>CM060560.1:99514973-104314973 GCA_030625065.1 Alectoris magna
AGCTGTAGTCAAGTCAACATGTGAATTCCTCAACAGAGAAAAAGTTCAAGAGACAACTCTCAGTGGGTAAAGTGATGTGCACTGTCTTTCGGGATAGGAAAGGGGGGGTCCTTCTGAATTTCCTGGAACCTGGAAAAACCATCAACTCTTAACTGCTACATTCCAACACTGACTAAGCAGAAGACTCAAACTTCCAGAATCAGGCTAGAGAAGAAGGCAGTCTTTTACTTGAAACACAAAAACACCAAGCCCCATTTTAAGATCATGGATTATATTTCCAATCTTGGCCGGACTGTCCTACCATATCCACTCTGTAGTCTGGATTTGGTGCCTTCTGATTTCCATCTGTTCAAGCAGATGAAAGATAGATGGTGTGGGCAACATATTCCAAACAACAGTGATGCCGTCATAGCAGCTGTGAAACAGTGGGTCACTTCCACTGGTACAGATTTTTAGGAGCCCAGAACGGATATTTCTGTTCATTGCTGGTGAAAATGCCTAGCTTATGATGGTGATTGTGTTGAAAAGTAAGGTTTTATAGCCCAGAACCTGCTGTATCAAAGACTCTTATTGTGCTTTTTGTATCTGTTGTAGTTTCCATGGAAATAATAGGAGACTGCTTTAAGAGCAACCTATGTAAGATAATGTTAGAGTAAAATAATATGTAATCAGAGTTAAGGGATTTGGGGATTGAAGTTTTACTGTAAATTCCTGGAAAAAGTGGGTGCCAAATTTGGCAACAGCTATACATACTACGGAAGCTTGTTCCCTTCTGCTATCTCAATCCTTCTATACACAGTTCTTGGGTCTCTTCTCTTCCTTAGCCTTGAATGACAGGATGTGTCTTAGTGACAGCCATGCAAGCATATTTTATGCAGAGTCTAGTTCTGTGTTTGCTGGGGCAAGTTCTGAAAAAGTCAAAGCAGCTGAGCTCTGCTGAAGGTTAACTGTTAAAGAGTCACTGTGGTCTCAGGTCCTACAGAAAATACTACTGCAGAGTCAGTGTCAATGACTTACCTACTTATGGGACTGCAGACACAAAGCCACAGAATTCTGTAGCATGCCTGTTGAAATGGCACCTGGTAAGCATCTGAATGTGACCTATTGTCACAAGGACAGTTTGTGGCATATGGGAAGAGGTGGTCCAAAAGCTGCAGGCAGCTTCCACCTGTTCTGTGACACAGTTGTGGATACAGTTCATTTCATTACATGATGAAACATAGCTGTACAGTCCTCTTGCAAAGCTTATTGAGCTTATGTTGTCATAGCTTATCAATAAATATGCACCTAGATAGGTCTGCTCAGATACCTGTTTTCAGTCCTGACTTTTGAAGAAAACGGTAAAAAGTCCTGACAGAATGAAATCCTGCTTTCAAAAGTGGGATAGATGAGTTTTAGGGTATAAATACCAGATGTAGCTAGATAGAGACCGGAGTTTGATGAAGAGGATGAGGGACAGAAAGAATAGAGTTCCTATGTTGGGAAAGAGCCTGTTTTGTTTGATACGTTGCCTAATGTTGCTAAAGTGTATAAGTAATGTGACAATGACCCCCTACCAAGATGGGAAAGCATCCCAGCTGCTGTGTAAGTGTGTTGTACATATGTACACAAGGAGTTTATTAGAGGCTATTCACACTTCAGTAGAGCTTGGAGATTGCATTCTGTATTATATTGGTTAAATGAAGCATATAACATTCTGTATTTCTTGTACAAGAAATATTCATTCATTTGTACTTGTTTTTGTCATTCACATCTGGTTTTATTCCTTTGTTTTACTGAAAGCACATGTAATTTTTAGGTGTTTTGACTGGGCTTGAACTAGAAGCCCAAGGAAACGAAGCAGTATTAAGTGCTTGTAGGAGAACAAACTTCAGTTTGGAAACAGAAAAAATACAGCAGTTTAATGCTGTGGCAAACAGGTAGCATTCATGAGGTTGAACATACTTCTGCAGGTACCTGGCAATACTACTTCTGTGCTCATAGCAGTAAGTCTGAATGCTATTATACTGTTGTTTGTGAACTTACTAATTAAATCTGTTTTCTGGGGATTCTCTGTGCTGTACTCTGTATGTAGAGAGCAGTTGGTGTGTATTCTTCAGAGGACTCAGACTAAGGCTTCCATCTGATATTCATTCATGTACATTTGACATTCAGTAGAATTTGGGCGTTTTTTTGATGTTGTTGCTTTTGAAAATTGGTTCTACGTTTATAATTCCTTTAAGATATTTTGTTTTCTCATGCTTTTGTAGAGATTACTCCCATATTCTTGCTGCAAAGTAGACGTGCAGGCAGACTAATGACAATGAAAATACAATACTTCAGTTGTATTCAGGTGTGATTTTTTTTTAAGTTCTGCTCCAGTTCACACCTGATATTTGCATTAGTTCGGAAAAATAAATGACTAACCCATGATCTTCTGAACATGCAGCCCATTAAATTCAAAGAACACGTAAAAGCTAATGGGAGACTTAAGTTTAAAGGATCATTAAATAACTATTCTAGTAAACTGCTGAATGTCTGATTCTTGTTAAATCTTAAGGCTTATCAAACTGCATATTTTTCAAAGTTCGTTGCCTACAGTTATGTTACTAGGTCTTCTATAAAGTTGGTGAACTTTTAAGAAAGTAATAGGGTTTTTAGTTTCAGTGGAATATAGATCTTGGTACCATGTCTGTTGTTAACAAGAGCAATCCGTGCTCTGCATTTATCCAGAGCGATTATGCTTTAAAAATAAGAAAAAATAAGGAAAAGAAAAAAAAAACAAAAGAACTGCTCTGTGTCCTAGAGAAATTTTTTTTAATAAATTGTGTTATATGGCTTTAGATTTCTGAAATTATTTAAATGTGGTCTGTAGGATGTTTGCATTCATAAAGAATACTTGGTTATGCTTATTGCTTCCCTTGGCCTTTTTTTGACTGTTAAAACACAGTGCTGCTTTTGAAGATTTATGACAGATGGGCAGTAAGTTTGCTGACTCTTAACTGCACCATTCAGGATTTCTTGATGGAAAGAGGTGGGAATTGTAGAAATTTCTACTTTGGTGCAACAGAGACAGGTGATAGAACTGTATTTTCAGTTGGAATCTGTCCATTTATTTGATAACGGCTTTTCACACACTCGATTTCTAATACTTTGATTCTCAGCTTGTCAATTAACTTTGTTTAATAGATACTCTGTTCCAAAGCAGGGGTGTCCCACTTTATGTTTAAGCATTAATGCTCAGTAAAGGTTCAAATTCTATAAATAGCTGTATCTGCATACACAAGCTGTTAAAAGCTTTAAAGGATGTGACAGAACTGTTTTTTCCACATTATTCTGTGGATTTTTTTCTGAAGCTTGAAAATATATTTTCAAGCTCCCTTTAACTGTAAGTAATGAGTAGTTTATTGAGTTCAGAAGTACGTGGAAAAAAGGCTTGAGGCCAAAGAAAGAGGCCAAATATGAAAGAAAGAGTATTCAGTTTGTTTCTTTACTCAGATATCTCTCTACTATTCTCCTCCTCACTTTGATTTACAGGGCTCTTACAAATTGGACATCAAAACTACTGGAGTCTTTGAGAATACCTTAACACCTCTGAAAACGAATCTTTTGGGAAAGATTTTTGGTTTTGGGAAGTCTGAACATTTTGAGTCATGGTATATTAGCTAGCATTTATGTCTCCTAGGCAATATCTATATCATGAGGTTGGAGAAGGATAGGAAAAAGAAAAGAACAAGACAACACAAACAGTATAGCTCTTCACTGCTTTGTCAAAAATGTCCATGATGGTTGACAGCTCTTCCAGTGTTGTGCACATGCAGAAGGAGTTCAGGACTCCTTTGGAGTACTGCTTAGAACCGTAGCCTAAATTGTGATTTTGTTCCTAACTTCCCTATCAAACTGTGACAGAGGCTTAAGCAAAAGGTACGGCAGCAGCGTCCTCTAGGTGTATCATTCTTTTTCACGTGGAAAGTTGTTTATGACCCCTTTTTCTTTTTTGCTACCCAATTCCAGCAAGCAGTGCCAGCTTGTGCTGAGGCCATTTAAGTAGATTATAAATACCGTTACCTAAGCTCTGAAATACCCCCCTGCACAATACATTATTTCAAATATTTTAATCCTTTAATCTGCACACTATGTGACATCTGGTTAGTTATCTGACATAATAATTCATGTTGACTGTGTGTATCGTTATGTGTCATATGAGAGAAGTACCAAGCAGTCGTAGTGAGATGAGGATTTAGTTAAATGCCCATGAGGCAGTGCCTTGTATCAAGGGAGACCTACCTGCGTGGCATATGACCAACCTACCACCAGTGCAGCTGTGTAAACTCCTTTTGTGAGTGTAATGATATCCTCAGATAAGCACCAAACAGAACAGGAGGGACAAGATAAACTACTAGAACCCAAGTTACAGAAGCACATTAATATTTACTTGGTATCTCTTTATACCCTCTAGTCAGTATGACAGATGTAGCTGTGTTTTAAGACATTATAATTCATTGAAAAATGGAAAAAGGAAGCTTTACCTCCCTCCCCTCCCTGGTAATATCAGATGTTCACTGTCTATATCGGTGAGAGGAGGAGAGCCAAGTGCTGGTGGGAGAAGAAGGCAATTATTCCAGAGCCTCCTGATAGGCATGTGCTTCTTCCTTCCAGCTTCTCTGCTTTGGCCATGGGCTGAGGACTCATGGGACATGAACCAGATTGAAAAAGTAGAAGCAGACAGATGGTTATTTGTAGTCATCATGTAAATGTAAATCCTATAAAAATGTTTTCTTTCAAAGGGCCTGGAAGCTTTTGCAGTGAAAAGCAGGATTAAGACATGGTTATCTAGCCTAGAATAATTTTGACCCCACAACCTTTCCTCCCACCCCATAAATGTTGTTTTATCTCTGTCTCCTTTAAACAAATTGCCAGAGCCTCAGTCAAGGAAATTAATTTGGTTTCCACATAATTCCCTGAGTTTACAAGCATTGGTTTGGCTTTGGCCTGGATTTGGGCCTAAGCTGGCAGGTGCTGGTGAGCAGTTGCCATGATAGCAGGAATTTCTTTTTGTCTTTTTTACTAACTCTGGCAGGTCCCTGGCCTGTAAGCACTGATCTTGCTGCTGCTGTTGCTAGATGTCATTGCTCTACATTACTGCCCTCATGAATACCTGTAAGTGGGTATGCAAGGTTTTGCATTCCTTAAAGACTGATGTGACAGTTCACAGACATCTATCTTGTTTGAGCAGCACCAGCCTTGTTAGAACTACAAAGAGACTTATCAAACTTTAATTAACTTTTGTCCACAGCACCGTCATCAGCTGTACGTGTGACCTAGCTGTCCTTTCCCACCTGGTAGCCTCCCAGTGCCTTCCCAAGAAGCAAAGCCTGGGAGCCTTGTGCAGCTCCAAGGCCGCATGTAGCTGAGCATGAGGGAGTCAGCACTGCCACCAGCCTGGTGGAGGGGAGCAGGGGCCAGGCCATCAGCTCTCTGTCTCTTTCGTGTCCTTCATTAAATGTACACTGAGGGCAAGCGTTAATGTTGGATTAGAGCACGAAAGTGTGCAAGGTGAAGAGGGGGAGCCTAATGGCAGCGCTTCACCTCTTGCAATGAATTTTTAAAAAGCCCTGAGGAGGGCTGGCTTTGAGAGGGAACAAAAGCCTCTTGCCAGTGTCAAGAGAGGGAATCTGCTCAGGCATGCTAGCAGTTATTTGGAAGCATATGGCAATTGTGGATAATTGGCTGAGGAATATTTTGCAGCTCTCAACCATTTTTCTGTTTTCACAGATGATTGTGCTATTAGATATGGTGAATGCACTAAGCTGTGCTGCAACTTTTCCATTTGCCCTCATAATATGTGTGAGCTCCACTTCCTGTAGATGTTCCCTCCTTCTGTTGCTTTCTGTGTTGCTGAGGTCTGCTGCAGTGCCAGGGCAGCAGAGCACGCCAGCCAGCACCCCAAAATCTCCTCCATCATGAGACCTTGCATGTCACATGGGGTAATGTTTGGATGTGCTGGGGTAGCTACACTGATCAGATTAATCTGTGCTTTGTATTGGTGTTGTTATGTTCTGATAAAGGCACTGAGGCAGAGAAATGGCAGCCTATGCCCTTTAATCTTTACCTTACTGGTTTTTTGTTTTGTTTTGTTTTTGTTTTTTCCATCTTCTTTTCCTTCCTTTACCTGGCTTTTTGTTTTTATTCTCTCTAAACTCAGTGTTCCCCCTTTTCTTCTCTTATTTGTTTTCTCTCTGTAATCCACACATTTTTCTCTCTTTCTCTTTCTATCTCAACTGTAATTTTACCTATTTCGTTTTTCTCACACAACATTTTTTGTTTTTCTCCAAAGCACAGAATGCTATACGTGGAAATATTGAGATATATCTATCCAAGATTTGCGTATGTGTTGAGGAACACAGCAAGACTAAATAAACAATGTAGTGTCAGTTTTGTCTCCCATCAAGTCACATTTGCAGTAGGACTTGAGTAAAGGAATGTGATAAAATTAAATCACCTCTTAGCTTCATATTCTGCAGCTGATTAGAATCTTGCACAGTTGCAAGAATGATTCAGAGAAAGTGAATGTAATTTGCTGTGTATCACCTCAAGAAACTCTGTTCTTCAGCTTCATGTAGCATTCAAGGAAAAGGATTTCCTTGGTATTGCTGCCAAGAGTTAGGAGTGGGAAGGATAAAGTTATTGTGATGTTGGAACTGCTGATTTTCTGGGGATTTTCCACTAATGAATTTGCACTGGAGTTCTGCAATTACATAAAAAGTCAAGCCAATATAAGTTAATATTATTTTTCATGTTACGATAGCAGAAGAAGCTCATGTTTCCTATTTGTCAATTGTGTGAAAGAGAGCATATCACTGCCTAGGAGTACTTTTTTTTTTCCTGTGTAGCATAATAGTACCAGAGACACGTGAAAGTGCTTCCCAAAATAGGCGCTTTTGTAAGACCTTTTTTTTCCCACATTCTTTCCCTGAGGCTGCTGAGGTATCAGCTTTCTTGGCTTTGTTTGAAAAATGGTGTAATGCAAAATTATAGAATCATAGAATGGATTGGGTTAGAATAGACATTACAGATCATCCAGTTTCAACCTCCCTGCATAGGCGGGTTGCCACCCACCAGCTCAGGCTGACCAGGGCCCTGTCTAGCCTGGCACTGAACACCTCCAGGGATCAGGCATCCACAACTTCTCTAGGCAGCCTGTGCCCATGCCTCACCACCCTCTGAGTAAAAAATTTCCTCCTAATATCTAATCGAAATATCCCCTCTTTTAGTTTAAAGCCATTCCCCCTTGTCCTATCACTATCAGATCACACAAAAAAAGTCAGCCTTCTTTCTGTTTATAATTTCCTTTGTGCAACTGGAAGGCTGCAGTGAAATCTCTCCTGAGCCTTCCCCAGGCTGAAAATGCCCAGGTCCCCCAAGCCTTTTTTTATAAGAGAGGTACAGCCTACCATCTTTAGCATACTACTTCTGTGTTGTGCATTTTGAAAGGTTATTCTGTTTGATCTTGAAGCACTATAAATTCTACTTCTGTCAATTTGGTTATTGGAAATCAAAAGTATTGGAGTCTTTGGTATTAATCAGAAATATTTTGAATCTTTCATTATCTGTTGGAAAATATGCATCTATTGGGTATGATACTTGAGAATGATGTGTTCTTGCCGGAGTTGCATCCATATCCAACTGTGTCAATTTTATTTTATGCTTGAAGAGCAAGGTGTAAATATTCACCTTCTTACTGTTAGGAAAGGAGTTAGCCGCCAATTAATTCCCTCCTTCCTCTGGGATCTATCTGTGTATCCCGAAATGCAGAACAGTGTGTTACCTTGTATGTCATTTTGAGTGCCACCTTTATAAGCCTTTTCTTGTGGCTTATTACAGAACAGAAAAATATTCACTTCCAAATGTTAAAATGGGGCACATTTCATTAATATTGAAAGCAGTAAATTATCTCTGCTTATGAGATGAAACTAAGCAATTTCTGCTGAACTCTTCCTGACTTGCTCCTTCACTAAGATACGGTGTTTTCTAATTTCTCAGAGGGCCATGTTTCCATTAAGAGCAAGAACTGTTTAAAAGCCTTACGTAGCTGAAATTCATGGAGAGGAAATGCCCTAAATTCTATTTCAGTAGTTCATCTAGAGAAATTTTCAGTTTTATGTTTATAAGAATTTCGATTAACCTACAGACTAGGATACACGTGGAAGAACAACGATGAAATGGATCTCATTGTAACATACTGAAGCCACCTAGTAGTACCTAATCCTCCTTTATAGGAGCTTGATTAACATGAGAAGCTAACATGCATTGCCTAATTTAATTTTCAAACAGCTTGGTAATTCAAATGTTTCTTTCTTTCAGTGTTGTGGGACAATAGTCAAAGTTGCAGAAATATTAAGAACAAAAACAAACAAACAAAAAAAAACCCAACCTACTACTTCTACAAGGAGTATTGCTTCCTATAAGGGAAAGTGACCCTTATGTTAGGGGTGAAAAGACTAATGGATGCTACAGATCTTTTATTTTTTTTTTCCTCCCATACAAGGATGTCACTTCAACTAATGTTTTCTTCTCTCGCTCATTTACTACATTAGTGCTACGAGATGACTTTCGCCAAAACCCTACAGATGTTGTGGTGGCAGCTGGAGAACCTGCAATACTGGAGTGTCAGCCACCTCGTGGACACCCTGAGCCTACCATCTACTGGAAAAAGGATAAAGTCCGTATTGATGACAGGGAAGAGCGGATCAGTGTGAGTACATCTTAGATGGTTGTTGATAGGCATGAAGCCTGCATTGAAAGCACAGCAGCTGAGCACAGCAGACTGTCTTTGGGTCTTTCTGTGTACATGATCGCTTACACCACTGTAATGAAGACAAGAAACTGCTTGGCTTTGAAGTCACCTACTTGGAATAGGGCAGGCTTTTGGGATTTGCTGTGTTGAGTCTGTGGAAGGACAGACAGAGGAGCCATGGGTTCCAAAACTGCAGAGACAGGGAAAAGTAAATCTAAATGTTCTCATCATTCCCATACCGACTTGTTATTATACTTGTGAGTTTTCCTCTGTTTATTACTTCTGATCTGTGTCGAGCTTGAACTTCCTGAGGCTTGCTTTGTGCAACAGTTATAACTGAGTCCTGTTAGAGCAGTAAATTTGATTGTGTGAGGTACTCTGTTAGATGTGAGCTGTCTCACTTTGGAACTCAGCGGATGCCTTTGACAAGTTTGGCCTTACATTTTCTTAACCTCAGTTCTCTGTAAAATGAGAGCAATATGACACCCTATATAAAAGAGGTGTCTTAAAGATAAAACCAGTCATATCAGTGAGGTACGCAGGTGTTCTATGTGGAAAAAAAACCCAACCAACCAACCAAACAAACAAAAAAACAAAAACAAAACCCAACAACAGTAACTAAGGACGATTACATTAGTAAGCTAAAAATTAGTATAGAAATTGGGCTGTGTATTCTAAAGAAAGACTGAAATTATATTCTGAAGTTTAATTGTTCCTGAATAGGAGTGCATAGTGAGTAAATAATGGTATTTTTGTGGTGGTTCCTTTTTTGTACTGAATGAAAAAGGATCCAGCACAGAGATTTAACCTATCATGTGACTGGAAATTATTCCACGCTATGTGCAAACTGGTGGGACAAATTAAGGATGCATGGACAAATTTAATTCCTTTTTTTAATGTTAAGCTTTTCACTATTTATATTAATTTAATAGAGGGTTTTTTGTTTGTTTGTTTGATTGATTGATTGATTTATGTTGTTGTATATGGTGATATGTAATTCATCCAGTGATGATCTTATTCAATGTTGAAGTATTGTTAGGAAACTTATTCATTGTTTTGGATGTCTAAGAATGGTATTTCTAGTTGAACAGTCTAAGTAGTTGCTATTTGTGGTATTTGTGGCCAGATCATTTACTCAAGAATAGAGGATGAATGGAAAGTGGCAGAGAATTGTGTGTCACTCCCTGACTCTTAAGTTTCTGTGGCTATTATTCCTAGCTTATTTTGAAGCACTATATTCATCTTCTAAAACTTATTGTGACTTCATAGCCTGCAAATTTGTTACTTTATTTCTTTCATCTACCCTGCTCTTTCACTCTAAAAACATCTTTTGCTTCTGTAGCCAGGAAAATATTAAGCTTTATGGGAGTGAGGTGAATTCTCAATTTGGGCTTGATTCAGTCTGTTTGCATCAAGGAAAAGAAAAAATCTATCTATCTTAATCAGTGAACAAGGAAACTGTTCAGGCAACAGTAACAATAAAATGAACTGGCTAAATAAAACTAAGTGAAACTGCATTTTTCTTAAGAGAGATGTCAAGAGTGCTTTACATATCATTATGCAAGATATAGAAGCATGCTGCATTGGCAAAGAAGCAACAAGCAATGATAGCCTTTGAAAAGTAAAGCATCAAATGAAAATCAAAGGAAAAAAAAACACATTTAAAATCGATCAGTAAGATATAATGTGTTCTAGGTCACCTTTAAGACATTTAAAGGTATGGGATTAATATTTTGTAGCCTCACATATATTTATTTACAAATGGAATATTTAAATGCCTTAATTGTGGAACATGCTTGCCTGAGTAATTTTTTCCAATATCTTCTGTTCATCTGAATTTTAACATATATTTCTTGTTTTGAAACAGATACGTGGTGGGAAGCTAATGATCTCCAATACACGGAAAAGTGATGCTGGCATGTACACTTGTGTTGGAACCAACATGGTGGGGGAACGAGACAGTGATCCAGCAGAGCTGACTGTCTTTGGTAAAGCTACTCTAGCTTTTTCTTCTATTTCACTGGAAATGTTATATATTGAATTGATCTAGGTGACTCATCAGAACATGAGGCAAAATCAGGTTAGCAAAATGGAATAATATTGCTTAAGCTGCATTTTCAGCTAGTGGTTTCAGTGGCTACAGTTTAACATTATAGAGTGGTGATGGTCCAAGATTTTCCTTCTAAGCAGATTGTTTAATTTTCTTTGGAGATCCTTAGTTTTATGCACATGCTTAGAAATGATGAAACAGGAAAATCAAACTCTTCCTGTCTAATTTGCCAAATGTAATTTAGCCACTTCTAATACAGTTGACAGCACCTACTTAACAGAGGTTTGGACCAGCATTGCCTATTTAAATAATTACTTATTCATGTGAACTCAAACCTTTGGAGGAGAGCACAGAAGAACTCAATGGACCAGTAAAAAGTCATTAGAGAAAATCTGAGATCAACTTTTTGAATATGTAGTGATATTTCTGTCATTTGTCTTTTAAAAGACACAGAGCTTTTCATCCTGAAAACCAAGGACATTATTTTGGGTTTCGGTGTTGCTAAATGAATTAAAAATGAATAGAAGATAGTCCAGAGCAATACTGATCTTTGAGCTGGGTGCATCTTGCTAACAACTGGATAAGAAGCAAAGCCATTAAATCCTGCTGTGGTACATCCTGTAGTCATGACATTTCTATTTACCAGTAGCTGTGGTTCTGTAGGAATCAGTCAAGACATCTTGAGCAAACAAAGGAAAATCAATAAAGAAAAAAGCCTTTACTGCTAAAAGAAATAATTAGATACATACGAAAAAGGAATACTCTTAGTGCTCCTTCCTACTACACCTTCTTAATAAAATACTGAAATTCCAAACAAGACTGCTTGTAATTCTAGTAAGACTTTCCAGAGATACCTAAGCTACTTTGTAGAGTAGGTGCTCCTAATTTGCTCACATAATGCCTAATGTGGTGCAGTAGAAAACTAAATCACAGATATTACTGTCTGTGTTTGCATATATACATGGTTCAGCATTTTTGTCCAACTTAAAACACATGTTGAGGGTCTCACTAAAGAACACAGAAAAGTTTCTGCTCGACAAGATTCGTGAGTGACTTGAGGTTCTGCTGTTCCCTGATATTACAAGGCTGTGAAGGCTTCCACTCTACTTATTTTCTCATGTATTCATGGAAGCATATGACTTAAAAACAGAAATAGTATACCTTGCAAAAAATACAGAAAGGATCTCCATTAAATTATCACGTCCTTCACAGGCAATCTGTTGAGGTTGTGCTGTTATATAGATGTTAAAAAGACAACACGGCATATCTTCTTCATCAGTTTAAGTGCTAATAATCTCTGGTATTATTCCCTGTGGATAGCAAGTACATTGGAAGCCTAAACTACAGAACCTTAAGAAATCCTGAAGAAACTAATTTGTTAAAAACCACTGAGCTGTAGGAATAAAAATTATGAAATATGCATTTAATTTTATATCATACGGAGCTATGAAATATGTTAGTTTTTTCTTGATACGTAAAATATAACATAGTCAACTGCAATATTCTGATTTTTGGAGAGAGACTTTAATAATAGCAATCAACTCATAAAATACCATCTATTTTGTGAATGCAGAACAAAATTAGCAATTAATGAAATTAAAAGCTTTAATTATATTTTACTGTGCTAGTCTGTTTAAAATATATATATATATTTAAAATTCACTTTTGATATGGTATCTTCCTATATAAAATTTCTCACGTTTTTAGGAGTTCCCTTCCTGTCTTCCTTTTTCCTATGAATAGCATGCAGGAAGAAGTGTCTCAACTTATGATCTGTTGTTTGACAAGATAATTCAACTCTCATATGCCCATTCCCTGGCTGCCACCTAGCCCTGAAACTCTGTGTTGGCATATTGGGCTCACTGTATAAATGTGTTCAGCTTAATTCTGGCCCACTCTTAACAAAAGAAGATGGCCTGGCTTTGTCTTCCATCAGCAGAACAGTTGTACTCCTCTCCCATAGTACAGGCAGCAGATCCTGCACAGGTGCATGTGTGCATAAATGCTCTGGAGAGCATTACCCATGATGTTTACAGGAAGCAATGTATCTACTGGAGACAGTTCAATCAGTCCAGACAATAAATGCTGATTAGCAGATTGATATTATTGTTTTTTTAGGTTTGTCTTATTTTTTGTTTGCTTGCTTTTGTTGATGTTGTTGTTTGTTTGTTTTAATAACAAACCCAGAAAAACCTTTCCATACAGTGAGGGCAGCCTTAAAAAAAACACTGTTCTCTGTTGGAAATTTCACACTAGGTCACAAGGCTTTCCAGGATTCAGCCACTTGTTACTTTTGGCTCTACAAGTTTTTCTGCAATACCTGAATTTAATTTCTGCATATCACTTCTGACAGGTCTCTGGCTTCCTGTGCTGTAAATTTAGCTTGAGGCATTGCCTGTGGAAAAACTCAGTCAGTATACTGGTAACTGGCGGCCCAATGGAAACAGCATGGAAGCCTAGCCTAAAAGACTACAACTTTCCTGAGTCAAACATAAAAAATAAATAAAATAAAATAAAATAAAATAAAATAAAATAAAATAAATAAAATAAATAAAATAAAATAAAATAAAAGAGGGCAATAAAACCCTTGGAAAGAAATAGGGGGAGAACATAAGTTTCCCATATTCAGAATATATCCACTCAGATAGGTGCCCATTCAGTAACCTTGCTGAGAGATTTTTGAGGGTAATGCCGGTGCAGCTCTCACAAAACAAGTCATTTTTTTTTCCAGCCCCACCACGCATAGGAAACATAGTTTTCAGCATTTAGGCCCTCACCTGGAATGAAGATGTTCAAGCATTGTGTTAGGATCTGCACAGACTGCATTTCTTTTATTCCCAAGATACTATTCTTCAACAAGAAAAACTTGTGAAAGTGAATACTTTCAAAGGAAAATATAAAATTGATCATGTAAGCAGAGCTTCCCAAAATTATTCCTGTGTTTGAATAGTGACAGCAATGGCATTAGATCTGGTTAGTCTTTTTCCACAGTTGCTTGTTTTTGCCTTTGTGATGCCTCAAGGTGTAATTTTGGAGTATAGCACGGATACAGATTCTGTCAGACCTCTGGGTGGCTTTTAAGGAAAGTTAATAACTAATCCATCAATCCTCACATTCACAGAAATAGGCAACATAGCACTTTTTTACTATGGACACATATTTTAAATGCCAAATTAACAAGCGTGATACAAATTAGGCTGCTTTCTATTTGGGTTAATAGACTTTGGCTGAACAGAATTCAGGCAAGATGAAAAACAGAAACAATTTCATTCCAATTTGTAAGAAAGCAAGGTTTATAAACACATAATATGGAACCAGAAATTAAATAAAGTAATAATTACTGATTAAGTTAGCCTTTTACAATTTTGTCATACTCTCACACTGCTCTCAAGTAAGTTTTCAGGATGGTTTAACTATTTCAGACTCCTTTTTGTTCCTTTGGACTTTAAATGTTATGTTTGAAGAGAATGTACAAAGATATATCTTGTATATTGATTCTGAAGCTCAGTGAAATCAATGAAAGCCTTAATATATCAACTTCAAGAGGCAGGCATGGGGCAGTGAAAAGAAGCGAGTTATATTTAGAATAACCTCAAAAGAATATAAATTGTAACTAATAAGAGTATGAAAATATCTTAAAAGATATGTCAGTTTAGACATATTAAAGATTGTTTTGTGTTAATCTTTGATTTTAGCTTTGGTACCCAAACCTTTCTTCAGCTAATAAGGTCCTGTGGGATGAAGAGGTACTTTCTTCTGATGCTTGAAGAAATATTTGTGTTTGATGTTCTCTTGATACTGTCAGACTGAAACAGATACCATAGTTCCAGCAAGAGTATACTGTGATGACAAGATGTTCGAAGAAGAAATCCAAAAACCCCTTAATGAAGACATTGTGCCCCATTTTTCTTTCCTGAATTCTGACTATGTGGAAGGCCCTAGCAGAATCTTGTCACATCATATCTTGCAAATTAGTCCCAAAAGATTTCCCAGCCACGTGGAAAACCTGCCTAAATCAAGTTTACATTCACAGTTCAAGACAGAGATGTTAGCAGTGTGTATTTTGTCTTTCAGATCTTAACTCTTCCTCTTTTTCTTCAAATCCTTAATACTTCTCATTTGCAGCTTGATTGTGGCAGTTTGTAAAGAAGCATTGTGGCTTTGCAGTATTTATTATCCAGTGGTACTAATAAGGTGC
Organism: Alectoris magna; assembly: GCA_030625065.1. NCBI lineage: Eukaryota > Metazoa > Chordata > Aves > Galliformes > Phasianidae > Alectoris > Alectoris magna. Next base: position 99,529,998 of record CM060560.1, read on the forward strand.
AATAGGATGATACAATAGTGAAAAAGGTTTGATCAAACTCCAAATTTTGTATTTATGCTCAGTAAAAACCATCCCTGCAATTAACACCTTGTTAAATATATGCAATAGGAGGAAAACAATGAGTTGAAAAAGGTAATTTTAGTTAATTTGCAGGCACCTCCTACTGTGCTCTGCACCCTTACTGTGCAGGCTCCTTGCATATTGGCTAGCTCAGAAGTGTTCAATGTCTACATAAGTGCTTATTTTTCAAACACAAATAGTGCCTAAAGAATGGTAATAGAAGGATATCTTCAAATAGTAAAACATGTGCTGTTGCAACTGTATTTTCATTTTTTTTGGCTAGCATCCTAGCATGCTATCTTCTTCCTCATCTTCATTTTTGGCAGAGAGCTTTACTATATTCAGCTCATGTTGCAGGTAATGAAATATGTGCATTATTGACAGCATTTAGAAGTGAAACTTTCTTCCAATCATCTAATGTTTCTTTCTTTCCTTTGCATCAGAACACTAAGGTGAAAATTGTTTGTTTGTTTGTTTGTTTTTATACTATTTACTATTAAATCCCTCCCCAGAATCATCATTTTAACTCATGTTCTATTATTTCTTTATAGAACAGGAGAATATTTTCAAAAAATGATGCCTTCTCTCCAGCAAAGGAGAAAACAGTTTTAAATCAGATTGAGTCTTCACATTATGGAGACCATCAAATCTTTCACTGTAGCAGTTGCCTCAGCAGACAAAATGTATTAAGGTAGTTAGGATCATTTTAATTAGATTGAGATCCCATATATGGCTGTCTGACTTTTTGAGGAACTGAGAAAGGGCAGTAATACATCTGAAGGTCATCTGAATCTCTCTAATATAGTGTGATAAGCGGACCTGTTGTTAAATGGAGGATAAATTGAGGTCTGGGGTTTACTTGTGTCAGCACCCAAATCAAGGAAGAATTTTTTTATGTTTCTGGCTTGAATCAGTTTCTTCCAGTACATATGTCAAGCGCTGCAAAATACTGTAGGTGTCTAGATTGCAGTAACAATCCCCCTTTATAACTGCAAGCAAAGTTTATTCTGAAGTTAGAAAGGTCACTCCGCTAGTAGTACAACTCTTCAACGTGACATATAACCATGGCCTGTTTTATAGCTCTCTTCAAAGATTTTTAATATTTGTCAGAGAAAGCCCGGAAAGTAGGTACTCTATTTACCCACTAAAAACTTTTAACTCTATTAAAAGTTTTATATATGTTTATGTTTTTAATTTATTACCCTTTGTTTTTCAAATATCTTATATTTTGAAAGCACTTGACAGAGTAACAGTGTCTGTTTATATAACAAGGCTTTATTTGTGGACAAATCAGTTCAAAAGAAAAAAAAAATCATGGTGTATTTTCTCAGGTTTGCCTCTGAAACTGTATTTGACCTGGCTGTGCAAAGATACGTTTTCTATTTAGCATGCTCAGGCAAGCCGTGCTCTGTCTCCTGAGAGATTAATGTTGTAAGCAAGTTATGCAGGTGACTCAAATCCAGTTAATCTCACATAAAGAATGTTAATTGCATTAGCAATGGCATTCACTCTGATCGCTTTATAGCTGTATAATTAGCAATTGGATGTATTCAGGGTGTTGTCTGAATGATACAAAAACAGGAAACAACACCAGAGAGAACTTGTTCTTTCCCAAATCACACTGTGAAAAATGTAGAGATAATGGAAAAATGGAAATAGCAGTTATCGTTATTTGCATGTCATTGATAACCGTGAACTGTACTTACAAAGCTATATTTTCTAGCAAATTCCTAAATATTTTGCAAAATGCAATTTTTAGAACCTGATCTGAAACTTTTGTTATATACTCCTAAATTGTCTTGGTGCGGAATCAAGTGATTTACATAGTGATCTTTTGGCCATTTACTGCTTCATCAGCACAGTTCTTTTCAAAATGTGATAGGAATTTATTTTCTCATCTTCTGTATAGAAGGGTTTATAGCCACAAGTAGCAGTTTCGTAAATATGCAAGTCTTAGTTTCTTAGCTGTTTACAAGCAGCTTTTGTAAACATGGTCAACAACCATTTCTGTATGCAGGTCAAGCAAACATAGAGGTACATGCAGAGTTATTATGTTCAAAGCTAACTAACTTTGAATCACCTATACGGATGTTTATTGGGATCTAATTTCTTGGTTAAGGATCATCTCTTGAAATACAAATACTAAAAGGTAGAATGTATTTTTTGCAAGCTAAGGCAAATGTTAGACTGAGTTCTTTTAGGTGAGAAGTTGTGGAGAAAAACTTGCAGAAAGTTTAATTAACATATTCCCTTTCTGATGCATGTCTTCACAGACAGTCCATGTGCACTGCTTAGTGCTAAGGCAGACAGCCAATGCTTTTGCTACTTTGACCAGTTCAAATGTTTGTCAGACTAAAATGACTTAATTTGAAATCTTCCATGCTTGATGTCTACTTTAGATGATTTTTATTTTTGTTACTCTTTAATTTTCGTAGCATCAGAGAATCATTTGAGTTGGAAGAGACCTTTAAAAATCAACTGCCCTGCAATGAACAGGGACACCTACAGCTAGATCAGGTTGCTCGGAGCCCCATCTAGCCTTACCTTGAAGATCTCTAAGGGCAGGGCTTCCAACACATCTCTGGACAACCTGTTCCAGAGCTTCACTACTCTTAAGATATATATATATTTTTTCTTTATATCCACTCTATTTGTCCTCTCTTTTAGGAAATCATTTCTCCCAGTCCTATCATCACAAAGCCTGCTGTAGTGCCTGTCCCCTTTCTTTTGAAAGTCCCCCTGTAGATATTGAAAGTTCCTCCCAGGGCCTTCTCTTTGCCAGACTGAACAGTCCCAACTCTCTCAGTCTGTCCTCACAGGGGAGGTGTTCAATCCCTTGGGTAATTTTTGTGGCTGTCCTCTGAACATGCTCCAACAGGTCCATGTATCTCCTGCACCGAGGACCCCACATCTAGGTGCAGTACTCCAGGTGAGGTTTTACCAGCACAGAATAGAGGGACAGGATCACCTCCCTCAGCCTCCTGGACATGTGGGGTTTTTTTTTGTTTGTTTTTCTTAATGCGACCCAGGATACGTACGGTTGGCTTTCTGGGCTGCCACGGCACATTTCTGGCTTTCCTTTCAGTACACCCAGGTCATTTTCAGCAGGGCTGTGTCTCTATCCTTTGTACTGATAGTGGAGGTTGCTGTGACTCAGCTGTAAGACCTTGCGCTTGGATTTACTGAAACTCATAAAATTCACCTGGGCCAACTGCTCAATCCTTCTAGGTCTCTTTGAATAGTATCCCATCCCTTCGGTGTGTTGACCACACCACACATTTGCTTTCATCACAAACTTGCTGAGGAAGCTCTCAGTCCCACTGTTAGTGTTACTGATGAAAATATTAAAGAACATTGGTCCCAATACTCAGGGACGCTACTTGTCACTGATTTCTGTTTGGACATTAAACCATTGACCATCACTCTCTGGGTACAATCTCAACCGGTTCCTCATTAATCAAATAGTCCACCCATCAAATCGATATCTTTCCAGTTTGGAGAGAAGGATGTTACTGGGGACCATGTCAAAGGCCTTACTGAAGTCCAGCCAGATGACATCACTGGCTTTTTCCTTGTCCGTTGATGCAGATACACAGTCACAGAAGGCCACTATGTTGGACTGGCAGGACTTGTTCTTGGTTGCCATGCTGGTTGTCCTGTATCACCTCTCTCTCTTCCATGTGTCTTAGCATATCTTCCAGGAGGATCTGTTCCATCATCTTCCCAGCATAGAGGTGAGGCTGACAGGTCAGTAGTTCCCTGGGTCATTCTTTCTACATCAGTGTGCCCAAGTGCTACTGCAAGCTTCAGGCACAGGATATAGAACAAAGAGGAGCAAAAAGTGGGAGAAAAGAATGGCTTGGGAGAAACAGGAAGAACAAAGTCTGCCCCTTAGACATGTTATTATATCTAACACCTGGAAAAGTGCTGTTGATTCTTGAATGTGTCTGTTGTTCTGCTGACAAAATATATTTTTCTCTGCCTTTAGGTAACTCTGCTTGTATTATGGAATTCTTATGTGATGCTGCGTCACTGATATAAATAATTATTAACAGTTTTTTTTTGTATTCCTTATTTTCTGCCTTACTATTTCAATTTGTAAAAGTGGTTCACATTTTATCAGATGCAGGTGAATTCAATGGAATAAATGAGCTTTGAGCATATAAAATGAATGCTAAATTCTCAAGAAAAAATAAATTGACAGTTTTGTGTCTCAAATTAGGCATGAAAATTTAGCAGATTTTTTTTTACCTTGCTTTCTTAGATCTCTATCACACCCCTCCGAGATGGGCTGTGAAAGTAGATGAATTGTTTATGAAGCACTGAGATAGATGTAATGGAGATCAGGAGGAAAGTAATAATTCTTTCTTTGAAGAGAGGTTTGAGTGGTACAACAGGAGGCCACCCACTAAACAGAACAACAAAAGCAAAATATTAAACACCTGCTCATTAGATGAATACCAACGCTATGGAGATGTTTAGGGGAAAAGTTGTATGTGAACATATAATTGCAACCATTCTCATAAGGCAGAAAGAGAATGAAGAAAAGGCATACAAACAGCCTTAATTTTGACACTTCTGGCACTTAGGTGCTGCATGTTAGATTTTGCAACCTTATTGTTGTCCTTTTAATGTTTTTGTTGTTGTTGTTGCTGTTTTTAATTTGCATATATTAAACATCTATAGCAAGCCCATAAATGCAACTCTGTGGTTAGGAAAACAATCTGCCTAAGTCAGAATACAGTATTGCTTACATCTGTGTAAATTTTGAATAATTTTCTGAGTGGCATCATACCCCTCAACTTGCTGAGAATGAAATGTGAAACATAGTATGTAACTGGTTTTAAATGTCTTTATAATAAATCTGTGTCATGAGGAGTGGAAATATTGCCCCATGTAAACCCGGTCTTACAATGGTTTGTCTCTGGCATAAATAATTTATGACAATAAAAGTGTGGTATGGCTAGGAGAGGACAGAACAAAATTTATACAATCCAAAGGCAACTTGGAAACTAACCCCAGTGACATCCTTTCAAATGAAATTACCGGTACTTTGGGTTTGTAACACTGTAACTGAGATCAGATTGTGGCTCTGCATCTGGATTTCAAGCGGGCCTGTGCAACATTATGATGATTAATAATATTTGTAGCTGTGCAGACTAACATAACAAGGGTAAACAGAACTTATTATTTAGGCCTTAATTTATTTTTCCGTGATGAAGTTAGTGATGGGGATCAGTGAAGATTTGACCTCCACACAATAGCCCTCAATTGGCTGGGACACCTAACACACAGTTTGCATTTTCCTCCGAAGCATCAAGGTATTGATTATTGCCAAAGGCAAGATATCTCTGTAGGCAGCTCATATATTCCTGGAGCAGACAGTAGCTTTTAAATCACACTCAGAGCATGCAGCAGTGCAGAGCCAAAGAGTTCACATGGAAGGGCATGATCTGGAAGATGTCCTCAGTGCTGTGACAGGCAGACAGCCGGTGCTGGCACGTGCTTCATGCTAGTGGCACTCGGCGTTTATGTGAAGGCCAGGCATGGCAACCTCAGCATCTCCAACCCGATCATCACTGTTCTGGCTGCTAGTGCACATCATCAGTTCCACTTGTCTAAATTTGTGGAACTCAGCCCTCTTTTCTATCTTCTGAGGATCGGTAAACAAAAATTTGCTGAAAAGTCAAAAGTTTTTTTTCATTTCAGCCCTCTGACTCACTGAGGAATTTTAATGTCTCTTTTCAAGAGCGGCCCACGTTTCTCAGGCGACCAATCAACCAGGTGGTGCTGGAGGAGGAGGCCGTGGATTTCCGGTGCCAGGTGCAGGGGGACCCACAGCCAACCGTCCGCTGGAAGAAGGATGACACAGACTTGCCAAGAGGAAGGTGAGAGCAGTGTTTGTGTTCCCATCGCATTCAAACATCACTGTTGAGTAGCTCTGAAACTACTCTTGACTGCATGTGCTTGTTTGATATGGCAAGACCTATTTCCCATGTTTCTGTTCTTTGGCACTACAAACCATGTTCTAGAGCCAGCTGAGCAGGGAAACCCACTCTGAGCTGCATTGTCCAGGTCATGGATTCCTGTGAAAGGAAGAAAACTGATGCATAGCTGTTGTGAACAGATGGCTATTCACTGCATTTTCAGGAGAAAAATAAAGATGTCTTAAGGCCTGCACTAGCGATAGTAGCCTTCACAAAAGGAAAGGTCCAGACCTTCTCTGTGACACTTATGGAATACATTATAGGTAGATCTTTGCTAGTTCTTCTTCTAATGTTCATTGTGTCTCAGTAAGAACTCTTCCACTGGAGAAGTCAAAAGAACTTCCGATAGTTTTATCAGAAGTGAACACTGGGTTAATTCTTTCAGTCACTAGTATTATTTCTGCTTCTCCAATCATGGTCTAAAAAAAAGGAGCAACTACAGTGGTGTTTGAGTAGTTGAACCCTGTCAGTGTATATCAAATGTGATGAGAGCACATGGCTGAGATCGGGCCTAACTAAAACAAGTTGGAAGTTTTGGCCTTCTTTCTTCATCACAGCATGCCTTACATCTTCACCCTAACTAAATAAAATGTGGTAATTAGTTGGAGGCATACAGTGCATGGTCATCATTACATCTAGGGTTAGCATCACTTGTTTTTCAATATCTAAATTGTGAATAAAATAACAGAATAGAAATTAGACTATAGCCGTTTTTGCTTCCACATCCTCAACTATGTTTGATGTGAACGTGGTATTATTTAATTAAATAATAGTGAATGTATTGTGCTTCTGTGATTTAGTCTTATTGCTTAAGCTGTTTTAAATCATTCCTACTTCTAGGTCTTGTAAGCAAAACAGATGGTGCAGTGACAGTGCCTTTGATTAGGCCGCATGCTGGATTAGGTTTTTAAAATGGCTTTATGTACCTTTTAATATATTTTACTGTGAAAAACGTGAAAAACCGTGTGTTTTGAGGTAATTTTGTCTCTCCAGTTGTGATGTCTTCCTTTCAAAGAGAAGAAATGCAACAGGAAATGGGAACAGTTTTCATAGTGCTTTTAACATCAGATACCTCAGAAACAGTTTTGTTTGTTTGTTTGTTTGTTTGCTTTTGCAGTGGTTTTTTTTGTTTGTTTTTTGTTTTTGTTTTTGTTTTTGTTTTTTTTCCACTGGTGTTAAAAGGTTATTTAATTGTCTTTGGGAATCTTCAAGTAGAACACAGAGCTATGTCTTCAGTTATGTTTTCTTAGAAACATCATAGGGATGGGTGAGTAAGGAGCGAAGTTACAGAATCTCATGCTGGAAGCTACCTTGGGTGATAGATGACTGCCAGTGCTATTGCCTGTGTAGAAGGTTGCCACCATTCGGATTTCGATCATCTAGTAATCCAGTACCAATACCTTAAAAACAAACACCGATTATCAGGATTGTATGTCTTCAAAAATGTATCAGTTGTATAACAATATACATAAACAGAACCTTCCGTGTCCAAAGACTGCAAATTTCCAAACCATGACACATGTTGTTTAATCAAGGAAGATGAACTTGGACTATCTGAAATGAATTTGTGTTCCTTGATTTTTTTAATGCAAAGAAATTTTCCCGTGTGTGGTTTGAAAGAATAAGGTGAGAAATTTGTCCTTGATGAAATATAAAATTTTCTTTCTTTTTTTTTTTTTTTTTTTGAGGTTAAAGAAGAATGTCACTTTCATTTTATGAAGTCCTTCATTTTAAGCATTTTAACATCAACTTTGAATTATGAAACTATAAGGAATTCCCTTTGTTATAATTTCATAAATAAATAAATCCTTTTTCTGAGCAGATCTGTGCTGCTGTTTGTTTTAGAGATTTCAGAGACAATTTCCCCTTTCTACAGCTAGTGATGTTCTCCTCACATTTGTCGTTTTTTTGTTGGTTGTGGAGCTTCCTTGTATTTTTTTTTTCCCAATATTCTCCTTCTGGCAACATCCCTAGGTTACAAGATAATTATAGTAGATACCTGCTTCAAGAAGTATTGCAAAGTATTATAGTTTTCTATTGTTAATTCAATTTTCAAAAACATCTTGGTCAGTGATAGCTAAGTGGGATAAACTGAATACTCAGTATTTGTATGCATTTTGTTTCAGTAATCCACTGACGATGAATGCCAGAATCAGTGATATTGTATCCACAGTCTTTCAGAAATCCTTCTCTATTTTTCTATTTTACTTCTAGCTTTTTTACTTTTTTTTTTTTTTTTAATATGTGAAAGCAAAGAGAAAAGCAATTGCAGTAATTTCTGGTGGCAAATGTAAACAGTATTGCTCCACCAATTGATGTGTTGAGTAACAATTGGGAAATAATTTCAGGCTATTACAGTTTTAATTTTATAAGTCCCTGGTGAACTGTAAACATCTCCACTCGCAGTTGGACTGGGGAACAACTTCTAAAGAAGTACATGTCTTTGAAAATATGAAAATTTAAAAAATCTTAATTTAGGTATTTTGTTTAATTGTCCTTGTAATTACCCAGGAATTTATGGACAATCATGCTTTGAAACTAAGAACAGATGGACATAAGTTTATTCTAAGTGTGCAGATCTTTATTCCAAATTTTCATTGTTTTGAATTAATGATCTAAAACAACTGTCAGTTTATATTTTTGAATTTAAGACCTGAAAGTTTTTCTTCCAGTGAATATTTTTAAAACGTCTGCAAAAAAATAAGTCTTGCTGTCACTCAGAGGGAGCTTCTTTTCCCAAATCCTATAGATATGCCTTGAGATTTCAAAGACCTTTTACACTGATGAAATTTATGGAGTCCATACAGTGAATGTGAGCACAGTGAGGTGGTGGCTGGTGTGCATCAGTAGTAGCAACAGCCACAATTCAGTGAGCCATGCAGATTGTGGTGGGACAGCTCGCATGACTGGAATGTTGTCATGGAGGGCTATCTGCTTTTTAGGAAAGATCAGCTGGCAAGGCGGGGTGGTGGAGTTGCTCTTTATGTGAGAGAGCAGCTAGAATGTATTGAACTCCACCTGGGGGAGAGTGATGTAGCAGTGGAGAGCCTGTGGGTAAGAATCAAGGGGCAGGCTGGTAAGGGTGACACCGTTGTGGGTGTGTACTACAGGCCCCCCGATCAGGAAGAGGAGGTTGATGAGGCCTTCCATAAACAACTGGAAGTAGCGTCATGATCCCAGGCTCTGGTGCTTATGGGGGACTTCAATTACCCAGATATTTGTTGGATGAGCAACATGGCCAGGCACGCACGGTCCAGACGGTTCCTGCAGTGTGTTGAAGACAACTTTCTGATGCAGGTGCTGGAGGAACCAACGAGGGGAGGGGCGTTACTGGACCTTATTCTCACTAACAAGGAAGGACTTGTTAAGGAAGTAAAGGTCAGGGGCAGCTTGGGTTGTAGTGACCACGAGATGGTGGAGTTCAAGATCCCGAGTGGAAGAAGCAAAGCAAAAACCAGGATTGCTACCCTGGACTTTAGGAGAGCCAACTTTGTTCTTTTCCGGGACCTACTTGGAGCTATCCCGTGGGCCATGGTGTTAGAAGGTAAGGGGGCCTGTGAGAGCTGGTCAGTGTTTAAATGGCTCTTCTTCCAAGCTCAGGATCGGTGCGTCCCTGTGAGCACGAAATCGGGCAAGGGAAGCAGGAGACCTGTGTGGATGAGCCAGGATCTCATGCACAAACTCAAAGGGAAGAAGAAGGTACATGAAACATGGAAAAAGGGTCTGACCACCTGGGAAGAGTATAGAAATGTTGTCAGGGCCTGCAGGGATGTGACGAGGAAGGCTAAAGCCCACGTGGAATTGAATCTGGCAAAAGGATAATAAAAAAGGCTTTTTTAAGTATGTTAACAGTAAAAGGAAGACTAGGGAGAACATGGGCCCCCTACTAAGTGAGGGAGGTGTTCTGGTAACGGGGGATGCTGAGAAGGCAGAGATACTGAATACCTTCTTTGTTTCTGTCTTCAGTGGAAAAGCTCTCCCTCAGGAATCCCAGACCCTGGAGGTTAGTGAGAGAGAGTCTGGGGAATGGAAGACTTCCCTTTGGTCAAGGAAGAGGTGGTCCATGAGTGACTAGGCAACACGAATGTTCATAAATCCATGGGACCCGATGGGGTGCATCTACGGGTGCTAAGGGAGCTGGTGGAGCTGACTGCTGAACCGCTCTCTATCATCTATGAGAGGTCTTGGAGAATGGGGGAGGTGCCTGAAGACTGGAGGATAGCCAACGTCACTCCAGTCTTCAAAAAGGGCAAGAAGGAAGATCCGGGTAATTACAGGCCAGTCAGCCTCATCTCTGTCCCTGGAAAGGTGATGGAACAGCTTGTGCTGGATGCCATCTCCAGACAATTGAAAGAAAAGGAGGTTATCAGGAGTAGTCAGCATGGGTTCACCAGGGGGAGGTCATGCTTGACCAACCTGGTAGCCTTCTATGATGTTGTCACTGGCTGGGTGGATGCAGGGAGAGCAGTGGATGTAATCTACCTTGATTTCAGCAAGGCATTTGATACTGTCTCCCACGACATCCTTATAATGAAGCTGAGGAAGTGTGGGATAGATGAGTGGACAGTGAGGTGGGTTGAGAACTGGCTGACTGGCAGAGCACAGAGGGTCATTGCTGGCGGTGCAGAGTCCAGTTGGAGACCTGTAACTAGCAGTGTTCCCCAGGGGTCAGTGCTGGATCCGGTCTTGTTCAACATCTTCATCAATGATCTTGATGAGGGGAGTTTGCTGATGATACGAAGTTGGGAGGATTGGCTGACACGCCTGAAGGCTGTGCTGCCATTCAGCGAGACCTGGACAGGCTGGAGTGCTGGGCGGTAAGAAACCAGATGAGGTTTAACAAAAGCAAGTGTAGAGTCTTGCACCTAGGGAGGAATAATTGCATGCACCCGTACAGGTTGGGGGATGACCTGCTGGAGGGGAGCTCCGTGGAGAGGGACCTGGGTGCCCTGGTGGACTACAGGTTGGCCATGAGCCAGCAGTGTGTCCTCATGGCCAAAAAGGCCAGTGGCATTCTGGGGTGCATTAAAAAGAGCGTGACCAGCAGGTCAAGGGAGGTGATCCTCCCCCTCTACTCTGCCCTGGTAAGGCCTCATCTGGAGTACTGTGTCCAGTTCTGGACTCCCCAGTACAAAAAAGACAGGGATCTCTTGGAAAGAGTCCAGCAGAGGGCCACAAAGATGGTGAAGGGCCTGGAGCATCTCCCCTATAAAGAAAGGCTAAGTGAACTAGGTTTGTTTAGCCTTGAGAAAAGAAGACTAAGAGGGGACCTGATCCAGGTCTACAAATATCTAAGGTGTGGGGGGCAAAGTGGCGAGGCCAGACTCTTTTCAGCAGTGTGTGGAGACAGGACAAGGGGAAACGGCCAGAAACTGGAGTGCAGGAAGTTCCGCACAAATGTGTGCAAGAACTTCTTTACGGTGAGGGTGACGGAGCACTGGAACAGGCTGCCCAGGGAGGCTGTGGAGTCTCCTTCCCTGGAGTTTCCTTCTCCTGTATTCAAGACCTGCCTGGATGCCTACCTGTGCGACCTGGCGTAGGGAACCTGCTTTGGCAGGGGGGTTGGACTCAATGATCTCTGGAGGTCCCTTCCAACCCCTACAATTCTGTGATTCTGTGATTTTTACAAGCGTAGCTTGCAGGCTCTTCTTCATCGCTGGTGTAAATGCATAGCTTATGGGGGTAACTATGTAGAAAGACAGCGTTTTGTAGCTGAGAATTTGCTCTATCAAACAGTGTTACTGTGCTCTTTGTATCTGTTGTACTTCCTGTGGAAATAATTAGAAGGCATTACTTTCAGAGCAAGCTATGTATATTTTTGTAGTAAATAATTAAATTATTCAGATCTGAAAATTCTTTTTAGACCCTAAACCAATCCCAGCATATTAGTAGCTTGCTAAAAATACTGATGCTTGTACCAATAGGCAGAAACAAAGGGCAATGTGAAATGTGGGGTGCATAAAGCTTTTTTTTTCTAGAAGCTGTCCATTTTAAATCAGTGACACAAGACTGAAATGCATTGTGAAACCAGGATAGAGGCACATGGTGTATGTTTTATTTTACTTGCTCTAAAAATTCAGCATCACGCCATACCTTCCACAGTGTACAAAGGCGAGGGGAATAGTTAATCAAGTGTGACTCATGTCAAACTACTGGAGGTGAACAGGATATTGTGGGGTCACTAGTCTTGATGCCTTTGGCTGAAATACTAGGTTCACAACTTCATGAATAGTGTTTCTTTTCATTATAAGTAACTCAAGGAAATGGCACAAAAATTGTACTAAAGCAAATCAGCCAGTTGTGGCTATGCAGAATGATCAGGAAATACTGAAAATTAAATAAAAATCATTTCTACACATTGAAGTCTTTTTCTAACCACATGTTCAGGTAGCTTTCCTTTGATGTCTGTTTGGCAGAAATAGAGATTATACTTTCCTGCTAAGGGTCTGACAGTCTCCTGTGTTGTTAGGAATTCAATATGGCCTGAATCAACTCTTGATTCATCTCCTTTTCATTCCTAGTAACAAGAAGAAAGCGATATTACTTGAGAGTCTCCAATATGAGAGTGGCATATCTATGACTAGCACTTTAATAAAATTTGAATAAGGTTTGTACAGTGTTTCATGTCTTCAAATTTTCTAGCAGAGTCGAAGAGAGCAGCTGCATAGTCTGTAATTACATAGCAAGTAATACGGATATTTTCTTTTTTTTTTTTTTCAGGAAGTGAAGAGATTTTCAATTACAAGTTAAAATTTATGACACACTATAATAACTGTTTAAACCTTTTACACAGAAGAAGCTAGCAGTGCCAGCTCTTTGGGAAAGTGAGGTTAGCTCAGCAAATGTATTTTTCAGTTGCCTTAAAAATGACTGAGTAGCAATCACTTGGGCCTTTTTTTGCATTCCAGCAAAGAACAGCTGGCTTAACTCAGTAAATACATCTCTAATGAAATTACAACCTGCTCTTGTAAGTTGCATTTACAGGCATTGTCTGATTAGATGAATATTGTACTAGAAATGAAGAGTGGCAACTGCACCAGCAGGAAGACATACTTGTTTTATGTACTGCCCACACAATGGAAGAGTTTAGGCAGAAAAATCAGGAGTGATGCTTCAGAAGGAAAATAGTGTGTAGTTTATCAAGAGTATGTTGTGCTAAGAGATTGTAGGTTCATAGGTGAGATGGAGCAATGATATCCACCAATGAAAAACATAATTACTAAAAATTAAAAATATTCTTTGAAAAGTGTTAGGGAAAATGCATTATTTCCTGTTTGTTTTTGTTTGTTTGTTTGTTTGTTTGTTTTTTAAATTATATACATTTAAGTGCATTAAAGTTTTGTCATTGTTTGCTGAGAACTGTAATCATTTTTTAACTGCTGTAAATGACAAACCATAAGGTTTAACCTTAACTACAATTGAAAGTTTAGACTTAACTTATTCTTAGATATGTTAGCTCCAAATAAAATCTTTGTAGATATTAATCCTGCTATGTTTTTAAATCTGGCCCCTTGTGCCTAAAAAATATTTGCATACATATAGGCTGGACAAAAATTCTGTCTATCACACTTCTGATAGGTGTGCATTTTCACTGAGTACTGTTTTTCTCCATGGTTTCTTGTAGGCGCAAAACTAAGGGGAGATGATCAAGAATTTGTGTACCTGTCTTCCTGGTACAAATCTTTGAAACAAATTTAAATGCTATTTACAGCCAATCTTACCTCAGTAAGCTCTGAAATGTTATATTTTTAAGAGGTCATCCAAAAAAGGCCCAATGTCAGGAAGTGTTCTGCATTTGTATTTTTGCATGATCACAGGATAAGTCCCTGTAAAGCCAGAGAGATGGTAATTTTTAAGAAGAGGTGAAACTGTGAGTTCTGTGAGTAAACACAGTGCTACATAATTCTATTTACATTCTGTGGATGGGATAGTGAGGTATTTAACTACAGCCTCCTCTAGACACAACCAAGGGGAGAATGACCTTTCAATGAAATATGAGCTAATAACACTGCAGTGCTGTGTGCTTTGGTAGAGTTAATCTCTGTGCAGATTGTAACAAAATGCAGTCTAATGTGTATTGAAAATTAATTAGAGTAAAGAGTGTGTTTTAGTACTATAATGGATATAATCTTTGGTTACATCAGCAAATTTCTGTTGCTATTAATAATAATTAACAGTTTTAAATAGAGGGTCAGGAAAATAGGATGTCTTTCATATTAGCTATATTCATGTGCTATTCATCACCTCTGGTTAGAAACGGTATGATTTGTATGCCCATCTTTTGTTTTCTAAGCCAGGCCTCAAACGGAGGTTAACTCCCTCTATGAGGAGCATAAGGGAGAAGATTGGATGTTCTTAATAGCATGTCAAAAGGAGACAGTGGAAGAAAAAAGGTTTAATATGCTGTTTGTATTCTTATGTACATGTGGAGGGAGTAAAGGCAGTTTGTGGAGGATGCTGTTATCTTGGGTCTAATGCAGTACATGGCTGGCATAGGGCAAGCTACAATACAACTTGCAAAGAGGCTCTGTCACCTACCAGAGCACAGGTGAATTTCAACAGCATGCAATGTATGTGTGTCTGTAGCTGTTATGTTGAATCATTTGAGGAAAATTCTCCTGTAAAGTCAGAGAGATTGTTTAGAGATAGAGAGGTGATGTGTAGTAAAAGAGAGGCAGAGACTGGTGTTGGTTTTTGTATGTAGCATTAAACTGGCATACCTAATTGTTGGTTCTTTTTGTTCAGTATCTTTGTTTTCTGACAGATGTTTTGCTTGTCAGTGATGCCTTCTCAGTCTGTAAGTGGAAAAACATTCCTTATGATTCCTAAGGAATAGATGGCCATGTGAAAGTGTGAATTAGAGTATTTTTTGACAACTGAAATCTCTCAATGCATGGCATTGAATAATGTCCTGTAGATCTATCATCCCACAGTTACCCCAGAGGTCTGTAGTCTAGCCCAGAGGTTATCTGCCTTTTATTTGCATGAAGTATTAAATGCTGTGAGCAGGAGTGTTTGATATGTGTTTGTGCTAGACTGAGCAGCAGAGAAATGGTTAATAGAACTGATGATGTTTAAATTGGCTTCATGTTAAGTGTCAGATCTTGCCACAACTGAATAAGAGCTATTGTTTCATGCAGTCTGTTTGCGGGTGCATGAAAACAGTCTCCAGTTGTTTATATAAGAGCCAAGGTTGGAAAAATAGTTGTACAGCCCCACATACAACAACCATAAAGGAATCATGTCAGCTAGCAGCGTACATGTTTTCTCTTTATGCTGAGTGACCTACTGGTGGTCTATGAAGTGATCAGTGGCAATGCACTTGAAATACGATTGCTATTAATGAGTTGTTTAGTTTCTATCCTCTCCTACGTAACATCCTAAAACTGTTGAATGTTTGAAAATTAATGGAGTCACTAACAGAGCTCTGAAGGAAAATTTATTACCGGCAGTAAGGTCCTCACACATGGATTTTTCAGAATTTTCCAGCCATGAAAGACAGAAATAAGTAAGCACTTTTGGCAGGAAGGAGACTCAAGAAAATCTGAGGTAGAATTTTGCTCAAATTACCTACTCTAGTGCTTGAATCTTTCCTTAGTGTTGGAAAAATAGAATGTAACAAATAAAAGCTTCATAATCACATTGTTGATACATTGCATGTATAAGCTTCAAAATATTGAGGTAGTATGCTTCCTTGAGAAGAGTAGAGATATCAAGCAATTTAGGCTTACTATTATCAGTTTATTGACTATTAAATATAATAGAACAAAAAATTGTGCAGTTTTTCTGGGAAATGTTCAAGAAAGGGAAGCTGGTAGTTCTACTCAAGAGGGAGTAAAATTCAAGAGCTGTGACTATAACGTTATTAATGCTTCTAGAATGGTTGGCCCAGAGGGATTTCTTCTGTTTTAGGTACATTCTATCCTTGTATAAGATATAAACTTTGTCATCTCAGTTAAAAAATAAAAAATAAAATGTCTGTGAAAACAGTAGAAGATTAAAGTTTTAGCTTTGAGAACTATTTTTCAGTTGCTATTGTTAAGTTTTTTTGTTGGAAATTACTTATTATTAGCAAAGTCTTACTTTTTAATTATATGTTTTCTGGCTCAACTGTAATGTTGAAGACATTTTGATTAAAGCTTTAACAGGACTTCTTTAGTTACCACTTTGTGATTGGTTAATGATTCAAAATACAGATTAGAAAATATTTCAGTTACTTCTCTGAGAAGTTTATCATAATCATTTATTATGCTTGAGGCAAATAATAATAGGCCAGCACAAATTGTTTGTTTCAAACTACTCATAATGTGTGTGTTTATATTAAAGATATAATATTACTTAAAACCATATTATTTAAGTATAATATTACTTAAAACCATATTTAGAGAGTGCAAGATGCCATCGTGTCTCAGATCTTCTTATCGTGTTCCACTTCTTGCATTATCCTTTTAATTTTGTAAAAGCTCAAATGGACAAAAAGATACTTGCAAGGACTGGAACACAGTCCTTATGGTAAGAAAAAAACAAAACAATGTTTTTCCATAAAATTAATCTCCTTAAAATTAATTTCAGTGATGTGCTGAGCAGATAACCCTGAGAATCAAGGGTGTTTTTCTGACATGAATATATGATATAGACATTGATAATACAAACCTCCCCAAGTGCCAGACAAATGTGTCTCGTCTGTGAGGTAACGGACTACTTCTGGTGACAGGAGGGTAGGTCTCCATGCCAAGTCATTACATGGTCTCTTAGCTCATACTTCTACTGAGGTTCCAGTTTTTCAAATGTGGAGGTCTGTCTGGAACTAAAATCAAATCAGAAGCCCATTCTGGATAATTATCATGTGGTAATTCCCTATGAGTACTTCTCTGTGCAAACAGAGTTGTATAGGCAAAAGAAAGCCTCTGTCATGTTAGAGTGTTTACTATGACATGGTTTCCCAAACATGTTCTATTCTGAACTTATATGTCTTTTCAAATTATTTTAGTGGAAACAAAAAAAGAGTCCAATTTTTCATTCTTGGGTTTCTTCTGACTTCACGGCTGCTGATTTTGAGAAATACTAATCAAGTGCATTCACATATGTGTGTTCATTCACAAGAGTAATGCTGCACAGTGTAATGCTTCCAGAGAAGTCAGAGAACATCATTTCCTTGGACATGGGAACAGTTTCACAATGTTGGCACATTGACTGTAGCTGCTGCATTCATCTTTTATGAGATTTAGGCTATTTTGTTGAATGCCTTGGCTTAAGGGATAACAGAGTGGGGTTCTGTGTTTTATATTATTGCAATTGAGACTGTCAACCAGAAAAAATTATAAAGAATCTGCCAGTTAAAACCTATAAAAGATTTTGGACTAAAGTAGAATCTGCTGTCAGTATATTTTAATTAAAAATAGAGGATAGTAACCTGTATCACTTAACTCTTTTTTGTCTTGTTGGCATGAAGCCAGTAAACCATTTTATAAACCATTATGAGATATACCTCACAATAAGAAATTCAAGGTAATGTCACATTGTCATATACCTTTCTCTGGTGTGAATAGCATAGCCAAGGCATAAAATAGGAATCAGCACATGTGTGCTGACACATGTCAGCACTTGGGGATAGCCCCTTGGTCTACCGTAGCCTTCATCTACATCCTACATCTTAGAGCCACTGAGCAAAAAGCAGCCATGATCACAGTCATACAAGAAAGTAATTTGAGACCGTAACACACAAATGCATGCATTTTTGTGCTCTCTGTCTCTGATTCAGGTTTTACTAAGGAACAAAAATGGGAGGGCTCCCTTATCTTTTGCTGTGTCACTCACGTTGGTTTGTCATTATCTTTCTTCTTCTGCTTATCACCACACGAGCTGTAAGTGTAAAACAAATGTTTCATTTAAGGGAGCTGGCAGTAGGGACAGATGCTTACCTGATGGGAATGGCAGCTCTTCTTTCTGCTCCTGCACTACACAAAGCTGAAGCAGATAACGGAGTCATGCTTCTCATCTTCACTGCAGTTTCTCTCTGCCTTCCTCCATCTGGCTCAAAAATCTCAGAGCCAGTGAAAAGCTGTAGCACTATGCTGGGAAGTGAAATGCCAGCACCACAAAAGGGAAGTGGAGGTGGAAGCTTAAGCCTGCTTAACTCCATCACATTTACTCTGCTTTGGGTCAGTAGCATCTCTCTTTGACACTGTGAGTAATCTTCAAGTTTTGTATGCATGTATTGCAAAATAGCCTGGCAAACAGGCAAAAGGAAATATAGAAAAGTAATTTTTGTGTCATCTCTACCAAAAAAAAAAAATGGAAAAGGAAAAAAAAAAACAACAAAAAAAGAAGCCCTGCAAAATCTAAAGACAAACAAAATAAGTAACTGATATAAATTGATGTAATTTTTTGAGACCAGTGACATCAATTCACAGCAATTAAGATGTGATTCTTGCAGTCTCCCTTCAGCAGGAAGAATGTCTTCTTTTTTGATTTGAATTTGTTGAATTCATTGAAAATACTAATGCAATCTCCTAACTTTAAAATGCACAGCTGAAGAAAGTGTATCACCAGTTAGAACTAGTTGGATATCTAGGAAAGTAATGACTCCATCTGCAGACACAGCTGTGCTACCTGTGCATGCAAAAGACAAAGAAGCACATATTTGCATGCATAACTGCCTGCACATTTAAAATCTGGAAATTTGAGGGTTCTATGAAGCACTCAGAAGAATGTATATCAAATGCAGAAAGCATATTGCTAAATCTCTTTAACTGCACCAAATTCTCTTATTCTCTATCTCTCTCTCTCCTTTATTGGACAGCCATGGAAGATTGGTGGCTGAATAGGGACAAATACACTTTTGAATGTGGGAAAAAGAAACCCTTCTAACTGTGACAAAAACAGTGTAATTCAAGATTATTCTTAGGTCCTTAAGCCAGTGCGTGAATGCAACCTCAGTATTTTAATTTGTGATAGTTAAAAACAATTAATATGTTTTGTTTTATTTGTGATTTGGTTGAGCAGATGGTAATGGTTTTGACACAAATCAGTTTTTTTGTGTTGTTTTTGTTGTTTTTTTTTTTTTTTTAATTTTTCTTCTTTTCTTTTCTTGAAAAAGACAAGGCTCTTTTTCCCACTTTGTCACAGCTGGTTACCAATCAATCTCAATTCACGGTACAGTGATGATAGCACATGTTGTTCAGGGGCCAAATCTGATTGGGTTGCATTTTCAGCAGTGTTTCATATTAAAAAAAAAAAGTGTCTGTATGGCAGTGACTGTCAGCACACTATTGTACAACTGTCATTAATCAAAACTAGCAACAATGAATGTATTCATATGTGCCAGAGACTGCCAGATTTCACTCAAAATCACCCAATTTCTATTAGAATTTCCTCACCAGCAGTGTTTTCTCATCTGCTTGTTGTTTTCTGTTTCTTTCTTCCTTTCCAGTCCCCTGACCCCCTTCCTTTTAGTTAATTAAAGACAGATCTATGTGAGCTATTACTTGTTCATAGCAGGTTATGTAACACAACACCCAAAAGTGGCTGGGTTTTATGCTAACACAGGAACTAGCTGTTCAAAAGCCCTCTTCCAGTGCAATTTGATGGCTGAAGTTTCAGCTAAACTGAAAGGTTAAGCACCTCCGAATGTTTAACAAAGGGAAGTATTTAAAATCAATTAGACGGCTATAAACATATGTAGCAGATGTCTGACGCCCTTCATTTTGTGCAGAATGTTGGCATTACTTGGCTAAGAGTCAGCAATATTAGGGTAATATGTGTAAAGGTGTTTCTTGACATTGCACATATTTTGAAGACGTTGCCTTCTTAGCACACCAGCAAAGTTAAGGACTGGCATAACCGATACACTCTGGTTTTCTGCTGCCCCATCATCAATCCAGGAGTCTGGCCACCTCTGTCTGAGTGGCAGTGACAGTCATAGAGGCCCTGAGCCCAATTCCTAAGCGTCAGCTTGGAGCTGATCCAGATGGGAGTGAACTTCTCCAGAAACTCAGATGGAAACGCCTTGTTGAGGTCATAGGAAGCTCTGGATTGAGAGGAGATCAAACACTGTTCTAGATTTTGCAGGTCATTGCTTGAGAAACTCAGAAGATACAACCACATTCAGCCTTCTCACCTTGTTACTTCACAACTCCTTTCTCACACAAGCATTTTCTGCTACTATACATAGAACAACTAAAGCTAAAAGCCAGTTTTCTTCCTATCATCTCCTTCCTGCCTGCTTCATCCGTCAAAGCTCTTCACTGAACCATGATGACTTCTGGGGACAGTGTGGGAGGAACAGATGACTGAGGGGCATCATCGGTACTTCAGGACAGCAGATGGTTATGACATCCCATGGGCCCATCTGTGTGTGAATCCAATTGCTAGACGGCATGTTCTGCCAGGGTGGTTCAAAAACTCAGTATGGTCTTGTTGGAGAAGCAGACTAGGAGAACTGGACCACTCCTTAAAGTAATTGATAACTGGGCCATGACAATGACACATTTACTGCTTCCTCCATTTCACAACCCAAGTGGGAGATTATGGCTGTGCTCCCTCTCTGCGTCCTGGCATGCCATACAGCTGGCTTTTTCCCCCAGCAGCCTTTGCACAATTTGCATGATTGGCAGGTGCAAGCATAAAGACTGCTGAAGCCTCCAAGGCAGCTGGCTGGCATATCGGCACCAGCGCATCGGTGAGATGAAGAACGAGTCAGCTGCAGCCCATGGCAGACTGTAGGGCCCTGTCCCAGGCTGCCTGCATCCCAGTTTAAGCAGCCAGCCAATCAGATCCAGCCCTGCTGCCTGTCTGGTTTTATCTCAGCAGTGGTAAGTGAACCAGAGGGATGTTATTTATCTTTTCTTTTTTTTTTTTTTTTTTTAAAAAAAAAAGCTATTGTAACAAAATTAGTGTCTAATTGTTGCCCAGCTTTATAAATGTGATTCCTGTATCCAACTCATATTTTCATTACAGCTGATCTTACTTTTGTCATCTCACAGGAGGTGAGTACAGCTTCATGTTTTCAGTCCCCTGCGGCTGGGCTTGTGTAAAGAAAATAAGCATTTTCTTTTGTCTTTGACTCTGTGGTGGCCAAGGATAAATAACTACTCCATTGTTGTGGAATATGATGTTATATTCTTGAGATTTTTAAAGGAGACCATTTGCCTTTTCTCTATTATGGAAACAGTTGTTGTATTTGCCATTGACTAGAGCAGCACAGAATGCAGAACTGTGTAATTTGTGTACAGTCAGGATGAAATGTGCCTCAGCTGCTTATGGCTTTGGAACGAGTAGCTGCAACAGCTCTGAACAAATCCAGAAAATACATCTTAAGTTTTCTATTGCCATAACTTTGTTTTGTCACTCAGTAGTACTGTGCTAGGAAAAATAGTCCCTAGAAGTTTTTGACTATTCTACTTATTGCCGTTAACGTATATTTTGTTCATTAATTAAATCTGACATACAGGAAACGCATACAGTTAAGTGGAACTCCTAATGAAAGGGATGTGATCTGTGGTTTTTTTTTGTTTGTTTGTTTGTTTTCTGACAGAATAGCTAGCCATAGTTTGGTCTTCTTGAATTCATAGTGAATGACTAGAATGGACTTACTGAGTATAGAATGAAACTGTATTACATTGTGATGAGTATAAGAAAATCTTTGACTTCTCTTGTTCTTGAAACAAAGTTAATCTAAATGATGTTGTGGGCTCTCCTTAGACATAGTAGAACTTTAAACATTTCAGCATATAGGGTTCTTTGAGTTAAGATACTTTTATATCTGTTAGCATACAATACTCTTGCTTCAAAGCTATAATAAAGGAGCCAATAGCGATGTATATTATGTATACATGTGATGCTCCCAAAGCAATTAAAAATACTCATAAAGATCTTCACAACATTCCTGTAAGTAATAGCATTACATTCTTACTCATTAAAACGTGTAAGCATGCTCTTCTCTATCATTTCAGTATGTTTGCTGAGCAAGCTTGCAGGGTCTTTACTGTTTAACAAAGAGAAGGTAAATTAGATTGTTCTGAAGTTATGTAGTAAACATTTACACAGTTCAAATACTGACATCTCCTGAGGTCTAGATCTTTCTTTAGTCTCATGTGCCTTTTTCACTATTTGATGCATGAAAATACGAAGCTAAATCTCGATCTTAATTAAGATATCATTAGCATATGTCTAGAAGAAATGTCACTGAAAATAATTTTCAAGAGGGTATTTCAAGAGGAGAATATCTATGCTGAAAACTAGTGTTTTCCTGATTCAGGAGGCAAAAAAAAATCATGCAAGATAAAGTATCCAGTTGACTTAATGAGGTTGGATCGGAGCCTAAAATAGTTTGTTAAGCTTGACTTTTGCAGGCTAGTAACTATTTAATGGATAATATTTTTCTGTTTTTCTTGGTTGAGCCGCTCTGAATGCCTTGTGAATGAATGTTCACAGCCTGCTGCCGTAGATTATTTTTTCAAATTCTACACATTCTCACAATATTACAGTTATTACAACAGTAGAAGCAAAAAAAAAAAAAAAATGACATAATTGAAATCTTCCAAATTTATTTTAAGAAAGAGAATGTTATTGTTCACTCTTAATGAATCACTCTGTAGTATTTCTGTGAAATTGATGGATCTCCTTTAATGTTCCTCTTCCATAAATGTCACCTACCAGAGCTTAAATATATTTTTATTGTTTATAATATTATAGTGTCAAATCCTACCAACATGCACAGTTTTCCTAAGGGGTTGCTGCTGTAGTGAAGAACTACATACAAAGGAAAAATTCCAAATCAGCTGAAGGTAAAATATGTATCTCACAAAATTAAAGGTGTGAGAAATCTGAGCTGTCATGTATTGATAATTGATGTGTGATAGCTTAATTTTATCACAAGGATGAATGCAAGATATTAATAAAACCCTAATACTGAGTGAGCATAGAAATACTAATTTTATGTAAAGTTTCTAACTAATGCAGAGTGCAATAAAAATGTCACAGAGATTAATGCTTGGTGGAATTATCTAATGTTAGTAATAATTTATCTTCAGAAGTTGAATCCGAGATAGAGTCAGACTATCATATCCCAGGTAAGAGTTTCTTTGCTTTTCTATCGGCTACAAAATGTTTTCACTCTTTTTTTTTTTTTTTACATCACAGGTATGACATTAAAGATGACTACACTTTGCGCATCAAGAAGGCTATGAGCACAGATGAAGGCACCTACACGTGCATTGCTGAGAATCGAGTTGGAAAAGTGGAAGCATCTGCTACTCTTACTGTGCGAGGTGAGCATTCCTGCAGAGAGAGAGCTTGTGTCCTGAATGGATCGATTGCTTTCTGACAAAATGAGCCAAATCCTTACCTGCTGTGTTTGGTTTTCACACATCCTGTGCAGTTGTTGGTGCTGTACTGATTAACTACAAATCTGAAATCCTGCTCTCATTGATATCTGTGGCAAAATTCTAGTTGATTTCAGTAGGATAGGATCTCTCAGCAGTTAATGATCTGTTCTAATATTTTTTTTATTGAAGAATAGATGCATGCATTTTCATAAGCAAGCAGAAAAAAACATGCACACACTTTCGTAAGTAAAAATTCAGTTTAAATTGTTGTTATTAGGGTGCTATACCCTAATAAATATAAGGAGTGCACAATGTTTACTAATGTCAAACATAATGCACATAGTATAATGGAATTATTAGCTCTTCCATAACTGAACTCCCTGCTTAACTCATTCTTTACTCGTAAGATAAATCCCAGTCATAGGAAAAAGAAAATATTAATTAAATTTTGTAAGTAACATAGGGTAAAAACGAATGTATTCTCTCTTAAAATATCTCCCAGTCTTTAGAATCCACTCATTGTTTAAGGGGTGCTATTTGATATGGTAAAAAGGTTTTAACACCAGCAGAACAATGAGCTGCCCAACTGTCTTTTGTGACAGTAGATATGGACATGCTAAAGATTATAGAAAGTGAAAAAGTTTGCAGGATATTTCCATATTAGTAAATAGAACATAGTAGATATTACATCATTCCAAAAGATATGCTGCGATTTGGCACAATGGATATCATGCAGATACTATTTCACAGTTTAGTGGTGCATGCTGACAGTTTTCAGTAGAGCTGTGAAAGGTTAATAAAAACATTTTT
Source organism: Alectoris magna (assembly GCA_030625065.1). NCBI lineage: Eukaryota > Metazoa > Chordata > Aves > Galliformes > Phasianidae > Alectoris > Alectoris magna. Next base: position 99,554,182 of record CM060560.1, read on the forward strand.
GGCTTTATCTGTGCTTCTCTTTTCATACACGTTAAATCAAATGTTCAAAGTCTCAGTGGATTGCTTTATTAGAACAGGGGTCAACTGACCCAAGAGGCCAGCTTCCATTTCCATCCATTTAATGCATGGACACAGTTCAGTTTAATTTGATGAATTCAAAGGGCAAAAAAAGCACCAAATGGCTTTGTAGAGGGGGAGATGTTAGTATATAACAAAGAAAAGAGAATATTGTGATAATCCATTTGCTAAAATATTACCTCAGTGTTCGCTCTAGGTTATGTGTGGTAATGTAGATCTTCCTGTTTTCATCTGAAAAAGTAGGTTTACCTGTTACATGTTTGTGTAAAAGATTGCTTTTCCATTTATAATGTGAGGAAAATTGTCACTACACTGAACTCCAAGAAATGCTGTAAATCTGCTCTTTTGTCACGGGCAGAATCATGATATCCAGTATATCTGGCAACAAATTCAGTAGCCTTTAAACACTCTTAGAGCTGTGTCCACTGCATGCATCACTGGAGCAGGCTTTTAATATTTATATGTTATAGACTTTTAATATGAACAGTAACAGGAGACAAGAAAAAAGTCCTTTGAAATCACTGAAGCTTGAACTTTATCGAATTAAGGTGAAAAAACAAAGAAACAAAACATATAATTTAATTGATTTTCCTACGGTAAAAGCAGGCTTTCATTATCATGGGTACTACTCTCCCCCAGGTTTGCAATTTACATTCGAATACATACTGTTTATGCAACATAAAGGAAGCCATGATGATATAAGCTTAATAAATGTTCAGGGTAACAGAAAATTAGAAAAACTAAGAAATACAGTGGAGAAATGTTATTAGTCTGTATTTCCTGGAAACAAATACTGGATAAACTCCTGTTGTCTTAAAAGGGACCACGTATGGTGTTCCTTTTAGTTAAAAGAAGATTTAATTCTGAATACTTAAACTTTAACCAATTTTATTTGAAATTGATTTTAGCAAAATCATCCTTTGTGTGGATGTTAGCAATTGAAAATTCACTTTGAAGGTTCCTTGGTCCTTGTGTGTGTTTTTTTTTTTTCTGCAGTTTTGACTGCAAACCTGGCAGCAACAGCACAATCCTTAGCTCCCTCCCTCATGGCTCCATTTTCTCAAAGCAATGAATGAGGATGCAGTCAGGGGGTTCACTGTTACACTTCTGTACAACAGCTACATGGTTGTAAATGATAACAGACTTTGAATTCAGAGATTCAGTGTTCGGGCTCTGTCTTGGAAAGATGCACATCACTCATTCCTTATCTTTCTGAGAGACCAGGAATATGTCATAATACTAAAAACCAGAATGTCTCAAAATAGATGACAGTTTGAGAAAGGGGAGTAGGCTTGAAATAATTAGAGTATGACAAAGTAAGAATAAAGATACAGGAATGCTGAGAACTAAAATGGTATTTGCATGATGTGCTATGTAGGGATCTGCACGTCTCTGCTTTTGGCCGTAGTCTGCACATAAGGGTATAGAGCTGGTTATCTTATTTTAAAATAAATAGGTAAATAAATATGTAAATGATGTTACTCACAAATATGTAACTATTTCTACTGCTAAAATAAGGGAAGTTTCATGTAACTAGATTGCAACCCTGAGTCAAATTTTTATCCAACTTTTTGGTTCTTGGGAAAGGGGATGTCTGCATTTTATTAGCAGAGGGACAGGCAGTCCTCTCTCCCAACACGACTATAATAAACAGCTGTTGCTATCATCAAGAAATAATTTGTTGCAGCAACAGCTTTCAGTCTTGATATCAGTCTGAAACAGTATTAACCTGTCGATCTTTTGGCAGCAATATTTTTTTGTTTGTTTGTTTTTTTAGGAAGTAGAAGTTTCCTAAGCTGCAATTTGGGAGATTCTGGGTTGAAATCCCCGTGGTCATTGTGGCCTATTTGTTGTATTTTCATCAGTCTTGTCAGTGAGGAAAAAGCAATGCGTTGTAAGCCTTCATGCCTGTTATTGAATGAGAAAAATTGTCCTGGGCTTTTTGTGGACCCCACTGCTGTAGTGACTGACCATGCTTAAAATTCAATTGATATTTGACTCAGAAAGTAAATGCACTGCATCTACTGGCATGACATTTGGCAGTCTGTAGCTTAAATTGATGTGTTCATCAGGGTCTAAAAGTTTTTTTTTTTTTCTAATGCAAGTGATTTCTCTTTTATCAGGCACTAACAGTGATACTTGCTGATGGCATATGAAGATAACAAAAAATGTTTCTCAGAGAATGGTTCCAGTCAGCTTGCTCAGATACTATACTCAAATAAATGTGGTAATAGTAACACGTGACTAAACAGAAATAATAGTGAATATTTTACTTAGGCTGTCATTTGAGGGGTTGGCAATCATGGTAGTATCCATAGTTTAACGTAACATTACACGTCATGCATTCTGACAGATATTCTTTTCTTTTTTAATTTCTTTTTTATGTTCTCACTACACCATTGTAATGTCAACAGCTCGCCCCGTTGGTAAGTAACCATCCTTCTATCCATTTTAGCATGGCTTCATGCAATGCTTCATCTTTCATTTGCAACAGCATTTAACTGGCTTAAGTTAGCAGCCAGTGTTTAATAGCATTTACTTTATAGCACCAGGCAAGTGATTTTGACTGACAAAGTGTTATTTCTGAACTTTCTATTTTCTGCTATGTCATGCATAAATACATTTGCCAAATCACCAAGAAATAACCAGTCAGTGAAACTGAATGGGTGTGGTGATACTGAGCCAAAATCATTCAGATATTTTTAACAGTCTATTTAAGGGCCTGGTATAAAAGCCATTGAAATCAACAGAATGGATTGTATTGACTTTGGTGAGCTTCTATCAGGCCCTGAATGATTAGCTCATTGTGCCTCTATTGCATAGCAGTAAAAGCACAGGCTTTGCATGTCCTGTCTTTTTTTGTGTCTTTCAAAGACTTTTGAAATGAAATAGTTCTGAAATTGAAGAGGGGATGGAGTAGATTTCCGTGCTTGTTAAGAAAGTTCGTCATTGATTTTCACCCTTGGGTCAACTTAGAGTGCATTCTGGAATGCGCTGTATAGGTTGTGGCTATTCTGAATAACAAGTCTGGAGGAAGACAGTCTCTGGATTTTGAATTCTTATTGTGAAATTTAGATTCCTTCCTATGTATGTCTTTGAAATTACTTCTAAAAATTTATAGAAATCCAACTGAGCATAATGGAAAAAATGCAACTGCCACTAGCTGAAATTCACTTTTGGTGTTCACAAATATCCTGAATTTATTTAATTTTCATTCACGGATCTTTACTCTGTACCTGTATGGACTTTTAAAATAATTTAATTGATTTCACTGCTCCTCTGATTTTTGCAGTATGCATTTATATGTATCTTCTAGAATAATAACATGGTTACTCTGTTTGGTGAATCTTTGTTTATTTAATTATTGCTTTGTCTCATTGTTTTTTTGTTTTGTTTTTATTAGTGTGAGAAGTCTGTACTGGTGTTTACAGAAATTGCTAAGAGCTTTAGTCTTTTTGTAGTCAGCATTTTTTTTTTTTACACGTGTTTGACTAAAGTTTGATTTTGACCTTGTCTCAGGTCTTCACTGTTATGAAGTTGGAGGAAGAAATGTTGAAATAATTTAAAGATAAGATCTAGATTAGGCATCTGTTTCCATAACTAAGGTGATCCCATGCTCATTAGCTTGCTTGAACTACCGTGAATAGAGCCAAGCCATGTACCTCTGCAATCATTTTATTGCTTATCCAAACTTGGAGAATTCCCCATGTAGGAAAGTAATTCACAGTTCTCCATTTAGAAAGTCGATAGCAAGCTTTAAACCTGAGTCCCTACCGTATTACTTTGAGGTTATGCTAGTTCTCAATAAATTAATTCCCAGGAGTTGTAACAGTAAAACTGGAGTAAACCTATAAAAACAGTTTTCCTTCCTATTCTGGAGTGGTTGCAGTGTATAAGTAGCTTGCTTTCTTTGGTCACTTATATCTAATCCTGTACCTGTAGAAAACACAGTGCACTCCTTGCAACAGGGTATGCTTTTACTTTTTTCTCCCTTTTCATCCTACTGTTCCTATCTCTGCTTCATTCAAAAGTAGGCAAAGAGGGCAGCTACCTATGCTGTTGAAAATGTAAAGCCAGGTAGAAAAAAAACAAAGTAACTTCTCTTTCCACTATCATTTCACCTCCAGAATGTTCATATGATCTGTTAAAATTGTCATCTGACAGGAATGATGAGTCAAATCATGTAGCTTTTTTGTTTTGCTGTGTTTAGAGACTTGGCTTGAATGCAGAGCAAAATTCACTTCTCCTACAAAAGGAAGCTAAAGCAAACTCTACTTAATATTATTATACTCACAGTTCTTTAGGAAGATGACATTTTAACAGAAGTATATTTTTATACTTCTGTGTATGATAAACCGAAGGAGAGAAATTTATAAGTTTATATTCTTTCCTGATACCTGCATATTATCTGAATACATCTGCTTTTCATTGCTTCCTTCATTTCAGAGCAAATATGTTTTGTCTTCACTGTGCTGTAAAGAACAAAACATTTTGTTTCATTGGTGTGTTGCTGAAGAATAGATACACATATTTTTACATATTTTTAATGTTCAAGGATTGTAATTCTTACTGCAAACTGAATCATTTTCATCTTCTGTTTACTTTTTACCTGTTTCAAATATTTATATTCTATTAGTTGTGACATTTTCATTTAAATTTCAGCTTGAGTGGAAAATTCAGGAGTTGGGATTACTTCTGCCAATGATCATGTTTGATTCAAGCAGATATTAGCATACGATCTATACTACATAGATGAAATGAGGTATGATCCTGCCTGAGGTGGATGGCAGCTGGTGAATTTAACAGCTCCATGCTAGATTACTTGGAGTTGCTGCTAGGTATAAATGTGTTGCTCATTTCTGAAATAGATGTTTTCTTATTTATAACCTTTTGAAATTATTTATTGTAAGATTTGAAATAGATGGTTTGGGAAACAAAATATTTAACCACATTTATCCCTATTTATTCCATTATTTCACATGCTAGATGAATTTCCTATGTGAGGAAGTTAATATTTTCTCACTTTTGCACTGTGCTGTATTTCTCACAGTAGCCATGCAGGAGAATAACTGTAAAAAGTAGCCCAAAATTTGAGAGGGGCCCAGAAGTTTTGTATAATTACACCTAAAAGTTACACTGGTCTACTTTTCAAAAGTAGTTGCTATACTGCTCTGAGATAGAGTCTTAAATTTAACTTCAAATAGAAGTTTTGTGAAAATATGTGTCTAAGGTTTCAGTTGCATTTTTGTTAATGCAAAAAGGTCATTCAAAAGACAAAGTACTACTTACAAATTATTTTCAACTATGTCCAGGTCAAAATACAGTTCTTTGCATTTCAATTGGCTTATAGTGAGTCAAGGTTATTTGCTGTGAATCATCTTAGAAAGTGGCGACACGCAACAAGTAGCCAGATAATTTTGCTACCTGGATAAAAATTATTAACAAAGAAATGGAATTAACAAAGAAAGGGGAGACCAACCAAGCTGCAATAATTTTACTTCCATACCATGTTGGAGGAGAGACAAACAGATAAGAAAGACATTTACCATGAATATTCAAAATTTCATACTAATTAAATGCAACCTAAGCATATTTAAGTGAAATGTCAGTACATTTCAGTACATTTCACTTAAATATAGTGGGAAGTTTTCAGGTCATATATCAACAGGCATGCCTTAATGATCAGTTCAAAGTGGTGTAGCATGAAACAAAATAGAAAGGACTCTATTTTTAAATGAGGTTGTATTCGTTTTTGTGTCTTGAAATCACATTGTTTAGATGATAGCTAAGAAAGAACTCTATCCTTTTTCATTTTGAGAAAGAATACTCTCCTTTCCCATTTCATTCTGACTTACAGGAGAATAGTTTTATTTTTAGTATATTCATGAAACTATCACCTTTATTTGAGTCACTGAGGAGTTGTACAACTACATCAGCAATGAGAATTGGTGTGTGACAGAAGAGATGAGATCATGCTTGGCACTGCTGTGCCATCTTTCAGTGGCAGAAATCTCCCACCTATCTATACCAAAGTGCAGTATTTTGTCTGCCTGTTGCTGTCATGTATACAATTTTTCAGAAGGTGTTAAGTGCACCAGTAAACATTAGACTTCTTGCATTTATTTATTCCTTAAGTGAAAATAATGCATTTTTTTTTCTTATTTGTCACTTGGCAAATCCTTTAAAGTCAAAAGTTTGCCATAAAATGAAATACTTAGGTTTCTGAGTACCAGTAAGAAGAAAAACATACAGAACTGACTTGTTTTGACGTTTTGTAGCCTTTTAAGGACCACTTTAAAAAGAAAAAAAAATAAATCCTAAACTCGTTAGTGTTTATACTTTGCAAATTGTTCTAGATAAACTTACACTTGAATCTGAGTAATGACTCCAGGTACCACAGAAATATGTTTGGGTTATATAGGCCAGAAAACATTAACCATCAAACATTTAAGAGCTGGCCTACTGAACTCCGTCTCCATTTTCAACTTCTCCAAGTCTTTTGGGTATACCAGATAGTATTAAAAACAGAAATGTGGAAGCTCAGAGAAAGGATTCTTCTTCAACAATCACCATGAAAGGTGACTGCCTACTTGGAGTTTTAGCAATTTGTACTGTGCCCAGTCCACTAAGTATGTGCCTATATGCATACTGTTTCGGTTACAGCAAATCTAGGTATGGTGAGTGCAGAAAGTGATAAAGGGCCTTTTTTTCTTTCTTTTTTGTTTGATTGATTTCATTTAGCTTTTTATTGCTGAACTCTAGCTTGGGAGAGTTTTGATGTGTAAATCTTTTTAAGCTGTTCTGAGTTCATTATGTATGCTCAAATTTGTGGGAATTTTTTTCTTGCTTCAGTGGACTCTGAGTCCTTCCATAAGTGTCTGAAACAATCAGTGTATGAAAAGGAGTCTTTTGATGTGTTTCTCCCTATGTAAACTTTTCATTTTTTAAAAAGGTTAAATCTGTTACTTTTCCTTCAAGAAGTGGATGAAAATCAATACATTAATGCATTCCCTTTTCTGTTTGCTTTCTTTACTCATGGGATCATGGGGTTTGGAAGGGACCTCTGGAGATGATCTAGTTCGATGCTAATGCAGATTCCTCGGAGTAGGTTACACAGAAAAGTGTTAGGGAGAGTTTAGAATATCTCCAGAGGAGACTCCTCAGCACCTCACAGCTTGTTCCATTGCGCTGTCACCCTCACAGTAAAGACATTTTTCCTATGGATCTTCTTGTGTTACTGTTTTAGCCCATTACCCCTTTTTCTGTCACTGGGCACCACTAAAAAGGGACTGGCCTTATCTGCTTGACTCCTGCCCTGTAGATATTTGTAGGAATTGATAAGATCTCCCTTCAGTCTTCTACAGGCTGAACAGACCCAGATCTCTCAGCCTTTCCTCATAAGGAAGATGCTACAGGCACCTAACCATCTTTGCTGCCCTCCATTGGACTTTCTCTAGAAGTTCCCCATCTTTCTTGAACTGGGGGGCTTGGAACTGGTCACAGTACTCCAGATGTGGTCTCACCAGGGCAGAGCAGCAGGGAAGAATAATCTCCCTTTTCTTTCTGGCCATGTTCTTTTTAATGCACCCCAGGATACCATTGGCCCTCCTGTACACAAGGGCACACTGCTGGCCCATGGTCAGCCTGTCATCCACCAAGACACCTAGTTTCTTCTCTGCAGAGTTCTCTTCCAGCAAGTCAGCCCCTAACCTGTACTGATGCATGCAGTTATTCTTTCCCGTGTGTGACTCTATTTGCCCATGTTGAACCTCATCACATTCCTCTCCACCCAACTCTCCAGCCTGTTGTAGTCTTGCTCAATGGCAGCACAGCTTTCTGGTGTGTCAGCCATTCCTCCCAGCTTGTATCATCAGCAAATTTGCTGAGGGTGCATTCTATCCCTTCATCCAGGCCACTGATGATGTTGAACAAGACCAGATTCAGTTCTGTGGAGCACCACAAGCTATAGGCCTCCGACTAGACGCTGCTGCTAATCACAACCCTCTGAGCTCTACCAGTCAGCCAGTCAGCTTAATCCACCTCACTGTCCACTCATCTATCCCACTCTTCCTAAGCTTACCTATAAGGGCATTATAGGAGTCCACATAAAAAGCCTTGCAGAAGTCAAGGTAGAAAACATCCACTGCTCTCCCCTCGTTTACTCAGCCAGTCATGACATCACAGAATGCTAGAGCAGCTTGGCAGTCACTTCTGCCAGCTCTTTCAGTTCTCATGTGTGCATCTCATTAAGGCCTATGGATTTGCGTGCATCAAGTTTGCCTACACAATCTCTGACCAGATCCACCTTGACCAAAGGAAAGTCTTCTTTTCTCTGGACTCTCCCTCTTATCTCCAGAGTCTGGGATTCCTTAATGTCAGTCAACTCTCTTGGACCCCTTCACCATCCAATGTTCTAAATGGTGTAGGTCCTTGAAGAGGTCAAAGGTGGTTCTCCTGTTTGCTGCATCCAAGGCTCTCCCCAGCATTCACACTACCAATCAATCAGATTTTTTGTTTTGTTTATTAAGCTCACAGAAGGTATAGGGAAGACACAAGCCATCTATTGGTGCAGTTTACTTTAGCAGGTAGGCTAAATTATTACAGATTTAGGGAAGTACCTCTTTCCTATCTGATCGATATAAAGGTTATATCTGGAATCTCAGGCAGTTGAGGCGAAAGAATAAAAATAAAAAATTACAAAGAAAAAGAAAGTAAGCAATTGTTTAGAGAAAGTCTTAAGTAATATAATGTATCTAGCAGTCAGAATCAGTGCTACTTCTCTATGTGTATATCAAAACTAAATGAAGGACTTACCAGAAAAGATTTTCCAGAAACATCTGTAAAGTACAAGTGCCACTTAGAGGAGATGATTGGACAAGATTTAATAAAACAGAAGTGCAAAAAGCAAGCTGTAGTCCAATGCTGAAACAAAATTTAGATGTTTAAATTTAATGCTTAAATGTACCATACAACAAAGAAGAAGAGTCTCTTCAACAAAGAACTATGCCACGGATGAGTTCAGAGGACTGCAAATAATGGGGGGAAAATGTAGACGTAGAACACAGAGTTGGATTTTTATTTTAATTTTTCTCATAATTTTACTATATCGGGATTAGACCGAAGGAAGAGGGGAAAAAAAAGAAAATTGTAGCTTTTTTTTTTTTTTTTCTTTTTACTTCAACTTTTATTATAACAGTGATAAATGAAGATGTGGCAATTATCCTAACTGAAATTGACAAAGAAACTTGGAATATCAAATCCGCTTTATCATGGAGTCATAGAACAGCTTTGAATGGAAGGGAGCTTAAAGATCACCTGCTTCCAACCCCTGCCCTAGTAAGGGTTGCCATACAAGAGATCAGGATGCACAGGGCCACATCCACCCTGGCCTTGGAAACTTCCAGGGATGTGGCATTTACTACTTCTCTGGTGAGACAGTCCCAGTGCCTCACCACCCTCTGAGAAGAAAGTTTCCTCCTTATATCTAACATAGATCTCCCCTCTTTTAGTTTAAAGCCATTCTCCCTTGTCCTATCACTATCAGATCATGAAAAAGGTTGGTCTCCCTCCTGTTTATAAGCTCAAGTACTGGTAGGCCTCAGTGAAGTTTCTCCAGAGCCTTCTCTTCTCCTAGCTAAACAAGTCCAATTCCTTCAACCTTTCTTTGTAGGAGAGGTACTCCAGTCCTCTAATCATCTTCATGGCCCTCCTCTGGAACCACTCCAACTGTTCCACATCTTTCTTATGTTGGGGTCCCCAGGCCTAGAAGGCAGAGTAGAGAGTCAGAATCACCTCCCTCATCATGCTGGTCATCACTCTTTTGATTCAGCCTAGGATACAGCTGACCTTCTGGGCTGCACACTGCTTGCTCATGTCCAGCTTTTCATCCACTAGAACCACCCCCCCTCCAAGTCCTTCTCCACAAGATGCTTTCAGGGAGTTCAGGGAGTTCTTTTCCTAATCTATTTATTTGCATATCTGGGATTATCCCAACCCAAGTGCAATACTTTTCAAGCCTGTCAAAGTTCCTCTGGATAGCATCCCTTCCTTCTATTGTATGAACTGCACCAGTCATCTCGGTGTCATCAGCAAGCCCACTTGGTGCAATCAGTCACAATGTCTAGGTTGTTGATAAAGATGTAGAAGAGCACCAGCCCAAAGGTTGACCCCTGGAGGACACCACCCATGACCAGTCTCCACCTGAACATAGTTCTGTTGATCACTACCCTTTGGCCATGACCATACAACTATTTCTTTATCCACCGAATAGTCCACCCTTCAAACCCATATCTCTCCAGTTTAGAGATAAGGATGTGGGTGTGGGACAATGGCAAAGGCCTTGCACAGGTTGAGGTAGACAGCATCAGTTACCTTTCCTTTGTCTACCTATGCCATCACTCCATCATAAAAAGTCATTGTTTATCTTCTATCTGTTTTTTGCACTGCACAGATTTATCTCACTTCTTTCTTTTAGGTCATACAGGGATAAAAGAAAGATTCTTTATGTCAAAATATATAAAACTGTTAACACTTGTTATTTATTGATTCTCTAATACTTCTTTCACCTCTTATAAAGAAAAAGAAAAAAAAAAAAAGCAAACAAAAAACACCTGTACTCCTACACCCTCAGAGATTATCTGCTTTGGTGTTTCAAAACAGCCGAGGGGTAAAATGTTTTAAATGAAACTCAGAACCTTAATTTAAATAGAAGATTACAACAGTTACTTTAATTATGAAAAGTGGTTTAACATTCTTAAATATTAAAATGTGATGTTTTCATGTTGCTGTGAAAAGTGTTTAATCTGAAAAAAAAAAAAAATCAAAGAAATGAAATCCAGCAACAACAACAACAAAAATTTTTCACATAAGAAGTGTGAAGGACACTTAGACCAGAGCCAGTCCAAATGATTAGCAGAATATTAGCAAGACCCAGCTTTCCTCTGCTATTTTCCTTGGATCAGCTATAGCCTGATTCTCTTCTCCAGTGCATCCTTTGGCATTCAACTTACTTACTAAAAGTTCTCCCCGCTTGCCTCCATTATTTCTAATTTTGTATATTTGATCAACCTTTTGTGGGACATATGAGGATTGAATCTGAAGTACTGCCAGTGTTAAAGATGGTATCTATCTGAGCTATGGAGTAGAGATTCCTCTAGGTTATAAGAAGCTGCCTTTCAGAAGAATTCAAATTAAGTACCTGCTTTGCCACCTCCACTTGTGTGTTTTTTAAATAATATCACAGAGCTGGTGAGAAACTTCATAAAACACTTGTTATCTCCTGCAACCTACCTAGTCCTCATTTTTTACTGACAAATCTGACTGGCTCAGATTTACAGTGTTTGAGACTGATAATCTCTTTGTCTCTACTAACGCCATCAGCAACAGTATCCTTTCAAACTATGTTTCACAGTGCCTAAACTTTCATATTTTCTTTCAACAATTCTTGTACTTCCTTCAGCTATCTCCTAGTCCAGTACCACTGGAACAAGCAAAACAATCCCACAAATAAATAGTCAGATTTGTTTTGAAAATATGTAACGCTTTGGCTGGAGACTTCTGCTATCCTCCACGTAAACATCTTAGAGGCAAGTCTTGACCTATATTTGGTAAGACCTGAACTGAGTTTAGTGCCTTAAAGTATCAGAATGCACTGAAGATCAGCTTAAGTGTCCACACAACTATGATCACTGCAGAAGGGAGCTCAGAGGCACACTGAGATATCTACTATCAAATCTTACAAAGTTTTGCATTGACAGCATCCAGAACTCAGAAGAGTGTTTGAAGAAGGCTCCATTATCTCATCCCATTAACTGACTCTCTTACTTTTAATCTGAACAGCTGAGTACTGTACCATGTTTTAATTAACTGTACCGTACCATACTGTACCATGACTTTAATTGCTGTAAAGATAACTATGAAATGGATGCAAATGTACAATGCCAAAGGAAAAAAAAAAAAAAAAAAAAGACTATAGATGAGAATATTAGGCATTTTTACTGTCTCTTCACTGCTGGAAACAGAGCTGATTCTTAACACATTTTGATTCTTTATCTTCTTTGTCATGCAATATGTTTTTGCCTGTTCTTCAAAGTTTTTTCCTCAGCAGTGAGGGGGATGATTGTTGCTTAGAATATTTAGCATGTTTCCCTTTACCTATTCAAAGAAATATGTTTCTGGATAATAAATAATTCTAGTCTACATTGAAATACTCATCTTTATCACTTAGCTTACCTAAGTAATCTTCCTGACAAATTTAATTTGAAGTTGAATATCAATTGTAATTTAAGCCCTTTAAAATTTGTTGTAGTCACTGTTACAGAAAGTAATACATTATTTTTTCAGTGACTCCTACCTGAAGACCATGTAAATCAGTAGGAGAATTTCTACTAACTTCAACAGGGACCTTAGTACAGATCATTAATTAAAAGATTACTAAATCTTTCATTATCAGAAAATTGTTTGCATTAGAAAAAAAAAAAATAAATGAGATTAATCCCATAGTGACTGCCTTGGATAATTGAGGATGTTAGAAAAAAAACAAATGATGACAACAAAAATCCTACTGTCATTAATTTCTGTGGTTACAGTTCCATTAATGCTTTCAGTAGAAATACTAGATTTTGTATGATATCTACTTTTGATTAAAATCACAGCAATATAAACTATATACCTCAGGGCAGCTGGGCTGATGGAGCTGCTGTGAGCAGGTCATGATAATGGAATTCCCTACAGACTATTATGTTCAGCGTGAACCACAAGCCTTAAGACTAGCTTAGAAAATTGTGTCACTGAAAGAAAATGTTGCTGGTTCTTTATATGGGATCCACAGAGCTATTTACTGTAAAATCACATTTTTCTGTAGCAATTTTCCTCTCATCTTCTGAGTCATCTTGTGCCACATTTCTTATCAGGTGACCAGAGTTCACCTAGGAGGAATAAACTCACTGTCTTGGTCAAGCAGCTACATCAGCAGCTTTATCAGCTCCTGGTGATTCAGCATAACCTTTAGTATCCAGAGAGACAAGTGGTAAATAAATTAATGTAATCCATCAGAACATATTTGAGATTCTGCTACCTTGGAAAAGTATTGATAAATGTTTTGCAATATTCACTTTTCTAAGACTCTTTAACACTTGAGCAGAGGCTATCTTCGTATACATTTATTTGTAGAATAAAAGATCTATCCAGTGACACATAAAATGACATTTAGAAAGAGTGCAGCAGAGAGCACTGTTACCATTTTCAATAACTAATGCTTAACTACTGCTCACACTTTTCTATCTCCATTTTCATTCTTGCCTTGAATACTGTTCTGTGCTGTAAAATCAGTTCTGAACATGATGTGATTAACCTTAGGGCCTTCCCATCCCCTCATTGCAAAGCCCACATTGTACATGGCCTATGCTTTCTATTCGTGTTCACCATCTGATTTCCATATCATCCTGCTCACCCTCATGAGCCGCTATTAGCATAACAGAGCTTTAGTGTGACATTGATTGAAGCAAGCACTTGCTGAATGCAGTATCAGAGCATAATTTGCCAGAAATCAAATCTAATTTCCTATGTACTTTTCAAATTTATTAAAAATAAAAAACAAACAAATAAATAAAAAAATGGAAGTGCACTTGATCTGTAGTTTTAATTGTTCTTTTTTTTTTTTTTTTTTTTTTTTTCTTTCATATTTTTGTCCAGTGCCCTGGAATCCAAGCAATACGTTTCCTTTTAGAGCCATTGTCTTTGACTTCCAAATGTCAATTAAGCAAGAGTTTTTCCACTCTGTTTATTCCAATCCAGCTAATGTTACATCTGAAACAATAAACGGTAATAGTTTGATAGGCACAACACTTGGTTTCCTGATTCCTAACAGTTTTTTCAACAGATTCTTCTAATCACTTTAATGCTTAGACTGAATTAAGCATTAAAGTAGCTCATAATTCTTTAACAGCTGAAGCATATCAAGCCTGCTGTTATTAATCTAACTGTACCTTTCCAGACTTCTAAAAATGTTCTTCCTTTGAGAGGAGCCATAATGACTAGAATAAGGTTTTTGCCAATGTTTCTACTGATGTTGAACTTTTAGGGAGTCATGTTTTTAGTTAATCTTTCTGCAAAATTAGAGTAATAATATTTACCTGCCTTATAAACAGCATCTGTGTAGGTAGGTAATGAACTCTTTTTTTAGGAAAACTGAAGTGCTTATTCTGTGATCAAAGCCTTGCTGTCCCTGAACAGGATCACATTGCATTCTCTGGAGATAATGGTAGTCTTACTGATTTGGTAGTTGTACTTGACCAAAATTTACCCTAAAAGTATTAACCGTTATGTTCAGTTGTCAATTCTCATTACTCAGCTGGAATTTGATAGATAAAATTGATATGGTGAAAACATGCTGTAATATGTCATTTTTATCTGTCTGTAAACAGAACTATAGCTGAAAATGATGACAAGTTGAAGCAAATGGAGATTTCTTTCATTACAGAGCTTCTTTGAATAAATAAAAAATGTATATAGGGTTTTAGTTTTCCAAAAATGTGAGGTTTTTTGTACTACTTAAAATTATACTATTAAATAGTTTCACTGGAGGGGTTGGTTTTGTGTTCTAATTAATGCAGCAACCAATAAAAGAGAGTTTTTCTTGAGATTAGGAGATTATATTTAGAATAAAACTCTGGTTCATTTATTTGTTTGTGAATTTCTGGTAATTTATTCTTCAGAGAAAAGCTAGAGATCAGATCTGTGCATAACCATATACCAATGTTTACTGGAGCCTTCAGAAAATCTAAACCTGTTGCTCTGAGGCAGCATCTCATGTTCACCTAAAATGGTAAATGTCAGAGGGGATTTGGTGTGTGACAGTGAGAGAGCAGAGCAACAAGGTCAACATACACCAATTGGGTTTTCCAGGCTGAGACAGCACCTTAATTCCTGCTTCTTTTTGATGTCTCTTTTTGCAAAATAAAGGATTGTTTTTCTGCCCTTAAGAAAATAAGGGATGTTCAGAATTAGGAGTAGGTCAAACTGTAGATTGAACTAGTAAGTTTGTCTCTTGTGCTATCACTAAATTACCTGAATTTGGTCCTTGGAAAATCTACTACAACAACAAATCCTGTTAAGTACATGCACACAGAGCTTTGAATTATTGACTTACAGCACAGCCTTATGTGTTTCAGATAAACCTTTAAACTTATCTACCTGCATTTATTTGGTTATATGATTTTAAAGATAAGCTCATGGAAAGGGCATGCCCTTCTTCCTTCTGTTGTGATTTCTCAGAGCACTGTCTGTAACACTTACCACCAGTGGACTAAGGCTGCCTGTGAAGGGATCTTACATATCTATCATGCTTAGGTATGATCTGTGGAGATGAACCCCTGACACCATGTTTTTAGCCTCAATAGGAAGATTATGATCTTGAGTCCATCTATAATGTTGCGCTGACTTATGCATAGTTCCTGTTCAGTACACCTGAAGAGATTAGAAGTTTTCTGTTCTCCACTCTGAGTTTGCTATTGGTTGTATGTTAATATCCTGGGAAATGGACTTCTGTGGCTGAGCAGCAAACACCGAAACAATTCAGTGACCTTTGTTAACTGGTTGATCAGAACTGTAGAGATACCTTAGTGTAAGGTTTGCATTCAGGAACTGAGTTTTCTAGTTCATAATTAAAAAATCTTTCTCACCCTTCCGATATGATTGAATGAACAAACACACATACTGTTTACTATGTTATTGCTTTCCAACATGTGAAAGAATTGCATACAGATATGCTAGGTGAAACAAGGTGAGGGAAAAAAAAACACAGGAGACATGCTACAGTCCAGGGCTGTACGAGTAGAACAAGCTGAATTTGTATCCTAGAGAATTCTGAGTGACACTGATGTACTTATAGCAGCCTCAGAACACAGGGGTGTAAATGGACAGCAGCAGTGTACCTACCCCTTCAGAAGACTGATGCCTTCTGAGGTCCTAGGAAGAGGCAGACACTTTTCTCTTCAGCAAGTCTGAAACTTGTGCTAAGGAGTGTGTGATGGAAGGAAGTCTCCTTTCGTAGTTCTCTCCTTCTGCCTTCCAAATTAACAGTGGTGCATGTTTATTAAGTGCTTTACAGTTCTTGTTTTAAGAGTACATTATACCAGTACTATTGACTTCATCACATAAGTACAAAGTGTATTTGAAAAAAAAAAAAAAAAAAAAATCAGATCTGCATACATTTCTGTGCATTTAGCAGATCTGCATCTGTGCTGTCAGCAGGTGTAATCGGAAGCTGAGTCTTGATTGCTCTTCGTGCCTAATTAAATAGTTTGTAATTATAATGGTGAAAATATGGTTTTCTAAAACACTGAAATTCTGTTTACCTAAAAGCTTAGTAGTTCCTTAAACCACCTCTCTCCACAGCCACCAGAGCAATAGTGGAATGGAACAAAAATGCACCTTTTTAATTCTTTTTCCCCTTTCTTCAGCCTATTGGATAATTCAGCCAGTCTTTTGATAAGAACATATGGAGATGCTGATTATATTTTTAATATATGCCAAACAGTATATGTCCAATTCCACTGAGCTACAGTGTGGAACCAAGGCTGGTTTGCACATTATGCATCAGAAAGTTACTTTGTCACATGAGCATAGTCACTGATGTTAAGTTTTTCACTCTGATCTTCCACCACTGCTTCTTCCCCACTTTTCTTCTGCACATTAAAATCCTTTTTCACCCTTCATGCTCCCACCAGGCATCGACTCACTGTTCTCCATTAGCATTCCTAGATAAGTCAAAACACATCTCCTTTTTCAAAATTGTTCACTTTGGAATGCTGTTAATGCTATCTACTTGAACACAAAGCCAGTCCTTTTTCTTCTTTCATGTTTTAACTCCAACTTATCCTTCTTTTCCTTTCTCTCTTCTTGAGCTCCTGGAATACATGTTTCTTCTTACTCACTTCTCTCCAGCCCACTAACTCTTCAACTCTTGCTTCTTTCTTGTCTTTTCACAATCTAAAATCTAGATCTCCCAAGTCTGTGATGCTTTAGCAAACTTCCTTTTCACAGCAAGTCCTTCTTCCCACTTCCTTCTTAACCACGTTGTCCCTAAGAGAAGCTGAGGGAGAGCTTAAATTCCTATTTTTCTGCTATCATCCAGACCTTCCTCTCCTTTCTCAAACATTTTTGAAAAGCTAGAGGATCAGAATGAAAAAAGTAGTCTGTATATCTTGATTTATCCTGTGCATCACGATAGCTCCAGCAGAATGATAAGCCATGTGTAGTGTATTTTGTATTGACGATAATTGTTCAGATGAAAGATAGAATACATCCAGACCAGCATCATAAACACTGTTGAGCCTTAGCATTTATTGTTGTCAGAGTTTATGCTAATGTTTATGGTTCTAATGTTGTGTTTTGTTTTTTTTTTTTTATTAATGTATTTAGCAACTAGATGTATTAATTCTGTCTAATTAGTGTATCTGGTGTTCCATATTGTTGTCTTTTTCCTTAAATATACCTCATTTTGCCTTTGCAAAATATCCTAAATTTACACTATGTTTTTTCTCTTACATTGTAGCTCCCCCACAGTTTGTGGTGAGACCACGAGATCAGATTGTAGCCCAGGGTCGAACGGTGACTTTTCCTTGTGAAACTAAAGGAAATCCCCAGCCAGCTGTTTTTTGGCAAAAAGAAGGAAGCCAGGTAAGATATAAGTACCCTATGAATTTTTCAAGCCTTTCTAAAAAGTTGTACGTGGATTATTTTTTAAGGAAGAAAGCTATAATAATTTTCATTCTTTTAATCTTTCAAAAGAATTTGTCTTTAAAACAGCTACTGTCTTCTACCAACATTGTATTGCTGTTTTGTTTTGATATTTGCATTGTGAAGAGCACAAAGTCCATTTAAGTGGGTGAAATTTGTGCTCGGAACTGTGCAAAGATATTAAAAGCAGTAGTACGTATCTTAATGACTTCATTCTGAAGCACCCAACAAACAGGTGGGTGAGACAAACATAGCAAATAAAGAGGTATGACTC
Source organism: Alectoris magna (assembly GCA_030625065.1). NCBI lineage: Eukaryota > Metazoa > Chordata > Aves > Galliformes > Phasianidae > Alectoris > Alectoris magna. Next base: position 99,572,273 of record CM060560.1, read on the forward strand.
AACTTTTAAGTAATCAGTGCCAGTAATTACAATTCACAACTTGTCTAGACATGATCAAGTAGATACATAGCTAGCAAGCTGATTTGCATTGGTGTATTCTCAAAGTAGACTCAGATATGGTTTCAAACACTCAACTTCTTCCTGCAGTAGAATTATCTCAGGATATTCCTGAATGTGTTTTTGGAAATATTTTCCTGAATCCTTACTTTCATTGTGTGAAAGCAAAAGTTCCGATGTTGCTAACAGGTTGCAATCAGCCAATTCTATCTTGCATAGCTTGATGTTTGAACGCAACATATTTTTTTGCTGCCTTTGACGCGCTGGCAGAACAAAAGTAAACCATTCTCACTTTTAATGTGCTGTTAGTATGTTAACTTTGAACATCATTGTAAATTGTGTGCCAGATTGCCCTTTTTTACCTGAGCAAAGGGGGGAAGGTATAGATGAACATTCAAGGACAGTGCCTTCTGCAACTTTGTGATGGAGCCTGTTGTGACTACATCTGTCTATGTAGCTGTACCATGCCCTTTTCTATTAGAGCTATTAGTCTTTTCAAAGCTCTGTGCTGCTTTTTACCATACAGTGAAATGTGGGTTAACTTAAGTATCCACCTTGTGCTGTGCAGGGCAGTAGTACCTCTAACCTGGAGGTGCTGTGTAACAGCTCAAAGTGTGAGGTATGAACCTGACCACCTATCTCCAACTTTGAAACATCTGCTTGTTTCATCTTTTTACCAGGTCAGATAACTGGCCGTAATGAAAAGACCGAAGCTAACAGCATTTGGTGCTCTGTTGCATTTAAATCTTGCAAAGGTGCAATGGTTTTACCTTATGAATGTAATTTCATATGAGTGTAAGCTTAGTCCTCCGTGTGTTACTTTCAGCTCATTATTTACAGAATTTTAGATCCAACCTCTACGGATCACATTCTGGAAAAGCATAGTATTGTGTGTTTCAATCATGCGAACATTTTTCTAAGGGAAAAGTAGTATCATCTTGAAATTATGGTGGGAAGTACTGATGTGCTAGCAAACATTTCAAAACACTTTCTTGCAGAGAATTTTAATAACATGGTAATGTTTATGTAAAGTGAGCTTATAGTGTCACACTTGAATCTAATAAAGTGGACATCTATCATGCTGTAATAAAGAGAAGAACTTCTAATTAAAGTAGAACATCATTTGCAGGATTAAAGTCATTTAGTGTAATTGAAAAGTGTTAATACTCTATTTTATCCTCTTCTATTGGTATCACTTCAAGGGTAAAAACATTTTAAGGTTAAAATGCATCTTGTGTCTTTAATTGAATGTTATTACCTACTGATTGTACCATGTTGAAGCTGTTTAATTGCAAACCTAGAAAATTAATTACCATATTGAGAACCAGATCCCGAGGGTTAGAAAGTCCTTTTTTGACAAATAAATGCAACATAAAAATGGATACCTACATGGTTTGTAGTCAAACCTTGAAGCATAACTCAAAGTGATTCATTATAACCATTAAGTTAATCTTAATTGAGCATCATTTAAGTGTTAGTGTCAGGTTAGTGTTACCATCTCAATATAGAACTTGCCAGATTTTGCAATGAAATGTCAAAGAATAGGTGAGTTTCCATTTCTTCATTAAAATTTGGAAGATGGCATTTGGGCTGAATTAAAGCTTTGTCCACTGAAAATGCTTGACTTTTCACCTTTATGTTCTTGTTTACAAGTCATTGCCTGGATTTACAATGCATAACTCTGCTTTTACTCAAGCACTACAGTTTGCAGCCCCACTTTTAACACTAAGAGTAATGTTATGTAGTCATGGTAGCTCACTACAGTAATTGCCTGGCATTTTTCATTCTGAATCTATTTCTTGACACTATGTTGCTGAGCACAACCATCTTGAAAGGAGGGGAAGTCTGCCTTTCTGTGTAATTTCTTCTGCTGTCTTGTATATAAACAGCTGGTCCTTTTTGTTTGGTAGTGTGTTCCCCACAGCCTAACAGCCCTTCACCAATAAAATGTTCCGGGACAGGCCATCTGTAAACTTTAAACTCTCTGGATTAAATTGAGATAAATCCAGACAAACATCTGGATTTGCACCCAAGGTGACTCTTGTTCTTGTTCTGCTGTTTGCAACCCAGCATGCCCAGATGAGTAAACTCACAGCTAGTTAAACCCAGTGAGACTGTAAAAGCATTAAAATAGTGGACTGTGCTATAATTTAGGACAAACTGTAACCCATAGTTACCTGATCCTTGAAAGGAAGATTCATGAGACTAATCAACTCCTACTAAAGTGTAGAATATACTCTGGGATGTGATACTCGTGTCTCAGAAGAAAACATCCTCAAGAACAGACAAGTTCATGCTGAAAATAAAAAGAAGGCTAGTCTTACATTTTTAATGAAGGAGATTTGGAGTCTTTTTCTTCTTGAATGTTAGGAGCTTGGCCCTACACTGTCTTTCATTTTGTTTCCTTTTACTATTTGTATAATGAGTGAAAAAGGAAATGAAGCTGTGCTATATCAAAATTCTGTTTTCTCATAAAATTTACTTTTTGTATGCCTTCATTCAATGGGTATTTGTGCCAGGCACAGATTATTATGCAAGCTTCAAGACAGTTTAGAAAACCGGGCAAGTTTTTTGAGACCCTTTTAGCCCTGCAGCCTAAAATTGGTTCAGAATTTTCACACTTCTTTTTTTTTTTTTTTTTTTTCCCTAGTTGAATCTGACATTTACTGGGTGGATGTTACTTTTTGAGGAAAAATTTTGTGTGAAAAATTTCTCAGAACATTGAAATGTAAAGGGGCCAAAGGGTGAGACTCATCATATGGTAACAAGTAGTCTATTAAGTTAATACAGTCATAAAGACACTTGGAGTGTTGGAGTGTGAGATTTCTCTCTAAGGCCGAAATCAGAGAGAAATATGTGAGTTTTACTTTAAAGCTGATTTTTTTAAAAAAAAATCCAAGTTTTTTTGCTTGCCAGTTCCAAATAATTTTTTAATAAAACATTGAGGTCAGATTTGCAGATTTGCAGAAAATTCATTTAATATCCTACTATATACTTTGAGGTTTCCTTTTTAGCTCATATAGATAAGCTTAAAAGTTAGTCGAGAGTCATTATTAGAATACAGAGCAGAGGAACGGAGCCACAGTAGTGACTGAAAGCTTATCATAGTGTGGTAACAGTGTTTTTAGATATTCCTGACACAACAATTGCATATTTTATATGGCAAGCTTGTTGAGTTGATATTAAAGCCAGAACCTTTTTGCCTGGAATTTGTGCATTCATTATTACTATTTAATTTGTCTCCTCTGTTTTTGTCTCATCAGGCAATACTACCAACATCTCTACATACATTGCCTCTCTTTTCCTGTCCTTTATTTACATCAAGAGCTGCTGTAGACAGTTTAACTTTTTCCTTGGAAACACAACCTTCACCACTAAAACCTTTTCAGTCCTTTTCTGTATTATTGATTCATTCAACCCTTCATCATATTCAATGACTGCAACATCCATTTTAGTTATTCTTATTGACAGCTCTCTTTTCCCCAGTCCAGCCCAAAGGCAAAAGCTAATCTCCCTGTTCTGTGCTAACGGGTGTCTTATCCTTTATATATATATATACATTTATTTTTTTTTTTCTCTGACAATTTCTACATCAGATTTATGCCCTTCTTCTTCAACCTCTAGACTCCATGCAGTTTTCCTGCTTTGGTATATCTCAGTTTGAATTTCCTTTTACATCTCCTTCAAGCTCTATCATCCTCTGCCAGCTTCTTGTACTTTATGATCTTTTTTGTATCTTCCCAGCTTTATTTCTGAGCCATGATCTTACTTTCTACTTTGCCCAGAACATATTCACTGCCAAGCAATAGCCCTTTACTCCCTTTGCTCAATTTTTTTTATTTTTTTTTTTTTGCTGGTTGTATAACGTTTACGGCAGTATTATATCCTCCTGGTTTGACAGCCAGCTAAATATATTATTAAAATTATTTATTCAGAATGATTATAAACGTATAACAAGTATAGATCACTCAAGTGTGATTGCTAGAAATTTTCTCTTTGCCTAAATCGCCAGCTAGAACACAGCATTGTGTATTGTGAAAGGGTTGTTTCTAATTTGAACTGCAAAGCAGGGAGAGCTAGCTCTGTATATTCATAATTTCATAACGGCCCACACTTAATTTTTCTTCTGATTGATATAAAGACATTTTAAGGAAAAAATGATCATGTCTAAAAATCTAAAAAGTAATGCTGTTGTGTTTTGAACTGATGAGAGATGAATTGTCTTTGCAGAATCTGCTCTTCCCAAACCAGCCTCTCCAACCCAACAGTAGATATTCAGTATCACCGACTGGAGATCTCACTATTACCAACATTCAACGATCTGATGCAGGCTACTACATTTGTCAAGCACTGACGGTTGCTGGAAGCATTTTAGCAAAGGCTCAGCTGGAGGTTACTGATGGTGAGCTATAGAAATTCCTTTTTTCTTCTGTCAGAAGTATTTTAAAATTTGTGTAAAAAAAAAAAAAAGCATGGGAGATCACTTAATTCATAAAAGTAAACAGGCGAGTTTCTACAGAACGTACTGCAAGGATCTCTGCACAGTTCTCTACAGCATCAGAAAGAGACTGAAGTCTAGTTTGCATTTTGCATGCAATCCTTAATAGTCCAAACAAAGGACATCATAACAACTTAGAATAGGATTGGGAAGGGAAGCTGCTCAGTTCACTAGAGCTAAAGTAGGACTACAAAAAGATTGTGAAGAATTTTTTTACTAAGTTTTAGGACTAAAGTAATGGGCTGGGGTGCAAAAATAAGTCTAAATACCTGTCTTGGTCCCAGCCTTTAGTATGATATTAAGCAACTTTTTTTGGAGATATCCTTAGCTCAATTTAAATCAACACAGTTGCCTTGAATTTACTGGAGCACTGTAAAAATAGAACTGCTATGTAGTGTAGCCTTTTAGTTTTCATGTGAAGAAGGCACAAAGGTACTTCACTTCCTCAGAGCTGTGTTCTAAGAATTTCTCAGTACGGTTAGGTGTGTAAAGAGCTATTTAAATACATTAGCAGAGAAGAGTTGGGAAGAAAGGAAAAGTACTACATGATCTGACGATGCTTTCAATTTCAGAATTTTGGGTTTGAATGTTATTGTGCCTTGAAGTTTACCTTGCTCTGTGTAAAAACATCAACCCTTTGCATACATCAGAAATCCTGTTGATACCCCTCTTCATCTTATTGTGGCTAGAAGGCAGTTTGCATCCTTTAATGTTAACAACAAGAGAATTCCTCTTACGCTAGGAGACCATGGCATTCCCCTGCATCATTATTCCTTATCTTAACAGAATCATTAAATTTCTTCTGACAGACTTTGATGAATTTTTGCCATTAAAACTGTTGTTATATGCAGAGGTCTACTTTTATGGTTCCCTTAGAGACCTGCCTGCACCATGAAAGTTTGAAAAGATGTCTAATTCTGAATAATCTGACTTTTCATAAGAGCATATTCATCACAAATGACAGGTAGAGAGGCTCAGGCACATGTTATAGAGGTCTGAGCATTAATTTGGTGCCTTTTCTTTGTTTTCCAAAAGCTGTCTGTATTTTTATGACATGGGGAGATAATTTCTGCCTTATCCTTGCATCTTTACAAGCATATTGCTTTTTGCTAAAGCACTTTCTGGAGACTAAAGGCTAACCTTCGCTCTGCAATCTCTTTAAGTCCTTTCTGTCTTGATCTATGACAAAATGATGCATTTTCATTCAATTCAAATTTAAATGTAGATTAAAAGGTCATTTAAAATTAATGGAAAGGCAGTATTTTTTAATATCTGTCCATAGCACTGCCTGATTCAGTGCCATGAGTGTGATTGGAATAAATAGAACATACAAACATTGCCTAGAAGGGCATTGAGCTGTTAATGGTCGCACCTGCTGATGCTCTACAGATTTACTGCAACACAGGCTGAGAGGATCAAATCAGGTTCAAGGATATCAGTGATGAAAATTCTTCCTTTTGACAGCCAAGACCTGTGGTCTATCTTTATCTATTTCTTGTATGAGATTAAAAAAATAATAATAATAATCCTTCCTGGTCTCTTTGGAATTTTTATTAGTTTACTCAAAAAGTCAACAGAAAGCTCATAATGGTGTCCATGCTAAAATGCAAGCTTAATTACAGTTAGTTCTGACTAAATGTGACATGCTTTCTCCATTGCTGAGCTCTGCTGCTGAAGGAATTCAAGGCCTGTGTTCTTCAAATGCTTCCCAGAACGTACTGTCAGCATGATCGTTACAAAATAATGGAAGGTTGCTTTATAGAAATACCATTTCATCCTTGAGTCAAAGGGCAGGTGAGGTCAGGAGAAAAGTGCCAAAACAACATTGTGAAACTGAGATTACATACATGAATGTACCATTAGATCACAGATATTTTTTAATTGCTTTCAGTTAGGAAGTTAACCATAAATGTCTAACTAATCTGTTGTAGTTGATGTTGAGCAGAAGTTATGGAAGCTAGAGATCTTTATCAGTAGGGAAATCTAATGATTTTAAAAATATGATGAAAGATAAAGGCTGTGCATGCTAGCTACACACTTAAGCATTAGTGTCCCAGTTTTTGGCTGGGGATTCCAGTTTTACTTCATAGCCCAGAATTTTTCTGTTTGGTTAATGATTTAATAATAGTGGCGAACCATCTTTTTCATTTTGAACACATTTTTGTTTGATCCAGGGTAATTTAGATCCAATTGAAGTTCCAATACAGAATGAAAACATATGTCATGTGCAGAAAAACAAGTGCTTAATTATACCATATATAGCAGTGTTTCAGTTGTTACATTTTTGCACTTACAAGTCTTTACTGGAAATATTTTTAACTCAAGTGTTCACATGAGAAGAGATTACTAGCTATGATGAAATGTGCTGAGTTGAGTGATAATTTTGCTGATTATGGATGGTGCTAAGAGCCCTCAGTGTATTTGAAATTCAAATCTTATACTTTCTTGAAAGGCTATAATATGATCCACTGTCTAATGCACATCTGGAAAAGCAATATCAAATCTTAGCAGTCCTTTCAAACTCAAGAAGTGAATATGCAGATTGGAGTCTTGAAATGACAGATCATGCAAATAAAGCAAACCCTTCTCTCAAACTATGTATGTATTCATGATAAGAATAAAGTACATTTTTAATTTATTCCATAGATTTATCCACCATGCACAGAATATTTTGAAGAAAATTTCAATTTCTGCTTACCTACCTTTATTTATATTTACATTATTTATATATATTAATAGAAAATGTTACCACTGTTTGTTCAGCTGTAGGATCTGCCTACAGTTTACCCAACAGCTGCTGTTTGGGATGAGTACTGGATGGAGGATCTAGCTTAACATCCTGCAGTAGACTTCTCTGACAACATAAGAATGAAATGTTTTAGGATGCTCAACAATGATTTGTAAAAGAAATTTAAGCCATTTTTCCCAGACTGCAATGCAATTTTTTAACTATAGATCTACTGAATATGCTGGGGTATGTCTCTTAAAAGAAAATAGGAATGAGTGATTAATATCACTCACAGTTTAGCCATCTGCAAATCTGGCCACCCTCATTCCTATGTCTGATTAAATGTATATTAAATATTTTATGGAGAATGTGTCAGTTTCCAACAGCCTCTTGTGAAGCTTCTGCCAAAAAGAACAATAAATAAAATAAAAAAAGATGGAGGAAGGAATGGTCTCTGCTTTCCCCTTCTGCTTTTTGATGGATGAAAAACTTAACATGAGCCATCGGTGTGCTCTTGCAGCTTAGAAAGCAAATGGTAACCTGGGCTGCATCAGAAGAGGGGTGGGACAGGGAGGTGATTGTCCTTCTCTACTCTGCCCTTGTGAGGCCCCATCTGGAGTACTGCACCCAGGTCTGGAGCCGTGAGTACAGGAAGGATGTGGAGCTGTTGGAGAGGGTCCAGAGGAGAACCACAAAGATAATGAGAGGGCTGGAGCACCTCCCCTACAAAGACAGGCTGAGGGAGCTGGGCTTGTTCAGCCTGGAGAAGGCTGAGGGGTGACCTCATTGCAGCCTTCCAGTACCTAAAGGGAGCCTATAAGCAGGAGGGGAGTCAAGTCTTTGAAAGGGTAGATAATAGCAGGACAAGGGGAAAATATTTGAAGTTGAAGGAGGGAAGATTTAGGTTGGATATCAGGGTTCTTTACTATGAGAGTGGTGAAGTGCAGGAACAGGCTGCCCAGAGAGGTTATGGATGCTCCGGCCCTGGTGGTGTTCAAGGCCAGGTTGGATGGGGCCCTGGGCAGCCTGGTCTAGTATTAAATGTGGAGGCTGGTGGCCCTGCATGCAGCAGGGGTGTTGGAGCTTGATGATCCTGGAGGTTCCTTTCAACCCAGGCCACTCTATGATTGTATGATTGCCACCTCTGAAGAGAGCACTTTACCTTAACATAGTAGTGTTCATCATAAGAATTTTGTGAGTTATGTCTCATTTTCCTTTGTCATTCTCTGTTTTTAATTTCATTTTGTAATTTGACCAAATTCCACCTAAATTTACACATAATTTTAGTTGATACAAATTGCAGTTGCAGGGAATACACTATTTATTGGCAAGTAACATCTCCTCTCATACTCTGCTCAAAATTTAAGCTACATTTTATCAAAAAAGGAATCTGGTATTTTTTAAATTGCCAGAACATGTGAATATATGGCTGGAAGATAGTTTGATAGTTTCAAAATCGTTTTATGTTGTTGTTGCAGTTCTTTGTTGTTGTTGTATTTGAATGAAATTAATTTTGAGGTTACTTCAAGTTTTTTTTTTTGCAAATACGATTTTGTCATATGGAATGTTTTGTAAAATGGATATAAATACTTCATAGTGGGAGAAAAAAGAATGTAAAATTAAAAAAATAAAAAATAAAATAAAAAATGTAAGAGAAACTAAAAAAAAAACCCTACCATTTTGGGGATGTTTTTCATTATTTTTTGTTCTTATGAATGCTTATCACAATATCTTTCTTAACCTCTACTTGAGTTCTGTGTCCTTACTATGGATGACGCCTATGCTGTAGGAATGCAAGCACATATACACACATTTTAGAGAAGATTTACAAGTCAGACTTGTGAAGACAATATAGTCATTCACAGTTCAGTGGAAACCCTAAGTGTTCATTTAACCTTTAGCCTTAGTGTCATGGAAACCTGTAGTGGTCTTTCACCCATAACACCCTTGAAAATGAAGATTCCTTCTGGCCAGGAGACTTTCAATTACACTATTGATCAAAGCTATTTAAAGGATTATGAGCTCCTCATTTGTGCTGTAAAAAAAAATAAAATAATAATAATAATAATAATCACATGCCAAAGAACAATCTGTAATGCTGTAGGTTTTGAAAATACTTATGCTGGTACTTATAGAAAAGGCAACTAGGTGCAGGAAATAACAATTGAAAAGTTAGCAAGATAAGGTGTTTTTTTTCCTTAATTTTTACTAGCTAGAAAACTGGGAGTTGCTGTTCTACACTGAATTTAAATTTTAGTTTGAATTCGCTGCCAGCATACCTAGAGCTTGAGTACATGTAAACTGAAATGGACTTTTGTTTCACTAAGCAATTGAACTGTGTGGTCATAAGGAACCTTAATGAGATCAAAACTTGGATATGAAAATGCATTACATTCTATCTTTTCATGTTCTATCTCTAATGTCAGTTGATAATATTTTAGAATTTTCAAAATAGCTTCCAAGTACTTGGACTAAAAGAAACCTGAACTGACATTAGATTTTTTTGTTTCATTTCCAACAAATTTGATAAACTCACACTCCAAGTCTTGCTAATTTCTATAATTCAATCCACTGTATCTTTTGTTTTAAAAAAAAAAAAAAAAAAAAGTTAAATGGTAGTTAGTATTTCATAGAATTTCATAACCAATTATTATAAGTAAAAAATGTGCTACTGACATAGCCTTAACATTTCCTGTTTATTAAACAGTGTAACAAAAATACTTTGAATCTACTGAAGGTTTCAGAGGTTTGCATCTCAAAAAGCTCAAATACAATAGAAAGCATATTTCTTCAAATAGGTTATTTTCACTTCATTGTTAGAGCAGGATACTGTGTGTGGAAAATAATGATCCAGATTCTCAGTTAGAATAAAATATTAAAACTCAATTGACATCAGTGGAAGCAGTCTGATTTTTACACCATCTAAGAGCTAATCCTTTCTATTACGATATCTAATTTCATACTTAGTCCTGTGAGATTGTTCAAAGATTAGACACAGCAGCAATGTAGCAAGTAAAAAAAAAAAAAAAAAAGGATGCTTGATTCTATTATACGGGTTTTATAACATGTATAGACTTTTACAATTCAAATATTTCACATTCATTTTGTATAAATATGTTATTTAATAACATGGAGTTATACTTTGCTTATCAGTTGACTGTAAGAATAAGTTCAACAGCAGAATTACTTGTGAAAAAAATTATTCTTTCAAGAAAAGCACATGTGAAAATGTTACCATCTTTAAGATATCCCACTGACCATATAATGAGGCTTATATGCAGTCATCCACTAACTCACTAGTTACAGAATCCTTTATGAAGCATTTCAAGCATGCAAATGTAAATTATTAGGAAAAAAATAACAGAGTTTATTGCTTTAAAAGGTGATGAGATGAACTGATAAGCATGCAGTTAAATGGCTAGATATTAAGTCTGAAATATTTTCCACTGGAAAGAGTGGTCATTTAAGTTGCACTAAATGTTTTGTAATGCTCTTAGGTATTTTCACTGTGGACTACTCACAAGTTGTGCATGAATGAGGGAAATGGTTGGTACCTGTGCTAGAATTCGTATAGTGTTGCACTTTGAACTTGGACAGGTTTTCTCTTTTAGGCCTAAAATCAGGTTAAATCATTAAAAACATTTTGATCTGACATTTAATCATGTGCTTTTTTAAACATGTGCTTTCCTAAATTGGATGAAATAAGAAATGCAACATAGTTCTTTCCTAAATCAAGGCCTTTATTGTCACTGTGTCTTAATCAAATGGATATGAGGATTTTGCTAGCAGAATTATATATATCTAAGTGTTATCTTGCAGTGGAAAAATAAACCCATACAAAAACTGTTTTCAGGTATGCCAATCAAACATTAACATGTATCTATGGGTCTTGCAAAAACAGTGTTCATAACCATGTTGAGGCTAACATAAATCAATCCGTTGAAACTGGTACAACATCAAGCAAAGGACTAAATGTAGCACAACACTGTCAAAGTCGTGAATGCCAATATATGTGTCTCTGCTCAGTCTTGACAGATAGACCTCCACCCATCATCCTCCAGGGGCCTGTCAATCAGACGTTGGCAGTAGACGGGACAGCTCTGCTGAAGTGCAAGGCTACTGGTGACCCACTTCCAGTTATCAGCTGGTTAAAAGAAGGCTTCACTTTTCTGGGCAGAGACCCTCGAACGTCCATACAGGATCAAGGGACCCTTCAGATTAAAACTCTGCGGGTGAGTAACTATAACAAAGCAACTGCTACAAGTCATATGTGGCTAATATGAAGCTGGCAGTGTGCCTTAGGCAGCTGTACCATGTTGCTGTCTTCTGACTTCAAAGTTAACTTAGTTGTCTCTTTAACCATGCAACTTTCACCAAGGATAAGTATTAGTTTGTTTTTTGTCATCGTGGTGGTGAAGGGAAAAAAGAAGAGCCTACTTAACGACAGATAATACTACTAGAAATCCTTTGAAAATAGAATTGATGTTTAAAATCTTATTTACGTCACAATAAAGCATGAGTAGCAGGTGGATAGACATGTAAGATGACAGGACCTGATTATCTTTCAGTTAGTTTTACCCTGAATCCATTGGTCTTTTGACTCTGTTAAAGTCATTCATTTTCAACACCTGAACATTATTTTCCAGGGAGCAAGTATGCTAGCAAGGAATTCTGGAGTCCATCAAGGCTTTTGCCATGCTCTTTCTCCATCATTGAGTCTTGGCAGTCTTCAGTTGTGCTGATGAATTCTGTTGTTATGTTAGCTGCAGGTTTTTCATAAGGCTATCGATGGGAGCAGACAATTTGTACTTTAACATACATGCAATCATATGCAGAGGGATTTCTGTTCAAAATGAAGTGCCTATCATAGTATTTACATTTTGACACATATGATAATATTTTGAAGGTACAAAGAAATCTTGCAATACTCTAGATAGCATAACACCAGACTTTGTTGATGAACACTGTGACACTAATCTTTCTTTGGGTTTTTATTTTTTTACCTGTTTAAATAGATATTGAACTTTTTTGTGTGCTTATGTGAAACAATGTATGTATAGAAAAATACTAAGGTAAATGTCCTTATTTGTTAAGAACTTGCAGACAATTTCAGCAGCCTTTTAATCTAATCAACATAAATTTCTGAACATAGCTTTGTCATCCAAAAAAAATTTCAATAAATTTAGCTGTCAGGGACAAGGTAAAACCAGCAGTTTTGTTTTTCTGGTGCTATCTCATCAGTGATCATAGATGAATTGTTAACCTCCTTGGAACAAAATGGAATTTATTAAAAAATTTATACTAGCTTTCCTTGAGTAAACAATTTATTCTTCCTCCCTGGGCTGAAGGCAGGTTTAGGCCATGAAGGTTAATGCATTTTTCCTGTAGAGCTGGATTAAAGAGTGCGCTTGAATTCTCCAGATTCCCCAGTAGTGTTAGAAAACAGCAATTAAAGGTGGAAGCTTAGTGATTTCAAACAAATTTTCAGGCATTGATGATGGGCTGCTGTGGAGTGTCCATGAGGCAGAGGCTCCTGGGATACCTGTCTGCATACAGCTACACAAACAACAAAATAGGGTCTGAATCGTGCCAGCGCATTTATCTTGCCAATAGATGCACAGTGTCTGTAAACAAAACAAAAAAAAAATTGCTTGCAAGGAGAGAAGGAAACAGTATTAGCAGTGAGTGTGGTTTTGAAAGACGTGGAGTTTTTATTGATCCATAAATGGCTCATTCACTAGTAACTGATTTTCCTTAAAGGCTCAGAAGGACAATTCTTGTAAACCCCTTGATAACAGTAATGTGCACTGCTCAAGTCAAACTTACCAGCCAAAACTACATGGTACAATAAAAAACAATTTTCTCCTGTAGGTTGCAATTTTTGTGAATTAAATATAGATATAAATCTGGAGTGTTTAACTTCTCTTTCAGATATACTGCAGCAAGAACTGTCAACACTTCCTAAGGAAAAAAAAAAAGCCCCAAAATATGCCCAAGAATAGCTCAAGTATACTTACATGCCTACCTTCAAAACAACTTAACATTTGTCACCTTCACCCTCAAGCCCTGGTCCTCATTTGTCTCCTCCCCTCACAATTAATAATCATTAACAATTAAGAATCAATATGAAAGATATAAAGATATGGGTAAAGAGGAGCCTCTACTATTTAATCCTCTGAGACTATCTTCTTCTGCTATATAACTAATCTCTTTATGTATGTAAATCAAATTATTCAATATTCTGCAGCAGTCATAGTGAACCAAGAGCCACAGTCATTAACGTAAACCCAGAGATTTTTATAATGAGTCAATCATCCAGTTACCCTGGAGGATAACTAGAAACCTGCATACATCACTCACTCAGTACCATTTTAGACAGGTCAAGACTAGTGAAAATCTTCCTTCTGATACATGGAAATGTACTATGCCAGATTTAAATGTCTGCTTTAACTAAGGAAGAAAAGTATTATACTGAATAGCAACACTTTTCCATTGACCTTCCATTTGTTTGTCTGTTTTCTCCACCAAAACACACACACACACAAATGTATAAATAATTGAATTATTAATAGAATATGTCTGTATCTAATCTGTCTACAGTCTGGAAGTTAGATTTTTCTGTGATTCTGTGATTTCACCATACTTCCGGCTTGCTTTATAGGTTGAATTTGCCTTCTGCAAGTTAGTCTGTTGTGTATACCAGATACTCCATTGAATACGCCATACACCATTTATCATGGTGGGACACAAATGAAGTTGAGAACCACAGCATCCTCAATTATCACATAATGAAGAATTATAGATTTCACAAAAACTCAGAAGAAGCAAAATAAAATACAGTACTTCAGAATGCTACAAGGCTGCCTTCTCCAGAAATCTGCCTCTTTTCAAGAGTCTTTCTCATTTACTTAGCATTATCAGCAGGTCCAGAGGAGGGCCACAAAGGTGATCACTGGGCTAGAGCAACTCATCTATGAGCACATGCTGAGAGACTTGAGGCTCTTCAGCCTGGAGAAAAGAAGGCTCCTGGGGGACCTTATGATGGCCTTCCAATACCAGAAGGGGGCCTATGGAAAAGCTGGGAAGGGGCTTTTTATAAGGGCATGTAGTGACAGGATGAGGGAAAATGTCTTTAAACTGGAAGAGCATAGATTTAGACTAGATATTAAGAACATTATTTACTGTGAGGGTGGTGAGATGCTGGAACAGGTTGCCCAGTGAGGTTGTGGATGGCCCTTCCCTGGAAGCATTCAAGGCCAGGCTAGATGGGGCTTTGAGCAACCTGGTCTGGTGGGAGATGTCCCTGCCTATAGCAGGGGGGTTGGAACTAGATGATCTTAATTGTCCCTTCCAATCCAAACCATTCTATGATTCTATGATTCTGTGATCTCTGTATTTTGAGTCCCTGAGACACTGTCAGAGGAGTTGAATTATTCTTTGTATTTCATGGCAAAGTCATCTCTGAAAATTCAAGTTATGCTTTTTTTTGACAAACTGTCAAAAAAAACTTGTTGTTTTCTTCCCCTAAGTATGGCATAGTCTCAATCTATTGGAAGAAAATGCCAACAAAATTCTAAGAGTAAAAAATTAAAAATCAATTAAACTATGTGTCAACAAGTAATCTAAAGAACATCTCACTAACTTGCCTTTACATTCTTTTCAAAGAGTTGGGTATGAGCATTTTTTATAGTTCCAACCTGTATTTTGCAGACCACCCATTATAATCCCTTGAAGTCCAATAAACCTTCTTAAACGCAGTCCTACTTCCTTCAAGTCAACTGATGGTCAATGTAATTCTTCTCCTTTATCACTAGAGTCAGCACTTTCCCTCTTTCAATCTCTAGATTACCATTCTTTATACATAGTGGTAGGACAACTCTTCTGTATGTTCTGTGCTTTGCAAAGTCAGTTTTCCATCCATTTCCAAGAACAATAGCGAGATTAACATCAATGGTATAATTTAAAAGTTTTTTCCCCAAAATAAATTTGGACAATATGAGCTGACAAAGGGATCACAATTTAGGGTCTTTAGCTACCAAAGTGCTTTGCAAGGCTGAAATAAAATTTCATGCACTACAGAAGAAAGGTAAGCGTGGTGTACGATCTGGTTTAACTGTACCGCTTTAAAATTGCTTGGAGGACTGTGTGTAGAGATAACCCTTGTTAAGATCTTAGAAACAATGTACATATGTGTTGGTAGCCAGTATAAATATGGCTTCATCTGTCATAAAACCATAAGATGATGGAATAACCTTCCTGAGACTAGTGTGTCTCTGTGTCATCATGGGATAATGAACTGTGTGTTTTTATCCTCTAAGGAGAAATTGTTGTATTGTTTGCTGATTTCAGCTGGGTTTCTCCAACAATAAAAAGACTGCCACTGTCTGAATCGTTCGTTCTGTAACACCTATATACTTTATTGATACAATTAAGAATGTGAAAATTAGAAAAGTATTAATAACAAATAATCTTATTTTAGTCCTCTAAAAGTAAGCGACCATTAAATTATTATTTTTCAATGTCTGGTGCCTTATAGGCTGATGTAAAGTGTAAAATAAGTCTTCTTGCCAATAAATATATGGGAAAAGAAAATTAGAATAAATTCTGTCATAAGATTCTGAAAGGTAAAACTTGCCTTTAAATGTTCTTAATGTCTAGCTGTCTGATACTGGAACTTACACTTGTGTTGCAACAAGTTCAAGTGGGGAGACATCATGGAGCGCTGTTCTGGATGTGACAGGTAAGCAATATCCAGAGGCCATTTTCAGATGGCACAAAATGAAAGTATAGTGTAAAGTAGGTGATATAAGTCAAATAGTCTCTTCTAGAAATTCTAGGTTTGAAATAGGGAAGGTTTTAAGCGGGAAGGATTGGTTTCTTCACGTGTCTCAGATTTCATTACTAGCACTGGAACTGATCTGGATACAGGAATTTTCTCAGCCTTCTAGTAGCCGATGTTTTGGCATTTTATGTAAATATGAGCAAAGCATGTTTTTTTTTGTTACTCCTTTTTTGTTTTTTCTTTTCTTTTTTTTCTTTTTTTTTTTTTTATAAATAAACTTTTGAGTTTGGTGTCTTTTTTTTTCCTATAATGTGTACCTAAAGAATGATAGTTCTTCATAAGAAAAATATACCTGATAATGCAGTAGTTGACTTAGTTCCTAACAAATTAAAAGCATTGATTTAGCTGATTCTGCAGATATGTGGCATGTTTTTCCTTTTAACCTTCTCCTTTGATCAGATTATCTAATTGACAACAAAAAGTAATTATTTTACATTTGCTCCTTGCAGAGTTGGGTGGAGCAACAGTCAGTAAAAATTATGACATAAATGACCTCCCTGGGCCACCATCCAAGCCTCAGGTCACTGATGTTACTAAGAACAGTGTCACCCTGTCCTGGCAACCAGGGACCCCTGGAAGCCTACCAGCTAGTGCATATATCATTGAAGCTTTTAGGTATGTGAATTATTCTACTTTTAATCTCCTTCCTTTCTAATTTTTCTTAAATTCTCATGCCAGCTGTTTTGGTATTGTGATGTTCTTTTGGTTTCTGCATGTATCATTAAAAGTTTGGTAAAAGATTTCGCTCCAATGGCAGGCATTGATTCTTACTCTTTAAGTATTTTGTTTTGTATTTTAATATGTAGTCATATTTTCTTAAGTCATTAAGTAGTGAAATATTTAACTTTTTCTTCAGGTCAGTGGAAAAATAAATTGACAATGTACTCACAATTTGTTACTTTTCCCCTAGTTCTAACAATCACCCTGGGCATGTTGTTTTTTCAAACCATTTGGGCTTGAGTTACCTAGACCGTTGTAATACAAACTAACTGAAAACAAATAGGCAACCTTTAAATCTCTCTGTGTTCTCTTTCTCCTGTTCTTGTTAAAACAGCATCTATCAAATAGTTAAAGATCTTTAAATTTCTGCATTTAACTGTTTTAGATGAAGTAAAACTTTTAACTGAAAGTGCTGGTGTTCATAATTAAGGATTTCACCATGCAGCCTGAAGTTCAAGAGGATCCAGCAGTTCTATTCCACACAGCAGCACTTAATGCGTGGTAGGAAAGAACTCCTGGGCCCCAATTCAGCAAGTTTGTTTAAGCATGAGGTGTATTCGTCATGCGTATTACAAGAGTAGTATTCTGCATATGGATGCACACTTTCTTACATGCTTTTCTGCATCATTTCAGAAAATAACCAATAATTATCTTTTAATTAATATTCTAGCAGGAATTTATCAAAATTATATGCTTGCAAATTTAAAACATTATAATGATAATGTTTTATCTGCATATGTTAATATGCAAAGTACATTATTACTGTGTGTGCAGATTGCTGATTTTGTTCTAGGACTTGTACTTTCCTTAATGCATTAAATGAATGAAACAGTAGAAACAAAATTGAACTAGCAGTTTCACATTTTTTTTTCCTTTAAGGTATTACATTTTGTTTTACCCAATTCTGTACAACAAAGCACAATGAAATCAAATTTTGTCGATAAACTTTTATGATATTTCACCTTGAATAAACTTTAATGGCACATGACCAAAAACTTTTACAGGAACCAAGGATTTTTATCAGAAGCAGTTTTAACAATTACAACTGAAATCTCTTCATACAGTGGACAGTAATCTAATTATATTAACATTCAAATGAAAATATAGTGACAGAAAGAATATTCATATAGTTTTCTTAATTTACAAGCTTTTCTCAGAAGATTTTTTGTTAACTTGGAGTATAAATTTAGTTTGAGTATATTTTTTTCTAATCATAGCTATTGACGTAATTTACTTAGCAACACAGAAATTTATTCTTTTAATATTTTTTTCTTTTCTAAGATTTATGTTCAAGATTGGCCTGTTTATCTTTCAAATTTCCTTTGCTGCTTTCCACACTTTTCTTTTGCAGGTTTTTGTTAAAGTGATAGAAAAAGCATTTGCTTTCAATGAAAGGAGAAATACTTTTGAAAACTGTCATTTTTTTTTTTTTAATAAGTTTTTTGATATGTTAACTGAAACTAAAAAATATTATTTTTGCCTTGTTCTTAATTTTTTTTTTTCTCCTGCAAATCCCCTTTTACTTCCTTGTTTTCTTATGCATTAGTCTATAATCTTCAACATTTTCTTATTGCAGTCAATCTGTGAGCAATAGTTGGCAAACAGTGGCTAACCATGTGAAGACCACTCTCTACACTGTAAGAGGACTGCGTCCCAATACGATCTACCTGTTTATGGTGAGAGCTATCAATTCACAAGGTCTGAGTGATCCCAGCCCTATGTCAGATCCGGTCCGAACACAAGGTAGGAGTAATTATTATGGCTTACATGCTTGAGCTAAAATAGAAGAAAAAGAAACTGAATGTTGACCATTAGGTTTGGCCACTTTGTGTTATCACTCTGACTGAAGGAATCTTGAATACAACTTAACTAATAAAGACAGCCTGATGATTGCTTTATTAATCTGGAATTTAGGAGAAAGCTAAGGATAGTTTAGTTCTCCAGTGCCTTGACACATTTTTAATTTGTGGATCACAGACTGTTGGCACGCTTCTTGATGCACCTTCTTGAAGGCACCCAAACTTTTCTGAACATGTCCTCTCTCCTGTTATACCCTTACTTTCTATTTTCTATCCTTAATTCATCTCCGTTATGTAGCAAAGATACACTGTCATAATGACAAAAAACAGACAGGCAAAACACCATGTTTAGCATTAGTTTTAATACAAGAACTGCGAAAAATGTCCATAGGGTATTGGTAAACCTGTTCCAACATTTATGCAGGTTATTCATATAAATTAAGGTATCTGTTTGATGGAGAGTATTTCAAAGCTATTTTGAGAAATGTATAGATCTTCAACTTATATCAACGTTTATAATTTTTACATTCATATTTCACTGCATGATAAACAGAAAGGGAAGACTGAAAGGAGATCCATTATTTTTAGGCTACTGATATATTTGATAGCTGTGATCCATGTCTTGTTTCAGGACCGTTTGATGACTATAAATTCTGTTCATGTTATACTCTGCTCTAACTGTGTTTAACTGCCACAAACGAATTTCCCTTCACGGCATAGATTTTTTTCTTATTGTTTTATTTTTGGCTTTAACAACATATTGCTTGATTACTTCATTCAAGAATGTACTTTTGCATTAAGCATATTGAAATACAGAAAATAATCTTTTTTTTTCTTTTTTTCTTTTTTTTTTTTTTTAATCATGATTTCTTCATTTTCAAAGTAGTAGCTCCTCTCACAGTCAATTTGCAGTGAGGTTATCTATCCCTGTTTATGGATGTTAGAAAACTGCATGGGAGTGCCTGTGCATCGTGCATAAGTCTCCAGCACATGTAATTAGAACTATGTTCTTTGTAGGTCCTGGATGGAAAAAAGGGAAATGAATAGGGTGGTAATGCTTTATCACATAGCCACTATATCCAGCCTCTCATTCCAGTCTATTCCTGAATAAATCTGTCCTTAATAATTACCTCCTCAAAACAATTATAGCAATAATAAATAAAAATCATTGTTATAAAAGGAGAAAAAGCTGTTTTCTGAAAAGCTGAAGGAATAAGTTGAGGAGGGATTCCATGGCTTGACTGTCCATGGAGTATTGCAACTCTTCTTTCTTATTCTCCCGCTATGATAAGGTGACGTACGCTTTTCTTTGCACCAGCCTTTAGTCTGCATAACTTATCACTTAGTTAAAAATACAACTTTATTTGGCATTTGAATGTCAAGTGAAGACTTTTTATCTGACATACTGACAAGCAATTTGATTTCAGTAAAAACATGTCTTTTAATTAGCTACAGCATGTGTTGCAGTTTCCATTTCCAGAAGCTGTTTAGCAGTCAAGCACACTGAAACATGTACAGGATTTATAGCTTCTTTGGTAACCTCCAGTTTAATGAAATTAAATCATAAAATCAATTGAAAATTAGCATAATGTTTTGATGTGATTTCTAATTATGCCTGAATTCAATTCAGGCTGACAGAGGAAGCTGACACATGCTAGAAAGCCTGTTCACAGCGACCATTGAGGAAGAGAGAAGCAGCTATAA
This sequence comes from Alectoris magna, assembly GCA_030625065.1. NCBI lineage: Eukaryota > Metazoa > Chordata > Aves > Galliformes > Phasianidae > Alectoris > Alectoris magna. Next base: position 99,592,621 of record CM060560.1, read on the forward strand.
CTGTACTATATAATATTAATTTGCAACAGGTGTCTGTGGCAGCTTTAATATCGGGCATTTTATTTCCTGGTAATAATCATAGCAAAAGGCAAGAGGTATAATGTTATACATATTTTCACCAGTGAAGTACAAGTAGACAATCAGGGACTTTCAAAAGGCTTACCTTAAATGACTCATGTCAGATAAGGACAGAGAAATCAGTAATTGCTCTAGGAAAAGATTTGACTTACTGGTTGGATTATTAGCAGACCAGATCATATATCAAAAAACACTTCAAGGAAACTATCTATCTATAATCATATATGACACTATGTATAATCATATCTCTGCAATTTAAATTACTAGCTACTAGTAGGAAGTTCATTGGAAGCTGTAAAAGAGAAGTTAGAGGAAAATATACAACAAATTTAATTTTAGAGGCCTCTTAATTTTGATTAGGATACGCTTCTTGAGCAAGTTTTCTATAAGTCATGATTTTATTGTGCCAATAGTTGATCATTTGCTTATGGGTATATCAACTGCTTTCCCACCACAAGTCTCCTAGGAATGTGAAGATTTCATTGCATGACATTACACTGTGAATGTCTCGTATATATATATATGTGTGTGTGTGTGTGTGTTTCCAAATGTACATATGAATATACAGAATTCCACTTATACATCTTGAGAGTCATTTCTTATTGATATTAACACACGTTATTCCCTTGACTTCTAGGCATGTCTTTCTATAATAAAATATAGTTCGTAAAGAAACAGTATGTAGAAATGACTTATCCACTACAGCAAAATAAGTATTTGGCCAGTTGTATAATACTGCATAATTTAACTTAAAATATCAAGGATCATAGATTTTATGAATAGCAGCGTAAATGATCATTCTGCAAACCAGCCTGAGTTGCCATCCTAGATCTATTTTACTAGATCTCTCTGTTTCTTAGTCACTTTAAATAGACATAATTTGCTAGACAAGCTCCGTCACTGTTACTGGCAACTATTTTTTGTTTATATTCCTTTTGGATACCCATGGAGGCATCTGCATTTGAGTATCAGTAGAATCCTGTGTTTTTATTGTTTCTTGGTAGCTCTGAACCCATAAAATCCAGAATTATGAAGTTGAAGTATTGATTACCAGAACCAAGTTTATTTCAAAATCTGAAGGCCTGCGATTCAGATATCATTGTTATGTTTAAATACTTCATTTCTGAAAGCATTATTATTTCTTCTCAATAATATTTAGAAGATTAAAGAAAGAAAAAAACTCAAATACAACATACTCATATACCCTAAGACCATCAAAGGGGAAAAAGAGGACTTTTAAGTGTTTTTTTTTTTTTCCCTGAGTACATTTGATTGATCCAAAAAGAGGGAAAGTAGTTTTGGCTAATGAGTCCCATGAGAAAACCAAGCAGAATTTACAAATGTATAGGCAGGCCTGGTCATAATGTATCAGGCTTTTTAGAATGAAATCTGTGCTTGTATCTTTCTGGACAAATTAACAACAGATTGAAGGAGAAATAATCAATACATGTATATATTCTTAGGCATGTCTATCTACAGATAGACAACTAGCATAGTTTGCCAGGAGTGGCATTGTAAGACCTTTGAAGGAGCCATTGAATGTGTCCAAACTTCACTATCTATCTCCTAGAAATTACTTTCATCTCTGTCTACAGTAGAGGGAAGAGAGATGCAAGGATGTATTGGCTAATTAATAGCTGTAGCCCAACATTCTCCTTTTGATACAATGTACAAAAAAAAAAAGATGATTTCTAAGAATGATCACTAAAAAGGCATACTGAAGATATGTGCATTGAACATCTCCTTCTTCATTTTCTGACACATACTTTATATTTGCTGTTCCTGTTTATGAATGGTAATACAATTCCTTTAGTTTTTCACAATGCAATAACCCAAATGAGATCTTTAAGAACTAAGTACAAGGGCCACATGTTTGTGCTTGGAGACGGAATCATAGTTTTCCATGGACCTTCATACTAAGTGATCAAACTCCTTATTTTTACTAGAAAAATTGCTTTTCCCTCCTCCTTGAAGGAGTGTTTAGCATACTCTTGAAAAGAAAATTTCTATGGTAAAATGTTTTTATTGGCCTTTCATGAGATCACAATCATTTTGATTTAGTGAATTATTATTTTTCATATTTGCGCTAGATTTCATTATCTTTATTTGTAAAGGGAAAAGTCACTTTGAAAAAGAAAATGCTATTTGTAGTGTTTGGTTTCTTGTGTGCATGGTATATAAGGAGGGAAAGTTTAGTGACAGTTTGGAAACATAATAGCTACATGTCATGTATGCTCTAAGAAAGTTAAAAAGCTGTTCATTTTCTTAAATTACGGTAGCCAGTTTGGTCCTGGATATCTGGCTGGCACTATTGTTATCTGAACATTACAGAACTAGTGAATAATTGAATCCCTCTCATCACTTACAAGATCTGAAAAAGCCTTACTATCAAGTCTGAATAGTCATTTTAATGTATTCTTATTTCGTGATTTCCTAAGCAGCCAAAGGTGAATGATTTGTTTGAATTTACTTGGTATGTTTGGGAGTTCACATTCGAAGCTTAGCACTCTATTGTTTTAAACACTGCTAAATTCAAGTCATTAATCTATTCAGTCATTCCAATTGCCATGTATGTCTTCTCATTAAAATAATGTTTTCATGTGTTTGTTTTTTCTGGCAGATATCAGTCCACCAGCACAAGGTGTGGATCACAGACAAGTCCAGAAGGAACTGGGAGACGTCATTGTACGACTGCATAACCCTGTTGTGCTGACACCCACAACAGTTCAAGTTACCTGGACAGTAAGGCTTTCATTATAATTACCTTGCTTTCCCTAACTTTGCTTATTTGTCCCTACAGTTTTTTTTACTGTACTGAAAAGCTACAGTCTTGACTTCAGCATAAGTGCTCTACTAAACTGATGTCATAAAGGAATATGTGTAGATGAAATGATCTTTTCATTTTCTCCTTTAGATCAGACAGATTGAAGGATTTCTGTATTCAGCTTAAAGGGAGATAAATTTCTAATTATGAAAATGAATTATGTTTAACACCATAATCTAAGGGTAATTGATCTCTGGATTCATAACTGTGGATAGCAAAAATAAATATCATCATTAAAATGTTGTATGAAAAAACACTTTTCACTTGAAAGCATGGGGACCTCTTGACAATACTCTATTATTTGGTGACCCTAAAATGCAGAAATAGCTTTCTATAGGGCACTTGATGACAAGTAGGCAGCATGTTATGCTGATACCTGATCTGTGGGTAGCATCTGGTATTCTAGCATACGCCTTACCCTCAGTCAGTGGACTTCCTTTCATTATAGAAGATCAGAATGTTTCTGGCAGTACTTAACTTATTATTTGAGGGACCAAACTACTGGGTAGCATTTCTGAGAAGTTAAGATATAGCATATGGCTTTCAAAATTGTATGTTTCTCTTACAGTCTCTTAGAAAGAGATTGTTCCTGGGGCACTCCACACCACAAATAAGGGCTTTGCTTTTGGAGCATGTGCCCCAGAGGAAGGAGAGTCATGGTTAGAAAAGTGAGATAAATAACATTGCAATGCCCATCACTGTAACAGTTGCATTATATAGAATGAATTCTGCTAAAGAGATATTCACAATACTCTGTGGTTTTCTTCTACAGGTAATATTGTTAAAAGTTTAATGTTTACAAGAAGATTATACAATAGAATACAAATATGGATAGATTGTGTATTATAGAAATACTGCAGTTTTTACACATCTCAGATGTATTTATGGGGGCTTATATGTCATCCTTGTTTCAACAGATTTCAGCGGTAAGGGGGCCAGATTAAAAATGAATTAGTCTTTCTTAGAAGATTATTTAGAAAATATGTCATTACATTTTGTTGCTGATGTTAACACTCAGCAAGTCCTTCTAAAAATACTGCCTGTTCTAGCTAAATAATTCCAGGACAGACTGACTTTCTGGTCCAATTGCCTTTGCAGAAAGTCTTTTTGCCCAAGTAGAAGTCAGTAGGTTAGTAAATTTGAATGTTAGCAGCCAGTAATTGTAAACTTGGATGACATCTGTGTGGTGCTTCTTCAAGTCCTTTCGTGGGTGTCATAGATAGCAGAAACACAATTTCATAGGTTTGCTCCCTGTTTATAAATGGAATTCAGTTTTATACAGTGTAATAGTGTTCATTGTATTATAATGAAATAGTATGGTTGGAGAGTCTGTTGGTGCCTCTACTGAATTACTAATGAGCAAAGAAAATATGGTAAGTGAAGATATATCATTAAGGACATCAAGGGTATCAGTTCATTGGAAAGATCCCTCAAAGTGACCGTATGCCATCTGACAAGTGAACAGACCTCTGTAGAGATGTTTTGGAATTGCCCGAGGGAAGAAAGGCACACAAAAAAAATGTCTCTGGAAGAACTTATTAGAAACTTAATAGCAACCAGAACAAAACCAACTAATTAACCATATTTAACAGGGAAGCAGCCACTCCACCCAGAGAATAAAGTCCATTCTGTTCATATAAAGTGGTTAGAGGGTATAGCTAAGATACAGTAGGACAGAACTGCAGTGAGAGTTATAAGACTTTCAGTACTGACATGCAATTCAAAGAGTAAATGCCAAGAAACTTCCTTTGTTCCTGAGTTTCTGGTGTCTTGACTCCCAACAAATTTACACCAATTTCTCTCTTCTTTCTGAGTTGTTTTTTTTTTTTTTTCTGTATTTTTTTTTAAATTTGAGTTTTAAATTTCACAAATAATTCTTTGCTTCTGTAGTTTTAAAATATTTAGAAATAAAATATTTAAGTATATGCTCACATATTTCATCTGTTTTAAAAGGTTAGGCTCACAAAGTCAATGTTAAAAAGGCGTATCAGAAGCTAGGTTGTCACTGTCACATAAATTTATCCCTTGTGTGCCTCGGTATTAAAGTGCAACTGTAATTATCTGCTTACATACAGTATCTATTCTTAATAAAGCTGTTTGTCATTTGTTTTTATCTTCTTTATTCAGTGTGTGCTGCCAGATCTTAGGAAATTCATACCACTGAAACACAGCATTGAATAAAAAAAAATATCAGTTTGTCTCCTGTGCTTATCTATCATGCTCTCAACTGTAACATTTAAGTGTTTCACAAATAATACTGAATTTATCATCAGAAGGATAAAAATATGTAATTGTCCCAACCTTGCATATAGGTAGACAAGGTGCAGAGATATTTATTGTATATCAGATATACCGACTGTTCCCTAATTTTAAACCTCTGGCCTGATTTATTTTTATTTCTATCAAATACATTTGCATTGTTACAGCATAATGTGTACTCAAAGAACTTTTGTAGCTAACCTCAATGATAGCTCAGCGCTTCCAGCCTCAATTTTCTCACTCTGAGCATTAAACTGAGAGTTTAATTAGTGGCCAAATGTGTGAAGTTTCCTAGCATTATGTAGGAGCCCTGTGGCATAATCAGGAAAAAATTCAGTTCTTCAGTGTGGCAAAATAATTGCTGCTTTGAAATCCCAACTGCCTTACAGGAATTTTGAGGCTACAGTGCAGAAGGGTAATTTATTTGCCTATGTCTTTTAATTTGACATTGATTTTAAATGATTGTGCTTCACTGGAAGTTTGAGTTGAGCATACTGGACAGTCTTGCAGTGTATTATCACCCTTTTTCTTCTTCCTGCTGGTAGATAAATAGTAGTGCTCTCTGAATTTTTGGAGATCACTGTGAGTCTGTGTGGTGATTTAACCCCAATATGTAGCTCCACTCCACCGTGCTGCTTTCTGACTTCCGCTCATCAACAGAACGACGACAGAAAAATACAATGAAAAATAGCTCATAAAAGCAGGAAGATCACTAACTGATTACCACCATGGGCAGAACAGACTCAGCGTAGGGAGATTAATGTAATTTATTGCTTGTTGATAACAGACTAGAGCAGTGAGAGCTAAAAGCAAACTAAAACCACCTCCCTCCGACATCCAGCCTCTTCTACCTCATCCCCTTGAGCAGCACAGAGGAAAAGGGAATGGACTGCAGTCAGTCCAGAATGCTTCATCTCTGCCATTCCTTCATGGTCACTCTCTGTTCCTGCTCCATGTGGGGTCCCTTCCATTGGATGCCATCCTTCCCAAACTGGTCACACAGGCTTCCCACAGGCTGCAGCCACGTAAGCCCAACATAGTCTATACCAGTGAGCTCAGCGCAGTGTGAAAGGTGTTCTGCCCAGATGGAGAAGCTGTGTGTACTGATTTGGGAGCAGAGATCTTTTTAGGATATTTTGGAGTAGGGGCTTACATACCCAAGAGCATATTGCAAAATGTCTTGAAAGTGCAGATTAGCTGGATTGCCTGAAAGGTACCTGTATTTGCAGAATAATCTACATTATGAGGGGTTTTCTTTTTGCCCTTTATTTGTTTTAATAAGCAAATAGCCTATAGAGTGATTGTAGTCACTGAACCTGTCTTATATTCAGTTATGGTATGTGCAGGGAAAAAAAGAATTTTCTATTCTGCAGAAATGGAGAGCTACCGTCAGCTTTATAGATACCTCCTGTACTATACATTCATCAAAAAGAGAGAGAACATGCAAGACCAATTATGCTTGTAGGCTGCCTTAAAGCACTGAGTCAGTGCTGAACAGAACCCATCCAGTAATTGCTGTCTTCTGCCTTTTAAAGGAGCATCTGCATTTTCTGCCATCCATCTTCTGAGGTAGAAAATGTTTTTAGACCAGCACCTGTTACAGCCCTTCTTTGATGAGGGGATTCCGCAGCTGCTCCTACAATTTCTAAAGCAGCTAAGATCGTAACAGAAAGACTGGGAATATTCTGTGATCAGCAGAGAAAATTCTTGCAATCTCTGTAATAATGCTAAGTGCTTTGTAAGAGGAAGTACATTAAAAAAAAAAAAAAAAAAGAAAGACAGAAAAAAAAAAGAGAGAGAGAGAGAGAAATGAAAATAACTAGAAATTATTAAACTTTCATCAAATCACAGTGCATGTTTCTGCAACTCTACCTACATGTAAATGTGTACTTATCCTGCAGTTACTTGATGCTTAGCACAACTGAATGATATTCTTTAACACTAAGCATGTTTTTAGTGGCCTGCTGATGAAGTGACATGTAATTACCACATATGAAGTTACAAGATTTGTAATATATATGATTGTTTGTATATATAGACGTAAATGCATATGTATGTATATGTATCTATGTATTTATGTGAAATACACTTGATTTTCCTCACATATACCTTGAGCTTTATATATATATGTCACACGTCTCTCTGGTTAATCTGTGTAATTATCCAAAAGGATTTTTGTACTATTCAGACAATTCCTAATAAAATGAAAAATCCACCTTGCTGAGTAATTGAAGTGACCCCGGAGCAGCTTCCCAAAAATCTGACCATAGGGAAAGTGCCCCTTGTTTAAACTAACTGCAAGTGGGCATTAGGGACAGCTTAATACCCTCCTTGATACTGAATATGACTAGGCATTTATAGAAAGCATTAAAATGCATCGTATTTTCATTCATAAGTACCCTCCCAGACCATCAACAACAGTATCACTCAATGCTCTGAAATTCGGGCAGATCATGCGGCTCTGTTGTAATCAAACTTTGAACTGAAAGCACCTGTGTAAATTGCATGATCTCCAGGTTAAGCTAGTTTACTGCAACCCTATAAATGACAGTCTTCTCCTACTACCACTCTGTTTTCATATTGGTTATGTTGTTTAGCCTTTCTCGTAAATAATTTAATAGGCTAGGGAAAAGACAGGTGTATGAATAATTTGAATATCATATGTAAGCAGATATGAAAGTGTGATGGACTGAAAATTGCTTAGTGTAATCCAAGTGTACAGTTCTCTGTTAGTAGGTATATTTCCCTTTGTATGACGTCATAGAGAAACTTTTTATACCATTTCATGGCAAGAAACAGTTACTGTTCAGTTTAGTTCTAAATTTTCAGATCTTTCCCACTGCACAGGAGTCAGTAGAGCTTAAAAGTCCAGGAAAGACAAAACAGAAAGTTCTAAAATAGTTATGGTGTCTTTCAGCATAACTTCTAATACAGAAGCTGGGCAAGAACCAAACTTAGTGTTTAATTATTAGACATCATAACCTCATATTGTAAGGTAGGTTGAGAATCTGTATGACAAAGTGTATGAAATTGCTATTCTTACTGAATTTTGTAGTAAACATGAGGTTCATGAAGTCTTCATGTCCACAAAACATTTAATTAATGAAAGTCAAACATGGATAAAAACAATTTAGTCTGATTTATAGACTCCCTTCATCTGGAAACAGCTGCTTAATGTTCTTCTTAAAAACACAGCTTGATTCTTTCAGTATTAACAAGCTATTATTGTGAGTTATATCCCTCTTTCAGTGCATAAATTCACTTAAAGCGAATGTAGAGAAGTTTATAAAATGCAAGCTTAATGTTTTTGTAGCATATGGTGCAGGATTTTTAACAGTGACAGTTTTGATGAAAGACATTTCTGCTTTGCTCTCACAAATAAAGCTTTTTTCTTGCTTGCCCTGCTTTTTAATGTCTTAAGAATCTGCATCCCTTCTGAATGACTCAATAAACTACAACAAGATTATAGGGAAAGAGTAATAGACCCTGGTTTGTGTTTTCAGCCTGAAATTCATTTCTTCTTAAGATAAGTCAAACAAATGTATCTTTAATTCTGAAATACCTTTGAGCTAGCAGACTGTCAAGAACAAAAAGGAAACCCTACTTGTTGAATCTTAGATGTAACACAGAAATTTACCAAACTGCTAGTCATATAGTCTTGTTGTTTGGTTGCACTTTCTTTGGCTATTTATTTGACAACTGCAGAAGCAGCTAGACTTGGTTTGATTTTACCTGATGGGTAAAATCTGATGGTTGTTTTGTCTGTGTTTACATGCAAACATCATAATAACTCAAATCATTATTTCAATTATTTTTTTCCCCAATAGAAAAAAATGCATGCAACATCTCCCAGATAAAACGCATTTTAGGTTTTTCCTTAAAATAAAAAATTCTTCTTATAGCCATGATAAGTTAGAATTGTTAAACTTCTCTGTCTGCCTAGCAACAATTAGAAAAACAAAAATAACATTCCATCTCCATCTGACGGATTGAGTACATCACAACCCCAGGATGTAAAGAGACTGTTTAGACTATGAACGCAAGAAACGGCACATGTTCTTGGATGTTGTTTTCTCTGCATCTGTCTTATGTTTATTTTACTTTCCCGAGCATCTCATGAAAAGATGAACTGTAAGCCAAGTAATGGACTAACTGAAAGCATATAGGGCTTCTTCAAAGACTTGTCCTCTTCTGAAAAGAATTTGTTTTTCTTTTCTTCTCATATTTCAGCACGTCAGTAGCCAAGATGTCCATAATAAGTTTACATGCAGTAAGCATTATGCCAAAGTTCTCTTTTTTTGATTTGTTGCAGGGGTGAGAGCTTGTTTTGTGATTTAAGGTGGTATTTCTCATGATATGCAGAAAGTAAAATAGAAATGTTCTATAACAAGGGATGTGAGAAGAATATTCCTTTAGAGACAATTAATGGTGGAACCCAAGAAGGCATTTTGATTTTTAAATTTCAGCAGCATAAATTTTTTTTTTTTTCTTTTTCACAAGGACAGAAGTATTCTAGACAAAAGTTTTGCTTTCTTTTCAAAATGTTTTGTTACTTTAATATGTTCATTGACATATTATTTAATGCCATTTCTAGGTTGACCGCCAATCTCAGTTTATTCAGGGCTACAGAGTAATGTATCGCCAAACATCTGGCCTACCATCTCCAGCTGTATGGCAGAATTTGGAGGTCAAAGTCCCAACAGAGCGCAGTGCTGTTCTAGTCAACTTGAAAAAAGGAGTCACATATGAAATTAAAGTTCGCCCGTACTTCAATGAATTTCAAGGAATGGACAGCGAATCAAAGTCTGCTCGTACCACAGAGGAAGGTTAGTAAAATAGTCAAATATCATTTTGGTTATTTTATTCGTGCCTTCATTCAGCTCCACATAATTTCTGTTTGTTAAATATAAGGTAATCATTAGAATTCAACATCATAATCAGTTTTATTGCAGTGTTGCTGCAATAAAAGACTTTGATCTGCACTTTGAAAATAAAAATTCAGTTTGAAAGGCACACCACTCCGTTGGTTCTGCCAGCAAAGTTCATGAAACTGTCCTATTTAGTTGTTTGCAGAGTTTTCTTAAGTACCATTTAGACATTAGTGAAACACAGTGTGCAGATTTAGCGAACATTTTACACCACTGAAATGCAGAAGCATTAGTTTCTATGGCATGTAGTACAGTATACTTATACTTAAATATGTATGCGCTTGAGGACCGCTTTTTATATAATTTAAAGAGGCTGAGGTGAAATGTGTAATTTTTATCCTTTTCTCTTGGTGTACAACAATCCTAACTATCTAAAATGACCTGTGCCTGGAGAACCTGAGCAGTCATCATCATCTCTCCTCTGTAAAAGAAGAGTGATCGTAAAAGTGATGGTTCATCTTCTCACTTTGTATCACTGATTTCTTTCAAAACGTAGGAAATAAATACCAGTGATGTTTCTAAATGTTCATGTGGCTTTCATGGGTTTTGAGTGCACTCTTTCAGTGAATCTTAATCACTTACAGTAGTCTCCTGAGGTTTAATTCAGTACTGATTGTCAAGTACTTTTTACTTCTCAGAAGGACTCACTTTTTCTCTTTAATTTGTTCTGATTATTGACCAGCAAATAAGCAGTCCTAGGATAACTTGGTTGCTGCCTCTCTTTATAGATGAGGAAATTCAGTGTCCTGCAATATGTAGGAAGGCATTCCTTAAGTAACATTTAGAATTTGCTACTTTCTGTTTTCAATTTCTTTTTTCAGACAATAAAGCTTAAACAAATCAGTTAAGACAAGCTTTGCAGCAGTCTAAACCAAGCTTTAAAAGTAATAATTACAAAAAAGTTACCAAAAAGAGATTTCTATTTCTATAAAATAAATGAGGAACTAAATTTTCTTTCTTAAACCTTATCTCCCTATACAGCCAGTCGGGTAACATTGTGCTTTAAAGGCCACTTTCTTTGCATGCAATTTTCCCCACTGTGGAGATTTTTAGAACTTTTCTTGCATGTAGGTATGTATAGCTAACAAATGAGGATCTGCCTAGTAGATGAGTATAACCTTCAAGTAGTCTGTTTACAAGTATCTCTTTCAAAAAAGCAGCTTATAACATGTAATGTAATAACAAATCAAGTGTCAGCCCCTGTATAAAATTGTTTGGGTGATAAAATGATGTACTTCCATGAGAAAGTTAAGAAATTCTCTAGATGCCATTCCAGAGATATTTCCTTTAACTACTCATATTAACTTTGTAATCATATTGGGGTTCATGTATTTCAAAAATAGCACTAACTTAATGTTTAATAACTGTGGTTTGCTCTTCATCCAATAAAGGGAAATGACAGTCTATTTAAAGGTGTCACACTTTCTGTGTAGCCTGTGATTCCATTTCAAAAGTGAGCTTTTATAGACTTGAATTTTTAAAAATGTCAGTTTTACCATTTTTAGAAAATAATTTGGAAGAGTGATATGCATGTTTGAAGTTTTTTGCAAGATCGAGATGAACAACCAAGGTAAAGGAAAGTACAATCAGGAGGCAGTGGCAGCTTTCTGCTGGATTGAATTTTACATGCAATGTTACTTCTGAGTCCTAGCTCCAAAAATCAATTTTGCTACAGTTAGACTTTTCCTCTGGATCAGGCATTTGTCACAGTTCAGTATCCATTCATCTCCTACCTCTTTGGCCTTGTGAAGGTAATAAATGGAATTCTGTTTGGCTGCCTCTGGAAGAGATGAGCAGCGATTTGGGTTCTTTCATATCTGTAAGAAGAAGCTGAGCACTGGAATAATTGACCTGTCAAGAAGCAGGCAAGGTGTTCTCCGCAAGCCAGCAGCAAGGGAAATGAGAAAACAGCTTTAAAAATGTTATTTTTCAATGTGGTCTATTTAATAACTGTAGCAGTGTCAGACAAGTGCCTTAATTTATATCACGGTGCCAGCTTACAAAGTGATATTATCATAGAAGGAGGAAGCAGAACTGTTATATACGTATGTGTGCCTCCACACATAAGATCTAAATAGAACATTTTGTTTGTTAATTTTCACTTCTTTCACCCTTGGTATGAAGACAGATGATAATCCTCTCAGGTACATACTCTACTTTAAATCTCTTCTGGAATAACTTTATGGAATAGTGTTTGTTCTGCATATTGTTTGTCACCACAAAAATATGACAGTTGGTAATGGAGGTCTCCTTAAGTTTTATCAGCTGCCATCTTGCAACAGCAATCAATTCTTGCTTGCCTTACCACAGCTCTTAAAGTGATACTTTCAGCTACATTCATCAGTAGTGATTTAATTTTGCTTAAAACTTACTATACATCCTCCAAAGCCAAAAGGAAACCACACACAGAATATTAACTAGAATGTTCCTGCAGTTTAAATACAAATGCAAATCATTACAGTGTGCTTTTTTTTTTTTTTTCAGTGATAAAGGAATTCATTTTATATATTATTTAGCATTTACCTTTCTCTTCTCCCTTCCCCCATGTTTCCCAGTACTTGTACATAGAACACTATATACCTGAATGTCCTCTATAATGATGAACATATATACACTTCAGTACAATGTTCCATTTTACTTAAAAAAAAAAAATATATATATATATATATACAGTGTTAAGTTTTGCCATTTTGATTATTATTGTTTTAGTGAAAAATGTTTTTCTGATTAATATTGCACACACAGTTATTCTTGGTTTTGTTGTTACACAATATCTTTAAAGTTTTTAAAACACTATTTTTTTTTTTTTCTCTGTGGTTCATTTGCCATAAAATACACAGTGCCACCTTATAGTTCAACAGTTCTGCACTTTGCATGATGCCAAGGTATAGCCCAAGGTCACCTTTCCGTGCTTTACTTGAGTTGGTTAAGAGTCAAACTGTCTACAATATAGCTCCATTTCTCCCCTCCATAACTCTTTCTACCTAGCACTATTTACTTTGCAGCTGAACCTATATCTGAAAATGTAGTTTCCAAAATGTACAGCCTCATGGAAGTCATACACTGGGCGGCTAATATCATCTTATGAGGACTTGTGCAAGGCCTTTGACATGGTCCCACACCACATCCTTATCTCTAAATTGGAGAGAGATGAATTTGAATGGTGGACTGTTCAGTGGATAAATAATTGGCTGGATAGTCATAGCCATACAGTTATTGTCGATGACTCTACATCCAGATGGAGGCTGGTCACAAGCAGCATCACCCAGGGATCTGTCTCGGGACTGGTGCTCTTCAACATCTTTACCAATGATATACTGTAAGATAGAGTGTACCACCACCAAGTTTGCTGATCACACTAAGCTGAGTTGTGCAGTCAATACAATAGAAAGAAGGGATGCTATCCAGAGGGACCTGGACAGATTTGAAAAGTGGGCTCACTAGAACCTAATGAAATTCAATTAGGCCAAGTGCAGTCTTGCATTTGAGTTTGGGAAATCCCAGATATTAGTACAGACTGGAAGAAGAACTCCTTGAGAGCATCTGAAAAGGACTTGGGGGTCCTAATGGATGAAAAGTTAGATGTGAGCCAGCAGTGTGCTCTTGCAACGTAGAAGGCCATTGGTATCCTGAGCTACAACAAAAGAGGGGTGGCTAGGAGGGAGAGGATTGTCCCCCTCTATTTTTCCCTTGTAAGGCCCCAACTGGAGTACTGTGTCCAGGCCTGGGGCCCCCAGCACAAGAAGGATGCAGAGCTATTGGAATGGTCCAGAGGAGGGCAATGAAGATGTCCAGAGGGCTGGAGCACCTCTCTGGTTGGTCTTGTTTAGGTTGGAGCAGAGAAGGCACCAGGGAGACCTCACTGTGATCTTTCATTACTTGAAAGGAGCTTACAAGGAGGAGGGGAACTGCCTTTTTACACAGGTAGACAGTAATAGGACAAGGGGGAATGGATTTAAACTTAAAAATAACCTACCTGCGCAACCTGGTGTAGGGAACCTGCTTTGGCAGGGGGGTTGGACTCGATCTCTGGAGGTCCCTTCCAACCCCTACGATTCTGTGATTCTGTGATTAAAGAGGGTAGTTTTAGGTTAGGTTTTAGGAAGAAAGTTTTTACTCAGAGGGTGGTGAGACATTGGCACAGGCTGCCCAGAGAAGTTGTGGATGATTCATCTCTGGAGGCGTTCATAGCCAAGACTGATGGGGTCCTTAGCAGCCTGATCTAGTGGTTGGCAACCCTGCCCATGTCAGGGGAGTTCAAACTAGGTGGTCTTTAAGGTCTTTCCAACCCAAGCCATTCTGTGATTCTATGATACGTGTGTTATGTTTTTCTATTTTTTTTTCTTATGGAATCTTGTATGGTCCCTCCTCCCTCCTTTTGATGTCACAGTTTTAAGTTGTGTAATTCATGCAATTGGCTACTCCAGCTCTTCATGATTACCAGGGTAAGGTTTGAGCTCGGCTCCCTGAGTCTGTGCCAGGTCAAGTCCTGACCTGGCACAGGATCTGAATAGGCAGTTTCAAAAAGGCTACTGGAAAAAAAATAAGTAAATCTGGGATGACTTGGAAAGGCCCATGCTCCTGATATCTATGGCTGTTTCTGGTTGCATTAAGCCTATGAGCCATAAATACAAGGATACCAGCTTCTTTGTCTGCTTTTCAGAGAGGTGTGGTTCACACAGTTAGGAAAGATACAACTAGAGTTCTGGTGCCCTCGGAACGTAGCAGTTAGAGTCTTCTCTGGGCAGGAATGCTCTTGACGATCGGACTGCAATCTGAGAGCCACAAAACTAGAGGGCAGATATATCTGAAGCTGAGATGGGGAAGAGTTTTTTGGGTTCTGATAGAAATCAGCTGTTATTCTTCAACATTTCATTTTAAATACTTTAAAATCATATAAAAAGTGGTGAAAAATACTTCGAAGAAAATTTCAGTGGACTTATTAAAAAAAAAAAAAAAAAAAAGTCACCCTGGAACAAGATCTGCTGGGAGCTGAAAAATTGTCCTGGAAAGTTATCATTATACACTTGCTATATTAATCTACACTTCCCTAGACTCTTTCTATTAGGGTTTTTTTTTTTTTTTTAAAGACAGAGTAGGTGGACTGAGAAAGATAGATAGATTTGATGGATCATAGGACCAATTTGGTGCAGCTGATATTAAATTCCTTCCCCCCTCCACCCCAGGGACATAGCTTAATATGACACACTCAACGTTGGTGATTTAGCTTGCCACTGTGGTCAAGTTTCAGCATTTGCTTCAATGGCCACGAGAAGTTTTAATGTCAGAGTGGCCAAGGAAGGACATGTGCCTTTGTGGTGACAGCTATGGCTGTGCAGGGAGAGCCCCTGCATGGATGCAGCAGATGCTCACAGAGGGGACTTTGGCCTGTCTGTTGAACTTGCTGCGGCACTTCCCAAACAATGCGTCCTAAGCCAACAAAAGCACCCTGCTGTTGATGCACTGCAGAAAGGGCTTTACCAGCATAGTTCTGATAACTAAAAGCAGTGTTTTCGTATTTTTATTTTTTACTTTACTCTTCAAACCAGAGTAGGGTGGCATTGGCAAAGAAATGCCTGGTAGATAGGGCCTTGATGTGCAGTGGCCAGCCAAACAGCTGTGAATGGTTGAAGTGATCAGGGGACTCTAAAGATTAGCCTGAAGAAAAAAAGGGCATAAATATATATCTGACCTAAATTATCAGTTCCCACATTCACTGGCATTTGGTGTAAAGTCTTAAAAACTTAAACCCTTTTCTGTCTAGGAGGTGCAAAACTTTATGCTTAAACGTGTTGAGTTAATGACTTCTTGGAGAACCAAAAAGGAAACTAGCAAACCAAAATTACTGAACTCCCATTTTTCACAACTGTATCAGACCACGCAAGGAAAAAAAAAAGAAAAGACTTTTCTGGGCAGGGGATGCAATCTCACATTATGACTTGGTTGACTTAGTTGACGTATGCATAGCTAACCATGTATTGTGGAAAACAAATGCAAGCATGAGAATAATTCCAATGCAAGCTTAAGAAATGCTACATCTAAATAAATGAGAAATGATTTGTATTGATTCTCCATTACCACAAATTCCACATTTTCATTCAGTACAATGCTTCTCTTCAGAAAGGCATTTTTCAAAACTGTCAGTCCCTAACAAAATGTGCATACCTAGGCCTGCAGGGACTGTGAACTTTGTATGTTCTCTGCTTGCACTTACACTGTTTCAGCAAAATTTGCACTCTAGCAAATGGATTAATGTCTTTTTCCTGTTTGTGTCCACTGTTTGGTGCAGCTCCGAGTGCCCCTCCTCAGTCTGTTACTGTCCTGACAGTTGGAAACCACAACAGCACAAGCATCAGCATCTCCTGGGATCCTCCCCCTCCAGATCACCAAAATGGAATCATCCAGGAGTACAAGGTAGAAGGGATATGTAATAGGAGGGTTGTGTGTTTTCGGAAACAGCCTGCATGAATTACGGAACAATAGCACTGTTTATGGGTTTAGATTCTGACAGCATTTACTGCCACCCATATGGAGAAAAAGGACTGAGTGCCTATGGAATTTTATTTTTATTTTTTTAATTTTCCATATAAGCAGTGTGACTGTTATTGTTAAAACCAAAAATAGCATGAGCTAGATCTGGAAGAGACTTGTAATTGCCAACTAGTTTAAAGAGGGTTTTTTTTCTTTCTTATCCTTGGAAGAAAGGGAAGGATTGTTTTTGTTTTTTTTTTCCTAAGGGGTTCTTTACTCTCAGGACAAGTGGTGGAGCTCCTGTCTCAAAATGTCTTCAGCCTGGTAGAAAAGTTGGCAGGAAAGATACCACTCTCCCCTGCAAAAATGCTAATCTTTTCACTTCAAGGTCAAAGTCAAGAACTATAGCTCTGGGAGAATACAAGTCTTCCTTCAAGGACTATCTGTGTCAAGATTCACAACTTAACGTGCTAGCTTGTTTGCTCTGAGGAAGAAGCTAGATATGCAGAGTTTGTTACTTGCTGCTTGCTGCACTGTTGCCATTTCTCTGTTTTTTGGGTTTTTTTTTGTGGTTTTTTTTTGTTTTTTTTTTTACTGTGATGGCTCAAGTTATCCTTCCCTTGTATATCACCTTACATTTTGTAACAGTCTATTCCCTGCTAAGCTTGCTTTTGCACAAGTATATTTTCACAACTTGGAAATATTGCAGTATGCTACTGGTATGTGTGGAGGGAAGACTGGAGAAAATGATCATGTTACATTCAGCATTATCACAGGCTTGTAACTATGGAACATGCAGTTTGGTAAATATATTCACTGTGGCCAGATTCTATATTGAAAGTGAAATTTATAATTGAAATAGAGCAGGGCAGCTTCCTTGAAAATCCCACAAAGGGCAGAATTGATAATCTTTTTGAGATGCAGATGATCATTTCAACAGGAATATATAATTTATTCTTCCTGATGTGTTTTGAGGGAAAACAGAATCAAGAAGGGAGAAAGTGCTTGGCTTATAACCAATTCATGTTTCAACCTCTTATGGATTATCATTTGATCAGAGGGATGCAGTAAATGTACACAGTACTTACTTTTAGCTTGGCACTTCTTTTATTTTGCTTTTACTCAATATTAAGATTTATTAATGCCAATATGGTATTGATTTCATTTTCATATAAATTGATAATTGTATCTTTTGCTTTAAGTCATCTTGATGCTGAATGTTCTGTGAGGCAACATTAACTTTCAGGGGCTTATGGACAAATAAGTAAAACACAGTCTTAAACAAACAATAAAATGTATATACATGAAAGCTGATGGTTAATCAAAGCCACATTCCAGGTGAGTGCTCAGGCCTCTAGACTGTTTGGAAAAACAGCTGGAGTCACCACCTATTACATCCCTTCTTGTTAGATTAGATGGCTGCCTGATTAGTGTGCTGGCTGTGGTGAATCTAATGCGAAGAGTCTAATATCTCCTTTAGTATAAACTGACTGCTGAGGTTTCACTGGATATTTTCTAACAAATTGAGTGTAGATCTGTTGTTTCCAGTTCAGGCATAAGAGTGAATGTAGATTCATTTATTAATTCAGTGCCTTTAATTAAGGGTATTTTGTAGTTGCTGTGGCCTAAGACCAGGACAAGCAAGGACTGAAGGAATGAATTGCAATAGTGTCTCACGCTAATGCATTCTGCCCTGCACATGGCCTCTTCGTGAGCTCAGGAGAATGAAAGTTTATTTTGTTCTCAAAGTCCTTCTCAGTGCTTTGCAGAAAAAAAATGATAAGGTGTGATAAAACACTGAGAAGGGTCAAAAGTAAGGGTAAAGAGAGTATTAACATTGTTTAGACACATCAGTTGGTTGCTGAGAGTGGTTCCACCAGTGGTGCTTTCTTCTGCTGTTATGTAGCGTACATATGTTATCTTTAAGCATTGATTTTTCTCAAGTAAAGTGGTAGTAAATGCTTTCTTTGATTGCAGAAAAGCAGTATGTGCAAAAAAAAAAAAAAAAAGTAACCAACGAAGAATCCCTAAGAAGTTTTAGTTTTGAAACTTCACAGGAAAAGCCAATTGATAAATGCAGGAGAGAGGAATAACACTGTGAAATGATATACCATTCTCATTATAAAATATGAATTCAGATTTAAGAATATTTTGTTGCTTCTGTTTAATTAGAAAATAATTGAGTCGGGAACTGATATCTGGATTTTTGAACAATGTATGTAATCACAACTGTAGCAATAAAGTGAAGGTTTGTACTTACTCTGTTTCAGAAATGGCACATGCTCCTGTTGCGTAGCAAAAAAGAAATAGAGAAGGATTTTAAAAGATTTTTATCCTTTAATACTTTAAGAAACATTTCACTAGTTGTCCTTTTACTGTCCAGGGGGAAAATAAGAATGAAAAAAATTGATTTTTTCATGAGACGATTTGGCAGTAATCACATTACTGAGCAAGATTTCAATGGAAACGTAACTCATCTTTTTCACTTGGATGATTCTATTCTGTGCTTCAAAGCTTGCCATGGAATTGTGCTCCATGGAGAGCTAAGTCCAAAGTGGTGTTTGCAAACAGACTTTGCCTGATTCTACACTAATCTGGGATAATTTGCTGAGCTCCAACTGCTCCTAGATAGTAACATTGTTAACAAGTCCAAAATACCAAAATAGGTGATTCTTGTGCAAAATCTTGATATGTCGTATCTATGAGCTACTGTTTATGAATACAAAGAATTTTCTATTTTTTAACACATCAACTTTTGTCCCAGATCTGGTGTCTAGGTAATGAGACTCGATTTCATATCAACAAAACAGTAGATGCAGCCATTCGATCTGTAGTAATAGGTGGCCTGTATCCAGGTATTCAGTACCGTGTAGAAGTTGCTGCAAGCACCAGTGCAGGTGTGGGAGTGAAAAGTGAGCCACAACCCATAATAATTGGTAAGTGATTGTGTATTCTGTTGTTTTGTTTTGCCTGTTTTTACTTTCAGAAATGCTTTCATTAATTACTTCTGAGAGCATAAGAATCTGTGTAGCAAAAGACAAGTTTGGAATTGAGCTTGGTAGTTAGCTTCTACTGTCCCAATGCCTGCTGGCATTGTGAGAACAGAGTTCTCACAGCTAGCAGAATGAGCTAGTTCTTTCTTTGCTGAGACATTATAGAAAACACCAATTATCTAGTGAAACTGATTTTTTAAAATGTATTCACCACTTTTGCAGGTTGATGGATTTATGGAACTAACAGCTAGAGCTCCCATTTTCTCCTCTTCAGATGACTGTAATATTGCTTTACCTATACCACTGATGCATAAGGCACTGTTTACAGTTGGTTTTCTGAACATATTCTGTCAATGTTTCTCAGGTATCCCAAGCACATGAGTTTGCTCTGTCAGAAAATAAGTAGCCTGTAATCCAAGTAAAGAGCAAAGGTGGTAGTAGCGTCTCTGCTTTTGAAATGACTATATCTTACTGTTAGTTTCCACGCAGGACTAATTTCCTTTACAAAGAGAAGCACAGATACTTTTTCTTCTGAGATTCTTATCAAGTATGAAATACAAATGCAGAAACAAAATGAGAAGGATGAGAATAGGAAAGCTATTTTTAGCAAAACTGAATTGGACTGTACACAGCAGCACATCTTCAGAGTACATAATACAGGGATTTTGTTACTTTCATTTGCATGTTCTAATTTAGTTATTACAAAAAAAAATGAGCTTTTCCTTTCTTGTTTGTGAGTCTTTTGGTATTACATATTTTCCTTCTAGAATATTCTGTCAGAGCAATGTCCCAAATATGAACAGTTCTACGTATAGACATTTAGAAAATGTCAATTCCTGTGTGTTGCTTAAATGTTTAATGATATTCAGGTTCTGTTTAAAGACAGAAGGGAATACAAGTTACAATGGTTTTAGAAGGAGGAAGTCACAAAAATTCCAAAGAAGTTTAAAGAGTGTTCTAGAACTGAAAGCGAGAATTTGATGATTTGAAAATACAAGAAATCTGTCCTCTAATAAGCGTGAGTTTTGGATCTCTGTGTAAACGGCTTGTGTTGTGAGACTGGTCTGTCATTGCATTTGCTTTGAGCAGGCCTTTGTTTTCTTTTTTCCTTGCTGAAAGATTTCCATCCAGCTACACACTGGGCTTGTTCCAGCAAAATACTTAAGTGTGTTTCAGTTTGAGCATGTGAATAGTCTTGTGCCACTTAACCTGTTATGAGTTAAACTTGCACTAAATTGCTTTGCTGGGTGATTGCCAAAATGCTCAGCTCCACATCTGTGTGCAGACCTTCATCCTGTCTTTATCCTTAGAAAAAATGGTTAGTATAATCAAGAGTTAATTGTGGGGATATTTGTATTGTTACATGAAGGAAGAAATGGATGCTAGGATACAAATAAAGTACAAAAGGAATTGCATTTTGAAGCTAAGAAAGTTTTGCATTGCTAAACTTAGTAGTATTTATCCCTTTAATGAGTCCAGAATGTACACTTCAACAAGTTTGTCTGATAGCATCTTTATACATTTAAGAGTCTTTCACATGAAAAGTAAAAGTCTTTTTTTGTTGTATTGTGTTTCTGTTCTCATTTCTGTTTTCTCTATTGAGATCACAAAACTAGATGTATTTACTGTTTTATAGTCTGCATCTCATTTTTCACTAGGTTATGGTTTTTCTGTTGATTATGATCCGTGATTGCTGGCAGTTATTCCTCAGACTATAGGTTTGCTTTGTAAAGGTACTACTATTTAAATGACACCATTTCAAAAAAAATTGAGTTGGTCCCATTCAATATTTGACTGAGAATCAGCAGCATAAAATAAGGAAATGAAATTTTCAGAAACATATTTAAAAAAATCACATAGGTTAAATGAACAAACCTCAAAACATAGTAGCCATGAATGGGAAAACGTTATCAAGTCATTGTATTATAATGGATTCCTATATGGCCTGGTGCCTAGCTACTGAACAACCTGCAAAAAAACATTATGGAATTCTAAATTATGGAGAGAGCAGTTCAATGATAAAAAGCACTTGAGACTTGTTGTTGAACAATATAACTTCCATTATCATTAAATAGACTCCAGTTTGTAATAAGTAAGACACTATTCTTAAATATAGGATGCATTCATCTAAGAAGTTATTCTGAAAATAACTGATTTTCACCATGGATGATCATATACTGACTTCACAAACCAAGTCTAAGCATCAGGTTAATCAACATCCTGAAACTATGAGCAGAAGCATATGGAGAAGTAGGAAGTATACTATTTAGATAAAAGTGACGTCGCTGTTTCAGGAATTCAGTGCCCTTACTTCAAACTCAATCATGAAAAATGCTATACAAGACTCAAAGAGAATCAATAATAACATTTTTACTGTCATTACTGATATGCTTTTTTTTTTTTTTTGCTTGGAATATCAGAAATAGAAGTGAGGGTAACAGCAATATTGGTTAATGGTAGAGCTATTATTTCTCTTCATCAGTTGGCCTGTTCGTTCTTACCTTCTATCATTGGCATAATAGTATGAGGAACAGCTGCAAACTTTCACAGTAATGGGTGCAATCGAATCTGATGTGTCTAATTAATTTTTGGTCCGACAAATTAGTTTTGTTCTTCATTACTCTCCAATGGGAGGAAGACATTATATTTCATTATGTTTTTGTCTTCGGGAACAATGGAGCGTTACAGGTCACACACTTCCCTTGTCTATGTTCTAATTAGTTGAACTGACAGCATTGTTACAGAAACACCTGCAGTATACGAAGTAGTACACTGGTACCTTGGATAGTATGTATATTACTACTGATTAAATATTACACAATGAAATACAAAATGAATGCCATTTTTTTCCAAAACTACAACAATTTCATTAGTTTTATCAAACATCAGTGGGTAATGTCCATCCATATCCATTTATTTTTCACTCATTGAAGTCTCAAAGTATATGTTATTTTGACATTTAAACAAATGATTACTTTTTCAGTCATAGTTGCTAGGCGGTGAATGCTAGGTACAAACAGGCATACTGCAAACTTCAGAAGGTAACTTGAAGACTTTCCCTTAGAAGAGATCAAGAGGAGAAGGACCACTGAGCACTCTCTCCAGGCTCTCTTGGGCTTATTCTTGCATCCTGCATCCTCAGAAGACTCCTTTCTGGCCTTAAGATAAAACTGGATTTTCTGCACTGGGACATTTTGGAGGCTTTTGCAGGAAGCAGTTCTTTTCTTGAGCCTAGAAGCATCTGCTCTCAAAGCTGGTGTCTCTGAAGCTTCTCCCTGCCCTCTTCCCCATGGTAGCATGGCTGCCTCTACAGCAGTGTTTCCTCACTGTCCTGCTGCTATTACCTTGCCTCCAAAGGGCACAGAAATTAACTGAAAGTTAATGGCAATTAGAGTGACATCAACTCTCATGCTGATTTCTACTAGGAAACCAATTGTGTGCTTAGAGAAGCATGCTGCAGAGTGACTTTTCTATTAGTTTTACTCTTCAGTGCTTCCTCTTTTAGCCCTGGGTTGCAGCTATGGGTTGTTTCCATAGGCAATAAAAAAGAAGGAAAACTGGCAAAGTTGCCCCCACTGCCTCCCAGCTTTTCCTTGTCACTGGCGCTTGTTGAGTTATGTGAGTTATATTGTTGCCTTTTTCATAATGGTAAGACAGCATTGGAAAGTTAGGGAAAGAGGAGCTGCAGCTTACAGAGCTTGACACCTGTAAAGCTTAACAGCACGACCCAGTATAGACTGGTATTCAAAAGGCTGTTTCTCCATTAACAGGCATCAGCGTCTTTCTTTGGCGCCTGTTTTGTTTCTTGAGCAGATTACTGAAAGCAAGCCAAGCTCTAGCACAGCTTCAGCAGTTTGTTTGCAAAAGCAGACAGTCATCATTACTAAATATTGACATGGTGATGAAAGAGAGAAAGCTTAATAAAATCACAGAGATCATTAACGGTGTTATAGCAATGTAATGCAGTGCATCATATTTCTTCCTGGGTAACTGAATCCAGCTCTGAGCTTAGCAGAGGACCTAGCCCCATGCATTTGCTTGGACAGCACTGTGCTGAGGCCAATGCCCAGATGTGGGTGCAGATTGCAAGCAGGGAAGTCACAGGCAGCTCAGTGCTCCCTGGGACAGGTTCTCAGTCACAGTCTCTCACATTTAAACTGTTCACTCCTGTGAAGAATCATCCGTGGAAATAAAGCTGAAAGTGTCAGACTCTCTCACATCTGTTCTGGAAAGGACCTTGTCTGTTTGCTCTTGGGTGAAGCCACAGTCCTGACACAGAAGCTGTTTTGCTTAAGAAGAGAGTGGTAAATTTAACTATTACTGAATTCTAGAAGAGGACTGCATACATTTTCACAGCAGGGCATAATGCTGCAATATTTCTACTAATTGCTCTGAGTGACCATTTCAATATTTGATTATTACGTTCAACTATGTCTATGTATGCGACAGACTCATAATTGACAGTCGCAGTATTTTTTTTTGTCTCAGCAGTGTAGTTACTCTTGCTGCCTGAAATCTTTCCTCTGCATGCATGCAGCCATCTGATAGTACCACACATACATTTCAAGGATTGAGCCATATGAATGCATTTATCAGAAATGAAGGACAATTCCTTCACCACTGTCAAAAATGTAGATGTGGGCAGTTTGTATCAAATACAAATAGAATCAAGATTCTGCAAAAAACGTATGTTCCACATTTCCTAATTTTAAAAGTAACCATTTTTGACAGGGGGTTGTTGGAAGCAGAAAAGTTTTAGCCCTGGAATGATATGGTTTAACATTTCCTCAATTTCTGTCTGCATTTTTAATGGGCATTCATTTTCAAGCCAGACACCAGGCTTTTCCTTTTAGAAAGGTACCATTTTAGAGGAAGAGAGTTTGTGGAGTCTCCTTCTATGGAGGTATTCAAGACTTATCTGTACGACTACCTGTGTGACCTACTCTAGGGCACCTGCTTTAGAAGGGGGCTGGACTCGATGATCTCTTGAGGTCCCTTACAACTCCTACAGTACTATAAGAGGGAAAGGAAAAGAAAAACACAGCAATTTCATCTACTGAAATTTATGGTTTTCTAAGGTAGTAGGTAAAATTAAGATGGTATACAGTTATTCCTGATGCACATCACTTTAATTGGTATTCCACATCATATATATGTCTTAGAGGTTGATGTTTAGAATTATTCATGCCTATTAGAGGTGGAAAAAAAGCTAATAATTTAGAGCTAGCAGTTATCTAAGCTATTTTCTGCTTTGTGTCAAAATTGGTATGCTTAGGATTGTTTTCTCCATGAAAAGGTATCTTTTTTTTTTTTCCCCCCTAACTAAAATTCATGCATTTTATTGTTTATTTTAAATTTGGGAGGTATAGAATGCAGAAAAAAAAAAGTTAAGAATTTAGGCATGGTGATAACAATCGAAGAAGAAAGTGCCTTTTGATATTGTAGCAAGCCTTACATTTGGATTTCTCATTTGATTTGTTTTTTAGAGTTGAGTTCCTTTCTGTCATCATTGTGTTCAGCCTATAATTATACAAAAAACATAAAAGCATATGTAGTATTAAAAAAAAGTACCTGAACTGGCATCTCTGAAATCTGGGGAGTGCTGTAAAGCTATATTTTCAAATAAATTTGGGCAAAATAGATTATGGATTTACTTACTAGAAACACTGGTTTTCAGGTGTTCATTAGTACTCGTTAAAGCCCTCCTACTGTGGATGATTATTTGTAGGTGCATAACTGTTTCTTCTATTTCTTTCTTTTTTTTTTCTATTTTATTTTAATTTCCAATATTTGGTTCCTGCTTGCATTTCAGAGTCCATAAGAGCAATGTTCTGTCAACTTTCTTTTGTGCAGGAGGCCGTAACGAAGTGGTCATCACTGAAAATAACAACAGCATAACTGAGCAAATCACTGATGTTGTCAAACAGCCTGCCTTTATAGCTGGCATCGGTGGTGCATGTTGGGTAATTCTGATGGGTTTCAGCATCTGGCTTTATTGGCGCAGAAAGAAGAGGAAGGGGCTCAGTAATTATGCTGGTAAGAACAGTAACTCTTTATTACCATCTCATCAGGTTCTGTCGTGAAGAGAACACGTGCTCTTAAACCTACTTAAAAAATGTGCTGACCTTACAGCAAAGGTGGCCTGGATTAATTTTGAATGCTTGTTTTAAATGTGTGTTGTGATAATGCTGATGTATGAGAAGCTTTACATGCATTGCTCGGTACCACATTTCATCATTATCATAAGGCAGTCTTTATTTTTACATCTTCAGCACATCCAGCATTTAAAAAAAAAAATTAAAAAAAAATACAAAGTGGATTATTCCTTGTTCAGAAGGCACTCTGTAGTAGTCCAGCTCCATTTAGGTTCTCTGAAGTGAAATAGACTAGACCCTTACAGGAAAGGTCAGGAAGAACATTCTGCATTCTTTTTCATTCCTGTGCATTTCCATGTTTTTGAAGCCATGTGCATGGGAAGTAAACTGAGGTACTTAATCAACTGCTCCGTACCTATAACTGGAAGAGAGAAATGTATTAGACAGAAAAGTGTGGTCAAAAGTTACCTTTGACAGAAGTCATAAAAAGTTTTGTCTTGAGGTAGAACACCTTGGAATGCCTTTACGGTGTGGTCAGTTTTACATCAAAAGTATTGCTCCAGATACAAACTAATTTTTGAAATTTTTTTGGAAAAAGAAATTCACTAAATGAATTCTTTCTCATCCAAATTCTCTGTAGTCTGTATTATTCTGTGCTTTAGGATCATTACTAATTTTTAGTAAGTCAGGTGAATGTAGAATTACCATAAAATATGTTGCTCTGAAGCCTAATTTAACATGAAAAAGCTGTTCTTCAAATATTGGGGTAGTTTCTCCTATAGCACTCATATAATACATGTAAAAAGAAAACATTTCCTGTTCAAGTAAGATTCACATAGCTGAGGACGCAGCATATTTAATGTTGGTATTATATGAGACTGAAGTTATGCTAATACTCCACTAATTTACAAGTTGTTTCACGCCAGTCAAGAGACACAGGTGCTCTAGGTATCTAAACATCTCTGTCAAAAACCAACATTCATTCCCTGCTCCCAGCTACATGTTCCCGTGCCTTCAAACCTTGGTGTTAACCATCACCAACCTCCTCAAAGTCGTGATTCAACTCACTAAACCAGAAGGAAACTATAGTTTTAGAGGTTTTTTTGAGTTTTCAATCCTTCCTAATCTCACCCCTGCTGAATTAGTTTTCACCTGGCTTATTGAAATGAAGTAGCCCAAGTGGAGATCAAACAGGCACCAATGCCAGCACAGCGAGGGAAGAGAGACACTTTCGTTGACCACAGCTCTTAGATATACTCAGTTTCTGTGGATCCTCTTTGTGTGACTGTGTGGACTGTATCATTCACAGTTTACACTTTTGGGTGAAATATCTTTTCTTTCCTTTAACAGCAATGACTGAGAGGTGGTATAAATTAATAAACTAATATATACCACAAATACTTTCACATGTACTGACATTAGCTTCTTAGTATAAATATTAGTTTAGATCCCAAGATTTTTCATATTAAGAGAGAGTAGTACTATTATTTCTCTTAGGAAGCAATCAGATAGGTAACCTAGGGATACAGGCTAAGACTGCTCTTTTTTTGGCATACGGAATTATTAGCTGTGTGTGTACACTGGCCTTTTTTGGGGGGGGATGTTGAGGCAAAAGCCTTTTGTACTTTAAAATGTGTACTTTAAAGTGTGTAGTCGATTACAATAGTCATTTTAAACAGTTTGTCTACTGCAACTCGTTCCTTCTCATAGTGTTTGATGCATCTAAGTGTGATGTGAACATGGCATCATGACATGCAGTTCCCATTATTGGAATTATGACACTGTGTATGCTTTCAGCAAGGAAAGTTCATAACAGATCATGTTCAAAATTCATCCTGATGTTTACAATTTGGAGAACAGCATGTGCACACAGAAACTTGACTGTCTAAATCCACTGCTCAACTTTCCAACTGTCATTTCTCATTGCCTGCTGGCTGGCTAATGCTTTAAGCTCAAATGTTATGTCCTGCATATGATATTATACCATAACTGAGTAAATTCCAGAGGAAACTTGTGCCCTGCAATTAGCGCTTGTTATCGAAGTGTGTAACTCATAATGTGTTTGCTTTCTTGTTTTGCAGTTCAGTCCTTCACCTTCACCCCTGCAGGTACTGTCCATTAGTCTGTCTCTTACCTCACCAACACATCATTGCAAACATTAGCTAAGTGTTTATAAACGTGTGAGGTATGCAGAATTAAAAGCGAACAGAAGAAGAAACACTTCTGCTACCTATTTGTGTTAAAAATGTAGCATTTTTTCCCTAGTGACTCCAAAGTGGTGTAAAATCTGCCACTGTTAATGTCTTTGCCTTGATTCACATGCTTTTTACTCATCTAACACTTCAAAATGAAGTTTTTAAGGTAATTTTCAGGACAAAGTTCCTGAAATAACATAACATAAACAAGCATTAGTCACCCATGATCAATTTTTTTTTAATTTTTTTTTTAATTCAGTAAAAATAGTTCAGTTACTTTTTAATGGCTAACTGGAGAAGTAGAGCTGTCTTCAACTTTATCTGTTAGTTGTTTACCTTGCCTTGAGGAGTTCAGATATGCAGGCTATCTAATTATTAACCTGTGCACATTTAATTTACAGCATTTTTGAAGTTGATGCATTTGCTTTTTTCTGTCTATCCAGTTCAAAGTTGATATCCTTTTTTTCATATCTTTAGTAAACATAGCATATGGTAGACCATTATCGTAAGTGTGATCAAAGATATGTGAAGAGTAAATGAAGTGAGTCTGAAACAGCATGTTGAAGACAGCTTAGTCAACATATGGACAGCCAAGAAAAATTTAGCATTCAAATAATAGTAATAATTAATACAAATAATTAGCTTCTACCCTCATACTTAAGTTTCAGTGCTATAAATGTAAAAATAATTGTATTAAAGTTTAAATGCCTGATAAATTTCAGCATTTTCCAGCAGAAGTCTGTAAGAGGTTTTGTGCTTAGCATGGGCCCTCAGTTGTAGTTGCCAAAGCAGTCTTTTCTGAAACCTCTGCCATCCATGTGATAGAGGACAGTCTTAATTGCATTGTGGAACTACTCGTCATGTTCTGCTAGCTCCTTTCTACCTCTTGCTGATACAAAACCACAGCTCAAGTGCTTAGCTTAGGCAGAAAAGAGCAAATGACTGCCGAGGCAGATGAGCAAAGGTGGTAATGTGTGCACCAGGGACCCGTGACATTGCTAGGGAGAGCTGTCCTAAGGAAGGAGCTCTAAGGGCTCAGAAATTACTCCTTCTGGCTTCTTGGTATGTTTGTCCAAGTCAGAACAAGTTCTGGTACAACACATCCTACCATAAAATCTTGTTATTTATTGAAAGCATAGGATACTTTTTTGAAAAATGAAATAATACATTTTTAAATTTGGTTCCCATGACCATGCAATTGTCAACTGACTGTAACTGGTTATTTTTTTCCCATTGTCTTTGTAGCTGACACTGGCACAAACTACAACCATATTAGTGTTACCACTGGTGTACACGATTCAGTGCGATTGGTCTGCATAAGCTGAATAGCTAGGATATGCCACAGTCACTGCCAAAAAAAAATTGTGGTTTTAAAAATAGTTTTGACATCTCATGGACTTTACAGAATATTATTAATTCTTATATTCTATAATTAATTAATTATTATTAATTATTATATAATTAATTATATAATTAATTAATTATATGATTAATTAATAACTATTAATAATACAGAGTTCTGACTCCTGATCTATAATTATTTCAAGAAACTGAGAACCTTGAGTAAGCAAGTACAAACAGTGGACACAGTCCATGGTTTTTATGTTTAGACCTAGAGTTCCCTAAGAGGCATCTTTAGTTCTCAAATATTTGAATTTGCAATTGGTAATCTCATTTAGACAAACATATCTATGCTTGTGGAGGTTTGCTGACATTCAGTGGCATGTTTTTTCCTTCAAAATTATGATTCATAAGCACCAAATTGGTTTCAGATCTAAATATTTAGTGGTAGGTAGTATTTAGAATCTTATCAGAAAAGGCTGCTGATAAAGTTTTACTGAAGATGAATTTATCCAAATATACACAAAAGTTGTACACTTTTTTTGCAAATATCTGCATTAAATTCTTCTTATAGAAAGACACAGCATACAGAGTTGACTGTATAATAAGATAGTTGCGAGTATTAGCAGAACATGTTTTAGACATCTACTCTATTTCACACGTCTTTCTGAACAATAAATATTTTATCAGTTATACCTGATGTAGTATTTTTCTTTGTTTGCTTTTTTTTTCAGTTTTGTTTGCATATATAGAACAGTTAAATTTTCAAAACTAGTTGCTAAAAAGTCTATATTAAGCAGGTATAATTACTTGCCAAAAAGGTTCTTATCCAA
This sequence comes from Alectoris magna, assembly GCA_030625065.1. Classification (NCBI taxonomy): domain Eukaryota; kingdom Metazoa; phylum Chordata; class Aves; order Galliformes; family Phasianidae; genus Alectoris; species Alectoris magna. The sequence goes on from CM060560.1 coordinate 99,622,638, forward strand.
TCACTTTCAGACTAAAGGTCATTCACTAGGACAACTGTTACTTGTGTTCTATTGTTAGATTCCTAGGTGGTACAATTTCTGCTATCAGACTAAATTGCTATAACATTCTGTGTAGAAGAGCAAACAGAATATATCACACTATTGGTAAAGATTTGTGCCAAAGAAAAATAATTGATTGAATTAAATTCATTAAGCTTTCTGTCTCTGTAAACATTTTCATAAACACCGATTGATTGCTCAGATGGTCACAAGCAAAATTTGAAACTGAAAATCATAGCTAATTTTTTTTACTTATTTTCTATTGAACTGATTCCAGTAGTTACTCAGTCACAGTTCTCTAAATCACTCATCCTCCACTTCCGTTTCATCCATCATGGCTCCCCAGGCATTGATTCCTGGTAATATCAGTGCTACAATATCAGTGCTACAAAACGTATTATTTTCTATTATGTTCATCAGATGAGTGTTTTGCTTTGGTAAGTAGCAGTGTTGTGATCTGCAGCTGTGCAACGAGTATACCTTTTTGGGACCATGACAGGCTATCAACAAAAGTAAATCTTCCACAGAGACAATAAACAATGTTACCCCTTCTTAGTGATCCCTTTTGTGACACATTTTCAGACCTATGGTCTGATATTGGAGTGGTTCTGTGTGGAGCCAGGAATGGGACTCTATAATCCTTATGGGTCCCTTCCAACTCAGAAGATTCTGTGATTCTGTGATATAAAGAATGGATTGATATTACTTTCATGGTTATCTGTAAAAGCTAAAATGACTACTAATCTGATTATTTTTATGGTTACCTTTTGCTCAGATTGTTGAATATAAACATGCACTGTGAGTATTTACCATATGCAAGGAAATTTAGGTGTAACAAAAAAGTCTTCTGACCACTTCTAATATAATAGAAAAGTAGTTTAGTTCCCATATTACAGTGACAGAACAGAATTTGTTTATGTAGCAGTGCAAATTGCAATTCTCCTTTCACATTTTGGTGTACAGACTTATACAACAAAGGCACAGAATCACTTTGTAGAAATAAGAGAGATTTCATTTATCTGCTTATCTTTCCTATGGCTTCAAACTCATTGTTGTGCCAGTAACTGCTCATTTGAGTACTCAGGTGTTTTCAAGAGTGTCTAGGCCATCAGTCATGCAAGAAAAGTCAATATGTGTTTTCATTTATGAGTAGGTAAGCTTATTTAGTGACTAGTGCTCCTTGGGATTAAAGATTTTGTGAAACCAAGTAAACAAAAACAAATTAAAAATAGATAAATAGAGAATTATGGAATGCTACACATTTTATGCTTAACTCCTGAAGCTGTTAAATGAGGATAAGTTATTTGACAGAATTGTCCAAAGGTAGGCAGAAGATTTGATGGAATTTTTATATGCTGATTATCTGTTCTGAGTTAATGCTTATTAAAAAAAGGATTAATCTACATTCATATTTGAGGAACAGCTTATCAGAAAAAGGAATAAGACTTGGCTGGCAACATTAAAGTTTTCATTTGTGGTAGGAAAATGTGGCCTTCTAGAGATAGGCATACATAAAGCTTTCTAAAGCTTTCTTGCCTCAAAATGTCAACTTACTGTATATTTGTATTTTTCCAATCCTAGCAGGCATGAAGATTAAGTTTAACCTTGTCAGATAATATTAGTAAATAGTATGAGCATCTCCTTATATATTTAATAAAAGGCATATAAAGAGCTCTTTAACATATGCCATTCTTCATAGAAATATATACAATATAATTTATTTAAATATTTATGCATTTAAAATGTGCTTTGGATTATTTTTCTGCATTCTTGCAATCCTTGAAGTATAAGCTAGTGGGGATTCCTTCAAAATCTCTCTATGCAGAGGTTATTTTTTTCATCTTCTTTTGAAAACCAATCTCATCCCTTCAGGTCTGTGTCCTTTTTCAGAACCTATATCAGATGCAAAGAATGCTGAAAGAGCTTTTTTTTACTTCCTCGGTGATAAAAAAGCAAGAGAGATGGGTGGGTCAGTGATAGGGACATCCTTCCTTTTCTCCTCTTACATTGCCCCTTGAAATTACTCTGCACCTTTTAAAGTGGAGGCAGGATGAATAAAGCCAGCTGTCTGTGTGTTTTATTTTTACAGTGACACCTACATGTCTGCATTGCATTAAATATGCTCCTATTCAGGCATTTAGACTTGCTTTGTAATTGTGGAAATCAAACTGCAGGCAAAAATGCTGACAAAATGTATGGCAGGAATGATAAACATAGTGCTTATGTTGGCAGCCTGACCATGTCTTCTGTTTTTTAGCTGTCTTTTCTTTCACAATATTGATGCTAAGAGAAAGGCATCTTCTCTATCCTCCCTCAGCCCATTTATGGAAGTCATCTGGAATATCATATTTTTTTTTTTTTTCTGTGACATCCTGATGACATCTCCTCACTTATTCCAATTTTGGCTAGCTTAATTGATATTCCAGAGCCTTTGCCACCAAGAGTAGAAACCACAATGCTCTCTTGTTTCTTTTCTGATGAAGTTTACAACCAAAATTGTGCTGATTTGCAGAAAGGAGGTTAAATGAAAGAACCTGTATTCCTTCCCAGTTCCATACATATTGCATAAGCCAGGCACAGTCTTCTCTGAAAAGCCCTGTCACTGCAACACAAGCTCTTCTGAAGACAGAAGAAGTTTATGCTGGGAGGGCATAAGATTGTTGAATGTAGGAAGAAATAGGAAATGGCTGCTACCATTAGGATACACAGGTAGCAGAAAAGAGAGCAAATGCTGTGATGCCTGTCTCTTCTCAGCAAGCTTGTATACCACAGCCATTCCACAGCACTTATAGCTCTACAGCAAAGGTTTCTATGTCATCTTCCTGATATATTTTTCCTAGCATGCCTTCAAGTTCTCTCTATACCTCACTGAGTAGAAAATAGAATGTGTCTGGCAAACATTGCTGTGATTTTCTACTAGCTCCTCCATTCTATCTTTGTTTTATAGAGGTACACGAGCAATACAAATGTTTTTGAGATCGTAAGTATGGATTTTTTTTTCCATGTGACTTACATAGATAAAATATCACACGTACACACTATGCAATTGGTGACAATAATACTTTAAAGCTATTTCTGCTAGTCTGTCACTGAAGCAAGACCATTAATCCCAGGAGTTTTTTCAGAAAATATGTTGCAGTGCAATGCCCTTAAAACTGCAAACATTATTTACAAAGGTTGTTACTGAATACACCTTTGTTTCTTCTTCTCCTTATTTGTTGTTGCTTTGACAGTTGAAGCAGGTTGTAGTATTAAATGAGAAGAGGAGAAGGAGAAAGGAAACAGAACCTCTACTGAAGTGCTAGTGTACTTTTAACCAACATACTTTGAAACATAGCTCGTCAGTACCACCACTTCGTATATTCACACATGATATCCAAAACATTTCAGAGTATTCACATTGAAGCAACGAGTGATGCAGTCACTTGACAGCCTGTTAAAAGCAACATGAATGAAAGTAGCATCAGCTCTAAAGTTAATTAGCTGCGATGTTTTTAACATGTCTTGTTTTTCAAAGCGGACTTTAATACTTCCCATACTTACATTTTGATTTTCTTTTCATTAATTGATTCAATTACATCCTTTCAAAATTTGGCCATTAACCATTTTGATGTGACATACAACTGCATTCATTTTCTGATATTGGTAACAGTCTGTTCTGCAGTGAAGTGTAATTAATCACACTACCCAAGCGCTCTTCAGCAGGGCTTCCAAAGGGGGTTACTTTTGCCCTTTTTGCTCAATGTACGCTGTGAAATTACCCTAGGAATTAATGGAGAGACAAGTATTCTCTAAGGTATCAGAAGTATTTCATCAGTGGATTTGTGTCATTGCTAATTTTTTATTAAATACAGCATTTCTACTGGATGCAGTAGTTTGACCTGGTTAGAAACATGTATAATGGAAGACCTAATCTCAAATTGGTGTAGTTTGATCTAATATTTGGAAAACACTACAAATATTCAGGAATATATAATTTAATTATGACAATGTTTGTCTTAGGAAGGTAGATAGTATTTCCAATACGGGACCTTAATTTTAAATTAAGTTGGCCATAGGCTAATCCATTCCTCTCTGAAATTCTAACCCTCATCTTCTTAGAGCTGTGAGGATGCAAGTGTCCAGGACATTGATATACCTTAATTGTCAGCCGTGCCTATACCCGACAATAAATAATGCAACATTGCCACTGACAACCACAGTCATTTCTGAACCTTGATTCAAAATATTTGCCAGTGCTTCAAAAAGGAGCATGTAATCCTGCCAATTAGCATCTCAGTAATGTGAGTTTACCAATATAACTCTCAAATGTAATCCTGTTAATAAGGTAGATTAGGAATGAGCTGTTTCTTGTCAGATACCTATGAATGGGGCTCCAATGTATCCTTTGCATCCACAATGGCAGGGCTGAAAACAGCTCTTCTCTGTAATACTGGCACTTATTTGTACATTGCTGGCTCTTACCCTTCAGCTGTAATAGACCTGCCACTTCTTTGTATTTATCTTGGGAAATGGCATATTTGTGTGGTGACATGATATTACTGCATTACAACATGATGTTATTAACTCACTGGTGTAGTGTCATTATGTACCGAAGCAAAAGCATGCCAAGAAAACAATTTCATCACATGGCACAGTCTTACACTGCAAAGTCATATGAAGGGGCCTGTGGTAAATTCAGGATTTTTTCCTCAGGTGGGTGGTTTGCATTGCAAGCTACAGAACAAATTGATGTGAGTCAATACTGTAACTCAAATCCTAAATAAACTGTAATCCTGATGTGCTTTATCCTTTTATTATAGTTTCTGTACTTTCTTATGTGATGATGCCAAGAGGCCTCCAATCTTGGACACTGAGCAATTTGAGTTGTTGCTTATAATTATAACTAATTGATTTCTCCCTGTCTTATATGTGTGTGTGTGTGTGTGTGTGTGTATTTGTTTGTTTTGTTTTTCCAACCAAAATACAGTCACATTCCAAAGAGGAGATGGAGGACTAATGAGCAATGGAAGGTATGTTTCTTTCTATAAAGGTCTTTCCATCACATATATTTCTAAAATTAGGAATCTGAAAATTCTTCAGGTAATGCACTTGAGTATTAAACAATCATTTGCAAGACCGACAATTACAGAAGGAGTTAAGTAGCTTACTACAAGGTTTAACGATCTATCTGTTGTGCACTTTGGAGGAATCAAGCCCAGATGTTTCATATCTCCCAGATGCCCTGAAAGAAATGCGTAGTAAATATCACAAGGAATGTGTTCATTTGTTACCAAGATGTTTATTGCATTAATTAGACATTAGCAAATGAAGTTGCTGTTGTTTAAGACTCCTTATTGGCTACCCCTAAATTGCTGTGAGTGAACAATTACACTTAATCGATCACAAAATAAATGATTCATGGATGATGAATAGGCTGTAGATTGACAGGACTAGATTCCACAACTTTGGCTACTCAATTGAAATTGATAAAAGCTGATAACAGACCCATATATCCTCATCTATTTTCCCTTTGTCGATATGGAAATTGTAATTAGGCTTTGGTAATAACTTCCAATCTCCTATTTAATCAATATTTTAGCAAAAAGAGATAAGGCCTAATGAGAGCTAGTGGATATGGCAAGAAGGCTGCTGGATCTTCTTATTGCTGTTTCCATAGAAACTTATGTTTCTCTTAGGGATTGTACCAGACAGGGGCCTATCAGAAATAAAGTACAATGATTATAGGTGTTGCTCCAACTTTGTGAGTGCATTAACAATCTAGAAAAGCATCAGGACTATGGGTGATTTTGTGTTTTTGCTTGAGGGCTGGGGGCATTTACATGACATGATTTATTTTCCATGTTAAATACAAGTACAAACAATCCACATGCCTTGCTAAATTCCGGGCTGTTTATCCTGGGGTGAGAGAGACACAGTGCATTATGGCCTGAGTTTATGTTCTTTTTCAACATACTTGCTGTTTGATACTGCTTGCAAAGCTTGAAATTACAGTGATATAAAAACCATGCAGTAGTGGAAGATAAAGATAGCTGTGGACTTTCCATTAATCCTACTCAAACCTCTTTGCCTCTAAACCATACAAGAGTGCTTAAAGAAAGAGTTACCAGCCTGTAGATGACAGGCGTGCATTTGGGATGCAGGGGAAAGAAGAAATAGTAGCCCAAAGTCCTGGAAATGGCTGATACGGAGCAATCAGTTTGAGTGATTGTTCCCTTGAGGTGGTAATTTATCATTCGGCCCTGGTTTCGGATCCCATGATGGTACTGCCTAACCCCCATTTCACACAGACAACGGAGTTCATTTGGATTCTGGCAGAATCACGACTGGTGCCTAGTCCCACTTCAACTGACAAAGTTGATTTGTATATATCCTTAATTAACTGCTCAAGGTCTTTATATCATCAAAGACTACACAATTTTAATTTGAAATACATTAAGGTCTCCTAAACTGTTTCTTACACACAATGATGGGAAGAAAGTTATGTTGCATCTTCAGTCACTGTTGTATCCAGAGTTGTCTCACAGATATTTTAATTTTGTTTGTATGTGTATATGTGTGTATATCTTGTTTTTTTTTATTCTTCTTCAGTCGACCAGGTTTGTTGAATGCAAGTGACCCCAGTTATCCTTGGCTTGCAGACTCTTGGCCTGCCACAAGTCTGCCAGTTAACAACAGCTCTAGTGGACCCAATGATCTTGCCAATTTCAGTCGTGGAGGTAGGTTTCATTTTATTGTCACCATACAGTATAAAATTGGACGTTTGTTTGTTAACGCCTAGATAAAGACTGTGTAATATTCTCATACTGCTATAGTTCTTTCTATATTTCACTAAAGATTTTGTTTACACTTGGTGTCTATTTTACTGTGTCTCTTTCTGTTTCTCTAAAACAGAGTTCTAGACAGGGTCTTAGAATCATTTCAAGAGAAACAGATGGGTTTCCTTTTGCATGGACATGAGCAAACTGTTGTGTAGAACACTGTAGTCAGGGACAGAGGACACCTATATGAGCTGAGAAGAACTCAGGGAACCCAGGAAGAATGTTCTCCCATGTTCCTCCAGCACTGTAGCTGTCGCCTTACCCATCCTCTTCCTGTTGTGGGACTGCTCTCAGTCTCAACCATTATCAATGAAGAAAACCTCACAGATGTTCAGAAATTTCCCTTCTTATTGGAGGAAAGAACACATGAAACAAACTATATAGATTTGGGGGGCAGTTATTTCCATTTTTAATTGTAGAAGGCTCTTTGTGAGAGGAGGCAATAATTTGTAATTATGATGATGAATCTTTAGAGAATTATTTTCTTTCAAGCATTTTACCCAAATGGGAATTTCAGGATGAACTATTGGGATTTTAAAATGTCAAAATAATTTTCGTATCTTCTTGGTTTCTGTAATGTTATAACAGCTTATTCTCTATAGCGGTGTTCAGGACAAGACTTAAAATAATAATAATAATAATAATAATAAACAAATGAGTATGTAAATATTTTAAGACATAAGTATATAAAAATCAATTCAACTTTATATATCAAAATACATTAAAATGCAAAGAAAATATATCAAACTATCAAACTGATAAATGTGAAAAGAATATAATTTTGAATTGTATCAAAATCTGCCTCTGAAAATAATCTTTCACTTTGGTTATAAATTCCCTTGCAAAACCCTATGGTTTGACTACTTTGACTTCAAATTGTATTAAAACATTCCGGGCTTATTTTCCATTTAAGAATGCTTTAAAGCTCTTGTCTTACAAAAAAATATTATAAAGTAAACATGTGTTCTGACAGTATTTATAAGATAACTGAATATCTGCCAGCTTCTTTGTAGTGAATTTCTTGAAAATAAAGCTCTTTGGTACTTTTCCATCTTTTCATGAGCTCACATAATACAGAAGAATTATGTTTGTTTTTGTGTTTGGCTCTGTAAGACTTAAATTGGAAGCACATTTTAAGGCTTTGAGCTTCAGGGTGGATAAGGCATAGCTTCCAAATTTGTCCAAGAAATGCAACAGTTAGAATTTCAAGAGCTTACTTATACCCATGATCTTTGTAGTCTAGCTCACGCTTTTATTCTGGGGGTTTGGGGATCACTTAGTCCTGTCTATTTCAACACTTGAGTCTGGATGCTTTCTGCATTAAAGATAGATCAGAAGTCAGATATCTTTTAATGCAAATTAATGTAGTTCTGTCTAGGATAGATAGAACTTGAGCGTCTTTGGTTAAAAGGTTCAGAGTAGTATTAGAGGTCTGTAAGAATTTTGAAAATGGTAAGGTGGCAATCACTCTGGAGCAGAAACTGAGGAAGGTTGTTACAATATTGTCTTTAAGAATGAAATCTGCATTATATGCTGGATAGGCAATTGTGAGCGAGTCTGTGAGTGGTAAGCAGAGGTTAGGTTTGGAATTACAGAAGATCTGTGAAGAAGAATAGTATTGAGACAGCAAGAAAGATATTCCCTCAGAAAGTATGTTAGAATATTTGGAATTATTGTGAGAATTACAAAGAACATTGGACATTGGAGAGCTTTTGGAACTGTCTAGGGGGAGATGTCCAGTGGGAAATGAATGTCCGTCTTCAGACTGAATTATGCAGTGCTTTTTCTGCTGTGACAATTTGTTGGGAAAATCATGTTTGAATTTTACTACTTGATTATGGCATTTTCTAAAATGGCACTTTAATTGCTCATTGAGTGTTTAATGCATTTGTTTCATTGGGGACAAAACTTAATCTGTGATTGTATTGAAAATTTCCAGAAAATCTGAAAAATTCTTTTTATTAGTAAGACAGACTGAAAATTCTTGGCTATTGGGAAACTATGCAACTTTCCATTCAAATGCATGTGAAGGTATAGTTCAATAAAAAAATGATGAGTTGACACCTCTTCAGCAAATAGAAACATGTTCTAAAGGATAGATTTATGTCTGTTTACTTGAAGCAGATGTGCTTTTTGCTAATTTTCACTTCTATCACTCAGCAGATCCAACATAGACAGGTTGTGCTGGACTTTATTGATTTTGTCGAGCAACAACAGAATTTATGTACTAAATTTCAGTCCATAGGATTTCAATCCAATAGGTCTGTTCAGCCTTGAGAATAGGAGGTTCGAGGGGATTTTAATGTGTATAAATGCTTGAAGGGAGGGAGCCTTGCTATTTTCTGTGTCGTCCAATGCTAGGAGGAGACGGTGTCCACAAATATTAACACAAATGATTCCACCTAAGCATCGGGAAGCGTATTTTTGCAGTGCAAGTGACTGAGTGCTGACACAGGTTGCCCAGAGACATTGTGGAGACTCCATCCTTGGAGATCTTCAAAAACCACCTGGTCATGGTCCTGGTAATCTGCTCTGGGTGCTCTTGCTTGGGCAGGGGTTGGATCATATGACCTCCAGAAGTCCCTTCCAACCTCAACTATCCCACGATTCTGTGATTCATTATGCTTTGACTAAACCAGTTGTGGAAAGGTTGAGTCTTTATATCATGGATGGGTTACATGAAAGATAGGAGCGCAATTGACTCTCACATCTCATGCTGCAGTTGCACATAGATGTTTTCGTGATTGTATATTGCCCCAGATACCTGGGCACACATGTATACAACACACTGTACACATGTAGATAGATAATAATAAACTGGTTTTGAAATTTGACTTGTATTCTGCATTAATTATAACTTCCTTTGGCACTTCAAATTTTTCTGAAGATATGTAATATAATTTATGTAATATGTAATATAATTTAGGTATATAAAACACCTGATTGTTCCCATGTTGTTTCTTGTTGTTTGCAAAAAAATGTACCAACACATCCAACTTTAATCTTTCTTCCTGTAATCTATTTGCTGAGTGCTTGGTATTGACATATTAATTTGTAATTGGTATTACATTGTTACTCTGAGACTGCAGATGCTAGGCTTCATATTAAAAGATTCACATGCATGCAGTAGAAAATAATTCTCTGATGTAACTCTTCAACCTAGGGAAAAAAATAAACAACAATAGGAGGAAGCTGTGTTATCATATCTCATTGGCAGAAAAATTCTGGACAGTAGGAGACAGTAAGAGATTAATTGTGTTCTGTCTGGTTACACAGCACCTGTGTCCAAGACTGGAATGGACTCTAAACCCTTCTCTCTTCTCTTTGGGGGTTGCCAGCCACTAGATCAGGCTGCCCAGGGCCCCGTGCCACCTGACTTTGAATGCCTCCAGAGACAGAGCTTCCACAGTTTCTCTGGGCAGTCTGTTCCAGTGCCTCACCACCCTCTGAGTAACAACTACCTAACAACTACCCTAAATCTCCTCTCTGTCAGTTTAAAGCTCTTGTCCTATCACTATCAGATCACGTAAAAAAATCTGTCTCCCTCCTACCTGTAAGCTCTCTTCAAGGACTGGAAGGCCACAGTGAGGTCCCCAGAGCTTTTTACAAGCTAAACAAGCCTAACTCCATCAACTTTTCTTCACAGGAGAGGTGCTCCAGCCCTCTGGTCATCTTCATGGCCCTTCTATGGGTCCACTCCAACAATTCCACATTCTTTCTGTACCGGGAGCCCCAGGCCTGGACACAGTACTCCAGCTGGGGCCTCACAAAGGGGAGGGGGATAATCCTCTCCCTGCTGGCCACCCCTCTTTTAGTGCAGCCCAGGATAGAGTTGGCCTTTCAGGCTGCAGGTGTACAATGCTGCACCATGTCCAGTTTTTCATTCAGCAGGACTCCCAAATCCTTCTCAGCAGGGCAGCTCTCAAAGATTATTTCTTCTCCCAGTCCGTACTCATATCTGGGATTGACACTTTGCACTTGGCCTTGTTAAACCTCTTTAGATTCTCATGTACCCACTTTTTGCGTGTCTGGGTGGCATCTCTCCCTACCATTTTGTCAACTACACTGCTCACCTTCAGAATCTAAATAAATTGTAGAAGTATCAGTGTTTGAAATATTGACCTCTGTAACAGCCAGAGGGGGGTCATCTGCCAAGCTATGGTTCACCTTGAGACATCATGCCAGTTATCATTAGATTCTTCACACTTCAGTAGTCTCAACTTCCAGCTCCGGTATTCCACCAGCAAATGTCACTACAGTCTTTAGTTAAGAGACTGCCAATGTAACTGATTAAATGTACAAATTGCAATATGTGATAGGATTTAAAAGATGTGGGAAAGTCAACAGATATTAGGTAAATATGTTGTACTGTTTTTCAGGTAAGTGTAGTGGAGTATTTGAAAAGTTGTACTCCATTATCAAGAATGCTTTGCTATTTTAAGAGACTGATCACTGAAATTCCTTCAGAATAACAGATTTTTTTTTTTATTTTTTTTTTTCACATTTCAGGAACAACTTGCTTTTGTCAGGTTTTTCTTTTGCTGAAAAAGAAATATACTAACTAATGTTGAAAAGAAGATTAGATAAGCTGATGCATAGAACTTAAAGGTAGTCAAGGTGATGGCCTTAAAAATTACTTTGAGAGCTTTGGCATCCACTTAAGATTTTTGTTACATATTTGCTCTGTGGTTTGTAAATTTGTTCCCTTTATCACTTCCCTGAAGCCCAGACATTGGTTCTGACACAGAATGAACAATTGAAAACATTCTTCAGTAGAGAAATATTCCAAACTTCACTTTCACAGTTGAAAGTGTGGGAAAAAAAGATGGTTTCAGGCAGTGAGACGTGAAGGACAAGTGGTAGGCCTGTCACAGATGCTGATAGCTTGGCCATGGTTGTATATCATCTTCCCTTCATTGGCTCATGGACCTGTCTCAGCTGAAACGCAAACGTGCAAAATGACACATTTATTTTTCATCTTAAACCTTGATACTTTCAGTCTTCCTGTGCATCAATGATTTGTTTCATTCCCCTATACTCACCACAGATGTGTTGCCACCAGTGCCAGGACAAGGAGATAAAACTGCTACAATGCTTTCTGATGGAGCCATTTACAGCAGCATTGACTTCACGACAAAAACTAGTTACAACAGTTCCAGCCAAATAACACAAGCTACACCATATGCCACCACTCAGATACTGCATTCCAACAGCATCCATGAGTTGGCAGTCGACTTACCTGATCCTCAGTGGAAAAGCTCAATTCAGCAAAAAAATGACCTGATGGGATTTGGCTACTCTCTCCCAGACCAAGGCAAAGGCAACAATGGTAATTACAGCTCATATTTTCCAGAACTAGTGTATCATCTATTCATGAATTAGACAAAAAAAAAAAAAAAAAAAAGTAGTATATGAGATGTTGTTCATATTTACCAGAACTAATGCTTATGTACCTTGCATGCATGCTCAACCTCACACAGTCACAAAATATATTGTTCTGTGCTTTTAGTGCTGTGATAGTCATCAACCCATCTGCCTTCCATTAGGCTGAAATAAATTAAAATTCGCGGCCCCACCACATCTGCTCTTGACTTGCTAACTGCATGTGTTGCATGTGCTTGTGCTGTCAACTAATCACACAATGCCACTGTGACTTTTGCCCTTTAACCCTTAGCCTTGCTTTACATCCCTGACTACCGCGTGGCTGAGGGATTGGCTAATAGATTGCCACACAACCAGTCACAGGATTTCAGCACCACCAGCTCCCACAACAGCTCCGAAAGGAGTGGCAGCCTCTCAGGTTGGTTCCACAGCTGTGGGTGGGTGAGGGACGGAGGGGTGTTTGTCAGCAGCTCGACAGGGAGGCAAACTTCTCAGAGGCACTATGCAGATAAGTATGAGAGTGCCTGCCCACTGGGATGTCAACAAAAGATATCCCGTTGGCCTCCACTAAAATAAATAAATAAATAAATAAACCCATAGAAGTGTCTCTTACAAAACTTACTTGAAAGTAAGTAATTGGAGAATCATTATGGACCATTATGTCCAAAACTTGCCAGCACAGTTTCAAACCCTGCCTTGTCGTATTCTTTCCCTGATAGCACAGTTTATACAGTAGTTATATTTCCACACTGTTCTTCAGTTTACAAGCATACCCACAGTGAATTTCTTGAGGAGGTTAATATTTTTGTTGGTTTATTAAGAGGTTCCCCACTCCCATGAGCTGTTTCTGAGTGTTGTATTTCAATCAGGAAGCTCAGAAATAAAAGTAGGCCCTGAAAGATGACTGAGGCTGCAAAAAGTGCACCAAGTCTGCATACAGACAGAATGCAAACTTTGTGTGTGTGCTGCATGTTATATTGGAAACATGACACATTTTTACTGGATGAAAACGGTTGTAGTACATGTGATTGTATATTGTATTTAAATACACTTTTTTCTTGATCTCTTTAATTTTGCTTACTTGTTGCTTTTGTTTCATATGCGGGCTGCTCTGAAAGTTTTGTCTCCTATTTTATTATGTTGGCTGATAACGTCAGACGTGGATGTTGGTGATATGGTAGTAGAGACTGAACCTTCCCACCAGTATTCCATTACATTTTGTTGCCATATGGCAGATGGTGGTAGAGGGGCAGTCTGGCAAAATGGCATCTGACATGGGAGTGTGTATGAAGCAAAGGTGTGTCACTGAATTCCTCACTGTGGAGAAACTGGCACCCTTTGACATGCATCAACGCTTTCTGAATGTTTACAGAGACCAAACAATGGACATTAGCACAGTGTGGTGGAGGATGATGCATTTCAGGAGTTGCTGACAGCAACATGAAAAACAAGCCACATTCCAGACAGCCATGCACAGCTGTCACACTATGAAATGAAGAGTATTTCGATCAGCCCATCCATGTAAATCTGTTAATGGTGGCGACTACATTCAAAAACAGCTAAGATTTTTTTTTCTCACAAGTAGTGTTATTGTGTATCTATTGTAGTTTCCATGGAAATAAATTGGAGGCATTACTTTCAGAGCAACCTATGTACAATTGTCTTTTTATTTTTTTCAAGATGAAAATTGAAAAGCCAGAAATTAAAGCCTGCTGTTATAGTTAACCAAAATATGAGTAAGCTGACAAGACTTCAATTTCAAGGTCTTACTGTACCCATTTAAATTTCTTTAAATGGCCTTTAAATTTCTACTATAAGATGGAGCAATCATAGCAGTAACAGATCAACTCTAGAAATAGCTTCTTTATGTCAACTTATGACTATTTCAAACTGTATGTTCATATTAGAAGCCTATAAATATTGGCCCGTAATTCAGATAGACAAAGTTATTTGCAAATCTTTTGTCCTTCTGGGAAATATTAGCTTACTTGAAAGAGAGAGAAAAATAGACTTACAGCATTGATGGAAAGGTATGTGAGAGCTGAGTTCATTCAATCTTACAAGAAAGGTTCTTGATCTTTGTATGTAACATGTATTGGCAAGAAGCTTATTGGCACCTGTGGCTGCATGAAAATGCAGGATTTGACATGCTGAGGTACATATGTGCCAGTTATCAGAGGTCAGTGTCACACTTCAGATGTGTTGACAGCTACAACTGCCTGAGAGCTTTCTGAGAAAATACAATCAGCAGTTTTCATTAGAAAATGTCAGTTGATCAAAATCTGGACTTCGAAGAAATATTTCAGGTGAAATGCGTTTTGTGTAGTATTTCTCAATTTAAAGTAGAATTTATGATGAACCATGGAGACGTAAAGTAGCCTGTCTTTCTATGGGCAGATCACACATGCTCTGATAAAAACAGCTCACGACTGGATGATTGTCCATGGCTCAGATGATTGTCAGAGTATTGGACTGCAGTCAGTATTTTGCTCTCCCTTGCCCACTGGTTATGTATGTAATACAGAATATGTTTTTAATGCATAAGATATTGAGGAAGACCTTCCAGTAATCTGACAATTAGTGCATTACTGTAGTCAGAGACAAGCTTTGATTACCTTGTTTTCATTAGGGTGAGCAGGGAACTCATTGTTTCAATTCCTCAGGTAGTACTGTAAATACTAAAGATTATTCTAAGTATCTCTCTATCTCCAATGAATATTGTGAGAAATTTCATCCCACTGTGGAATGGAAAATAGCTCAACATTCAACTGCTTTGTTAGGTAGGGAAATTTTGTGGCTATACTTTGTACAGCACAGCTCCCACCTTGTTTCTGTGATCATTTGGCCAAGTGGCAAATTCTTTTTCCAGAACCTGAGTTATCTAGAGATGTAAACCATATAATTTAATTTCAGTGTGAGGAGACACTAAAATAACAAGCATCACTGCTATGGGGAAACAAAGATTCTATATTTCAAAAACACATCAAGTGTTCTATGTATTAGGTGTCTGGTCCACTAGTCTGACAGTGGAGTAATTCTCTCCATGGGGATACGAGAAGGGAATCTTCTGCTCAGCTGTAGAGAATAGGCTTCTTTCCCTAGCAGTTTTTCAAAGCCTTGAACTTTTTTTTGTTTATTTCATATGAGCAGTTCCTCAGCTCTTCTTCATTCTCTCTTATAGTTCTGCTGTATTTGCCCTTTTTCTACAAAACCCCTCAAATCCAATTGGATCCACACTAACACCTCACACATCCAACTTTTATCAGTCCCCAAAGATTACCAAGATCCTACACTTTAAAATCTCCCTCTCCATATCAACCAATCTCTAAACATTCCTCTCCATTTCTCTTTAGATACTCTTAGATTAAATGCCCCAGTGACACATACAAATGCACTTAAAATATGCCTGTGCTTTCCTCCCAGAAAAGCACTTCTGCCTTAGCTCCTTTGCTCCTAATCCTGCTGACTTTTCTAAACTAAACCGATCCTCCAAACACTTAAATTCACATCCTTCTTTTGTATCTGCTTCAGCCTCAGCTTTCTCTCATTCCCATTGTTTCTCAGACCAAAAGACAAGTGACAAGTGCTGAGATCTGTGACAAGTGTTTATCTCACACTAAAATTGCACCTCTTTCTGGATGTCTCTATACCTAAAGCTAAGACCATGGCAAAGAAGATGTTGCCACAGTGCCACCCTGCCCTACAAATCAGTTGTAGCTTTTCTGATTCATTACTGTTGAGAACTTTTTACACAATTTGGTTTTTGGTTGGTCCTTATAAAGCAGCATGAGATGGTAGTGGATAGCTGGATTAGACAGCTCTCTGCAACAGGCAAGGGCCAAATGACAGTTAGGTGGGTACCCCACTAGAAAAGCATACAGCAAACCATTCTTCCACCCAACAATCCAGAGTTTTAATAAAATGGAAATGGATGGATCTTGACGCAGTCAAGGTATTTGAAATATTTTTTGACTCGTTCTTCCTACTAATTAATTCCTGACTAGAAAAAAAAAAAAGGATCAGGGCAAAACACAAGAAGCAAGACAAGTGGGAAGAGAGCTTTTTCTGTAAAATTATTTTCCCCAAAATTGAAGTGTCTCATTTGGAAAAGTGGGTATAAAAACAATGGGAAAAGAGAAAAGGGCTTAAATAAAATGTGTTGCTCAATTCATTTCCTCTAGCTGTTCCATTAGAGCTCTACATTAGTAATAGAACCTGTTGTCCAGAATGGCACAAAGGTACTTGAATCCTGTGAAATGGGTTGTTCTAAAATACTGCAGAAGACTTCCTGATATTTAAAACAATGAAACTTGATAAATTTATATCTGCAAAATGCAGTTTCTTTTTGTTTTGACTACATACACGTAATACAAGCTGAAAAAAATAAGCCTAATGACAATATTTTTAGATTATGTCCTTAAACTCTGTGTTTTCCACAGAAAGAGACTATGAAAAACAGTGTTATAAGCACACTGGATTCTGACATTTCAAAGAATTTGTAATGGTCTATTATACTTTTATTCATCAGTGAATGCAAGAAATCATAAAGTACACGCGAATAAATCAGAAAATGCATTCTTGAGGCAGCAAGATGCGTCTTTCCTTGGTTGTGCACTACTGTGGTGCAAATATATGGAGTTCACATTTTAAGAAGAAGTGATTTAACTAACTATACCAGATATTTTTTCATTATTATTTTTAACCTTGCAAAAGCATTAGGATGTTGATGTTGATTCTGCTAAGACACAAGTGTAACTTCTGTTTTGGGGCATGCCATCTGGAATCAGAATTCTATTAAAAAAAAAACGAAAAAAAAAACCACCTACCTTTTTTTCACATTATATCTCAAAAAAATGTATTTTTCTTTTTGGATTTGCAGGCGGCAAAGGAGGGAAAAAGAAGAAAAGCAAAAATACTGCCAAGCCTCAGAAAAATAATGGTTCAAACTGGGCCAGTGTTCCCCTCCCACCCCCTCCTGTGCAGCCACTTCCAGGCACAGAGCTGGAACACTACGGGGTGGATCAACAAGAAGCAGGGTAATTTTTTTCTTTTTCTGTTGAAGAAAAGTCTGTGAATAGTGGAGATGAGGCTTCTGGGTTATTGTTTTGTTTTGTTTTTTCAAATGATAACGTTATTCTATTTCATTTAAAAAAAAGGGAGCACCTCATCCTATAGACTTATTGAAGGCTATGGAGGAGGACTGTATGACTAGCTTCTCATGATAGTGAATGAAGATGGAAATAAAAGCGACCTTATTTCATCATCATGTAGGGTTTCTCTGCTTACTCATGCCGAGAATTTATCTCACTTCACAGTTAGCCTAATGAATTTTGTTGGGCTGCTTTAGATTATGGGACTCAGTGAGTAAGGATGACATAATACGGCTCTTGTATTTTTTCACTGGTTTGATGTCTGTTTTCTGTTGTCTGATGCAACAGAACAAAAAATACACATAACATTGTATTAATTTTAGAAGATCAACCAGTTGGTAGTAATCTTCTCATTGGCTTTTAGAAGAAATTTCACAGCTGTGGAAGATATGTCATTTGTAGTTATTTTTTGAATTTAAACAACTCTTGAGACTCTGGAACTTTTCACTTGTCTTTGAATAGCTTAAACTTACTCTCAAGGACAAAAAATCACAGAAAAAGCACTAACTAAGAGGAAAGAGACATTTTCTACACAGAATACAGTTATGGAATACTTTTTATGAAGTGAAATTATATGAAATACCAGATTATCAAACTCAGAACATGTAGGAAAATAGTTTACTGTGATCAACTCTGTTGGTGCTTATGGGAATCACTGCAATTCCTTCTGGGACAAATCTACCTGCTTAAATATATGGAATAATCAATATTTCCTAATGATGAAACGTATGTTCTAAAAATTGTTTTAATAGTTTTACTGAATAAAAATATTTCAAGTGCTATCTTTTTTGTAAGAACTTCTATGATGAAAATCTGAAGATTTAAATGTTAATTTTTTACTTTTAAAATGAGTGGTAACTAACTGTATGTCAGTGGAGTTCCTTTTAAAATGAAGGCTATATTAGAGGTAGAATTCTAAAGTAAATGTCAAGGAAAATGAGCAAATTTTCTGGTTGTACATATTTTTTAAAACAACAAGATAAAAAGTGCATATAAACTTTTTTTTTCTGTATTGTGTTATAAAAATAAAATAAATTCAAGATGGTTTATCTACATAGTATTTGTAATTATCAATTTATGTCCTTCAAACACATGTTGAGCCATTTCATTAAAACAATTAAGCTATAGAAGGTGAACAACTTAGATTTTCTTCAAGGACAATGAAATAAATGAATAAAATGAATAAAAAGTAAATGGAAATACCATCCAGCAAAATCCCTTGTGACACAGAGCTTCACTTCTCGGTTGCATAAAGTATCTGTTATCTAGCCAGAAGGAATTATATTGGTCACCAAGACAACACTTCATATTTAAGGATAAGGTAATCACCAGTCTTGTAGGTTCCTGTCAATTCAGTTTTTCCCCTGTCTTTTAAAATTACTCTTTTATGTGTAGGTTTCTGTGTTTTTTGTCATAGTTGTTGTTGTTATTGTTTTTTGTTTTTTGATTTTTTTATGGTATCTCATTAAGAGTGATTATAATAAGATCTTCTACTGTGCATTTTACTATTCAAAGACAAATACAGAATCAAAGATTAGACATACAGTGTCAGTCTTAAGCTACAGTAATTTACAAAAAGCTTCTCTGAACCCAGTGAAGCTGCGATGCTTATACTTCCTGACCTACCCAATACTAATTGCCATTCTGTATTCAGGAGGTTGATCTTGTTTCTGTGGATTTCAACATGCTAAAATGGAAGTAATTATGGTCTACATTCCTTATGTTTCCATTGTGTTTCCATTAATGTAAAAAAAAATGCTTTTCTTTTCAATTGTTTAAACTGTTTTGTTTTCCTTTTCTTTGATATATACTATGTGTGATATGTTCACTGTGTTTTAATTTCAGAATTAATTATATGCAAACATACATACATATATTGTGAATTACATTTAAAAAATGAATTTCTAGTCAGAAAAACAGAAGACTTTAATAAAGTTCTCACAATGTGATATGAAAAGTGAACATTTAGAGTAATAAAACAAGGAAGCTGGAATGTAAATACTCATTTTTCTGTGCATCTCTTCCAATGATTCTTGAATTCAAGTGTGAGTTCTATGGGCATGAGTATCCCAATGGAACTAAACAATTTTGACACCTTATTTTATGTATTAGAAATTAACATTAGTGTCTTTCTGGTTAATAAATTACAAGAAACAATCCACAATAGCAATGACAGGAAAGCAGTCTCTTCACTTAAACATAAAAGGAAGAAAAAAACAACTCCTGAATCTCTCTACTGTCTTCTCCCCAGAAGAATCAAGGTCTACATTCTCCCCAATTTTTCCATAAACTTCAACAAACATAACAAAAGATGTACATGCAAATCCAAGCAGCCATTGTAGGCAACACTGTAGATTTGGGAATATACTGAGTTCCAGTCTAGCACATGAAGAAAGTTTGTTAATCAGTGCTGTTTCCCTAGCAAACTCATTCCTGTGAAATTTTCCCCTTTTTCTTGGCCTTCTACAAACTCTCTGCTTGTTCCCTGCCCTTCCACTTGCATATACTTCACAGTCTTTGAAATTTCTGTTTTGCCAATGAAACATAACCTTTTTTCTGCCCTTTTTTAGAGAAGATGTTTTCCTTGGTTTTATCTTATGCACTTGACCATAAGGAAATGCTTACTTATTATTCTTCATCATCTCTTTGTATTTTTCACCAGTAATATTCATGATCTTAAGCCAACCACAGTTATGATGGGTTATTTTTATTTCCTACTATTGATTACAACTTGAAATGGAGTATAAGCTGCTGGATGTTAATGTATGCAAAAGTAAAATTACTATCTTTAGAAATGTATCTGTTGAGAACAAGTATAGATGATAATATATTTTATATAAAAAAAAATGCTTTCTATTAAGGCCTAGAGAAGGAAGGTTTTTTTTTTCCTGCAACAGTGTATTGAAACAGAAATCCTGTAGACTGTTCCCTTTATCTATCACATGTATTTTTTAATTTTGAAGAAGAAACCTTGTCAATGAAATGAACCAAGCAAAGAGAAAAAGGTTAATATAGAATAAAACTGCTAAGGTTAAAATAAAAATTGTTAGAAACATATTCGTTTTTGTCAACTGGACTTAAAATTAATCATCATGAAATTAAAACCAGAGGTTCCTAGTGAAATTAAGGGTTATAGATTTAGTAAGAAGTACTTGAAAAAGTTGAATGCATTTTTTTCTGAGTTGTACTGATCTGAAGGATCTGAAAAAAACACGGATGTGACCAATTATTCACTGTGCTAGTTCCAGAAGTTTAAATAACTGTATAGTTTACATGAGTTATAGCCACAATGTCATCTTTTAGGTTTGCTTGCTTTTTCTTTCAGATTTATTTTTGGTAAATTGAATGGCTGATGACTTTTCAGACATGTTACATTATAAAGATACCTGAAATTTTGAATCTCAGTGTCCTGAGCTTCAGGCTTAGGCTCCTTTCTATTTCAAATAAAACCTAGTTGAAGATACTGTATTGTGCAGAATCTTTTTGTTAAGAAATTGACTATCAGTCTGAACATTTGGGGATTTGAAACAAGCAGGGTCAAAAGGCGAGTGCCTCCAAAGCTCACTTATGCACTACCGTAAAGTCACTAAGGAGTCTCTTTCAGCCCTGTTCCTTTTAAGGTAGATGCTATTACACTTAACCATGAGCTTGAAAGAGAGTAACAGAGATATTGCACTGCAGATTTTTAACAGCATGAGCTAGGATGGTATCTTCACCTTCAGGTGTCAATGTCATGAGTGAATATTGCAAGGAAAGACAAATTAAAGCTATTAATACACTGTCTCCTAAGGAATCGAATGTACATTATATAACATTTTCTTAAAACTGTCTGTTGTGAAAATGGATATTCAATCATCCAATAGCTCCCAATACCTAGTGTTAAGACACAGTATTCATTTGTCCCTCTGTACACACACATATTTCTGTATATCTGCACATGGTTACATCTAAATATAAATTTAAAATGATATCAGCTTTAATTACAAGCTACATCTTCCACGGGCTTTCAGCTGTTTAAGTCAGATTTTTAGCTGTCCTGAATCTGTAATTTTAAATACGGCCTGCAGACTTTTGAATAATGGAAAAGGCATTTAGTTAATTTTAGAAATCTTCATTTTTGCTTAAAGTAAATCTTTTGTTCATAATATGAGTTATGAAACTTCTCTGTCTAAGTGTTCCCAGCCTTTTTGAAACCCAGCTTTGAAACGTGAGAAAACTGTCAGTGATTCATTTTTCTCAGGTAAATTGATAATTCCTACAAAATAAGGAACCTTAAAGGAGAATTTTAAAATTACTTCAAGAAATTAACTGTATAACTCAATGCTTTGTTTGCAGTATTGAGACCAAAAGGTGTACCCTGTCTGAACACCTCGAATGTGGAAAGTGACTTAGATGATGCTTGTCAATGGCCTTTAGGGTATGAGATGATTTGACAGTGAAGGAACTGTGAGAGCTTTTGGTGATCTACTTGTTTTTTCAAAAGAGCTGTCCATCCTGAGGTATTTGGGAATACACTGGGAGTTAAGACACTCAAGGGATTGCAGACTGGCTAGACGTGCTGAGGATGGGAAGCACAGACAGTGCTGAGATTGGAGTTCTGTTAGCAGAACTGTGCTCAGCAGAAGTCATGTTTGGATTAGGGCATTGCTCTGGGGAAGCAGTGCTTAAGGTATAGGAACAGGCAGTAGCGCCTACGTGTTTTGCTTAATGATGGTGTCTCTAAGGGTCAGGGTCCTGGAATGGTACAATAATACAACACTGGACTGAAAGGTTCATGATGAAGCCAGAGACAGAAAAGGACTGAATCTCTGGCAAAGCTTACATAAGAATATAAAACATCTGTTTCTAATCCTGATCAGATATAGCTTCATCTCTTACACCCCAGTTGAAAAATCAAAAATAAAACCAGAAAAATGTAATACCTATTAGAACATATATATATGTGAGGAGAGATTAATTTGGTATTGAACAGTATTGGTGGTTGTTAAACTTTTAATGTACTTTGGAGAGCTGTGTTAGAAGTGTTCAGAAATTTAGCACTGTCTAGGTAAGTCCCAGTAAAGGTTGGTTAGGAGGTGGGGTGCTGGCAGAGCTGTCAACTTGTGTAATAAGTGTATTTTATCATTGGCACTGCTGCATAGCATATGCCTAGGGCAAGTGCTGCATGATAGATACATATATAGTATGTAGAAAGACCAAAAACTGTGTGGAAAGCATTGCTTTTTATAGAAGCTACAAACTAAAAATAAATAGTAATTTTGCTGACAAATAAAGGGGGAGGTGGGTGTAAGGAAGCACATAAGTACAGATCATTGAGATCTTCCAGTACTTGAAAGGAGCGTAGAAGCAGGAGGGGACTGACTTTTTATGCAGGTAGATAGTGACAGGACAACAGGGAGTTGGATTTAAACTGAAAGAGGAGAGGTTTAGGTTAGATATTAAGAAGAAATTCTTCACTCAGAGAGTGGTAAGGCACTGGCACAGGCTGCCCAGAGAAGCTGTGGATGACCTATCCCTGGAGGTGTTCAAGGCCAGGCTTGGTGAATTCCTGGAAAGCTTGATCTGGTAGGTGGCTACCCTGCTCACAGCAGGCGGTTGTAACTAGATGGTGTCTTTGAAGTCCCTTCCATCCCAAGACGTTCTATGACTCTGTGATACAGCTACATAAGGCTCACTGTCTTTTAAGAATGCTCCTATTTTCGTGTCTAGGTCAATCTTCAATATGTTCTCCTGGATTAATGATCGAGAAAGTAGGTTAGTTCATTTTTGTTGCTGATTGTGGAGGAATGTTATCACCATCAACAAATGTGATTATGGATCTGTAATTATTTTTGTTGCACATCTTACTCAAGTTGCTTAGCAGTTGTGGGAAAAATTAAACAGAATCACTGAGGAGAACTAAAGCAAGTATGACTATTTTCAATAAAAGTTATATCTCACACTGTGTGTGAGGAATCAAACTGTAGCAATAACCTTGTATACCCGCTGCTGTACTTCAGAGCTGAGATTTAACATATACTAAGTGTACTTGGTTTTTATTTTAGATATGACAGTGATGGTTGGTGTCCACCCTTGCCTGTTCAGACCTACCTCCATCAGGGCATGGAGGATGAGCTTGAAGAAGATGATGATCGTGTTCCCACACCTCCCGTGCGAGGAGTAGCTTCATCACCTGCGATCTCCTTTGGGCAACAATCAACTGCAACCCTCACGCCTTCTCCGCGAGAGGAGATGCAGCCAATGCTTCAAGCCCACCTCGATGAATTAACCAGGGCCTACCAGTTTGATATAGCAAAGCAGGCATGGTAAATGTTTGAAGGGGGCACTTGTAATCTGGGAAATGAAAACACAGTATTAATCTATTCCTGAGTGATATCAATTCTGTTTAACAACATTTCACTAATGTTTCCAAAACTGTAATGTAGAAGAGGAAATATCAAAACTGTATCTGCAGTGCAAAGGCCATGAACACTGAAATATGCTTTTTAAATCATAATAATTGACTAAAAAGACAAAAAAATAATAATGATATTCTTCTGGAGTTTTGCTTATACTGAATAGTTATCACCCAGCTACTGACAACTTGTATGCCATTCACAATGTTCTCAGGCTAGCAGAAGACATGATTTTTATAGAATTTTCAAAAATAATGAATGACTAAAGCTCTGATTAAAAATAATGCTAATTACTTGAAATGGCAGTGTAGCAGCTTTTACTCTTTATCACGTGAGAATGATGCATTTGTATATCTGGCTGCATTTTGAAACACCAGGAAAATTTCTGATTTGTAGGGAAAACCCAGAAAAGACTTGAAGGAAGTTAGAATTTACAGAGCGTATCTTGCATTTCAGAGTGCTTTATGCCTATTTAAGAGAAGAGCAAGCAAATACCACAGTAACATTTCCCCTGTAAAACAAACAGAAGCAATCTCTTTGGGGACTGAAAGGGGAACTTGTCATCTACACCAGAAGGGGATTCAGTGAAGGTCAGTTGCTTTCTGGATTTTCCCTAAGTGGCAGCTGTCCTTTAGAAACTTTTATATCCAGACAAAGCTTGAGACTCTCAGAGGACTGAAGTGAAGCTAGTTACCGAATGGCGTGCTGCCAGAGGGGAAGCAGCTTTCCATACCGGTAAATAAAGCCGCAAAGTTATTCAGCTTGAGCTACCATAAATAGACCAGGCAGGTAGGCAGGCCATGCCAAATCAAAGCCAGCTGTTTTCCCTGGACTCTGTTGAAGCCTGAAGGCTTCTCTGCAATCTACGCTCCATCAACAGGGCACTTTGGTCCCACCACAGCTGCCATGCTGCCAAACATGGAGCCCAGCCTGCTGTGGGACAGACCCAAATCCCAGGCAGCAGCTAAACTGGGCCTGCTGAAGGTGGCTGGCTTCCCAGATACACGTCTTGTCTGCACAGGCAATGCTGCTGCATTTTGCAGCTGTTATGCTTTCTACACCCTGCAAAGTGCAGGCACCAGCCTGGTAGCGGGTAACAAGACAGGGTACAGTGGCAGAACCTCTAGCAGCTGACAGGGAAGGTCGTCTACAAAAACAGAAATTGATCAGGGACTTTCATAACAGCGATAGTAATATACAGATTTTTTACTTTGGAATATACTTAGGAATATGCAGATTTTAACATCACTCTCCTGTTAAGGACATAGTAATTGCACATGAAAGTCTGAAAAAAATATACAGTTAAAAACCTGTATTTTCATGCTAGGTTATTACTGCAGGTTTAGGGGTATATATTGAAAGCTGCAAATACAAGTGGTATGAAATTGGTTGTCTGGAGATGCATCATGCTGCCAAAGGGTCTAGCAAAGTGTTCAAAGTCAGAGGAAAATCCTCCACTGCCTGAAGTGGGGAGGAAGACTTCTTTGTTTTACTTTCGCAAGTTTAGCCTGACCAGTATAGAAAGAAAAAAAACAAGATGAGACCTGTCAGGTTACTGTAGGAGTAACTGATGAGATATTTAGAGACCAGACAATTAGGAATTTAAAAGCACATTACTAGATTACTAGAAAAGTATGTAATCATTGTGGCCTTGATCCAGCAAATCACTTAAGTATATGCTTAACTACAAGTACACGAGAAATTGACTTCAATTGTTCTATCACACGCTTAACATTAAGCATATACTTAAGTATTTTGCTTGATGGGGAGCTAATCACACTGTTTATTGAGGGCGTTAGATCACAGTGCCCTTTAGTTCAGTGTTTTGAATACTGCATAGCCAAGACCCTGGTGTCCAGACAGAAAAATATTCAAGAGCTATTAATCAGAACGAGGTTGTATATTAGAAAGACAGCCTTTGCTCTGCAAATAAGCTTCAGACTAAGCAACAATTTAAAGCCTACACACAAAGGTGGAAAGAGATTCCAGCAGTACATAACATTTACTATGACATTCTCTGATCCAATAGATTAATATTATGGGGAAAAAAAACAAACCCAAAAAAACACTGTTTGAATAAAGAGAATTACCGTACTTGTGAAATGTAGGCAATAAAACAGCACCAGGAGCTCAGTGAAAATGTATGATTGCTAGGTAGCCAAACAGGTGACATTTGCAGTTTTCTCTGTTATGCTGGTGCCCTAGCATAACACCAGTGGAGTCCTGGATCCCACCCAGAATTCTGTCAATTGGCATCAGGTCACAGCACCTCATGAACAGATATCCAAGGGCTCTCACGTGGCTCAGCTAGCAAATTCAAGCCCCATATGCACACTTATGCCAAGGCCAGTCGTGTCTGGGTCCCCCAGCACAGCTTGCTGTGTACCTGTAGTGCTGTAGAAAATGCTGCAATGAAAACTGATGATTGTTTTCCTCTGAGGGGACAATATAAGTGAAACTCCAAACCCAGTGCTTGGCTTTGGTCATGTAATTATTCTGTGGATGCTTTTTTATCTTTATTACCTGTTTTTTGTTTGTTTGTTTGTTTTTTATTTGCATACAGTAGTCTCACACATACATTCTTTAATACTGCTGCAATTAAGGCAGTTAAACTACTTGAAATAAAGTAAAATGTCCTTATTTATAGTGGACTCATTGGACTTGACAATTTCTTCTATCCTACAGGCCATTTCCTTCTCTGCAGGGTAAGTTTTAAGACAGAACATTGAGCCTGGTCAGGCAGAGGTGTTAAATTTAATTTTGGCTCAAATGCCTGTTTTGCAAGGTGGAATGTAGGGTTAAACATTCATATGCTAGATCAGGATTTAGAATTGTGCTTTTCCATGGACTTCCTACACACTTCTGTGTACGTCAGCTCCTCACCTGCTAAAGGACAGTCTCAGCCTCCTCTGTGTTATAGGAGGGGTAGTATATGTAATATTGAAAAGGGTGCAGATACTGTGCTATGGTGAATAACTGAACTGATTTTTCTTGAGTTTGAGCTTACAAGCATGTTTTGTAAATCTGCTTCAGGGCTTATTGAGAGGCTTATCTTCTACTGACCACAAGGTATAAACTCTCATCTATTCTGATGCCCTTTTCCTGTCTGTTTGCATAGGCACATCCAAAGCAATACACAACCTCCTCAGGCTCCAGTTCCACCCCTAGGATATGTATCTGGAAACCTTATTTCAGACTTGGAAACAGATGTTCCAGACGATGATGAGGATGATATCGAAGAAGAAACTCTAGAAATCAACAGGCCACTGAGAGGTCTAGAGCATACTCCAGGCTCCAGTATGGACAATCTAGACAGCTCTGTGACAGGTAACCAAACACAATAAACATTAACACCGGTTTGCTCCTCACAAGAAAATACATCACCAAACAAACACTTTTAAAGTGAAAATTTATTCCACTCTATTTCTGTAACATTTAAAATGTGTTAATATTGAACGCTGAGTTAAAGAAGGATTTGAAAATACTTTGCGTTGCTGCAAAATGATAAGAAAATTCATGAATTTTAAAAAGCTTTAAAGACTCAAAAGAAAACTCAATTATATCCTAGCTTTCATGAAAAGTTCACTCTACTGGAGAAGCAAGCTAGTTACTTAAAAGGAAGGGGAAGACCTCAGCTTTGGAATATATGTTTCATACAACAGGAACAGCATAAAAATGTTATCTTAAATAATTTTCAGATATTTTGCTGGGTAAATGATTTCACAGATGAACATGAAGCAATTAGAAGACTTCAAAATAAGCATAGTTAATTAGATCAACACAACCTTTAGTTGTAGTGTAGTATAACATTTATGTTGGAAAAAAATGTGTGTTTTGAACCTACTTTGTGTTGCAGAATTCAGTAATTGTTCCCTTTCAGTTAAGGTATTTAATTATTCTGATACTTTACTGGTTTTCACCCTTTGTATGTATTAGAAAGTTACAACAGGGATCATCAAAGGAGACCTAGAAGAGTATGATAAACTAATGTACAGAATCTAAATAAATAAAATTGCTGTTGATGACATATAGGCAGTGAAATATAGTGTTTTTTTTTTTAAATACAGAATTTACATGGACACACTGAAATTTTTTAGGTATCTCCAAATTCCCCTTAGGCTGAACTTGGGCTTCTATAAAATATATTGTATACATAATGTTCAGGTTTACTGTAGACCCAGATGTGCATAGTGTTCATAGCTCTATAGAAGTGGGTACCGCTTCAATCTTGAGTTCTGTGGAAGAACACTAGCTTGTTAACTGCATCTGCAAAGAGAATGGCTTACTAAAGCATTGCTACAGCAGCACAGCTTATTTTCTTCTCCTTGTTGTGAACTTTGGAAATTTCAAGGATTTTGTACCCAATTTTAAAAACATTGTTATTCTGAAAACACTGCAGGAATATGACAGTAATGGAGCATCAATACCTGTAATTTCCCTCCTTTTCCCTTGTTGAATTAAATAGTGTGTTGCTTTATCCCACTCTCCAGACTTTTACCTCACCCTAGGGCCAGACTGCTTGCCAATCTAATTAAGACTTAAGAACTGTAGCTCTACTGCTGTGATTTGAAACCCAGGTCCAACTGAAGGCTGTAGAGTTAAAGTTTAAATCCCTGAATCCAGAAGGTTAACTTATTAGAGCATGAGTATGTTAAGTCACTTTGCTTGAATTTCTAGTGTAATCTCCTTCAGGCTA
This sequence comes from Alectoris magna, assembly GCA_030625065.1. NCBI lineage: Eukaryota > Metazoa > Chordata > Aves > Galliformes > Phasianidae > Alectoris > Alectoris magna. Next base: position 99,651,121 of record CM060560.1, read on the forward strand.
TAATTCTGCATATTTTTGCATATCTCACTAATGGCTCAGAAACGTTTCCATTAGGAATGCAGTAAGGGTTTTACACCAGTAATAGAGAAATAAATAAAGAAATAATCAGGTTGCCATATATTTTCTGTTTGATATATATTAATATGTCAGTGCTGATCTAGCTGTAAATCAGGAAAGGAGTGTTTTGCGCATTTACATTTTCCCCTAATATTTTGGACCAACCTACCTCGTGCAAAGGAAGGAATAGCTGTATTTCTAATTCAAAGGCTTCTGTGCCCATTGCAGTTTATGCTTTTACAAATAAGAATCAAGCTTTTTTTTTAATCTTAATTGTAAGAGTAGTTTAATTATTGGGGTGTTAAAAACCTGCTGATGTATTTTTTTTAGAAGAAACTGAGCAGAATCTGGTAAAGTAGGCTGGGAATGTATGCAAAACAATCAAATTCATAACCACTTGTCCCCACCACCACCTCAATGTTGGTTCATCTAGCTGAAAATTAAAGTTTTCCTTTTGTTTTCTTTTCTTTGCTTGTTTAATTCCTAGCTGGATCTATTCCTTGATCTGGTTCACTGCATGGCAATGTGTTTGCTGGCGCTGCAGGAGGGGACTGTGCAGCCAGAAAGAAAGCAAAATGACAGGCTACCCCAATAGCTAACAGCCAACACTTAGATTGACATAAAACACTTATGAAACTATAACCTTGCAAAAATACATCCAGTGTGTTCTAAATGATCTATAAAATTGCAAACTCTTGGAATTAAAAAAAAAAAAACTACTTCTGTTTTTCTTAGTTACTAGGTGGGCAAAACCTCAATTTTCTGGGTTGGGCTTGCTTTTTATTAGGGGATGGAAGGAAATTGCTTATTTTATTTAGGGGAGTTGTTTCAAAGGAGAATTTTAATTTTGTGTATCTGTTTCTGCTAACCCATCCAGGGTGCATTTGCTAGTGTTAAAGAGGGCATAAAAGAAATTGCATCTATTGTTTCTAAGCTGTTTCTCCTTCTTTAACTTGATTGCTTTTAGAATACTGCTGAAGAACTAATTGCTTTTTCTTCAACTGGGAAAATAAAAGCTGCTTCTTATAGGGCTTTTGATGATTTAAACCAGCTTCTTCTAGGAACTGACATATCATGTTTTTACTTTAAACATATTAAAAATCTGAGAAATGAAAACAGCTAACCTGGAAGAAGCAGTTTTTCTGTACATTTTTAAGCATGTCCTGTGAGTTCAGTGTCTGTATGAAAACTAAGCTGGCATTCCTTGATCTGGACTTGCCCAGAATAGAGTTGGTAGAGTTGCTGTATGGTGAGCAGGATGTGTTTCCTTGCACTGTTAGCATGCCTCATTGATGATTTGAAGGTACCCACTCCTGGAGTGCAATGGTACTTTGTATTTCATGGCTGAGCTGAGTTTTTCATCCAGTGCCAAAAGTGAGATTCTCAGTGGGAAAATGCTGGCACTGGGTGAATGGAGCTCAAACTGCTAAATTTCACCTCAAACATAGTGTTGCTCCTATAAAGTGTTTAAAAGTCAGGTTGTCTTCCAAGCTCTTGAGTTTTAGTTACAGCTAACTGAAGATTCAGATAGGGATTTAATCTACACTATTAAGGTTTTCTCTTTGCAGGAGGCAGAGACATATATTGACAGGTATAACAGAATGGAAAGAAAGGAGGAATGCACAATATCCTATCATTTGCCAGATATTGCAAAGAAAACTCAAGGAAGGAGGCTTAGATCTGACTGTTTGTGGGTCCTGATTCTGATTAAAAAAAAAACCAACAAACAAGCAAACACAAAACCAGACAAAACCAAACAACAACAAGCAAACCAACAAAACCCAGAAGAGCAGCTGTAAAATTTCTATTGACTTTTAATACACAGTCAATTACTGAGGGGAGAAATAGACCCATTGACTAGTACGGACATTAGAACAGACTCTTTAGCTACCTAACTGTTAGAAGTAGAGAGATATTCTTGTAAAGAGTACCATTGCATATGTATAACAAAACTGATTTTTTTAAGAAAATTATATAGATGTGAAATTATTAAGATTGCCACAGGATGTATAGCCCAGCAAGGAAGAAAATCTTTTACTTGATGTGTTTTAGTCTTGATTAAAAGAATTGGTGATCACTGTGTGGTAAAAGTTGTTCATTTATTGCGTCTGAGCACAAATGGAATAATTCTTGAAAACTGCACAAAATCACTTCCTTGAGCCATATTTTATCAAGGCAGAGTTCAATATTTGTATTGATTTGGATAGGAATGCCAATTGCAGAAGATTCTGTTTTATAAGCAGTTAGGCTGATTGTATTTAATAGGAAGAATGTGTTTCATGGATTAAATATGTACTCAGAAAATAGGAAACTGGTAGTTTTTGTATCTCATAAAAATGGTAATGCAACAATTAGCAGGGTCATATTATAAAGCACAGACTTTACTCTAGCTTAATGGATCTAGGGATATGCATTCATCAGCAAGGATGGATTTAGCATAAAACGACATGTAAATGAATTGATGACTGATCATAAATTAATTTTAGTGTTGAAGAAGTAATAGAGACACAGCAAGATGCCACTTTATCATAGTATTTTATTGCTCGGCAACATTTGAGCAACTACTTAATGTTCTGCATGCATTTCTCTTCTAACAGCATGAATAAATGTGAGATTTTTTTTGTGCTTTTCAGCAATATGGAAACAAAAAAAAATCTAGAAAGATTGAAAATGCAAACAAAGATAAATTTGGCTAAGTGGCATAAATTCATTTTTCATTACATGGTTATGAAAAGCATTAATTATGCTTGGACTTCTGAAGTGTCAGATATGTATATACGTTTTGACTCCACTTAGAGTTTAACACCACTTCCCCCTCCCCCTCCAAAAAAAAAAAGTGTTTATTTCAGGTGTATGTGGTTAATATCTGGGGCATCTCTGAGGAAGTATGCTGTATAGTATAAGCCCAAGTCAAATTTTTGAAGTATGATCTTATTTATATTCTGCATTCAGCACCGTCCATTATTCTTTTTTATCTAATGGCACAACGACTGTTGCCCCCTTTTATTTAATCACTTCCATTAAAATTAGTGGCCATTCTTTATTTATAATTATGACCTAAAGGAGGTGAACACCTTCTTCCTGTACACAGGGTAGAGGATTTCAGCATCAGCCCCTGAGGACTTCATCCACATCTGACAAACCTGAGCAGCCTGGTCGTGTTCTATCAGAATGCCTACAGAGGAGGAGGCATGTAATGTTAGAGGGTGCTCTGTGCTTTTAAGAAAGAAAGCGCACAAGCACACACATGCAAGTCCCAGTGACATCAGTTATTATCTTTAAGCATGTTGATTTTTGTGTATGCAGAGAATCACTACATGGAATTTTCAAAAATGTTAGGTTTGATGTGAGCAGATTTTGTTTCACAAGTGTGTTAGACTTTTTGTTACCTTAAGAAAAGCAAGACTACACCTTGCAAAGAAAAAATAGTGTTTTAATTGCCACTAAATGCTGTAGTGTGCAGCCTACAAGGAGCTGGCACCTCTATTTCCTTCACCTTTCCCTGAGAGCAAGGAGCTTTCTGTTTGCATTAGCACCAAGAGATATTTTATGGAGCAAGAAAACAGAGTTCAAGATTTCACAGAGTTGATTTTGTTCCGCATAAAGCATTTACTGCTGCTGTCAGCAAGAGTAAAATTTACAGTTGCCAAAAAGCGTAAAAACTCAAATGTGCTCTTGGAGAACACACAGTGAGCTGCATGTAAAGGAGACACTAAAAGCCTATTTCATTCCATCTGAAAATGCACAGTTGATCTGAAAGAGATGTCAGCACCTCTTATGCTGCCTTTATTCAGAGAGAAACAAAAGTGTGCCTGATTGGGGAAATCAAGAGGCTGGTAGATGCCATTAGGGAAGGCTTCCCCTTGTGCACAATATGAAGGCAGCTGCATAGAGATGTATGAGGGGCCTGGGCTGAGCTGGAGCAGGCTTGTGCCCACTGGGCCATGTCTGTGCTTCTGGAGGGCAAACAAAACCAGAGTGCTGATCGGGAAAAAAAAAAAGACAACAAATAGGGAAACTTGGTAGCTCAGGAACCAGTGGAAAAAATGTGGAGATTTTGCTGTTAGCTTGCTGATTTGAGCAGTTTTGAAGAGGTTTTCTTCAGCTTACAGTCCACAGGTGGTCCACTAACCAGAAGTAACATCATTGCTTTAGTTGTCAGCTGCGTTGATGTCCTCCCCCAGTAAAGCTCAGGTCCATGCAAGGACTGAGCTGCTGTGTTCAATCCACAGGCAGGGCACCTGTTCCTAGCCTAGCTGGTGTTTGTTGTCCTTGAGGGGTTAGGAGATCAGGAACAGACCCCCGAGAGGGTTGCCTGAAAAACTGGGAGTCTGACGGCAGTGCTTCACGGATCATTGATAGGTAGGTGTTGTTAAGAAAATCTGGCATGGCTATGTGTGTGTGGAGAGATAAGTGTATAAATACTCATTGGAGAGAGCATTATAAATGTGTGCAGATTTTTAGTCTATTGCACGTTTCAAATGTGGATTTTTTTTTTAAACTAGATTAAATCCTTCTAAGAGCAGATGGAATATAGCACCTGCTCCTAGATACACCCCGAAAATATTCCATCCAAACAATCATGTGTATTGTATGCTGTGTAACTGGTAAGTGGTTAGCAGATGGACATAGCAATGTGAGCAAATGAAAATTCAAACTTAATTTCATTGAAAAGATCCATTGTTTTGTCTGCAGATAGAGAAAACCTATGTATGCTGATACATATTCTATTCAGTATATATTTTCATATATCTACATACAGAGTAGAATGTATAAAATACTTGGGCCATGGAACTAACAAAATACATCACAATTTTTCAGCACCTGAATATCTTCCTTTGATATCTGTGAGTCTAGTCCTATTTTTATGTTTCAGCTTCTGCTTACATATTTTGCAGAATGTGTTGAAAAGCAATTGTTTGAAAATGTTCTCAGCTATAGCATTTCATTTTCTTACATCTTCATGAAGTGTTTTATCTCTAGTATCTCTTTTCATACATCAGCAATAACTGTTGCTAAGACTTTGCTCTCCATTCTCTCTGTGTCCTATCACACTTTGATTGTTACCTCAATTTGTTCCTCTTCTCAAGGAAATCCAGCTTCAGCCTTCCCTTGCTGTTATCCAGACTTCCCTACATCTGTCTGCATCAGGTCAAGTCTGTTTGGAAAATAACAATTCTGTGTGTGCTCTTGGCAAGCTGAGTCTAACTCTGTCACTCTCTGTTGCACTTACCACTCTTTCTGCCTGTCAGACCTCCATAGACCTCTTCAGTTTCTTTTTTTTTTTTTTCTTTTTTTTTTTTTGTTTTCTTAGGAGTGCATGGACTTCTGTATTATAACCTGCCACTTTGCTGACATCAAAGGATTCAGTCACTGCAGCATCACAAAATAATCCATTGTTCTTAGGCTTTGTACTGCAGCATAAGCAAGTCAATATTGATTTAACAGTTAATGATTTTTAACAAAATAATACTTCATTGGACAACCCTTTTAAAAAAAGCTGTGAAGAACATCACTGATACTGCTGTTCATCTTATGTATATTGACATAAATTTACCTGCGCTAAAGGAATTGTTAAGTCAGGTCCATGATATATCTCCCAACAAGTGTTGTCATATCTTGGAGAACAGATCTTCATTGGTTCATTGGGATTTTTCTCAATATGCCACTTTAAAAAAAAAAAAAAAAAAAAAGCCTTCAAATATTTTAAGATGAAGAGGCAACTTTTCTGTGTGAAAACAATATGCTGTGTCTACATGATGCCACACAATGCCATGCAGTAATTCAGATCCCAGAAGCATTCTGGTAGCTCTGCGCTTTAGCTAGAGTTTATAACTTATTAGTATGGCTGCTCTGTTCCTGGAGCAAAGCTAGGTGTTTGGTGGTAGCTGAGTATTCTTTGCCCTGTGCTCCACTGGACATTGTAGAATTATCCAGTGTCATTTATGCATGATTTTCAGAAGAAAAATACACGGAAAACATACGTTGCATTGCCATATTGGGTAGCTGATCAGCTCTTTCTGCACTATAAAAAAGTGAAAAAAAATATAAATGAAGAGTGGAAAAGATGAATCCTACTCTTAGTATTTTGTTCTTCATGTGTTAATTATGTCAAGATTTCTTGTCATGTGTTTTTTTCTTATATCCTTTTTTTTTTTTTTTTTTTTTTTCCTGGCTCCATTTTTTGATGTTGTTATTGCTTTCCTCTCCTGCAGTGTTGGTAATATATAGCCAGGGTATGGTGAGGCCTGCACTGGCTCACTGTGTGACTGAGTATTCAAGAAGATGTTTGCTCTGCTTTTGAATGTTTGTTTCTAACTTTTTTTAAAAAAAAGAGAAATCAATCCTGTAAAATGAATTGCTTTCCATCAGTTTTGTTTTGGCCATTAAGATTGCTCATTTATTTTAAAGTTTTGGTTGAGAAAATGGCATAATGCCAGTCTTGTTCAAGAATGTTCTTGAAGCCCAGGTCTGACTTTAGCCATACCTGCTGAGATTGAGATTTGTGCTGTCCTAAATTAAGACTTTTTTGCAAAAATGAAATTAGATGTTGCTTTATAATAGGTAAAGTTAAAATAAATAAATAAATCACATTATATTCAGTCCTGGGAAAAATATTTAACTTTCAAAATAATTTATTATGGCATCTATATGCGTGTATAGGATGTGTATTATTTGGTTTACAAGGTGACAGTTACACAGTGCAAACTATGAATGGGATCCTAGTTAGCTTTTATAGTGCTCTTTTATACCAAATATATTTATACAAATATACTCTGTTAGCCAACCTTTGGGTTTCCTTTTGAGAAAGAATATATTAAGTGGGTCTTTAAGATTTAGATGATCAAAAGAATATCAAACATGTACAACTCACTAGACCCCTACATTTGTTTTTAGGTTCAATGGTAAATGGATGGGGTTCTGCGTCTGATGAGGACCGTAACTTTTCTAGTCATAGATCTAGTGTAGGTAGCTCCTCAGATGACTCGATCTTTACCAGCGGCAGTTTTGCACAAGCACTGGTTGCAGCAGCAGATAAAGCTGGTTTTAGGCTGGATGGAACCAGCCTGACAAGAACAGGTTTGTAGACTCAAAGTTAATGCTTTCTGCATGAACGATGTCTCTGCCTGTTCTTCTTTTCAGTGAACCTGCGTCTCACTTCACATTTGTCTAACATGCATGGAGTAAGGTGGATGGAGATATTTAAAATAAAAACTTACTTTATGTTTCATTTTTAGTGATTTGAAGTAGTGAATACTGGAAACTTTTAATCAGCACTTTCAATCTTCTGCAGTTTCTCTTTATACTGACTCCGCTATGGATTTACTGACATATGCTCTGTTTAATATTTTGGTTGAGAGATCACTAATTCTGTAATGCAGTCTTTGATGATTGTATTCCTGCAACATCTCCTCACTCTCATTTACATTTCCAATGATGAAAGTCATGTTTAAACTATTATCTCCATCCCTGCTCTTCTGTTGCATCTCTTCTTGCAAAAATGTATATTTCTGTGAAGTTTTTCTAAGCATGGGGGTGGAATGCTATGATTTTATTATAAACAATATGAAATGTTTAACAGTCTTTTAAATCAGATGATGTTAACAATATTTAATTCAATAAATCATTAAATTTTGATTAAGTTTAATTTTAATTATGCCAACTGAATTAGCCAAGTGAAATTTAACACAGGTAAAGTGACTATTGCTTTTGAAAACAACCAGTCTTATCAACTAGAATAAATGAATGAAAAGTAAATATAATTTAGTACATAATTGTAAAGCTCCTTATGTTTAATTTTTAACAACACCAAAAGATAAGCTAAACTTCTGTTTAAATATTCTGAACGAAGAATGTATTTGCATTTGCTTAGTCCTCTTAAAATTAAAAACAAACAAAAAACAACAAAACCCATCACGTAATTATTTAAATCCACCTGACATAATACCAAAGTATTCATTTGGGTTCCTGTTTTTCACTATGCTTTCTTCTCCTGTTCCTGCCCACATCTCCCAGAATATTCCTATCATTTAAAAATTTTTACTATCAGTTTTGTACAAAATTTATCCTTTGCTAAAATGCTTGCATTCATGATAAATGTCTCCAAATGTTAGGGATGATAACTGCCAGCTTTCTGTACGCAGTGATTTCATGAGAAATACTACCTTTTAGAAATGAAGAAAAGAATCTGCAGTGAAGTTCTTTGCCAACAACAAATCATAGGGTGTAATTCCAGCCTTTTTCAAGTCATTGAGACCTTTGCTTTTGGTTAGATGTGATCGTCCTTAAAAGACAGTTATTTCACTGTTAAAAATAGTTAAAACTCTCATTTGCTTCTTCTTGTTTAGCAAATTTGGCTAAACTGTTACTTACTTAAAATATACTGTTTTGCTTGAGCTGTCCTGAATGAAAGGCACAAATCCTTCTTAACCTTTTTATTTTAGTGTTTTTCATGGCCTCAGTAAACTCAAGGAACTTGTATTAGGCCCACTGAGAAGTAGTTTCCACCACGTATGTGCACACAGGAGTTCAAACACGCAGACACTTTTAAATATGATTCCTTACCGTAGCAATATAAAAGAACAGGATGAGAACTCCCTTGTCAGTTATATTTTCCTAGCTTAATTAGGTCACATATGCACTTAAACTGAGCACTTACATGTAATTCCTTGGATAGACTATTAGAGCTAAGGTTACAGAAGAGTATCCAACCACTGTGGTTATCTTTTTATTGCCTTTTTATTCTCTTAATGATTCTGAGAAAAAGCTGAATCAAAAAGCATATGTAAACAAACAGCCTCCCTTTTTTTTCCCCACCAGAATATCAGCAAATAGAAACAGCTCTGCAATGCTTACTGTAGTTTCCTTATGATATGATACCTCCCAGGGTAGTGCGATCAATCAGACCAGCCTATTATGGATCTGCTGTACCACAGTAAATCCATCATAGTGCAAAATGGTGTTTTCCAGTGGAGAAGCAGCAGTATTATTTCTGTTCATTGCTCTGGAGGAAATCTGAAGGTCCTGACTCTTTACTCCTTTGGACAGTTATTTTCTCCCACTCAGAACAGCTATAAAATATTCTTATTGATATGAAATGAGAAGACCAACTTCATAGCCTCGCACGGATGTGTTTGATTGTCAGGTATAAGAAGCACTGGTAAATCCAGACACAGGGTGTCTCTCCTGTAAGACACTTTGATTCCATTTTCCAGAAACCATTGTGATTTGTCATGTAGTTCAGCCAGTTTTCCTTTTTAACACCCATGGGAAATTAAATCACGAATTACTGGATTCATCCTTGTCTCCATTTGCACACACTAAATCTACTATAGAGTCTGACACTGCTCAGCAGTTCTTCCTGGAAAGGCTGCATAAAAAAATAACATGCTGTAATCAGATATTAGGTGCATTGAAAGATGTGTTTTGGAAGCCTACACATCATTTGTATTTGCCCCGTGTCTGATTTAGGTCAGTGCTATTTATTTTTCTTCATTTTCATGAAGGGATAAAAAAGAGAATTTTTAGTGTGTGTATATATATTTTTCAAATCAGCTTTCTGAATTCGTGATCACATTTCTTTACTCAAGAGAGTAAGCATGAAGGTTCTTCATCCTGCACTCACTAGTTGTGCTTGCATATTACAAGTTTATTTTTACGGAACATCTGTGCAGTGTGAGCTAGGATGGAATTTCAGGCTCACATCTGAATTTCTTTGCATTAGTGGCCTTTTTCTTTTTATTTTTAAACAAGATATGTAATATTTTGTCTGTGTTCATCTGCTGTTTTATCCTTATCTGTGAAACAAGGGCTTGATCACTTGTCTTTGTCTGGCTGCAGCTGTGCCAGCTATAAGAGGTTAATGTTTTCAGCCTTCACCCAAATGCTTATTACTGCTTCCTCCCATCTTCAGAGTTAGCTGCTTGTGTGGGTGTTCAGCTCTCCATTTCAGTTTAAATGCATCAGGCTAGCAAAGGCATACTGTTCATTCTCTTTAAGTTCAGTTTGGCTTTCCTTGGCAGAGGAGTGTTAGGGAATGTCCACGTGAATGGTTCAAACGTGGTAACCTCCGATAGCTGACAGGGAGGCAAGGCTAGGAGGCAGCATAGCCTAAGAGAGGGGTCCTCCTCAGGGTGTGCACATCAGTCTGAAAATAAAAGATCAAGCCTTAGGTTGTCAGGAAAAATCAGAAGGCCAAAAGTTAGACGTTACTGTAACACGGGCATTTTAATGCTAAGCAGTATGTTAGAGAGATTATAGCTACATCTTTTTTTCAATTTGCCCTCTTTTTGCACCAAAAATATTTTAAATAGTGCAGTAGATAGCAGTTTACTCCTGATTAGGTTAATCTAGATCCTCTTGTATGTGGTTGCATACTAGAAGTAAGGACATCTGTTATGATGCATGAAGTGCACTAGAATTTCTTCCAGGGGTTTTACTAAAAAACATAAGTCACAGGAGGGCATGATCTAGTTAACAAGAAGATAATTCAGCCTCATATTAGCTTAGGGTTTGTAGATCAGAAAAATATCAAACAGCCATTTTGTCACTTTCCACCAGCCCTTAGAGCATTTGGGCCTACAACTGGACTGAAAAAGCAGAAGTTGTGTCTGGCTTACAAATTTTCCACTGCAGAAAAAGACAAAGTAATAATTTTAAGTAAATTCTAAACAAATTAAAGCTGTAACACCCCTGAGACGCTTGGTAAGGGTCATGTGCAGAGGAAAAAAAAAAAAGAAAAAAAAGGCTGATATTTAGTTTTCTTCAAATATTATTAAATAAGAAACGAGCCTAATTAACTGAATAAAAACATGGAAAAAAAAAGTGAATTGAGTAAATGAACTGTGCTTATGCAGTTCCTGCCATGATACTTTCCATGATCTTCTCCAAAGAACAGCATCAAAAATATCCGTAAAAGAGAAAGTATGTATCTAGTATGTATTAGTCTACATATTAAAAAAAACCGAGGAATGAATTCATTCAGAATAAATCATTTTTGAGCACATAAAAGAATGAAAATAAATAGGAAAATGTTACCATTTAAATTCCTTTTTTAATTTCTTAAGAGAAGAGAGTCCTGAAATGTACAAACCTGCACTGCTACATAGCTTGCAAAAGCAGTTATCTTTGTCTCACTGGAGTTACTCCAGATACACAGTGCATATGGGAGTCCCTAAGATGAGAATCTGGCTCAGCAAATGTGAAGGTGGAAGGCGGGAGGAGATAAATTTGATATGATTGAAGAAGTGTTTTCCTTCACTGCTGAGGGCTGAGGAGTTGTTATGACACATCTGTTCTGAACGCCAAGCAGGTAGGAGTTACATGGTGTGCAGCGGTTTAGCACAACAGATGGAGCGACTTTAATTATAAAAGTAAAGACAAAGGAATGCCAAGTTTCTCACTTTGCTTACTGTGGTGTAACTTAAGCAATTGACATCAGCAGGTATCTCATGGGGACACTTGCTTGCCTCTGAGAGTTAGACCAGATTTAATATTTCAGAATATACATTAACAGAATGGCCCATTTCAAGTCAATAATACTTTTGTCATCTGGTTTCTCTTTTTCTAGGCAAAGCATATCCTTCCTCTCAGAGACCTCGGCCAAGCAGTCCTTTTTCTACTGACAGCAACACCAGTGCAGCTGTCACTCAGAGTCAGAGGCCGAGGCCCACTAAAAAACACAAGGGAGGCCGGTTGGACCAACCCCCCTTGCCTCATCGTAGGGAGGGAATAACAGACGGTAAGTGTGGCGGTGGGCGGCCCTGGTGATGAGCTACAACACGCATCTGTGCAGAATGAGAGGCTGTAAAGCAGTCTTTTAAGGAATGTCTGTTACAGTGAGTTACTTGTTTGGTGAAGTAGTGTCCCCAGGTACGTCAGCAGTATTGCAATGCTAGCGGTGTGGAGCTTGGTTAAGTGACTCTTCAAGGAGCCTTTCTTCCTTCCAGCTCTAAACAAATCAGCTCTCAGGTCTCAGTATAAATCTTATGAAGAAATGACTGCATTGCACATGGGTTGGCATTAAAACATGACCCCTGGGTAATTTAATTTCTAAGTAGCCACCACCAGCATATAGTGAATTTCTAAGAAGAATCATGCAGCCAGTCCTCTCTCTCTTTGCTCTCTTTGTTTTCTGCTGCTTTTGACAGCCGTGCAACAGCTATAGCAGTACGTGCCATGCTTTTCTCAAGTCTCTGCCTCACATCTTGTCTGTGCTGCTTCATCCCTGAAATTCAGTGACCTCAGTGACTTTGTTTCTCACTTCAGCATCTCCAGTTCCCTCTTACCACCAATTCCCATCTAGAAATTTCAAGTGTATCCGTTCTGCTCTTCTAATCACTAAAATCAGTTCAGCTTTCCATTATCTTTGTCTACCCCATTTGAATTTGGCAAAAAGATGCCATTGCTACCTGTTACTCCTTGAGAAGGTCTGATTATGAACGTGGGCAGCTAGCTATCTCCCTCTCTTCTCTTCTGATCTTACTAGTCACTGTAAGTGTTGAAATTTTCAGTGAGGAGAAGGAGGCAAATGGAAAAATGGTGTTAAAGGAGCCACCGAGGATTACTGTAATGCAGTGCGGATGGGGATGTAGTCACTTTCCTCATCCTGACCAATCTTGCAGTGTTCAGGGCAGGACAGTTCTGCAAGCTTGACTGTCCCACCTGTCTTAGTAGCCCTCGGAATGACACTGTCTGAACCATGGAAGCAGGAGTCATGACAGTCAGTCAGTCTCCTAATTTTTAGTACACTTTGGCAAATCTTTGAGTATATGGGGAAGGAGTAAAAAAATCACTTTGGTATAAACATCCTCTGTATTCTTGTAAAAATCAGTTGAGAATCCCTTCATCATCTTATTTTATCGGGTAGCATGTTGTAAATAGATTTGATAGAGCATATATTTAGTTTGTTTACTTATAATGTGCTATTTATTACTCTAGGTAGGTTTAAAAATACATTAACAGTATGCAGGCTGGACTGGAGCCACTAAAAAAATACAGCTCTCCTCTCAGTCATGTTCATCAAATGTACAGATAAAATTTTGCAGCATGTACTGACAGATTTCCTGTTTGTCAGATCGTAAAAGTGGAGAACAGATTCCAGAAGTGAAAGTCTTCACCAGAAGTGTTACCATTATAGCTCATACTCTGTGACTCACTCTCACTACCACATTGTTTGAGGAAAGAGCTCAAAATAGCTTAGACTCCACTCATATGGCTCTGAATTGGTTTGAACATTAATGCCATCCACTTCTGGATATATTCCAGAGGCCTCACTGCTACACAGATCTGTTAAATAGATGTGTTTATGAGAATAGGAATTGGAACCTGTGAGTGTCAATCGCACAATTGTGCTGATAATCCCCTTTCTGTGCATACATTAATTTAACCCTTCAGAGTAGCGTATATTTTGTCACCATGAGCTATGTATATATGTGTGTTTGTAATGTATTAAGTATTGTGGCACCTTAATCTCACTTCTTTAGAATACTATTACTATAGAAGTGTTTAATAATAACATGGTTACCAGAAGATTGATGGGAATCTAGTTTAGGTCATGAGGCAAATAGAAGTGTGACTCCTCAGGGAGTGACTCCATCATAAAATCTGACACTGCTTTAAACTGGTGAAAGAGATCAGATTTTAAGATTTATTTAAGAAGAGGAATCTCCTATGGTCTTTGATTATTCTTTATAAAACACTAATCTTAGTGGAGTTTCTTTAGTATATTTGGGTCAGAACACCAATTTTATACCATGTTCTTAAACAATCAACCTGTCAAGCATAGACATTAACAACTTCTGGACACAGTTAACTTGACATTTGCCTGTTACAAACGTAGCTGAAATGCTTACTACATGTTCCAAAAATTTACTGTGTTCAGAAGTCATACAGGATCCTTTCCCATTGTCTCTCACCACAGAAACAAGCAAACACAAATTGTACACTTTTTCCATTTAAAGTGTTGCTGAATATGAGTCATTAAAGCATAAAGGCAAGTCTGAGTCATAGCTAAATTTGCAAAGGACATTTGTCAATTAAGGAACAAAGATTGCTACTGCCACCTGTATGTATAGAAACAGACTACATTTAGGAATTTACAGTGTCCAGAAATTAAAAATGATAACTGAATATGAACATACAATCTCATGCTTAATTTTGAAAGCAATCCATACAAAATCCCCCAAAAGCCTCTTTCTTCATTTTCTTCAGTCCCAGGTCTGACTCCTCTGGACTGACTCTATATTGAATTATCCTATTTGTCCTCCTGTAGAACTTGTTTTTCAACTTTCCTATCATAAAAGTCTGTGGAGACAAAGGAAAAATACCTTACTAATCTATCAATAATGAAAAACCCCTAACATGAGGTTTTTAGTTCTAGTGCTCAAGGAATAATTTATTTTCTTGGAATCAATATATTCACAAATTGAAAAATAGTGGAATTTGCCATACATGCAATGACACAGAAACTGCATAACTGAAGGTGAAAGTTCTTCCTTGTTTGAGCATGAGGTTTAAAAGAACAAAGAGAAGTCAGAGTGGCTGGTGGTTAAAATAAACAAATGTGATTTAAGACTATTAGCTTTCCCAGTCTCTTGTTAATGTGCAGTTTTTACTAAGGCAGGCTGTAGTGAAGACGCTTACCATCTGGTACAAGAAAGTGGTTCAGAGTCTTATTAAATGTAATTACCACACCTAGGAAAACAAATGACTAGTACCGGTAGAAAGAGATGTCCTCATACTTGGTTCTTTAATTTTTCCAGCTAATAATGAGAGGCTGTGCCCAAGCTTACATGGTGTCTCAGCCACTTGGCCAGTGCTCTGCTTTCTAAAGGAAGGCTGGAGTAATCAATGAGACCATCACCTACCCCTCAATACACTTATAAATAGCCTTGTAAGTTTGATAAGCTTGCCATTAGAGGCTGCAAGTGGTAGTTTGGATGACATCCCACTAGACTAGGAAGTTACTAGCTCAGTATGGATTTTCAGGTGTTTTTCCTGGCACTTGGAAGATAAATGCAATGTAGATGGAAATGCAGTGACAATCGGTGACATCATTCTGGGTGCTTTCACTGAAAATCCTCCTGAAGTCCCTAATTATCTACATTCAAATCTTCCCTTGAGTAACTGACATTATGGAATGAGTTTGCTTCTCTCTGTGTGGTAATAAATCTGCTTGTTAGGGACTGAAAAAACTAAGTCATCTGATCTCTTTTACCCTTTACCAGCAGCTGATTTCCCAACCATTAGCCATCATACAATTGTACATCGTACATACGTACAAGTGTATGCAGGGATGCGTGCACAGTTGCTTAGAGACATCTTAGACTGAAAAGGGAAAAAAGAAGTGGGGAAAGACAAGACTGTTCTCTGTGACTTTGGAGGAGGAAACTCATGACTCCAAATACATGGAGTCTTTATATATATGCCCCAGAAAAATAACAGCGTATTTTAGTAACTTAAGGCAGAAGATTTGCAGCAGAGGACTTGAGTTGTGGAGTAAATAGAAAGCCACATTGCCAAGTGAAGCTCTCTTCCACTTTTTTTTTATTAAAAATGAAGGGTAGGTGTTACTGTGACAATCAACCTGAGTAAAAAGGTGAAAAAGCAAATGATATAGTCAGATCTTCTCAGACATATCTAGCACAGTTCAGTAAGTATGTACTCAGGCTGAAGCCAGCTTACATTAATTCTGTAGTACCTGTAATTCTTCTTGAATTGCGTGAAGCTTCATAATTTTTATTTTTCATTTCATCTAGCTCATCCAGAGGTTTAAAACACCCAAACAGCTTTACAAACATGTTTTTTTTCATTTCACTTCTATTCATCAGGCAATTCTCCTGCCCATTTTGCAAATGTATAAAAGCAAAATCCAGGTTAACAGCAGACCAGTAAAGTAAGTTTCCTATAATTCCAGGAGTTTCAGCTAGCTCTGGAAACATGCAGGACAGTTTAAGTACAAGACCTTTTTACCGTCTTGATATCTAATTAATAACAACTCTTACACAGCAATTTGTGAAGAAGTGTGCTGTATCTTAGGAAGTATAATATTGCAATCATTTTAATATTTTTTTCTGTGATACTACTTCTTAAAAATTTTGTTTATATTAAACTAAATATTTTATGTTGGAAAATAGCATTGTCAGATGACATGTTATGACTGCATATATTGGATTCAGTGCATCTTCATAAAGTGCTTATAAATCACAACTTCAGTAATATCTATTTCAGATTGCTTAAGCAGATGCCAGTGTTGTGGTTCTGTACATTAACTGGTTATGACTGTAATAAAATCAATTATAAGAAATGTCGTTTTGGAAGCCAACACTATAGAGCAATTTTAACATTGGCAAGCTCCCATACCCTCCTGCTTCCACCTACAGTAACTCAAGTATTGCCATTGTCATGAAAGGTCACATCTATATTCATAAGTAAAAATTTCTCAAATAAATTAGTGCTGAACATAAAGCACACACCAAGCTCACTGACAGATTATTATTAAACTGTTCTATCCAGATGATAGATACCTTAATTTGGGATATAGCATTTTAGCTATGAGCAAAAGTACAGAAGCAACATCAGATACAACTTCTTTCCCTTTTAGACACAAGTATCTCACACAACTGCATTTAACATTAGGAGACACTTTTGGTTTAGAATGACATCTTAGCAACTTGGGAAGTATTTGTGCCCCGTATGTAAGAGACAGAAGTATCAGCTCTGACAGCAAGGGTGTGAAGCTTCATCTGAAGCTGAAATACAGGCTTCAAACAAATTAAATCCAAAGGCCTCCTCAACAATGTACAAAGTGAGTTTAAGTATCACAAGGATTAAGAAAATCAGACCTTCCTGTGGGCAAAGAAGAGATTCACTCTTCCATGCCTTTCAAATTCCTTGATGAACCTTCACCT
Organism: Alectoris magna; assembly: GCA_030625065.1. Lineage (NCBI taxonomy): Eukaryota > Metazoa > Chordata > Aves > Galliformes > Phasianidae > Alectoris > Alectoris magna. The sequence goes on from CM060560.1 coordinate 99,668,088, forward strand.
AAAGTACAAAATACCAGAAAGCAGGGCATAGCCGTATCTACCATAGACTAATATAGATTTAATGAAGTTGATAGTAAATTTATTTGGGTTATGCTTTGCCCCAAACCAGAATTAAACAAGTTTTCTAAGTATAAAACCAGTAGTCTATATGGAATACTTTTCATTGAAAAATTAGAAGTACTTTTTTTGTCTTTTTTCACTGTTTTTAAGAATGTAAGAGTTTTCTTGATTCTTACCAGTCAGTCATGGTTTACATGAAATCTTACAATTAGAACTGTCATTATCCAGGTCCTATAATTATCTTTGGTAACAAACTGAAAAACAAAAGGTACCTCCACAAATGTGATTAGAAGTTTCACCGTCAATTCTACAAGCATTTTAGTAGCCCAATCCATAAACTTGAAAAGAATCAGAGTGAATAGAGAGATTAGGCAAGTGTCTTTCAGCATTTATATGAAACTGCATTTTGATGGGTTATATTTGCAAGACTGCTAACCTTAAGAGTGGCCATCCTGGTGTCTGTGAAGACTACGGGTTTTGAGAGAACACTGAAAATTAATTTGAAGAAAATGTTCACCCATTGCTTTGTGATTCCATTTTGACATACATTTTCCATAGATGTATTGATGCTTTTTCAGTGACAGTACTTTTATGAATATTTTTTTTTCCCAAGATACTGTGAAAATTTATACATTTTGATAAAATCATGTATTTAGATGTTGGGTGTAAGCCTCAAACTGAAAATGAAGCCCAAAAAATAGGACTGATGAAGCAAGCCACAATATGATGGGGGAGAATTACTCTGTCAACTGGCATAGGTCTGGTTTTCATAGTCTTTCTTAATTGCTCACTGTTACTGGAAGAGGCAGATGGAGTGTACCTCATGGAAAATAAATCCCATGCTTAGAAATGTAAATCGGGACTTGCAGTGAGTCTATTGATTGTTATGAAAGTTAGAAAGATCTAGTAATATAGTAATTTGAGTTAGAAACCTATTGGAAAGTAATTTCTGATTAACAAGAAATTTCCTCTTTTTAAAATCAGTAGATAACGTGATTCATGCCATTTGTGAGGGACGTTTTTATTGCTCATTTCTTTTCAGCATCAAATGGAAGCTCTGTTTCAATTAAAAATTAGTTCATCTCAATCTTATTCACGTTTTTTAGATCTTCCACCACCACCTGACCCACCACCTGGGCAGGGTTTAAGGCAGCAAATAGGCCCGGGCCAGCGCGGAGGCTCGGCAGAGAGGAAAGGAAGCTCTCTTGAGAGGCAGCATGCACCCAGCGTAGATGACACAAAGAGCTCCTTGGATCGGCAAGCTAGGACGTCACTAGAGTGGCAGCGGCAAACCCAGGAGTGGATAAGCTCTGCAGAACGCCAAGAAGATTTCAGGAAAGCCCAACACAAGCAAGCATTCGGATCAGGTGCGTGTGTGCTGCACCAGCCCAGGCCATGTTTCTTGAAGCTTTTCAGCTGAGGATTTCTGTAGCTGGCAGGAGGCTAAGTTCACCCTCCCTCTCTGCATTCCTGCAACACTGGGGCTCATGACAGAAATTTTTTAAGAAGGCAAGGTGAAATGGGAGCTTGCAGTCCACATCCTTTCCCTCCTGCAACCATGATATCTCATTAGCACCTAGCTGTGCATTCTTTGCATTGTTTTGACAATTAATAGTGTTGTCAAGCATGGCCGTGGGAGAAACAGGAGCAGTTTCAGGAAGGTAGGGAAGAAGGAACAGATTTTTTTTTAGTATTTTCTATTAGTCATATTTATTTAGACATACAGGGCTATGTTTTCTAGTTCTTTCAGCCTGGATATAAGTTGGCAGTAGTTGTTTTTGCATGTCTCTGTGGTAAGGCTGATCCTTCTGAGCTACCAACACTCCTTCCAGCTATATTTGTAACACTGTCTTCTCCTTATTCAAGGATATGACAAAAGTAACATACATCTCCTAGGCCTAGCAAGATGATGGCACAGTCATTCGGCACAGGACCTGCTCATATTGCTCGAGTGCTGGCTTTATCTTTTAAGTGGAATGCAAGTCTGTAAAAATGTGTAAAGGAGGCAATGGTGAACCGTAGTTTTAGTTCCACACTATTTGCAGATTGCTTCTCTCAGCCTGACTGCAAGTAAAAGCTGCTGTTCCAAGTCCCCTTACCAGGGATTTTCTTTAGCTCACTAATCATATGTTATCCCAGTGCTGATTAAAGTGATACAAGAGGACAATTGCTCAAAGACAATTAAAAAAAATGTACATGATCTTCCTCTAGGGCTACACCACTTCTTCAAGTCTGTATGTAGCTCCCCCAGTGACACTAGATGTACTTGTATTATTCTTCTTTTTCCTGACTTTATTCTAATGCAAATTTTCCTAGTTAATTTAGCACACTAATATAAATGACATTCTAAAAAGAAAAAAAAAAAAAAAAAGTGCTGGCAAAGTCGTCATGGGGACATGATTTAATGAGTAAAGTCCTCAAAGAAAATAGCATTGCCCATATTAAAGGTGTAAATATTTTAAACACACTCTCTATTTAAAAATGTAACAATAATGGTATCATTTTTTTAATGGTACAATGGTCCCCACAAAACTGTCATCAGCATAAACAAACAAATGGCTGTTCATGTTGATAAATGGTGATATGAAGTCACAGTTTAAAAATTGTATTGGTGTGTGAAATTCATGGAACCATTTAGTGGCTTAGTATGGAAAAGACCTCAAAGGTCTCAATGAGGTCTCCCCAGATTCTTCACTTCTCTAGGCTAAACAAGCTCAGCACCCTTATGTCCAGCTTTTCATCCACCAAGGCTGCCAAGATCTTCCTGGCAGGATTGCTCTCAATGAGCTCTTCTCCCAGTCTGCAGACTGGGAGAAGACTGGGGATTGCCCTGACCCAAGTGCAACATCTTGTACTTGGCCTGGTTGGACATCATTAGGTTCTCATTGGCCCACTTTTCAAGCCCGTCCAGGTCCCTCTTGATGACATCCCTCCCTTCTATTGTATCAGTTGCACTGTTCAGTGTGATGTCATTAGCAAACTTGCCGAGGGTATACTTGATATCACTGTCTATGTCATTGAGAAGAATGCTGAAGAGTGCTGGTCCAAAGAATGTTCCCTTGGGGACATCACTTGTGACCAGCCTTCACCTGCATGTAGAGTCATTGACCACAACACACTGGCTGTGACCATCCAACTAATTTATTCAAATAGTCCACCTTTTAAATCCATATCTCCAATTTGGAGATAAGGATGTAATGTATGACCATGTCAGAGGCCTTGCACAAGTCCAGGAAGACAACATCAGCTGCTCTTCCTTTGTCCACCAATGCTGTCACTCCATCACAGAAGGCTACCAGATTGATTAGGCAAGATCTGCCCTTGGTGAAGCCATGCTGGCTGTCTTGGATCACTTCTTCATCTCACTTATGTCTTAACATAGCTTCCAGGAGTATCTGCTCCATGATCTTCCCAGGCACAGATGTAAGGCTCACTGGCCTGTAGTGATCAGGACTTCCTTTTTTTCCTTTTCTTAAAAATGGGAGTAATGTTTTCCTTTTTCCAGTCACAGCCCCAATTTTTCAAATACAGTGGAATAACTTGGCAAGCACGTCAGCCAGTTCCTTCAGGACCCTGGGATGCATGTAATCCTGCTCCACAGACTTTTACACATTCAGCCTCGTGCGATGGTCTTGGACTTGCTCTGCTCTTACAGTGGGAGGGACATTGCACCCCCAAGCCTCACCTTGAGGTTCAGGGATGTGAGACACATGGCAGACCTGATTGCCGGTGAAGACTGAGGCAAAGAACTTGTTGAATACCTCAATCATTTTCGTGTCTATAGTTTCCATTTCCCCCTTCTCATTTATCAGATGGGATAAACTGTCCTTTGTCTGTTTCTTCTGGCTGAGCAGATCCTTGCTCAGCCATGCCAGTTTCCTGCCTCCTCTGCCTGATTTCTTGTGCTGGGAGATGGAGAGCTCTTGTGGTTTCAGAAAGGTGTCCTTAAAGAGCTGCCAGCTCTGTTCTTTTCCTGTGCTCCTAAAGGACAGTTTCCCAGAGGATCCCACCCAATAATTTTTTAAACAACCAGAAGCTTGTTCTCCTGAAGTTCTGAATCCTGTCTGCGTTTTGTCAGGTCCATATTCTTTGAGAATGGTTGCTACAGCCCAGACTGCCTCCAATTTCAATGCTTTTTAATGATCTTCTCAGCACTGGCGAGCACCAGATTCAGTAATGCTTCACCTCTGACTGCTCTGTTCAATACTTGGACCAGGAAGTTATCCTCAACAAATCCCAGGAGTCTCCTGGATTGCTTGCAGCCCACCAGGTTGCTTCCCCAGCAGACATCCAGGTGGCTGAAATGCTACTTAGCATAATGGCAATTTTAACTAGAATTTACAAGTTGTACAAACATACACAAAATATCACAATATATTTAATGAATCTCATTTCTTTGTGAACAACGATTAAGCATGCTTGTCTTACCTTCTTAACCAGAACTCCTCTCCTTTTCCTCCAATTTTAATAGTTCAAATAGAAGTTATCTGTTATTCTGTGACACAAAGAGTATTAAATTAGTAGTAAAATAGTAAATTTCCCATACTGCATGACATGCATTTATCTGTCCTTACGCACAAAAAAAACACCTTACACACACACAAAAAATTTGGTCTTGACACTTCCAGTGCCCCACCTGAGCAATGAATTTAGGGCTGGGCAGGATAACCAGGGTGAATACTTGTCCTTTATGCATGACAGAGGATTGCTGCAGTAGGTGTTATGGTTTTTCCCTGGTGGGGGAGATTCAGTCCTTCACATCTGGTATGTCTTTCCTCCCATCCTAGCTTCATGCATTATAGCTTTCTTGCTCTGTACCCTTTTCTCTGGTAGATTGAAACAGGCTGCTCCTGAATGGGATGCTTATTTATGTTATGTTATCAATATATTTTTTACTTATGTTACTTGTGCTTCATTCCTTTTCCTTTATTAATGAGAGATCCCTGAAAATGTTTTCTCTCTCACTTTTCATTGATTTCCAAAGGGAGTTATCATTAGCTATCTACGTCCGTAAAATATCTGTTTAGCATTTAGAGGGCTTTATTTGGACCTTGCCAAGCCTTGAGTGAAATTCTGAAAGCTAGATCATTGGTTCGAAGGCAAATAGAAGAATATATAATGTTGGGAACCAGGTTTCCACTGATTGCTTTCTGAATAGACAAGATCTCTGAGTTCTTGGTATTGGCTTAACTGGAATGCTGCATATCAAATAGGACATTCTCAGCTACCCTTCTACACTAAGTAGTGCTAGATCAGGTTACAATTGTTTTGGTAATATTAGTAACCTCTTAGTTATCTTGTGGGGTATCAAAACATCTTACTACACATGCATACCCAGATTTTGCAGAGGTTGAAATTATAACTTCAGTTTGGCTCAGTCTTTCATAGAGAAAGGCACTGACAAAGTCTCCTCATATTCTTTGCAAGACTGAGGCATGAGTACTGCTTTGGGTACTGCTCAATGAAAGTAAGCCTATTCTGAGGACTTCAGACACTGCCATTTCATGTGCTAGAGTGTTAAGAAAATCTTAGCCTTTATTTTATGTCACAAATGCTTATTTTATGGATTGCATTTATTTCTGAGGGCACAACAGATAATTTAACACACCATATGCTCCATAATGATAATGCACTTTATATTTATTCATGGTTGTTTTTTTTTTTCTCAATATTTCATTGAACCCGAAGGAGGCCTTATCCTGAATCCACAAAACAGGAAAACAAATCAGTTGACAATATATGTCATCTTCAAACTCTTTTGTGATGCTAGTGACTTTTCCTTCCATCCTCTAAAAATATATCCAGCTTTCTGCTAAGCTGATTTATGCTGCTTGCTTTATTGCTGCCTTAATGCAAGCTGTTCTGTATTTCAGCCAGCCTTTGGAAACCAGGTTTGCATCTGATTCTGTTGTTAGGGTTTGATATATAAAGATCAGGTAACATAATTTAACAGGCTTTGGCTGTTAAATGACATTTTACTATGTCTTTTAAGCAATTATTTACATTTCAGCAAGGACAGCACGGTCATAGCACAAAGCACTGATAATACCCTAATGTCCTGCGGTGCAAATATTCTGGTTCCTTCGGCAGGACTATAGGGAGATATTTTGGCAGAGAAGGAAGTTGGGTGTTTGCCTACTTCTGCAACAGATTTACCTTATGAAAAGATTCTTTTCAATAGGAGAACATATGGGGAATTCCTGTATCCTACACGCTTGTGTTAGTTGACGCAAAGAATGAAATTTGTGTTTCCTCCACAAAGGTAATTTGTGTTTCTGCCACAAATATGTTCTCATTTATCATTTCCCTAAGTTAATTGTGTGCCACTATTGCAGTCTTTGCAAAGGCTTCGTTAATGAAAATAAAAACATATCTATCTTTCTTTCCACCCATCCCCACCTACTTTTCTTTCTGTGATTCTGTCAAAAAAAAAAAAAAAAAAAAAAGAGGATTCAAGGAGGAGATACCCACTGATTTCAGAAGGAGAATTTTTTCTATTTTTGCTAAAGATATATATTTCAATTCTTTCTTGCACTGAACTATATTTAGCAATGTCTCTTTCTTAACTTCTGAGACACTGAAAGTGGATCATATCCTGCAAAGAAAATAGTGCTTCTCTTTCAGTGTTAAATCAGTGCTGCTTTTTTGCCGCGTAGGTCAAGATTATTACAATATCTTCCAGAAACACTAATCAGATGAGATGTCTCATTTTACTTGATGCTATGTGAATATATTTAGTCTTGTTCTTTATTGGGTATTAATCCTGCTCTTGCAGGCAGTTCATTATAACAGATCTTCACTAAGGAACAGGCAAAATGAGTAAAGTAAGCCTTTTGCTCATAATGAACATGAAACAAGCTGCAGGAAGATTTACTTACCCAAAATACAACAATTACTAATGTTATGTATAATATGGTATATCTCAGTGTTATTCACAGTCAGTTAAAAAAAAAAAAAATCTTCAGTGTACTTTGCATCATTAGAAATTACTGAGCTGCTGGAAGCTAATTAAATTAGCTGATATTGCACTTCTTTATCTAAATTGATTGAGGTAATGTTACCATAATTTAAACTAAAGAAAAGGAAAATGCTTATTCTTGTAGGCTTGAAGCAAAAATCTAATCATACCTGCATTGCTTTGGAAATTGTATGTACATCTATTTTTATTAAACAATCAACAATTTGTGATCTATTACTTCATAATGAATCTAGGCTTTTTATAATTAATACAAACTAACTCATGAGTTTACATAAAAGCAAGATTAAGCTTCTGCTGGTTTCCACGTCTATGAGTACAACATTGAGTTCCGTATTTTCTTTGGTAAAATTCTCATGCTATAAAGGAAGACAAAAGACATATACCTCAAGGCAGGGAATGAAAATGATGTCCAGATCAGAATAGTTTGTTAATTCCTAGTGTATTGATTTTGGTTTGTTTTGCTTTTTTTTAGAAGAGGCACTGGTACCATATAGTAAACCCAACTTCCCATCCCCTGGCGGCCACAGCTCTTCAGGAACAGCTTCTTCTAAAGGATCGACTGGACCTAGAAAAGGTGAAGTCTTGCGAGGAGGTCACCAACGCAATGCCAGTGACCTTCTCGATGTAGGCTATGTGGGATCAAACAGTCAAGGACAGTTTACTGGTGAATTATGTAAGTTTATCACTAGCTGTAGTTCAAACTCTCAAATGGGGGGGGGGAAAAAAAAAAAAAAAGACAAATTAGAAATCATTGTGAAGAGAGGAGGAATTGCAGTATGATAATCAGGTTAAATTTTACCCAGATCTTATTGCCTTCTGCAGTATTTTTCCAGTGATGACAAGTGAAGTTCATATACTCTTTCTCTTGGACAAGTTCAGATCTAAGTCATGCCAAGATTATCTATTTATTGCATCTTTAAAATGTGTAATGCTAGTAAGAATAAAAACATTGGCAAAATTGAACAGAGATTCTAATAATTCAGAATTTTCTTGGCAAAGTATGATGTATTTGTCGTAGAAATGCCATTGGAGACTTTTCTCAGGCGAGTGAATGAAAAACAGTGCTAAACTTGCTGGGCAAACTGATGTCAAGGTTGTGATGCCTTTTCCTACGCTTTCTGTTGCCTGCTGTGAAGTGTTATGCTCTTCTTGACCAGAGATGGAGGTCTTGTTTTTTTAGCTATGTAGCCCAATTTCTTAGTTGCAAACCCCAGTTTCCCAGGCCAGAGGAATTATTTTCCAAACTTTTTTTTCTGTTGTCATCCCTCTGTACCTATTAAATCTTTCCTAAAACCATGCTAATGCTGCATGCATGACAGTGGTACTTGATGCCACAAGGTTTGAGTCTCTTGCTTGAAGTAGTATACCACCATCTAATATAGCTTAGGCAGTACAGCTTTTCGCACTTCTGCCTCCTATTTGCTGCAATCAAACCCTCTGTAACTACCCACCTACTGTTACTTCCAAGCAGTTTGTAAGAGATATTGGTGCACAAACCCCAAAATGAGGTATCTCAGATGTGATGTTGGTAAGCACTGAAATTTAGCATCCATTGATTTTCATCTTAGAAGTAATTAACACCTTTATCCAAACCTACTGAATATTATCCTGCACTGCTTTAATATTGCCATAGGCTTTGTTTTGTGGGTTTTTGGGTTTTTTTTCACCTTATTACAATGCCTTTCTCTCTCTCTGTTTCTCTCTATAGAGTAGTTGAGAAGACACATTGCAAGCTGCTCTGATGGGCCATCAGGGCTGAACTCATGGAAGTGATGACACTAAACAGTGCAATGAACATTTTCTTTATTTATGTACTATTAAAAGAACTGTAAATGCAATGTAAAGACACACAGCCACACATATCCCACAGATACTTGTGTTCTTCTCTTTATACACCATCCACCTTAAAATATTCCTTGTCAGGAGTATACAAAAAGAAAAAAAAAAAAAAAAATCACCCTCCAGGATGAAAAGAAATTACTTCTGTATATAATTTCTTTTGTTGCATTGCTATGCAAGTTCACCTTCTTTTTAGCTATGTTCATATTCATGTCTGTTTTTATTGGTCTGTTGTACTATATGTGAATTAATAGGCTGTGGTGCCATATATTAACTTTTAATTGTGTAACTTTTATGTTTAAAGTTTGCACTGCAATTTTATTTGGTGATAAGCACAAAACTCTACTCCTCATGACATGAAGAAAAAATGAGACTGAATGTGTGAAGAAGGTTTACGTACTGTAAGCTACTTTGGATAATGCTGGATGTAAAGGAGTATGTTAGGTGGTTTTCCATTGGGGCGTAGAAATGAGAAAGTGACAGGCAAAACTGATGTCAATGAAGACATTAGAAACAGATTTAAATCTTTTAAAAGCAGACAACATAGTTGTTCTTCCTATTTAAGAAGGGGTCAGAAGTTGGAAGTTTGAGTTTAAAGAGTGAATATGAAAATTAACAGTAGCATGAGATGGCCTAGACCCTTTCACTAGAATGATTCCCTTAGTATCTGTTTTTAGCCATCCAATGCCATTAAGTAAAGGTAAAGAAAAACAAACCTTGCTACAAAGAAAAGAAATTAAGGTGTTTCACTAAAGCTGTTTTATATTGCAGTTTTGAAAGAATTATTATCATTAATTTCCACAACCCAAAATATCAGTCAGAAATTTCACAGAAGAAACAAACAGTATAAACTCAAGGAGTACCTAGTGAGTAGTTAAGGATGCAATTTATTATTAAGACATATTCAGGCTGCTTCTGAAAAAAAAACTAAATGCCAGAGTATCTTATTTCATCTTTCCAATACATGTACAGTACAATAGTAAATAGAGCTGCACCACTGAAATTCATGACATTAATTGTTTTGATGCAGTCTAGACAAACCTTTGTGTTCTGTTACCTGAAGTCTGTGAGAGCTGAAGCTGATTTCACTAAATTTTTAGTGTTTGGAAGGACAGTAACAGTTAAATTATTGTTTTAAGAACATTTTTTTGCGATGCAATACATTCAAAAAGTTGGATACAAGCAAAGATAATTTCTGAACTGTTTTTTTAATGATTAGCTTCACACCTTACTATCATGAGGAAATAATGCATGTTTATACACTTTTTGAATAAACCAAAGTCTGTAAGTGGACATTAATGACAACATCCTGTCTCTTCATTAGTTTTCATGACTTTGTCCAAATCTTCTGTACCTCTTAAATCTCAATGACTGAATTGTCAAATTTTCCTTAGAATGTTGTATATAGGTATCACCCTCATTTGCTTAATTTAAATATTGCATCCTACAGCTTATTTCTGTTAGTCTATTTCTGACCATGAACATTTTTCCATTTGAATACCCTTTTCGTATAATCAGTCTATGTTGTTTTATATATTGCCTTGGAGCTCACCAGTATTAAGGACACTTTTAGTAATGGCAGAATTTTAGAAGAGTAAATTTCAATGCTAAGTATGTGTTGCTTTTCATGTCATTAACTTGTTCCATGATAAGATAAAACACGACAGCCATCAGCTATAACTCAGCACTATCAAATTTTAAAAAATGTTAGATAACTTCCTTAAGGTCAAGACTGTTTTTAGCAGGTTACAAATAAAAAAAAAAGTTGAGAGAAATGAATGCATTTATATACATGTGACCAATGAGAATATGTAATTTTCCTGCTTGTTAAATCATTAGAGTTAAAACCATTACTTAAAAATGTGCAAAATTGTTCAAGCAAGATAAAGAAGTCATCATATATACATATGTATGGGTTTTTTGACTTTGTTATTACCATATGAAGAGAAGATTATTCAGGGTACAACTCAAATTGAATTCTCTGGAAAAAAAAAAAAAAAAAAAAAAAGTTTAACTAGTCACCAATTGAATAGTTCTATTAATTTGAAAGCTTGTGCTGAGCTTTGGTGGAACACCTTACTCACTATATCCGATTTAAAATTCAGTATCATTAAAAGTCGATGAAGCCATCCCAATTACTTTCAAATATGTGTTTTATCTCTTCCACTGGAAAGTAAATGTGTGTCAGTATTAAAGCTGTGCAGTACCATGATATTCACTAACTTGTCCATCTGCTTCTGTACATTTTTGTTCATTAATAATTTGCTTACAATATTACATAAAGTGTTGTTGTGTATCGCAAAGTGTCTCCATTATCTTGCAGGTGATGTCTCTTCTTTTTTCTCTCTTTTCTATACAGTGTACTTCCAATGAACCACAGTACATATTTTTTAAAATGCCATTTAATTTACTATTTTAAAAGAATAATTCTCTTTTTTTTTTTTTTTTAATGGAAAACATTTATTGTGAATAATGTGTTTAAAGAAAAGGGATGTTGTGGCAGCACTTAGAATTGTTTTTTAATTTGTTTTTTTAAAAAAATATTTATTGGCTACAGTTTGTTCACGAAAAAGTATGACCTCTTAATGTGTTTCATTGGTATTGTTAGTGCAGCAAAGTTTAATTGGCATAAAAAGTTGGTTAATAGTCCTGTTGAAGTGTGTATTGTATATTTACTGGGGAAAAAAATAAAACATTCACATTTCAAATCTATGTTAAAATACCTTGAGTAAGGAGTCAATATGTGAAAATCCAAACTGGTAATAATCAGGCAATAATAACATAGACTGAGCTATAATCATCACTGTCCACTTACAGGTAACAAAGATCATTTTATACCCTGTTTTTTGAACTGTGTTAATAGCTCTCTTACAAATAGCTCAATGGGAAACATCATCTACCATAGGGATTACTCATGAGGCTCCTCTCCATGTTGGGAATAGTTGTACCAATGTAATTACACTGATACAGCTATTCTAGTGATACAGCTTCCATTTATAGACATAATATATCAGTGTACAATAAGGGCTGCAAACACATGACGTACCTTGCTTAAAGGCCATAATCTAGTACACATATACAAACCTGTGTTCAGTAGCTCAGAACCCTCTCACCCGGGGTTTTGTACTGGTGGAGCTACTGCCAACCCAGAATAGGGTGTCCCCAGGATGTATACATAGATGTTAGATCAAATTTTCTCAATCTTTGCTTGAACATATGCTCAATTTTAAATGTGGGAGGGCTGAAGAATCGATGAATAAATTGTTCCATGTACTTCAGTGGTGTATTGCTGCCATATTAGTGATGCAAACAGACATTTATTTTTTGTTATTTAATGTTTCTCAAGTCCTTATCCAGGTCAGTTAAACTTTGAGAAAATTTTTGCTCTCACCTGAAATACCACAGAAACAGCATTCCCTGGGAGGAAAAACAAAAAACAAACAAACAAACAAACAAAATTAAAAAAAAAAAAAAGCATGGAATGTTTTAAGTATATTTCTTTAACAATAAGCCAATGTAAAAGGTAGACATGACTGTTTAAAATAATACTACGCTGGCTTATGCATTGCCAGTCAGGAGAAAAGATGTGTTCTAAGGCTGGGAAAGAGTCCTCACGACTGACAGGAAAGTTGCTCAGGCCGGGGCAGGAACTTTTTAAAATACAGGCAACTCTTTTGAATTTTCTACAATTTATACAATTTATTTTATTCTACAATTTATATGTTTATTTTTTTGCTGTTGTTGTTGTTTGTTTTTATGACTAATGATCATTAAGAAATTTAGCAGGGGAACTAGAAGGAAAAAAAAAAATGTTGGCTAGCAAGCAGTCTTTGGCCATCAAGGCTCTGCATGCATTGCACTGTAGAGTGGTGGAATCCGACCACTTTGCTCTTTCTACCTTGTTTCCCAGCTGTTGTTAGACTGACCTCTCACCCTGCCAACTGCTTCCAAACCCAAAATAATAACTACAGCTTAAAGATATCTGGTGGGACTCAGAGGAGATGTAGGGCTGAGCCTGTGTGCTGTGAATGTGGACAATTACTGGGTGTATGGGGAGAGCTACCTCTGAGCTCTGGCATTGATGTGAGAACTATTTTGCTCTCTGCCTCTGTTTGACTGTGCAGATACATCCAGGAAAACCTCAGCTCTAGTTGTCTAAAGCATGCCACAGTATAGCAGTGTCTTTTCGAATTTGTGACTCCTCATTCAGTCATTACAGACCATCCCGGATTCAATGCCTGCCTCTTGCCACTTGACCCAAGGATTGAAATTGCATATGCTGACATTTAGGCCAGTGAGGTTGTTATTCCAATCAATGCAGCAGAATGAAAAAAAAAAAAAAACAACCAAAAAACCTTGCCACTTCAACATGAACCTTTTAAAACAATCCTCAAAAAATCATAGAAAACAAAGCATTTGAGATGTGTTTGGTTTTGTTCTGATTTTATTTCATTATCTTGGGTATCTTTTCTTAGCTATCATTGGACTTTCTTTTTCACAAGCTGCTAAACTCTTCCTCCCCCATTCTCTAGCACTGAATAAGTTATGACATTAGAGAATACTTACATTTGTGTACTTTCTGTGTTACAACTATCAACAGCAAGGTCCACAGTTGCATTCACTTCAATTGGTCAAAGCCAGATGGGGAATTAAATGTTTGGGATTTTATTTTTTATTTTTATTTTTTCCCTAAAAAGGCCTGCAGCTATTTGTGCCGGCATTTGCTCCCCGTTTGTGCTGATCAGTGCACCTTTTGCCTTCAAGGATGCCATTAGTAATTCTTGTTTGCGTTCAAAAGCAGGAATCCTTTGTGCAGCACTTGGAGAGCCACTCGGATGCAGGTAAAGAATATAACAGCTTGAGCAAGTGCTAATTAGAGCCAATTAAACTTAATTGACCTCCATTGGCAGAAAAAATGTAGAATAGAACTTGCTCTGTCCTTGCAAAATGGAGATCTTGCCTCCGAGCATGACTGTGAAGCTCAGTTTCATGTATCAGGCTGTAGCAATTACATAACAATCAGGAAGAGGCTCGCTCCAATTTTTTCTTATAACTGAGTTCTGCTCTATCAGGGTACTGCAATAAAAGGAAGATTTCTGGTTCACTCTATTTAAAATCCTAATTTTTACAGAGCAAATGAGCATCCCAAGATACTAACAGTAATCTGTAGGAATAAATTGGCAAAAAAATACAGGATCTTTTGTAGGTAAGTAATGGCATGAGCATAAAGAGGTGATTCTACTCCTGCAAGTTGGAAACGGCTCTGTTGAGAGGCTGTGTCTATGCTGAGCACTAGGTGCATGCCACAGTGTGCCTGGATCAGTGCCTTGCGCATGTGCCTACAGATCAGCACAGCTCCCACTGTACCTTCCCTTCAGGTATCCTTCTGTGGACTTCTACTGGGAGAGGGCTCATCAGACCCACCCGAGGTTGTGTTGTTGTTGGGCTGGCCAAGGGGAGCACGTGTGCATGTGTGCGGAAGAAATGTGAGGAGAGAGGGAGAGAACGAAGGGTGGGAAATGTAAAATTGTATGAATTCAAAGGCATGGTCAGTGCTAAACTACAGAACCCTATGAAAGGCCTATATCCAGCTTTCAATGACTGTGTTTTGCTGGTGTCGTGATTTATTTATTTTTCTTTATGAGGAACTGAATGCAACTGATTTTGCTGCTAACTTGGCCTTACTATTAACAGCAATAAAGGTGTTAGTCAGGTGGGGACTTCGATGTGACCAATAGCATCACTCTTGCTTCAGGGAATGTTCTTGTGCTGGCTTGTTAATGAATTTCTTTCCTAATGAGTATCATTAAAAACCCTTTGATTAGCTATTTGTGTGAATGCCCTTCCTTTTTCCTCTGAGCTGCTACTAGCACAAGTGGTAGCAGGATTTTGCCCTAGGCAGAAAGCATGCAGCTGTATTCCTTTCCTCGTGAATACAACTCTAAGGCAAACTGCAGTAGGAGAAGGGGGGGGAGGGAATAATAATAATAAAAAAAAAAAGCTTGCAGATGAGTTGAAGTTGCTACCTACACATGTACAAGCTGAACAGGCACTAGCATTCAGATGAGACTGTCATTAGGGGAAATGAAGAGCAATAGGTAGCGATGGCGAAGCGTGTAACAATAATTGGCATACACCTCGAGTGCCAACAGGCGAAGAAACAAATAAAGCTATAACCTGCGGAAAGGCAATGCCAGAGAATAAATGGACCGCAACAAGCAAACAAAAAATGCCATTTCATAAAATGTAGTAAAAAGCCTGGAAAACAAAATTAAAACCAAAACAAGGCATTTCACATCCCAGACCCCTTAATGAGATATTGATGGCATAGAAATTGCCTACATCTATGCAAGACAAAAGAAAGTCTGAGAAGCACAAAAACAATTAGGAAACAGATTTGGCAATCTAGGGTTTAATAGAAAGAGATGTGGCATAGCAGAGTACAATTAATCACCAACTGCTTGAAACGCTTTCTTCTCCTGAGCTGTTGTAGGTCTTTCTTTGTCCCTTCTCGTCTTAAAATGACAGTCACTTGATCCAGTTTGCGTTTAAAATGAATCTCTCCCTTCTTTTTCCTTCTCCAGACCCCAAGTCCACAGAATTACAGATTCTGATACACAAATACATTCCATTTATACTCACGACACAAGCTTAAAGCTAGCTGCAGCCTACCCACCCCCATCTTCCTTATTCTCTTTTTCCCCATCAGGCAGTGAGCTTCATCTGCATATTTTCTGTCTTGTTGTTAGGCATATGATGAAGCTTTTCTATTTTTGTCTTTCTCTGCTGAGAAAGCTGTCTCAGAAGCATCAGACTTAGAGATTTCTTCAAGTTCACTTTTATGTTTGATCTATGTAGAATTTGAGGTTTAAAATAGGTCACTGGGTGCCTCTAGAGCATTTCTAAGGAAGTGAGAGCCATTGCTGAATCTAGATTTGAGTGTTTTAACCCTGTGCACTGAGCCTAAGAAACTAAGGGTGGATGATCACACTTGCAGGACTAAGGCCATGTGTAATAGGCTGTGTCCGCTGTGCCATGGGTGGTTCTGTGACTCAATGTGCACGTTTTAGTTGCAGCAAAGGAATGTGCCTTAAAACTTGTGAATAAATAAGTAACTCTAAATAGTGACAGCCTGAAACTAAATTTTGGGTCTGGTGAAATCAGTGATAAAATTTTATCCTTTTCTTTAATAAAAATCAAGTATTGGATTTGCTGGGGTGATCTCTGTAGTGCAGTAGCAGATCTTTGCACATCCAAAGACCAGATTTCTGTTCTGTGTACCATACAGCCCTGGGACATATAAATATATTCTGATTTTTTTTTTTTTTTCTTACATGAATATTAGTGTATATAAAACCTGCATCCAAATACAAAGCTTTGAAATTCTGTCATCATCCATATAGGCTTTTGGGTCTCTGGGGAGTTGGAATCATAGAATGGCTTGGGTTGGAAGGGACCTCAAAAATTATCTGGTTCCAACCCCCGGCAGTGGCAGGGTTATCAGCCACTAAACCAGGCACTAGATCAGGATGCCCAGTTACCCAAATTCAAAGTGTTTTCACAAGGAGTTATTGCTAAGAATACTGTAAGAACCCCCTGAACTCCCTTTCCATATCTCTGAATTCTTTTTGGTCTTGTACAGGCCCATGAGCTTAAGCAGACAGCAGTTTTAGCTTTTTGTTGCCAATGTATTACACTTCTGATTTCACTGGGGGATTTAGGAGCCATGACTTTCTTAGATGCTATTGTCAACAAGCTAATTAGAAAATAATGGTAAAAGCACCAGACCTCTGAGTTCTGCTAAGTAGCAATCTTTATACTTTAGCTGAGAGTAAAACCTTTCAGTGCTTGTCCAGCTAGCTTTTTTATAACAGATTTCATCACGTAACTATAACATTCGGTAATATCCCCAGTGCAGCCATCAAGGTGATGAAACTTATTTAAAGCTGAATTGCTTTAATCAGGAACTCCTACTTGGACAAATTCATGGACTTTGTGGGACAAGGATTATTCCTTCTTGCTTTTTTAGCAATAGTAGCACGGCTGGAAAAGAAAAAGAAAAAACGAAGTGTTAACAAAAGCCAGGCAAATTCAGCATCCTTCAGTAAGCACTTGAAATTACCTTTGCCTTGGTCTCTGTTTGGCATTAGCTGGAACATGTTTGATGTAGGTCTTTGTTCTACTGATGTCCCTGACCACCTCTCTCCTCCCTGGACACACTCAGAGACAGAGCAGCCATGGGAGTGGAAGTCAGGAGAAAAAAATGGAGGAGCAGAATAAGATAAACTACAATATTTCAACAACAGCTTTCCATAGAAAAAATAATTCTATTTTTCCAGCCAGTTCTGTGGCCTACTGTGGATCAGCTGATATACAGAAATACTTTTTCCCGCTGCCTATTTTTTTCTTTAGATTTGGATAAATGTAAGTATCTGTCTTGGAAAAATGAGATTTTATTAAAAAACAAAAAACAAAACAAAACAAAACAAAACAAAAACACAAAAACAACCATGCACAAAAAACCACCACCAACAAAAAAAAACAACATTATGTTAATTACCAGGACAACGTGGGGTTGTTTTCAGAGCAGGCCTCTGACCGTCAATATTAGGATGCAACAGTAAATTGATTATAGTTCGTACGCTGTTCCTACTGCTGACATAATAATAATGACAGAATGCTTTTAGTTGGTCCCAAGGAACTAAAATGAAACAAAATGCTCCCCCTTTTTTATGGTGAGCATTGCTTTTCTCTCTCAAAGACTCAATATTATCATCATCATAGTCTTAATGGTGTTCTGAAGCATCTTGTGTTCTTCACTGTCTTAAATCCATTTATTAAATTGAGTGGTGTTGAGCATGAGGCTGACATTTGGTGATTCTCACGCAGTTTCTAATAGCTGCAGGGTGCTCATTTTTGGAAGCAGTTTCATGATGCTACAGAGTGTCTTCTTTGCTTTTGCTGGCACATATCATACCATACAGCTGAAGCAGAGCTGTCAGGACAGCATGTCTCTATTTAGCAGACCATTGTTTGTCATCAAACTCAATATTCTTGGAGTTTTTTCAACAATTGCATTGTTGCCAATGGTAAAATTTCAGAGCTTCATAAATGGCTGTGCATAGGCAGATTAATCCAGCTGGCAAACTATCTACTTTTAAGACTTTTGTAAAAGTCATCAACAAGGGAGCCAATAATTTTCACTCTCTGATGAAGTCTTCATTATGGAGCATCTGAAACCTTGTTAATATGAATGACTTTGACATTATAACTGCAGCTATGTGCTTGCACTTCTAATAACACTCATACAATGGAAACTGAGCACCACAAAAAGCCTCTGAAAGCAGAGTAAATTAATTTTCCACTGTGTCCATACAATGTACAGGTTTAGCAAGGGTCTCTCATGTTATTTACAATGGCTTTGTCAGATTCTTCTTATTTTAATTCCCTGGTATACAAACCTGTTGAATGTCAACACTTGTAACAATCAGCTTTCAATAAACACAATCTACAGAGATGTGACTTGTGCAGGATGTGAAAAGAGTAGGTCACTCCATAATGAACAAGTGTGAAGGGAGGACGAGTTAGCTCAAAACACTTTGCGTTTGTTAGATTTAATTTAAGATTTTGACTGTGCAGATTCAGAAACAATTGTCACAGGTGGTCAGGCATGTTAGGAAGAGGTACAATAAATAATAAGGCTATTGTGCTATAATGGTATCATAACATCTGAAACAGCCATGGTAGCTGTTGTTTCATCATTTTTCAGTATTGATTTTATTACTCTGAAATGAAATTATTACAACTTTGACCTGCTAGTGGGTTCTCTGATATTGAAGAACCACTAATAACATATTTGTTTTTCTTTGTTCCTCTTCTTTTTTCCCCTTGTCCCTCCCCCTGCAATAGACTCAGATTTATGATAATTGAGGTGTGGTTCATTATCTACATAATTGTGCTGATAAAGTGCTCCTAGGTGGCTGTGTTGAGCAGAGGCTAGGGTGAATTTGGAGGAAACGTTCCTTTTAGACAATACTTCTGAAAGAAAATGTCTTTCCTTTTTTATTTTGAACTTTTTTTTTCAGTATTCATAGCTTTCCAGGAAGAAATCTTTTTCAGAACAAAACAAACTAAGATTTCCTTAAGAGAATCTTTTTTTGATAGAGGCATTAATTCACTGCCAGACAGGGTATGATCCTTATCCTTTCCTACACATTAAGCACTATCTTATTCCAACAGTCCAAAGAAGAATGATGTTAGAATACAACATCTATACCATGTTGCTCATCCAAGCTGCTTGGACCTTCTTTATTTATGTCATTCATTTTTCACATAATTACTCTTAAATTTCTTGTCCTACAGTCTGCCCTCTGACATTTGTAATCCATCTTTATTTCAGTAGTATTTTCATGTGATGACATGAGGAAACAGCATCAAGTTATGCTAGGAGAGATTTAGATTGGATATTAGGAATAATTTCTTTCTGGAAAGGGTAGTTAGGCATTGGAATAGGCTGCTCAGGGAGGCAGTAGTGTCACCAGAGTTATTTAAGAGATGCGTGGATACGTAGTTTAGTAGTGGATTTGGTAGTGTTAGGTAGATGGTTGGATTTGTTTTTATTGGTCTTTTGTCCAAACTCAGTGATTCTATGATTCACTATTTGTGATTTTCTAACCCTCAGTTATCCTTCTTTTTGAGGGGCAGATGGGGTGAGGGTGGATATGATTGTGTTCTTTGAGCCTCTTCTACACATCATGCATAGCATCTTTGCTATTTGGATAAAGAAAATCCGAGTGTAACTTTCACCCCACAGGAGAAGAATCATTTATAGGTTGCCTGCTTTTATGTACATGTTAAGACAACTGTTGCTGTTTTTACAGGCTTATCTTGGGTGTATGTTTAGATGTTCCATCCTTGAGTGACATGAAAAAATCTGACCAAATAAAGTTCAAACTTAGATTTCTCACATCTCCTACACAAACCTAGCTCTCTGTGACATACTATGCTTACTGATGTGTGATGCGGCTTTAAAGAGTTTAATATTTTCTCTTCCAATTTTTCCCTTCAACTGCAGAAGTTATTGATGTGGATTACATCTGGAAACTCAATAAACATCTTTAGAATCTCTAAGCTTGCATCCACTTTGCCAGCTAGAGATTTAGAATGGCTTCAGTTCAAAACAACTAGTCAGGGAGACTCATTCAGCTGTAGTCATAAATCATCATACAACCTGGCATTGACAAATTGGTCTTGGCCTAGATTATCCAGAAGCTTTGCAAGAAATCTGGCTAGGGTAAGGCTGTAACATTAACAGCAGGCATCCTGGGATATGCTTTCAAACTTCTGGATGGAGATGGATATGTAAACAATATGCTTTGTGGGCAAATTTCCAGGAAAATGTATTGAAATTTTAAATTTGTCTTCGATTACTTTTCCCAGATTTTTTTTTTTTCTTTTCAGTTCAGTTGCTGTCTTTGTTGTCCAAATGCACGTCAGTAAGGTGGATCTAGGATGATAATCAGACTCATCTGTCAGCAGTACTACAAGAAACATAAAAGGCCAGTCGCAGTGTTTAGTACACAAAACACTGCTGTTAAAGGCTATCCTGCTCATCAAACTTTGTTGAAAATGATAAGGCTTTCCAGTGGTAATTTAGACTAGTAGTTGGAAAACATTTCTAATTGAGCTCCAAGGCTATGTAGCTGACACATATGGTAAATCTCTACAGAGACTCCGAAAATAGGCTGAGAATTAATGAGCTTCTAATATCAAGATTGATGCCTCTTGAATATGTCTCCTCTATGCTCTGAGTCTCCTCCATCTCCCTGCTCCCCTACCTCTGTCTTATCCACTCCTTTCTCCAAATTCTTTATCTCATAAACAGTCATCAAAGCACTCTTCTGTGCATATGTGAGCTTAAAATAAACTGTGTAAGCAGGCATTCCAACATTAATCTGCCAGAAAGAGATTAGCATAAATAGAGAAGTGGAGGGGCCAGTAAGTTATTCCATTAAAATAAATGGCACCAACTTTGAAAACAATAACACATTTCTTATTAATTAGTATCACTGATATGCTATCTATCTAAACATTGTAATGTTTCTATTAGCTGTTACTCTTTGTCTTTATATTGCAGATTTTCCTCAGATTCTTTACCCCATCTTACTTCTTTTTCAAACAAGTCTTTCTGCTTTTCCCATTCTGTCTTCTCTCTAATATTCTTTTCCTCTGCTTCATCTAGGATATTCAATTCTTGTGCTACCCTCCAACACCAGTCTTTCCACTGTTTAATTTTCCGAGATCATTCTTTCCTCCATCTGCATTGCTAATGTGAAATTCACTACTTTAAATATGTCATTCTAATACATGAATAGCAAAATCTCTGAGCATGCATATGGCAAAGTAGATGTCTCCAGAAAAATGAGTAGAATCAAATTCACTTGACTGCTTAAGTGTTTTATCCTGTACCTGATTCCTACTTGTTACTAAGTGCGAAAGGATCTTCTACATCTGTTTGTCGGATTACAGCCATCAGAGGGAAATTATGGTTTTCTACAAATATACTGGCTCTTTAAGAAAGTATTGAAGGATAACATTAATACTTTTGCACAATGAGCAGCAGAGGAAGTTGGAAATACCTACTTCTTATTTGCAATCTCCATGTTGCTCTTACAGATAGATTTAAAACTGCTTGCAGGCCTCTTGGCTGGGTACTGTGAGTACAGTAAAATATTGTTCTTTTTCCTTATTAAAGTATTATGAGTCTAGTTTGACATAAAATCCATAAAACATATGGATCTGGGGAGCTCTGAATCATTAATAACACAATGGCTTGTTTATGGAATAAATATAAGAGAAAGATGAAGTGGAAATTAAATGTAATTGAAAAGAATTTGAATTTTTACAAAGATAATATTCCCTACTAGCATGATTTAGTCTACTTGTTTAAGTGCGAAACAGAACAGATCAGAATCATATTGTGATCCAGGTGATTTTAACTGCAGTCAAAAATGATGTTTTCATCTCCTGGAAAGATTTTCGTTTTGCTTTGTTTCTTTAATTGAGAATCAGATCACCCTCATTTTAGGTTCACAGCATTTATTTTGGTTGGTGATCATGCAACTGTTGGGTGCCTGTCAAAGTGGGCATCATGGCCATGAGCAGGTCCATGCAGGAAACAGAAATGGTATGGTGAAACCTCCTGAGCTTTGGCTGTTCTCCTATACAGTGGCTGCTGAGGTCCTGTTAGAGCAGAGGGGACATCAGTCTGAGTTTTGCTGTGTCCCTCATAACACTGTGGCAGCAAATGCCAGAGGGATGATTTGGGTTTTGGTTTTTTTTTTTTCACTCCTACACCACACTGAGAAGATGAAGAGTTGCTGTGGCTTGCCTGGAAAGAAGCAGCTTTTCTCAGTCAGCTTCTCAGTGTCTCTTGCCTCGATCTGTAAGGCTGACTACAGCAGAAATTGTTTGAAGCAGATTCTCCTTTCCATGTCACACTGCTTACAGAGGCCACTTACTTAAGTAAATCTATAGAGTCAGAATGTGAAGTAGATACTGGCTGGTAGGGCCTCAAGAGACTGGGATTGGACACAAGAAAACTGTTTGGGTCTCCTTTTGTTCTACATGACCAAATATTCCTTCCCTTCCCCCTCCTCTCCCACTGCTTCTCCTTTCTGATTTCTGTGTTTTTGTGTAGCTTTCTTTTTCCTACTGGCTTTCAATGCTTGAATGCAGAAAGGTAGGCATACCTGCTTGCAGAGATTAACAAAATTAAAAAGAAAAAAATCTCCGTATAGAAGTTGCCACATTCTCATTTTCCTTCTTTTGCGTGAGATTATGGTTTCTGGAACAACAAAATTGCACTGACAATATCTGGAGCTCCCTTGTCCTCTGACACCACTAACTGAGAGTACATATACTTCATGAGGAAATCTCCATTTCCTTGAAGTACTGACATAATCTCCTAAAATAGTACATCTGAATATACAGGAGGATTATATGTAAATATGTAGAAAGGCTTGTTTTGTCAGCTGAAATTGACAGATAGACACATTTGTTGCTGATACCAGTTTTTACTCCAAAATCTTTCATTCCAGCACTTCTGAAAAGCTCAAACAACTCTTCATATATATGTACTTCAAATTGATTGGAAAGTGTTTTCTAGTAGCACCGAACTAGTTAAATGACAAGTAAATTATTTCATAGTGCAGACTGCAGACTGGTAGTCTTGTACACAAGGCTAGCAATGTTGCAGAAGTAGCCACCACACAGACATAATATCTCTTACCAATGATTGAACACTGATAATCAAAATGATGACATCCAGCATCCATGCTTGTTTGCTTTTGAGGATATCATGACCAAGCACAGACAATTACACTAAATTAATTACGCTGTTCAGTGATGAGGGCAAGGATTATCCTGAATCTTTCACACTGATTTCAGTCAAGGCTATATGGTGAATTTATACATACTCATAAAGATAAATGAAAATGTGACATCCTTTTAGGTTAGCAAATAAGTTGTATTAATAAAAATTTATAACAAGTCTGAATAATATACAAATACAACAGCATTTCACAAAGATTCACAGTCAGATGTATAAAGTAAGCAATAAACACTGTTCCTCTCAGTTGCTGCATTGTCAAGACTATAACTAATGAAAACATGTTGAAAGGAGTCCACAAATTCAGAATAAGATTTATATTTTGTCGATGACACCATCATAGAAGCAGGTTTGGTGAACCAGTAAAGCAATTCCATAAATGTGTGAATTATAGACTTACCTGTTAAATGAAAAAATAAATGCCAGATCTTTGAGAGACATTGTGCTTAATGTCATTGTCTGATCAATTTGTTTTAAAATGTAAAAGGATTAAAAATGATCATTACTTAGGCTAGGATTAGTAATAAATAAGCAAAAGCTTTTTTGCTAAAGCCCTAGGTGAACAATGGCACTTGAAAATGAAACACTGGCAAAATGCCCGTATCCTCTGGGAAAAGCCCCAAGAGCCAGCGGTTTCTTTTTTGTAAGCAAACAGCCTACAGAACACAAATGTTGTCCCAATCCATTAAGAATATCTCAACAGGGCACAGTTTTTGTGTATTTTTGTGATTACTTGTTTAATCGTAGGTAATGGTTAAATTCACAGAGGCAAACACAGAGATTGTATGTTTTTTTTTTTCTGTTTGCTCTTTGAGGGTCGTATCTTTACATCAAAACTCATTTCTCCCTCATCTGTGTATATGCGGTTTTGTCTTTTTAATTTCCTCTCCAAATGTATCTCACAAACATGAGATGATTGAAACGTGACCATAGGCTTTAAAAAGTGATTTTTCTCACACGTGTTTTTTGGTTTTTTTTAATATACGTCGTACTGGAAACACACACATTCCAGCACACATACACATAGCAGGATTCTCCTATTACAGTACTAATAGGAAAACAAGGTCAAGAAACTTGTAGCGTTCTTCATAAGCATAAGAACATACCTGTGTGAACAGGGAAGGGATATCCACATCAAAATAAATGTTCCAATATGGCAGAGCAAACAACCGTGCCTCACCAGCAAATGTATGCCAATGGTTCTTAAAACCATCTGATAAAAGGCATCAGTTACACCCATCCATCCATCCTGTTATTTATAGCTTACACAAATAAACAAACAAACAAACAAACAAATAAATAAATAAATAAATAAATAAATAAAATATTTGAGAGCATAAAAAGCTGGTCCTAGCACTGTCTGGAGCTCAGTTCAGGGCCTGGAGGAACCAGCTGGACACACAAATGAACATTTTCATAGCATGAAACCACTGCTTGTCATGGGAGTTGTGGGGTTGTGTGAGGAAGCAGAAGAATTTGGGAGGGTGCTGAAGTTATGTCCCTGTTCAGAGG
The DNA here is from genome assembly GCA_030625065.1 of Alectoris magna. Lineage (NCBI taxonomy): Eukaryota > Metazoa > Chordata > Aves > Galliformes > Phasianidae > Alectoris > Alectoris magna. Next base: position 99,692,867 of record CM060560.1, read on the forward strand.
GAAACATCTGCCTCCCTCCAGCCTGGACCCAGGGTCTGATGGAGGAGGGAGCTCAGGAGGTGGATACAGTGGGCCTTGTGCCGTCATCCCCAGACCTGTCTTTCCTTTTTGCCACTTTGCATGTTTTTGCCTATACTGTCTAACCCTGAAACAGAACACAGTAGCTATATATTTAGATTTTCCCTACAGCAAAAAGCAATAATTTAAAACCTCCCTGAAGTCAAAATATGTCTTTTTTTTCCCTAAGTTTCTTTTGGCAGTGCCGAGGCTGTGTTAACATTCAGGCTGAGAGCAGGCCTCAGAGGATTGTCCAACAGCTTCGCATTAGCAGTCTGAATGCAACAGTGCCTCGGTCACAGTTGCTCCCACTTCCTGAAATTGCTCCTATTTTAAGCTGTCAGTGTACAGACTTGGAGCATGCTGGCTTTGTAATAGATACAGATACTCCCCAAACTGATAATGTTCTTAGATATGAGATCTCATCACGTTCCTGGGTCCTACACACCTGAGTAACACTGACAGGCCAACACATAGCCACTGATTTTTGGATTACCGCCGAATCTAGTTCATACCCAGGACTTTTATTTATTTATTTATTTGTTTGTTTATTTATCTATTTATTTATTTTCTAACAGGGTGCCTAAACCAAGCAACAAGCGTGACTCCTTTTCCATTCCACCAAAAATGGATGGGTCTGTATTTTCTGGTGGTGCACTAGTAGTTTCTAAATTAGGTTCTAAACTCAGTGGGTTGCTGCCATTACGCTCAAGGAAATGAATTTAGATTCTCTAAGTGCCTCTGGTCCTGTGGGTTAAGGGAAGATTTTAAAATACCATTTATTGTTTCTGTAGAGTTCAAAGAATTGTTTTTTGGTGATTTTTTAAAAAAAAATGGAATGGAGTATTTCCGTATTTATAGTTGATATTTTATATTTAACACTTTTGGTGTTAAGTATGCATTCCGTGTGTGTTTTTACAATGCCTGCCCCCAACACACACACTTCACATATGTTTCCTCTCCTGCCTTGAATAGGAATCTAACACTGCAAGTGGAGAATGCTGAACTATTCTTTCACAAGCTGTCATTTAAGTGATAGATAACAAATTGGAATTTTGCCATGCAAATTAGTTAATGCTTAGATGAAGACAGTGTTTAACTATTCAAATGGGATCTCATTCTTGATCAGCTGTTTCAGCTTATATCTCCAGTGAAGCAGACAACTAGCTTTCAACCGGAGCAGACAACTAGAACTCCACAAAACTATCAACTATTTTCACTTAGTAGCATCTCAGTAGATCAAATGATGTTCAGACAGCACTGATCTGTAGCTATCAGCTGGAAACAGCCGTGGATGCTGATCCTTCAGGCAAAAAAAAAAAAAAAAAGAAAAACAAAACAAAAAAACAAAACTGTGATAGCTGGTAGTACTTTGAAAAAAGAATTTACATCTCTGGAATCCACTACAGAAATGTAAAAATCCAACAAACTCACAGTATGACCTTTCTTTTAACAAAAGCATATGTAAAATTCACATATAAAGAATAATATATTTAGAAACTTAGTGGGAGCCAGGAGTGACTCCTACGGTGAAGGTGCCTAAGCTTACACTTTAAATGCATATAACCTTTCTTCAAACAGCTCGCTACTGCTTTTGTTCACAGGAGACCTTTGAAATCTGGGTGGGAGAAAGCCTCTTGGCTATACAAAATGCTCTGTTTTTACCTGATAAAACTCTCTGCCATTATACATTTATAGCACTTCATTTCAACTTATTTTGCTTGGAATCCTTAGGGAAATTTTGGCAACCTGTCAAATAACTGAGAAAGAGCTGCCTACAGAGCTGGTCCCTCTCCCTTGGCAGATCTGCAGCAGCCTTGCTCAAAGCTGGGAGGTAAGTAGCGAAGTCACTAAAGGGAAAGTCTCCTCTGGGGAAGGAAAGCGTCTTTCCCACTACGGAACTTGCCCGTGTTCCTTTATTGGAGTCTCCCTGGAAGAACTACCACGCTATTTTTGGAGGTGAGGAATAATTACAGCTACATTTAACCACATCTGTGTCCTCATTCTCAGTGGTTCGTGCATGCCTTTCTTATGGGCCAGAGTGGCAGCTGCTTTGCCAGCTGAAACAGTTAATACTGTAGTAAGGGTGAGAATGATCTGCACTGTGCTGAATTCCTAGTGCAATCCCAATGACAGTGCCTGATGGACAGTGTAGCAAAATAGTTATGCTATTTCTTAAGAAAAGAGGACAAAGATAAAAGAACTGCTCTCCAATACAAAAAATGAAATTCAGCCTCTTTGAACAGTGCCATTGTCTTCAACCATTTGATAGTGACAGTGGCATTTCCTCATCAAAACCTATTTTTTCAGCCCCTACAAAAAAACATCCAAATTTTCTCTTGAAAGGTTTGTCTGTGTCTGCCTTTCAAAATGTTTGAAAGTACACCCCACAGAACATATACCTTCACTTATGTCCTGCAAGGGAACATCAGAAAATCTGTACTGAGTCAGATGCTGCCTGCCAAAGGCTGTCAGGAGCAGGAGGACCAGCCTCATTCCTCAGTGGTTGAGGTGTGTGCTGGCGTGTGTACTGCCAGAGTGGACCAGGTAGGTAAGTTTCTGAAGAGGTACAAGGCCTTAAGTTTTCCACAAGAAGTAACCGGAGGTGGAACCAGCTCAGAAGAAAGGAACCCAGGGCTGAGTTGTCCATGGATGGGCAGAGGTGGGAGGAGGAAAGCAGAGTGGGGCAAGCACTGAAAGAAAGCACTTCCAGGTAGTCTGATTAACTAATGAATAATAGAATAAGCCCCAGGTTTTGGAAACCCCCAAGAAATAGGGAGAGACAAAGCAAGTGATGAGCTTCAGATGGTTGAAAGGGAACACTGAATTCAATTTTAGGAGGACAGCTGTCAGGTTAGCGCCACAGTTACCAATCATATCAATATCTGTTGAACATATATTTTGTCTAGTATATGCATGGAATAGTCTGTTTTCCTGCTCAACAACTTATATTCTAATCTTGTTCCATTCTTTATACACTTCTTAGCAGCATCTACATTGCTAAGATATCTGCTAGAAGTGACCACATGAGTTTGGGCTAGCCTGGCTTACCTCCCAGTGCTCTGACTCAAAGCTGAAATGTGTTACAATCTCTTAGAATATGTTCACAAAGCAAATCTTTACAAAAGGAAACTGCAGCACACCACCATTTGAAATCTCTTTTCAGTGTTTTCCCATTAAAACAGCAAATCTCAGCAACTACTGTCTTCTGTTTTGATTCTGTCAGCCAGTCATATCCCTTAGAATGCACTTGATTAGCAAGGGCACAAGTTCAAGGCACTGTTGCCTGCCTTTGTGTAGTTCTAATTATGCCTTAGGAGATACTCGCTTTTGTCTTCTCTTCTGTATGTTTATCTTCTTTCTGTGTTTTTTGTTACTCCTTTCTACACAGAATTGTTCCTCTGCAGATTTTGTTTCAACAGTGATCTTGCTGTACTCTGAGTGCCTTCTAAAAGGTCAGGTATTAGAAGGATCCTGTTGCCACAATCTTTTACTTGTACCTTCCGTCATGAAAATAGATCTGATGGTTTCCATATGAAGACCAGCAAGAGTAAAATTTTCATCAGTCAGGGCTTAGAAAACCGTATTCTGTATTTGTGGTTTACTATATGGAAGAGTCTCTGTAAGGTCTGTAGTCAGAAGGGCATGCGCAACAAATATAATGGAGATGAAAACAATAGAATGGCCTTCAGCACTGGCAAACCATCCAGGCATGAATGCATGCCCTTGCTGAATGTACACAAAGCATGCTGAAGCTTGTAGGAGCAGCCTGGCTTCTTTTGTTCCAAAAGCGTTAATTAATTGCCCTATCTGTTGTGCTATGTCACCCTGTATTGTGATGCATATAGCACTGTTCAGCGAAGAGGAAGCTCACCGTGATTCAGATAACACCCCTACCACAACACATGCAGAACACAACATCACACAGCATCACACACATGCACACACACAGTGGTCCATGGCTGCCCTTGTTGCATCTCGTAAACCATAGCCATACCACGATATTAGTAATAAAGCCTGAAATAGTTAGCATAGTATTTAGGGAAATGAAGCTTCAGTTAAAAATTGTGATGCAAACATTGAGGTTTTAGGCCAGTTATATACAACTTTGCCATTCTAATATTTTCTTTCTTGTTAAAATCATAACAATGATCAATCTCTTCTGGCACAGGTATTTTTGTACATTACAAATTGAGTGCCATGAAACATAGGATTGGACCTCTATTTTCCTGTTATCTCAATAAAAGAGAGATTATAGATTCTGAAGAGCAAATCATGAATACACGTAATGAATGTAAACATAATACAGGATAACTCTGAAAGAGTTTCAATTTATATATATGATTTACTGAGTCAAAGCTTCTAAAATTTTGCATTAGGAGTCCTACAGATAAAATAAATCATATCAGGTCTTCACTTTTGCTCTTTATATATTCTATTTCATGAAAGGAATTTGTCTTAAATTCCTTAAATCTTAAATGTGCATTTTTCTGCTCTACTATCTTGTGGTGTGACATTCAATCACATGAGGAAAATCAGCAGTGAGTACTCTCTGGTTTTAACATTGTTTGAACTGGTGCAAGACTTTCTGGTTTGAGCCTAAAACTCTTCTCTCTAAATAACATTCAATGATTAAATAGTCAATCAAAACTGTATTTTCAATGGAAGATCCCTGGCCAACTATTCCTTTATGCCTATTCAGATTACAGCGGGGTGGGCTGTGACTGCTGACTGCCATAAGGAAATATGATAACAATAATAAACGTCAGTTATATGTTTAATTCCCCATGAAGCCTTTCATTAGTCCCTGTCTCTGCTACAGCACTGCAATGGGAATGTGGGAGCTGGAGATATTAGGAGAAGTAGAAACTAAGATCTCTGCAAGAGCCATGACAGACACAAGATGGGGTGAGGGATACAGCTGGCTGGCAACAATTCTGCCTACATAGCATTTAGTTGCTGGTGAGGAGTGTTTTCTAGCTAATCAGGGACCTCTTTCATATTCAGTATGTGATCCATATTTTTTTGTCATCTCGTCTCCCTCCTGCAACATTAAGCATAATATGCACTGATTTCCACAAAACGGCCAGGGTGGGATTTAGCCATAGATGATAGTTTGCTCAAGTACCTCCGCCTACCCTATTGTCTGCCTATTTTTTTATGTGGTCCTACCCTTAACAAGATTTAAACACTGAATAATGTTATCTACATGTGATGTGTGTTATGTGACACAGACTTGAGGTGTGGACCTGAACAATTTTTGTACCATCCATCACATATACACTTACTTAACCTATTCCTTTGAACGAAGCTGTTCCTCTGCAAGCCCAGCAGGGTCAGATCCCAACTGGCAGTCACAAACGACCACGATCAGTAAGGGAGAAAGTAGTCTTGTGTGGGGTCAAGCAGGTGTTACATCTCTGTACACTCTTTTCTTTGGAAGTAGGGATTATTGGAACCCCAAAGTAATTCAATTTTGCTTCCATTTTCGCTTTTCAACTTTCTCAGTGGATGCACTTCAGAAAAGAGCAGCGTGACTCTGAAAATCTTATTTAAAAGAGCATTGTTAACAACAGTATTAGACCCCACAGAGCTTTCAGATGAAAAGTATGTGCAGAATGAAAAGTAATATGCAGAAAATATTTCAGCGGCTGATTCCTTTCTTTATTCATGACACCTTGCTTTTGTCTTCAGCATAGAGAACACTGTGAAGTTCTTTTGTTTCTGGTTGCCTTCTAAACCTTTATTTTTTTTTCCATGTTGGCATATCCAAGCATAAAAAATCTGTTCACAAGCAATGGGAAGAAACAGACCGGATGGTTTGTTTTCAAAGCTAAATGGTTTCAGAAGTCCTAAATATCCTAAATGACCTAATTTTAGGATCAAATCTGACTTGACTTATCCCATTAAAAGGCTCAGTCAATTTATTTAGGATATCTTCTGCTATACTTGCTTTCAGAAGCATTTTCTATACTAATGGACATGACAATCTTTTCCACTTTGTCTAGTGTTTATCATGAAGACTACATAGTACTATGATCAATTGTTTCTAGGAATCACTTTGAATTTTCTCATTACTGCAAGATATTAAGTATCTAGGTTATGATTTACTTTAGCAAGTGTATACTATTTCATTTATTTTGATGTGACTTGTTTAAATTTCCATTTCCTTAGCATGTATCTTTGTGTATTGTGAAACAAAGAAAGAATTCACTAACACACAGAATGCATTAGGCATTTGAAGCTGCCCTGTTAGGCAAATACAACAGCGGCACACTGCACTACATGAAACCGAAGCAGCCACCTGGAAGAGAAGAAGAGATGGAGCTCAGCCTATTAGTGCAGACTTTGAAACCATTTTGTCAACAAAATACTCTTCCTTAGTTTGAGTGCAGGGATAAGAAATGACATGAAAATGGGAAATTAGAAGATGCAGCTATCCCAAATGTGAAAATATGAGATGTATTTCTTCTGGTGTTTTGTGCCTGAACTAACATTAGTTGACTTAATAGATACTGGAATTTCCCCTCATGTAATTTGATTAATATAAGTAAGTGCTATTCAATGCAGTGAATGGCTATGTAGGTGTCCAACCATATCCATGTTTTACTGTATGCCGTATGTTCCTTTGTAGTGGCTGCTAGGACTGTACATTCCTAGTGATACTATCTGCAGGAGGACGGCACTGAAACAAGAAGCTGATGGCAAGTGGTGCACCTGCCACATCAGAGATATGGTATTTAATTAAGTTCACAGCAGGGAAAGCTGCAGTGATGTAACAGGATGCAAATGGAATTGTTGTTATTCATACCAACAAACAACTCTGAGAAAGCAAAAGTTTGAGCTATTTCTTGTATTAAATGCAAACCTGAATATCTGCTGAATAAACATTCCCTTGGCAAAACCTGTTGCTGATTTCCAAGTGGTCTCCATAGCAAGGGAGACAGGCACATTTTGCCTCGTGGCTGATGGGACACAGTGCATGAACCTCTGTTGGCCTGCAGTAAGAGTGTGCCAGGGGTAGGCAGAAGCAGCCCTCCCACTATGGTATGGCAGGACTCATTGCCTGCCTGAGGCACTGATAGATGGAGTAAAAGACCTTCTGTTCAGTGTCACTTTGAGAAAGAGGAGGCAAAATGCTGTCAGGTTTCTGTGACTAATTAGCATCTAACTAAGTAATTATTTTTTCTATCATCATCTATTTCCTTTATACTTGCTTATCTTTTTTATTTTTTAAAAGAGTTTAAGTCCAAAAGTAAAGGCAGCATTCTATCCCACCTCAGCAAGACACAATTTAAACATACAACATTTAATTGTGAGCATTTAAAAAAGTCATATTTATGATTAATAGACAAGTAAACATTGTCACCCTATAAAACAATTGTAATTATTGAGAAATGCCCTGCAACACTTTCTTAACAACCTATTCCCATTGTTTCTTTAGATGGTTTTCAGGTATAACCTGCAGACTAATGGATCACTTTTGGATGCTACTTGCATAGCAACACCTCAGACTATAGGTACAAGAGAAAACTGTCTTCTGTAACTCTTCTCCGTTTTTGTGAAACTATATAGATATGTTTGAAAAGTGATATACAAACCTATGTGAAACTGGTAATTGAATAATGAAAAGATACTCAGTGACTGTGCATGTCTAGGAAGAAAGAATAGGTAAGATTTGTACATTTATCCTGGTTCCACAATAAACAGGCTATCAGAACAATCTACCAGAACAAATTTCTCCTTCTGAAACAAATTTGGGCATAAAGGGGACAACTGTCCTCCCAGATTTCTTCCTGTCATGTGTCCAGGATCTGGTCATCAGATCGTCATCCAGAGATGAGGACTGCAGGATTTATTGTGAAGCAACCCCAGAGCATGGACACAGAACATTTGTGCCTGTTGGAGCTACAGTTATAGACCTGCCAAAATTGTGACTGGCAAACTGAATAACTTAAAGTTTTACTTGTTCATTTTACCTACTTTTTATTTTCTCTTATCTGTCTCCCACAGTATTCTCCTGGGGAACTGGACAACCCATGGCCTGGACAGGTGCACTCTTTACTGAGTAAAGAACTAGCTGGAGGGCCAGGCCCGAAGGTTGGTGGTGAATGGAGTTAAATCCAGCTGGAGACTGGTCACAAGCGGTGTTCCCCAGGGGTCAGTATTGGAGCCCACACTGTTTAATATCTTTATTGATGATCTTGATGGGGGGATTGAGTGTACCCTCAGTTATTTTGCAGATGACACCAATCTGGGAGGAAGTGTTGATCTGCCTGAGGGTAGGAAGGCCCTACAGAGGGATCTGAACAGGTCAACTTCATTGGCTGAGGCCACTAGGATGAAGTTCGACAAGTCTAAGTGCCAAGTCCTGCACTTTGGTCACAACAACTTCAGGTAATGCTACAGGCTCGGGGCGGAGTTGCTAGAAGGCTGTGCAGAGGAAAAGGACCTGCGAGTGTTCGCTGATCCTTTAACACAAGCCACCAATATGTCCAGGTGGCCAAGAAGGCCTACGGCATCCTGACTTGTATTGGAAATAGTGTAGCCAGCCGGAACAGGGAGATGATTGTCCCCCCAGTACTCAGCTTTTTTTGAGGCCATATATTGAGTACTGCATTCAGTTTTGGGCCCCTTATTACAAGAAAGATGCGGAGGTCCTGGATCATGTTCAGAGAAGGGAACATAGCTGGTGAGGGGACTGGAGCACAAGCCTTATGACAAGTACTTGAGGGAACTGAGATTGTTTAGTCTGGAGAGGAGGCTCAGGGATTACCTCTTTGCCCTCTAGAACTACCTGAAAGGTGGGGGTTGGACTCTTCTGCCAAGTAACTTGCAATAGGACAAGAAGAAATGACCTGAAGTTGCCCAGCGTAGGTTCAAGTTGAATATTATGAAAAACTTATCTGAAAGAGCAGTCAGGCACTGGAACAGTCTGCCCAGAGAGATGGTGGAGTCACAGACCATGGAGATGTAACGTGTAGATGTGGTAGAAAGGAAAATGATTTAGTGATTTAGTGGGCAACGTTGGTGGTAGGTGGACAGTTGGGCTAGATGATCTTAGTGGTCTTTTCCAACATTAATGATTTTGTGATTCTATGATTCTGTGATTTTCATAGAAATGACACTTGTAAAATGGAAGTTCTTTCTCTGCTTCGTAATTTTGCTGTTAATATGGCCCTGAACAAGTATCATGCATTGTACATTTTTGAATATTTATACAGTCTGAAGCACTGTAGTGCTTTGATGACTCTGAACTTACTTAGCTTGCCTGAAATATCGACAAATGAACAATTCAAAAACACTTTGGGAAAAATTCATCTATACAAAGGTTAGAATGTTATCACAGCTGAATATGAAAGTCTGTAAAATACCACAGTAATGCTCAGACTTCATATATTGTTAACAGAATCATATCATAGAATCATTGAATGGTTTGTGATGGAAGGGACCTTAAAGATCATCTAGTTCCAACCTGCCTGCCATGAGCACGGTTGCCAACCACTAGATCAGGCTGCCCAGGACCCCATCCATCTTGGCCTTGAACATCTTCAGGGATGGAGCATCCACAACTTATCTGGGCACGCTGTGCCAGTGCCTCACCACCCTATGAGTAAAAAATTTAGTCCTAACGTCTAACCTAAATCTCCCCTCTTTTAGTTTAAAGCCATTCCTCCTTGTCCTGTTACTATCAACTGTGTAAAATATTAGGCTCCCTCCAGTTCATAAGCTCCCTTTTAGTAATGGAAGGCCTCAACAAGGTCCTCCTGGAGCCTTCTCTTCCCCAGGATAAACAAGCTCATCTCCATCGACCTTTCTTCATAGGAGAGATGCTCCAGCCCTCTGATTGTCTTTATGACCCTCCTCTGGACCCACTCTGACAGATGTATGTCTCTCTTGTGCTGGGGGCCCCAGGCCTGGACACAGTTCTCCAGATGGGGCCTCACAAAAGCAGAGTAGAGGGGGGCAGTCACCTCCTTCATCCTACCGGCTGCCTCCCTTTTGGAGCATCCCAGGATACAGTTGGCCTTCCTGGCTGTAAGCACATACTGTTGGCTCACATGAAACTTTTAGTCCACTAGAGCAAGAACCTCCAAGTCCTTCTCTACAGGGCTGTTCTCAATGAATTCTTCTCCCAGCCTGTAAATGTATCTGGGATTGCTCTGACCTATGTGCCTCACCTTGCACTTAGCCTTGTTGAATCTCATTAGGTTATCGAGTGCTCACTTTTTAAGGTTGTCCAGGTCCCTTTGGATGGCATCCCTCCCTTCTGTTGTAACAACTTCATCACTCAGCTTATTGTAATCAGCAAACTTGCTGAGGGTACACTTAAGCCCACTGTCCATGTCATTGATAAAGATGTGAAAAAGCACCAGTCACAGGGGTCTCAATGGGAGACACTACTAGTGACTGGCCTCCACCTGCACACAGAGCCACTGACCACAACACTCCAACTGCAGTCTTCCAACCAGTATGTACTCAACAGTCTACCCTTCAAATGTATGCTTCTCCAATTTAGAGATAATGATGTGGTGTAGGACCATGACAAAGGCCTTTCAGAAATTGAAGTAGATGACATCAGTTGCCCTTCCTTTGTCCACAGATGCTGTATGTCACTCCATCACAGAAGTACACCACATTGGTCAGGCACAATCTACCTTTGATGAAACCACGCTGGCTGTTTTGGATCACTTCTTCATCTCCCATGTGCCTTAATACAGCTTCCAGGAGTATATGCTCTATGATCTTTCCAGACACAGATGTGAGGCTCACTGGCCTGTAGTTCCCTGGGTCTTCCTTTCTCCCTTTCTTAAAAATGGGAGTTGTGTTTCCCTTTTTTCAGTCAGTGGGGTCTTCGCCCAACAGCCACGATTTTTCAAGTGTAATGAAATGGCTTGGCAACTACATCAACCAGTTCCTTCAGAACCCTGGAATGTATGACATCTGGCCCAAAGACTTGTACACATTCAGCCTCATGAGGCAGTCTCAGACTTGCACTCCTCTTACACTGGAAGGAATTTTGCTCCCCTGATCTCTGCTTAGAGGTTTAAGGATTCAAAATACATGGGAATCCTGACTGCTAGTGAAGACTGAGGCAAAGAATTAATTGAATACCTCAATAACCTTGAATACCTTCTCCATCTCTGTAGTTGCTGTTATTCTCTTCCCATTGAGCAGAGGGAGTGTACTCTCATTTGCCTGTATTTTTCTGACCAGTGATGTACCCTCTGAACCTCTTCTTGTTATTTTTCACATCCCTCACCAAGTTCAGTTCCACTTGCACCTCAGCTTTCCTGATCCCATCTCTGAACATTCAGACAGCATCCCTGTATTATTCCCAGGCTACACACTCCCAAGGAGCTTTGAGTACTATAAACACTACTGAGACAGTGAGTCAACAATAAAAGCATATTGGAAATACTACTCTTCAGTAAGACACAACCTTCCTTTTCCCTTCATACCACTGAACATTCCCCAGAGACTGGGTGAAAGTCTCTTTTCTCTAAAACCAGCAGAAGACTAGAACTACACCATGAAACAGTGGTGTGGATGCTCTTTTTGACCCTCTACTGGCTAATAAGAACATTCAGGATGCTGTTTAGTAACATTTATCTGAGAGGATTTGAACCCAAACCTCCCAGGAGAGTGCCCTAATTAGTACCCCATGAGTTAGCCAGCCTAGGCTGAGGATTTGCACACCCAAAGACTTTTGCTGGAGCTACTCTGATGTCTGTCAGAGTTTTTGTTTACAGAATTTATGTTTGAACGTGTGCATATTTCCTGACCATCACACAGACCACAGTCTCATATTAAGACATTCAGGCCATTCTTCTGTTGGAAATTTTCTGTTGCCTGGTTTTCCAGTGCCGTAAGGGCTAGGTGTAGTTTTTGAAGATCTAAATTAGGCATATAATTGATACTTTAGATACCTAAATCTCTTTTAATTCCCCACGAGACCTAGTCTTCAGCACATATTCTCAAGGTTTTCCCAAGAAATAACTTCTTTTGTAGCAGAGAGAGAAAATTATGCGGGGAAACATTACCTACAGGCTTATTATAAAATCCTGACTGTGCAGTAAAGATGCAGCTGCTTGCAATTCATCACCTAACTTTCCTTAAGTTCTATTGGTGGATGCCTTTAATAGCTACATCTCTGCCAGCAGATGTAACACTGTTTGCATTTATATGCAATATTTAAATATATATAACTGCTTAAAGCATACATTTTTTTTGTCTGTTTTGCTCTGTCTTTTTTTTCTCTCTTACCTAAAAGCTGCATAAAACTGCATATTTTTGTATTGGAGCCCCAATTTTGCCATCTACTCATAGAAAACATTGTTGATATCAGTGAGGTTTCATGCTTTCTGAGGCCTGCCTATTCAGGTTGAATTGTCTTTATCTGAATTCAGTAAGAACATATAAGTGCATGCTTAAGTCCATCTCGCCTTGCTAATATTCTTATGAATGAGCTATATTCTGTTGATTTTAGCTGAGCTGAGCATCACATTGAAATCAGCCATACACTAAAGTGCTTTTCTTTATTAGAATTTACTAAATGATATGATAAAAATGCAATCTACTAACGTATGCTTGTGAATGGGTGTCTATTTTTCCAACACAGTTTTTCAAATCTGAAAAAAATTAAACCTTCTTTCATTTCAGTAATAACTTGCTAAGATCTTTTCTGCTGAAAAATACCACTTACAAATACAAAGAAAATAGTTCTTCCTCCCCATGTGTCCCTGACTTACATTATTTGTGAAAACAGCCATGCTATGTTTCAAAATGATTTCTCTCTATATGTGCTGAACCAATAATCTTTTCTGCTCAATCAATCAAAAGAAATGAGTAAAGAAAGTATGTTCTTTTTCTTACAGTAAGTCTGAATCTTTGACTATAGTAGCATCTTTTACTACTGATGAGCTACATCCTTATTTTGGTTGGCTATGAAAAAGGAGGTGCTTGTGGATGGAAAATTGGACGTATTTTTTGTTTTGAGTAATAAGTTCTGTTCTTCTTGCAGACCTTGAACATTAAACACTGCTACAAAATAAGGCTAAAATGCTCTTGGGAGGGTAACAAGAAATACAATTACGTGTACAAGCTCCCTTTTTCCTTTAGTGCTATACACATTGTGTGCAGATGTAAATTAGAGCTCAAGAGAGCTTGTGTGATAATGGCCTTCATCTTGACCAGAAAAGAACAATCTGGGGATGAAGCAAGAGAACATTCCTGTTGTCATTCAGTTTTTCACTCAAACAGAAAAAAAAGCATTTTCTGTATAGATTATGACTTATTCAGAAATCAACCCCAAAGTTTATTTCTCTGATTAGTCATTTACAGAACTTCTTTTGTTATTCAATACAACAGACTAATGATTTTTAATACCATCTGGAAGAAGGAAATTCTGCAACATTAGAGCTGCACGATATCCATACACTAGATATTTATTAATTTACCATGCAGCTGTCCAGAAAAAAAGGAAAAAAAAAAAAAAAAAGGAAAAAAAACCCTCTGAGAAGCAAGGCATGTGTGTATGTATATGGAAGAGAGGAAAAAAATAATGTTAATTTTTTGAACTAGAAATCTTGAATACAGACATGATCAGTGGTTCTTGGTGTGGAACACTTTCACTCTTCCATTGCCTACAGCATCTGTTTTTACACTGACTGCATAACATCTCTTACCCTATACTTTTTGTACAAAATAAAAATGCAACTCAGCCACGCTATCTACAGTAGCAATGTACAATAAGCAATAAGCATTGTATAGAACTACAATTGTGAGAAAAAAAAAAAAAGAAAATATTGACACACAGCTTTAGTTTTAAAATCTCCAAACAGATGGCTATACTTTGAAATCATGAGTATTCTCCACAGACAAAGGACTTTTGTCTAAATGGATATGATTGCGGAATCAGGGTGTATGTAAATGAAAATAGAAACTTGTACAATATTACACACAGAGGTCTGTTGATACATTGAGAATGTAGAAACAGGACAAAGTTTCCACAATCTAGGTGACAACATGAATGCCTTGAAGACTGTGCAAAGCCTGCTTTTGTTCTCATAGAAATTCTCTTCAACCAAGGAAAAGACCTATTGAGAAATGAAAATCATAGAAGTCTACCTGAGGAATTTTCTCCCTCAAAAACTGTTCATTTATGTCAGAATTTGGCTTAAAAATGTATCACTATAACAAGCCTTGGGAAAAGAAGACTGAAAGGGGATCTGATTATTTTTATAAATGCTAAAGGGAGGTGGAAGGCTTAAGGATGAGGATAGGCTCTTCTTGGTTGTGTGTAGTGATAGGAGCAACGGCCTAAAACCTGAACATAGGAAGTTCCATACAAATTGGCAGAAGAAGGATGAAGCACTGGAACAGGTTGCCCTGAGAGGTTGTGGAGTCTCCTTCTACAGAGATATTCAACACCCTTTTGGATGCCTGTGTATGGTATCTGCTTTAGCAGGGGGTTGGACTCGATGATCTCTTGAGGTCCCTTCCAACCCCTGTGATTCTATGATTCTGAAATGCTGTGTAATTGTAGAGCATAAGATTATGCTGAGATTATAAATTTGAGGGTTTCATGTAAAAGTGAACACCATTGTTTTTCAAAGTCTACGTTCTGAACTTCACTCTCTTGAATGCAATTGATATAAAGCCATAACTGTTTTGTTTCTATCTTTTCCTTTTGATCAAAAACCCATTATTCATAGAGAAAATCAGGCTTTTCTGAATATGTATCTGTAGCTGTATTTGGGAACTAGAAATGATTTAGACATTTAAGTTTATACAGACAACTATCCAGATTTTGGTCGGGGACTTCTTTGTTTGTTTTTGTTCTGTAAATGAGGATCCAGAAGCAAATGCGCTGAGCTATTTGGGGAGTAGAGGGAACAGAAACAGGTGAATGACAGGGGCAAAAATCACCAAAGTGTTCAAATCAAGACTAACTGGCAGAGGAAACCATCCAGTTAACGTCTCTATTACAATTGCAGTCCTTTTATTATCCTTGCTTTCTCTTAAGCATATCACAAATCAGTGAAATTTTGGAGAGCAGTTACTATAGCTGTCCATCTTTTCACAACTGGCTATCATGCAAAGATCCTGATCCTCATTTAAAACTTTTGAGTAAAAGCATGTAAAAAATTAATTGATGTATTGTTAAGGTTAGTAATGGTTAGTAACGAACATCAAAATGAAATGGAGAAAGTCTGAAAAAGAAAAAAAAAAAGAAAAAAGAAAAAAAATGAAGTTAGAAGGTACTATAGGACAAATTTCTTTGCAGATATGAAGAAGAAGTTATTTTGTTTGGATTGCAGGTTGTTGAACTGCAAGAAACAGAATGATGTTCCTCTTTACAGATTTGGAAAAGTTCACAGAGTGTTTGCGTATATTTACTCAGAAAAGCACATAAATATCTGGTAGAACTTCTTCCATGTTCCTAATGCTGTGAAACCTGTATGCTTCAAATGCTGGCCTTTGATATGATGATGTATGAGTTTGGGATGAACTTCTGATTTGGGATTTAACTGATAAGACGAGCCATGAACTATGATTTAGTTATATTTACTGTAATCATACTTCAGCATTGACAGGCTAGCACTGTCAACATCTCTTCACATAGAATAGTTTTAGTCTTTTAGCACCTAAGCAATCACACTTGCCCAAACTTGTGACTATTTCCAATTGACAATGCAGCGCTTAGAAATGTTTTGCAAAAAAGATTATGAGAACAGAAAGATAGTGAACATTTATAATTATTTTTGAAGCAGAGGGAATAATTTCCATACAATTTTTAAAGGACAGGCAGAATATGCTCTGATCTTCCAACATGGCATTATTTATTATATCCTTAAAGTATTTAGCATTCCAAGCATTTGGAATAAATAAACAAATAGAGCATGGAATCTGAGGGTATTCAACATCAGGTAGTTAATTTGATTGAAACCTATCCATACTATCTTGCATTAGATGAAACAACTTTCATTATTAGAGCTCTAGTTTTGAAAAGGACTGCAGCTTCCTAAGAGACCTTTTTTTCCACATCCACATTTATTGAAATCTGCACTGAATACTTATTTCTATATTTAGATGATGGTAACACACTCATTCACAGTGAACAAATTAGTTTGAGTTAGAATCCAATCTATCTGACTGTTCAAGGGAATAAAAGTGCATGGGAAGTATTCTCAGTGTTCTTCTGCAGGTGAGTCACTTGCTCTCTTACTCATTGGAACAAGTCAGTAAGTGACAGGAGAGTCCCGGTGATGTAATTGGTTTTGTATCCTGAACTGTAACGTGAGCATTTTGAAGACAACCGCTGCTTGTTTTTTCTCACCAGCATGATTTTTTTTCTGTTTCCTCTCTCATCCTTAACATTTATCAGATTGATCAAATCTTTCTCTTCACTCAAAGAAAATATTTTGATCCTATTTCACCTTGAGTATTGCATGCAGTTTTGAGCCCCTCACTATAAGAGGCCCTGGAGCATATCCAAAGAAAGGCAATTAAGTTGTTGAAGGGTCTGGAGCGCAAGTCTTATGGAAAGCAGCTGAGGTAACTGGGATTTTTCATTCTGGAGAAGAGGAGGAGGCTCAGAGGGGACCCCTTACTGCTCTCTACAACTGCCCAAAAGAAGGTTGTAGTGAGGTGGAGGTCATCCTCTTCTCCCAGGTAACTGTGATGGGATGAGAGGGAATGGCTTCAAGTTGTGCCCGGGGAGATTCAGATTAGATATTAGGAAAAATTTAATCTCAGAAAGAGTGTTGAGGCATTGGAACAGGCTGCCCAGGGAGGTGGTGGGGTCACTTATCATAGCTGAGAGTTATTTTCATTCCCCTGGGCCCAGAAAGTACATTATTTCCTTACATAATGTAGGACAGCTGTAGCAGGAGGTATTACGAGAGACCCTAAAGCCTGAAGACTTGGGCTTGCCAGGATCAGTAGATATAGGTCCATGCAGGAAAGTGATATGAACTTTGGTCACTACCATTTTCTCACTGATTTCCCAAAACACAGTACTATGCTTTCTGTTTTTTATAAGCATTTTTTTGTGTGTGATTTTGATGGGTGAGGAGGAATCCAGTAGAATCTTTTATGATGGAATCGACTCAGTTTTGTGGCTATTTTTCAGGCCAATGAAACCTGGGATTTTTTTATTTTTATTGATTTATTTTTTTTTATTTTTTAATAAATATATCATTTGTCTGTATTCATCTGTTCTGCTCTAATGTGGCAAGCAGTAAGCAGTGAAGTGATGTATAGCATCCATTCGTCTTACTAGATGGTAGGAATAACTGAGTTGAGGGGTTAATTAAGGGAGGTGTACCCCAGCAGAGGATCTACTGCAAACATAACAGCTTCATCTGTGAACAAATGGAAATGGAAGGAGTTGAGGGCTTCCAAATGATTTCTAGCCATTGGAGATCACTCCAAGATTGAGTGAGTTTTTTTTGCCAGGATTTCTCAATCTGAGTTGGATCCTGTGCTATAGAAGATAATCAGAGGACAGATTTTTACTGAATAATTAGCTATTTGGATAAGGAATCAAAGGAAACAGGTTTTCTCTTCAGATCACTACTCTCTTAATTGATGAAAAATATAATATGTAGAAGACTTTAGACTTGCAACGAATAAGGAATTTGCTAAAAGTTTGAAAACCCCTGAATTTACTTAAATTACATATCAATCAATCATATTCTTAATTATTCTCCTCTGTGTAATGGTAGATAATCTAAATCGAGTAATGAATTTCCTCTCCTAACTTTTGCATTTATTTGACCCTTGCATTTTGAGATACAAACCAACTGGTTAGAAAAAAATACACTAAAAAAAAAAAAAAAAAAAAAAAAAAATTGTGTTTTTTGAATAATTTAATTCCAATTAACTGTGACTGGAATAGGAATTTAGTGAAAATCTGAGGAAAAAAAAAAAAAAAAGAAAAGAAAAAAGAAAAGGAAAGCAGGCATTATCAGTGTTTCTTCTCATCCTAATGTGGGCCATTATTTAATCTGAGCATATGATGTAACTGATAATTGCATCTTGCATATCCTCAAAATTGAAATTGTTATGAAGATGTTTAGGTCTCATCACACCTTCATTTTCCTTTGTACTATTACAGTGTAATGATGCATATAATACGGTGATGTACAATGTTGATGGATTAGTCTTAAGATGAATGGAGTGGTATTATGATAACACAGTGTTTCTTCTGCCAAGCAAGGTGTGAAACTATCATGTTAAATTTGATTTATAATTGTTTATTTTTTGAAAGTGCTGCCAGTCAGGTATTGTCTTGTCAAAACAAGCTTGTAAAAGAGAAATAACAACAGAAATTTTGAAAATAAGAATTATCTTTGGTGGCTAAGGGCATTTTATTAACTAATCCAACTAAGTTATCTGTATAATATTTGATTACTTATTGGTTCATGCCTCTTCTTTGCTCAGGAGGGATTAAGATAATTACTCAAAACAAAACAAACATCTGTTTTAATCTTTATTTCCATAACTCTTTGAGCTTGATTAATTTATTCCTGTAACAAAACGGGCTGAATTTTCTTTTGTGCTATCCTTTCACAAAAGAGTGTGCAAGAGAGTTTATGGTCAAATCTTAATATATGAAGTTTTCCAACCATACAGAAAGAGAAAATGATGATAAACTATGGTCTGTTGTGTTTCATCATCTCTCTTATTTATATTTCTGTAGCAACCAGTAATCTAATTTAAGGACAGCACTGTATGAACACATGACACAAGATAGGCCTTGTCAAAAAGAGCTTATGATTTAAATAAAAACAGCTATAAAGAAGTGACTTGGATAGCCACAGGCCAAGCACTTTGTTGGTTTCCCTGTCTGTCTTCTTACTCACAACACCTTTCATAGTACGCATCTCATATCTGCTTTAATTTTATCTGGGGAGTTGGGGAGAGTGTGAAATTGTCTGTACACCACATAAGTGATTACACTGTGGTGTACTTCTCTGATTTCTTTCAAAACAATTGCAATGTGATTACTCAACCATGTAAAATAGTGAATAACTAGGGCATAGAAAATGTAACTTCAGTAAGAAAATTCAGTTGTTTCAGTGATTATTAATAAATTTTTATGTTGAAATATACTTATTTAGGTTTCTCTTGAGAATGGGACCAAAGCGTAACAATTAGCAGCATTCCAGAAAATGCAGAATTTGGAACATGTGAAGAATGGGAATTAGTTGTTCGCATTTCAGGAGCAATTGCTCCCATGGACCTCATATCTCTTAAATCAGCTAGAAGACCATCTGCTCCAAAGGAATTATCAATTACTATATCCCTGCTTAAAATAGCTTTAGGTACTCAGTTATACTTATCTTTGTCTCTTTTTTTACTGAAAGGATTTCTAATGTGTCTATTAATCCATTAAAAACTTTCATAATGAAGTTCCAGTTAAACAGTGTGACTTGCTGCAGTAGTCATCATACCCAAATGCAGGTTCTATTTATAGCAGTTTCATAGTCTGTTGCATCTGAAACATACAATATATAAAAATAAAAATAAAAAATTCCTGCTGTGAACTAAAAAAAAGAAGACCATATTCCTTTTGCTTTTTATCCTGTGCTAGTCAGCAGCACAGGGAAAACAGGGCCAGCTCCTTAACTGAGCATCTCGCTTATAACTTTTAAAAACTGGAAATTCTGTATTTTCAAGCATCTGCTATTATGATCATCTTGGAAACTTTTTTTTCAAAACTACTACTGACCAGGGTGGACAATTTCATCCCAAACATATTAGATTCTATATTCTTAGAAACTTAAGCTGGACTCCTAGCCTCTTGTTAGTATTGAATATCACAGATCATATAACTGGGTTATAAAGATCCACTTTACCTCTTGTTTCTGCATGGAAATATTACATCAACATATTTGCTATAAACATTTGATGTGTGGGATATTTCTATTATTTCATCAGAATTTTTGTATTTGATCACAGCCATTTGCCTGTTTTCCTATTTTAACGGAACAGCATGGGCATGTCCAGGCCAGGATCACTGAGGCAGAGCATTGGAGCTCCAGAATTTATCAGGAAATCCAGAGCCATCTGGGCCTGTCCTTGCAATTTGATGATTCCAATCCAACCAATGTTACTGGTTGTTTGCTTTCTGCTAAAAAGCATTTCTATTTATTAGGAAATGCCTGTTAGACAGTTTGACACTAGAATTTGGCACATGTCTTTAGATTAACTTGGCCAAAGTGATTTATAGCTGTTTGATCATGACCAGCATCCATTAGTGGAAAATGCTGTCCAAGTGAAATCTCATGAGAGGTGAGCACATTAGGGGATTGTTAGGGGCTATCCGCACAGCCAGTGCCCCAGCCACCTCTGAGTGCAGGAGCAATTATATAATGGCTCACCTCTTGCCATGCAACCAAATATTTAGAGACCTTTAAAATCCTATTTTTATTCTTATTTTGCCTTCCTGTACTTTCAGAGATGGACAGAATTCAGTCATCAGCGCTGAATAACTGCTCTGCAGAAGGAGTGAGCCAAATTAGGGACTGCAATCTGATGCCGTTTCAGCGATTAACACCTGATCCTCACATAGCCCTATTAGAACTTCCTAAATGTAGTAAGCATGAGTAAGCATATCATTATCTGATCCTAGCTGAGCTTGAAACCTTCACATCTGATGGCATCTCTCGTTCAGTGGAAATGAATTAATTGTCCTGTACATTAAATATTATATGAGAAAGGGAGGAAAACGAGTGACAAATGCCCCTGCTACTTACTGAAGAAAGTAACTGGATCATCCTTTATCCTCGTAATGAATTTTGTAGATAATACAAAACTATACTACAGAAAATTGGGGAGCTAAAAATGAAAACTGACCATCTAAATAGAAACACAGTACAGTAAATACTGACTGATAAATTTGTAACAAGCTAGGTCATCATAGCCTTTATATTTCCCCTATTTCACACCTACTGTCAACATTTCAGAAATATTGGAATTCATTCAGTGTATGATAGTGGGATTTTCTCACACAAAATTGTGAAGCCAGCAGTACAGATCCCTTGCCTATCCCACTGGGAAAGCTCCTGATGTGATGGGATGCTTTGCATGAAGCTTTCTAAGTTTGCTGGGATAGCTACAAGGCCTTAGAAATAAAGACAGACACACGTGGTAAACATTAACACCATTGTCATTGGCTCTATGCCAAGTTTTTAGTTGGAAGATACAGCTAGCAAGAAGCATCTCTGTCAAATTTGATAATGTATGAGAACTGTGGGTTCTGTTTTTATTTATTTATATTAACTTGATTGAGTCTTCCTTAACAAATATAAAAAAGGGAAAAAAAGATTTTTGCCCGAACACCTCTGACTCTTTTCCCTGCTCACCTGTTCTGCTAATCAATACCAAGATTGTTTCAATGTAATTTTTAGAGCTAAGTATATTGCTACCATGGTAGTTATGGTGTGACTCAAAAGACACAGTATTTAAAATTATATTTATTTCCTCTTGTGCTATGAAACCATCTAGCTTTATTTCTATTCATTAAAAAAATTATCAGTGCATAATAAAATAAATACAGAAGCATTTGAACAAGGAAAATTCTTTAACATGTAGCAAAAAGAACTACTTAAGTATCTACATTTTGATTTTTCTACAGTCCTATTACGTTTCATGTGGGCCTATACTTGAAAAAAATAATGTTTTAATGTTTATAATCTCAATTCAGGTAAGCAGATGTATGTATGACCTAAACTGTAGATACTTTCCTAAATGATAAACTATCTGTCTCCTGTCTTCCAACGCAATAAGGAAAACATAAATATCTACACTAAAACATAGCATTTATTTTTTTTCCTGTGCTTGGATCTATGCACAATCACTATTTCCATTACTTGGTTATGATGGCAGAGAATGCACTTCTTTTTGTGTTTCTCCAGCCCTCCAGTGTCTTTCTCCTCTTCTACTCTCTCCCCAGGTATGAAAATAATCATAGACAAAAATTCAGCTTGGCGTTCATCTTAAAAAAGATTAATAGATTCTTCTAGCCTTCACAAAGCAGGGTTTAATTAAAAGGAGAAACAAACAAACAAACAAACACAAAAACAACTAGGTTTGAATCCACGCTGTGAATACTTGGCGCACACAGTAAATACTTCTCTTCTGTGCAAGATAAAGGGAGAGAACAATTGGAACGGTTTCAAAAGGCCACCACATGAATAAAGGTGTCATCAAGAAATTGCAAATCACTTTGAGTACATTACGGGAATACTTCACCCTTCTCAGAAATACTAAGTGTAAGCCTTTTTCAAGAACTTCACCAGAACTTCTTGTTAATCTAAATTATGTAAGTTATCCCACATGCTAGGAAGATGGATTCTTTAGAAATGTTTGTAACAGATGGCAATCACAAAACATGAATACTTTTTGACTTTTGAGCATGATAGGCTATTACACTTTCAGTGGAAGATTAGTCTTTATTTTTTAAATAATCTCAAGAAAGCTGTTATTGCTATTAGGTACTGGCATTTGGGGACTATGCAACATAAAATTGCCTGGGAATTTTATGGTATGTTGTGGCAGAAAACATAATTTTTAGCACAGTGGATGAGTACTGTGTGTATCCTATTACTCTGGTATGCAATTAATAGAAATCCTCATGTAGTACGTTTCACTTAGTGAGTTATAATACTTTGTAGTAGATAACTAGCTAGCAAAGTTTTCCCCATGAAGTCCTCCTAGGAGTAGTCGAAGTGGTAAATCTCCCTTTTGTCAGTGAAATCTATTTAGTAGGAAAGATTTATGCTAAACTGATTTGTGCTTACAGCCCTATTCAAGACTATACCCAGGTCTCTCTTGTTACCTACTTTTTACTTTAGAGCAGTTGCTGCTATCATAACCTCCATCCTTACCCCCTTCCCTTCGCTGTCTATTGTCTGTTTTCACACTACTCCCTGCTTTATAATCACTCACTCACACCCATTTATCACTGGCTTACTCTGTCCTGCCTACACTATATCTCCCATTTTTGTCACAGTGCACTGGTACATTACAAATACAATTAAACCTTTTACGATACTGCAGCTTTTGGCTAATGCATCCCAGCTTCAAGGTTGAAAGATTTCTGATATTACCACTGATATCAGTTCTTTCCCATTTATCGGCAGTGTCTGGACTAATGCAGAAGTGTTGCATTAATTAAAGGAAGCATCCAGTAATGCTGCTGTTTTTGCCAGTCTGACACTGAATTGGAGCTTGATGCCTGCTCATGTTTTAAGAGCCATTCATCACACATGTCATCCCAAAGCAGCCAGCTGTCTGAGAAAAGCCTCATTTACATTTCATCAACTGCACTCCCTCTTCTCCCTACCTTTTGTATAAAGCTTCGGCTTTTTTAAAAGAGCATGGTCTTCAAAAGCAGCTTAGCTAAAATTAGTATTCAATTTAGAAAGATGATATTCTTTAGTTCAGAGGTCTTACAATTGATCTGAGTGGAAAAAAGGTGTCATACAAACATGGTCTTGCAATCTGTCTGTATAAAGAAATTAATGCATTATGGGAAAAGACAAAGATTGTTATGATGAATGAACTACACCTCTATTAGTTCTGTACATTAAGCTGTTAGAATTAATAAAACATTTCATTTATTTTGAAAATTCCTTAAAGGGCATGGGATTTTAAAATCCCAGCAGCTCTGAATGATTCTGCATTATGGGTTTTGATTTCCTTTACTGCGAGACTGACATTGTCTGTGTCAGGTTATAGTCAAGTCATTTTGGGAGGCCAAAGAACATACACAACCATCTCAGTGTGTGGAAACTATGTAGAAGAAAAGAAAAAATAAATGATAAGCTCACACTTCCATTCAGTGACTGACCCGATGAACTAATTTTTGCTTTTACAGCATAGAGCAGAATCTGAAAAGAAATACATACCTACCATACAGCAAAATAACTGAAATGCAAATCTGCCTGAATAGGTCTTATATGACAAATAGTAAGTGTTATAGATGTATGTTTATGTATATGGTTATCTGTCTTAATCTCTGCACAGTCTGGACTGTACAAACACATCGGGACTGGCTTAGCAAAACAAAAACAGTCCAAATTGGGCTCCTGAGTCTCTTCATCTAAACAGGAAAAATAAAGAGTGGTTGTAATGTAGCATGATGTAGTTTCCTGTTTTAAAGTATAGGATATAGTAATTTCTGAGCCACGTATAAGAAGTTTCCAAATCCTTTATTCTTTAAACTAAAAGCTCTAACAGTCTGTTCCCCCACGCAGTGAATCTAACCTACCCATCATGACTGAAGTTTTTCTCTGTTACCAACGGAGAGAGACAGAGCCTTGCCTGCTCAATAGGTGTCCAGAGCCAAATCTAATTTAAGGGACTTATGCTCTGGGGTGTGCCGAGACAAGAGGTATGTATTGGATTTTTGTTGTCCTAACTGCAGAGGAGCATTAATATGTGCCTGGACCTTATTCTGAGTGCTTCTGGAAGTGGCTGGAGTATGCATCTGGGAAGATCCCATAGTTCTAATATAAATGAAAAAAAAAAAAAAAAAACAGAACAAAACTGGGAATAGGTGCTTAATTATCAGAGAATTTGAGATGAATTCAGTAACACAGGCATAGTACATGCTAAGCTACTGGGCGAAATCCAATCCTTAGCAGCTCCTAGACAAATATTAGAGAACAAATACTTAACTTTAGACTCATATACTTAAGTCCAGGTTATTTCAACAAGGTTTAGGAAATGAAAGTTTTGCTGAATTGGCTGTATGGTTGAAACGTTGAAAAGAAAATGCATATTTACATTGGCTGTACAAATGTTAATTTCTGTTTATTCTGATTTTTCTTATTTTAGCAGCCACATGGTAACAGTCAAGGAGGATGTGCCTACTCCCTCTTACACCTCTGAAGTTAGAAGGTCACAGTCATAGCTGGTTTCTGCTTTTTTTGGATCTATGTTTATGCTGCATTTGAGAAAACTACAGCAACTGTGACATAGTTTTGCATGTGGATGATTTGCTTTTGAGCTTTTGCAGCACAGTCTCTCATCAGCAGAGTACTGGGCATCATCTCCATCTGAAGCCATAACAGGTTGTTGTGAATGATGCACATGAAACTTTCACCTGTAATTTGAGGGGTAATTTCAACTAGTTTTTCAACCAAAGCAATAAATAAGCATATGGTTTCTCCATATCTCCCTGTGTCTACATCTGTAAGTTTTTAATGTTTAAGTTTTCAGTCTATATTTTATATAGTGTTAACATTTTCGACATTATGTCCATATTTTATAAAGAATGCACAAAACCATGAGAAACATAAGTCTTATATACAATTATTACTGTTATCCTTTTAATAATCATTGTTTTACACTGTGTAAAGACAGAGCCTTAGAGAGAACATTTTCTATGACATATCCAGTTGCTGCCACTCTCTGTCACATTCTTTCTTTTGCTACACACACCACAGCTGTTGTTTGTGTGACACCATATCTGTTACCACTGTTTCTACCACAGAGCTAGAAAAAACAGCAGTAGTTGACTTAAATTTGTAGGTTGTCAAAATTTAATACAGTGGTATCTGTTATCCTCTAAAGGGCTTCTCCATGGAGTTATTTAATAACACATTTTGGAGCGTGCATGGTAAGACAATTTGAATGTATCTATAATACTTTAATGTTTCTTATAATTTTGCAAATAGCCGGCTTTTAAATAGTATAGAAATAAAGATCTTAAAATAAAATTGATTTCAATTTCCTGGGTTTATCATATTACAGACCGTCTCACCAGTGCATTTTAAAGCACATGTCCATTGTTATATAACACACACACACAAAAAAATCCTCTTAGTTATTTGATATCTGCTGTGAAATTAAAGCTTTTTTATGATCCCTATTTTTAACTCAGTTGCCTCACTGGGCTAATCAATTATCCCCAAATTATAAAACTTCTCCCTTGCCCTGACAAATACGGCTTGATTCACTTTAGTCTTAATATATTTTCTATTAGTGTGATTAACGCTTTTATATAGGGATTATTACCAGAATCAGACTTGCTTTTAAATTCTTTAAAAGTTGTCATAACACTTTTGTGTGATTTATCAGATACACAATTATTAAACCTTTTTCTCAATCTTGGACCAAAATATATGTACACATAATCTTATCTCTATTTCCAGATGGAAAACAGGAATTATTTGTAAAAGTAATTAGAGAGGATTGATTCCTAATCAAATTAAAAGACTTGGAGGACTTGTGAACCCAATTGTCATTTAAATAGCATCAGAACTGGTACCTGAATAGCCTAGCAGTTCCAAAGGCAAAGCAATGATGCTGGTCCTTAAGAAAGCAATGAAGAACAGAGCAAATATGTGACAACAACATCATTTTATGTGAAGACTTTACAGCCTACACTCAAAGCAAACAGGGTCAGACTGCGTCTGAGAGGCAGGGTGGAGACAGTTTGGCAGGGCAAGGCAGTAGAGTGGCAATTTAGGGCTCAGTGAGTGGGAAGTTGCTTTACATGTAAAAGACAGAGAGGAGGCTGAGAGGAAAGGTGCCTCCTGGGCCTTTGTCTGGAGGGATAAGGAAGGCTACTGACACAGGTTTTGGGCTGCTGGAGAAGAGAGAAACACAGGGAAATGCTGGAGGAGTAGCATGGATATGGCAATGCCAACCCTATTACAGCATGCCCTGGCTCCACCCGTTTTCCTCAATTGCAAAATATTGACATAGGCCTGCTGTGCCTGTGGGCCACATCCTGCTGCTGCCAGAGCAAAACAGGTTAAAGACAGCTTTGTCATGAAAGGGAAGTGCCCTACCACATTGTTAGCATCTGGTGATGTTCATCAGGAGTCTGCCCCTGCAGCCTAAAAAAATTGCTGCGCCTCAAAATGAGCATGATGCAGGGGCAGCAGGTGAAGGCCATAGGTGTTCAGAGTTCCAGATATGATAGAAACAGAAGAGGAAACCACAGATATATCTGTGGAACTTGCTTAGAAGTGCTTATGTATGTGTTTGCTGTCCCACAGAAATATGATGTCTTCCAATTTGTGGAAACTCAGAATGTATTGGACCAGTGGTAAGAGGGCAGGTTGCCCCTTAAAGATGGCAGTAAGAGAGACCTAATGTGTTAGGGTTTGTACATGGTACCAGAAAACGAGTGTCAGGCACTTGAGGAAGGAGCATGGGTCGCTGGAGGATCAGAGTGGTCCCGGAGAGACGGGACTCTTAGTTCATTGCAGTAGCCCTTTCTTCCTCCCTTCATACAGAAACCCTCCTCCCCACCTCTTACAGGATCGCTTGTACTAAAGAACAATGAATGAGAGTAGCCTGAGCAGTGCATAAAGAAAACACAAATAAGGGGTCTGAGCTGAGGTAAGAAGAGCAACTGAACTGAAGATGAAACAGAGAAACACAGCCACAAGGAAGCCTTAAAAAAATGGCTGTGTGCAATGATTGCTTGTGCGCAGGCCTTGAGGGTCCTATTTGGCAAAAATAAGCAAGTTCCCTCTTTCTGTGCTTACAGGATTTCTCCAGATAGCCATACCCTTCTCCCTTCTTTCTGTCGTCTTTTTTCCTTGAATTTCCATTATCATGTTCTGGTTCTCCTTAACATTTGTTCTTTTTTTGTTCTTCAAGAAGATCTGATGAGACAAAAATATACTTTTAGAAATATACAGAAAAGGCTTGTGATTTTGGCCAAAGGTACTTGCCCTTGTATATTGGTTCTTGTAAGCTTTTTCTATAGAGCAACCCTTTTACGTTTCAGATTCATGATTGTGCAGTGTGTAAATGTGAAAGAGACTGTTGAAAAGCTGATTGGGAAGAATTATTTTTTTTTTGTAAACTGAATATTTGTGAATTAAATCATCTTAAAAGCTTCTATTTATATTTGAATCTCACTCAGAATAAATTTTGGAAATTAAAATTTATATTAAACCATTAGGAATTTAACTGTGACTGTGAATGATTGTCATGGAAATTTATTTTCCTCATAATTACATTTGTTTCAGTAAGAGAAACAAAAATAGAAATTGCAAAATCTCATTCATTTAACAAAACAGAACAGTTGCTGTGACTGTTATAGGATTGCAGTCCAGACTGGGTAAGGCTCTGGAATAGTGAGATAATTTGTGAAACAAAATGCATATGCAAATTAGTTGATCAAATCGCTACACTATTTTCCCCAGCACTTTAAGTAAAAGAAGGAAAAAGCAAGACAAACAGTAACAAGATATCAGAATATACGTTATTATTGTTAAAGTCATGTAATACCAAGCACAAGGAAAATGGAATTTTCAGCACTTGTGAGGCCAAGGACAGCAGTAATTTCAGCTACAATGCAGTATAACTGAGATTGCATCTGATGCACAAGAGAATAGGAATGGCATTTATTCCATCTGACTTGCATTATCTACAGTGTTGTCTCTCTAGGCAGTGTTCTCTTCCAGGCAGAAGAGAGAAAACAGCTCTTATAGGGACAACAATTCAGTTTGCATGTGGCAGGTTGAATATTACAACACTTAATAGTTCGCAGCAGAACATTAGTAATTAGATGATTTCCAACAACCTGGCAAATGTTAGGTGTTAATTATTATTTGTTAGACTTTCGCGCTTTTGTTTGTTATGTCCTAGAGCTTTTACAGGATCTTTCTATGAGGAAAGCTTTAAACAAGTGGAAGGCCTATGTTAATAGAACATTTCCTGTCTGCACTGTGCAATGCACTATGGAGATAAAGTCCTGTTAGCTGTCACTTTGAAAAAAATGTTCATTTGATGTTAAGACAAGACAAATCTAGATTCCTAAGATTTTCCAGAAGTAATTAATAATTGCCTGTACACTAACTAAAAAAGGTCTTGTTTATATATTTACTAGATCAAAGATATGGCGGGTATTGAAGTATCTGTGTTTTTTCTTCATACATTTGTTATGAAATTTAAACAGGTACTGAAGCATGATCAATGGAAAACAATGGAAGTGACTATTATGAGTAATGGACGTGTCAAATTTTTGTCCAGTGCCTGTTTGCTTCTCTAGGAGTGGAATATGGTCAGGGAATTTATGTGGGGGTTTTTGTTTGTTTGTTTGTTTGTTTTTTGTTGGTGGTGGTTTTTTTTGTTTTGTTTTGTTTTTGAGATTTAAAGAGATAGCAGCATGTGAATTGATAAATAATATTCACACTGTTAATGTGAAAAAGCGTAGACATCTAGAACTTCACAAATGAAAATGTGTCAGCATTTCTGTGTGTAGCCTCTTCTAATGTTAGCCCTTCTGAGACACTCCTTATTAAATATGTAACATCAGGTCTATGGGGAAAGCTCTTTGGAGCTGGATTTAAAATCTCTATCAAGCATTATATTTCTATGGGACTTTATAAACAGGATAAAATAATTTATCATGCTGTAAACATGCTAAAAAAAGTAGCATTACTGACCAAAAAATTCTAACAGCACAGAAGGATAAGGTTCAGTTCTCTAGGGAGGACCTCTGCAAGGAAGTGGCCATCAAACCAGACTTCATCACAGAATGTCTCTCATTAATTTTCAAAATCTGCTGACTTTTTTGAATGGTTACAGCAAATGATTTATGAAATGAAAAATCCTTTCCCAACCCAGTGAGCTTTTCAATCAATGTTCTCCATGATGTGCTGTTTGCTAGTTGTCTCAATTCAGCAACTCTAAAAATATTTAGCAATATAAATGTACATTTTAATAGCTTGCTGTGATCTCTCTGTTGATATCTGGCTTCCTCAATCTGCCTTCATCCATCCACAATATCTGGTGCCATCAGCTGAAAAGTCAGTTTTTCTCAAGGGTTCACCTGAAGGCATTTGCAGTACTGAGTTTCCCCCAGCTCCCATCTCTGCTCTGCTTTGTGTCCCCATCGGTCTCACCAAGAAGTTTTCATTTTCTTTTTTTTTTTTTTTTCCTCTCTTATGAAAAAATTACCAACAATTTATTCTCCATGCCCTCAGGAAAAGATTACATTAAATGAAAACTTAAAGAAGATACGCTGTTGGCTTAGATTTCTAGTTAAACTGCCTGAGCTACAAATAAGTTTTTTGCAAGTTTATTGTTCCTAGCAAACACTTACAGTAATGGTGCATTTGCCAAACAGACAGACTAGTCACTGTCGTGGGAGAGACGACATGACATCTGACTGGCAGAGTGCAGAGGGTCGTTGTTGGCGATGCAGTGTCTGGCTGGAGGCCTGTAACTAGTGGCATTCCCCAGGGGTCTGTGCTGGGTCCAGTCTTGTTCAACATCTTCATCAACGACCTTGATGAGGGGATAGTGGCCACCCTCAGCAAGTTTGTTGATGATACGAAGTTGGGTGGATTGGCTGATACACCTGAAGGCTGTGCTGCCATTCAGCAAGACCTGGACAGGCTGGAGAGCTGGGCAGTAAGAAACAGGATGAGGTTTAACAAAAGCAAGTGTAGAGTCTTGCACCTAGGGAGGAATAATTGCATGCACCAGTACAGGCTGGGGGATGACCTGCTGGAGAGGAGCTCTGCAGAGGGACCTGGGTGTCCTGGTGGATGACAGGTTGGCCATGAGCCAGCAGTGTGCCCTCGTGGCCAAAAGGGCCAATGGCATACTGGGGTGTATAAAAAAGAGCGTTGCCAGCAGGTCAAGGGAGGTGATCCTCCCCCTCTACTCTGCCCTGGTAAGGCCTCATCTGGAGTACTGTGTCCAGTTCTGGGCTCCCCAGTATAAAAAAGACAGGGATCTCTTGGAAAGAGTCCAGCGGAGGGCCACAAAGATGGTGAAGGGCCTGGAGCATCTCCCCTATGAGGAATGACTAAGTGAACTGGGTCTGTTTAGCCTTGAGAAAAGAAGGCTGAGAGGGGATTTGATCCAGGTTTATAAATACCTGAGGTGTGGGGGCCATAGTGGTGAGGCAGGACTCTTTTCAGTAGTGCGTGGGGACAGGACAAGGGGAAATGGGATGAAGCTAGGGCATAGGAAGTTCCGCACGAATGTGCGCAAGAACTTCTTTATGGTGAGGGTGAAGGAGCACTGGAACAGGCTGCCCAGGGGGGTTGTGGAGTCTCCTCTGGAGATATTCAAGACCCGCCTGGATGCCTACCAGTGAGACCTGGTGTAGGGAACCTGCTTTGGCAGGGTGGTTGGAGTCGATGATCTCTAGAGGTCCCTTCCAACCCCTACAATTCTGTGATTCTGTGATTCTATGTTCACTGGCTGTCTGTTACACCACTTGCTGTCAACTCCTTCTCCATAAGTCTTCTCTCAGTGGCAGAACCACTGAGATCTTCTGGGAAGCCAACAGGTACTGTTCCTCTGGGGAAGGGCTGCTTTTTATACCATGTGAGTATCAAGCTTCATTAATCATATACTTTAAACAATTCACAGGAAATCATCAGTAGTAAGTTTCTTATGCATTTCCTGTGTGATTTTCCTGACAGTAAACGTGGAGAGGTGTTTGGCTCTTGGCCAAATAATACAAATGCCTAAAAATAGCCTGGTGTAACACCCAGTATGATTCCCCAGAGAAAAGACCTTGCAAATGCTTTTCATAGGCATATGCGCTGCCATGCACAAACTCTCTGAATGCGGCTAGCTGCTTCTGCATGTGTCTCTCTGCCCTTGAATGACAAAATTCTGCATCCTAGCTGTGCTGCGGAGGGCTCAGAACTCTGAGTTCCATAGAGGCTAAGCTCTATGATGTTCACCAGTTTTACCATTGTTTTACCCATAGCTTCACAGTACTTGAAAATCAAGCAAAACCCCTCTCTGTGATGGGAAGTTCTACTTACTGTTAGGAGTGGTATCACTGACACCTACACAGAAACAAAAAGTGATTTAAAAGATAGAGAAAGCAGTGCCTCAAGCCATTGATGGTGAAGAGTAGGGGTGTCTGAAGCAATGTGGCTGGTGCCTGTGCTGTGCATCTCCAGAGAAGGAAGAGAGGCAGAAGTAAGGATCCTGACAGCATGGGATGGCTCTGGTGCTGTTTCCTGGGGGACACCCAATGCTAGGGCAGGTCTTCAGATACAAATGGCTATTGTTTAGTTATGGCTTTCATTTTATCTGGGATTCTCTGTTTCCTTTTCAGTATTTATGTCCAGTTGGAAAAAGATGCTGTGGAAATATTTATCTTCAGTATGAAAACACAGTAGGAACAGTAATGGTGTACAGTGTAGTGCAGTTTCTATATTGTGTCTGACCAGCACTTGAACAGTGCACACACAGACTTCTGTCAGTCTCCTTGGCTCCAAATGATTTTTGGAAGGCAACAACTTGAGCCAACACTCTTTCTCTCACAGACTTCAAAGATATTCCTGCATAGATGCAAAGTGAAAGCACATAGGTAGCTTATAAATAGCTTATAAATCATAGAATCACTCAGGTTGGAAAAGAACTTAAAGATCATCAAGTCCAACCACAGCCTAACCATAATACCCTAGCTAACAACCCTCCGCTAAATCATGTCCCTGAGCACCACATCCAAATGGTTTTTAGACACATCCAGGGATGGTGACTCAACCACCTCCCTGGGGAGCCTATTCCAGTGCTTAACAACCCTTTCTGTAAATAAGTGTTTCCTGGTATCCAACCTAAACCTACCCTGGCACAACTTACGGCCATTTCCCCTCGTCCAGTCACCTGTCACATATGAAAATAATGCAAATGTGTATCACTTATGTATGTAATAAACATTATCGTCCTGTATGAGGTAAATAAAATGTCCATGAAATTATATATATATATTCTTTTGCAGTGAATTGCATCCTAGGCCATAATAGAATTGCAGCTTTTACATTTCATAATAAACTAGGAAACAGTGCAGCATTGGGAGAGATTTCCAGTGAGCTTTTCCCAAAGCAAGCCAGAAAAGGGGATTTTTAAAACATATCCTACTGTTTATTTAGGGTAGGAATGATTTATTTATTTATTTATTTTTAACAATTGTTTCTTGCCTGTGCCTATCTGTAAGACACAAACAAGGAACAAAATAGTCATGCTAAATTTAGGAATACTGAAGAGATGTTCAAACCTTTACAATTTAGTGGCTTAAAACTAAACCAGAATCCTCAAAGTTTGCAATTCTTTGTCAATAAAAATAGTCTGTCTGGAAGTAAGACTATAATACGATCCTTGCTGTTAATATAGCATGAATGATGTTCAGCTGTGGCATAATGAGAAATGAGGAGAAACAGCAGGTTTTCAGAGTTCCTGGCCATTGGTCTATCAATTACTCATCTTGCTGAGACCCCAGGAGATCTGGCAGTTTCCTGGCTGCAACTCCTTTGAGGCAGCTTTTCTGTGTCAAAGCTGAGAGGAGTCACTGTACTACCTGAGGAAAAGGCTACATGGGAAGTCTTTGTGCAACAAGTCAAGCCTAGCTGAAAATTATGTTCAAGGTAGCATGAGAGACAGTACAAAATGATCTTAATGAATTTGAAGTTTTGCCTTTTTCTTGACTGAAGGGGCTAGAAGTATTATCAGCTGATCAGAGACTGGAATCCATTAGACCAAGCTAGTCTCTGGACATAAGCCTCACAGAATATTTTGAGATGATTCAATCTCCTCATCTCTTTTTTATTTGTCTAGTATTTGAGCGTACACAGCAGCAAAGTCTAAATCCCCAGACCTCAAACTGCAGGTTGTTTCCTTGTTGGAAAACATAAAACTTAATCCTACTTGCTTTTCTCCTGTTTCACAGAGATGTTTTCTTAAACAAGATACAACTGTAAAGTAAGAGAAATGACACCAGGTGTTGTTTGAAATGGCATCTTTGCATTTTAAGAGTATCACGTGCCAACAAAAAAGAAAGATGTACATCTGGCTGCTGGCTTTAGATGACAGATTCCTGCCTGAGCAAAATGTCAGCATCTACGTAGGGATGCACAGCCAGACTTTGGGTGACTTCTACCAAGGATTTATAGGCTTCCCTTTCTTTTTGGCAGAAGTGAATCAAGGCAGCACAAATGTTAAGCAAATCTTTTTCTTTTTTTTTTTTTTTTTTTTTCTCCCATCTACAAATACTGTGCAAAGCTAATGTCCCCTTGAAATAATATTTATTTACACAACTTCTTGTCAAAAATCCCCACCCGGCATTTTTTTGCTAAGATTTTTTCATCATTCTGTTCTCCTTCACAATCTCCAAACTCCGTGTTCCACTCCTACCAGTCCCGCATTATGCTCACACATACATTACAGTAAACATATGCATTGTTTTCTCCAAAGTATTCTAAATTCTTGCAGTCTCAGGAGAACAAGAAGATGGCCTTAAGAAAGAAATCATAAATAGGTGCACGCTTTGCACTTGTGACTATACACTGTAATCTAAACGAGCATTCATGGGGAAAAAAAAAAAAAAAAAAAAAGTCAGCTTTATTGCATACCATAAATTCAAGATAATTCTATTTAGTGTTCCTTTAACTGACAAAAAAATAAAAAAATAAACAAATAAACATAGCGGACTATAAACATAACATAAATAAAACGTAGCATTCCTCCCATTCCCCACCCTCTCTTCCCAGTTGGCCATTTTATCACATCACTCGATATAAAATTTAACAGTAGGGTGTATAAATGATCCTTTCTTATTCTTTTGCATAATAATTGGCTGGTTTCCAGTAATAAAGAGTAGTAAAGCCAAAATTTATTCCAAGTCATAAACATCTATTTTTATATATACTTCTTTGCTTTTATTGTGGAGAAAACAATACAGTGGCCAATAGAGAGCTACACCAGCAGATTGCAATAGTTGCCTGAAAAGATCTAGAGCCACTTGAATTCAGTTTGAATTTAGCTGATTTTGTGCCTTGCTTCTGAGCTCTGGGAAGCAGAGGAGCTGCTAAAATGGTGACACAAATTGACATTAATAAATTAGTACACTCATAAAAGGAGACTCCCTATTTTAGTGCTAACCGCACACCATTATATGCAGCATAATGTAGTTTAAAAGGCATGCTGATAAGTGACTGTATTCAAATCTGTTTCTGTGCCCTTTTGTGTTCTTATCTACCCTGGTCCAGCAGACAATCCAGCTTTTCACTAACCTTTGGCACTCAACCATCAGCAATAACCCTCGGTTTCCTTTATATCCCCATGGTTTCCATAATGAACATCACCTGTGGTATGCTCCATTTGGAGCTGCAGCATCAGCGAAACGCACCTGCTCTGGTGCTTGCTGGTGGAAAAGGCTCTGTGTCTTAGGGCCTGTGGGAACTTTTCTGCATGCCCTAAAGTAAAGCCAGAAAAATGGCTAAACACTTATCATCTCCAATTAACAGTGCCTTAGCCTCTAATCCTTGTAATTGTGGCCTTAGTAAAAGGAAATAACCAAACAGGGTGCTGAACTGACATAAAGTGCCTGTTCTGCTTCTGGGAGAGCTATAAGGATACTCGAGTTTGTGACTGGTTCTTTATTTGAATGAGATAAACTACAGGGCAGCATATAGTTTTAAAACCACAGCTTTCCTTGAAATGTTAATTTTTAATGTATTTTAAAATCATAAGTATTTTAAAATTCCTCTTATTCAATTCAGTGTGTATTTATACTGAAATTGGAGACATTTTCCCTGTAGGGATGAATATGTACTTATCAATAGATATGAATACATATATTCATGCATATATAAATAGCTTTGAATTATATAAAATTTCTAAGGGAATAAGTGGGCTTGCAGTTGTTTTACAATAATAACTATAACAGTTAATCATGAACTACACTTTGAAAGGATGGGTTTTTCAGAGCTATAGGCAGAATATCAGAAATAGAAATCCTTACAGAAATGTCATTTCTGTTGTCTGAACAGAGAGTTTCTTAGTCCTCCTTTCCTTATTTTTTCCCCTTTTCAGAGATCAAATCTAGTTGAGAAGCCTAATACATTTGTTTTTTAATGCAAAGGTTAGTTTAGTATCAACACTGTTATGCTCAATTGCAGACTTGGAGACAGTACCAGAATTTCTAACACAAAGGCACATGCATTCTTTTGAAAACAAAGAAGCCTCGCTATACGGATGCTAGATTGATGTGTTGAAAGAAGTAGAATTCAAGTCAAGAAATGTCCCAGAGTAAAGATGATGTTTCTTGCAGTAAAAATACAAGTAGATTACTAAGGCTAGAGAACAAAATTCTTGGCTCTCACAACAAAATTTATAATAAACTAGGTAATGCTATTTTCTTTTTCATAAGATCACTGATACAGACAGTAAAGAAGTAATGTATTTTGAGCTATCAGATACATTTACCATATTTTAGCATCTCATTTATGTATGTCTGACATCTGATTTTTTTCTGGACTTTCCCGAAGAAATGTATGTTTCAAAATACTGCTTTTGTAAGAAGAAAAACGTTCAATTATGGGATGAATCAACACAGAACATAGGCAGAATATTTTGACTCTTGATATTGAATAAGTATTAATGTTCCATAAATTCCAACCCTGATCTATGCATTCTTTATTTTCTGTTGGAGGAAGGGGACAAGCCAGTCTGTTACAAGTATTTCATTAACTACTTTCTCCTGATCACACTTTTCTTTTTCCTTTCCCTCATAGCAAGATATGTGTATAAAAGAAAAAAACATGCCTGCAGATACTCTTGTAAGAAAATAATCCAAAATCTTCTACTAACTGAAGAAACTTAATACTTTATAGCTCCAAGTCCTGGACATATTACTCAGCTGAGAACATAAACTAGGATTAATATGCCACCCACCTGTGTTGAGGATTAATATGGCAATGGTTTGGTTCCCCCATACTGTCACAAACTAATTCTGCCTAGCAGGAGAATGGACCCTTTTCAGCTAATGTGCTCATCAGTAAAGCAATTTATTTTGTTTCAGACTTTGCCCCTGTCTTGTGAGTACAGGAGTTGGGGCTTCTAATTATTTTACAGACATATTAGAAACAAAGACCTTGAATTAGATCACTCTCTTTTCTCATCTTTAAAAATTATCTGCCAGGTTTTGAGCACATGTTGTAGGGATGTAAAAAACACAGCCCACAAAATGTAGCTGTGCTGTATTTCAAGGCCAGCAGCACTGCTATAGTACAGGGAGAGATTCATACACCAGGTGCATCTCAGAAAAGAAATCCAAAACAAGTGGAGAATATGGGTTATGGAGCAAACAAAGGAATGGCAGAGAAATGTAGAAATGTAGAGAAAAGGCAAGATTTAGTCCTACTGATGTGACTTAGCTGACCCGAGTACTTTGTCCAAAATAGGTAGAATGCTTTGGGTTTAGCTGGTCACGGTATCAATCAGATTGTGAATAATTGCTCTGATTTAATTGCCAGAATTTTGCTCCTTTTCATTCAAATGAGGTTCTGCAGATACTAGAGGCAATCACATATGTACAAATTCAGGTAGAGAAGCATAGCAGGATCAGAGCTGAAGTGAGATTCAGAATCTACTGATTTCAGTTGCATTCTCCTTCTTGGTTACAGTTCAAGGTTGCAGATTACAGACTGGATTCTGGTTTTCGGAAATAAATAGGATTTATTAACTCATACCTTATAAGTAGTCACCTCAGTTGCAAAATGCTCACTGCATGACAACAGCAGCAGAGTTAGAGTTAGGAGAAAATGTACGACCACAAAGCTTCCTGGGTAAGGAGGCAATGCAGAGATGGGTGAGTGCAGGTTTTTTTTTGGAAAGGGCAGGAGGCAGGTACATTAACTGCTCTGGGAGTTTTCTTCTCTCATTGGTTAGCAGTACAGACTTTTTTTTTTTTTTTTTTGCTTTCACAAAGATCTGCTTCCTTGGGTTTTAGTGATTCATTAGTTGTTGTCTTCTTGTGTATGGGATGTGTTTTGCAGGAGAGCAATAGAAGGAACAGGAAAACATATAAGCTGTGAGTGTGCAAAATTTGCGGGGTTCCAGTGTTGTTGTTATTTTAATTATTCAAATAAACAAGAGACATAAATTATCTTGACAGTGCCTGCTGGCCACCTGCCTAGCCAAATGTTGGAGAAAATATGTATGGTATACAAGGAAGAAATATAGATGAAAGCAGCATTACACTCTTCTAGTAAGTCTTACATGCTATTAATTTTCTTTTAATAAAGAGATGAACTATTGAGTAATGTTTTGAAATTTTTACCAAACATAGTTGACTATTCTGAGAATAATATTTGCCTGATTAAAGGCAATGGGAAAATTGGTTCTTTTCCTTCACATACTGTTTTGAGAGAAGCAAAGTAAAATTATTCTTAGACTTAGTCAGTTCAATGAGGCTTTGTTTCCATATTTACTAAGCAAAATTATTTCATTAGTGAAACAGCCACTCAGTCAAAAAACAAAACAAACCAAAACAACAAAAAAAGCAATACATACAAGACTAGTAAATATGAAGTTATTACATATATATTTCTTATTACCACTTCACCATATGTGCTAGCTCAGGGGAATGAGTGACTTTGTTAAGTCCAGCAAACTACCACCTTCAAGTCCTTTGAACTCTTCTTTCTGGTTTTCAGTCCCAATGGTATCACAGATGCAGTATGCTTTCACTGACCAGGTAATACATCCTTTATGAAAGTGCCCCTTCCCACCATCTTATCCTTTAAACAACTCCGTCTCCCAGTTCACTAGTCTGCCTGCTGATGTTGGAAAGTGGATGATCTGTGTTCTGTGGCTAAAAGAACAGTGGCATACAGTAAAACAACAGCATGAACTTCAGCCAAAATAGGATTCTATTGAATGAAATAATGTGACACATAGTGAAGGTTTTCAGCCAAAGAAGTAGTGGCACATCTTCTGAAAAAGGGTAAATCCTATAGTTCGTGTAATGATTTTTTTTGTGTGTGTAATGGGTTTTTTTGTTTGTCCATCTTAGCAGTCCTGGAATGAGAAGGAAAATGAAACTGGGTTGGAGTAGAGAAGGTTTAAGAAGAAATGCTTTAATGACTTAAATTAATTAGGTATTCATTAAATAAGAAAATAGTCTATTGTTAACTGTGAGCATATATTTATTTAACACAGATGTTTGGCAGCAAAAATAAGCTGAGGTAGAATAAGCTGCCCCAAACTAAATAGCTTTTGAATCTTTCTCTTTAAATATTAAATTTCTTCTAGTTCTGTTTGAAATGTTTAATGAGAAAGAATGTAGCCTATACCAATTTTATCCCTAGCTGAGCTACACGTTTGCTTACGACCTTATTGTTATCACAAATTTAATAACCCTGGTGACAAGAGAGAGCAGTTGAGTGTGTGAGACTTTCATTTCAGCTAAATTCAGAATCCCACTAATGACTTTTATCAGCTCTTGTCTTCCCCCTTTTCTTTTGTAGTAATGTGAAATGCGTGCTGCCTCTCAGAGTATATTAAACACAACATGAGATTCAAGAGTATGTAGTGTGCTGCCCAGTGTCAGAAGGGGAGATATTGGAATTAGACTATTACATTAACTGTAAACAATAAAACCAAGGAAAAGAGGGTGAGAACCTGGCCTCTTTCTTCCTGAGGGCTTTACCAGGAAGGTGTCTTCATGCTGCAGCGGAAATCAGCAGATACCTGACAGAAATGTGAGCAGGAGTCAGGGCTTCTGACTCAAAGGACACTTCAGAGTACACTCTGATCCCACTTGGCACTACAACACATTTGATCAAAATTATTTCATGAAAAACTGTAAGTTAGAAAATAAAAGAAAGGCATACAGAGCTGAACTGACCTCCAGTAACCTAGTAAAGTATACAGATCTTGTGTTCTAAAGGTTTTCATCCTTAAGCCTGCAAATTCTCTTTCATTTCACAAGGAAATTGAGATTTGGCAGTGAAGAAGAATCTATACTCTTTCATGTATTGAATGGAAATACTTCATATTGCAAAAACAAGAAAAAACAAACAATAACAGCAAAACAACCAAGCAACCAACAAAAACAATCCAGTGTGATCATGACTATAGTAGTTATTATTTTCCCAGTTAGAGGACATTTTGTTACAAAGCTCAAGTGAATGTATTCTTCATCTCTTTCAGAAGTAATCTGAACTAATAGCACATTAAATCTAAAGTGTTATTTTGTTTGTTTGTTTTAGGTTTTTTTTCCAGAAGCATCAGGCAATATTTACCCATTATAGTATCCACATCCTGTAATCTGTCAATACAATTTTTGGATTTGATGATCCAAAAGTTTTAATTACATCAATGTATTTCATTGATATTCATGAACCATTCCTTCATGTATATATCTTATCTCCTCTTTACTGATTTGTAAACTGAGCGGATTGAAAAAATGCTAATGCTATGAGTCCCATCATTTAATTATAGCATAAGGAGTACTTTGTTTCTCTGAGTTCCTTCTCAGTCTTGTTTTGCAAACAGTGAATATTTTCTTCTTTATTTTTTCTATGTCATTCATGATTTTGTAGTCATTGTATATATATATTATCGTTCTTAGATTAGATTCTATTGTATTTTATTGTGCATACTGCTTCAGTTCTCTCATTTCTGAAATGCAGAATGATAGTTCATTTCCACAGAAAAGAGAACACTATGATCATCCTTTGTGCCTTTCTCTGTATGTTATCTCATACTAAATTGTGAACTTTGAAATGTAACGACCAGGATTGAACATGGCAGTCAGTACATGGGCACAGCCTTTGCTGTAAAGTATCCGGTTCTAGTAAATCGCAGAGAATGACTTCTCAGACTACTATCTTAATTCAAATACTACAACTAGGCGGTGGGGGGGACGGGAAGGCAGCAGTGAAGGCAACTACTTTTTTTTTTTTTTATTATTATTATTATTATTTTTTTTTTATTATTTTTTTCAAGCAAATGCTTGATTTGCAAAACTTTGTAATATTATCCTGATAGTTTTCATCCTTATCTGTAATGGCTGTGATTATTTTTTACAAGATATATGCCAATTCACTGGTAAGAAAGTACAATAAAAGGACTTATAATTGAGTTTTAAAAAGCAAGATTTCAGACCAATTCAACAAGTACATATATTCTGATTTGGGAGCTGAAGAAAATGTAAGATATGTAGGTTCCAACCAAAATAGAGATTTCAGTTTGGAAGAAAATATCTTCTTTCTTCTTGAAAGAAGAATATTAAGAAGCTTGTGAAGTGAGTGTTCATCAGAAGTAACAGAAAAGTAAAATCAAGATTATGCCTCATTTACTCTTTTATGTATTATTAATAAACTAATCCTTAATTACATGAACATGTGAAGTATGTCCATAGGAGTGTTCCTTTATTCAGTGTACAAAAATTAAGAACATTTCCATACTATTCAGTATTGTTTTAATCTTCTTTGGACAATACTAGGTCACAGGCTTTACCTAACTGCTGTTTGTTAAAACCCCGCTCCAAAGGCAAGATTATCCATTCCCAGTTTGTTTTGATTTCTCTATTATTGTCATTCTACTATTTCAGTGCATTTAGAGACATTAATGAATTTGCCTTCCCTATGTAGTGACTTAGAGAGATGAGAGCTGACTCACTAACATCAAAGTTTGAAGTATACACTCACTTTGAGGTCCAACTTCAGATCCACAGCTCTGAAGAAGTTCAGGGTACTAACCACTTTGGTTATGAAAGCAACAGAGACCCCCATCACGGGGCTCAGTATGTTTTCAGACTGCCCTATCTCCAAGAAAAAAAGGTCCAACTAACCCTGGTCACTTGCCTGCCTAGTGCACACAAGGACTGGAAGGCATGCATGATCAGAGCATCTGAATCCTAGACACAGTATTCCTCCCGTCTCAAAGTCACCTATTCTCTTTCTGCTTCTTTTGTAGATCTTGTAGCTTTTGCAAATATGAAGAAAAGGATTTACAGAAATGCCTTCTATCCTTTCTCAGAGTAGGTGAGATCCTACAGTCTGGGAGCTTTGTCAGTGCTCTGCAAGGCTCAAATTTCCAGGTATTTTAGTTAGCTAGAATTGCACCTGTATTTGGAAAAGGTTTTGATTTATGTAAACTGCTGTGGAACTGTATAAGCAAATCGAAAGATAATTCCAGTTATCAGTTCTAATACTTTTGAAATCTCCAGATTTCATAAAGCTGCTCTTTAAAAATGCACGTGTCATTGCTGTTCAAAAATGGTCAGCAAATTTTTCAGATTTATTAACTTGACTTCATTATAGAAGTGGCAGAGGTGTTTTCTAAAAGAAAAAAACAAAACAACAAAAAAAAACAACTTCATATAAAGTTGGTCCTGAAAGACATTTTACAATGGAGTGCGAAGGAAAGGTTGAGTAGTAGTAGCACACTTATCAATGACTCATTAGAATTTCATATGATTGTCTCTGATTGTTGAACTCAACTTCCTGTAAGAATTAGAAAATCTGTCCTACTACAGTGCATGATTTGAAACTGAGCTTCAAAACTTTCTGTTCTCTGCAGGCATTAAAATATGCCCTTGTGGTTTTTTTTGATGTTAATATAGTAAATTTGTTTGCAGTTACATTTCTCTAAACCATCTAAATTACAAGTTGTAATTCATAGACTATTGCAACATTATGCGCTGGAAGGTTACATAAATATGAGTATATTTTAGGTCTTTCATTTCTTTTTAAGCATTTTACCTAAGCCTTCAGAAATTCTGAAAAGCTGCGATGTGTAGTAATAGTATTCCTTTCTTTGCTAAATTTTTGCTGAGTGTTATGGTAAGAACAGTGATACTTCCAGCAGAGCAATTGTTGATTTATTGGATTCAAGTTTGAACTCTAACTCAGTGTAAAACATAAGTCTTTTAATTGATTTTCATAGGGTGATTTAGCCTAAAGCAGTTTTCAGAAATAAACTGAAGAGTCACCTAGCTTTCACAAAGATTAACCATAAACTGACCCTACTCACTTTTATAAAATTGTAAGTGCATCATCAGAAATAAGGCTATGGCATGTGTACTATAGCTGCTGCTCCTGCACAAATGCCAGTGCTCAAGTGGAAAATATCTTCCCACTTATTTTTTTTATTTTATTTTGTTTTGTTTTGTTGGGAACCTCCTCATTATTGGCTTTCACATAAGCTTGGCCACAGTAAGTGCAATAAGTGCAAAAAAAGCATGTTATGTTTTACGTAACTTCAGGGCTGCCTATTTCTCCACCAACACAGAATTCCCCTGGCTCTTCTGCCCACTGTATTGTCCTGCTGCTTTGTTTGCACTATTGTTTTTTCCTGTGGAGTGATACATTGCTGTATCTTCTCTTGCTGCAGCTGAAGTAGAGCCATCCATCATCCCAATCACTGGAACTAAGGACCTTATGGACTGGGAGTAAATTATGTAGCTTTGGGGGTGACAGAAGAAAAGAGCAAGAGGTTTTTTCTTGCTTCTTTTTTTCTCCCTCTCTCCCTGAAGCTATTTTACATTAGTGTTTCTTTTTGCATAGTATTCCTGCCTTGCCTAGGATTATGATAAGGTAAGTGCAGCAGAAGTAGTTTCATTATTTCCAGAATGTAAATTTAATCAATACAAATGCAGTCAGTAAATCCATGGCTGATTCGACTGTTGCTTGGATCTGAATTTCAGTTTTGTTTGGGGCTTTCCTTTCAACTTTAATGTGGTGCAGATACAACTAAAATAAATGTCCAGAAAACCATAAAATGGTGCTGTATAGGTGTTGAGTCTAATTTACTGTTACTCACCAGCTCCTCTTCCTTTTTCAGATAAAATAAGATCCAAGTGAGGCTCCTGGTTTTAATTTTAAAGACTACAAATTATTACAGCCTGAAACTTCACCCTCACACTAAGTCATATTTTGGCACCTAAAATAAAGTCTTAAATCTAACACATAAACTAAATCAGAGCCCAAAATCTCAGCAATGTATCCATCCAACTAGCATGACTGAAAACAAAAGAGATTAGGCCTAATTTTCACTACTCAGTACTGCTTAATATTTCTTCTTACTGGAGCCTCAAGATACCACTGAATCTTTCACTTTAAGCTTCTGGCCACCTGCAGTGAGGTTTGTGAGAGCTAGAAGTAGCCATTTGCCTGAAGTTGACCCTAGAAACCATTATGAGCAAATCAAGTACCTAAGTATAGTCCTGTCTTCTCCCTGCACCATAACCTGGTTTAATAATGCAGGTTGAGGTTAGGGTTTAAATCAATAATAACAGCTCATGCTACCTTGTCAGGCAACTCTCTCCCTTCCTCGTCATCTCTCTGATGGTAGCTCTGAAAAATACTTCCAATTTTTTGAATTTATATTAAGATTCATGCTTATGTCAATTAAGGTGCTTAAAAAGATCTAAGAAATCCAAGAGTGCTGAAATATGATGTGGGTATTAAGATACTGATTTTTACTTTTAGCAAGACCACACAAGTCTTGAAATTATGCTTCAGATTTCCTCTTGATGTTTAAGGCACATCTGAAATGACTGAACAAAGGAATAATGAAACAGCAGTTTAGTGACAGAAGCACCTTGTTTTTCATAGTCTTGTCATGGAAATCATGTATAAAAATAAATTTGAGCATACTTTGTCATTTTAGTTAGTCAAGCAATCAAGGATACTCATATAATCTCTTTGATAATTATAATTATATAATTACATAATATATAATTATAATTATAATATTGATAATTAACTGACAAGTTTTAATGGCACAGCTCCATTTGTTGTGTCCATTTGTGACTCCCATTTACAAGAAAGGTTGTAAGGAGGATCCGGGGAACTACAGGCCTGTT
This sequence comes from Alectoris magna, assembly GCA_030625065.1. NCBI lineage: Eukaryota > Metazoa > Chordata > Aves > Galliformes > Phasianidae > Alectoris > Alectoris magna. The sequence goes on from CM060560.1 coordinate 99,737,541, forward strand.
AGCCTGGCCTCGGTGCCAGGGAAAGTAATGGAACGGATTGTCTTGAGGGAGATCATGCGGCAGGTGTGGGATGACCAGGAGATCGGACCTAGCCAGCATGGGTTCGTGAAGGGCAGGTCCTGCTTGACCAATCTGATCTCCTTCTACGATCCTGTGACCCGTCTGATGGATGAAGGAAAGGCGGTTGATGTGGTCTACTTAGACTTCAGCAAAGCCTTCGACACTGTCTCCCATGCTATTCTCCTGTAAAACCTGGCAGCCCGTGGCTTGGATGGGTACACTCTCAGCTGGGTAAGGAGCTGGCTTGAGGGCCAGGCCCAGACAGTGGTGGTAAATGAAGTCAAATCCAGTTGGAGACCAGTCATGAGCGGTATTCCCCAGGGGTCGGTGCTGGGGTCTGTCCTCTTCAACATCTTTATTGATGACCTGGATGAGGGCATTGAGTGCGCCCTCAGTAAGTTCGCGGATGACACCAAATTGGCAGGGAGTGTGGATCTGCCTGAGGGTAGCGAGGCCCTACCGAGGGATCTGGATAGGCTGGAGAGCTGGGCCGAAGCCATTGGGATGAGGTTCAACAAGACCAAATGCCGGGTCCTGCACTTTGGCCACAACAACCCCAGGCAGCGCTATAGGCTTGGGGCGGAGTGGCTGGAGGACTGTGTTGAGGAAACAGACCTGGGGGTACTGATTGATGCTCGGCTAAACATTAGCCGACAGTGTGCCCGGGTTGCCAAGAAGGCCAACGGCATCCTGGCTTGCATCAAAAACAGTGTTACTAGCAGGAACAGGGAGGTAATTGTCCCCCTGTACTCAGCATTGGTGTGGCCGCACCTCGAGTACTGTGTTCAGTTTTGGGCCCCTCACTGCAAGAAAGACATTGAGGCCCTGGAACGTGTTCAGAGGAGGGCTACGAAGCTGGTGAGGGGTCTGGAGCACAGGCCTTATGAGGAGCGGCTGAGGGAGCTGGGATTGTTCAGCCTGGAGAAGAGGAGGCTCAGGGGAGACCTAATAGCTCTCTATAATTTCCTGAAGGGAGGTTGTAGTGAGCTGGGGGTCAGCCTCTTCTCTCGTGTAATCAGTGATAGAACTAGAGGGAATGGTTTCACGCTGTGCCAGGGGAGGTTCAGGCTGGACATTAGGAAGTATTACTTCTCGGAAAGGGTAGTCAGGCATTGGAATTCACTGCCCAGGGAAGTCGTGGAGTCACCGACCATGGGAGCGTTCAAGAAACATTTGGATGTTGCGTTGAGGGATATGATTTAGCTGGGAAATGTTGGTAATGGTTGGACTAGATGATCTTCTAGGTCTTTTCCAACCTTGATAATTCTGTGATTCTGTGAACTGAATCAGAGAACAATAGAATATCCTTTCTAGTGTTCCAAAGAAAAATAAATTTCCTCTGCATTTGGTAAGTTTAGTCTGAGTATTAGTTTCAAAATACGTTCATAGCACTGTTTCTTAAGGCAGTAAAATTTTAGCTGCCCCTGTGGGGAAAGATGACACAAGGAGGTGTCCAGTCATCAGAAGCGATTTAAGCTTAGATTCCTTAAGCACAAATTTGGCCCCAAATCACTCTCTCTGTCCCTTAAGTTTGTTTTATTGTGGACTGAAAGCTGATGAACTGGGTACCAGTGTGCTACTTGTCAATCACACCTCCATACCAAAGCTTTGGTATAATATGAAGAGATTTCCTGTGAATCTTGTAATATTCAGTGCTGAGCATTGGCATACTGTCCTAAAAACTTGCTTTCATTGTCTTAGCTGTGCTCTGGGGCTCTACAGAATTTCTCAAATCTGAAGATTTGAGGCACAAAATAAGAAGTAATTTTTGATTTGCAAGAATGTAAGTTACATGTACAGTGTAACTATCTTAAAACTGGCATTAGAGTCTTTCGGTGGGTAACTCCCCTGTCACTTGACATGAACTATTACAGCTTTTTGGAAATTCACCCTGGTTTACACACCATAATGACCCACAATTTCTCCAGCCAAGGAATGGTGTATATAAACACAGACCCACAGAATAAGACCATAAGACCTGGTACCTCTCTAATGCTCATAGCACTGAGGATAGAGTATTTGCATATTTAATAAAATTAAATGCATCTAATTTTATGTGGTTTTTTTGGGGTTTTTTTTTTGTTTTTTTTTTTTTTGCTTGGGGTGATTTACGAAAGCTAGTAAATGAGATAGAAGTGTGCTCTGTGTAAGCAGTATGCTAGATGCAGTGTGGTGTGGTGTCTATCATCAGAAAGATGACAAGTGTATTAGGGGTCACAGTGAAAATGACCAAGAATTTCTAGCAGTGGCTGTTAATGTGTATTTATGATACATATGTGTATAGTAAACAAAACTGTATGCAATTTTTTTCATTTCTATCAGATGATTTGAATGAAAAATATTTAAGCCAAACTAGGAGTATTTAGAACTTGATTTTGGTGACATGAGTTGTCCAGAGAAGGGCAACGAAGCTGGTGAGGGGTCTGGAGCACAGGCTTTATGAGGAGTGGCTGAGGGAGCTGAGATTGTTCAGTCTGGAGAAGAGAAGGCTCGGGGGAGACGTTATTGCTCTCTGTAACTACTTGAAGGGAGGTTGTTGTGAGCTGGGGGTCAGCCTCTTCTCTCATGTTACTAGTGATAGGACTAGAGGGAATGGCCTCACGTTGCTCCAGGGAGATTCAGGCTGGACATTAGGAAATACTAGTTCTCCAAAAGAGTGGTCAGGTGCTGGTATGGGCTGCCCAGGGAGATGGTGGGGTCACTGACCCTGGAGGTGTTCAAGGAACATTTGGATGTTGTGTTGAGGGACATGGTTTGGAGAGAACTATTGGTGATAGGTGGATGGTTGGACTGGATGATCTTGTAGGTCTTTTCCAACCTTGGTGATTCTGTGATTCTAATTCACGGCTAAAAATTGCAGACAGAAGTACTGATCAGAAGACTATATTACTGCTATTTGGACTGGATTTGGTTAGCATAAGCTGCTATGAAATGAAATTTATAGAATTTATCAGTTTCACTAATGATCACGTTTCTCCTTCAGTTGTCAAAGGTAGATATTTCCATTTCCACATGTTTATTGATGTCAAAAATGAAATTTGTTGTTTTCCAGAGATTACTGGCTCGTTATTTCCATTCATTACTTAATTTGTGTGTGTGTGTGAGGTGGTGGTGGTGGGAGATTTATAACAGTGTTTGTCTGAATATTCATTTCTTTGCAGTATCTTGCAAATATACTTTGTACTGAAAATGAAACAATTACATCAATTTCTGTTCCAGCTCTGATGTTCTTGGACTTATTCTGTTGCCGAGTTGACCTGATATATTCTTAGCTAAATAAGGCATGTTATTAGCAATTCTAATGTGTTTCATTTGAAATGTGCAGAAGGAAAAAGGTTTTAAAATATAAGGAACAGTTAAGTACTCATTCCTACAGGATAATCTCATTCAAAATGGAGGAACATCATCACTGCCTCTTTATGCTGGAAATCATTTTCCTCCAAAGAACAAAAGGATTGGAAGAAACAGGAGGCATTTAACTTTACTTACTTGTTTTCACACTGATTTTTAATAATTCTTATCTCATTATCCCAATTCTATACTCAGTATTCTATTATTGCTCTTTCTGGACTGGAATTATATCCTTTGCAGTACGTTCTTTATCATAAATTGTAGCATAATTATTATTTTACCCCGGAGTCAGGTTATACTGTGAAACAGTATTTTTTCTTTTTCCTTTTCCTTTTCCTTTTTTTTTTTTTCTTTTCATTTTCCTTTTCCATCCATTTCTTTATTATCCTTTTATCTTTCTATCTCTATGATTTTAATATAGTTCTCACTGGATGTGGGAAAAGGATTGGAAATCATGAAATCTTATGCTTTCAGCCCTAGAAATCAAGGTTTTCAGTATTTAAAATATTATTTTAAATCCAAACTGTAATTTTGGTGGCTAATTTTGGGTTCAGTCAGTCTTAAAACCTGTATGATATCTTCCTATGTGATGCTATGAATATATTAAAATCTTGAAAACGAGATTCAAAAAATACCTATGTGATGTTTTATACCTATGTGTTGTTCTAATGTATATTAGAAACATATAGCAAAATTCATAAATACTGCAAGCCCCTTATTCTAGATTGTAGTGATGCTTAATTAAAATAAGGTTTCATAAAAAGTTTGTCTTTGTGGGTCAGGATAATCCTTTTAACTGAGATTCTTGTTTTGTTTTGTTTTTTTTTTTCACATCTGTATTATGCTCTAATAAACTTAATGAAGTAGGCTTCTACATTCCTCTATAAGAAGCATAATTATGTGCATCTCGTATTCACAAACACGTTCTTCCTTCTAAATATAAATCCTAACATAAGATGGATATGTGGAATTGCCCTTATTTTGCATATTAGGAACTTATTTGAAGGAAAAATGTGGCCTTTTCCCTCTGAAATGAAGCTAGTAGGAAGGGCACATTCTTTGCTCCAATCTCTTCATACTTTTGTATCCAAAAGCTTACATTTACCCACAGTCTAGATTTACATCCACATGGTACTAATGGGAGAAAACTGAGAAGAAAACTCATTTTATTTACACATTGAAATATTGAAAGGCACTGCAATGCAACTTTTTCTGTACCCTTTAATTCAGTGTAGCTTGTAGTGATTCTTTCCTCCACCTGGAAGGTCTGAGCTGTAGGCACTATCCTTACTATGACCCCATTATTATGGGACTGTGATGGCTTTTCTGACATGTGATCATGAGAACAGAGGAGGAATGGGAAGCATGAGGAACTCTTTTGTGTGAATTCTTTCATCTCAATTGGAAGTTTCTGCAAGCATTCGGAAAAAAAGAAAATGTTTGTTTGCATCTAAATATAAATTCTTATGAGGTGAGTCTGAACATCTCCTGGATGAAACCTGGGCCAACACAGTGCCAGCAAAAGGAATGATCTTGTCAATGTGTGGAAGAAGGGAAAGGACACTTCATCTAATCAAGATTTTAAACCAAAATAGGAAAGCATACTCGGATAGTGTTTGGCTCTCAGAAGTGAGAGAGAAGGCTTTCCTTACAAGCAAGTACTTTGGTAAATGAACATGTGTTTATCTGTTGTACTTAATGCCTGCATGAGGAAAATATAACAGCGGAAATGCTTCTTTTAATCTAAAAACATATAGATAATTTAGAGTAAGCAAATCTTTCTTTTGTTCTCTGCTGCTTACAAAAACTCCATCAATATAGCTCCTGATACGTCATAATCTTTAATGTTTCTATCTTCACGTGGCTCCCTTCATGTCTCCTTCCCATGGTAAGGTAGGCACTTCCCATTTTAGATATGGGGAGCTGAGATTATATTTTTATCATGCTTAATTCAAAGGAATAAAAAAGGAACAGCACAGAGGGAAGAATGACAGGTTAGATAATTTAAGCTTGAATACAAAGAGAACAAATGAATAACATGATACAGGAGGCATGTCTTTGCTTAACTTTGTTCAGGATAACCATCCTCAATATTTATAGCACAATTTCAGTGATACTGAGGGTGAATCTTGCAGGCAGTTATCCTACCGTGTCAGGGGGTTGCCTCCTTGCCAGCAAGGATCCTCTCTTCTTCAGCCTTCACTTCCTGCCTGGTTATTCATGGTTTTGTAGCATAGATGGCAAGGCAATGCTTGTTTTCTTTCCACAGAGCATTTCGACCATCCTAAGCATCTGTCTGTTTTGCCTTTCCAGGGCTGGCTTGAACAGTTTAAATAGGAAACTGTTTTATGAATGTATTGGGATCACACGGAACAATTCCTGTATTCATATAGCATCTCTGGGACAACTCCAGACATTGTTTCAAGGCAGCTTCATATTAGGAGATTGTTAATGTATTTGTACTCTTTTTAATATGATCAGGCTGTTGGGCATAAGAATAGAAGATCAGAAAACATGCCATCAGCCAGATCACTGCATGCCAGTGTTTGGAAATCTTGGCTGGATGGCACCTTTTGTTCCACAGCCTTGGTGAGGTGAGCTCCTTGGCATGTCCTCCCTCAGCCTCTAATAGCACCACTTGTGCCTACAGCTCTCCTCGTGCCTGCAGCCCCCTATTCCCTGAGCTGGAAAAGCCATCAGGACAAGAGCACACTGGCCCTGACTGCTGCTCCGGGGCTCAGCTGTGGCTGTGCTCAGATCACACCTTTCCAGATTTAGAAACCCACACCTTGATGTTCTCTCAGGGAAAATTTAAGTATTTGTATTAGCTCATGTAGAATTGCATTGGTGTGTTGTGCAATTTACAGCTGGGGCACAATTGTTTTCTTCAGAGTGCCTGGTATGATATTATGTTTTGGTTCTAGAAGAAAAACAGTGTTGACAACACACCAACAATTATAGTTGCTGCTAAGAAGTGTTGTACAGAGCCAACAGGCCATTTGCAGTGAAGGGCCCAAGGAGCTGTGAGGGAGCATAATTAGGACAGCTGCTTTAAATTGGCCAAGGTGCTATTCTATACTATATGACATCATGTGGAAGGAGTTTTGAAGGGAGTGGGAGTTCATTTTTTCACCTGCTTGAGGGGCTAGCAAGGCATCCCTTAGGGGGTGGCAAGAAATTTCTTGTTATGTACATTCATATATATATATATATATGTATGTATATAGTCATAAAACTATTATCCTTTTCCTTTTCTCTATCTTAGTAAATAGTTTTATCTCAAAAACAAAAAATAAATAAATAACTAAATAGATACATTTCTATTCATATCTGACTGATATGATGTCCAGCAATGCCTGGCTGTTCACTGCCTGTCATCTCTGCAGTGGCAGATATGAAAAGAGCTCATGAGCCAAGTACTCAACTGGGACCAACCAGCACTGATGTGTTTGTGTCAGTGATGGGATATGTACATCCCTTTCTAAGTATGTTTGCTATTGTTTGTACTTGCCTTGGTGATAACCAGATAACTGTCCATCGCTACTCACAAAGTTTCTTCCTTACATTTATTAGTCTTTCCCATTCCCACCCTTCTACCCTCCCTGTTAGGATGCCGTTATTCATATAACTTGCTACTATTTTTTATTAAATCTATCTTTCCCAAAGGTCGATTTAGTTTTGCCTGAATTTTATGAGACTGTCATGGAAATGTTGAACAAAATTCTCACGAGCATCTCTTCTCTAGACCTCTGCTAAAGCCTCCAGGGCACTGTGGATGACAAGTGACAACTTTTAATATGAACTTTTTTCTGAAAAGTTGTTTAATCCTCCCCCTCCCAAAAAACAAACAAACAAAAAAAAAAAACAAAAACCCTTCTGATGAGAATGAATCCAAAATTGTAATTTCCTTAAACTGTTTGATCTAGAAGTTTTTTTCTGGTTCCTTTTCTCTGAGGTGAGGTTTTGCCTCACATGTGTTTATGATTTTTTTAATTTTTTTTTCATCCTTTCCTGTATTTTTTTATAGGAATAGCATTGAAGTGTGTGAAGGGGCTGAAGGACATGCTGTTTAAGAGTTCGAATTTTCAGTGACTTGATAATACTTAATTCTGCAAAGAAGTTTGTGAGAATAGGAGAGTCTTTTAGCTTACAGTTTAGACTGTTTAATAATTTCATCAAGAGAAGGGACAGGGTGTAACTGATCTCTCGCTTTCACTGTTCTGCCTATAATTTTATACCCAACATGTTTTTCAAAGCAATTCTTTTTGTAAAAAAAAAAAAAAAAAGAATAGGCTTTTCTGTAACAACTTGTACTGGAACAGGAAGGTACAGTGGGATGGGTGCTGGCCTGCACTGCAGTGCTTGCAAGGTTTCTGAGGTGTCCCTGCTTGTCTTAATTCTGCCTGAGTATGAGGCAGTGGCTGCCCAGGAGAAGCAGCAGGAGGCTGGTCTTCAAATAAAGCAGAGAATGCGTGGCATGCTTTTGCACAACGGACACCCAGCTGGGAAGGGGTGAGCACTATGCTGACTTGTACTTGCTGTGGTGGATAATACAGCCCCCCATTACTTGATGCTAGTTAGCACTGCTCATCTCTCTTTGAAAACAACACCAGGAATAACCTGGGGCTCTTTTTTAATCCTCCCACCCACCCCATCCCACAGATAAAATGTTTCTTTCCAAAAATTCCCCATATTTGTTAGCAAAAAATACTCTACTATGTCCACTATACGCGCACATAGGAGGGATTTGCTGGACGTCAGCTGGCAAAAATCTCTTAAGATTACTTTTCCATTGTGCATCTATGAGACTCTCGCAGCTCATGTATTTTCCAGTCAGAAATGAATGCACATTAAAAAAAACAAAAAACAAAAAACAAAAAAAAAAAACACCATGCTTGCACTACGAATCTGATGTGTTCAGAATGTGTCAAAACTTCTGCAAGAACTATACAGGTGAGAAAAGCACATGTAGCACGTCAGATACATTCTGGACATACCGGATTTACTGTGCAAACACAAATCATCTCCGCAGTGCATGCAAAGAGTGAATGATCTGTCACAAATGAGTCATAGTCACTACACATGCACTGCAGCGTTGAGATCTGGCTAGCTGTCAACTCCCTCTGAGCTAGTGCTTCTGGGAACCACCAGTTTAAATAGATGGATGGAAAGTGTCACTAGGGGAGCAGAGGCCCAGGGGCTTACCAGAGCCATAGGTGGAGCCAACAAATATTTCCAGCTTCCTTAATTCCAGATAAATATTCTGCCACTGTATTATTCTGTTAAGATACTTATTTTTTGTGATCTTTTTTACCTGTACTCTAAACTGTTATGTTCAAAAGTAAATTAATGAATACTGGGGAAAATGCCACTAAATTTGTCATATGAAAAATCAAGAGTCAGCAGCTCTCATGACCCGTATGATAGGTGGTGATTAAATGGAACAGAAGCATTCATGAATCATGCTGAACATGAAGAGAAAAATCCCAAAAATCAGGTGTGCTTGTTGAAGGTTTTCCCATGCCTTTTGCCTGTCTTCCTGCTGGAAAAATTAAAAAGTAATTATTAGAAACTGTTATTTATGGTATTTATATTCTGCAATTGTGATACTGCCTACAACAGATGCCTGCAAGAGGTCACCTTGCCAGGTCCTTCTGTATCTCTTGTGTACGTTCAATCTCCTTACAGTGATGCTTGATTCTGCAAGTCTGTATGCCTGTTTGGGTTTGTGACCCCCGTTGCTTCTTGTTAACCAAGGGCTACTGGGTAAAATGATTCATTTGCGTATTTCATGATTTTCAATTCTACATTTGGAATTGCTTAGGGATGAAAGTAAAACAGTCTCATCAGGTTAACATATTTTAGTACCAAATTTATTACTGTGTACTGAATTTAATTTATATTTGGAGGGTGCGTAGTGGGAAGAGTGAGCTGTCCAGAGTTTACTGATTCTCCAGAAGGGAGATTGTAAGCTCTGTGTACCAATGCAAACAAAAGAAATTGATATATCAATCTCTGTTTAATTACTTTTGAAACACAAGTGTTGAGGGGATAAAGCGTAGATCAAAATAGGACCCTGCCTCAGAAATGGCCAAACTGTCAGAAGGTAGAATACTGAAAAGGTCATCTGGAAATGGCATAGGACTGTATTTCATAAAATGCAGGCATTATATTTCTGGAACCTCGTTTGTGTGACAAAAACTGTGACAAGAACACAGGTTGGCACAAAATCAATATACTCGGGCAGGGGCTGTAATAAATAATAAAAATGAGGAACAGCATAAATTTTAACCAGTTTTCAATACAAGTTAAAGCCAGCCTGATTTCCTATGTGATCTCTTGCAGCTGCATAATTTCCAAAGTAACATCAGCGAAGGTATATTTTTCATTTTGGATGAAAGGTGCTAAGATGAGTATGAAAGAGAAAGAGAGGGATTGAGAGAGGGTGAGGGAGAGAGGGATGTTCACCCTCATTCTCGCTTGAGTGTTACCATCAGGAATGGAGGTGTGGAGGATGGGGCAGGAGGCTGACGAGGGCCTACTGTGCTCCATCACAGCCCCACACTCCTCCAGGGCTGAGGAGGCTTAGCTGTTTAGATTTGATTCTGTCCCAAGAGGTCTGTTTTTCAGAGTGCTGAGCAACTTCTCACCCATGAGCCGCAGTTTTACACATCTCTTTACAGAGCCTAGACAACGTTGAGGTGCTGACACATTCATTTTCCAGTCAACCGTACCAGTAATATCAATTAGCAAGGATAATCCTCTTGTGTGAATCTGTCACTGTGCTCTAAAATTTAAGCTGTTCTGCTGCAATGAAATTATAAATTCTTTAGTTCAAATTTTATCAACCTAAATGGACATGTGCTCTGTGGTTTGGCCCAGTCTGTGGTGGTAATTGTTGAGTCAAAATCTCTTTGGGCAAGAATTGTTACTCATCTCTCCAAGTCTGCCTCCTCAGGGTATGGGGAAAGCCAGTCTGGTCCTCCTCAATGCATTTCCATTGAGATTGACAACTTCCTGTGACTGCAGGTTAACCTTGTTATGACAGGACAGCTGCAGTTACCATTGTACGTGAGAACACGTTCTTCCTAAAGTAATAACAGCTCTTGGAATTACAAATTGCAGCCAGTGTTTCATCTCTTGTGTTGTTATTTAGCCACAAATTACTCTGACATCAATTTCTAATGGCACAAACGTGCTTTTTTTCCCATTTTCTCCTGAATGAAAGGTTATCAGGCAGGGAACAGTGCTTGCAATACTGCTTCTATTTTGTGGTTTTATAGAGGAAAACATGAACCCATGTCCACTTTCATGCTACTATTTGGCAAGTGCTTTGTTACTTGAACACACCTTCCAGCATCCCACTAAGAATAATAGCGGTCAGATCATATGTCACTGTATATATATTTCTAGCTGGAAAATCATGTCTTTAATCTGAACATTATGTTGAAATTATGTTTTTATTTGCAATATACGACATACTCAACATTTTATTTTATTTTTTTCCATTAGCAGAGGATTTTATTATATTTTTTTTATGAAGACTGTGTTAGAAAGACTGATGATATCTGTGGGCAGAGTATTTTTATTACTGTCATCAAAATATTTCAGGTAGAGGGCATGTTTAAGTAACTCCTCATTTCTCAAATTCCCCTTTAATATTTTCTTTCTATCACATTACAACATTTGTCAAACAAATTCAGTGCTAAATGCTGAATCTCTGACCATCGATCAGTTTTTCCAAGTATTTGCAAATCACCCTGTTCCCTCTTTACCTTCTGGATAAATCCCCAGGTAAATATACTTTCTGGATAAACATATCTCTACCTTTTAGATAACAATTATATGATGTTCATTACCCAGCTTTCCCAAATGTCAATGTTACAATTTGAGGTATTAATGCATTAATAATTAAATTGGAGTTCTTCAGAACTAGATGTTAGACATAAATAATTTTTCAGAGTGGATATTTTTAGTGTTTACAAATGTGGAGGGTAGCATTATTAGATTTCTTTAGTTGACCTCTGTGTCTCAGGAATGTGCCAAACCCAGTACAGCTTTTAATTACTTCATTCTCTACTCAGTAATTTCCCTGCTGTTATTAGCGTGTGCTGCTCAGCAATCACTTGGAGCCAAGATGTTTGTCGGAGATTTCTTTTGTGTAGTGTTTATGTTCTGCCTCTCAGCACTCTGTAACACAGTTCTGCACATGAATCTCTGCTCTACACCACAACTGGTTCCAACTGGCACTTGCAAGAACTCAGAGAAAATAAATTTCTTCATGAAGCAGGCCTTATAGCTATAACTGGGTAGAAGAACTAATACGGGTTATATTTCTTAGATGGCAATGCAAAAAGAGCTGAAAGAGTTTGGAAGATCTGTCAGCACATTGCAGACATATGATTTTTAATCTCATGCAGGGAGAGGGAAGCAAGTAGGGGAATACCAGCATCAAGCACCTGCAGGCATTAACCTGGGTTGCAGAATCATCTGTCTTGTGCAGTCTTGTTTGTTCTATAGGTATCTCTCTATCTGTCCATCTCTCTTTCTAGATATCTATGTCATGTAGAGAAGCAATAATTTTATCTGTGTAAAAATAGGAGAACATAAAATCCACCCAAATAAGGGCAAATAACGAATTAGAGTATTTTTATACAATACATCTTGGTTTCATCAAATTTCAAGCAATGTTCTATTGCAACTATTTATTGGAAGTTGCAAATCTATACACTCTGCTGAGAGAAAATATAAACCATGTAGAAACTTAATGACTAAGACAAATTTAAAGTTATATCCAAGCATTGGATGCACAAGGATTGGACAAAAATCAGATTTTATTTCAATATTCAGTGTTGGTATATTGTGACTGATAATACCAAGAGGAACTGACTTACTCAGCTGACAACTCACTGTCACCATTGTGGAAATCATATTGAATTCAGAGCATCACCATTATCATGCTGTGATGTAGGGAAACTTCAGAAAAAGGGTCAACAACCAGCTATGGAAGGGCCTCAGCTGAGCAATTGCAAACTAAGTAAGTGCTTGCAAGTTAACAAATTAACTCTGAAGGGATGAAAGTTTGGTTTCTTGCCTTGAGAAAATATAGTCAAAACTCAAAATATAAATAAGAGGGGTCAGGCATTATGGAGGGGTCCTTCAGAAATATGTATTGTAACAGCAGTGGCTTACCTAATTGATTATGCAACCTAAATCTTTTAAGTACTTGACAAAAGTATTGCCCTCTAGCTCTCCCTACTGGATTACTATTACACTATTCCTGTATTTAGTATGTACAATGCCTCTCAGTGTTAAACAACCAATTAAACAAACAATCCAAACTTCTCACTACTTTGTGTAGACACATCATACCTTATGTGTAGTGTGACAGATATGACCATGCTTTTTTTCTTTATTTTGCTATTTTGTTGTTGTTGTTATTTTGTGAACTATCTATCTATCTATCTATTCAGTTTCTCTTGCTGCACTTTGTGAAGAGTCATTCTAGAATGTGAGAATATTTCCCATGGATGAAATCTCCAAAAGCACTTTGGTGATTTTTAGGAATTCAAAGTGCTTTTTCAAATGTAAGTTAATCTCTTAGATGCCTGAACCTCAGTAATTTTCAGTGAAACTTAGTTGTCTGTCTAAAAAATATTTTAGTGGCTTTTAATTACATGTTGTATTAATCAAATTGATTTTTGAAAGCTAATGAAAGGACTAAGCTATAAAAATTTTGTGTTTCTGCAATACCCAGTTGAGATGTCCTACTTCTTTACAAGGTAAAGATTCAGCATTGATATTTTAGGTGAGTTAAAACATGCACAGGTTATATTTGGTCTGTCTTTCCTGGAATAACTTCTGACATACCAGGACTCAGAGAAGGCAGCATCCTCACTGATTAAAATTTGATTGAAATATTTAAATTGTTGAAAATGTTTACCCACATTTTGCAATGAGCTGTTTTTGCAGGTGGTAAGAAGATGACCTATTTAACTTGTTACATCAAAGAAAAAGTGTGGAAATACATTAACTCATATGATAAGCTAATGATGAGCTTGTAACACCAGAAATGTTCATGTTTCTTCTGAGACATGACCTCTTCTGAGAAAGTTAACAAAGAATACTGTCACCACAAACGTGGTGATTTGCTTTATCAAAAGTAATTTGGGAGAACTTTACTGATTTTCATTAATTGTTGCTTCAGTGTAAAAATCTACATAATAAAAGGAAACAGACTGTATTTTATGTACATGTGGTCTATACTGAAAATGAACTAATTTTACTGTCACTGTAAAATCCATGTACTGGGACTTTGCCCAGACTAAATGTGATGCAGATATGCAGCTACATATGGAAAATGACAAAAAATCAGTCCCTGTGCTGAGGGCAAGAGGCACTGACTGTCTAAAGTCTTTGAGGTTATAGCAGGCTTGACCTGAGCAGTTTGTCATCAAGAAGCAAAGCAAAATGAGGGACTGAGATAATGATTAAGCATGTGGAGATCAGGAGACCAGTGTTAAGATATGTTCTTTAATCCCTCTCATCCCTGACCCCCTCCCCAACCTTTTTTTTTTCTAAAGCACACCAGATATTTCCTTGGATGCCTAGCATATTCCCAGGGATGCCTAGCAGATTAATTCTTTAAATCTATAACATCAGGTACACTAGACTCCGATTCAGTTCTGGCTCCTGGTTTTATTTTACAGAAAATAAGGCAGCTGACTCCTGATCTGTCTTTCACAGCATATCAGCTAATTCCTTTTAAGAAGAAGACATGATAGAGCTCTGGGAAATGGTCCTAGAACCACTCCTGTACCATACGGATGCAGCTGCAACAGGTTTTACTCCTTCAAATCTTTGCACATCTCCAACATAATTCCTACAATCTTTGCGTCCTTACCTATGCCTTTGTATCCTTGGACTGCAACATAAGCCAAGCATTAGGTGGTCTTGAAATCTTAGTATAGAAAGACCAGCAACATAGCTGTGTTTTGAATTAAACTCTATATGGGATAATAATGCTATCCAGACATGGACCTTTCACCCAAGAGAGAGATGGCCCCATTCTGAGATAGATAGGCATGGATCTGCCTTTACCCCTGCACATAGGGATCAAAAATGTTGCAGTGGAGTGGTATCAAAAATATTGCTTTCAGTGGTAGAGGTTTTAACACAGGAGGTGTAAAGTAGAAACTGAGATTTTAGGTGTGTTGAATTTCAGAACAGCCTGTTTATTCATGAGCAGAACAAGGGCACTCTTAATTTAAGTACCAGAAAACATATTTCCTGAATCTGGACTGGTACAAATTCCAGCTCCTAAACTAAATTTCCATTAAAGTTTTGTCCAATATAGTTAAACATTAACCTCAAAACATTTTAACAATGACATTACTGAAAAATACCTTTACCTATAAATCACTCTGTACAGAGCCACTTTAAGTGACCAAATGTCCATTCATTTCATTCATGTTTTAGTGATATGGGATATTTATATAAGATAAACCAATGGATTAGATCAAACAAAAGACATTTTTATTTCAACTAAAAGTTTGTGAGTGTTTTTTGTCAGTAGTAAATTATTGGCTTGGAGCATAAACTCTTTCTTTCAGAACTACTTCTTAGCAGCCAGCAATTCAGAAGGGATAACATTTGTAATCACAGAATCATAGAATTACTCAGGTTGGAAAAGACCTCAAAGATCATCAAGTCCAACTGCAGCCTAACCTCATGCAGCTCAGCATGAGTTCCCATAGCCATGCAGTGGCAAGAAGTGGCTAAGGTGGTGTGAGCTTCACAAGGAGGAGAACAAGCAGGGGAAAGGGCTGACTTTTACTTCTGTAGATGGAAAATATTAGCTTGACTGCATCTGCCCACAGTTTTGATTCAATATGAACAAGATACTGAAAAGATAATGGAGAAAAAGAGAAAGCATAGAAAAGAAACCTAAGCACTGAGTAAAAAAAAAAAAAAGTCATGTTTTAGGAGAGACATGCAAACATGACTTGTTTAAGTTGTGGAAAAGCAGGTTGAAAGATCACTTTGATTATATCGATAATCTCTCCCAGTGGAAAAATGTCTGGCTACTAACTGCTCTGCAGTATAATAGAGAAAAAACAGAGCCACTATGTGTGAACTACAGCTGCATGAATTCACAAGAGAAATAACAGTTCTGATGCAAAGGTTATTAACAACTGTAATAAACCAGTGGCATAAGTGATACATTTTCCATTTATTGATGTCTTCACATTAGTCCCTAAAAAAGTAACTCCTTAGCATACAAATATTCACCATAGCAGAGCTCTGCACTAATATAACTATACTGCATTTGTCCTATATTTTTTTTTTTTCCTTACTGTAATGGGTAGTATAGAGAGGGATCCAAACCATTAATACAGTACTCTTATGCTGCAGTTGTATGTTTGAGAGAGAATCCAGCTTGAAGAAAGAAGAGATAAGCAAATATATGAAAACATCTGTCAAGGTAGGAAACTGAAATTTAAGTGTATGTGTACACTTCTGCTGTTCCAAAATAATAATCCACAACAACTTTCAGCTAACCACTTCTTTATAGTGTCAGGTATATATAAGAATAAATGTAGGTATAGGGCTACTCCAAAAAGATCATAGTACTTAGTGCTGATCTTGCATTATTTTTCAGGAAGATTTTAAGGTTGTTTCTAAAACAACCATTCTCAAACTAGGCAAGTCCTAGGATCCAAGAATCATAGAATCATCATACAATCACATAATGGCCTGGGTTGAGAACGGACCTCACCTACTTTCAACCCCTCTCCCACGGGCAGGGTTGTCAACCACCAGGCCAGGCTGCCCAGAGCCGCATCCAGCCTAGCCTTGAAGGCCTCTAGGGATGGAGCATCTGCAACCTCTCTAGGCAAACTGTTCCATTGTGTCACCAGTCCCTGAGTGAAAAATTTCCTCCTAATACCTAAATTAAATCTCTGCTGTCTTAGTTTAAAACCACTCCACTTGTCCTATCACTATCAACCCATGTAAACAGTTATTTCCCCTCCTGTTTACAAGCTCCTTTCAAGTATTTGAAGGCCACAGTGAGGACTCCCCAGAGTCTTCTCTTCTCCAAGCTAAGCAAGCCCAGTTCCCTCAACTTTTCCACATAGAAGAGGTGCTGCAGCCCTCTGATCGCCTTAGTGCCCCTCCTCTGGACCCTGGGGGCCCTGGGTCTGGACACAGTACTCCAGATGGAGCCTCACAAGAGCTGAGTAGAGGGGACAATCACCTCCCTCTCTCTCATGGCCACCCCTTTTTTAATGCAGCCCAGGATATAGTTGGCCTTCTGGGCTGCAAGAACACACTGCTTGCTCATGTCCAGCTTCTCATCCACCAGGACCCCCGAGTCTTTCTCCGCAGGGCTGCTTTCAAGGAGTTCTTCCCCAAGTCTGTATAAATACCTGGGATTGCCCTGGTGCATGTGCAGCACCTCACACTTGGCCTTATTTAACCTCATTAGTTCACATGGTCCCACTTCTCCAGTCTGTCCAGGCCCCTCTGGATGGCTTCCCTTCCCTCTAATGTATCAACTGAACCATTCAGCTTGGTTTTGTTCGGAAACTTGCACTCGATACTATCATCTACGTCATTGATAAAATGTTGAAGAGCACCAGTCTCAAGACCGCCCCTTGGAGGACATTGCTTGTGACCAGTCTCTACCCAGACCAAGAACCATTAATCATAACTCTTTGATTGTGACCAGCCAACCAGTTCTTATCCATCAAAGACTCCATCTTTCAAATTCATACCTCTCCAATTTAGAGAGAAAGATATGGTGAGGGACCATGTCAAAGGCTTTTCAGAAGTCCAGGTAGATGACATCCATCACCCTTCCCCTGTCCACCACTGCCATCACTTCATCAATGGAAGGCCACCAGATTGGTCAGGCATGATCTGCCCTCGGTGAAGCCATGCTGGCTGTCTCAAATCACCTCTTTATCTCATATGTGCCTTAACATGGTAACCAGGAGGATCTGCTCCATGATCTTCCCAGGAACAGATGTGAGGCTCACCAATCTCTAGTTCCCTGAGTCATCCTTTCTCCCTTTCTTAAAAATGGGAATAATGTTTCCCTTTTTCCAGTCACCAGAAAATTCCATCTGGTTTCTACTCTTTTTACATTACTCCTTTCGCACTCCATTTTCCTTTCTTTAAAAATGCATTCCCCTCTCACAGTCACAGGGAAGAATAACTTTTAATCTGAAAGAATAAGCGATAGAAAGAGAAAGAAAGCAAGCAGGGCACACAACATTTGACCTTCAGTAGGGTCTACTTCGTAGATGTTGGAACGGAGAGAAGAGTACTCATTTCATTGCAGAGAAAAAAATATCCTGCCTTCTGCTTCAGATTTTTTTTCTAGTTATGATCATGACCATCTAAATGAATGTGAAAAAAATGAAGCAGTATGTTGAGCTGAAAAAAACAAAGGTACCCCAACTTTACAGTAATATCAAGATTCTGCTACAAAATTTATGGCTTATTGACTAGACACCCTAAGCCTATATAAATCTCATCTGTCAGGGAATTATTGTGTTTAAAAACAAAACTGTACACTTGCAAGAAATTGATGAATAGAAGGACAGATCCATGGAGTACTTTATCAACTGCCAGCCACTTTCAGTATAGCAACCAGTAAAATTTCACTCATTCGGACAACAGCAGAATCATTAAAAATATATGCATCTGGTGGAGAAACTGGGCTAAAGATGGCTTACTAATGGCATCACATATTTGTATGGGACCTGCTGTTTGGAAAAAAAAAAACAAACAACAAACAAACAAACAAAACACCTGCAGAGAACCGCCCTTTAAGAATATTTACTGGAACTAAAATAAATTTATTATATATTAAGATATTCCATAAGCATTTCTTAAGTGCACTCTAGATCACCTATTTAGCGGTATTTTTGATAGTATAAAGTAAAAGTAAGCATAGTTAAAGTGGACTTGGTTGAATCAAAATATATTCTGCACAATAAGCCATTTAACAGCTGGATAATCATGTTACTGTCAAAAATTGTCACACTTTTATGATCAATATATCCTGCTGTTTGGATTAATCTATTTTTTTATTCTGTGATTCTGTGATTCTGCGTATGCATTTTGTGTAAAGTCTACTTGCAGTATGCTCACATGTATTTCATTTAAAGCCTACTAATTGGCAGGGGTGTTTTTGGGGGGTCTTCTTCCACAAGTAAGATTTGGAAATAAAATGACTTCTGACTTTTGTCTGCTCTTTGATCCCTGATCATCTCTTGTGGAGCAGATTTGGACTGAAATGAATAGAAATAGCTTTTTGTGTGGGCTGAGTCTAAACTCATTTCAGCACATTTGGGGAGTGCTAAACAAGTCAGTCCTCATTTGCTAGATTCTGACTGAAGTCAGGAAAAGTGAGTCAATGAAGAGCAAGAACAAAATGTCCCTAAAACATAAAGAGGAAGAAAATTTTATGCCTCTCCACACCACACTAGTAAGATACAGAAATAGTGTATCAAATGTATTTTATGATATAATTTACTAATACTGGTAACTTGAGCAAGCTTAAACTATATTCTTTTCACACGATGAAGTAATGATAGTACCCAAATATGTGGGAAAATACGCTGTCAGCCAAGGACCATGGCAGCTGACCATCTCAGGTACAGTTGTTTCACAGGAGATATGTTCCTAACACATCAGTACAAGAGAATGAGACTTACTGGGTACATTTCTTCAAGCTGTGTTTTTCTGTTGTTGTTTACCATTATTTCTTGCCTCCTTTTTAACACTAATTTACCATGAGTTTTGCAACAGTTTAGTTTGTCTTCAAGTTCTAATGACCAGAAGGCCTATAACAATGATAAAATTGCAGTAATTATTTTAGGGAAAAAATACGTTTTTAAGTCTTGTGTCTGCAAAAAGCAGAATCACAGAAGCACAGAATTGTAGGGGTTGGAAAGGACCTCTCGAGATCATTGAGTCCAATCCTGCTAAAGCAAGTTCTCTACAACTTTTTATCTATCTATCTATCTATCTATCTATCTATCTATCTATCTATCTATCTATTTATTATGTACTCTGCCAAAAGGGAAGAAAATATTGTTCTGGAAGAAAAGCAAGGTATCTTTATCCTTTGCATTTTTCCCTTTAACAATTTAAGGACAAACTGAGGGCAAGAATTACATTCTCATGCTAGTCAACTTTCTGTGTGAGGCAGGAGTGCTGACTTTCATATGAACATTTATTGTTTCATAATTGTACAAAAGTCTGACCTGCTGTACACCAGAGGCAAGCAATCAGAACATACTCATGGTTTCCTTTGACATTACTGAATTCAGAGAAAGACTGTGGCAATTTGACTTCATAGGCATGGTGTTCCCTCTCAGGTACAAAATCAGGTGTAACCTGAACAAGGACAATTCATTTTCCTACTCTTTGGAGGGATTTCCTATAAAGAGAAGTTTGTGTTCTCAGGTGCTCCTGTGTCAGCTCTTGCTGTGTTTTTATTAAAATTTGATCCTATGGACCAGTTTTAACTACATGAGATGGAAAGACAGAGGTATTCCAAGATAATTTGATTTCTACTAGTCTTGACAATTGGTGCCTGTTGGCTCAAATTAGTACCTCTAGCTGAGGAAGTGCATTGATAACTTGTATGTAAGCCTGTAACAATGTGAAGAGAAGTAACCCACATCCACACAGTCTATCCTACCAAGGATACGAGGAAAAGCTATGCACTGATACAGACATGAGGCAGAGCAAAAAAATTTGATGACACAGTCCGAAACAAGGGGAAATCAGTCTCCAACCATTCTGCAGCTGGGTGATGTTTTTATTCAGATTTATATTCATCACACATATAGCAATGGATCTGCTAAGGAGATCCTAGGGCTTGGAAAAAAAGAAAATCTCCTCATCTGAAACCCAAAATCTTTGTCCATTTGTTTATGGAAGGGCTGTTTGATCATGTTCTGGGAGTGAGACAAAGATGGTCATCCTGTTCTTTGTTAAAACTGCAATAATTAAAAATGTTGGTGCTACATTAGTTCACTTAACATTTGGAGGGTTTCTTTTTCCATTATAGAGAATTAAGAGAGAAACTACTTTTTCATCAAAATTTGCACTGAAACATTGAAACATTTATTCAAACTCTTCATCTGAATGGTGTGAAACGGACAGATGGCTTTTGACAGAGAACAAAAGTACATATTGAAACACATAGTTAATAATGCTCTGCAATGGCTTTGCTGAGCTGCTGTGCGAGAAAGATGAATGGCATTTTCTGAAGTACATTACACTGCTGGCTGTGGATCCATTATAAGTGTTCCTAGGATCTACAAATAACAACATAATGGCACATAAAGTCTATACAAAGTGTCCGTTGTCCTTCCTCTGGCAGTAGTTATAATACTTTGTTTCTAGTGAAACTATTCACAAACTTTGGGTAAAGATGGGTCAACTTTTACTTGGCAAGTAGAGGTGTCTGTGATAAGATTAGGAATCTGAAAGGCACTCTCTGCATCTGAGTATTTAGTAGAGGAAGATGACACTGTGAGTTAACTCCTGTCGGTTTGTGATGAGGAATATTTAAAATGGAGAGGAATGTGGAAAGACCAAGTCAGTTTAAATTGAAGTATTGAGGGGGAAGGAAAATGTGTTTACCACCTGTGGTTCAGGGTAGGGAAGCACACTCGGATATAGCCAAGAACATTAGATTAGCAACTGTAGTGATATCTGGGGAATTTTAATTTGTATAATTCATTCAGTCATTAATAAGGAGGACTAGAGTCTTATGTAGAACTCATTTTTATATCAGTGTGTGTCACAGGCAACTCTGCAAGGAAGATCTTCAGTCTGAATTTTATTAACAAAAATGGATTAGGTAAGTGCCATGATTGTTAGGATGGATTTTGGATACAAGCACACATATTTTAATATGTAAATTGTCCAATTTAATACAATCAGAAATGTATCAAGTAAAAAAGATTGGCAATGTTTATGAGTAGAGAAATATGAGAAAAAGAAAGAATAATTTGCAATAATATTGGGCACAAAGTAAATCTTGAAATGTAAATTATTTAAATCCATGTGGATGAGTGATAAGTTGTTAATTGCAATTAATTACAGACCAGTTGAAAACTAAAAAAGAGCATTTGAAGAACAAAATAAAAGAACAAAATAAAAAATGAATCACCATTGCATGTCCCAGAGAAAGAACTCTAGAGAAAATATCTGTGAAGGAGCCATCCCCTGCGGATTGAGGATGAGGTGAGAAAAACAAGCAAAAAGACTAAGAAAATAGAGAATACAAGATAAATATAACCTTTTCCTTTACAAAAATCTAGAATTCTCTTCCCAGTGATCACTCAACTACAGTAGCACTTGTCAATGTCTTCCTTATATATAATCCTATGTAATAATGCAAACTACCAAATGGAAGAACAGGTTCTTTAAAGTTTAATAATTGAATGCTCATAGAAGAGAACTGTACGGTGTCTATCCAAGTGAGGAGCCTCTTTGCATGGAGGTGCTGGACTTCTGGAGATGAAAAACAGCAAAAATATGATTCAAATGGTAAGGACAGCCTTCTCCTGAGAAGGTAGATGAACTGGTACAATTTCTAATCATTTACAAAATAAGGTAAATAAGTTATTAAGCAGAGGGATATTCTTTAGAAGAGCACAAACTCTTCCTCCTTTTCTCTAACTGCTGTGGCCAGAGATGTATTGTTTGGGAATAGGAAAATTCTTGAGGCTATTGGTGCTTTAGTCTTTGCCAGCTTCTTGGGCTGCACCTCACAGTTATTGGAAATGAAGTACTACCACAACACTGTCTGTGTTAGAAAGAATATTCAATAATGTGTTTTGGTGGGTTAACTGAGAACTGCAAGGTTCATTAAAAGTAATAGGTAAGGGAAATGAACTAAAAAGATTATTACAAAACTAAACAACAATAAACCTACCACCAGCAGCAACAAAAAAACAAAAACAAAAACAACAACAAAAAAAACCACCTTTAACGTCATCCATTTACAGAGCAATGAACACCTTCCACATAGTAACGTAAGCCTAATAATCAGTTTATTAAGAATAGTTTGAGAAGCAAAAACCTTTCAGTGAATATAAAGAGGTTGTGAAAGGTCTTCACACTGAAAAAATGAACAATTGGAAAGGTCAAGGAAGTGATGTTACTAAGTACTATCCACCTCATTCATAATTAGTAATGAAATACAAAAGCATGTACTGTATTGGGTAATTGTGCAAGCACCTTGGCAAAAACGTTGCAGTAATGTTCAAATCAAAACATAGCTATTACAGATTTTCCTTTAACCTTTGGAGAGGAATATCAGCTGCAGCCTTATAGGAGTAGAGTGGAGTGTTCTGTTCTGGCAATATGCACAATCATATTCTGTACAAAACAATTAGGAAAAAAATAGTATTTTAGGATGAAATACATAGGAAATAAAGTCAGTGAGTAAAGTCTGCATGATTAAAAGGGAATAGGGGAGAATGGGATAATGATCTCATTTGAAGGAGATCAAGCAATATGGTTCATTACATAGAGTTTTATTCTGATACTCCAGATGAAAGCTGTAGAAGCTTGTTTTGCTTTTTGTCAAAAGTTTTTAAGTTTTAGCTTTGCAATAGATCTTAGGCATTGATATATTATCAAGGAATAAGAAAAAAATAATCCCTATTCCTTGAATGTGAGTTTTTTAGGTTTTAGTGTCCTGATGTCAAATTAATGCTATTCTTCAAGTAACCCATATGGCACCTTTTATCACATTTGCTGTTTTGGTGGTTTTGTTGTTGTTGTTGTTGTTTTTTTGTTTTGTTTTGTTTTTTTTTCATTTACACTTCTGCTTGCAATGTCATTTGGTTTATACCTGCACTATATCTGATCAGCAGGCAGTGACCCGAAACTGTACCCTGGATTCCTCTCTCTCCTATGCATGAGGATAAGACAGGGAGCCTTCAATAGCACACCCCCTCCTGAAGCCAGAAATGGACATTTTTTGCCTTGATTTCAGCCAGTCTTTTGACACTTATCAATATGTACAAATATCTGAGGAATTAATTAAGGACAGATATGTGTCAGCAGCACCCAGTAACAGGACAAGAAGCGTTCTGCACACATTGAAACACAGAAAATCCCATTTAAACATATGAAAATACTTTATTGTTGTTGAATTCTGTAGCATGTCACTCAGAGTGGTTGTTGAGTACTGGTACTCTGAACTTAAGTGGACACTGCCCTGAGGTGCTTTCCAGTACCTTTGAGTCCATGACTGTGTGATTCTGTAATATTGCAGTGATATGTAATGGTTCAATTAACTTCTGTGTTTATTTTTGGGAGGTTCATAATCTACTGGAGAAAATGCCTGAAAAAATTCTATTACTTTTTTTCATATAAAGTTAATTTTTTCATTATTAGTTTTAGTTATGAAACAATTTATGTAGAAATGAAATAAACTATCTACAGTCAAAGGGAGACTCTATGTTTTAAGGAGATGGAAAGATGTCTAAGAATTCCTGTGTCTAAAAGTTTCTATTCTGTCATTGCCGTAAATTAAGTTTCTAATTAAACACATGCTTGCATACACAATCTTGGATAGGAATGCTATGCTTGATCATTAGCTGTAGGCTACATGGTAGCAGGCAGAATTATAGTAAATGGAACTGGATGAATGGGTTTACTTAATGACCACAGTATGATTTATTTCACTGGTGGGAAAGGGGAAAGGAAGACATCAAACTGCTAAAAATACTACCTGAGCAAATTAAAATATGATCTTGCAGGAGGTATATTCCCAATAGATCCCATGCGAGTGCAGCAGATCAGAGTTCAGATCATTCTTACTGAAGCATACTTGACAACAGTGTCTCAGCTAATCTGCACATAGATTCTTTTCCACTTATACTTAGAAAGGCATTTTGATTCTTCTTTTTTTTTTTTTTTTTTAAAGTTGATGCCTTAAACACGGACAATAAGGCACCAAATCTGCACAACTACAGAGTCTCAAGATTTGGGTAGTTGTAGGAGTCTCTAAAGGACAAAAAGGGGTTGGGAGGTTGAAAAGGAGTTGGAGGCCAAAAAGAGGTGGGATTCCGCCTCTAAAAATATAGAGGACAAAAGCCACAGGAGTCCAGGAAAAAAAAACAAAACAAAAAAACAACACCAAAAAACAAACAAACAAAAAAAAGGATGGGTGGCCAAAAAGGGAGAGGTGTTGAAGAGTACAGGCTACAAAGGGTGGGTGTGACTGAAAAGTGGCAAGTGGTCAAAAGAAACCTGGATATTGAAAAAAGATAGCAGGACAAAAGGAAATAATAAACCAAGATAAAAGTAGAGGCCAAAATAGAGGTCTGAGGCCAAAAAAGAGTGGAGGGACAAGAAAGATGTAGACACTGGAAAGAAGTGAGAGGCTGAAAAGGGCATGGGAGGTCCAAAAGCTGTGGGAAACCTAAAAGGGATGAGGTACTCAGAGAAATATAGAGGTTGAAAACAGGATGGAGGCTAAAAAGGTCTGGGGGTCATCAAGAAAAGTAGAGCTCAGGAAAGGCATGGGGGGCTTAAAAATCATGGGAGGCGAAACGGGTGGGAATGTTCAGAAGAGGTAAGAGACTGAAAGAAAAGCAGAGGTAGAACGGGAATGAGAGAAAATTATAGGGTGAAAAAGGCAGGGCCATATGAAAAGGGGTGGGTGGCCAAAAAATTATTGGAGGTACAGCAAATTATTGAGAGGGAAAAAAAAAGGAGGGAGGCTGAGAAGGTGGTAGAGACCCCAGTGTTATGAGAGGCTGTGAGAAAAGTAGAGGCCAAAAAGCAGTGAGAGGCTGAAAAGTGCTGGAAGGCCAAAAAGGAGTCAGTACAAAAACCAAAATCAATGCAGATAATTCCCCATGCAGATAAGAGAAATATGTGTTTGAATAAAGTTTCACAAAATGTCGGACTTTTGATCTGTGATAGTCACCACTTATTACACAACATTTGAGCTCAAGATGAAAGCAACAGGTGCCTGCTAGCATAGCAACGTGGTGGTGTCTGCTGATGAATCTGAGACTGGGAAATGAGTGCTACATACTTAGCTCTGACACTTGGAATTTGTCACTGACCTCTTCTGTCCAGTTATTTTCATGCCAGTTAAGAGAATAATGTCAACCAGAACTGAGAGAGAGCAGTGAGGCAGATTTCAGTAAAACAGTTATGAGCTGTAAAGGAAGCCTTGCAAATATTAAATGTGTAGCGGGAGAAGAAACATTCCCCATCACCCACAAAAAGCACATATACACATATACTAATTTTGCTGCTGGTTATTAGAAATATTCCTCATTTTCTCTTTTCTCCTACTTATTTATCAGTGAAAAATGCAGAAACTCAATATAAATCAGGTCTTGACTTTTTCTATAATTGTGCTTTTCAAAGTAGATAATTAAATTTCTGCCTCTTTAGGAAAAGGTCAGCATGTTGGGGTAACAAATATTCGTATCTCTAGGGCATTTGCCCTTATTAGCCATGAATCACTGTTTCATAAGCTTGGAACCTTGGCTAGAATCCATCTAGCCTAAAATACTTTGAAAACCTATGAATTAACTAAGATCCACTTTTATAGTTCAGCTTTATTATTGATTAACCTGGATATGGCTCTGTTTGTTGTGCTTAATTCAGAAACTAACACTATTGCTATTGTCTAGACATATTAAATGTATGGTGCTACTTCTCTGTTACTTAAAGAATTTGTTGCTATGCTGATCACTTGTTTTATACATGAGTTAAGACAGCACACAAGCTGAGGTTACTGAAGAAGACTTTGGGAGGCTGATGGCTGACTTAGTATTCATTTCCACATCAGTGAACTCAAATCAAGGAAAACATTTGTGTATAGTTAATGCTGGAGAGTTTATACACAAGTTTACTGGCATAATAAAAGGTACTTTGTGGGGAAGCCAAGAGAACCACTGTTTTCTCTTTTTCCATTTTATGCAGTTGTTTCTTGTGATCTAAGTTCATATTAAGGTTTCTAGTTACATCTGAAACTGCTTTTAAAAACTGCAGTGGTGGTACTTTTTATTCCATTTACTTTATATTTATTTTTATTCTTGCATTTTCACAATTAAATATCATAATCAACATCTCTGCTTTTGTCTTATGTTAGATCTATAAAACCTCTCCAGATCTCTGGTTGCCTGCTTGAATATACACCAAGCTGGGAGCTGTCTATGTGTGCTGTTATACACATCCAACATCAATACACTCTCTGGGTGGTGCGGCAGGAAGCCTGGAACAGTTCTGTGCCTGGTGCTCCAGAGCAACCTGCTGGCCCAGCCTGAAGAAGGGTGACAAAAGCACGACACTGTAAGCATGTGTCAGCATGCCCTTGCTTGTCTTAGGTGTTCAGACCTATCATTAATCCTCCCTTCTTGTAAAATTAGGAGTTTACAGTGCTCCCAGCTCAGCTGCATTCTTAACTTCAGAATGCCACCAAGCCTCTTAGCTTTCTATGGACAAAGATCCTGAGACACAAAATTAACAGGAAACTTTGCTTAGCTTTATCAAAAGCCTGCTGAAACTGAGAGACTGAGGTCTCTCACCTGTTGAAAAGCATCCATCAAAGACACTTCTAGACTGTGTCTGTGTAAAACAAAAAGGGAATATCCACCTTTCTCCACTTCCTCTGTGGAGAAGCAACTAGAACACAATTCCACTAATAATGTATTTAATTATTTAGATCTCTCCCTTCTTCTTGGTAGTCTTGCAGACATTTCTAATTCATTTTCATTCACTCCATACTTCAACCACTGGACTTTCTGGTACTCCTCACTCTTCATCCTTCCTTTTGAAACAGTTCCATATAGGGTGGACCAGATAGGAAGGAGTACAGGTATATTTCCCACTACTTTTTTTAAGAGTATTTGCCTAAGAGATCTTGATTATCCTTGAAATACCAAAGTTTAAGCACTTTAAGTATGGATTGTAACAGTGAGAGTAATGGAAAGTCTTTTTTTTTTCTGGTTAAGTATCATAAAAGCTAAGCTGTGTTTCTGTCTGCTCACCCTCTCTTTCTGGTCTGCTGAATACAGAATGATAAAATTAAATTTAATATTAAAGTGGAAGAATCACAATAGGAGGGCATGAGAGCATCTGCTTTCACATAAGTCTGTAGAATAGTGATTCAAACCCTCACCTGGAAGGTGAGAGAGGCAGGTTCACAGCCCTTCAGAGAAAGAAATTGAAGCTGAGAGCATTAAATTTGCACCTGTGAGAGTTGTTTTAGGCAGGATTTCTTTATTAAATATGACAGTAACACATAGATCATACAAAGGACTGAATACCTTTGGTAATAAAGAACAAAGAAAAGTGTGAGCGTGCCTAGTTATGCAAAGACTGTAGATGCTAGAAATACATTAAATTACAACTCCAGCACAAGTATATTCTATGATGTCTTTTTTTACTTGCCATCGATCTTCAGGCCACATAAAACAAAAGCTTTTTCATAGTAATTTAGCATTTTTCCATGTTCTTCTAGAGAGCTGACAATATGTGTTGAGACTCCAATAATTGCTAAGTGTGAGCACACAAAACTTGTTCAGAGATCATAGTTTATTACCTTAACTGCACATAAGCACTACCAAAAATAGAGTAAAACAATATGGTATGGAAAAGTGTCTGGAAACAGTTGATTCAGAAAATGATGCAAGAAAATGTGCAAAAAGAAGTTGCATGGGAAAAGGCCTAGTCATTTCTTCTAATTGTGAATAACTTAATTATTTCAATCCAATTTCAATTCCACTTAGCTGCAGCATCTTTATGTCTAAGGAGAAAAGGTGAAAAGTATTGCATGAGGTATACTCCATTGCATTTACTATTTTGCATGTTTTTATTACTTCTCCTGTAATTTGTCTCTTCTCAAAGATTAATTCTTTCCATGTATCATTCCTAGAAGGAAAATAGAAATAATAGATTTTTCAATTTAAAGAAGCAAAGAAAACAAAATCTTCCCATGTGAAGGCAGCACTGAAAGTGCATATAACTGATAGCAAGTGAAGAGTTTAAAAAAATAATAATTACACCTCCACTCCTATGATCGGAAGCCTTCAGTCTGCACAAGCATCTATATACATATATATATATATATATGTACGTTCTGTTTTTTTTGTTTTATTAGTTTGCTTGCATTTTTGTTTGTTTGTTGTTTTTACTTGTTTTTGTTTTTGTTTTTGTTTTTCCTAATCATTTGTTTAATTTTGAATATATCCCGAAGATTCTTGTTAACCCCCATCAAAACTTTTGAGTTTGGATATTGCACCGTCAGGTTTGCAAGAACGATTATTTCCTAATGGAAAAAATCTTTCACTACCCAGCTGAAAAGGGATGCATAGAAAAAAGATGTCTGAAGACACCTTTGTGTGTCTTCAATAAAAAGCAATGCATGATTGTTTTTTGGTGCTGTTAATTTAATATTTAGCATACTCTATGTCACAGAGTTATCTGGATCAATCTATGTCCACGGCAGGGAGGGAAAAGGGAAAGGGGTAGGGAGATGGGAACTGGGCTCAAGGAAACAAACAGAGCAGCAGCAATGATCTAAGGAGGAGAATTTATTTTACAAACTATGATATTGGAATACAAGATAATACCATATAATACTATCTCATTGAAATTGAGGCTACTAAATCAAGTAAAATAAGAGAGAGAGAGAGTTTTCCGAAGACCTAGAAGCCTACTTTGAAATTGAAGGCGCACGGCTTGGAAGCACACCCACACCCGCTGCTGGGCAGTGAGAGAGACTGAGTGTCGCTTCCGTGATGTATTTTCCTCTTTGATGGTGAGGTCCTCTGGGACATGTAGTTCTTCTCTGTGCTCCACATGATGTCATGATGTGGAATACCAGTAGCAAAAATTACAAAGCCATGACACTCTAGTACCCAATTTTGAGATGTTTTCATTTCAAAGTACAGCAGTGCACTGAACTTGGTGTCGCTAGCCAATTCCTTCACATTCACATAATACGATATAGTACGGAAGAAATAAGGTGGCCTCATGATTGGAATTTCCATTATGCTGCTAGAAAAGAGAGGGAATAATGATATCTGCTGCATAGTTTTGGTGTATATAAGAAAAAGAATAGATAAAAGGCAATTGCCTGCTACAGTTTTTGTATTTTCATGTGTGCTTCTTAGACAAGGCGGACTCAGAAATGTATTATAAGTTAGTTAATTATCTGTTAAAAGAGAAAAATGCTCATAAATGCAAAGTTCTTCTACTATCTGAATGCCACTTCCTTATTTAAAGAAACTCTGGTTTTTGTTGTTGTTTGTTTGTTTGTTTGTTTTGGCATTTACATGCTGGAATCTGTAGATTTTTACACTCATATTTTCATATTATCTTTTCATTTATATGTTCGTATACAAATATTAGTCTGGAATTTTCATTCTCTCTGTCAACCTGCTCTACTTCCATCAACATTTAAGGAAATAATTTCATAAGGCAAAGCCATTATTTTCCGTTTTGACTTTTCAAGTATACCTCTGATGGGTGCCTTGAAGAAATTGTGTAATCTAGGGTATTTTTGCAAACCTACGTCTGTTTTTTGGATTATCCTTCAAGGCTCCATTGTGCTCAAGTAACTAATGTTCTTTAATGACTTCCTGAAATACCTCCAGGGAACTGAAATTGCTTTTTCATGTCTTAGCATTCAAAGTACTGGCTCCTTGTCCTATTGCCCTTATTGTGGAACACAGTTTTGAAAAAGCCTGTCAAGGCAGCATTGTCCATGGTATCAGAAAAGACAATGTAAAAGCTGTCAGAGTTTTGATGTTATTGTACACAGGCATTTGTGCTATCTTGGTGGGAAGTATATATTTTCAGATTAGCCTTCATCTTAATGTACTGTGATAGTTTATGAATACCTGCCTTCCATTCATTTCTGCACAGATTTCATCCTTTTGTCCTATGTGATAGCAACAGAAGCGGTTTAAGTAGGAAAATAATTGGAAAGTATTCATGAATTTGTAGATATTTAGTGCAGAAAGTCCTCTTATCCGTATGATGCAGTAACATTAGGCATGAAGGTGTGCATGCTTCTGCAATCTTATAATGTTAGCAGTCCAGTGATTTCTGTCTTGCACAATTCTGTCATTTGCCTTGTACACGACACAGAGCTGAAGCCACAAAAAAGGATGGGAACCAAAATGTTCAGAAATATGGGTTCAGTATTGAGTAGTCTTGTTAACACAAGGGAATTCAAAGTTTTCACTTCTGTGTTGTAGTAGGCGACTGCGAGGATTCGGGATGTGACGTGGTAGGACTCTCCCCTTGCTCTGCGTCGAAGGGTTAATGTATGCATAAGGGGTGTACACGAAGGGCAAAGGATATATAAGTGTATGCCATGCTTTAATAAACCGCCATTTCTCCGACCATCGAATTGGTGACACCGCGGTGAGTGGCCAAGCCAGGTCTTCCAGGGAAAACGAACAGGGCCGTACGGTCGTTATTACAACACTTCTGCTCCTAGGTTGCTTATGCAATCCTGAAACGTGCATACAGCAAAGGAATCATCTAATAATGTGATTGACATCAGACATTCAAAAATATGAGTAAATGCATAGGAGGTTATGTTCTGTACTTGACTGCTTTATGAGTTTGTGAGTTTCACTGCAGAATTGGGGTTCTGCTTTGCAGTCCATCTGCTTCCATGGAAGTAGAAGTGTCAAGGTGTCTTTCCCTGTCAGTCTAGTAATTCCAAGTTCATTCTGAATACAGGAAATACAGGAAGATAAGTTTTGCCATCATTAAATATATGCCTTATTTACTGGGCCATGTGTACTCTAACACACATTGGAATATCAGACTTGGCAATTTCTTCACCATTACATCACACTTTTTTATGATTGCTTACTGCGTTCCATTTAGATTCATTTGTTTCATACACACTGAAAGTATTTCAGAAGAGGAACTGCCTCACGCGCTTTCTCTTGAACCAACCTAGGGCAGAAGATTCTAAAATCTGACTGCCCTAGTGTTTGAGATAGCCCAACACCTTCAGGAGGAGATTCCGTGGCTAGCTGCTGGGAGTACGTGACCTACACTTTTCTGGTTTTGTTGATGTTGGGTTTGTTTTGTTTTGTTTTGTTTTGTTTTGTTTTTTTCCCCTCAAAACACAAGATGCAGGTTCTAGGTTTCAGGCAGGCCAAAAATGTAGGCTAAAATACTATGCTTGTAGCAAGACAGGGAAGCTCTGATATCATCTAATTATACTACCTCAGATTGGCTTTTCGAAAGATAAGACCACCTGTTGCTCTTGGTGCAGTAAGGGCAACTGTGGTAAAGAATATTGCTCCCAAACAACGTGCAGAGTGGAGTATTTGAGGGGAGTGGTAATGTGTGAGGACCAAGAACATAAGTCAAGATGAGTGTTGATTATTTGGTACCTCATCAAATCTGGCAAACCAAGAGGGAGAGGTGCTGACTGCAGAAAATCTATAGCAAGGTACCTTTTATATGCCCTGGCTGGAGAAGACGTAATAGTGATGTGCTGACAATTTTGTGTCACAGAGTGTCCCAGCCTATATTAGGATCTGTGTTATGAGGAATATAAGTCCAATCCATTTTTTCAGTCCACCTGGAAAACCCTTTTCCAGATTGGACGATTAGAAAATATATTAAAATGCAGAAAGGTAATCAAATACCTTGATGGATAAAACTTAACACAAATTCCCTAGGTCGTGGATAAGTGCTCTCCTGTTCTCTCTGTTGGGTGAAAGAATGTGGGTAACAATACAAGATCTGATCTTGAATGCATAGTTTGTTTTGTTGAATTGGGCCCTACAGGAAATACAGCCAGATAAATTTCTTATTTATGGATTCTGAAAGGCTTTTTCTGATCAGTTCTTCAAAATTTGAGTGATAGATTAAGCCAAAGTTTAGAGAGGTAAAAGAGACTGCAGTATGTAGAAGGCCATCTGTAAGAATGAGCTTGAGAGGTATTTACAGTATTGACTGCCACATACCACTAAATGTTTTTAGCTGGGGTGCAAGCAATCTAGGCACTTTTTTTCTTAGAAATCAAGTTCCTTTCAGACAAAATATTACTCAGAAGTAGACGTCTGAAAATTTTATAATACTAACTTGGACAGTTTGCCTAGGTTTTTGCCAGTGAAATACTATTTTTGGATTTATTCTTTAGTGAGCAGTCACAATCAATATTCCCACTGAATAAAAGGAGATGGGACCGTATTTAAAGGAACGTTTTTGTGGATTTTCTGTTTCTTTCTGAGCATCAGGGAAGCCAAATCCATGGTTTTAAATTGATTTTTCACAGAGGAAGGAACAGAATTGGAGTTAGAATCTGCTATTCCCATTCCCCTTTTGTACCTTTGATAGACATTTTAATAAATATTCCCCAACATTTAAAGATAAATGAAACAAATCAGATATTTTTAAGTAAATAAATGCGTATAAAAAGGGAATATCCAATTGTCTATGTTAAGAACAAGAAATTGACTCTCTGTAGTATGCTGTTTTCTTATTTACAGAATGGCTAGCTGGTACTGGTACTACAGCATCTCTTCATCTCCAGAATATCTCTTCCAGGATTATGTATAGGCTTTGTCTTAGTTATAATATTTTAATTCGTCACCACATATTTAGCAAACTCCTTCTTTTATCACTTGATGACAGAAGGGATTTTTTTTTCTCTGACATTTATTGCTTTTTAAACTGTATTTCTGGTCATGTGCCAGATTTCTCCCAAAATATTGTAAATAAATGTGAGTAATACATATTTGGATTTATGAAGCATAATGGCTGGATGTTCTAGCTGTGAAGAGATGCTTATCATATTTTCTACCATTATGTGGGGAAACTTTTACGGCTTACTTTCCTGCTTTATTTTACCACAGTCCTTAAAGG
Source organism: Alectoris magna (assembly GCA_030625065.1). Classification (NCBI taxonomy): domain Eukaryota; kingdom Metazoa; phylum Chordata; class Aves; order Galliformes; family Phasianidae; genus Alectoris; species Alectoris magna. The sequence goes on from CM060560.1 coordinate 99,770,871, forward strand.
TTTTAAACCAAGTAACTTTGAGACTTTAACACAATTGTAGTAACCAATGTGACATACACACAATGCGGAAAAAAATGCTCTATTATATACAAGCATTTTAACACTAATACATTCTACACAAATAAAAATAAAGATACCTTGAAATAAAATTCTTATCTTCCTCACCTCACTTATCTACTTATTACACATGAACTCACACAATACAATAAAAAATTCCTGTGTGTGTATCATCAAGGAATATAAAAGAAAAGGTTGTTATCCTTTTACATCCGTATCTGTAAGGCTTGGTAATATTCCTATCAGTAAAAATACATACTATGTATATGTGTATATTCACATGTGATTTATGTATAGAGATATATCTTCCTTCAAAATCTAAAAGACTAAAAACATGGGATGGGAGACCATTATTTTTTATTTATGCTTTCATAAATCAGATTTTTTAAAAATGGAAGATCCACATTCTTTCCTTCATGAATGCTGCTTTGTGAGACCATGAAATCAATCCTGCTACCCTTTTGGCTAAATTTGGATTGGAAATGAAATTTTACCTCTTCTGTAATAGCCTTATTCTCTTTCAATCATTATTCCACATTCCCTGGATCGCTTTTTTTTTATGGTGGATTAAATGTGCTGGTAACAAAGTTTGAAAACATGGTGGCTAAGCAAAACCATCACTCTTTTGCATCACATTCCTTCCATTTTTGCATAATGATATGTTTTATGGTTTACCTTTAAGCACATGGATGAATTTTAGGCCTGAAATGAAAAAGCATGCCTGGGAAAAAGAACAAATATTCATTATCAGTAGGAAACAAATTTCCATTTTTATATGAATACCATTCAGTGGCCACCTCCCACTCATTATGTGGATTTAACCTCTGAGCTTGACATGCTGAAGTCAAAGATGATTAGTACCAACGTGGGTTGTGATGGGCTCCTATGTAACCAGTGCAGGAGTCTGGATTTCCCCACTCCTCCCCCAGGGAAGATGAAAGGAATGCTTGCTCTTGCCCCTGTAGTAACAGATACTGGTGTATCTCTGGTATCTCTTTTCATGAGGTTAGTGGCCATGGTGCCATGTTTCAAAGGTGATGTGGAAATGGTTTTCTGGTATAACTATATGCTTTCCAGTTTGATTTTTAAATGATTTCTCAGGAGACCAAATACAGAGTAAGAATTCCAAGGAGAGAAATGACCCAATTCAGAGAGTTACCATCAGGGGACATTTCCCAAGTGCTTGTTTCATGGGGATGGGAAAGGAAGCAGATGTTCTCCATCAAAAAATAGTGCTGAAGAGCTACAATTATTCCCTCCCTAACCACAAGCTCCAGGCCATAATCATGTACTCCTTTCCTCTGCTTCCACAGACATAACAGCACCATGTAATAATTCAAATTCTGTCTTGTTGACACAGCTTGCTTCAGCTGTTCGGAGAGCAAGTTGTTTGTTCCCTGCATCTGTGGACACATCAGCGCTTTGCAGAGAGTCTAAAAGGAGTTGCTGCTTTCTTGATGGCACTTGCAATTGCCTGCTGTCATCTGATTCTCCTGGAAATCTGTGGCAACATGCTGAAATAGCCATAAGCAGAACATTTCTGTCAATGTGACACAACTATTTGTTTAGAAAGAATCACAAATTTCCCCTGAACTATACACTAGAGTAACTTATGTAAAATAAACCTTCTACATTTGTTAATTTAGGAAGTTGTTTTCAAAAACTGCTTGTTTGATTCTTTTGAGTAATCACATCATTTTGTATGCATAGTACAAAGCTGTTAGTGTACCAAACTGAAAAGCATAAGCATTAACACCTCTTCCTGCTATTACTCTTCAAGAGTCCTTGTCTGCAGTGTAAGAAAACAAGTTAGGACAATCCTCACGCCACTTTTGTAGGGGATGATCATACTCCTTCTGTTGAAAGAGTCTTGAAAACCTTGAAGACAATAAGAAAGCCATTTAAAATATGAGGAATTTGAAATAGACAAAAGACAGGGGACTATCTACCCAAAGCAACGATGAAGAATTCTGCTTACTGAAGCTGATTATTAGACTTAGGTACTAGCTCCAGTGAGCAAGGAAGGAATGTTGGTGAAATATTTAGTGTAAATCTAAAATCCACATCTCTACTTCATGAAAAGATGAAGAAAAAGGATGAGACTAAAGGAAAGATAAGGGAAATTTTAACATAGGCAAAAGGAAGAAGAATATGTAGATGGTGCCTGATGCAATATAGCTGGGGTGAAGAGTGCTATACTGCCAGCTTTCTATGTTAGTTTTAGAGGTCAGCTCTAAAAGGTAGGAGTCAGGCATGAAGGACTTTTTTCCCTGTCAAGACACTCTGTCAAGAAATCTTAGGAGACAGCAAGGAAATGTGATTGATGCTTGGTGGTGTTTTTTTGTTTGTTTGTTTGTTTGTTTTGTTTTGTTTTTCTTTTCCCCCATACTATTTTTATTTGTATAGCATTATTCCCAAGAAAATTAACTATTTCCTTTACTAGAAGTTTCTGTTTCTGTTTCTAAATTTCAGTTCTATTAATGAGTGGCAAATCTTCAATGGACGCAGTATTCGACTGCAGTGCTGCCTTGCGGGAATCTCTAGAAAGAGCACTGCTCCTGGAGGAAGTTCTCCCATGCATGTGAAAATGTGGGGACCGATAGGGTCAAATGCCAGGGCTCAGGACAAATTCACCTCAATCAGGCTGTGCCAAGTACCTTCCTTACAAAGGGTGAGAAGGAAGAGGCAACCTGTGTGCTGAGTATCCCCAGATTGCTACAGCTGATTACTGCATGTTTTCTTTGGTGGAAAAAGACAAGTAAAGTGACAAGCAGGAGTGGAATGTTGCTTTATTATTCTGATATTTCAGTGGCAAAGGAACATGAGGATCTAAGAAACAGGAGAGAGCTAGGGGTATGGTGTACAGACCTCTTTCTTCATGGTGCTGCTGGCATATGAACGTGCCATTTTGGGGCAAGGTAATTGCCTGTTCAGCAGCTGAAAGCAAGGTAGCTTTGTTCTGTGAGTTACAATTCCCTGAAGTACACTGCAGTAGCAAAGTAGTAATTACAATGTAGCGTGCCTTAAAAGAGCACTGTTCTACTTTTCATGAAGAAAAGGGTAACTTAGGCATAGCTGTTCATGAGTTAAAGCAAAAGATTTAATATACCACAAACAAGATCACGTATGTTCTATGAATACAAATTTGTGTCTGTGGAGATTTTTTTATGTTAAAACTATGTTTGAAGCCCACTGTTTTCAGGCTGCTACCAGACCAGGTTATTTTGTACTGCTGGCACAAGTCCTATAACTTAAACCACATTTTTAATTAATTAATTAATAGATTGATTTCAGTCTCCAGCAAAGATATTTTCTCACCATAATGGAATGACTTTTGGATGAGGCGGCCAGTATAAATTAAAGCAGGGTCCTTGGCTGAAATGAAACACAATGAATGTTCAGAAAAGAATGGTGAAAAAAGAAGTGTGAGTAAACAGGAAGCCAGTCAGCAGATACAAAAGGATATGGGCTTAATATGTTTCTGATGCGCAAAATAGACTGATCGTGGTTGCAGCATTCTGGAAATTATAAACATGAGCTGACTACCTCATATATGGGATTAGATCATTGCTTGGGATTCATTTATAAACCATACATTAACTAAATGGTCAAAGACAGATGAATCTATGTTTTAATAAGCAGTTCTTTATTATGGAGTCTCTACATCAATATGTTGTTTATAGTCACTTACTGATAGGGCAAAAAAAATAATTACGTGCTGTAATTATTAACTAGCCTCTTGGATACCACTGACAAACTGAGCATTTTTTAATTCAGTATAAAATTGCAGAAGAAAACTGCAAAGAATCAAGGTATGAATTAGGATTTTGACAGAAATCAGTAAAGGAAGGAAGGGAACTTGCACAGCAGTTACTCTGTGTTGCTTTATAGGTTCCATATACTCTCCTAATAACTGCGTAATTTTCTCATGTCTCCATGGCACATGCTTTCTGACTTTTTCATTAAAAAAAAAAGCTAACACAAATGCAATAATCTTTGGCCACATAATACATTATTAGAAGAATCACAAGGAGGAATGGTAGAGGAGAAAGTTTAATAAATGCTGCAAAGCATACTAGTCCTCCTGAATGTTTGTGTTGGATTTCATATGATGTATGAGAATCTGACATGTCCTGTGGGGGTTAGATTACTTTTTTTTTTTTTTTTTTTTTTTTTTTTAAATGAAAGGTTACGGTCCTCTGGACCTATAGTTTATTTAGTTTTGCACTAGTGATGTAAATATTTATTAAGGATTTGACTCATTACATTTTGTGCAAGCCTTGCACTTGTGATTCACAGTATACTGAAAGTAAAAATAGTACCCCTAAATAATACCTGCCTGTGAAGAGAAAATCTGTCAACTCTTTCACTCCCAACTCTTCATCTTGCAACATACAAAAGGGAAGAAAAAAAAAAAAAAAGTGAAAAAAAGCAGGTGGTTACTCAGAAGTGAATTGAAAATGAAATGAATTCACTGGGAAATGTTCCTTTGTTAGGAAGTGCTTGACTGTGTTGACCTGTGTTGACTACGCAAATAATGCACTTGAGTCAACATGCTCTTGGTTTTTAGTTCACATAGCCCAATTTGGGAAAACAAAACAAAACAAAAAACAAACTATATTTCATCTCAGTTTTGTTGTTGTTGTTGTTTTTCCTGATTGTCATTGGTTTATTTTTTTTATTTTTTATTTTTTTTTAATGTGTGTGGGGATGTTTGGTGGGTTTTTTTTGGAAAAATCTCTCTTGTAGATTAGGTATATATATATAAATTTTAAATATATATATATATAAAATCACTGGTGTGATGAATTCAGATTAGATAACTAGTTTCGTTACTTCCTATATGCCATTTATATTTGTATTGATTAAGACTTTATTTGGGAGACGTCAGAGACAAGAGTATACCTCAGTCAGTAGGTTATTGTTGAGACTGACCCACCCACTGCTGGAACCAGGAGTTGCTAGATTCAGTAAAGGGCATGAGTGTCTCAATATTCCATGAAAAATCAGAAGTCACTGGAGCATACAAATAATGTCCATTGATCCTATCACAATTATGGGATGTTTTTCCTAAAGACTTTTAAAATAGGTCTTGCTGTGCAAGATGAGAGGCACTCATAGACTACATGGCTTGTACTTAGAGCCCTGTAGTAGTTTATAGAATGACATTTCCGTCAAGAAAACTGGCACCTATAGAATCATACCATTTTTTCTTGTTTGTTTTCCAGACTTCTTTGTCTCGTATTATTTTTCTGCATGGGGGCATACTTCCACAATACATGAATGAAAATATAAGTAGCTGATAATCTGGTGGCAAATGCAGTAGTTTTAAAGATAGGTTTGAACACCTCTATGCTAAGCAGATGTAACTTGTGGTCTTCCGTCTCCTACATTAACCATCTTTTAAAGAAGTGCACATACCACCTCATTTCATGTCCCTGTTGTACTCTAGAAATATTTTTTTCTTGAGTTTCTCTCTGAATAAAAAGTACAGAGTTCTTGGAGTTCAAGTGGTCTGAAGGTTATGCAGCGTTAATCAGTTTTGTGCTTCTAAATTCTATTTTCAAATTTGGCCATTGCAGTCATTCTATTCACTTTTGTGGCACTTGATTGATTTGTTATTAACATTACAAGTCATGGGATCAGATGTTAATATGTTGAACACACATCTATCAGCACAAGTCTACTATAATATATATTGATTTATGTCAGTATTTTTTTTCTAGAATGATACTGAAATATTTGGGTTAACATATCTCTTTATGTATATAAATTAGTTAAAGGTATTATTTATATTTTACTGTACAATCAATGAGTATATATCTTTATCTTTCTGATAAGAGATATTCACTTACAGATCGACACTTACCTTATTACCTCCAGATAAAAAGTGTAAAGCCAGCTTTTCCCGAGTATGAGGAAATCCATCTTGAAACTTTAATTAAAGAATAATCTATCAATGACAAAGTACCAGAGGGTGTATCTGTCACTCACAGTGTTGGCATGTAATTTCAAAGAACACAACGGAAATCACAGGAGAATAACATATCTGAGTATTTGTTTGCACTTAACAGAGAATGGGAATATAACTGATGTGAAGCAATTTCTAGATGGCTTCTATATTAAGAGATTAGTTGGAAATTTCTTTCCTCCAGAAAGAAAAACAAACACTAGAGCAACACCACATCTCTTGCGGTCAGTAGAAACTCTGCATAAACAAGATTTTACCTGACATATTTCAAACTACTAGCTTTTCTTTTTTGTGTTGGGGTTCAGGAAGTCTTAGCAGTGGATGAACTCCTCAGCAGCCTTTTGTTTGGCTTCAGGCAGGCAGTTCGTGTAGCCCTATATCAGTGTCTCCTTTAAGAGTATTTGACAGAGGAGACATCTGTTAGATATGAGAAATAAAGGTTTTCTTCTACAGTTCTGTGATTCAATTTGATTTGCACATGTGGTAGCTGATTATCTGCATATGCATTTTCAAAGTAATTGTTCGGTATTGAGTTTCTACAAATCTGCTATTTAGGCTTAAAAATCTTGTGTATTCTATAGGAGGAACTGCACTGACAAGTACTGTACAACTATGTGTTGCCATGTTTTTCAAACTGATTAGTAAAGGCTTTTAAAAAAACTATTTAATTACAATTGTTCAAATGCCCATGACTTCGTGATTTGTTGTCCATAGGGTGTTATAATAAGGCCTATATCAAGACAGATCTCAAGTGGAAGGTACTAACTAATATGAGAATTAAAAGTATTTTCTCTTGACTTTAATCAGGCGTGTAAACTGAATATGAGTAGCCATGGCATCAGGCCTTTCTGCTTAAGAAAAAATATCGATGCTGTAAAAGTTGTGATGAGCAAAGGTTACCAGTTCTTTGCTCTTTCTGCACAGAGCACTGTTTTAACTTTATCTCATCTAGAAAACCTCATAAATCAGGTAGAAAAAAAATTGCATTAGAATCGTATGGAAATTTCATTTGATCTGAAAGTAACTTGCTTGGAGGACAGAAGTCTATTATTTTGGGTTATATTCATTTCCATGATCACCTCAAAGAGGAAGGATACACATGTTTTATAACCCTGTGTGTTTTCTCATCATTTTTATTTATTTTTAACATTCCATTGGGTTTGTTGACTTCTCTTTTTGATTGCCAGCTACCTAACCCTAACTTTCATTTGTGACCCTTGAAACATATGCAACATGTTTTATTCTTAAAAGTCTCCATTAAATGCTTAGAAATTCATATCTAAAGGTCACAGCCATAGTTTTAAAATTAGACCCAATCAGACTACATTTCTTTCAGGAACTACTATGAAGTCTTAACCAAAATAAATTCTTCTTGGCTCTCTCACGTCCTTTGGAATGAATGTGATCATGTTATCTTTCTCTCCATCCATTAATGATATGATTTTTTTTTTTTTTAAACACAATCAGTCAGATTGTGTTTTCCATTTTTCAGAATGAAAGTCTGAGCGATAAGCCATCTAATGAATTTAACTTTCTTAATCAATGACAGCATTAATTTACAGATTGTTGATTAGACTGTTATTGTCTAGTCAACTGTTGTCCTAGATACATGTTCTGATATTGAACAACTTTTCCATTGGCTTAGCCACAAGCCTTTGGCAAAATGCAAGGCACACCCTTTCTGTTAGTGTATAGTTGAACATCATGTGTATGTAAAATCTGTGGAATCAAAAGCAGTACAACACTTGATATTGGAGAAATCAGTGATTGTACTCTGACTCCTTCTTAAATGTTTTATCATACATTTTGGTACTCTTCATGCTTAACTTAACTGAACTACATGCTTTATGGGTTTCCTTAAAATGAAGATTAATTCTTCCAGCAGAATAAACATGGAGGTTATTCGGAAAATATAAAGACTTTTATATTTTTCAGAAAATATAAAGACTTCCAACTTGTATTCCTTTCATATTGGTGGACTGAGTACACTTCCCCACCGTTTTGAATATCATTCACGATGATATTCATAATAATATTCAAATGATGATACATTCAATATAGATGTCATTTAGTATCTTTTAATAAAATACTTTCTCTGTTGCAAACATCTGAGAGGATGCCAACACTGCTTTCTTACTTTTGCTGGAACTGAAAATTGGATGATTTAATTGCATGGGATTACATTCTTGTCTTGATGGTTTTTTTTGTTTTTTTGGCTTTTTTAAATTATCATTTTATTATTTATTATTATAGGTTTCATTGGCTGGAGAGAAACACATGAAGTCTTCCCACTGAGATTCAGTATTTGAAGAAAATAGCCAAACCTGAGTAGCTTTCAGTGGAATTTCATTCTTCCTGGAAAATCTTTTATATACTACAAAGTCCACTTAGATTATTAGTTTTTGCGTGAGAGATACTTTTTCATTAATAATATATAAATAATAGCCCATTTCTGTTACAGGTGACACTATAAAAGCTGTTTGATAATGATTTGATTTTACTTTATTAATTAATTTTCTAGTAAAGATCTTCCACATGATGACATTTTTCCATGGCATGATAAACCTACATAATAGACCATCACTCTAGCAGGCCGTGGCAGCAAGCTTTGCTATGCTCACTGGCTTTCTACTATTAAGAATTTTAATTTAACTATAAATAATATTGACAACACATACATGGAGAAGAATCAAATTAGAATTCTGCATCAAAATAAAAACACCAGAACAATTATGGAATATCATTGAGTATAATCATTAAGCAGGAATTGATCTGAGAAAGTTACGGCTCAGTGATTAGAAATATCTGAACTGGATATGATTACATTTATTAAGGACTACAGAAACAGTTCAGATGTGAAAACTGAAATGAAGCAAGCAGGCAATACTAGTGGTGCTCTGGTACACAGAAATTGCACACTACTATTTTCAGTTAATAGCATTCTCATAGTTTATTACTCTTCCCTAATAAAATGGAGTACGTAATAATGTGACATATTTCTTAGAATCAACATAAAAGTTGCAGGCTTAAAGTTTTCATTGACTTTTTATTTTGTGGCAAAATTCTTAAGTTCATCTATATATTAAGATGTATTTTGTTTATTTAAAATGAAGGAGACAAATAGGAAGAAAAAAGCCAAGGAAGTACTGTGTTCATTTAGACTGCACATGCTATCCATCATAAACAACTAATATACAGATTTAAATTCTACTCCAGTTAGTTATCTTTATATGTAGAAAGAACTTCGACTACTCAGATTCTAGCCCGGATACATTTCTATTTGAAACTTCAAATTTTAAATTGGTGGAGGGAGGAGTGATAGTACTGGTGTATGTACAGCACAAATACACCTTTCATTTTAAAATAGTTTTTGACACTTCTTTGGCAGCGCAGCTGTATTTTCCCTGTGTGTATGAACTGTTTTCTTTCCCTGGGAATTACTTCCAAAGAAAACCACTTCAAACAACCTATAGAAAAACATTAATTCTTGTGTATGCCTGATTCTTTCAGCTGAGAAACCACATCTTCTCCTCATAAAGCCAACACTTTTGTAGTTTCATGTCTATTCATCTGCATGACCCTCGAGGATCTTGAGGACGCAAGATCTAATCTATACTCAAACACCCTGTTTCCTTCTGCTTATTTTCTACAAGGACCTGACAGAACAGTACAAAAATACATAGCTGGATTGTTTGAGCATCTGTACAGAAGGTTCCATGTGTACTTTCTGGCTCTGCTTATGTTGCTCCCCAACAATTCATTTTTATATGTAAGATGGTCTACCACTATCTTCGAGCATTCTTGCCTGATTTTAAAATATACTGAAAAACTACTTTCCTCTCTAGTTTCCATGAGGGTCTATGAAGTTTTAAAAATTCCAACTCTAGATAGCCTAAGATGCACAGATGAAACTAAAAATGCGTGTATATTTTTGCCACAACTGATTTGCCCAAGATTAATGAGGAAGATGATGTTAGACATAGTAGACTGTCTTAAGAAAGATGTCATAGTCTGAGATCCTGCAATTCTGCAATCCTGAGACATCTGTTCATCATTAACCATTGCTTTTCACACATGATATTTTACTTAGATTGAAGCAGCAAGCAGACAGCAATTTATATCCTGCAGTCAGTGAGAAAAAGTCTGGTAAAATTATAAGCGGTCATGTGTGGAAGTCTCTAGCAGGTTCAGCCTCAGGGTAAGGTCAGTGAGGAAACATTTAAAAGAAAATCAAACCTTAGTGATTTTCCTGGTTTACGATAAAGAGGTTGTACCTAAGCTCATCAGTTGAGTTAAGGTACATTTTCCACCAAATGCAAGGCTGTATACAAAGAAATTTTGTAATATAAATATTAACCTTGTTTGAAGTTTTATTTGCTGTTATTTTTTAGGATTGGTTCTATAGTAGTTTCTGAAGAAAAGGTATAGCATTACTTCACTCAGTTGAAAGTTGGTATTGTGAAATGGTAGATTAAATAGCTGTCCAACAGTTAAATATCACAGCAAGAATTTTCCTGAGTACTTCCTGAATTTTGCCAAAGATTAAAATGTCATCACTGTCATTAGGGACACTGGGAATTTACTGAATTACTCTGTGGATTATGCTTTGAAAATTTTCAGCAACTGAGAATATTTCAGGCATTCATCTCTTTTATTCAGTATTTCCAGTCTTAAAGATTTTGCTTCCTGAACTCAGATTAATAACTTGGGAAAGTCCAGTAGCTTAGAAGAATTCCAATTAGATATTCGGTTTCAAGATTTAGCCCCTTGTATTCATAGCTATGTTTTTTCCCTAGTCTTTAAGAAGCTTTCTGAATCTGTACAAAGTTCAAGAAAGCCTATGATACCACTGGATACTCATGCAGAAGGATTAAACAGTGTGAATGGCCAAATAAACTGTTGAGATAAAAGATTTATTTATTTATTTATTTAATATTTATTTATTTACTTATTTATTTTTGTAGATGGCATTGAAATTAAATTGTTCAACGATTATGGAAAGGTTTAAAAAGAGAGTGGAGGAGGTAGAGAGGTGCAAAGTTCTAAGAAATGTCAGTTCCAAGTATAAACATCGCCACAAAATTGATTCTCTACCTATCTCCCTGCTTCTGTTCACATTTGAACTCTTGAAAGTTACTTACTGTGCAAACTGGCAGAAGGTGTCAAAGGTGTCAGCACTGTATAGAGTTTTTGTGTTTCTTACTTTCCAGACAGGTAATTAATGGCTATAATCGTTTTAGCAAAGCACTGAATAAAGCTTTCAGAATTAATCCCCATAACCATTACAGATAGAAAAGACCCAAATACTCAAGTTATGATCAGTATGTTTATCTTGGTCACTTTGTTTGCAAACCTTGTCCTAATTTAATTGACATCTAGGTGGTTTTGTTGTTGTTGTTGTTGTTGCTGTTTTTTAAATTTATGCTTGTTGTTATTCATACTCTCTACTCAGATAAAACAGTCTTTGAAATCAATGAGTCAAGTAATGGCTTTCCCATGTTTACCCTTGGGGCACACTAAAAAAGTGCTGACAAATTCTAGGTTTCTCTCTTTCTCCAGAGAGTAAACATTGAGGACTTTAAACTAGGTACAAAGGGGGGTGGGGGTGTAACTGGGGTCACTAATACGGAGCCTGAACGTAATGTCCCTGTGCTTGCAAGAGAGGGATGTGCTTGTAAGACCCCACGGTCTTGTGCGTTGGTGGATGAGGAGGATGACTCACCCCTTTGTAGGAAAAACACGAGGGCAGATGTGAGGTTGGTGGCTGTGGAAACACACGAGTGTGGTCATGAGGGTATCAGGGTTACTGCCACTCACAAGGGGACCAAGCTCAGGCGTCTTTACACTAATGCACACAGCATGGGTAATAAACAAGAGGAGCTGGAGGCCATTGTGTGTTTGGGAAGTTATGATATAATTGCCATCACGGAAACGTGGTGGAATGACTCCCACAGCTGGAGTGCTGTGATGGAGGGCTAACGGCTTTTCAATAGAGACAGGCTGGGTAGGAAAGGTGGTAGTGTAGCTTTCTACTTTAAAAAAGACTATGAATGTGTGAAAATTAATAATGTTGATGATAGTGTTGAGATCATATGGATCAGAATAAAAACAAAGGCCAACAAGACTGACGTTATTGTGGGAGTCTGCTACAGGCCACCCACCCAGGATGAAGCGGTGGACGAGATGCTTTATAAACAGTTGGGTGAGGTCTCTAGGTCACTCCCCCTTGTTCTGGTGGGGGACTTCAACTTCCCAGACATCTGCTGGAATTACAATACAGCTGACAGTGAACAGTACCGGAGGTTCCTAAGGTGTGTGGAAGATAACTTCCTCACACAGCTGGTGAGGGAGCCAATGAGAGGGAGCAAAATACTGGACTTGCTGTTTGTTAACAGAGAAGGTCTGGTGGGGGATGTAAAGGTTGGAGGCCGTCTGGGTCAAAGTGACCATGAGATGCTAGATTTCTCTATCCTTGTTGAACCATGGAGGGGAGTCAGCAGAACTGCCACCTTGGACTTCCAGAGGGCAGACTTCAACATCTTCAGATCCATGGTTGAGGGGGTCCCTTGGGAGGTAGTTTTGGAGAGCGTGGGAGCCCAGGAAGGCTGGGAATATTTTAAGGAAATTTTTCTAAAGGTGCAGGACCTGACCATCCCCAAGTCACAGAAGACGAGCTGACAGGCAAGGAGGCTGGGCTGGCTGAACAGAGACCTTTGGCTGGATCTCAAGAACAAAAGGAAAGTTTATGGTCTCTGGAAGAGTGGGCAAGCTACTTATGAAGATTACAGGTATGTAGTGAAGCTGTGCAGGGAAGAAACAATCGCTCTGTCACTCAGAGTGGCTAATCTGAATTTAATGTTTTTTCTTCCTAAACAGTTAAGATCAGAGCTGTGTACAATATTTGGAATTGATAGTTTTTTTAGAATTAAGAACATTTTTATGAAATTTTTTCCATTATATTCAATCCTGGCCAGCACATGCCTCCTGCAGTGCCAGGCCTCAAAGGGGTATGTATAGCTAATTTGTGCAAAGAAAAATAAATTTAAGTTCAAATGATCATGCTGTATCATAACAATTACCCACAAATTTCTCTCCTCTCCTCTCCTCTCCTCTCCTCTCCTCTCCTCTCCTCTCCTCTCCTCTCCTCTCCTCTCCTCTCCTCTCCTCTCCTCTCCTCCCTTCCCCTCTCCTCCCTTCCCCTCCCCTCCCCTTCCCTTCCCTTCCCTTCCCTTCCCTTCCCTTCCCTTCCCTTCCCTTCCCTTCTCAAAGGATCTATTAAAGGATAGATGACATCAGTGGCTGTTCCCTGATCCACTGATGCAGTTATGCCATCATAAAAATCTTCCTTAAGACTGTTTAGCTTTAATGTAATTTAGATCATTTCATGTCTCACTGGGACAAGATCCTTATTTTTTTTCAAAATCTAATGTAAAAATGTCTATCTGCAGTGACAATTCAGGAATTCAGTGGAATTCCATCTCATTTCCTGCATGTTTTTGGAAATATTTTTTATAATTTTAATTTTAAAACAATCTGGGTTAGTCTCACGAAGATAGAACATTTCATGGCTGCATGAGGGAGTAACAAAGCTGTTCTTTCTGGTCAATTATCTTGATTGTGATTCTGACGTTTCAAATGTATTTCGCCATTCAGTCTGATTATACTAAGCGTGATTGTTGAGTGTCTCAGACTTCAAAAGATGTGCAACGAACAAAGCTGTGCCAAAATCAGTTAATTTTTCTAAATCTAAAATGGTCAGGGATGCATTCTGTTTTCTGTTTTGAATTAAAATCATTTTTTCACTGTAACATTATTCCTAGTTTGTATTGATTTTAGGTTCAAACTTCAATTCAAATTTTCTTTTAATCTATAGACAGCATAGAGGGCACACTAGCTTCAGAATTCCCCCACAGGGCTCATCCAAAGCTTATTGAAACATTATCAGTAGCTTAATTTGACTTGATATTATTGAATTATCTTCTCTTTCATCCCTCGGGTTCAGTTTTTTGGAACGCTTATATTCAAATTCAAAATTTCCCAAACTAAGGGTAGACTTCTTGCAACTGGAATTCTTTGAATTTTTGTGAAAGGAAAAATACCTCTCATGGCTTACCTACTCCTTCCCCTCAACAGGACAGGGGGAGAAAAGAGAAGTAGTAGGAATGAGAATATTTCTGTGTCAAAAGTGCTTAGTAATCACCACCAAAGCCAAAATAGGCTCTGTCTGGGGAAGATTAAATTATTTTATTGTCATTTAAAATAAATACGTACTTACTGATTTGGGTAGTGGGAAACAAAAAGACAGACATTAAAATGGCATTTTTCCTCCTCCTTCCCTTGGTATCAGCTTCACTCCCTGACTCTCTCCAGCCTCCTCTTTGCCACCTGTGTGGTGCAGGGGGCCAGGGAGCCACAGTCAGCAAGTAGTAGTTACTCTCTGCTGCTTCTTCTCAGTTATCTCTTTTGCACTGGTATGGGCTTTCCATGGCATAAGAGCCTTTGAGAACAGCCATTTGCTCAGAGTGCACAAACCAGGTTCCTTGTAGATCTGCTTCACCCAGAAGGAAGGTGACCATCACACCTCTAGCCTGGGCTGACTCCAAATGCAGCATCAGAGTAGAGATGGTCTGAAGTTCAAGGGTTGGCATGTGTGTGGCAGGGGCATGGGCATGGCTGCCCACCACCAACTTCTCTGCCCTCTGTGGTGCTATACGTCTTGCTAGTGTGCACAAAAATACACTTGCAAAATGACAAACACATCGGAATGGCAGTGAGCTGAATATTTAGTCCAGCATCTGTCACATGGCTCAAAGTATTGTGACCAGTATTATGTGATATCTGTTTGCTGGACTAAATAAATGAGTTCAACAGTATCAATCTAAGGCCCAGAGAGACAGAAGACACATGACAAAAAGAAGAAAGAAAAGCAAGTGCATTTGACACAGTAATTACCCCTATGATAGCTCTTTCTAGGCAAGGAAAATTGGTGATGACAATGTAGAGAAATTTGCCTCTATAGCACTGTTTCCTGAATAAAATTTCCCACATCTGTCAATCAGACCATTTTACACTCACACTAAATTATAACCATTTATTTTAACAGTGTCTTTTTTACAGTGCTGAAAGGTGAACTATGTATTAATTCAACCTTGAGAATATTCTGTTGTGTTTCATGGACCTGTTTCTGTGTAACCTTTATTATTTCTTAACTAAAAGTCTTAGACTTTGTCAGCTGCATTTTGTCATCATGGTCCAGCTATGTAGGCCACAGCCCAAGAATTTCTTTTTGTTCTTTCAACATTACATTTACAGGTGAATGAAAATTTGTCCTTGATCATATATTTTCCCTTACATTTTACCATTTAGCAATAAGGTGTTATCTGTTGTATGGTCCATGTAACATTTATTATACTTGGGTATTTTGTTTTACTACACCAGCAAATGCCTTTTAAAATTATTCATGTTCCCCCTTCCTACACTGTCAGTGAAGTGCTTTGAGGCTGGATGATACATGGGATGTGGTCTCACACAGATTGTTAACAATGGAGGTAGTTTTACAAAGAGTCTCCATCAACTTAAAGCTGAGTATTTCAAAGCTAATTTTAAGGCAAATACCTTTCAATCTCAAAATAGAAACTGCAAAATGCAGTATGCTAAAGCAGAACACACCAGGAACTGGCCACAGAGACCAGGGATTATATTTAATACCCATCCATTATGAGGGCACAGAGACAGAGAAGATTTAGATTTCTTGTTCCAAATAATTATTTTATCCAATAAAAATCATGGTCACTGCTTGAGACAAGAGCTGTACATCATATACAAGTGTCGGGTCCTGCATTTTGGACACAACAACCCCAGGCAACCCTACAAGCTTGGGGAGGTGTGGCTGGAAAGCTGCCTGATGGAAAGGGACCTTGGTGTGCTGATGGACCATCAGCTGAACATGAGCCAGCAGTGTGCCCTGGCAGCCAAGAAGGCCAATGGCATCCTGGCTTGTATCAGGAATGGTGTAGTGAGCAGGACTAGGGAAGTCATCCTGCCCCTGTACTCGGCATTGGTGAGGCCTCACCTTGAGTACTGTGTTCAGTTTTGGGCACCTCATTACTGAAAGGACATTGAGGTGCTGGAGCAGTCCAGAGAAGTTTAACGAGTCTAGTGAAGGGCTTGGAAAATCAGCCCTATGAGGAGAGGCTGAGGGAGCTGCAGCTGTTTAGTCTGGGGAAGAGGCGGCTGAGGGGAGGGAGACCTTATTACTCTCTTCCAGTACCTGAAAGGTACTTACAGAGAGAGCGGGGCTGGTCTCTTCTCAGTGGTGACAGGTGACAGGATGAGGCGAAATGGCCTCAAGTTGCGCCAAGGTAGGTTTAGGTTGGACATTAGAAAACACTTATTTACGGAAAGGGTGGTTAAACATTGGAATAGGCTCCCCAGGGAGGTGGTTGAATCACTGTCCCTGCATTTGTTTAAGAGTCGTTTGGATGTGGCGCTCAGAGATATGATTTAGCAGAGGGTCGTTAGATTTAGGGTACTATGGATAGGCTGCGGTTGGACTTAATGATCTTTTGAGGTCCCTTCCAACCTGAGTGATTCTATGATTCTGTATTTCATCACTCAGTTCCTTAACTTCTTGTATAAGGACATGTACTCTTTAAGAAGCAATAAGAAGATCTATAGGAATTTCTTTCAAGCAACATAATGCTGATTTTCTTTTCCTGCCTGCCCTACATTAAGTGTTCTATATTTGACACAAAATCATGCAATATGGCAAGGCTGCTATATCACAAGTAAGCACCTCTCAGAATTTCCTACAGCACAGAATGAGGGATACTCTGAAAAGTATGTGGATTCAGTCTATCCCCCAGAGTTGGAAATGAACAAAAGTTTCTTGTTTCCTTGAGTTCAGAAACAGACAGCTCGGGGAAAAAGAAAAACAAAAAGCAAACACATGCAATTTGGATTATCACAAATTAGCAACCTTGGATGTGACACTTCCATTATTTTATAATATTTCAAGTTTGTTCAGGTCTATTGTAATTTTCTTTATTACTTGCATTTCATGAGGATTCATTGCCATGTTTGTAACTTTAGCCCACTCAGCTTGCCACAAGTGCCTGATGGAAACCATGGCTACGTTTGCTTTTCAGATGCACTAAGATTTTGAAATGGTGGTAGTGTTACCCACCTATCCATTAGTGAAGGTTAAGAAAGGACATCCACCAGTCAAAAGCAGTCAGTAGGATGCTTCAGTTCTCCCTCTGCCTCCCCTGAAACAAGAAGTAGCTACAGCAGTTCCCCTGTGCCTGACCCAGCACACAGAGAGTCTGGAGACATGGGTACAGCTGGGAATTGCAGACATCTGCTGGCAGAAGTCTCAGCAGAACAGATGAACAGGATGAGTGAAGCAGGTTACTGTCTGTGAGGGGAGGCAGATCACCTTATACAGATGTTTGAAAACCTGTAGGTAGCCAAGAGGATGGCTGTTCACTCTGCCTGGACAGGGAACTGTGTGGGTTTCTGTGGATGCATGAAGGATGAGGCAGCCTTGTAGGTAGAGGGTCAAGGACTGCACTACCACTGTCAGGAGGAAGGACTTCCCCAGCACCAGACATAAGATTGATCACTTTGGACTTATACTACAACCTGCTGGTTACTGTATTATTGTTGTACTATTATTATTGTATAATCTTCAAATTTGATCATGTGAGACCTCTCTAAAAAATGAAATAAATGAGTGAGTCTTTGCTAGTGAGCAAGTTGCTTTGATCAGCTTCTGTGTAGAAGTAATGTTTTCAACATTAGCAACTGGATACTGCCCATTAGCATGACTTAGTGCAGCTGTGAAATGCTGCCAAACTTTTGTAATGCAATTATGATGTGATGGTATTGCATAAAATAAACCAGAGCTGCCACTGCAAACTCTCATTTAGAACAGGTCTCTTTTTAAAAGCTGATGAAGAACGCCAGCCAATTCTGTGGTACAAGGTAGATCTGGGAAAGCTCAAAGAGTCCCACGAGAATAAATTTTAAAAAATGCTATATGAGACCTCTTATCAAGTTACAGGCCTGTCGCATTTCTGTGTCAATGCTTGTTTCCTAGAGAAAAATGCCAAAACATTATTCTCTCTGCAATTAAATAAACATCAATTCCCAATATTCACAAACCAGATGGCAGAAACTTACTGTAGTGCCTTACTGACTATTCAGAAAAAGATATTTCACAAAAGTCAAGTGTAAATTCCATCTCTGTGTTCAGGAGCATTGTTTGTTGATATAAATAAGACAAAATTTCTATTTATCTAATTCTCTAACCAATGAAGAAAAAGCAGAGAGAAAGTCTTATACATATTGTCTTTTTATACAGTGTCTGGGAGACTGTAGAATATGTATGTTAACCAATGGCTTAGAAGGAACTTGTGCAACTTCCAGTAACAATCCAGCCAGTATCCCAGAAAGTTTCCTTAAGACTCCTAGAATATAGGAATCCACAAAACCTTTGCTATACATGTAACTCCAAAATCTCAGACAATGACTCATCTATGCAGTACTAACATTTAAACATATTTAGTTATTTCCCACCCACTAGTATAATGATGAAAGCTATATTAATTCTTCTCTTGTAGCTCATTTAAGGCTCTACTGTACTTCATGGTCATATTAAGGAAGCTTTGCTCAGGACAGACCCCTGCTGCTGCAAACAAATCTTTATCTGTAACCAGATAAATGCAGCTTTGAATCTCCTTTTATTCTTTTCTGACTCTTCCCTTGCAGACTGTGGCTCTGTCACCACTCACTTCACTACTAAATGCTGCTTGCGAAGACAGATAAACTAATAAAAAAGATTGATTTTGATACATCCTTTTCAGTCAAGTCTAAACATTTCTCTTTTTTGTTATTGTTTCTTTTTTTTTCTTTTTCTTTTTTTTCTTTAATCCTTACTCTAGCTGCTTGCTAAAGGCTGTTTCATGTAATACTGTAATTTCATAGCTCAGTCTGGTGGTATATATAGCATTCCTCTTTTATTATATCTTGTGCTGTTACTATATATTGAAACCTTTCACTTTTTTTTTATTGAAGCTGATCTTCACATAGTAATGTTCAAGCTACCCTCATGTGTTAAGAGGTAGAGATGTGAAGAAACAGTTGTCTCACACTAAAGCACTGCATCCTCCAGCCTACATTTTGCTATTAGCTGATCTTAATGGAATTCTGTTCTCACTAAAGTATGAGCAGGATCACTTCTAGTGATGTTGCTAAGGATTTAAAAATGTTAATGTATCCCAGTTAATTTAAGAACAAAATATAGGGACATCCAAAGTCCAAAATGGGAAAGTCAATTTGTTTGATAGGTCCAAGATGTTCCTGGTGCACTTCTGTATAGTTCTTAGTCCTTGCTAAAAAGACCAAACAACATTTAGCTGAAAAGCAGAATTGCTGTCTGTGATGCAGTTACTACTACATTTTGGGAGCAAACATACACAATTGATCTGATCTTGTGGCTTGCTGCCACCAAAAGGTAAAGGTCCTTTTCCATTTCTCCCTTAAGGTTTCAGAGTCCTGCTCAATTATTTTTTCTACTTATGGACCTCTATGTGAGCTACCTTAACTTACCAAGCAACTGAACTAGGATGTGCATAGAGTTCTGGTGTGTTACTGAGCTGACCATGTTGTGCAAGACCATTATGCTCTCAAGAAAGTAAAAAGAAAAAAGCAGAACAACCCGGCCAAGAACATAAAGTATTTATTGTGATTATTTGATAGAGGACAGAAGAAAATGGAGTTGAAACAAGCTCTTAAATTGAGTCAGGGTGTTTCACAAGAGTTTGCAAAGAAAGGAAATGCCATTTTTCTACTCAATCTGTTAAAAAAAGTTAATTTAAAAAAAAAAAAAAGAAAGAAAGAAATGATTAAAAGTAGGCTCTTTGGTCTTTAGCTCTTTGTAAGGTCTACTGAAGAACAGATAGATTCTGGTCTGTGAGCAGAACTGACATGCAGAAAAATGAGAGTTTGACAGGGAGTTATATATATTGTTTCATCACCTTCACGTGGTTATCCTTATTTCCTTATTTGAAGTCCATGACTGTACAAATGATTTTAGGGCTTATTATTGTGATCATTTTCTTGTTTCTACTTTAATTAGCTTTGGTTCACTTTTGCATTTCAGCAAAATTTTACTATAATTATTTTTTGCAATCTGGCAACTTCTCAACACCCCAGATGCACAGAGTTGCTAGAGATTCAAACTTGACAGGAAATCTGTGAGTTAATTTTGTCTATGGGAGATCCTAAGTTGCCATGGTGATGATGAGACTCTTGGCCCTCAATATGTTTTAAAAAAAAAAAGTCTCAGGAAAATAAGGAAAATGGTACACGTCCAAGGCATTGTATTTTTCTAACTCCTTCCTTTAGAACATAGCAGGAAATACTATGAAAGATGTTGAATAAAAAACCTTTCATAGTTTCGGTTTTTAGGAATTGCAACAGTAGAGAAAAAATCAAGTGTACTTTGGACTCTCAGAAACTGGATTTCTCTATCCAAAGATGATGCAAATAAATCTCAGGAGAAAGAAATTTCATAATATTTCACTGCAAGCTCCTGGTTTACTGACATAATCCTCTGAAAGTCTAATGTACAGAAGTTTGAGTAGAAGATACAGGCATTATTATTTCTTTTTTAGAGTCCTTTCTTTTTTTTCCTTTCTAAAAATTTGATTTTCAAAGGATGTGTCTGGTAATAGAAATTGTCTTTGGATTTGTTTTCATGAAAGTAAAAGGAGGGAAGCTACGTCACACGTAATCACAGAATCATATAATCATAGAATCATATCTATATATATATACTGAAATTCCAGCCAAATTTGTAAATGAACATTCAGATGTGCCAAAGAATTAATAATACTGAATGCAAAGCTGGATTTGCTGAATTCGAACTGATAATTATTATTTTTTTTTTTTTTTAGCATTTAGAGGCAACTTTATTTCCCTAATTTTACTTACTCTGTAAAAGGGCAAATGTAAAATCTGAACAATTGCCTTATAAGAATAAGGAAGCTGAGCAAATGACTTGAAAAATTGTGGGGATTTTTGTGATTTTTTTTTTCCAATCCATCATATGACAATGTAACTACACAGTGGAGGATGGTCTAGAGATGTGCAGTTTCAAGTTTTGGGGAGAGTATCTATCAGGTACATGTAAGATAAACTATGGAGATATATTGATGAGACACAGAGCTGTGTAGGTTTTGAGGAAGCAGACTTCCTTGTTCTGAGCTTTTCTAACCACGGATTTTTTCAGTACCCACCCTAGTGAGAGCAGGAACCCTCTCCCCCAATGAATGAGTGCTGACTGACAGACACCACTGCTAAGGCTGGAAATGTCACAGAACATATTTTTTTCTTTTGAACAATATATTATTTATATCTCAGAAGGATTTGTATCTAAGAACAACTTTGTCACAGAATGTTTGAAAACAGACATCTAGGTAGTCTGCCTATATTCAACTGTGTATAGAATTAATATTTAGTTAAAGACAATATATCTATTCCACTACTTGTTAGTTGTATGGGAAGACCTGTACACAGAATCATCATAGAATCATAGAATCACCAAGGTTGGAAAAGACCTACAAGATCATCCAGTCCAACCGTTCACCTATCACCAATAACTCCCACTAAAACATGTCCCTCAACGCAACATCCAATCGTTCCTTGAACACCCCCAGGGTCGGTGACTCCACCATTTGCCATGGTTAAAGTTAAACTCAATTTTCCCTTGGGCAAAAAACACAGTAGGGGGGTCAGCTTACAAACAGTTCTTTTCAATATGATGATTTGGGGAATATTCTTAACCCCAGCAATCTCTCTCCAGATCCATGGCCATAATCTACTCTTAAAAATACAGAACAGTGATCCATCATCTCTTTCACATGCAAGTTACAGTTGCTTGCTTATCTGAGCAGACTTCAATATAGAAAATGCATCTGATTTTTCCAGTTTCCTTGTCACCATTTCTTAAATGTATGTTCAGTACTTGGGGAACTTCCTATCTTCAAATGATTTAGAAAACAGTGTATATTCAACCTTGAGAAACTTTATTTCATGCTACAAACATAGTGTAATGATTACAAAGACAAATACAGATAGTTAGTAGAAATCAATAAGCTAAATGCTGTTTTCTCATGTAAGTCTGCCAGCTCAGAATACATCCTTTGAAATCAATACATGTATTCTGTATTTACTTCTTCTTCCATGTCTAGTCTGATGCAAAAATCTACTCTGGGGATTTCTTTATTTGTTTTATCACTTACCATACATTTAGTTGAAGTATCACTTCATAAACATTCAGAGGAAAAATCAAAATAGGTACATCAGCTCATCTAGATACTTTAAAATGAATCTACCAGCAAATACTCTACATGAATAGATTGAGAGGGAAACAAATTACATCATTTCAGAAAGAATGATATCCACAACAAAATTTTAACACTAATTTTAATACAAAATAGAGTTATATATAGTATACTTTAAGAGAAGAAAATGAAATTTATATATTCAACAAAAGAAAGACCAGACTTGATAGCTCACCTTTAGAGCAATACATACTAAATAGTATGTGTAAATGTTTCACAAAGTAGTGTTAAAAACCAAATTAAGAAAAATGGAATTCTAAATCAATATAAATTGTATTTACAGAAGATTTGAAAGATTAGAAATGCAATTAAACAGTTATAGAACAATGATAAAACCAGAAGAACTGAGAAAAAGTGTTTTGATTGAACATGATGCAGATAAATACTTGGAAGTTAAAAACATGTGTCACACTTGAGTAGAAGAGCTCTAAGAGAAGCCTAATTGCTGCAGGAACTTGTTTGAATTATTGACCCTCTCAGTTAATACTGAAACAATATTGCACCACTGAGTTAGGCAGGATGCCATGGATCTGTGATTTGTCATCATTCAGTGAGGTTTCTGAAAATATCACTGATTTGTCTCCTACTGTTTCTTTTCTCAACAGACAAGTGTGTTAACGACCATTCCAACCCATTCTATGAATCTATGATTCTATACACAAAGCAAAGCAACGAGTTTATAAAACCACACTGGGAAAAAAAAAAAAAAAAAAAAAGACTTTTTACTTTGAAAACCCCTAGCATTATCATGATTTGGAACTGGAATCTGAAACTGGAAAATTAGAGGCCGTGGCTGGCTCCTGTCTATAATCCACCTTTAGTCATCCCTGTAAAAATCTACTCCACCTTGTTACACCTTTGGGAATTCACTGCTTACACACATTCAGTAGTGATTTATTATATTTTTACTGGCTATATATTCCCAAAGGATACCATCTGCACTGGCAAGTTTCCAGACAGGACTGAGAATAACTTTCCCTGTGGTTGCCATCTAAGATGTTTCAGGCCATGACTAGTCCACCACTGAAAACTGAGTCTGTTGCTTCAGTACTCTCAGTGACATCCTATGAAAGAGTCAAGGAGAATATAGTAAGAAACTTGCCAAATTCAAATACAGAGAAGATAAAGTCTAGCAGTCATGTGAGAGAAAATATTCATGGTAAAGCAGAGGAAGGCAGCCTTGGGTGGAACGAACAGTAGCACTTAAGCTATACTGGAAGAATAGTGTGAGCCTGTGAGCCTAAAGGTGGTAGGAGAAGTCTGAGTGATGATAACAGTAAGACTTGGTAAAGGTCTCAGAGAAAGAGTTTAGAACTAGAGGCTACAATTTGTGTGGAAAGGAAGAACAAGAAAGAAACTGAATGAGTAAACAGAGCTGGAAACTTATATGACTTACTGAAACAAACTTATTGTGTGACCTCAAAGTTATGTTACTTCCACACACTGAATCAGTTCCTGCTATTTCAATGAAGTCCAGAGTCCAGGAAAGACATAAGTACCAGCTCCAATCTTCGTCTCTTTGTTGCTGAGCCTGGCACTTTAATCCCATTGGGGTATCTGTCTCATCATTTAGACAATTCTCCCTTTCTCCCCTCAGGACCTCCCCTCAGAAGTCAATCTACCTCTTTCCTGGGCTTAAGTGATTCATCCTCCCCAGGAATTCTTCTCATTTTGTCCATAAATCTCCCAGCAGACCTTGTTCCAAGTCAGATGTTTCTTTTGTCTTACAGCCTTTTTACACTCATTCTGTTTATCTGCTAATGCTGGCACAGGCAACACTTCAGTATCTGCCTCCCTCAAGACAGCCTTGAATTTAAACCTGTCTGTTTTACTGTTGATCAAATGAATCAATGGCACACACACAAACAAAAGAAAAATCTATCAGAAAGTGAGCACTAGAAAACGCACCCAAATTCTTCTTAAAGGCAACCAAAAGAAAAATAATACTGCTCTTTCAAATGTGGAAGGAGCCACTGTAAGTGTTTAGTTAGAAAGTTTTCTAAAGTAACTTCCAGTATGCAACTCATACTGACCATAAGTTCTGAGTCAATTAGTATATCCCCTTAAGAAAGACATCCAGGTGCACAAAAACCCCAGTGTGCAACAGCAAACTCTTTTACTACTACTATTATTATATGAGAAAAGAGAAAATATGTAGTGAAAGAAGTAAAAATTCTAGATAGTCTATGTCTGGTGTTAAAGAGTTTAGGCAAAGAATATAAATAGCAAGATAAAAACGTGAATACAAGTGAGCATGAGTGTGAGCAAAACCTCTTTTCTAACAGCAGTGCTGTTCTGTGTTTCTTCACCAAGCTGCGTAGAAATCAGATACATATTCGGCGTGCATGCTTGAAGACATTCGTAAGGTACTCTATATATGAAACAAAGTGCATTCCTACCTTCTGTTGCCAACCTCTCACTGCCTGTATTGTTTGGGATGTGAGAAAATTTTAATAGCAAACTTAGAAAACATTTCCATCAACTACACAGAGATTAACAGAAAATCACTAATAAACTTGCAAATGATATAGGCATTGATGGCATGGGAAAAAAAAAAAAAAAAAAGATTGCAGGATCTACTTCACTTTGGGCAGTCCTCAACCCAAATGATGGGCAGCCCTCAACCCAAATGTGTCATTCTGTGTCACCAAGCACCAGATAAAAAATTGAGAAATAAGGAAAACAAGTCTGGACAATGGAGTTGTTTGTCCTTGGTGGCAGTGCCTTTGAAAGGAATTTAGGGGTCAGAGTAGATATACGACTCTACAAAATCTTTATGTTGTGCTGTGGAAAAAGGGTTAATGTCATCCGTGGATATATAAACTCAGGAGTAGAGGGAGGTGAGTTTACCTCTTTGTGATTGTTATTGCAATACTCTATACTGTTCTCGTCTCCATATTTTTAAAGGATGATGGTGATACTGCTAAAAAGAGCCATAAAAATGATTTAATGGCTGGAGACTTAATGACTTACAGTGAGAAATTTAAAGCACTCATTTTGTTAAGCTTATAAAAAGAAAGATTGAAAGGTGATTTGATAATGGTTTATAACCACATGCATAAAGAAAACCAGCAGGGAACAAAGGACATTTTAATCTACTGGGGAAAAAAAGAAATACAGAAATAATCGATGACTAAAAGCTGGACAAAATAATTAAAAACACAGTACATATTTTAACATTTTACCTGGAAAATGTAGAAATTCAATGAAAATTAGCAGGGAAGGGGTGGAACATTCGCCTCCTGCTGACTTAAGATCAAGATTGCAGTCACTCTTAGAAGTTGGCTATAATGGAAGAAAATATTTGTAGCATTTTAATTCTTTAATGTAAGGAGAAAAATAAGAAAAAAAATATATACTGAGGATTATGCTTGTCTAAAGACATGAATTCAATCAATTTCCTATGTGTATATATATATATATGTTTTAATTATTATTATTATTATTTTTTATTATTATTTTTGACAAATCAGCATGGCATGGGCCAGAGATGGCTGCATTACTTAATTGACTGATTGGATCAGGACTATGGGTCTCCAGTGAGTGGGACAATGTAGAGGATATAACAATAACATTCAAAGCAACTGACTAGAGACATGAACTTAAACCTGTAGGAAAAGGTGGAAAAGGCTGGTGATTTGTACTGATGGGCTGAAAGCTATTAGGTAAAGACAGTGGATATAGGTAGGATATTAGAAAAAGTTTACCATCACATTTACATGACTTGCTATAAGGCATTCAGCAATCATAATCTTCTTTCTCATAACTTGTTTTGAAGGAATTTGTCCTCAGGTTAGAGCTTTTTTGATATTTAGACCCTATTCAGACTGAACATTCCCTTTTGGAGTTTTTGGAATGAAAGAATACGGAATTAAAATGTTAGGAAAAAACATCTCAGTAGAAATCTCCTTAATCTTCAAATATAATTACAAGTGTTTTGGTCTGCATCTGAATTTTTTTTTTTTTTTTCTATTTGCTTGTTTGATGTTTCCCTTCTTTATTCCCTCCTCCCCTACTTTTATGACTATTCCTTTACAACCCATGCAAGGAGGATAAGCTGGAATCACTCTCTGACCAGGGTTTGCTCTTGTTACTGCTCCTACCTCTCAGACTGCCCATATCCATTGACCACACTTCACCTTACTGTTGAGACAAGAAGAAACCTTGCTCCTCATTATTCTCCTTTAAGAGTGAGCAAATAATTCATAATGAATTGCTGATTTGGTTAATTTCACTCCCTCCTCCCTGTTTGTGAGTTATTTATTACTCTTGTAAATACACTTGCTGGATAATGCCTATTAACAATTCCGGTCTGCATCTCATTTCAGAGCATTTCACTGCAACTCTTCGATGTGTGATATTTGAGCTGTGTTACATAGTTTAAAGTAAGCATTTCTGGTATACCTTTCCATGAGATGACTAAATTCCAGGGATTCACTATTCTTAAGCAGCTAGGTATAGTTTATCAAAGAAAAGCAAGACTCCTTCTTTTGTCACACACACTGTGTGATCTCTGACAGCTCTCTTCACCTTTCTCTGCCCTAAATGTAAATTAGAGACAGTGTTTTTCTACTAACCTTTCAAGCCTATAATTCTGTAATAAAATGTTATCCTGCTTATAAGCAGTATGTTAAAGATGGATTTTCTTGTCTGAAAAATAACACCATCCCTTTTTTTTTTTTTTTTTTTTTTCCTTGACTGAGTTCCTCCACATTCATGATTTTTTCCTTGCATCTTCAATCTCTTCCTTACCTGGCACTCAAGACAGTGCTTCTTCCCTGTGCATTCTTTTGCTATAGTCATGGAAGTTTTCTAACACAAGGAAACAACTAAAGCAAGGGGTAGAATCTAAACAAAGTGTGTGAAAACCTATCTATAACATTTCTCCAACTAGAAAAAGAACAGGTTTAATTGTTTCTGAAGCTTGGACAAGACTTTACTGCATGAAGGATTCCGTGTAATGCATTTGTACTGGTCACAGCATTGCTAACTGTGTAGCATTGATAGTCTGGGTAACTGTTAATATAGGGAATGTGGACTGTACTAACTTGTCTCACAAATCTGCTAAATAGACAACCACTGGGTACCTTTGCTGCTCTTCAGTCTACAAGGAGGAGGTTAGCTTGGAAAAAAAAAAAAGCACAGCAAGAGGATTTCTTCTCATAGGTTTGTCTTTGCTCATTACAATAATCACATGGTCTGTTCCTGCCATAATTTACACTTCATAAGTGCTAGATGTCAGTGATTTCCCTCTTACAGACTTGTCTTTCTTTATGACAACACCTACTGAAAATGCAGGAATGGGGGGACTCCAGGTGGTATACATTTTTTGCATAGAGATGCAAGGAAACAAGAAAATTAATTGCTTTTTCTTTGGTGCTAAAAAATCTAAATTATAATTATGAAAAACTAGAAATTCACCACATAGAGAATTCTAGAGAATTTATAGAGTAGTCAGATTTACTGTGGTGAATGTCAGTGAGAAGGGTTGCATGGCTGGAGCGCAAGAAAGAAAAGCACATTTAAAATCAGTGGCCACAGTGTTTTTAGGAAGGCCAAGGCAGGGAGAATGGCTTTTGCTATCAAACATTGCTGTCTAATTGAGAGCCAGGGAGTCATGAACTTGTATGTCAGTCTGTGCAGCCCAGCAAGGTGAAGGAACAGTCTGGTGGCTGTTTGTCACCAATCAAACTAGCAATGAGGATGAGCTACTCATTCAGCAGCTGTCTGTCCTGAACAGAATCAAATAAAGCTGCAAAGGAAACTTCAGTGGGATGAGCATGAATAATTATTTCAGATGATCTAAGATGATAGTTCTTTACATAATTGTACTGAAACAAAAGTCACTATCTTCTTGATGACCATAACAAGGACAAAGTGATCATGATATGCTAGATTTCTCTATCTTTCTTGAACCACGGAGGGGTGTCAGCAGAACTGCCACCTTGGACTTCCAGAGGGCAGACTTCAACCTCTTTAGGACCATGGTTGAGAGGGTCCCTTGGGAGGTAGTTTTGGAGAGCATGGGAGCCCAGGAAGGCTGGGAATACTTCAAGGAAACTGTTTTAAAGGTGCAGGAGCTGGCCATCCCGAAGTCACGAAAGATGAGCCAATGGGCAAGGAGGCCGGGCTGGCTGAACAGAGACCTTTGGCTGGATCTCAGGAACAAAAAGTTTACGGTCTCTGGAAGAGTGGGCAAGCTACTTATGAAGATTACAGGTATGTAGTGAAGCTGTGCAGGGAAGAACTTAGAAAAGCCAAAGCGCAGCTGGAACTGAGCTTGGCCACTAAGGTAAAGGAGAACAATAAATATTTTTATAAACACATCAACAGCAAGAGGAAGGCTAGGGAGAATCTCCATTCCTTGTTGGATGCCAAGGGCAACCTGGTCACCAAGGATAGGGATAAGGCTGAGGTACTTAATGCCTTCTTTGCCTCCATCTTTAATAGTAAGTCTTGTTACTCCCTGGGAACACAGCCCCCTGAGCTGGTAGATAGGGATGGGGAAGAGAATAAGCCCTTCATGATCCATGATGAGATAGTTTTGGACCTGCTCCGAAAGCTGGATGCTTACAAGTCCATGGGGCTGGATGGATTGCACCCTAGAGTGCTGAGGGAGTTGGCGGATGTGGTTGCCAAGCCACTCTCCATCATTTTTTGGCAGTCCTGGCTAACTGGGCATGTCCCGGTGGATTGGAAACTGGCAAATGTGACGCCCATCTTCAAAAAAGGCCGGAAAGGTGATCCTGGTAGCTACAGGCCTATCAGTCTCACCTCGGTGTCTGGGAAGGTTATGGAATGTATAATCCCGGGAACCATCGTGGACCAATTAAAGGTCAACCAGGAGATCAGGCCCAGTCAGCATGGGTTTACGAATGGTAGATCCTGTCTGACAAACTTGATTTCATTCTATGACAAGGTGACCCGCTTGGTGGATGAGGGTAAGGCTGTTGATGTTGTCTACCTGGACTTCAGCTTGGCCTTTGACACTGTCCCCCATAACATTCTTGTGAAGAAGCTGGCTGCCCATTGTCTGGATGGGCGTACGCTCTGCTGGGTGAAGCACTGGCTGGATGGCCAGGCCCAAAGAGTTGTGGTCAATGGAGTTGAATCCAGTTGGCGGCCGGTCACGAGCGGTGTCCCCCAGGGGACTGGGGGGTACTGGGGCCACTTCTGTTTAACATCTTCACTGATGATCTTGATGAGGGGATTGAGTGCACCCTCAGTAAGTTCACAGACGACACACAAATCCGGATGGAGTGTTGATCTGCCAGAGGGGAGAAGGGCACTGCAGAAGGACCTGGATTGACTCAATTGATGGGACAAGGTTAATGGCATGAGTTTTAATAGGTCCAACTGTCGGGTCCTGCATTTTGGCCACAACAACCCCAGGCAACCCTACAGGCTTGGGGAGGAGTGGCTGGAAAGCTGCCTGATGGAAAGGGACCTTGGTGTGCTGATGGACCATCAGCTGAACATGAGCCAGCAGTGTGCTCAGGTGGCCAAGAAGGTCAATGGCATCCTGGCTTGTATCAGGAATGGTGTGGTGAGCAGGACTAGGGAAGTCATCCTGCCCCTGTACTCGGCATTGGTGAGGCCTCACCTTGAGTACTGTGTTCAGTTTTGGGCACCTCATTACTGAAAGGACATTGAGGTGCTGAAGCAGGTCCAGAGAAGTTTAACGAGTCTAGTGAAGGGCTTGGAAAATCAGCCCTATGAGGAGAAGCTGAGGGAGCTGCAGCTGTTTAGTCTGGGGAAAAGGAGGCTGAGGGGAGACCTTATTGTTCTCTTCCAGTATCTGACAGATGCTTACAGTGAGAGCAGGGCAGGTCTCTTCTCAGTGGTGACAGGTGACAGGATGAGGGGAAATGGCCTCAAGTTGCACCAAGGTAAGTTTAGGTTGGACATTAGAAAACACTTATTTATGGAAAGGGTGGTTAAGCACTGGAATAGGCTCCCCAGGGAAGTGGTTGAATCACCATCCCTGCATGTGTTTAAGAGCCGTTTGGATGTGGTGCTCAGAGATATTATTTAGCAGAGGGTCATTAGAGTTAGGGTAGTATGGTTAGGCTGTGGTTGGACTTGATGACCTTTGAGGTCTTTTCCAACCTGAGTAATTCTATGATTCTATGATTCTATGAAAGGTGAATTGATCCTTAAACAGAATGAAATTCAGCTGTTGCCTGACCCTGCCCAGCCACAGGCTGAAAACATTTTATAACGTGTGCAGAGGCCTTGTTTCTAGGTTGTCAAATTTGAGAATTGAATTACATGAATTTTAGGAATCTTTCATATAAGGATCGTGATTAAAAAAAAAAATAATTAGAAGAAAGGCAAATGAAAAGTGTGATTTTCTTTAAATGTTTGTCAATATAACTTGAAGCACATAGCAGTTAAATGAAATGAGAAAATTCACAGTAGTAAGGTAGGGAGATGGGAGACTACTACAGGAGCAAACTTACAGCCTGAAACAGCTGCATAAATGTGGTTACTCAGGTTTGCAGCAGCGACCATGAAAAATGTGTGACAGGATATTCACCTTTGGAAATGTGATCCATTTTTGGAAGTTTAGGATATACATACATTTCACTCAAATAGTGTGAAGTCTGTACATTGGAGTTTTAGGAGTGAACTTCATATCCATGGTCTTAGAGCCTGTTCATTGGTAGCACTCAAGACACACCATTTTAAAGGTTTCTCCAAGGCAGATTTTAGTTCTAGTAACTTTTCTACAAAGAGATGGATCAACTCTGATGGATATTGGTCAAACGGCATTTTGACCACAGACTAGTAAGCTAGTGTGACATTATATTTTTTGAAAATCTGTTAGTTTCTATTGTTTTTTATAATCTTTAATAACCTAGATAATAATCTCTGCATTGTATTATTACCATATAATAAATTATTAGACCTTTTTTAATGAGCTTTTTTTGGGTATGTAGTGTATTAATTAATATTCTGGAACCTGACAGATATAGCTGAACTCTTCCAGTGAAGGGAAAATCTGCTGAAAGGAATAATACTTCTAAATGTGCAATTTTAATACACTAGCACAAATTGAACACACGTGACCCTTAATGTGAGAGCTGCTAAAATAGCATAGGATGCTACAAATACTTTCAATTTTCTTCTGGAGGACTTCCTCATTTGTTCCCTCTGCCTCCCTGTTGACTACAGAAGGGAGCCTAGAAAAACTATCCTATAACTACATCTGAAAGATGCTTTCACTGTCTTTTTTTTTCTTAAATCATGGGAAAAAAAATGCAAGAAGAATTGTTAAAAACAGTACTAAGGTTGTAGAACGAAATACTTGGTATTGTACAATAAATATATTAGGGTTTAAGGTGTTTTGGCAGACACGGTATGATAAAATCAAAGCTAATGATAACTTTTTTTCCCTGTGGACTTATTTTTAATATAATGTTCACATAGTGAGTAACAATTCAACAGGTATTTTATCACTGATATCTAACATGTGTGTTTAGGATTTATTCATTGCACTCTGCCTAGATTTTTTCTGAGATCAGAAATATTAATTGCCTTGTGGATTTTTTTGTGTTGATTGTAGTTACAGTATGTAAGTATTTCATAAACAATACTATAATGCTTTTTCACACCTGGAAAAACAGTCAGCATTCAGAGATTAATATTAAATGTATTGTTTAATCTTAGAATCCCAAAATTATGCATGGAAGACCTTATGCTTTAGAAGGTTTTTTATTATCTACAAAATCAGTTGCACTGTGCACAGGTATACTTCAACTATACAAGTACTTACATACCACTGCTCTGTCACCTTATAGAATTCACCTCTCCATGTCTGATTTAGCTCAGTTTAATGTCACTGAAAAATAGCTGCACTCTTACAGTGCTCAGAAAATGAAGTCATATGCAAATGGATGAGAATCAGCTTGCAGTGAAACTCTTCAGACAAAATTTATTAGTATCTGTTACATCAATCAATGGTTGTGCATAAAAGATTTGTATCAGTCTAATGCTGCATCTTTCATAAAGTATAAAATTTATACTGCCTATAATATCCTTATGCATAAACTTAAATATGAATTGCCAATGTTTGCAATTATCTAGAAAATGGCCTGCTCTTATAATTATTAAAGCAAATGTATAAACCCCGGATGACAGAAAACACAATTTTACTGCTATTAAAAGACAATTTAATGTATGAAATCACATTAGCATGCTCAAAAGATGGCTTTCAGTCACTCACATGAATATTTTAAACCTGTTCTAAGAATCTTCAGAAAGAGTATGGGTGATTTTCAGAGACAAACTTTTGTAAGTAGACTGCTTGTGCATGGCAAGTAAAGCAAGAACATCTACCTGCTGTCCTGAGAAAACACCAACTATAAAAACTTCTTTTATATACCAAGGATTTAAATTATTTATATAAATCCAGTACATAAATTTTGTTTGAGTTTAAAGCCAATTTCAGGATCTCATTTCATAGTATTTGTTGTTTCTCTCCCACTTTTGGTATTGCTGGCAGGAAAGAGAGAAACGTGAAGAAGACGATGATTCATGGGACCTCTCATGCTCTGTGAGAAATGGGAAAGGACTGTGAGGCAAGTTCAAACCAGTGACTGAGCTGGTACTTCAAATCCCATACTACTGGCAACTTAGAGAAGGGAATGCAAACACACTGAGTAAGCACTTGCCTGGAAAAGTCTAGGTTTATATAGACCCAGGTTTCCTCTGTAGATCTGGTGTCTCTTCTACTGCCTTCCCCACAGCAGCAGCCATCTCCTTCAGTCTTTCTCAAAAAATAGAAATGATGTCCTTACATTTAATCCCCAAAGACAAATTTAGAAATTTATGAAAGGACAGATAAGTGCAAGACCTTGATAACTTGAATGACCAAGATCAGAAAACATGATAGACTTTTGTATTTAGAGTTTAAATAATAACTCATAATTGGTAGAAGAGAAAATGGAAGTCAAATGTTCATAGAAAAATTGAAGTGGCAAGCACACATGTTATTCAAACTGACAAAGCAAATATTATTTCAGTGAATGTCATATTCTGATTTTTTTTTGTCTCCTATTTGTGATATGCAATCAAACATTACAAGTATGAACTAGAACTGCTTATCTGCTAAGAAAAGTGAGGAGAAGATGTGCATATAGGAGTCACACACAAAGAAATTGGAAGGAAAATCTCGTTTGTGTAGACAGGCAAATGTATGTATGAATGTTTTGAATGGAAAATAGCACCCAAGTTCAGTTTTCATCATTGCATAAACATGGCTTAATTTCAGCTTTCAGTTTCTACTTGAATTATCATCCATGTCTCCACCCATTAAAAATTAAAATTATTTCCAAATAATTAAAATTAACCTCTGTCTTTCAATGCCAGGGGTTTCCACAGTTTCATACTCTTTGAACTTTGATTAATAAGTCTTTAGTTGAAATAATTTTTTTATTAGGAGATGACTGCAGGGACCAGCTTCCTCTGAAATCTTTTAGTGGGGTACAATGATACTATTTAACTACGTGCATGGAAGAAGAGGCATGTCCACCAAAGACAAGAGAGATAAGATATTCATATTTCCTTTCTCTCCAGAAGGAAACTGGAGACCTGGTCTCGAGGGATATGGAGAAAGCTGAGGTGTTCAGTGATTTCTTTGCCTCGGTCTTCACCAGCAAGGGCTCTAGGTACACCACCTAAGTTGCAGAAAGCAATGGTAAGAACTTGGAGAAGGTAGATGTGCAAGCTGAAAGTGAAGATTAGGTTCTAAAGAACATGAAGGTGCACAATTCCATGGGACCCAATGAGATCCATCCCTGGATTCTGAAGGAAGTGGCAGATGAAGTTGCCAAGCTGCTATCCATCATATCTGAAAGGTCATGGCAGTCCAGAGAAGTTCCCACTGATTGGGAAAGGAGAAATATAATCCCCATTTTTAAGAAGGGAAAAAAAAAGATCCAGGGAAATATAGGCCAGACAGTCTGTGCCTGGCAATCATGGAGTAGACCCTCCTGAACACCATACTAAGGCACTTGGAAAATAAAGTTGAGGTGATTGGTTGTAACCAACATGGTTTCACCAAGGGCAAGTCATGCCTGACAAACTTGATGACCTTTTATTATGGAGTTACAGCATCAGTGGATAAAGAAAGGGCAACTGACATCGTCTACCTGGACTTGTTCAAAGTATTTGATGCTATCCTGCTTGACATCCAGGTAAAAAAATAAATGAGAGAAATGGATTTGATAGATGGACTACTCACTGGATAAGGAATCGGATGGGTGGTTTCACTCAGAGAGTTGCGATCAATGGCTCAGTCTCCAGGTTTGCAGATGACACCAAGCTGAGTGGTGCACTTGACACTTCAGAGGAAAGGGGTGCTATCCAGAGGGACCTGGATAGGCTTGAGAGGTGGGCCTATGCCAACCTTCTGAAGTTCAACAAGGCCAAGTGCAAGGTCCTGCACCTGGGTTGGGGCAATCTCAAATGCGGGTTGGGTAGAGAATGGTTTCAGGGCAGCCCTGAGAAGAAAAAATTAAGAGTGTTGATTGATGAAAGATTCAGCATGAGCAAACAATGTGCTCTTGCAGCCCAGAAGTCTAACCGTATCCTGAGTTGCATCAAGAGAACTGTGACCAGCAGGTCGAGGGAGGTAATTCTGCCCCTCTACTCTGCTCTCATGAGACCCCACCTGGAGTATTGTGTCCAGATCTGGAGCCCCCAACACAAAAAGGACATTGGGCTGTTGCAGCAGGTCCAGAGGAGGGTCACTAAGACGATCTGAGAGCTGGAGCACCTCCCTTGAGGACAGGCTGAGAGAGCTAGCCTGGGTAAGAGAAGGCTCCGAGGAGACCATGTAGCGACATACAGAACACCTGGAGGGACTTTTTATGAGGGCATGTAGTGACAGGATGAGTGGAAATTGCTTTAAACTGGAAGAGGGTAGGTTTAGACTAGATATTAGGAAGAAATTCTTTACTGTGAGGGTGGTGTGTTGCCGTGCACCTACTACAACAGTGGTGAAACACTGGAACAGGTTTCCCAGAAAAGCTGTGAATGCTCCCTCCCTGGAAACATTCAAAGCCAGGCTAGATGGGACTTAGGGCAACCTGGTCTAGATGGAGGTGTGCCTGCCTATGGGGCAGGAACTACAGGGGCACTGGAACTATATTATCTTAAAGGTCCCTTCCAACCCAAAACATTCTATGATTCTGTGTGTTTCGATATGGGTCAACTAGGGTTTCCTTTTATTAATTCTTACCTGTGTCTGGATGGTCTTTTATAAATTAGCAAGTTTAGCCTCTCAAGAACTAAAATTAATTCATGATCTTTCAAATAGTATTGAAAAAATACTTATCAAACTATTAATTGTTCTTGCCTCTGTACAAATAACTTCTGTTTTTCCCCACTTGAAGTAAAGCATTTTTAATAAAGATAATTGTCACATGGCACCTAAGCTCAAAGTTGGAGAATATTCTAACATTCAAG
The DNA here is from genome assembly GCA_030625065.1 of Alectoris magna. Lineage (NCBI taxonomy): Eukaryota > Metazoa > Chordata > Aves > Galliformes > Phasianidae > Alectoris > Alectoris magna. Next base: position 99,806,781 of record CM060560.1, read on the forward strand.
TAAAGGCAATAAAATTAAGTCCATGGCTTCTCTTATTTTTGTAAGACTGCACCTGGACAATAGCGTCATGTATCAAGAATGGCAAGGAACATAGGTCAAGGGGAAAAGCAAACTAGAACCAATATTATAGGCTAGGATGTTGGTGACACGTGCCATTACAGTATTTCCAATGGGATTTATGGTAGCTGTCATCCAGATGCTGTAAAAATTCCTGAGGGATATTAATGGAAACTACACATTTAGTTCCTTCTGAATGGAGGAACTCACAAAACATAACTTTAGAACAGATTAAATTACAACTTTCATGCTATCATCTCTTATTGCTGTGCATCTTTTTCTGCTTTTCTGGACAATGATATTAATACTGCCTCCCCTGAGCTATGGCTCAGACACACTTTGTAGTGCACCATTAACCTTCCTACAAATCTGATATCTTGCTCCCTGTTGAAGCAACAGACATTTATGTGTCTGTACACACAGACACACTGTTCCATGACTGTTCTTACAGTGCAAATACACATTACAATTAAATTTTAGTGAATAGATACATTGTATCCAAATGGCAGTGAGTAGATCTAATGCTATCATCAAGTACTCAGTGTATTTATAAATCTTAGGTATTCTTCATGAGAGTTGTAGTTCCTTTTTTTTTTTTTAATATTTTTTTCTTTTTATCTCTTTTAGTTTTGATAGAAATACAATAAGATGCCACTATTGTATGAATCAGAGTGGTACTATTCTGTTTGTTTACTATGCTATTCTCTTTTAGTGTAGAATCTATCTCTACAATCAAGTGTTTGGTTTTGCTGAAAGCTGCTTGAGGTGAAACAAAGTTATATTCAAAGACCTGACAATCTTTTATCATTGTTGCCCCAAACAAATAAATATTATCTGAATTATATAATAGCCAACAGATTCTACTAGTCTTCCTATTACAAAAAGCTGAAAAATTTTTCCTTGTTCTTATTTCAGAGGAATCTGAAGGAAACAAAGAATTTTATCACTATGAAAGCTATCTAGTTTGAAGCAAGTTCAGCTGTATCTATATGGGAAGCTGTTAGTATTGCATTTACCTGTGCTGTTACTTTTAAATAGTTATGAAGGTATAGCCTGCATGACATAAGTAAGCAATTTTACCTTCCATAAGCTTTTCTTCATCCCCATGCCTTTTTAAATCCCAAGTACAATGTATAAGACCAGTTTCACTAGGTAAGCAGATCCATTAAAATCACTGGGATTTGTGTCTCCAGGCAGCCTGGGCAAACAGACCGCTTTGCTGTGTCAGAATTGATAAGGGAAAGCTGTTCAGCAGTTTGTATATTGCTTGCTGAATGAGACTACGATTTAACCTGAAGGTCTCCAGATACTACTGAAGTAGAAATGGCGTGAAGAATGGAAAGGAGATCCCAGGGAAGGATATAGTCTGAGGGATCCAAACAAAACTTTGTTCTATTCCAAACCTTCTCTTTGCCCCCTTTCCCATTAAAAACTGCTCCTTTATCTCTTATGTAAATACATTCCTTCATTGCATTTAACTCATGTGTTGCATGTATCAAGTTAACCATACCTGCTGGAGGCCACCTATAGAGATTTTCACACAAAAACGTTGCAACAAGAATGACTGAAAAATCCATGAAAGGAGTACAAAACTTTAAAATTCAACAGGAAAAAAAATACAAACAAACAAAAACAAACAAACAAAAAAACCCCACAACTATTTATTTTTTCAATTTAAGGTTTCCTTTAGATTCTTTGGAAGCTATCCTGTCATAGCAAAACTGTCAACATCTGACTACAATCAAAGCACAGATATTTAACTTCGTTTATTCAACAACACAAAAAAGGTTCGCTGTCAGTGTGCTCATGAGAGAAGAATGCTTTACTTACAAGTCAGCTGACATTCTTATTGATGACCTAGGGAGTACTAAAGCCCATTTTAAAGACAGATATTTTTTACAAAACAGCAACTATCAAATGGAAGTCAGAATACTAAACTCACAATGGAACTGATAATTTCCTGATAATGTGTAAATGTTGGAAGCAAAATTTAGGGGTATGGACATATTACTAAAAACTTTATCGCTGCTAAAGTATCATTTTGATGACATTCTGCCATCAGTTATTTTTCATTAACAGAACATTTTTTAACTTATTTACTAGTTGTGTGGTTTGGCAGTAACAATTGTAAAACAGTTAGTTATCTAGAAGAAAGTATCATATATTTTCTTATCTTTTAGTTTGGAAAGAAAACAAAAATGAAGATTATTCTCTTAAAACTAATATTTAAAGTAAGAAGTTAATTGATATACTGTTAGCCTCTCTAGGACTGTGTCCCAGGAAACCCGTCTCTAACATTGGGTAGTTTCTGAGGCTATGAGCTCTGCAACAGAACAACATACATACTGCAGACAAATCTTCTTCCAATCTATGATCTATGGTTTATGCCTGGAAGTACAGTTTTCTATCTTCTCATAAGTAATAAGAATGCAAAGCAAATATACAGTGCCATGGGATGCACCCCTGGCCACTTTCAAAAACTCTATAAGATATCAAATCTTGTCTCACAAAGTTTTCTGACTTATTGTCATTGGAACAACATATTTTAACAGATACATTTATCAGTGCAAATTCATCATAGATGAAGTAATTTCTCCTTCAGTGTAAAAAGTTAATTAAAAAGGCAAGTTAAGTAGCAATGGCAATTGAATGTTGATATGATAAGAAGTGGATGCTAATGTAAAAAAAAATAAAATCTGAAGTTTCTAAATTTTGGGTAGAATTTAATTTCTCCACTTGGATCCAAACTGTGATTTTACTTCTGAAGAAGCATTCAGGCTGAGTAACTAAGACCTTGGAGTTATATGAAATGTGTGCGCATGGGATTTAATCTGTGGGTGTCAGTCTGATGAAGTTTAAACAAAATAGTTCATGTTTCTTTTAGGAAAGCATTGAATATCATTGTGCTGATTTCAGAAACAGCAGTAAAGAGAATATTTACGCATGACTGAAATAATTTTAAGATTTACATGAAAGATAAATGGAAGGTGATGAGAATGAAAACACTTCTAAGTACTCATCTAAGAATATCTGTACACATTTAGGTTATGCCTAAATGATATTAAAATAATATACTGTTGCTGATCCCCTCTTTCTCATATCAGTAAAATTCCATAAGTTCCTGTATCACAGCCAATGGATTGTTATCCAGTCAATGTTACTTATTTCCTCCTAGTTTTGAAGTGTTAAATAAAGTTTTCATTCTCCCCCATTAGCACTTCTAGTAGACCAATCCTCAAATTTTGCTAAAGAAAATGACCCTTAACAAAAGCACTTATCCTCTTTTTAATCAGTTGGTTTCAACACAAATTTATTAATCCTTTTTCAGAAATCTATTCTGACTGCAATTGAAATGTATAGTTGTTTTGTCTCCCATTCTCAGCAGTGCATGACCAGTTAGTTCAGTGTCAATTCTTCCAGCTCCCCATTCCTCCACACAAAATTGTATCTACAGCTGCTAATTCCCAAGAGAATCAGTCTCCCAAATTCTCATTTATGAAAACTTTACTCATTTAAGTAGCCTTTGCTCACAACATGAAGATAAGACTAGGATACCAGATATCAAGAAGAGGAACTGTAACTGCCTTTAAAAATGTATATGCTGTCAGACTGCACAGGATCTAAGTAATATTTAGAGACTTAAATGCAAGGTAAATTTAATAAACTGGAAGCAACAATTATCAACTGAATTACCAGGCAGCATAAAAGAAGATTTTCAGAACTAAGAAATGATAGAAGGGTTGGTATTTTGGAAGAAATAAAACTACAGGCTCCTACTGTTTAAGAACAGTATGATGATAATGAGCAACAGAAAAAAAAAAAAAAAAAAAAAAAAAAAAGATGTCATTAAAGCTCCGACGTGGGAAAAGCTCATAAGTGTGTATCAATTGAGACAGTACCAGTGGGTAAAATGTCTTCAAACCATCAACGTCTGAAACAGCTAGGTATACTTAGAAACATCACCTTGAAATTTGAATGCAGAAAGGAAAAGATTTAAATAATCACTTTGCATGGCTAATGATTCCCAGAAAGCTTTTCAGCCTATCCTGTGTGAAAGTGTATGTTAGGGCATAGCTATGGTTCTTGCTGTCAGGGTGTATTCTCATGGAAATTCTGAACTGAATTACTCCGTGAGCACATTTACATGGTAAAAAGCTGGAGAAAAATCTCCCAAAGCCAGAGGAAAGCTATACTGCCAAAACTGTTAAGCCCTAAGTGGGTTTCCAAATAAAATTCACTTGCTCTATTGGGTGCTACTTGAATGAGTCAACTATAAGCTAAGGCACTAGTTTAAAAAGGCCTTTTCAAAACGGAAAAGTATCTTTCAGTTTCTGAAACAGCAATCCTCTTGAGAATAAACTGAAAGGTGAGACTTCTGAAAGGCTTTGTCCATTTTCAGAGCAGTGCCTTTCATATGTTTAGAGATACATTCTACTGTTGCTGCATATCAAGTCTGCTGCTTTAGTGTGATTTTCATCAATTGCACAGAGCAAAAGAAACATTTCTTTGGACTTCAGACAGCTTTTTAACATTTTCTCTATTGTCACTAACCTTCTAACATACATACCCATTCATGGACCACTTTCGTTCTCTTGTTAACCTCATCTCACAGCTTTTCCTTTAGTAGTTTGTCTGTTTGAGTACATGCAAAGTTCACAAAAGTTAAGATTAAAATGAACTTCTTTCATTAAAAGGCTGTGGTGGTTTTGATTAATTTTCTATAAAAACACTTATTTAGTGACTCACTATTATTTCATAATAATCTTTGTAATTTGTTTGGAAACTTCTCCATGTACTTTTTGTGTCAGTGAGCTAGAAAAGCCATAGTTTTTCTAAAAGTCCTATATCTGGAGTGTATCTATTTAGTGGTCAACATATTATTGATGATGACTTCAAGAAACTAAAAAATCTGTGGCCAGAGAAAATCTGTACAATCTGTTTTTTTTTGTGATGAATGTTAGAAGACGCTGGAGTTGTAAATAGATACTGAGCTAAATTCTTTCTACTCTAATCAGCGTAAAAACAGATGTAAGTCTGGAATCTTAAGGAATTTAGTTATTTGAGTTGCCCAAAATATTCCAGAACGTGATTTCAACATCATGAAACAGTATTTAAAGAATCGGTTCTCCTAACTTTAAGTGCTATTTTATGTAAGAATATTTCCTCTTTGGTTACTTGAAGAGAGAATATTTAATTGCTTAACAGAAACTACCAGCTGCAAACACCTAAGATGAACTCACTGGGTCCTCTGATGTTGACCCTTAAAGACCATATCCACAGACTTCCACTGAGTTTTTGCCGATTAGATTCTATGATTCTCTAGTTCTTCCCATGTTTCATATACATTGTGATAACATTTCAAATGTCTTACACCAAGTTGCCATTTTGTTGCGCTTTACCTGATTGGCAAGGGTGCACTAGAACGTATGGCTTCTGAGAGATACAAGACATCGCAGCAGTTAAAAGCTAATCCAGTGTTTTAGGAGGTAGAAATTTGCATTTTGATCAACGTTCTGAAAGGTGCTCAAATCTCTAGATTCATATTAAATTGAAAGGTCTCTATGCAGTATCATCCTTTTCTATCTAAAAGCTATATTTAAATGCTTATTTCCAAACTTTACTTTCCATGAATAAGAGAATATTTTCTACTTCACACCAAATCTTTCCAGCTTAGAAGCCCAAGACTTACTGTGTAGATTTAGGAGGGGGACTCATTTCTTTTAACTCAGTTCTGAAAAAAAAAAATCCATCAGAGTTGTGCTGGGGTCATAAAGGATGCTGGTAGATGCTCTGTCTTTCTGGTGAGATGACACAGATCCAGGTCCAGAACATTAGTGTTCAAAATAAATCTACTGATACTTTTTACAAAATTCTGTTTTAGCTGTGATGGTTTTAAATTCTTTTCAATACTTGTTTTAATTACAACTCTTTTCTTTATAATTCCGTGCTTTTTGTTTACATGCTTTGTTGCTATTTAAATTTTCCATTTACAGAACATAAAATCTGACAAACAGCAACAAGAATTAACATTACTAAATATATAAAATGATCCATATCCTTCATCCTTAGCAGCATGAAGTAAATCTGCTACTGCAGATTTAATATCTTCTCAATATTCTTAACAATATTAAAAAAAAAAAAAAAAAAAAAAGGCATCTGCCATGAAAGGAATTTCTCATGCTGATCCTTTCCCAGTCAAACAGAGTGGGTCGATAATAGCATTGAAAATGGAATGAAAATGAGGCTGAGTTTTAAATAGCATAAACGACAGTAGCATATAGAGAAGCTTGCTTTAATCAGACAGCTAGTATTAGACAAATTAAAAATTGGCAGTTAACGGTGTTTTTCTTAGCTTGTGGTGTCTGAAGGACATTGATATAAACATCAAACAGAATTCAGGGCACACACTGTGGAAGTGCCAGTTGAAGCTTTATATGTAAAGCTAGAATTAAATTCCTTTATCGTATAAGAGACACAGCCTCTCTCCTACCAAATTTCCACTCATTTTGAAGGAAGAATCAATTTTCTGATGATTTACAGGTAAATGCGTTCATTAAAACTCGTCTCTAAATGAAGGCCACATGGTCTATGCCATGGATATAGCATAGTTCAAACTGCATAGCAAGCTTGTAATGTTTCTGTTACTATCTATCTTATTCCTAACACTCAGCATTACAAAAGTCTGATATCAAATATTAAGACTGTCTTCCCCTACGTATTTGTGCAGTAGTGATGTGTGTTAATAAGAAACAAATATGAGTCCTTGAAAATGAAAAAGGTCTCCTTTATCCAAAGAGCTGGTTAGCAAATCTGCCAAATTTATTGTTAGCTCATCATATGTGGTCTTTTTGCAAAAAAAATACACCAAATCATAAACTGAAATTAGTTTCTTCACATTTTATATAGTGTACATTGAATATCATCAGAACAACTGTAAATATAAATATAAAAATATAAATATTTTTAAGTTTTTTTAGTGCCATCTGGAAAAGGCAGAGTGGGTAAAAAAATGTACTGCAACATCCTTCTAGCAAGGAATGTGAAAACAATATGGAAAGTTACTTGTGCTTAAAAGATGAAAGATAATTACTTCTAGATAAGGTTTGAATGCTTCAGCTGCCATAAAATGAATAAGAGACCTCTGGCAAATAGGCTGCAAAGATGTGACTAAGTGAAAGAGTTTGCATCTGGAAATAAATGTAAGGTGCTGCAGCGCTTTGAAGATAAGAAATCCAACATAGCTGCAGGGACAATTGACCTCTGGAAGCCCAGGAGATGGATGGCAAATGTGTCATATGTCACCTGCTGAAGACTGAACTCAGTGTAAAGGTTTTTCCTGTTGGTACTAGGCTCTGAGGAGGAATTGCCCTCCACAGGCACAGAGACCTGCAAGAGCAACTGGCAGCCAACACCTACATACTGGAAAATCTGCTACCAAATCCACCAGAGACATCAAGAGTCTGACTTTTTTCAAGACGCTTATGGGTTTTATGGCTCTTTTAAGTAGCTGCAAGATTTCAATCAGGAGTGGAGAGCAATTTTTCATGTGCGTAAAGTTCTACTCGTTCCCAAGCTTCTGATCTTCAGTTATTCCCCTTTCAGTCAACAAGAGCCACAAATACTTAGCCAACACATATAAATTTGCAATCTTCTGAAAAGCAGATCTAATTTTCTGAGATTATTTTTGTTCTTTACTTTAGGAATTTATTTTTTGTATATGCTTGTCCCAGTGTGCAGTATATAACTTCTAAAGAGCTAAGGAATCATTTGATGGAAGGCATAATACAATTGTAAGAAATCTTTATCTTGGTTGGCCAAATGTCATATAATCAATGAGAGAAAAAAGTTGCTTCTGTGAGAAATATTATTACTTCTTAAAGATGAATACAGATGAAAGGAAATAGCTAAACAACATCCCGTGTGCTCTAAATATTTTTTAAGTTCATGACACAACTATTTTTGAATCTATACTATAAATCCATTTCTTCCTATGCATCTCAGCTGTGCAGAAGTGAAGAGGATTGATTCTTATTATATTAGATATTATAGACAAATTAAAATAAAATAATAGATATTATATACAATTTTCCTTATACTTCGGTACTCGAAAACCATTTTGTGCTAAATTAAAATGAAATTTTCTGAGAAGTTAGAAGTTATGACATTTTTTTGAGTGATGCTCCAGATGTCAGACTCAATAAAAAAGAAGAGATATTGCTTAGAGAGCAGTAAGCTCGAGCAGAGATTTGTGGTATATTAGCAACTCCATTTAAATTTATCACAGTATCAGTTTTCAAATGTATACCCTGTAGTAAATGTTCTTAGTAAGATATCTTACTTGTATTTGCCTAGTAGCATGCACAAAATTATTTCAAAGTAACCAAATCTGTAATTTGCTGATCCTGTGGTGACTTGGTTCATGTAGTAACACTTGTAGTACGTTGTATTTTGGAGCTAATTTTCTAAAATTTTGATCTGAAAATCATTTATTTTGGGTTTGTTGAGTCATATTGAACCAAAAATATTCATTTAAATTAAAAACTGATCTTCATTTAGTTTATTTTCAATATGAGATCTGTTTCAACATGCTATTAGTGATTGTCTCTTTTAACCTGGAGTGAGACAAACATTGGATGAAGTGGTAGTCCTGAGATTAAAACACTTTACAACTAGGTCATTTCATCTCTAAGATTTACCTTTTAATTATTACTCAATATTGGAAACTTTTAAGGTTTCTGCTAAAGCAGGTTTACCTACGTTGTACAATGATATTTGTTTTTTACTGAAAAACTTGTGGTAGCCATTAATGCTGGTTAAAAGCTAGCAGGACAATGACTTCTACACATCTTCCAGCTTTCAAAAGAGTTACTTTAGTCTAGAAGAGTCAAATTTATGTCCATGAGCAACTCAATCAATATTTGAAAATTTGCCAGTCTTTTAATATTAGTTCTGCTTAGGGCAAAGCAGACACATCCAAAGTCTGCAGCAGAAAATTTCATAGTGTCCTGTAGACTCTAATGAGTGTGTTTATTGCCTTAAGTCACCTGGTGACCAATTAACCTAAGATAGAAATGTCTCGTGAGGAAATCCTCTTTATGGTGCTATATTTACCTATTTGCTGCTAGAATGTTTTTCTCTGCAACATACAGAGGTTTGAATCCCAACGAAGCTTAGAGTACATTAAAGAATTATTTTGAAACAGCTGAATATATTGTGGGTGATAAGAGTCAAGACATTAGTTCATTGGTATTTCAATGTTAACTGCTATTGTCCAGCACCAGTAACTGCAGGGACATAACACAAATTTTGGAAAACATACACAGATGTTCATACACATACACAGATGCACATATACATACATTCACACACATGCACACACATGCAGGACTGAAAACATTCATAGATTTGCATGTACACACACAGATCTGTCCAGAAAGGCAGCTGACTTTCTGAACCTACTGCAGAAATATCAAGAACAGTATTGACTGTCCTGAAATCGCAGAATAGCAAAAACCCGTGCTTCTTTTTGTCCCAAAAAATACAAAAACAAAATTACAGGATAAGCTAGACACTCGATATTCCTATGTCTGTGTTATTTCTAATGTCTGCTCCAAGGGATTTTTTAAGTATGCAATAGACTGCACAGTTTTTTTTTTCTTTAGTACCCTGTGACAAAGACATCCCCCAAGATTTATTTGCTTCTCATTTGTCCATGTTTCCGCTTCCCACTGGAAAACTGATTCACATGCCACACCTACTGCCCAACACACAGAACAATAAATGTGAAATGAGTATGCCATCAGTCCTGATTTTCCCAGGGAAAAGGCAGAGCATTACAGGGAAGCAGCTCCTGGTTTTGATACACGGCATCACCTTGACCTCAATTGTCTAAACTTCGAAGCAACGGTAGACAAGATTAAATAGTAGAGAAAATTAATACTATTCCCAGCTTAGTTTGCAACTGCAACTGATATTAAATAGACCATCTTAGACAATAATGTTACTAAATCACTAAGGTTCAAATACAATTGAAACTGTACTTATGAAGAACATTTTTTTTTCAAAGCCTATGAAACTGAGGATTAAGTTGAAGTATTCACCGTGATCGATATCCTGAAATTGCATTAAGGCCTCAGGCAACAGGGGCCTTCATTCCTTCCCATTTCCCATTTCCCATTTTCTGTTTTCTGTTTCTAGGCACCATTACAGGCAATCAGACATGAACAGAAAATGAATTTGCTACAAGCTAGTGGCATTGTAAGTGGCTTTGATATAAGTGGAACAAGGGTCGCTAACTTCTAAGCTCTGGTAGCCTGATAAGAATATTAAGTCCACTATTTATCCCTGATGAGTGCTTGATTAGCCATACAGTGCTGTGCTGACAAAGTTCACTATAAATACATTATGCTAATAACACTTGAGTACCAGAAACACTGGGAAAGCCCAAGTCTTAACACAAAGAATGAGTCATTATAGTATTTACCTGGCAGATATGGTTACAGTAAAAAATACGACTTCCTAGTCCAGTATGTAAAGAGACTGCTACAAAGAGGCCTTTCCTTAAAACATTTAAGGATTAGAAAAATAAAGATGTTGGCACACTGACATATGGAAAGTAAAAATACATTTAGTTTTTCAGGGAAGGCAGCTACTAGCAGTGTAATTTGCTTATATGTATTTATCTTTTCTAAATTACATCATGTAACTCTTCACTAGCACAATCTCTGCTAGATTTAAGCAGTGAATGTGTTCATTCCTTCCTGTGTACTTGGACCATAAGTGGGGATTTCCAGTGAAGTCCCATGGCTTCTTGCATGAGACACTCATGCACTGCCATTGTCACACTTCACATGCTAACATGTCATTTTCTCTCATGAAAGGGAAAGCTTTATAGGTGATCTCTTTCCTAGTGTCACGGAGTTATCCAATACCAATAGCAAAAATTACAAAACCATGACACCTAGCTTAGCCTACAGGCACTAAATGCTCCAGTAAGAATCCAGACACCTAAACGTACTGAAGACAGTCCATTTCTACTACAGATTTACCCCTTAAATCTCACAGCTTCCTCCAAACGCTTAATGCTCCCATGCTCTTCACAGTTCTCACGTTCTCTATCACAGATGCTAATGGGCAATTAGGAACCTACCCAGCAGGCCTCTGGACTCCGTAAAGCAAGACATAGTCTGCAGCCAACTACTTTGTTGCCAGCTTTTGCATAGGCAAAAGTACTTAGTACTTAGGCATGACCCATAGTCAGAATGAATCATTTCACAGACATACTCAAAGAAAAAGCGCAATTAATCTGACCATAAGAGCTGGGCAAGCATTTTTTTCACATCTTTTACTAGAAAAAACGCTTTTTAACATAAGCCAAAATTAACAAATCTGACAAATATCTTTAAGGAAAAAAGATTACAATTTAAAATATAATGGAATGTCTTCTCAACTTTAGAATAAAACTGGATCTTTTATAAATTTTACATGGATCAAAATACATTTTTAAGGGATTATAAAAGAAAACACCAAAAGCTTTGCTTTAGACTGTGAAAATAATAATAATAATAATAATAATAATAAAAACGTACCTGAAATGTATCTTTATTTTCAGTGTTTCATTTAGCACCCAGAAAACAGAAGAATGAAAAATAACTTGGCAATCTACCAGTTTTACTAAATGCGGGTTCTGACAGTGAGCCAAAGGCTTCAGCTACTTAGTTTGCTATTACAAGTCACCAGATTGTTTAAATGCAAAGATACAGAACAGCTAAGTAATCTAACCTATTGCAGTTCTTATGTGTAGTAGTAATGTGAGAAAGTTCCTCACGATGCAGAAGAGCAAGCACTTCCATGGCACTATTCGTCTCCTGCTAGCATCAATGCCTAAAATAGGTCAGATGACTCATGCCATGAAATGCTCATTTTTCTTCAGTGACTACAAACGAAACAAAAGTGACTAGTGCTGATGTAGCATTCTACTTTATCAGTGCTGACTGGGGTGCAATGAATGTCTGCACTTTAATAATGGGGAAGCAAATTAAAAGTTTGATGACAAAGATCTACAACGTAAAACTAGAAGCTGGAAAGACTGGCCAAATGAGAGGACATCATAATTTTTGCTGGTAAATCTTGCATTCAGCATTTCATGTTCTGCTTATTTTCATGTGTTTACCTGTTGTTTTCAATTTTTCTTCAAATTAACTTTCTCATTTGCTTTTTCATCTTCTTGTTTCTTCAAGCCACAAATTTGATAGCTCTTCACATTGTTCTACCTGCTTCTGTCATCTATTTACTAATTCTCATCAACACTGGAGAATGAAGGAGGACTCTTTAAAAAACATACATAGTAGGGTATATAAATTCATCTAAACTGATAAACTGTAGCAATGTCATCAGGAAATTAGATATGGTTCCACAGAAGGACTCAGGCTTTAATGAAATGCCACCTTCATGAATCTCCATTTTCAATCATTTGGCCCTAGGGTTCCTTTCAAAATTTTGTAATGAAATAAAATATTTTCAGAACCCTTAACATCATTCTTTTGGGCACTTCTTTCTAGAAATTAGTCATATGTGACAGTTATATGTGACAATCTAAATTCTACATTCATCTGGTTTCCTTGCAACTGAGGTAACAACATTCTTACTGGGGCTTTAGATTCTTTACTCAGCCCATATCTGATAGATGATTTCACTACTGACTTCCTCGTTGACCAGACACTAAGAAACTTAGAAAAAGTTGATGCTCACATCTAAGGAAAAAAGGAGTTTTTTGTGGAACTACTAATAATTTAGCATGCATCTTTCATCATACACACATACATAGGTATGTTTGTATAAACACTGTGTACACCTCTGCAATATTATTCACTTTCTGTTGATGTCTGCTGTATCTACAAAATTACAGTGAGTCACATAAAAATAAAAATAAAAACGGAAACACAAAACACAGACCTATCTGTACTACTCTTACCTAGGAAAACTGTGTAATTGACTACATTTCTGAGGAAGGAGAGCAATAGCTGTATCACTTCTCAATAAAAAACAGCTAGAAAAGCATAAGACAGGTTAACTGGTACTTGTGGATGACTAACCTGCCGATCACTTTGTTTGGCTGTATGAAAATTTAAAGCCAGCTGAAAGTTTTCAACTTACAGTGAATAGTGTACTTAAGTAGTGGAAAATTATATACTTTCTGTTCCACTCCAACTGTGTGTGATGTATGGAGTACAATGAACTCCTTTAAAAAATGAAACCATGTGGTAAATAATCAAGCTGTACTCTTCATTAGGCTTGGCATTTATTCTACTGCTTTTCAAGAAAAAGAAGCCGCATGCAGTTTTAGCATCTTTTCTTTCCTCTTGAACTTTTTTCTTTTTTTTCCTTTTATATTATCTATATTTCTCCTTAACATTTTCTACATTGTTCCTTTTATCGCCCTTCTGGCAATCTTATGCTGTTTTTACCAAATCTACTTTCAGAATTGAATGTTCTTTGGTTTATAAAGTTAATAATCCATTACTATAAATCTCAGTGTAATCTCTCTACCTAATCATACTAAAGTCCATCCTGTTATCACCCCCCTTTTTTGATAAGTTCTCAGTTAACTACAGGAATAAAGAATGGGGCATTATTATTTCCTGAGCATTCATGAACTTGATTTTTGACTAGAGAAGTCGTCACTTGGGTATATGCAGACTATGTTTGAACCAAGTAGTTATGATGAAGAAAAGTTTTTCTCCTGTTTCAGATTTATCATTAATTTCATCCAGATAAGTGTGCAGAGATGTTGGAGATTAACGGTCGTGAAGCAAATTATAAAAGAACACTAAAGAGTTAAGTTTTATGAAAGCAAATCATGATTCTACCTTCAGCTAAACACTTAAAATGACTCTTTTGGTTACCAGGGACTTTGGCCCTTATTACTGCTTGTTTAAAATCATCATCTGTCTTCTTCAGAATTCTATGGTGTACACTTAGCAATAAGAGTAAGCATGTTAGACTCAGAAACAGTAATTAGTATCTGTTCAAATAAATGTTCTGGCCTGTTTTTTCTCATTACTCAAACTCCATACACAAGACATGTTTAGGAGTATAAATCGTATTCCTACTGCGCTTCTAATTAACACTTCCATTAAGATCCAGGCAGAGAGCATGAAACATACTGAAAGAAACTGCTGTTTACAGAAGCAGTGACAAAATGTATACAAATATGTCCTGCAAAGTGCAATCAAGCCAGCTTGGGTGACATGTGGATGTGTTTCTCTGGGTATGTCTGCACAAACAGATGCAGTATACTCACATGAAAGACTAATTTGTTCATTAACATGAAAAAAACAAACCCTTAGATGAATAACAGTCCATTAATTTTAATCATTACTTATTGCATATCTTACCACTGCTCAGTTTAATTTCTGAAGGCACTGGTGGCTTTTGGACACAATAAACAATTCTGTTTTCTACTGATTTTCTACTGATTTTGCACTTTATGGATTGGATTTACTTGGATTTTTTTATTATTATTTTTAATATGTTTCCCAATGGTCTTCACTTAGTTTAGTGAGGTTTTCCATGTTTGCTTTTTTTCCATCTTTAAAGGAAGAATAAATTGATTATATAGATTACTAAGCATCATAAATAGTTATGGATTTCTAGCAGAGCTGATTTATACCTTGTAATAAAAGCATATATAATCTTCTGGGTTTTGCTTATATTCTACACAAAACTAATTGAGAAAACCCTCCAAAAAGCTGTAACTTTAAATTTACCTTACCTAGCTGAAATTTACCTTCAAAAATCCCGTTGTGAGACTCAAGAAAGGCAATCCACGAGGAAAGAGATTAAACAAATAGTCTTCCGACCTGAAGTGCAATACATTCTGCAGTGTCAGAGTAAGTTTGAAAGCCTAACAACTGTAACTCAGGGCTGGTGATAGGGGGATGTTGTCTTTGTTTTTAATTACATTTTATTGAACAACTATGTGATAAGCATCAAAAGACAAGATTGTCTTGGATCATCAAAGACAGAGGAGTTTGTTTGTTCTGTGAATTCAGGCAAAATAAAAGCTCTTCCTGTGTTTACCTGAGTAATTAATGAAAGACCAAACTGCTTTTGAGCCAGCAGGCAGCAGTTAATTGGAGTCCTGTTCATTCAGTGAACTTAGTGATTTGATGTAAAAAAGATTTGCTGTGTAGGTGACAATACTTTTCAGGAAAATATCCCAGCAAAAGCCAAATATTAGAAGACAGCTTCCAGAAGATGTAATTTATGTGGAGACCTCTGTTTTTTGTTTAAGTTTGGAAGTGGGTAAAGTTTTAGGTTTTATGCAAAATGCTTGAAAATTAAGTAATGACTTCTAAAATTTTGAATTCAAACTTTCAACCTATTACTGTTATTTTTTAACTGCAATGAACTGATAGAAGTTAGGAAGTCTATTCAAAGAAAAATTCTGTTTGCAGAAATAGCAATAGTTTCCTAATGTTGGAAACAATTACCATGTCTGTATTTCTAGAATATCTCACTGTGGACTAGAGACACATTGTGATGTTCTCGATCAGATGTAATAGCATCTAATAACCTACTAGTATTTGCAAATAATAATTGAATTAAGACAATTTGCTTTTAAATTTACTCAAAATGCCCAGAGTTGTAGGCATATACTTTGATTATTTTATTTTTCAAAACTTGTCAAAACATGTTGACCAAAAATTCTTAAATGGATCTACAGTGCTCTTGGAGATCAAGAACTGCTGATCTTAAGGAGAAACAGAAATGATTAATGTAATTAAGTTAAACAAAAAAGTTTTGTATCCTTGCTTGCTGTAGTTATTTTGTTTCCTTAAAGAAGTTTTCAATTATTGAGAACAATTTAAAATAAAGATGAAGAAATGTTCTTCCTCCTTTCCAGATGAAACTAACTAACTACTCTTTCTTGGATCTAACTATCATGAAAAACTAAATAAACTGATCAATTTTCAACCTCAAATTTGAACACTAAGAATTTATCATATATTTTGGGTGACCTATAAACCTAAGCTTTTTCTCCTCTCCATTTTTTTTTTTTTCTACCAAGGTTCAGAATAACCTGAGTTCTTTCATTAAATAACTGGATTATGCATTGTGCCAGGGTAACTGAATTCTCAGACTCCCTATCTGCTCTCCAGTCCTTGCCAAACATCTTTTATCCAGATTCCTTGTGGCTCACAATGCTGTTGAATGTTGGATATTTCCATATATTTTTAATAAGAAGAAGAAAAAAATGTAAAATGGCAAGTTGATTCAGCTTCACATGACTATAAATTGACTTATTTAGTTAATATGGCATTTTTTTCTAAAGCAAAAGGAGATAATATATATTCATTGTCCTCTGCTTTTGAAAGATCATAATTTTAGTAGTTTTGCAATAATTATTTTCATAGACTGCTACAGAATTCTTATTACAAAGTTAGAAATAGTACTGTGTCCCTGCCTTCTTTCTCTCTTTGTTTTCCTTGCCCTTTTCCAGTAAAAATATGTATGAGCTTTATTGGTCTTTCTACTTATTGTGAAGCATAAAGCATAATGAAGGGAGTATATAAAAACTCATTGACATCATAAGGATAGAGATCAGGCCAAAATCTTTCTACCTGGAGCCCTACTATTCTAGTCTCTATAATACTATGTAAGAGGTAGTAAAACACTTTGAAAAAAAAAAAAATAATTTTAGCCTATCTGCTGGGACTGAAGTTGTACAGTATATTAGAAAATTTCATTCAACCTCAAGTGTTGTGGGTATTTGTAAAGACTACAGTGTAGTCTAAGTAACTATGGGCTAGATTCCCAGAGGCTTCCTTTCTAATTTGATAAACTTTGGGCTGTTTTTTTTTTGTTTGTTTGTTTGTTTTTTAATTCAGTGCAGATCCTGCCACACACATTATTTACATTATTGTGAATAATGATAATGAAACCCTAGGAATCCATGACAAAAAGATAAATCCATTTGTGTAGTATCAGCAGAACCTGTCTTTTTCTTCTATGGAATTTTCTGTCATACTTATTTTTAAACTACTGAAATAACATCGAGTTAATGGTCATTTAAGGATCTTCACGAGTCATGTAAAAAGCAATAAATATATATTTGTACATGTGTATATATATACATATATATGTATATACACATATGTATGTGTTCTCACTATTATTTAAATTGTCAAATTCCATATTTATGTCCTTCACTTACTACAGTTGCTGAACACTATTGTGTGAGGCCAAAAGACTCAAGGTAATGCTGTTATTTAATGGAAAGCAATTACATGGTGATGATTGACATGAAATATTTTGGTAGCAGACACTATAATAAATACAAATAATCTTAATTTTCCCAATAATAGATGAATATTTCCTTTAGAGAGATGGGAAAATTTCAAGGAAAATACAGTTTTATTGCATAGTCGGTGGCTCATGCACAGGCTTCGTAAGACCAGTCATAAATAATTTAATTTTCTTTCATTGTTTGATTTTTTTTTCATTATTTATTAGGATAATACTGTAAAGCCATTAGTTATTCGTTGCACTTTTCTGTAAATTACACTAAATCACTAAAGGAATTGTTAAGAAAACAAAGGAAAAGAAAAGACACAAGCTTCTGGTAGTGCAGTGTATTTTCCATGGAGCTGAGACATGACTAAAAGCAATAAAATCATTGGGGTAGAGAAAAGTATTCTAAACTGATTTCTTTCCATTGCACTAATTTCAGACAAATTTATGTTTACTTCATTTTCTGGGAATAATGTATTGGGAAATCATAAGAATTGATATACATTTAAGTTCTTTTCTAATTTCCCAGTTCAGACGAGCTGCATGCAGTATTAAATATGCAATTTCCTTATATATGGACCACTGTAGCTATCTGAATATCCACATCAGAAGTCAAACTGTAAGGCCTTGAAGACACAGAAATGTTCTGCACTTATAATCAGGTTGATACTCAGCTTTATTAGCAATACTATTCCGCTGAAGAGACAGATTAATGCTGGTGATATTTCACTTCCATAGGACTGTAGCTACATCATTGTTCTTACCATTACAACTGCATTGGCTATAATGTGTACAATGCTATTATTTACAAAGGAAGTTGGTAAATATGTTTGCCAAATCAAGGAATTGAGGCAAACTGATAGATACACTGTGAATACTGAATGTTTAAGCAGTCCAAAAAGTCAGACTGACTGAATAGTCAAAGGTTTTTTTGAAAGTAATAACATTCAATATTCATATGTAAAGAAAAGGAATCTAATTGAATAATTAAAAATCACTTTTTAATATAAAACAATCTTTTGGGTTTTTAGTCCTGTCAATGTAGTATTTTGCAACACTACATCTTTGCAAGATTCATTATATTTCAGAGTTCGTGTAAGAAAATGCATACACAAAGGAATTTTGTACTTTTCCTGTACAGAAATGAACATTAAAAGTGACGTGTTTGATTCCTAGCCTTCTGTAGATAAGAGACTTAAAATATTTCCTCTTCTGGAATTATCATGAACTGTGGAATTAGCTGACAAAGTAAATTACACGGAAAACATACGGAAACAATTTATACTGATTCATAATCAGTATGTGTTTTCTTTCTTATTTTGTGTGAAAAAGGGTACTTCCCATGACACATGTTGAAGAAATATAAGCAGATTTACAGGGACAAATTCGATGGGAACTGTGATTCATGAGACCAAAATTTCAATTCTGACATGCTAGAAGAATAAAAAAAATAAATATATATATATAAAAAAATTAAAAAAAAATAAAAAAAAGATCAAGTGATTCAGCTGATAAATGGGCTCACCACTACGATCTCAAATGGGGAAGAAAAGACTGATAATGCTTAGCTAATACAGATTCACAAATTAAAATAAAATGAAACTCACAGTAAATTACAGGACCATTCCTTTCCTACAAAATGAAGATGTACTTTAGGAAAGAATGTGTGTGTAATCTGTCTGTATCAAAAAGGAGGAGAGGAAGAGAGAGGGCAAGGGAGGGGAGGGGAGGGGAAGGGAGGGGAGGGGAAGAGCGGAGAGGAGAGGAGAGGAGAGGAGAGGAGAGGAGAGGAGAGGAGAGGAGAGGAGAGGAGAGGAGAGGAGAGGAGAGGAGAGGAGAGGAGAGGAGAGCAGAGGAGAGTGGAAGGGAGGGGAAAAATAAGTAACATATGGATGATTAATTCCAGGCACAGAATCCAACTAGCAGGCTCATTTTCTTGCACGGCTTGCATAGGCCTGTGCAGATAATTCAGATATCATAATGCCAAGTCACATAATAAATAAAAAACCAATTATACTCATCACCTCATATTTTGGCCAATGTAACATTTGGCTTCATTCCAATTTATGGGATTATTTTCATGTAAAACAAGCCAGAAAGTTTAGCAAAGAAGAAATTGTTCCTAGGAATAAGAGATGTGCAGAGTGCCAGATACGTACCAAGCCCTTGAAAGGTATAATGATATAAGAAGTTACTCTCAACGTGATTTGGGGATAAAAAATTGTAGATTTTGCCACCTGATTAGCAGTGCAGTACAGACAGAAGAGAGTTTCTCTCATATAAACCTATAGATCCCAGCACATAATTTTGTCACATGCTTTCATAACAAGTAAAGAATACTTCATGTATTCTTATGTCTAGAAAAATAAAGGAAATACAGGGAACAGAGCTGTTTATCCCATTGCCTTAAAATACTGTTAGCATTAACCTTGACCCACAAAGATTTCAACAGAAGACAACTTGTACTCAACCTACTATCTGGTGGAATTTGCAACCGCAAATTAGGCAGGATGACTCTCTTCCCAAATAAAAATCTTGAAAACAGTATCCAGAGGTCACTGTGTACCAGTGACCAATGCTATCTGGCCTCTTTGAAATCCTGAAGCATCCTGTTGAAGCTGTTTGCCTGTGCTCCAAATCACAAATATTTGCGGGAAGAATAAATGGACAATGCAAGAATGACTGTTAGTATACTGATAACACTATTTTCAGGGTAGGATTCAAGTCTCTGGTCCATCAAGATACTTAAGGATATTATAGGAAGCACAAACGTTTTAACAAGAAAGAACACAGAAGTCCTGAATCAGAATACGCTGTAATGAGAATATACAGAGATCAGCAAGCTCCATGAGGTTTGGCAAATGTGCTCAAGTACCCGCTATATTGTTTTACAGAGGAGTTCTATAATCATTTAGCTATCCGATAAAAAGAAAAGACTATAGCCTCTCCAGATGTGATTTCTGTAGACCTGAAAGTTGTTTGACACAACTTTCTGGATCAACTCCTCAAGTGATCTAGAGAAACAGATACCTACATTTCCAACTCTTGAGTTAGTAAAGGATCAATAATACACACTGCTTTCCTTGGTATTTGGAAGAGGATGTCACCAACTTCTTGCAATTCCAAAAATCTGTTTCTAAATCCTGAACTTCAAGGTCATGTTATTTTTATTTTTGCCAATATAAATGAGCTTCCTGAAATCCAGAGGAGTGTAAATAAAGAAGCTGCTCCTTCTCAGATGCAAACTCTCATATCATTTTTATGTTTTTATGACTCTCTCTATATAAACTTGCAACAAACCAAGTATTTAAATTCAGGAAGGATTTTGTACCATTAACTTTTCACACGTTATAGAAATTGTAAAAAGAATTCAGTACATTCTAGGAAGTCTGTAAGGAGGAGAAAGCATCCTGATGCCTAAAGCTAGGAATCTACTAATTAAGATATGCAATAAAAATGTTAATTGAGTAAATTTTGGGCAGGCGGGGGAAAGAGATTACATAATGCTCTTGGCACCATATTATGTCTCAGTGCTCTCACAGATGCGTAGGTAAACAAAAGAGAAAAAAAAGAAAACAGATCCTTTGATTACGGGCCAAAGAAGAAACTGTTCCAAATATCTTCTCTAACAAACATTAACGGTTCAAGCAGAAACCATTTGTCTCCAAGAACTCTCTGAAAGGTACCAGCCGCAGGGGTAGCTCACAGAAACTTGACAACCTCAAAGCCAACTGAGAAACTAGAGTATTTAAGACAATTCTTACTAAGTGTGGTCATGGCTATGTGTTTTGTTATTCTACTTCTTTCTAGTTCTATTCCACCATTCCAAAACAGTAAGTAAACAGGCTGTTAGGTTCTGTGTACTGTACTGTTTCAGTGCTAATCAGCAAATAACTAACTCATCTATGTCAAGTCAGGGCTTCAGAATTACACTTATTTTCCAGTAAAAATGGTGTTGTTTGCAACAACACAGAACTCAGAACTTATCAGGCTCTGTCTTAACTTGTTTTGGCCTAGCTGGAGCCATATTCTGGCTTGTTTAATTGTAATAGCAATTATCCAATAACCAGGTGACTACCATCAACCTGAGTTTTGCTTATGAGCAACTTTACAGGCTTATAGCAAGCAGCTATGGAGCAGGGAATGAGCCATTTATGGCCCTAGGATAAAATGCAGACTAGAAGAGTATGGTCACAGGGTAATATCAGGGGTGTTTCAATTATAGGCACTGGATGATCTCAGAGTCCTCAGGGCTATAAAGAACTTAACAATGATATGTTAGTGATCATTAAGGAATGTAACACTGGGAGGAGGATAAAGATGGTTTTAAGGCCGGAAAGACAACATTAAATGAATATGCAATGTAAGTAAATGCACAGTATATTCAGAGGTAATATGGAGATGTGAGCCAACAAAGAAAAACAAAGGTATAGAGCATATTATAAAAACATATGAAATTCTTTCAGGCAGATCCAGATGAGAGAAGGAAGGAACGTTGAACACAGCAGTCCTCCTAAAAGGATCATGATGCTTATGACTGGCTGTCATCTTTTCCCTTTCCCAAACCAAAGTTATCAAATTTAGGCCCCAGAAATGCAGGATGACGGTAACATCAGAGAAACATGACATACTATACTGTTCACGTATACTAGTCTTAAGTTTGTATTTGAATCTCAGTATTAAGATAATTGTAACTGGACTGTTAGTTATTCTCTGAATAGACTGTTAAGGGATATTAGAATAACAATTCCTGAAGACATACATACTTATTCTCCTTGTTACAAGCTTTTGAGCCTAGCAAGTAGATTGGTTTAAAAGTAGCTTATTCCGTAACTGAGATTAAACAAAATGGCATGTTGTGTGGGATGCACACTTCTACGCCGCATACTAGGATTTTTAGGACAGCTGGGCTCTTTACTCAGGCAGATGATAAATTTTTTCCGTGTTTTTCCCCTTAATTCCTTTTATAACATGAAAAAGATTGGTGCTTAACACCCAAAGAAATGATAATCAGTTTAGATTTTCAATACCACTAACATTAAAAGTATATATCAAATTGCATAAACATACACTTCAAAACATTATTAATCACAGCAATAGGCTAATTTCTGGCCACAGTGACTGACTCACTGACACTGATTTTCATAAAATTTTCTTGTTTTGTCACCAATATTCTAGTTTTAAAATCCACAATATGTATTTGTTTTCTTATGTTCATATCAAATTACTTTGTCCAATACAATAAATACTATGAATTCAGCTTAAAAAACATTATCTATGTCAGTTAACTCTGTAAATAATGCTGTATTTATTTAATACCTGGCCAAAGGTGCATACTGTATAGCAATTTCAGAGGGACTGCCTTCATAAACTTATCTTAATACATCTCTCAATTCTATTACTTACTTTCCACTTACATTGCAATGCATAATTTTGATTGCAATGGTAATGCTACTTTAGCTAATGAACATAATTAGTAGTATGTGTCTTCTTGCCTGGAATATCTCCAACAACAGATGCACTTAGACTGCATGTAGCAATCCCGTGTGGGACCTAGATTTTTCATTTTAACATGGAAAATGTATAGATGTGAAAATATTCATTTTGGTAAGGTATGGCAATGCATTATTTGAATAATGAAGCAAGAATGATATGACTCAAACATAGATGCATTAGACCTATGTGAAGACAATTCTCACAACATCTTTAAAAAAGATTTTTTAAAGAAAAAATTTCTGAATTTTTTTTCATGTTCCATATAATGTAAAAAAGCAAGAAACTATGTTTTTTTTTAGTCAGTGAGTCTCATATATGTCTCTTCTGCTAACAATAACAAACAACAAATGACCAACATGTTATAAAAGATACGTATAGCGTTAGAATAAATGATAGTAATATTTTTTACCTAGATACAGAAATTATTTATGAAATGTCTGTAATTACAGCTAAGCTAGCTTAGGAACAGAGAAGTTATCAGAATGATGTAAGTACAGACTGGTGTGAGATCCATTAATGCCCACTCACATTGTTATTTACGTAAATCACTGTGGTGTGCAGGAGCAGTTCATAAAGTACATTTAAGTCAGTGTACAAACTGACGTTTTGGTTTTGATATCTGGGCTTTGTTTTCAATGGCAATATACAACATTTTTTTATATACAGCTGGTGTTTTTCAGGCAGTCTTCAAGTAGACATGATTTTCAGCATGATACAGGTATTTCCAAAGTTGAAATACAGCCTCAGTAGCATACAGGTTGGGAACAAATAACGTACATCAAGAAGAAGTCTGGAGAATTAGGCTATAAATACCCAGGAAACAATGACAAACCTCTAACCCTTAACTGTGTGGCACTACAGCCCAATACAATAATTTACTGTATCAATAAAACTGAATGGAACTTCAGCAAAAATGCCTGGAAAAAAAGGACAAAATTCTCAAGAATATCAGTGACAAAGGGAAAGGTTAAAACTGCATTTTTTTCCCTTTGCACTCTATGGTTTTAAAGAAAAACTGAAATTTACTCCACTTGATAGTCAGTGATGTATATAATTAAATAGAAAGGCTTTGGAGGATGTGATTTTATAGTTACCATAGCAACCAGCACCCACATGGTCCATATTCCCATGCTCTTCTACTATCAAAATAAATAAATAAATACATACATACCCCTGTCTATAACCCACATGAAAACAAATAGGTTTTCACTGCTTAAACCACCATTGTTCTTCACAGACAACTGTTACTGTGAGGTGTCAGGCTGCTGGGATAATCCTGCCCTGGAAATATCCCAGTGGTTTCACCAAATAAAATTTTTTATCCTCCATGACTTGATTTGTGGTATTATAGTGGAAATATATATATACAGCAAAAAATTCTACATGTGATGAGAGGAAAGGGAGACCTTAAATGATTGTTGCATTTCCTATTCAAAGCTGCTTATACTTGGAAAAGTCTTAGTTGTTTTACCAATCACTCAACTGCTCTCATCCCTTCTCTCTAAGAACAATAAACTTTTATTTACAGTGAGTATAGGTGGAAATTTTTTACTCCGTCTCACCTTACATTTGTAGCCTCAAATGAAGACAAACTAAAGCAGAAGTGCTGAATACATTATCACCCCAGAGAATTTTCAGTATTCACATTACTAGGAATTTCTCCTCACCTGCATCATGTTGCACATTGAGAAATTAAAAGAAAGGGACAACAAAAGTGTGACTGTGCTTCTGAAGTTATTATCTCTTGTCAGAACCCCTACTACCTCCTGGATACTAGGGAAGATATTTGCTCTGAGTTTGGAAGATCCCTAATTTTAAATCCTTGTCATGTGAGTTTTTCTATCGATGTAATACCTTTCAACTGTGAATGCAAAACGTCAGCCCCAAACAAATAACCATTTTATTAAGTTTGTCATCTGCTCCCTCAAAAGCCTCACAGGCGTTACCCATTATTTTAAACATAGTCTTTGATTCCCCACATGCCTTCTTCTATCATATCCACACCTACAAAGGCAGAATTAACATTGCCATTAATATTAAAAAAGAAGGAATTTGTTCTTGGTTTTGTACTGAAATCTCTGGTTTTCATTCCAGGCAAATTTTTAAGCAATTTCTTAGAACCCCTCTCTATGTCTTTATTATTTTTTTAATACACATTTAGTTCTGTAATATAAGCAATGGAATAATGAAACTAATAATGTACAACACCTATCTATCACATACTGATAGGTCTGCTAATAACTGAAAGCACAATACATTCAAATGTAATGTATTTATTTATTAACTAAGTATTCTTTATTGGAATTATGTCTTTTCACATTCCTTAATTCTTTTCCCAGTGGGCCTTCCAATTCTTACTTCTAGACATCTTAACTGTAAATCATATTCATTTCCATTCTGTGATCAGAATATAAATACCTTCTTCCAGACAGACATGCAAGAAATAATCTTTTCTTTCTCACTCAGTCAAGTTTCTAATTCTGGTGGTTCATCCCTTTAGAATAACAATAGAAGAAGTCCACTTTTAGAAGCAGGACTTGGGAGAGGCAGTATGATACAAGTTTCTCAGTAAGCCTTCATGTATTTCAAATCTTCACTGTACCTGCAAGCCCATTTGCAGAAGACAGATGTTTATCCTTTCACTTTGTTAAATACCTTGTCAAAATGCATCACTGTTTAGGTATTACCTTTTGCAGTTGTTGTTTACACAATATATTTTGCATTTCCACTTGTGTTCGAATAGGATTGGAGAAGTACGTACCTGCTCTTAATTATTACATTTAATACCCTATGGCAGAGAAAATATTATACATCTGTTCTGTTCTCACTGCAGGAAACAAGTTTGCAGGTCATTTGGCTCTCCACAGAACTAATTTGTGCAATGTTTACACCACATTTTTGTCTTGGTAGTCAACTTGAGATGGGTTTGCAGTAAAAGATGGGCAAGACTGTCTACATAGTTTACTCTGAAAGTAATGCCTCCTATTTACTTCCATGGAAACTACAACAGCTTCAAAGAGCAAAATAACACTACTTGATGGAGCAAATTCTCAGCTACAAAACACTACTTTTCAGCACAGACACCACCATTAGCTGTACACTTTCACCAGCAATGAGCAAGAGCCTGCATGTTGATGCTAGTCAAAATTTGCATGGCCATCTGGAACATGACTTGTATTTCATATTACTGTCACCTCTGCTGAAATGCACCATCCAACACCTCACTGTGCTTCACTGTCTGGTCTCCAGAAATGTTCAGCAAGCATCAGTGAATGTCAGTGGGTGCCATTTTTTCCACATGGAGGAATTCAGTGACACACCTTTGCTTCATAGGCGCTCCCACATCAGACTCCATTTTATCAGACTGCCACTCTGCTGCCATCCATCACAGAGCAACAAAATGTAATGGGATACTGGTGGGAAGGGTCAGCCTCTATTGATATACCGCCATCAACCGCTTCTGGTGTCACAGGTTAACATAAATAGGAGGCGCTATTTTCAGAGCAGCCCTTTTAGTTCAACTGTGCAGCTTTTTATCCTTACTCAGGAGTCACCAGCAAGAACAGACACGTTGTATCATGTGTAGGCTCGTTAATGAATTTTAGTGAGACCACTAAACATCTTCACACGAATTTGAAAACATCATCAGATACAAAAATCTTATGTCATGAGCAGTGTGTGGCATTCCATCCAAAGAGCTAGCAGAGAGGAGCAAGAAGTGTATAAACACTTCCAGGCAGGTTGTTGACTACTGATAATGCTAAGTTATTACATTCAGCACTACAGTTGACTTTATTGATCAGCATGACACAAGTTCATAACACATGCATTGGCATCAGACACCAACTTACTAATCTTAGCCGAAAAACTTTACATTGTTCACAGGTTTTGCTGGAGTTATAAGGAGGTTTGAAACCTTCAGTCTCACAACAGTGTACATTAACTCATTCCAGTGTGCCAAATAAAAATGCAAAAATGAACAATTTACAAGGTTAATAAACAAAGATGGATTTTCTGATATGGTCTATTATTTATCTTGAGTAAACAACCTCATATGTTTGACAATATGTTCGGCATTGTGGAAAGAGAGAAGAGTGAGACACACAGCTTTCTGCTGATTTACGCAGCTAAGACTGAAATTTGAAATGGAATTATGTTAGCAGAGTTGAAGATGCCTTGCCTTTGGTAGATCAAACCCTGCACTTTTTCTACCTAACACCAAATAAAACTGCAGAAATGAGGCTATTCACTGTATGGAATCATAAAACACTGCCATAA
Organism: Alectoris magna; assembly: GCA_030625065.1. Lineage (NCBI taxonomy): Eukaryota > Metazoa > Chordata > Aves > Galliformes > Phasianidae > Alectoris > Alectoris magna. The sequence continues at coordinate 99,833,907 of CM060560.1, forward strand.
TCTACAGGAAGCTGACGAAAAGTCAGAGTTTCTGAAGCACATGACACTCCTTGAAATATTACTTCTGTAAGCCTGTGCACTGTCAGACTGTAGCTGAAATAAGAGATGGGAAGCTGGGAGGGCTAATGTTCACAGACCATCAGTCCAAAGTTATTTAGCACAATTGTTTCTGTAATTGCAACTCACTGGAAATGCTCAGTGTTCAATGGTCCTTGAAAATCAGACTTCCAATTGGCTGATGATGGGTTTTGTTAGATGCGCACACTGAGCTATGAAATTCAGCTACACATGTCGACTGCAGAATCCTCAACAGTACCGCAGGTTTGGGGATGAAGAGGATCTTGATGCAATTTAAGCTATTTTTCTTCATACAAACATCTCTTTTGCTAAATTAATAACACAAGAATCAAAGATGTTGAAAGTAAATAGTGTTTTTGAGCCTAGTGAAAAATGCAAAAAAGTTACAGAGGCAATAGGAAATATATTTTCCAAGAAAAGTCTTAAGGAACTTAAAAATTAACCATGTTCATGCAGTTAGACTTGATAAAATAGATGGTCTAACTGAGATGTCACAAATGTTACAAAATTCAGTTCATCAAAAAAACTTCCAATCTCCAGCCCCCCTTCCCTATTTTTTAGCAATATATATATGAATCAGCCCTCAAATCTTTATTAAAATAAACAAGTTACCTTCAGACTTTAACAATAAAAATGTGATAGCCTCACAGCTGGGGTAGCAAAGTAGCTATAGGGCATTTTCTCCTACCAGGGACATCAGATGACAGGAGTACACTCCTGTGAAGTGAAAGCAGGAAGAGGGAGGCAGTGTCTTTGGAATGCAAAGGTGCACATGCTGCTGTCCAGGATCATAGATTGCCTCCACACCCAATGAATGGAGAAAGCTCAGCAGAAGGACTGAAGTGAAAAGAAGTGGACTGGTGTGAAGCTCTTCTCAGTTCTTCTGTCTTGCAATATCTTCTAAAGCCGCTCTTGAGCATACAACAATGGCAGATTGACAATTAAAAGGGATTTTACAGAGGTTTCCATTGTGCAGCAGTATGAAGAACTGCAGTCAATAACTCTGCTGTCTCAGGATATATTGTGCTGGGTAAAAGCAGGTCCCTTGGGGGAACAGAATTCTGTGTTCAAACACTAATTCTTCCTTTATAGATGAGACTGTTCTCTGCTGGTAAAGAAAATTATGGTCTATGTGTAGGAGCTATATGAAAGAAGGAGCTGTAAATCAAAGGGGAGCGACTGTGGAGCTTTCTCTTCCTGGGCAGCAGCATGTTAGAGGTGGCCTAAATCTCTGTGGGTTCGCAGCCCAAACTACAACTTCTGACCATTTGATATGATGATAATGCTCTGGACAATAGGCTCTGCAGGGTGACAATGATAGCTCAGTCTCCTTGTCAGCTAAAGCGCTACTGGCTAAACAGAGTTACATCTCCAGACCCATCAGAGGCACAGCCACTGTCTGCAAGCACTCTCAGGAGTGAGGGGTGACCCCAATACCTGCTCAGGTGGGAAAGCAGAGAAATCCGTGAATAAAGGTACCAAACTCTCCCAACAGAACAGATGCAAATGATTTGTGACTTATCATTAGAGTGGATAATGCTCCCACAGCCTTATCTCTTTCACATCACACCTACATGTTACAGAGATGCACCAGAGGAACAGACTGACCAAAGTTGCCAGGCTCACATGCACTCCCTAAACATCATCTCCTATTGCCACCATGGGGAGACAGGCTGTTGTGGCAGATACACTGCTTGTGCAATCCAAGGTATTTGTTCTCTTACACCACCAGATCAATGCTTGAATAGTAGTAGAAAACCGCAGTAAGCAGACCAGTAAAACAAACACATTACTGACTGGTACATGAAGTTTAACCAAGACAACTTCGCAAAGAAACAAACCATGCAATCAAGGCTGCATCTTTCACTATCTCCTACACACTGCCTAGGTAATCTACATTTTTAAACAAAGCTTCCTCGTGCTCATGCCTGAAAGTGCATACCAAGGGAAACTGAAGCCAGATGGCTAGATGTCAAAATGATTAAAAAATTGCATTTAAAAAGGTAGGCTTCCAATAATTAATAGTCCAGATCTTCGTATAATGTAAATCACTGAAGTGAATTGCACAGTGGTGGGTGCCTAACCCCTACTTTCAAAAACATTTAGTGAAGATTTCATAAATAGCTAATTTTAGGGGGGGAAAGCAAACAACCAACAAAATTAATTTGCTGAAAGCCTTTAAAGATACGATGTATTCTAAAGCACTTTAAAATGTGTCTACATGCTAATTAATACTTCATAGTTTAAAACAATAAAGCAGGGAAGAGCTGCAACTCCAGCCAGAATGAGCATGCTGCTACAGTGTACAGTTGAGGCAGAGTTTTCAAGGCACAAATGGCTGTGAGGCACCTCCTATTGAGAGCTGGCGATGACAGGTCAGGTCATACGATTCTGCACTCTCTCAGCATTCTAACATAAAGACGTCAAAAAGCTTCTGAAGAAAAAATGACTGTCACTTTTCAGATCAAAGAATATTTTGCAGTTTAAGTTTCAGCATGATTCTTAGCACTTGTAGAGTGGTTATTAATATTCTTCTTCTTCCCACCTGGTGGACTCTTGTATTACAACATGCATGGCAGTAATGAAGACAGATTAATGCTATTTATTTTCTGACGCTGACAAGAGTAGCCTGTCTTTGTTTCTGTATTTTATCACTGAAGTCTTGTTTTTCAGCCTCAAATAGCCCCAAGGCAAAACACCACTATAATTAAGTTAAAAAAAAAGAAAAAAAGAAAAAAAAAAAAAAAAAGAAAAAAAAGAAGTTTAAACTTCTTTAAATCTACAAAAGTCAGCAATTTTTACTTGGTACTTACAATCTAGACTTAACTAACTCCAGAGCTAGGAAACAATAGAGGATGAAGGGTTTGTTTATAAAGATTCCTCCTCATTAGCATTAGCTTTTGGGGATCCCTGTTCCTCATCCATCAAACACTTGGAAAAACAAACAAACAAACTAGCAAAAAAAAAGAACAACAGCAAAACAATACTGACAAAGCTGGATTGGTAGTGAGGTTGTGTAGCATGGAGTGGCTGCCAAATCTGCATCTTTCTAGTTTATTGCAAAAGAGAGGAGAGGAGAGGAGAGGAGAGGAGAGGAGAGGAGAGGAGAGGAGAGGAGAGGAGAGGAGAGGAGAGGAGAGGAGAGGAGAGGAGAGGAGAGGAGAGGAGAGGAGAGGAGAGGAGAGGAGAGGAGAGGAGAGGAGAGGAGAGGAGAGGAGAGGAGAGGAGAGGAGAGGAGAGGAGAGGAGAGGAGAGGAGAGGAGAGGAGAGGAGAGGAGAGGGAAATACAATTGAGTCTTTATAGCTTATGTGCAACTTGAGACTTCCTGTTTGCCACTAGTGGTACAACTCTTATTGAAACAAACAAAACACCTCCTAATAGAAATAGTTATACTTTTAAGCATGGATTTAATTACAACATCAATTGATTTTCACACATGGAAATAAATGGAAATAAATTTACTCTGACACTTATATGTGTGACACCTAGAGCATAAGTATGGAATGCTTGGCTTCTATTTTTCCATTATTAAGAATTAATTAAAGCTATCGAGCTCATCTGTTTGACTGAAATCAGTCTTCTTTGCTTGGTTAAGTATAAGCAGTACTTGCAGTCGCAAGCAAAGTCTATTTTTAAAATGCTTATTATTTCAAAGTGTCACTGCCAAGTTGATTAGCACCAAATCCAAATGAGCTTTTAACTTGCCTCCTTCACTCTGCTGCTGTTCTAACTGCTAAAACCTTGCCAGCAACATCAGCTATAAAAGCTGCCCTTTGAAGCCATACCACAGCAAAAGGCCTCTTGAAGTCCAAGGAGATTATGTCTATTGTGGTGCTCCTGTCAGCTGTCAGCACCACTTCCTCAGAGAAGTCCATCTGATGTGCTCATCCTGACCTTTGCTTTAGCTAGCATGGACCTGTCTAAGGCTGCTCCTGTCAGGTGATCCCCACAGGGGTTCTGACACTTGTCCTTCTCCTTCTTTGACTAGCAGTAATGCAGGGAGAAGTGGGTGCCATACTCTCAGCCTCCCTCTGTGCATCACTGTGACTATATGCGTCCTCTCCAACCAAAGTGGCTTCAACATCATCCCTCGTCACTGACTGAAGTGGGGCCATGAGGATACATGCTGAGGGGATAAACCTCAACTACAGGGCTCCCCCAACAGGAAATTGTAAAATCCTTTTATTTCAAATGTGTATTCACTATTAACTTCATTTTCTTTTACTAGATCAAGTGTGTTTATTGCTTGGAGAGCTGGTAGCGATGTTTTTAATTAAGGTTTTCTAATAACCTCCTTCGTAGCTTTCAGTTTTCAGTATGGTTTGTAACCTCAGGAATGTTAATCATTTTAGGTTAAATTTTTTCATGCTTGGCTTCTGTCTCAAGTAGAACAGAACACGGATCATCAGCTACACTTCTGCTTCTTATTTTTCTTTTCCAAAATATTCTTTTGCTGGGAGTAAAACAGGCTGGGAGTCAGGCGATCATAAATTGCACTTTCATCATTTCTACTGCATAATGCTAATAATTCCATGCAATTGTGTCTGTAATCAAGCAAGGTGTTATGCATCTTTCGCATAAAAAGCAGAAAACTGTCAATCCATCAGCTTAATCAGTGAAGTAATGGAGGTTTTCAAAGTTAGTGCAAGGTCACTGGTGCAAACAAGGTTTAAAACATCATATGGAATAAATATGATGATGTCCACCATACACAATGTTTCTAGACTGCTTGCTTTTGCAAAAATATTAGGCGAAGGAAGACAAGAAATGAAATAGCCTGTAGTCATCATATATGTACATTCTGACTGTAGAGGATGCCATGCAAACCATATAATGCATCAGAGACACTTTCATTTTAACTGGGACTTCTGGACTTTTCCAGCACTCAAGAATAGCTGGCTCAGAGCCTAGATTTGTTTTTTGCCAGATCCACATGGGAGCCTTCTACACATGATATCTAGAGTTTGAAAACAAAATGTTACTGTGGTTACTTAAAAATTTAATAGAATATCATTTTAATTTCTAGTCTATGGAATGTTTTATCAGCATATACTAAGCTGGGCTCTTGGTGCCCACACTCTTTTCCATTTCCTTCCTTTTCTTTCCCTCTCCTCTCCTCTTTCTTTGTCTCTTTCCTTACTTCACAATGTTAAAATTATGTGTGAAATGCAGATGCAGGATTTCAGAGAAATGCTCACTCCTGTTTCTTCTTCATTCTGTGACTCCTTTGGGAAGAATTCTGTCCTCCAAATGCTCCAGAACTTTGAAGATGATTAGCTGCAATGTGAGACAAACACAACAGACACAACTTCAGGGCTGCTTAGCATTGGTAATTCAGGTGTAAGCTCCAGGGAAAACTGTTCAGCTCTCAGGACTTCAGGCAGCAAAGCTGCTTCATTTTTCTTCTATTTACTGCTGCTGTCTTCAGCCAAGTGTCAGGAAGGCTTTCTAGCCTATAGTCTTCCAGCTTTAACTAGTTCAGTACAGATATCTCACAATTTTCTCCTTCCCTGTGAGGCTGTTAGGAGGTTTAAGGGAATACAAAGCATTCAGCAGATGTTGAACACTTCTGTCTTCCTTGGTGAAGCAGCAGAGTATGCTCCTGTGGCCCACTTCTCCTTCCCTTGGCCACGAGAGTAGTTTCTTTGAAGTTACTTTTAAATCTTGCAGGCTTTGCCCCTTGCAAAGAAAAACTGCCTTCACCTTTGGCACTGAATGCAAGATCACTCACTGTTCTGCTTCAGTTACAATACTGAGGTCCAAGGGATAAGGAAGATAAACTAACTCTTAAGTCATCCTATTCCATGAAGTTAACCTTCACTTTAATCCTTGTACTTTTCATTTATTTTTGTGAGTGTGATATCTTGAATACATCAGGCCTCAAGTGTTAGTAGCAGGAAGAGAAGGAGTGAAAACCACTGTTAGACAAGAATGCTAATTCCGAGAGTGGGCATCGAAACCTCAAGTCGGCTTGTGCCACACTGTGAGAGTTCAGCAATGCCCCATTCATGTGTGTGACAAGCCTCGTTGTGAGGAAGCTTTTTACAAGTGATTCATTCTGAGAAAGCTTTTCAAAAGTGACTCATTCTGAGGAAGCTTTGGATACAGTTCCAAAAGCAGAATATAAAACCTGTGAGAATGAGAGAAAGCAAAAAGAGCAGGCAGCAGACCCAAGCAGGAAGGCATACAAAAAGCAGCTCTTTGCAAGATCATTTTTTCATTATGTTTGACATTCTTCAGGAGACAGAACTGCGCTGCACACTTGTGGCCTCCGGCAGTGGAGCTGGAGGAAGATATTTCAAGAACTGCAGAACACACACACAGCTGTATTACACAGGGAGGATATAAAAATGGAATTGACAAGATTGTGATGCTAACTTGCTCCAGAGTTACAACAGCCAATGTAGTCTGTTTTGAAGTAGAAAATTCTACATGTTCCTAACTCTTTTTCACTTATTTGGACATTTAGAAGGTAGTTAAGAGATGACAGCTCACATTAGCTAAACTAACACAAATTAAATACATAATTCTGATAGATTCTCAAAAGAAAATAAGCAATACATGAAAGCTGTGCGTGAATTTTTAAGTTGGTATCTTACCACTAGCAATAGTTCTAAATAGACAGCTAGAAAAATACATAACCTGATGAAGTCCTATGGGTTCTAACAGTCTCTGAGTTCTGTGTTAGATATTTTCAAGTCAATGACACCATCACTGCGAAATGAAAACAAACACAGAGTGTTTTGTGCTCCCTCTGCTGGCTCTGGAGCAGCAGGAGCCGACAAATACCAAACCCAGAGCTCCGCTGTTCAGTCCAACTCAGTCATAATCAAACAGAAACATAAAGCTGTGACTTTCAGTACGCTTTTGCATGTAGCTGTTGTTGTTTAACTACTGAACAATAACAGCAACAAAAACTGAAATGATTTTTTTTCTTCCTTGTAACGAAAAAGTAACTCTCTTTTTGAAAGTGACAGGAAAGTGATTTATAATGTTTACTCATCTTCATGACATGGAAGGAAGTGGCATTTATCACCATCTGGATGGTACTTGGGATAAGGCTCTGCAACTGAGTGGTTTGCAACGACACAGATATTGGCATACTCTCTCCAAGTACAAGTGAATTTATGACCATGGGTGCTGGCCTAGAACTTGATGCTGTTAAGATCTTCTATCACAATTTAACCAAGTAGTAGATCAGGCCTCAGCTGCACTTATTAGCCCAGATGAACTAAGGATTTAACTTATGCTCAAAGAATGAAAATATGAAAGAATTCCAATTAACAAACAAACAAACAAACAAACAAACAAAAAACAACAAATTTTAACACAATTTTTTGATGGAAGGAGATTTGTTCTCACTGAGTTTGTAGGAAAATGCAATGAGTTTGAGGCAGGTTAATATTCTGGTATGCTTTGGTGTAAAAAAAGTGGTTACTGTCCTGTGCAGCATCCATGGATGTTATGTGGAGAGCTGTCTCCCCTCAGGGTGAACACACCCTGCAGTGGTACCTCTGTGGCAGCTCCTGCAGGAAGAATACAGGGTGGCCTCATTACCCCTGAAAACATGTCACATTTACCTTTTAGTGACAATAGAATTCTTAGGAGACTTCTTTGATGGATCAGATTTGATTCAGACCTCTTAATCTTCAAAAGAACAGAAGTTGGCCTTTAGCACCTAAAAACATATTTAAAGATATTTTAGGTCTGACTAATATATGCATCAATACAAGCAAAAATAAAAAATGCTTTGTAAATTCAAGGTGGAATAAGGAAAGCACACACCCGAATGTTAGAAGCGTACATAACCTTAACTTTTCCATTGGGAACTTGTGGTCCTTCAAAGCACCAAAATAACATACACGTTAGTGTTAGAGTACACTGCTATGGCCCTAACAGAAGTTATGAAATGTTACTCCTTTACCAGAACACACATAATTCTGCTAATTCTCAGCTTTTGTTTTTGTTTTTGTTTTCTACCATGTTACTACTTCTGTTCTTGTCTACAAGTGTGCAAGTCCTTCTTTGTTGGTGACTATTGTGATGACCATCTGGAGAACTATTGATGGCATAACTGGAAATCAGCATAGTCCCAGAGCAGTAACAAGTTCCCTTAAGACAAGTGCAGTGCATTAGCAGGACACCTGCTAATGCTGTGTAAGCAATTGGAGCATTAGGCCCATCCCACACTTTGGGCCTTGGTATGCCCTTCATCATTTAGAGAACTGCTCTCAGTAAGAAATTTTAGAGTGATGTCTAAATGCCTTCCTTCAGTGAAGAAACTTATATGAGGTACACTTGAAAAAGATGTGCAAAAATTCCACTGGCTATTTGATTAACCCTCAGGAACAGAACTTGCTAACATAATGAAGCATGACACATCATCAGGAGACTGCATCTATTTGAAGAAGTGTCAAACAGTACAGTCTTCTGAAGCATGAATAGTTTGCATTATGGAAAGAGAAAAAGATTTTAATTTTATTTCAATCTCAGCTACCAGCCTACCACCCCTGGGGTAGACAAGTTTCTATATGCAAGACTGCGTAGCTAAGAAAGTCACATAAATTATTACGGCATGAATAACAGTAAAAACATCATAAACCTGTCCTTTCTCTGTTATAAATGGTAAATAACTTCCATCGTTTCATTTTTAAATTCTTTTCTTAAGGATATTTCAAGAAAGAGTAATTCCTACTTTAGAATAAAATGGAGAATAAATAATATAAAATTGAACTACATAAATTATTCACTTGATTCAGTTTTATTAGCGTAAGATTCAGGGATCACTTTCCTTGTGATTTCCTTGTGTAAACTATTTTTAATGGAATCTGTGTGCTTAACTTTTCTGGATAGGTCACAATGATAATGCTCATCTGTATACTGTTTCCCTCTGTGAAAATTATAGGATCTATGAATTGGGCTAATAGCATCTTTAACCTGGAAGGAGAGGTCAGATATGGTGGAGTGAGGGTCCGATTTTGAACACAGCCATTTGCCTGATAATCTTTTACATCAGAGACACCACTATGCCTAATCATGAACAGCAGTTTGTTATTGTTGTGTGTTACAGGGGAAAAAAAAAAAAAAAAAAAAAGAGAGAGAGAAAGAAAAAAAGAAAAAAAGAAAAAAAAAAACTTCCTCATTTCCGCAGTGACTTTCATATGAATAAAGCTAGAATAAAAGAGAAGAAACATTAATTCTGATACTAAGATTCAGCTCAGCTCCTTCCCAGCTTAACAAAAATTCCCTTTCAGGGTCTGTCTGGCTCTGGATCCACACCTCCAAACCTCTGCGGGCAACAGGAACTGTAACCTTTACAACCACTTTTGGGCCATGCTCCTTTCCTTCAGATGCACTTGAAGCTGGTTTGAAACAATGCTCCTGACTTTCACTTCCTTCTATGCAAGGTCATATATAAAAATGTTAACAGTTCCACACTTGATTTCCTTTCTAGTTTCTTTTAAGTTATAAGACATCATTGTTTCTTCTGAAAACGCCTTTTGGTGTCTTGAATATTCTATATTTGGCCTCAGTACCATTGCTAAATGATTTAATGAACTGTTTTAATGAGAAAAATCCCTACCATGTAGGCTACTACGCTGCTAATATCTCATTCCTAGCATTCTCACAGTATTCATCAGGGCCATGTAATGATTGGGAATTAATTATTTCAGAGAGGTGTCTTTTCTGAAATTTTCAAGTGTCCTCATCAAGATTCGAGTGAAGTACTCTCAGATCATCGCCCAAATTTTATCTCCTTAGAAATAAAAATTACACGACCAGAATAATAAGCAAAATAAAAAGGAAAAGAGTATACAAAGCAGGCATCAAGACTCATTTTCCAATGGAATAATTAGACCAATTATTTCCTCCTTTTTGCGTCTAATTTACAAGAAGTAGAAAGAAAATACAAAGTAAACATTATTCTGAAATAGTGCAGAAGAATTATGGGGTTAGTGATACCTGATCACTGTGTTCGGTTATTTTCTACATACTAATTCCTGCTCAGCGTGATCTTTTTGAGAGCTGTGAAAGATCAACAGCTGCAAAAACAGACCAATAACGACCCTGAAGTTTCACACCTGCATGTGGAAACTCCTTCATCAACTCCCTGAACTTTGTCCTTTTAACTGTAACGCAAAGGATTTTTTTTCAAGCACCCTGCTGCTGTTTCCTTAGTAAACAATGGGAGCAACTAAAGCTATTACATATCCTCCAGGCGAAAGGATACCAGTATGAAGCTGGGAAATATATGGCTTATAACTGAACTGATTTGTAATTCTTCTACTGTAGATGATAAAATGTTACCAAATGCAAAAAGTGGTAGTAAATTTTTATTATTGCACAGGAAATGGCTTCAACACTTGGCTATAAATGCTGTTCAAATTGAAACGTTTTTAATAAACAAGTATCTGACAAGAAATTATGCTGTATTTTAGTACAGTGTAATGCAAGTTGTGTTGTGTTGCATTGCATTTAGTAAATAGAGCTACCTACAGATCCAGTAATAAACGTAGCTGAAGAAAAATATGAGAGTTAGTAGAATCACTTTGAAACTGTGGATTCAAACCCAGAAATGAATGAAACAGAAATCCTCATTCTCAAGGGGGGGAGGGGGGGAAGGGGGGGGAGCTATGGGAATGGTAAAGACCATAAGACCTTATCTCTCTCTTCAACTACATGAAGGAAGGCTGTGGTGAGATGGGGGTCAGCCTCTCCTCCCACTTAACTAGTGATAGGATTAGAGGAGAGCCAGGAGAGGTTCAGGATGGATGTTAGGAAATACTTCTCTGAGAGTGTGCTCAGGCACTGGAATGGGCTGCTCAGGGAGGTGGTGGAGTCACCGACCCTGGAGGTGTTCAAGGAATGTTTAGACATTGTGTTGAGGGACATGGTTTAGTGAGAAATTTTGGTTATAGGCGGATGGTTGGACTGGATGATCTTGAAGGTTTTTTCCAATCTTGGTGATTCTATGATTCTATGAATCTATCATACTGATAAATAGCTAAAAATGAATGCAAAAACAAACAAACAAACCCACCCACAACAAGAATCAATGGTGACAGCTGTCCAAAGCAGCACAACTCAATCTTTCGTTTAGCAATGTCTAATTGGTCAAATGAGTAGTTTGTGCTGCAGAAATGCCTTTAGGATGTGTTCCTACTGACATCATTGTACCACCTGCTTTGGAAGTACTGTACCATAGGCATTTACATAAACTTATGTAAAAAGAAAATGTCTGCTTTAGTCTGATACCTCCATTTTGTTGTTAAAAAGATGTGCATGCATAAGCAATGGCAAGTCTTATGGAGGCAAGACCTGCACATGCAGAGAAACTTTGTACTGCATATTTTAGCAAGGCTGGAGTCTACCTCTTGATTTCCCCATCCATGCAAAGTGATTATATGGTGAATGTACAGTAGATTTAATGCATATGAAATAAGGTCTATTCATATGAGTGAGTAAATGGGAGCCCAGGAATACTGTTCCCTGCACGTCAGACTTAAGTCTTTGAACACTTCCTATGAGAATAATTTTTTTCAAAATGTATTCAGTTATTAATGTGTCTTCCTTTCGAAAATATTTCCCATGTCGTGACTGAAGTGATTTATACAACAATAGACCTTATGTTCTCCCCTTGCTATCATTATATATTTTTATGTGACAGGAGTAGTAGTCTCAAAAAGGTTTGCATAGAGTGGTCAGGCTGGGGAGTTATTGTAGACAAGGTACCTGGAGAATAAAACTAACTGCATCCTACAGGTTATAGACTGAAAATTATATATATATATATATTTATATATATATATATATAATATTTATATATATATATATATATTTTAAGTATTGAAAATTGAAGAGATCAGTTCAGTTGGCTGGTGGAACTTTGCACTGTGGTTAGAAAAAACACATACAATGATCTTGTTCTGCTGCTTAATGAGGAAACTATACTGAATAGTTGTGCTGAATATATTTTTTCTAAGCAGGTGACTAGTGAAGTAAATTTGGGGTTGTAGAGCATATTGAAATGTGCTTGAGGAAAAAACACCAAAGAATATGCTATACTGAAGGCTACCAATGCTGACATATGCCAATGTTTTATTGACGTGAGACTAGTTCTTTCTCTGTGGGACATACTTTGCTAATTTAAAATTTGATCTTCTTACTCTTTGGTGCCTCTGCACTACCACTTATTCAGACCAGTGTTATTAGAGTACACCCTGTTCTACTGAGCACAGTAGCCAATGGGAAAAGCTGATTCTTTATCAGACCAGCAGGCAGCAAAAACTGATAGCTTAAGAACTGGTATTTTAACAGTTCAGAGATTTCAAGATGTCCATTGTGTCATCTCTCTTTTCTGATTAATCCCAGTGGAAGATGTATTACTGCTGGGGTATGAGACTCTTCATACAGGGATGCAAGTAGGTAATCCTATGAAAAAAAAAAAAAAAAAAAAGTTTGTTAAGTATAAGCACATTAAAAATAAATAACAAAAAGACAGAGCTCTAAATACCTTTAATGTTTCAAAAAAAGGAAAAAAAAAAACGCAAAAAAAAACAACTTTTAATTCCTTCTGGGGAGAGACAAGCTGCCGTACTAAAAGATGGCTTCTAAGTTTGATACTTCATTGAGAAATCATGGCAGCATATCCATCCTAGTAATTACTTACTTAATTTTTATGTTTCTTGCTGTTCATTGCAACACATTTTACAGCAAACCATTTAGACTACATTTGCTCTGAAAAATTAAGCCTCGGTATTGCATTTTAATCTTAAGAATTTTTCTTGTTGCTGGATGTTAGAGGGACACATGAAATAAACACTTGAAGGTAGTCAGAAAACTGGGTGTGCCTGGCTTACTCTACAGCTCTAAGGTCTTCTTTATTAGCATGCTATAAACTCGTAAATCTCACGTCCCATGGTTCTCAAAAATAATTTCCAACATTATTTTCCAACAATATTTTTCAAATTCAAATGATTACTTCCATGCAGCTGGCAGCTCTAGTTTATTGCATTTGAGAAACAAATAAAGCAGTTTTAAGTAATATCATTGCTTAAGACAAATTGACTTTCTGAAACTCCAAAGAAGTAAACTTAATCAGAAAGAGGCAGACCCATTTTCCTCTCATCCCCAGGCGCAACTCCCGCTAAAACAGATCAAAGAGAGAATATACTTCCTATAACCATCTCAGACACTTCCTAACCATTTCAGGTCAGACTCATGAATGCCATTTTAATGGACAAGCTGTAAAAAAAAAAAAAAAAAAAAAAAAAGAAAAGAAAAGAAAAGAAAAGAAAAGGAAAGGAAAGAAAAGAAAAGAAAAGAAAAGAAAAGAAAAGAAAAGAAAAGAAAAGAAAAGAAAAGAAAAGAAAAGAAAAGAAAAGAAAAGAAAAGAAAAGAAAAGAAAAGAAAAGAAAAGAAAAAGTGCCTCACACATGCAGTTTAAGAAACATAAGCATAAGAAACAGATACGGCCATGTATTATGTGTGTGCTTCTACAGTAGTAGTACAATAAATACAGTATTTTGCCCCTTCCTGCACAATGCCGACTGACTAAACTTATAAATCATATAATAGTAGAATTGTTTGAGCTGGAAGGGAGCCTTACAGGCCATCCAGTTCAACTCCCCTGCAATTAACAGGGACACATACAGTTAGATCAGGTTGCTCAGAGCACCTCCAGCCTGACCTTGGATGTCTCCAAGGATGGGACATCCACCACCTCCCTGCACAATCTATGCCAGTGTCTCACCATCCTTATTGTAAAATATTTCTTCTTTATACCAATCTAGATCTCCTCTCTTTGCGTTTGAAACCATTTCCCTTTGTCCTACCACAAGAGACCCTGCTAGAGTCTGTCCCCTTCTTTCTTGCAGCTCCCCTTTAAGATACTGAAAGGCTACTATCATGTCTCCCCAGAGACTTTTCTTCTCCAAGGCTGAACGGCGTTCACTGTGAAAAAAAAAATAGTATCACTTCACATAAGCTCTTTGTTTTTAATACTCTCCTGAAACAACTGGCAATGTATATATATACTTACATATATTCTATATACATCCTCTATTTCTTTTTAGAGGTGAACAAAGACCACTCAGTACTTTAAGTCTGACAGTTATTCTCAGCACCCTACAGTCACTGCCCTCCCTGTACTCCATTTGTTTTGGTGCAGAGCCAAATAAAACATTCAAAGTTCTTCCCCCCCGCACCCCAACCACCCAACCACCCCAAATACTTGTTCTCCTTTCCACTATTATACTAAAATAAAACCGAAAAACAACAAAAAACACTCAACCATTGGGTACTGTCCTATAATTTCTATAGGTTCATTGTCCACGGAAGAACTGGAAAGTGTTTGAGAATAAATCAAAATAGAGATGTTTTACCAAGTCACCTAAATGTAAACATTTTTTGTTACAACTTTATGTTTGACATGTGGAACATTTATTTTCTGTAATATCAGCACTTAAAATACTTTATCCCTTCCTTCTGTTACAATGTTTTGAGAAGAGGTAACAAAGCCCACTGTGTTTTAACTTCTGGTTGATTTCTTTTGTGTTTATACCATTTTTTTTATCATACCAGAAGAGAAATGATGTCTCATCCTACTGATATTTCAGTACTATAGCTCAACCAATTAAAGTGCAGAGCTCCTATAGCTGAACTGCTTGGAAAAAAGTAAATAAACAAATAAACAACAACAACAAAACAGTATTTCTGAGCTAAAATTTCTGTTTTTCCTTTCTTTTTTAATTACAACGTAAGCAGAAATTAAGAAGAAAAGCAATTTCCTTCCTCACCATTTCCAAGCTTTTTTTCCCTAACACTTTCACTGTTGAAGTAATAGGCTTTTTCCTCCAATGACAGCATCAACAACTCTCTTGTACAAAATATTTGCTCCATCCCAGGAACGAAGCAGACTTAAGGAGTACCTTCTGACTGTCTATTTCTTAAACACGATTTGAACTGTCAGTCACTGACACCTCCTATATTTACAGACAAATTATAGCCAATAGAGGTGGCATGAAAAATAGGGGTAACTCTTCTGTAATGCAGATCCAGAAATTTTGCCCTATCACAGTCATGGACACTCAGCTCCTTACATTTATGATTTGTCAGACAAAGCAGTGCTTAGAAGTTGCTGTCTGTGGGCTGAAATTCACAGGGCATCACTCTTCAGCAGAAGAGCAGTACAGCCTTCCACCACTACAGGTAGATGTGAAATAGGTTGCCAAATATACTTATAGATTTGATGTGGACTTTTAATATGACCTGTGCTCTTGAGCAGTGGCTTTTATTGATACAGATTTGCTTAAAATAAAGTGTAATTGTACTTTAATTTAAACAGAATAAATGATGCTTAGAATGGATGTCTAGGTCTATGTTTGTCACTAGTGAAAGATACAAGATGGATAAAATTTATATTTATATATAATTTATTTAGTTTCTATAATGTATATGGCAAAATATTACTTGCATTGACCAAGACCTTTCTTATATTATTCCCAATTCAACATACCAGTGGGGTTTGTACTCATTCAATAAATACTCATACATTATTAGACAGGATTGTCACGTAACAACTTGAAAGCAAGTGGGCAGAAAAAATGATTTCCAGTTTCTAGTATGAATAATGATTCTTCTTGCTCAGTCTCACTCCCAGTCAGTTACTGGGATGAACGAGTGTGTGTACTTTCCAGCACATGGGTCTCTCCAAAAGCAATACCTCCTATTTATTTCTGTATACAAAGACCACAATAACGCTATTTGACAGAGTACATTCTCAGCTATGAAACTCTACTTTTCAACATAGTCACCACCATTAGCTATGTATTTTCACCAGCAAACTACTTTTGGAGAAGTCCTCATACTTTATGAATTGCAACAGACTTGCTAGAGCTCAGCTGTATAGGAACAAATAATTGTCTCCATTTTCCTAATGCAGTTGCATAACAAGGCGGGCTCAGTAAAAGGTACTTTGGCAAAACTCTTCACACAGAATATTAAAATGAGTATAGTTCGGTAGCATTCATCGGCTAAATCACACTCATTACCATATCATAAAATATTCCCATATTACTTTATGCCATTACTGCTGTGTTTCTAATACAGAAGCTCCTTTTGCCCTGTTTTCTTCTCTGTGCAATTCAAGAAAGAAACACCTGAATATCAAGACTGAAATTAGAGGGCTGAACTTTCGTAAAGTATTTCTATAGTAACTTCTGTGTTGCTTATGCTTGCCTTTATTTTTCACTCCACATGCAGCAGTGAAAGAAGATACAGACAAGATAGAAAAGGGGAATGGATTGTGGATTGTCGTATGTAAACTATTCTTCCCATGTGTGGAGAACTTTTGGCTATTCTACAAAGCTGATAACTTTTAAGATAAGAATAACAGTGTTTTTAATGAGAAGTCTTACATCTAGAAAGATATTTACAAATACGGCGAAACTACTTTCAAACCATAAAAGATATATTTTTGCCTCTTCAATACCCTCAGGATTTTGAAAAATCATCTCAAACTATACCAGGCATAAGAATGAATACTGATCAGTTGAAGTCTCCTCAGTGTTTAAATCAAGTACAATTTACTGTTATAGATAGACAAACAAAACTTAATGAACTTATGTCAGTACTGTTTACACACATTTCTCACGGTATGCCAAAGCTTTCACTGACAGAGAAGCACTGTAAAGAAGAATCTGTAACTAGCCAAACTAGAAAAAGCTTCCAGCATAGAGCAATCCACGAGAAAACATTTACATTACCCTTTGTTATACAGGTGAGCATGCAAGAAGAATACAAGAATACTGGTGATCCAGAGCCTGATGCTATTGCTTACTACCTTTGAAACAGTAGCTGTTTTGTTAATATGTCAAGATCTTGCCTTTTTGTTCTGGCAGTTGCCTAAATAGCAGGTTTTAATGATTCTCTACAGAAGTGAATCACACAATAATTAACCGGCTTTGTTCCTCTTGCCGTACTCAGGTAGATGAGATAGGAAAGGAATCATAGCCTCAGCAGTACTTGTGTTTCCAAGGCAGAGGAATAGTGCCACTTGACTTTGCCATTATAAAGAAATTCTGTGTTGCTTTCCTCAGTACTGCTGATATCTCCAGGCTGACAGACGTTTAATGCAAATATCTGGAAGCTCAACATTAACAGTATTAAATTTTTTAATTACTGTACAGGTTTTCCTCTGCTATGTATTATATATGTCATACATTAAACTGAAATACAGCCTGTAGTTCCATTTTCTGACTTGAGCTCCCTGTCAATTTTCTTCTTTGTTATTGTAAGGTCCCTCCTAGTAAAGAGGGTTTCAGCCTCTTTTGAAGAGACTGAAATGCTCGTGTTGCTTTCATAAATAGAAATACTTCACTTGTTCTTTGAAATTTTGCATTTCTGTAGCACGCTGGACTTTCTTTTACCAGGCTATCTCTATATGAAAACATATTATTTGGTGATCTTGATGCAAACTTTTCTTCTGTTTATGTAAAATGTGTACTAATGCTTTTTAGCCCAGACTCTACATTCTTTGTCCATCATTCTTTGGTTGGTAAGCTTAAAAAAAAGTAATAAAAAAAATTGCTTCAGATCTCTTTCCCTGCTGTCATATGTTCCTTTAGACATATTCTGAAGAAAGCTTCTTTCTCTGAATTGAAAAATGTCACAGTATGCTTTGTACTGTTTAATTTTTCATCTTGTTAATACCAATAATATAATGTATTTGAACACCACAACATTTTCATAAGATTCATTGGGGGGTCTATCTTTTTCAAGCGTAACTCTAATGTTCAGATAATGAAGCATGGGGGCTGAAATAGATAACCTGCTGACCACCTGAACCCAGAAAGATTAAAATGTATGATTCAAAGCTATTTGACAGAGGCGCTTTCTGGAAGAAAGATTCCTGTAGTGCTCTATCATTAACATCTAGATACTTCATACTGAAATACTGAGGAAAGTCGAAACCCGATTGCTTCACATAGCCACAAACACATGTTTAGACTAAATGGTATGTACAGGAACAAGAGTTGTTGAGCTGCATTTATACTATCAATTAGTCTATTTTAAAAAATTTTAAAAAATTTCTTTTTTTAAAGTGGAAAGTTTTAGGTTCTCAAAAATGAGCAAGTAACTGAAGCAAAATATCTACTTTGGTATTTAAACTAAAGGAGGCAGAAGATGGAGTCAATAAATATTGAATAAAGAGTGCAAAAGCAGAACGCTGATAATAAAGCTTTTTCTGGCATTTTAGCCTTCAAAAATTAACTGCCAAATAAAAGGTATAATGAGTGAATCTGAAAGCATGCAGTAGTAAGATCAGCTGTAAAATACATATATTAGCAGAAACACTTTTTTTAACAAATATACCAATGAAAGAAAAGGGACTGTAGGGAATATTCAAGTTTTCAAGATGCAGTTTTATGAGAGCTATTAAGTAGCTAGAAAATGTGAAAGATTCAACAACACTCATTTTCATTGGAATTGTATTTGATAATAGAAGTCATCAAAGATCTTAAATGCAAACAATTTCGTGCACATCTTATTACGCTGATAAAACTGTAGTCAATGAATACTGAGGTCATACCTTGGCTTTGGCTTATTCTAGACTGCTAACAGTTAAAGACTGTCTTGGATCATAGCCTGAATACATGCTGAAAATTGTCAAGTGAAATCCCCAGTCTGATTTGATGAAAAATTTTGGTTTAGTCAAGTGGCTTATTGATGTCATTGAAGATGAGGCTTCACTGACTTTTCAAAATAAAATGTACAGATGGCTGTACAAGAGTTTGAACTATACTACTATAAAGGATCTATTTAATTATCGAAGTTCACTCATATTCTTAAATGTTATTCTATTCCAAAGTGGCTATTCTTATTTAAATTAAATATGTTTCATAACTCCCTTCCTTCTCAAATAAAGCTCACATTGTGATTGTAAAGTGTAATTTTTTTTGGCTTACTTCATTGAAGTTATGTCCAGAAGTATTGCACAAACTCTCCACTGAGGATCATTTCTTGTACCTGGAAGCCCCAAGGCTTTGCTTCAGTATGGAATATGACTGCCAATTCAAAGTCATCTGCGCTTCAGAGGGATATGAAGAGGTAAAAACCAAATTTTGTTTGATGCCTAGATCATGCCTTGAGGCTACAAATCTGATGATTTTTGATTAGTGAAAAGCATTGCTGTTATGAGCGCAGGTGAAATAATATGATGAATGAAAATTTTCCTAAAACATAGTAGGGAATGAAGAAACCTCAATTACTTTGACATATGCTTGTAAGAGACAATCATAACTGTTTCAGTCTCAAAAGCTTTTTGGACAAGAGTGAAATTTTTGATAACCCATAAGCATTGTGGAAAATTGTCAGTTCTGCACAAGTTTTAGGGAGGCTAGAGTACAACAGCCCATCCTTTTCTCTCCTCAGGTTATTGGGATACATCTTCAGTGGCAGTAAATCTGGATGGGTTGATTTTATCTTGCTGTGAAATGCAGTTTTCTCACATACCAAATCATCTTACAAGGTGTGAACTTTTTCTGTTCCCACTCATCAAAACACATACCACAAAACAGATGCATCAAAGATGAATCAAGTTTAAATGCATACTTCAGTTACCAGATTTCATTTTCAACAGATCTGTATAGGGACTCCAAACAACATGATACAGCTGAGCTGGTCAAGTGACAGCAACCTGCTATCCTGCTCAAAGGACAGCTTGGATGATGCAATCAGTTTACTTTACTCTCCTAAATATTGAAACTATACTGAATTTTCCACTGGTCAATCAAAAGGAAACGATCTCAAAATTTGCTCTGCTCATAGCCCTAGGAGTTATTTTATCCTGTGGTATCACTGCAAAACAGAAGTGTCCTGCCTACACAGTAGCATTCACTGCTTCCATGTTCTACACAAAATAGGAACTGCATTATATGTGGATCTTCCAAAGGAAAATGTGCTAAAATGTGGTCTTTCAGCAGGAAGGGAAGCAAATGAAAAACAAACAGCGCAGAAGTACCCAGCCTAACAGGTTTCCAAGGCAAGATATCATAAAAACATAGAATGGTAAGGGTTTGAAAGGATCTTTAAGGATCATATTGTCCAATTCCCAAAAATATGCCTATGAGTTGAAATAAAATCAAAAGCAACATCCAAGTTTAGTACCACCATCTAATATTCTCTTCTCTTCTGTCATGATTGATCTTAAGAGAAGCAAAAGATTTTGATTTACCATAACTAAGCTGTGTTTGCATTGTTTGAATAATTTGTCCTGTTAATCCTCACAACCTCTTAACAGTCCAGAATGATCGTTATTGCCAGGTACATTAGTATGTCACTGCTGGAATTAATCCTTTCAGTTGTGAGTCCTCCAGGAATTTAAAAAAAAAATAATGTTTGCATAGGAAAGATCACGAATTAAAGCACCTGCTTTTCACTAATAAATTCACTAGGAATATCTTTCTTCCTGGCATAATGAGCAGTCATCCGCTTTTATCATTATGAGAATAAAGAGAACTAATTTGACAGTTCTGCCTCCAGTCTCCTTCTCAGTTATTTTTTTATTGAAATAACTCATCTGACTTCACTTAGACTGCTCCCGCTTTGTCTGAGGTTTTGAAAATAATCATATAAAAATCCCTTTATTTCAACAATGTCCTCATTTTTCTTGGACATTTTTTGAA
Source organism: Alectoris magna (assembly GCA_030625065.1). Lineage (NCBI taxonomy): Eukaryota > Metazoa > Chordata > Aves > Galliformes > Phasianidae > Alectoris > Alectoris magna. Next base: position 99,854,673 of record CM060560.1, read on the forward strand.
ATTCTGAATCAAGTGTAAATGGGACTACCCCTTTTTCATATGTGCTCCTTTGAACTGAAAACCTGAGCTGTGTGGTGTGCAAACTGCCTTGACAGGTTGATGAGAAAGGGGCACAGCTCAGGTCTGCTATTTGCAGGATATCCTTCTAACTTTTTAAAGCCCTTTTATGAGGGCTAAGCAATCCTTTTATCAGTGCTATCTATTCTTCTACAGAAGTCAATGCTTCCCAGAAAGCTCACCTGAGGTGCTGGCTGAGTACAGAAAAGATTAGACTCTGCCAGCCTCCATAGTTATATGCCTATATAGTTTTCCTGCTCAATGCTTCCTATGTACGCAGCAACACAGAAGAGGTACATGAGCCAGTGCTATAACCAGAATATAATCAGACATTTCAAGTGGAAGGACAGAAACAGAAACAGGAAGCTTTTCAAAATAAGTTTTTGACAGGGCTGTGTACAAACCCTTACTAATCAAAGCCGTGCTTGATTAAAAGACAGCGTATGGTACTATTGATACTACTTAAATCCTAGCACAGCTGGATATTACTGCCGATGAAGTTAATTTTAACATTAAGTGAAAAGGCTTACCTGTGAAATTTTTATGTAAAAAGCTATGATGAGATACAGAGTGCAGATTCTGTACTCAGGAGAGCATGTGGATGCATCTGTTCCCCGTCCATGGCACAGAGCTCCTAAAGGAGTCTCTCTGTGATCTCCTTAGGAAGGTACTATTGCAATTTTACTCCACTTTAGAAGATGACATGCATTTTTGCAGGCAAATCTTTAGTTTGTCTTTTCAGATCAAAATATACCAAGAACCTAGGACAAGCACATAGTATGGATGAAATCAGGAGAAAATCCATAATTAATTTGTGCCATTCATAGCCATTCATAATGGCTGCTAACAATTACTTTAAGACTAACATAACTTGAGAACGGTGTTATTTCCATTGCTTTATGAGAAAATTCTCAAACAAAGCAGAGCTGATGAAATTTCTTGTCTACAATCATTTCAGATAAATCAAATAAATTACATGACCAAAAGGTTACACAAATTATTTAAACATCTGAGTGAAATCTTTTGGGACCCATAAACATTTCTCAGTGATGAAACATAACAATAAGAGTTTTCTTTGTGGAGGTTATGCTGAGGTTCCCTTGGATTCTTTATATAAAAAAACATAAAAACAGATTCCTGGGATATATATATCAAATGAGGTTCCCCTCACCCCTTACTTATAGCTAATATTTCACTATAACATCTAATAGTGCTACAGCTATAAACAACACAATACCCTGTTTACAGGGAAATGCTGAATGCTTATAAAGCACTGCAAAAATAATATCTAGTTATTTTGACATATGACAAAAAAAAGGAACAAAGGAATGGAATATGAGCTACATATAATTTCATTGAAGAACTTTCTGCCTATTTTTCAATGTTTGAGTACTGTGCAGCTCAAAAGGATTCCCAAACAGTAAAATACAATGAGAAAATCAATAATTGCAAGTTAAGTTGCTGCGGAACATTCATATTTTTATTACCACTTTACAGAGGTTTTCTTCTCTCCCCCCCCCCCCCCCCCCCCCCCATTGCTCTTAGACCATACAGTCAGATAAAACATCTCCAGAGGAGGAGCAGATCATTCACCAGCAGCACAGACAATGGGCAAAACCAAATATGAGAAAGTCCGGGGTCAGGGTATGCAGACAGGAGAGCAGGAGCTCCTGCCATAAGGAAGCAAATCAAAGTTTCTCCATCAGCAGAAGTGGCTTAGGTAGTCTCATTTTGTCATTAATAGTCACAAAGCCCTCCTATACTCCCTGCCCAAAGATCCCATGTGCAGCGTGACCTGCCTTTGTAGCTCCAACTTACCTGATAAGGAGAAGCTAATTTCCATCAAGCATGATGCAACTAATAAACAGATTCGCACCACATTTCCCTTTCTCCTGGGCTAACTAGTTTAGTGATTTATGGAGTAAAATTAGCAACAATGCATTAAATATCTAAAAATTGCATTTGTATGTATAATATATGTATGTAGAAATGCTAGTGATATACACAAATACTTACCTAAGCTTGCCTTTTTGGAGTAAATAAAATTTAAGTTATAGGGTTTCTTGCAGAAAGTGCATGTCTTCTAATGTTTTTACACAGAATTAGTTGGTATCCAGCGCTTCTGCGGGATGATGATCTGCAGCCACTATCAAAGGTTCAGAGGTTTTCGGTTACTTTCTAGAGAAAAAAAAATCAATCATATTTCAATATGTAAACATTGCAGCATCAATTATTTATAGGAAGAGAGTATCAAGAATGAACAGCAAAATATATACACACACAAAAAAAGAGAACTTACATAGGAAGATTTATAGTATAAAAAACTCTGCTAGACTTTTTCTTGTTGTTTTGGACATAAATTGCTAAGAGAAAACAGTACAGTGCCATTCTGTCACAAAATTATATATTTAAACCCACTAAAATTCAAGCTCTAGTAAATGAAACTAATTTTTCTTGTCATCCCTCAGGACCTCAATGTTATTACATAAAGGAAATAGGGGAATAAGACATATTGTTTCCACAACTAATTTTCAATAACTGTTTATGCATTTTTTAAAAAGCAGATCACCTAGGGTTGTTTTTTTTTCTGGATTTTGTTGTTAAATTTAGTCACTCTATGTTTCCAATATTCCTGCTTTTAATAGACCTGTAACATTTCAGAGAAAAGTAGAAAAAAGTTTGAATATTAGCTATTTTCTGTTATCATCATCCTGCTGATTATTATTATTATTATTATTTGCTACTTTCACTGTTGCACTTACACAAACATGTCTGAACAAAGGAATGATTTCACCAAAGTAAATTCTGAATTCTTTCTCTAAAGGAAAACAGCAACAATAAAGCTGGAAACTAAGCAGTAGATTTTAAATTGAGAGAAGATAATTAGCCTTTTGTGGAAGAAGGATGACCCGTTTTCACAAGGTTAAAATGTAAACTATATTCTTACTAAATCCTTCAGGGTGGCATATGTAAAAGGAATTTATCAACCAAATGTGTACAATAAAATTGCGTGACCATGACTTTTACAGGATATATTCAAAATCACATTAATATACATACCTTGAATTCTCACTCAAACAAGTAATTTGCTGTGTAGCTAATAATTTAATTTATTTGATAGGACGTTACACAGAGAAATCATAAGGAAAAAAAAAAACAAAAACCAACAAACATCTAGTATTCCAAATATACAGGACTTTATAGTTCAAATCAAGAAAAAAACAATCTGTTGGAATGAGCCTAGCCCTCTGATCATCCTCTGGAGAGCCTCTCCTTTGAGACAGGGGTGGATGGAGTTGCAGTTATTCAGCATGGATAAGAGAAGGCTCCAAAGTGATCTATTAGCATCCTGCCAGTACTTTAAAGGGGCCTACAGGAAAGAATGGGAGGGAAATCAACTTTTCACATGGGTAGATAATTATAGGACAAGAGGTGGTGGTTTTAAACTAAAGGAGGAAAGATTTAGACTTGATGTCACTGTGAAGTTCTTTACTGAGAGAGTAGTGAGGTGCTGGAACATCGTTCAGAGAGGCTGTGAATTCCCTGTCCCTCGAGGTGTTTAAGGCCAGATTGGATGGGGCCCTAAGCAATCTGATCTAGTACTTGACCTAGCCCTTGGCAACACTGCCTGCAGCAGGGGTTTAGACCTTGATGATCCTTGAGGTCCCTTCCATCCCAAGCCATTCTATGATTATGATTCCTCGTCAGGGAGCATAGTGTCTGAATAAGGGGTCTTAAACTAAGAAAGGGTAGGTGTAAATTAGAGAGTAGGAAGAAATTCTTTGTAATGAGGTAGGTGAGGCCCTGGAACAGGTTGCCTAGATAAATTGTGGATGCCCCATCCCTGAAGTTGTTCAAGGCCAGGCTGAATGGGCCTTTGGGCAATCTGGTCCAGTGGGAGGTGTCCCTGACTGCAGTTGGGGGTTTGGAATTGGGTAACCTTTCGGGTCCCTTCCAACCCAAACCATTCTATGGTTCTGTGCTTTTTGAGTTCTTATAGCTAAGATCCATATTTGTAGCATGAAAACATGTCTTCTGGATTCAAGCTAATTTATATTTGTCTGCTTACCGTAACCCTTACCATAACCCTTATGTTGTAATTTATCCCAGCAAGCAAACAAACATCAAAAAGCCTTTCACTTATTCCCCCACCTCCCAGTGGGATGGGGGAGAGAATAGATTAGAAAGTAGAACTTGTAGTTTGAAATAAAAACTATTTACTAAATCAGAAAAGGAAGAAAAAATAACAGTAATGATTATTATTAGATATATGTATGTATTTACATAACAAATGATTCAACAAACAATTGCCCACCATCCACTCACTGATGCCCAGTCAGTCACTCCATAGCAAGTGTCTCTCTGGCCAACTCTCCTCACTTTTATAGGGTTTTGGTCTTTTTGCACATGATATCCCTTTGGCCAGTTGAGGTCAGCTGTCCTGCTTCCGACTCCTCCCAGCTCCCTGTGTCCCCTCAGTCCCTCCTTAGCAGTTTGGGATGAGAAGATGAAAAACTGAAATGTCTTTGGTTCAGTACAGCACTTTTCAGCAAGGAAAACATTGATCCATTACTAACTTCTTTTTCTCCTAAAGCCAAAACATAGCATAGTACCAGAAACTATGAAGAAAACGAACACTCTTCTAGCTGAAACCTGGACATTTTAATAGTAGGGTTGGATTTTTAGATCAAACTGAGTTCACTTGCAGTCTTCATAAATTGATAAGACACTTGAGTTTTCACTGGTTGCAGCTCTACTATTCCATTTGAAGAAAAGCCCTTCAACTTGTCATCTGACTGCTCTAATCCTTTACTTAATTCTCGTTTTTCGAACAGACAAATTGACAGCTCTTGGACAAGTTTCATCTGGGAATCAATAGGAGTTTGATGAGAGAATATTTGGTTTCCACCCACACAAATGCCCTGATTTGATTGATGAAATTACTCAACAAAAACTCCAACCATTTGTTTATTAATTGTTTTACATCACAGTTGCTTGATAGTAAACACAGCTACTGAAAATGTAACCAACCATAATCTAAGTTCACCTGTAAAATTTCATACTAATTATCAGATTTGTATGAAGGGTTTAGCTAAAAAAGAATCAGGTCAGACGATTATAGAGATCTTCCTCTAGTCAGTGGAGATGCAAGATTTCCATGTAGATTCAGCTGTTTCATTGTTTCTTACTTTGGATGGAGTCTCAGTTCTTGCCTACTCTGCCTTTGGCTTTTCCCATCACTCCTGCTCTTTGGAAACAAACAGGGGATGAGTTGCTCCACGGATATTTGATGAACAAACATGGAAAATATATTTTTTTCCTTTTTATCCAGATGACTACAGCTAGTGGCAATCTCTCAAAAACTCAGGTACATCTACCAATCACATCAACTATCTTGTCCTTAGGGGTATTCTTCATTTGAAAGCATCAAACTAATTTACTGTAAAATTTTTTGCTCAAAAAAAGAATTGTTGTTCATCTGTTATGGCAAAAGGGTATTTGTGAATACTGAAAATGTGTACAATAACATTCAAGTATGAGGAAAGAAATAATACTGTGGCTTTATTGAACAGATATCTTGAAATAATATTAAAGAACCACAATCAGAAAAACTTTCAGGAGCACACTTATTACATCATGTGTTCAATGACACATGCATATCTTCCAAGAGCAACAAAGTAGCCTGGAAAAATTAGTTTGGAGACCACCAGTACAGTCAAAGACGTTTTTAATAATATGTTTTTAAAAATGTTTTCTTCTTAACGTCAAAATGTTTATCATCATCTATCTTCTAACCTAAAAAGATTCCTGTTGCTTGAATAGTGCAGTTGAGGAAATGACTAGATGAAAGCCAAATATGCAGCTCCTTTTGAAAAAAAAAAAAAAAAATTGACCCAGCTACAGGATTTCAGCTTCTTAAATATGATTTTGTTCATTTGCCAGACTCAATAGAAGATCCAGCTTGTCTCCAAATGAAACTACAGTAGGTCAGTTGCTTGGTATTCAGTAGCTTGGTATATATCAGAAAGTGTTACATTAATATGTCAAACGGGAAAGTTATAGCACCAGTTGTGCAAGACAAAACTGTTTCTGTGCATAGTCATCAAGAGCGGATGATACCGGTTTTCCCTTAGAATCAAGAACTTTGCTAGGTCAGCATAAAAGAAAACTGGTTAAAGACACAAACTGTCCTGTGGTTCACTTGGCATCTTGATGAAACAGATCTCCTGTGGTACATTGAAGTCTACCTGCACATACACTACAGTGTATTCTATTTATTTAACTACCAGCAAATCAGTTATCTGCGGATAAATTTTAGCAGAACAGCAGTTTTGTACTGTAGTCCTAGAACATGCCCCTTTGTATGTAGATGGAGTTAGCACACAACAAAATCCAATAAGCGTCTAGGTTGGAAGGGACACCTTTGGATCATCTAGTTCAGCCCCCAGCTCAGGTGAAGTCAGTTAGACCAAGTTGTCCAGGATTTTTGCTGGGTTTTGAATGTCTCCAAAGACAATGATTCTACAGCCTCTCTGGCTAACCTCTTCCTTGTTAATTTCAAGAGTAGTGACTTTCTTCAAACTGGACTTTTTGACACTGGTCACTTACCTATGAGCCTGGTCATTCAGCTTTGAAACCACTTAGTATCCACTTATCTAACCCATACATTGTCAGCTTGCAAGACGGTATAAAAAGCTTTGCAAAATACATTTATTAGTTACTTTTCCCTCATGTACTACTATAATAATTTAAAAGGTGGTTGTGTAAGCATGATTTTCAATTCATAAATTCAGGTTAAATATTCCTAACCAGATTCTTGTCCTTGCTCGAATGGAAATGCTTTCCGGGAGGATTTTCTTCACTACTTTCTCAAGGTATTGAGGTGAGACTTGCTCATCCACACAGTTCTTCTGCCTCTTTGCTTGATTGTCCCTAATTTTCAAGTTGGAATTTTCATTAACTTCAGTATGGGCAGAAGTGCTTTTACAGCATGCATTGAAGAAATTCAGAAACTTCAGTTTAGATGCCTCCAAGATAGCAATTTCCAAATCGGTACCAGGTTAAGAAGGCATATGCTCATCCAGTTAATCAGGTAAATTCTCTTGAAAGCTGATATCCCTCCATAGCACCACAAAGCTCCAGATGGCTATCTGCAAGCAAGGTCTTATGGTTTTAATCACCTCTATGCAAGTATGGATGCAACATAAACATGCTTTGAGAGGGAAATTTTCCTTACAAAAGTAAGGTCAGTTTTTTGAGGGTGACAGACTGGACAGAATCCTTGCCTAGGTGCACTTCTGCCATCTATATTTCTGTTTGTTTGTCTGTTTGTTTTCATTTTGGTATCTAAAATAATGTCACGATTGGGGTACTGGCCATTAAAGGATTATGGTTTTTATTAGTTTGTTGGGCTTGGTCTTTTTAATGTTAGGAAATGCTGAGTATTTTAATGAATAAAACATGAAATAGTTAAGTGCTGATTCTACAAGGATGTTATTGGAAGTCTGTGCAGAGAAGGCCAAGCCCAATGCTGTCTCATCCATATAACCTAGTAAATAAGTACTTGCACAGAGGGATGTACCCCACTGCCAGAACCACCCTGAAATTTGTCTAGAAAGGAACCTTCACGTTTCCTTAAGACAAGTCCTATACTGAACACATATCTGTATGGTAGACAAAGAGGGCCTCAGAAAGTAGGATTGATTCCATATCTACACTCTTTTTCCCATGCACACTTTTGCATCCACACAAAGGGTTCCTACCAATGCATCAGCAATTATCTCTCTTCACAAAAAGGGTTTTCTAAGGCCAACAGAGCTGTGCATGAGCTTTCTGCTTCCTGAGCATTTGTTACCCCCTCTTTGTGCTCACAAAAGATGCCAGGGGCCTCAGTGCCAGAACAAGCGCTTTGCTTGTTCTTCTGTCACCATGGCTTTGCCTTCACACTCCTGATTAAGATAGCTGTGCTGGCAGAAACCAGAGTAAACCTTTGCATAGCTCCTGGAAACAAAAGATACCCACTTAAGGGGAGAGAATACTTGAATAAATCTGTAATATAAAAGACAGGATAACATTCAGATCTTGGTTCTTTTTATATGGCTCAGCATCTACATTCTCACTATTCAGTTTAGGTTCAAAATCCCCCACCTCATCATTTTGATCACTGAGTGCCTACGGCCCATAGCTGTGATTTTTAAAGGACCATAAGGGAGTTTAGAATTCAGTGGGAGCTGGGCACCTGACTCTCCCATATTATCTTGATAAGCCCAGCATACAAAATAAGATTTCTGTTTGAAAATTGTGAAAATAAAATAGTTAACATTGAAGCATGGGAAACCCATCCTGTGGAACTGAAAAATTCATGGCATAATGTCATAATATCAGATACTTTTCTGAGATTGGTTATTGCATCACCAACAACAAGCACATACAGAATAAACTGACCTTACATAAACCAGAATCCACCTGGTCATAAGAGGAGATCATATTAAACAAACAGAAAAAGCCACTTTAAGAAATCTCTCCCCAGACTGAAATACAGGATCATCTTTGGCAAAAAGAAAAAACAAACAAACAAACAAAAAAAAAAAAAAACAACCCAAAAACACAATATCACAGACGGCAAGGCACTGGCTAAATAAAATCTAGTTATAACAGAGGAGAAAAGCATATGTTCCAGATACATATTATAAATAGACTAGGTACCCTTATGGGATGTATCAGCATACAGAAGAGCAGCAATAGAAAAGACCAGAATAAATGCTCAGGGTTGGTTTTGGTTTGTTTTGTTATTTCATTCCCATCAATTTCTGCATGTATCTAGCGGCATTATAGTTTTTGCTCATCATATGTTTTATAATCTAGTGTTTGATTCAAAAATAAAGCTAATTTGCATTGGCATAGTGACTTAACTCACTGGTGTATTATTACTGTGTAAGCAGGTGTACCAGCAACTGCAAATAAAAGCTTGCTGATGGAATCCCAGCAGGGTTTCTGATGAGTTTTCATTTTGTTGAACCTTACCCAGGAAATTGTGTAAAAAGCTTTCCTCTTACTTCTTTGCCTGAAACATTATTTAGTTACACCTGGCCAAATTCATAGCAATTATACTAAGTATTCACAGAGGACAGACCAAAAATCCCATCAGCCTTTTTAATCATTGTCTCAAAACCTGCATACAAACAATGAAAAAATGCCCCCACATTAACGTGCATAATGAGAGTTCTGATCCAAATGTTCTTCACTCTATAAACTATACAGAGAAAGATAAAAGCTTTAAGGTTGAATCTGGATGACACATCACTGCAATATTATAAGAGAAAATATTTTACATAATTTAGAGCAAAACTATTTGTTACTATGACAGTTTTGGCAACACATTTGATCATGTTATTAGAGTTGATTTTCATTTTAATTGTTTGGGATGAGAGCATCTACAACCGTTTGGAGATTTAATGGATTGTTCAATTCAGAATATCCCAAAAATGCTGGAATGGGCACTGCATGTCCCACATTCTACAGACTCGTATAGTCTTATGAAGGAATTATTTAGGTCGGTCTTTCTTACCAACAGTAGAGAGTAGGAGAAAAGTTTTCAGTAAAAAGCTGAGGAATAGCTATTGATGCTTTTATATAGATCCATAAAAGAGACTGCCAGAAGTGCATACAAAATCCACATCTAACGCTATGTAATGCTTTGCAACTAATCTTCAAACATCGCCAGGATGTCAATTTAAAAGTCAGCAAACAAGAATATAAAAAATATTCCCTTTTTCTACACCAGCAAGTGACAACAAAAATTCCTATTGATAACTTAAGTACACTACAGAAGAGTTGATCAAGTAACTAAAAACTGCAATAAAAAGTTGTCTTACAGGGAACTGGACCATTATGTACATAGAATATTGACCTACATTTTAAAAAAAAATCACACTCAAAACCACTATATACTCAGGGCAGTAAGAATTTGTTCTAGCTAAAAATAAGTTCACTTTTGTGTTTAATTTACTAAGGGATATACTACTGCATGAATTTTACTCACCCTTCTGATGGATGTCACTGGACAGAATTCCTGCAGCAATCAGAAATGTTTGACGCAGATGTAGTACTTCTCAGCCACCTGGCCATCACAGTATGATGCTGCCTGTAGCTAGAAGAGCCAGCACTGTGGCATAATTCATAACGGCACTATTTCACATTCCTCTCAGTTACAGGCAACAGATTACGCAAAGATATTTAAAAAAATAATAATAAAAAAATCCATCCTCAAAGAGTCTCTACCTCTCTGCTTAGCCTTCAGCATTCACAACTTTCAAAACCATGGAGAGACTTAACAGGCTTAATCTTGCCCTACTGAGGAACTATGATTTGGATCAACTCCCTTCCGAGGTCAGTGTCAAGAGAAGAGATAACACAGGCATCAGTATATTTCTAGATGTGACTCCCAAATCCTTGTCTGCTGTGGAAATGTTTCTGCATAACCAAAGCAAGAGAGGGAGGATAACACATGTTTACTTGAATAAAAAGCAATAGCTTTTCCAGGGTTTGGATTGTTCTGAGGGTCTTTTTGGCATTATGGTGTCACCACTCATCTTTGGGATGTTGGAGCAGGTGTCCTCAGGTGTTTCAGAAGGGCCTCTTCCTCTCCTGGAAGTCAGCTAACACCACTCTGCTGGATAGTAGGCTCTCCACTCTGTAAAATGTGGCTCCTCTTTCACAACTCACTGTTGAGCTTAGTATTCAGCTAAACATGTTGCCTTCTGTAGGGGTAAGTAGCCCACTTCCCCAGGAAGAACGAGCTCCTGATGCCCTCTGGCTGCTGGCTTGTCTCTGCAGAAAGTTAGCTCCCAGCTCTGTGCTCCTGCTCGCCTGCAAGCACAACAGTAGCGAGCACTGCCACCCCTCCTCCAAGAATAATTTCCATCTATTTAAAGAGCTGTGATTCACAGATCATGAGAACTCCAAATTTAGTAAAGCAAATATTAGAAATGTAGGAGTCCTGCCTCTTCTTACCACTTGTCTTCAGATCTCAGGAGAAACCTGAACCAGAGCAAAGCATAAACCCACCAACTCAGCAGAAGCTAGGTGAAGACTGGGGAAATGTCCTTTTAGAGGAAAAATATATATTAAAAATCATCTAGAAGAAGAATGAGGAAAAAAAAAAAAAAAAAGGAAAGAAAGTATGCAAATAATATATTTCATATAAGAAGAAACAAGTACCAGTATATTTATCAGGTTGTCTTGGAGAAGATGTGATTGTCACATTGACAAAAATGTTTTTCCTTCCTTACCAAGACCTGCATGATAGACTGACTGGCAGAATTGATTTGTTGTATTTCTAATCACACTAGAGCCAAAATGCATTCCTAACAGTTTCTAATTCTTCATCATGACATACATCATGTTCAACTCTGAGATGCCTAAATGTATTACATGGCAATATTACATAAAGTGCAACATGACAGGAATGCTTAGAGTTCTTCAAATCTGCACTTTGGAAATGAATTTGATTTGTGCTAGTCACCCAATATGGGATTAGCACATTTTAGCTTTCTTCTGGCACACTGAGAAACTCAACCACACAAAAGTTTAGACATTGCAGGTTGGCTAGTGCTATATCCCTTGTGGCTCCACCATGAATAGAAAGCCAAACATAAACAAAAATAATCTATACAGGAAGAACAGGCATGCTGACAGAGGTTCTTTGACTTTGGAAAAGCACAGCTACAGCTGCCTACTCTTTGTTACAAAGACTACAGCAAATCTGGCACAGCGCTCAAACAAGAAACAAAGAACTACCACAGAGGACTCCTTAATAGGAAAAACAGATTCTAAAAGTTGTCAATTTAAGTAATTTAACTATAGCAAAGGAAAAAAAATAAAACAATTCTCTAAAATCTGAGCCTTTCAATTACTGGAAAAAAAACCGAGAAAATCTAACTTTGCTTTGGAGAAAAACAGGACAGTATATGATACAAGCAAGAAACCAGACAAAAGTGTCTGCATTCATAAACTATAGTGTGCTTTGCTTATCTATATAGTGCAGTGTTGATGAAAACTATTAAATAATAGTGAACTGCCTGAACAGTTCAAGAGGTTTGTGTTACAGTCTCCAGCATAGCAAGATGGCTTGTACTTTGAGAAAAAAGTAAAGCTCACTGATACGTTGGTACTTACAGTGCCATACAGTGACAATGTCATGGGTCTCACCCAGTCTGGGAAGATAGTAGCCACTTAACAGAAGGACAGATGGCCAAAATAGTCCTGCAGGTCATGATCAGGTAGGAGAATGGGTGACATTGTTTTAGAATTCGCAGGATTTGTAACTCAAAAGATTTTCCAAACTATGCTGAAAATAAGCATGGACTGTTCTTTTGCCAGTTGAGAAGAAATACAGTTTTCATTTGGATTTAGCAAATGAGCAGCATTGATTGTCCATTCTGAAAAACTCAGTGTGAAAAACAGTTTGAACACAAAATGAAAAATCTACAACGTAGTTTTCTCAAATATGTCTGACAAAGACCTCCAGCATTGCTCACACTCCAAATACATCCACTTACCGATTATTTAGTAGTGCTGTAGGTTAGATGATACAGAAACATTTCTTTCATAGAATCATAGTACTGTAGAATCACCAAGGTTGGAAAAGAACTCCAAGATCATGCAGTCCAACCATCCACCTACCACCAGTATTTCCCCACAAAACCATGTCCCTTAGTACAACATTTAAACACTTCTTGAATACAGGAAACATTTTTCTGGATTTGCACTAATTCATATTGTCTCCCTAATATCTGCCAGTCATAATTTCCTTTTCTTTTCTTAAACAGCTGGTATTAAAAGGCTCCTTATAAGAAAGAATTGAGATGATTGAGAAATTACACACATGCTGCTTTAATAGCAATAGCAACTAGACCATCGATTTATCCATATCATCACACACACACACACACACGCACACACAGAAAATATAAATCATTTTTTAATTATATCACAATCACATGAAGAAATTAATGCAGGTTGTTGCATTTTTTTAAAGAAGCCAAAATTATTTGCACAAAAGATGCCTTTCTTATTTTTATTTCCACAAAAATCAAAAAATCTTTCAATCTTGTCACAGTAGGTTCTTAAGAAAAACACACAATCACTAAATTAGAGTAAAGAAACATCCATAGATCTATGATTGGTTAAAAGAAAGGAAAAATAAAGTATTAGTAAATGGTGAAGTTTCATAGAAAAGGAGATGTCCACAGGGATCTATTCTTTCACTTTATAAAACATTCATAAGATATCTGGAAAAGGGCATGGTAAATTCTGATAAGGAAAGCAAATTATTAAGGACAGTGGTAAAGATGATGGCTGAATGAACCAAAAGACCTACCAAAAGAAGGAATGGTTAAAGATAATGACAATTGAAAATAAAGATAGGTAGATATAGTGCGCTATACAAAAAATAATTCTTGCCTGATGTATAAAATGGTGAATGCTAACATGACTATGCTCATTTGGTAACGACATTTTGGAGAAAAAGCAGTTCTAAGCCAAATGCTTGGCATTGGGTGAAAAAAAAAAAAAAAAAAAGGAAAAAAAAAGAAAAAAAAAAAAAAGAGCAAAATAATTGCACTCTTGTATGAAACTATGAAATACCTAAACTTGAAATTGTGTACACATCTGGTATTCTGCAGCTTGGAAACAGAAGCTTGGATATGCTTCAGGCCTTAATATAAGGACAACACTGATGAGAAATTTATGAAAATATTTATTTAGGAAGACAGTCAGCTATGATTCCCCAGCTTCAAAATATAAAATTAGATGTGATCAATAAAATCATTAGTGGCACAAGCAGAATGATGGAAGAGTGATTACCTCTTTCTGTACAAGAACTGGGGAAAAAAATAAAGTGATCCTCCCACTGCTAAGCTGTGGAACTTCTTAAATCAGGACGGTATGATTGCTGAAAATTCTCATGCCCCCTAGGGGTTTAAGTTCTTGGAAGAAAAATTAATCACATGAAAAGAAATAACATCTGGCACAGGAAATCCTTGAGCTACAAACTTTTGGGGCTTGAGAGGGCTTTTTTTTTTTTTTTTTTAATGGGATATCGTGATTGTACTCTTCAATGTACATTTACTTTGGGCAGCTGTCACATGCAACCTCACTGAATCTTTAGTTTTATCCAGTATGACTATCTTTGTGTTCTTGTCCTAAATCTTCCTGGGGCACATTACAAAAATGAGTCCAAGAAGAGAACCAGGGGCCACAGAGCCCAAAAGTAGTGTTAAATAAAAACATAGAAATGTTTTAGAATACTAAACATACTTTTCAATCCATTGTGTAAGATACTTATTGACATATATTTTACTTTCTCCTTGAACATTTGGTGCTCTTTGCAGTAAGAAGTTGGATCTGCAAGTGAAGATGCTAAGGAAGATCTGTTACAGATCACACAGAAAAAAATGGAAAATATATCTGTGAATAGAGCACTTTTTATGTCATGTTACAAAGTAGAATGCAAACCGACAGCACTCCTTCCCTACTCCAATACACACACAAACAAGAAAGGACAAACTAAATCTCCTCTTGCTTTTATCCCTTCTCTTAAAATTCACAAGTAGTCTTTCCCTGTAACTCCTAAGAGGATGATCCTAAAACCTGTTAAAGGTGTTTTGATAATGAAGGTGTTTTAGGTAAGCTGTTTCAAGACCAAATTTAAACCTTTACTTGAAATTTTAGAGTATCCACATGTTCAACATTTGAGACCAAGAAATAAGTAAATCTGGTTTTGTTCCAGAATCTCATACTTTTCATCAAGCATTTTCTACAAGTAGCTTTCTGTGAGATCCTCTGCATAACCAAAGAAACAAAATTCCAAATGAGCAGCAGTATAAAATAGTTGTTTAAACTATCATCTAGTACAGCATGGCCCATATATATGCGTGGTGTTGTCCATGGTAAGCTACTAAAGGAATAATCTTCATTGTCATCAAAGGTTTGATTTATGACAACAAGATCATTTAGCTTTTTTAAGTGAAAAATTATCACTTGTAAAGACTAAAATCCTGTATATTTCACTTGTAAATCTTGAAAGGCAGAGTAAGAACAGACACACTAGAAATCTAAGGCTTTGGCTGTAGCATTTTTTCAAAATAGAAAACCCTTGAAGTAGGGGGGAAAAGAAAAGTGAAACTTCTTATCTTGACAAACTCCTTCTATAGAATCAAAAGAAGATAAGCCTATAAGGGAGGAAGAAAAATGGAAGAGGATTGTCATAGCAACCAGTTAAGAATATATTCAACACAGGAAACAATATGATAACTCTTTCCCTTTTTTAAGAGCCACAGCACATACTGCACCATTCAGTTGAGTAAAAAGATAATTTTAAACAGATAGTTAATTAAATCTCACTTCAATAAAAATTGTGTTTCCTTTGCCAGGCTTTTGTCTCATTCAATGTATATACATCTTACAGGGCCATACACGGAAACGAAAAATAGCAGTCTGATATTTGTTTACATTACTTGGCCTGCAATTAAGCCCAATGATTTCTGGTGGAATACAAATAAAAGATTATATTACTTTTAAAAATTAGGAATAGATCCTCGTGCACTCAAAATCAGTATCAGAAAACTAAGCTGATCCTACTTTAGATAGAGAACAAAGAATGTAATCCCAGCTATACTTCTTTTTTATTTTTATCCAAGCCAGTTCAAAATGTTACAGAAGTATTTGTGTCTTCTGAGCAGTATCTTTGAGTCATGAAACCACATTTTTGTTTTAAAAGTGACATCAGCTATGCAGGTAGTTTTCCTCTGTCCCATTTTTACCAGATACTGAAATAAAATACTCCGACATTGCCAGGTTTAAGATGAAACACAGACACTTATTTTCTTCCTCTTTACTTACAGTCTTGGTATAAGTTATGGTTCATAAGTTTCTAAATGACTTAGTTACAGGTACTGAATGAAACCCATATCCAAGAATTCCAGGAAAGACTCAGTAGTAAAGCTGTGTGGAAAACATTGTCTCTCATTAGTGAAACATCACTGCAAACTGAAAAGAAAGAGGAAGAAAACTTATAATAAAATATTCCTTTTTTTAAAAAAAAAGTAATCCCAAACCCAAAATATTAAATACAGTCAAACCCTAGTTTTCTAAGAAGTTGTTAAAAATTCTGCAAAAAGCTGACACTTTCTCATGCTAACAATGTTGGATGTTTGTTGTTGTTGTTTGTTTGGTTTGTTTTGTTTTGTTTTTGAGATTTTTATTTTTCAACACAAGGGAATTTCTTCAATAATAAGTAATTTGCCCTTCTTCAAGTTTTCAGACCCAAACTGGTTTTCTCATAAATTATTTTATCTACATAGCTGTACAGTCAAGGAAAAACATGGCATGAGCTAAACAAAAAAGGGTGTTTATTCCATAATTAAAATCCCCAATTACTTTCTGAGAAGTTCAAAATATTCATTTATTTTAGATCCTTCAAGAAAAAGCACTATTAAAATCACAACTATTAAAACTGACATATTTCTGAATTTAAATTTTTACCCTCGAGACTTTCCTTAATAGATGCAAGAAAACAAAAGGTAAAAATTTATTTTGATGAAAAGGATAAGTAGTAAATTTGATTTTATTTGCTTTAAAATACCTTAACTTATTCTAAGTCTAGTTCTCCACTCTACCAGGGGGAAAGTCAGAGGACCCACTAGCACACAAGGTTACATCTGCTTTCTTCTTGGCAGGCTTCTGAAAGCACCTTTTAGCTCCAGAGCCAGCCACTGTGGGGAGCATGTTGAGCAGCAGCAGTACTCCACGCTATGGGATCTGCCCAAAAATCTGCCCATTAAAAACTCAGCGTTCTCTTGTGCTCTCATTGCTATCTCATAGCTTGGCCTTACCAGCACTCTCAACATAGCAGCCTGGAATGATCTCTTGCTGCTTGACCACCATCTCCACACAACCATGGCCCACTCCTTATCACCACCCTTAATCTTGTCCTCATGGGGAAAGTTGTACTTTTCAACAAAAAGCAGATTGAGCTGTCCTAGCTGCCGTGGCCTCCACAAAGGTTGTAGGTTTTTTGTGAGACAGGAGGGCGTTATTTTACTCTATGGACATCAGAAAATCAGCAACAGGTACAATTGTGCATGATAGTCCCTTGCATGGCAGCTCTGTAAATGTCTGAGACATCCTCAGCAACTGCAGTACACCACTTCCAAAAAGAGCATTGCAGGAGTTTGTTGTCACTTAGCAGTGAAAACTGCCTGAAGTTCTGGGTAGCAGGTCAGCTACCACTTTCCAGGGCCACTCAGACGATACGGTCCATCCTCTACTGCACTGCAAACCAGTAGCTCCTCAAGCTGCAGACACCTTCTGTTCTGTCCAGCTGGATTGCCCACTCACTTTACTTTTATTGCAAAAACACCAGTAAACTGCATTCAAATTTTAAGCCACTATTGCAGGCATGTCCAACTTGCAGCCTGTGGATCATGTACAGCCCAGCACAGCCTGCAGTGTGGCACACCCTCTGGCAGTGGCTCTACCCCAGCCCAGCCCCAGGCACTCCCCATAGCTTGAAACAATCAAACATCAGTGTGTGATGAGCACTGACTGGGTTGAAATCAGGGCACAGGGAAGGCACAGTACAGTGCTTCCTCGAGTTATGGCAAATAATTTTATGCATTTTGACACACTGGCTAAACATAATCCTCAGAAGAGTGAAAATTAGGCAGCCATGTTTTCTGTTTTGCTAAGGGAATTTGAGAATAGGCTTCAGATTTATGTTTGCAACTCTATTTTTGGTTAACAAGCATATATTAGTTGCAAATTTTCAAATGGAATGTGTAGAATTGCAGTTAGATATCCAACTCCAAAATTTTATCATGTCTCTTTATCCAACTTCTATAAGATTTCTCTTACTAGAGAGAAATATTCCTCACTTAACACTCATGCCTTATTCATGTCATTGCTTTTTGGCAGTCTGTACATTTATGAACAATTGCTAAGGATGTAGCACAGAAATAGTAAAATTTCATCAAAAAATTCTGATGCACACCTTGAAAGCTCATGAAGAACTGCAACCTTTTTCATCGAACCGGATTGAGGCATTAGATTCACAAAAGCAAGGTCAAATAACCCATTAGTTTTATGATGTTTTTGTTGTACTCTTTTTAAAAAGTTTTAGTAAAAATATTGAAATTAAAATGTTTTATTACTTGTATGTATTAACTGTATTATATATTTTATGAGATCTGCTCTAAAAGCAGTGCCTCCTGTTTTATTATGTTGGCCCACAACATCAGAGGCGAATGTTGGTGGTATGTCAGTAGAGGCTGATCTTTGCCACCAGTATCCCTTTACATTTGGGATGTGAGAGATGGCAGCAGAGGGGTAGTCTGACAAAATGGCACATGACATGAAAGTGCATATGAAGCAAAGGCATTCCACTGAATTCCTGCATGAGGGAAAAGTGGTGCCTACTGGCATCCATCTGCACTTGCTGAAAGTTTCTGGAGACCAACCAGTTTGTGTGAGCACAGTGATGTGGTATAGGTATATGTAGTATTATTTGAGGAATATGAGAAGAATATATCCTAGACAAATCTCTGTCCACACACATTTCCTCACTTCTTCCACATCCCTGATCTTGACTTGTCCCAGAAAGCAAATGAGTCATTTTTGTAGAAATATTTAAGCTTCAATTTTGACCAGTCTAGCAGCTGATTTCACACACACACACGTACACACACAAAAGGGAAAAAGAAAAAAGTGCCAGCAAAATGCTACTGATGGTAGCAGCTGAAACAAGCCCCTTAAAATGGCAGAAAGCAGAACTTCAGCTTTCACTATTTCCTGATACATTCCACAGGTCTGCTCTACCAACGGGCAAGGTGCTGGCCCAAAAGTGGGAAAGAATAAATGAGAACCTGGGGAAGTCCATAGTGGGCTGTATAGGACAAGTGCTGTGGGTTTAACCGCCCTTTCAAAGTGAAAACAGGTACATAAGAAATGGATCTTAATTTTAACAGAAACGCCAGTAACTCTAATCCACAAGCACAGGCAAAGAGTAGGAACAGGCTCCTGCCCTGCTGCCCTGCTGTTCATGCACACATAAAGACTTACTTAAAGATTTATGGATCATAATTTAAACTTTCAAATGTCTAAGCCTGTTTCTGGCATTTTACATTTCTGATTAGTGTAGTTCTTATTTGATGTATCCAGCCTTACATTTTACATACAGTAGATAACTTTTAAGTCAAATGCTCACTTACTAGGTTTCAGTTTTATCATTTACTCTTTCATGTTTTCTGAGGATTTTGTAAAAACTCTTGATAAAATATTTCTGCAATTTTCCTTTTAATACAATGCATATTTAATAAAACTACAACCAAGTATATGTTGAGAGAATATATAACTTCATCTACGGTTTCTTTGTGTTGTCCTCACCTTCCATGAAGGGTAAAGTGGTATTCTTTTGTTCTCTACATAAACATTCTTGTTAACAGTACTTTTATGTTGTATTTATGCAAAGTTAGCAAGAGCTGAACACATTAGAGGTATTAAACACTGATGAAAATGTGATATTGGGCCAGTTTCAAAATTGCAGAACACTGCTGAAAAGAGAAAGTTTAAAAAGACAGGGCAGAAATATTTTTATGCTTCAATTATGGGCTAACAGAAGCGATCACAGAAGTGCCAGTAAAGCACCAGTGATGTTAGCAGCTGAAGTAGGCCCCTTAAAATTGCAAAAGGAAGAGAATGTTGTAGGAAAATGTGCATTGTATATTAATAAAACATGTGGAGAACCTTAATTCCTACTCTGGAAACTTATGGGAAATTAAACTTTTGTTACAAAATACCTCAAAACTTATTTTTTTCATGTTACATTTCAAGTGAATAATCATTTTCCTTTTCTGCATTTAACCTTGGGATTGTTGTATACAAAACATCAACAGAAATTTGCCATCAGTTCTAGAAAAGTCAACATGAATTTCTCTCCCAAATCTCTAAACAGGTTAATGAATGAACCGTTTTTGAACCTGCACTGTATCTTCAGTGTAATTATGAGTGAGGATGACCCACAAACCAGGAGAACGCACTTAACCAACTTCCAAAGGGTCAGACAAAATTCTTTTCCCTAGCAAACAAGTGTTCTAACCTGAAGTCATACAAAGTTCATCTGGCATGAATGTGACCACTTTGAAGTGGTCACTAATGACAAACTGTTTCCTACAGACATTTCCGTGACAGCACTGGAACATTTCAGATCTACAGTCTCAGCAATAAATAGGTTAGACACTCATGCATTATTGTGGTGAAGATCTCTAGGAGAAATAAATCAGTGACCTATGATGCCATCAATTGGCAAAATAATTTTTTTAGCAGAGTATGACTAGCAAAATGACCAATTGCAAATATAAGCAACCAAGAACTAAGTCTCTGTTATTCCCTTCAGTGCAGCTATTTCTAGTTTGGATTTTATGATGTGAGTGTCCACTTACACTTCAAGAACTAATAAAAAAAAAAGATAGTAAAAGGCAGCAGTAGAATGTGCATCATCTAATAATACATCCCTAATATGTTTCAATTTATTTCAGTTAGAACTTGATATTTTTCACTGCGAGCACTGCATCTGATTAATTTCCGTTTCTGCATTCCCTTTAAATAAACATTTTCTACACATGTATGTACTGTTTATCAAAGCAATAAATTTACAACGTTCTACAACAGAGAGAATTAATATTGAAACAAAGCAGACAAAGGAAAAGTCTTAGTATAGGCTTACTGTAAGCATCACTATCTATATGAGATGGTATGTTAGAATACATTATCATTTCAAACTAACAATGAAAACATGGATATTTGAAAAATGGTATAATTACTGAGCAACTTGAAAAAACACTCATAAAATGACAAGTGAAAGCTTTCTGAAATTTGAACCAACAAGCAGTAAAAGGAGAGAACCAAGATATTTGCTCCAAAACCACATTACTGTACCAAACCAAGAAAACTAATGTACACCCAGCCTATTCAGCCTTTTGTGGAAAGATCCCCTACAGGACCATGTATAACCAAGCATATTTGTATGCATTTTTAATATTTTGGTGCACAATAACTAGTTTACTTTATCACAGAGATTTACTGGTGAGTTGTTTTTTGTTTTGTTTTTTTTACCACTTCTTTTGCTTAGAGCAGCACTAAAAGTAGAGATCAAGAGAAAAAAAATACAGTATATTAGCAAGCTATCATTAGCCACTGTGTTGTCAAAAGCATGAACAGACTTACATAACACAAATAAATTTATTTGGAAAAGTCAGTGGGAACAAGAAGTGGCTCCAAGGATTGCATTAATAATGACTGATTGCCTACAGTCTGTTGTAGTTCAACAAGGGAGTGGACACCAAACAAACATAGGAGGTAGCAGAATCAAAACAATGAAAAAGAGGAGGATGTACATACAATGCATTGTTCATGTTTGAGCTGTTGAGAATCTTGTTCTGGGATCCTATGGGTGCTTAAAATTTCCTTGAATTCAAGGGACAACTGAGTAAATTAAGGTGGGCTATTAAATATAGAAAAAAATGTGTCTGAGTTTGGAAGTCTCTAAAACATAAAATGGGAAAGTAGTGTGAGGACATGCAATTAAAGGAAAATTCTGGAGGCTTTCCATGTGCTTGTATCACAACACAGGAAATGCAAACAGGTTAAAATATGTTCTTCTCAGCAGTTTTCTAACACCTATTTACCATCAGTTGCCCCTGTACAAAACCTCCACTGCTGAGTAATCTCAAGTGGTGTTCTGCTTCTGGCTTGTGCAACAACAGTGACTTGTAAAAGTCATCTGTAGCCTGTGAAGTGACTGCAGAAATGTATGAAAAGTGTATGTATGTCTTCCTTCAGTTGCAAGTAAGAAGGACAATGAATAAGGTGAAAATTCAGTTCATATATGGACAATCAAAATTTAGCCAATTTGTAAAATAAGGAAAACCACTGAGATAGTTCTGTTAAGGATTATTCTAGGGTTTGGGGGCTGCATTGTTATTTTATAGCTGAGAACATTAAAAAGCAATTATGTATATCTTGGCTGTGCTAATAGAGCACAATATCTTATATTTTTTTTCTTGTTCCACACACATCCACACCCTTAAGATACGTTTTAAGAAATGAGACTAAAACATTCTGTTTTATAAAGGATGTAGAAAACATAGTTCTATATCCATATGGCTTTAAATATTTAGTTGTTTATATTAATACTGTAAAAAAGTCTCACTTAAGAAGCATATTTTGATGCTTTAAAGGAGCAAAGTGCATTGCTCTTTATTATATTCTGCTTAGTTTCACTGAAATTGAAGTCACTTTGTTAAGTCAAAACCAAAGGAATAAAGGCAGCTTGTTTTGTTTGGAGGCTTTGGTTGCATGGGAGCACTGGAAAACTCAAATACTTGAGTAAACCAGACAGCGCAATTCATGCTTGATTATGTCTCCATTGTGTTGTTCTGACATTCAGTCATACATCTTTAAATCTGCAAACAAAAATAATGTGCATAAGTAAGTCATGGAACTTAAGAAACACAGCTTCCTGTGTCTTTATGTTTTATTTCTGAGTTTTTCCATTTTATTAAGTTCTATTAACTTTTTGGTTTTGGTGGTATGCTCACACTTCCAAGTGTAGTTTTTCTTGTATCCGACAGTGTAGTTGAGTTGACATGACAGCCCTTATCAAAACATACAGGCTCACAGAAGAGTTTTGCATTTAAGCTAGTGGGTTTACACAGTAATGTTTTCGAAAATCAATCTATATCTGCAGTCATTTATTTATTTTCATCCTTGTTAGATGTTGGAAGATTTGCATCCCCAGGATCAGAAGCATGGTATCATCTCTCAAAATGAAAAGTTACAGCCAAATTCGTTACAAATAATTCAGTCCTGTGAGTATCTCTGGCTGTGTTTTATATGTATTATAAGGTTTTATAATGGAAACTTTCTTAAAGTTATTCAGTATTTTGCTATACTTCGTAATTAACATTATAAATACTTTGTCTTTCTGGTTTTTGACCTGCATTTACACATTAACATGGAATATATTATTATGGTTATACTTTAAAAACATAATTTACTTCAAAAGGTTTCACGTAGCTTCATATAGTTAATTGTTTTTTATGAACACATAAATATTGTAGAATGAGGCCCTATGAGCCCTGATTACTATAATAAAAATATACATTCATACAAAACACTGTACCTGTGGAGCTCCAGGACAAAGGCCTGTTTATGGATGAAGGCCTTTTTTTCTTAGGCTTCATGTCCCGTTATTCTTCTATAATTTTTAGATCCTAATTTCTGTCAGTTTTATACAGTAGCTCCACATTAATGGAGTACTTTTCAAAAGCTTTAGAATGACGCAAAACAGTTTTATTGGTTATTACCCCTAAGACTGTTCCATGTAAATTACAGATTTATATGTCCTAGTATGAGGATGCATATGGACAACTTATGTATAAATTTATATTACTTATCTATAGATATAGTGTACTTATAAAAATGACTGTATAACGGATTTATGGTGTTTTAAGTGTGTATATGTATGGCTGGATGGATAGACCAATATATTTTATATTTAATATGAATAAAGGAATATTTTTATACAAGTAAAAATCTCTTCTATATCTGAATATTTGGGAACCTTATGCCATGCATCTGACTTACTTCTCTTTTACATTATCTCCTGTACCAGATTAACAAGTTAACAAATATTAATAGAAAAGTTAAATAAGAATAAATTGTATGTGTTTGGACGTTAATTTTTTGTTTAGACATGCTGGGAACACCAGGCACTGATTTGATTTCCAACACAAGACAAACAGACAGCAAAGAACTCATTTATCCTTAACACAAAGTATAACATAAATATTCAGCCTTGTTGTTTGAATGTTCTGTCTGGACACACTGTTCACAAATGTCATTTGACTACATTACTTTGAACAAGCTCAGTTGCAACTACCAACAAGCCTTTGTAATTTAAATTCCTCAGTCATTTTTCTCTTTATATCTTCCTGATTTCATGATGTCTCTTGAACCAAATTCCTTGGGCTACTGCTTCTCCAACAATGCTTGGTCTAGAAAACTGTCTAACCTGATAGAAGAGGTAAATATCAGATAACAGAATCAGAGGGATTCTGGTCTCTTAGGAATTCTACCTTATCCTTCTCATTATCACTACATTGTTTTGGATTATTTTTTCACATGCCTACACAGTCATAGAATGGCTTGGGTTGGAAGGGATCCCAAGGATCATTGAGTTCCAACCCTCCTGCCACAGGCAGGGCCACCAGCCTCCAGACCAGGTTTCCTAGGGCTCCATCCAACCTGATCTTGAACACCTCCAGGGACAGAGCATTCACAACCTCTCTGGGCAGCCTGCTCCAGCAAGTCACCACTCTCAAAGTCCATGTTCTGAACTCTACACTATCAAAAATGCAAGGGAGGAGAGGAGAGGAGAGGAGAGGAGAGGAGAGGAGAGGAGAGGAGAGGAGAGGAGAGGAGAGGAGAGGAGAGGAGAGGAGAGGAGAGGAGAGGAGAGGAGAGGAGAGGAGAGGAGAGGAGAGGAGAGGAGAGGAGAGGAGAGGAGAGGAGAGGAGAGGAGAGGAGAGGAGAGGAGAGGAGAGGAGAGGAGAGGAGAGGAATTTGTGGGTAATTGTTATGATACAGCATGATCATTTGAACTTTATTTTTCTTTGCACAAATTAGCTATACATACCCCTTTGAGGCCTTGCACTGCAGGAGGCATGTGCTGGCCAGGATTGAATATAATGGAAAAATTTTCATAAAAATGTTCTTAATTCTAAAAAAACTATCAATTCCAAATATTGTACACAGCTCTGATCTTAACTGTTTAGGAAGAAAAAACATTAAATTCAGATTAGCCACTCTGAGTGACAGAGCGATTGTAAAGCTAGTCAGTCTGCAAAAAAATAGGGAAGGTGCCTGGAGGAAAAAAACACTCATAACAAGACTGAGTTCTAAATTCATTCTAGTGATTTATTTTTAGTATATGCTTACCACATATTCATTCAAGCTGCTCATTAAAAAATGCAGGTCCCAGGAGTCCAGGTCTCCATCTGAAATGCCAACAAATGCACCTTTGCAGAAATGCCAGGTAGCAAATCAAAAATAAATTATCCAACTAAGTAGCATTTAATGAGGTTTAAATGACAAAAAGAAACAAAGTAGTAGTTCAAGAAGGTTACCAAGAAAAAAAAAAAAAAAAAAAGCGAAACTCCATCTGGGTTTAGTATATATAAAATAAAATAAAATGAATTAAAAAAATAAAACAGGTAAATAGGGATTCAGCTATGAGTAAGGGAGTATCAACAAGTTGGGAGACAGAAATTTATAAGGACAATGAGAAAAATCTCTGCTGTTTGTGAAGTAATGTAAGGTATCCAGGTATCAAAATGAGATAACAATATAAGAAGGAGCGGATTCTAAGGAAAAAGAAATATAACCAAGTTTTGTAGGGTTTAGTTTTAATTGGTTAAAGCTTTTTGTTTCTTTGTTTGTTTTTGGTTTTTATGCTGTGATGGTCAACTTCAGCTGTTAAAATCCCTATTGCGTGGTTATAATTTTTGGACAGTACTGCAATGACTGTAGACTCCTGGGAGCTTTGAGTCTCTAAAGTTGAAGGGAAGAATGGAAGAAACTGTCCAGAAATTATAATCAACAGCAAGTATCAGCAATAAAACATTAAATTTAAAATTTAATTTTCAAGAAAACATGAAAGAAAATCCAAAGAAGTTTATTTATAGCACTGGTATCGAGGCTGCACAATACAGTACTCAGAAAATACATGACTTGTGCACAGTATGCACTACAAAGTAAAATGTGAAAGTAAAGGAAATAGGGTAACAGATAAAACTAAGTGATTAACTCGAACTACAATTATAAAGTGCAGATATTTCAGGTTCTAACAGTAAACAGATTTATTCACCAAATACCTACTGAGTCAGCAAGATATGATTTTATGCCATTTTTAGAGGAGGTTTTGATAAGTGACAAGGGCAATAAAGAAGAGCTGCTTGCAGAAAATAACCTTGAACTGAGTGGTCATGACTGAATTCAACTGGAACTAAGATTAATAAAATATGGATTTCCATTCTGAAGAGATAGACTTTGAGAAATACTGAGCTTCATTGATGAAGGAATGTAGAAAGGGCTTGAAATTCCTCTTAGTCAGAAAGTGAAATAAAAGTTGTGAAATTTGTACCCTATAGACAGGATAAACTGTTGTGTCATAACTTGTATATACACAAAAATGGCCCTTTCCTATTTTCACTGCTGTGAGCTCAGCAACATCAAATGCCATTCCTTTTGAACACTGAAGATGCAACTTACGTATAAAAAGAAGCATAAGATCTCTGTGTTTGCAGTGCTCTCTGTTCCTTTGTATTCATTCATCTCAGAATAGCAAGACGTGTTTGTAGAAAGCCTCAGATTTCTCCAGTCTATTAATAGATTATTTAATCTTAATATTTAGAAATTTGATTTTAGAAGGAGTGTAGAAGAGGCAAGGTGGTAATCTTTAAAAAACACTCTACATTCACCTGTGTTCAAGATGTTTAGAAAATGGAACTGAGTAGTAAATACTCTTTTCCTCTAATGATGATCTTAATAATGATAAAATTTATCTTTGAATCAGCTGTCTTGTAAGATTTTTCCTGATTTACTATCATCTTTTTAAGCTAAACCATAGGGCAAAGTTACTAATGTCTTTTTTTATTTTTTATTTTTTATTTTTTATTTTTTTATGGTGTCCTCTAGACATCAGTTCATTCATGTGCAGAAGGGCACAAAACACGTTATATACTTATTTTAAGAACAAATATATAACAGTTTTCAAAATTGATATTGATCTTGTCCCTTTTTGATTGCTTTGTTTAGATCTTAGATTAACAACAATGCTAGTTGCCTATTTTGACATAAATAATTATTATTTCATGGAAGTTAGAGCAGATACAGATTCAGAGAGACTTGTGGTAAATTGACAGCTTCAGGGCATGTAGAGAGGAAGGTAAGAATCTTTGAGAAAATGAGGAAAGACAGAGTGAAAGGCTGCTGTGTTGTACCCAGAAAGAGGTAAAGTATATTGGGAACAAGTGAGGAGAGATGAGCTGAAAAGTCTATGACCTGTGGATTTAATGTAAATTCATCAGGGGAGATTTCAAGGAGGACTTTGATTTCACTTGGCTGTCATAGACAGGAACTGGTCTGGAAGATGCACAGGCAGCTGTTCCTAGGTAATAGCCCACAGATCCTATTGATGGGGATTATTGTCTCCTAGAGCAAAACAGATTTTATCCTTTCATGGTGTGATTTTTCACAGCCAGAAAGGGCCATAATAGTAGCTTTTTCTTCTTCAGCTGTACTTGAGAGAGAAGAAGAATGCCAGGGAGCTCTCAGTTATATGAAAAGAGGAGGGAAAAAAAAGGTGTTTTAGCAGGCATGATTTCACTATTTACCCATGGCTTTTGACATGGGTGATTGTCTATGTGGAGTGCGACTCCAGGGAAAACCTTGGAAGCCATTCCTGTCCTTTGCTGAGCACATGGGCTGTAATAGTCCGCATGAGTGAAGGAAAGCCCCTCCAGGAACTCCTCCCATCTTCCTTCCCCACTGATATTTTGCACCTTTAAACAGTCTAAACAAAATAGGCCTCTAAAAATAAAGCCAAGAACTTCAAACGAAGCAGTTATCACTGCAGTCACATTCACACAGCTTCTGTCTTTGCCCAGTAACAGTTCTTTGGAAAAGAACATTGTGATACCTTGCTTGTAAACTGTGCAATATAAAATTCTCTGCTCTTCCTTGGCAAAAGAAAATGTCAAAATCACTACTATAAATACTGCATCTATCTTTTAAAATGTATAGCTTTTAAGACTACATCACACTTGGTGAAAACAGATCAAGAAAACAGATTGAGGCTTTTTAAACCATTGGTTTTATCCTGCCAGCTGCACTTATTCCCACTGTCATTTACTATCAACATTTTAGTGTTCCAAAAAAAAAAAGTGTAAAGACTCAAATATATTCTTGAAAAATAGTGTAAGCTGCATGCTAATGAAGCCACTCTTCCTGAGGGTCTGTCTCCTGCTATTTGTCAATAAAGACATTTAAGATTCTATAGCAAATAACGTCTGCTCCTTAGAACATATTGCAAAGCACCAAGAAGAAATAGAAAGATAACAAGTACCAGGCATTGTTACTTTGCTAAGAGAAACACTACTGACTCCCTCTATCAATCACCAGCTCCCCTCCACACCTCCTGAAAATAGCATCTAATTAATTGTTGTATCATTCAAAAGTTTGGATTCCAGAATGCAGCAATACAAATCTTATATAGCGATCAGCTCATAAAAATAGCACAAATTTTTGTGAACTGTAAATAATGAAAGAATCAGATTTGTGCCATCTTTCTTAGTACAGCAATTTTAAGAAGCTGAAGCTGACATCTGACTGACTCCTTAGCGAATATTACCCCTGGCTGCTCAGGCAGATTTCTCCATAATGTCTGAGACTGAAACACTAACTGACTGCTGCCAAAATAGGACTCAGCCTTTGCTTTTATGTTACCAACTTCCTGTGTGTTTTATTTTGTTATTTTTTGTTGTCTTAAAAAAAAAAAAAAACTTTCTTTGTTAGTTTTTAAGAAAAGATTAATTTGCAAAAGCGTTTACATTTCTGCTTTACAGTATCTTAAAACATAGTAACAACAACAACAACAACAACAACATGCAAATATTCTCTCTTTCTAGTGGTCCAAATAAGATTTATATATTCTTATCTCTTAGCATTGTTGGTTTTTGCCATAAAAGCCATGAGAAATATGTGAGTGTATGGAGAAAGGGGTAGCCAAGAGGATATACAAATAATTTAGTTTTTATCCCAAATATAAATAACAGCATTGTAGCATATGTAGATAAGCACTGCTCCAGTTCCATCAATGGCTTCTGCTGTTATCTATATGGCATGATATTTATCATTCCTATAATGACCTTCAACCATTTACTTTGCTACACTACAAAGACTCTTAACAGGATAAAAGCCAGGTTTTACAGAATTAGAAAATATTAGTATTCCCATAGAGCAGCATTACATATGCCTACAATTTGGCCTCAGGGCAGAGCAGGGGAACATATTTTCTCTGAGGTACACCAACATAGATTTCCTGGTGACTGAATTATTCATGATTAATCTGTGGATAAAATATGATTATGAAAATATTGGCTGGAAGTTTATGTTACTACTTGAGATGAGGCAGATTTCTGATCCAAAACATCTCTTGGATTTTTAAGCATTACAGAGCTGAAACAGGAAGTATTTGATCTCCTGGTTCAAAAAAAAAATACATGGGCTTACCCAAATACCTTTAAACTTTTCAGCAGAGACTTGCTTCTGAACCTTTTCCTCTACCTTTCCAGAGATAGCTGAGTTGTTCAGTGAGGCATTTCAGTCTCTTAAGAACATCTCATGACTGAAGGCAGGCATTGGAATCTCTGAGACATATCCGCTCAAACTACTCATGTTAGCTGCACTGCTGTAAGAAAGAAAGAAACAAAGCCATATTTGCTGGGATTGAAGTGGTGAGATGAGAAATTATCCTCAGGAGATCATATTGTTTTAACTCAGATTAAAAGAAGAAAAGGCACACCACACCACTCAAAATGTATGAAGAAGTACAGTCTTTGCAGTTACACTAGGCAGGAGAACAGTTATAAGGGCTATTAGCTTCCATATTACAGATCAACTGAAGAGGTCAAGAGACATATTTCAGCCAAGCTCTATATCTCAGTGGGCCAGAAGGAATCATTTTAATCTTCTTTGGGCTATTCACAGAGGTAAATTAAATGATAGAAGCAATCACTCCAGTTTAGGAACCAGCTCTGCACTTAGTGACTTCTAAGATACTAGTCCCTGGATTTCTTCGACTGTTGCCAGAAGTAAATCAAAATTAGGTGCATATCAAATGCTAGAGATATTGCAGTGAAAAAGACTAGGGGATCACTGAGGATATTGGCTGTTTAGGTCAGAAGTAGCAGTAAGGAAGCAGTCTAGTTGTGTAATAATTTGGCTCTGAAATGGATTCAGAAAGATAAAGAAGATTTAAAGAAGTTATTGACACACCTTATTTTTAATGGTAGTGACTAAAAAAAGGCACTAAAAAAAGCCTTCTGTATGATTTTTCAAACTGAATTTTCATCCTAATATCTTACATATTTTTTTTTCTCTGTATTTCTCTAGCTTTTATTTTAGATTTTTATTTTAGATTTTTAAGAAAAAGTGGAAATATTCAAACTAGAATCAATGGATTCCATACATCCCAATTTTAGGTAAATGTAGATCAGATTATGTCTACAAATACCACTTTACAGCCCCCTCTAGTAAACATGTCCACAGCTACATGTGAAGGCAGGTGAGAGGGAGGACCTTAATACAATCTAGCTAACTTCTGTCATTGGTTACAGGGAGGAAACGTCTTCTCTGTAATGTCAAGAAAATGCAGAAATTAAACTTAATATATTAAAAATATATGTGGCCTGACCTTCATTTTGAAAGAGATGATTTTTGTCTTCCAGAAATGCAATAATAAGAATTCCTGGTCGGTCTGGGATATTTAAAAAGGTGCCTGCATTTTCTCTTGCTTTACACATACCCTTTCCATGATAGGAACATTTATTCAGTTTCACAATAAACATTTTTATGCTTCTCTGTCCTGTGAGGTCAACTTGGCTTAGGAAAATCAAACTGCTTTCCGTCTGTCTTACCTCATCACTAAAATTCTCAGACAGAACAGAAACTCCAAAACTCATCAAAACACTAACAGACAGACTGGAGAGAATTGAAGCTGAATACTAATTTTTATACCTTTATTATATATGCACAAGACAATTGTACTTGAGGTTGAAAAGAAGCAACTTATCTTGAAGGATTCCTGTTTATTCACTCTGTCCTAAAAGAAGAAAAGTGACAATTCCATCTAATGAAGTGAGAAGGTGAGGGTAGTTTTACTTTGTAAGTGAATTAGTTAATGAGGCAATATCCTCTTGAATCTTCAAGATAAGCTCTAGGTCAAAAGTAGACAAATTAGCATAACATTCATATTAATATATTTCAGAATCAGATACAGAAACAACCTGCTCTCTGAAACCTGCCTAATCACAGACAGCTAATTTTCAAAGGAGTTTTGGCACTCATTATGGTGATGGATGACAGCACTAAAAACATCCACATTTCCTTGAGATCTGCCATGCTCTGTAGGCATTCTCCTATGTACTCCATGAATTATCCTTTATACTTCTCATATTTTTTTTCAGATACTCATAGAAGTGCAATGAGGTTCCTTGTTAAAAGTATTTTGGCATAATGCAACACGACATTTGTGCACTCACAACACAGACAATTCAACACATTCCTACTATCTAGTACCAGGCAGTTGTGGTGGTGCTATTTCAGAGCTATTATCATATCACAATGAGAAATGCATGCAGACGTTTGTCTAAACACACTCACACATGCAAAATATTCCGTACATGTTGTGAGGGTTCTTGTTAAGGACTTCTTCATCACACGTTTAAAGACATGTATACACAAACATTTCCACTTTCATAGCTCTTTAAATGGACTGTAGCCACTGTTAAAATGTACCAACCTGAATGCTACTGTATGCAATGTATTAAATTATCTTCATTTAAATGAAATTAAGTTTTGATACCTCAGGAAACAATGATAACTGTGTTAATTTTGCTGATGGGGGATAGTAAAACAAAGCTGAGAGAAAAGATGAATAACAGAGAGTAAAGAATAATAGAGAAAAGGAATAATAATAAGCATCATTTTAAAGAAGAAGGCCTTTATAACCATTTCTTTAAATTATAATGGATTCGGTGAATGAGACTTGTTTAGGTTGCCTGCAGCTATGTGGAGTTCATCTGAACTAGTCAACATAGTGAGCCCAAGAACAAAGCTGCCAGTGTTTTGTCTGGGATAGAATTAATTATCTTCATAGGGACTTCTATGGTGTTGTGGCTTGGATTTATGATGAAAATAGTGGCAATAACACACTGTTATTTTAGTTGTTGCAGAGAAGTTCTTGCGGAGAGCCAAGGACTTTCCTGCTCCTTGTGCTGCACTGCCAGCCAGGAGCTGGGGGTGCGCAGGGAGATGGGAGTGAATACAGCCAGGACAGATGACCCAGACTGGCCAAATGGATGTCCCATACCATATGGCGTCATGCTCAGCAATAAAAGCTGGGGTAATGGAGGAAGAAGGAAAAGAACATTCAGACTGATGGTGTTTGTCCTGCCAAGAAACCATTACACTTGATGAGCCCTGCTTTCCTGGGAGTGGCTGAGCATCTGCCTGCTGATAGGAATTAACAAATGAATTCTTTGTCCCGCTTTGCTTGTGCACACAATTTTTGCTTTACCTAGCAAACTGCCTTTATCTCAACCTGTGAGTTCTCATACTTTTACCTCTCAGATTCTGTCCCCCATTCCACCTGGGGAGAATGAGTGAGCAGCTGCATGGTGTTAAGCTGCATTCAAGGGTTAATTCACCACAGAAGTACATTTCCTATGAGCTAAAAATTTAGTGTTTCTGGAGAAATTTCATTTTAAAACATTGTATTAATCACTGGTAAAAATGTAATGCAGTTCTTTGCCCCATAAGCTTCGGATTTGGATGAGTACATATTTGTTGCCCTATCCTGACAGTGTTCTGTCAAATTCAGAGGCAAGGAACACACTCAGTTTACACTACTGACAAGGGAAACTGATGTCTTTTGGCATCTTCTGGGTTCAGGCTCCTTTTGATAACAGTTAAAAAAAAAAAAAAAAAAAAAAAAAAAAAGACCTCAGGCAGTATGGAGTAGCCAAAAGCATATAAGCCTGGAAATAAGAAATGACAGGAGAGTACAGAGCAATACTAGGGTTGATGGCAAGATTTACATTGCAAGTTACTGGAGCACAAGCTGACCATGGGCCTACTAGCAGTGGAAAATAGAGGCTGAGCCAAGGGAAGGAAGCTTGTCTTATTTGACACGAGAGCCTCACCATGTTCCATGTTGGCTGACTTGTCCCTGCATAGACATGACAGCTGTGAGCCAGGTTACAGCCTTCCATCTTCTATCTCAGGAGCTTCATTCCCACTCTTACTTGTGATAGGAACAAAATCTGTAGCACCCTGGGTGCCATAGGGACCTGTGCAGCCATAGCACGTGTTGCAGTAGTCTCTTCTCCCTCACTCCACTTCAAATGTCTTGATCTCCAAAATACTGATTTTTCTGATTTTCACAATATTGTTCCTCTTCCATCATCCAAAGACCCTCTTTCCTGCTACTTATTCTCTGAATATATTCTAGCTATGGTCTCCATCCTCCTACTAGCTGTCTGGGGCTGTGTAAAGGCATAGCATGAAAGACTGAATGAGATAGATAGTCTTTATGCTCCTTTAAGCATTGTTACACGGGTAAAGTTTTGTTCTCCTCAGATAGTAAATCCTCCTCTATTACAGAGGAACAGATAGGAGCAAGTAGCTAGGAGTTTCCTATCAGTTATCTAGAAAGCTCATAACCAGGGTAATCCTTTACACCACTGATTCTCCTATATTATACCAAAATCTGATTTTATTTTTTTTTTCAAGTACATTCCTACCTTATCCATCATTTATTTACTAGTATTGAAAATGTTGCCTCTCGAGTCTACTCAGATTATAACAGTAGCTTATAGTTCTTTGAACGATTTAATGCTTTCTGCAACGTGGACGCTTGTTCTTCAGAGGAGCTTTCTATAAAACATCACAAAAGCCTCTCAGAGTTTTCTGGCATGCATTTAATCAACTTTGCAAGTGTGTAAGACCCATGGAAGGCACTGTGTTATTATTCTGCCTTTGTGCATGGTCTGAAAAAAAAGGAGGTTCTCATTCAGAAGAAACAACAGGAGACAGCTGCTGTGTGTCCCGAACAGCTACGTTCAGCTCCAGACACCGAGCTTGCATTGCAACTATCCCCCTGAGTGAGAGTTACATCAAAAAACTGTTGCATGCTGATATTACATCCTTTTCTCAGTGCTTGGCCCAGGAAACAATATCCGATTTAATAGCTGATTATATCCTTAACATATAGCAACTTACCTAATGCACTTGTTTGACTTCCAAGTAATCACAGTTGATGATAGGGTTGTATAAGTGTTCATCTTCTATCTTAAGTGTTAAACTTCAGTTGATGGAAACCACAGAACAGAGCAAAAGAGAAAAAGAATAATTCTTTTGTCCCTCACTGTCTTCACAGTATGCTTCATTATATATCTTTAAATATTATAGATTCACAAGCATTATGCAAAGCATTATGAGGATAATTGGCACAATGGGGGTTCGGTATTTAATGAAAGTAACTCCTGTTTTTAATTATAGCGTTTAAGATCATCTTATTGTCAAGTGGAATACAGACTTGCCTTTTGTGATTTGGCATCCATGATTCTATTGGATTTAGAAAACATCACACCACTCCCTCATATTACTATCTAGATCATTTCCCAGACTACCAGATAACCGGA
Organism: Alectoris magna; assembly: GCA_030625065.1. Lineage (NCBI taxonomy): Eukaryota > Metazoa > Chordata > Aves > Galliformes > Phasianidae > Alectoris > Alectoris magna. Next base: position 99,889,331 of record CM060560.1, read on the forward strand.
TATGCGTTGCATACCTTGTGCAGACATGAAGGGATTATCCAAACATCCTAGTGAAAAATACTTTATTGTTTTAACATATTTCAAGTGAATGAGGGCAGAAGTTCAGTTTTATGTATCTTACTCCAAGCTATTTTCCTCTCTTTTCAGTTTCTTCCTCTTAAAAAGCTCCGTGAGACTAAAATAACCCCAAAGCTAAACTATTTTGAGCAGACACTTCAGCTACAGATGATTTGCTTTCATGCATTTTTCTCCTAATATTTTCAGTGATTTCACTGACATGATAGACAATATTTTCACAGGTAAAGAATGTAACATTAGACTGGATATTTCCTGTTTCCTGTAAGAGAAATTACCAAACAAAAGAATAAAAAATCACAATTAACCAAACGTTCCAAATCCTGTTTGCACATACATATGCAGCACACCTCAACAACAGTAAAAAGTAATTGTACCCAGACACTTACAGATTTCAAGATTGAAAAAAGAATGCATAATTGCTGTGTTTAATGCTTGTATTTTTGTGTATACATTAACCATATTTGCAATTTGCAAAGCCATTTGCCTGATGACATTATTATAAATCTATGAAACCCATTCTTTGAACAGATGGTGCTATAAAGCACGGTTGTAGCTAGGAAGATTTGAAGACAAAGTTTGTGTGTAGGCATACATGTAATGACACCTAGAAGATCACAAAAGCTATGTAAAATATATAATCACACCAATTGGGAAGCCCAGTTTCCTAGGGTGGCTGATAGGTGTGTCATTTTCATAATATCATGTGTCACCTTTGCAGTGTTTATAAAACAGTACCCACTGGGTGCAGGAATAAAAAGATCTCCGCTGGCACCCCAGCAGTGTCTTTTTACAGAAATCTCGGTATTCCCTATAGATGATCTGTTTCAGCAAGAAAGAGATAAGCAATGTGTCATGTCATTTAGTTTGTCTTCATTTTCAGGTGAATTCTTCCTTTGTGGAACAATTTGATATTGGTATGTGAACCTACAAGAGTTTAAATATTTCTGTGGCAGTTACAGTTGTAATAAGTTTTTGAGGCTATTTTTTCATGAAAATATGCAGCAGAAATAATAAAAAGACAACAGTATGTTATTTGATCTGGTATATGTAGAAATCTTTCTCCAAATGCTCAAAAATCCTACATGTTGGCATAGCTCAAGAAGAGCAAATTTGCAATGAGTGATGATAATTTGTACTGAAAGAAATTAGCGCCTATTTTGATTAGGAATTAGCCTTCTGTTCAAATTTCAGCAGAGTGATGTATTCAGTCCTGGTTAGAATGTTAGCTGGGTTGAAAGGGTGAGAGCAAAACTGATGAACAAAGCAAAAATTAAAAAGTGAAAAGATTAAAGAGCTATTTTACTAGTTCAATAATGAACTTGCACAGTTCAAACAAAGAAATCACAATCAATGTATTAAACCTAAATGCAAGTTTAGTGTGGTATTCAATCTGCCTAGGCAGGGACACCTACTACTCTGTTTAAAGGAGTATACAGCTCACCTTGTGTCTTTGCACTTAGTCACACCCAAATTGCTCTTTTTTGGAGACAAGTAGAAAGGTTAGGATGATAGAATCATAGAATTGCTCAGGTTGAAGAAGACCTTTAAGACCATCGAGTCCAACCACAACCCAATTGTACTACCCTAACTCTAACAACCCACCTCTAAATCATGTCTCTGAGCACCACACTCAGATGGTTTTTAAACACATTCAGGGATGGTTTGAATGCAATGGGAAGGCGCTGCACAGTGATATCACCGTAATGACACATGGGCACCATGGCGGTGTTTGAGCCTCTCCCCCTGGAACCCCTCGACAGTTCTGTGGGATTTTACTTGCCAGCCTGCAGGGCAAAGGGAGTTCCCCGCAGAACTGGCTGCAAGCACAAACCACAGTCTGCTGAGACAGTAGACACTGAAAGCGAGCTGTCTGCAGCAGGAACTTCTGGTTCTGATCCAGAGGGTCCAACTGCATCCCCAGGCTCTCCTTATCTTCTGAGTCAGAATAAAGGAACTGAGTGGGGATCAAAAATAGATGAAAAAGGTGTTCTAACTCATCCTAATGAGGAGGAAATCAAACACGTGCCTCATATTTCTCATGAGGAGAGCACACGCAGAGGCGCTATTATCTCTGCAGCCCTCACTTTTCCTGAGAAACTCTGGGTACTGGTCAAAAGTCATAAATCTAAGAGCATTTGGTGGGGTCAGAATGGAAGCTGCATTGTAATTGACCAAGAAATGTTTCAGATCGAAGTACTAGGAAAGAAAGGATCTTTGAGAGTGTTTGGGACAGAAACTATGAAAAGCTTTACTTGTCAACTTAATGGGTACGAATAGACAAAAATGCAGTGTGACTCCAAAAGATCTCCCTCACTTCCCAAGTTTCTGGCAGAGGAAGAGACATTTGCAGCTCACAGGAAGGTACAACAGTTGCTCCACACAGGAACCAACTCTCATAATATTCTGGTGAAAGAGATGGAGGGTCCAATAAAATAAGCCTCGGTAACAGAGGAGATGAGGATGATAGTAAACATTCTTATCCTGATTTCTTCCTCTGGCTGTTTGCAGGAATTTTAGAGGTAGCACTGGTGAGTACTAGAAATGTGGGAAAAATATATTTGGGTTTTATCCAGTAAGTCTGAACCCATGGAACAGAAAGATAAATAAATGAGGGTATGAAAAGTCTATTACTTCAACATATCTGGCTTAAGTCAGCCTAAACTGGAAGTTTAAACTGATCAACAGACATTTTAGTACCCATGTTTGTCTTTAGCAATTAAAAGTTTAAGTTTCTGTACCTCGCTGTCTTTCAGTCCCAAACTGATCACAACTCTTCTCCTCTGTATTTTCAGTTACTTTGCTACTAGAACCCATACTTCAGGAACAATAACCCAGAGCTGCTGGAACTCTGCAAACGCAGAGAATATGCCCTACGAGGAGAGACTGAAGGAACTGGGGCTGTTTAGCCTGGGGAAAAGGAGGCTGAGGGGAGACCTTATTGCTTTCTTCCAGTATCTGAAAGATGCCTACAGCAAAAGTGGGGTTGGTCTCTTCTCACTGGTGACAGGTGACAGGACGAGGGGAAATGGCCTTAAGTTGTGACAGGGTAAGTTTAGGTTGGTTATCAGGAAAAGCTTCTTTACAGAAAGGTTTGTTAAGCACTGGAATAGGCTCCCCAGGGAGGTGGTTGAGTCAGCATTCCTGAATATGTTTAAAAACCATCTGAATGTGGTGCTCAGGGACATGATCTAGTGGAGGGTTCTTAGAGTTAGGGTAGTATGGTTAGGTCGTGGTTGGACTTGATGATCTTTAAGGTCTTTTCTGACCTGAGCAATTCTATGATTCTATGATTCTAAGAAAGCCCCTACTCAAGCCCAAGCAGGCAGGGCTCCAGCTCTGCCAGACCCTGCTGCTGCACAAGAGGGGAGAATGCTATCCTCTAGCCCCTTCCGCGCTGCCACCAAGCAGCAGTCCCATCTTGGCTGCCACTTCAGTTCCTGCAGCTTATAACACTCTGACTTCCAATGCACCCACTTTTACACCTGGCTCAGTGTGGCAAACATTTCCCCAGCCTCTACAGAAATCAGAGCTGCAGGATCTTGGGGTTGCCCTGCCATGGCCATATTGGCTGCTACGAAAATGACGTCACCTAACTGGGGTCTATGGGCAGTCTCACATTGCCCAATATGCACCTGCAGCTCCCACAAAGCAGCCCCAAATTGCCTAACATGTGCCTGAAGCTCTGAAAAAGCAACCCCACATTGTCCAAAATGCACCTGTGGCTCTGACTGAGCAGATGCAGGAAAGCGGCTGGCACCCTAACACGGAACCCACTGCACAGAGCAGGAACAGCAGCAGCACCCATTTAGAGGCTTATAACTTCGTACTTCATAGACAGATATTTCTGTAATTAGGATGTTAGAATAATAAACCCTTTCTAGTGCCACGTCCCTTTCATTCATTCTTTCAGGTGAAATCTCAGATCGCATTTCTATTTGTCTTCAAAAAGAAGTAGAAACAATGATTCTTTAGTATCGAGGTAACAGTTTTCTGTAACAGTGAAGCTCTAGACCTTTAGCCATAGAGAGTAAAAGACTGGATGATGTTTGCACGCTGCACGCCCTGAGAATGCTCTTCTTAATGATGACTTCAGAGAAAAAGTAGAGACAAATTAAACAGCAGCTTTTTAGTTACTGAAGACTCAGAAAGAGAGTGCAACCTTCATAGGACGACTGCTCACTAAATGTTGCTCTATACTGGCAGGCAATAATAACTCTTGGTTTAATTTCTGGGCTAACATTTACCAAAGGTCTGATAAACTAAGTGCTTTGGAGAGGCTCTGATTTCTCTGGGAAATCAGAGAGCACTGTTCAGAAGACCTGGAAAGATATTTGGCCTTTCCTGTTACAGAAAGGTTATAACAGATATCAATTTGACAATTGTCTTAAATTTTAAAATCTCATTTCTTTAACATCCTAAATGCTATGTGTTGTACCAAGAAGGCAGTGCAAGAAATAATTGAAGACTGCATAAGGAAGCACTGCCACAGACTGACTGCTGCCCTGGTTCCCTTTATAGATTCATAGAATCATGGAAATGTTCAGTTTAAAAAAGACCTTCAACACCATCAAGTCCAACCGCAACCTAACCGTACTACCCTAACAACCCTCCAGTAGATCACGTCCCTGAGCACCACATTCAGATGGTTTTTAAACATATTCAGGGATGCTGGCTCAACCACCTCCCTGGGGAGCCTATTCCAGTGCTTAACAACTCTTTCTGTAAAGCTGTTCCTGATATCCAACCTAAACCTCCCCTGGCACAGTTTGAGGCCTGTCACCTGTCACCTGTCACCAATGAGAAGAGATCAACCCCACCCTTGCTGCAATCCCCTTTCAGGAATTTGAAGAGAGCAATAAGGTCTCCCCTCAGTCTCCTCTTCCCCAGGCTAAACAGCCCCAGTTCCTTCAGTCGCTTCATTTCTCTCTGTGCCAAGCCAGGATTCTGCACACCCACGTAGCAAGCAGGAAAGCTGAAAGCTGGCCAGGGTTTTTGGGGGTTAGTTTTATAGCAGATCATTTCTCACATCTAGTTCACCACTGCATCAACACTGCCTTGGTGACCAAACGTTTGGCAAGAGAGGATTTGAGTGGAAGAGAAGTGGAATGCAGAGGTGAAACAAGAAAGACCTCTTAACCCTCCTTTGGACGCTCTACAAAAGTTTTACATCCTTCTTATATTTTAAACTTGAATACAAAATACAAAACAGCATACACATGAATCAAGTTGTTAGTAAAATTATTTTAGCATAGCTTTTAAGAATGAAGCTATTACAATATTGTTATTAGATATGTGAAAATACAGTAAATGAGGCAGCCGTTGCAAGCAAAGAAAACGTACTAGCATCATCCAATATAGTCACTTCTATAGATCTGTTGATTGTGTGAATAAACAGATATGGAGGGGGAAAAAAAGTTCTGATGTTTTTGTTGGAAAAGGGCATATTTTTCTTGCAGGCAATGAGTGTTTCAAATTATGGAAATTCTGATGTTTCCAAAATGTTTTGTTCTTTGTCATACATCTGAGAATGGGACAGTAACCCAGTGTCTGCTTAATTCTTTTAAAACTGGATTGACAGCACATGAAGTATCGTTTAAAACCCAGGGTACTAATAAAAATTAAATTACCATTTATTTTGCTACTTTCTGAAAAGAAAGTAATACTTGAACAAATATGATGTCATCTATAGTTTTGGCACGTTGAACAGGCAACGTAAGCTTTCCCTTACCAACGCTAATTTGATATTAGACAAAGCACTTTACTAATGACTTTGGACCATAGGGTAAATTCTTAACTAATGAAAATTGCCATTGGTTTTCTGACTTCAAAGGCAATGGGAACATACTGCTGCAGCTGAGCTTGTGATACGCATTTCACAATTACATCCATACTTCTATTGCTTCCTTCACTTCAGCCTTGACCTGAAAAAACATTTCATCAATTGTCTTAGAGCAATTCATGTTAAACCTTTGTAGATAGGCTTCAGAACTACTGAAATCTTTATCTACCCTGCTACTCTTCCCAGCCAAGGTGTCAAATGAGCTGCAATTCTTAAAATCTAGCTAAAGAAAAACACATTTCCAGAAAGAACTGGATAGAAAATCAGCTTTATATATTGAAAAACCTGGCAGAGAACAAATGAATTCTGAGCTATCACTGTTCAGCGAAGGCAAAAGTCAAAGCACTGACTGTGATAAAGTGGAATCTGGAAGGGTCTGCCATTCAAGTGCGCAAGCACTTTGAGGAGTTAATCTATGAGATAAGCTTAAAAAAAAATGCCAGTATTTCTGTTGTGCCAGCTGTCAGGGCTCTGACAATTTACCTCAGCACTGAGGCTTCTGAACAAAGGAACTAGGTCATGAAACAGAAAACTTAAGCATATTCCCTACGAAACTTACTTTAAAAGACAAGCATTCAGGTTACACAGTCAAGCACTGAAAAGTCAGAAAATGACAAATGTAGGGCTGTATGCTCAACTTTAATTCTCTTTGTATATGTGCAGTGTTGAACTACTAATTATATGTATGGCCTTTACACGCAATTATTTCTGCATTCTTCAGCTGATGGCAAAAAGGAGTGCCGTTACTTATTTTTTAAGCAATTAAAAATACACAGGGGCTTAAAATATCTCAGTGAATACAGTGCCTGTCTATCAGTGTTTTTAAATTATTAATGATTAACCTGAGAATTAAAACTACTTTTAAAAACTGAAATTAGAATAATTAAGTATATATATGGAAGCATGCAAGCATATTCTTAATGAATTAAACTATTTATGTGCAGGTAAAACCTTCTGTGCCCCAATAATAGTCCTTTTTTATTTCTTCCTCTGCAGAAAGATACCTGGCGTCTACCTTAATGGCCAATTTATTGCTCAATTAATATAATGTAAATTCAGACTATTGAATAAATCTGGACTTATGCATTAAGAAGGCTTTAACCTAAATCCAGTGAAAGCAAGTCATGAACAGATGTAAAATTAAAATGAGGAGGAACGGAGCATCTCAATACTCAGAGCACTGAGAAAGCACAAGCAGAACAGAAGCTCAGCTCAGACAAAGGCAGTGATCTTTTTAGCCAGGTTGTGCACTGTGCTGAGGCAACAAGGAAGGGGCTGTGGGTGTAGTATTTCTTAGGACCACCTTGGCCGCAGCAAAGGCAGCTTCACCCAAACTCACCCTTCTCATTCCACAGGATCTCCAAATTCAATCAATTGCTCTGGTAACACAATTGTTTCTTTACCATAGGTGAGAGCAGAAATCTCAAGAGGAAGTTCAGGAAGGTGTTTGTTTGAAAAAGGAACTGATGTCTACTCTTCAACTCTAGGAACTGGAAGACATCACCTCCTCTGTGTCATCCCCCACAGCTCCAGTATGACTCTGTCATCCCCAAGCTCCTTGCCGTTCATTGCCTCAGCTTCCCTGGTTCTGCTCACAGCTCAGCTCTAATGACCCTCAAATGCTCTGACTTTAGTAGCCAGCAGCACTTCTGCATCTCACGTTACTTTTTATTCTCTATATTGCTCTTCCTCCATCTCCTCTTGAATAAGACAAGGAAAGATGCAGCAGCAGAGGAGGGGCCTGCTTACCTTCTGCAGAACTAAGCAGCCAGTACTCTGCTCCTTTTTCACTCTTAGGTGCTGAGAGACTGCTCAGAAAAGCCAAGGTGGTGACCTCCTTTTGTCCCAACATGGAGGACACATCCCGAAGCTGCATCTTGATTACCCAGCTACTAATTAATCAGAAGTGAAAATCAGAAGTGTCTCATAGCCAAAAGATTTGACAGACTTCTCCTCCACCCAGTATGATCCAATTTCAGTTGCCTTCAACATCTTCTTCAACATACAGGTCCTAGTGTAATTAAAGAGCTCATATCTGAGAGAAGACAAGTATTCAAATGCTGACATCCTCTGCAAGAGCAGCTGCGCTCCTTTTTAACTTCTATTTTCCTGCTCCAGATGTCTCAAAGGCAGAAAAGGGAAGGGTACAGTCTATATCTCCATTTGATTCCAGAAGTTATAGCAATGTGTTGACCGTGTCCTAATTTCTACCCAGCTGCAAAATGCATGTACTCTGTAAAACACTTAGTTTTTCAAAGTTGTTTAATGCTATTGATGAAAGTAAAATTATGCCACCATAAATTAAATTTTAGTCTTTAACAAATGGAGCATTTCATAAGGAGAGAGAAAAAAAAAAAATATGAGTCTAACTAATAGAACTGGATAAAAACATAGATGCTCTTGGAAATACATTCTTCAAGCCATGATTTCTTCAGGTCATGGATTTATGAGTCAAGTCTATTTAGAAACACCAGCAGCTGGAGTGTGTAGTCCCATGTACCAGATATAGAGAAATAAGGCAGATTACATCTAATATGTATTTACAAAGCCATTGCTCATAAACTGTTCAGAAAATAAATGTTTCCTAGAGCCATTTTCAGCACACTGAAATATGCTTCCTGACAAACACATCCTTTACAACCTCTTCCAAGTCAGAACTGGTTTTCAGTTTAAAAACAGTAAGTACTGTTTTTAAAGCAGTACAGAAGTGACATATCTTTCTGCATAAAGCTCTTGCATGGTGAAGATAATTAAAGATGGAAAAAACATTATTTTTCTGTTCTTTCCACCATGGCATTTAAAAACAACAATTGTGTCAAGGTGCAAAATAGTGACTTTAATTACTCTGCCAGAGTAACATGAGGTTCACATGCAGCAACTGCGTCCTTGATTGGTGCGGGGTACTATGGGGGAAAAGATAGATAGAAATATTTCCCTAGGGCAATGTTCCTTCCTACACCCCTTGTTCATGGATATTTACTTCACAAATACCCTCACAAAATTATTTTTCCAACCTTTACGGTAACAGCTTTTTAAAAGGAAAATAAAGAGATTTTTCCCTTTTATGTAAGTTTTATTATTTTACTCCATTTTTAATACTATCGGAGAAGTATGTGCCGTATACATCATCATAATTTACAACATGCTCTGTAATTTAAGATTGGTTATAAAGGTAAGAAAAGCAGTTCTAAAAGAATGAAAGATTTTATTTTTATTTTTCTATAACATTCACAATATCATTTAAGGCTCATAAAGTCCAGATTTCTCACTACCATTACTATTACAATGAAGTACACTCAGAAAGCAGAACACTGAAAAGACCCTCTGCATTTTTTTTTTTTTAATTATGCCTTTACATCTACCATCACTGAAATAGCATGCCTTCAGGCAAAATAAGGAGAAGCAGCAAACTCTTTCCTGAAAAGTTCACAAAGCAAACATGATCCATATATCTAAGTGTCTGTTCCCCTTGTACCTTCAGGGAGAGGAGAATGTTATTGAAATGATTAAGTTCATTTTACTGTCTAGTGCCTTTGAATAGTATTGTTAAATTGGAAAAAGAATATATCTCTGCACTCTTGGAGCCAGGGTCTTTAATCCAGTGCTAGAGGCACGTGGAACCACATCCATATTCTGCAGAATATTAATATACTCAGGTTTGTATTAGACATTTCAAGTTGAAGAGGGCAGTTTCACAGTAAAGCAATATCCTAGCTTAAATGGCTTCATTGAAACAGGTTCACCTTGGTTTCTCAACATTTTTGTTTGTTTAGCTGTCATAAATACAGAGATCATCTTAATCTTTCTTTTCTTTTTTCAGACACCTGTGCTGGTGCATATTCATAGCAATCTTTCATATCCCTTCACACAAGTTCCCGTTTGTTTTTATTAAAGGTCTTTGGAAAGATTTTCCTCTTACCCCCCTTGCTTGCTTCTCCAGAATAGTTAATCAGCATACTTCCACAGAGATGTACAACCTGGACCCAGTAACTAGTACCAGTCACTGTGCAAAAAAGAGCCAGTGTGTTGGGTAACGGGTTATCACAACTATTCTTTTCATGGCAGCCCTCATTCTTACTGTGATTGAGCAGAACTACTGAGACATCAATTAGTGTGTGGTTTCTAAAAGCTTTTATAATTTGTGTTTAAAGTGCCAGCTTCAACTGCAAAGCACAGCAGTCCTATAATCTACCAAATAAAATTTGGGGCTCAGTTTCCATTTACCTAAACTTCTTCAATAATAAAAAACATGTCTGCTGAAGACATCTGTTACAACTCAGTAACATCTAATTTTAATGGCAAATAGCAGAGTTCGGCTCCATAAGATTAGAGGTTATGGGCTAGGCCTTTGGGCTGGCTTGGCATCCCTGTTGAAATGTACTGGAAGCCAATTTAATATAAGCTTCAAAATACAGCAATTTTGTCTTCTCTTAATGCTTTGCTCCATTGCATTGTTGAGCCTATGGCAGTGTCTGTTTGATGGGACTGACAATAATATTATTTCTTTTCACTAAAAATACAGGCTAAATGAGGAGAAATACAGTGTTAATTATATGGTGGAAACAAGCTCTGCTGGAGAGGAGGTGGAGTTGCAAAGATCATTGTGCTTCAGGCCAGCCCTACTTGTGCTCCTAGATTTAAAATATTGGACTTTGTCAACCCATAGCTTGAAACTCATATTTTCTCAGACCAAATTCAGTCCTCGAGCAAATGTGAATCATGAAACAGTACAACTATTGTAGTGGATCACAGAATCACAGAATCACAGAATTGTAGGGGTTGGAAGGGACCTCCAGAGATCACTGAGTCCAACCCCCCTGCCAAAGCAGGTTCCCTACACCAGGTTGCACAGGTAGGCGTCCAGGCGGGTCTTGAATATCTCCAGAGAAGGAGACTCCACAACCCCCCTGGGCAGCCTGTTCCAGTGCTCCGTCACCCTCACCATAAAGAAGTTCTTGCGCACATTCGTATGGAACTTCCTATGCCCTAGCTTCATCCCATTTCCCCTTGTCCTGTCCCCACGCACTACTGAAAAGAGTCCGGCCTCACCACTGTGGCCCCCACACCTCAGGTATTTATAAACCTGGATCAAATCCCCTCTCAGCCTTCTTTTCTCAAGGCTAAACAGACCCAGTTCACTTAGTCGTTCCTCATAGGGGAGATGCTCCAGGCCCTTCACCATCTTTGTGGCCCTCTGCTGGACTCTTTCCAAGAGATCCCTGTCTTTTTTATACTGGGGAGCCCAGAACTGGACACAGTACTCCAGATGAGGCCTTACCAGGGCAGAGTAGAGGGGGAGGATCACCTCCCTTGACCTGCTGGCAACGCTCTTTTTTATACACCCCAGAATGCCATTGGCCCTTTTGGCCACGAGGGCACACTGCTGGCTCATGGCCAACCCGTCATCCACCAGGACGCCCAGGTCCCTCTCTGCAGAGCTCCTCTCCAGCAGGTCATCCCCCAGCCTGTACTGGTGCATGCAATTATTCCTCCCTAGGTGCAAGACTCTACACTTGCTTTTGTTAAACCTCATCCTGTTTCTTACTGCCCAGCTCTCCAGCCTGTCCAGGTCTTGCTGAATGGCAGCACAGCCTTCAGGCATGTCAGCCAATCCACCCAACTTCGTATCATCAGCAAACTTGCTGAGGGTGGCCACTATCCCCTCATCAAGGTCGTTGATGAAGATGTTGAACAAGACTGGACCCAGCACAGACCCCTGGGGGACGCCACTAGTTACAGGCCTCCAGCCAGACACTGCATCGCCAACAACGACCTTCTGCACTCTGCCAGTCAGCCAGTTCAAAAGCAGTGGATGCTTTTGGATGCATCACCATACATAATAATCAAACCTTCTGTGAGTTTTAACCTCTGAATAGAAGTTCTGCATTTCTTTTAAATTCAAAACCCTGCTAGAAGAATTTATGATTCTTTCAAGTATTATATATGTTAGAGAAGTAATGGGATTAAAAATGCCTGTATATTGTACTGTCATTTCATCCATCCTCTAACAGAGCAACTGATTCAGCTAAATTACTGAACAGAACTACTGCTAGGCCACACATGAACAAAGCTGCTGAATGCCATTCAATAGAGAATCAAATGTTATTGAATAAGCCTCTGTAAAGCCCGAGGAATCTGAGAAAATTGTGCCATCAAACTCAGTCTATCCCATTTGAAAATGAGCAGCAGAAATATCTTAAGATGGTATCATGGTTTTACGATTTTTGTTATCAAAATTTCACATCATAACATCATGTAGAGCGCTGGGAGTTAAAGAGTTAATGCTCCATTTTCTTTCCAGGTACTCTTTCTCAGAAGAGAAGAACTACATACCCCAGAGGACTTTGCATTTCTGTTTTCCATTCAGAGGGAAAGATAAAAGTGCTTGTAAGTCACGAGACTGCCCTCTTTTTTACTGCTTGTTTCTGCAGCGCGTGCTCCCTAGATGTCTCACCTTCAGCTTTAGAGTAAGGCCTGTGGTTTTGAACAATCTCATTTATTTGGTTTATTAGCTTCAATCCCAAAAAACTTGTATTTCTAATATTATAGTTACTAAACTAACTTTCCTCCTCATACCATTGCTGCTGCTTTTCTTCCTTATTCCTTTCCCTCTTTGTTCCTCCCCCCCTTTTTTGGGCCGGTGGGCCTGTAGGCCTGCTGTCCCCATTACAGGCAGACAAATCTAGAGATAACTCTGTGGCAGATGGGAAGGAAAATGATCAGCCACCCCTCTGGCTGCTGATATTGCAGAGATATAAATGGACTGAATATTTGTAAGAGAGAAAGGTGTGGTTCATGTCACAGCTCAATTTGGCCACCCTCTGTGCACTGCTTTCCCTCAGGGCTTGCACCCTTACTCTGCCACCTGCCCAGCTCAGCAGCTTGCACTCTTTCTGCCTCTGTCCTGGGGACCTAAACACCATAACTCCACACAGCTTGTTGATAAATTTCAGTAGATCTGACTTCTGTTTATTCCCTTAACCCCAAAGGCACTTTCAAGCACTTTATGATTATATTTGGAAGAAAATCTTTTAGATTTTCAATGGACCACATTTAAGCATGTATCTATGGCTGAGATGGTGAAGACTTTTGCCCTATAACATCTGTGTGAGAACAAGCAAATTTATCACTTGTCAAATTTTCTTTTGAGACTAAATGATTTCATGTCTTATAGGCTCTGAACATTGCTGTAAGTCCCTTGTATGCATTCTTCCTGAGGTAGAGCCTCTGGGTTGCATGAGCTTACTATGGGAGTTAGACCACAGATCCTTAGTGACTGGCCCGCTCACTGGTAATACTAGGTAACAACTGGGGAACTCAGAAAGGTACATGCAATGCTTACAACATGGATACAGCAGCATTAGGGTACTTTGTGCATCTAGAATATTTGCTTTATTTGCCTGTAATAGCTGTATTGCTAAAATAGTCTTCAGATGCTCAGCAAGATAAGCATCTGCAGCAGTTGAGATTTACAGGGCCCATTCCACAGTCTATTTAAATAAATGTAAAGACCTTGCTATTTTAAAAAGATTTCAGAACAGATTTTTATTGCTTATTAAGATCAGATAAGGAGAGAAGAGTGAACTGGTTACATAGCTTTTTAAGTCTAGAAAACAGCTGTTTTGCGAAGTGTGTTGTTTTCCTCACATTCAAAACCAGTGTTCAGCCTGTCCACAATGTTGTCTGCCTGAAAAGACAAAAGAGGGATCTTTTATCCTAGAATAAGGGTAGCGTATTTCTCTCCACAGGATATGTCTACACTGCATCAATAGTCTCTCACTCCTCTACCCTGAGAAGTGAAGGAAATAGATTTATTTCTCTGTATCCAGTTGCCTAAATAAGAACAAAGTACTGGGTTAATAGATGAATGGGAACCAACTTGTAATTTATCATTTTGATACTTTAGAACAAGTGAAAGAAACAGATCTTAGCAATGGTATTTTACCAGAATATGAAACTTGGAGCTCTTAGAGAGCCTAAATTCACTTAATGTTTTCACACAACAACTGTTTTCAGATCAGTAAGTCACAAAGATACAATTTCTAGAGGCTGTCCATGTGCAGACAGTGCCTAAGGAGTAGAAGAATTATTAAATCTGCCACTTACACAATTTATAAAGATAAAGAGATTGTAGTCCAGGAAGGGGATAGAGGCCTGGAATAAAATCACAGGCCAGCTCTCCAGCTATCATCAGGCTTTAAAGAACTATCAGTCACAAGTAGCATTTTAATACACTGTGGTGCTGGTTCCTCGCTTTATCACTTCTGATATAGCCATTTGCAGCTCTATAAATCAAGTAAAAACCAGGTGTCAGGTATCTTAATTTTATTTTGGTAGCACTTTATGAACTACTCTATAATATAAGGCTTGGAACTGATCAGCCAACTTTTGAGACACACTCAGCCAGTGTGCCCATGGACAGAACTGACTGTGCAACCACAAGGGAGCCACATGATCAGGTGTAAAGGAAGAGCAGAACCTATATTTCAGGAGCCCTGTGGGTATAGCTTCATATTTGCAATTGAGCTAATTGAATGCTCACCTTCTCTTATCCCCTCTTCCTTATAATGGCTCCGACATTCAGCCAATGGCTAGTTATTCAAATTGTCACTAACCAAGTGGATGAAAAAGAAGTCTCTTTTTTCCCCAAGGGTATCTCTCCCTATTCCCTCTTTTTATGAGCAGTTACTGTTTACTCACCTCAGTGCCACACCGTGCTCAGAGAAAACAGGAGCACATGCTTGACAAGGAGAGCTAGATGGGAGGGAGAGCCCCTTTTTCACAGATGGCAAGTCATGAAAACATATCTCCTGACAGTGAGAGATGCTCCCACATTTGATGACAGAGAATTGTAGATGATGCTTACCTACTATTCATTCTTCCACATATGACGCAGGGAAAGGGCTGGCAATGTCTCTCTCTCTTACCATTAGGTAGAACGTCCGAAAACAGTGTTCACCAAATAGACTAAAGTACCTAATCACTACCCAGGAGTGGGGGAGGTTAAGAGAACACTGAAATCGCTGACACAGCTCATTCTCTCTTCTATCCAGTGCTTAAACATTCACACTCCCTCTTAGTTAGTTAGGAGCACTACAGGCAAGGCACTACAGGCAAGGCCTTTATGACTGAAGGATTGTTTTTGTTCACTGTATTTTTTTGAATGAACAAATTAGATAATTTTATCATTTCCATCTTCTCTCAGTGCAGTAGCACACACCACTTTGCTCCTCTGCTGTCTTTAAGCTCCTCAGCTCTCTGAGTGCTGGACACACCTGCAAACCTCTTTAGAAACAGAAAATTGGTCATCATCAAGAAAATTTTTCTTCACCTCTCATGACTCCATTTATGATATACTGATTAATCAATCACCAAAGAGATTAAAGGTCATCTTTTTAAAATAAATGGCTTATAGCTGCAGCAAATCATCAGTTTGAGATTTATTGGCAAAGGCTGTAAATTGTCAGTCATGTTATTGCACAAATAAATCAGATAGATACTGCCAATTGATTAACTGATTCCATTTTTTTTTAGGAACAAATTGTTGCTCCAACCTATTTTTCTCTCTTCTTGGACAAAATGATTGCTTTGTAGCATGAGTGAATGATTATCTGTGTGTCCAAGGCCACAGTTATTGCTTTAAGTTGATTCATACACAATAATGTTGAGTGTCGTTCACCACGATTTGCTTTCATATGAACACTACTCATCTGAAAACACTGAATCATAGAATGGTTGTTTTAGATGTTGGAAAAAAATCTCAATAGCATAATCAGCATTATATTTATATATGGCACAACTCTACAATTAATATAGATAGGATTTTTGAAGTTTCACAGTAAAAACAGTGGACCAAGGCATATTTCCTATTTTGAAAGAGAAACCATAAAGACCAGAGTTGCTGTAACCACGTCAGAGATGTGGGATAAGGAGAGGAAAGGGAATTAATAGGATGTTTCAGTAACAAAAGATAAAGTTGGCAAAAATTAAGGACATCCGCTGCTGAGATTACAATAAATTTTCATGGCAAAAATAATTATATTGAGGTATAGGAAAATAGAAATTAAGAATGAGCAAAGTACATTTAACTTATTTTCACTGCATTTACACCATCTGTATGTCTCAAATAAATCCCCCCTGGGTTTTCTACAGCTTGTAGACACAGTGGTTGAACTTACACTGTCAATTCAAATTACTCTTTGTTTCACTTCAGTGCCTTGTTCCTGTGACCAGCCTAGCTGCTTGCCTTCAGCATCTCTTCTGGAGAAAAACAGATAGGTTCCTCTCACCAGCTAAAATCCAGGCATGGCTCCATAGTTCTGCCCTAGCAGTGCTCAGATGGGTGATAAAGATGGATCTGGACCAGGTTTTTCTCCTGCTGTCGACTCCTGTCTTTCGATGCTAACAGGTCTTGCATCCTTGCACATCTTCGTGGCATGCTCAGCTGCAGGCACAAACCTAAGCATCATGTTATCAGAACACAAATGCAAAAGACTGTCATCTCTGGCACTTCACAAAGAAGTACAATTATTAAAATATCTTAACACAGATAAAACATCTCAAGATCAGTGAATGATAGGCAGGGCCAGGAGGCACATGCCTCAAACTTGGCCAGAGTGTAGGGTGGGAAGGAAGAGGCATTTGTAAGAGCAAGAGCCTTCATGGTCACTTACAGAAGGATGTAAAAAATCAGTTTGCTACAATAGCTCTACAGCATTACAAAGCAAAACTGAAAAACTAAAAACATCTCTCTAGAAAGTGTATCATGAACATTTGTGTGAATATATGAAAAATATGGAACAGACAAACCGGTGCACCGAGTATGTGATAGGCCAAGGTGGCCTATAGGTGAGTTACATTTGCAAAAATTTTTCTGTAGGAGTTATTTTTGTGACTCCGCGTCTGGATCTCCTTGAAAGTTATCTAAAGGGTAAACAACCATAAAACAAGTCACCTGACTTCAAGTGTAAGAAGTTTGGTGCACTAGGAGCAGACTAACAGATGGGTAGGTGATGACACCCTTACATGTGTAGCATGCGTATCTTGGCATGTGCTTCAGACCAGATACAGCCTGTTCCAGTTGGCTGAACATCCACCCATGCATGATGCTTATAGAATCATAGAATCATAGAATCACAAGGTTGGAAAGAGCCTAAAAGATCATCTAGTCCAACCGTCCTCCTTAAAGCAAAAGCAATTCTAAAATCTTGGCTTTCTTGATGCAGAATATCATATTAGTAAGCCTAAGAAGTCCTCTACAGTCTTTCTGGCTGTCTCATGCAAAATACTGTAACGTGTCACTGCTGCACCTATGATCGTGTGTATGATCACATACAGAAACAAGCCTTGCTGAAATGAGAAAGGTGGCTAATTTCTGGTGTCTTCTTCCCAGACACTTCCTTACTCTGAATTTGCTCATCATCCAAACAAAGGCTTTGAAGGGTAGATGACATCTTGCTTCTACTCTGGGACAGTACTGTGAGTGAGCAGACGGGGTTCCTCCTGCAAAAGAAGAGAGGAACGAGACACATTATATTATATCTAATCACAGTAACTACTTTGTGACGAGCTAAGTTGAGGATCTGGGCTGGATGAATGAACCAGAGTGGTGGTACTGCAGTTTTCCTTAGAACAGAGCAGAGACCCTTATCTGCAATCTGGTTTTGGTAATTCTCTGTCACTGCACAAAGTCCTGAAAATCCAAAATCATATTTAAATCAGTGGCCACAGCTCCATGAGACCCTGTGACCCCGGGCTCTACCAGACTGCAGCAGACTAGTGTGCAAAGAAGTACTGTAGTTCTTCAAGCAAATGAAGACAAACTTCAGAGTCAGACTGAGGTGATATGACTAACATCCTCCTTCCAGTATAGCCTTTAGGTATTCCTTTTCACCCCATGTCCTCTGCCTCACACATTACAAAGTTGAGTACAAAACTAGTGCACTTGCCCTGGATGATATCTGAAGCAGAGGGTGTTCCTGATGCAGACCATGTTGGGGAGTCCCCAGATAGATAGTTCTTTGTAGATGACTTCCGTGTCGCTCGTGAGTAAAGATGTGAATTAGCTCCAGCAGAAGTGTTGCCTTTCAGGGTGTGACCTATAGTGAGTACAAGACACACAGTGGGGCCTCAGTCTGATGTTCTCACCAGACCACGTTAATGAAGACTCTGTAGTAGGGGCACACCTCCAAATGGAACTTATTGTCCTGTGTCTTCAATAAAAGGGACTGAATCTTCTTGATTTTAATACGGTCATTGTGTATATGATTGCAGTCATGAGGTTAGTGGATTTCTTCAGTTGCTAATAATGAAATTCTATCCTGACCTCAGTGAAAGTTTTGTCCTCTGAGGGCACAGATTGATGTCTGTGTCACTGATGCACCTTTCTGGAACTTCTGTGAGGATAAAGGGAGGTATGTTGCCATTTCTACAGGAAGAAAGGAGGTATAATTTTTAAGAATCATAGAATATAAAAGCAGAAAGAGTAGAAAACAACCAAACATAAAGAAGTTAAAGAAGAGAGAGGATCTGGAATGATGAGATGGCTGTATGATCAACTGTAAATATAAAGGCATACAAATCTAATGGATTTCAATACAGCATAAAAGAGCTCGACTAAACATTTCATGACCTCTTGTTGGTTTCTAAATATTCGAATGGCACAAGCGTGCTTGGTGTTGCGGTTTAACTCACTCCCACCCTCCGAGTGGGGTGGGGAAGAGAATTGGAAAAACCGAAGTAGAACTTGTGGGTAGAGATAAAACTATTTAATAAGATAGAGAACAGGAAAATGGTATGTGTATACATACTAATGTATGTAACACATGATGCACAAGCAATTTCTCACCAGCCGCCTATTGATGTTTAGCTAGCCACTCGAGCAGTGGAAGAGAGCAAGATGAACTCTTATTCCTTCAAAATGCCTTCCACATAACACCATATGGTATGGAATATCCCTATGGCCAATTTAAGTCAGCTAATTCTGTTCCCTTCCAGTTCCTTGGGCATTTCACGGTGAATGTACTTAGCTCTGTACAACATTATTTAGCAGCAGCTATAAACATCGGCGAGTTATCAACACTGTTTTTCTCCTAGAACCAAAAATGCAGCATCATACAAGACACTCTGAAGAAAACGATTCCATCCAAACTGAAACTAAGACACTTGGCATGGGCAGGAGGCCTTGTGCTGTTGTGAACAAGTCATTGTGTTGCATTCCTGGGTCTTCAGTGACTGTGGAACACATTTGGTGCCTACTGGGAAGAGAACCTACAGTTCAGTTTCCCTTGAATGAAGTCAAGTTTGCACACACCAGACTGACTCTCTGAACTGTACTGAATCCTGGGAAGGGAAGATGATCTGCAATTCACTTTAAAACAATTCTAGCTCTTCTACAAAGAAAATGGTAACAGACCCAGACACTTCTGTTAAATACACATAATGGCTATCAGCACTGTTTATGCTATCATAAAGCAGCAGCACTGGCAACGTGGACAGCAGACCTGATTAGCAAGTCTGATTCATCCCAGTCCCTCGTTAAAGTCATATCCTTCTTTTACAGTAGCACAATAGCTCCTAAAATATCCATTTTGCCAATACGGATGCAGCTGAAAAGAAGATATCGTTAGCTCTGCTGCACTTCACATTTTCCAGTCTCCTGATACTACAATGGCCCCAGCAACTATCGGTTGGCAGTCATAAAACAGACAAGCTCAAGGATAAATGATTCATGGCAAAGACTTAACAGGCACCTGGCAGGTCCTGAAAGAAGGAGCAAAAGGGTAACTGAAATGTCATGTTTTCCCTTCTGAGTCTTCACAAAGCACAGTTCAGGCAAACTGGATGCTCTGGTCCAGAAAGCTAAAAGGGCTGTTCAACTCCCACCTCAGAAGGAAGCATCCTGGGTACTGTGTGTCACAAACTACTGCTCAGTCTCAGCCATTCACCTTTTAGTAAGCATTCTTCAGGAAGGTACAGTGGAGACTTTGTGCTGATTTTTCTGCAAACACGTTAATTAAATGCCAGTTATCAAGACTTGCTTATCATGTAACAAATCATGACTTTTACGGTAGCTTGAAATGCTATATACTCATTAACATTCTTAAAAACAAAAAAAGTAATTTGAATATTTGGTAAAGAGAATCCACTAATCTTGTTAGGAGATAATCACACAAACACTAATTATACATGGGCTTGTCCAGCCTTGTCCAACCCGTGGGCTGCATGGTAAATTTGCAAGTCCATTTTCAGTTGATATAAAAGAATTACCTGTAGATTTTCAAAGGGAATGTGTTGTAGAGTTGCAGTCAGATATTCAATTCAAAGAATACGTCTCTTCACTACACTTCATCAAACCTACCTTATCAGAGAAAAATATCCTTCACTTCACAATCACACCTTATTCATATCATTGCTTCTTGGCAGTATGTACATATGTAAACACATATATTTATGAATAAAGTAGTGGTAAATGTAATAATAAATCTCTAACAAATACCTTGAGAACTCACTAAGAATTACAGCCCCTTCCATAAAATCAGACTGATGTACAGTTTCACAAAAACAAGGTCAAATATCTCACTAGTCTTATGTTTCCATTGCTCTTTTATGCTTTAACAAAATAAGATATTGAAAGAATAAATTTTGTTACTTATATAAATTAACTATATTTTATATTTTATATATTGTCCAAGACTATTTCCCTTCAGTCAACGTGACCCAGACAAGGCAAAATATTGGACACCCATGGGCTAATCAATACATACTGGTCTTAAATCACAGATAATATCTAGTAGTTCTATTTATGGACTGTTTAGGTTATTTCTTACATGCATGACTCACATGCATCTTGTCTGCCAGATCTTTATCTATTGTTTATTAGCGTAATCTTATCGACTCAAAAAATGTTTCATAATTTAGAGCTAGGCTAATGCTTTTGTGGAAGTCTCCATACTGTGAAGGCCTGCAATACCAGACAGGTAGCATATGGTTATCAAATTCAGTGGAGTAAGGCTAATAGTAACCAGCTGAAAGCCCAGTCATTCCTATGACAGTAGCCTCAATACTTCTGAAATTTTTTTCAGTTTTTACAATGGGCTCAAAACCAAAAATCTCCACAAATATTTCAAGGATTTAACAAAACCACATTAAAAAAAAAATAATATATGTATATATATATCTCTGCAGATTCATTCATTGCTATTCTGAAGTTCCTTGTGGGCACACAGCTTCATGTGAACTCTTTCCCCAGTGTGACAGAATATCCTTTTAATGCCAAAAATCTATATCGTTTTTCTTAACTCTTAGATCAATATTTGTTTTAGTTACATCATAATGAAGTCTTTTCTATAGAGATCAGCTGAGGAAAAAAACAACACCTATGGAATTGTAACAAGCAGAATATGCCACAAAGGACACTAATTTTAGAAGATCACAGATACTTCTTCAGATAAATCTAGTAAGACGCTCATAATAAATTTTCAAGTAGCACCAAGCAGAGCTGTTGAAATTTGCATTTCAAATAGCTTTTTTTTTTTTTTTTTTTTTTTTTTCCTCTTCTTTTTCCTGTTTTGCCCTGAGGTCTCAGAATTTTGGTGAGTATATAAAAATGTATTATTTCCTTTTTTTTTTTTTTTTTTCTGTTACTACTATCTTCTATATTGCCACTAAAAAAGTCACATTTCTGTAAGCCGGCTGTAGATACTCCACTGTCTCTTGACAGTGGCCAAAAAGGCTGGGAAAACCTGACTGCTACTGGGCTCCCTTTAGGGTAACCAAATATAAATTTCAGTTGACCAGTAGCAGAAGCAAAACGCTGATACTTAGAGATAGACTTCAGTATCTTATTGTTCTGAATAGTTTAAGTATCAGCAATAAGCAAAACAAAAACAACCTAGGTTTGTGATATTGCTCAAACAACTCAAAATCTAGTGTACTTATAAATGCTATGGATAGATCTCACCATCTGATATGTGATACTGTGATTCTATGATTCTCTGATTCTATGTGATGCACATATCAGAACTTAGAACTTATCATCTTGTACAGCAATGATGCTGTGATCTGATCCTTTCTTTGAGCAAGAGAAATGCATGTTCCAATGCAGTTTGTGAAAAATCAAAAATCAATTGGTTTGAAAATCAAAACTACAGATATAAGTCTCAAGGTCATTGAAAAAAGTGGACAAACCTCCATTGCTTTCCAAAATAATAGGATCTGGCACGTTTCAAAATCACTGTAGAGAAAAATGAATAGAAATAAATTACAAAAGCTACTCTTCATATAATTTCAGATCACTGTACAATGACCCCAAATAGTTTTTATTCCTGTGCCAAGTAAATATATATTTGAATATTTTAAAATTAGCATCAGCACATCTGTAATTTATCCTACTACCAGCCAAATGGTCAGTTTCAAGAAAAATATTTTCCTTCCTTTTGTACTATGTGTTTTAATGAAGCATTAGGCAATTAAAAAAGATTTAGCCTTCCATAGGTTCTCTTTCGGTGGCATTGCCACCACTGAGTTATTATGTAAATTATTGCAATCTGGTTAGATCCTTCCGTCTCTTTTCTTAACAAAAGAGGTCTGCAAGTGCTAATCAAAATGTTGCAATTTACATATTAATGAAGTTTTCATAATGGCTTTGCTTCATATGCAATACAAATGGTATGGAGACTTTTTACTCTTCTTTTGAGCAGCAACTACATTTGATTTCCTGAAGAAGCTGAGATGCATTTGAAAACAAACTATAAGAGCATCACAGTAAATCTCTGTATATATATCAATATAGCTATACGTCTCAGTTATCAGAATGATACACTCCAGTGTTTGAAGCTTAAATATAACATCACTTGTGCCTGTGGACTATCATCATTTACTCACATTCCCTTGAACAAATTTGTTGCAATCATTCTGCAAAATGCTTACGGCTCATTTTTCTGCTGAGACTGTTAAACACAAATAAGTAGTTAATCATTTTTTGTTGTTTTAAAGAAAAAAAAAGAAAAAAAAAAAGGAAGATGGAGAGGGAGAGAGATAAAGTTTTAAAAATACCACAACACACTCCAATGAAAAGATGAAGAATAAAAAATCACCGTAATAGAATAAATGTCCCATTAAAAAAGCTGGACGCAAAAGCACATTGAGATTCCATTTTCCATTCCATTTTCTATTTTACTATTATTTTAAATATGGCAACTACCTATGTGTGCTTAGAATTAGATGTTTAGAGCTTTCTTATATGAAGGACCATGATTACATCCATCTGTAAATAAATACAGTGGACTATATTGACTTGCTTTCATCTGAATAGCTAGATTAAACAGTAATGTCCCTTAACTTCTTGATTCAAACACAGAAAGTGTTAGGGACTGCAGAGCAATACGTGCTATTCCTAGTAACAAATTCTCATCCTTATTCAAATTTAATCTCCAAAAATTTTTATCTAGCTTCCAGTAATGGAATCTTGTTCAGATATTTCTGTTTACACTTAAGAATTTGTTAGCGTTTTTAGTTCCTCACTAAAAAATTGAGATGAGGTGAACTTCATGTTTGACAAACCATTAGATCATTTGGAATTTCTTTAACCATTTTCTTTGTTCTTATTTGAACTTTTTTCAATATTTATTTAAGTATTAAGTAATATTTTCTTCAGAATTGGACTCCAAATTTGGTCATTCTAGAATGTTTATTCTTAGTGGTAGAAACTCCTTACACCTCAGCAGTTTCTCAGATTTCTTATTTAAAAAATGCCATTGCTTTTTTGAATCATAATTTCTATTGGGCATTCATTTTATACTTGACTCAGACACCTGAATTCAGAAACCCACAACTTTCTAAATTGTATTTCAATGTTCTGTGCTATGTTTGTTATCTCTGCAGCTCTATCAACCATCTTTTTTTGTGCCCTCAGCAGTTATGATGCAACTACCTGTAAGCCTAAGGCTGACTGAGAAAATGTCACTGGCAATTCAATCAGTACAGATCACTCACTCCATATAGACTTTCTTTTTCAGGATAAGATGTAGTATTTTCAGGTTGAAATCTAGTATTAAGTTTCTTCCATGCTGGATGCAAAATATTTTGATCTTGCAATTTCTAGTATGTAGAGATAACACTCTTTTAAGATATGTGAATCTTGATGCATTAAACTTTAAATATGTTATTCACGCTTAATACCCCCTACAGAAATGAAGATGTATCTACCTTTTAATAAAACAACTTCAATGAAATTGATAGATCTTCAAAGTACTTTATTGTCATTCTCTTGCTTGAGGATGAACTAGTTCTTTATCTGAGAACCCTGGCCCAGGATCTTGCAAATAATTTTTATCCAAACTTTCAGGAACAAAAAGGGGAGGACTTATATTTTTGTACAGAATCTCTCTTTTCCTCTTGTTTACTCAGTCCACTCTAAACAATTTGTCATTGAGGGCCGAGGTAATCAACATTAACCAGGCTCTAATGGAGAATTTGATTGACATGGAATATGTTTTTTTATCACTGAAAAAGAGACCTAATAATGGATTTACCTGAAGCTTCATGACAAACACTTTAAAAGCAGACAGAGGATGTGTAGGAGTTAAAGAATGACACTAAGAAAATGATAATTTGCACTGAATTCCAGGAAAACACTTGAGAATAAATTGATCCTGCTACACAGAATATTCCCAGAGGAACTGATAAGTGTTTTATTGCTCTGAGTATTTAGAACTATTGCTAAGGAACAAATATCTTTTCTATCTATAGTTCAAAAATGTTGAATCTGAAGCAATGCTTATTTGTATTTTTTGTTCTCCTATTTTTGAAACTGACCTGATCAACACATTTTACTTACTGAAATAGCCAGTTTTTGAAAAATTGCAGACTTCACTTACTGTTAGAATCATATTTTCAGTAATGAGTTAATAATTAATCCAGAAAGGACATGAAAAATTCAGAATTTAATGTAATATTAAGAATTTAATTCTATATTTTAAAAAGTGAGAGACTAATTCCAAAATTTGATGATATCTGCAAGGATTTCTGGCAAGAACATTAAAGTAGAATCCGTCCTCATTTTATGATCAGCTCATTTATCTTCAAGTTTGCAGGAAAATTACATTTCAAAGGATAAATATTCTCTTTTACTGAGGAGAATGCTCTTCTGTAAAACAGACCAAGTTCTGGTGTTCTAACAACAAGTGAAGAAAAATGATGGCTTTCTTTGCCATTTTGAACTTGAGATACCTAAGTGATTCCCAGCAGATGGAGTATGATTTTTAATACTGTTATGTTATTAGACGATCCATCTCACCTTTACTTGACGCCTCACATTATTATCTCCCAAGCAGTTCCTGGGTAAAACTGAGGAAACAGGTCATTTCAGAGCCACTACTGGTCAACAGCTTGCATACAGCCAACTGTACTTTGAGGGATAAGGAATTTTACAAAGAAAAGACTCAGCTTGTTTTCTGAAAGTTTGCCTTCATGGCCCAGACCCTTTCTTTCCAAGTTCAATTTACTTGCACATATGTAAGCACATAGTTCTGAGGATGAGAAGGAAGTTGTATACAGTGGTTTATTTTCATAAAACTTTATTTTTTCCTATCAAATTTCAAATTTGACTTTTCTTTCCAAATGCTGCAAGACATAGATTAAAATAGTCTTTCATTCAGACTCCATGACAGTGGTGGAATTATTATTCTCAAAAGTGAAAGGCTCAGTTTTGAGGTACAATAATCTTCAGTAGCTGCTACTTATTCCAGGAGGAATAGCACATATTCCAAATCCCCCCCCCCCCAAAAAAAGGGACAAATTCACTTTCTGCTGTGAATGACAGGAAAACATCAAATACAACAGACTATAGTTACCTGGAAAACAAAACAAATCAAAACAAAACAAAGCATGGTGTTTCTGAAAGAATTCTCAAACATTACTTAGGAGAGCAAATTCACAGATCCATACCCATTTCTGTTACTTCTCATCCCAGATCAAACATCCCCAGAGAATTCTTTGTACAGATACTTAAGAAGAATTTACAGACAAAATAATTCAAAACCCAGAAAAAACTGCCTCGCAGATTTTTTTATTTTTGTACAGATCTACACTGTATTCTGCCTTTCAGAGAACTCCAGCAGAGTTCCTTCTGTAACATCAGTTGCCTAACAGAATTGATCTGCTTAGAGCAGATTTAGCAGAGAAATGGAAGCAGAGCAGGAAAAGGTTTTCAAACTTTTCCTGGGAAATATGCTCTACAGCAGGCATATCCAACCCATGGCCTAGCACAGATCATACTGCAGCCACCCCTTGCCCTGTGCCATCATAGCGGCAATTCACCCGGCCCTGGATGTGCACTTATTCCTCAGCAACAACCAAAACATTGGTGAGCTATTAATGCAGTTTCATCTGAAACCAGGACATGGGGAGAGCAGAGTGAACTTCTCCTCTTGCACCTACCATGTACTCTTAGTCAAAGTGAGACCCTTGTGCATTATACATAGCATGCACTTGTGCCACTTCATGAATAAAACACAGTGATTGTTGGTAATAATATTGCAGTCCATCCCAGCTGAAACTAAGACACAAATTAAATGCATATCGAGGAATGTTTCATACAGAAAAAAAGAGTGGAACTGAATACAAAGTCTGTTGAATCAACAAAAGAATATTTTCAACATCACAACTGAATCACAATCTTTTTTGAAGGGTCTGAAGATACAGTGCATCCTGATTAAAAAAAAAGCATATTTTTCTAAGATCAGTTTGTCTCCCCAGATTGTAGCCAGACAAACTGAAAAAATAGGAACATCTATTGAGAGAAATTTGGAGAGTAAAGCTGCTATTTTTAAATTTTAGGCTTTAGCAACAGATGACAATATTGACTCTACATTTATGGCTCAACTTGGTATTTTTTTAGAGGTATTGATAATGAATACTATGAGACTGAAGAAATGGCTTCTTTGGTGCCATTAAAAGACACATCTAAATCTCTTGATTTGTAATAAGAAGTAAAAATTCAAATGAAAGCAGTTTTCTTTAACCTTTGTCAACATATCTGGTATAGCTACTAATGGTGCCCTGGTAATGGCTGGTAAAAGAGAGGAGCTTATACAATTGACAGAAGACAACGCAGTTTTTGCCAGAAACTCATGTTTGATCAAATATCACTGCATTGTATCAAGAAAATTTATGAGGTCTAAAAATTGGTAGTGTTATGCAAATTGTCAACAAAGCTGTGACTTTCATAACTCCAAAGGATTAAATAATCTCTAGTTACAGGAGTTCCCAAAAAGTATGAATGCTGATTATGGGGACTTAATTTACTTTTCTGAAGGAAAGTGTCTAAGTTGACATAAAATGCTAAAAACGAATGATTTGCTAAATGAAATCAAGACATTAATGGAATCAAAAAGAAAACTTGAATCTGAACGTGCAGATTTATCATTTTTCATGGATTTGGCTCTTCATTTAAATGAGTTAAATGTATCTCCAAGGTGAAAATCAATTTATCTGTGCTATGTTTAGAACCATGACTGCATTCAAGATGAAATAAATTATGGCAAGCTCAAGTTATGGCAAATAATTTCATACATTTTGATACAGAGGCTAAACACAGTTCTGTGAACAGGAAAAAAATATTCAGTCTTGCACTCCATTCTGATAAAGGAATTTGCAAGTATTCTCAAGATTTTTGAAAAAATATATATTTTTTTATACTTGCAACTGCATTTTCAGTCAATATAATTACATTACGTGTGAATTTTCAAATTGAATGTGTAGAGCTGTAATCAGATATTCAATTAAAAAATTGTATCACGTGTCTTTACCACACGTTTATTAGATCTGTCTTGCCAGAGAAAAACATCCCTCACTTCACAATCACACCTTATTCATGCCATCATTTTTTGCAGCACGTACATTTGTGAACAATTGCAAAGGATGAAACACAGAAACAGTAAAATTTTGTCAATAATCTGACAAACTTCTTGAGAGTCCATAAAGAATTTCAAGCCCTTCCATTGAACCAGGCTGACATATTAGTTTCACAGAAGCAAGGCCAAATATGCAAATAATAATAATAAAAATTACAAGAACAAGTTTTGTTACTTATATAAATTAATTATATTACATATTCTATGTGCAGCCCAAGACAATTCCTTTCCACTTACTTACTGCGGCCAGGCAAGCCAAAAGCTTAGACACCCATGCTCTGCAGAGCATCAGTGTGAAATTACAGGGGAGGAAGGCAATGGAAAAGCAGGAGTTGTAACTGCAGCATGCCTGGTTGAGGCATGGAGGGAACAGTAAAGATTCACTCTGCCCACTTCTATCCAGAAAAGGCTGATATAATTTAAGCATTCTCTGTGTGTTAGTATAGCAAAGATTAAAAGCTGCATGGTAAAGAAATGGCAGAGGACAGGAAGAGACAGAATAGTGGGGTATTGTGTGGAACATGGATGTGTAGTGTGTAGAGGAGCCTGGCCAGTGAAAGCAAAAGCCATCATTAGGAGCAAAAGAACTTTTCCGAGCTTAGGAATGTTACATCATGATCAGATACATACATGATCAGTTCTGTTGAGAGCTACAAGGGCAGATAGCATATAACTGGACAACCTATGCTGACAAGTTTCCTTGCTTTCCAAACTTTATATCACATATTATTTGTGTAAAAACTTGTCTAATATAAAATTCATCCCAACAAACATACTGCTTACTTCTTATCTAATAAATAAATTATTTCAAACTAGGTGTCACAGCATCAGAACGCATCCTAGATTCCTCTCATTTTTTCCTTGAATTCAGAGACAATGCCACACTTCAATGAAATAAAGCTTGGACTCTAGCCAAAAGCCTCTTCTGCAACGTAATTTCATTTCCTTTAAGAGAGAAGCTTTTAATTGTAACATTTCAGCGATGGCCAGGGAAATGAGGAAGGAAAGCACTTAGAAGCAAGTGACAGATGTCATTGTTCTGGAGAGAGTAGGATATTGTAAAGAAATGGGATGAAGAGCAGTTGTAGGCTATTAATCTACCTTCCCTGTAAACCAGCTGAAGTTCTTGTAATTTCATGTTTAAAATTGTCATGTCTAATTAAAGAGCATTCAGAAAATATAAACAAAATGTCAGTGGAGAGAAAGTGTTCTTTGGAATTTATGATAAAAATTTAACAAAACACAGTTTATCTGAAACCCTGAATGTACAGGTTCATCTTAAAGCATTTGTCAGTATCCCAGTTTTAGCTGGAAAATACAGCACTTTGACTTGCCTCTACATTTTAAATACACAAGCAAGAAGAGATGGTTTGTGTCCATATGGTCTGGAGACCAGTTACTACCCAAAACAATCATTTTTTCCTCTTTTTTTTTAACACTTTTACTTCCCAGGTAAAGCTAAAAAGTGTTTCAAGTCACCACACACCAGCTGTTAACAGAAATTTCTTGCTTTTCTATGGTATTTTCCATATTATTTATATGGAAACAATTGCCAAGTTGTCCAGACAGTTGAATCACAGGGAAGTTAAGGTTTTACCTTGGCAGAAGGCCATGTGATTGACATTTCCATTGCCAGAGTTTGTCCAAGTCATTTCAAGAGCCAACTAGATTTCATTTTGCCTTATCTGCAGGTTATCATTCTTACAAGAATTATCTCATTCTGGCGGGATCTTGATTTAAGGCTTTAAAACTCAGCTAGGCTCAAACTGATTTTGCAAGGTCACAAACACTGCAGGTTTGCTCCATAATACAGAATTAGAAGATTGAGTGCCAGTTCTTTCAAGGTCCTAGCAACAGTTAAATGCACTGCACAGTCTTGTTCTCAATTAGGGCAATTTTTAAGGCTGTCAGCAGCTCACAATTTTATCTCATGGTTCTCACCTCAATATTTTTCCCAGGTGCACAATCCTGACAAAAATTTGCCTCCCTTCCATTTGCAAGCTACTCGTACAGTGTATGTCTGCTGCTATAATTAACTATTTCAACTGCAGATACATTTACATTGGAATGCTTACGTGCACTATGCTTGCATATCCATTCTGTAAATTGTTGCTGCATTTGAACTAATAGCCTATTGCTTTATTAATTGGAAATAATTAATTACTGTCATATATGCTACTGCTTTTCACTCAAAGCCATTTCCCAGGGAAACAAAATAAGCAATGAACTGTTGGTAAAATAACTGCAGGACATACATAGCTTTAATGGATTTGCTATGAAAATGTTATTAATTAACTTGTAGATATTACCATCAAATGTACCCCTTTGGCTAGTTACTTTTTCATCCTCTTTATTGAAAGAGAGTAGCTAGCACTAAATCCTATGCAACTGGTCACCATCCATGTGCAAACTGGCTCTGAGATACAGAGGATCCACTGTGAGTACAGTTCAGATTTGATGCCAATCGCACACACGTGAATGTGATATGGAATTCTGGAATGTAGTCCTTGTAGGTTAGTCTGCATAAGTCAGATCATTAGTATAGAGCAGCCACATGGCTAAGGAGTCTTGGACATGTGAAGCATTATGAATGGGTTCTGTGTTACATGAGCATCTTCTGTGTTAGAAATCTAAGACAGAAATCATAGAGCCTTTTAATTCAGGAAGAATTTTTTTTCAATTTTGAATTTCCGATGTTAATTTCATTAGTAAGTTTTAGTTGGTTGTCCCATCACAACATAGCTCTCTGTATACATGAAGTGTGTTATGTGAAGTAATGCCATTTACAGAAAATAAAAAGCAGTCATATCAGACCTCAACTTTTGAGTTGTGGCTGCCCCATGTTTTAGAAATCCTAGTTCAAATATCCTTGGTAGTGCTAACGTGTACAGCCAGATAGCTTCTCCTTTAGTTGAGACACCAAGTAATTGCTTCTTAAGACCAGGGAAAAAAAAAAAAAAGTAATCAAGTGTTTTAACATCATTACAATACCTTGAAAGAACAAAGTAAATCTGTATAATCAAACAAAAAATGTTCTGTAGCCAAAGGAGCCAACAAGATACACAAAGTTATATTTTAATAATGACTCTGAAACAGCATAATAATTACTGTTTCTTTGTGTTTGTGTTGCAATAATATCAACACCAGAATATTACAAATTTTTCCCCATAGAGCTTTGGTCACAGTCCAGCCACGCACTTAGGCAAATATACAACTCAAGTAAACCGACTGAATTCAAAATGCTGCTCATGTTCAGTGACTTTTCTGGTTCAGGAGTTTAAGACACATGAACCTGCTGTTGGAAAACCAGCTTAACTATGTTCAGTTATGAGATGCTTTATCTAATGAGAAATTTAAAAAGAAAAAGAAAAAGAAAAAAAAAAGAAAAAGAAAGAAAGAAAGAAAGAAAGAAAGAAAGAAAGAAAGAAAGAAAGAAAGAAAGAAAGAAAGAAAGAAAGAAAGAAAGAAAGAAAGAAAAGAAAAAGGATGCTTCATTTCTATTTTTCCTTCTTCAGTCTTCTTAACTAAGAGTATTTTCCATTACTTAGAAAATTGCTTTCTCCTGAAAAGTGCCCCACAAACACACGTCAGGGACTTCTGCTGGATCATAAATGTAAGTATCCACACTACAGCCACCCAGGGATAGTTCTGTTATTTATTATATTTCATAAAGAATATCTTCTTCCCATCACTTTGAATTATCCTTGACATCATGCTCTGTATATTCAGAAGAGCATGATTCTCTCCTTCAAAAGGTTGCTGAAACCAAATAAGGTGAACTAGATAAATTCTGTCCAGTAGCTTGTACAGCACACAACAACATTTCAATTTCATTTCCCTATGGAGAAGCCTCTATAGCTTATTTGTCTTTTCCAGTACTGTTACGAGCAGTCAGGAATTCAAGGACTGATAAACAATAAACCCCTCCCCCCTTTCCCCCCTTTTTCTTTTCTTTTTCTTTCTTTTTTTCTTTTTTTTTTTTTTCACTTGTGCCTTCAGTTTCCTATAGCTGTTATTATTTGTTTGTCAACCATTTCCTCTTACATACACAAACATGCGCTTTAGCCTACTTATGACAGCCTCAGGAACCAAGAGAAAGAGGGAATCTCAAGGCTATTCACTATTATGAACTTTCCTGAAGATTCAGATGTTGTACAATTTTATGCTAATTAAAAAAAAAAAAAAAAAAAAAAAAGTAATTTTGGTGCTATAACTAAATATGTCAGATGGTATTTTGCCTATATACTTGAATCACCTTTCTCCTTGAGCCAGTAGTGTGACAGCTTCTAATACAATGGCAAACCATTTCTTAAAATTTGCTTGGTTTCCAGGTGTGCTATCAGCAGTAAATTGTAGAAAAAAACTGTGCAATAGCCTATACTGTGACTTCACAGTGTTCTTCAAACATATGGAGGAAGAGGCAGCCAACATTAGAAAAATCTGAAGATGCTACTAGGTGGGGTCAAGCTGTGGATACTATGGAAATAAAACTAGTTGACTATTTTTTCACATCTCTCAGACATATTCTGTACTTGCTTTTTGCTAAGTTCAAAAATCCTTTTTGTTCAATGTGTGTCAGTCAATAATTCATAACCAAAACATAACTGCTTAAGGACTTTAACTAGAGACTTGACTGGCAGATTTAACTTGACAGGGTGAGGTACAATGTATAACTGGGTCATGAAGCCTTTGTAAGGTAGCTATTTATAATCATTAAAGGATTTTTTTATCCTCAGTTACCTACATACCATAGCAAGGAAAATCAATGCGTGCAAGTAGCTGGAGAAAGCAAAAGCTGAGGACATGGATCTGGTAAAGCAAGTGGAGTGATGAGATTTGCAGGTATGCTACAGCTCAGGCAGCCCTCAGCAACAAAGACAAGCTCTAATACTAAGTCATCACTCCTGCAAGTGTAATCATGGGCTTACTCATTACTCTGAATTTCATTACCTCAATATTTTATTTGCACATTCCTGAAACACATTGCTTCCTCAGTCACAAACCCCAATCCTGCATACAAAACAGTCAGAATATAACAGAAATGGAATATAGTATCAATTATAATTAGTAAAGACTAAAATATTTATATGTATGGTAAACATCTTATCCAGACATGGTAGTGAATTGGCCAGTCTACTTTCTAACTGAAAAAGTAATCTTGCAATAGTCTTCTACACTACCATTACATGGGTAATCTTGACCAAGAAGATTCTGTGCTTCTTGAACAGTTACATGTTCTCTACTGTGCAACCTCGAGAGAGTGCTATCTTCTGGAAACTCAGTAGCATTTTGCTGTTTGATGGACAATCCCACTCTGCCTCAAGCCTGCAATAAACAACTGAAGGCTTTTAGGAAATGTAGTAAGGAGAAGGGAAGACAATAACTGAGGGAGAGAAAAGCATCATAAAGCTGATCAGAAGCAAAACTATCATCTCAACATTTGAATTATTTTAACTTCTTTTTAAACGTTCCTATTTGGATGGTCTCCATTCAGAGTTATGGTCCTTCACAAGTAACCTTTTGATTGATATTTTCTATGGATAATTTGAGGAATCAGAGAAGTATGAAGTCTTCAACAAGAAGTTAGTTGTACCTTTGATGAAAACTGAGTTACCTGCAGGCTGCAGTTTCACTCTCAGAACGAAGTATGTCAAAGCCAGAAGCAATGTGTTGGCAGTATCTGACACAAGAACTGTGCTTTGGCCACACATGGGCCTAAAGGAGGGGAAACTCATCTCAGCTCTCTGTCACAGCCAGAAGGGTGGAAAGGGCAGTTCCAATCTATACATCTGGAAGGCACATCACATGAAATGGTGGGAACAGGCTCAGTCTTCAGAGGAAAAGGCTAAGAATATCTTTACCACTTGCTCCAAGATAAGCCCTTCATGAAATGAATCACTGTCAGTGATGAAAATGCTATGCATTACAAAATAAAATGAAGTAAATTCTTCCTATACTGAATGCACAATATCACATAATACAAACTCGAATGAGAAAAAAAAAAAAAGCAATTGAATTAAGTGATACCAGAGTCTCATAAATTCATGTTACTTGTCTCTAAAGAAATTAAGTACCATAGCATGCTCCATCAATGACCCTACACATTTTTGCTAATATTTTTCCATAATTGATGTCACAGACCTATCTGAGACTAATGACATTATGTTTGCAACTTTCTAGTACTCTCATCAAGGAACTTGGAAAATAATTTCCCAAAGACTTCATCTGTTTCTGTCTTCATTTTCATGAACTCATATGTCTATGATTTATTTTCATTCTAGTACGTAGGTCACAATGAAAGTAATACCTGCTATTTACTTCCATGGAAGTAAACAGATACGAAGAGCACAATAGAAGTACTTGATAGAGCACACTCTCAGCTACAAAATACTAGTTTCCCACATAGTCAGCACCATGTACATCCACCAGTGATGAATAAGAACCTACATGCTGTTATCATAAAAGTCTGTACCAGCAGAGGTGAACCACTGTTGCTGTCACCACTGCTGAAATGTACCACCCACTGCCTCATTGTGCTCACATCTGTTGTTTGGTCTCTAGAAACATTCAGCAAGCATTCATGGATGTCAGTGGGTGCCATTTTTTTCTGCATGGAGGAACTGAATGACATCCTTTTGCTTCATATGCACTTCCATGTCAGACATCATTCTGTCAGACTGCCTCTCTGCAGCCATCTGTCACACTGCGACAAAATTTAAGGGAATATCAGTGGAAGGCTTCTACCTGTATTGTCACATCACCCACCTCTGATGTTCCGAACCAACATAATAAAATATTTTTTTTATTATAAATAAAATAATTAATAAAGATTATAAATATATAAAATAATAAAATAATTTTGGGACAGCCCTCATATTTTCTTTTCTTGGGATGCTAGAAATTTTACGATTTAGTCTACACTGTGTACACCACACCACCAAAACACTTGAGAACATAAATTTGTTCTCAGCTTCAAGGAGATGGGTAGTCTTTTTAAAACTGATGCAAACATCTATAATTTTAAGTTGTCAGCGAACTCTTTTCCCTTGGGCTATATGAAAGGGCTTACAGTAGAAGCATGGTAGGAAAGATGGAAGCACTGAGAGAAGGGTAAAAGAAAGTCTGCTTGCAGCCTAGGTGCACAGTACAGATTGGATTGACAAGACACAACCTGAGTGTGACTAGGTCTTTACTTCCTCAGATGTCCCAAAATATTCCACGTATTCCTGGTTCCTACAAAGACCTTACTCTGCTCTGACAAGCTATTCCAAATAGATTTACACCTGCACCACTGCACAACTCAATGTCACTGTGAAAGGAGCCTGCCAAGGTTGAAAGATTTGTAAAACTGGAGACTTAATTTCTTTCCTGTTCTCTTGCTTTTGTTGTTTTGTTATCTCCTCTGCCTACAATCAGAATTTGGCAGTCCAATAAGAATGGAAAGGGAGAGGCAGGGAACTGTCAGTCAAAGGCCCCCTTTAATTTCAGCAGTGCTGCCAATGTTCTCTGTTCAGCCTTAGCACAATGCTGCCCCTGCTTCCTTGTCCATAAAATGGAGCTATGATTAATACCCTGCATCTTTTATCAGGTAGTACAGAGCACTTAAAGTGATAAATACTATGTTAAGTGTTGATAATTGGTTTAAATAGGAAGTGTAGTCCTTGCTCTCAGCAGCTTGCCATCTTCTGTCTCTTCTTGAAATCTGTTATATTATTAGACTTTTTTAGTTTGCCAATATCCCTTTCTGATTATATTTTTCATTTACTATATATACAGTAGTAGAATCCTTTGTTAAATGGAATATCCTTTACAATTTAACATTCAACAATGCTAATTATGTTCTTGTCTTTCTTATGCTTATTTTTAGAGATTTCCCGGTACACCCCTCACTACAGTTTGTATATATTTTTAAAGGAGCCTTCTGTTTATAATTATTTTTACATTGACACTTAAACAAACTTGCATCTGTTGCCTTTTTTCCCACTAGACTGAATCGGGATGGACATTAATTGCCTAAGCAACTGTTTCCCAAACACTTCCTAGAGTCTCCTCTAGATTCCCTCTACATAATAATATCTTAACCAGTATAATACTAACCAACATTTGTTAAAGCATGTCATGTTTTTCACAAAGTCATATTTCCTGCAGACCAAAATGTCCACTTTGTTTCTGTAAGCCCCCAAGAGTATGTTGAACTAATGATATTGTAATGTTCTAGGTGTTTTGTTGTTTCAGCCTTACTTATCATACTTTGTATATTTTCTAGTACTTGGTCCAAAATAGCCTCTAACCATCTGAATGCTTCAATAAGCCATAAAAGAAAACAATCCTGATATCCCTTTCAAAATGTGTTCCTCCTCTTCTTTTTTTTTTTTTTATTGAGTGGCATCCAAATCAACATCTGAGTAATTAAAACTCTGCCAGGATCAAATATCCTGTCTTGTTAAAGGATTCTCCAGCGTATAAAAACATTTGCTGATTCTGTGATATTTTATTTTAACTACCCTTGAGATGTAAACTCTCTCAGTAGCATCCTAGAATCAACTTACCATTTTATGACTCTAATTTCTATACAGATTTCTATGTCAGCCATGATATTCCTTTTCACAAATCAACCTTCTGCCAGAGACGTTGTCTTGTTCGCTGCTTTAATTTAATTGTTAGGCAGATTCTGTATTCTACATATTATCTTTCTTCAAAAAAATCCTAAGAGTAAATTCTTAATAAAAACTTTTGTGTAAACAAAATATAATTAAATACGAACATAGTGTACATGCACAGGAAAAAAAAAAAAAAAAGGCAAGATGCATACACATAGGATAAAAGAATTCATACAACTACTTCAGAATCTAATTTAATAGCCATGCAAAATTCTGCCTAACTTCCTTAGCTGAGTTACAGGGTTTTGTAGTCACAGGCTCATGATTTGCCCTTGCTGTCAGTATAAATGCAGTTGGTAGAAATGGATATCGGTTTACCCTTTCAAGTGGAAAATGGGACTTGATAGATCAGACAGACAGAGCAAGAGAGATCAGAAAACAAGTTGATTAGATTTTTGATCCCAGAATCACTGAAAAATGAGGGTGCAGCTCTCAGGGTTGTAGCAATGCACCACTGAAGGAGCTGGTGTAGAGAGAAGGGACATCGGTGTATAGAAAAATATCCTAGTCACTGAACTAAGACAGTGGAATCACAGGGAAGCTACGTGGACAGAAAGGATGAAAAGCCTGCACAAAATCAAGGGTCTTTGTGCAGGATTCAAACACAAAATGGGATGAAGAAATATATATACTGTGATTCCTGAGTATCCCTGATTCTTCCACATATTCTTTTTTTTTTTAATTCATCTACCACCAGCAAATAATAGAAAATTGTTTAGTATTTCCTTTTATTTTTGCAAATACAATTCTACATATGAATTTCTAAAATACTTACAGTTGCATATTCCCTATATTCATTTCAGGAATGCAGCAAGGTTCATCTTCCTAATTTCTCTCGATGAACTAATCAGCCTTCTCATTATCTTCCCTAAGATTTGGCCTGTGTTGAATAATCATTTTCAAATTAGCCTCATGCCTCTTACTTAAAAAATTATCCAAAAACAAATCAGTTCTCTTATTCCAGTGGAACTTCAATAGTGTCCATCTTTGTGCTATAATCCCCATCTTTTCTTCCTTTTTTTTCCCCATGCATCTCCTTCTAAGTTACATGAAAATGGCTAAAAAGCCTTTAACAACTTGAAAAGTAAATTTATTATGCAATTTCTATAACTAGCATCAGAAACCTGTGACTGTGATAAATATTGAAAGAAAGCTTTAGATAAGTTCCAAAATTCTGAGAACCCTCAGATACTTCCCATTAGGATTCAGATGTCCCAAACTATGGCACCATTTTAGCTTTTAAAGCTTTAAAATTCTCACGCTCCACAGCTTAGAACTACACTCAGGGAATTTCAGCATGAGCATCTATGATGGTTTCAATTGGAGTACAGGAAATCTAGGGCCAGGTTTAACATTTTGGACCTTAAGGAACCAGATCTTACTCAAATCACGTTCTCCTGAGTCCTGGGTCCAGCTACACAGGGCACAGCTGAGGTTCATAGCTACCCTCAAATACCTGGATGCCAGAATAGCACCTGTACAAAGAGCAGATGTAAAAACAGGTCTGCTTACTGATTTGAACCCAAACACCTTTGCAGTGATCCAACAAAACAAGTTTGGTATCTTAACATTGAACTGAACTCTTAGTTCAATGTTCTGAGCTATCCTAAGGCTTGACCATTCATGCTCTACCCTCCACCACCACACCATCTCAGTTTTGGTTTTAAAAAACAGAGTGTTGATAGAAGTTTCTAATATACCAAAAAAAAAAAAAAAAAAAAAAAAAGACTGGTATAAACATCTTCCATAGAGTTTAGTTTAAATCTTCCAAAAGAAATTCACAATAACAACCCTTTCACATTGGAAATGTGAAAGCCACTGGAACAGGCTGCCCAGGGGGGTTGTGGAGTCTCCTTCTCTGGAGATATTCAAGACCCGCCTAGACGCCTACCGGTGTGACCTGGTGTAGGGAACCTGCTTTGGCAGGGGGGTTGGACTCGATGATCTCTGGAGGTCCCTTCCAACCCCTACAATTCTGTGATTCTGTGATTCTGTGATTGGCTTTTGTTTACATGATGATCATGGTGGAGATGTGACCATGGAGCTCACCGTATGCTGATGCCCTGTAGAGGATATTAATTACCACATTGTTCTTTCATCTCTCTTGGCAAATTGCACATCAGGTAGATGAACACTTGCACCAAAATGTCACTGTTACTGAAACTCTCAGTTTCTTAGCAATATGAATTCAGTATACACATTGGGGTTAACTCATCATTGGAAAAGATACTTTTTTTTCTCAGTTTTTACATTCATTGAAGCAGTTATCTGTTCATTTTTATATTTGTATTCAGATGGCATTACAATTTGGAGAAAATTCATAATACAGATTTAATTATAAAATTTGTCTCCTTAAAATATATATGTATAATTCTTTTAATTTTCTGGAGGCTTTATGAATTTTAGTTTAAGCAATCCGCATTTGATCTGTCTTCTCCCATGGATTTTTTTCCAAGTAATAAAAGTGAAAAATTGAGAAAATAAGTTGAAAAAAAAAACAACCAGAAAGAAAATGAAAAGTAAAAGAAGAATCGTCTCTGATTAAAGATGCATTTGCTTTTTCTAAGTAAGTTCTTTCTCTCTCCCTAGAATATTTAAAATTGAATAGAGCTTTTACCTTGATTTTTTATAACCTAACGGAAAAAAAAAAAAAATCCACTTTCTAGGCTTTTGACAGGGTCTTTTCTGCAAAATATAGAGACTGGGAGAAATATTTCACACTTTATGCCCCTCTAATTGTTATGGCTGTATTGTAGCTAAGGATGGGCAGTACATGTCCATCCTTTGATGAAAGAAAGAAAGGAGTGAAAGAGGAAGAAAGACATCTGGATTATCTTCACATTGAACAATACTATTTGAAATCTTTGTTATTTCAGCAAAGCTTATTTTAGTTAATTCTTGGTTTTCCCAGAACAGGACAACTCAGGCCAAGAGAGTGGCACAGATACAGGAGGTCCCTGCTCATTTTCAGCGCTTTGAGTGATGAGGCTTTGCAAACTGTTTCTGAGATGATTAATGGCGCATTTGACTCTGGGAGGTAATTATAGGTTTTGACGAGAATTTTGAGACTTTGGGGATGAAAGTGACTGTGAAGGTTTCACTGAAGAAACCAACCCCTGACAGGCACAACATGCTCATTACAGAAATTCTGAAAAAGCACAGAGATCTGTAAAATAAGCTAGATACAGAAGAACATGTTTTTATTAACCCCACTGCTGCTGATGGCAGATGCATCCTCTTTGTTGTCTGGGGACTAATATGATTTGTAACCTCTCTAACGGTAGTCTTTTTAAAATGCAGAGGTTGATTTTCTTGTGAACTCCCTCTCATCATCCTTCCTTCACCCTTTTTCTTTTGAGGGTTAGGTGAGGGGGAGTGGGGGGAGGGAATATCAAATAAATAGTGTCATGGGAAATAAATTATGACTGATCAGAAAGTTCTTCCCATAATGCAACTAGTTCTATTTGCTGTAATCACCTTTATTGTTTGGGCTTCGTCAGTGTTAAGAGTAAAGAAAACATCAAAGTGGCATATGAATTTCTGAATCTCAGAATACTTATTTTCTGCTAAGTAGGAGAACTGGAGCAAAGCCTAATTAAAAGGACTTTCTCCAAGGAAAAGGTCCTTAAAGACAGCAGGACTTCTGGTAGGAGCTCTTAGTGTCAGCAAGTGCTTTAGGCTCTTTAAAGCAGCAGCTTTTGGCATCATCAATCTACGGTCAGAGCTGACCACAGCATTACTTCAACAAACTGACCAGGCTATTACTACAGACTGCCTGACTTCTCAGCTCTTTGGGTTACAGAGGGGAGAAGCCTGCAATTACACAACAGAGTCTGAATATGAATTCAGAATAGAACTTCCCCCAGATAATTTTTTTCCAGTGCATAAAAGCATTGAAATGGAAGTCTATTCTAGTGACGGGCCATGAAAAGACATATTGTCAAATCCAACTGCATTTATGATTCATATGCTCCTTTATCCACCTTGCTGCTATTAGGTACAGACCTAGTTTCAACAGCATCTTCCGGTTCCTTTGTGCTTTTTTTCAACACAATGCAGCTGTAAACCTGCTTGCTCTGGCCAATTATTTGTGTTATTTTTTTGCAGTGGCAAAAAGGGAACCCACCTCTCCTTTCTCAGTTTGGTTAATAAAATAGGAATATGTGGGGCACAAAGGAATCACAAAATTCAGTGTGGAAGAAGAGGCATGGGCCAAATTCTTGAGCTGCCATAATCCAATGGCGATTCAACCGAAAGACGGCAAATTATACGAAGTGGAAGTCCATCTCTGAGATTCTGCAATAGCTGTTTTGCCAGAAAATAATATGACATTTTTAGGTTACATGTAACAGCATTCCCAAAAATATATCTGTCTTCTCAAACCATTTGACTGAATTTGTGAAAAAGAAGCATGTGCACAGGATTGCTTTTGTTGGATCGTTTGTATGACCATGTCTTAACTGTGAACGCATGCACTGGAGAAGCTTATGAAGAATGTCTGGGAACCAGACATACACCCTTGACCAGAGAGTCAGCATGGGTCCGCTTTACTTCCCTTCAAAGCCCTCTCCTGGGTTTTATATTAAAAATTAAATCAGAAGTTTGGCATGGAATTCAGTTTGGAAATAAATCTAACCTGCAAAGTCTAATGAAAACCATAATAAACAGAACCGAGGTGAGGAGCAGAGCTACTCTCAGTGGTGCAATTAGAGTTTTGCCTCTCCAAGCAGAACTGAGTCCTTACTGTTGCTATCCATAAACACATACCCTATCACATGAAAAAAAAAAAAAAAAAAAAAAAAAAAAGACCTAAAAAACCAAACAAACAAAAAAACAAACCATGTAATTTAGGTTACTTCACTGTGTTTAGGCACCTAGCAGAAACCAAGATTAATTTACCCAAAATTCAGATATTTAAAACGTAGAGATTTCTTCTTGAGCTAGCCATCATAATATTTCATTGCTTTTGGGAGAGGAGAGGGGTAGGGGGAAGGGAGAAGGTGGGGGAGAGGAGGGAGAAGGGAAGGGAAGGGAAGGGAAGGGAAGGGAAGGGAAGGGAAGGGAAGGGAAGGGAAGGGAAGGGAAGGGAAGGGAAGGGAAGGGAAGGGAAGGAAAAGAGAAAGGATCACTGTCTAGAAATGCCTATTTCAATATTGTCCTCCACATTTCAGTTATGTAAATCCCGTCTTTGGCCTCCTGGTCTCCCATTACAATCACTGAGAAGAGCAGGCAAGATGATCCAGAGAGCCATTCAGAACACTTGTGATCCAAATAGTTCTTGTATGATTCTCATCACTATCTGTACTGATTGAAAAGGGAACCCAAATTGAGAGCAATCACAAAACGAACCCTATGAGACTCACCCGATGCACATCACATTGGATCTTCAGTTACCTGCTCAGAATAAGATAGAAGGCATCTGGACCTACAAATTTCAGTTCAACAGAGCTTTGTGGATTATACATTCACCCCAATACCGTCATTTAGTTGTTTGTTGTTTTTTTTTTTTCTTCAAAGAAAGTGTGAGTGGAATAAGAATTTTGGAGTAAAATAACATCTACGTTGTTTTGTGTCTCCACCTGTTAACATCCAGTT
Source organism: Alectoris magna (assembly GCA_030625065.1). Taxonomy (NCBI): domain Eukaryota; kingdom Metazoa; phylum Chordata; class Aves; order Galliformes; family Phasianidae; genus Alectoris; species Alectoris magna. The sequence goes on from CM060560.1 coordinate 99,931,417, forward strand.
TTGCCTTCTCTCCATTGTGAGAGAAGCAGATATGAAAAGATCAAGGTCTCAAGACTGGGCAAGTGAACACCAGCAATAGGCAGATTACATGCTACAGAGTAGAAAAAAAAAAAATGATGCAAAAGAAGAAGCCTCAGTGGTGAGCTTAATTAAAAGCCCGCAAGGAAAAATGTTTAAAATTTTAGAAGAAATTATTTCTTTCTGCTTCTCCAGCAGCTTTTCACAGTTGACCAACATTTTTACTGAAAGCAACTTCAAAGTTATATTCATGAAAATTGGCAGAAACTGACCTTTACCTCTCCACGTAAAATACTCACATAAGAATTGCTTGTTTTCATACAGTCAAGGCACAGAGTACTTTGGGATTCACTAAGCCAATTGCAGATAATCAAGGGTCAGATAGAAAGTGGCTCATTTATTTCAGCAGAATTAGAGTATGTAGATACATTTTCTAATAACTGCTGTCAAGACATAAAATAAAAACTCAAAAAGACATCTGTCAAATAAAATTTTAATAACATATGAATCAGAATAAGTCGTGGCCCATTGTTTGAATTTTCCAATGGTAGAAAAGGAGGTTAAATTCAAATAAATTATTCATTGAGAATATTTGCTCATCACTAGTATCTCTCTGTATAATTTAAACAAAGGTTTACCAGAGAATAAAATGAGATTTTAAAAAATATTTCCTTGAATCTAGATGATCCCTATCTCATTCCAAAATAATTATTAAACATTTGAAAAAATAATAGTAATGCATAAAGATATATTCAACTGGCAGATGAAAAATGCATTATTTATTGCTTCAAGTTATTGATGAGCTTTCATACCACCTCGTCATTCTGTTTTGCTCTGTCACTCATGAGCTATAAGATCATCAGTAACTCGTAATAAATAATGTATCCACAGTCAGTCCTTTGGGTAGCGCTCGTTACATGCACATGGGTAGGCACTTTTTTTCACCAAAAGAAATGGTCAGCACATTAAGCTAAGCACATCTGCAGAGGTTTCAAACATACAAGCAGAGAATGGGGAAAAAAAAAAAAAAAACACAAAAAAAACCACCAGAAAGCACTACATTTTGGAAGCATATGTGTATTTTTCACTGTAAGTATGCATTGCTAGAATAATATGCAAATACAGGAAGTTATAAAGGGATCTATTCAAATCACTCTGTGTGATAAACCCGTCATATATTTTGGTTCCTCCCATTTTTACTATAATTCAGAATCATAATAAAAATCCCTTTTAACGGATTTGATGTAAGCAAAGGGGACAAAAATCGATACAGATTCATCTGACTATTTAACTGCTGAGCCCTACAAAGTGAATAGTTTTGAGCTTATGGAAAACATTTGGATAAGGTTAAAATGGAAAATAAATTCAACTTCTAAGCTATTCTTTAGAAAATGACAATTGTAAACACTATTGGACTGAATGGTTGTTATTAGTAGGAATGGATGGATTCTGATACAGCAATATAATTTATAGTAAGTAAATCTTTTCATCCTATAACACAAATATACATCACAATGAAAGGCAAATGCAGAATGATCACTGACGAAAATGCCCTGCATCATATTTCAAAGTGATATGCAGTATAGCTATTAACTCTTTCTTCAACTAGTGAAGTAAGAATTGTTCTGGTTCATGTCAACAGTAAAGGCACAAACAAAATTGTTGACATTACCCTGAGTAACAATGTGCATTTTCAAAAAATGCCTGGAAGGAACCCTTTCTACATGTTTTGTCCTCAGGGACACAAATTGCTGGAGGTAGGTTCCACAGCCTGTTTGCTGCTCTGTGCTGGATTATATATTTTTCTATTTTTCTGTCCACGTTGTTTTATAATTTACTGTGCAAGATCTGCTTGGAAAATATCTCAGAAGAAAATATGAGTATATTAGCTTTTTAAACTAGAGAATATGATGAAATGTATAAGCAGGAAGAACATAAACAGTAGTTGCATTAAAAAAAAAAAAAAAGAAAAAGAAAAAAAGAAAAAAAAAGAAAAAGCTAATGTGATTTTACAACAATGCAAACCAAATATTTCCGTAGGGTGACACAATATTAATTCTGTTGCATAAGATCCCAGTGACAATTTATGTACAATAATATAGTGATACTTTGAATAGTCCTAATCCTGGATACCCAAGTAAGACAACTTCAAGCTGGAACACAGAAAAAGAAGGGTTTATAGGATAAAGCAAGTACTAAAAGGGCTTCCTTTGTTCAGTTCAGAGGAAAAGCTGCTATGCATGTAAGTAGATATGTATAATTTTCAGATGTGCATGTGTGTGCGTTATGGAAGGAGAAGGATAAACATTTGAAAGAAAAGCTATTTACACTAAAAGACAGTGTAGTGTTTGGCACAAGAACAAAGAGAAAGTAAAACATAGCCTCGAATAAGCTTCCACTGGAAAAATGAGAAGATTTCTATAGGAATGTAGTTTTGAAGCAAATTTCCAGTAGAAGTAATATGCACAAAGAGCCTAAATGGAAGGGGGTTCAATAAATCTGTGAATGCCATCACATAACACAAGGCAGACCGTGTCTGCCCCTAACGACACCAAGAGCCCTTCCTATGCTCTCATGGACTACAGTGGGATTTTTTCCAAATAAAGGCTAGTGCAACTACACACACAATCACAGAGTCTCAGTTCTTAATGAGTAGAAGAAAAAAAAAGAAATAATTTTTTAAAAAAATGCAAAAATAAAACAAAATAAACAAGCTTCCCCCTCCCCAAACCTCCCAGCTGCTCTCTGAGTGCCCAGCATTAGAGCCATATGGCCAATATCTTAGCAACACACAAAGAGCAATGCTGCCATTTTTATTTTTATTCATTTTACATAGCACCTTACTCCACATCTGAGAGCTAAGAGGCTGCTCACCTGGAAGTAACATACACATATTGCTCTTACATACGAAAAGAACCTGAGGTGGCTATAGAAACAGCCATGACTCACTGACTTAAGTCAATAGGTCTGGTAGATAAAAACATGGAAATAAACAAAAAACTGGCATGCTGAATGTCCTATGTACTTCCCACTGACTTCAAAGACTTGTGTTAGGAAAAGGTCCAAATTAATTTTGTGTGTGTTATTAAAGTTTTCCATCATGCAAGACAGAAATAATCAGAGGCCTCAGTACTGCAATGAGTTCCACAGCAGCGTATATGTGTAGACACCCCTGAAGCCAGGCAGAACCTGAGCACGTCAATCCCAGTGTACATGCCTGAGGTTCGGAGGCTGTCGCATGCTGAAAATCAGCAACAAAACTCTGCTCTAGCGGAGTGCAGCAATACAGTCCCCAACATGGGCTCATTTTACACAGTGTTCATGAATTGACCAATTACAGCAGCAAGCCACCTAAGTGCCTGGATGTCTTTCCTAAGAATAAAACAAACTACCTCAATCCCCACAGAATCTCATTCTTCTCCTTTTTAAATCTGATATCTGCTGTGATATCCCAAAATTCTATATAAGAAAGCAGCAGCCTGGAATTTCTCAAATGTGTAAATTTTTCATATTGTGCCTGGACTGCTACAGCCTTACCCAACCAAGTGCATCTATCTGTCATCTGCCAAGCAGCACTTGCAATTTGTTTACAGTCAACTGCAAGGAGATATATAAACTTCCCCAGATGAGGAAGATGTTGAATTTACACAGACAAATGACAAACGAGCTCAGAATGAGAATGCGTACAAGAATAGCCCACAGTATACCATTATATCATGACATAAATATATGACAACTGCTCCAACCAAGGCCCATGGCAAATGTTTCTATGTATGTGCTACCACCTCTAGAGCAATTTCTTTGCATTATAGTTCTTTTCTTCTTTTTTATTTTTTTTCCCTTGGATGAGAAATTCATTCTAACACAATAATGAATAAAAAAAACACCTAGCAGAATGAGCAGACTGTGCTTTACTAGATCAGTTGCAGGACAGCAGTATGATCATTGAAGTTAATGTATCTCTTTTCTTGTGGATCAGCTTCCAGATAGATAGCAGTGATACAGTCCATCAGAAATATACACAAACCTATAAAGACCCCATGGTAAACTATAAGAAGAGATAAACTCTAATCTCACTATATCATCGCATCTAGACTCCAGTCATAATAATCAGAATAACCTACCACATATATCTGTAGAGTAATACAAACCAAATCTTTCAGTGTACTTGAACAGCAGTCTTTCATAAAAGGAGCAGACTCTGTATAATTGTTAGCGTGGGATGCAGGATTCATTCTGCCAATTAACATTTCCAGTTCTTTCAAAGATTGAAATTATGCCCCTGCCAAAAAACAAAACAGAAGTTTTCTGGGCACAAGTGAAATCATCTCTAATCCCCCAAAATCAAGCTTACACTGTGGGAAATGTTGCATAAATCTCGGACTAATTCTCTGGAAGTAAAGGAGTATCTTTGAAAAGAAGGAAAAAGTGGCATTGACCATGGCAACTTCCTCAGTTTCCACAGATTGCTGCTGAAAACAAGAGTGACAAAGTCCTTATCCTATTGTCAGATACATTTAAGAAGCAGTTTTAGAAGGGTAGCTTTTCAGTTTCAGAAGGGTAAGCTTCCATAGCCAACAAAATCTCACCCAAACATACTCAACTCAAGAATTTCCAAAATCGTACCTTTTCAGCTTGAAGCCCATCCATGTCATCAACTATTTATGTGTCTGTATTATTTTTTCTGGGAAACTGCAATTAGTTGAAGGCAATCAAAAAAGGAATCTATTTTTAGTCAAAACAGATGTATGACTTAGATTTCTTTGCCAGAGAGAGCTGAAACAAGAGTCACTGCCCAAAACAGGCCAACCAATATTAGCTGAAATCTAACCAAAGAGTTTTGACTGAATGGGATTTTTCTTTTCAAGATGAATCAAAAACATTACATCAGAAAATGGAGAAGTCAACAAGAAACAATGTGTTTCTCAAAAGCACAAATGGGAAACCTGGAGAAAGAGAGATCTAGATTAGACAATTGAAATAAACTGTAAACTGTAACTAAGGACTGTAGTCCTAGTTTTGATTCTTAAAGTGTTCAGAAAACTGAAACTTTGTTCTCTTTTTTCAAGGGAAAATGCAACAAGGAAACACCTGACTTGGCCAACGTAATTCTAGCTCTAATAAATATAATCCATAGGATACCAATTTGGTGTAACTGCTTGGTTCCAAAAAGTTAATACTTTCTTCTCTGTCAGTAGAAATGTTATTGATTTTTTCATGTCTCAAAATTGTTATCTAAAGGTAAAGGAATAACAAACCTGTAATTGTCCCCAAATTTCAGACAAGACATCTTCTCATCAGCTGCTCCCTGGACTTTCCACTTTCATACTGTCAAATGTAATCAGAAAAGGTGGCTGGAAAGGAGACACAGCCCATTTGTACTGTGTTTTTATTGTGTCTATTATGAGGATTGGAACTTCATATTAAGCCCTGGTTCTTACTGCCCATTCAGTAAAGATGTGACCTTTAGTGCCATGTCCACACATCTCTTAAATACCTCTGGGGATGGTGACTCCATCACTACCTTGTGCAGGCCATTCTAATGTTTAAACACCCTCTTCATGAAGAAATGTCCAGTTGAAACCTACGTGAGTTTATTTCCCTTAGTCCTATCACTTGTCACTTGATAAAAGAGAAGAACTTTCTCTTGTAGCGACCACTTTTCAGGTAATTCTACTGAGATCTTTCGTCAGCCACCTCTTCTCCAGACTAGACAATTCCACTTTTTTCAACCACTCCTTCTAAGTCTTATTTTCTAGTCCCTTCACCAGATCCATTGTTCTCCTCTCTTCTCTGCACATGCTCAGGTAGTTCTAATTTCCTTCCTGAAATGAAGGACCCAAAATTGAAAACCATACCTGCGGCATGGCTTCATCTGTACCATGAGTAAGAGATTATTCTTTTGTACCATTGACTCAAAGCTTGCTGAAGGACACAGATGAACAAGTCCAAACAAGTTCTGGTCAAGGGTTGAGAAATCATTTGTCTGAGGGACACAGATGGACTAGGCCAGAGGCAACAAGAAAGAGATAAGCTGCAGATGAATGGCTGGGAAGCAGTCTTTCGTGTGGGCTTCTCTTGAGGAAGACGACCATCTCAGGGGGTGCTGCACATGACTCTTACACAAGCACCCAGGGGTGTCGTGTAGGCAGGAAAAAAAGGAGGATAAAAGAGGGATCAGCAACCATGAAGTTAGGTTTCTGACATCAGATTCCTCATGTGAGACTTGCATACTGAAGAAGATGCCTGCATGCTGAAGAACAATAAGGTGTCTGCCATCAGATCCCTCACTACAGAAGTCCTGCTCGCTGATGGACTCTCCTGGACCTGCTACCTGAGTCCTGCTGCCTGCACCCGGACTTACCCTGCAGCTTCTTCCTGCTACACGCTTGCTGCCCAAGGCTGGCCACCCTGATGCTGCTCTCCCCCCCACCCACGCTTTTGCCTCAGACCATAGGAACATCTTGCAACGGGACCACTGCTGGATCCTGGTGGTGACTATCCCTGCTTTACACAATTCTTGCTTTACACAAATCTTTTCTATCACCTGCCTTCCCTTCCCCATCACACTAAATCATCCATGTTCCCCTTCCCCATCTCCCTGATTAAGGTTTGTAATAAACTGGTTGGACCAACATTTGAACTATTTTTCTTAATCTCACACCGGGTATACATATATCAAAGAACCACCCCTCCCTCCTATAAATTGAAGTGAGACACCTTGTACAGAAGGACAATCATTTTCCCAGTCCTGCTGGCCATGATATTTCTGAAGCAGACCAGCACCCCCAGGTGAGGATTTTACTGAGTAAATTTCCAGCCTCTCTTCACAAGCTTATATCACTGCACGACGGGGTCGTTGTGATCCAAATGCAAACCTTTGGTGCATACATTTGTTGAATGTTATAAGATTTAACTTGGCCCTATTCAGTCCCTCTACAGGACTCTCCTACCCCCAAGCAGATTGACAGTCTTGCCTGTCTTGGTATCAACTTCAAGCTCATTGAGTCCTCACTGGGTCTCCTCATCCAGCTCACTGATTAAAACATGAAAGAGAACTGGTCCCACCACTGAGCTCTGAACAACACCTCTCATCACCAGACGCAAACTGGATTGTACTTCATTCACTAAAACTCTTTGAACCAGCCAGTCAGCCAGTTCTTTGTCCAGAAATGTGTTACTTTTAAACATCAAAACCTTTATGAGCTAAACACTCAGTGTGAAACAGATTCCTTAGTTTGATACAAAAAGGCTACAAGATGATAGACAGAAACTGCCTGAAGTTACTCTCATCCAAAAATAAGAATTGCAATTATGAGAAAGAAACTTATGACCTTATGCAATCCAGTACACAACACAATTTTCAGCTTCAAGAATCATATAATTTACATTTACTGTTGCGTAGCCCAGAAGAGCTGTCCTCACTGTCAGGTGCAATCAGAGTAATTTAAGCACCTAATCACTGTGCTAGTTTAGATGCCCAAGAGTATTGCCTCCAGCTCTTCCTCCAGCTGCAGTTCTGCAAATCTTCCCCAAGACCTACACTGCATTTGTTATTTGTGTGGAGGTGTCTCAGATACATAAGGACATCTGTCTAAATGGTCTATATACTCATGTCTAGGCAGCTGAACCTCAACTATTATGTTTTCCTTGTACCATCTTTTATTTTGGGGCAATTATGAAGATTATAGTCTGTGTTTCTACACTGCTCTGGGACAGGTTCTATAAAAAATCTTAAAAAATAGAAAGGTTGCTCCATCTTAACAACCCCTCTGTGTAATAAACAGCATAAAGAGGTCATGTAAGAGCTGAAAATTGGGCCAAAGAGAGTATATTTTCCTCTGGATGCACAGTTATAATTGCTATTATGTTTAGGGAATTGGGCTTGATCACTGAATGGAAAACACTTTGCAATTAAGAAGGTTGAAAGCATAACTAGATTTGAATAATTGATGTTAATTTCCATTTGCAGACAAGACTATCACAATGCTGAATCCAAATGCCAGGCACTCTTCTGGTCCATTCCCTCATTTCTTGTTGCCGTAAATTGCAAGGTAATGATAACTGGAGGGCCTTGCACAGAATTGCTACATGGATCATATCCCATTATATTTCTGAAATCAGGAAGAATCCATTCTTGCATCACTCATGCTCATGAAGGAACTTCTTCCCTTATTTGGTTATACAATTAACTTGAATAAAACAGAATATAATGCCCTGAAAACAATACTAAATTAAATGGTAATGCAGTAATCCATCAATTACAATGGAGCAACTAATGGTTTGAAATAGCTTTGTACATGAGTTTCTAGTTGGATTAATAATATAATTAATGCTATGTACTCACCATTAAAGTAGGAAATAAAATATTGTTTTAGTTAATATCTCTTTGTCATTGACAAGGAAGTGCAATGCAACCAAAATGAATATTTGTTGTAATGTGGTGCCTAAGTATTCTCATACTTCTTAAAGAAAATAAACAAACAAACAAAAAAAAACACCAAAAAAAACCAACAAAAACAACAACAAAACCCCCAACAAATAAATAAAAAAACACAAATGATTAAAAAAGAAAGAAACAACACATCAGAATTTGCCAAGTATTAAAACACAATTGCTACTGGAATTTCTATAAATATCAGCACCAGTGAGCATATTTTTAATTACTTTATTTGCCTTAAATGTGAAAATAAAGACTCCAGCTTTGTACAAGTTAGAAAAGAAGAGGGACATTTGAGTAATACTGAGATTTGGTACCTTTAGTTTTCAGGTAGTTCAGTTATTTTGGAGACACCACCAGGAAAAACAACAACAACAAACAACAAAAACCAGAAAGAAGAAGGATGTAAATTATCTGGCAAGATGGACTAATAAGGTACAGAAAAGAGTCTATTTGGAAAAATGAAAGGAAGATTGCTCCTCTGCTTTTAGATGTTACATATGTGGGTAATCAGTTATGTCAGATTTTCACACATTCTACAAACATCAAAGTTCAACTATAGGAACCAGAAGTCTCATGCTTGCGTGGAACATCCCTTTCATGACACACATGTGAAACACATTTTACACTTTCCTGTCTCCTCCACTAAATCCTGCATATGAATCACCCTGTTAGCTTACTTGATTGGCAAAAGCTATTCCTTTAGTGGTGAAATGTCCACCAGCTCCATGTTATAGAGCCAGCCATTCCATACTGACTCAGCAAATCCCAGACACAGTGGCTTTTCCACGTCTGCTGTGGGAGGGAGCAAGAGGAATGGCAAGAGGGAAGAGGGAGGGCAAGCTCCCTCTCTGTCACAGACCCCACTCAGGCACTTGCTCTACTGTGGAAGGGAGGCTCCTTTCCTTCCTTCGGGGCTCTCCTGCATTGTGCATTGCAAAGCTGCTACCAGAGAGCCAAAGCACTGCCAGAGCCTATGCTATGCCCTGAAGGTGACACTGATCAAGTGATCTACAGATGGTAGAAATGCTGACGTTCAAGGGAAAAGCCATGCTGCATCATGTGATGTGCACAAACACTCTGTGACTTTGAGGCTCACTTTGAGGCCCACTGCTTGGCATGCCTGTAGTGAAGGCAGCCCAGCAGTTAAGGCTACACTGCAACAGCCATCCAAGACTTGCAAATAACATAAAACACAGCTATAAGAAATAATCCAAGGCTCTGATTTTGTGCTTAGCATTGAAAAATTACCCAAAAGAAACTGATTAGCATGTGCTGTGAGCTAAGGACTCTACATAAGGTATCTATAAGCGGAGTCAGGAACACAGATACAATTTGTTGTTTAGAGTGGCTTTGAAACAGATACAAAAAGTCTCCATCACACAAAGTGTGGCTCAGAGCCTTCTCAGGAAAAATGACTTGACCCTCCATATCTTTGGACCAATGAACTGGAAAGCAAAGATAACTGTACCAGCTTCCCCGCTTTTCACCTTCCTCTCTCTCTGTTTTTTGTCTTGCCCAGCAGCTGAACAGATACAGTTGCTTCTGAGTTGTGAAAAAGCAAGGAAATGCCCATTCTGCTTCAACTCCTGATGCTTTCCCCCGACTCCAGCAAAACACCCCGTGGGCAAAGTTAGTCAAACAGACTGGTGGCACAGAGTCCAGGGTCACTCATAGCATAGAAAGCTCACCTGTATTATTTACAAGAATTATTAGATAAAATTTTGGCCATGGAGACACAAGGAAGCATCCTGAGATCATTAAAGCTCTAAAGTGCATGCAAAGCAGAAGGGTGTATTTTAAAGAGGTTATCAAAGGATCTCACATGTATCGAGCTGTCCCTAGCAGAAGAAAAAGTATTTATGCCTGCTAACATTAATGGAAACTGCAGAGTAAGTAGAAAGGGATTTGATATGACTGTCTCTGAAAACTGGAGAACATATGGTTCAGTAATGTTGAGATTTTAATTTGGGGGAATCTATACATTTCACATAAGAAGCATAGCCCACTAGATATCTTGACCAATAATTTGAAAATCTTTAATGTATTCACACAGATATATTTTTGTTATTTGTAATTTAGAGTGGGAGGGCTGGTAAGGAAAATCAGCTTTTCTTATTATATTTCTTCTATGCTTGTGAGGGAAAAGGAAGAAAACAATACAGGACACAGGAAAACCCAAAGAAGTGAGTTGGGATAAAGGTTGAAATACATATATGAAACAGTTTCCACTGATCTTGTGCAGTTTGTGTTTCAAGTTTTAACTCTTCCTTTCAAACCAACAGTGTTTTTATTTACTCGGTGCTTGTGGAAGAACAATAAAAATGCAAAAAGTATTAAAAAAATCAAGCTTTTGTGAGATAGCTTAAATAAGTTAAAGAACATATCTTCCCCAGTTAACATTTTCTTTTCAAATATTGAAGGGCATGTAAATGCATTTGTGGATACGCCTCTGTGTCTCCCAAGAAGAGGAAAAACTGCGTGAGAATCTTGGAAGAGGCTTTCTTTGGGGAAAAGAGCACAGGTGGGAAGTAGAGGGGAAAAATACATCAAGAGGGAAAGAAAAAGTCGTTTTGAAGTCATTTAGGCTTAAGGAGAAAATTGCTCAGGGATTTTTTCATTGCTGTTGTTTGGTAGCTGTCTACAACTAGATGTCTTAACATCTGCAATGGATTTGAATAATTAAGGGAGTGAATAACTAGCAAGAGAAACTCATTAAATTATGAATGGATATGCCTTAAAGCCCGTAGCAGGAAAATACTGGTTCAAAACGAAATGTGTGCAGGTGTAAAGCTGTGACCCTCTCAGAAGACATAGCTTCCCAGCTCTGTTTGGTGTGTCTGGATGGGGGAATGAAACTGCAAACAACCCTATGTGATCACCTTTTCCTATAATTTATTGACTGCTGTCACTTCATGTGGCATTGCACAAACACTGCCCTAGGGTGTTTATCCTCTAAATCAGATACAGGTAATAGAAAACAGACAGAAAGTACCAGGGGAGAGTCCAAACCAGATGGAGATAATCCATTTTACATCAGATGAGGATGTGACTTTCTCTTGGGCTGATTACTCCTCATTAGAAGAATGCTTTGCTCAAGAATTTAATTGAAAAGTTGCCATTGGTTCTACCAAGACAAAGAGCTCCCTTGCAGGAGGTACACAGTAATTACCACAGCTATAAATTAAGACCACTCAGAGATGCCCTGTGACTACAGACAGCATAGCTGAAGTTCTGGAGGCAGAACAACCACTTCATGCAGTGGTATCCCTGAGGAATTACTACGTTACCAGAGTGGCTGTTCTGCATTTGCAGAACACACAGCATGCCACGCTGACCTGCCGCATTTTTCAGTCAGCTTTTATATCTGTGCCTAGTCTTGCTGCTTACAGCCTTTGTTTTACCCAAGAGGAAAGAAAGAAGCAGAGTGATACTAATGCAGTCTTTTATCTACTTCAGCTATTTAAACAGCAAGTTCTTAATGGGTCTGACCATGTTTATAAGTAGGAGGGAAGGATGTCATGATCTGACATGTGCTGAATAAGTCCAGATCATAAATTTTGGAAACTTGCTGACACATCTTTTAAGTCATCATAATAAATACCTCCAGAACAAAGAGACCGGGATCATCAGGTCTGACAGCTGCCTAACACCCTGAAAGTCTTCACCAAAATTGTTGTAAATGGTTGATGAATAGAGAGGCTGAAAGCCCCAGCGACTCACATGAGCGTGTTTGCCATAAAAGGGCCCCGCTGTTGGTGTTCTCCCAGACCTCATCTCAGGAGAAATGTGCAAAACATTTCCAGACACAAGCTAAAAAAGTTTGCAAATCTTAAAAATACCCCAAATGTCATGGCCCATGGTTATTAGTTTTAAAACTTCCTCAGTCTCATGTTCACCTGCACTCTTTTTAATCCCTCCATGTTCTGGAGGCTATAAATTATCATTCCGTTTCCCTGCACCTTATTATCTCTTCTCAGCAGTAACATCTCCTCTCAGCAGTGGACCTAACGCTCTTTGTCTCATGGTCTGAGATTCAGCTAATTGAACTCAGCTTGTATTTAGCTTTGAAGTTTGTAATTTCTTTTTCAAACCTGAAAGGTGTGCAAAAATGGTTATTTCTTGTGTTTACTGGAAGTTTTAGCAAAAGATATTTTCTCTGTCTAAAAACATATTGGACTGAGAATTAAGCACTCGAAGAAAAGCTAGAAGGAATCTTCTACAAGCATTTTCCATATATATTTTCATGTCATAATTCCATATTTTCATGTAAAGCAAAACAAACACCATTTCAAGCGTCTCTGCTTATCACTAGGCAAATATTTCCAGTTGCTGAGCTGAGACAGCAATCTAGGCTATATTTAGCACATGAAGGAATCTCAGCATCAATATTGTAAGATATCATTCTGATCAACTCAGCTTTTTCTTTCTTTTTTTTTCCCCCAAATTAATCTCTTCTGATATATAGCGGTCATTTTTGTTACTTGGGCGCATAGTGCTCCACTGGATTTACATCTAGCCATTATGCACTGAAGGGCAATTCACCAAAGCAAAATGTTGCCATTTGCTTCAGTAATCTTTTCAAACTGGATTTTTGGAATTCTTGTTCACATTTTTTCTATTTTGCTCTGTAATTAGGTTCACTAGGATGAATGGACACTTGAAATCTAATGTATGTCTGCGTGTGGTAAGTATGGTGGAATAGGACCATGACAGTGGGTAAAATAAGCATATTCTTTTGTTGCCACTTTTCTTAAGCTTTCTTTTGCTTAAAAGCCTTATATAAAACAGCCATCAAACAATGAATATGATGAGAAGACACAAAATGAGGCCACAAATAACAACATAATTCAGATTAAGAATCCTAACCTAAGATGGCCTTCAGAATTAATAGGCCATTCAAGGAAAAAGAATACCCTCAATAAAAACAAGTATTTGTGGAAAACCTTCCCTTTATACCATTAATTTAAGAAGTGATTTCAGTCCTGAGCTGCTGTTTTGCATGCATTTTTGTGCTTCAATCCACATATATGTGGAAAGAGAAGCTAGTGTGGTACATAATGATATATACAAAATGAGTAAGAAATATTGCTGCAGTTGCAAGACACCAAAACTCAGCTGCTAAAACTGCATGGTGCAGGTTGATTAGTTATGTGACATTTTCAAAATTACCACCATATTTGGAAATTACTGATGGATTTATTTTGGAAGTCACTGGTAGTAGCAGTGTTAGTATGTTATGCATGAAGATAGCTGATAGCAGTCTGATAGCTGTAAACTGTAGTATTATTATATTGACCATTTATAAGATTCACTCATATTTACATACAGAAATCACTGTAATTTGTTGGGATTTTTTTGGTCTTTTTTTTTTTTTAATGGTACTATAACATTTTGGAAGATTAGATGATTCACACTATTGCAGGGCAGCAAAGAGTCACGCTCTCTGTGGTGCCACTTCCTTGAAAAAAAAATGGTGTTCAGTATTATGAGACTCTCTCAACGGTTCTTCTCAGTTATGTAGTGATTGACATTGCCCCCTCCAAAGACTTCTGAACAACTGGCTACAAAAATATCTTTTCTAATGATTTGTTATGTTTCATTCCCCTAGTGTCTTACCCTTCATCTTCTTGGAAAACTTCTCAACACCCAAAAGCCTGGGTAGCCTCGCTGCTAACAGGATTTTGTTCAAATTGTACTTGCTCTTACCTCAGTAGTATTATTTCTGGTAACAGCTTTCCTGAAGCACTTGCATTTCTTTAAAGTCTTCTAGTTAACACAGGCAAGGGACACTAAATACAAAAAGCAATTACAATAATATTAATAATAATAATAATAAAATTGAGAATCCCTCTGTGTAAAGCAAAATGAGATTTCCCTCCTGTTGTAGTAGGCGACAGCGAGGATTCGTGATGTGACGTGGTAGGACTCTCCCCTTGCTCGGTGTCGAAGGGTTAATGTATGCATAAGGGGCGTAGACGAAGTAGGATAGGTATATAGGTAAATTGCACGACGCAATAAATGCCATTTTTCTGCTCACCATATTGGTATTCACATGCAGTTCTTTGGCCCGGGTAGGTTTTACCTGATAGTCCAGCACAGGCGCAGAGCTCAAAGAACATGGGTTGCCAGGTGCACAGCAACACCCTCCATATAATTTTGTACTCTGTTAAAACACACTTGAATGTATGAATACCTGAAAAGCCACTTAGCAACTGGGAAAAAGTAAAGGAGGATGAAAAACAACACTGAACCAGGGATTTTGTCCAAAGAGGGATTTTGTCCTAAGCACTCAAAAAATACAGAAAGACCCAGTTGCATAAGGAAGGAATTTGGCCAGGCTGAATCAGCAAGGAATAGGTGATAGGGAATGCTCAGAAAGCAAATGAGTGATTAATCAACAAGTTACAAGATGAGACATCTAATAAAGAGATCTCTTATGCTGCGGAATGCTAGAGGGTAAAAAGGTGTCACATGCTGCTGCAAATGCAACTAGCAAGGCAGTGTCCCACCCTTAATTAGAAGAAGGAGCTGCATATATTTTTTCAGCTGAGCAAGTAAACCCACAGCAGAGTTCATTCTTGAAGCTCCAAGGAATAGAAAGATAAGAAAACAATCAAAAGACTTGGTATCCTCTTTGGCCACTACCAAATCAATGACTGAATCAATTGATATTCAACTTGTTCACTACATATAAATACAAATAACTGAAACCAATTTTTCTCCTGACGCTGAGTGTCAGGAATGTCCAAGCTACTGTAAGGGAAGAGTCCATGCGGAAGGCAATGGTTTCTCCTGAAAAGTATAGGTTGGATGACCATAAAATGTTGGAGATTAAGAGGTATAAAACAAAATTTGATATCCATTACAGGCTGAAACAAAGCAAAATTATTAAAAAAAAAACAACAAAAAAACAAAGAAGAAGAAGAAGAAGAAAGAAAAAAGAAAAAAGAAAAAAGAAAAAAAGAAAAAAGAAAAAAGAAAAAAGAAAAAAGAAAAAAGAAAAAAGAAAAAAGAAAAAGGAAGACTATAAGATTCTATATTCATCTCAAATAGATGGAAGATATTTTACAACAAAATCTGAAGTATGCAATGAAGCCTTTTTCAACACAAAAATTATCAGGTAGTCACTACTATTTTTACTATGTCCATGTCCTAGACTCCTTAGACTGACTTCTTTTAGGTAGTTGTACTAGATAATACTTCAGTTTAACAGTTACTTTTGCTACCCACAGTCTCTGAAACAGTGGGTATGACTCTGCAATTTTCAGCAAATTAGATGTTTCAACATAATCTGCTGAAAATCTAAATAGAAAGCAAGGAAAGACACTCTAGAGCCAGACCTTTATCCATATTTAGCAGTTACAGATTACAGTTTGGAACCAGTGAAATATAGGTTACAGACTGATAACATCTGGTTTGACAGAAAACGGAAAGTTTGCACTTATGTGAAAGGTAGGTGTACAACAAAGCAGACAGTGCTAAACAAAAGCCTTACTGTGATTTTGAGGTGAAGAAGCTTCCACTAATTCCTGAAAAAGACACTAAATAGTCCTAAGGTCACACAGAGCAGCAGCAGTGCCAGAGGCCTGCAGATTGCTGCTCTAGTCCAACAGGCACATGCTAAAAATGCATCACTTCCCATAATGACAGTGGAAGACCACAGACAATGCTCCTGCCATCCTGTCAGACACAACAGGCTGAGACTGCTCAGCTCCAGGGCTTGGAGAGTCTGGAATAATAGAGCTGCTGAAGTTTATGGAGAAACATGCATGTTTGCAAAGCAACACATGGCACTTTGGATATTGCAGGAATATTGTTGGTTTACAGGAGGGAATGTGGCTGTGAAATCTCTCCATTCGTTGTGATACTACTAGTTAACACCACTATGGCTGGCTGCAGAATATGGGAGTAGGAAGCAGTATCTTTAGGAAGGCGTTGCGGGAGAACTGAAATGCTGCAGCTGGTGTGCTTTTTGGAGCATTACATTGCACAGCAGCAAGCAGCCAGACTTCATGGCACAAAAACTCTCTAAGCCCCTGATTTGGAGGAACTATTGGCCAGATGTGCCATTAGTGAATGAGAGGCAGCCCAAGAGACAGCTTAGCTCATAAAAAGCATGGTGCTTCCCAGGGGGAAAGGCCTGTCCTTCTCTCACAGTTTCTCTTCCCCACAGATTTAGCTGGGATTTTGCTGAGTTTGCTGCCATCCCCTAACAAAGATATGTGAAGGGTCCAAGGATTCCAAGAACTGACCCCCCAAGCAAGGTAAGGAGCAGGTGCCCTTGCCAGGATTACCAGAAAAATAAGGAAAGTGAGAATGGGCCCCCCACCCCCTTTCAGTAGCAATGAGCTATTAATTTGCCTCAGCCGTGTCTGGTGGAACAACAGCCTGCAATCAATCTCTGCTCAGCATTAACTGCAGCAGCAGAGCGTTTCTGACAGACTAAATGCACACAATGAATGGCAAGGAGAGATAGCAAGTGGTTTTGCTGTGCCATTTTCCCATCTTCCAGTTCTGGAAATTGAGGAAAAATGAAAACAAAGTAGCATCCTACCCTAATTTTGGAAAATTATTTCACATTCCTCTGGAAATGCAAAATCTGCGAACTACTAAAATTTTTCCCTGGCACAGAAGCAATAAATACTAATTACTAACCACTTACTAGGTATGCTTATTGGCTGAATCAAACACATCCTGCAGAGGAATCCTTGCATCTGATATGAGGGAGGCAGACATTGTACTGTAACAGGAATGAACCCAGTGTCTAGTAATGCTGTATTCTTTGGAACAGATGTCATTTTGTCACAGCTGCTGACATAATTTCAGGGATAAGAAGATTTGGAGATTTAGTCCATAATGTTTTAAAGCTAAACGCATACTGGATTAGAGCTTTAAATTTAAACATAAGCTAGATATGGCTTTACAACATGGGGTGGTATCAAGCATATCCCAAAAAACATTTAGAGAAAAAGAACATGCTATTTTTTCAATTTATTGTAACCATGCTACTACTGTTACTTCTGTTATTATTTTACCATCTTTTATATTATTAACAGCTATTTTCACAGAAAGATGTAGGCAGAAAACTTATCACAAAAGTGCTGTTCTGTAAACAACAAAAAATAATACAACTAATGAGGCTTGCTTTCCTTGGATTAAAGCTTTATCGAATTCCATGTCTAGGGTGATGTTAACTCCAACGCAAGCTTTTCTTTGTGAGCAGGTCTGCTTAAATGAACATTTCCCGCTTGGATTCTCTGGTGTCTGGTAGTATGTGAGCTCATGTTGTAGGATTTGTTTTATTCAAGGATATGACAAGGTTTCTGTTCTATACCTAGCCATGTGTTTTCGGAGAGTTCTGTGACAACTACAACTTTCAAAATGTTGTATCTCATTCAGTTTTGACTGGATTAGCCAAACAGTTCAGAATCTATTTGGTGTAAGTAAAGAGATACTGACTTATACCTGCAGACACAGTAATCACCTAACCCTGTCTGAATAGATTACTTTTAGTGGTTTTACATTTATTTAACAAGAGAACTGCTACTTTTCTACTGAAGATGAAGTAACATTTTCTTTCAAAAGTCCCCATTAATATGAAGCTAACCCGCTTGGTTATGGATGTGGGTAGAGAAAAAGGCTTGAGTTTTATACACATTCAAATAAACTAAAGGAGGGGTTGCACACAATGCTCTTTGGTCTACTACGACTAACATAGTGGTGCTTGAACTATTTAGGCCAGTTTAAAAGCTAGATACACCTTAATAACCATGCAAGCTGAAGCTGTATTGTTGACCATAACGCAGTCTGCACACATAAGAGTGTACCCCTTTGTAGGTTAAACAATCTCAGAATGAATATACATAAATGTATAAAATATATACATAAATTTAAATAAAAATGAATAGTCCTGACCTCAGAAAATGAGTCAACTCAGACATAAAACTTTACTCTTACTGTGAAAGAATACTGTTCTTCAGTTCTGGGTCCACAGAAGACTAAATACAAAATTGTCATGGTTTTATGACTTTTGGTTATCGGTATTCCACATCATAACACCATGTAGTGCACTGGGAGTTAAAGAGTTAATGCTCCAGTTCCAGGCACCTGTCTGGAAGAGAAGAAAACATTCCCCAGGGGGCTTTGCGGTCAGAGAGGAGATATAACCCCTAGCAAGGTCACGAGACGTTCCCTTCTTTGGCTCTCCTCCCTGCAGCTCAACCCCACTGCGCATCTCACCTCAGAATTATGGTGAGGTCTTTCTACCTTTTGGACACTGTCTCTCATTATATTTATTAGCTTCAATTCTAATTATTTTTTAGTATTATTTTTTAGTAATATAATTCTAATTATATTTAGTATTTAGTAAATTAGTTTGTTTCTCCTCAGATCATTGCTGCTGTTTTTAATTATTTTGGGGTCCCCTGTTTCCCCTTTCTGGAGGCGTAAATTTGCGAATCCCTCCACCCCACTAGTCATGGAAGTGGGCCAAACCAGCCCATAAACTGTTGTCAGAAATGAAGTTGCAACTGAATTTGAAATACTGCGTAAGTAATATTTTTACCAATTAAAGAAACTTAAAAGGGCTTCTGTTCTATCTAGTTATCTAAACTCTACATCAAAGCAGTACTTGTTTTCTGTTGAGGTTTGTTCATGTCCAAGCATACTGTAGAAATCTTCAAATGCATAAAGCCTAATTATAGCTGGATGGTTTGAAATGAAGTCTTCCCCTTGCAGGACTAAAACAAGAATTCCTAATGCTTTTGATAATGATTGAGTTCAGTTTTATGGGCGTTTTCCAACCTTTAACTAATACCTACACAAATACCTTCTTCTAGACATAAAATCACTATTGGAGAAAGCCCTGCAAATGCTCATCTGTCCCTATCGCTTTCATTTAAGAAGACTTTTGAATGAAAACCTCAGGCACATGAGCTGCTAATGGTCCAAGGTAGTAGAAAGAGTTTCATAAAACCTACAATGAACAGTCTGAGCCCTCTGACCCCTTGTAAGAGACTTTAGTAACTTGTTGATGATCCTTGACTAAATAGCTGTTCACTGATCACGATTATTTCTGCAGTGAAAGGCTTATCCTTCCTGCTGTTTTTTGTCTGCACCTAAAGAATTCCATTGCTACTGCTGTTCAAATGGTTTAGCAGTTAACACACAACTACTTGTCTCTTGCTCAAAAACAAAAAATAGGATAAAATACTGTATTAACAGAGTCAGGCAAAACTAAAATGGCCAGCATTGTGTGGGGATAATAACTATGAGCACACAAAGAAGCACTTGTTACTTCCACAAACACTGCAGCATATAGAACATCTTCCTGTCTTTTAAAATAGCAATGTATAAAAACTTTCTAAAATACTAGTTAGAAGTCTAAAGGGAGGAACTAGTAGATTAAGGACAACGGAGTATACCATCAAATAGTTCTTCATGGAAAGAGATCTAATCTTTTCGTACAGAAATGTTCTCACATTTTTAAAAGTTAAAGCAGTTAACTATAAGTTACAATAGGTAAAATGGGACAGTCCTTTCAACTTCTGTATTTCTTCCTGACTGACTCTTTAGGAGGTATGCATTTAATCTCTGCAGGAGCATCTGAGTCCTCTGAGTTTCTCACATAAAATTTAAAATGTTCTGGAATAAATTCCTGTACAATGTGTACTCAAGTAGCACTAAACTTACTCAATGTTAATTTTGATTTTGTGTATTCATCGATTTAAAACAATTTAGCACCATATCAAGTTTTTTGAGATAAAGCTTTTCTACCCAAATGAAATAATTTCCTTCTCATATTCATGTAAAAGGACATGTTATTGGATCTCAAAAGAGTAAAAAAATTGTATGATCATCTACATACAGAAGTAGATTTGTGGCTGATATAAAGTCACCTGATATAAAGTCACCTTCAGTAAGTTCTGTTTAACTTAATGATAAAAAACTAGCCAAAGATAGTCCATCAGAAGACCATACCCAACACTTTTCTATTGAGGCTCACTGAAGCTTCCAAGCTATGGGAACTTCTTTGGGTTTTTTTTGTGTTTTTTTTTTTTTTTCCCCTGCTCACTCTCTTTGAATACTTTACTTTTTCCCTTAAGAATATTCTGGATATGGTCTTATTCCAGGATATAACTTGTCATGGTTTTATGATTTTTGGTTACCGGTATTCCGTATCATAACATCATGTATTGCACTGGGAGTTAAAGTGTTAATGCTCCAGTTCTGGGTACCTGTCTGGAAGAGAAGAACTACATTCCCCAGGGGCCTTTGCGGTCAGAGAGGAGATATAACCCCTGGCAAGGTCACCTGATCTCTCTTCCTTCTTCTCTCTTCTCCTTCACCTCTCCTTGCAAGAGCATGCATCACTTCAGTATTACTGTAAGGCCTACATCTTACAGACAGTCTCTTATTGTATTTGATTTATTTGCTTCAATTCTAATTATATTGTATTATAGTGTGTTATCTTGCACTACGATACCATATTTAGTAAATTAGTTTATTTCTCCTCAGATCGTTGCCGCTGTTTTTAATTATTTTGGGGTCCCCTGCTTCCCTTCTCCGGAGGCATGGATTTTGTGAAATCCCTCCACCCCATTAGTCACGGAACTGGGCCAAACTAGCCTGCAAACCGTTGACAAACTTTAACTTTTGAGTTCCCTAAGAAATACCTAAAACTTACTTGTTAGTCTCTTTCGACTTCCTTAGGAAAAACAGCTCTTTTCCCAATTACTGTCATTGTCTTTTCCATATTTTTTTTTCCTACTGAAATATTAAAAATAAATAGACTTTTATAAGGCTTGAAGGGCATTAGCTCCCTTTCTGGAGGCTCCTCAGGGCTAGGCTGAAGAAGACAATACCTGGAAACTAGTTTCACATAAGAACTGGTTGCAAATATATTGATAGCACCAGGCTGCATTGAATTTTTCATATCCTATGGACACCAAGCCATTCCTGTTAAGTGCAAGGTGAAAGAAGCAGTTATGTTGTCCTTCTGATCTATTAATTCCTACAGGTGACTATCATCTTTTCTGAGTTCAATACACAAGTAAAGCCTTGTGTGCTGAATATTAATTCATGTATTTGTTTCTATTGATTTCCTGCTATGGAATTTTCAGAAACACATGAATTGGAGACGCTTCTAGCTGTCATTTTATAGTCAGTCAGATAAATGGTTACAGACCAAACAATGACACAGTGAAATCCTCATTATTTTAAGACATACTTGTAAACTAAAGTTATTTTGGTCCTTTGTTGATTTTCTCTAGGACAGAGTAACTGAAAATGGGAATTTGTTATCTTCAGGTTTTATTAATTCCACTTTGGTCTTAAAAATTCTTTCCTGGCCAGAAAAAAAAAAATCGGATAAAAGGCCTGAAATACATACCTCTACTGCCTTGCTTAGGATATGAAAAGTATTCACGAGTATAAAAAGGACTAATCTGTATCTCCAGACCTAAGCCAAAACAAAATGTTCATTCTAGGGTTTTCAGTTCCCCATGTAACAGATCTAGCAGGAGGATCATTGACTTCAGTGGTGTGTGGTGACATACTGGGAAGGTATCTAATATTTGGCCAAAAGGTAGGTTATGATTTATGGTTCTCTGGCTCCTGAATGGCTTCTTCTCTGGGTGTGAGTGCAGTGCCCGCACAGCTGTGAGGATTTCAGTCTCCTTGAAGTGGGACAGCAAGGAGAGGAACAGAGGAACATCACCTGTAGGGAGCCCCACTGTAGGACAGAGACTGAGAAATATGCCGGAAGAGTCTCAGATATTAACATGTGGAGGTTTTCTCTTCTTAATAAACTTAGAGAAAATCTCTGAACTGAGTCCAATGTTGTCCATATTTGCAAAGACTCAGTGTGCAGGAGGCAGGAGACCGGTTCTATCTATCTAACAGATTTTTGGAAGTGACAATATTCTAGGTTGCCCGTCAGAAAAAAAAAATAAAAAAAGGTCTGGTTTGACAGTCAAACACACCATTATTTGTACATGTATTTTCTTTCTTTCTTGTTTTTTTGTTTTTTTATTTGATGTTTTTTGTTGTTGTTGTTTTTGTTTTTGTTTTTTTTTCTTGAAGAATGAGAGGTTGGCAAACTTACTTTGCCTCTGCCTCTTGAAGACCAGCCACCACAACAGCTGAGCATCTGATCCCAAGTGTCTGTCATTACAGATTTATTCATTTATTCATTCTAGATTGTGGCTCATTCATCTTTTGCTGTTTTCTCTTTCATTAACTAACTAAATATCTATAAACATTAGTTTACAACCAAGTAAGAACTTTTTCTTTGGAATCATGATTTTCCTCGTTATATAACATCACACTTATAATCCAACTCCTGCTCCTTTTGACAGACTAATGTGACATAGAATTCTATAAATCCATTCAGACACGATACTCCCTGGCATCATCTATGAGAGAAAACAGAATGCTATTCTAGCAAACCTCTCACAAAGGAGAAAGACAAGTGAAGACGGAGACCGGTATCAGTGACAGAACTGATTATGCTTTTACACTGCAGCCTCCTAAGTGAGCTTTGGCTACCAGAGTAACATCATCTAGAAACTAGTTTCAAACATATTGATGGTTCCAAGACTGTGTCTGTCTTATCCCATGGACACTGAGCTCTTCCTTTTTATTTGTTTATCTCTTTTTAAATAGAATTAGTAAATAAGTACCCCAGCTCAAGACAGAATAGGGAAATAAATCTTTATCTCAGGAAATATAGCTGAATTTGAAAAAAATCATGATCTTTTAAGAGCCAATAAAAATGACCAAATGTGTCTAATGTTTCAAAATTCAAATTTTTTCACTGTTCACAAATAAAAACACATATGTAGTTTTTTCATCATATGTTTCTATACATGTTTTTATACACATACACAAAATGCACAGACATGTAATACTCAGCACAGCATACTCTTCTTTCCCATTACTTCCTATTGCCCAGGAGCAGACTAAATACAGGTGGCCTCATAATAGCAAGCATGAAAATGACAATCATTTTTTTATTGTAGAATAATCTGCACTGTCAGATGTACCACCATCTGTGTTATTCAGTACCACTGCTCACTGCCTGCTGCCACCAGCATAGGCCCATTGTTGGAGAAATTATGAGAAGAGATGCTTGGCTTTATGAGAGAGCTTGAAACCGGTCCCAGAGTCGAGCACAACATAAACCCAAAAGCTGGGCTGTATTCAAATAGTGTCCCCTGCTGCTATATAACCATAGGCATATCTGAAGAGGACGGTCTCCACTGTTTCCTTGTCAGAGGCCAACAAGAAAATATAATGAACAAGGCCAGAAAAATGCTTTATATAGCTGTAAAAGAAGAATTAAAGACCCCAGTGACTCAAGCTTGCTTAGAACATTCCCTTCTACAGCTGTCATTGTTGGGTATTACAGAAAAACTCCTAGTACCAAGCCTGTGCCTGAATCAAACATCAGACCTACACTAACAATAAAAAAATTGCCAAGCCCCAATTATTACAGGGGGAATCCTCACAACGGAAAAAAAAATGTCACATTTCGGGGACCATGTCTTTTCATTTTCTGTTTCCAAACTGCTTTAAATTCACGTTCTAACAAATGCTGGTCACTGCTAACATCAAAATGAACATTCTCTGTGCAGAAAAGTAACTACCAGAACATTAATACCTTCTATCCTGTCTTTATTTTCTTCCTTTTTCTCCTTACAACTTCATGTTAATGGAAAACATTCTGATTTGACATATACTGTGGTAGTTTAATTCTTAGTACACTACTACCTATTTTCACTTTAGGCAGTTGTATTTTGAGAATGAAAAGGTTATAAAAACTGGTAGAAAATTAAAATACTGAAGGATGTTTCCATAGCCATAATGTTTCAAATAGCTAGAAAAAAATCTGAACAAATAATTGCCTTCAATAGAAAATACATTCTAGTCACAAGTATTTTGTCAGCCTTTGGCCTTTTTATACGTATGTATTTGCAACTCAAACTACCATCAAGTATATGATAAGTAAAATTTGCCAGATGGAAGAAAGGTTGGAGGTAATGATTACAAATTAAACATGGACTAGGCATGGTCCCTGTTGTCCCATTCCATCTATGAAGGGCTTGACAAAATGTAGGAGAGGTTTCTATATAAATATGGCTTCAAGAGTGTTAAAAAGGCTTTTTCCAGCCATAATATTTTGACATGCCTTTATCAGTCAAACTGTAGTGAGCAAATGCAAAAATCTTTAAAGTGGCTTAGCAGTAAGGCTGCTTGCTAACTATGAGCTCTTCACCAGCTTATATAGCTCTCATATTAATTCCAGATAACACTACTACAGTAGTCTTCACACTTTTCCTCATATTCTTCATCTGAGACAAACCTTATTTGTTTTCTTATCAGCCAGGTCTGGAACCTTGAGAAATCTGAAGTCAAGCAATTGGTATCTATTAGTCATTAACCAGGGTTTTTCTAATGTAAGATTTTATGCTCTATTATAATAATAGAATAATGCAGTAATTCAATATCATAAAGCCATTTAATACACTGTTTCTTTGCTCTGAAGACTTTATCAGTAAAGACTGAAGTTTGCCTGACTCCAAAGTCATATCTTTCAAAACTAACTTCTTTCTTTGTTATCTCCATCAGCCCTTACCTCAGTGGAGTATGGTGGTATGTCTACATAGACATCCACGGTAAGCTCTCAAAAATGTGCACATTATAATCTTACAATCATGACGACCATTTCGAGGACTAAGGTTCTTTTCAGAACAAAGAAAATTTTCATTCCTCCTTACTGCCAAACTGCTGTTAATAACATCTATGTATATATATGCTGATCTCATGCTGATTTATAAACATTTCTTAGAATTATAAAAAAAATTTGAAAGGAAAATCTGAGCATACAATAAATCCTGAAGACTATGTCTGCAATGGCAAAAACAGTATAATCAAAGTAGATCATAACATTGAAAGAAGGATGAGAAAAAACATAAATAAGCATAAAAAATATCCAATTCTGAAAATGCTTTAAATAGATATTCATACATTTATATGATAACACTGAAACATATGTGTGATTGCTTTGTTTTTCAATTTCTTACTTTCCTTTGGTGCTATGAATAATAAAGGAACAGAAAAAAAAAAAAAAAGAAGAAGAAAAACAGAAATGAAGAAAGTGCAAAGCAGAAGATATATCTATCTATCTATTTATTTATTTATTTATAGACAAATGCAGAAAATTCTTTCAATTAAACCAACTTTAAAGGCTTTGTTAAATTTTCTTGAAAAATAGAAGATATTTTTGGTTAAAAGATGTGGTCTAACTAAATATAGTGAAACTAAGTATTGAACCTGGCATTTTTTCTTGATATGTTAAAAGGAGACTCTTGGCATTAAGAGCTCTGGAATAGACTTTCTTTATTATATACATAGTTATATTATCACTACTCAATTTTCTCTGCTTAAAAGTGGCTCTTCATCTATATTCCAATTAGTAGAAAAGCAAATGCGTATAATTGCACTTTCATATTCTTAAAAATAAATTCATTTATTGAAACTGAAGTGCTGGTAAATCTGGAGAATATGTAAAATAATTGTAGCTGTATGAAAGGAAATCTAATAAGAACTTTTCAGAGCATGAAAATTAACTGTGCTACATTAATTGAAGTTGAATTTCAAACAGAACGTGGACTCTCGCAGAGCTTCAATTGCAAAAAAGGTATGTTTAGTTCAGGATAATAACAGTGTTTGTTCTACCACAAACTGAATCTTTTACTGAACTCAAATGTCGATAATTGTCCAGAAATGCATCAAATCACACATAGTGCCTATTGTGTTCTCTGAAGTCTGATAGCAGTAACATACTGTGTCACTGTGAGAGGCTTTGTGAATATCTTTCCACCCAAATCAGTTTTACAGGTTACAAATATGTCCAAATTTAGAAAACAAACAAACAAACAAACAAACGAAAAAAACACCCAGCATGCTGAGGTTACTTCTACTAGCAGTTACTTTTGAGGACTGGACTTACAGTTCAACCGAGACCACAATTTTCACAGTTTGAGTTTCATGATTTGTCATGCAGCGCATCAGGCAAGTCTATGATTCTATAAATGCCTCAAATGACCAATTTGGATTTGTTATGCATGTTTAAGTCCACTGGAATGGTGCCTGAGTCACAAATCTTTCTTTATATTCAATGGCAGGAAAATATTCCTGATCTTCTGTACAAGGACGCAGTTCCAATCTGGAGGTTTACCTTCCGGTCTGTACTGCTTTATTTCTGTTTCTTTGCAACTGCAGACATGCATACCTTACTGTGTCAACACTGCGGATAAAGGCAAGAAAAACATTTAGCTCTTCAGTGAAAAGGCTGCCTCAAAATACTCTCTGGGCTATAATCTCTGCTATTATTAAATCCAGGAGCTGTTAAGCACCCTCATCTCCACTGAAATAACTAGGAAAAAAGGGTGGTTGGCATCTGGCAGGGATGGGATCTAAACGACTTATAGAGGCTCAGTAGCTGCTTCCCTCATTCATCATTATTTGTATTGAGTATGATTTTACGTGTAAAAAGGATTTACCAGGCTCATAACAAAGACAAAACGGTGGACTATAATGAGGATTGGCAAGAATAGCAAGGAGGAAGAGCACAGTATAATGGAAAAGAAAATGGCAAAAGTGAAAGAGAATGAGAAGAGCAGAGGAAGAACAAAGCCAGCTTCCTTTCAAAATTTCTTATTTCTGATTGGGATTTCTGAAGCCAGTTTAAACATACTAATAGAGCATCCTCAAAACATTTCTCCTAGAAACCCCCAGTGAATATTGGTTATAACTATGTATTGATGACTGAAACGTCAAAAAATTCTGAAGGCTGACTAGGTTTCCAGACCTACAGCTATTATTTCTTCTTTGCTACTTCGCTTAGTTATGTGTGTATTTTTATGTTTCTTCTGGCAACGCACTTCAGGTTCTTTTCAGTTCAGACACAAAGAAATCTTACCTCAAGTTCTTAAGTGGGACTCAGAGTAATAGCTAAGACCAACAATTTACTCTTTTGACACAGATATTTTCTCTAGCTCAGAAGCCAGCAGTACAAAGTGCAGTACAC
Source organism: Alectoris magna (assembly GCA_030625065.1). NCBI lineage: Eukaryota > Metazoa > Chordata > Aves > Galliformes > Phasianidae > Alectoris > Alectoris magna. The sequence continues at coordinate 99,958,971 of CM060560.1, forward strand.
AGGGGAGAATAAGCAGAGGGAGGACAAAAAGTCAGTGAAATAAATAGGTTAGAAACAAGAGCAACCCAAAGGTGAAATGAGTCTGCAGGTAGCTGTTGCTCAATTAATGGAAGAAATAAAGCTAAGACGCCAGTGCCAAGACAGCTAGCTGTCACAGTGTCAGAGCTTGGGCGCACCAGTTTTTACCAGGCAGAATGCAGAATGGCTTCTCCATTTCTTAATGTGGACAACTTTTGTAATCTGTTGCTGGTACAAGGGAAGTCTGCCTCTTTTGGAGATAAACACGTGCTTCTGTGCCCTGAAGACGACATGAGGAGAATTGCTCCCAGGGTAGGTAAAAGGGCTGGCAAAATACATCCAACACTACTCACTTTTGATGTTCCCTAGACTACCTCTGAGCAACAGTTCAGCATCCTCCTTGGCTTATCAAAGACTGCTTCTTTTAGTCTAAAAGCTTGCTAAGAGCCAAACTTACAAGCAGCTGCTGGAAACAATATTTTCTTTCATCTCTGCATTGCTTATTGAATATTAATGACTCTGACTTTCTATACAATCGAAATTGCTCCCATATCCTGGCCACAAACCTCTGATTCAGTTTTACCTCATTTCTACTGACAGTTTCTCAGTGCCTGTTTATTCAGTAAATCACTACTCTCCCCCCCCCCGTTTTTTTTTGTTTTTTTTTTTCTTGTGGGGACAGGTTAAGTGCCCTCCTGTTCCATTATAAGCCATAGCATACCACACTGCTCTTCCATAATTAAATATCTGCAAAAGAAGCAGGGAAGCACGATGATGGATGTGACGGAGCATGAAGGAGCGATGGTGCAGTGGGCATGTCAGCCAGGAGCCAGCACCAGTGGGAGCACACTGGCACACTCATGCGGGTGAGCCAGGGCCAGGGGAGAGGCAGAAGTACTGCGGTTTGGCAGGAACACACTCATTATTCAGATGAGATCTCTGCAGCCAAACAGAGTGCTAGAAACTACATATCTGTGAAATCAGTATATGGTTGTGGGTCATTAGCTCTACAGTATCTCTGTTCTCCATCTGACGGGGGTGATAACATTTGACTGCAATTTTTAAGAAAGTCTGTGATGAGAGGAAGGTTACATTTCATATTTGCCAGGTCTTTCTTTTCTTTGTTTTCCCCATTAAAAATAATAATAATAATAATAAAAAAAAAAAACCTTGAGCCATTGTCAGCTACAGCAGATCTGCTTTTTTTTTTTTTTTCTTTTTTTTTTTTTTTTCTTTTTTTTTTTTCTGATGTATGCTTTTTCTGGGTTAACCTAAGAAAGAGAGGGAAAACAGAGCTGGATCTCTTTCTGCATGCTATCAGCACATTATTGACCATGTCTAATGTTCAATGTTCTCTGCCAACAAAGCTGTTCCCAGAGCTACACCAAATGCTCATGACTTTGGTTTGACTTCGGAGCTTCTAGAGACAATAATCTTCCAGGGACAAATAACTTTCTTCACTCCCCACTCCTTCCTCTATTTTTTGTTTTCTATGGTATGTCTAAATATGGTGCACCCTTGTCCATTGTGATCCCCCTTGTAATTACTACAAACCCAAATGCACACTTTGAAGGATTTATATTTTGATGCATTTCACTTGGCAAGAGAGAGAGAGTTCTTTGCTGACTGCAGAGCCATGTTGCAGATTTCACACTGTATCGCTCTGAGTTGCTGGGGTTTACACCCTCATAATACTTAGAGCTTTATTACTTATTGTGGCTTTGGATCAAGAAAGCTAGAGCTCCGTGTCTGGGATTTAAAGAATCTATACCATCTTAAAATACCAAATGGGCAAATTGTCTTTAGATTTCCCTTGCTACACAATTTTTTACCTAGCTTCTAGTTGGTATGGGGACTTTTCTGGCTATTCCAAAATTTTGTTTCTCTTTGGGATAAGCGCTTTCAACTTCCTTATCTTGTCTGTCCCTCTGAGGAAGAAAATGTCTTTCAGCTGTAGATGCAGGGCAGTGCTGCTGAGGGACCGCAGCATTTTAATACCACCCCAAAGTCCTTTCATCATTACAGCAACGAAACACAAACCTTTGCATTACCATTAATGCAAAGTAATAATCACCGAGGCCATTTTTAATGTCTCCTACTGCACTGAATTGGAACTTTCCTTGCCATCCATTCCTGTCAATCACTGTGGAAAAGCTTTGCCTGAGAGCAGAACTGATTCTGCTCAGCATGAAAGTTGAACAATTCAGCTAGGAGGCAGTTCCTGTTAATATTCTATCAGGAATGACACTAAGACAGTGAAAAGTTCTGACAAACAAGAGTAAATAAATTTATACCTGTGAGAAGAGTATGCTCATACACATATTTACAGTAACTTGTAACTTACTGAGTAATGTATGATTTCTAAAAATGCAGGGAAAGGGGACCTGCCTTTAAAGATTCAGCAGCACACAATGATGCCTTAAAGTAAAAATCCCAGCTCTTCTGAAAGCCGTGTTTCACAGCTTGCACTCTGCCAGGACCTCATTGGTTTTATAATGTGAAGTCCTCAGTACAGGAGAGACATGGACCTGTTGGAACACATCCAGAGGAGGGCCACAAAATTGATCAAAGGGGTGGAACATCTCTCTTGCAAGGACAGGCTGAGAGAGCTGGGACTGTTCAGCCTGAAGAAGAGAAGGCTCTGGGGAGATAAGGAAGAAGATTTTTACAGTAAGAGTGGTGAGGCACTGGAACAGGTTGCTTAGAAAGATGGTGGATGTCCATCCCTGGAAATGCCCAAGGTCAGAATGGCGCTCTGAACAACCTGGTCTAGCTGCAGATGTCCCTGTTCATTTAATGGAGTTGGACTAGATAACATTAATGGGCCCACAAACAGCTAAATCCAATCTTTCAGCTACACCCAAATTTCTGATGCTACCATTAAGCAATGGTGAATGAGCTTTTTTGCATTAATTCCTGCCCACCCTGTTAAGTTCAGAACAGAAGCCAAGTATCAGCAACACATCTAGGCTCAGCTTAACAATACTGAAACTTATTGTTATTAAAAAAAAAAAAAAAAAAAAAAAAGTTAGCTAAAAGTAGTTACATTGTTAACTAAGCAACCATGTTCTGAGCTGCAACTGCAATCAGCCCTATTCACTGTGAGCCAGTTTGCTGTCGTGAATGGCACTGATTACCCATGGTTTATAAGACAATCAGATAACACAGTAGTTCATATCCATTTTATAACTATCTAACAGATCAGTAAATGGAATTTTAATTTAAACATACAAATAAATAAGCAATATGTCCCTATTTTTCTGATTTTATGTAGGTAAATGTCAGCCAATATTTCCACCTAGAATCTCCAACTGAATATTACCAGGGATGAATTTGGCTCAAATTCCACAGACTAGAAAATAACTTCAACTTTGATTTTACTTCCTGTTACCTTTTGTGACTTACTGAGGGTATCAACCTTTTACAGCATAGCTAGGTATAATCTTGTATTTTAAAGAATCCAAATCCACTGCTTCTTAAAAAAAGGGCTTTATTACTGTTATTAGATTCTATTTTAGTAAGTGTGAATAGGCTGTAAAAATCCACCTGTGTTAATACAGGAAAGCCATAATACTGGAAAGTAAAAGCAACTTAGTAATTCCTCAAACATTCATTACAGATGAAATAATTTTGTTTCCTTAATATCTAAATTTAAACAAGAACAACAAAAAAGTATAAAATGTCGAAATATAACACTAATCTCCATCACCAGGAATCACCATGAATCCACAGCAACTCATATTCTGCTAAAAGTATGTGGGGGTCTTTCTATTGAGACTGCTTTGGTACCTCTGCAAGGCAACTGTGACAAAGCCTGCAGGATAACAGCTCTAATTGTTTAAAATCATTTCAGAGAAGAATATTTTTCCTGAGCTACGTGCTAATGCTATTAGCTCCAGTAACCTGTCATACTGAAGCTGTCAGACGTTGTGGCAGCAGAGTCCATGACACCAAGAGAGAGGCAGACCTGAACAAGACCAACAAATCAAGGATGAAAGGGAGAGAAGCTACAGGCCTGCTCTACTTGCATAACTTGAGGTGAATATGCAATACATATTTCATCAGGTTTAATCCATCGTGATTCTGAGTAAGCTTGGAAGCAAGAGATTACTTGTCAGTTGGTTATATATTCCAACTTAAAAGGGTTATTTTAATACTGATATCAGTATTACTTGGTTTGGACAGGTTGAAAGTTTGTCCTACTGTGACTAGAATTGGGAACTGCAGAGAATACCTTACACTCCTACTGCCAGCACTGTATCTTGTTTCCACTGAGCAACAAGCATTATAAATCCTTGCTGTAGTTGTAATCTGGGGTACTGTCCAGAAGTCATGAGCAGAGAAAGATTTCTGTGAGTCACCTGGATCCAGGATGAGATCTGATCTGTCAGAATTACTCCACAGCCTACTTCAGATTTTTCATTAGTTTTTATTAAGACGTATACAGCTGGGTTACTGGTGTCCAGTTCTTGAACTTAGACATAGCAAGTATCTAGATAGCAGAGAAAACACATTCAGTACTGAACACTGGGTGTTACTGAAAATATCAAGAAAGATTCAGGGTATAAGTATCAGAAATAGCCTAGCCAGCAGGAGCAGGGAGTTGATTATCCCTCTGTACTCAGCTCTGGTGAGGCCGCACCTTGAGTACTGTGTTCAGTTTTGCGCCCCTCACTACAAAAAAGACATAGGGGCCCTGGAACTTGTACAGAGAAGGGCAACAAAACTGGTGAGGGGTCTGCAGCACAAGTCTTATGGGGAGCAGCTGAGAGAGATGAGATTGTTTAGTCTGGAGAAGAGGAAGCTCAGGGGTGACCTCATCGCTCTCTATGATCCTATTATTATTAATATTAATATTAATATTTGTAAGTCAGCCATTTTCTTGCTAGTGCAAATTACAACTGGAGATTTTAGGTCAATGTGTTTCGTAGAAATGCTCATGATAGGAAACATCAAAAAATAATAAATTGTCCGTTAAAACGTTTAGTGAATGGCAGTAATTTTATAAATAGTACTGATTATCTCTTTTTTAGAGATTCCACATAACACCACCACCAAGAACTACAAAGAAGTGTCCACACGCTATTCAAATAAATGTATTAACAAATATTTTGCTTTCCCATTGTTGCAGTTTCAAACTCAGTTTGTGTTAAAGTGCTGCGACCATTTATGGAAGATCTCTGTTTTTTAGGGAAATTTGCAGGGATACAGTTTGTTTTAGACAAAGTATTATTTTTTACATAAAAATAAAGGTCAGCTACCATAGCTAATTGCAGCAGTAATGAAAATGTTCTGCTGAGCAATGAAATATTTTTTTTCCTACTTGGTGTCAAATGCCTCTTTAAATTACCTAAATTAAAACAGTAAGAAAAATAGCACCCAGTAATCCTTCAACCGTCAGGTATGATAAGGAATTACTGAGATGTGAATTACAGGATTCAGAGAGGAAAACAGCACCAAGAAGAAAACACCTTAAAATTCAGGGTTATAATTCCTATTGGGATTGCTTAAAAATAGCTAGGGCTGAACTGATAAGGATAACATTTTATAGGTTTACAAGTACCAGATGTACATGCATTTAAAGGATTTACAGAATTGAAGCCAATGACTTTTGGAACAGAAGTGTGAAATATTATGAATGGTTTGGTCACATTCAGTGATGAATAGGGATAAATTTGTGCTTAAAATTCCATAGTGTTTGCACTGCCCTAGGAGTACTTTGTGTTATGCATACCTTTGATGACTTGTTCATGAACTACTCTCACAGAATTAGTTTGATGGGACAGTAAGAATTTGGCCAAATTATTTATGAATGAGATTCAAATTTAGAAACGTTAGCATCTCATTTTCCTGCTAATATAAGTACACTCTAAGCATTAAAAAAAATATTCTAAAAATTATCACCTACATCACATGTATTATATATAAAAACTTATCATTGGCAAGTTCACATTAACTTTTTACAAAGCCATACTCAAGAATTTATAAAAGTAAAATTAAATTATATTAAAATTTGAACTCAAGCTATAGAGACTATAGGAGCTTCTTGACACAGTATTTTTAAAAATATAAAGGCTGCTCCAAAAGTGATGTCTCCCATCTTATTATGCTGGCCCATGATGCCAGAGGTGGATGTTGGCAGTTGAGGTTGAACCCACCTGCCAATGTCTCATTACATTTTGTTGTTTTGTGACAGAGGGCAGCAAAGGGACAATGTGACAAAATGGTGTCTGACATCGCGATGCAGATGAAGCAAAGGTGTGTATCATTGAATTCCACTACCCAGAAAAAGATGGCACCCACCATTCACCAATGCTTGCTGAACATTTATGGAGACCAAACAGTGGATGTGAGCACAGTGGGGCGGTAGGTGGTGCATTTCAGCAGTGGCTACAGTGACATGAAAGACAAGCCATGTTCCAGATGGCCATGCCGATTCTGAATATCACAGCATGCGGGCTCTTGCTCATCGCTGGTGAAAATGCATAGCTAATAGTAGCGTCTATATTGAAAAATAGTGTTTTGTAACTGAAAATTTGCTGTACCCAATAGTGTTATTGTGCTCTTTGTATTTGTTGTAGTTTACACAGAAATGAATAGAAGGCCTTACTTTCAGAGAGACCAGTAAGTATCAATCTCCCACAAACTTGTTAAAACTGTCCTGAGATGGTTCAGTTCAGTTTGAAGGGCAGCTTGAAAGAAGGCAATACTGATCTGAGTAGCATTCACATAATTAGAGTTTGGAAGCAAAACAGATCAGGATTTTGAATGAAAACTCTGCTGCAAGGCTTCTAACCAAGACTGAGATTTTCATCATATTTGCACTTGTATAAAGCCAGAGGGGTTTGGTTGAAACTGTAGACTTTTCTAAGCCAGCATTTTTAAGCCTCAGTGTCTAAACACGTCCACAGCTAGACAGAAAAATAGAATTCTTTTTGAGAAGGTTTTATTCTCTATCAGAAATAAGAATTATCGTTTTAAAAAAAAAGAAAAGAAAAAGAAGAAGAAGAAGAAAAAGGAAAAGGAAAAGGAAAAGAAAAAGAAAAAAAGAAAGAAGAAAAAAAAAAAGGGGGGAGGGCTGGGCTAAAAGTAATGCCAAGAATGTTGAAACCTTTCAACTAAATAATGTTTCAATTTTGCTATTTTAGCCAGTAGTGACAGAAGAGAATTGATAAAAATGAGAAATTCTAAATGATCCATTTCTGCTTTTTCAAAGAGAAAATAGCCTCATAAGCAACACAGACCTGCAAAACTTTAGCCTGCAAGTAAACTAATGTTTCTGTTGTCTTTTTTAGAGTAGCAATTCATATTATTCTAATAACTCTAAGAATGATAGCAATATGAACGTCCATCCTCCAAAAATAAAATAAATTAAAATTGGGTATTCTTGAAAGGAACTACTTGAGATGCTCAAGGGAAAAGTTATCTTAGTGGTAACAATAATGCTTGTATCTTAACACTGTAAACATTTTAAAAATAAAGAGAATAGAGATGTATTCATCTCACCATGTATTCATCAGTGCAGACACCTAGATTTGAGCTGGTCATCCTGTTAAAAGGTGTATGTTTTCCGTATAAAAGGTATATGTTAAATGAAAGATATCTGTTCTCCACGCATCTATACGCCCAGTTCAGAAAAGGCTGTTGCTTAAACACAGCAGCTGGAATGAAAAATTCTTTGAGACAAGTTTGCCTTCTCTCCCACTCATTTCTTTCTCCTGAAGAACACCATAAGATGTAGTTTTGCAATTTAATTAAATGTGACTTGTGCTGCTATAAGCTACATACTTGCAAGTACACTATTTATGCCAAGTATGAGCAATCCTAGAGTAATTATGGCTTATGTTTTACAGAGGGCATGTCACTCAGCAGATGAGTTTCTTGAAAGGACTGAGAAGAAGAAATGCCAAAAAAAGTAAAGGAAATTATGGGCCAGAGGGTTTAAAGCTCCCAGCTGAATAAAGTGAAACTGGAAAGTCTCTTAATGACAGAGAAGCAGATATGACAATAATGATAATAAAAACCTAGAGGTTAGAGTTAAAAGCCAGACTGTCAAACCAGGCAATCTGCCCAGGGTGCTGAGAGACAAGACTTGCCAGGAGAAATGCTTGCTCCAGAGATCTGCTCCAGAGCCTTAGGGACGTAATTCCCTTTCAATGATCTAACATGGATACAAAAGGCAATTTCAGGAGGAATAATGCTTACTGGGAGGGTGTATTCATAGGGAATGTATCCATAGGTAGACTCTATCATAAAAAACAAAAAACAAAAAACAAACAAAAAAAAAACCACAAAAAAAAAAACAACCCCACACTCTACAGTTTTCATTCTCTTGCGTATAACATCCCTGGCAAAAGCCAAGAGATTGCGACTGTCAAGAAAATACATGAAGATACTTTGGTAGTGGATACGATTTTCAAAAACACTTAACAGCAAACTACACTTATTTTTTGCCTCAGAGCTGATATTCAGTATAGAGTGGTTGATTTACTGCTCCATAAACTCCACTGTCATTGCAATTGTACTAGCATTTAAGTATTGTGTCACTGTAAAATACTTGAATATCAATAAAAGCATTATATACTGTTATAAATCTCCTTCCCCTTTCTGTGTAGGATTCAGCTATGCAGGCAGCAACATTGTTATAATGAAATATTTGGGGAGGAGGTTATCTTTAATTACATTGAGATGCCAAAAACTGCATACCTATCATGTGAAGAGGCAGCAAATATTTGAGTATAGTAAAATGTATTCTAGGCCTAAATCCTAGGCTTCTAAATAATTTAAGCATATTTAATTTAAGCATATTTGAAAATTATTTCATTTTCACAGCACTATGGGTGAAAAAGATTTGCTCTCAGAAACAGCATCACTTATGCATGCAGACAGAAGGGCAATAAGAGCAATACATAATGCCCTTTAAAATAAACCGAAGCACTAGACTAACAAAATCACAAGAAGAACTGAATTGCCTTTATTAACTGCATTAAACTAACATGTGGGGGAACCTGGCTTTTGCTCCCAGGTTTGTGTTGATGCCTGTAAGACAGAGACCTGCTCATTGTTAATTGTTAATTGTTAACGCAGCATTGGAGAATTATCATCAGGCTCACCAGAGCACTCCTTGATGCCTGGATGTGATCTGTGTGCTCACAGGAGCAACCCAGTTGCTGTGTTAGAATCACAGAATCATAAAAATTGGAAAAGACCACTTAGATCATCCAGTCCAACTATCAGTACATCACCACCATGCCTACTAAAACACATCCCTCGGTACCACTACTATATGTTTCTTGAACACCTCCATGGATCCTCTGGTAACTCAAACTTGTTCTCTTGTACCACGCTGACACTGCTCCTATAGCAGATCAAGATCTACCTTCTGATTATAGGGTATTCTATTTTCCCCAGTCTCCTGGTAACTTCCATAATCATACAGAGGTGCCTTCTTTTGGTTTATGGATCATGTTGCTGTGTGTTTACTTCAGGTTTACTTTTGGAGAGTTTATCTTTTCCCTTCTCCGCATATACTCATTTCTACTTCCTTGCATTTTTTTTTTTTTTTCCTGACCTTTCTCACTTATCCAGATGTTTTTAGCTGTTATCTTTCTCCATAGATTAAGATACATCTAGCTCAGATTCAAGTTAAGGTGAAACGCTCCACTTCGGATCCATCCGCAGAAAATAAGTCAGTACAAGAATGAAGTTCATCATTTTCCGTCTATCCATTTAACCGTCTGAGTGGTTAAACCAAGTTCATCAATGTAGGTTATCTCAAACTATTGGTACTCTGCTTCACTTGCCATTTCTCCAAAACCACTATGAAGATTGTTCACTTTTCTTTTTCTTTCTTTAGATTGAGATTTGGATGGGAAAGCCTGACTTAAGTATTAACCTTGACACTTCACTCTGAAAGTGATAGATTGAGTACAATCACTCCAGCCTGTTTCAGAAGCAATTTCAGAAATCACTGTCAGTGGAAAAGATGCATCTCGCGCTTTCATGAGTCTCCTGATGAGTCCAGCTGTCAAAAGGAGTGGGATTTCACTGGAATTTTAGACCAACTTTACTGAGGAATAGAAATTATTTGTCACACACAAAAACAATAAACAGGCTTTTTTTCCACATCTATCACATTTCCCATTAAAAAGTTTCACTATTACATGAATGCAAATCTCTCTTTTACACAGTTCACCACTTTACATTATATTTCCCTTTCTTTCTACTGGAAATACATTTTATGAAAGATCTTAGGTTAGGTGTGTGGGTTTTTTGTTTGTTTGTTTTGTTTTTTATTTTGGTTTTTTTTTTTTTTTTTACAGGTAACAACTCAGAGGAAGCTTTTGAAACTTACAACACATTTATTCAGGCCTTTTCTTCCTCATAGTTGTTTTCAGCTGATGAATTTCCAGCATGTAACAGGACCTTGCATACTGAACTACTTTAATTTCTTCCTATTGCTCTTGCTCCAGTCCTCAAGGAAACACATTCCCTCTTGCACAGTGACAATTGCTCACAACTTTTGTGATCAGTGCATTTCATTATTGGACTCTTGCCTCTATGTCAAGGACTCTAATGAAAACATTAAGTAAAATTGTCCCAAATTGAATCCTTTGGGGGCTCTATTGTTGGTCTCTGAATATCATTAAGTCTTACACTTTAATACTAATTCTACTGTATTATTTACACTGTAGCAGCAATACTAGAATCAACCACCCTCTACCACTATGCACATATACACACAGAAGAAGACAGCCCTCATTCGGAGGAGCCAACAGTTTAAACTGATAAGACAACTGGAGACAGGTTGGAAGTAGTATTCAAAGCCAGTGCCAAACAAAAGCACGTAATTGCCCAAGGAATCCAAAGCAGATCTGCTGGATACCGGTGTGGTATTATTATGAAAAAGCTATCTATCATCTTCTCTAAAGCATTACTCTCTTCATCAACAGAAACAAGGCACTTACAAGTTTTGAAGTCATCGTTTCTCAAACAAGAAGTAGGTTATACATTCAAAAGGATAATTTAATATAATATAGCAGAAGGTCTTCACTGAATATGACATAAAATGATTGACGCAAGGAAGCAGGCCATACCTTTGATATTTGCCATTTGACGATGAGCTGCACTGCAGAGCATAAAGAGGGCAGGCACAGGCACTGCTCTGAAACACAGGACCATGCTCAAACCACTGAGGTGCAGTAAGAAAGGACAAGCTCTGATACCCCAACTTGCCAATGTGACCAGATAGGTAACCAAGCAGCAAAGACGCCTAAAGCGGGGGGTGTGAACATACATGCTGGAGTGACTGACTGTAGTTAACACTTCTTCATTGTTTAGTTTTGTTGCTGTTATCACAACATTCTTTGCCTGAAAGTCCTGGGCTCTGAGACAGCTTGACAACACAAACACTGTTTTGTATTTTATTAATTTATTAAATTAATTGAACTCATTTATTAAATTAACTGAACTCATACTTCTATGTTTCCACCACAAGTCTTTCTCCTGCTTTTTGTGAGGCCACATCCAGCTGATCTTACAGCTGAAATTTTTAAGCATCTGGCAAGGAAATGAATAGTGCTACAGATTATTTCCTGCTAAACCTATTTTAACGCCTGAAGAAATATCCAGAATGTTGCTTTGACATTCTTCAAAAACAGGAATGTTGTCACACCAGCATTCTCTGGATCTGTTGAATGGGATTCCTAAATAGTTAATAGAAAAAAATTTTCAACATTAGTTCTAGCATTTCTGGGAAACTTTTTAACATACCATCCTTCTCTGGTAGATAATTGATTTGATGGCAATAATCATAACCATTGAATAACTTCTGATAGTTGAACTTTTGCAACCAGCAAGTATTTAAGGGATACATCATTTATATTTTTTTTTCTCTGCAGTTGTCATTTGATTCTTTCTTCAAATTAGCGGCAACGTTTGAATTAATTTAAAACTTGATTAAGTCATCCACTTTGCTATGAGCTTTGTCAATATGCTATTGATGGTAATAAAAGATTCCAAATGTTATCTAGACTAACATTCTCTGCAGTTTGCCCTGAATGAGAAGCATAAAGGAACTGAAATCAGTACATATGTGTTTTCCTGGCATTTGGAATTTGCATTTCCACACTGTGGGCATGATGTCAAAATATAGTGACAGTGTGAATGCTTCCAAGAAAGCAAGCCTACAAGCAGTAAGCAGGGAATAAAAAATAAAAATCCACATAAATTCCACTTTTTGTTTTCCCTTTTTTTATAGATTTATCACACATCAGTGGCCTGGTTAACTAAGTAAAAGATCTCCAAAAGCTATTGAGAAACCATCCTGACTACGATCCTAAAGCAAAACTGACAGAAGTGTTCTTATGGCTTATACAGAAATATTTATACTCAGAGTGCTTGACAAACATCTAATGAATCCCACTATATATTAATTATAATTGGCACAGGGATTCAGACTGCTCTGAAGGATATCTGCTACAAAAGTTAAGTGTCCGTAGCACCTTTCTACTGCAGAAAACGCAGTTAAGCTGTTTGTTATTTTCATGGGAAAATATGAAAGTTCTTTCAAAGATGTTTTGTTACAGGTGAAAATTTGACTTGAAACATCCTGCTTTTTATCTTGTTGTACAGTGTTATCAAACAGTCAGTCAAAAAATGATGTAGTTGAAATTACCATGATAGCAAAAAATGGCTGTCTCCATAGAAGTTATCACTTACCGTTTGTTTCACTAAAGTTTCCATATGCAATACAGTAGGAACACAATGCTTACTTGCTCTCAAAGGACCTAAAGTTTGGGTTGTTCACCAGGTTGGACACACTGATTTCTTTCATGGTCTGACACTAATATTCTGGAACCAACAACTTGTTCAGCCCCTCCAGCTTATATCCAGCATGATGTTGCTGCCCTATCTAAAGACACAGTCAGTACAGAGTGTTAGTACTGTGGGATCTGGATTTCCTGCCTGCCTCTGTAAAAACCAACCAAAGCAAGTTTTCAAGGATTAGGTTCCCAAAGAAGATATATTTTTGGTATGACAGTACCAAAAATACAGGACATGGCTTTAATGGACAAATAAAAATTCTGTCTGAAGAAAATACTTGCAAAACTTTCACCAAGCCTGGAAGTACTCACTGAACAGTAAGACTGTGCCAACTAGACAGTCTTCATTTTGTATGTTTTTTCCTTTTTGTAGGGAAAACACAAGTGAAAACAATGTCACAATGCACAGAAGGGCAGAAAATAGTAGTCCAGTGGGCAAATTAATGTATTTTTTGTATGTCTTCCTTTAGCTACGGTACACACAATGCTTGTGGTGGTTCTGATGAAGTCCTGAAGCATTCAACTTACAGTAGCAGGGATGTAATGCTTACTATTCACATCTGTCTCAGGTGGATGCCGTGATAGAGGTTAGCTCAAGGAACAGACAACAGATGCACCTCTGCAAAGCCATTTGGCACTGGGATTGTTTGCATCTGCCTAAACAGCTTATTTCCTATATAACTGGACTCGATTATCACCCTGTATTGATACATTATCTGTACACTACTTTCAGGTACCCATACCCAAGAAATTGTTAAAAGCTTCAGTATTATGATGGCTTTTGAATTTTAAAATTATCTATACCATAAAATGGTGTCACTTTGGTAGTATCTCTAAATGAGGGCTAAGGAAACAAATGTTTTGTTTCAATTTTCATTTGTATTAGAAAAGTGAGTGTTCAGTGAGGTACAGACTTGGCTTGCTGCTGAGTGTGACAGGAGCCAGTTCTGAGCCTCACTTTTTCAGGCATTCAGTCAGCATGAGAATCTCTGCATTGATCTGTCCTCAGCTCAGTACACTACAATTTCTTTTGCAAACACGTTGTTTAGGAATATAATGAAATCTTTGATTCTGTGTCAATTAACAGCAGATATAAAGTTCTCAGCCATTATTTTTTATGCTATGCAATTACTTTAGGAACACCTTGTTAATTATCTTTGCTGAAAGAGGTTTATTTCTTTCCTTCTTTGTTTCATTTTTGTCCTTTTATGCATTCAAGCCCATAAGGGCCTCTTTGCTGTTGTCCCTTACTGCTGACTCTGAACCACACCTGTGCTTTAATACTGGTGGGAAGCCAAAGAATAAAAGTCAATACTAAACACTTCTATTCTACATTTTCTGATCTTGCTCTTGCTAAAAATATCTTAGGCCAGAAAAAAAATCAATAAACACATTTTTTGTCATCATAGCTTTGACTGTCATGCTCTGAAAAAAAAAAAAAAAAAAATCTGAAAAGCAATTGGCTCCATTTTATGCCAGATATAGAGATAAGAAATTAGTAGGTTCCACCCTCATCATCTCATGTGACAAGAACACTGAATGCCAAGGTGAATAAGAGCTCCACTTGCCTCCTCCAGTAGCTGAAAATGAGCCCATTTGGTGTACATTTAGCGAGGAGAAGAACAAAACAAGCATGCAGCAAGGATTTGACTCTTCTTCCAGTGTTCACTGCACTGTGGTGGCTAGTATTTACCAGTCTGTAAGGAGGCAATTCCTTTCCAAGTCACTTTGATTAAACAGGAATTTTGCCCTTAGCTTCGTGAGTCTTGGATCACCCAGCTCTTTGAGTTCCCCCTTTTTTTTTTTTTTTTAAACATCTCTTCATTCCCTCCTCTCCAGTCTGCCTTCCTGCTTTAGGGCATTAATAGCAACAGGATTCCAGTTTCACCAATTCATTTTCCTTTCTGTATAGAATGGAATTTTTTTCCCATCCTCGCTGCTATATAAAGGGATCCTCCTTGGTATCGTGTCTCAAATCTTTGCTTCTGAGATCCGTGATTCAGTGGATTAAAAAGGTTAGGGAGCTGTAGTTTAAGAAATGGTGTTACTAATCTTCAAACATTTAAACTGTCATACATAACATAATAGTGCGCTGGCTTTTGTGAGGAACATACTTACTGGCAATGGACAAATCATTGTATAAAATGCAAACAAATGAAAAAATCCACCAAAATGAGGTTTGATTTTCTGAAGTTTTCAGTTCATTAAAAAACGAAGATGTTGAAGAATTTCTTCTGCAAGGATGACATCCATGCATGTGAGGTTTTATTGGTGAGCTTCAGACATCTATGAACACGTTCGCCTTTCAGTTGAATGTTTGGAATAGACTCTTAGTTCCTAATCATTAAGCTCAGTAAATATAAAACTGTATATATACACAAATCTGCATTTTCAGATATCAGTATCTTTATGTGCACACATTAAACAAACTGTGCTTCTTTTATACATAAGCAGTAGGATTTTCATGTGCAAAGAATTTCCATCTCTCTCTAACATAACAAAACAAGGTTTAAAATGTTTTCTCCACGTATAAGTAGCTACTTCAATTAATCTGAAAGCTTCACATAAGCAATATCGCAGTTTCAATTTTTATTATGTTGTTCTGTTGCTGACAGGAAGACAATCTTTTAGTAGCTGTGTGAATACAGATGTTGGAAACAGGATTTTGTGAAAAACATTGCAGGACAGATGCTATTTTGGATGAATCCAACATTTTTCACAAGGGAGTTCTTTCTTTCTTCATTGTTATTTTTCCATTTATTTGTTCTGCAGAAAGTTAATCCATGATGGAATAATAATGAAGAAAATGGTACATGCAACATTTTAAGTAAAAATGCCATAAACTAAGTAAATTGGTAGTTTAATGATTCATTGGTTCTGGAACAAAGAAAGTAAGATGGTGGACAGTTCAAATGTATTTTCAGGAGTTAAAACAAACTACATCGTTTAGATTTCACGTTCAGCTATGGCTAACCTACTCCTATAACATTTTTGCCAAATCAATCAGCTTCTAACACTGTATATTTCTATTACCATATTATTATTATTATTATTAATAATAATAATGTTATTTATGCTTAAAAATAAGTAATGTTTGGAAAATAAACTGACATTTAAAGCTAAAACACAAGCAAGGCACTTCCTGTTTTTTATTTCTTTATCTTTAGACATCTTTCAGAATATGTCAATGATTATTTTGAATAAAGTCATATTTAATAGTAACTCAGATGGGATTTCCGAGAACACACTGTAAACAAAATCAAAATTTAACATCCATTATGTTAATTCGGCACACAAATACTATGGACTTTTCTATTTGCCCTCTTTAGCTATTAGTTTGGAAACAGAGCATAACCAAAATCTCTAAAAACTACTTTATACTGTTGTGTTGGCTTGCCAGTTGCTAAATAATGTTTTACGTAAAGTAGCAAGATGAAGTTGACCTAGTTTTACTACATCTGAGTGCCAAAGACCAAATCGAGCGTATATCAACACTAACAAGAGCTACAGTCCTAAGGCTAAGCTGTTGCATATTTCATTACAGTGTTTACTGAAATACTGTCATGTGCTGAGGATCCAGTACAGGTGACAGAACTCTGTGACAAATCTATGACACAGTGTCTCAAGATACAGCTAATCTTAACTGAATGAAATCACAAAACAATCCAAATAATTTTTTTACAGGACACTATAAAGCTGAATTACATAAACTCTTAATAAAAGAGAAATCATTGGGTAAAAATTCCCACTTACTTACCATTATTTGAGGTCAGAAATGTAGTTGGAATCTGACTGCAAGAGGAGGTGTACAGACTGACATTGGCTGGGCATCTGAGAAGTGGTTTCCAGCATTCCACTATTCCAGTAACAGAGTGAGTTGCAGTTATTTCAGACCCACAGCACCAGTGTTTCTGGACACTGATACACCTTACAGAGGTATACGCTCACACACTACACAGCTGCAACTAGGCCCCAGTTTTGTGATGCACCACTACACCCTTGGCAGCAGATTAAGCCTTTGTGCCAAGCTGCTGACAAACTCAGGAAAACTGCCTTCCACTTTGATCCTCACACCCTGCCATGGCAATGGCTTGAGCCCAAATCATCAGGCCGTGCCTAGCACCAGGAGAGACGATCAGCTGCTGAAGCAGTCTGTGCTCATCAAATTGACCTTTCCTGCCTCCTCTGAAGGAAAGGTGTGGGCTAGATGGATGCCTTCTGTGGCACAGTCTGGCCAGAAGGATCCTGTCTGGACTGCGTTGGTGGCTTAATGTTCTCTGAACTCAGGCACGAGGACTGAAGACACCAAAAAACCTCCACTCTAATCAAAATAGATATGCAACACTGTAACTTTTAACTTGTGCTACTATCCTAAGACCTGCTTTTAAGACATAATTATGAAATAAATTACATTTATGGCTCATGCCTGATTGAATCGCTAAGTCTCTGGCAGTCTTCAGTAGCAAAATACGTGGGGCTGTAGTACTCTGCAGCATCTCTGGATCTGGCTCCAGAATGTTTTAAGCTCTTGGGAAAGAAAAAATATGGAAGTGACAAAGAGTGAAAAGGTTGCATTGAGTGAAAAAACACTGTTTTTTTGTTTTGTGTCATTTTTGCTTTTCATGAAAAGCGCTTTCTTCTATCTTTTGGTGGAATAATGGGGTACACAAAGAAAAAGCAAGAATGGGGTTATGAAAATGCAAGAGTGGAAAAGGGAACATTACCTATTTGATCGTGATCCACAGCAGGACTCTGTAGGGCACAGAATGGCCACAGCAGGCTGTTAAGAAAACTTGTATTTGTGCAGACCTCCAACAAAAACATGACTCATGATTTTCATTCCTGTTACGTATTTGGATCTTATTATTTATTTCCTTTGTAACCAATGCATCACACCCCTGAGGTGAATGCTTTTGTTGGTACAGATTTTCTTCATCAGCTCCCTCTGGAAATTGGCAGGCTAAAGGACATTTTAGTTATCACAGTTCATGAAGCACCAAGAAATCAGATCTTGAAGGTAATCAATTGTAATTATGCATCCAGCTCTCCTACTCTGCTCATGCTACTGTAACCTGCACCATTTCAGTGGAATAGATTCTGATTCATATCATTAGAAAAAAGGTCAGAATTGACCCTAAAAGTAAGTGTCGGGGAACACAAAAAACGACGCAAGAAAGAGAATGTATTTGAGAACATTTTTAATAAATAATGTGACAAAAATTACTTTTCTGATTATTGGATCCTCAGTATGCAAAATTATGGCTAAAATATGAGGTTTCTTACATGAACGTAATGAAAACATTAATCACATGGATTGTTCCTTTAGTACTGCACATCCTTTCTATGTAACCTTTCTTTAAAAATTAGCTAAATGAAAAATTTCAGTCCTCGGTAAACACCAAAACACTTTTTTTCTTTTTTTTTTTTTTTTTTCTTTTTTTTTTTTTTTTTCCATTGGGGCTAGTCCTGATAGCTGTCAATAAACAAACACATATTTTTTCCATTAGCACCAATGACAGAGAAATTTTATAATTACAAAAAAGGTCATAAACTCTACAGACAGAGGACATCATTTGGCAAATTTGATGCAACTAATGCCTCTATTTCAGCTTTAATGACAATCCAATGTTGAGAGAGGCCATGACAAAATTGAGAATTTTCTGTAAGTTTGGGAAAAGTGAGAAGTGTTCTGATTATGGCCCACGTTTAGGTTTGTTACTTTACCATCTGTCATCATTCAAATATTCCCAATACAAACATAGAGCATTAACAAAAAAACCCGAAAAATATCCCAAACAAATGCTTAACATTTTCAATAAGACAACCCTCCTGCCCCCCCCAAAAAAAACAAAAACCCAACAACAAAAAAAAAGGTTAATAGTTACAATGGTTTACAAACAAAGTTTAGTGATTGTGCTTTTAAAACCAAAAAAAAAAAAAAAAAAAAAAAAGATAAGCAGTGCATTACAAAAAACATAACCGCCAAGATCAAATGAAACTTGTTTAAGTGGCACTTCTTCTTTAAGGTGAATTGACACAAGTAGAGGTCTGAGATTTGGGCCAGTAACACTCAATGATATTATCCAATCTTTATTAAAAATGTCCACTGCTTTTCTTGCTTATTTTCATGAGTGCTGTTGAGGCTGAGAATTAGAAAATGTTTCTAATAAACTTGCTCATGCCGTGATTAGATGAACAGCATTCGTATTGCCTTACCTCCTGTTCATCCCAAGGGACATTTTTAATAAGAATGTACTTAACGTTGAAAATGGAAAGACAAAGTACCACAGGGGATTTAAAATGAGTACGTATTTACAATAAGAAGAGCCACCTCATCCTGAATTGCTACCATTTGTATTTGTAAAACTGTATCTGCTGCAAAACGTTAGCAAGAGACTGGCAAAAAACAAGACACACAGTCTGTATTAAAATTGCAAGATGCCATTTGACATACAGCAGACTACAGTAAAATCCTTAGAATAAAAGAATGCTCTCCACAATATTCACTTTGTGGAAGTTTTCAATCAAAGCTGTATTACTTGCTACACTATCAGTTGGCTCATTGGTGTACCAGCAGTGCACTGAGCACTGACTGTCAGGGGAGGAATTTGGGGATCCCAGGTTTCTGCTCAAATCTTGAAGCAGCAGCTGACCTACGTACCATGAAGAGCAGCTTACCTGCCTTCTTGGGCAGTGAAGGTGATGAACGTAGCATGAGGGAACAAGCAAGAGCTGTTCCTAATAATGAGGGTTTACAAAAAAAGAGTAAAATAAAAACTAGCGTTCTGATGGCATGAAAAAAAAAATTAAAAATTGTACACTCTGATTGCACTGAACATTATTTCTGGCGTCAAACATCATCAGACTTGAGGCATCTTAAGTGATTATTTTTTTTCTGATTAGATTTCAAAAGCCTGTTACAGTACATGTTGCAGTCTTCAGCTTTCTGTTTCCTGTATGAAAAAAAGAAAAAGACAGCAATGACTGTAAGTTAGATTCTATTATTTAAAGTCTGTTTTACACAGTTTATAGAGATTTACCTTTAATCAATCATTTTTACTTTCAAGTATGTGTGGTGTTATGACTGCATGTTGCACATTCCTTCTACAGTAAGGATTTAAATTGAATTAACATCATGAAGCAGGACAAAAAAAGGAGAAAAAAAAAAGCTCACAGGTCTTAATATTTACTAAAATCTAGAAATAGAAACTTTCAAAAACTGTGAAAGGCAATTGTACAGTGTTCATAGATGAATTAATGCCTTATTTTGACTTTTGAATGAATCCAAATAATGCAAAGTGAACATTTAAATAATTTATTTCTGCAAGTTCTGATCCACAAGTTTTAATGTGGAGACAGTTATTCCATGCAACATCTTGCTTTTATGTTCCTGACACATTCTTAAAATTTCTTTTCTGGGTTTACATGTACTGTTAATAGACAGCAAAGGTACTGATTTTCTGAGGAGAATATTTAGAGTTGAAAAGTACCTTTTTAGCACCTAAGAACAGAAAATAAACTTCAATTTATCTACTTATGGTCAGCAGTCCAACTACAGTTACCTCCATCTCATCTTCTTCTTCTTCTCCTTGTTCATACGCTCCCAGTACTTGCATTTCTGCAACATTTCTTCGGGCTATATTTGCTTGATCTGCCCTCTGTCTCCCTCCCGATCCTCTCGAAGACATAGAGCTGGAGGAGCTGGGATCTCTGGGATTATTTGACGTTGGAAATGTTGGTCTAGAATATGGCAGGATGTCCTCTGTATAATCAAATATACACACTGTTATGATAACAACCTCAGAGATACTGTGATCTCAAAATTTTTGCAGATGGCTGATTTATTTTACTTTTTATGATCCTCAGTAGGTTTACACTGATGCCTGACAAGAATATGAAATACACATAATAGCATTATAGAAGCTTTCTTGAGAAAATTTATAATATTCATGTAGTAATGTTCACCACAGAAAAACTAATTCAAGATTAATGTCCACTTCATTTCAATTTATGATCCTTGCAATACTCTCTAAGAAAATGAAAAAAACCCACCCTAGCAGTATATATTTCCAATATGACTGAGTAGGAGGAAATGACAATGCATGCATGATATTTCACTAGAACAAGGAGTTCATTGCATTTAAATATTAGACCCTCTGTTTCCCAAGCTGAGTTAGAAACAAAGAGGCATGTTTTAAAGTCTCAGTGTCATTCTGAAATGCAACCTTCTAATAACTTTTATCTATGGTAACTAACTGTAATCAGTAACAATCTCTTACTAATGCACCCTTTAAACCAATTTACTACCCATCCATCCCTGATACTGACCTTGTATGCCTTCAGGAAGAAAGGACCAGGGCATTTGTATGAACCTGTGTTGAAAGCTTTAGTGAACACTTGGCAAATTCCACTAATTACGCTCCACTTACTAGTAATCTTACCATCTTCCATAAAAAGAGATTTGATTGATCAGATCTGATACATTTAATGCCATGTCAGTTACTACTTATATTTAATGCATCAGTATCTTGGCACTCTTATTTTTTAAAGAGGATGAGGCACTTTCCTCCTTAATTAAAGAAAAATGAGCCAAGCACCAATTCTTTGGTAGAAACATTAGCTATCTGACTTGCAGATATACTATCTCACTTCAGCCAGTTCCTCTACAAACTAGAGTACATTTAGATTAAATACAACTAGATTTGGATCCTATGCTAGAAGCAAGGACATTGATCCTTATGACTCTCAAGGAATATTTATTTTTGGGCCTCATTAGTGTTAGCTTCAAGATATGATGGATGAATAAGGAGTACAAAACAGAAAAGCTGTTTTTCATAAGCTTTTGGTTGCATTTTACTCTAGTGAGAATCTGCAATGTGACCTGTATTACCACTGTGTATTTAGAGGTAAATGCTGGCAATTCTGTCGATAGAATTTCATTCATGTGCGTGTGAAAGGGACCTGGAAAAAGTTAGCCTCTTCCCTACAGTCAACAACACAGCACTTAAACCCACAGCATGCAAAATAACCTTGAAGAAGATGAGTTTTTGCTGGTGCGCCTTCTCGTTTTGGTGCTTTACTTCCTCGCAGTTTCCCATCGCCTTGCTGTTCCTGTGACTCTCTCCGCTCTCCTGAATTTGTCCGCATGTCCGAATGCTGTCTCCCATCCACCCCGTCCCTCCCTTTGTAGCTTACTCCTTTTCTTTCTGCAGATCTGTCTGTCCTCGGTTCTATAGAAGCCAGTTTTGGCAACATGACAGGTCGCACCTCCAGCTGAGATTTGGACTGGGCGGTTGGTGATTTTATAGCGGGAGGTGGCACAGGAGGGGGTGGCAAGTCTACAGAGTTAGAAAAAGAATAATAATTAAAATGACATCACACATTAGTAAAATTAGAAATAATATTTAACGTCTGCTGAAGAAACAGATGCTCTATTTACTTTCAGCCCTCCCTCTACCCTTCTCTGTTAACCTCAAGAAGTATTACATTACTGTTATAACTGCTGATGGGTATTTTTCCAATCATCAAGCTTTACAAATGCAAAGATCTTCTCAAATCACATTATATTCTTAAACATAATTACAAAAAAAAAAAAAAATTGTAGTAACTTTAGGCACATGAATATCAGCATATCTGCTATTATTTTTGCTGATATTTAGCATTTTTGCGAAATTCATCCAAGAAACCAACAGCTTTTGCTATACCTCATGGTTTTCAATATATTGAGTACTAAAAAAAATCAGCTGGGGTAAAGAATGTACAGACATAGTGCTGACACATGTAGGGATAAACTGCTTTACTTACTGCATTCTTCTTTCAAGATAATAAGTTAATTTTAACATACATGTTCTTGACATTTGTATGTCATGAGATATGAATCCTCCCACATTCAATCAAAGAAGTAGCAACCTCTCAACAAGAACAAAAAATGAAAAGACACTCACTCTTCCCAATTTGTTCCTTAAATTAGTACAGCTTAAAGAGTTCTAACATTTTGTGTATTTTTAACCAGAATTTATAAGGCACATATTTCAATTTGTTACATTTTTTCTATTGCTGTACTAAAATTAAAACTAGGAAGCACAAACTGTTCATCTGGACATAACAATGCTTTGTGGAACACAAGATGTGAAGGAAAAAGATTTAAAGTAAAACAAGGAAGTGACAATATCGAAGTGGTTCAGAGCAAAGTGGTAGGTTCAAATCACAAAGATATAAGAGAAAAAAACGAGTTGAAAAATGTGAGGAGGGTAAGATGTTTCTGAGGCTAGCGTTCACAAATGAGATTGGTAAGAAAAATGAACAGCTCTGTTCATTAATAATTACTACTTCAGCCTTTTCTAAGTGTGCATTCATTCTTTCTACTTCCATAAAAATCTTGGAGCAGCTGTGGTATTTAAACAGCATCTCTATATATACTTACAGCTAATTCACAGTCTATTCAAGAGGGCATCTCAACTGAAAACTAACTAAATTGGACCAAGACTAAATGTAGCAATTATGCATAAGAAGAAAATAGGAATGTAACATACATGTATAAATTGGGATACGACATGACAGAAATTTTCAAGAGGTTTTCCAGTGACACAAAACACAAATGACTTGGTCTAGCCACACTGATAGGCACAGCAACACAGAATTTGATACTGTATGCAAGTTGACTAGCATCCTCTGTGTTAAACTGGTGACGTTACTTGGAATCGCCCTTGACCTGTTTTAAGTAAGACTGGACATTTTATCAGCTGTCAGATGGACTTAGATGATGAGGAAAAAAGATGTCATAGAATTATTCCCCTTAGTTTGGATGTAGGTAAATTAGATTCATGTCAATCATGCTGCATGAACTCCACCGTCTTGGTAAAACAAAACTAGACAAAAACAACTGAAAAACCAAAAAAATCCTCTGTGTTTTAGTATTTGGCTTGAATAAGGTACCAAATTCATTTTACAAGGAATAAAGAATTTTCTTTCAATCTCTTCCTATTAGCTATGTACAAGTAGGACAGTAAGCCATATAATCTTTGCAAATTCTACAAAGTAATTTGTTTATCAAACTCTCGCAGTTTGGGGAACATCAGTTTTAAAAAATAGCTGAAACTAAGCAATTGAATTGAATTGAATACTGGCACTTACTTTTTAAGTATCTGCTTAACACTCACCATTTGCAGAGGGCTTTTAAGAGAAAACACTGTCATTTCCAAAACTTGAAAAGCCATAATGTAAATTACCTGGAAGCCTGGATATACTAAGTGGATGAATCAAAATGATTTTATCTAAGTAGTGGGAAATATTAGTCTACAAAGCAAGAACAAAGGCAGATTTGCAGGCAATGCAACGTACTTGTTCATCAGAAGGAACTATAAATACAAAAAAAGGCAGGCAACTTCTCATTTATTAACTTGTGAAACATTAACTACAACTGGTTTGGTCAAGAAAGCACAGAATCAGTTATGATGCATTCCCTTGTTTTCCACAACTCCCTAAACGTTTTAGCAATAAAACTCCAGACATCACAACCGCATTCAGTCTACATCCACTGTGCATCAAAGTACCCTGTGAACTCTAGCCACAGAAGAGCAAACCAAAAGAAATTCACTGCACTGCCTAGCCCTGTACGCACTGCATCAATACCTGCTCCAAAAAATGTTGGTCTCAAGAAGTACGTATCCTGTTGTAAATCAGCAACTAAGATTGTGTGGACTACGTCCAGTACAGGATGTGATACATTCCATGAGAATATAAAAATATTCTGGAGAATATTTTTAGTGATTATAGAACTTGCTCAGGACAAAATAAGACAACAACAATAAACTCTGCCTTAGCTTGAAGAAATACATACTGTTTTCTCAGAAAAGCACTCTCCTCGCTATGTCTTCTCTCAGAATCCCAGGTGGATAAAAATACTCAAACGACAAATCTCTAACTCAGAACTGTATACCTCTGGAACCACAGAACTTCATACAATGTTTTGTGTCTCACATTCCCCACTGACTCTCCTTATTAATTATCAGAGCACTGAACTGTCCTTCTGGTAATAAACGGAGCTCAGATACTTAATATTGACATTTTTGGTCACTCTTGAAGCCACTCTCCAACAGTTTTGGCATACCAGTGCACTGGCTTAATACCAAAGGCAAGAATCACCATATTTCATGTTGCCTATAAAATATTACTTGGAACAAGCTACTTTATACAAGAATCCTATCCAGCCACACAGGACAATGAACAAAGAGGTGTTAAGTCTTGACCGTAAAAAGGAAAGATACACTGGTATAAAAAAAGCTTCACGAAATATCAGTAGCTCTACAGTACAATAACTACAGAAAAGTAATATTCTCTTTTGAGAACATTTTTGCAACCTGCAGAGAAACTATAAAAATCTTCATTATAACAGAGTACTCCTTACTGAGAAGAATCCTGTACGGAGAAAAAAAAAAAATCCGAGGTCAACACTATTGCACCCCTGTGGTATTTATTTTAACAGCTCAAATCACAGAGAAAATCTAGATTCAGTCTGCCTCCTTTAGTACGAACTGGCACACTTCTTACTAAAAGGAAAATGGAAGCTTCCATTGTAAGGAATAAAAGACAAATCACAGAGCAACGTCAAACCAATATAAAGAATTCAGAAGTGTTTGCGAAAGGTCAGAAGTACACACATGCCTCATTCATGTTTCTGTATTATTGTTGTACTGCTTCCCACTTAGCAAAAACAATGAATGCCATTTTAAAGCATGCATAGTCTGCAGGGGAAACCTCCCATATGTGTCATTTGAAAGGTGGATGACTATTTTCAATAAGATTCTAAATGGAAACAGATGCATGGGAGAAGCAGAAAGACAGTAGGGGAGAAGAACCTACTACGCTAGTTTTGCACTGAAGTGGAGAAACCACAAATAAGCAGAAAAAATAATTGCAAACAGTGATAAACGAAGTAGTCCGTATTAGAGAACACTTCCTAAAGAGCTGTAGATTCCTACAGTCATATCCTGAAAAAACAGTAGTTATAGATTTGATGCAATACTTGACAAGATTTTTGTGGATTTTTTTCTATTACATATTAATATGGGCATGCACAACTCATGCAAACATGCAAATCTTTTTTCCCGACTTTGCAAGATCATTTCAAATTCTTAGATATGTAATAACCTCAGCCAATATTATTTATGTATTGAAGTTATTTTCATGCTTTATATTTAAGGAAACGTGACAAAATGTACACAGTAACTGGGTGAATAAATAGGCACCTATTATGATGTATACAAGCAGTGGGTTGCTGTTATATTTATTTTATTACTTTTATATATATTTACATAATGTTTTTATATTAAACCAGTTTTCACTCCATAAAACCTCCCTCAGCAACAAAATCAACATCAGCAAATATCTGAATCAGAATTAAGGACTACAAGGAGACCAGAAATCTAAAAATTATTATTATTCAATAAAAAGCAAGTTTTTTAGAATATTTTTTTTATTTTATAAATGCATTTCTACTTATTTTTTACCTTGCAGAAATTTGTGCAGGGTAGGTTTTTTTCACAGGTAGAAGCATAAACAAGTACAAATGATGTTGGCATGCACAGAGGCTTACATTTCAAAATGAAAATCCAAGTAAATATGGGGTAAATATGAGGTAAATAATCGGTTACCCTGTGTGAGCTGCCCTATTGTCATGTCATTGACAGCACAGCTAAATATCTCAGGTTCAGTGCTGAACAGTTACTTGTGAAAATGTTAATATTTTTTTTCCTTTGACAGTGAAAGATTTAAAAAAGAATCAGGATTTAAAATCTCATGTGAACAGCATGAGTGGTATAATTTATACTGAAAAAGGTACTGAGCCTAAGCAACAACAAAGGACTTTTATCCTTTTTTTTAAAAAAACAAAAAAACAAAAAAACACAAACTACATGCTTACAATTCTGAGGATTGACATTACTGATAAATAAATTTATCACAGTTGAGAAGTGACTTTCATATGCAATGTTTTAGAAAAGACAACATTCCTTTCCAATTTGGTTTCCTAAATCTTATATGTAAGTAGGTCAGACAAGGTTGAATCCGCTGGTTCTTGTAATTCACCTTTAGTAACTAACTCTAAAAGGCTAGATTAAGAGCAATTAAAAAAATCATACATTTTAATCCTTACCATCTACTGAGCAAAGATTTTTTAGCAACAGATTTGGACAATATTTTACCACCTGGACAACTGTCAAAGAATAAAGTGACTGAGCTAAAATTTCATTTCACATAAAGGAGAAACTGATTTGAACTTATGCTAGCAGAGAATACAAAACTGGTATTATCTGTACAGGGCTAGTGGTAGGCCTTGTGCTGCTACAGTAGTAACAAACACACTTTCGGAAGTACCAACCTCTTTGCCAAATCTTGCTGTGCAAAATAAAAATGCATGGAATCTTACATGACATATGTACATCTCTGCTGATAATATTCTTCAGCTGTACTGCAGATACTTTATTTATATATCCTCTTCATTGACTGAGTGCGTAAATTCCAATACAAGTATTTTGACGAACTGCTGGCAGATACTAATTCAGGTTCTTTGGGAACAGTGGAAAATTATTTATATGTGAAAGTAAATTCAATTTAAAAGGTTGAGAAAATAATGAAGTAATGTATTTTTCTCTTTTCACTATTTACTTTATGGCTGTGGCCAGCAATAAATGCTTAGATGAAGAATGGCGGTTTTCTTCTACTAGAAACGTGTATGCTCACCCACCGAGGAAACATAAAGTCTTCATAATAGGTAATACTTCACAAAAAAGATAAGTAACACTGTGACATCAAGCCAGCAGAAAAGCCTACTCTGTTCTGGGGAAGGTCAATTGTGCTCAAATGTTTCATCCACATTTTCATATCACTTTTCTCCACTTAAGAAAAACAATTAGCAGGTGTTATTTCATAGCTAATTCTAAAGGGACAGTTTACTTAATAGCTGTAGCTATTAAAGCAAACGGTTATAATCTTCAGTAAGGTTTCAAACATGCTAATGTAAATTGATATAGGTTGAAACAACAACAACAACAAAAACAACAGGAAAACAAAACCAAAGAAAGCCCTTCAACCTTTGAGCTAGGTTTTATTATGCCTGCAGGAATTAAAGCCATAATTTGCTGTTCTGAACGACCACACTGTATTGAATACCAAACTGGTTAGCAAAAATTCTCTAATTAGGAAAAATGCTGAAGTAAGCATGAGCTATGCAACACAAAACAAATATTGATTACAATTGTCAAATCTGTTGCAATACCTAATCACAATGCTCTATGACTTAACTTTGTATAATTATTTTCTCAAAGACCTGTCATCAAATGCAGGTTCTCCTTTTATTTATTCCCACGTTAGAAGAAAATGGCTACATAAAGCTCCTGTCCAGATTTCTTTCTGGCGTGTTGTGTTTATGTGAAGATTTGATGCTCAGCCAATTATTCAGTTAAGAACATTCCTTTCAAGATAGGAAAAACTGATAAAGTGTACTTAAAAGCTTGCAAAAATGCCATTGCAGGAGTGTAATAAATGTAACATTTCTGGAACTGTTTTGGGATTTACACCTTGCGCTGTCCTTTCACAGAAGCAAACACGCACAAAACCACTGTAATAACCTCTTGAAATCAGATAATATTCCAGCAGCTCAGTCTCACTGACAGAAGGGGTCTGGGCATAAGCCAAGAGGCCCAGGTGCACTGTGTCATGCCAGCATTTAATGCAGCCTAATATCTGATATATGCTAGTGAGAGAAAATACTCAGGATAAAGTACAGATAATAGCATGGACAACCACTCATTGCTAAATTACTTCTGCTCATCGTGCTGTGCGCTTTGTATTAAATTTTTTCATCAAGTGGCAGGAATCATAGGGAGAAGTGGCTCAAAACTCCCTTCTAGTAACCCTGGATAAGGATCTATAATATTAGGCTTTCATATGATAATGGCAAATGATGCCCCTCTTTGAAAAAATTCAGCCTGGTAATGAAAGTCCTAATCAGATTGTTGTTGCTGAGATCCAGGAGGTGGGGAATGGTGCCTTTCTCTCCCCTCCCCCAGTTAGCAAATTTAGCAAACTTGACAAGATGGGTTAAGTCTTTGAGAATTTATCTTACGTAAATTTCCAACAAAGCCCTTGGGTTGTTTTATAAAACTGGAAGGTAGTGCTTTAATAAAAGTTGCACCACCTGAGGCATTTTCATTAAAGGCTCTCTCTAGACAACATCACAATGTTTGCATTATCCTTCTGTGGTACCATGGGAATACAAGCACTACCTTTTCAGCAGGAGTTGATATTGTGTGTGAAGGCATGAGAGAAGATGATTAAATTTTGCTCCTACTCACAAAGTAACTGCTTGCAAGAATGCTGTGCTCAGGATTAAGATTCATTGATTTTTGTTGTCCATCATTTGAATGGTTAATGTGTTTTTGTGTTTTTTGTTTTTTGTTGGTTTTTTTTGTTTGTTTTTTTGTTTTTTGTGGGTTTTTTTTAGGAAAAAAAATACATTCCAGATGCTTTAATATTTAGTCATGGGAATGAAAATTTTAATCCTAACCACACATTACTCTCAATGACTGTACTATTTATGCTATCTGGGCTCTTAAATAATGACGGTAATTAGCCGATTAGGACACTACAGAAAACAGGTGCAAGGCTCTCGAGTGGCAGCATCAATGTACAGTATTAAGGAACTATGGCATTTAAAATGATTAATTTGTTCACTGTGTTTAGCAACAGGAAACACAAATCACTGAATTCTGAAACATAATGTTATCTCCATGGAAAAATTTCGCACACACACACACTGAATGCATAGTTAGAAAGGTTCACTGACGTTTTCACCCATTTCAGTGGACTCACCATCTGTGTAGACTTCTCTGCGCAGATGTCCTGGCTGGTGTTTTTGCTTTTTGGCAGGTCGGACCTTCTGTATTACAACAGCACTCATGTTGCTGTCAGTAGATACAGGGCTGGTGGGTCTGGGACAATGTGATGCATGAAA
This sequence comes from Alectoris magna, assembly GCA_030625065.1. Taxonomy (NCBI): domain Eukaryota; kingdom Metazoa; phylum Chordata; class Aves; order Galliformes; family Phasianidae; genus Alectoris; species Alectoris magna. The sequence continues at coordinate 99,988,824 of CM060560.1, forward strand.
ATGTCTACGGCCTGAAAATTGTTACAGAACAATAGCTATTATTTTTCTCATCCAAATTAAGATGCTTCACACTTCTCTTTTTTTCACATAAGAACTAGCTGCCTATATAGGGCTTAAAAAAAAATACTGTCATAACACTGTTAATATTCTCATCCTTACTGTAGGCAGTTTTAGAGTAAGACATAACTAAAAAGAAACATTTGCTATCCTACTAATAGGCAGGCTGGCTTAGTTCCACATAAACTATCCAACTGGTTTGTAATGGGAGTTCTTGCTCAAGGAGTCTAAGAACCATGTGCAGTCAAGCGTAGATAGGTTTCCAGCCCAGCAGGCTTACACAGGCAACAAAATGTTTCACTCTGAAAATGGGCTTCACCTCCCCTGGCTTGGACACAGTGAATTCCCCTACACAAGAAGTAGAGCAAGTCTCTAGAAGGAATTAGCTACAGATGGCCCCAGCACAGCTTTGAGTGAATTAATAAGAATGCACTGTGGATATATGACTAGCATTTTATCATAGCTTATTTTCAGATAAGAATTGTCACATTTCCAGGATGTGCAGTCAGGTACAGGTAGTATCAATACATAAAAGTCACTGTTGTATGAACTTGACTGTTGTAAAATTATTTACATGTAGTAGTAACAAGATGTCAAAAAATCTTTTCTAAATATATAAATTTACACACACACACACATATATTTGCATGAATGCATTTGTAGAAAATGTATGAAATCCTGGCTCCATGGGTACAAATGGGAGCTTTGCCACCTACTTCAAATGCCCAGGATTTCATCCAGAATTACTAAATTACCTCCCCTCTCACTCCTCATGATGAACAGCTGTGTGGAAATGAAACAAAGGACTGTTAACTCAGAGAGGATATCAGAAATGAGAGAGGAATGTTGCAAATCCATGGAGTCAGTGTGGACACAGTTGTGTCAGGGTCCCCAGTACTCAAGGTTTAGCAGTTCAATAGGATTGACAAAATATAAATGTATCTGCTTGAAAAAAATTAGCATTACATACTGCAGTATTCTTATTTCTTAGCTGAACTATGACAACATTCATCAGGACTAGTCAAGTTGCTGATTACTTACATAAAGCTGGCATTGCCTATAACCAGTATGTTGCAAAGCAACAGCAAAACACTAATCTCTTCAGTGGTGATTCAGGAGGAAAAAAAAAGAAACGTTCTTCCCACATATTCATAATCTATCATCTAAAATGTAACTAATAACAGCCGTCAAATTATGAAATCAGCAGAAAACCAGTTCATCTCAATAATACAGCAGTAAGAGTTAAATAGCATTCTCCAAAAGTCAATAACGAAATATGAAATGGGAAACAATTACAGATATTTTCAAATAAAGGGAAAACAAGACTCTGAAGGTTTAGTATTTGTATGGACATTTCAATACAGAGAGATTAAATCTCTCTTCATGAGAGACTGAAAATACTTGGAGCCTTACATTGGGAAAAGGATATAATTTTGTAGTTCTTTTTCTTATTACCCCTTAGCAAAAACAGTACCTATTAGAAAAGAACTGACTGGAAACTTTTCTAAAAGAGTAAGGGCACACTTAGTTATAATTAAGGTGTCATATTTTTGAAACTGTAAATTTTCAGACAATTCACTGCCAGAGGAAATGTCTGAGTGTAAAACCTGGAAGGAATTTAAAAAATGGTCATCAGAGCAGTGAGCTTGGAGAAAAAAAACATAATAACAAAAATGTTCATATTTACACATAGCACTACCTCTGATTAAGCAGTTTTATGTAAAGCAGTGATTTCCAAACTTTGTTCCACAGCTTTGTAAGTCATGCACGGCTAGGCAAGACTGTGCTAGGCTCATTCAGTTCTGGCTGGAAATCCATGAACAGGGCTGAGGTTTGGCAGCAACAAACGAGATAAAAAAAATAGGAACTACTTATGTGAAACAACAAAGAGAGGCAATTTATTTGAACAGCTCCAGCAGAAGTCCCCTTCTGCCTCTTTCACAAGTAAGAATTTCCCTCTTTCCCTTCCTGAATTTCCAAGTACATGAACAGGAATTTAGGAAGTGATTGTGGATAAGTACATGTCATGTTGCCGTGCACCTGGCAACCCATGTTCTTTTAGCTCTGCTCCTGTGCTGAATATCGGGTGAAGCCCACCCGGGCCAAAGAACTGCACGTGCATACCAATTTGGCAAGCAGTAAAATGGCGTTTATTGCGTCGTGCGATTTACCTATATACCTATGCCCCTTCGTCTACGCCCCCCTTATGCATATATTAATCCTTCGTCATTAAGAGAGGGGGTCCTGCCACGTCACATCCCGAATCCTCGCTGTCGCCTACTACAACAATGTCATAATGGAGTTTTTTTTTTCTCCCTTCTCATATCAAACACAAGACAGACTCACCTCCTGCTGCATCCTGCATTTGACGTCTGGCTACTTTCAAGCCAGCATATTCTGCAGCTGCTGCAACGGCCTGTGCAAAATCTGCATCAGTAAAAAATGATCCATCTGAAGAGCTAACGCTTGACCGCCCACTTGAGATGTTATCTTCTTCGGAAGCTGAACCCCAGCCATTGATCATCGACCCTGTTACAGAGCTCTCCAAATCACCAACACTTGAGGCAGGTGTCTGCTCAAGGCCACGCAAAAGGAGTCTTCTGTTCTGCATCTTTGCAACCTCTATATCCGCCTCATCTTCTTCCTCTTCTGGTGCATCAGTATCCATGTCAGAGACCAAGGGCCCTGAGATATATCCATAGGTATGTGGTGGAGAGATAGGCCTTGGAGGGGGTGGAGGACTCACAGGCTGACGTCTGCACAAAAATACAAAGGTAAGAAGAACTGAAGTCATATAACATTGCTAGAGGAAAAAGTAGAGTAAATTGATCAAAATATGCAGCACTGATTTTAATGGAAATCAGCCTATGTTGCATAAAACTCCTTGTTTCCTAACATCATTCATGTACAGGTAGTAGAAGAGGTGTTTTATGTGACTAAATTAAAAAAATAATTTGTGCACACTTGAGTGTAAGAGCAAAAGAAGTGTCAGTATACTACTCTAAAAGCTTGAAACCTCTATCCAAACAGATTGCTCAAAAAACATTATCTTCCCTCCACCCACCCCAATGATTCAAAAAGATAACAAAAGAGATAATGATATTTCCTTATTTTTCAAATTGGCCTCGGTGGTAATATAAAAAAAAAGAATAATGTACTCTAATGCTACATCTTAAGGATACCAAAATTCAGGTAAATGGTTAATTTATTTTGAGCTTGAGAATCATCAGCAATGATGTCTGAAACTGGGAATGTATTAGATATAATTATTTTGACATTTTGTTTACTTAAAACTTCTCTCTAAAGTCTCAGGCATTATCACTGACAACAGGCTTTCTTTGAAGGGCCACAGGCATGATCTTTAATTACCACTTGTCTCAAAGAAAGAAATACTTTCTGCAGCAATTGCTGGAATGTTTATTTTGCTTACAAGGAAATTATACTGCTGTCTACTTTGCAAACATTTTCAGTTATTTTTCCTTGAAAATTTTCTGTATTATCTCACCAAATGGATGGCAATCTAAAATATTTCCTTTTGCAGGTGACCTGTTTTTTTTCTTTCTTCTTTTAATAAATGAAACACTAACTTTGCAAGGACAATTTATCAAGGAAAAAAAAAATACTTTGTGGCATGAACAAGCTGCAACGTCCCTGGACTGCATTATCCAGACACTGTTTTCCATTTTCGATATGAGATACTAAATGTAATGACAACAAGGTCAGTTTGGGATATCTACCAATAACCATTTAATAGAAGAAAAAAGAACAGAAGCCATTAGAATATGGGAATTTCTACCTGCCTTTGACTAGAGGCCTTGCTCAATAGAGTTTAAATGCCTTAATTTCAGGACCGTGTGACAACTGTCCTTGCAAGATATTTGCCAGTCTCCCTATTCTCTAGGCTTCAGTATTATGAAACGGGTAACTGACCACAAAATATATTAGCATTTTTGGAATACAGTGTGCCTGCCAGCCTTTAAGAATAGGCTAATTAAGAGCAATTGTTCACGGGCATATAAAATTGCAACACTTGGTCCCCTTTATCTGATGCAGTGGTTCTTGCTTTAGTAATGACAACATCTCTGATCTTAACTCTAACATTGACATCTTCTGCTATTCCATTAATCTTTAGTTTTTCCTCTACTTGTCCATTCTTCCAAACACCAGATTTCAGTTTGCTATAAATGTATCAAGCTAATCAGACAGAGACATGTCACAGTACACAATCGTTATTACCTCGTTTTCAGCAGAAATTGAGAAAATGATTCGGCAGGACTACAAAGCTAATAAAAAGTATGGAAACCAGTATTTTTTGGCATTATGTTCACTATGAAACTACCACTTAGCAAAAAATGTGAAAACAATGCAGACAGGTAACATTCGGTGCATTTTTAACTGGAAAGCGTTGTCACACCATATTCAAAGCAGAAACGTCCTTCCAGAATGGGCTACATCTGCTGAGCACAAGCAACACTTAAACAGCAATGCCATAGGTCATATCAGCACCATTAAATAACAAATGATAGTCACCAAAGACTTGCCAATTGAGTAGACAGAATTGTATGAATTGATTTTAAGTGATGTGATGGATATAGCAAAAATAAAAGAAAAAAATTTTGAAGAAGTAAAGAAGATGAAGTCAAATGTACCCACTAACAATGGTAAGACTTTCAGAAAAACTAGGCTTAGCCATTGCAGGAAAGAAAAGAATAAAGACTTTCCTTTTTTTTTTTTTTTTTTTTTTTTTCCCCATCAATTATATGAGTAAATAATATTCCCTAGGAGCTTAAATTGGAATATCCCGGGACATGAAACTCAGCAGTGATTTGAAGGTATTTATGGTGACCTGCTCTGAGTCGTTAAGCTGAGAGAACTTTCTGTTTGTGTTTTTGCACACACATGCTCCAATGCCTACTCCATTCAGTGTATCTTACTTCCCAAAACACATAATCTGAAGTCACTTACTCAGTAGTTCAGTTTTAAGCATTCAGTTAGTTTAACTTCTAAATACCCCTGCAAACAGAAGTGCTAAAACGAACACTTCTGTGCTCCTACATATTAGAGCTACTCAAAATTGTGGGAAAATATTATTAGCTATCCACTAATAAAAAGAGTGGTTATAAAGGTGAAGGAAGATGGACGAACAAAAAAAGATAAACAGCACAAGAAGTGCAAACAAAGAAAACAGATACAAAATAAAGCAGATCAAGTGGAAATAAAGAATAAAAATGAAAGCAATTACTAGTCATTAAAAAAGAATATTAATAACTACTGCTTACTTAAAAAAAGAAACACAAAAAATTGAACTAACTTTTCAAAAATCAAAAGTTACAGTCTGCTCACAACAAGCCTGTAGTTTGCTCAAAACAAAAAGTATGACAGTAATATTACAGTTACGTTGGTATCCTTGTGATGATAAACAACATATGCAAACCACTGCAGAAAAGGAATATAATTTTAAATGCAAAAGCTGCATCATGTTATCAAAAAGCAGGACAAGTAAGCATTACCCATATAAAGCCTCATTCAGAATTCAGTGTTTTATGGAACAGAATCTGAGAGAGTATACATGCAAAGTAGTTTGCACTAAAAGCAACTCACAGAAGAAACAAAATTTCCCTGTAACAAATCCCTATCTTTATTAATGTTGGTCATTCTTTTAAATGAGGTTAGGAGGAAATGTTAAGAAAATTTTGCAAGCAGTACTTTACTGTATTAGGATTTATGAGAGGAGAAAAATCTATAGGTTATATAAATTATATATTTATATATATTCATACATGTGGGTGACAAGTTAATTGCACAGTTACTGTGAAATAATGCATGCTATTTTATGGTAATAATGCAGTAAATCTATTGGAAACAATGGAACTGTAATTATATGGTAAGCTGTGTTAACGATACCACTTTAATATCCTGATGACTGTGAATTTAACTTGTGTCAGCACTGTATGTACCGTAAAGTGATATACTGCATTTCTTTCCGTGGTATAATAATAAAGCAACTTAATTATGTATTTCTTAGGTTATAAATAGTTCTAGTATTCTGGATCAGAAGTTAGATATTAACAGATTAAATATCAAGGGAAAAATCTTGGCCTCACTGAATTCAACAGGAATTTTCAGTGGGACCAAGATAGCTTTTGTAACATCTTCCTCCCTGCATTTCCATTGACACACCTCCGTTCAGGTTGGTGTTGTATGTGTCCCAGATCCTCCTGACAGTCCTGTAACATGGGCTGAAGTTCTTCCTGGGGAGAAGGGGTGAGAGTGGCAGTTGACTGATGGCTATAGGAGACAGCGGCTGGAGAGGAAGCTGCTCCTCGGACAGGTGGAGTAGGACCTCGCTCATCTTCTTCCTCCTCCTCTAGATCATCTTGCTGCAGATACATCCTTGCAGGTGGGACTGGACATGGAATTTCTTGGTCATAGCTAAAATTAATTTTTTAAGAAAATAAGGACTCATATTTTTACTGTGTAATCAGTATATTTGATACACGTATGAAGAGCTCAGGAAAAAAAAAAAAATCCTTATTATATGCGCTCTTGAAAACAGCTTAGTAAAGATGTACTGCCTGGATGGGTGTACACCACTGTCATTAAGTCTCTTTAAATAGATAGTCTACAGCCAGTTCATGAGCAGCATCAAAATTGTACCAAAGAAATGTCTCAATGCCAGCTTGCAGAATTAATTATTGTTCAATTAACTAACAGTTAAAAGTAGAAATGGATGCTGTGTTCATCGTTCTTACCTTTCATCCACTGAAAGACTATAATCTTCACTATTGCTATGGGGAGGTGGATGCGCTGGAGGGGGTGGAAGAAGATCTGCCCAGTTCATGCCAGCTTGCTTGGGAGCCTTTGGAGTCCGAGCACCCTTCTTGTGCCCTTGACTCCCTGTGAATAAAAAGTAGTATGTATTTGTAATACTTTTAAATAACTGCTAACCACTGTGCTTTGAAAAACAAAATACCCATAGTCTCATGCTCTCATGAATTTTCTAGGAATTTTCTGCTGTGATGAGTTGGAATAAACTGGTCTTTTTACACCAGTTTGCTAATGTACATTCTTTGTAGAACTACTCCAGTTCTTAAGCAGTTGAATTTAACTAGAAAATCTATATAGCATAGAAAAAACACATAGAATACAAGAGTTGAATTGTTAATAAACAGTCAAAATGTGATAAAACCATAAAATAATTTTACAAGCAGTGTAATTAAGAATGAGCTTCCTACTTCTATTAATTACTTTATAGATTATCATCTAAAACAAATGAGCTGTAGACATATTTTCAAAAGTGTCTTTATATTATTTAATTGCTGGAACCTAAAATACAATATGATACAGATATGATCTATTAAAGTTTCAATGTTGCATTAAGTCACTGAATATATGTAATTTGTACTTGTCCACTGAAACGTTTTAGGCACAATGAAATTACCAGTTTTAGTCTAAATGGCAGGTGCAGTTGAAAATAATTGCTGACAGAACTAAAATAACAAAGATCGATGAAGTACAGCTCACATGTTTTCAGCTACTATTACTGGGAAATTGGGAAATTATAGCTTATAATAGAACAATGCAGCTTTAACAATTCTAATAACTTTGAATCAGAACAATTATTCAGGTGGTCTTGAATTTTAACTTCAGACATGGTTATGATCAGAAGGGATTCTACCATTGTTCCTTTGTATACATTTTTTCCTTCTTTGTTACTGTTACTTCGTTAATTGCAGATAAAGTCACCATATTTTTAAATATGTTTTCTTGTTTCTCTCTTCAGCTGAGACACAATTTTATAGTCATAGTTAAGCCTAGACACAAGATTAAATATGTTGCAGTGAGATTCAGGAAGGTTGTCATTCTCGCTTCTGCTCCCTCCGTTTTTCTATTCTTATAGACAGTAGTTCTGCCTATTGTTGTCCCACAATAGCTGTCAGATATCAGTATATCAGTATACTTTTGCTATGCACAATTATTTTTCTGGTATATCAGTATGTCAAGCAAGATCCTTAAGCATCCCAAGGCAACCATTATCTGCATTCTCTTCCCTAAGCACCGTGACATATACTAAGTTCAGCACAATTAATTTATTACTCTGGTCACCTTGCTTCATTCCCGCTGGAGTCTGCGGTACAGGACTATAAATTTTTAGCATTAGAATAACCATAATAGGTGTCAGCATGGAGAATATCACCTTCTCTTTTTTAATATGCATGGGCTCACACACTGAAATGTTTCATTCTCAATTTAAGATCTTAAAGCCATTGAGGAGACTCAGCACCACATTCTTATGTTGTAGACCTAGGCAAAAGGCTGATTCCCACAGGAACACCATGAACAGATGGGAGAATTAGGAGCCATGCTCACCCATCTCACCCCAGCCACTGAGAATTCCAATCATCCACAGGCACAACCTCAGTCATAATAGGTTAAGACCAGGTTAGGATTAAGGCAACAAGGTTATCAAAGGAGACAGCAGAATAGAAAGTGAAAAGGAAAGCCCTAGCTTTCATTAGCAGAACTCCACCAAGTCTGTGACTGTGATCATAGCTCAGCTTATCATCAGCTCAATAGAGATAAACATAGGCTAAGTACCAGACTTACAGTAAAGCCCCAGATCAAGCCTATGCATGGTTCTGATTTGCCTCTGAAAATCTCCCACACCTCTACTAAAAATAGAAGCTGAAATTTAGCAGTTAATGCCAATATAAGAAGCAATGAAACCATACTCTGCTCCAGAGCACAGAGCACAATTTCAGTTCGCCGGTCAACATTCCCCAGTACAAAAAGTTTCATTTCAAGATTTCTACAAAGGACTTTTAGGTGTTTTGCACAGCAGATGCCTAGGAGAAACAAAATTTAACTTGAATTATTTACTGTCTACATTTGAATGATGTACAAGAGTATTTTGATATATAGTGACTAAAATCTGTAAAAATAGTTGTAAACTTTTAAAGTTTATGGCATTGGTTAGGGTATCTTGAGACTGTTCTGGGCATAAAATTCTCTCGAGTGCACAGAGCCAACAGGGTCAATACAGCATAAGGAAGTCAACAGTTAACACATCAATTAGAATAATTTTCATGACTTTTCTATCTGTAGATCATAGCATTAACCAGTAGGGTTTGAGCACCCAAATTCAACTTGATTTCACGGCTTTGACAGTTTTCAATGATCAATTAATGTACATTTAGGTGGCAGTAAGCAATCATGGGAACACAACAAAAATACAGGCACCTATTGAACCAGTTTTCACACTGTTTAACGTCCCTGCACTACATAATTTTCTTGTGTCTCATCCCTTCTTTAAGTCCAGTAACATGTGGTAACAATGGCTAGAAGGTCTAAACACCGTAACATTTAGATAACATTTTAGATACTCACCAGATGTGCTGCTGCCTCTATCCGAGCTGTTGTAGGATCCACCTGTATTCTGGTCATATGACTGGTTGTATGGAATTGTTGGAGCAATGCTGTCATTTACTCGGTAATCTGAAAGTTTAATAGTATAGTTAATGCTACCCTTTAGAAACAGATCTACTTTTATATATCTGCTTCACAACACAAAGCAGATTTCCTGAGAATACTGAAAAAAAAAGAAAAAAAAGAAAAAAAAAAGAAAACAAATCCATTTTCTTTGAAAGGAAAATCACTCTATAATGACAATTTATTTCTATCATCTTGTCTCTGTAATTTTAAGGAAAATCATGCGAATAGCTCTATAGCAAAAATGAAGTAAAATGAAATCCTATGCACAGGATACTGGCAATGCCTCTGCGATCATTAAATTTCAGTGGATACATAGACCTATGTGGGTGTTTTGCATATGAATAGACCGTCTCCTTGATTGATTTTACATGGTCTCTGTTTAATTTATGCATACAAGGCAGCCAATGGACTATGGTAGCTACTTTTTGTATTTTGAAGGTGACAAACCCACAGAGCAGTAAGTCCTGTACTACAAGGGCTGAATGGTTTGCTGGAAAACAGCACAGCTCCACTGAATTTGGTTTACAACAGAGGAGGTGTTCATTTAATGTCCACTGCTAGTAAGAAGATTTCTGTTTATACTGACTCACGTACATCCTAGCAATGCATGGGATTGTTTTTGCCAATGGCTATATGGCTATTACAGTATCCATGTTCTCCAGTTCTAAAGCACTTGATACATATATTACTTTTAAATCCAGATTTTGCAACCAGATCCCCAAAACTTTTTCAGAAGTAAAATGTTCATCTGAGAAAACAGTACTTTCATGCCAAAAAGTATTTATAATTTACAGAGAACATAAGGGAGCTGAGTTACTCTTCATATGGCAAATGAAACTGCGTCATAAACAGAACCATTGGACATAAAGTAGCAACGATGAAGCGTAGCATTCAACTCATCAAAATGGTTATTTCCCATCACAAAAGCTATAGGTATAATTGTCAGCAAGACGGTTTTGTCTTAGGAAATGAGAAATCCAAGATCAGAATATTGACTCATAAAATGGCAAAAGAAAACAAAAATAAACAAAACTAAGAATCCAGTCCCCATCTGCTGCAGAAATGTTTGTGATAATGTAAGCATGGGAAAAAGAGCAAAATGATGAATTCCACACCAGAGTGTATTCTGTAATAGTTTCTCAGCCTAGCTGCATTCCACAGACCATGCTGAAGCTCTACATACTGCATATGTTTACACAGAGGATAAACAGTAAATCAACACTCTGAAATATGTATATATGACTGTCAGCAGACAATGCTTTAAGGGGGCCTTCCGCACTACAATATGCTAGAGAATATGCAGCTGTAATATACACAGTTTGAAAGATGCAGTATCTTCCAGGGTATAAAACCAAAACATGCTTTAATTCCAAAACAGATATGTAATACACAGTTTATGAAAGAAAACATAATTAAAATATATATAGATATATATATACAGCTTTCACCCTCTAGTAAAGAGCCACAAAAATTGAATTTTCCTTTGAAATGTTTACGTGAACAGAAGGTGCCACATTTTATATCACCCTTTGAACTCTATGAGCAGATAGGTCCAGTAGAGGAATCAACATTCCTGTAATGAAATGCTTCTTTTTACTGCATAACTCATCACTATGCAACCACTTGAGTTACAACAATCCATGCAAGAAGTTCAAAGTTAGAAAGAGTCCAGTTCCTAGGGATACTGTTTTGCAAATCAGGTTATTAAAAGAGGTTGCATGGTAGCCCGGAGGGCCAGCAAGAAATCAGATACCTATTTCTTCCAACTCCCACATGCCCTCAAGGCCACAAAGGCACATTCTGATATTTCACATTAACACTGAAATCAATTTATTTTTAGCTTCTCGATCCACAGACTTCAGTCAGGGTAACAAAGGAATTTAGTTTCCAAAATTGTGTGCAGTAGCATTGTTTCTGAATATGTGAATGGAAGGCTTGCTAAGAATAAGTCTAAAATGAATTGTATAGCTTCATTTCTGTCCCCAGTGTACAATACAATACAATTTTACAGAGTTTGATATGCAAAATTTCATTCATTTACATGAACATGTAGATTTAATTAGTCTCCATCCACGACTGGGAAGAGTAAGTTGACCTATTTAAAATTTAAGGTAGAGTATAATGTAACTACCATGCATCTGGCTTATGAATAAAATATCTGGCCTCTGCCTTAACCAATCCCTTCGCAACTATTAAATTTAAATTAATGTCAAATCCATAGGAAATATATTTTATACATTTTTTTCTAAAGATACAATTTCTTATTTGTTATAATAAATTCAATATCTGAAGGTTATTGTGGTGCTTATTAACTTTCTGACACTGTTAGCTGACAATTTCTAAACCTAAAGAGGACGATATCTAAAAGCACCACAGAAGTCTGTAACTGCTGAACCTCAAAGCTTTAGACTCCCAGCACCAGAAGGTCAAAACTCCTCTGACGCCTAAAGAGGAGAAACAAGCTAAAAACTCTTCACCTTTGTTTAATTTGTTTTGCTCCATAATGTTGTACTGTATGGGTGTAACCTCTTGCTTTTGCTGAACAGAGGGTTTCCAGTGTTTCTCATTCGTATCTCCGCTGCCACTGTTAACATTATTGCTGATATTTGACTGGATGAGTTGAGTGGTGGCATAAGGAGTGGGCTGCCCAGGTTGGCTGACAAATCTTCCATCCTTTAGATTTGGACTATTGAAGGTTTTCATCTCATTGATTTTGTTGCTTAGGTCCACGTCACCATATACAGTTGACTCAGGCAACATCAGGTTTGTCTGCTTGTTGTCCAGCTGATTGTTGTAATTTGCTATACAATCGGCTAACCACAGAGGAAAGAAAAAAGAAAAGGTCATTCTGTTCGCTTACACTATACTTTCAATGAAATTCCCTTTAAATTCTTTTCAGTGCAAAACTATATGGTTCACAACCACAAGCTACTGTAATTAACTAAATAATTTATATAATTTACCTCATAAGTTATTGCATACAGCATTAAGTATCTTTCCTTTCACTGCAAATTGAGATCTACTGAATCGTATCTACTATGACTTACCTTGTTTATTTTTCTTATTTTTTTTTTTCCCTTCAGCATTGTTTCTTTTTTTTTTTTTTTTTCCTCATACGTTGGCCTTATTGACAGTACGGGCATCCAATGAATCATTGCGACAATTTTCATTTAAAGGAAAAATCAACCCACATCTCACAGTGGCAATAACTTAACGAGACAGTCACTTTGCATCAACACAGAACAAACAGAATTTAGACTCTTGTTATCAGTGTAAGAAACTGGCAATACAATGGATTTTTATAAAACAGATTGAAAAATGATTACACGTTAACAGAATTAAAGAGAAACAGTACAATGGTAAAGGTAACTCAGTACCCAGCAGCAAAACTTTATTTTATAATTATTTCCTTATACAGTATTGTATTTTGGTTTAAAACAAAAAAGACAGGAAAACACTCTGGATTTTTGCTAATTGCTTTGAATACTTCAGATTAATACCGTAGTGATACCAGTGTCCTGATGTGCTAAATGTAGACAGCATAGATAGCATGAATTCATTCTTCTAATAGTTATTGCATCATTAGATGAGTACTTATCACAATCATAGATTAACCAGATGTGCACTGATGCTGAGGCCACTACTGTGTGAATCAATGTGTCTGCCTTTCCAGCTTCTCTATCTTCTGTTACAGTAGTTCAGCAATTTTTATTTTTTCTTTCCTTAACCAGTCTTTTAGAAGAATACTGAATGGAGTAATGCAGTCTGTGGATAGGCATTTAGAAGGTTGAGTGAAACCAGCATTCCATGGACATTAAACAGCAATTATCATTTGCCAGCTGACTAATGCATCAATAATTATGTAACAATCACCAGGAATATATTTTTTCTCTTTAAAAGTATGTACCATTTATGTTAATGAGTTTGAATCAAAACTTGAAGTCCGTTACCTGTGAAGGTTGCATTTAATTTACTAGAAAGATTGCCAAGTAAAAATAATTACAGAACTCAGGATTTGACTATTTTACCACATGAAATAACTTCTAAATACAAAGGACATTCAATTTGAAAATATTCCCTAACACATACATCTTTCTTGAGAAATATTTTCTGAAAGAAGGAGGAAAAAAATAATACCTGCAGAAGAAAATCAGTGATCCCCATTTACAATGATTAAGGAACAGTATCAGAACATGCCACATACAATTTATTCATTGCACACTGCATACCCCTCAGCTTGTATTTTTGAAGGTTTTACTATTTGATATGTTTTCCTTTCTTACGTGGGGTGTTATTTATTTATTGTCTCCCAGTCTCAATTTTCATGATTCTTACTTCTTAAATGTCTTCATTTCTGGTTTTTCTCTCACTTACTGAGACCACACAAGTCTTTTCTCCCTTCCAAGGGCACTATATTATACTGGGCAATTATGTATCCAATATATTATTAATTCCCAATAGTTTATGCGTTGGTATATTATCCTCATAGACACATTTGTGACATATACTCTCACCTCCTTCCATTTTCAACTGCATCTGATTTTTGCGTAGGGCAACATAATCTATACAATATATGCAGAAGAGACATTTTTAATATAAATGTAATAGAATTCTTCATAGAAAGTACTTAAACAAAACTTGCCCACCAATATAACAGAAGATTTATCCTGTTAGATATTTTTGCAGCATTTACCTCTAGAACAACGTGTTCCCATTCTGTTAAGTTAGAAGACATTACTATAACATTCTTGTCTGACCCCCAAGCTTACAAGCTCCACTTCAAAGGAAGGAAAAACTTTGCAATACAACCAAGATTAATACTAAAGATAAATCAAGAGAGAATCTGCTGCTGTAACTGTTGTTATAACAGTTTGCAAGTCTTAGAAATGTGCATTGTCTTCCTTTACTGAATTTGTTAAGTTTCAGTTACTCAAATCTGCCATTTGTGCTTGCTACAAGAACAGAATCAAACAGAATTGAATAGAACAGAAAAGAATAGTCCAGCTGGAAGGAACTATCAAAAACTATTGAGTCTAACTGCCTGAGTACTTCATTCAGGGCAAGCCAAAAGTTAAAGCATTATATTGATGGCATTGTACAAATGCCTCTTGAACACTGACAGGCATGGGGCATCAATCACTTCTCTAGGAAGCCTGTTACAGAATTTGACTAACCTCATGGGACAGAAATGTTCCCTGTTGCCCAGCCCAAACCAACTCTGGTGCAGCTCTGTGCTGTTCCCATCTTATTAACAGCTCCCAGGAGAAGGGTCCAGCACCGTCCTATGCCTCCCCTCCTTACACAGATACAGGAAGCAGTGAGGTCACCTCTTGGCCTCTTCTTCTCTAGACTAGATAGCACAAGGGTCCTCAGCCTCCCATCACAGGACACATCTTCAGCCTTGTTACTGACTTTGTTGCCCTTCTCTGGACACTTTCAAGGACCTTAACATTCTCTTTACGTGGTAGAGCCCAGAACTGCACACGGTATTCAAGGTGAAGCTGTACCAATGCTAAATGTGGCAAGGAATCTCCTCTTTTGACAAGCTCCCTGTGCTGTGTTTAATGCATCCCAAAATGTGGTTTGCCCTTATAGCTGCTAGTGCATACTGCTGGCTCATGTCTCCATCAGAAATCTTTTTACACAGCTATTTATGGGCATAATATCCTTGGGCAGAAAAAAACACAAATCCCTAATGTTAAAATCTCTCACCTTCCCCTGAAGCACCTGGCACTGGTCACTGTCAGACAGGATGCAGCAGGAGATGAATTACCACTATCACATTGTGGCTGGTTTCACATTAATTACGCTGGAGGTAAAGCTGTTTTGCACTTATGCAACTTCACTATAGGCAATCATACTTCCTTTCAGAAATGCTAGGAAATGTTCCTAGCAAAAAATTAGCTACAGATGCTGGCAGAGTGTAGGCAATATGGAGAAGATACATTTTCATTCCTCACCAGTTACACTAATTGTGTTAAAATAAAAGGAGTGTCAGGTCTTTGTAAAACAAATTCTGTAACAAATAGTACTTCCAGATAGATTTCTCCTATTGTCTTCCTACTGCACTCACAAAGTTTTCTTTAAGACTACTCTGAATCCTTCTCAAGCTCCTGGGATTTAGCACTTAACCTAACATTTCACAATTGCTTTCAGATAGTGAAGTTAACTTATTTTTATTCACACATCCTAAATTGAAAACCAACTATCCACTTTTGTAAAGAATGGTATCCCAAAGGAGGTTCTTAATGTGCCAAAGAGTGTCTGGCAAGTACTGTCGTGATGTTTATTTCTTTCTTCCCATCATGCCCAAAACAAGTTGAAAATGTCACCGGTATCATTTTGGTACTTGTTACTTGTCCTTCTACATCCACGTAATAAAGATGTTCAAAACAAAATGGAGTTGTCTTATGTTTGTCAGATGTGAGAACACACATATTCAGCCCAATCTTTGGTAACACGTAACACTGCAAAGGCTCCTTCAGTTTTTGATACTACTGGCTGGGGATCGAAAGGGACGGAAAAATCGGGATTCAAAAATGGACAGAAAGCATTATCATGACATAGCAGAATGAAACTACATTAAATGCAAACATACTGGAAATCAAAAAGAAAAGTAAATCTGTTCTCATGTATTATAATATATAACGTATAAAGAAAGTTCCTTAGCAAGGTAGAAACATATCTAACCTGGTCGACTGTATGTCGTAAGGTTGCCATCACTGTTTCCATTGCCAGAGGTGCAGCAGTTGATGGAGCAGTCATTGTGATTGTTCCCTGTGTTAGGCCAAGTATCTGCTAGCCAGGGCTGCGTGGCTGGTTCACTGATGTTTAGGAGTCCTGGCCTTTAGAAACAAAGTTTGGTCACTTCCAAAACTAAACACAGACATTTACAAGCTGCAATTATATTCTTCACAGAAAGTTAGATGCCACATGTTTCATAGAATTACAGAATGGCTTAGGTTGGAAGGGACCTCAAAGATCATTTATTTCCAACTCCCCACCCATGGGCAGGGCTGCCCAGGGCCCCACCCAACCTGGCCATGAACACATCCCACAACTTCTCTGGGCAGCCTGTGTCAGCGCCTCACCGCCCTCTGAGTTTAAGGGCTTCAGCACTAGAAAACGCAGCTCAATTCCTTGATATAGTGGTTTCTAGAGGTTTCTAGTCTTTCATATAAACTCCTATTCTGAAGTGCTGAACTGTATTTATATGTCTGTGTGCACCCTTTAAATGTCTGCAACACTTTGGGTTTATTGTTGCTTTTTTTGGGGGGGGGGGGGGGGAGAGGGGGGGATAGGAGGGAAGACCTGCATTTTTCTTCACATCCTTTTTCCTCATTTATTAAAGAAAACAAGGTGAAAAAGGGGGCATTGGTATTCAAAACAAACAAGTACAAACCTCAAGCATGGAAGATGGATATGGAGAAATAAGATTCACTTGCAAAAAATTTTGCAAGTGAATAGTCACAAATTTTTGGTAATTTATGAAGACAGGTACTAATCACTATCAGGTACTACTATTGTTATGGATCACACGGAAATAGTACAGAAGCTGGTCTTTATAATATATATTGTGATGTTCTTAAAAAACAAAACTTTAACCTCTGAAATGACAAGTTGAGAATATAAACTGCATGTGGTTTGTTATGGGGGATATAGTCTGCTAATGCTGCAGGCTTAAGTCAGAATGACATTTAAAACATCTATACATCCATATGTGAATATATTTCTCCGCAGCATATGTCACCTGAGAATTTAACATGGGAGGTGATGAGGCATGACTTACTGTCAGGCTAACAAACCAGCAAGAATACATGCATTAGACAAGTATTTTTTGTGTATCTGAAATAAATGTACAGCTATGTTGTCCCATGAACAGTCCAGCCAATTTGAAAATAACCTGCCTTTATTTTTTTTTTTCCCCCTAATTCTTACAGTGAAAATATATCTCAAGGCATTTGGGGAAGACAAAGCCTTCCAGAATGTTCCAGCACATTCAAGGCCTGTGCACTGGGTTTTTGTGTAGAGAGTGATAGTTCCTTTGCTGCTAAAATTTGCTTTGTATTTAAGCAAGTTGTCATGTAAGAAATGTGTTAAGAGGTATATAAGCAGCGGAAAACTCTGCTGGAACCATTTAGGTGGAACTGTGAACGTGAAGTGTTTGCATTGCAGCTCCATGGCCTGGTACAAGATAGGAGATCATCTTTTCCAAAGATCTTTAAGCTTTGCAGTAAATTACTTGAATCTTTGAATTGCTGGTCTAGGTCTGGGATAGCGTGGAACGAGCAAGCAGCCATGTGGGTGCCTGAATGCTGGCTGGAGTCAATCCACTCTAATTACCATTACTTGAATTCTGTCTGGAAAGGGGATTGCCACAGAAGTGGGTACTTTTTAGCATCAAGGAAGCATGCATTATTTTGAAATAGCTGAATGTGATATTTTGAATTCTAAATACTTTAACATGCTTGTGTAACTGCACTTGGCTAAAATACTAAACCTTTCAAAAACATTGTGAATATAATGTGGGGAAGTGAAAGCACTGAATATGAAATTAAGAGTGAAGATTTTCATATGCAAAGATATTTTACATAGCAGAACTGTGTTTTATATTCTACTAAATACTGTACAACATTAGATGCTCTGTAAATGCCATATACTCAAATGAACAAAAGAAGCAAATATGTTAGCACCTTGAACCAATTACACAGCTAGACTGCGGCACTGATCCTTAGAACAAGGACCGTAAAAAACAGTGCTGCTTCTTCAGCAGTTCCAAAATGACTGCACACGATGCAGACACTTCTGGGTTCATTTCTGTCCTCTGCATCTATGCGACTGTGCTTTGTCTACCTCATGCTATGGGAAGAGCAGAAATCACAGTGGCACAAAGAGCACAAAAGGCTGTTAACTGTGTATCTTTCTGAACAGCCTTGTCAGGGAAAGATGGTTCGTATCTGCTCTCTCTTATTTTCTCACTATCATGGGGTGAAGGCAGCAACCCAGTGATTTACAGGTTTGTCCATTCAAACATTGCATGGTAACTGTTCTAGAGGTTTTCCTCCTTGGTTTTATGGCTACGGCAACACAGCAGCGTGCAGTTCAGGACACAGAGATCTGCAGTTGCTCTTAATGTGCCAGTTTCAGTAGCAGCAGCGGATTACTCTGCAGAGCATTCTAGCATTCTGGGAATGCTTAATTTTATGCCTAATCTTTACCATTACTCATTATTATTATTATTTTTTTGTATGGTCTTGCAAATTAGGAATAACAAGATACCACTTGTGAAACAGGAACTGATATAAGAATTTATCACCCAGCTGTTCTCCGAGATTTTAATGTAAATTCCAATATCATGCCAAATCCTTAACTCAAATGCTTACAAAAGGTTATGCATGGAAAATGCCACAGGAAAAAAAAAAAAAAAGAAAAAGAAAAAAAGTGTGCTAATAAATTGCACTGCTCTGACATGCTTTTTTCTTTTCTTTTTTTTTTTTTTTCCTTTTGTTAAAACTATTGTTTTGTGTACTGAGGATATCTCCATCTCTACGTGGGAAACATAAATCACTGTTTTGTCCATTGCCGTTCACTAACTAATAACATAAAGCCAGTAAACATATTTTAGTTAACTCCTAAATCTGGAATAGACTTGGTTCTCCAAGCAGGGGGCTTTAAATTAAAAACCTACCTGTTTCCCTCTCTTCCACTGCACATTTCTTGCAAGTGATGCTTTAACTGTTTTGCATTGATAGCAATTTTTTTTCTTAACAACTCACCTTACAAACAAGTTGTGTCTTCAGAAAAAATTTCCAATAAATGTTTTTTTCTTTGTTCTGTTTGTGAACCATCTATATTTCTTAATCTTCATAAATGCCACGACTTAATTACTTCTGCTCCCTCAATCGGCTATTACTACCATCAGACCTCTATTTTGAAGTTAAAGTGCTCCCTCTGCTGCTCATTTTCTAGAGGTGCAGCTTTTACAGGTTAACAAAGCAACTCAGCTAAAAATACCCATGACCCATTCTTCTGAAACCAACCTAGAAACCCAAACCACCTCCGTACAAGCAGAAAAAAAAAAAAAAAAAACAACATATGGTCTAAATGTATACATTAATATTATACATTAAAATGCATTTTTTTTGAAGTTGCTGTTATGCCACCACATACAAGGACAACTGTACTCCCAGCATCTTTAAAGATTGTTGTACGCAATTTACAGCTTTAAAAATAAAGCACGTAATTACCTGCCTCCACTGCTTACGGCATCTCCTCCTCTCTGATAGGTTACTGAAATATTTAAAGATAAAAAAATGAAATAATTTAAAAAGCAGAAAAGATTCCTTAAACCGTAGTATTAAACCTGCTTTTGTTTCATTTCAGCTAAGACAGTAAACGTACAGTGTTTATAGACTAATTCAGAGTCTCATCCTGAAAGTCACTCTTTCTAATGCAAGTTTATACATAATACTTCTGTTTCTTGATAATTGCTATTCTTAGCTCCATCAAAGTTTCATATTACAGTTCTGTTCAGAAAAACACAAACAAACACACCTATCGCTTAAGAAAGCAGGAAGCCATACATCAGGTCGAACTTATCCTTAACATAGCTCTGCTGACTTCAGAGGAGTTACTTCATGGAAGAATTTAGGTCATATATTTATTTCATGAATGAGTAAATGTTAAAGCTTTGCTCTACCTTATTCTCTTGGTAAGATTAAAGAGGTAGCGTGATTTTATAACATACTTTACTTCCAATGTAAACAATGGCTCGTTACAGCTGAATCTGCTACAAAAACACAGGCTTTTTCTGAATGCTTCTGCATTTTATTCCTGGAACAAGCTTACTCTAAAAGTCCAAAGAAGCTTTGAATTTTACAACATCTTACAATTGGATTTAATAATGATAGTTTTTTATCTAAACCTTTACATGTATAAATCTTGTTAAAAAATCACTGGCAGAAAGACTGCTTCCTAAATTAGTAGGAATGGCTTTTGCTACTTCATAAGCATTACACATTAACTAAGTGCATGTGCACATGCTTTTATTTTTTTGGCAAGGACTGCATATCCTTCACAGGAAGCGTTATGGTTAAGAAGTTATTATAAGTAATGCACACAGAAGAATCACTGCTATACGTTTTGCAGGTTTGCAGTGGACTAGGCAAAGGGTTAAGGAGACTGCCTCCTTGCAAATGTTCATGGATTCTACATTTCCCATCTAGGAATGTGTTGAAGAAAAGCAGCCAAATTCTGCTCTTTAGAAGAACTCCAAACTGGGAGTCTGCAAGAGAGAGATAAATGCTGGCAGTGATTACAATAACAGGATTAAAATGTAGGATGCTTTCTACAGGTAAATCTTACTGTAGGTAATGCTAAAGAAGAGGGTCTGGTACCGTTTAAAGTCAATAGGATGCATGACTTGAATCATGGATTGAAAAGGGATTTTTTTTTTTTTCCTTTAAATGCTTTACATAGTTCATGTTTTTCCAATTTCTTTAAAAATCTCAGTGCTATTTATTTTGCAACTCTGACATATCTTATGGAGCTGTAGTATATTTTCCTTTAATGTTAAGAACCCAACTGAGAAAATGCATATTAGCTAACCTACCAACCTCTGCAGAATTTCAGTAGCGTGCTACAATTGTGACTGCAATAGAAGCTGTTAAGCCAATTAAAGTAACAGCAAAATAATAATTTGAATTAGTCTCCACTGTGGATCTCAAAGGACTTCAGAAACATTAGGGGCCACTCTGACTCATGCTGAACAGTAAGCAAATGCACTGAACATAATAGGATGACTTTTGAAACAAGATACTATTCAGTGTGATTAAAAGTATGTGGATAAGAATCTAACCAATTACCGCTAGGTCTGTGTCAAGGAATGCAGAGAGACATGAGTTTGCTTCAGCAGCAGTCCAACCTGGAGGGATGTGACACAGCTGTTGTCCAGGGGCCAAATCAGTACAGCAATTTTGAGCTAATATTTGAGCTAGATATTTTTGGCTGATTTTGCAGAGGAGGAATTAAGTGGCTTTTACCCTCCCCGGATATACACAGGCCTCTTGTGAAAAGAAGGGATTTAGAACAAAGGAAGAATATATGACCTGCCTATTCACTCAGCTCGTAGCTAAAAGGAGCGTATATACTACAGTGGTGGGTAGTGAATGCGTTGAACTGTATCCACTGCAGAGGAGAACCTGCTGACCTCCCAGACTGTGAGAGTGACTGAAGGTCCCATCTACAGAACAGAAAAGCTCTCCCCCACTGACTATGGTGGTCTGTGGCATGATTTATGTCATGGACATATTTCATACATTTTTAAGCAAAAAGAAAAACCCACCCCAAATTCAAAATGTAGCTTTGATTATGTATAACAGGAATACTGTTTTATAATTTTGTAGCACAAAGGCAAGTTTAAGGCAGCAAAGAAATTTAACTGACAATGTGCTTTGATTTTCTGTATCTTTTAAAACAGGTGACTCCTAGGATACTGATTTAATGCAGAGTTAGAGGAAAGACAATAGGAAAATATTTCAGCAAATATAATCCCATTGGTTCCCTTTACAACTCAGCACCTGGGCTCTGCAAAGTCATTTCTCCTCCATCAGAAGTGCCTTCAACATCACTAGATGCAGGAGGCCACACTACTTCATTGCAATGCAAGAAGGGAGAGCTCAGGTTGTGCAAACTGAAAGGAGCATGCTATAAAATGGTGTGCTTGCATCACATGGTATATGGCAAAATAGTACACACGAATGGAATAAAAGTGTCAGCTACAAAGCAAGTATAGACTACTTACAGAATAACATAATGATACCTGTCATTAAGTTAATTATTTTAAAAACTTCTGAACAACTGGGCTGGTTATGTCAGAAAAGGAGAAACAGTACCATGAACACATGCTGAAGTAACAAAGAAGGGGGGAAAAGTGCAAATATATACCTGTTGGTGTGAAGGTAAAAGACGGGACTGAAAAATCAAAACAAAATACAAACTGGTTATTAAGCTGAAGAAAGAAAGGGAAACATACCACATTAGTATAAATCTAGCAGACAGCTGAACATAAAACAAATGCGAATAACTAACCTATTAGTTCAGTTACACTGACACAGAAGTAAAACTAAGTTTGTGATTCAGAAGATTGACTCCACAGGCACCACTGAAACAACGTTTGATACTCCACTGTGCTCCTGAAGGGAATAACTGTGGTTTTGCCTTTGGCTACCCTTCAATTTACTATCTTCACTTTTTCTGAAGATCCTACTACAAACAAAAACCCTACACTGCTAATCATTTTAGAATGCAGAATGACAAATTCCTTAACAAAGCCTTATCAAACTTCCATTGAATTTTATCTGGAGCTCACCAAGTAAATGCTCATTATGCTCAACTAACAGGTACATTTAGGTATTCAGTAAGAAAATAATCACATAAAGAAAGAAAGACAACTGTTGTTTTACTGTATCTGATTCAAGAATTGCACCATCTCTTTAAAAAAAGGCTCTAAAACCTAGCAGCAACTCATTTTTGTTTTCATAGAAGAAATTGCTGAACAGTTATTATCTACCTTAAGGATGTAATACCTTTCTACCTTTCAAGCCATGGCTTTAGGAGGGAAAGGTTAACAATGGAACAATGACACTGCTTGACAATCTTCACTCTCACTGCCACTATAAATCCTCTTTGGATCAATAGGGCCCTTAATCCAAATACAGAGAGATAGAATCTGTTTTTCCTATTAGCACATGCTCCCCCTCCTGTTGACAAGACAGTATAGTTTTCCTACCACTGATGGGTAAAAAAGGCTAATATTGCTCTTTTTGATCTAGTAAAAACAAGGACCAGTGTAAGAGCAATAATAAAATATTCACTAGAAGAAATTTTCAGATGGAATTTGATCAGCAGATCTGTCACAGAAGGAAGAGGTTCTAGCTAAGAGAACAACCACTTGCTGCAGTTTATGCAATAACACTGAGGTTGGGGAGTAGGCTCCAGAATTTCTTGTTTTCATAAGTCAGAAAATGCTCCAGGCTCCCCCTGCTTTTTCCAAGCCAATTTATTTCCAGGAATATGATAGAGTGCAAAAAGAAGAACCTTTGAGCATTTTACCTAATCCAGGCTTAATTCATAGTACAGCTCTTTACTGTGAGAGTTCCACTGTATTTTCTTTGAGCTAGGCCTTTTCACACAGTCAACTTTAATTTAGCTATTTTCAACAACATAGAACCATTGCAATAAGCTTTCATTAAAAGAGAAGGTGCATTTAAAAAACAGTTATTCAACAGAGAATCAAGTGTCTCAAAATTAACTTGCAATCATGAGAGCATGAAAAAAATCTTCAACTACTGACTCACTACTTGCCTGTGAGCTAAGCAATAAACCTAGGTTTGTTTTTAAAGAACTGGGGAACAGATGAACAGAGGTTCAACTAAATGAATTTTTTACAGCAACCACACAAAAGAACAACTTAATTCTCAGAGCTTCTAATAATAAACTCGGTTGAGTGTGTAAGAGTACTAGTACAATATGTGTGTGTGGGAGTTTTAGCAGATGTCAGGCCTGAAGCTAAACATAAAAATAAACAAATAAATGCAAGACTGAGGAAAGTTTGCACTTGAAGTGATGACTTGATGCACTGCAGAGTGGCAAACTACTTCGCAATTTATATTTTCTTGAGGACATTTTTTTTTCTTGAGGAATACTTGATAATGGAGATGTATACCCTAGTTTTTGGCACGTATTTTTATAAAAATCCACACCAAATTACACAAAAGGCATTTTTTAGAAAATACTGAACAACACAGCTGTTTCAAGCAATAGTTGATGTCATTAAAGTGACCATTTTTTTAGGACAAATTGTATGCTTTTTGCTTAATTGTAGGTACTGCTGAAATCACAGTGATGTTAGTTTGATAGAACTATAGAAAGGCAGTATGGCAGCATGCTATTAGTAAAACAAAACAGAGCAGGCCAATGCAGCAGAGTGTTTCTAAGAAAACCTAGAACAAAACTAAATTTGTCCCTGATCTCTGTGGTCACAACTCCAATAAAACCACTTGCCCTAAAGGCTACCCAAAGCATTGATATTTTAAAAGCATGGAGGGCACCCAAACACTGCATCACTCCAAAACAGTTTTCAGGTTCCCATTCACTCCATTGGTAATTTTAACACTGTTTCTTTTTCACAGCAAAATCTGTGTTAAAAACATCTGCATTATATTTGCCTATCTGTCTCCCTCATTATTCATTCAGTTTGAAGTGACTAAATAATGCAGCCTCATGACACCCTTCACCCACAAAGATATGTGCACCTTTGCAGCCTAGGTCTATTTTTTGATGGTCAAACATTGAACCAAAATCTCACTATTCCTTCAAAAGCAGGATCTTCCATTTCCTAATTCATTCTAGAATTGATGGTTTTCACTCCATGTGTACCTACAAAGTATTGCTTTAAGATGTAATGAAGTGTATCATACTGAATTCAGCTTTACCTTCAGGGCTTAATCAAAAGATTATTGTATCGGGAGAGATTTTTTATTCCAGAAGATCTTTCAGGTAGATATTCTAGTTTTGTTTGTCATGGAGTATCGTGTAAAGCACTGCTTGCCCAACAATCTGACATAAAAGGTATTGATAACATGAAAACTAAGAGTGCTTTAAAGTTAGTCCTAACTGAACGCAGACACAAGATTCGATAGCCCCAGAATTCAGTCCCAGACAAGGGTCCCTCGAGAGCATTTATGAAAGAGTCTTGGAAAGTATTATGTACTGTTGTGCTTTCACAAACAACCCTTTCACCACATTCCCAGGAATGTAAGGAAATTCAAGTACATACACCAGAAGCATCACTGTAATTGACACCGCAGTTAGTATTCTTAGCAGTAAGCAAAAGACTAAATAAGAGGGACAATAAGCAACCATCCAATTGCTTTCTTTTCAGATGGTTCAGGGAGTTGGGTAGTAAGGACATATTGGAAGCTCCCAGACTTAAATCCATCTTGTACTTTCCTCACTTGTACAAGTACCTTTACGAAAAGCTAACCTAGGTATTTTTCTAAACACTCATACTTTAAAGTCAAGTTAAAGTCA
Source organism: Alectoris magna (assembly GCA_030625065.1). Taxonomy (NCBI): domain Eukaryota; kingdom Metazoa; phylum Chordata; class Aves; order Galliformes; family Phasianidae; genus Alectoris; species Alectoris magna. The sequence goes on from CM060560.1 coordinate 100,014,465, forward strand.
AGTCAACACACTGCGTAAATAATAATGCTTTCTACATAAGCTGCTGATTCAAACTTCCTGAAAATATTGACCTAATTTGATAATTCTGGCATAAAGTCTTAAAAGAGTGAGAGACTGATTATGAATTGTCAGTAAAGAGGCATTTTGCAACTTGAAGACCGAAACATAGTATGGCACCTTTTCTGATACCAGCGTAAGTACTAGTGAGTCCATTTCGCTTCTTCCTGTGGCGATACAACCAGATGCTGAAGACCATGAGGATAATCCAACAGGCAGCACCAATTCCAGCAATAAAGGCAGGCTGTTTTACTACGTCAGAGATCTGCTGGGCTAAACTGACTTGATCTTCTGAAGACACAGGATTTCCATGCGAATCTGAAAAAAAAGGACATCACAAATCTGAATGAGCAACTGTAAAAGGCAACACAAAGAGAACTGACAGAACTGTATCTAGTTCTTCAAGGCAATATGCTTAAGATTGCTCATCAAAATCTCTTCTTATAGGTCTAGACAGAAACATCTGTTTTCAATATAAGACTCCTTTCTCCATCTCTACTGGTTTTTGTTTGTAGTGATTGCTAAATGAGGCCACTGGATTGTTTTGTTGTTGTTGTTGTTGTTTTTCCACTTACTTTAGCAAACCAAAAACAGTCTCAGAAAATTATTCAAGAAGTCAGAAAAAAAAAACATAGAAGAAAGCTCAAATACAAAACAAGCTTAGTGTGTTCTTAAGGCTCTGTGAAAGTGCAGAAGTCAGCTACATGTGCATACACTCTCATTAGAGAAAGTCACAAAAGAATGACAAATTCAAAGAACGTTAACCTGATGCTAATGTTGAGGGATACATTTTAATTTAGCAGTTCCTGACAGATGACTTAAATATACGACACAGTCTAACATACTCTTTGCAGGCTCCCACTTCAGCTTCAATTAAAAAAGACTGAATATTTAAGAACGCATAATGAAGTACAAAATAACCAGTTCTGCCCGCTTAACACAGGTGAAAAAGCTCAAAGATGACTAAAAAGGAGTTCTGAACTGTTAATAATAGTCAAGCAGTCTCACTGTCACTGGACATGCCACCTTCTTCAAATACTGTTTACCCCTAAAATTCCCAAATTAAAATAATGAATACGTATTTTTTCCACATTTTTCTTTTCTTATTTTTCTTTTCCTTTTTTTTTTTTTCCTGCAGTAAAAGCACAACATGATGATCAGTCTTTTGTTCTTTTTCTGTACTGTACTTCCACGAGAACCTTCTAGGAACATTAGTAAAAATATTCAGTTACTGAAAAATGCTAGCTGAAATGAAGCAACTCAAAGATAAAATACTGTCTTCCTGATTTTTTTAACCACTACAGTGAGCTCTTACTGGAAATTTCATTACTGCATAGGGTGAGAGCAAGAATTTGAAACCTTTAGTCAGAGCGGATATTGCTTTACACATTCCAAGCTTAGTCTTTGGAAGTCTTCGTCATTTTTATTCTTGTGTAAATCCAACAAGTTTTTTTTTTTTTTCTTTTTCTTTTTTTTTTTTTTAACTATTGGTAGTGACATCATGTGCTGAAATAGAGATTAGTATTTTCACATGAAAGGTACTGTTACAAATAATAATAATAGAAACTACATATGATATGAAGACCTGTTCACTTAAAAACCATCACATCTTCTCTAAGGACTAACAAATTAATAGGTTATATTATTGTGACCCAACCTGTATTGTTCCAAAATAAGCCTAAACAAAACAACAAATTGCAATACAAAAAGAATACGGAATCAAAAACAAAACCTCCTCTGGATAAGGATATCTTCAGGACAGGGAAACAATTAAATTAATAACAACCTTTATCCAGTGAAGAATTTCATATTTCATTTTCTGCAATATATCTGCTTGGCCAAGGAATCATCACTGCCTTTGACTGCTACCTTATTGGAAATTTTATTTCATATTTCCAGTCCCTTTATCTTCGGTGATCCTAGGCATACTGGTTAGTCTGTAAGTTCACCAAGCAGACTCATTCTTTTCTTACTAATACACTCTTTGTGTCTGCTGGGTTTATAGATTTCATGCCTATTTGCACAAGGTTAAGTTGGGTTGCATCAGATTTTACGGAGACAGCCAAGTGAAGTTCCACACAAGTGGCCAGATGGGCTCAAACATATAAAGTACACTGTGACTAATGAATTAAAACTGTCACTCTGTTTTTCATCTTTTGTCTCCTTGCACTGAAGTCCATATTAAGATATGAAAACTTTCATCACCAGTCTGTTTGCAAAATGAGTGACCCTACTATTTCTGTATCTTTAAAAAGCTACTCCACCTTGTACTTCTTAATGGAATAGAAAAAAAATATTTCCATACAGCTTACGTACCTGAATACATTTAGAAGATTGATAAACGTTTTTCTCTAATCCTTTAAATATATATATATATATATACATATAAAACCGTAAATCAAGAAAATAATCAAAAACTTAAAAGCTAAATGAGGATGTTTTTAAAACATATCAATAATACAACCATACAGAAGGACAGTACTTTTATATACATTTTGCACTGCTCACTGAATGCACATCTGAAGATTACAAAATACTGAAGAATCTCTTTGAACTCATTGTTCTAATTTTTAATTAAGAATCATTTCACTGTATTATTTTACTAGCCATTGCAACCATAGTAACAACATTATAATACATTTGCTGTTAACAAACAAGGCTTACACTACACACAGTACAGAATCATAGAATCATAGAATTGCTCAGGTTGGAAAAAACCTTAAAGATCATCGAGTCCAACCATAACCTAACCATATTACCCTAACAACCCTCTGCTAAATCATATCCCTGAGCACCACATCCAAATGGTTTTTAAACACATCCAGAGATGGTGACTCAACCACCTCCCCGGGGAGCCTATTCCAGTGCTTAACAACACTTTCTGTAAAGAAGTGTTTTCTAATATCCAACTTAAACTTACCCTTGCACAGCTTGAGGCCATTTCCCCTCATCCTGTCACCAGTGAGAAGAGACCAACTCCACTCTCACTGTAAGCACCTTTCAGATATTGAAAGAGTGCAATAAGGAAGGTCTCCCCTCAGCCTCCTTTTCCCCAGATTAAAACAGCCCCAGGTCCCTCAGCCTCTCCTCACAGGGCATCTTCTCCAAGTCCTTCACAAGCCTTGTTGCCCTTTTTTGGACCTGCTTCAGCACCTCCGTGTCCTTTCAGTACTGAGGTGCCCAAAACTGAACACAGTACTCAAGGTGAGGCCTCACCAATGCCGAGTACAGGGGCAGGATTACTTCACCAGTCCTGCTCACCACACTATTCCTGATACAAGCCAAGATGCCACTGGCCTTCTTGGCCACCTGCGCATACTCCTGGCTCACATATTCAGCCGACTGTCCATCAGCGCACCAGGGTCCCTTTCCATCAGGCAGCTTTCCTGCGACTCCTCCCCAAGCCTGTTGGGTGGCCTGGGGTTGTTGTGACCAAAATGCAGGACCCAACACTTGGCCCTATTGAAACTCATACAGTTAACCTTGGCCCATTGATCCAGTCTATCCAGGTCCCTCTGTAGTGCTCTTCTCCCCTCAGGTAGATCAACACTCCCTCCCAACTTGGTGTCATCTGCAAATTTACTGAGGGTGCACTCAATCCCCACATCAAGACTATTAATAAAGATGTTAAATAGAAGTGGCCCCTGTACCAAGCCCTGGGGGACACCACTCGTGACTAGCCGTCAACTGGATTTAACTCCATTGACCACAACCCTTTGGGCCTGGCCATCCAGCCAGTGTTTTACCCAGTGGAGTACATGCCCATCCAAACTGTGGGCAGCCAGCTTCTCCACAAGGATGCTGTGGGGAACAGTGTCAAAGGTTTTACTGAAATCCAGGTAGACCACATCGACAGCCTTATATGTGCAGACTGCAAGTGACTTTACACTGAATTAACTGGTATATATTTACATACATAGTGACAAGAAAAATGAGCATGTGTGCATGTATATTCATACATACAACACAATAGAAAAGAAGAAGGATGGGCTTTCAAAAGGCCAAATTTAACCCATGTAGCACTCTCACAATTTAAAAACAGAAAGCAAGCTAAATATATAGCAAGGGAAAGAAGATCTAGTGAACCTGCCATTACTAATAATTTCCATACACAATGTCTTGGAAGCCTTACTTTGAGAAGGGCATCTTCACTCTTTGCCACAGTCCCATGTGAGATAAGTCTGGAAAAAAGCTCTTGAATGAAAAGAAAAAAAAAAAAAAATGCCTTTTCTTCATCCTAAGAAATTTTTTGGAAGCTTTGACTGAGATATAAAAGGTTCATAATCATCATCCCTGTTCCTGCTTGCACTCCTCAAGGAAACATGCCAAAATAATAAGCAAATGTAAAGATTGTAAGGCAAAGTGCATCTTACTGTCAGAGCAGCAGCCACAGCTTATAATGTACTTTAGAAGGCATCAGAGTTGTTGGAGCAGGCTGATCCCATAATTCCCTGAAACCAGCATATTATCACACTGACTCATCCCCTTCTACCTCGAGATAAGAACCTCACAGAGCATGTTGATTTGGCTATTGCTCACAGGTTCTCTGATTCTGAATGTGCCGAAGCTCCAACTTTTAGACTTCAATGAAAACTCATTAAAATTCATATCACACAGAACTGTGTATTTTAATTCTCTATGTAAAATACTCATGTAAATAATGTAAAAATCAATTTTTAAGTTGTCAAATGCTGAACAGATTACTAATATAGAATTAAGATTGAAATGACAAAGATTTAAGAAGACAGGAAATTCCAGGTTCACAGGTGTGCAGGTAACTTCAATTTTGCCCTGTATGTGTACAACATGTAGTATAGTACTTGCCAATACGCCTGTATCATTTTGTATACAAAATGTACAAACAGGAAATAGGAAGATACCATTTTTGTGGGCATTGGTAATTCGGGCAACTCAGAACCAGCAAAACACTTGGAATCTGCAACACGACGTCTGATGCTTTCTCAAATACATGTGGCATGGTGCAATATGAAAATTATACAGTAAAATACAACCAGGTTAAGAAAATGCTATTTTGCCTCCTCTCTAGTAATGCATATTTTGAAAATTGGAAAAATACCGTTTTTGCAAATCAGTGCCAAAGTACACAGCTTGTGAGGAGCCAACCAAAAGTTGGTTTTGAAGGACTTGCTCTCTGAGGAAAAAAAGTCTCTTTTTACCGAAGGGGATATCAACAAAACCCACCATGCAACTACCACTCCAGAACTATTTGAAGGGCCGATGGAGTAATATCTCTAAACAAAACAATTCAAATAATGATTCAATGAGACTTTAATTGTACACTGAGATATCCAATAATTGAATAATGTACTCAATATTTATAAAAATTCTACAGACATCTCAATAAATAATTGCATCACACATATTAATAGGGATTATTCATTTATAAGTCACATTAATTGGTGTGAGATCTCTCAGAACTGGAACCCTGTGCAAAGTATGTTCCAGGATATTCCCTTTTCATGACTTACTTGAAAACTAGCATGTGTTATATGACAGAGCTATTAGAGAATCACAGAATCACAGAATGGCTTGGGTTGGAAAGGACCTTGAAGATCTCCTAGTTCCACCATGGCAGCATAGGCAAGGTTGCCGCTGTCATAGGTGGTATCACATCACTGAACCAGTTTGATCTGATAATTTTCATCCTTCTATACAGGGCAATTTTGCAATCCATGCAACAATGAAAATATTCTGTCAAATATTTTTCAGCATGTTTTTTTTTTTTATTTCACCACAGAGAAAAATGAGGATTTACAGTGAGCTGTGGATATGAAGTAATTTTTTTTTTTTCCTTAGTGGCAAAGCTCTTTCTTTTTTGTTATGTAAAATATCAACTCCCCCCCCCCCCCCCCCAAAAAAAAAAAAAAAAAAAAAAAAGATTTTCCAGGCCTTGGAAGTCCACAGAAAGCTGTAAAAGGCCATTTAAAAACTCTAAGGAAGATTTAATGAAAACCAAGGAGGGTGCTTTAAGGAGACGCGTGATTTTACAGCTGACTTCATGATTTTAAACACCAGAAGATGATTTTTGAATAAGAAGAAAGTATATTCTTGGCTTGCTCCAGGAGGCTCTCAAGTCTGTGGCACTGCAGCTCAGTGAGCTGCTTTACATCAGCAGAAACACGGAAAATGGAAGAGCTCTGCGCCTACAATTTGTACCTGTCTTTGTACCAGGTTAAGTGCATGCACAAGGTCACTCATCACAGCTCAGGTGATGCATAGTATTGTGATTGCACACCTCAGCTCTCAGAGAATCCAATTTCTCCTGTCCTCCCCTCTTGTTCCGGAATGCGGACTCTGAGAGGTGAAGCTTCCTCCTGTCACACACCTGGCTGAAATCTGCCCAGCCATCACTCACAGTCACAAACTGGTGATCAAACTGCATAGTGCACAATGTCAAAAATGAGTTTGGTGTGCAAGAGAGTAGGTTACAGGGGGGAAAAATGTCTCACATTAAATCTCGTCTTCAGACATTCCAAAGTCAGCCACAATTCAGACTCATGTTTCATAGAATCACAAAATCATAGAATGGCCTGGGTTGAAAAGGACCTCAAAGATCACCTAGTTTCAACCCCCCTGCTATATGCAGGGTTGCCAACTACCAGACCAGGCTGCCCAGAGCCACATCCAGCCTGGCCTTGAATGCCTCCAGGGATGGGGCATCGACAACCTCCTTGGGCAACCTGTTCCAGTGCATCACCACCCTCTGTGTGAAAAACTTCCTCCTAATAACTAACCGAAACCTCCTCTGCCATAGTTTTAAACCATTCCTCCTTGTTCTATCACTATCCACCCTCGTAAACAGTCTTTCCCCCTTCTGTTTATATGCTCCCCTCACATACTGGAAGGCCACAATGTGCTTTTCTACACAGAAATCATAGTTCCAAAACGAAACAAAAAAAGCTTTTGTACTAATTCAGGTACCAAAAAAGACTTCCTGAAGGAATAGTTGGGATCAGTGAAAAATGTAGGAAGGCAAACATGCAGTTCCCAGAGCATGCTGGTATATGGAGTCAGGGCTCTTTCAAACCTTCTAAAAGGAGCATCTTTGGCCCTCTTTCCTCACTCTCCCTGGCTTCACTTCCCTCTCACTGTAACAATGTAATTTATTGCTGGTGAAAGGTGCCAAGTGATGACATCAACAAATTAATTTTCTATCTTCAGAAGAGCTACTAGAAAACTGCAGTGTCTGCTCCACGCCCCTGCTGGGACTGCATCCAACAGCTAAGAATGCAAGTCTTTGCGGGAATTGTAAGAGAACTTGTATTCCCTTTCCATAATCTAGAGTTAAGTAAACTGGAGCCATTCACATGCCTTGAGGATTTTAGCTAGATCTGTACTAAATGAAGAGTACTCCTCTTAAGTTTAAGTACTAATCTTCAGCAGCTCCCACAGCTATCTAAAGGATTGTAGAACTGTCTGGGTATTGCTTTGTATTGTTTCTAATGACATGGATCCCCCAAAGTCTCTTCTTTCCAGATCTTTGTCATGAAACTGTAACAATCAAATTACGGCATTTTTCCTACAGTACATGTAGTTTTGGCTATGCCACTTAATTAGAAGCAAGCAATAAAAAATGCTAAATCAAACCTCAGCCACTTAGAAATATATGGCTTTTAGCAGACTGAAGGCTCACTTACATTTGAACAGCCTCTGAGATAGGTGATTGCCTCACGCTTTCTAACACAGTATCAGTAAAGGCCAGCATCAGAAAAGTCAGCAAAAATCTTACCCTGACAGAATGTCATTTATTTCTTTTTCCATTTACCAAAACTCCAAAGTGGTTAAGTTGCATTATACAGTTCACCTTCATTTAACATTTACTTATCACCACAGAAAAGGAAAAAAAAAAATGTGGCCATAAAGTCTTTGGCTTTGAAATTCTAGTCTGCCCTGTTAATTTACACTCATTAATCTTAGATTTTCAAAAATCTAAGCTGTATAGAACAAAATTTGAATGGAAAACTGGCTGGCCGCAGAGAAGCACAATCTAGCAAATAACCATGACTTTTTTTAGACATATTAATGTAATGTTACATAAACCATGTGCATTTTTTTCTTAAAATCTCTATTAATCATACGCCTGTGTAAGCCAAACAAATTAAAGATAATAGTTGGGGAAGTATATGTAGGTCACTCTGAAAGCAATGCCTCCTATTTATTTCCACAGAAACTACAACAGCTAAAAGAGTGCAATAACACTATTTGGTAGAGCAGTTTCTCAGCTACAAAACACTATTTTTTTTTACATAGTCAGCACCATTAGCTATGCATTTTCACCAGCGATAAATAAGAGTCTGCGTGCTGCATTCACAAAGATCTGCACCAGTGGAGGTGATCCAGTGTCACTGTCATACTGCTGAAACACACCACCCACTGCCTCACTGTGCTCACATCCACTCCTTGGTCTCCAAAAACATTTAGCAAGCATTTGTGAATGTCAGTAGGTGCCATTTTTTCCACATGGAAGGATTCAGTGACACCTTTGTCTCATCCATGCTTTCATGTCAGATGCCATTTTGTCAGACTGTTCCTCTGCTGCCTTCTGTCTCATGGCAACAAAATGTAAAGGAATATCGTTGGGAAGATTCAACCTCTACTGCCATATCACCAACATCCACCCCTGATGTCATGGGCCAACATCATAAAGCAGGAGTCTGATTACTTTCAGAGCAGCCCTCATACATGTAATTTTACAGCAGATATATTACTTGTTCAATCCTGTTTTCACAAGCAATACTTATGGGTTGTTTTTTGTTTTTGTTTTTGTTTTTTTTTTAATACAAAGTCAAATAACAGGGAAGGTGTACTAATGATACAAATATGGAAATGAAGTCCAGAGCAAAAGATGAAATTTTTGTGATTATATATAGATTATATACTGTAATGATAAGTTAGCCTGGTACAGGTGGGTAAAGCAGCATATGATTATACCTAAGGTTACTTCAAATGCTCTTCAGTGAATCAACAGAAAAGAAGCATTTCTCCCAGGTATACCCAAAAGCAATATCCTTGACATGCATTTATGACAGAAGGAATTGTAAATCACCTGGTACCTCTTATTCCTCTACTGGGGAGCTTCCAGACACAGCTGATATTTATTTTTCCTAATGTTAGCAAGCTCCTGGTGGTTTTTTTTTTGCATCAATATTCTGATCAAGATAAATCACCTCTCTGAACTAAAGTGAGCCAACGTTTAAGGACTCATAGTACTCTACATGTTTTATTACACCATTATTAAGCTTGAAATTTCACTTTGAAAAAATCAGCAACCACGAAACAATGCTGAATTTGAAGAATCAGACATTTACACTGATACACTCCTATCTTTAGAGTGCAGTTCCAGGACAAGTTTAAAAGCAGAAATACCATATCCTGCCATTGCAGAGATCTGGCAACATTATCTATTTCATTTGGCCTTAAAGTATTTCTGATGCCACAAAGGACAAAAGCAAGCAAACAAAAATCACTGAAACCAATAGACAGGATTACCAGCAGGCTTACCTAACTGGATAAACTGGGGATCACTTTTCACTCCAGGTCCTGCTCCAGTACTTGCTGCCACTTCCACACTGTATCGAATACCTGGTACTAGGGAAGGGATGACTACAGAAAAGGTGGAACCATCTACTGTCTTGTTTATATGGTATCGACTTTCATTGCCAAGGCACCAAACCTGCAGGGAAGTAAATATATTGTATGTATAAACATTCAAAATAAAACAGTGAAGGATCATTAGAAGGAAGGTTGACACATTTCCTTCTGCTGGATAAGATTTAGAATCTGTCCCTATTTTAAAATCTGAACTCATGGATCACAGTCCTAGGCATTCTGAATACTGGAAAGCTATTTCTTGTTCCAAAGAGCAGCTCCAAATACTAACATTATTTGATGGGTTTATCCCAATTCATTCAATCTATGACAACAGTGCTAATAAAGCTAAAAGCATTAATAACATGGAACAAGTAAGAAAACCCCCTTAACCAAAAGTCATTCAGGTAAACAACAAAGTAAGAGCATTCAGATAAATGAGTTTGTAATTCTCTTGTTAAGGAATCATTAATCAAGCAAGGCTTTATTCACTCAAGTGCAAGGGCAAGCTTTTCTTTGTGACATCAGAAGAAAACAGATATCATGCAGGAATAAAAATGTTACCTTTTTAAAGAGCAAATGGCAGGGAGAGATGAGGATTAGTAAAAAATATACTATATCTTCTATTGAGAGACAATGGGATCATGTTAAATCTCATTTTTTGATCAAAACTAGAACACAAAACTAAAAACTTTTATTCACCATTTCAGAAATCCATTATTATATTCAGTCATATTAAGTGACTGGGAAACTGCATTATCTGTGTGGCAAATGCTTTTAAGAGAATGGCTGAACGCTCAACTGCTATCAAAAGTAACATAGCAGCTAATTTAGGTCTCCTAAGAAAATGACGAAGCTGTGTTGCATTTTTTTTCTATTCCTTTTCTACATTTGTATTGCTCTACACTGAATATTTGTTTTACTTAAATTCAGTACTTTATTTGTAGAGAAGCAAGTTTTCCTGGGAATGTCAGCATTTCTGAACCTGTGCTGACTGTATATAGGAGGGAAGATTGTGCTTTTGACATATGGAGCTTTTAAAAGATTTACTACCCAGATAGCTGTTCTTAATCCCTTGGGCAGTTCTGCTGTTGCGGAGATTGTCAGGTGAGTGAGCTAGAGTTTCACTCGGAGAACAATTGCTAGGGTACTTTCCATAGAGTCCTTCCTGCCTGGATACTGTAAACTTCCTTTATTTCACCATCAGGACATCCTAAGACCCTTTCTCATTCTCCGGATGCCAAGGTTTGAAAAAAGGCTAGCAGGACACTGTGAGGATCTGAAATGTATTTTAAGCCCCTTTGAAATAGAATCCCAACACAGCACATACAGAACTGCTTCTGTAAAGCGGGTCAGAGCACAGAAAGAGAACAGAAGAGACTCTTTTTTTTTATATATTCAGATATCAAATACAGACTATTTCAGTCAGAAGGAGGTATAATTATTAGTAGCATTGTTCTTAAACTCTGAAATAGCATTTTCTTAGACCATAAGAACTTGATAAAGCGAAGAACAAAAGATTTGTCTGCATTTTGACGCAAGTCATTTTCACAGAAATTGCTACAATAGTACACCTGTACAATAGTTTATATGTAAATAACAAAAATAATATATGATGTACTTGCAACCATGCACTACTTATTTGTAAAAGTGTTTTGTTCTTAGGTGCTCAAATAAATGGGGAAATTTGCAAATTGGGAATGGTAAGTTAAACATCAGGTTGTTCAGTACTTGTCAGTACTAAAATTGATTGTATATCTAAACAGGCAAGTGAAAACTCATTTCCAGAATGTTATGAAGCAGAGAGGAATTCACACTATAACAGACATACCAGTGAAGAAAAAAAAATAGTATGAAGAGAATTTCTAACTTCATGCTACGAATGACCTCTGCTATGGTTTGATTTCCGGCTTTTTGTGACTGATGCTGGCATTTCTCTAGTTAAGATGGTATCCTTCTTTATACATGTTTTATCTTTTAATTATGTAGGTACACTCTTGCCTTAGACCAAGGTACTGAGAAAACTGAAGAATTCCCCCTCCCCAAGACACACACCCATTTTTAGGGGAAAAATGTGAGATAGAAAAATGACCATTTAAGAAAAGAAAATGTTACAAGATTTCCTTTTTTTTTTTTTTTTTTTGGTTAGAAGTTCTTATAGGTAGATCACTTCATCCACCCCCCCCCCCCCCCCCACACACACATTTCTAGAGAAAAATAATAACTATGTAGAGCTCAAATAACAGCTACATATATATCATATATATTCATTGTGTCAGTCCATGGTGAAAAACACAATGGAAAATAAGGGCATGCAGACAATAAATGTAGGAGAAATGTGCCAGTGTGCCACCTACTGCTACAGAAGCACAAGAAGACAGTTTGCTCCAACACCTGACAGCTTATTAGCTCTGAGTGCTGGGAGGTAAGTCAGGTATTACATTAACTCACAAATATGAATTTCCTGAATTTTATTGTTTTGTCCTTGCAACCTAAACATTCTTCTAATGCAGTTTCTTGATGGAAACAGTTCTACCCTTCCAGTTAATTAAATAAAATAATTTTGCAATTTCTTTCTTTTTTTTTTCTTTCAGATTATATTATATGTCTGAAACTAAGCCACAAAGTCATTTTATTTCTACCAGTTGACCAAGTTCCAAGTTCTGATCCTTTATTGTTCTAAATTTACCATGAAGAGCAGTGATCTCTTCCCTTTTCCGCTAATAGTAAGGGAAAACAAAATAGCCAAATGAGTTTTTAAGGCAAGGGACACGTCTGTACTACAGCGTTTTATCTGAAGAAGGAGCCAAGACAGATGATCCTGCCACTCAGTGTCTGTTAAAAGTTTATTTGATATACACAACTAAATATTTAAAGTGTCTGTGGCTTGCTTAGGAAAAATAAGCTTCAGTTAATTTGCAAAGTAAATGATCTCAAAACAATTTGAACTGAAAACAAATACTGCGTATGCTGCTAAATGAACATCAAATAAATATTTTATAACGTACTCACAGTTTTTGAAAGATTACATAGCTTAACGAGAGCTTTCTTTTGTGAAAAATACAAGAAAATTTCTATAAACTTACTATATTTAGTTTTATACAAGAACAGTCTTTACTTGAAAGTTTTCTATTTGGCTACTCAGTTAAAAACAAATTCCTCACATCTTAACACTGTTAATTATTATTCTTGAGCTTTTCAACTCCTTAAGCCTGTTTATATTTATTATTGCAGCCAATGTCTTTGAGTCACAAAATAGTTCTCTAAAAGGTAGGGTTCCCTTTCAGCTTGTCTATGCATTTCTCAATTTATAACAAAGACACGAAAGCAGCTGTTTCAATTATCAGTGCTGACCCTTTGTTTTGATTTATAGAGTTTAACTGCTTTCTTAACTTTAATTGCTTTCTACCATTTAGACAGAATTACTAAATATGGAGTTTGATTCTTTGAAGAATTCATTTTCCAAACCACGTGCTCTAACTTTATCCAGTAGATGGAGCCACGCATCCACAAACAACTTACCCATCAGAACCTAGCCAACACTTTGGCAGGGGATATATGCAATTATTACCTTATATTCTTGAACCATTCCGTTCTGGTTATCCTCAGGGGGTGGCTGCCAAGTGACTACAATTGCAGTCCCATTCCCATCATTTTTAGTTACTGAAACACTCTGAGGTGGAGCACTGGGCGCTGTTTGTTTGGGAAGAAAGATTGAATGGTTAAGTTTGTCAAATGCAACAGTGAGGGGGTTTAGTTTTCATTTTAAAGGAAAACTGTTTTCTGGGCCACAAAAATGTGTTATTTTACTCCCTAGCTTTTGTTATGTGCAATTCTTGCCCACAAATTACAATGACATACAAGGTAAGTGATGTGAACCTACAGGCAGGCTTCTAATTTCTGCTGTGCTGTCTCTGTAAGACAGAAAAAGTCAGGCAGGCCACCAGACACTCCAAACTCAGATACCAATTACCTGAACAGCACAGTCTTGAGCACAGAATTCCTGAATGGGTTTCAAAGGATCTCATCCATGATCAACAGTATTAAAAAATGAAGTCTGTAAATTGACCCTAGCAGAATGTTAAAACCTCAGCTGCTCTACTGTGTGAAAAATAGTGAGCAATACAAACCTTATTAAAATCAGAACTGAATGTGTTATGCTTAACAGATTTATATTTTAAATTTTAAATAGTCTTTCTAAAAACAATATGGTTAGATGATGCTTGCGATGAATGTGATTAAGCACACCTCTTGAACCACCCACAGAAGTAAACAAGAGATACACTGTATTTATACCAGGTAGTGAAGAGATAGATAAGGAAAAAGGTATCACATCCCAGCAGAGGCACTGAAATCCCTATTCTGAAGCACATACTTATTATGCCTGAACTACCAGATGAGCTACAACAAAAGAAACAGCTTTATGAACCTTCTCTTTTTAGCATGCGTTTGAGATGGAAATACATAATTTAGTCCACTATATCTGTTGCCCTCATTCATCTTTTCATTTTGTATTACTGATTGATGCAGATATAAAAGCCTTCTAAGAATGTGGTTTCCATTCCCTCAGCTACAGTGCTTTGATGATTTCTGCGGTGTCTGCTATCTACTCAAGATAGTGATTAGTAAGTGCTTGAATCTGACAGAAGTCACTTGTGACCAGACCATGAACTCAGCAGGGAGGAGTGCACACTGCAGTGAAGATAAAAAGCACATTTCCCATTGTGTGTTGGAGGAGGGTTTTGCACATCCCTCTCCCTCTCTCTGTCTCTCACACATGTTTCTGAATATTTACTTCGATGTCACCAAACAATTCACTTAATGATCAGTCCAACACAGTCTCCTCTGCTGCAGACTGCTGTTCTCAAACAGCACACACTTCAAACAAAATCAAATAATGAACATATCAGAGAAAAGCAGGCCAGAATACTACTTCAAAAAGGAAAGATGAAGACAGTCTGGCTCCTACTTGCCTTCTTCTAGGGTTTTTGCAAATTTCACTTCACTATCTGCTCCCTGAAACTCATTAAAAAAAGGGCGGGCCTTGATTTCATAGTTTACACCTTTCTTCAGCTCTGGAATGATAACGCTGTTTTTGGTTGGAGTCCTCACTTCAAAAATTAACCATTCCGACTCCCCATAGGATGCTGGTGTTGGCCGGTAGAGGATTTTATACCCTTGAATATACTGAGATTGCTGGTCCACCTGGAAAAACAGCAGAAAAACACCCATTACAATACACAATGCATTGTTTAATGATTTATTAAACAATTAGGAATAATTTATTAAACTATTAGGAACTGTGCATGTTGTCTGCAACATTAGTCCTTGGTCTATCCATTTATTTTATTCAAAATAAACAACGCTGAACCTGATATAGGCTCCTTGAATTACAGCAAAGTACAGGCTTGATTCAAAAAAGCATTAATACTGATGCTGGTAGAATGGCACCAGTTTCAGTGGATTTATGGAAGCATTAACGGGTTGTATAACACACCCTGGCTCTGTGAAATGAACCACGTTTACATTCATGGGGAAGCTGAATGGGGTCAGGGGAACTCAGTATAGACTTTGCCCATGCAAATCTGCTCTGCAGAATGGGGCAGGGAAGAGGACCAGGGCAGGGGAGCAATGGCTCTGATGAACACAGATCAAGCACCAAGTATGCCAGCTCTCCTGAGGTGTGAAGCCTCTCAGAATTCAGGAAATGAGCACTGCTTCCTGCATGCTTCCTTCTGGAGTAAGTGATTTAAAAGGGCAGCCAACTGGCACTATCTGCATTGCTCTGAAGATGCTGGAGGCTGTTGAAGGGCAGATCTGCCTGAGCACTTCCTCGGTGTTCACTGACTCAGCAGGAGCCTCCTCTGCTGGAGAAAAGGGGCTGTTTTAAGAGGGCTCTTAAGACGCCTACAAAATCAGTATGGCAATAAGGATGAGACTTGGAAAAACAGATCAAAATAATACGGTCCCGACTGACAAAAACTAAGGCCATTTTATACTGCATGTATGGAGAAAGAAACCTTAACGTAAAATAGGACAGGATTCAATGTGTTTGGCTGTAACCACAGCAGAAAGTTATCTTGCAGAAGTGATCTCTTGTGCAGCATTAACAATAAATTTCAATTTCTGATGAATAAGAAAGTCCAAATACAACAATAAGAAGCCTTTAAAAAGGTGCACCAGATTTTCCCTATTTTCAAAAATCTCACACGATGATACAATAAAAGTGTTTACTTGCTATTTTACTAAAAAAAAAAAAAAAAAGTTTAATTTTTAATAAGCACATAAAGAATGCATGTGTTAGCTAAGACTGAAGTAATGCTTACTTTTAAAATTGCAGAGAAGCCACAGGCCACCCAAGAAACTGACAAAAAACTGGCTGCCTGGAAAAGGTTCTTCTGTAAGTAAAGGTCAAGCAAAATTGTGCTAGGAGCCTCAAGGATGTTTTAATGTTATTAGTTAAAAGAGGAAATAGCACAGCGCAGATAACCTTGCTGCAGGTAAGTGGATGGAACATGGCAGATACTACCTTGTAGTACTCAAGAGCCCTGGTCATAGCTAGGGCTCTTCTACAGAGTAAAAATGTCTTTGCTCTTGCTCAAAATGTTCTGCCATGGCATGGCAGGGGCTACATCCTGTGCTCTGACTGCCAATATTGACTTGTTTAGATGGAAGAGCTGAAAAGACTTCAAAGCGCCATCCCATTTGATAAATTCCTGCACTTCTGTAACTTTTCCCCATTTTTTTCCTCATTACGCATTCTATTTTAAAACTGGGCTTCCTTTCATTGTATTTTATTTTCTTGTTGTTCCTTACTTTTGATTTCCTATATTGTTCTTCCTCTTCATTTCTACCTTTTGATTGCCAAATGCCTCCCATAGCAAGACATTTATAATTTTTCCTTCTCTGAGGCTCCAAACTTTTGCAAACCTACTTGAATATTTTTCATGTACATTTTCCTTTCCCTTGCTTCAGGACTTCTACAATATTGTTTCCTTACTCTCCCATTTCCCTGTTACACTCTTCACATGACCAACTTCCTGTTTCCTCCTGTCGGAACAACATCAACAGAACACTTCAGAATTGTTATTTACGTCTCTTCTATGTAAGAGAAGTAGAATGCAGAATGCATGTTGCATTCGTAGCACTGTGGGAAGAATAGTATATTCAGATGATGGTATTTTGTTTTGGGTGTGTTTCTCAATACATATGTAGGATGGAAGAAACACTTTCAAAGATAACTAAGCAGAATTTCCCTCCACTGGTGTCTGACAGATGGGGAATTATCCACATTATCTCATTAGGGGACTAAATACACTTCCTACTGAAAGCAGTGCAAAAGCTTCAAATGATTTAACCTAACAAAGCTTCAGATCAATTCTTTAGTATCCAGAGGAGGACTTGGGAACTCTCACTGTATTATAAGCAACATTCTCCACAGGGACAAGAAACGTGAAAATGGGACAAAGTTCAATGACGTTTAAAAACAAAGCCCCAGTAGTACTTATTAAAAAGAAAAACATTGCCAGTTTTTAAAAAAACTACAGAGCTTCTTGAAGAGTGACTCCACAGTGGTCAAACAGTACATTTTAGCAATGCATGTAACTACCTTCATGATGTGGATTTATACTTACTGTCCAATGAACTTCAATTGAGGAGGAAGAAAGGATAGTAGGATTGTGCAGATGTAGTACCACATCGCCTAGTTCCCTCTGCACCTGCTTGTGATCCACACCTTGACTTGTTGGTGGAACATCTGTAATAATTTAAGATTCAATTCTCACAAATATACGTAACTATTACAATAAGTATATATAAATACAAATAAGTATATCACAAAACAAAGGAAGTTTTCATCAATTAAGGTTATCCTAGGTACTCTCCAGAAATGTAAGAAAAATCTACAGAAAGTCTTTTCCTGAGTTAATGGTACTTTGACAAAAACAGGAGGAAGAAGAAACAGGAGGGAAATGATGGGTAAAAAGACAGAACCACATTCTGGGAGATCTTTGGAAAATGACTACAGAAGCATCTCTTTATTCTTTCCTGCTAGAAGGAGAAAATTTTCTATTGCCCACTCCAAATTCCAACAGAGACCACAAAAACTATAAAAAAGAGCCATTGTGAATGCTTTGCCTTCAGGTAAATTAATTGGCAAACTTACTATTTTTAATTACAAAAGAAACAAAAACTGTAGAAACTAAAAGCAAGTCACGTAGCTAACGTTTCACTCTGATAGCAGGTGACTTCCGTAAACAGAAGGCAGAGCACAGCTGAGCGTTGTCTTGCTCTTCTGACATTTAGTCTATCTTACAGCTAAATGAATTGGCCATACACATGAAGGGACAAATTCCTCTCAAAATAGGCAGTAGGACAATGGAAACACATTTCTGCATGCAGTGCCTTTGAAAAGAATACTTATCTGAAATTTAATGACTGTCCTAGACATATATAGAATTTATAGGGCAGTGACTAACAGAGTGTCTCAAATATACATGTACTACAGACAAGGGAGGAACACAGTCTCTATATTGATTTCATATGTTTCCCTTTGATCACTTCATTTTAGAAAATACCATGCTGACAACCGTTAAAATCACGGTCTAGGGTATTCAGCAAATGTCCTGATTTTTCTTTTCCTAATACAATTCCAGATACAGAGTAATGCATTACATAAACCTTACTGAAGCCTATTACTTTCTCTGTCTCATCTCCTCTAGTGATTAGACAAGACTAGAAAACCTTCAAGGATTCTGTTCTCTGAAGACCTTGGTAAATTCCATACCTGTCTGCTCACTAGACAGGCAAAAGAGAGAGTACACAGAAACTGTGTATGTATCTATTACAACTACTGCAATAAGTCCTTTTTAAAGGTACTTCTTACAGTCAAATGAAAAAGATGCAAAGCATCCTTTTTGCATGGTAGTTATACTCTCAGTTTAAGTTTTCAGCCTCATCTAAGCAATATTAAAAATTTTGTAAGGCTGCATTGAAAGAAATATCAGCGTGAGAACAACTTCTCAAAAATACAGTTCCCCTTTTGGCATATAAAGCTTATGCCACTTTGCAGTCTTGTCACATAGTTGCCTCAAATATCTGCAAAACAATGAGATCTCTCTGAAGTTAATAAAGCAAATTGAGATTACCATGCAATCAGTAGATGACAAATCTTGCCTCTTAGAAAGGAATGCTGATTACATGGAAAAAAACCCCACAACAAAAACAAACCCAAAACAAAACAAAGAAACATCACAATATTACTGCTGTATCTATTATGTTCTGCCTAACAGTTCATTTAACAGAGCATTTCCCTTCCCACCATTTCTTTAATGCTTTGAAAGCACTAGCAATAGAAAACTGTACTCGGAGTGTTGCCTAAATATCAACTTGCTTGGAATGTTACAGGAAAGTTAGTTCAATAATTAGTGACATTTTTAGTGTCATCAACAATATGACTCAGCAATTTTGCAATTCTGTGCTACAGAACTATATGCATCATCTATTCTATGTTTTCTTGGTTAGTCTCTAAAGTTTCCAACACAGGGACTGTGAGTGAGACCATTTAAGCACATTTTTAATGCTGGTTAGGTCTAAAGGCTGAGGTAAGTTCGATTCCTGATCTGGACATGAATTTAAGACAAGGCAATAAATTTCTATGAACAGAAGTTAACTGGGAAATTTTTGAACTAACTTATTAGCTCAAACTGAAAACTTGTGGAATGCTACACTGCATGACAAACTGACATGTGCAGAACACTGCAGCCTACCTGCCCACACAGTAACACATGTCGTTCTTTGAGGCAGACCTAGGAAACTGTGTAATTCCTATCTCCTATGCAGCTATAACTATGCTGCCTATCCATCCACTGAAATCGTTACCAAGCAGAATAAATGCATAATAACAAATGACAGGAATATGAAACTGCCCACTCTCCATCGGAGAAAAACTTGCTTTCAGACCAACTTCAGAACAAATGAAAAGTTCCTAAATGAAGATTTTTTGTTTCCTTTAAGGAACTTCCTTCCAAAAACAAACGTGTTTAATTCCGCAAACAAATAAATAAATATATAGCACAGGCATCTTAATAAGCCAATGGATCAAATTCTCTACTAAAGCAGGAAAAAAAAGGAAGATGACTTTTGTTGCCTTTTCTTTGAAAAAGAATAAATTATTTTTTTTTCCTATTTAAGAATGGAAGTATTTGCACTGGAACAATATAGGCTGCAAAGTTCATAGAATCATTTCAGTTGGAAGGGACCTTTAAAGGTCATCTAGTCCAACTCCTAAGTAATGAACAACGACACCTACATCTATACCAGGTTGTTCAGAGCCCTGTCCAGCCTGACCTTGGACGTCTCCAGGGATGGGGCATCCAATATCTCTGTGGGCAATCTGCGCCAGTGCTTCACTACTGTTATTGTAAAAAAATTTTTACTTACCTCCAATCTAAATATCGTCTGTTCTAGTCTGAAACTATCTCCCTTTGTCCTATCATAATAAATCCCACTAAAGCGTCTAGCCCCTTCTTTTTATAGCCCCCCTCCAGATACTGCAAGGCCACTGCCAGGTCACTTCGGACCCTTCTCTTCTCCAGGTTGAACAGCTCCAGCTCTCTCTCCCTGAAGTTGCAAAGTATTATTTACTGAACACTACCCTAAGTATCATTTATTTTCTACACTGAATGTAAATTTATTTAAAATTTTGCATAGATAGATAGATTCAGTCCATAGCTGGACTTCAGCTGTAGCTTCAGTCAGCAGGTGACTCCTTCACAAGCTACTACCTAGTTCTGTCTTTCACTTGAAAGGCTATCTCTAAGTATTGTCCCTCTTTCCTACTGTTTTGCTTTCAACAGCGGTACTACTGCAGTGCTTTCAGTACACCGCTAAAAGTTCTTCTGTACTGACTCACAATGCCCAGTTCCTTCAAATTTTAAATTTCTTTCTTTCCTAATGCTGCAGAAGCATCATCTATGATCAGCAGATCATATGCTCTTTCTATCTCTAAGTAAGTTCTAAGCTTCGTTCGGTTCACTGGACACAATAATAACATTTCTATAGAATTTAAGGATTTGCTTGATAACTTCAAAAATCAGAGATCACTTTTGTTGCTAACAAGATCTATTCTGTAAGACATACCTATTTTTGGATAAGAGATAATACGACTCCCTTAGGCAGCACAATATGCTGTTTAAGCAGCTTTTAGAGTTTACATTATAGGGAAATGCAAGTTTAAACAATGTATTTCACTACCTAACACATATCACTGCCAGCTCAGATAGTTGAAAGCTAGCAAAATTTCTGCATCCAGTATTTCTCAGTCAACTTGTAACAGCCAATGTGGACACCTAAGATGTTCAATACCAAAAGCTTACCTTGAGTTTTCACTGGATCAGATATTTGGCTTGGGTCACTTAGTCCATATGCATTAGCTGCCCTCACAAGGAATAGATAAATTGCACTAGGTTTTAGCCCTTTAACTGCAAAACTCTCTGTTTTCACATTTTCAGCTACAGTTTGCCAGCTGCTACCAGATGCATGGCTAAGAATAAAACACACACAACAGCAGGTTAGCATGTGCTTCTTTAACAATACATTATATCATCATTATATACAAACTTAAGTACAGCAAGATCACACGAGACACATATACCTGAAGGCCTCAATTATGTAAGAGGTTGGCGTTGCACCTGAATTCAAATTAGGTTGCCATGACAATGTTACTGTATTTCTGCTGACATCCGTAACCTCGGGTTTTGATGGAGCACTAGGAATCAAGTTTGGGTCAGTGGGTCTTGGTGGCTGCACTGGGACTCCAAATTCTAACAAAGGAGAGAGAAATGCTGAGTGCAGATAGACAGGAAGCAGCTGTAAGCTAAATGCTATTCACATCTGCACTGGCAATTTATAACAGTCAGATAATTACTGCATTTCAATTTTTGACTTTCTTTTATGCATTTACTCCATGCAGAGAGAACATAATTGCTTTACCTTGGACCTCTATGTAGGCACTCCATGTAGCTTCGCCACTTGGGGTTGAAGCAACACAGGTGTACCGACCAGTGTCACCCAGCTGAGTGGGAAAAGAGAAGAACAAATATTTGAAACAATCAGGCACTCAATGGGCTAGAAAAGTAATTATACCTCTGTACATCTCTCTATGAATTTGAATAAATCTTCTAGTCTACAGAAAACTTTGAACAATAAACTTCTTAGATTAGAAGGAATAATTTCAAGTGCTACAAAATGAAAAGGGGTATGTTTCTGAGCATTCTTTAAAAAAGTAGAAATTTTTTTGAAAGTGAGCTCTCTGCAGTAACAACTTCTGGTTCTGATCCAGAGGGTCCGTCTGTGCTCCCAGGCTCTCCTTATTTTCTGAGTCAGAATAAAGGAACTGCATGGGGATCAAAAATGGATGAAAAAGGTGTCCTAACTCATCCTGATGAGGAGTGCCTCATGTTTCTCATGAGGAGAACACACGCAGAGGCACTATTATCTCTGCAGCCCTCACTTTTCCTGAGAAACTCTGGGTACTGGTCAAAAGTCACCAATTTAAGAGCATTTGGTGGGGTCAGAATGGAAGCTGCATTGTAATTGACCAAGAAATGTTTCAGATCGAAGTACTGGGAAAGAAAGGATCTTTGAGAGTGTTTGGGACAGAAAGCATGAAAAACTTTATTTGTCAACTTAATGTGCACAGATTCACAAAAATGCAGCGTGACTCCAAAAGATCTCCCTCACTTCCTCAGTTTCTGGCAGAGGAAGAGACATTTGCAGCTCACAGGAAGGTACATCAGTTGCTCCACACACAAATCAACTCTCATAATATTCTCGTGGAAGAGATGGAGGGTCCAATGAAATAAGCCTTGGTAACAGAGGAGATGAGGATGACAGGAAATGTTCTGATCCTAATTTATTCCTCTGGCTGTTTGCAGGAATTTTAGAGGTAGCACTGCTGTGTACTAGAAATGTGGGAAAAATATATTTGGGTTTTATCCAGTGAGTCTGAACCCATGGAACAGAAAGATAAATAAATGAGGGTATGAAGTCTATTACTTCAACATATCTGGCTTGTCAGCCTAAGCTGTAAGTTTAAACTGATCAGTAGACATTTTAATACTCATGTTTGTCTTTAGCAATTAAAAGTTTAAGTTTCTGTACCTCGCTGTCTTTCAGTCCCAAACTGATCACAACTCTTCTCCTCTGTATTTTCAGTTACTTTGCTACTACAACCCATAATTCAGGAAAGATCACCCAGAGCTGCTGGAACTCTGCAAGCACAGAGTTGCCCAAAAGAGAAGAGCTGTGGCTGCCCTCAACCCACAGGAAGAGCTGAACAAGGGCCCCCCAAGGAGCAGCTCAGATGCCCAGCCCATGGAGGGAATGGGTGCTGGGCCAGAGAGGAGCCTGCTGACAGCAGATCCAGAAGCAGGCACACAGACAGTGCCATCCATGGGGCCTCCACCGTCCAAGCAACCAAGAAAGCCCCTACTCAAGCCCAAGTAGGAAGTGTTCCAACTCTGCCAGACCCTCCTGCTCCACCAGCGAGGGAAGAATGTCATCCTCTGGGCCCTTTCGCGCTGCTATCGAGCAGCAGTCCCGTCTTGGGTGCTGCTTCAGCTCCTCCAGCTTACAGTGCTCTGCTTTTCAAGGCACCCACTTTTACACCTGGCTCAGTGTGGCAGGCATTTCCCCAGACCCCACACGAATCAGAGCTGCAGGATCCTGGGGCTGCCCTGCCTTACCTCAGCCAGTGCTTTGCCATGGCCATGTTGGCAGCAACCAAGATGACATCACCTAGCTGGGGGTCGTGGGCGGTCTCACACTGCCCAACATGCACCTGCAGCTCCCACAAAGCAGCCCCACATTGTCCAACATGTGCCTGCAGCTCTGACAAAGCAGCCCTACGTTATCCAAAATGCACCTGCGGCTCTTACAGAGTAGATGCAGGAGAGCTGCTGGCACCCTAACATGGAACCCACTGCACACAGCAGGAACAGCAGCACCCATTTACAGGTTTATAACTTCATACTTCATAGACAGATATTTCTGTAAATAGGATGCTTGAATAATAAACCCTTTCTATTGCCACATCCTTTTCATTCATCCAGGTGAAATTTCAGATCACATTTTTATTTTTCTTCAAAAAAAGTAGAAACAATGGTTCTCTAACATCAAGGTAACAGTTTTCTGTAACAGTGAAGCTCTAGACCCTTAGCCATAGAGGTAAAAGACTGGATGATGTTTGCATGCTGAATGCACTGAGAATGCTCTTCTTAATGATGACTTCAGAGGGAATATAGAGACAAAATAAACAGCAGCTTTTTAATTATTGAAGACTCAGAAAGAGAATGCCACCTTTGCAGGATGACTGCCGACAAGACATTGCTCTATACTGGCAGGCAATAATAACTCTCGGTTTAATTTCCAGGCTAACATTTACCAAGGGTCTGAGAAACCAAGCGCTTTGGAGAGGCCTTCTCTGGAAAATCAGAGAACACCTTTCAGAGGACAGAAAAATATTTGGTCTTTCTTGTTACAGAAAGGTTATAATGGATATAAATTTGATAACTGTCTTAAATTTTAAAATCTCATTTCTTTAACATCCTCAACACTATGCATTGTACCAAGAAGGCAGTGCAAGAAATAACTGAAAACAGCATAAATAAGTACTGCCACAGACTGACTGTTGCTCTGGTTCCCTTCTTAGAATCACAGACTTGTTCCGGTTGGAAAAGACCTTAAAGATCATCAAGTCCAACCTCAACCTAACCATACCATCCTAACTCTAACAACCCTCCACTAAATCACGTCCCTGATCACCACATCAAAATGGTTTTTAAACACATTCAGAGATGGTGACTCAACTACCTCCCCAGGGAGCCTATTCCAGTGCTTGACTGCCCATTCTGTAAAGAAGCTTTTCATGATATCCAACCTAAACCTCCCCTAGCACAACTTGAAGCCATTTCTCCTCGTTTTGTCACTAGTGAGAAGAGACCAACCCTGCTCTCAACCAGTGTAACTTGTAATTGGTAATAGAACAAGTCTAGCAAACACAGTAAAGCCATGCATTTGGCCTAATTTTAAGAATTAATACATTTCAAACCACATAAAAGATAATCAAGAGTTAGTAGGCAAAAACATGATTTTAAAGTATTTTACATTTTGCTAGGCATGACCAGCAATCCTGACCAGGAAGAACAGAAACTTGCTACAATTCCCTAAGAAAGCCATGTATGTGACAGGCATTAACCATTTTAAGCCAGGGCTATGCTATGTTTATCAAGTAAATATGTTTAAATTAGAAATGTTATATTGAAAAAGCTGTGAACATGACTCTATAACTGCAGTATGCTTAGCAGAGGATTTCTTTATAAACATTTGAAATAATTAGATCATTTTCATCTATTAGTGATGACACCCAAATTATATAAGGATTCATCTTACTGAAATACAAGTTTTGCTTCTTCCTTCATGTTTTAAGTAGCAAATAATCCCCTTACTTATTACTTAAAAGCATTTTTCCATTTGAAATAATAGGCCCTAGGCTGTACAAGCCATGGTGTAAAGCTTAAAGGATGAACCATCTGAAAACATGATGTATCAAATATTTTAATACAATTATTTAACATTTCATTAATTTTAACTGTAGTATTTCCAATTAAAAAAAAAAAAAAGAAGACCTGAAAAGAAAAAATAAAGAAACAACGACAAAACTCAGCACACAAAAAGAGTTTGCCAGTTCAAGCTACCTTGGCATATCGGATCTGTAATGCTCCTGTCTCCAACTGCTTGATGCGAGAGTCCTGGGTAGAGATCAAGATCCCATCCTTTTTCCAGAGGATAGTGGGTGTTAAAGTGCCTGTGGCCACACAATTTAGTACTAAAGTACCATCTACAGCTACAGTCTGATTCACAGGACCCTGTCGAATGACAGGGGGAGGCCGGTCTGCAATCACTGCCAGAAGAAACAACAGGAAACAGATTTCTGTGACTGGAAGCAATTTTCTAATCATCTAAGCAACAGCAGTTGCTCGAGGCTTTGAAACAAACTAAAGATAATTAAACAAGTAATTAAAGTTGGAGGCATGCATTATTCAGGGCATGGTGCATCATAATGATGCACAGCTACAGAATTTATAATGATATGCAATACATTAATTTCAGAAGGGAAAGAAGAATTACATATTACATAGGCATTCTGTAATTGCAGTGTCTTCATAAAGTGATAACAAAATGAGAAAGAATTTCCCAATTTTTTTGCAATGCACTATTTTTACCTTGTTCATTTTTTTACCATACAACACACCTGTATAACAGAATTCAATACTTTCAAGATTCGATGATAGATATTAAGGAGGTAGGCAGACATCGAACGATGTGGCAAATACCTAGGATTTTTTTTTTTTTCCTTAAATACTGTGAACCATCAACTTATCTTTGTGCTGTTTCCTAACTGGGAGATGCCTTCCAGTAGACTAAACACAAAGCTAACGAAAGTACCATATCAAAACTTTTCAGCTAAGAAGTATTCTCCAGTAGTTTCAGATTTCCAGTTCTATGACAACTTCATCTGCAATACTAGCTCAAAACCATACGGAGTAACCCATAGTGTGCTTGCACTAGTTTTACTGCATCTTGCAAACAGTGGAAATGAAGTGGTCTTGATGTGTTATTTAATAGCTATGCAAAGAAAAGTATAAATAATCTCAGCGTTCATAGAAACAGGAATGACCATACTTTTTTTCCCATCAATGGATAATTCAGAAAAGAAGTAAAGCCTATCTTACTGAGTGACCCCCTCTTACTTGTATCATTCAACATGACATGGGCATGACATTTAGAAATAGCCATAACTTTAAATGACATAACTGAGCTTAGCAGTGTCATGGGTGTTGATTTAACTTAAAAGCTGGTTTGGTTACTGAAATATAAACCTGAAATTCTGAATTTGGGAACATCAGATAGTTCTAGGTTATTTTCATACAGGGTGTTGTCAATGGTTGGTTTTTGGTTTTTTTTTTCTTCAATATTCCAACTCTTGTAATTTCATTTGCATGTTCAAATGACACTTGACATTTTCAATTGCTTAATTTACCTTTTAGTACTTGTCCCAACCTGTTGTAATGCATTCCAAAGCACTGTGAAGCCATTAGTATCTTTCTCATCAGAGTCAGCCAAACTAAACTCACATATAGTTTATATTTAACTTTGACCAGTGTCTAAAGAGCTCTGTAGATTCCAATAGTAGGAGGCTGTACATAAAGTCTGCATATAATTTTCCAAATAATCTTCTGAGCAACAGATTTTTTCATTGGACTTATGCTTTGGTTTACTATTAGTTAATACTATTCAATGCTAAATATGTAATATACAAAGTGGCTAGTAATAATCATCTATGGTAGGATGTTGATATAATGCCAAATGTCAAAAATTAGAAAAAAAATGCACACCAGAAATGATATGGATATGCTGCTATTCATTATTGACCTACATCAATTTCACAGTATCTTTGCCTCTTTTTTCCTGCTTCCAGTAGCCACCTTGCTGACTGATCTATGCTGTACAGCTGAATTTAATGCTTGCAGCAATGTTCACTGCCGTTTTTACATCTTAAATTTTGTTCCAACTACCCCTAAAAGGAAATGTATGATAATATGCATTTGTATGTTATACTACTGACCCCAATTAAGACTGATTTTTTTTCTTTGCTAGAACAAGGAAAAAGGTGACATAAATGGAGATAGTAAGCGAAGAGACATGGAGTAATAAGGGCTAAAGAGCTAGGCAAAGGAAATCTGAAAGTAAGCTAAACCCAGTTGGGGAAAGATTAAAAAAAAAAAAAGTCAAGATTAATTAACAGAACTGATGAAAATCCATAATCTGAAATATATTTATTAAATAAAATATACTGTTACACAATAAAATGGCAACACACAATATCCAAAATTTAAACTCATGATAGAGATGTCCCAAAAGGGAATTTTAGGCTCAAATAAAAACTGCAAGCAATATGTGCTCACGTAAAGCAGATACTACAGCAGCATCACATCCTCTCACTGATATATTTAAATAAAAATAAAAACTTGGAAATGATTGAAAAAAAAAAAAAAAAAAAAGGGTATCATTACCATCAGTAACTTCCAAGTAGGCTTTTGTTATGATGCTTCCTGCAACATTTAAAGTCTGACAGATGTAGTACCCAACATCAGACCTCTGAACATTGGTGATGGTGAGATCTCCTGTCTGGGAAACTGAAAATCGACTGGATGACTGAGGGGGCTGGTATGAGAAAAGCAGATTCTAGATGTTTAGGAAAGAGAGTTTAAAAAGAAGTGTTAAATAAATTCAGACATTAATAATCTAAAATATACATAATCATATTACATATAAGACATTTTGCTCTTCATACCTTAAGCATGTGTACACACAACAAGAATAGCTTTTGTAAGACTTTTTGGTGATAAAATAGGTGCACATTTGCCCTGATTGTATATGTCTTTCGGGATTGCTCTAATAATCTCCGTAGTCAATGCTGGGGTTTACACAAACATTAATAGGCACTAGCAAAGATTTAATATGTACAAATGCCATGATGGTGCAAGAAACTGTGGCAAGCCAAAAAAAATTGCTTCAATATCTTTTTTTAAAGTTTCATCCAGGACATTCCATTTACTTCATTTCAAATGCAAATATTTGTTTACTTATTTGGATTTTAGCATTCAACTTCCCATGAATGTAACAAGAAGACAGAGATGTTGCTTGTGTTTCCGTAATCATAGTCTTCATATTCTGCAACAAACCTTGAAATACATAATTTAATCCTAAACCAGTTTCTAGTTAGATAGATAGTTTTGGTATTAAGTACATGGTATTTTACCAACAACGGCCTCAAATCAAACTGCAAACAATGCAGTACAAGTCTATTTAGTCAAATATTGGTTTAAATTTTATACCTTTGGCTGACCAAGGCTATTTTTCATCTCCCTTGCTTAAATTTATTTTGAATTTCCAAAAATCATCTGAAAGAACAGGGCACTAAATTCTACTTTATTATTAGCCAACCCCAGTTACTGATGTCCTCCATTTCCTCCATTCATCGAAATTGGTCACCACTCAGAGAAGTAAAAATTAAGTCAAAAAGATTATGTACTAAACAGCTGTTAGCAAAGAAATCTAGGTCATACAAAAATGTAAATAGTACCACCACACTTTTATAATTAGAGATTATCCTCTGAATTTGCTTACTAGCCTTCGTACTTACACATTTAAACAGACACGTTCAATAAAGAATATTTTGCAAAACATTCCCTCTTAATTAAAAGATGAGCCTGAAAGAAAACTGCGATTCTCTTGCTATATGCTATGCTTCGTTTCATTAACTGGCTTTCAAGATTCTTCATAAAGAAGCTGAAAATCATTTTCTCTCACGTTCAAATAAGGAAGCTGGGTGAGATCTGTGAGCCAATGGACTCGATGGAAAAATAGATCTCCTTAGTTCCAAGTTGTTGTCCTATTCAGGCAGTGATTAAGATAAACAGTGAAGCAAACCATTTAATTAACAGAGAGAAATATGCAACTGGCACACTAATATCTACACCATGAAAACAGACAAATTTTCTGAAAATTTAAGTGTATTTGGGAGTTAAAGGAAATTTTGGCATTAATAATCTTTTTGTCTC
The DNA here is from genome assembly GCA_030625065.1 of Alectoris magna. Taxonomy (NCBI): domain Eukaryota; kingdom Metazoa; phylum Chordata; class Aves; order Galliformes; family Phasianidae; genus Alectoris; species Alectoris magna. Next base: position 100,043,816 of record CM060560.1, read on the forward strand.
TTAAAATTTCTTCCTGATATGTATTTCCATTTCATGGAATGCTTCTACTTGCTTCATAAATTTACATTTATAGAGAAAACTCGCGGCTAAGCGAAACCTAGATATTCTTTCTAGAAAAGTTGACATCACATAGCATACATGTGCCTTAGAAGTAGAGAAGAAATATCAAACATCTGCAGGCTCTGGAGCTATTTTCCACAACCTAAATACAAGAATTTAAACATTTATTGCTTGCGCAACAGTATCAAGAAACTGCTAGAAAGAATGGACAGGAAGTCTGCTTTACCTGACTTCCCTCTCTCCGCCAAAAGATGGCTGGCTGAGGGTTCCCAGTTGCTTCACACTGGAAAGTCACTGTTCTTCCCAATGCAGCTACTTGATCACGAGGCTTTACAACAAACTGTGGAGGTTCTGAAAGGAGAAAACATCATTAAAAAAAAATAACTACGCTAGGGTCAGAAGACTGAAGTTAGCTTATGTGAAAGCCATAATTAGACTTCTGACTTTAAATGGTATATACTACAGTATTCAGGTGTCTTCAACATGGACAGACAGCACCAAGGCTCATCAACCTCTAGCAGTCTCAGCTTCATCAGCACTCAGATTGCCTTGGCTGTTGCTGAATTCTGACTGTGCACCATTTGATTTTTAATATAGTGACCGTAGACTTAATAAGATAACTTCCACGGCAACAGACACCAATATGAACAGATCTGTTAGATTTTGGTTTCTAAGAGAGGGGAAAGGCCAGAAGTCACAACTGAGAAAGCTCTGAAAAACAACTGGCCAGACCACAGGCCACATTTTGTCAAGGGCTGTAATAAACCCTGCTTAGTAATTATGAATTCAGGTTTATGTGCGCAAAAGTCATCATTGATGCAGTTGGGGTCTCAATTTTTTTTTCAGTTTAACTCAAAAGCCCTTGAAATACTATTTAACAAATGATAACCATTTTAAAAATCTTCAATTCAATTACTAAAGAGGAATGAATTTAAAGCAACAGCAGAACTGCATGTTTTCCTCATTTACATAGGCACAGGCATGTTCAAACAAAATATATATGCAAATGAAGGCAAATTTGAAACATCTGCTCAGCCTAACATTATAAATAGTGCCAGCATTGTTCAAACTGTTTGATTTATACAGACTTCAACAACCACTTCATCCAGTAGTAAATAGAATGTCAAAAAATTATGTCAGTCACATTAAAAAAAAAAAAAAAAAAGGGTATAGTCGACAGCATTAGAAACATTGTTGGGGCTAGAACAGGAGAATAAATCCAGCTTTGTTTTAGGCTGTTCACTCTCACTCCTCGAATAATGTGCACAAAATGAAAGTCTGTTTACTTAGTGTTTATTCAGTTCCAATGCCTTCTGATCATCAGTCCAAAACCAATTAATCTCCCCCTCTTGTTTGGGTTAAGAATAATGGAGATGCTTTGAATTCAACTTTAATAACCTGAATGTTTTTATTTCTCCTTTAAAACATTTCTGTATTTAAAAGCTTTTCATAAGAAAGGGTGTAAATTGTCTTTTGAAGATAATGCTCTATGTGTTTAATAAAAATGAAGGAACTGTGACTTCTACTGTTACTGAATTCATTCCAGATAAAATCCTTTCTGAAAAATTTGCTTTCAGCGTTCAAGTGGGCCAATATTTGCAGTTATCTGCTCCTCTTTGCCTGTGTCTCTGCTCTCTACAAAGTTCAACATAGACTATACTCCTCCCATCATTCTCTTGATTTGAGGGGATATTTAATGTGTGACATACTGGTATTTACATTTAGATGTAAATGCTGCTTTTCTCAGAATTATCTTAGATAAGAAGCTACATAATGTTAAGGGGCAATTGAGCTACAACAATTAGCAAACTTCAAGACATTTAGCTCTGAAACATTCAGTCAATATCTTGGATGGTGATACAGGAAGATTTTGACATGATAGCATGTTCAATTTAGAATGGAAGGTGAAGCTGTTGGGGGTTTACCAGTGGGTTGTAAGGTGTGATTGGGAAAATGGAGATGAGGGTGAAGCACCTTCATTATGCTGCTAAAATTCTAATAACAAGAATAAATTTAGCATATAGTTAAATAAAGGTTTGGCTGGTTCTGTACTAGTTTGTGAAACAGTACCACACAGAACAGAATCAAAAGTTTCTCAGTTCTGTGCTAGTGCATATGATTTATCAGGTTAAAGATTATGCTGAACTTGAGGAGAAATACTGTTATATACAAATAGCTGTTACCACTGGAGAAACAGCTGAAAGCCTGTGATTACAGTACCTGAAGATTATTGTTCAAGGACTACTGAAAACAAACAAAAAAGATGGAAAATGTAGTTTCCCAGGTAACCATGGTAGAATTTATGAAATATAAATTAGTATATGCCTCTATGTATTACTCTAAATATGCATTTCACATGTATATTATTCAACATATTTATGCATACGATGCACATCTGTAGTCTTCTAAATCTATTCCTATTTAAGTAAATAATGAAAATCCTATTCACTTCAGTTGCTGAAGAATTAATAGAAGGTTAAATGAAACTTCCATAAATTCTCTTCATTGTTTTTACTGCACTGGAAGTAATTTCAACATAATTTCTTCTAAATTCAGTTTGCTTTCACACCTTGGGTCACAAAAACAAGTGACATTATGAATATACTATAAAAGACGATGAATTAATAATCCACTTAAGGCAAATCTTTGAGACCTTTAAAAATAATTTTCTTGTGTAGAATACAAGTTCAACTAATGCAGGCACTGATGACAGAAGACATGTTTAGAATCACTATATCACATATAAACAGAAAAGTTAGCAACCCATTACCTTTCTCTTTGTCATTAAGTTACCCATACTTCATGCAGAATTTATTCTGTGCGATGTTTCTTGTCAATAACAAGTAAAAGATGGGAGTTGATTGGTTGAAGGACATGGAAGGGGATGGATGGGAAGGGGAGATGTTCCCGTCACAGTGATACGATGATTAGAAGATGGCCAATAAAATTTCAACTTACCAGACACAACTAAAAACAAAAACAAAACAAAAAGAAAACATGGAATAAATAAAAATTGAATAGTCATGAAACGAAGCAAAGAGTAAAGCAAAATTTAAAAAAAAAAAAAAAAAGACAAAAAAAAAAAAGACCTCTGGTAAGGACCTTAGAAAGTACGCATATATTCTGTTACATGAAAATTAGGTTAAAAACGCTGAATCACATTTTTTTTTTCTTTTTTTCTTTTTTCTTAATAGATCTCTCAATCGTACTGAAAGCAGGCTGGAAAGTAAAATAGGCAAAAGAATAAAATAATGGTCAAACAACTTGGGCTCTTTTCTAGTTCCGTCCAATGAAGTGTTCTTGTGAGACATTGAGGAAAACTTCTTTTTAAAATATATTATTATTTCTTTGCATCAAGAGCTTTTCATGGTATAATTAACTTGAAATATCCAGTAAATATCAATTTGCAACATTGCTGAAATGTTGACATTTACACCCCTTTTAAAGAACAGAAACATCTACAAATGGAAAATACTTTTCTGAGGCTAAAAGCTATCACAACTGAAGCTTACTCAAAAATTAACATGCTGAGGCATTTAGCCTCTATACCAGTCTTTTCAGTATAAAATTGCTGTACCAAGGTCAAAATGATCAGTACTAAATTGCAAATGCAAAGTAAACCACAATTGAAATTAATTTATAGAGGAGTCCTAACCTTTCTCTTCCTACTAAAAATCAAAATTTCATTAAAATACTCAAAAGTTGAGATCTGTCATGAAGCATTGTATTTCTCAACAGAAATATTCTAGTGGCAAACCATCTAACAGTAAACAACACAGATATTGGGAGGCTATTTTCACTTATAAAAGGCATCCTGGAAAAAGTTCCAACAGGAAACCACCAGTTGAAGGAGAAGATTCAAAATAAAAAACGTAAAAATAGTGCATTGCTCAAATCTACACTGATACTTGCGAAATAAATAAATAAATAAATAAATAAAATAAGCCTTTCAACACTTGGGTCCCTTTAAACTGAGAGTACAACAACAACTCTTCCGCTTTTATATCGAGTAGGTAAACATCTGCAATACACCATCCACTGACAAAACGTGTGGAGGCAACTAATAATATCCACTCTGTCAAAATTCATTAGACATGTAGGATACTGTCTTACAGGTCACATTAACACAGGACTCAAGGTGTATTAAGAAAATGAAGCTGAAAGAGAAACAGCTATTATACTGGAACCTGGATCATGTCAAGGAGCTGCAACTGAAGGTGTAAAATCTTCAAATAGAGAATATATATATATTTTTTTCTGTTATTAGTGGCATTTTTTTTTAGGACACAATCCCAAACAGAGGAAGTAAAAATGCATACTTTTCAAAGTTATGATTTCCAATTTTAAGGAATCTTAATGTGTAGTTTAAAAATCTCCTTTAAAAATTTAAAGGAATCTTAAGCCATCTTAAAATGCGTGAGATTAGTACTTCTCCAAGAGAAAATCAGTGCGTATTACTTTGCTCAGACTATCCCCGCCAGTCTGTAATTCATACGAGGGAGGACCAAGAAATGATAGACAAGAATTCCAGAGAGTAATATACTTGTCCCCAAGACTGAGATCCTAGCTTCTTCATCATGTGTATTTACATGGCACAGTAACCAGTCCTTTTTAACTGAAAAGCTCCCTACTAAAGTTGCAATTACAGTCTGACCTGCTCCGGAATTAGAAATGTTTCTCCATAAAACACAGTTCATATTCTATATGGACTAGTTTGGTAAAAGACATAATGGGATGCAACTCTTATACAGAGGATCACGCTCTCACTAATTTTCCACTACATAATAAATGCAAAAAAGAAAAAAAAGAAAAATGATAAGCTTCTGCTGAAAGCTCACATGAAATTTCTCACAGATAGAAATCTGTCTTGGTTGCTCAATTACATTTCTACAAATTAAATTAACTTTTAAGTGCTGAATTTCCACTTTTCTTTTTAGCAGATGATTTTGTTATTGTATGTCAAAAATAATCTTGTCGACAAAATATACTTTTTTTGCCCACCTGTAAAAACAGGGAATACAGACACAAGAAAATAAATCTCTGTAGAAACAGGGCATCACATTGGTTGCAAATCTGTGGCCACTGCAAGGGGTGAACATTCTTAAAAAAAATTAAAACAGTTCTGTCAGAGGGAAATGATGTGGTTTAAAAGAATAACAATAACAGAAACAGCTACAGCAAAGACTACTTTCTTCATCTGATATACATACACACACACACACACATATATATATACTATTGATATCTAAAGTTACTGAAACTGGATAGTAAATATTTTTTACTCTGTTACAGCATACTTTGTTTGACAAGACTTACATTAAAATATTAAGTAAATTAATTTTCCGTGTGTTTAGCATGGCTTTTCACAGGACAGTAGGGGGAACAGCTTGTTCGTAAAGTCAGGACAATAGCATGTAAAACCACAAATACCAAAGGAATAATATTATTGTTTTTCAAATAATTTCACTGAAGTTAAGTTTATCAGGGAAGACATGCTTCGTCACTGAATGAAAAAAAAAAAACAACAAAACACAAATGAAAGACAGTTTCCAAACTTGTGACATGATATTCTAATGTCTTTCTTGCCTGCAATTCTATCATCCTCACAGGGACTATTGTTATTATTAAACCAACTTTCAGGAGTAGGAATTTGTAGTTTTAGGACTCAAACTATAGACAAGTACAGTTACCAGATGTTAGTGGAGCAACTACTGTATTTAATAGATGGAGGATCACTGGATACTCAGGTTAGTAGCAATCTCAAGAGGCTTCTACTCTAAACTCCTGCTCAAACAGGGCTGGGATGTGGGGTGAGACCAAATTGCACATGGCTTGATTTAGTAGGGTCTTGAAAATTTCCATGGATTGAGAATGAATAAATTATCAGGACAGATTTCTCCATTACCTGACTGTTCATGTAGTGAAAAATTTTCTCCTTCAATCAAGCCTGACTCTCCCTTTTTTCATCTTCAACTTTCAACTTGACACTCATTCTCCCACCCTGCACTGCTTTGAAAAGCCTGGCTCTGTTTTACTGACAATCGTCCTGTAGGTACTGAGGGCTGCTGTTATGACCACCACTGAAGCCACCTCTCCTCTCAACTGAGTATGAACCATTCTTGTAGCCCTTCCGCAGAAGATTTATGTGTGCATGAGACCTCAACATCATCTCCAAATGACACATTTTTTAATTCTTCTCACAAAGGCAAATTCAAATGTTGAAGTGTTTCTCTAAAATTCATCAATTCCTTAGTATTTAGAAGTAAACATTACAGAGTTGTCTCTTTTTTAGTCTGTATAGGACAACCTACAATAATCAAGTAACTCATTCCTGAAAGCTGTGATAGTAATTATCTACCTCAAAAAGAATAAAGCGATAGAAATTTTCATTCATTTATACTAATAAATTCTTCTTGAAATTCAGGGATTTAAGGTGGTAGTTAATTACCGAACAGTCATTTTTCTGCATATTAAATACTCATTATGTACTGCTATTACTATTGCTATTTATGAATACTTTCCTAGGTTCTCAGAATATATCTTGCTATTCAGCTGTCACAAGCTTAATACCTTCAACTTAAGTTCAGGGTATTTCCTTTTTGATTATCTGAATGAAAATCTTTATGCATTCAAGAACTACTTGACGCCCTTACAGCATGTAGAAGCTAATAAAAGGTAGCAAGACTGTATAATTCTACACCAGAGAAATCAAACAACCACAATCTACAGGTCAATAATTACATGCAATAATGAAGGTAATAGGCAGTCTTTATCTTCTGAATAAATCCTTAAGCATATGATTAATCTAGGAAAAGGCAGTCACAATGACATCTGGAATACTTTCAATTAATTTTGTGATAAATTAATCCTAGTTCAAACACAAAATGCCAGTGGTTGAATACGCCTGTAGAAACAAACTGGCAGAAGATGGGATGAAGAGCTTGGGGAGCTTGCATTGATGACATGGTTGGCCAGGATGAGACTATACATGGTAAAAAGAGAAACTCCAGAGTAAGTGATAGAAATAGAACAGAGACAGCTATTAGCTATATTATTTGTAAAGAAACACTGCAGTTTTCCAGAATGGCTGAAACCTTTTTGAACTCAGCTGTTTATAATCTTTATATGAAAAAAGTGGCTAAAATTAGTACTGAAAGTTTGGGTAATGGAGCTACATGCACAGGAAGTGTTATTCGAATATGCTTTACATACTGATACTCTTGTTACTGTTAAAAAAAAAAAATACAGAAGTCTGAAGATTTTCTTTTCCAACTCTAACAACAACAAATAGCTAAAAAGCTGCCAACTTCTGCTCATGAATATATTTCACTGTTAAACCTGCTAAACTCTGAAACCTTTTACTTTCCACAAAATGTCATAAATTCTCGGAGAATCAGTATCTGAACAAGGTCAACTGAATGCCTTCCTGCTGCACATCTAACAGAAATTTACATTGGTGCTCTGAAAAAACTATTATTAAGGGAGTTAGTTTTAGACAACGTAACATTTCATCTCCTTTCCAGTGACTGTAAGGATCTTATCAAAGCAATGTGAAGAACCCAGTATCCTTGATATGCAAGTTTCTTTGCAGTATTACTTCCCACGGAGAAATAAACAAAGCCCAAAATCTCTTGCTCTTGAAAAGATATAAATGCTGTCATTCAGCTGTCTCCTAGCTACAAACTGTGAAAAACATGGGAAAATAATACAAGACACATTACAAAAGAATTGGGGTGTATCTCTTTCCATCCTCACTAGTCTTTGTATTAACAACTGTCACTTCTTGAAGTCTAGATACATATATAAAATATACATATATTTTCACAGATTTTCTGCTCAAATTCATCTTTTTGTAAGACCTGACTGGGACAGCCATACTCGTCATGAATGCTTACAAACTATGTAGCCCCAAGGCATGAAGTGTGATATACTGCAGTGCAGACTTCTGAGGAAAGGTCTAACAGTCTGGCTCCAAGCATGCCACAACCCCATATGGTTGAAGCAGAATGCTTATATGTGCATTTTTGATGTTTCAAATCAGAAGTGATGACTAGCAATTCCAAACTCCAGCAACAGAGATCATAGTTAATTAAATTTATGATTAGTAGAAAAAAATCTGTTTTGAGTTGCTGCTGATGTATCAGATAAGTACTTCTTAAGTTTATACAAACAAATGACTACTGCAACTTCAAATGAGCAAAGAGGAGAAGATAGAAATCTAAAATGACTGGAGAGGAGAAATAGATGATTATTTTCTATAACGGTAAGAGAATGAAATTAAAAAATAAGACTGCTGGTTGAGCACTAGGATAAACACTTCTGATAGAAGAATCACTTTAGGACATCTAGAAACCCATAGTAAAGTTTCAGCATAGTGCATAAAAAAGTTAAAATCTCAGTATCAATTAGCTGCTGTGCTCCTCAACATAGTTCACAACAAGCTTTTCTTAAAAATTTGTTTCTTTCTTTCTGTTTGTTTGTTTACAATCGACCCACATTCCCTTGAAGCAGAACAGTGAAGACTTGCTACATGCTGAGCAATAACCTGGGAGCAGGCTGACCATGGTCTGTGACTGGCGTGGCCATGCCACCCCTGGGGCATTATGGACTGCACTTCTCTTCACGCTTACCTGCTGCATTCCAGGCTAGCAGCCATGAGGCAGTCAGAGTCTGAAGCCTGGGCAGTCACACCATCATGATGCTTAATCTGACCAGGCTAGCAGAACACATTTTCAGACTGAGCAGAGGTCAAGGGTTTACAGCTGATGGCTTGGTACCCAGAGAAAAAGTACAGGGGACTGTGGACTCAGTAGAGTTAATGTGCGCTAAGAGAAAGAAAAAATCAAGTACTGTTCCTTTGTTCTAACAGTACAACTATAGCCTTTAAAATTGAATTTGGGCTAAGAGGTGATTTTTTTCTTCCTTCTAAATTCAAATTGACTGAACTCGGTGGTAAAATCCAGTGCTCTGTCAGCTGTGAAACTACATCATATTAATATTTGCTTCATAGCAAATCTTCCCTAAAAAATCTTTAGAGTCAAGATGAAGAGGGTTACGCAAGTGAGTGTGTATATATTCGTGTTGGAGAAAAACCCACCGCAAAAATCTGTGCACACAATGTACTTACACAAGATATTTTGATTTCCAACTGATTTTGCTGATGCCAGCTGCAAAATCAGAAAGTTCATAATCTCTCCTTCTGCAGGAGTCAATGAAAGTTTCTATGATATAATCAGAAACGTGGAATGAGATTTTGAAGTGTGGTTTTCAAAGGCAGCACTTCTCAGGTTAATTCATGCAATACTCACAGTTTGTAACATTTATAAGCTCTGTAGTCGATGACTCAAGGTGACAAGAGAGCTCTAAAACATGGGTGTAGAATGCAGAGAGGGGAAAGCTTTGAGTCTTTCCAGAAGTTCCTCTCCTACTCTCTCTTCCCCCTTCCTTGTTCTTAGTCTTCCTAAAACATCATATAAACTAAACCCAATTTAGTGGGAGCACTTAGGAGAGGCTTAATTCCATCTGTTTTAAAACTGGAGCAATGCAGTAAACTGTGGAGCCCTGTTCCCCAGGTGCTCCCTTTTGAAGAAGAGTTGTCTTCCCCTCTGTTTAAAAAGAACGGAGGTAATTTTAGGCACTGCTGCAATCTAAGTAGTCGTGCCTACAAATATTTATACTAAAGCCTTTTAAAAGAGTGAAAAGAGATAGACACATTTTAAATAAGTTGTGCAGAAGTACAAAAAGAATATGATGGCCAGATAATATTTGAAGAATTCTTAGAAACTCTCCACTGCATTTTTTGACTTACGATAAAAGGTAGTAGAATAGAAAAGGAAATGGAATGTAATTTTTTTTTTTTCCCAAGCTGTTTATGACAGCAGAGTTTTCTTCTTCAAAAAAGCTTTTTAATCCATAGTGACCACCTTCCAATAAGTTAAAGCTATTTGCGAGAAGTGGCCCAAGCCCTCTGATCAATGGATTCCAAGTGCACACTAAAAACGGAAGGACAGTAAACCTGCACAGTTTTTTTTATAGGCGATGCTCAATAAGGTATGCCAGATGAAATGGATGCTTTTTTGAAAGGAATCTGGACTTCTCTCATTATCGGGACAACACACTCCCACATACAGGCAACTCAAGTCTACAAACGGCGCGCTAACATCCAACTACTTTTTTGATGATGTTTTATCTGCAAGGTATACAGGATGCATTAACAATTTTTAATTATAGCAAATATTGCAACATTTAAGAACTCAATACAATGGCAATAACCATTAGGTACTAGTAATTTTTACTCTTAGGCATGTTGAAAAGGGAAAAAGCTACCAAGAGAATTAAAGACAATTTGCAAAAAGAAAAACAAAATAAAAAAAAAAAATAAAATCCACCGTTTGTTTCTCATACAGTGAAGCAGTGGTTCACTTTTGCCAAAAGACTGTAATGCTTTCAAAATTACTAGTAGTCTGAAATGAAGTATTGCTGCAGATTTGGTTGTCTAGGGATATTAGCAAATAAGTTTTGAGGTTCTATTTTTATTTTGGTTAGTTACACTCTTTGAGGGAAAATGACACAATCTGAGAACCCAGTAACTCAAAAAAGAGGTACATCAGCTCTTGCTGATGGAAGACTGGACTGCAGCAGAACTCCTGGCTGACTTTTTCCTCTGTCCTGAGATCCAAGAATCAATGTGCTACCTTAACCGTTTCAAAAGTGAGAGCAGCTGTTCCATTTGAGTAAATGCAAGTCCTATAAGCCATTGAAAAATGCAAAAGAGAAAAGAATGCCCCTCAGGGCTGTGTTTCAAGAACACTGGGTATTTATGATGAGACAACAAACAATGTGATGTACATTCAGACCTTATTTACTTATTTATTTATTTCTCAGTTCTCTCACCTTATTCCATAATCAAATGAAAAAAAAAAAAAAAATCACCCCAAACCTTAGGAATTCATGTGTGGTCGTAGGGACAAGAGAAGTGTGCATTTTTCTTCCACTGAGAATAACATGAGACTACTTGATGTTTATCAGTTGAAGCAGGTTTTTTCTCGCACTGAAGCTCCTGATACTAAGCCTACCAAGTGACGTAGCTTGCACATAAAGATTGCAAGACACTTTATTACCTATATTTGTTCCCGAGTGTTATTCAGCACCTAACAGTGAATTATTTTAGTGTTCAAACGAAACATAATTCATAGACACAAACAGTGCCTCAGCTTAGCATAACAATGTTTGAACACACTGCTGTTACAAGTCAGTATTTTTTGTCAAGAACTAATTCACAGAGATGACTGATTTTAATTATGCACATAATATTACAAAAATAGAGGAGTGTATTATAATCAGTGTGTAAGTCCTTACGAAAATTACTTATTGGTTACAAAAAAGGCCAACAAGGTGTGTTTCCTTTTAAAATATAATTAGTATAATTTAATAAAGCCTAAATTTATTTCAGAATAAACATTTAGCAGAAGTACTATTTAACAAATAACCAAAGTAATTTATTATTCCTTGCACTCTATTTAATTTTATACATAAATCTCCAAATCCCCAAGCACAACAACTTGCAGTAAAATACTACTTTGTCTATTGTAATCACAGAATTATTGAAATGCTATCTTTAAAATAGTAGTCACAAAAGAAAGTCTGCAATAGTGAAGCTTCATAGAAAAACAATTTAGTTTTCCTTAGCCATGGGCTTCAGCAAATTGCAAGCGCTACCAAAAAGTCTTTGCTACTTTTTACTTGAGTTCTGAATTTTTGTATTCAAATCTACCTTCTTAAATTCTCTGTGGTAAGAGATTAAAAGAATCACAGAATCACGAGAATGGCTTGGGTTGGAAGGGACCTCAAGGTCCCTCAAGGTCACAGGCAGGGCTGCCAGCCACTAGATCAAGCACTAGATCAGGTTGCCCAGGGCCCCATCCAACCTGGCCTTAAACACCTCCAGGGATGGGACATCCACAATCTCTCTGGGCAACCTGATCTAGCACCTCACCACTCCGTTGGTAAAAAACTTCCCCCTAACCTCTAATCTAAATCTCTTCTCCATTAGCTTAAAATCATTTCCCCTTGTCCCAACACTATCTACCCACATAAAAAGTTGATTTCCCTTATGTTTATAATCTCCCTTTAAATACCAGAAAGCCACAATGAGGTCTCTGAGAGACCTTCTCTTCTCCAGACTGAACAAGCCCGGCTTCTTCTGCCTATCTTCACAGGAGAGGTGTTCCAGCCCCTGGATCATCTTCATGACCTCTGGACCATTTCCAAAAGCTTCCCTGTGCTGGGGGCCCAGCCTGGATGCAGTACTCCAGATGGGGCCTCAATTAAACCCTTCCCACAGGAGAAAAACTCTAGCTTCAATGTATTTCTGCAGTAATGTTCCTCCAAATTATTTGCAGAAGCTGAGAAACATCTGTCTCAGCTTCTTGTTTTAAAGTGCTAAACTGCAGTAATGGTTATCTAAAGTTGTAAGGCATTACTTCCCCGTAAGCAATTGCATTAATTGTTACAGGATGCTATGTAAAAAAAAAAACAAAAAAAAACCAAAAAACCAAAAAACCCTAAAAGCAGTTTTTTATCAAAATATATTACATGGATTTGAAGCAATGATAAATCTCTTTCTCTCTGCTGTTTTTGTTGTTGTTGTTGTTGTTTTTAATTTCACTCAAATATTTACTGGTACCTTTTCCCCGAGTTTCACAAATGCTTCAGGAATCTCAGTGTTCATCGCTTGCATCAGTAGAACAAGAACCTTCAGGGCACTAATTTCTTCTTGAGATAGTTTCCTCGCTTCCCTCTGATTAACTTCTAAGATTTATAATCTCTCACCAGAAATAGATTGCAGTCAGACTCCTCAGATCATTGATAGGAATCTGAAGTACTGTCATAGTTTACAGCAGTAATTAACGGGGAAAGGGCTATCCCTTCAAGCCATACAAATCACAAGAGACTGTTCCTCTCATTTATCCTGCCAGAAGTTTATTAATTAAAAAATCCTGAACTTCACAAGACAATCATTATTCTTTCTTTCTCCTTCATGAGGATGTACAAGAGTCCATTGCTTAAAATCAAGTTTTTCAAAAAGGAGAAAAAGTGGCATAAAGAGAGATCAAGTAGACAACTATAACTTCTAAAATTTAAATCCAAATCCTTGCTTTAAAAATCAAGTGTTTAAATCTACCAATGACCCAGTGAAGCATTCAATGGAACACATAATAGCCACCATATACCACAATAGCATTTAAAAAAAATCACAAAAAAACAGTTTTTTTTTCTTTTTTACTTTAATGTATGTTGCTCAGATGCCTATAGAGCAATTACTTTTACACCCATTTATAATGTGCACCAGAAGCCTGACACAGTGGAAACATTTATATGGTAGCTGACAGATAAAAGAGCAAATCCTGTTTCTTTTCATTCAGGGTAGTTTTCCTAGCCCTATCCAGAAACCTAATTAAATAGATGTCTCTATATTGTGCCTCGAAGCTACTTTATACAAGGAGGGGTAGAAGGTGGAGGAAATTCCAGACCTGATGCATGTGCCACCTTTTCAAATTAAAATTCCCTGTCAGTTGACTAGCCCAGCAAAATCACAGCCAGAAGTCATTTATGGAAAGTTCTTGTCATTGTAAGGCAATTTCTGTTGACCTTAGCATTAATAACATCATCAGATGAAACAACCTTGATATCAAGGGTCACCACTGCAAAATAAGAATTTGCCAAACTAATTTCCTCAGGAATTCTATCTTCCTGCCAAATGGACAGCATTGAATATGTTTAGTGCCTTTGAACAACATTTACAATTCAGTGTTCAGTTACTGCTTCAGCATGTGTAGGTGTGTTTTAGGCAGGGCACTACAAACAAATACTGCCAGTTCTTTCACATTTGGTGTTTGAGGAAAAGGAGCTAAAAAGAACATAAATTTAAGGATTGCTGTTTACTACCAACCAACTGGTGACCAACCAAGAGACACCAACATGTGAAAACCTCTCCAACTGACCAATGTAACTTATTCTTCCTGATGACCAACAACCATGCTGTCACTGCTACAGTGGTCTCTTGTCCAACAGCATAGGAGGACTTCCTCTGGAATCATAATTTCCAGTGGTTTCAGAGAGTGGATTTCATTTCAGCATAAATTATAGGCTTATTTTTAAAATGGACTTTAAAAAAAAATCCTAATTAGGTACGGCAAACAGGAGAAAAGCAAGTGAATGTAGGAAAAAACCACATAAAACTTTTCATTGCTAGATTAAGTCAAAAGCATTTTTATGATTAAATGTGAATTTTGCATGTTGTTGAAGTAGGCCTATTGCTATTTCCACTAATGGTAAAATGAAATCATTTTAGAACAGAGGTTCTAAAGCATGTATTCTTGGTAATTTTGTTTATCTTCAGAAAACAGGATTCAGTTAAATTGTATATATTATCATTTCTACAGTCCTACTTCAAGGCATAAAACTAAGTAAAACACATAGTAGTCATCTCCATGAAAAAAATGAAAAGCATCTTGCATATATATTACATATGTGCACAATAAATATAACCGATTTGCTTAGTGCTAGAGACTAAGACATTAATCCAGTGGATCCAGAGATACACTTTTGGCCATCATTTCCCTTTGCTGGAGCACATCAGCTACTTATTACAGATCGGTAAAATAAAACGTATTGTACTCCAGGCTGCTTCCTGGCAGCTTGTATTGATTTAAGTATTTAATAATTAATCATCTCCTGAACAAAACTCTCCCATGTATTTTCATCAGTGTCTACGGGTGCCCTACATATGCACTACACATTGATACCAAATGAAAACAGCAGACTGCAGCTCTCTAATTTTAAGAGAATGTAAACAACACCAGGATTAAATTTGCTTAACTATTTAATTTTCCAGGAAGAAAGTAGAGATAACTTGACAAAAACAACTTTTAGAATGGAAAGACTTTTAAGCTGCAACAGTAAAATCCTAAGTTAGTGGTTCAGACTTTGAACTTGGTTTAGTACTACTAGTGAAATTGAAAAAAAAAAAAACAAAAAAAAAAAAACAAAAAACCAACCAAACTCCCCCCCCCAAAAAAAAAAAAAAACACCAGCACCTGTACCTCACACAGATAGAGGAAACACTTACAATTCCCCAAATTCTGTGTCTTTATGCTGGGAAATACTGATTCCAATATCCAGAACCTGTGATGCTGGTGCCATAAGCAGGAACGACACTGGAATGGAAATATCCCTTCGACATTCTATATTTCCTACCATTAGCCTCCCATTATATACAGTTGAATCATGTCAGCTGACAGTTATATGTCCACGGATAGAGGGAGAGTTTGTCCCTAGGTTAGATGCTGCAGTGTACACTTGTATGGAGCACTGTAGGGCATGTCCTCTGTAATCCAATGCCTGCTAGATCAAACAGGGTCAGTGATGAACCAAAGGTTCAATTCTGCTACAGCTAATTCTCAAGTACTGCTAGATTCTGGCTAGCTCCCTGCTGAGACACCAGGTTCACTATTAATCACCTCTTGTCAACACATCCCTGTCACCTGGGTATCTCAATTAGCCACAGCATTACAATCTTGACCTCTCAACACCCTAGATAATCCTGGGCTGCAGAACATGCACAGTTCAATCCGTGTGTGAGGCCTGAGAAATGATGAGCACAGGACCTATCATCTTTTCAGCAGTGCCACTGATCCTAAGGCCTGAGAAGTGTCCTGAAGTGCACAGCTTACAGCACTTTCTGCTTTATGTCATGTCTAGTTCAGGACATCAGTTTGCAGACTCTTGTCAGACTATGAGTGCTCCTGTCCTAAAACAGACACACATCTTCTGGGGTTACCACTAACATTTCCTTTCTATGAAAAGGAACCTGGCATGAAAACATCACCAGCAAACAGACAAACCAACCAACCTTCTTTGTCCTCTGTTGAATTTAAAAGGGATACACAGGTGGCAGATTCAACTTTTGAGGGCATGATTCGTAACACAGCTCTCTATTCAAAACGTGTAATGAAAATATTTCTATTCAGCATAAAAGAATCCTGAACTTATGTATTTTTCCTCAGTCAACAGAACACATACAAATTACCAAAAGTTCAGAAGATGTCTCTTTGCATTTTTTTTAAATCAACCTAAAAAATACAACTTGAAGAAACAAACAAACAAACAAACAAACAAAAAAGCTTTCCTCAACGAGCTGTAAGATCAAGGTCATCTTAAGCATTGAATCAAGAGGACCAAATCTACCTCTCTGGATGTAGTATAGCCAAGAGAAAGAGAAGGAAAAACATGGAGAAAAAAAAAAAAAAAAAGGATTCCTGGACACTCTAATAAATGCATTTTGATCATAATTTATTGCCTTAAAAATTAAAAATTGGCCTCACCTGTTAAGATTTCTCATATTAATTCATTCTACAGACATATTAGTGCGGAAAAATGGATCAGGAAATAATCCATTCAGATTAGGAAACCAGTTATCTTATGACAATATCCACAGTGCAAGGCTGTTACTATGTAGATATCTATGGTATAATATAAGTACTTACAAAAAACGTAACTCAAGAATCTTGCTTAAGCAAAACTTAGGTTATAATACTGTTCCTTAGAGGTACTGTTTTATTATCTATGTTCAGAAGATTTCATTCTATATCTCTAACAGCTATAAACTTGTCATTTCATATCTGAGTAATACCATAGACCCAAATGGAATTAACAGAATGTGTTTGCATATTATTTGAATAGGAATAAGGAGGATTATGGTTACTGATAGCTTATTTCCTGAGAGGTAACCAGTCAATCAGTTATAATGGGATTTTTCGTAATGCTAACATTCTAAAAGATTAACATTCGATGTAAGACATGATCTTCAGAACAAACAGCCATGTTAAAAATAATTCAGGCTTTTTCTTTCAAATAAACTGCTTACTGCTCACCTGTTAATCTTTTATTTTAAAAAGTGCTGAGCATAAGAGCTGATTATTTTGCAAACATAAGGTGTTGGTTTTGATATATAAACATGATGCCTAACAGAAGACAGTGTCTCCAATTTCTTGGTTTTATGAGCGCTTCAACCAAAGAATTCCTTCCTGTATTTTCCTAACAGCTACAGGTGTTAAGGACACCAAATGTTTCTAGTGGAAAAGGAGAGCGGGTTAAGGAGGAGACCTTTCCTGCTACAGTAAATGTGTCGAAAGAGAGGTCTGTTACCAAATAAAATGTTTCTAACCATATACTTCCCCAGAACTCCATAATGACTAATTCCCTCTGAACAAAGTACAGAAGGACCATCAGCGTGCAGAAGAAAAAAGCTTCAGTATGACATCATTGCCTGTCTGCTAGCCAGGAAAGGAAGAGAAGGATTATCTGAATAGCAAACATCTGGATTGTGTATATAAAGGCAATGAAGAATTTTTATACATATTAGTTCACTGAGTTCCGCTGAATTTTATCTTACAAAGAAACAGTAGTGCTATGCTATGCTTTTATAATGAAAAAGCAACAGAAATTCCAGTGGTCTGGGTTAATGTATTAAAAGATACACACACATCTATCATTCACCGCTTCTTTACTACATTTAATTGAAAAAGTTCAGCAGATACCTGAAGCTAAAATTAAAGCAAAATAGTTTGGCAAAACCGGTTTTACTCTTTCTGTTAACATTTCAGACACAAAGATGGTAAGTAACATAATTCTGATCACACAAATTCAGAATGTACTCAATCCCCCATCCCAGTAACATGAAGACTGCTTACAATAAATGCTACGTTTGAAATTCCCCTGTTCCTTAAGAGTACAATTTAAACTAAAACTATATTTTTGTAATACATTTTTACAGCACAGCACGGAGATACTACATAAGTATCAACTGTGCTTACATTGTTACTTGGGTTGCACCCAGACTCTACTAGTTTGCCTATAGCAAGTCTAAGAAGTTGCTGTATACAAAACCAATTTCACTTAACTTCAGGTTAGAGCCTATGTAAGGAAACATTCTTACCTTGCACTGTTAGAGTTGCCGATGCTTCAGCTTTTCCAACCATATTTTCTGCTACACAAGTATACGAACCCATGTCTCCTGCCATAACTTTCCGGATTTTCAGGGTATGATCATCACGGATTTCATATCTTTAAATATACATAGTAATATATAACTAAGGTAAGTAATACAGAACAAAAACCTAAGAGCTAAGTCAGAACTTTGTACAACTTCTATAAAGGGTAACAGCACAGTGCTTTTCCATTGGATTTTTCTTTTATTCATCCATTTCCCCTATAAGTATTTGTAAATTGTTATGAATCAAGAATGTAAATATAAACTTTTCAAAGCAAAACATATCTATAAATATGCAAACATATTATGATTTAATTTCCAGCACAGATCAGTTTCTCTGACATCACTAGAATTTCACTGGTGTAATACAATTGTAAAGATCTACTGAAGAACTTTTTAAGTATAAAAATTCTCTTAACAGGTAAATTTAATAGGAGTGTAATAGTAGTTATTATTTTCACCATAAGTTTTCCAACTGAATTGAAGATTTTATTTATTTATTTATTTATTTATTTATAAATATGGTTGAAAAGAAAACATTGTCCTCTGGAAGATGAGAATTACTTAAAATTCAAGATAAATCACAGCACATTCAGTATTTTTTTTTTTTTAAAAAAAAAACTATGTGACCTTTTAACATTTCCTCTCCTTTCGTCACCTTTTCTTCCTCTTTAAATAATGCTGTCAATATTTCTCTTAAAAATACAATAGCTTTTATTAAAGCTATATTCTTGATTAACAGGAATCTGAATTTGAATGACAACTGATACTGTGTCTTCTTCAATTCCCTTCCACTGTTCCCATCAAGTTTTTAAGTGACGTTTGGGAATTTCAAGAAAATAACTAAATAATCTATCACAGAATTATGTTTCCTTTTAATAAGGTATTCTACTTTTTGGCCTCAACTGCAGTAAGTACAGAAAAAAATATACGTTAGACTTTTAATAACAAAACCAGGTTTAATCAAGGCAGCTTGGTACATTAACATATCGCATTTCACATCAATTGCAATTCCAATATTTCTTGTTGGTGTAACCTAATTTATCTGTTATACATTCCCCATCAGTTTTAATAATTACAGAAGACTTATCAGGTGGAGAATTAATCTGTTTCAAATATTACTGACTCAACTGAGTTCTTTTTTGTTGTATTTGCATGTTGTCACAACAGAAGGTTTGGAAGAAGTAGTTCTTAATTTTTAATATAAATTATAATTTCACAGCTCTGTGGTAATTAGAAATATATTATTAGGCTGTCTTAATTCAAGAAAAAATATTGCTAGATGTCAAATGGCTATATCATGTACCAAACTAATTGTCAACAGCAAGATAATTCTATATACTGCACGCACCTCGCTTTTGGTAATTCCCCATCATCTTTCCTCCATCTTACTGTAGGGACTGGGTCACCTCTTGCCTCACATTTAAACTCAGCACTGTCATCTACAGTTACAGCCAAATTACTTGGTCTTTTCACAAAAGATGGTCTTTCTAAAAGGGAAAAAAAAGTAATAGGATTAGTCCAGCAGTTCTGTGCCTGAAATTGTAATTTTCCCTAACTTCCATTTGTTAGAGCAATGGGAACAGTGGGATGAATCCAATGGAGCTGATTCTACTACTGTTCCTCTGGCTCCTAGTCTTGGGATAGGAGCTCAGCCAGTAGACACGATCTGTAGCCATGTAGACAGCTAGTATTATTCACCTCAGGATCCAAACACAGTCTTCTTTCTTATATACCATAATATCAAATGTAATTGAAGGAAAATGAAACTTAAACAGCTAACCTGAATATGTACAGGTCCTCAGAAAGAAGCGGACCTGCTTCAAGGCCTCAGACAAATGACTACTTATCCACTGCACGGCTTCAAACAGGGGGCACAAACTAAATACTATCCCATTAGATTCCAAGTAATGCCCAGCACAGTATCTCTATGAGGATGCTTGCACACTTCTGCAGCAGCTAGTTTGTTGCAAGCATTTCCACTGCTACTTTAGAAAGTTTTTCTTTCATGAGCACATATAAAGTAAGCAAATATAATTCTGGTTCTCAAATATTGCTGTTATTCATGACATACATGGTAGGACATAGATGACCCCAGTTCTGGATCACTAGAGTCAGATATACATTTTGCACAATTTTCTCAGGTATTTTGAAACAAAATGAGATTTCAGCACAGGTCATGCTGTTGTGGCAACCCTTCTACAAGCTAGAAATTTCAGGAAAGAAATCCATACACTTTTTTACCTACAATAGGGCCCAAAGCTTTATGATGCCGTGCTATCCATAGATTTTTACACCAGGGGGACAGTGAGGTTTGCACAAGCACAAGAAAGAAAAGCATTTTGACAACTAAAGAGATATTCCAGGAATTAATCATCTGGAAAGGCAGAATTAGACAACAGGGTGTCCATAAATGAACGGGAGTGCTTTGCATGTTCCACTGCTTAAGGCAGATGAACTTTTTATCTATAAAGCTGTGCAAACTTTAAGGGAGTTGAGAAGACAGCTATGTGCTTAGACATGCTGTTGTAGTAGGCAACAGCAAGGATTTGGGATGTGACGTGGTAGGACTTTCCCCTTCTCGGGGTCGAAGGGTTAATGTATGCATAAGGGGCGTAGACGAAGTAGGATAGGTATATAGGTAAATCGCACAACGCAATAAACACCATTTTTCTGCTCACCATATTGGTATTCACATGCAGTTCTTTGGCCCGGGTAGGTTTTACCTGATAGTCCAGCACAGGTGCAGAGCTAAAAGAACATGGGTTGCCAGGTGCACGGCAACAACATGCACACATTAATGATATAAAATTGGAAGAGTCTGAAGCCACTGGCACAATCAGGAACTGCAAATATTCAAAAAATACACTACATATTTCTAACAAGAGTACAAAAGAACCAGACAGGAGAGAAGACAGCTTCATATTCTTAGCATGCAACATTTGTGTTCAGTTTGACTAGTATCATACTTCATGATCATACATCACTTTGATGGTACAGACAAAAATTCAGAAATTCATTATTATAAAGCCTTAATAAACAGTTTAAAAAGGACTGAATTGGAAGAGACAACACAAAACCCTATAAAGGGACTTCTATTAGTCTGGAGGATGTCCAGACCAACAGGACACCTGTCTCACAGAAAACTTACCTTTGTTTTGCTTTATGACGCTAGACAGACAATATTAAAACAGCAAGCTGATCTTTATGCTGTCAGTTAAAGCCCTGTTTCACATTCAGTAAGTTAAATTTAAAACAAGAAAAAAACCTACATTTATAGACATACACACATGCATCTATTTTCTTACAGCTGCAATAAAAATGCAATTTGAATGTACCTGATTAAGCATCACAGTAAGAATTAAGGGAAAAATATTCAACTTAATTCTGTAAAAGAAAAAGGACCAATCTGGTAAGAATATGATTGCTGAGCAATGGGAAAAAAATGAACAAACAAACAAACAAAAAACCACCAAATAAAAACAATGAACAAACAGGAACAAACAAACAAAAAATTCCCCAAAACAATCAGAAGGCATACTGACGACTCTGCATTGTTTCAATATACAATTCTTAATAGTAAAGATTAGATTATGTGACAAGATCCACACAAGACTGCATTGTAGAAGATCAGCAAAGGAAACCCCAAAATACATATATTCATTTGGACACAATACAGCAACAATATCAAAAGCACTACAATTAAATTAGAATAACATCACAGAACACATGTCCCACCGTCAGATTTTATCTTACTATGACTCTTTAAATCTGATGTAAATATATGATTGCACAATGAGTTTTAAGGTTCTGTTTTACATAATTTTGATGGTAATGTAAAAGCAAGGAGGTATGAACTGACAACATACTTGGCCAAATGATTATTTGTTGCAAACAAAGTTTTTTCAATATTTTTTTGCAGTCCCTTCTGTGTTGCTGATCAATTTGTATTCAATGTACTTAGGAAATACCCAAAGACAGTTTCCTCCTCTTCAGAGTCCTATCAACCCCATCTCAAGACTGAGATCTATATTTGAGATTCAAGATCAACTGCAATATGCACTTTCAGTATATTTTGTATATCTTAGCTCTGTCCTCTGAGAGAGGAATTGGTAACAGAGTAATGTATTTGAAGTGAGGAAGAACAGAGGATTTCTACAATCCTTACACTTTCCTGCATATTAATCTTTAATTCCTTTTAACGTATTGAATGTTCTATGTTTATCTATTGGAGATTGCACTGAAGAGAACAGAATAGAATAGTTCAGTTGGAAGGGACCTTCAAAGATCATTGAGTGCAACTGCCTAATCTCTACAAGGCTTCCAGGCTAACATAAACATTAAAGCACACTCATGAGGGTGTTGTCCAAATGCCTCTTGAACACTGGCACTGGGCATTCAACTAACTCCCTAGGAAGACTGTTCCAGTATATAGCCACCCTTACATTAAAGAAATGAATCCCAGTGTCCAGAGTAAGCCTACCCTGGAGCAGCTTTGTGCCCTTCCCTCATGCTCTAAGACCAGTTCCCAAGTGCAGAGCCCTGCACCTCTCTCTACATTCCCTTCTTAGGCAGCTACAGTGGACAATAAGGTCACCTCTCAAACTCTTCTTCTCCAGACTGGCCAGTCCACATGTCCTCAGTTTCTCCTCACAGGACATGCCTTCAGCCCTGTTATCAGCTTGGTTGCCCTCTGGATGCTCTCAAGGTCCTCAGCATTCTTTCTGTATGGTGGAGCCCACAACTATACACAATATTTAAGGTGAGGCCACACCAATGCTCAACACAAGAGAATTACCTCTCTTTAATACAATCCCAAAATGTGGTTTGTACCTTTGGCTAGCAGGGCATGCTGCTAGCTCACACTGAGCCTGCTGTCACCAGCACCCACAGATCCCTTTCTGCTGAGTAGCTCTCCATCCATTCATTACCCATCACTCAGACTGTGCCTTTGGCAGGTATTACTCTGTCCCAAGTTCAGAATTTCCTTTGAAGAACTTCATGCTGTTGTTGATGGCTCCAATACACTTAAATCCCTTTTCAAGGCCTCTCAACCCTCCAGGGAGTCAACAGCACCTCCCAGTTTAGAACCATAGGCGGACTTGTTGAGGATGCACTCTGCTTCTGTATGCAGAACATTGATAAAAATGTTGAACAGAATTGAACCCTGGAACACAGTGTTCCTTAGTTCACCTCCCTACAGAAGAGTAATAGTACAAGAGTTTTTGTCTGCTTATTCATAATACTGTTATTCAAGTGGTTAAAGGAATCACACTAGTGTGAGTGTCTATCTTTGTCAGACAATTATTTGGTAAATACAAGGAAAGCTGAGCAGGGAACACTTTGAAACTTTCTAATATTACAGACTCTGGCTTATAATCCTCCCTCTGATCTAAAGCATGCCTAAAAGCAAAATTTCAACTTCCGGATAACAAAAAACCATGAACAGAAGATTTATGCTGAAAGATATTAATATATGAGGTCAGAATGCTTCTCATACTTTTTGACTCATATCTAAAGTCTGACTTGATAAGACAGTCCAAGCTTGTCCTTTTTTAAAAGAAATGCTCACTAGTTTTTCCAGGATGAGTATCAGAATTATATTGGAAGAGAAAACCACATGGAGTAAAATTCGAAGAAAGATCTCTCTAATGAGTCCCTCTTACAAGTTTTCAGAAAGAGTAATACTTTCCAGCATAAATTACATGTAACAGTTCATATAGTGATTCTCTGGTTAGTAGTAGGCTGATACACCATTACAGTTGAGTAGGAGCCCAGATTACTCATATAAATACAACCTTCTTTCAATCTTGGATTTTGCTTGGAAGTTTTTAAAGGCTATTTAAAGATAAATTTCCTCCCAAAGTGCTTCAAAGGTGTTTCTATATAAAAAAAAGAAAAAAAAAAAGCAACAAGCGGATCACATGAAACAACATGTGGATCAAATGAAGCCTTCTTTAGCTTCTAAAAAGTTATTACACTATCTAGCTGGATATTCCAGCTCAACAACTTAAAAACAGCATATAAGCTCAATTTCAATTTACTAAGGAAAATACCGCTTCATAAAAAAACTCTGAACAAGACTTCAAATTGCTTCCATTGTATTTCGAAATATTAGTGAACACAGATGACAGTGTAAAGCTGACAAGACAGACCTTAAACCTGAATAAAAAGTTCTGTAGTCAATAGAACCATTACTTTGGATTTTTGTAGGAGATGATTTTGGACCAGGTTGACAGGGTCCCTTGGGAGGCAGTTCTGAAGGACAAAGGAGTCCACAAATGCCAGACATTCTTCAAGAATGACATCTTGAAGGCACAGGAGCAGGCTGTTCTTACATGCTGAAAGAAAAGCTTGTGGGAAAGAAGATCAGCATGTCTGAATAGAGAGTTTCTTCTGGAACTCAAGAAAAATAATAGAGTTTATGACCTTTGGAAGATGAAGCAAGCAACTCAGGAAGACTACAAAAACGTCATGAGGTTATGCAGGGAGGAAATTACAAGGCCCAAAACCCATCTAGAATTAAACTTGCCACTACAGTAAAAGACAATAAAAAATGTTTTTATAAGTACATAAACAATAAAAGAGGGACTAAGGAGAATCTCCATCCTTTATTGGATGTGAATGGAAACATACTGACAAGACATGAGGAAAGGCTGAGATACTAAACAACTTCTTTGCCTCAGTCTTTATTAGTAAAAGTAGTTTTTTCTCAGGACATCCAGCCCATTCAGCTGCAATACAGAGGCACAGAGCAGCATGAAACCTTAATAATCTAAGGGGAAATGGTTAATAATCTACTACATCTACAAATCTACAGGGATGGGATCCACCCAAGGGTAGTGAAGGAGTTGGTGGAAGTGCTTGCCGAACCTTCAACACTTTACCAGCCCTCATATTTTAACTGGGGATGTCTCAGTTGACTGGAGGTTGGTGAATGTCACATTCGTCTACAAGAAGGGCAGAAAAGTGGATCTCGGGAACTACAGACCTGTCAGTCTGAGCTTGGTGCCAGGGAAGGTCATGGAACAGATCAGCCAGAGTGCAATCACCCAGCACGTACAGGACAACCAGGCGATCAGGCCCAGTGAGCATGGATTCATGAAAGACAGGTCCTGATTGGCCAGTCCAAACACATTTAGTGACAAGATGATCCATCCAATAGAAAAAGGAAATGCTGTGGATGTAGTTTATTTGGAGTTAGCAAGGCTATATTTGATACAGTTTCCCACAGCTTTCGCCTGGAGAAACTGGCTACTCATGGCTCAGACAGAGGTACTGTTTGCTGAGCAAAAGTCTGCCTAGACGGACAGACCCAAAGGGTTGCTGCAAGTGGAGTTAAATCCATTTGACAGCCAGTCATAAGTGATGCACCCCAGAGCTCAGTACTGGGGCTAGTCTTGTTTAAAATCTTTATCAATTATATTGATGAGGAGATTGAGTGTACCCTCAGTAAGTTTGCAGACAACACCGGGATGAGTGGGAGCTGAGCTGCTTGAGGGTAGGAGAGTTCTGAAGAGGGATCTGGATAGGCTGTATTGATACAACACTTCAAATTGCATAACACTCAAAAAGACTAAATGCAAGTGCTGCATCTGGATCATAATAATCCCATGCAGTAGTATAGGCTTGGGGAACTGTGGCTGGAAAGCTGCCTGGCAGAAAAGGACCCGGGGGCGCTAGTCAACAAATGACAGAACACTAGTTAGCAGCTTGTCCAGGTGGCGACAAAGGCCAATGGAATCTTGGCTTGTATCAGAAATAGCATGGCTAGCAGGGCTAGGGAAGTGATTGCCCCCTTGTATGTAACACTGGTGAGACCGCACCTCAAATATTGTGCTCAGTTTTGCGGCCCCTCACTACAAAAATGATATTGAGTTAACCAAGAGTGGGCAGAGAATACCAATGAAGTTGGTAAAAAGACTAGAAAATAAGTTGAAGATTGTCTGATAGAACTGGGGCTGCTTAGTCTGGAGAAAAGGAGGCTGAGATGAAACCTCATTGCTCTCTGCAACTACCTGAAAGCAGTTTGTGGCAAACAGGGTGTCAGTCTCTTTTCTCAACTGACAAGTGATAGTACAGAAGGAAACAGACTGAGGAAGGTTTAGATTGGGTGTCAGAAATAATTTTAAAAAATTAAAATAAAATAATAAAAGAAATTTAAAATAACTGTGATTTGCTTCAACAATAAGGAAAAATTAAACCTCTTCTTAGTGATGCCACTTTTATTTTTTTGTCTTATTTTATATTAAAGACCCAGTCAAGGGACACTGGTATTATTTTTTGTTTGAAAACCAAGTATGAAAGTGTCTTCTGATAGCAACAACAAACCAAGATGGATTGCAAAGCCATTAACTGATGATCAGACATGGTCATCTTAAAGTACTTTTCCAATCTAGATGATTCTGTGAATCTAACTGCTATCCATTCTTTAGAATAGACATATTCTAAAGAGAATAGATACGATAAAAACATTTGAGAGAATGGCCTCAAGTTTCACCAGGGAGGTTCACGTTGGATATTAGGAAAAATTTATTCTCTAAAAGGGTTTTCAGGTGCATCCAGGGATGTGGTTGAGTCATCATCCCCGGAGGTGTTCAAGAAATATTTAGGTATGGTACTAAGGGATGTAGTTTAGTAGGGAAATATTGGTGGTAGGCAGATGGTTGTACTAGATGATCTTGGAGGTCTTTTCCAAACTTGGAGATTCTATGATTGTATGACAAACACTGAAATCTCTTAATTAAAGGCTTCCTAGGAAAAACAAAGTTGGACATTTTCATTAACACAGTATTAAGGGAGAGTTCTTACCTAAAACAGTGAGCTCTGCAACTTCGCTTTCACGTTCTCCAACCATATTTGTTCCAACACAAACATACTTGCCAGCATCATTCTTTCTTGTGTATGTGATCATAAGTTTTCCACCTCTGATCTAGGACAAATCAAGAATAACAGAAAATAACTTAAGAGGAATGAATGATTCAACGGTATTTATTAACTTGAAAAATACTGAAGCTCAAGACACGTATGGAAGAAAACAATAAATAAAAGCCACGGGTGAAACTACATAAAAGGATCTAATGTGGTCAGTGACAAGAAGAGAGTGTTATATATATGCGTACTCTCTATGAGGTATTTTGCTCAAGTTGCCTGCAGCTAGAAATCTATCCTTGAAAATGTGACATCTTGAGCAGTGTTGGTCTCTTATTATCATTGTAAGATGTACGCACACAAAGATGACAGTCAGTTATTGAGATAAATGAACATGCACATGTAACACAGATAGTGTTGCATACAAATTTCATTCTTTTGCCTTTGGCACTCATTGTTTGAGAACATAAAAGATGCATCCTTTATAATCCACAATCTAGTAATGCTGTAAAATTAATGGGGATTTCAAGTATGAATAATAACAATAATAAAAAGTAAGCTGCAAATGCACATATTTTAAGAACTTGAAACTTTTAGATTGTTAACCTCCTGAAACAGTAAGCATGAGGGGAGAGCATAACTTACAGCTGATAATCTACCTATATTTATTCTTATTTTACCTATCCCTAAATCACAGAATACCACTTACTTTCAATTAATACATACAAAGGGTTTTAAAAAACAATTCCAGAACTATTTCCATAGTCACAGACATACCTATATGTACAGATATACACACAGAAATTAAAGCATCAGTATTGAAAGTGCTGGGTTTAACAAAAAAATGTATTTGCGCATCACAAGAATTTACTGAACCTGCTGATGATTTCAAATCCATGTAAACTGGAAGCTGTGATTTTCACACATGTCTTAAGAGATTAAGTCCTACTGACAATCAGTAGTACTTGTGCTCCTCTGTGACTCTAGCATTTAAGAAAATCCCCTCCAAAGCCTTTACAACTTGACACAACTGTGCATTTTGCACAAATTTTAAACACTGGCAAGAACCATTCTATGAATTTCTTCTAGGAATCATCACAAGTCCTCTTCAAAGCACAGATGGAAAAAAAAGCTTTAAAGCAGAAACATTTGAACAATTAAAAATTACTGAAAGCTTATTTTCATCCAAGTTATTTGAGATTTACATAAGGATTTAGAGGAAACATTCTCTGATGTCTTGCACAAACACATGAACATTCTCCTTCTAGTCTCATGCTCTTTGAGGCAGATTTTTCAAACATATGGCATGCCTACGGAAAGTAAGTGTGGTTCCAAGGTTCCAAGATAGAAATTCTTAATGCATTTAGATTTCTGTGTTGTTTTGTTTTTTACCTTTAGTTTTTTCTTTTTTTCTTTTAAAGCAAAAGAGAGGTTAAGAACTTAACTTAAGCAATAATGAAGGCAACCTATGAATAAAAACATGATAACGTATGCCATAATGATAAAATGATGATAAAATGTATCAGAAGTGAATGTAGAATTACACACATCTATAATTAAGCATTCACAGATGGCTAGAAGAAATTGCACTTCCTCTGCTGGTGCACTGCCCAGGTTTTCCACTGAGTTCTAACAATTAATTGCCCATCATCCAAGTAAGACTGATCAAGACCTTCTAATTATTAACAAGACATTGCAAATCAAATCTGTAGCTATGACAAAATTATGTTCTGTGTGTGCAATGTTTGCCACTTTTTCTCTGAACAGAAAATCCTACAAATACTTACAGATTATGGACCAATGGCTTTATCTAACAAAGCACACAATGGAACACAAGTATGTGCAGTTTTGTAGTTATATTATATCTGGTATTAAGAGCAGTAAGCAGTCAAATCACATTTGGACGTAGTATCTATCTGAAATCGTAACACATCAGAACTTTTCACAGTCTGTACATTTCACAGTTAACCAGGAATTTTAGTTTGAGTTCTTCAAGCCTTCTTCTCATATTTGTGACCCTGCCTCAGAACACACCAACGGACTTCAAAGTAGTAATGGCTTGAAAAATTAAAAGGCAGTGTAACATTACATAGCAAACCTCCAGAAAAAAGTTTTTACATACTAAATACAAAGATAAGTAAATCCTTTCTTCCCAGTGAACAAGACATTAAACTTCATTACACTTACTCTTGTAGATGCTGCATACCTTGAGAAAAGAATGGTTTTGCTAGCTGCCAAAGCCTTAAGTTCGATTTTGAAAATATGGAAGCAAGAATGATATTTTATTTATACAGAAATGATGTCATGGCACCTTTTGACTTTTAATGTCTCCTCAAAATTCTATTCTGTTCTATCAATTTACTAGGGTCCTGCAAGCAGAGGATATGAAAATAGTACTGAATACTGATGGGGGAAAAAAAAAAAAGAAAATTGCAATCAGCAGTTCACAGATGATCTTTGGTTGTCCATAACATGTATGGAGTTACATACATGCTAACAATATATGATAACATGGTGATTTACGAAGACTTATTGAAAGCTATTTTGTATGATGTGCCTGCCTGATTATATTTTACTCCCCATGAGTAAATTGTCCATTCAAGCAAGTCTACTTCATTTATTTCTTTAAAATAGTTAAAGTTGTTGATACAGAAAACTCCAGGCACCCACATAGTTAACTAGGTCCAGAATTGTAAACTATGATGACCACCCAGCAGCATAAAATCATACAAATAATGAATCAACTTGGTCAGCCAATAAATCAAATCCATAAAAAACTTACCCAAGGGTTCTACAACATACCACTAGGTATTCAGAATAGCTGTACAAATATATACTTATCCTACAACCATATTTTATACACCTAAGTTTCTGTGTGTTTGTAAATTTCTGTATATATAAATCCACACCTATCTGTCTGCATTAATAAATGTTTTATTTATTGATTCATTTTCTATTCAGAGAGATTTGCTATGTAATATGAGAAAAAGACATGAGAAAAATGATTGGCAATATATCCAAATATAATGATGACTAGCATCTTTTAAAAATTTTTCTTTTACCTCCTAGTTGCATTCCATTTAATAAATGAAATCTGTCCTGTTCAGTAATGATTCTAAAGCAAACCTAGGCCACAGAATGAAACACTGACCTCTGTATGTATAACCACGGTTTCTGCATATGTAACATCACAAAACTTACGTATTTCAGTCTTCTATAGTAGAACTTAATACCACATTTTATTTAGAGTGAAATGTGATGGGTATGAGATATTAGCCTGTCTGATATGTTCCATACCTTTAAAAGCGTACCCTCCACTTCTTAATGACAATACAATGATCGTGGAACTGGGTGAGTACAAACAATTGTAATTAATAGCATCAATAATGATGTATACAAGTAAAATCATGCTACTGTTTCCTATTTAGGAAACACAAGAGTTTGCACATTTCTGTCTATATGGTCCAGCATTCCCAAACAGATAAGTATACCCATTTTATTACTTACCATTGCATCACAGACTGTAAGGAATGGAATAGAAGCAATAGACAAGAATTTTGAAGTTTTACTAGTGGTTGAATAAGAAAGAATAAATGAATATCAACTTACCTTTTATTTTAAAATGTTTATCTTGTTACAAAGACTTGTGAATCCCATGTACTCCTCCCTACCTATAACAACATGATTAAGTTTCATTGCAAGACACTTGCCATCAAAACATCTTTGGCATAGGTCTTCAACAATGCTCATATTCAACTTCAAAGATCAAGTGATTCTTTCTCACTTCTGCTTCTGTTCTCTCAGACCTTAAAAAGACATGTGTTGCCTCCTCCAGATCAAACACAAAATGCCACATGAAAGAAGTTTTTTAAAAAAAAACCTTTCATCTGGTCTTTTTCCAATACATCTGTGATGACAAAATGCAATTCAATTGTTTCCCAACAAAACAGTCTTGTAGCAATGATAGACTAGAAATTAGAGTTTATAATGAATGGTGCAAAATGCATATGAAGATGATAGTTTTCCTTAAAAAAGAAGGAGTATTTAAGGTATAAAAATAACAACAGATAAAAGTTGCTCCTTCTGGCACATCTGACAATTTGGCTAGAATACATGGAATGTCAAAATCAGACACAGTTCCGCTCATGAGACATTTCCCTTCTTTTATGGTCTTATTACTAATAACTAGCTACAAGAAGATGATAAAAATCTACAAAGAGTTAAGGCTTATCTGCATCCTGAATTGTTTGGTGACTTCAGAGGAAGTTGAAGGTTGTTTAGCACTTGGTATTACCACGAGACACCAAATATCAGAATTACCGTAGGTGTTTAATACTTTCCACAAGACAGTGGAAACGGCCAATATATATGCAGGATGTCATAAGAAGTCAACTTCATGAAAGAAAAAAAATGTCTATATCTCGGCATATACAATTCTTATGTATTTAAAACTGTAACAATCTCCATCTTGCTTTCTACAAACACTAGGCTTTGGTTAACAACAAAGACTTACTTAATTCAAAATAGGCCATATTGGCTCACACTAATAAGAGCTAATTTCTGAACAGACATCCATGTTTATATGAAAATATCTGAATCACTAAAATACTTTCTTGAAACATTTTCACAGCTACAATAGAAAACATTGATTATGCAATACTTCCTTTGTTATTATAAATCAAGATTAAAATCCTCCTACAAACAGAAATGTTTCATGGCCAGAAATCTGCTCAGCTGAGTTCTCAAAAAGAAAAAAAGCAAATCTTTGCTTCAGAAACTGGTTTTCACAATACCATTTACTGAATAGCCAGTATACTAAAGTTAACTAATGAACTAATGAGCAACACAACATACAAGCACATTCCACGGGTCACTAAAAAAAACTATGGAATGAACCACCCTTCCAGCAGTACGAAAAGCCCAGCTGAACCCAAATGTTACTGACACAGATGGGTACAATGGGTTGTACTGACAACTATGACATTTCTTTTGAACTGTATATTTAGCCTACTGCATGAATCTCCCCTCAATGCACTGGTGTAGGTAGCTTTCACTGCAAATAGTGACTGAAATCAGAAATAAAAATGAACTTGAACTGATCTCATTGCCTGGTATATCTATGTTTCTTTCCCCTTCAGTCACAAGAATCTGTTATGCAGGAATTTTTAAAAGCATTACCACCAGTGTGTTGTTTGCACACCTCCAAGGATAAAATCCCAGACTAACTGGGGCCAATTCACCACACAAATATTTCAGTTTTTATTATTTTAGCCAAAGTATTACAAATGTAATATGGGAAAATAGTTTGAACAAACCATACATTTTAAGACCTGGTAACCACAGAATAAACAGTATAGCACAAATCTACAGAGGTATTCAGCAGCCTATTCCCCACTAAGCATGCCTACATTGCAAAAGACAGAGATGCAAGACCATTCTTTAGTTTAGGGTTGTATCAAAAACTTCACAAGGATAAAGGCAAGCAGAGACTTTAGGCCATCACTCCAGACAGCACAAGGACAATGTACATGACTGTTTCCAGTGACTTAACCTGCTGCAGAGTATGTCTCAGCTGTGCAAGACCTAACAGGGAGGAGGAGCACCATAACATTTCAGAGGAGTACAGACTCCTGCTAACTTCAAGGGGTTTAATTTCCTAACTGTCATTGCAGGTATTGACCAGTGTCTTCTTACTTTTCTAAATCTGGAGTTATGCTAGAAGGACAGCAATATTGATTTAAGACCACTCAGTATCGTGTGTATTTACTCAATAGGAAACTTCCGACAGTCCTCTCAGAAGAGCAGTTGTGCAGGTTGAGAGTTTCCAACAGCAGAACTCTCACCTTCAATTTCACGGCTGAGATGCATGGCTAGGCAAAACTTCACTGAGACTTGTAATCTGAGGAAAGACGCTGCTCAGAGTGCAGAACTGTCATGGCCACGGCGTCAAAATAAATGATTTATCAAGGTCCTGATGTAGGATCTTCTAAAGTGAACTGTTGCGACAGAATTCCAGTTATCAAGAGCTTTGAAGTAGAGGTTCATAAGCTTCTTACAATGAGCTCTCACAAAAAAGAAAAAAAAAAAAAGAAAAAAAAAGAGTTTTTTTTTTGTTTGTTTTTTGTTTTGTTTTGTTTTGTTTTGTTTTTGGAATGGGCCTGTGCAGCAGGTCATTATTACCAGCCTTGGCTTTAGTGACCTTCTGAATGACAACATATTTGGCATAGATTCCCACTTGTCCCAAGGAGAAGGTATGACCCTCTGAGACTGGCTGCCCACTGCTGGCTCCTGGCTGTAGTGGATATGAATTACAGATCGTCGCATCCTTCCTGTGACTGCTTCACTTCCTACAGTTGATTGTGAAAGTTTTCCTCCCTGGAAACAGCTCAGTAGCTTCCCAAGGGAAGAAAGAATTTCTTCCTTCTTTACAGAGGGAAAGCCTGAGCCCTATTTGGTACAGAATGCAAACCAAGGACCAAACTCATCAAATAAAAAAGAAGTTACCAATGATAGCAAAAAAAAAGTATTGAGTCCTTTCATACATTTTCAAATTGATATTTTGACAGTTTTGAATTTTGAGATAGATCTGACCTCTCATTTAACACTACTTTTTTCAAAACTTTGCAATGAATTTTACTTCCAAAGGAGTACTGGCACTACAGACACATAAATACTTCATAATATCTAACCTTCCAAAATAGACAACGTTTTGTAATATGAATACTAAAAACTTCTTGATTCTCTTACTTTTGACCAAAAGACGATATGTCATGGCAATTACATCATGCTTCACAAAAGCACATAAACCTGGGTTATATTTCTACCGCGTTTATCATTGGCTGAGCCCAAGCTCAGCTCTAACTTTCATATTAAGACAATGAAGAACACTGTCTTAATACAGAGTTGTGAAGACATTAAACCTCTCACATCATTTCACATCATTTATGAAACACACTTTCAAGGGGGAAAAAAAATGGAACACACGAAAAAAAATGGAACACACACTCTGTTGCTCATTTTTCACAAAGATTTAAAAGTCGTATATTAATCTGCCACATTTCACTCTTCGATCAGAGACCACTGCAGTTCTTGTCAGCTGCAGCGCATGCAAGCCATTAATCACAGTGTTCAATGTATTTTCTGTGGTCTGCACACAACCTTTGTGCTACAGGATTGCTCTAAAAAGCTGCTGCTACAGGAAACCAACGCAAATTTGATGGTAACTTTCATTTTTATTGAAGGAATACTGAAAGGCCACCAGGCTAGACATTAAAGACTCCTGCTTAGAAGATCCTAAAATCTAAACATACAAGAATAAGAAGGAAAAAATATGCACAGAGAGGTGAATATCCACTCACCCTATTTCCCCAGTCCAAACAGGAGCCTAGTGTCATTATTTTTGTTTTCCCTTCATGCCCAACTTTCAACCCTGTAGACAGACTCAATAGGCAGTGAGTGACCTGTAGATCTCAGGCAGTTCACAGAGTTTTCAGTTCTCTGTTATCTCAAAGGAGTACAAAGATAAAGTTCATCTTCAGCAATGGATAGTGAAACCACACTATCCACTGTGAAACTCCAGACAGCGAGATTCCTATTACTCTTAAAATTGGCCAACACAGGCTGCAATCAAGCAAAATAAAGTACGCAGTGTTCTAAATCTCTATGTGGGATTGTTTCTCGCTAGTGCTCACACATCTTCCATCACTATCTCTAAGCTATGCTACTTCCAAGTGTCCTCATTAATAGGTTAGCTTTGAGAAATCTAGCTCCAGTTTCCATAAGGCACACTGCCGGGCAGTTTAGCTCTTCTCACTCAGCCCATAACTTTGGAGCTGAAACCTGCTCAGTGTGTAAATGGGGGTGGTTACACAATGAACAGCCAAGGAATTGAAGAGACAGAAGCCTGGGAGAGAGGCCTTGGCTATAGTTGCTCTCTCATCTGCCCATGGTAAATGGCTGCACAAGCCATGGAGGGGGCCCTGTGGCCCTGCTGAAATAATTGCTTTCTCTGCAGCATTTCCTTACTATTCCTCTCAGATGTCAGCATGGGCTGAAACTCCCGGCACAAGACTTGCTGTTATTAAGAGTACGTAAACAAATCTCAGTAGGTTACTGTACCCTACTGTTAGCACCAAGGTACAACCTTACCAAAAACATTGTTAGCAATACATCATAGTTCACTCTTTTTTTGCTTTAGTGAACACCTTTGTTCTCACACAGATCCACTGGTTTTGCTTACTTATGTTCATAAAAGGGAGAGAAATCTTGTTTGTATCCTTGCAAATTAATTATTTTTCATTTTAAAATGGCACAGGCTTTTCAAAGTCTATGTAAAAAAAAAAATATATCAGAAAAGAAGTGAAAAAAGATCTAAAAAAAACCCCTAAGCATTTAAGCATAATGACATAATAGTTAAGTGAGCTATCAATTATGCATTATACTTTGCTTTATACTATTTATATTATACGTCATGTACTTCATATAATCTTTTCCTAAGACAGTGTCTTTTGAAGAAAGAATATAGCCAAACTCCACTGAAAATAAAGACAGAAGTGACACAAAGTTAGAGCTTTAAAGAAAGTAAGTTTGATATAGAGAAAAAAAAAAAAAAAAAAAAAGGTTCTTACGATTCTCTTTCCCTTTCAAAGAGTTCCATTAATTAGTACAAATTTGACAGAAATGTCATAAAATCTTAACAAAATTTACAATGAAACGCCACGTGTTTTTCCCAGGCCTGAAGTTTGGCAATGCATGTTTGGTGGAATATGCTGTAAATATTTTCACTATATTTCAGAAGAATGGTTAAATAGTCCTTAAATTTTGGAATACTAAATATTGAAATTCTGACAAATAGTTAAGATTCAGACAATATATTTTCATGACCTGTAAGAACTAAGGCATAAATTCCATACTACAGATAGATACAAATAATGAGTTTCAAACATCTTTGCAACGACCAATATGATATGTGTGCATTCTACACATAGAATGTTCAAATACAACTCTGTATAGAGTTGCCTTTAATAATGTGTTAGAATCATAAAGGATGGAAATGACCGTGAAGATCACCCAGTCCAACCATCAACCCATCACCACCATGCCCACTAAACCATGTCCTTCAGTGCCTTGTCTACTGTTTCTTGAACATCTCCAGGGATGGTGACTCCACGACCTCTCCGAGCAGTTGGTTCCAGTGCCTCACTACTCTTGTGGAGAAGAAAATTTTCCAAACACTCAACCTGAAACTCCTGTAGCACAGCGTCAGGCCATTCCCTTTCATCCTATCACTATTAGCTGGGTGAAGAGGCTAACACCCATCTCACCACCACCTCCTTTCTGTTATGTGGTTGTAGAGATACAACATCTCCCCTGAAGCCTCCTCTTTTCCAGACTAAACAATCGCAGTTCCCTCAGCCACTCCCCATCAGAATTGCACTCCACACTCTTAACCAGCTTCATTGCTCTTCTTCAGATACACTCCAGGATCTCAATGTCTTTCTTGTATTGAGGGGCCTGAAACTGAACAGTACTTAAGGTGTGGCCTTCAACTTCCCTGATATATGTATGTTGGAAACATAATACAGTGCAGAGGAAGCAATCCAAGAGGTTTCTAGAGTGTATGGAAGATAGCTTCCTTACGAAGCTGGTATGAGAGCCTACCGGTGTGGTGCCCTACTAGACCTGCTCTTCAGTAACAGTGAAGGACTGGTGGGTGATGTGAAGGTTGGGGACTGTCTGGGGCAGAGTGACCATGAAACTGTACAATTCTCTGTTCTTGGAGATGTCAGAAGGGTGACTAGCAAAACTGCTCTCTTGAACTTCCAGAGGGTGGACTTTGACCTGTTCAGGACTCTTGTAGCACGGGTCCCTTGGGAGTTGCTCCTTAAGGGTAAAGGGGTCCAGGAAGCCTGGACGCTTCACAGGATGGAAATTTTAAGAACAGGCTGTCCCTGAATGCCATAAGGCAAGCTGTAGGGGAAGAAGACCGGTGTAGATGAACCGGGAACTGTTGTTGAGACTCCGGAAGAAAAAAGAGAGTCTATGTCCTCTGGAAGAAGGGACAGGCTATATAGGGAGATTACAAGGAAGTTGCTAAGGTATGCAGGGAGGAAGTTAGGAACGCAAAAGACCAACTTGAAACTTAGATTGGCCACTGCAGTAACAGAGAATAAGAAATCCTTTTCCAAATACGTCAGTGGTAAGAGAAGAACCAAGGAAAATTTCCATCCTTTCTTGATGCAGTGGGGAATGTGACCACTGAGGATAAGGAGAAGGCTGAGGTCCTCAACACCATCTTTACATCTGCCTTTAATAGGCAGATCAGTTATCCTCAGGGCACTTTATATCCTGATCTGGAAGCTTGGGATGCTATGCAGAATACACGCCCGGTGATTCAAGTGGTGACAGTTAGAGAGCTCCTCATCCATCTGGACTGTCACAAGTCCATTGGACCGGATGGGCTCCATCCTAGGGTGCTGAGGGAGCTGGTGGGGATGACTGCTGAGCCACTCTCTGCCGTCTACCAGCATTCCTGGTTATCTGGAGGGGTCCCAGAGGATTGGAAGCTTGCCAATGTGACTCCTATCTACAAGAAGGACTTTAAGGAGGATCCAGGGAACAACAGGCCTGTCAGCCTGTCCTTGGTACCAGGGAAAGTTATGGAGCAAATCATCTTGGGTGAGACCACAGGGCATGTGCGTGGCATCCAGGGTATCAGGCCCAGCCAGCATGGGTTCATGAAGGCAGGTCGTGCTTGACCAACCTCATCTCCTACGACTGGGTGACCAGACTGGTAGATGAGGAAAAGGCTGTTGATGTAGTCTACCTAGAATTCAGCAAAGCCTTTGACACGGTCTCTCACAGTATTCTCCCGGGGAAACTAGCTGCCCATGGCCTGGACAGGTATACCCTCCTTTGGGTAAGGAACTGGCTAGAGGGCATGCCCAACAGGTAGTGGTTAATGGAGTTAAGTCCAGCTGGCAACCCGTTACAAGTGGGGTCCCCCAGGGTTCAGTTCTGGAGCCCATCTTCTTTAATACCTTTATTGATGACCTAGATCAGGGGATTGAGTGTACCCTCAGTAAGTTTGCAGATGACACCAAGTTGGGAGGTGGTGCTGATCTGCCCGAGGCCTGCAGAGGGATCTACATAAGCTGGATCGTTGGGCTAAGGTGAATGGGATGAGGTTCAACAAGGCCAAGTTCCGGGTCCTGCTCTTTGGCCACAATAACCCTAACCAGCGTTATAGGCTTGGGGCTGAGTGGCTGGATGACCGTGAAGAGGAAAGGGACCTGGGGGTGTTGGTTGATGCTCAGTTGAACATGAGCCGACAGTGTGCCCAGGTGGCCAAGAGGGCCAATCGCATCCTGGCCTGCATTAGAAATAGCGTGGCCAGCAGGAGCAGAGAGGTAATCATCCCCCTGTACTCGGCACTGGTGAGGCCACATCTCGAGTATTGTGTTCAGTTTTGGGCCCCGCACTGCAAGAAAGATATTGATTGCCTGGAAACAGCAGAAAGGTGTAGGTCTATGATCCTAATGGTAACTTTTCAACAAATGCTTAGGAGAAGTTTATCCTGAAACTGAGGACTGGGCTTCTGTTGAGACTGACAGGTTTGTAGCTCAAAGCAGGAACTCTGCCCCTGAGACATACAAGGAGATGAAAATCAGAGCAGGAAAAGGAATTTAATGATATGCACAGTTCCTTGAGGAGTGGAAGAGCAAGTGCTTATTAAGTGAGATTTTGGAAGAAGGGATGCATACAGAGTTCCATCACAAATAAATGTTAGATGCTAAAGTAGTCAGATAAGTGTGTAGATATCAGACTGGTTTGAAGTGTTGTTTCCTTAGCTGTGTGATCATGTGGTTAAATAAACAATGACTTTCCTTTTCAGAAAGCTCTTTTGTGGCATTATTAAACTACTGCTCAAAAGCTTCCAAAGTGAAAAACTATGGTGTCACACCTAACTGGAGATAATGTAGCTCTTACACTGACAATTACAAGTTTCCAGACAAGTCTAAGAGAAAGAAAATGACAATTTTAACTGAAAGAAATAAGTGATTTAAGGTTTGCTGCCTAACAGATTGTGTTCAGAAATGGCAGAAGAGGATACAGCATTGCCCCACTAAAATCTCAACCTTTTGAAAAAGTGAGTGTTTACAAGATGTAATTATCCAAGGTGGTACACTGGCAGGACAGATCCAAGTAAACTAAATGTGTCTCTTTAACCTGTCAGTAGATAGAATAATACATTCCATATAGACAATGCTTAGTGATGTCCTTTGGCCTCCTATCACACACTCTTCTGCAAAATGCAGCTGTTTCATATTGCAATCAGCAATTCGGGTATGAATCTCCCCATTTTCAAATTTAGAAAGAAGATGCTCCTTCATCTTTTTATTTTTTTGTTTCCTGTTCTACACATCATGTTTTAGTAAGATGGAAAAAACAGTGATAAATTTCACATCTATTTTTATACAAAACTAGGAAGAAATATACTTCATCAAAAATCATCAAAACATTCCTATGAAACAACAATGAATCACCGAAGCTTCTATTTAAGTTGTCTGAAACGGTGTAGGTTGAGAAAGGCTCCAAATGAACAGGTATCTAAAACATCAGAAGCTGTAATGATGTGTTAACCTTGGTGACAGTCAAAACAAAAGGGTCAAAGGTTCAGCTGGCATCCCTAGGGGTGATCCTTCAAGGTGAATTTGAGACTCATTGACAGGATAGCATAGTAAAACTGACACTGAAATCTGAGACATGTATCTGCTACAAAGATGAGGAACTGCCTTCTATAATGCACTGAAATGTACTTGCGAGTACAAGTGCATTTTCATAAAATGCACTAATCATTGTCTTTGTGAATGAAAATTTCCCAAGAGTTATGATCATGCAAAGTACCTACTATAAAGACACTAAAAACAAAACAAAACAAAACAAAACAAACAAACAAACAAACAACAACAACAACAAAAAAACAACTTTTGAGAGTCCAGAATGAAAGGGAAAATAATGTCAACATCACTTTGATGTTTCAACAGACAACTTGAGTAGGGCCATGGTTTCAGCTGGGACAGAGTTGATTTTTCTTTCATAGAGTCTGGTATGATGCTATGTTTTAGCTCTAGGAGAAGAAAAATGTTGACAACACACCGATGTTTAAGTTGCTGCTGAGCAGTGCTGTATAAAGCCAAGGACATTTTAGTTTTTCAGCTTCTTATTCTATCCTGCCAGTGAGGGCACCTGAGGGGGGGCACAAGGAGCTGGGAGAAAACAGAACCAGGACAGTTGACCTGAACTGGCCAAAGGGATATTCCATACCATACAATATCATGTGAAAAAAACTTGGAAAACTGAGGGGAGTTGGCAGCACAGGCAGCCACTGCTCAGGGACTGGCTGAACACCTGTTGGTGAATGGTGAGCAACTATGCATCACTGTAAATATATATATACATATATATATAATCATTACTATTATCCTTTTTCCTCTTCCTTTTCTGTCTTAGTAAATCATTTTTTTCCAACCCACGAATTCTGCTTTGCTTTTTATTTTTTTGTTTATGTCCCCCATCCCACCAGAAAGCAGGAGGGGTTGAGAGGCAATAAGCAAACAGCTGTGTGGTGCTGAGCTGCTGCTGGGTTAAACCACAAGTGGATTATAATTGTTTTCTTTAAAATAAAAGGAAAGACCAAAATATTTGTATATGGGATAGATCCTGCAAGTATCATGCAGTCACTATGCATGTACCATGGCCTGAGTATGAGAGTATGAATATTATTCTACTGTTTTGCCTACAAAACAAAAATCTATTAATGATTTAGGATGTGCTAATACTTTGCACTTTGGCCAAGTGGCACAACATAACTTTGTGGTAATACTGCCAGGCTGCTTTACATGTATGAATGAATTCAGTTTCACAACTCACAAAATGCTGAACAAGAAGTACTGAATAATTTCACAGCTTGCCGAAAATCTCACAGGAAGATTCCAGCAGCACAGCAATCTGCTTTGCTTAGCTTGCAGACTTTCTACCTCAAGGCAATCTTTCCCTTACTGCACAACAATTTTCTCCACAGAAAAATATTTGCAGTTCTCTTTTAAAAACCATGTTGCAAAGAATGTCTTGTCTCATGATATAAACAGCTTATCTTTAACTCTATTCAAAATACAGACCTGCCAGAGAAAACCATTCATTCCTGGAATTTGGATTAGCTATCACAAACTGTAAAATAGCTTCAGTTGGGTACTTGCAGATTCTGAGGTAACAACATCATACTCCTAACAGGTGAACTTTCTCCTTTCGGATTTGTGTCAGGTCTTACTCCAAGAGAAATTTTCAAACTGAACATTAGACTTTAAAGTAGCCATGCGAGCCAAATGACTCTAAATGAATTGGCAGAGCAAAATCTGTGGAGTCTGCAGTCAGTGTGGTGAGGAGGGAAGCCCAAGCTATCATGTCATCATATTTCTCTTCGAAAACTTTGGTATTCTGAATGGTATAACCATTTGAAAAATTGACAATAACTAGATTCAAGTACAGCTAACCACCTGCACATCTATGTTAAAAAAATCCCAACCAACCAACCAAACAAACAAAAAAAACAACCAATAATCTTCCTGTGCTATTTGCCAAGTAGGTTCTTATGAGATAATTGTTTTTTGAAGAGAAAAAAATAAGATCAATTGTACCACTGATCGAAATGTAGGATGCATGTTAGCAACAACTATTCTCTAGCTAGATTAGGAAAGAAAGTCATGGGTTTCTTGTTAGGCTTTGACCTGCATAATATTACACAGGAGTCAGGAATTAATACCCTGCAAAGTGTATGAAGTGTATGTTAGTGCAACAGTGTGGGGCTATCTGAACTTGGCAGTAAGTAATTGTGAGTATATTATTACCCAGAGAGAGAGAAGTACTCTGTTTGGTTGAGGAAACCCAAGAACTGAAAAATTATTATTTTTGAAGTGCTGAGATTTGGACTATACTTTTCATTTAACCAGAAGCATCACAGGAAATTCAGTAAGGCAAAACTATCCAAACATGGTGAAATGAGCAAAAATGAAGTTGACAGAACTTTCAAAAAGTAGACCAAAAAAATCAAAGCAAACCAAACAAGAAGCTCTAATCACTTACATCTGTTCAAGGCTCCCAAAATGGGCACTATTATTGTCTACTATTTTTATTCTACATTTTTCTTTTGATTACGAGAACATTATATGTGCAAACTCAGCACATAGGTTGTTGAGGTTTTATTAAACATGCCTTTGGAGTTAGTGTCATTCTTATTTTACAAAACTAATTCTTAAAAAAAGCATGATATACAATAAAGTTTCAGTTAGCAGTTATCCGATATTTACATTTTAAGTGACAACATGTGGTTGCTGTGGTGTGCAAGCAACTAGGAATATCAGAAATGCCAAGAACAATCAAATTTATAAGGTCCACTAGAGACTTGCAAGAACAAAAATGTACTTTTTCCCCCCTCTAAACCAAGTGGGTTTCAGTGTTTTTTTAAACACTGAAAGTGAGGACTTGGATTGATTCACTTCACTGAGACAGACTTACCACAAATTATGCATCGAGTTCTGTTGGATACTTGGCTGTTAAACGTCTTTCACACTATACAAAAGGAAATATTTCAGGACACAAGTATAAAGTAAATATAAAGTAAAAAAATAAAGCAAAAGGCTTACAGGTCCAGGAATCAGCATGAAAGAACTAGGAACACAGATGCTTTCTACTATTTTTGTCACGTTTGATATGTAGAGATGATCTGTCCCATGAACAATGGACTGAACTTTCTTCTGAGTACATTTTGTGAGTGTATGCTGTGTACAGACTTCCCAGCATGAGACTGGTGTAACACATTCAAAGAAGGTTTTAAATGTTTGGTATTTTCAATATTGTTTTGTTTCTCACTGTTTTTGACATCATTAGGAATCAGTCCCCACTATATTTAGTATTTTTACACAGCTGATGAAAAGAGGGGGAGAGAAGAGTCAAATTTCTAAACCCAGTCCTCATCTTTTCTGCGCATAATATAAACAGAATCTCCTTTCCTGACTGCTTAAAGAACCTAACCAAACAAAAATGTTTCTTTTTCATTAAGAGAATAAAATGAATGAAGAAATAATTTTCCTCCCACATGCTTTCTTCATCTCCCTTACCCCATTCCCCACAAAAGAAAAAACAACAAAAAACCAAAAACAACCCACAAGAGTATCAGCCAAACAAAACAAAGAATATACTTTCTCAGCATAAACCACCTTTGCTCCTAACTGCTCAAATTATAAAGTCTTACATGCTCTGGATAGCTCAAGTAACCCAGTCGGAGATAACAGCCACCTGTTTGTTTCTTCTTCTTTTTTTAAGGAGGAGAAGCTACCCAGACTCCATTTGTATAATTTCAGATGATCCCACAGGTTCAAAACTCTCAATAAGCCATTTTACAAGAAAATTCATTCTGATAGTCTAATGTCTAGGACTGTGGAAGTCTCAAAACTCACATTTCTAACACATACCATATTTGCTGTCAGAAGTTTTCTTTTGCTATCTGGGTCATCAGTTCATGACTAGGAACAAAAAAAAAAATCTGTGGAGAATTTTGACTCATTGAGGAGTTTTCTAATTCCTTTAAGTCTACAGAATATTCGCAAGATAACTTTTTTTTTTTTTTTTCAGTAGAAATCACTGTAAAATAGAGTATAGCAAAATATGTACTTGTTTCACATTAAATGAGAACTTTTTATTACTGTAGGATGAAACAATAAGGGAAATCATTGTTATGCATGCTTGACATTTTAAGCAGTGAGAATAAAGATGAAACAGCTGATGCAATGTATATCACTGACGCAAAGGAGCATTTTTCAAAGTCGTGAGAAAAGCAGAAAGGACAGATATCCTTAGCAACAGGGAGATAAAATCTGAAAATATAATCAACAATAATGTGATTAAAAATGACAGTAACTTAATGATCATAGTCAACCTTTCAGCCTAACGCTGAATTATGATGAGTTATATTCCACT
This sequence comes from Alectoris magna, assembly GCA_030625065.1. NCBI lineage: Eukaryota > Metazoa > Chordata > Aves > Galliformes > Phasianidae > Alectoris > Alectoris magna. The sequence goes on from CM060560.1 coordinate 100,087,833, forward strand.
ATTTTCAGATCATATGAACACAGTCTCTAAGTCTCATAACCTTGCACAGCAAATTATACTTTGATAAGGAATGCCTCAGGGATCAGAGGAGGTCAGTTTTGTCCTAAAAGCAAATCTCATCTCCATGATATCCAGCACATACTCGGCCATCCCTCTGCCCTGCATATCGATGCTCCCTCTCTTTCCGCTATTTCCACAGACAAACACTTCCTTTTGGAGATTTCTACTAAAAAGAAGCAGTGCTTTGATTATTCCCTACCAATGCCCACCAAGTGGTTCATCAGCCCTCTCCACTGGATTCTTCAGTGTAGATTCTTCTCAAACATGTTCCAATAAGTGTGAACCAATGCATGGTTTATCGTGTCTTACACTTTATACAGCATCAAAACAACACTGAAGGTTCAGGGTTAGCAATTACTCATTTAAGTCAATTAGAACAAATTGTGGGATTAAATATGACTCAAAACACTTCAGACTAACTTGCTAACTGTCATTTTCTCACTGTTGCAGAAAACACACTGTGCTAATGGAGAACGCAGCTCATTGTCCTAAGAAGTATCTGGGGCAGTTGACTCTCAGGAGCTATAGAGAAGTAAGACAGTGTCCACATGCATGATTTCAGGCCATTTTCTTTGGCTTGGCATGTGGGGACCTCAAGCCAATGCAAGTTCTTATGCCCTCACCCTCAGCACAACAGAAGCTGTGTGGCCATATTAGCACAATACCGTGCCTAAGTGATCTAGCCTGTCTCTCAACAGGGCTTATTAGCTCAGGCTCGGCGCCACATTAACCACTGCCATATGGCTTCTGGTTGATTCAAAGAGCAAACTGAATGAGCTCACATCTGCCTGACGAGGTCTGCATAGCCGTGCTATTTAAAATGGCAAACCTGCAAAATGCTGCAAGGACAGAACCTTGTAAAAGTTTGGGATTTTTAATCCATGTTCACTTCTATGCTTGTAGAAATACAAGTTGTCACTATTACTAGCTGTGGTCAGAGTTGGAAACTACTGTGAATGTGTTGGAGACAAAGAGTTTCCATCTCAAAGGACAGTCCTAAATAAGATGGGAGTATGGTCAAGTCTCTAAAAAGTATAGAGGAAGAAGACAAGGAATACAAAACAGTTTATGTTTTAAAATATTTTATCTATCTTCTTTCTTTCTTAAAAAGTCATTCATTCTTGAGTGGTACTTAGGCTACTAGGATTAGTCAGCTTTTTACAGTCTTCCAAGAAGAGACAGGTCATCTGAAGAACGATGTTTTTTGGACTCAGTCAAATAGCACACACCAGAACACTCAAAATGATGCAACAAATGCTAGTCATAAAGATAAATGTACCACTGAGAAGAGTTCAGATATCCCAGTGGGAAAAAAAAAAAAAGAAAAAAGTCTTGGGAAGTAGCTGAGTAGCAGAAGACACCAATTTGTCTTGTGAAGAAACCTTGGTCTTCACAATGGTTGTGCAGATTTGGAAACTCCAGGGGTTTAGACACATTGAAGGTGAAAGCAAACATGCAGATAGAATCAAAGAAGAAGACAAAAAAGTCACCTGGACAAAAATGCAGGACAACAGAATGATGTCTGGCAAGGTTACCAGAGGAAACAAGTAAGAATATCCAGAAGATATATTTTCAATGATGAGTGAGTGTTAAAGAAATTGAAGAGTAGAGAGAATAAAACATGAGCAACAGGGACCCTGAAACAGGGCTTTAAGCATGAACACAGAAAAAACAATTGTCACATTCTGGAGAAATTAAGAGCAAGAAAAAGCAGGATTTAGAAACATTCTCATCATCCTCTGGGATAGCTATGTGGTTTCAAATTCTTTTTAACAATCTTTCACATTTTTTCCCCTTTGGGTGCCAAGTTAACTCACAGCAGCTCCAACTGTGTTGCCAGAGGAAGCAATATTAATAGCAGAAGAAGTATAAATCATTAATAAAAACTACTCTTGATCCTTGAGGAAGCCACCATTGTAGAGATCAGCAGAAGAAGGAAAAAGAGAGGTAGAGCAGAAGCCAACCCTCTCAGGAAGTGAAAACAAGGGACAGAATAAAGAAAAGGTACTGGAAAGAAAGGAAATTGCTGGGAGGCAACAAATACATATTGGGAAGCAGCAGAAAAATACAATTCTCTTTCTAACCCTCATGGGTTAGAAAGAAATAGGAAATTGCTGCCTGCCCTTTAATCTGCCTCCCAAAAGAAAAACAATTAAAATGAAATAAAACACTTAACTGGAGTTAGCTGCTGCTCCCCCTACACATACTGCTTTGTGTGCTGTGTGCCCAGGCCATGATCTTTCATGCAGGTCTCCACAGGACAGACTATGTTAACCTATAAAGTAGGCATTACGTCTTCTACAGAAATTTACATTCCTTTTGCCACATGTCTCGAATACGTAATTTGGGAGACTAAGATGTTTAAAGACTGAAGATTAAGAAATTAATGAAAAGGAAAGAGGCCAGAAAAAAAAGAGAAATTGAGAAAAAATAAATTAGGATGAACATCTTGAATTAATTCAGAGTGGTACAATAACAGTATGATTTGTTTCAGGAATCATAAAACTGTTTTAAGCAGTTAAGATTGTTATTCCTGAGCAGTGCAAAGCAACAAATTCAATCCGGTTTTGTTTCCTTTTTCTTGATTTACCTCTCCTTTGCAGTTCTTCCCATTACAATTTATCTTTAGAAGCAAAGGCCCCTTCATATAAATACAGAATTAATTTTTACTTTTTCCACTGTTCCCTCCAATACTTTCTCTTTACTTCTTTAAATTACATGTATAGTAATTTATTCCATTACTTTATTCTTTTTCTGACTGAGAACACACTGAGCTCGCCTATCTTGCTTTAAACTTGTTAAAGCTTGAAGATGTTGTGAATGGTCTCTGCTAAGAAGCATGAATGAAGTCTTCTTGACAGTTCATTAACAAAAGAAATGGGTCAAATAAATAAACAGTTTTCCTGTGGATGGCACTTTTGAAGAGGTTTTCCTGTCACAGCAAATGATCAGAGGCTTCATTTTTTTATGTTTTGTAGGAAACAATTTCTTGATTTACTTGTTTAAAATAGCATTGTGCAAGAGAATAAATATTTTGCATTTTTGATGTACTATTTAATGGCCAGAGTAAGAAAGAGTAATCAAGAATACTAGTTACAACGTATCTAAAATAAGAATGTAAGTCATTCAAAATTGTCACAAGACAGCCACACACAAAAGGAATGAAAACCTGTATGCATTATTCATCCTATAACTTTGATCTTAAAAGCTAGGAATCTTGAACAAGAAAAGATAAATGGCTTCGCAAGGTTCTTCTTTCAAAAATCAAATGAGGATGATTCAGGATAAATGATAGATAAGAGTTAATACGAAAGAGAGGGAAATTGCGATCACAGTGCTGAACCAAAGTTTCATTGCAAGAGCTTTGCTTTTTGTATTCAATTACAAAGGACTTCTTTTTTAGGTACCAGCCTTCTTTTTCATGTATATGTAAAAGATTTTAGCTATTAAAATTTCATTTTCAGTACACATAGCTCTTTTCTCCCACCACCCTTCAACATATGAACAATTAGGAAGCCTTCTGAAGCATGGGCTTGCCGTGTAGCAAGAACAGAAGAAGCTGTGAAGCTCTGACCTTCAACTCTGGCACAACCATCAACTTGCTCTGGAGCTTAAGCAACACATTCTGCTACTGGGAAGTACTGGTATTTATGGGCCTTCTGACTGCATTGTGATTTTTTGAGGTTTAGTTAATTAAGCAGACATTGCTAATAACATATGAGACAAATTGAGACAGAGAATCAAGAAGGCACCCCTGTCTAGATGAGAGAACCACAACCTCCTCTTTGAATGCTTTACACTCCTAAAAGTCTGTAATTATTGTCATGTCTTGCCTGAAGACATGCTCAAAGGCCCCTGCCATCTTGGTTAGATTACTGATGTCAGCATTTTGTACACAGGCAGTTGCTTTCAGATTCATAAATATGGAACTACAATGAAGCTCCTTAAGAGAGGCTCAGAGCAAATCTCATACAGGTAGACAACGCCACACTCATGACAAATCACAGCACACAGCAATTTAAATTATCAGCAAAGTAAAGGAAGAGTCCCTTCACATTCCACCGTAGAGCAAGACATTTTGCTTATCTGACATCAAAATTATTACCTCGATGCAAGCAGTTAGCATTAACCAAATACCAGACTGTGGCTAGCCATGTGGGAGAGAAAGGCTAGGTAAATACTAGAGCTGGTTGTGAGAGGGAGGAAACAGAAGGGGAATGAGGTGGGAATTTCATTTTAGTAGTACATGGTAGGAAAGCAGTGAGGACACCATTTGAAAAGTAGTGCGAGGATTTAGGGTACAACAGGAAGGCTGAAAAGGGAATGGAGGCAAGCTAGAGGTACTTTACTCATAGGCTTACAAGTAACTATTAGTCACTGCAGTATCTGTGAATGCCTAAGTGAGTCATTACTCACAGCCACTGATGCTCCTGCCAACTCTATCCAGACAAAACACAGTGGGAAAGACCAAACCCTGCGATTAGAAACGTCAGCAGAAATTAGAAGATTGACTCCACTTCCTCCTTAACCTACGGCAATGCAAACTCGCAGCTTTCAGCTCCAAGGTAAGTGCCTGAAACACGTGACTATGTACTAATGAAACTGGGCTGCTATGTAAAGAGGCTGGCTAGACTGCTGGGGTAAGCCTGCTCCTGGACCTGGCCTTGATCTTTGCTCCAAGGAATTCAATATGAATTTGATCTGTCAAGACAATAATTCCAAGTGCATGAACAACAGTAAGGGTTATGAACAGGCTGAGGAATTTCCATAGCTCGATGAGTTCCCTTCTCCATTATTTGTAGTCAAGACCTTACAATTTTTCTCTCCACAATACCTCAGCTCCAGGTCCTAGTACAGACAAAATATCTTAATACCGAAAAATCACATCTTATTTTTAAATTGTTTACAATGAGAAATGAAAGATACTTAATGGTCTTTACTGAAGAATTCTTTTTTTGGCTATGCGTAGTAGAAGTGATTCTTGATTCCACAATGATCCCAAGAGAATAATTACCCTGATGAGAACAGAATCTCACTAATTCTGCGCTGGCCTCATGATAATTGTTTTTCAATTCAACAAATTAAGTTTAAGATAAGCATTTGCTTCACATGCAAGACTGTCATTCCTCCTTCTTTTGCAGCCTACACAGAGGCATTAGCCATATCAAACATAAGCTTTCATAATGCAGTATGAAAGATACATGTAGGAAAAATCATGTTTTGCTATGCTGCACTGATAAATCTGGTTATAGATTACATATTCAAAAGAGAAGAGAAACAGATTTTGGATGATGATTTTTCATCAGATTCATCTAGTGGACATGTGTACAACGAACAGCCTACACTGAGTACCACTTGAAGTAAAAAAGAGCTGTACTGGGAGAGCTGTGCTCTAAGATAATGTCTCTTTCTATAGTCTAACACTGATAGCTGTGCCCAGACCCATACTTTCATTTCATAATTGTTCCACTCACTACTGCTTATAATCTGAAATACATATAAATTTATTTCTTTTCATAGCACATTTATTTGCCCTACAAATGGACCAAAAATATGCAAAAAAGCACTTTGATTTTTATTATCTCACCTACATAAACATATCGATTTCCTTAATGCCACCAGGACAAAATAATATTTTCTTTTTACTGCATTCCAAAGGAAGCTGTGCCTTAACTTGGATCTTATTTAACTGCTATTTATCTAAATCTCTAGCTTCAAGGTCTCTGTCAGGAACCTAGCTACTGCCTCTGTTTCTCCAGCACCCTTACCATTCAGCCTGTAAAGCCCAGTTTTGCTGATGCAAAGATGAAGACTGCCATTTCAGATGAGAAAGAAAGCTACCCTATGTTAAAAGAAAAACTGCTGCATGGACACATTTTTGAAGAAAGTACAGATATGAATCAGAAAAGAGGTGCCAAACATCACCCTCTATACCTAAAAAGTATAATCTTAATGTTTATTTTAAATCCCTTTTCAGACAAAAATGCGTTAATATTAAACACTTTAAACAGCTCTCCACACCTCTTAAAATGATACTGAGTCAAGAATCAACAAACCTTTAAGAATGAAAGCAGCTGGAAATCCTTTAAAAGCGGTGCCACAATAAGCATTTTCATTGACTGTACAGATGCTGTTATTACATACATATTGAACACTAAAACATACATTTTGATATTTCCTGATCCGGTAATTTCATGGCTTAAAAAAGAGGAAGGTAATGCCTGCAAGCCATATTACGTAAAATTTATTCTTATTGATGTCACTGAGAGCTTTAGAACAAATTTTAATTATTATTGGAGTTAACTTTAAATATATACATTTAAATAAAAATAATTTTGCAAAAAGAAAAACAAGGTTGATCTATCTCATATAAAAATGAAGTCTATCCAAAATCTGCCACATTCATTCTTACTTCAATTTTTGTACTGCTTTAATTCTTGATGTTTCTGTTTTTAAACAGGAATTGAAATAATTCAAAGGAGATAAGTAAAGAGAAATTGAGAAATTCTAAGGCAGTTTTCAAAATTAATACTTTTTGCCCATCTGTCCTTTATCACATTCTCTATTCCAGGTCCCATTCTCCCCTTGTCTCCCAGACCATTGCAAGGTAATACAGATGGTCACAGCAAAGCTGTTGAGAGGTACAGCTGAATGCACATTCATCCGCTTGGGAAGATCCTGCTGCAGCTGTAAGTCACTGTAAATCTGCATTACAATGTAGCTTTACCCACTTGCCTGTGAGAAAGCAGCCATGATATTCAAAGTGCTGTTTAAGAAATTGCCAGGCATACAGGACATAAAATAATGCAGTTAAATTAGCTGTCTCAGCACTGTTATTTTACACCTCTGAACACAAACATTCATTCCAGCACAAGAAATGTGTATTTATTTCTACACCTATATCAAAACTCATTTTCATTTGTTTGGTTTTTGGAAGCAGAAACAGGTAACACAACATAACTCCACAAAACGTCTTCATGAATGAATATGAGGTAGGTGAATATTTTATAAAATAACCAGAAAACAAAACCAAAGCGAGGGGCTGTATTCCACCATAAGCACAGTTTTCATAAATACAGGTGGTGTTGCGAATCAGTGACAGCTGCCTTTGTTCTGGGTATGTCTTTGTTCTGACAGCTGGAAGAAGAGCAGTTTTAATGTACAACAAAGGGAATGTGCTGAATAGGGAACACCTGAAATTCCATCAGGAGACTATAGCAATAGAAAACATGACTTTAGAAAGCACTTCCTGAAGAAAAAGCAGCACTGAAATCTTCTCCTTATCACAGATCAATCGACTTGTCACAGTAGGAAGGAAATTTGAAAAGGAAATTGCAAGTTCTTTTTAAGCATGATTGGAGGAATTACATTAATAGCCAGCAATCAGTATAGGCTCTACAGGGCACTTAAAAATTTAAATGTATGCATATGCCAGGCATTCAGAATGTCCAAGCTTTGTCTTGTTTACAAAAAGCAAACAGAGCAACAGGCAATTTAAATTTCCAAAAAAGCTAATCTTTTACTCAGGTTGTTAGTGTTTAAGTGTTCTTCCATTAAAAATTTCCCTCATTTGATCATATCATTGAGGCATATAAATTGTATATGCCTCTGATCATTTTATACTAATAATCCTTGAAGTACCAGCAAGATCCTACATGGTATGTAAATGCACACAATAGTTTCTTACCATATGGAAAGACGTTTTGGATGACCAAGTTGCCAGCACACAAATGACTTCTGAACTCAGCTTTTCCTTCTAATTTCTGTGAGTTACTTATGCTCATCAGCTTATTGCTTTACTTAGAGAAAATTAAGAATAATAATTTTGTGATTTGAGAAGCTTCTTTTTACATAATCTTGAGTTACTGTACACTATTTAGCAAGCTACAGCTACAAATGAACATGGCAACAACTTCATTGGGAAAATAGCCTAATTTGAGAGGACAGGATAAACCATCATCTCTGTAAAAAAATATCCCCAAAGTCTTCTTATTCTCTCTAAAACAGCGTACAGCTGTTATGCACAGTTTCTTTTCAAAACAATTGCAAAAGAAAGTCTCACCTAGCACTTCATCTTTTCTACTAAAGAAGGTAGATACAGGTTGCAGAAATTTTAAGTGGATAAAAAAGAAGAAAATTATAGGACAGCAACAAACATAATGAATTTAATATTCACAAGCTTATAATTTCTCTAAAAAAGAGAAGAACCCAAGTTTTGTGTGGTCGTTTTTAACAAACAAATGCATAGTGTACAATAAAGTAGTATGAGAGACTAGAGAATGCATTCCATTTGTTTGCTGAATGCAAACAAACTTTGCCTTTTAGGAAAGGAAGGACAAAGCCTGGAAAGTACAACATGGCTGGATGCCCACATGCTCAAGAAACCAATGGTTTTAGATTAGCTGACTTTACCCATCGAGTCTTCCACACAATACCCTTCTTATACTTACTGTAATTCTCTCATCTTTGTCATCTAGAGGAGTCCCATCTTTTTTCCAAGATATAGTGGGTTCTGGGTGACCTCTTGGAGGCTGACATTCCATCACAGCAGGTTCACCCACAGCTACCATTACATCTGACGGATTTTGTCTGAAGTCATCCCGTAGAACTGAAAGAATGAAGAAAATAAAGTAAAAAACTACCCAGCAGTACACCAACTGGACAGCAAAACATTTTGGTTCTTAATGCTCCCTGTTGTCATTTTTATTTATACTAATGAAGAGCCCAGTTCATGAATTTCATCTAGCATCCAAGGATCGTCTCTAATACTACCAAATTGTAACAGAGAAAACCAACATACAGCTGCCTCTGACAGAGGAAAAAGGCTGACACAGACATAAGATTGACCGCCTGTAGGGAAGAGCTGCCTCACTTGTACCTGACATAGTTTCTGCCTCATGAGAAAATATGGGACTCCTATCACAGCTGAAGAAGATAGAATGTCTTCTGCTCAGTTGAAAGTTACTCAAAGGTTTAGGTTTAAAAAGTGGCCACTGACCATACAAACTGCACCCTAAATTTATGGCTAGCTGAACATCCTAGTTACTTTCTAGTTCTTGGGAGACACTATAAGTGGGCAAATATTAGTGCAGCCTTAGCCAAACTAGTCTTTACAATTTGGTTTCTGTGTTTTTGAGAAAAAACAAAACAAAACAAAACAACAAAACAATAATTGTTTCTTGATACATGGGAGTCATTCTTCAGTCTGATCCAGGACCACATCCTCATTTGGAAGAACTCAATCTTTTAACAGAGGGAAACATTTTTTATGTTGGCTTCATTACTAAAATTTGTTCTTTCTTCTCATTTGGCCAAGCCTAGGCAACTCTAGCTCCATGCACTCATTTACTATGAATGTTGTCAATATCTGTGTGATTATTTTTCTTTTTAGGAGAGGAAGAGAAATCATACTGTGTTCATCAGACCATTACATCAAGACCCAGTTTAACAGAATAATAGTATTCCTAAGCCTTGCCAAGTAAGTGACAACAGGTTTAATCTAAAAATAAATGACTCAAATTATAACAAATATAACAGTCTAGACCTCTCCACTACTGTTACTCCATCTGCATTGAACAAAGGACATAGTAAGAAAAAAATGACTACCAAAAGACTCCTATGATTTTGACAAAGCTATCCATCACTCTTGCTATCCACATCAATTTTGTGTTAACACTATATAGTGCAGAGAATCTGCAGCAAAGAATATGTCCCCTGAGCCACTGACCACAGACATCTGGGCATATATTACTAAAGAGTGGGTTGGTTGTTAGTAATGCTTCTAAACTTCTATGTGGTTTAACTGAGCAGGTGGCTCAACACTACACAGTCTTTCACCCACTTATTCCCTTCACAGTGAGAAGGGAAAGAGAATTAAAATAAATAAATTTTAAAAAGCAGAAATTGGGGATTGAGATAAAACTAATTACTAAGACAAAGATAATAGTTATGACTATCAACATACATACATACATATATACATACACACATACATATATACATACACATGTGCGTGTATATATATGTATACGTATATAACAAGTGATGAACAAGCAATTGCTCACCATGGGATGCCCTGCTACCTCCTCGGGGAGTGGAAGAGAGCAAGATGAACTCCCACTGCCTTCAAAACTCCTTCCAAATGATATTATATGATACGGAATATCCCTTTGGCCAGTTGAAGTCAGCTGTCCTAACTCTGTCCCCTCCCAGCTCCTTGGACACTTTGCTGAGAATGGCCTTGGTTCTGTACAACACTGATAAGCAGAAACTATAAACAGTGCTATGTTATCAACACTGTTTTTCCCCTAGAACCAAAACAGCATCATACCAGACATTCTGAAGAAAACAATTCCATCCCAGATAAAACTAAGACATAAGCTGGGTATGACTTATTGTTAGATGTTAGGGAATGCTGGTGTGCTTACAGAGGTAGAGGTATGGCCTTGTCATCAAACTGTTTCTCCCTTAATAGTCTTCCATGCCATTCAGATCCTGTAAAAGGGTCTAAGGGCCAATGGGTTACTTAACTTGGAACAGAGGGAAATCTCACACCTACTTTCTGCAATACTAAATAATCTAAAATAAAGTTGAAGTGCACAAAGGACTAATAGTTCTTTGACTCTGCTTGGGGAGATTTTTGGCAAATAATGCTGTCAAGAGGACTATTTTAACTATTTTTTTCCTCAAATATGCCTACCTTATGCCCTCATACCCCATAATTCCATGGCTATAATCACAAGTATATGTGTATAGCTTGATTAATCACAAAACAGGAAAGTTCAAGACTGGTAACAGAAATGTAGGTGGGAACCAAAAGCAATTAATACAGAATATTATACCACTGTTCTAGAAACAGGATATAACTTCTGGATGCACCAAAGAACACTTTTGCACCAAGAAGATTGAAGTATATTGTAGATTCATCATTCGAATTTACCAATCCTCTTCCACTCTGAAGCACTCAGATTTCAAAAGCTTCAATCTAAAAATTAAACTTTCTTAACATCCTGTAACCAGGAGATACTGATGCCCTTCAAGAGGGTAGGCAGGAATAAAACAGCTCCACCACTTTAACAGTACAAAGTAATATAGCAGAGTGTTAGGATTCAATGAAGAAGTTGTTATGAGAAAATTAGGTTGGAAGGGACCTCCATGCTGTCTGATGAACATGTTATGTTGTCTCAAATAGATCTGGTCTAGAAACTTCATTTATAAACAAATACTCAAAACAAACAAACAAAATGAAGCTCATTTGGTGTGCAGAAACATGAGAAAGCACACTACACTTAAGAGCAAAACAGCTCTCCCTACAAACAGCAAGTAACATGGATATTTTCTTTCTGTGGATAAGGAAAAGCTGATGATGTTTTCAACAACAAAAAAAAAACAACAACAAAACCTGATCCAGGTTACATTTAGATGAAATATGTTTTCAGAAAGGGCGTATTTTTTTCACATCTCCAAACTAAAAAAAAACATAAAAGAAATTGAAACTGAAATTGCATCAAGTTACTTAATACCATATATCCAGTTCCCAATAACTGAAACACAGAAGCGCAGGAAAGTTTATTTGCTACACAAGTTTTATTCCAACACAATAAGAGGGTTGGTTTGACCGCGGGTAAGAAACTACTCTTGTTGAAGATTGCATCACTCAGATAAAGTTAAGAGAAATGTCAAGTATAGGTACCCTCACTTTTTTTTTTTTTTTTTGGTCGTTGTTGTTTGTTTGTTTGAAATAATCAAGTGATCTTAAGGAACCGTAGTGCTTTTCAAGTCTGAGAGACTTCACAAATCTCAAAGGGAAGCCTATCAGATAGCTCTTCAGATGGCTTTTAGCACCTTTGAAGCAACAAAGAAGCCCAGTACTTACATAACAAAAACGAATTACTTCAGTAATTTCTACACTTGTTTTTCTTAGATCAGGTTTACAACCATAGTACCTCGTCTGTAAAGGAATACCTTTCAGAAATTAACAAACCCATAAAAGAATGCCTTAGGAGAACATCAAAGGTCCAGGCCATATACACATTGAAATATGTATTTTTTTTTTCCCCTTAACTATGATTTTCTTTTGGCTCTAATATTACATGAAGAAATGCTAACCAAATGTAATCTACTAGAGATTACTCCACAGACAGTTATTTTTGGAGCTGTAAAGTAGATATTTGCTGCTTTTTGTGGTACTTTTAATTTTTTTTTTTTTCATATGTTTGTTATTTTATTTTCCTCAGGCCTTGGCAATCTTACATAAATTATAAATTTCCCTCACTTACTGAAAAAAAAAAAAAAAAAGTCATTTTTTTCTCTTCAGTGTCAAGCTCACTGTAAGCTGAGAATATATTTCCTTTCAAAGATACATTAGAAGTGTATTTTGTAATCCAGTACAGTATATACTTTCAGCGACCGAAAGGCCAAATTGCACCACATACATCTTTTTCTACATGCAGTTGGAATGAAAGCACGTAAAAGTAAGGTTGTGGTTTTGTTTTTCCAATGTAATGTAAAATCTTCATATAAAAAAATCCACATTTCTGACACCATACATAAGGTTTTCTAACATTTTACTTTTTTTTTTTTTTTTTCCTGATATAGGAAACTGTAAGTATTACCATCGTACAGCTAGGACGAGGCAATGAGCCTTGCAAAGCTGAATGACTTGGTGATCTTGCCGTGTGAACTCTGAATTTCTGTGCCTGTGCAGAAACACTTTCATGCTCTGCTTGCTGAATTAATCAGGTTGAAGAGAAACTTTTGTAACTTCACATAAAAGTCAACAACTCATACAGCTATTTAAAACCTTGTACTATTCAATCAATAAAGCAATTACACTTTCCCTAGAGGATCCTTCCCAGAGCAGAAAGGAACTAGCAATCACTTGAGGATAGATTTTTATTGACAAGCAACATGAGTAGAGGCATTATTTTTAGTATAAACCATAAACAGTGCTTTTCAAGATGCAGTATCCAGTGTTTTTTTTTTTCTTAAGTTTTTCTTTGGCTTCTGTGAAAAAGAGTAGGGAGTCATTACTGGGTGAAACAGTAACTGTATTTCAAGGTTCTACTTTAAAGAAACTGTTCAAAGTTGTCAGCATTAGGAATAGAAACTGTATGAATGCAGAGAAAGAAATGTGTATTTTTTATTTATATACAGCCACATGTCACTTATACTACTACTCACTAATACCTGTACAGCTATTATTGCAAGTTCCAAACCATGCTGTTAGCACCCAGATGGCCACAGTTTTCCTACTGCACTGGCTATATTTTTCATACCTTGGTCGCCACGCGCCTATGGATATCATGAGAGGAAGCACTATGTACTGGGGAATTTACCCAAACACCAATGCAATGTTTTCTCCTCTTGTAATGGATCTCAGTAAGAAGCATACCCATATATCTAGTATATAATCTTGACGTGATCTGCACAAAAAAACATAATCCATATGACATGTTCGTAGCTCACTACTTGGTTGATTATTGTTTTGCATATACTCACTGTAAGTATTTAATGAACACTACTGTTAAATTTTATCATTAAATAACTGTGATCTATTTCAAAGACAACAAGGAAAAACATGACAATGCACAAGAAAAAGAAACCAACCAGATTGCTCTAGTCAGTAAGTGGAAAAAAATGCATTTCTAAGCAATATGCTAATTCCCATTACATATTAGGGACCCGTACTCCTTTACAGAGGTATAATTTAAGAACTTCAGATAAGAAAATCTACTGAAAAAAATTATTATAGGCCTATACCAGTCAGACTGGCTAGACACTTCATACTGGTTGCAGTTCAAAGAAATACATCTAAATATATTTAGCATTCCTAATCAACCAAGTTATTACAGCCATGGTCACCTGGTGAATACAGGAAGAGAGGGAAATGTAAATGTTTGGGGTGCAGTTACATACCAGTTTAAGGAAACCTTAATCCATTCTTATTGTTCTACTGTGATCATCCAGATGTGTTTTCTGCTATCTCTCCTGCACTGTCACTGCCAAACTATGCTACCTCACCAGGCTGGTTGTTGGACAAGTGATTAGAAATCAGTGAGCCAATGTTTCTCACTAGAAGATAATAAAAGGGTTATCAACAGTTATCACTCTTTTAGCATGAAGATCATTTAGATGTTTCTTTGCGTAGTAGACTGTGCCTCAAAAATGGGGAAAAAGAATGTGAAAGTGAGATATGTAGAAGGAATGATCATTCCTTGCATTGCTTCAGAAAATAACCAGACCTCTACTAACTTAAGCATTGGCCTGAACTATACCACCTTTTCTAAAGACTGCTGGTATGAAATTTATACTGATGTCAGAATATAGTTTTTTTATACATTCATTCCAGCAATAGGAAAGCGTTATGGCACCCCAGTTAAAAAATAATGTAAACTACATGTATTCAGATTTAAGATCACTGTGTTACCAAAGAGTATTTTAGACCCTGTTAAACTCTATAAGAATGTTATCAAGAAAAATTGATCATTTAGAAGTTAAAAGTATTATTTTCTGAAGACAATTGTTTACATTATTTTCCCTTCTGAAGACATTAAAAACACAGTAATCCCTTGATTTTATCTCCATTGCACAGCCATTAAAATGGAACAGCAGACGCATGGCTATAGTCAGAAAACACTACTATGATCATCTTACAACAACACTCACATAATACAGACAATGATTTTATGCAGTAATTGTATATACTACTAAGGTACTGAATGTTTTTAAAGATGTCTACCCTTTTATAAAGACTCTGACATGTAGGGAGTCACTTCCTTTCACAGCCTGGCCAGTTCTTTCATCATTTTCTCTTCCCATCAGATTCCTACCTTGAAGCATTTTGACCTCAGCTATTGGATCCTGTTACACCTTTGTTACTTGGACTAAAGAGCCTTCTGAAGGCAAGCAGATAGCAATCAGTTCACTATCTAGATCTCTAACCTTCTTTACGCCTCCTCTGAACTTCAAAACTACTGAAACACTGCACCTCACAGTTGAACACTCACAGAGTCAGCTCTTCCTATGAGACAGGACTTCCTTGATTCGAGTGGAGAATTTACTTTAAATAGGTTTCCAGATATAAGAGACTGCTCGTACTAAAGAAACTGATCATAACTGATGATCATCACTTAACATCATGACAGTACTGATCCATTTTGAATCTTGAGCCATGCATCTATGACAGTGGATTCACAGTAAAGCTTTCATACAGTATTGTCATGCTCTGCTTCGACCTCTGTCCTTTAGTAAACCTTGCTGAGGCCTGAATTATTTTAAGATCAAGTCATATTTTTTTTGTGCTTAGTATTCAAATGTATTTATATGCATAAGTGCTGATAACATCACCCAGAATCTTTCTAATGGAGATAACAGGGCCTCTTTGTCCTTAAAACAGAGATATCCAGAATCACTGTTCCTCCAGTACTGAGCTGTTTTAAAATACCTTTTTTTGTTTGTTTGTTTATTTTTTGAGATCCCAGTAAAGTAGGAAATACAGCTTTGTACCTATTGATAAGCTATATCATGATGTGCAATCTGAATCTCCCAAGTGCTACCAATAATACAGTTTTCTTTGAAGAAACATGAGAAGTAAACAACAATATAAACTTGAATAAATGAAAATATATTAATGTGTGAATTAAAGACTGAATGATGCATGTAGAATTATTTCAATAATTACTGGAAGAGAAGTTCAAGAAACTCTCATTCCATGTGCTCAATACAGCAAAGCAGAATTTCAGGCAAAGGCAATTTGCTTTTTTTTCACTGAACATGTAAATCCAGTAAATACTTTACTGAATCTAGTACCATATTCTGCTGTAGGAATGATAACAGATTAATGACATCAGGGAGGGTTATTAAGTTCCTGAAAGAACACATTATAAAGTTATAGTAGAATTAACATTATTAGCATTGCCTGGCTAATGATGCCAGTAAAGATCACTGGCTGTTGCCACAATCAAAAAAGACAGAAAGACTGTTTGAGCACCGGCCCAATCCACAACCAGCTGAGTTATACACAGGTGCTGGACGTATGAAATAGCAACAGCCTCCCCAGAGACTTGAAAGCTTGATCACATTTTTAAAATGTTAACAAAATGCACTGCTTCAATTACAGTAACCTTTAAGATGTTTTAGAATGTATTCTCTCCGAAGAGCAATGTTTTTGACTGATAGTTTTTTATACAGAAACACAAAAATGGCATCTTAATATACACTGAAGGTTAATAGCTACTTTCTTCAGAAAAAGTGTCACTCGCCATTATATTCAGCAATACAAGCTAGCAGATGTAACACCTGCATTCTTCTAATCCATTAACACAGAAAGAAATCATGGAGTCCTTCACCTACTGGATCACATCTTTTAAAAGATGCTGGTGACAAATACAACAGTGAATCAAGCAATACACTACACTGCATAAGCATTTAAATGTTGAGGTGTTTGACAAAAGACATACTGAATGTAGGTGTTTCAATATATTGTATTTACTGCCTTTTATTTTTTTCATTCAGTCTTTTCAACCCACTGGTTGAAAGTTATAGATGGTAGTTACAAAAATGTATTTTAAAAAACCCCACAATTACTATAATTTTATTTCAATAGTTGGAGACTTGGACTTAAGTATTGCCACTGGGTAAGAGAGCTGTCATCCTGTACCAGCATCTCTGCATGTGAAGAGGAAAGAGTAAATTAAGTAGATGATGAATTGGGAATCAATTAAATGGCCAAATCTGAGAAGTCATACAAACAGTAACTTTAACTCCTGTGAGACGAGGAAGTGACAACCTAAGAGAACACACTGTAGCACTGGGAATCCTAATTAAACACTGAAGTATCTGCAGTACCTCAGGCATCTGGCTCTGAGAATATCCCTCAGGTTGATCAAAAACTGAAAATACATATGGAGAATGGACCTAATTATTAACTTGATTGATTGTGTACAAAATGTGATTCATCTCATCATCTTCCACATATTATGATCTAGAAGAAGTCATTTACTACCTTTAATTCAGAATTTAACTTGTGGGAGAACAGATTCATTTGTACAGATTGCTGAGACAGTTCCCCTTTACTTGAGCTAAATAATTAGGATTTTGTTGCTGTTGTTGCTGGTTTTGTTTTTGTTTAATAATTTGAATCATATTCATTACAGATAATTTGTTTTTGTTTAGTAATTTGAATCATATTCATTACAGATAATATTTTTACCATGACTAACAGAACACATTTCCAAACTCATGAGTACAAACCAATGGGTTTTAGACACAGTTCACATAAGAACTGTCTTCGGGAGATCACAGCTTAGATTTGCCTGGGCAAAGAATGGTTTACATCTCTAAATGCAAGGATATGTGTGTATTCTGTAAATAAAACTTTTCTTCTGTGTATTCCAACTCAAGGTTCTACTATCTAGTCTGAATGAACTGTTAGCTGCACCAGCTTTTCTCAAAGCATACTATAATGAAAAGGAAGAATTAGATTAACAGGCTGTGCTGAGACCTTGTCTTGGCCCTGCAAATGAGAGTTTAGAGAGGTAAACTACAAGAGGTATCAAGACCAAAAGATGAGGAAGAAAAGCTGAGAAGACCAAAAGTCCAGTGTCTTTCTTAACTGATTATCAAACCTTATTCCAAAAGCAGAATGGTTTTCTATTTTAAGAAAGATGGCATGAATCAACCCCAAAATGCCAGCATCCTGGTGGGTTTTTGTTTTTTCGTTTGTTTGTTTGTTTGTTTGTTTTTTATGACACCAAGCTGTGGGGTACAGTCAACACACCAGAGGGGCAGGATGCCATCCAGAGGGACCTAGACAGCCTTAAGCAATGGGCCCAGGTGAACCTCAAGAGGTTCAACAAATCCAAATGCAAGATCTTGCACCTGGGTTGAGGGAACCCCCACTACCAATACAAGCTGGGGAAAGCTTGTATTGGATGAAAGGATTGAGCTCAGCAACACTGAAAAAAAACCTGGGGGTGCTGGTAGATGGGAAGCTGGACATGAGCTACAATGTGCTCTCGCAGCCCAGAAAGCCAACTGTACCCTGGGCTGCACCAAAAGATGTGTGACCAGCAGATCAAGGGAGGTGACCCTGCCCCTCTACTCTGCCCTGGGGAGGCCTCACCTGGAGTACTGCATCGAGATGTGGAGTCCTCAGTACAGCACAGACACACACCTGTTGAAGCACTTCCAGAGGAGAGCCACAAAAAATGATCCAAGAGATGGAACACCTCTCCCATGAGGACAGGCTGAGAGAAGTGGGGCTGTTCAGCCTGGAAAAGAGAAGGCTGAGAAGTGACCTGATAGCAGCCTTTCAGTATCTAAAGGGGAGCTACAGGAAAGAGCAGACAGACTCCTTTAGCAGGGTCTGTGGTGACAGAACAATGTGAAATGGTTTCATGCTCAAAGAGGGTAGATTTAGGTTAGATTTCAGGACAAAGTCTTCTACAGTGAGGGTGATGAGGCACTGGAGCAGGTTGCTCAGTGACGTGGTTGATACCCTGGCCTCAAGGTGAAGCTGGATAAGGCCCTGGGCAACCAGATTCAGCTGCGCATGTCGGTGTTAATTGCAGGGGAGTTGGACTAGATGGCATTCAGAGGTCCCTTCCAACTCTAAAGATTCTACGACTCTACCATTTCTGAGTCCAGTGAGAAAAATAAAGGAACACAGGTGGCAAGGACAGCAATGTAGCAAGCAAACAGCTTCTGTGAGAAGCAGTTTTCAGTGAGAGCTTAAAGCTCTGATATATACCACTGGCCAATTGAGACAGACTGCAAATGATTGAAAAGGTGGTATTGCCACAACTATGCTGGCTTGAGATTTGAGAAACTGTCTCTCTTCCCATGGTTTCTAAGCTGGAAAATCCCTGGCTAGGCAAACACACCACAATCAAAGTTCTTTGGAAAGACTCTGTTTCCATGAAAAGAATCCCAGTATGTTGTTAAAAAAAAATAATAATAATAAATAAAAAAAATAAATAAAAGGTGACATTTTAGAGCAGAGAAGATACAGTACCAGCAATACATTCAAGCAACTAAGCTTCCCTTGCTGTACTCTGGAAATTGATATTCCACAGTTAAATCTGAGATGGAATGCGAGATTTGTTGGCGCAAAACTGTAGCAAAGTTCACTGGTCTAAAAAGTTGCCACAACATTACACTGTTAGTACACAATTTTATTCTCTCAAAGGGAACTACTGACTGGAGCTCCCATCTTTTCTCACTTGTCTGGACTGCCAGAGAGAGCAAGATATACCTTATTTATGTTGTAGGATTTTATTATTTATACTCCATATGCCCAAATGCATGAATGTGTCATTCCTATGGTAACATTAGCCTGTTTCTTTACCTTCCAAAACATTTCATTGGACAACAGTAAGAGCTGGTATACTTTTTCAAAATTACATTTGGGCCAAATATGATATACTTTTCAAATTACAATTTCCTTAATTGTAGTGGTTTTAGAGAACATTCCAGGAAAACACCTAAGGGAAATATGGTGGGCAGCCTTACACAGAAGTCACAGAGAAATATGGTCTTCATCTAATTCAATTAACTCCCTTGAGTTGGATCCCAATGGTACAAAAAAATGTTTGCTTTCTTTCAGACATATTCTAAGATATGATTCATACTGCTTCCTCAATAAGGAAGCATGGCTCAATAACATATACTCATGTTTTTTTATTGTTCAAAATTTGAAAAATCTCTAGACATATCTTCATGAATTACACTGACAGGTCCTCATTTAGGCAAAGATCTGAAGGCTTCAAATGTTGTAAAACCCTACCTAGAGCTTTATAACAAATACATCTGCAACAATGAAAAATGGTAATGGACGTTACAAAATTTCCCAAGATGGAACTCCAAACTGCATCTCTTGGAGATTAATACACTACAGCAAAAGACAAGAAAACCATGCAGAAATGCACTTCCACATTTAGACTCTTATTTTGGCTTCAGTTCCTATGAGATACTCAAAGGCAACATGCCAATTGATCAATATGTCAGCATTTAATGTGCAATAAATGCTACTGAGCAAAAATCAGATGAACATTGCCTGTTTAGCAGAGTATGCCTTAATGCTGTCAGGAAGGAGTTCATGAAGTTTTGGATCACCCTATGTGGTGAAACAGCAGCCAGAAGTCTGACTTGGACTTAACAAAAGGAAACAGAGGGCAATGCTCAGCATGAACACAAACACACATAAAGACAACCAGATTTCATTAGTGCAGATTTTAATTTTGATTAAACGTTTCCTTTTATATTGGGTCACATTCGTGGTTTTCATCCCTGTGTTTTCATTAATATTTTAACAGACACGGAACATTAAGTTGCGTAACTTCAGTGTTCTACCTAAAGATAACATCTTTAATAACAGCTACAAAAAGGGAGCTGGCATGCATTGCTACCCAACTGCATAATGCTACGAGGCCCAGTGGGCTGCTGTGGTCGTTGTGGCATGTGATACAATGCATCAGTTCTTAATGACATGTAAAAGTAAAGTACATGATTACAATGTTTGCTTAGTCTGTGTGAAAAATGAACTTACAAATGTATTAAATACAAAACTATCAAGGTGATGGCAATGGCTATGAAAGTCAAGAAGAATCAAGGTGGTGACTGCACTAGGTAGAAACCATAATTTTACCTTTGCTTTAAATGACGTGAAAAATTGTAGTAACATTGAAACTGTTCAAAAATGTCTCAGGAAACAGTGGTAAATTATCAGGAACTTTTATTTTTATTTATTTATATATATATTTTTCCTACTAACCACTGCCTTGTTTGTTTGTTGGTTGGTTTGCTTTCCTTGTTTAGGCCATTTCTAACTCCTAATAATGAAACTCAAGAAAATTCAAAATTCCTGATCAAAATTCAGCAAAGGTACAATTAGCAAAGGTCCCTATACTTGATTTTCTTAGCCATTACAAATCTGAAAGGTGGTCTATGACAATGCACTCTAGAAAGACCCATCAACATTTGTAATTCATTTCCCACCAGTCCCAAGCATCCTATATGGGTTGGTTAATTCCTCAGTAAACCATAACACTACATGTTTTCATTAAGATAAAAGGATGAAAAGCAAATGTGATATGCTGTGAGACTGAGATTAGTTCACTAATCTGAGAACTCTCAATATAATTAAATTTTCAAGTCAGTAGTGTGGACTAGTTCTTCTTTGTATATTTAAGCACACAAAGTTCTGTATGCACACTAAGCTTGAAAAACATTACAAGACTCTATGTAATCAATAGATGCATAAAAATAGAATTCATACATTTTTAAGGACAGTTTTAAGAAACAAATACTAATAATCTTATAAGAAACAGGATGCTGAAGCCAGTGAAGCCAAAAAGCTTTCAAGATAAAAGCTATTGATATCTTCTAGCAATTCACTCAGAAACATCTGAGTTAAGAGGGAGAAAAAAACAACACCAAAAACCACTGGTGATGGCAGATGGAACAACAGCAGAAGGTGAACATCAGATTCCAGTGGATGTTAAGCAACAAACCAAAAATGAGTCCAAAGTAACTCCCCTTCATATTTCCACAAATTAGGCATCAGTTCTCAGGACAAATATTTCCCTCTATAAATAGACTTCTGTTGGCTTGTACTACTTGCAACTGGCTGGAGACAAAATATACATGCACCAGAAACTAAACAACAAAATATTATAATTCATATCATTCATATCCATTATAACACTCTCAGTCCTTCGTCATTCCACTCCTTTCAACCACCACACCATGGCCTTCCTTCAATAAGACCAAGTCCTTTCTTCTGCATGCCCAGTACATTTCTAAGGGATAAGAGGAGTTGCATGCCTACTTTCAATATTTACACACTGTTTGCCCAGTCAGGAGGCCAAAAAGGGCAAATAAGTTTTACACAAATATAGTTTTTCTTTAATACATGTAATAGATTTTGGCCTGATGAAAATCTGCAACAAAATGAAAAATTCTCTTTGCCAAATAAAATGCTTTCTTGTTGTTCGTGTGCTTGAAAGAAGTCGTCTGGCACCTTTCAGTGGCTCACAATCACTGGTGATTACTGAAAACCTTTCCTGAACTTTCAGGTGGAAGCACCTGAAGGTGAAGTTAGTTCTTGTAGAAAATGCTTTTAAACAGGCAGCCCTAATGCTTATACAAACTGTAAAATTTCTTTGTTGTGTTTCTTGTTCCCCGTAGAGCAATGAGATACATATCTCGGAAATAAAATGTGTACATTGTATTACATAGTATAGAAAATGCTGTACATGCATAGCACAGCTAGAAGTTCAAATACCTTTGCATAATTTGAACATTTTTTGAGAAAAAGGTCTATCTTGTGTTCTTAACAGTCATAGAGATCATGGCAATCACAAATGTGCTCAATCAACCAACTGGTCTAAAAAGGGAATGGTGTCCCCCAGGGGTCAATCTTCAGATTGGTGCTCTTCAGCATCTTTATCAATGACACAGACAATAGGATTAAGTTTACCCTCAGCAAGATTGCTGGTGATGCCAAGCTGAGAAGTGCATTAATACACAATAGAAGTAAGGCATGGCATTCAGACGGACGTGGGCAAGCTTGAAAAGTGAACCTGTGAAAACCTAATGTGGTCCAACAAGGCCAAGGGCAGGGTGTTCCACTTGGGTCGGGGCAATCCCAGGCACACAAACTGGCAGAACTCATTGAGAGCGGCCCTGTAAAGAAAGACTTGGGAAGTCCTGGACATGAGCCAAAAGTCCATATTTGTGTTCCAGAAGGCGAACAGTATCCTGTGCTGCATCAAAAGGGGTGGCCAGCAGGGAGCAGGAGGTGATTGTCCCCCTCTACTCTGCCCTTGAGAGGCTCCATCTGGAGTACTGCGTCCAGGCCTGGGGCCCCCAGCACAAGAAAGATGTGGAGCTATTGCAGCAGATCCAGAGAAGGGCCATGAAGGTGATTAGAGGGCTGGAACACCTCTCCTATGAAGAAAGGTTGAGGAATTTGGATTTGTTTAGCCTGGAAAAGAGAAGACTCCGGGGAGACCTCATTGTGTCCTTCCAGTACTTAAAGGGAGCGTATAGGCAGGAGGGAGATGGACTTCTTGCACTATCTAATAGTGATAGGACAAGGTGGAATTGCTTTAAAATAAAAAAGGAAAAATTCAGGTTTGATTTTAGGAAGAAATTCTTAACTTATAGGATGGTGAGGCTCTGGAACAGGCTGCCCAGAGAAGCTGTGGATGCTTCATACCTGGAGGTGCTCAGTGCCAGGTTGGATGGGTTCCTGGGCAGCTTGATCTGATGGGTGGCAGCCCTGCCCACAACAGGGAGCATGAAATAAATCTTTGAGGTCCTTTCCAACCCTAGCATGCTATGATTCTATGACTGTATGAACACTTGATACTAAGCAAGGAAGAATAAGGTAAGTGGCTTTTCTAGCAAACAGAGGTAAGCAGTGCAATTAACATTTATGATGATTATTGTGTCAAACTTCCGTTCTCAGTATAACTCTGTGAGAACAGTGTCTAGGTAGACTTTATTATTTAAATATGTAAAACTGTACAACACACAAAACTGTCTGATCTCTCAGAGGAATCTTTTATTTAAAGAGTGAAGTGGTAACTTTATACATACTCATCTAAAAAACACCCTAATAACAAATACCTTACTAAATTTTTTCAAGGTTCACGGTAACAACCAGGATTTGTATATACATCATTTGGATATAGGCCATTAGCAAACTACCTAGAGAGTTAATCAAGAGAGAACACTTACAGCAAAACAAGACTGCTGCTACATAATCAGAAACACTAGAGCTGTGAACAATGGAAATGAACTTTATTACCAAACAGTATAAATAATTTAAGACTTCTAGAAGTGAAATTAATCTACATACCATTTCAAGCACACACAACTACTAACTCAGACAGAATAATAAAAGGTAAGGGAAAACCATACGGGTAAATTAAAATGATACTTTCCAAGACGGAATACACTTAGCTTGGTAGTGCTAGTAACAAGTAAAGAAATAAGTATAAAGGAAATTCTATTACATGCACATATATATTATATGTGC
Organism: Alectoris magna; assembly: GCA_030625065.1. Taxonomy (NCBI): domain Eukaryota; kingdom Metazoa; phylum Chordata; class Aves; order Galliformes; family Phasianidae; genus Alectoris; species Alectoris magna. The sequence goes on from CM060560.1 coordinate 100,111,939, forward strand.
TTACTGGTTGTTTTTTTTTTTAAGGTTTGTTTTTTTTTTTTTTCCTTCTGATGTGATTGGAAACTGAATCTGCTGCATCCATCAACATCTATCTGATAACTCCTCAGCTCTTTGAAATTTCAGTGTTATATTGGGCAGTATTTTCACAGAGATGACAACAATCTGATTTGCCAGTGTTGGAGATGAACATTCTATCTAAAGCCCCCAGTGCCCTAGAAGTCCAAGATGAAGTCTCAATATTGTACTTCAAAGGAAAAAGATATTAATGGTGTCTTAACCTTTCCTTTGAAACTGAATCTCTATATCCAATTCCATCTAACAAGGTTAATTGCATAGTATGCAAGGGAATTATTATTATTTCAATATAACCCACCATAGAGAAATGATGAAAGCTGATGCACTGTTGTAACAAGCTTTACATGAAGAGCACTACAAACACATTATCAAAGGTAAGTATCTTGCACAGGTGAAAGAGAAGAATTTCATAAATTATCTTTGTAACCTTAGTAATTACATTTAAATATCAGCTGCTTTATGCTGAAAAAAAAAACCCCAAACACCTTGGGGATAAATAATAAATAAATAGATGCAAATATGAAGACTGTATGTGATTCCATGGTCATCTGTTACTTTGTTAATAAACATCTTTCACTCTCATCACATACTTGCTACTTATATAAAAATCTCCTTACTCTCTGCACTTTACATCTTCCTGAAATGTGTCCAAATTGCAAGTTGATATAAAGATACAGTAGAAAAAAAATATGAAAATACAAGATAAATTAATAAGTTAATTTCATTGTAAAAAACATACCAATGTCATCTTTTTCTTTAAATACCTATTTAAGATTGTCTATCTACCTAGAAACCCATGCTACACACTTGAAACTCCTTTACAATTCCTTGCCATATAGTGAGCAGCAACTTGATTATTTAACATTAGATATTCATATCAAGTTAGAAATCCAGGTTTTATGTTTTAAAAGAGCAGTAATAACATTTTCGGAAGTGAAACACTGAAGAACGAAAAAGAGCATCTTTTCTGTTAGATTACTTCACTAGATTACTTCTAAACAGTAATTTGGAAAACTCTTACTATATTAAACATCTTATATTGTAAGAAGTAAAACAAACAAAGAAACAAACAAACAAAAAAGCCACCAATAAGGTGACTGCTTTGGGAACAACTAGAAGTTTTAAAGCAAAAGCAATGAAATTCCTAGTCCTCACCAACATAGATCATACCGTACATTGGTTTCATGGTTTCTGCCAATGCAGAAGTGAAAAGGATAAATACTGGGATCTAAGTTAGAAAACAGTTAAGAATATCCCCATGTTTTCAGAGTTTAAGATACACTTAGAAGTGTTCTGGAATCAGTGAGAGACCCTGACCGTTTTACCCCAAGATGCTGGAAGCCAGGAAAAGGTCTTCAATCTTCCTGAAGTTACAAACACAGTGTTCAACTAAAAGTCAAACTCTGATACCTTTTACAGAACCAAACATTGAAACTTTTACTGAATGGGAACTGCACTCACAGAGATTTCTTGCAAAGGAGTGGACAGGTACAGTTATCTTAGTTACACACACCAAAATTTCACGCTACTGGTAATTAAACATTGTGCATAATTTTATTCAAAAAGCATCAACTTAGCTAAAGTCATAAAGGCTTATACAATACAAAGATCCAGTTCCATGCAGCATATAGTGGATTCAAAATAGCTTTGGCCACATATGGCCATTTAAGGATTCTTTTTTTCTTTTTTTTTCTTTTTCCCTTAAGTTTAGTATGTTTCAAATCGTTAAAATGAACAGCTATGAAAAAGTGCAAACAAATAAAATTACTTTTAATCAAACACAGAAATGGATTTCAAACACAACACAACACATTAATAATGCGCTAATTACAATATTGTATTCTGAAAGATAAATATATTAGCAAGCCAGAAGGATCTGGCAGTATTTTATTATACTTTAATAGGAGGAAAACAGGGTTAAACAGATGGCACTCAGAATTTCTCAATGAATTTAGCATCTGTGAGTACATGTTGCATAAATGCCAATTAAAATGTGTCCGAGTAAATTTAAATCCCTTGCTGATAGAATGTAAGCCAATCTAGCTGGCTTAAGATCAAGGTTAAACTTAATCGTCTGCTGAACTCACAGGAAGTTCCTCTCAAATTGTACAGAAATTCCCAGTGAAATAATAAAACAGTGCTCCTATTGATTTGTATTTATTTACATTCACATCTCTCTTCTCAAGTGCTAGGCTGAAGCACAAAGGAAAAAACAACAGCACTAAGTGAATCATTTCGCAAGGCTAAAGTGAAAAACATCCTTCTTTGATTTAAAAAGTTTCTGCAGACAACTTCTGCAGAACTTTCCCTTTAAGTACTCTTATGAAACAATTACTTTAGAAGTGTCTTCATAACATGATTTATTAACCACAAAGGCCACTTCTTACCTTCCTCTATTCTATGAGTGAAGAATTACCAGTGTTATGAAATTAGGTCCTCATTTTTCACACAATGCAAAGTGAATAATGAGTATCAAATAATACAACATGTAGAGAAAAGGTTATACTGAAAACTTAAAGCAATGATGTTATTATTTAACCCTGTAGCCAGTCTAGTTCAATTTGATACTTAAATATCTTGTAATAAAGATGCACAGAGATTAACAGAAACAAATACAGTACCTTTAGTAAGAACAAACAAAACAACCCTATACTAAAACAAAACAAAACAAATCAAAAAACATCCAAATGAATTTTAAAAAGGTGAAAAAAAAGCCTTTGCCATGTATTTCAAGATCTTAAAGGTTCCTTCCAACCCAAACCATTCAATGATTCTATTGAATATGCAGACTGCTCCAAAAGTAATTCCTCCTACTGTACTATGTTGGTCTATGACACCAGAGGCAGATGTTGGTGGGTGGCATTAAAGGCTGATCCTTCCCACCATTATTCTCTTACATTTTTTTTGCCATGTGCCAGATGACAGCAGAGGGGCAGTCTGACAGAATGTCATCTGACATGGAAGTGTGGATGAAACAAAGATGTGTAACTCAGTTCCTTCATGTGGAAAAATAATGCACCCATTGACATTCATCAGCGCTTGCTGAGCATTAAAGGAGACCAATAAGTAGATGTGAGCACAGTGTGGTGGTGGGTGTTTCAGCAGTGGCGACAGTGACAGTAGGTAACCTCCTCGCATATAGATCTTTCATCAGAGGTGAAAATGCATTGCAAACGGTGATGACTATGTTGAAAATTAGTGTTTAGTAGTTGAGAATTTTCTCTGTCAAACAGTGTTATTGTGCTCTTTGTTGTAGTTTCAGTGGAAATAAGCAGGAGACATTACTTTCAGAGCAACCTACATACACTGTTAAGTCTTGCAGGTATGTACCCAAGAAGACTGAGGATCCACACTCGTGAAAAAAAGAGAGTATTTTTGTGATGTGCTGAGCCACTGGTAAAAATCTGATATTACTGACTGAACTGGGGCCAACCTACAACAAGCAAAACTTGAATCTTTTGCAAAGCTAATCAATTAGGTCTCTTTATGCATAATCCATGTGCACAGCCTTTTCCCATACCAATTATTTCATGCTTGCAGCACTGAGTTGAGGAAAAAGCCAATCAGAAGCCACAAAACATACAGCACAACAGCAAATGAAATTAAGTGCCTCAAGTGCAACTGACTACCTAGGAAATGAAATCTGAGCTAGACATGCATACATATACACTAGCAACAAATTAAATGGTGGTTGTCAGGAAAAAAAACACAACACTAAATATCATTAAGAAGAATGCAATGGAAACACTACTGCAAAACTCAGCAACTATGAAAGCTTTCCTTGAAGTGGAAAAACACGAGGTTTATCACTGCCTTCTACAACAGAATGAATAAAGTAACCCAGCAAGAAACATACATCACTACGTACATTTAGATTACAGAAACCATACTGGATTTTGAACATTTCTGTAATTCAGTAAAATGTGTTTCACAGGCATTGCTGTAAGATTGGATGTGGGAAAAAAAATAAAAAAAAATAAAAAAAAATCTGTCTCTTACAGAAAGCCAATGCCCAAAAGAATGCACATAAAGAATCTGAGTTTTAGACCTATTCATCACTGAATTATTGAAACTCAGGTTGAGGAGCATCACTGACAATCAAGTCCATAACATTTTAATAACAATAGACAATGATACTGAGGAAAGAAAATAAAAGGCCAGAAGTCAGACTATACAACACACGCTTCCTAAATTGCATTATGTATTTAGTAATGTCAGCAGAAGTTTCAGATATGAATTTAACTAAGTAATGACGGCACACTACTCTCTTCTGCCTTGCTATTATTTGAGTGACTATATATATTATAGTCACTTGAAGTGACTGCAGTATGAAAGGTAAAATATCAAACTGTCGTTCTCAAGTACAAGACTGGCTACATAATGTGCTGGAAAAAAAAAATAAAAAAAAAAAGACCCAAAGTAAGAAAGTTGTAATTCTAAGTATCATTATCAAGGAACATAAAACAAAAAAAAAACCTTTCTGAATAAATGTCCGAGAACAGAGAGCATGCAGTGCAGAGGAAGGCTGAGGGATGGATGGAAAGGTGGACAGATTAATTATGCGCTGCTGAAAATATGGCATGATGCACACAAGCTGAGCAAATGGCAGCATCCACTTCAGGATGTTTCTGTGCTCTACCTTTTCAGGAGAATTGGTTTTTTTTGCTCAATCGAATCATCTGAAAAGAGGGATTCTGTAGAAAAGCAAATTCAGAAAGGATAAAGGGAAGAGTTCAAACTAGTAATATGTGCTTTAGTCCTCTGCAGAAGGTGCCAGGGATGAAAGAAAGGTATAAGTGGTATGCTCTTATTCTGTATTTTTGCTCCCAGTTATTACTCCTAACAACATCAGTGCGTGACCTCTTCTATTAGTAGCCATTTCCCAGCATTGTCAGGGACTTCGGATCCTTGCACTTAGAAGTTCTGCTGAAGCCAGGGTAGGCTGCTTTCCACAATCATGTTATGGAGAAGGGCTGGAATGTCACACACATTGCAGTGAAAAACAAGATTTCTTAAAACTAGATTCACAGTTTTTGATGGTGGGAGCAACTTTACAAATAACTGCAACTGATGAGCAAGACATAATTGTCTCAAAGGTCTTGGAAAATGGCAGGCAAAGCACTAACAGAATCAGGCTCTACCAGTATCCTTTCAAGTACTAATCCTCACAGTGACTGTCATGATGCTTGGATTTGATCCTTTACTATAGGTTGCAATCCTCAAAATAATAGAATTCAACAATTGCTGTAATTCTGCGCAGTTACACAAAGAACACTTAAAGATAAAAGATTCAATAGAACAGTTTTCATTGTTCTCTAGGGTTAACTGCTGCTCTATTCATTCAGAAGAGGTGACCTTCCAGTAACCTTTTTTTTGTGGCTATGAATGAATGGAAATTTGAGTTTGACCTCACTGTATAACCTCTGTAAAAAGAATTACACTACAGTAATAGTGCATCTTTATGTCAGCATGTCAAATAAATATTTTATTCAATTGCTAACTAGATAATGCATTTTAGAAACAACTTACAACACTGAATCTATTTTTTTAAATATGTCACTAAATGTAGAAAAAAATGTAACTGATTTTTTAATATTTAAATATATTTGACATATATGAAATACTGGACTTATTTGCCCTAGTGAGAATGCATTAAAAAAGTTTTAGCTTCCATTAAGAAGAAACATCCATGAATAATACATCTTTTTTTCTGATGTCTTCTTATGTACACAAAAACATCAATTTGTACCTAGCCCACAAGAAAGCTAAATTACAGGTAAACGATCTAATGTGTCCCTTACTACCCTTTGGCAGGCTTAGTCTAATCAGAGTTTTTCCACTAAATTACCCAGATCAACAGAAAACCTGCACAATTATATCTTGCTCTCTAAAACAGCACATGATCTTTGCTCATGTGGGTAATTGCTAGGGTGGAAAATTGCAATGAGGATGACGGTACAGATGTTCTTTTTCAGTTGACCAAACAACATGAAAGAAAACAAAGATTCCTGCTTCATAGTGATTTCTATTTAAAATGCACTGTTTTATACACATCCAGACACACATAAACAAATACAACGGGATTTTTCAACAGATTTTTCTAACAGAAGATTACATTCTGTTGATGGTACAGAAAAAAAAGACTTTTAAGACTTTTTAACTTTTAAGGGAGAGGAAGTATTAATAAAGCACCAACATGTGAAAAACAAATGATTCATTTTAGTAAACTGTAAAAATGTACACTATGATATTTATGAAGTTAAAACTGTGGAAGAGGTTTTCAAAGCAGGATGAATACACTGGAGAAAACTTTTTATATTTGTATGCAAAGACCAAAGACAAGCAAACTCAGCACTGATGGAATAAAAAAGTTCAGTGTGCAACCATTACTGCTGCTGCACTTTCCGGTCCCCATCAACGGGACCACAAATCACGCTGATATACACTGTTTTGTATAGTTCTAGGGGCTTTTCTCCATTACAAGTTTGCTCAGGAAGGTTTACAAAACTGTGGGATTTTTCTTAGTCTTACAATTGATAATTTTACTCTGTATCCAAAAAAACATTACTGAGCATTGTTTGCTGCTAGCTGAGGTTCCTAACATCCAGCTTATTCCCCAAACGATCACTAATAACTACCTTGCATTGACATATATCAGTGCCAGTCATCAATTACGGCACTGAGTTCACTACAGAATGACCAAGACTGGTCTAACCTAAAGGGAGACACGACAGGAAAAGGAGACATAGAACCAGAAAAAGGGAATGGGGAGTTTAAAAGCAAAGCAATTTGAAGCTAGAACACTGCAGAGTCCCTTTGTATAAGGAAGAACAATAATTTCTATCAAAATAAGTAAGTAACTTAGTACACATTGGAAAAGATGAGCTTGGAACAGAACTTATGTTGACTTGAAAGAATACATACAGTGACAAGTAAATTGCCTTCTGAGACACAGACTTATCCACAGAGAAATGTCTGGGCTGAAGATCTTCCACCAGCATATCTAGGAGCAGGAAAAATCTGAGAGATCTTTACTGTGTTATGTTTTTTATCTTTCAACCCCTCATCAGGAGTGACAAGTGTATTTGGGAAGGAGAAGGACAAAGATTCGCAGTTATCTGACATGCGTAAAGTGTAAAATGCGTAAAATCAGTCTGTCAAGAATCACCCATACAACACCGACCTTCTCTCATATGCAAAAATGACAATGAGCCAGAAGAGCCATTTCATTTCTGTGCAATGGCCTAATACATGCAGCCTCAACTGATGACTAAAAAGACTGTCTGCCTGTCTATGCTTTCAAATATTTGCTAGAATAGAGAGCTTGGACCACTCCAGGTGTATCTACCACCTGCCAACTCCAAAGCTACAATCAAGTTACTACATCCACACAGTGCAGTACGGGTGATGTGGGGATCCCAGTGCAGGTCTGTAATCAGCACAGTCACATAGCCCTGCACCTGAGTTAACAAATCTACATGTCTGAGTACAGATCTGGGAACAAAAGCATGGTGGTAGCCTCTGCATAAACATGTCTGTACTTTCTCCAGTCCAAGTTCTCTGTCTGCAAAAGCACACAGCTTACCACATGGCTAAAGGTCATAAAACATTAGAAACATGAAGGCACTATGAAAGCCTCAAATAGATGTAAAACATGACCTAGATCTAAACATAGATAAATACTGAAAGGATTTAGATCACTGTGCCCTTCAGAAACGAAAGTGGTTTTATGTTAATGAAAAATCTTCCATCCTTTCCAGGCCACCAGAAGTCCATGCAACCTATTTGTGTCTTTCTGTACCTGAAGTCATATTTTTACAAAAAAGACAGATACATTTTCCTTGACCACAGTAGCAATGTATTGACCTGAGATAGTATTTGAAGATGTTCCACTGCATTTGTTATACTCTGCATTTGTTATATTTAATTCTGAAATGAAAGCCTATAAACCAGTCATTAAAAAAAAATTAAATCATACTGAAATTGTACATGTGAAATTTTCTATTGCCTGCTTTTAAGATAAAAAGCACTGTAATTATTTATGTGATATGGATCTGATTATTTCCATTCACCTGTTCTAATGGCAACACAAGGCCAATAAAAGGTGAAGATTTAAATAGAAAGTACCATACTTGAATCTCATCTTTTCATTTGCTCTCACACCATCAGTAAATGGCTGTCAGACTTCTGAGGTAAAAAATATGAGGTCTTTACATCACTGATTTTTATTGGATAATGATGCTGCCATCATATCTGATTCCACGCTACCATTTTATGTATGGCCAAATTAATTTTACATTCTTTAAAAAGCTCCTTATATCTCTGTTGATATTACATGAATTTAACTATTGTTCTATTTTAAAATTATAAGTAATTATGTCAACTAAAATTCAAGTCAGATAGTTGAAGTTCAGAAACATCTGGAAGAAGTCATAGGAAGAAAGCATGATGCAGTTTCAAGCATTCGTGGAGCTGTACTACATACAAGCATACTCAGATGATAGGCACACAGGACAAGAGCATGAGAAATTGTCACAATAATCACTCAGTCCCCAAACTTCTTTTCAGGACTGCTCTGTCTCGAGAAGTAGTTCCAAAATTGCAGACAATCCACCGAAAGTCTTGACAAATCCCAAGGTCCCAACCATAGTTTTTATCCTTCCTACTTTAGAGGAGGCCTTGAGGTCACAATAGATATAACGACACTAATGCATGAACCTTCTCCCAAGTATACTTGGTTCTTTCTTTCTTTCTTTCTTTCTTTCTTCCTTTCTTTCTTTCTTACTTACTTACTTTATTTATTTATTTTATTGTTTCCTCCCCAGTAATTTTAAGACTCAAGCACAGGCCAGCTCCTGTGTAATCTACCTGCAAACATTTTTCAGCTAACTACCATGACTCCTCCTACAGTTGTGGCTGAAGTTCTGTAAGACTGTTAGAAGCTCATTGATCACAAGATGTTGTTGAATGCATTTCTTAAGGAAAAGCATGGGGAAGAGAGCTAATGTTTATGTGATGCCAACCACCAAATGTAAGTCAATAAAGCAAAGTCAAAAGATTAAATGAAATTTCATTCCTCACTGAAATATAGTTTTGTATGAGGAGTGGCTAGTATTAAATCACAGAATCACAGAATCGTAGGGGTTGGAAGGGACCTCTAGAGATCATCGAGTCCAACCCCCCTGTCAAAGCAGGTTCCCTACACCAGGTCACACAGGTAGGCGTCCAGGCGGGTCTTGAATATCTCCAGAGAAGGAGACTCCACAACCCCCCTGGGCAGCCTGTTCCAGTGCTCCATCACCCTCACCATAAAGAAGTTCTTGTGCACATTTGTGCGGAACTTCCTATGCCCTAGCTTCATCCCATTTCCCCTTGTCCTGTCCCCACGCACTACTGAAAAGAGTCCTGCCTCACCACTATGGCCCCCACACCTCAGGTATTTATAAACCTGGATCAAATCCCCTCTCAGCCTTCTTTTCTCAAGGCTAAACAGACCCAGTTCACTTAGTCATTCCTCATAGGGGAGATGCTCCAGGCCCTTCACCATCTTTGTGGCCCTCCGCTGGACTCTTTCCAAGAGATCCCTGTCTTTTTTATACTGGGGAGCCCAGAACTGGACACAGTACTCCAGATGAGGCCTTACCAGGGCAGAGTAGAGGGGGAGGATCACCTCCCTTGACCTGCTGGCAACGCTCTTTTTTATATACCCCAGTATGCCATTGGCCCTTTTGGCCACGAGGGCACACTGCTGGCTCATGGCCAACCTGTCATCCACCAGGACGCCCAGGACCCTCTCTGCACAGCTCCTTTCCAGCAGGTCATCCCCCAGCCTGTACTGGATGTTGAATGTTGAAGCACTACATGAAACTATCTATCTCCAAAAAAAAAAAGACAACTCTTTTCCTTTTTGTTTTCTTCCACGTTAGTCAATTATGATTGTGAAGTGGTTAAGAACGGTTTCCTGAAAGATACTGGTAGCTCAAGTACTTTCACACGCATAACATGGCTTAGTACATTCATACATACAATGAGTGTAGTATGTCTTGAACATGATCAACCGAGCCTTGATCTTAAGTTCATGACTATCACTAAATAGAACATATCTATTCTAAAAATTAATTCCATTTATTAGTTCCAGTGTGGAATAAGTAACAACTCAAGAGTCTAGTCTACATTTAAGTTTGTAGTAGATGGTTACAGTCATGCCATTTGATAACTATCTGAACTAAGAATAAACTCACGCCTCAATTAATGAGTGGATATTATGCCTGTAATAACAGAATTTCCACGCAAGAAAAGACAAGGTTATTTATGAAACTGAAATCCATGTCAGTGACACTAAGAAAAAAAAAAGCATTTATTAATAGTCTCTCTCCTTGTTACACCCAGATAACTGTGTCATCTGGGTGAGGTTAAGGACTTAAGACTATTCCACCTAAACTAATAAACTTCTTTACTCAGTCTGACTAAGTGCTGAAGTTTACTTCTAATGAGTGTTGACTGATCTTGGCAAATAAAGTGAATTAGACCACACAGAGCTGAGCTAGACAAGTCATCACTAGTCAGAGTGTCCCCAGGGGCTAGAACGAATAAAAATTGTTTCTCAGCTTAGTTGTTTGATATCACCACAGACATTCATGTTGATAGTAACACTATATCTTGACATTCTTTCAGAGCTGTTCTTAGCACTGGTCATATCTTGTCTAGTTGAGATTCTTGTTTGAGAATAAAAAATACTGAGCCATTTTAATAGTTGGGTTTTTGTTTTTGTTTTTGGTTTTGGTTTTTTAATCTACCCAAACACTTACAACACACTCATCACCCTAGTATCTGTATGCTTGATACTTGAGTGTTGTCACATGAAAGATTAGTATTCAAATTCCCCAAGGCTCGGAGTGCTCCACATCAAACAAAAGATTTCATCTCCAGTTTCCTGTGTAGCAGTTCTGGGGTAGCAACAGAATGCACGCATACAGGCACTAGACTGGAAGTAAGGAAGTAAATCTGGCTGTTTTGACTCAGCATTTTCGATACCCTAAGCAACCTACTCCATCTCTCTTTGCCTCAGTTTCCAAGTAAAATAAAAATAGTGATCCCTCCTAAAAGCCTTCAAAATCTATGCCCGGAATGCTTGAATAAAAACTCTATTACTATTCACTATGAAAACAGCAGAAGAACTACTGAAAGATTCAGCATATTATCACATCTGATTTTTTTTCTGCCAGCAGAAATGTCATGATGTCACTAAGGCTACCACTCGTAAAATCAAGTTAGGGTAAATAAGCCCAGTGTAACAAGACGATAATCACAATATGTTTGCTGTGCAAAAGTTTTGCTACTTTTATTTGTAAACAACAAAGAAAAACCTTTTTTCATTTCTCTAGTTTTGTGACTCAGTCAGTAAACAATACGTAACATGTCCTGTGCTATGCTGCTGTTATCTTGACCTGATTATAACTGTAAGAAGGCAAAAGCCAATCTTATTGAATGTATCTTTCATTGGGAAAGTAACTTGGCTAAATCATGAACTTACTGCTCCCTGGACTTCCTCAGTCTAGTTGCTATCCCTGCTTGATTCAAAACACTGTCTGTACAGCTGAACACACTCAGAGGATAGTCTAGGTGCCTGGCAAGCATTCCCCTATCAGTCATTTGACAGCAGGGCCTCGGGGCCAGCAGGTCTGTGAAGCCAAGGGCAGCCTCATCCCACTGGGGCCATGGGCAGAGGGCCCAAGGCAGCACTGAGGCTAGGGCCCACCCCTGGCCCTCCACTGAGGCTTTCTGCTCGACTCCCACCTGAGCTACGGCCCTGCCTCACTGCAGCACTGCCCTGCCATGGTCCCATGAGCTGGGCTCCTGCACTGACCCACAGGAGGTGCTCAACACTGCCCAGTTCTATTTCTGAGGTAGTGGGACGGCACTGCTCAGCAAGGCCCTGCCTTTATGGGCCTCCCACCCCAGGGGATCACCTGACCCACACTGTGTCACAGCGACATGCTGAGGGCTTGTGGAGAGAGTAGGAAGGGTGCTCATACTTGTGTTACCAAGACCTGGAAGACATCTATTCTGCCTTCCCACACAAGTCAATGCAGGGCTGCGCTGCAGAAGACCGGCTGCTTAACTAGCCATCATGTGACTTTTTCACAGTGCTTATATTTCTTCTACATTTAAGTTGTTTTTGGTAAAAGTTTTACAGCCACTGGCCTCCCATAATTTTCTACACAGCTCTGCTGTCTTCAAAATAATGAAGAGATGCATAGTGTGCCACAAGCAGTGTCACAATGCTGAGATAAATCAGGCCTGGTGTACAGCATTTTAAGAGTGAGAGCAGAATGAAGACTCTTCCAACCAATATTTCAAATGTTGAGTCTTATTTTTTGGTGACAGAAATTGCACTGTCCGATGACACTAGGTTTCCTAAGAACAAAACAAAACAAAAATCCACCTCTTTTAGCAACACACAACATCATCAGTACATGACCTGGAACACGAGAATGCTCAGCACAGACAGATCTAGAGATGGGATCACTGCATGGGGAGTTGGAGGTCTTCAAAGGTTATTTTAGAGACATCAAAAACATTTATTGCACACTATAATATCAACATTTCTTTAAAATAATAACACATCTGCTAAACGGCTTTGTCCAAAGGACACTTACCACATTTGCTCACTAGAATTTTTCAGCTAAGCTGTATACTAAATCGAAGATCATTCAAAAGCAAACACTACCTGCTCTGAATTACTATTTTTTTTTTGTGAGTACATTGAGATACTCTCAAAGTTATTTTTAAATGCAGCTATTGTTACCTGTGTGTTACCCAGACATCTAGTATCTGAGGCAGGTTAAATATGAAAATAATTCAATGTTTGTGTAGTGCTGGAGGAGTACATTAGCACGTTCCTTGCAAAAAGGCTTCAGATACCTTGGACAAAGCAGAAGGGATAGGTGTTTCCTCTAATCAAAATCAACTTGCACACATCTAACCTTTGCTCGCTTACTACAAAGCTGTTCAATTACACACACAAAAAAATGGAGCACTATAAAATCTATGCCATCTATTCACACCACAGGAATCCAGTGTAATTATTCCCACTAGGAGATATGAAGTATTTCCTAATGCAAATACTGGACTCTCAGAACATCAAAATCGAGGATCTGCATTACATGCCTCCCACAGGGCAGAAGTACAAGAAGTGTTGCCTTTCACACTCAGTTTAAGGACAATATTTTCTGATGATTCTGGTACGGAATTAAAAAGGCAAATATCTCTGAGTAAACTCCATGCCGATTTTCTAACATGGAATACAAGTCCGTGTAACGAATGATTGCAGAAGACAGCTATTTCTGTAAACACTGACAGAAATTATAACAGAGTGCACTCTGCATTCATTCATGGACACATCACTACAATATAAGTAACTTTCTGTAAGCAGCCAACATTTTAGTGTTGCATTTGTAGAACGTATTGAAGTCCAAAATATCACTTAACAAATGCCCAATGAGAACACTGGCTTTAAAGAAGGGAGAGTCATTTGCTAGTAGTTTAGTCAACAAAAGGTACAAAATTCAAAATTGAAGCTTTGTCTCGGATCAAATGAAAGTGCACCTCCAAGCACTTAATCAAGCCACTGAGAATAGAGGAGTTTTGTTCCTTGTTCTCTGCTGACACTCTACCCCCTGACCTTGCCCACAGCTGCTTTCACAACCTCTATCTGCAATTTTTTTCCATTGTCTTCTGCTGGTCTGTAAATGGAGGCAGTCTCCAAGAAGCAACTGTAGGACGGTAACCTGTGGTCCATCAAGGAACTCAGCTGCAGGCAAGCTAACAGTCGTCTCTCTACGCTACATATCAAAATACCACACAAATCAAAATATTTATTTACTATATTTTAAAATAAATGAACAAGAACAAAAGTAAAGGAAAAAAGGTTCTGAATCTACAAACTGCCATACAAAAGCCTCTCGTATTTACCCAGAGCCTAAGGATTTTATGTGATGTCCCCTGAAACAGGAGCTGAATTCCAAATGGTTTTGACGGAGCCTGCACTTAAAACAGAAGTAAACTGATTCTCAGTTAATCAGTGGTGAATAATATATATGTATATGTAAATCTTTCTCAAAAATATTAGCTCTAGAAGTAAGGTAGCTCTGACTGCACTGAGCATTATGTTCAAAAGTACATTTAAGCATAAACTCTAACCCTTAGCAATGTAAGACTTTTAACTTGATATACTGTTATATAAAGGCTGGATAAATGAAATGTTTCAAGCAAATGTGATAGATTCACTAGTTTAACTTCTGTACAGAGACATATACACATCTTTGCCATACACACAGCTCAAAATTGTTACCATGTGCCAAGTAAACTATTACAGATGTTCAGCAACAGAGTTCAAAGAAACTGCATTGCATCTTCCTGAATATCACCAGTCAAATATATAAAAAACAAAGAAATGTCAAGATATCAAATGAAGTGTTCATTTGCTGACGTTGAGATAAATGAGGGATGCAGGACTGTTAATATTCTCTCTTAGCTGTTAGTTGAATTATATTCTAATGATAGATGGCAGTTATCTGCAACTTGTGATGTGGAGTGTTCCAGCTAACCCATGGCATATTTTGAGTTGACATTTGTTCTAGCTTTTGAAAGAGTATTTCTACATTACAGCACATATTTGAAGCCTTCTGATAAACTCTCTATCTGCATTATACTTATTATTAAAAAACAAACAAACAAACATATTTGTATTGTGTTTGGGCTACATTATTAACTTTAATTGCAAAAAATATATTGTAGTAGTTTGCCTGGTAGAACCAATGATGTTCCAGATAAAACTATGCCCCAAAATAAAATAAAATAAAATAAAATAAAATAAGGCATTATTTCTGCCTTAAAGGATCTGCACTTATATGTTATTCCTTTAAAGACAAATATATTGTGAATTCATTTAAGGTAAAAACCATGTAATGTAGCCTGTAACTGTATGGTAAGTTTAATTCCTCATGTTGACCACTCACCTGTTCTGTACTTCTGTGCTCATTAATCCGTTTTCCCTGAGGTCCATTCAAACATTTGATCATCTTCAATCACTTCTTAAAGATAAAAATTAAAAAGTCCCCCTTCTCCCTTTCACCAGAAAACAATTCCTTTCTTTTCCCCCATTATGGAATTTCCATTTACATCTTTATCCCCAAAATACCCCCATACAATCTAAATTACACTTCCCTAAGGCACAGGAAAAGCAATATTCAGTCCTGGAACAGTGACAGGTTTAAGGTATAATATTTCACAACCCATTAGGGCTGGAAACAGAGGGTTTCTAGCATTTAGTGAGCTACAAATTCCCTTTCCGCTAAGAGCAATCTTGGTTCTAGTCTGGGTTACTCTCTCCTTCTGCATGTATATTTATATGGATACACCCAGCCCAATACATACCTCTGTACATAGCCCACAATCTTACAAATAGAAAATGTACGGAAAATCTACATGAGACAATTTTTAAAGGTTTCTACAATTTATTGCTTATAATGCTTATTTCTTCTCTAGTTCCACACAGGTAGACTTGTTGTATGAGGGGAATTCAATTAAGCAAGAAAACTTATGAAAGAAAGTTATGAAGAATAATATCACTGCAGCTGAGAAATAATTCAAGGGAGTTTTACGAAGCTAGATTGCAAGTTATGTGGTACATAAAGAATTCACAGTGGTTTGGTATAACAAAAAGGCTTGGTTTACCTTTTCTTTCGGTGAGATGCAGAAGTAACTTACAGCATCCACACACAATACAATCAAAAGCCCATGCCAACAAAACCTATCACTACCCTTTCATGCGTTGTTTCCCTCTCAAATTTAAAATTTCCTCTCATAAAATCACCTACAGTTATTACTACTGAAAAACTACAAGGTTTTTTAAAACAAAAAGTCAATTCGCTATACATAAATTTAGTTTTTTGAATTGCAAAATTAATGAACCCTGATTTCTTGTGGATTTCCATCTCATAACTGGTTAATCTAGTACGGAAGAAGGTGGCAACTTAAATTCAAGATTTTTCTCAAGTTAGGTCATTTACAACAGCTCTTTTCTCTGGTGTCTCATAATACTTCCTCCAAGGTCTCTTGTTCTCTGGCATTGTTACCTAGATGCCTATATGGCAGGAAATTTTCAGGAAAGAGTACGTAAGAAACTGGCCTTCCCTCATCCCACCAGCAAGTTAAAAGAAAATATGTAGTTGTGGGAAACGTTCACACGCATGTGGATGCACGTGTGCATGCACACCCAGGCACACAAACTGTAATCACATAAACCTCATTTCCTTCGGAAACTAGGCTAAAAATGACATAGCAAGAGCAGATGTGAACACAGTTATAAAAACCAGCTGCATGAGCTTTCCATGAAACAAATAAACATAAGGTCAACATGCATACAGGTTCCTTTTAAAAAGCTGAACTGGCAAGCCTTTAAAATATTTACGTAACTATTTTAAATATCCTCTTTCTGTGGGGCAGAGAACATACATCTTGACTTCAGTTTATATAAGGTATGTTTCCTATTTGCTCCATGTCAAATTCTTGCCCACTGAAGTAAATGTAAGCTTTATCTCTGATTCCAGTACAGTCAAGATTTCTTTCTCTTAATATATTGATATAACTTCTCCATGTCTGCTCATATCTCTCCTTTCTCTGGTGGCACTTGTATAAGTTCTATGTACTTCTAGATTCTCCATTTCGTATATAAACACATCTGGGTAATTCAAACTCTGCCACTGATAAAATACATATCATAACTGATGTAACAAAATGCATTGGAACTCAGATACATTTAGAAACAAGCATAGCCATAGTCCTATGCTATATGCTAAGGAGATGAGTTCTTCATTGCTTCTGACAAAGAACACAGGTTTGGTGTCTCTTGGACCAATATGAAAGCCATTCAGCAAATGCTTTGTTACATCCAACTTCAAAAGCCATCTGGAAATGATAATGTGGTATGTGTCCTCCTAGTAACACAAAAACATAGAGCTGTGATGGATCCTGAGGGGCAACAGAATCTAGTCCCATCCTTCTCTCCTCCTCTATGCTGAAGACAGTCCAGATGCCAAAGAATGCTTACATTTTATAGCCTGCATTTCTTCTCTCATCTTCAGCAGAAAGCTCAAGACCACCTGGCGAGGGCCCTTAAGTTAACCCCAAAAGACATCTCGTATTCAAGAATCTATTCCAAATGGTTGACATTTGATATCCATGGCTTGACATTATTTGTCTCCAGTAGCCACAGGAGATGCATTTTCTCCTCAGTATTCCTCATGATAAGCTTCTAATATGGAACTTGCATTGTTTGAATATTTCAGCAAGAGAGCACTAGCTGCCGTTTTTACACCAATTCTAGAGGTGAAACAGTTATCTTAAC
The DNA here is from genome assembly GCA_030625065.1 of Alectoris magna. Taxonomy (NCBI): domain Eukaryota; kingdom Metazoa; phylum Chordata; class Aves; order Galliformes; family Phasianidae; genus Alectoris; species Alectoris magna. The sequence goes on from CM060560.1 coordinate 100,129,424, forward strand.
AGCTTCTATCGCAAATGCAGTAAAACAATAAAAAATGCAGCTACATTTTGAAATATTCAAACAAGGGCTCAATTCTGCAGTGTGCTGACCATACTGTTAGGCAATCATTAAAACAAAAAAACAAAATCATAAAATAAAAACCCTCAGCAGAACAATTGGATCTATAAATAGTAACATAAATGAATAAATAAATAAATAAGCTTTAACAACTGCCTTACTTACAAGTTCTTTTTCCAGACCTAGGAGTTAGTCTCCTTTTTGAATGGAACAAGACTTAATTTGCACTTCATCAACTCTGTCAAAGAGATCTAGGCAAAACTGAAAAACACTGAATCGTAGAATCATTAAGCTTAGAAAGACCACTAAAATAATGTAGTCCAACAACCAACCCACCAGCACCATGCCCACTAAGTCACGTCCCTCGGTGCCACACCTACACATTTCTTGAACATCTCCCAGGATGGTGACTCCACCAACTCCCTGGGCAGCCTGTTCCAATAAAGGCACTGGCAGTCACATATCCTCAGATCATAAACTGAAAATAATATCAAAATAGATAGTTAAGCAAAATTACCTTAGAATATTACAACAGCTATACGTACTGAAACAAATAGCTTAAAAGTGGTACAAAATTGGTGATTACCAGCAGAAATACTATAATCTGGATCAGTAATACAAACTGAAAAGCTTTTTGCTCACTCCTCAAGTTCTGTAGCACTACTTAGCTGTCTTCAAAATTAAAACGGCCCATGTGTTTTTGCTGGTACAATTCATATTTGGCAGAATTCACAACATTTATCTTCATTTATATGAATCGGTAGAACAGTTGTTGAGACAGGGTCTCCTAAAACTGAGTGCAAGTGAGTAAGGTCCATGTTCATGCATGTTTGAATCACCATTCTCATTCTTACAAGCTTTTTCTATTGCATCACAGTAGATCTCTCTCAAATGCTGGGGGCACAGTGAAGACTGGAGGCTTATTACAAGTTTGTATAAGGAATGTTTCCTTTAGTATGTGATGTTTAAAGCACTTCAGTTGAGGAGACAACCAAAGCAGTTCTTTGCCTAGTAAATGAAATGCCACGTCCCAGGTGTGCACTTGATCTTCTGTTTACTTAGGAAGGGAGAGGCAACGTCAACTGAAGCCAGACAACGAAAATATGAAATGTAAATATCAGAAGTAACTCCTTCCAGGATGACTCTACTAACATTTCTCCTGCGTTTTCAACAACACTCAGAATATACTTAGTGACAACACCAAATTTGCAGTGAGAGAAGTAGAGTGTAGTTGAATTCTAAAGGCTTATTTGCTGTCAGTGATTATCGGGTGTATCAGGAATATAATCAGAAACAAGTAATCAAAGAAATAGGTTATCTCAGAAGTTGTTCTCAGTGTGCAGGCTTCAATGATGCTATCAGTGCTCCTTGTTGAGAAAGACTGCTAGTATCCAGACTTGCTTCGTGTTTAGGTTTAGAATTATGTCCTAATTATGTCTTGTTAACATATTCATTTTTCTTTTCTAATTTCAATTCTAATTTAGCGTACACATGCCTGTTCTTTTAATTTACAAGAGTAAGTATGACTTATTTGTGTCTATAATTATCTTAAAATAAGAATATGATAAACAACCTTGTTAGTCACCAAACTTATTTTTAAGAAGGATATATTCTTTCACTTTCAAAAATATGCAAATACTATTTGGCAGCATTTGTCAAACCAGAGGTGTTCTGGACTTCAGAGTCAGTGTGGACTTTTAGTCTGTACTTTTCATCGATCAGGAACCAGGCAAATATCCACTGCAATGCACAATCTGATACACAAGTGAACATAATAAGGAATGCAAAGCTGGATAGAAATGCCCAGAATATCCAGTTAGTTTGGCAGTTGTCTAGCCCTTTGAAAACTTTTGTGAAACTCACAATTTATTCAAAGAAGAGGAAAAAAATTGCCTCTGTTTTTTTTTTTTTTGTCAGTTTCTTTATTGCATGTTCATACATATAGAAAGTGTTAGGAATTTTCATAGTATGCATTTCTCTGCAGCAGAACTTATAGATGAATGTTCTTATGCATTAAAATGTTACCACAGGCCCTCCATTAAATAAGAAGTAATGACTGCACTTTTTTTCCAGTTTAGAAAAGCAAAAGGAAAATAGAACATTAAATGAAAGAAAAGTTCTGTCTCCTCAATGAATCCTTAAAATAAAGTAAACCCAACTGATTTTTATTTTGCGTATGCCTCAGGATCTGGCACATCCTGGATCAGCCTGGATCAGCTTGCCAGTGCTTGGCTAGTTAGTCCACTGGAAAAAAAACAAAACAAAACAAAACAAAAAACACCTTTCTGGCTTTTGGCAAAATCCACTTCCCTCCTGGAAGCCTTCCCAATAGTTGTGGCTCCTGATCCCTTCTTTCTGTAGGGAACTCAGACATCTCTGGGCTAGCTTGCTTTCTGCAGTTCTCCAGATTTCTTTGCTGTGCTTTTTTGGATCAGGTTCCAAAAACCGTACACTTGTAAGCATTCTCATAGCTCCCAACTTCTGCATGCTACTTTGCTTCCTGAGCTGATGTTGGCACCAGACTCTTGATAGCTCCTTTCCAGGAATGAGTCAGTCTGTGGTGCAAGCCTCAGCGCAGCAGCTGCCTACATCTACCTTTTATTTTAGCTAGCAGTGTTCTGCTTAGCATCTTACATAAGTTCAAGCTTTAAAACTATTTCTAGAGGTCAGCATTGGCTTTGCTTCTTGGTGTCAGGAATTCAGGATTTCTCAGACGCCAATTCCTCCTCTCTAACAAAGCTCGAGGGTGGTCAGATTCTATCCACACTTCCAGCAAGTGTTCAATTGTAGATGGCTGCTTACATGGCCTAGGCAATTCCATCCACCAAGAAAACAGTTGCAGCTTGATATGAAAATATGGCATCAGCCACTTGAAAAATGGGAACTTCCTTCAGATTTCATCTGAAACTTTAATGAAAATTATCACACTATTTCTCTCTTTTTTTAACCAACGAAGTTAGTGCAGCTATGAAACCGTGAACTAGATCCTAATGAGAACAACAAAATGGTCCAATCCTTGTCTCATTCCTGTTCTTCATATCTGCTCAACCACAGTGGAACTTAAGGAAGGTAGGAATTCCTCTATGAAACCCATGCTGCTAATGAGAATACACAACCAAGATGAAAAGGAGTATTTAAAGGTATGAGGAAAGTAAATTTGTTGTAAAGACAATCTATCTGACTCATCAATCCAGAAGTATTAATATACAATAATTTTGCTTCCTTACAGAAAGACCTCTGAAGAAGAATCAAATTCCTGACAGCAGTTCCTTCATATCTTTTAGAATATTCATACTATCATTTTTCTGTGCCACCGAATATGTGACACTGTGATTTAATGGCAGTAATAAAAACACTACTGAAGCCCTGAAATAATGTGGAACTCTGGTAGGCTCCAAACTTCAAGAATGTAAGGAGTCCATTCTTCTTACCTTGGACCACAGGTTCCATTAGAACATTAGTTCAGCTTCGTACTTCCTGCTTTTAAATACTGAAGACATTAATACCACCTAGAAGATCTAAACAATGTTTCTTTACAGCTCCTTATGCAGCTTTGTTCTTCTTTTGTGCATTACCACACAGCAAGTCATATCCCATCAAACCTACTTCTGTGCATTCTTTATTAAAACGTTGTAAGTATTCTTGAATAAAATACTTTTAATTAGTCAATCATTTTTGTAACCTTGGACTGTCATATCACAGAAAGATATGAATGAGATTAAAGTGAAATCTAAAATAGGATTCTGGCATTTGAAGGTTATTTGTCATATAGAGATTCATGCCATATCAGCCATTTTATATATGACTACAAGGGAAACATCTGCAAGGTCTAGCAGCTGATAAAGAACAACCCGCCCTGCTACTATAAAAAAAAAAAAGAGGAAGACCATGTTCTATTCAAAGGCTGCAGATAAGACTTAATGAACTGAGATTTCATAACGGAGAAATGATGGATAATGTAGATCTAATATGTTCCATATACACAAAACATTAAAAATATGTTAAAAAGACAAGCTTAAGCTGTTTTTTTTTCAGTTATTTGCAGCCGTACCTAAACTACTGATTTAACGTTTTTAAACAACTCTTTTGATATCAGCTTTTCCAGATATATTATTTCTAAATTAGAATCGTGTGATTCCCTCCTCTTGTCCCACCCATGGTTTGGCAAGCATTACTAAAACACATTATTCCAAACAGCATAAAGCATGCAGGCTCAGAAAGAGCCTTGGGATATTTGCTTTGCTGGCCATTTTCACAGTGAAGAGGTTCAGCCATGTGAATTTCAACATTACTCTTGCTGATTAGCTCAGAAGCAAAGCTAGTTGGTGACACTGGAAAGAAGGATGAAAATAGAAGGTAAAGGAAAGAAAACCCACAAAACTTTTAAATGACAGTAAACAAGCTTGACCTTTTCAAGGAGGGTACTCTTTAGCTCAAAGGATCTTAGCACTACAGAATGATTTATAAAACAGACTCTTACAGCAGAAGAGCAAAAATGACAATGGAATGAGGAAACCCTATGGCAGTGGGTAGTATTTCACTTTCAGCTAAGCCTCAAAGCAAATTCATTTGTATATGTATTTACGTCCTTTGCAATCCTGTTTAGAGAAGAGCTAGTTTGTATCTCTCCTGAAATGAAACGAAACCCATGTATAGTCAGACAAGTCTAGGTAACATGTGGCTGAAGGCAGCAGGTATATGGCAGTTTTCTTCTTCGTTATAAAGATATGTTAGATGCCAAATGAAGAAAAAAAAATAATAAAAAAAAAATCTCAGGGAGAAATAACTTCAACATCAACCTTCTCAGAGCATAGCCCTTCAAAATATTTGTAGCCTTGTCAACAGTTTTCCTTTAAAAATATATTGCTGAACCCAAACTTTAATCTAAAACATTTTATTTGGCTGGGAAGTGCTACTTCTCAACCAACTGTTAATTGTGCCAATATTTTTTCTTGTGTTGGTAACTCAGAGTTGTATTCCTGACAAGACTGTTAAATACGTTACAAGCCTTGTCACTCTCAGCAGTGATATCACACCAGTATGTAATGAGGCTTTTATTGTATAACAACGATTAGCTGCCACCCTTCTGTACTGTATATTAGTGAATAAAATGGGATAAACATGTGTTGTACAACTATAATTGGATGAAGTGATCAATATGATTGGCTTCCAGTCATGTGGTTTTCATAGCCACACAAATCAGTATACATTTGCCTAATAGCTCAGTAGGTGTTAAGTAACAGAATTTGTTGCTTAGGATTGGCATTCAAAAAGCATTAAAACTACTTCAGGTCAGTAACTGCTCCTAGGAATGCCAAAGGTGAAGTATCGCACCAGAATTTCCATGTTGTTTTGTTTTCTTCTTTATTGTTTTGTTTAAAGGAAAAAAAAAAAAAAAAAAAAAAAAGAAAGGCAAAAACTATTCATGCATCTGGTAAAAAATTATTTTGTAAAATGCATTGGAAAAATAACTTCATTCTGTAACTACTTTCATAATTCAGCTCTTATGTTACCCGTAATGCTCCCAGGTCTGTGTGGGACAAAGGGAAGTTCACATCCAAAAAAGTAATACATATGGTTTTAATTGTTTTTTGCAGGGATGTCAGAGTCCAACGTAAAGAAAAGTTATTCCAAACTCCAGCTTGCAAACCAGTTTTCACAAGAAAATTTCCAATAAAGAAAAACAGCAACAGATGTGGCTGAGGCTTTTAGCTTGACGGAGACATTTTTTTCAATCGGTCCACTTCCAATCAACTGCCATCTACTTCTTTCCAATCAACACTGTATTCAGAGAAGTCAGGGTGTTTCCCTCACAAAATCTATTCCTATAAAGAATCAGCTGTACATACAGCAATGCTCAATGCTTCCCTTTTTCTCCACTTCTTTTTTTTCCTCCATAATTTATGTCCAAATTTTCCTCTTATCCTTGAATTCACAGATTGATGTAGAACATCATTTCTGAATGAAGCGATGAAATACGGTATCAAGCTATTACACAGTCTGTCCAACACTCGCCAAAGAAACAGAACTCAACTTGGAACTTTAATAAAATCTAAGAAATACTTTCTTAGGTTGTCCTTGGCCTTGACTACAGTAACACAGAAAACATTCTCATACAGAAGTTGTATCTGCTGATAAAGTACAATTTTCATGCTCTCAGAATACATGCTATCTTATCTTTAAAAAAAATGTATGTATTAACTATCCTAGTGTCTCGGCTACCTGTAAGTGCATTTAATTCTGCAAGAGAACTATTCTTTCACATGTGGAAAACAGAACTATTGGGGCAAGGTGAGGGGAGAGATCTTTGCACTTTCTTCCAAAATATGCTCTAACCATAACATGGTATGATGCAGCATTAGCTATTCAATCTTGACTATCAATCTCTTTTAAGCAACTTAAAACTTCTGTCAAGAAGAAAAAAGAAATCCCAGGAATTTAAAGATAATTAAATAATGCAAAGCTACATGTTGGGGGTCAGTGAGAGGGTTAGCAAAAGAGACAAGAAGAAACACTGGAAACTTTGAAGAAGAAAGATGATGTAGATATGAAAGAAGATATTGAAGACATCAGGAGAGCAACAACAAAACAAGCAAAATAATATCATACAGTGAACAAAATAATATTCTAAGTGTAAGTTAAGAATTCAAGTTGCACACATTTTTAGGTTGCAGACAACCATTAAAAAGCATCATCTAAATGAAATCCCCCCAGAACAAATATTCATGCAAAAAGATGGACATAATGGTTCAAGTATGAAGTGAAGCAAAGTGTTCCATAAATCTACATTTATTCATGTCTTTTGTTCTCTTGTGACTGCATTTTTGACTGTTACAGAGTCAGACTGTTGCAGAGATTATGCAACTATTATGTCTTTTACGTTAATTTCTGACATTAAATTTGTTCAACAGTTGCGCTCTCAAAGCAATATTCCATTTACAACAAAGACATGGAGAAGGGGTGAAAAATGATTAAATGTTGGACTGAAAAGTCTTCACTGAGGGCAACAGTCATTTCTCCTTTCACTTCATTTTTTTATCCCAACACTAACTCAAGTCAGATTGAGGTGTAAATCAGAGAGGGACTTGTGGACAAATAAGTAGCTTATTACAATTTGATATGGCGTCCTCCAGAAAACAATTTATTGATAGGTAATCTATTCCATCATGGCTTTTTCAGTTCCCAGGAGAGCAAAGAAAAGCCTGACTGTTGTGCACTTAGCCAAAAAAGGCTCATATTTCATGGAGCCAGAATCAATTTGTGAAATTTGCTTACTAACTTCGAAAAAATGTATACCCTCAAAATAATTTAAGTACTGAAGCTACAGAGATAGGTTGAAAGTTCAGTTTTATCTGTGTCAACTTAATGTCATCACTGTATCTCAGATTTAGTATAGAAATGTATAACTTAGGTAGCTTGCAATTAATGACAGAACGTTTATCTGAAACGTTCATTTAAAATAAAACAAAACACAAAAAATCAATATGAATACTGAACTCAGGGAATATTTTAGCTGAAAAGATGAAAATACAGTCCCAAAATGATTGGACAAGTTGTGTAGTCAGTAAGCAGAATCAATTGAATCAACAAAAGCATTACGGTTAATGGCAGTCTAAGAAGTGTTTTTTGCTTTCCTTCTCATCTGAAAAAAAGTTTACGTTCTGTTCTCATAAGTTTTAGTACAAGAAAGAATTTTTTAAAAAGGAACAGTGAAATTTCCCAAGCTTTTCAGACACTTTTCATGTTGACATTTCTAGGTCTTTAATGGTTGTTCACAGTGTACTTATGATTTATCTCTAATTCGGTGACTTGTAATTGTGAATTTTTTCTGCCATGAAATCTTCAAAGCCTGTATGTTAATGATTATGTTGTCAATTATGTATTTCCAATCGTTTTGAAAACACAGGTCAAAGTAATCACATTAAAAAGCTTTGGCAAGTGTTAACTCAGTGCCCAATACAGACTCTGTATGCCCAACATAGACTTCTTTCAAGTTGTTCAGGTAACATTCTTGGTAACTTTAACATACTTAAAATAAATAAATAAATAAATCATTGATATAATTTAGTGATATCTGTCTTTCTGGATACTGCAGACACACATATCCTCTAAGGAATTAATTTGGCTGTTGTAAATATCAACAGTTCATGAAGTAAAGTACAAGAAGAACAAGTAAAGCAAAAACGCTTATAAGAATACAGCAGCCATCAAAAATTTGTTAATACACTGTAAAAGACTAATAAAATTAATTAAAAATTATATGAACTATTGCTCCATTCTCGAGAAAAGGCATGCTGCATATGTACTTAACGACAAGGATGTAATGGACAGGGGTTTTGGTAGCCACAAGTTCAAGAACAGCTCATCCAGAACAGAGAAAAAAAGCAGCACTGCTTTCATCATGCCCACAGATTGAGGTTGATCTGATCAATGGAATTTGCTTGACCAAAGATACAAGTCAAGAACTTCTGCAACATATCCCTTCTACTACTCTTGCTTTCTGTGCCTCCTTGTTTCTCCCCTCCTTCACTCCTTCTGCGTAGAAACATTCAGGTCTCAATTCTCCTCTGCTCTAGGATCTCTACTCCGCTTAACAGTACCAGAACTTTCACATTTGAAAACAAAGAAAGCATACGGGCAAGCAGCTCATACTTGTGCTTTATGGCCACCAAAGCCAACAGTATAAAGCGAATTACATAAACAACATTATGTCATGCAAGCTGCATTGGTGCACCACAACATCTGAATGGCTGACGAACTAAATATTTACAGTGTTTATCCATAGGATGTCTTGGAGCAAACAGAGGCAGAAGCCAGAGAAACCAGTTTGCAAATAAGAAGCTTTGCAGGGTCTGTTTTCAGGGAAGGTGAATGAATGCTGCAGCCTTCTGTCCACAGAAGTTGCTATTGCCTATCAGGGAATACAAGGAGCCTTGCTCCGATATACATATACCTACCTGCAAATCTTTATTTTTTAGCAATTACTCAATTATATACTTTACATTTGATCTGAATATGGGCATTTCCTTTAATCAGAATTTAAACTAACAGCTAAAACAAGTAAGTAATGTTCTGTGGTCCACAGAAAAGTCACAAGACTCTAAGCATTACCTGGGTGGAAGGACTACATTACAGAATAACTAAGCAGTAAGTCAAGAAAATAAATATATGTAAATAAATATATTATCCTTTCACTTTTCCTCTTCTTTATCAAATTCTATTTCTAGACATTTAAAAGTATGCAACTTCATTGAGAACACCCACTGATGATGCTGTGCCTAAAGTAAACAGCATGCCTGAGTTCTCCAAAACACGCTGTTAAAAAAAGCCATGAACTGCAGTATATCAATAGAAGGTACCTGCTTTTCTCACTGAGAGAACTGAAAAAATGTCAAATTTCCACTATTACTGCTAAAATACGATGTTTAAAATCCCGATATTGCTACTACTAACACAGTTGGGTTCTGGGATTTAGGCACTACTTAATAGAAGGTTTCAGGATCAGGCCATATGTTGGGAGACTATTTCCCAATTTTTATCTTTCTGCTAAAGTGGAATTATTTTTGTAGCTGTAGTTAATAATGTGGCTTATCCTGAGTCCATTATTTCACAGTTATTTTACATCCCAGTGACCTGATTTACTTGAGAACTTATTCCAAATACTGAAGCATAATTTTGTTCTTGTTTGGTTTCCTGAGTCTCATTACTCTGTGAACATTATCTCTAAAGACTTTTTGTTCTTTTATTGGGAGAAAGAAAAGTTATTTTATGATTTTGTTCTTGTAGGTTTTCTTATTAGTTAACACTCTCAGGATCTCATCATACATTTTTTTCTATCCCTAATGTATTTTTTCTATCTGTTAAACTTAATGTCATACTATTTCTCTCTTTCTCATGTGGCTGTAACAAAATACAGTGGAAAATCTTTAATTTTATAGCTTTGTAATTAAGGTAAGTGAAGTTGAATAGAGAACTGCTTGTATAAAACTAAACAGTGGCAAAGGAAGATTTATAACTAGCAGTCTCAAAGATTCTACAGAAAAAAATGCACATATTGTACATTGTAAAACATGCTTATAAGGCTAATGTAAATTAGCATTTACAAATTGTTCTGAATCTCTTTTTCTAAGTGCACAATAGTTCATTTGTTAACACTGATATATTTATCTGGCCTTTCTCAGTTGTAGGAAAAAATTATGTCAATTTTCCCTCAGACTGCCTTCCTATTCTGTCACACACATTATTTCATGAAACATGAATCCAAATGTTCTGTTTCTTTTCAATTTCCTTTCACCACAAATTCCAGAGTCCCCCACTCCATGGCTTTTAGTAACAATTCAGCCTTTCTAGTCTAATGGCAAAAACTCAATACTGCTGTCTTTAATCAGCATACTTTAGACTTCAATGTCTTCAATACTGAAGATTCAACCCTTTGTTAGAACTATTTCTCCCCAGGTCAGTTTATGCCTATGATTTCACATCAAGTACCTATTCTCATAAGAAACAGCAAGCCTTGACAAACCAACTGAAAAAACATAGAATAATTGCACACAGAAGGAAAAAGAAAGGGTATTAAGGAAGAATATTTTTCATAAGCTGAAATAACCAAATACTTGGACACTTTTAAAAGACTCTGATGATTTTGTACTGGGATATAAGCCATTATAATTATAGTTAGTGCAAAAGTGAGCCAGACTACTTGTAAAGGGAGAAAAAAAATATTTTAATACAAATAAATTGCACATCTTTATTTCTTTCCTCTCTAAAGTAAATAACAATTCCTTAGTTGGTTCAAACCACCTATGACCTTAAGTCTGTATCAGACTTTGACAGCTGAAGAGATGAAGATCCATGGCGGGAAGGTTCAAGTTAACATCACAAAAGTGACACAATCCTGATAGTTTCTATCCTGAAGACCTCATAAACACAAGATGGGACAAGCTGTATAATTAGGAAGATAAAACTGACTGCTGTATTGAGGAGAAAACTATCAGTGCTAAGTATATTTTCTTTCTTCGCTAGCTGCAGTTTATGAACAGTTTGTCCTGTGGATAACACAGTATCAACTAAAACCTCAATGTGACAAAATTATTTACAGATACAGAGGCAAATACCTTTGAAAGAAGAAAGGAATATCGCCTGATTAGAAAAAATAAATAACATACTGCAGGAAGGCACATCCAGAGCACTTGAGTGGCTGGTATGTGGATGGCACATGGGTGACATGTGGCAGAAGGAAGGAATGCCATCCAAAGGGACATGGACAGGATTGAAAAGTGGACCCACATGAACCAAATAAGGCTCAACAAGGCCAAAGGTGGCACCTGGGTGGGAGCAATCCCAGATACACGTACAAACTAGGAGAAGAACTCAGTGAGAGCAGCCCTGCAGAGAAGGACCTCGTGGTCCTAGTGGATGAAAAGGTGGACATACACCAGCAGTGCACTCTTGTAGCCCAGAAGGCCATTGATATCCTGGGCTGTGCCAAAAGAGGGGTGGTAGCAGGGTAAGGAAGGGGATTGTCCCTCTCTGCTCTGTCCTCATGAGGCCTCATCTGGAGTACTGCGTTAGGATGAAATTCTTTTCTCAGAGGGCACTGAGACACAGGCATAGGCTGCCCCGAGAAGCTGAGGATACTCCGTCCCTGGGGGTGTTCAAGGCCAGGTTGGATTGTGCCCTGAGCAGCCTGAGCTGATGGGTGGCAGCCCTGCCCATGGCAAGGCAACCCCGCCCAGGCCAAGAAATTCTAACACAATGGGCTGAAGCACTGTGAATTCTGTGTTCATATAAAAGAATAAGACCAACATTCTTACTGAGATCTTGTCATGGTTTGAAGAGTTAATCACCAGGACAGATCTGAATAAAGAAAAATATGTGTGGACACTTAAAGCCCACTTGTGTGGACTTCACATAATGCATCTCAGAGATCAGCTGCCAGCTGCAGATTCTGTTGAATCAATAATATAAATGTTAGGTTTATTAGATCTACTTCCTATAGCAAACAAGGTACATATTATGAAGGAATATATTTTCTAGAGATAGACTACGGTACAAATAGAAAATAGCAAAAGAAATAGATCTCAGGATAACTCAACATTAAAAACAAACAACAACTAAAAAAAAGGAAAAAAACAAACAAACAAAAAAAAAACAACACAGGAATACTGCCTGCTCCACCAGACTGTGTATGTTTTAGGACTCTGTTCCAAAAGAACCAGATGTTTACTTTTAAAATATATACATTAAGCTCAAAATGGGTTACTAAAATGAACAGCAGTTCTAATTCAGAAGTGTTTACGAACATAGAGGTTGTGCTGAAAAATATACAGGCATTTAAAAATGTTATGTGTATTTTACTGACTGTATGTAAACTCGTCCCAAGTATTATGCTTTGATTAATCTCTAAAAGGCAAACTTACCAAAATAAGGACAATTTACAGTAACAGCAATCACAGAAACAATATGGGGGGGGGGGGGGGGGGGGGGGGGGGAAGGTTTACCTGAGGATTATACAGTTATTTCTTTCAAATCAGGAATTTAGCTCATATATCCTTTCTTCTTTCACTCCTTTTTAAAAACGCATAGAGAACATAAATTTGCTTCAACAGTGTCAGTATCAATGGAAGACGCAAGCAAGTCACATTAGAAAAACATGAAAAACACATCTCTTCAGCTTTTAAAAGACTTAGTACCTTAGAGAGGCAGTAGCTGTTTATCTCTCAGAGGATATGACTACATATGATTGGAAATTACCTAAACTCTTTCAGGTTTTATCTAATCAGGTGTCTTGGAAATCTGTTCAAATCAAAGTGTTCTTTGAAGGGATACAAGTAAGGAAATGCTAAAAAGTGTTTTTTAAGTTGAGCAGATTAGATAACAGAAGTATTCAGACATGTTCATCCCATCCCAAGGGGAAGTCAAGCAAAAGCATAACAAAGCTGAAGACATTTTAAGATAACCTGGAGAATTGCATACCACAGATTCCTAACAGGATACACAACTTACACCTCTTAATCATTGGATTAATAGACACAGAATTTTTGGTGGCTGAAATTTCTTTCCTGATAATAGTAATTAGTTGCTTTACCAGTGAGTTTTAAAACCATTTGCTCCTGATGCATAACCATAGTTCCTTTTTACGTATGGATATTTACTTGCCTGTTTAAAAATGGAATTTTTATATAGTTGCTGTTTTAGAACAGCAACAATTAACGGTTTCACTTTCCGCTCTGAACCAGCATTATCAAGAGATTCACCTTACAAGACAGCTGTCGAAACGCTATGTGTTGATTTAATAACAGAATGGAGCCCCCAAACAAAGACCGAACCATTTCCTGAACATCACATCAAGACGCGCTGACACTGGAGAACACAGCTTTCTTTCTGGAACATTTACATTCACATTTCTTGGGTTAAAACAAACAAACAAACAAATGTGAACTGTGTATAAACGGTCTTACACTGAAAAGTGCTCCTGCAGTCAGCTCTAATGACAGATGACTCTAAGGAGGAATAGAATTGTGGCAATTAAATTGATACTCTGCAGCCAGATTAGTGTCCCAAGATCTGATCTGAAGATGGAAGAAGAAAGGAATTTTTGACTAACACCATTAACCATGAAGGCAGTTATTAATAGGTACAGAATTTATACAGCACTCCAAAAGAAGGCTGTAATGCGATATATCACGATTCTCTGTTTCCTATTAAAAAAAGAGAGATTTTGGAAAGACTAAATACCTTTTGTTGGGATGTTCTTGTGCTCCCAACTCTACCACTTTGATAGAAACTGAATATCCGAAGTTCCAGGTAAATCTTAACTGGATTTGCAACTGAAATTCACCTCCAAATGAACAAAAGGAGGGAAAATACTAGGCCAGGATTGCAACTCAGTTCTTTGAGAAAAAAATTTCCAGAAGACTGATATGTGAGCATGGTAGGTATAGACAAATAAGATTTTCACAACTTATAGGTAGAGGATATGAAACTCTCCATGTGTGAACAAGCAATTGTACCGTAGTGGTGATCTTTCCTGTCATGTACTTGATTCAAAATAACACTATGGCTAGGAAAAGAAAATTTGTATGCTTTCAACATACAGAACTGAAGCACAGATGAGCCAACAAGATCTGAGTCACACATGTAACCAACTAATACAGAGATCAGGACAATGAAGGATCAGATGAACCTTCTAACTCTTTTGCTTTTGGGAACACGAAAAAGGATCTCAGCACTTTACAAGGAAGTAAGGATGGACAGAAATTACAGTGCTATTTTTCTTCATTTTACTGTAAATTGATACTTTATGCTGTCCTAATCTGGAGCTAAATTAGATACAAAAGTGATGATTGCAAAAAAATAAAAAATTAAAAAAAAAAAAAAATCAGCTAGTCTACTAAGGATTGAATTATTCACTAATTTGAAAGAAGAACACTTAACAGAGTTCTGTGTAGGGGAAAATTCCAGATTTTTTTTATTTCCAAATGCCAAAGTGATTAGGATTACAACCACAGTTTTTAGTGTACTCGGCTGCAACAAAATTCAGGGCAGACTAGTTTAATAGGTCTCACTTTGTCTTATCTACTTCCCTGGCTTACTGCGCACTGTAATCTGTGTACGACTAGGTAACTTTAAAGGTACACTGTCTAACTTAGGAGGTATGGACAGAGTCAGTGATTTCCTATTTAACTTACTGTAAAAAACTAAAATCTCACTATGCAAAAGCTTAACTGAAATCACAGAAGCTCCCTCTATTTGCTTCAACTAAGAATATGGCCCCAAAGCATGTAATCCAATAAGCATCTAACCTCATCTCAAGTGTGTAAAATCACTTTTACTGGATAGATTGACCATTAATTTCTTTCTGAAGCATTATTTTTGCCTACATAAATTCTCATTTTGTTTCCTTGATTTCATTTAGTTTTTGCAAGCCTTTCTCTTGCAAAGTTTCTCTCAGTATCTCTTACTGATGTTTCTGGTTCAAGTAACCCGAGAGCCATTTTGTAAAAACTGGCACATGTCAAAAAGGCTATCTTCTGTGTTTTGACTTGGCTTCAAACTAGTAAGATTATTTTGCAGGAAACAGAGAGAACTGGAACATATTTTCTATTTACACTGATAAAGTCAGCCAGCTGGAATATATTAAAAAAAAAAAAAAATGCTGGGGCTGTATTACATTTCCTAGTAACTGCATCACCTGATATAGAAGCAACATAATTTCTCAATTGTAATAGCTCATTTGGAGATTTGTTTCTTTCAGATTGTATGCCCAAAATTTTGACATACAAAACAGCTTCAATTCTGCTTGATCTCGTATAGCTCAAGATCAAACTCATACTCTTCTGCGGCTGGGAGTAAAACTGCACTTAATATAAAATTATCCCTAATAAGCATTGCATGCTGATATACTTGTCAAAACTGCTGTTTACAGCAACAGCGGAAATAAGTATTTATTAATAACTGACTCATATTTACAGATGTAGAGTTTAATTTACGATATGCATTATATTTTCAATTTGATTTCCCGAAGAATGAATAAGTTTTCTTAAGGAAAAGACAGAATCACTGAGACACAACGTAGTGAATTTCCTTATGTCTTTTTAGACATTTTTGAGAGCTCAAATGTTTGTTTTTTACATTTTCTAGCATAATTTCAAATCTACCTACCCTTATAACAATAATTCAGATTACCATAAAAGTAACAAAAGCCCAAACAGTCAAGTGTTGAAAACTATAAACAAGTAAAGCATATTCAGTTTTCTAACAATAAACAGGATCTGCAAATATCAATAATGTCTACTATGAGGACTAGCAAACAATCCTTTTGGATTTCTGTAATGATGTTAGTAGTCTGTCTTGCGTTGATAGTCCAGGTTTTTATTTCCAGTGTAATTGTAGAACTTGTTCTTATTAAATACCTACATTGTATGTTTCCTCTTATATGACATTTTCCCTCGCAAAGAATGAGAAGAACTGTTTTAAAGTCTCCAGGGATCTCTTCTTAGTCCACTGCTATTTCCAGCTTTATTGTAGGTTTTGCTTCTTGAAGGGAGAGGAGAGAGGTTGTAACCATGATCTAAACATAAAATCTCTTGCAAGTATGTAGATGACAGAGATATTAGTAGGTACATAAATAAATAAAACAGCTTGGATAATGCCACAGAGTCATCTACCAGGTTAAATAACTGGAAATCAATAAAATATATTTTACACCAATAAACCCTGGATAACACGTTTTTAGATGAAGAAACAGCTTATGGTAATAGAAGAATAAAATCAAAATTTGGGAAGATCATAATACAGCACAACTATAACAATTCAGATACCAAGCCCCCATAGGAAAAGCTACTGGACAGGCAGAAGTATAGCAGCAGCACAATGGCATCTAGCCAAGCTGAACTAACTTTGGCACAATATTTCACTGAGAGACAATGTGGTCACAAGCAAGTGAAATGAATCCTACAGTATGCTACCACTGAAAAAGCAATGCAAATTTATCTGCTTCTAGCCAGAACACAGCTGTAGCGCTCTTGCAGACTTTGACCGGTGTGCCAGATGAGCAATCTTGTATCCAAGCTGAAGTATGGGTGAATGGAGAGCCAATACAGGAGAAGAAATGGGAATGTGTGACATATGAAAGCCCATTCCCCTCAGCCGTAGTGAAGGCTTTGACCAACTTTTAAGCCAATAAACAGCAATACCGCTTTCATAACTACATCAAGAAAAATATGCCATGTAGTGATACTTGCAGCTAATTGCCTTAACATCCGTTTAAAGTGTAATACTGTTAGAAAAAGAAATATATATATAGTACATATATATATTTAAGTCAGTATAATAAATATTGTTTATACAATGAGAAGCATCACACACAAGTGGAGAACTGGCTACACCAGTGGCAGAATGCAACCTATCAGTTTTTGCTCCTAAAGCTCATGATAAATGTCGGAAAATAATAATAATAATAATAATAATAATAAACCCTAGCTGAAACAAGCTAGGAAGCAATGTTTAAGGAGCTCACCTTATTCTGATCAAAGATTAAAAGTCATATGACCACTATATACGCAGACATGGAGAATATGTGAGATGTAAGAGGAGCAAACCTTAATGGTGAGGCATCAATCAGCTGATCAGAATCAAATGGCTAAAAGCTGAATTTAGACTAGTTACACCTTGGAGAGAAAAGTGGTTTTGTCTAAGAGAAAATAACCCAGCAGAGAGGAGCTTATAATGCGAGGCAGTTACTACTTCTTCATCTTAAGATATAACTATTTTTCTAAGCTAAATTAGGGACTGTGAGAAAAGAGAATTACAAAATCATAAAAGTTCATCTAGTTCCATCCCCTTGTCACAAGCAGAGTTACCACTCACTAGAATAGGCTGCCCGGGGCTCCATCCATCCTGGCCATCCAGGGATGGGGCATCCACAGCTTCTCTGGGCAGCTGTGCCAGTGCCACATCACCCTCCGTAAAGAATTTCTTACTCACATCTAACCTAAATCTCCCCTGCTTTAGTTTAAAGCCATTACCTATCATCCTATCAATACGCTGCCTGATAAAGTGTCCCTCTTTGGCTCTCTTGTTGGTTCTACTTTGGTACTGAAAGGCCAATATAACGCCAAAGCCTTCTCTTCTCTATGCTGAACTCCAACTCTCTCAGCCTGTTTTCATAGGGGAAATGCTCCGGCCCTCTGACTGTCTTCCAAGCCTCCTCTGGATCCGCTCCAGTATGTCCATGCCCTTCTTGCGCTCGGGGTCCAGAGCCAAATGCAGTACTGCAGGTGGGCTCTCATGAGAAGAGCCAAGGGGACAACCATGTCCCTCGCTTCTTTAAAAGCAGTCCAGGATACATTTTGCTCTCTGGTCTACAAGCTGACATTGCTGGCTAACGCTGAGTTTCTCATCAACAAACACTCCCAAGGCCTTCTTCACAGGGCAGCTCTCAACTCATTCTCCAACCAAGCCTGTATTTGTCCTTGAAATTGCCCTGACCCAATTGCAGAATTTTGCACTAGGCTTTGTTGAACCTCATAAGGTTCACATGGGCCCACTTCTTGAGTCTGTCATAGTTCATTTGGATGACATCACTTCCTTTCAGTGTGTCAAATGCACCACTCAGCTGGGTGTTGTTGGCAAACTTGTTGAGAGTGCACTCAATCCCACTCTCTCTGTTATCAACAAAGATGTCAAATAGTACTGATCCCAGCAGCAGTCCCTGTGGAACACTGCTTGTCACTGGTCTCCACCTGAATTTCTTGAGCCACTGACCACAACCATCCATCCAATCTCTCACCAGCACAGTAGCCCATCCATCAAATCCATCTCTCTCCAATTCAGAGATAAAGATGCTGCAAGGGATAGTATCAAACACTTTGAATAAATCAAGATAGATGATGTGCGTTGCCCTTTCCTTATCTACCAATGCTATAACAGTTGTAGAAGGCCACCAAAATTGTCAGGCATGATTCACCCTTAGTGAAGCTGTGTTGTTTGTCACCAATAACCTGTGTTTTCTATGAACTTAAGCATAGCTTCCAGAAGGAATATGCACTGTACTTGGAGGAATCCTGTTCTGTACTTGATTCCAAGGAAAACCAGCTCACTGTAAAAGAAAGCGATCATATGAATTCTAATCTTTCTGATTTCAGTTTTCAACTTCTGCTATTCTTTCACCATTTCCGGGAGAGAGAAAGCAAGAATAAAAGGTAAACTCACAATTCCTTTAAAATTTTACACATTGATTACAGCCTAATGAAGAATTACTTGTTTTAGATATCACATGTACTACTTGATCAGCAAGGCTTGTGGTGATTGCCTCATGCATAATCAGAGGAGGTGTATATTGTAGGCCTTACTAGAAGGAAGGGAAGGAGCAAACAAGTCCTCCTTATTTTCAGTATACTTTATGACCCACCTGCAGAGATCATCTTAGCACACTAATCAATTTGTAGAGACCTCAGAAATAGCTAATGTCTCCATTGTTTTCAGCTGTTCTAGGAAAAAAAAAAAAAAAAAAAAAAAAAAGTTTGCATTAAGTTGCCAGTCTTAGCATGCAGATAACTGGGTGAAATTTAACAGATGTGACATGCATGGTCCCAATGAGACTAAATGGCTTATTGATCCTTTGCAGACCTAAACATTATGAAAGCCAGATCTAATGTGCATAGGCAGACAGGTCTGAATTATGATGAATTCCCAGTTGAAAACAACAACTGTGGCTCATGATAATTTGGGGTGGGGGAGTGTGATTAGGGGAAGACAGCAAAGAAATCAATGCAATATGAAATAACTTTCACTTCAATTCGTATAATATGATGAAGCATGCACCTGAGTGGATCATGTAAAATTTTGAAAAGTTCTTTATTGCATGTATGCTTCCATGCAGATCTATGTCCTTTTAGGTGGAATGAAAAAACCACTGATTGCCCCATGCTTTGTCTAATGACACTCATGAAAGTAAAAGATCTGAATCACAGACAGAGGAACAGGGGACAGCAAAGGACATTTTGCATTTTTTTTTCTGAATATACACCAATTAAAAAATAAAGTAAAAAGAGAATTTACATAGATATTTTGCTTACATCAAATTTGATAACTTTCAGGCCACAGACCACTCTTACCACATTTGTACAGTATCAAGCACAACAATGTCCTGGTCATAATGGAAATCCCTAAGATCTACTGTAAGGTATGTAATAAGTAATAATGCAGTCTCCTGCTGTTTCCTGTGTTTCTAGCTGCTAGGCTGACCTTCTTCTCTTACTGAACATGTCAGCTGGCTCCATTTGCTTCCTGAATTAGCTAAAATGGTAATCCTTAGAGATTATGCTACAGCCAGAGTAATGACAATGGAGAAACAGACATTTTGAAACAATGTCTAGGGTTATTTTTGTTTTTTTGTTCAATTGAACAATTTAAAGGACAACTCTTACCCTAAGACAATATGAAGCAAAACTGTTTTCTTTAAAAAAAAAAAGTTTTAGCAAAAAAATTACTTTAAGAAATGTGAGTTGGGATACCCACTGTGTGCTGTCAAGTCACCCTGTGCAATGCCATTATTGAAATCTTATTGCGAGTTTATCTTACCTGAAAGAATGTTTTTCCTTTCTAAAATAACTGCAATATGAAAAGTCTTGCAATCCTTCATCAAATTTTAAAAAGAAAGATAGATTAGATTAAAAATCTAATCAATAATCTTATGATATGTGGTAGAAAGATACTACTTGATAAATATTTGTTAGTTACTAAAGTTATTGGTTAGTAAAATTTTGCATGGGTATTTTATCTTGCAATACTCCTGTCATGCTATACATTAAAGCTGTTACATAGTGAGTCTAATTCTTTCTATTGAACTAAACCATGTTTTCCACATTTGTACTGCCTGCTCTTTACCTGAGACTCAGTAGGAAGGCAGTGTCACAACAGATTTGCAAGACCATATGACAGTTCAGGGAAAAATAAGATAAAGAAATAGCATACATCACAGCCCTTAAGATATGAGGGGTTTTTTGGTTTGGTGTTTGGTTTTATTTTTAGATGAATCTTAGTGTTTAAAACTCTGAAAGTGAGTTTACACTGCATATTTATAGCATTTCTGGTAAACATATGTCTATACTGGAACCTATATATTTGGATTATTTTTCCTATATCTGTGATGTCTGGAGAACATTAGGAAATACTGGTTTTGCACCATAAACTATTAACAATAAAAAATAAAAATACAGTTTTGTGTTTATTTATTAATGTTTTTTTTACATCATCCTCATTATGTCTGTAGCACGTCAAACCTTAAACACTGCCTAGTTAAGTATCTAAAATGATGAACACTTCTAGTCGGAAAAGAAACATACTTGAATCTGGACAACTAAAACATAAAATTCAATTGTTGAAGGCTGTAATTGGACAAATTCAATCCAGAAAAAAATATAGAGCACTCAACAGTCAAGGCATGTGGTAGACTCTCCCTCATTTAAATCTTTTAATCAAGACTGCATGTCCTAAAGATATGCTGTAGCTGAACCACAAATTGCAGGTTGGATGACAAAATTACAGACTGAAATTCTAAGGCCTGTGTTATGAAGGAGGTCCATTCCTGGCCTTAAAACCACTACATTTACATTGAGATGAAAGGCACTTCAAAAGTAAGTAGCACATAATTTCATTTCTGTGACTTTTGAAGTCAATGCATGTTATTGAAGGTCAGCCACACAGGAGGCACTCAAACTGCATTCTCTTTCTTCCAAATGAAGAGAGGAATTTACCTCTCTCATATGACAGCACTTTTCTAACTGTAGCAATAGAAGCCATGCTCTAAAAGAAAAACAAACAAAAAAACCCCTGATATTAAAAAAAATACTTAAAATAACTGAATGCTAATTAACTCATTCGCCATCAAAGTTAAGGGATTTTTATCACTTTACATACCTAATAGCAGGTGTGCATTTTCCTTCCCATTCACACAAAAAAGAATTAAACTGGATCTCTAATAAATCTCCCTGTGACAAAAATTGGCAGAACTACAATAATATTATAAGCACTTTATATGTAGTTCTGGGTGCATTACACGGGGAACCTGACACACAACTCAACAGATTCTCAACAAACTGAGGAGAGTTTAAGAAGAGCTATCAAAAAGCTTAAATAAATCCAGCGTAACCGTTTATTCAGAAGTGTGCTGACATGCTGAATTTTCATTTCAATAAGACACAAACTAAAAACGTCAAGAAAATTGTCTGTTAGTATCAAGGGCATAAAAGAGGAGGGCCTGTTTGGACTACTCAGGTCTACTGGCATCACTCACACTGAGAGCTACGCTGAGCTTTGAACTTCAAACCGAAGATCGGAACTTGCAGATGTGATGAAACACAGGCTGTGGAACACAGACCCCCCAGACACTCCAAGGCCAGAAGCGCGCCAGGCTGGGCTGACTCAGCGCTACGTGCGGCGTCAAGAGACAGCCTGAATTCCATGGGGTTACACAGGCCTTTCCTCCTGCTCCTGTTATTAGTGGGCCAGCACCCAGCTGACAGCTGCAGGCAGCTCATCCCAATTCAGCTGTCAGGAGGACATGGGGCCAGGATAAGCAAAACTGGCCTCGCAGGGGAAGGTGGGGTGCTTCAGAGAAGGCCTTGCCCATGTCAACAGAAGCATTCTGGAAGCAAACACCTCAGGATAACCTGTTCTCCCAGGCTAACCTCCCACACTGCTTGCCAGTCTCAGCAGCAGTGACAGGTGCTCATCTGTGCGTGAGAGATACTGCACCCACAAGTCTTCCATCCTCCCATACAGTTAATATTGTTTTCCTGCCGCTCCCAGCTCCAGTTTGTGACTGATGCTTACTATATTGACTTTTTGATATACATTCAAGCACACAGAAAGGGAAACTCCCACCTGAATCAAAAACCCAGGGACAGAATATGGCTGAAAGCTGCCTGTACATGCATGTCTTCAGCTCAGGCCAAGCCAGCGTGGATATGTCATTCCCCAAAAGCCTGCCACACTGGGCATCTCCTCTGAGCAGTGTAACATGTGCTGGCATAGTCCTCAGCATCATCTCCCAGGCCCAGCCACCCAACCATGCTGCCAAGCACCCCAGCACTATCATCGGCACACAGGCTGGGAACACAGACCATCCAACTCTGGCCGACACAGTTACCTTTTGCAGCTCAAAAGTGCTATGTTGGAACATGGGCATTCTCCAAATAGCCTGACTTACATAAAAGCAGGAGTGAAATCAACCACAGTAATATATTTAACATAAAAACAAAAAAGGAATTGGGAAGAAAGGAGTGAAACTACTAAGCAGTGAAAAATTAGCTTGTGGAAAGTTCCTCCAGTGAGGTGATAGGCACATTGGTTTAAGTATTTTCAACATGAGCTTAATTCTCTCCTTCAGGAAGTAAATGTACATCATGATGGGATGCCCTAAGAAGTTTCTCTCCTCTGTGAGCATCTGGGGGGAAAAGTGCTTAATCCTAAACTACTTACCTTCCAGTGCTATGACATTATCACCTCTGATCGTTCTTACAGTACCAGCACTATTTCCCTATTCCTACTCAACTGTTAACTAAGATGTCAAAGCTGTAATTTTCATCAACGAATAAAAATGGAAAGCATTTTTAACTGGCAGCATTACTCATTAACTTCAGAGACTCCCTTATCTACCAGTGAATGACCATCCTGGAGCTGTCTAACTGAGCCTGCCTTAGGGAGTTGCTCTGCTATCAGCTGAAGTAGCAGAACTCTTTGAAGTCCCTCTCTTGTAATGTCAAGTTAAAAAGAAAACATTGCCTCCAAGGAATTCTAATTAGAGTATTTCATTTCCAGGAACATAGCTTTATACTGACCCAACAGCTCAAGGTACAAACATTTTTTTTTTCTGACAAAAAGATAAATTAAGAAAGCAAAATATATTTTGAAATTATGTTTCCTATCTCAGGAGGCTTAAATATGCAGGGGAAAAAAATCAAGGTCAGATACCATCTCCAATATAATGAATTAAACTGTAATGAGGATTAAAAAACAGGTCATTCATCCGCTTTGCGGTTCTATCTATGTAAATAGTTTACTAAATTGTCTATATGAACAGCTTAATGGGAATGAAAAATAATAAAAATCAGTAACAGGAATGTCAACAATTTGGGTTACAGTTTTTGCTGCTGTAGTTAAATAAAAAACAGCTAAATAGGCTGTATGAAGCTTCATTTCTTCATGAAAGACCACTCTACCCTTGTTTTTTTAATCAAAGTTGGATAATGGAAACATATATCCAAATATCAAACATTATTTCTCTTGCTAAAATTTATGTAATTTAATTTGGCAATTTCAAAAAAATTCTAGCATTTTGTATATCTAAAGAAATCAAAGTAATCAACAGAAAGGTGATGAGAATGTGTGACTGCATGGACTGATTCTAATGAGCAGAAATAAAATTTCTGTGAGATAGTATTACACCTGTTTGGAAAATTCTTTTGACAACTTTAAAGAAAGTGAATCTGTGCCAAATGCTTCACAATCAATTTTATAAATATGGTTGAAATACAAAGATTCAACTAAGTCTATAAAAGTGCAATCTACACTGTTTACATTACAAGACAGCAATCTCATTTTTCTACAGGGAGCACTTAGTGTTAAATTATAAAGCAGTAATTTTTTACATAAAATTCCTACCGGGAAAAGATATAACCTGAGTATTACAGAGGCAATATGTCTAGCAGATTAATTATACACACTTAAGAATTCCAAGTTGCCTGTATTTAACCGCCTGGGAAATGCACATTCCAATGCATTTTTAATGCTGTATTAATCTTCAGTATTTCAACTTACCAAGACAGACAAATTAAACATTTTGCAAGAGTAGTGATATATCTTAGTTCTGTGCTACAGACATTCCCTGCCATGAAGATTTAAATTTTCATAAGGAATTCAGGTTAAATAGAAAAGACTGATTAAAGATAAAGGATATGTTGCTTTACTATATTTTAAATTCCATTAAAGAAAGAAAGAAATAGAAGGCAAAGAGGTGAACTCACTCATCACTTTCTACCTTGTTTAAATGACACGTCCCACTGAGTAACTCCCTGGAAATTCTGCCACACTTTCTACAGGCTTTCAGTCTTAGGACTTGCATGAAACTGGCATAATAAGAAGTTACGACTGCTTTTCTGAGTGTTTAGGAATACAACTTTGCTTTATTGTTCCACTGTGTAAAATGGGCTTGGATATCAGCAGGGGTCCTTTCCTAAGAATGTCACATGTAGAAGACACACAGGACAGCAGAACCCTATGTCACACTGCAAGCAATATTACGAGTAGACAACAGAGGAAATAAAGAAGATAATGAGAAAACAAAACAAAACAAAACAAAAACACTATGTTTTTCTGAATGCTTTTTTCCATGCACATGTCAACTGTTTGAAAGGGAAGATAACAGCAGGACAGGAGGAAATGGTTTTCAGTTGAAGAGGGGAAGATTTAGGTTGGATGTCACGGGGAAGTTCTTTACTATGAGAGTGGTGAGGTGCTGGCACAGGCTGCCCAGAGAGGTTGTGGATGCCCCGTCCCTGGAGGTATTCAAGGCCAGGTTGGATGGGGCCCTGGGCAGCCTGGTCTAGTTTTAAATGTGGAGGTTGGTGGCCCTGCCTGTGGCGGGGGGGTTGGAGATTCATGATCCTTGGAGTCCCTTCCAACCCAGGCCATTCTGTGATTCTGTGATGTTCACAGACCCAGATGTAAAAGGCCCAGTAATTATAAATTCTCCAGAAATTTTTACTTGACCTGCTGATAATACTTAACAACTGTGAAACTAATCAACAAAATGTACTTGAAAAGTAGTATTTAATAAAAGAATGCCAGAAGAAAGCCCAACATAAACATGAAATTTCCTCCAGCTTTACAAAATGATAGCCTCTTTCATGTTTCCCCACCAAATCCCTGCCCATAATGCTGCCCCAGAACTAAAGAATTCATTAAATATATCTACATAATAATATCTACAAATAGATATAAATATATCTACAAAAAGCCCTTAGCTGTCTCCTGAAAGTCCAGAAATACTTTAATCAGTGATTCTGGCAGGGTTTCAGCTGGAGATTGAGCTTTGCCATTGCAGTTCAAAAAGCTGTCAACTAACAGTACAGAGTTAAAAGGAGACTAGGAAAGTATAGCTAGAAAACCTAGATGTGTTGTCAGAGGAAAAGGAAGCAATAGTTATCTAAAGAGTGGATATGTCCAAGGGAGACATGATAACATTCCTTGTTTATGTAAAAATATGCATTTTCTGTAATTTAGTAATATTAACAGACATATTCTTAAACACCATTGAAAAATTTTACTTGGACACAGTTCGTTGTAAGATTTGCAAGAGTTTATGTGAACAGTTGAAGACTCTTCTATAACTCCTGAATTCTATTATAAAGTATACCTCCTCTGACCTGTGTGCAAAGTATGAAGATAAATTTATTGTACTACTAAAATTATATATCATGACATCCTCAAGTGTCCAGATCTTTCCTTTTGATTGGCTCTGATTTAATTCTTCAAGCTTGAACTTTGTCAAGAGGACAATAGGATGATCCTTTGAGGCTTGTTCTTTCTGGAGGTACAGATTAGAAGTGTGATCTTATTCAAAAAATGCTGCCATGTAATGAATTAAGATGTGGTATTGCATAATACAAAAATTGACTTCTGTGCTATTAAAATAGCCTTCTCACATTCACTTTGAAAGATAAACAAAACAAACAAACAAACAAACCAACCTCTAAAACATTATTTCATTTTTTAAAAAACAAATATTATTTTTTTAACTCAGTTATTTTAATTTATTCTGGATGAATGTAGAGATATGACAGCAAGTGAACAGATGTCTAATCCTAATTTCAGAAGGTTTCACAGTACTTAGCAAAATCTCTACCAATGAAAGGTTTGACACGTTTTGCATAGATAGAGACGTAATGCAGCAGGTTGGCAAGGATGAGAATTCCAAATACTTTCTTCACATTTCTAGTCAGCATCACAGGTGAATAAATCTTTCAGTTTCAGGTATTAGATGTGTGTAATTATAAAGCCTCAAAACATCAGTAGGAGGATGCAAAACCACAGACTAAGAGAAAAATGCCTACATGAACAATATGGTGAATGGGAAAGTTAAAATTTCCTGAAAAAGGTAGCTTTTGATAGACATAACATCCTATTCAGATTGTTAGGACTATTGCAACAAGGCCTTTCTGCATTTAAAAAATGTGCATTTTCATTGTGTATTTTTTCTCTATTGTAAATATGGGATAACATGGAATTCATGAAAATAACCAAATCTGGTACAAAATTATTTCCCTAAGAGAGATAAGAGAAACACCATTTGTCATTTCATCTAATGCACAACTCAAAGCCACTTACTTAAATGGTAAAGGCAGTACAAAAACATACGCAAGCCAGAACAGTTCAGTAGTAAAGTCTGAAAACATCGCCATTGCTGCAGGGGATATTTCCACCCTAAAGGATGTTGTCTGTAAGAACAAGTTCCTACACAGTACCTACCTAATATACCTGCAGGATACAACGTGATTTGAAAGATTCAGTGTTACATGAGTGATGCTTTCAAATAGAAGTTGCTGTTTTAGATAAATTTTCTACTGAAACAAGTTTTATATAGACGCTGCCTATCTGCCTCCTTAACTCTCAACCTCTAATAGCTTTGCACCATAAAACCACTTTCAACCAATCTAACACCAGGCTGCATATAGTCTTAGAGACCATTATACTACTACAAGTTTTGTGAAAAGAGCAGCTAGAAACAAAACAGTATAATTTATTTTTTCCAGTAAGGAAATGGTTATACCTGGAGACATTCAAAGCAGGCGACCCAGCACATAGTAGGGGGGGTTGAAACTAGATGATCATTATGGTCCTTTTAAACCCAGGCCATTCTATGATTCTATGATCACAGTTTTTAGGCAGTAATTGCCTCAAAAATCAGCATAAAACCAGAGCAGACACAAAATTCCCATGGTACACCTGAGCATCACAGACTACGTGAGAATTAGGCTGCATGCCTACAAATACATTGAGAAAGAACGGAGAAACAACCATCAGACATCATTGTTTTTCTCCTTGACCTCCTGCAGATTTGGAGTTTTAACAAAACTGCAGATAACGCAACAGAGCGCTCTGGCAGGCAACCCCTGTGTTATGAAAGCTTTCTCGAGGCTTCTCTACAGCTACCATGGAGAGGCAAAAAACACCACGGGCCTACTTATATTTCCAGCCCCTTTCTCTCTTGCCATAAGAAGCCCAGGTTCACGTACTGTGACTGAATCTATTGCAAATGGAAGGTACCATTATATAAATATAAGATATCCCTGACATTCTAAAAGCATCATCAAACCAATACAGCATTAAGAACAACGTGAGCTTAACGATTTATTTTGTTTTATTCATGTGCAGTAAATGATATGGAGTTTCAGTAAGCAAATGAAATGAGAAAAAGATTGGACCACAAGTAGAATTAGTGTCCCTTTCAATACAATTATACATGTAGCAGTCCATATCTACCTAGCCCAGCTTTCCACTTCTCCTAATTAAAAGCAATAAATCAGGATGTTTATTGCCATGTTTTGTTCTGTAATTCTGAAGAAAGATGTATTGACTTATCAGTTTGACATCTTCAGCATTAATTAACCATTGGCTCTCAAAAGGGCATCTTCTTCTAAAAAGTTTAACTTCGGGCCTACTATAATGCCTATTAACAGAAGCTTTTGGAATGAAATCACAATTACATTCACAATATATAGCAACAGAACTAATAGAGATCATGAAATAGAGATGCTTACATTTTGTCATAAAATCATGGAATCATAGAATCCTTAGAGTCGGAAGGGACCTTTAAAGGTGATCTAGTCCAACTCCCCTGCAATGAACAGCTGAATCTGGTTGCCCAGGGCCTGATCCAGCCTCACCTTGAAAGTCTCCAGGGTTGGGACAACCACCACAACATTAGGTAACTTGACCCAGTGCCTCACCACCCTCATTGTAAAAGACTTTTTCCTTATATCCAACATAAATCAACCTTCTTTGAGCTTGAAACCATTTCCCTTTGTTATGTCACCACAGATCCTGCTAAAGAGTCTGTCCCCTTCTTTCCTGTAGCTCCCCTTTAGATACTGAAAGGCCACTATCGGGTCTCTCTGGAGCTGAACAGCCCCAGATCTCAGCCTGTCCTCACAAGAGAGGTGTTCCATCTCTTGGATTATCTTTGTGGCCCTCCTCTGGATGCGCTCCAACAGGTCCATGTCTCTCCTGTACTGAGAACTCAAATCCGGATGTAGTACTCCAGGTGAGGCCTCACCAGTGCGGAGCAGAAGAGCAGGATCACCTCCCTCAATCTGCTAGCCACACTTCTTTTGATGCAGCTCAGGATACAGTGAAGAAGAGACTGTGCTCATAAAAATCTGTGCAGCAGACTTCAGCCATTGCTGAAGTGCACCACCCGCTGCCTCACTGCACTCACGTTCACTGGTTGGTTTCCATACGTGTTCAGCAAGAGTCGCTGAATGTCCGTGGTTGACATTTTTTCCACATGGAGGAATTCAATGACACACCTTTGATTCATACATATTTCCATGTCAGATGTTATTCTGTCAGACTGTCCCTCTGCTGCCACTTGCAACATATCAACAAAATGAAATGGAATATTGGCAAGAAGGCTAAACCTCTACTGCCATACCACCAACATCCACCTCTGACATTGTGGGCCAACATCATAAAATAAGAAGAATTACTTGAAGAGCAGCCCTATTATTTAAAATGTGGCTACCAATAACGATTGACGGTAGCATGTTGACACGACATCACATTTTAGTCAAACTTTGCAACTATTTTAAAAATGTGTAGAACCTCCACTGTGACAATGATTGAGAAACACATAATTACAGAATGGCCTGGGTTGAGTTAGAAGGGACTTTAAAGATGATCCAATTCCAACCTCCCTGCCAAGGGCAGGGAACCTTGCTACACCAGGTTAAACCTGGGGGAAAGCTTTCCTTGATAAATTTGATACAGAATGTTTGTTCAAAAACAAAACAAAACATAAAAAAAACTTAAATGTAGGTAGTTTGCAAAACCCTAAAGAAAAATATTTGAGTGCAAAGGGGAAAAAATGTGAAATAAATAGAGTATTTGACTATTTATCGCTTTAACAAATGTTTCTACACGAGTATAATGAAGTTAGATATTTCATTGTTTTATCTTAGTCCTCAAATAAAGAAATAAGGATGATTCCAAAAAGCAAAATAATCTTCACACAATTTCTGATGACATACAATCTAACTTTTAATTACTGCTACAAAATACAGTTTTCCAAGAAATCGACTTACTTAGAGTTTGTAAAATGATAAAGATAAATGGACTTGGATAAATGTTTAAAGTTCATTGAGACACACATATAAAAACACATATGCAAACAGAAATATGCATCTATATACAGAGAAAGAAAACAAATTATTTTCATATAGCTTTGTGATACTATTTACTAATAATCATGCAATCAAACATCATAGCTGTTTTGCTATGTTTCAACTTTCTCTCCTCAGTCTTTGAAATAACATGTATACACCAGAAAAACTATATGTCTACCCATGGTGTATTTAGCTCTACAGAAACAATCGTTTGTAAACATGTTTTTTTTTGTTGATGGTTTTTTCACTTCATTTGTGACTGGATACCAGACAACAACTGTCAAAAAAATCTACTCATTATGATGAACACAGTATTATTGGAACCATACTACAGAGAAAATGATATAACTACACAGGGAAATGAAAACTTATTCTTTGGAAATACCTAATGTATTTATTTAGCACCTCTGACATCATCCATTTCTATAGTCAGAGTATCTGCTACCAAATTAGGATGGGGTTTTCAAAAGTACTCAGTGTTGGTCAAATCTGCTGCCACTAAAGTTAATGGGGTCCAGATTCACAGATGGTGTAAATCTGCTTAATTCTATCAAATCCAGCTTTGAGTGTTTTATCACTAACTTCACTGAGTACAGATTAGGTCAATGCTGAGTCTTTTGAAAATCCCACTCTTTAATTCTTCTGCACACAATAAATTTAAACCTCAGTAATTAAAACGGGGGGGGGGGGGGGGGGGGGGTGAAGTAGAAAATAAAATTGTAGGTAAAATGATGCTACTAGCTCTGGGTAATTCTACTTTTCCTGTAAATGACAATCCATCTGAGCCTTTAATCATATCTTCCAAGGATAGATAACTTGTACATACTGTTATTAAAAAGAATCCTGGCTCTCACTCTAAGGGCAGAAGCAATATGCTTACTAATTCCCAAACAACTACCTACTTGTGAGCTAAATATTCTCAAAGCTATTTGATAACATCAGAGGAGGCTAGCAGCATGTACATACTTTTACTGCTAGATTCATCTGAGCCAAATTAAGACAATAATTTTATTCATCTCGAGATGTTATACTACAGATTCAGATTTGCTGTCAGTTCTAAGAAGCTGAAAATTCCTTTGCAAATGATTCATTAAAAATACAGACATGGACTTCTGACATAAAAGCAAGAGGGATTATATCCTTTGCAAAGGCAGAAACTTTTAGGGTCGTAAAATGCATAGTGCATAAGGACAATTGAACATTTTATGTGTGTTGTTAATTTTCACCTATACAGTGAAATAATGAGTCCAATAGCTTCAGCTTTGCCAAAATAGTTCCACTGGCCACAGGAAACGACAACAACAACAACAAACAAACAAACAAACAAACAAACAAACAAACAAACAAAACACCAACTTAAATGAATTACTGAAAGGTCAAAGATAAAGTAACATCACCAGAGGTTTCTGGAGGGTAGTTTTTCTTTCAAACTGTCTGGAAATATAAATTCTTCAACAAAGTTCCTTCCCTCCTCGTTTGCAAATCTTAACTCTGTATATAGCAATTATTTGCAGCAGAAGTACCTGACTCAAAAGAGGAGTAGCCAGCAGGGAGAGGGAGGTGACTGTCCCCCTTCTGCTCCGTCCTTGCGAAGCCCCAACTGGAGTACTATCTTCAGGTCTGGGGCCCCCAGCACAGTAAGACTTGCAGTTATAGGAACAGGTCCAAAGGAAGGCCAGGAAGATGATCAAGAGGCTGGAGTACCTCTCATATGAAGAAAGGTTGAGGGAGATGATAGGTTTGTTCAGTCTGGAAAAGGGTCTCCAGGGAGATCTCACTGCAGCCTTCTAGAACTTGAGAGTAGCTTATAAACAGGAGGAGACCAAATTTTTACATGGTCTGATATTGATAGGACAAGGGGGAATTGCTTTAAAAGGAATTTCAAGGAACTCCCAGTGCTGTCTCTTTTGAAAAAAATGTAATATCAAAACTATAACCACTGTGGGCTAATAAGTTTTCTTCAGTTAGAAGAACACTGTTCCTGTTCTGAACACCTATTTTACAGCTCAGCTCTGTGACATTTTTTCCATGCCAAATCTCTCCAAAGTGAAACAATTACGTGTGTCTGAGATTTCCATGTTATGAAGACACAGAGCATGATAGGAAAATTGCTTCTGAAGTTCCTATACTCATTTACTTAAATACTGTCAAAAAGTTAGTGGCATATCGTGATGTCCCTGGCAGAGAAAAACAAATTACTTCTTATCTGAGGCCATGAACATGAGATAATTTTAATCCCATTATTCCTTGAGACAGGAGTCTGTCTCACAACCTGTTTCACAGCTGGGATCGGATATTTTAAAAGATGCCGTCTTCTTTATCCCACTGGGTTTTTCAGTCACACACCTGAAGGGTGCACATGCATTTTCCAGTTTTATCATAAATACAGTTCAAGTGGTATTTTTTCTACTATAATCTTCAATTTCAATGCCCTTAACCTCTTACATCTCCATCTTTGCATCTTCTGTTTGATCAATGTTTCCTTTACTGCATTTTTCTCCACGAAATGGTAATTCTGTGATAGTTAAATAACATCCCTATAATAGTAATGCTTCAGACAATAGTTTCAAAGTCACAAAGCAGTTCTACCAAAGTTGTACTGTTGCAATACTTATAGAAAACTCAAAAATTGCTAGGTTGCTGATGGACTGTCATCATCCCTTACCATCTACTTCTTTCTTTACTAGCTTACATTCTCTCGTTCTTTACTTATCTGCTATTTCATTTTATAGACTTGCACTGTGCGTGGTATCATACACGATACTCAAGGCTCACAGGTTTCTTCACTTCTTATTTTCCTTCCCTACTTAGCAACTGAAATGACACAGCAACTATTTACTGCTGTGTTAGAAAGTGATAGAAAGGCAACCTTGTCACTCCTAAAAGCAAGAGACATCTTTAACACAGAAATTCAAAATGTACCATTTAACCTTTCAGGAAGTTGAAACTTCTTAAAGTTGTGACACAAAGAGGTCACACAAAATTACATCAGGAAGAAGTGTCTGCTTTTCATTTCTGAGTGTACCCTTACAGTTACATAGCTTGCTTTGAAACTAATGCTTTCTATATATTTCCATGGAAACAACAACAGCTACAAAGAGAACAGTAACACTATTTGATAATAAAAATTCTCATCTACAAAACTCTATCTTTCAACATAGTCACCACCATGTGCTATGCATTTTTCCAGCGATGAACAAGAACCAGCATGCTGTGCTTGTAAAACTGTGCACCAGCAGTGAGGTGCACACAGCTGATCCATTGTTTCAAAGCTGCTATGAACCCATCATTCCCAGGAAAACGTCACCTACGCAGTCCTTTAATCAGCCCAATGAGATGGAAGTCAGGAGGCACTGAACCTGAGCTATTCCGTAATAGGAAAGTCCAGCCAAGAGTGGCAATGTGCTCCACAGTCTCCAAACTAGTATAAGGTTTGGTGTTACTGTGTTGCAAGAGCAAAGCTGTCTTCTTCTCTGGCCTGACTCTGGAAGTTCAAGCATTCAGCTTCAGCTGATGTAGCAGTTATAGTTGGTGGCTTGTCCATTTGGGACCAACCCAGTAAAAACTTTGCACTATTCTACTGTTGTCACCGTTATTTCTAAATCATTGAAGGCAATTTCAGCCTTGTATATAGTTCCCTGGTCACGATCTGCAGATTTGTGCAGATGATCTGATCGAGATGGTCTTCATTTCATGCTGTGGCAGCTGTTAGAGGCTGTCTGGAACATGGCTTGTCTTTCACATCATTGTTGCCACTGCTGAAACTCACCACACACTTCCTCGCTGCGCTCACATCCACTCGTTGGTCTCGATCAATGTTAACTGTTGATGAACGTCAACGGGTGCCATTTTTTCTGCATGGAGGAATTCAATGACACACCTTTGCTTCATATGTACTTCCACACCAGATGCCATTTTGTCAGATTGTCCCTCTGCTGCCATCTGTCACATGGCAACAACATGTAATGGAATATTCGCAGGAAGGTTCAGCCTCTACTGCTCTACCACCAACATTCATCTCTGAATTCATGGGCCAATGTCATAAAATAGGAGGCATAACATTCAGAGCAGCCTTTGTAATTCTAGAGATTAATAGTTTCCTTGAAACTATGCTTTCAGATCTCAGGTAGTGCAGCAGCACATAGCAACAATCACTATTTCATTCTTCTTTCCATTGCAGGGAAACAAGAGGAGGAAGAAATTCAGATGAAAAGGAATCACATCTCCCACCTTGATGCATCCCTTGGTAAATACACATGTTCTACCAAAGTTGCTTACAAAGGGGAAGATATCAGGAGAAGATTGCTGAAGGTTGCTTTCCACAGGAAAAAGCCATTTAAATAAACTCCACTACAATGTTTGAAGGGATTTATGCACAAAATCCAGGACAGAAATTAAAAAGAAAAGAAAAAAAAATAAAAAAATCCCTCTCAGGCGTTAAATCTTTAATCCTTGGTTATTTGTCCAGCAAGGTGACAGATGGCAAATCTACTGCTATTATTAAAACTCTTCCTTTGCATTGGCATCTGTTTTCCCTGGGGTAAGTAGAACTGGGGAGTTTGCCTGACTAACCATATCAGCTGAGTCTAGCTATGACTTTCAGTACATCAATTTTGCATATAACTACATATCCTCCCACTTTTTCTACCGTCAAGTCTGCTAGTTACATATTAGGTTCCAATGGTATTCTGTTTCAGTCATTGCATAAAAGGAAGTCTGAAAGATATTAATTTACACCTATCTACATATTTCTAGTACATGAAATGCTGGCATAAATAGGTATCTAATATTACTAACCTCAGAAAACTGCAATTGTAGTCATGGAAACAAGATCCAAGCATCAATTTGAATTTTGAATTCAAAACGAATGATCATTAAAGGGAGGGTTAGTATTGACAAACTATCATACAGCTGTGTATTCCTGCAAGCGTATCTAATCCAACATCATACTAGAGTCCTAGATAAAAATGAATCTGCAGGAGTATTTCAATCTATGGGCACTCTGGGTTGGGGGGTGCCAGGATATTCTGAATGCTGGATTAGTGACAAAGTCATTGTTCAATAAATAAAAAGCAATATTCTATGCTTCAGAGAGCTGTATGTACTAACAGTTACTTGTGACAGGTAACAAGGGTTTGCTATGCACCTCAAAAGAAATAAAGACAATTTTATTTCATGCAAATACATAAACAATATCTAGGGTAACAAAAGTAGCTTGCTGACCTATTCCTCTTAGTAGTCCCTAAGTAGACTTAGTAGTCTAATTTTAGTTTCTTTGGTTTTTGTTTTGTTTTGTTTTGAACTTTTTTGAGCTATATGTAAACTCTAGTGGTGTGTGGTGTGTGTGACATGGAACAGCTCTCATTTCTTTCTTTCTTTCTTTCTTTCTTTTTTTCTTTTTTTTTTTTTTTTTTTCAGAAGAAAAACCTGCATGCAACCAAGAATGCTAACGGTTAAGGCTTCGCGTCACTTTCTTGAAAATGTCAAAATTGAATTTTGCTCTAGAAGATTTTTAACCACATTCCAGATTCCCTGGAAATTTTGTACACATTTAATGGAAGTATTTTTCATTGAGAATATTAGAATATTCAATATACAGAGAATATTAGGCTAAAATCATAAAGGACAATATGCTTTCAGACTGATGATGTGCATAATGCTTGAAATCCATCCACCAACACTAATACTGTAACCTGCTCTGCAGAAATGAACTGCTGGTATTCACTGTACAAGTGCATCTTCTATGCTTTTGAGGATAAAGCTGCTATGAAGTAGCACACCTTCCTGTAGAGAAGTGGGTAGATATATATTGTGTTAAGAAGAACAAATAGATAGAAAGCAGTCTCAGTGGTGTTCACTTTGGTCTTTGACAGAATGTGCAAGATTAACAGTGAGGAAGCTTAAAACATGAAAAATGCAGCAACCCTGTCTGCCACTTTTTTTGTTGTTGTTGTTGTTGGTCAGTGTGGATGTGAACAACCATGCAAGAAAGAAGAAGAATACATGTGATAACAGAAGGAAGCTATCTGTTGCGTACATCCACTGTTTTCTAACAAGTTCATTGTTTAATTCTAACAACTATTACTTGCATATTCAGATTTTCTAGACTTCTTCATTATAGATAATTTGCTTTCTCCTGCCATCTAGATGATTAAGCTCACTGGTTTATTTAAAATGAGTCTTTTGGCCTTCTGAATATTTAAAAAAAACTATTGAACAGTATGACTCAGGCATGTACCATAATTTTTCCAGCAACAAAACAAAAGGTCAAAGGCTGAGCTTAGAATTGACAAGCTAGCTGTGCAGTAAATCAATACCAGCCTTTGTTGACCACAGTGATCGCTTCATAGATAAAGGTCAGATCATTTAGAAGGTTCAAAGAATAGTAATGAAACCTTCTGCTTAAATCCCTCCATTTTTCTAAAACCCTAAAATAAACTTCTGCTGTATTAGTCCTTTACTGAACAGAAAGACAAAATGATAAACTATAAATCACTCAGTTACTAATCATACATGGGAAAGAGACAGAAATCATAATCTGTAAATTCACTCTAAAAGTTCCCCTGACACCAGAAATTAAGAGGATGATGCCTTTCCCTGCTGGCCTGAAAGAGTGATTACTGGTGCCGTGCTAGTACTGTAAAATATCACTTAATTTGGAATTCACCATGAGACTACTAATTGGCTCAATAACCAGAAAGGGAAAGTAGGCAGTGACAGTCTGTCACTCAAGCATGCTTTTGCTATCTGTTTAGAGAAATTGTGTGCATCCAAAAGGAGCTGTCAGAACAGGATACAGTTGCAATTAGCCAAGAAGAAGCAAGTACTGGACCAATAGTAACTGGACAGTTACAACAGACTTGGGTTTTTACCCTGCAAACCCATCTGTATCTTGCTGGCGTTTCCTACAGCACTGTCTCACTGTTCATCCTGTCAGAAAGCAGTGCTCTGACCCAGGTCAAACAGCAGGAGAAAGTTCAGGGCTAGGCCAAAAGACCGAATTTATATTGTAAATAGAAAGGTCTTGATGAATCCAGGCTAGTTCTGACACTCCTTTTAAAGTCACAAACGTGTTCATTGTCCACAACAAAAAGAGAGCTTCATGAATTAGGTGTCTGCTTTTGGAAGAGATGCATCTAATCTTAAAATAATCTGCTGTAAACCATATAATTAGATGAAGTTAAACCATAAAACATTTAGTTACCTGAATTTCAGAGTCCTCAATGGTTCTTGGTACAAACTCTGTAACTGGGGCTCCCAGTGTTTACTTTGTGAATGCATTCAGAAAGGCAGCACCTTGCCTGATTATTGTTACTGACCCATTAAACTTCTACAGCTTTCCACAATCTTCTGCTCCTGACCTAGCATTTTGATCAGCTTCCTGCCCACTGTCAGTTTCCTACTAGCAAGACTGGAAGCCACTTTGTCATTGCTCTGCAGGATAGGGGCTTTTGCCTGCATTCTGTCTCCATGACACAATCAGAGTTTTCAGATTCTGAAGAAGAAAACAAATGCTTTTCTCTCAATTTTGATAAAAGTTAGTAGCAGATATTTGTCCTTTGCTGGACAGTCCCTGGAATCAGGCAAGAAAATTAAAAAAATCTGAAGTTCACTCTAAGGTCAGAAGCATGAAGAAATGAATAACCCATGTATGCGCATGTTCTCAACTCATTCTCAAAATTCCTCCTCCTACTGCACTGCTATTGTTCAATGCCTTTTTGCCCATCCTGCCAACGCAATTTATTTATGATTTGA
The DNA here is from genome assembly GCA_030625065.1 of Alectoris magna. NCBI lineage: Eukaryota > Metazoa > Chordata > Aves > Galliformes > Phasianidae > Alectoris > Alectoris magna. Next base: position 100,167,184 of record CM060560.1, read on the forward strand.
AGGTCTTTCAGGATTGCTATCTTCTTTCTATAACAAAGTTGCATCTGAAATAAAAGTCAGTGTGTGAATTGATTCAAAGGTCCAACACACACAACTATTAACAAGATTAAAACAAGCCTCTTAAGCTTAGTCTTTCCAACTACGAGCCTGATGAAATCGCTGTTGTTTTTTTTCCCCCCCCCCATTTAAAAAACAGCAACAGAATTCATAACTTGAATATAGGATGGGTCTGTAGGCTTAAAACAGACATCATGCACAGATTACCCTAAAATGGAAACATTAATTTGAAAAGGGACAGGATTAGTAGTAATAAAAAAAAAAAAGAAAAAAGAAAAAAGAAAACCTTCCTGTGGTTTTCCAAAAGCATTCCAATGAGGTTACTTATGTTGCTTTGAAATTGGTTTGAGTTATGGGAAGGCCATAGCCTGGGACCAGCAGCTGAGACAGCAACAGAGATGAAAGTTTTTTAGCTTCCAGATTCGAGGGGGAAAACAGCTGCTCCAGCTGGTCCTCTCAGATCTCAATACTTACTACAGTGATGGAGAAAGCAATAATGTTTTGTGTCTCAGTTTGAAGAATACATTAATAAAAACAGTCCCTAAATTAAATAAACAAAATAATAAATCAAAACAGTTAATCAAGCTCCAGACTTTTAGCTCTGCAAATTGAAGTGGGCTAATTTTAGCAAAATTGGGTTCTGTTAAATCCTGAATTATTATCTCTGCGTGAAACTGACATTGCTGTGAGTCAGTACTTATTTTTACTTTTAAACAGACATTTGCTTGTTTTAACCACACAAATGTTAAGGCCAATTTTAACTGATGTACAGTAGCATGTATATAAAATACTTAGAGAAGATTCTTTTAGAATACTAGAAAACACAAATTTAATACCATTAAATATCAATCAGAGCAGATACAAAGGCAAGTGTGATATGAAGTATATTTTCTAGGAAAAATGGCAATAACAACCTGAGTAGATAGGACTGCAGATCTTTAAGATCAACAGCTCAAGAGCTGCCAAGCCCTCAGCTCCCAAGTGACTGTGTGATGCTGCTGCACTCTGTTCCAGGACCTTCACAAGGAAGTTGCTGAGGATGGAGAACATGGAGGATAGGATACAGAGGTTGCTCTGAAAATAATGCCTCCTAATTATTTCCATGGAAGCTACAACAGCTATGAAGAGAACAATTACAGTATTTGATACAAAAAAATCTCAGCTACAAAACACTGTTTTTCAACACAGGCATGACCGTTTGCTTTGCATTACTGCCAGTGATGAACAAAAGCCTGCATACTATGCTCACAAAAATTTGCATGACGAACCAGAACATGGCTTGTCTTTCATGTCCTTGCTGCTGCTGCCGAAACACATCACTCACTGCCTCACCATGCTCATCCACTGGTTGGTCACCAGAAACATTCAGCAAGCATCAGTGAATGTCAATGGGCGCCATTTTTTCCACATGGAGGAATTCAGTGACACAGCCGTGTCTCATCCACGCTTCCATGTCAGACACCATTTTGTCTGACTCCTCCTCTACTGCCATCTGTCACACAGCAACAAAATATTACAGAGTACTGGTGGGAAGGTTCAGCCTCTACTGCCATACTACCAACATCTACCTTTGATGTCATGGGTCAACATCATAAAGTAGGAAGAATTACTTTCAGAGCAGCTCTCATAAAAATAGGTTTTGGAAAAAATAAGCATTTTATTCCACACACATAATTCCAGTGACATCGTTTATTTCAGAACTTATCTACAACTACAAAATGGAAGCGCAGTTGCAGTTCTTATAGTTATAGTTCTTATAGTAAGTAATTGCATTTACTTAATGTGAATGTCTCGTTGGTTAACTGACGTTATTCAGACTCCAGAAAAAGAACAAAATTTTGTAAAGCACAGGGAGAAGCACCAAGCCAGAACCTCAAACTCAGATTTCCAGACTGAGTTTTCAAGATGTTCCAGCTTCCAAATGAGAATGCTGAGAACTGTTGAACTTAAAACAATACTTATCACACCAGTTCAAGCAGTTCAAGTTGTCTAAACATGAATACAGCAATTTGAGGAATATTCCTTCTGCAGTGTTGCGTTCTTGATCAGCAATCAAGAGTTTGCTAAGAAACACCTGCTTCAAAACACACCAATGAGTTCTTCAAAAAGCACCTGCAGCCACTGGTATTTTGCAGACAATTTTATGAAAGAAAATGCATTTCCAATCTGGCATTTTATTTTAATCTAAAAGGAAAAAAATCCCGTTTTAAAGCAGATTGATGATTATTTTGCTTGTGGAATTCTTTTTCTGGAAGAAAATGAAAGATGTATCTTCCCAAAAATCATAGAAAAACTTGAGGACTGAAATTCAACAGCTGCACTTGAAAGATGATATAATGATATTGCATCAGATCAGTTCAGGAGCATAAGAAAACAGCATGAGGGTTAATTATGCTTCAGAATTATTCTTCTTTCCTCAGCCATCTACAACAGAATCTCTCTCCATCAGCCAAAGACTGATACAGCTAAGTAGCTTTAAATGCTTATGTATTTTTGTTTTGTTTTATAAACTCATCCCTGGCTATGATAAAAGGTATGTTTTGAGACTCTTCCCCCCCCCCCTCCCAAATAAATAATTAACTAATAAATGCTCTTCCTTTCCTAGAAGTGAAAAAGCTGAAATAAATAACGGCTTGTATCAAAACAGTCATATTTCTGTTAAGTTAGCTAAACCCCACAGGCAGTTTTAAGTCAATATGAACTTAAAGCATAAACTTCATGCTCAGCAGGCATGAAAACATACATTTAGACAGCCACAAATTTAGTATTACTTGCTGATAAACTGTTTTTTACCTGAAATATAATCAATATTGTTTAATGTCAGAGGGTGGATAGTGGAATTTTGTCGTTCCTTACAGTTAAGTCAGTAAACAAATGAAAAAAGTCCATCTCCACAGTAAACTTCATTTAAGATCCATCAGGCAACAGATATGGCAAAAAACTTACTGTTATTTGACAAAGAACCTTTGAATGTTTAATTACACAACATACACAGGAGTCTTGATGTATGCTGTGATCAAATTTCCTGAAGAATACCATCTTCTGAAATGAACCTGCTCAAAGTTTGGGGCTTTTGCGTGTTTTTTTTTTGTTGTTGTTTTTTCCCCGAAGTAGGCTTTCATATACCATGCCAAAATTATCCTTTATTTCTTCCTTGTTACTAATTTATGTACTTTTCTTTTTAAATGGTGGCATCTTTGTGTCTATAAAAAAAGATTTTGTGCATGTTTTATTGCAGATGCTGGAGAAAGGAATTTCACATACAAGCCAGTAATACACAGTTATTCTATTCTTTCAAGTGGCAGGTGCAAATGTTTGAAGCTTTTGTTTCTGCAGCGTGGGAAGTGATTCATTTTTAGGTTGCTGTTTTTAATTAGCCTAACAGATTTCAGAAATTTTCAGAGCTTTCAAACACATGTTCCAATTCTAAAGCTTAAAGAAAAAGTCAGGAAAAACAAAAGCACAGCCTTCCTGAAAAATACAAGGTAAAGATTAACTTGTTTAAGGTAGGATTCTGGACCTAGTTAAGTCAAGAATTCACAATCATGGGCCCAGAATTCCTTTCTAGCCATTCAAAGTATGTTTCCTTCTAAGCTAGCAACTAGCCCCCCTATTTCAGACTCTTTTCACTTCATACTTTAGAAGCTTCCTGTATCAAAATGAGCAGCCCTGCTGAAATTTCACTGAGAAAAATTTATCAGAAAGCCTGCACAGAAGTAAGTGGCTTCATTACACCCAGCAGCCTGTGAAGTAGTATCGCCATTTATTTTAAATATAAATAGCAAATGGTGCTATCTAATCAGGGATCGCGATGCATTAGCATTAGCCAGAAGTAGAAGTGAAGAACATCCCTGAAGTCAGAGGGCAGGGTTCCAGGCAGAGAGAAAGAACTCCGAGACACTGTGGGAGCTGGGGTGAGCTCTGCTGTAGAGCACAGATGCCCTGCTGCATCTCCCCTGCAGTTAGACAGGGCTTCAGAAACAAACAAACCAAAACCAGTAGAGAGTCTCACACAAAGCTCAGAATGACCACAGAGCAGGTCACAGCCAGCAGCTTGTTGGTTCTCCTACTGTTGACTGCTACTCTAATTTTGTACATAGTTAAAACTGAATTTTCAGCATTTTCCACACTTAGATCTCCTCACTGATATTCCTAGCCAAACAGATATCATGGAAACTGAAGAACAATCAGTTTTCAACCTTATATATTCTGTTGTACATCCAGACACAGCAGATAAGGAATCAATATCAAAGCGAAGTCTCTCAATTAAGAGGGTGAGAATATTAACATGTCATAAACATCAATAACATTTGGTGTTAAAATACTACTCCCTAAATGAAAAGGCTGACAATCTGCAGGATCTAAGTCATTATTTTAAAATACATGTATTTCTTTCCTTTTCGTAAAAAAAAAAAAAAAAAAGCAGGATTTTAATCAAAACTTCAACACCATCATCAGCTACAACAAAATTTGTAGGCATTCTTACTCTGAAGTTAAGAAAATCTTCAAGTTTTGCTATTGCTTTTACAGATTCTTGTGGGCAGTGGTAAAACCAAATAATTCTGCCAGTGTCACACTACTGCTGAGTCAAATGCCTGAAAATAAATCCAAGCATTAAGAAAGTCAGGAAATACTGTTATTTGTGGGGAAATATGAGCTCAATTTGAGAGTTATTGCAGGCAACTGCACCCAAAAAATTGAAACATGGAGAAAAAAGTCATGGACTGGGAGATGGAAGAGGATAGCAGAGAGAAAATTTCTCTTACTTCCTTGTTTATCAAGAGGCTTTGCCATGGGAAAGCAGTTGAAATGGCCTTCTCATCTGACCTTCAGTGAGAAAAGAGAAATAGTGGATAAAACCAGATCTATGAAGTACTGAAAAAGGACCTCATCAACACTAGATGCCAAACCTAACAACCGGTATCACAACACTGGGCTCTGCCCAAGGTTATGGCCTCCAGATTTTCACTTTACAACATTTTGAAGATCTCCCTAAAAAAATACAGTTTCCAATTCAGACAAAGCAAACTGTTCTGCAAGAGGGTGATCTCGGTGTTACTTTTCTAAGAGCAGTCATGGAAATAACTATCTCTGTAATAAACTGATGTAGACTGAAGTTCAATAAACTAATGGAGAAGTACTTAAAGTTGATACCAAAGGTGGTAAAGGTATGGATTTTACTGATTTTTTTTTTTGTTTGTTTGTTTATGTTCTTCCAAAATCCACTAAAAGATTATAAAAGTAAGTGAAAGTGATAACCTAATTTATCATAGATGTTTCATTGAAATATACGCATTAAGAACAGGAAAAAGAAATCTTCATATGAGATATTAGGACAAAAGCAGCATTACAGTAATTATACATCAGAAGGTCTTACCTTTCTTCTTTAATAAAAACAAGCCTCCTAGCAACAACAACACAAACAAAAACAACATCAAAACTATGAAATCTTACAATCTTGAGATATGCTAATTATGCAGAGTGCCAACTCCATTTCCAGGCCTTACATTGAGAAAACAACACTAGGAACCTCTGGACAGCATGTTTACTACCAAAGTTTGCAAGCCATACAGAATCTAACTAAATTATCAGACATATAAATGTTTCACCTCTAAAAGAAGTCACATAAGTCACATAAAAACTAAATACAAGATAACCTTACTGGTTAACATATGGTATATGTAACTACTTTTTTTTCAAGTAAGTTGTATACCAAAAATTACAGCCATTAACAAGCATATTCATTTCAGAACTAACCATTTCAGGTAAATACTACAACTAACTCTCAAATGTTATACATTAAATATAAAGCCTACTCCTATAGTTCAAAAGGCTTTAATGCAATTCAATAAAATATTATAACTTAGGGCAAGAAGCTGGCAAATGAAACATCAATTCTGGTAAGCAGTGAGATTTCTTAATGTTTTTTACCAGCCCTGAAGCCACTTAAGGATTTTGTATAGAACAACATCATGCTTATATTGAAGATGACCGTTTTAGTACATTTTAGGTAATATCAAAAAGATCACTTACGGCAAAACCGCTTTCCACTCAAAACAAATTTGGCTGATTCACTAATTTCAAATTAAATTCCATTCACTAACATTCTGAATGTTCTCTTTAGTTTTTAATAGTTTGTTGTTGTTGTTATTATTGTTTGACAGATAATACTTTTAAATATTGCGGCTGTAAGTAATACTGTGGATATATTTTAGTACATTTACAGACCAACAATGCACATTCACAAAGGAAGAGAAGAATATGTTGACATGTGATCAAAAATTCACCAAAATGAGTTGCATCTCTATGGCTCAGGTCCCTGATTTAACTTCAAATCCAGAAAATGTGAATATAGTTGAGTCTTAGATCTCATTTTATTTTTCTTTCTTTCAACAATCTACTACCAGTGAATGTAGCTATTAAAGATTTGCAAATGAGCACTTTCTGTTCACTCATTCACAACCAACAGCTTATCATCATCTACATAAAATACATAGTTTCAGTAAAGATAATGAAACTATCATTAATTTCAATCAACAATGAATTTTCATCTCTTAGACCTCCATTTATTTCATACCTTGCCTGCAATTTGAAAGCTTTTATCGATGTCATACATTATATACATTTTTTTTACATAAATTCAGTAAAGATTTATGCAATGAATACATCTTCCAGTGTAGCTTTCTGATTCCCTCAGAAAGAAGCCACAATTTGTATATTAAGGCTGGAAAATGTACTTAAACCTCTGAAGTAAAAAGAAGATGATAATGGAATGCTTTCAGGGATTTTTTTTGTTTTGTTTTTTGGTTTTTGTTTTTTTTTAAGTAATTTAACACAAAACCTGTCAATTATGTGAAGAGCTTTTTCTTGTTGTTTATTGGTTTTTAAAAAGTTTAAAATATTTAGTATCTTTATCACACAATAAGGACATGACATAGACATAAAGACCAGGGCCACTTCAGGCTAAGCATGGAGAAGATGATCAGTGGTTTAATATAGACTGCAATTTATAGGATGTTCACTGTTCTTTTATATATGAACAAGAAAATTAGCTAAAAAAAAAATAAAAAATCAGGCATGCATTGCCATTTCTTAGCTTGAAAAAAACTAGGTACTGATGAGATTATGCATCACAGCAATGTCAGCAGCTGGCCCACAAGCTAACAGATGCTAACTATTCCCACTTTTGTAGGAAATCAACTCACAGCCAGCTTGAAAACCAAAGATTACTCCTTAATTATTTGAGGGCAGAATCTTCTTCCTAGATACAGCTTTTTCACCATCTAGACAGTCTCTAAGTGATAGCCAAGAATACTGAGTTTCATGGAGCCACAAGTCACATGACCACATTGCCTTTAAAAAGGCAACCAAAGTAAGTTGTTATGAACAGCAAACACAAACAGCATAGAAGTCCAAATGGTTCATTAAATCACTCAGAAAACAACAAAGATACCATGTTATCAACATAAACATTTGACTTAAATAAACACATATTTTAGCATTTGGGTAGAACTATGTATGTTTTTTACAAGACGATAGTTCAAATCTAATTGCACTCCTTCCAAGCATAGAATTACTGCTTTTCTATTTTGCTAGAAGATAACAAGAAGTATTAGTAAATTAGGAGCAGAAACAAAACTATTTTGGACATGCAGTTTGTTCTAACTGTTCCATACCTCTGCTGAAATTCAGCCCTGTGAAAGACTACGGTGAAGACGAGTGAATTGATCCATACTGAAATAACCACTTCAGCAAACACTCAAAAGCAAAAGAGTACCTAAGTATTTCAGCAAAACAAGTCATAGAATCAGAAAAATTGGAAAAGACCTCTAAGATCACCTAGTCCAATCCATACAACTGAATCAAATAATATTATAAAACCTTCATTGTTTCACAGAATTTAATATACTCTTTCTTTCAGACTTGCAAAATGATTCAGTTACGTGTTTTACAAATATTTGTTCACAAAAATGTGCATAAGGTGTTGAAGGGATTTTTATATCTTAAGGATTATTCTTGCATAGCATTCAGATTCAAAAATTGATTAATTTACAAATTACAAACCATTCATAAATAATAATATAGCAGAAATCACATTCAGTACATCACCACTGTCCTTATGATACTGTGAACACTTCAAGAGAAAGAGAAGCCAGAACACATTTCTTTTATGAAAGTGATTGATCTGTAACATTTTTTAACCGAGACCAACCCAAACATATTTGAGAATAACTTCAATACTTGAGTACTCTCGTATACCAGAGTAATAAATTTTAATTTTTCATAATTTGCATCAGAAATAGATGCCAAGCTATATGGCTTACATTTATTGCATGCAGGAGAGAATGTGCTTTTGCTGTTCTGCAAAGAGTGCTAAGTGGAAGGTACGAGACTTTCATTAATGTATCATATTCACTGTCCGAAAGAACTTGAGCACTGCACTTCTTTTTAATTAAAATGTAACACTTTATTCTTCGCTTTTGTTAATTTAGAAAGGATATGACTTCTGAAGCACCAAAGAGCATTAGAAAATGTATTTTCTGTAGTTCGCCCTGCAGTTCATCCCCTTGTAGTTAATGTGTTGTCATTCTAACAGCAGTATACAATATTTACTATTAAAAAAAAAAAAAAAAAAAAAGGTTTGGAAAGTAACATTAAGTGGAGCTTTGCCGAGAACATTAATGAAACAAAAGATTCACCCACTGAGAGACTAGTCTTTCTGGGTTAAAAAGAAGTAGCAACCCAAAGAGTGGTCAAAAACTGCCCCTTCAGCCAGTCTTCAGTGACATTCCACTGAAGAGCACAGTGCTGTGGACTTAGCCAAGCCCCTTCACATGTTGACAAATTATTGGGCTGCATCTTGAATTACTGGGGGTGATTTTCTGTAAATAGATACTTTATAAAATTATAAGGTGTTACAGTGGTTAAATCACTGTGTAAAATATATGAACCTGGGAATACTTCTACATTACTCAGAAGTACAGTGGAATTGCTACAAAAGCAAACTGGCCTACTAGCGTGTACTGGGCCTGCAGCTTCAGGCAGGCAAAACCTAGAGTCCCCTACAGTTCCACATGGAAACAGGCTATTTATCCCTCTATTAAAAGATTCAGCTCATTTACAGATCAGTGATTCTACAGAAAATATCCTCAAAGGTCAAACTGCATGTCATTACGGCTGTGCACAGAAACTTCAATTCCAACACCATGATTGCTTGAAAGATGACTCCTACGCCCAGGAAGCGGCTAGAAAGGCTGTTGCAATATTTCTATTCTTTGAGATGATGAAAGAGCAGTGAGGGATGATGGAGTGCATGACTTTAATATTCAGATTGTAATTTAGTGGATTTTGCATGAACAAAGCATTCTGAAATCGGTGACTGCCACATGGATCACTGGTGACTCAGAAAATATTTCAGTGGAAAAGATACACATAGGCCCTTGTTAGCATTTTGGCAACACATCATTGCTGTTTTTCTGCCAGATGTGCAGAAGCTGAACTGGCACAACATCATGCTACACACTGTACATCCTGCACGTATCTTTCAGCTGTGATTGCTCATGTATAACAAATGGCATCTGAGAACCCATAAATATCAGCAAATAGTTCCAGTCTCCTAATAGCTTGTCTCTTTTTTTAATTCGGCATTTTGTATGAATAACAATCAGGCCATTTCTACTGTTCTGAACAGACAAAATTGGCTTTGGGGAAGGACATGCACACACGCACACACACAAATACATAATTCAAAAATAGAAAAATGTTCAGATTGCTTTAAAAAACAAACACACCAACCAACCAACAAAAAACCAACTCACACCATCTGAACTGAACATATGCAGAACTTAGATACTGTTGAATAACTTCATATGTGTAACCACTTCCACCACTTCCAGGCAGGCAATATGACCACTTCCACATTCCAGAGGAAAGCCCAGACATAATCTGTGGCAAGTATTTCACTACTTTCATTTTCATCTGCATTGCTGTTGAGAGCCCAGCAGTATACATATAAGAAGTCTAAATGTTCTTCCATCCAGTGCTCAAGCTCACAAAATGTCACAAAATCTTTCCAAATAGAGAAAACAAAAAGGGTAAGGTTCATTATAGGATTTACAGAACAAAACATTCCTTTCACTCCCTGTAGCTCAGAGAATATTTATACTAAAAGGAAAAATAAAAAACACAAAAACCAGCACACAAAAACAAATAAGTAGTGAAAGAAGTCCAGTCATCCGAGTGTCCTAAAAACCACTAAATAAAAACTATAAAGCCAGCCTATTAATCCTCCAAAAGGACTATTATAGAAATAATAATTTATGCAACCCCCTTGGTTGTTCTGATGTCTTTATCTGTGGAAGTGCAGTGACCCCTAAACTTCTTTGACCTACTAAGTGCTAACAGATCAAACACTCATCAGCTTTTAATATATTTTCCAGATTTAAGAATTCTAATTAAATGCTGACTCTCAAGTTCTCCAGCGATTAATATTCCATAAAATTCAGCCAAATATTCTTAAGAGTCAGAAAGTATCAACTCCTGCGGCTTACAGTGAATATATTCTCTGCACACTCATACGATAATTTTGCTCCCTAAAGTCTTAGCATTGGGTAGTATCAAGTGATCAGAGAGAATAATAAGAGACATAGTAATAATACTTAAGTAATAAATCTCTAAGAATAATATGTAGAAAATTTTAATCTATAGCCTTACATACACATATTCCCTAAGCAATCTTTCTTTATACCCGAAAGGTGCATTTGATGTATCATATTCAGAAGTTTATAGCAACAGGAGGGATGAAGCGAAAATGCTGAACTTTCTTTCACCAAAACTCTGTCTGTATTTTTATCACACTAGCAAGGAAATAACTATTTTTAACATTGCTCCAGATGTAGCACCATTTCACAAAAATAAACATATTTAACTATAAATTGACCTACTCTATTGTATTAAAATGAAAATAAGATTTGATGGTGCAATCAAATGAAAGACTAAGCTGAACCAAAACAAAAAATAATTTCTGTAAAAAGAGATTATTTTCTTTGGTAGTTGTCTACAATTATCAAATCAAAGCTAACTGGATCAGTCTAACCAAGGACAGAAGTCTTTTCAGGTTTTACAAAATACTTATTTGTATTCATATTCAGTTCCGCAGGTTTTCATTATATGATGACGAAGAATTTATAAGGGATTCATGAGGAAGAATAAGGAAAAGATGGAGATGATACATTCAAAACCACTAAAATCTACTCTGGAGAGAAACTGCCATTTGCCAGAGTAACCTATTCCAACCATACTTCACTTCTACCGTCACAGGTAGTAAAATGTTATTTCAAGCTTGTCTCTACCTGGCAGAAAATAAATGTTAATAATGTTTAATGACTCATTTTCCAGTTAATCTACAACTTGAATACAAAAATAGTACACCAAGTAAAATCCTTCCAAACATGCATAGTTAATAAATCCACAGTATTCAAAATAGGGATTGAGTACGCAAACATGATTTGCAGTGTGTGCCAGTAAGTATTTTACCTTCTCATGAACTCAAATTTGATGACTGCTTCATTGGCTTTCAAGCCAAAAATTATTAGCACATTAGCAGTTTGCCAGAGGAAAAATAAACTACACTTTAAAAAGTATAACAACTAAAGAACAAACAAGTATGTATTTGAACAAAGTAATTCTACAATGTCAATAACCCAGTTATCTACAAATAATCCTGTTTAAAAAATACATTACTACTCTCATTTTTACTATGGAAAATGTATTCAGTAAAATAACGTTCAGAAAGTGATGAGTTTTTAGTCCAAGCAAACTTTAACAATAGAACTTAAAATAGAAAAATAAGCTTGAACTTTGGGATTTGATTCTCACTCACCCTACCTCCCCCAACAAAGAGGATTCTGAAAGCTTCACAGCCTGCCTTTTCCTTAGTGCCTCCTCTTGCTAAAATGAAACTAAATGCCCGCAGTTACTCACAATTGGTGTCTAAAAGGAAAACTGTTAGAGAAGAAACAGTGCTGATGATACGTAGTTGGGTGGACTGGCTGACACGCCTGAAGGCTGTGCTGCCATTCAGCAAGACCTGGACAGGCTGGAGAGCTGGGCAGTAAGGAACAGGATGATGTTTAACAAAAGCAAGCGTAGAGTCTTGCACCTAGGGAGGAATAATTGCATGCACCAGTACAGGCTGGGGGATAACCTGCTGGAGAGGAGCTGTGCAGAGAGGGTCCTGGGCGTCCTGGTGGATGACAGGTTGGCCATGAGCCAGCAGTGTGCCCTCGTGGCCAAAAGGGCCAATGGCATACTAGGGTGTATAAAAAAGAGCGTTGCCAGCAGGTCAAGGGAGGTGATCCTCCCCCTCTACTCTGCCCTGGTAAGGCCTCATCTGGAGTACTGTGTCCAGTTCTGGGATCCCCAGTATAAAAAAGACAGGGATCTCTTGGAAAGAGTCCAGCGGAGGGCCACAAAGATGGTGAAGGGCCTGGAGCATCTCCCCTATGAGGAACGACTAAGTGAACTGGGTCTGTTTAGCCTTGAGAAAAGAAGGCTGAGAGGGGATTTGATCCAGGTTTATAAATACCTGAGGTGTGGGGGCCATAGTGGTGAAGCTGGACTCTTTTCAGTAGTGCGTGGGGACAGGACAAGGGGAAATGGGATGAAGCTAGGGCATAGGAAGTTCCGCACGAATGTGCGTAAGAACTTCTTTACGGTGAGGGTGATGGAGCACTGGAATAGGCTGCCCAGGGGGGTTGTGGAGTCTCCTTCTCTGGAGATATTCAAGACCCACCTGGACGCCTACCTGTGCGACCTGGTGTAGGGAACCTGCTTTGGCAGGGGGGTTGGACTCGATGATCTCTGGAGGTCCCTTCCAACCCCTACAATTCTGTGATTCTGTGATTCTGTGAAAGCCTTCAACACATGACTTGCCACTGTATACCTCACACTAAGACTTAGTTTGAATATGCTTGCAGGCTCCACTAAGCATCCTTCATCCTAAATGTAAAAATAAGGTTTCCAGAAGAAAAGAAACAGCTGTAACCATATCCTCTTTTTCTAATGTACAGAATAAGCACTGCTTGGACGCCAGAAAGGGCACTTGAGTTTTGATATTTTCTCTTAAGAGTCCTCTTGCTGAAACCTGGACTTGCAACTATTTTCAAACCAATGAATTGCACCACCTTAGATGATATTAGAGGATGAAGTGCTTTCTGCTTTCTACGCAGGTGGCATCTTCTTTATTTCTATTTCTCCTTCTCTGTAAGGATCAAAAATAGGAAGCGCAATTAAGTCCTTCAAGAGTTTCATTTGAACAACAGGAAAATATACTCAACAATTAAACCACAGTATTCATGCTTAGTGTAAGAAAACCAGTAATGTGAAAAGAAGCTCTTCAAGATGATAGTGATTTCTACTGCTCTCTACCCAATACATCACATTTTCTGTGTCCAAAATATAAATTTATTTTTATTACTATTTAATTAAAACAGACATGTTTGATTTTTTATTTTTATTTTTTTTTCTCCAGCTAAAAACAGCCAAATGCATAGGGAATTCTAAGGGAAAAGGGAAACTTTCATTGAAACTGGCAAGCACTTAAGAGTGGCCTCCACTTGTGCATTTGAAAGTATCACTCCAGTAAATCCCTAATACAAATGAACACGAGAAATAATTCTGAACAACTCTGAAGAAGGATAGTTAATTGTTTGCTAACACTGCAAATGGAGAGGAAATTTGCTGAAGTAAATTCATCCTACCAAAAATAAAGCAATTAGTAATTGCAGACACTAATTTTGCTCCCAAAGGGGTGTGTGGCTCACTTGGGAGACCTGGATGTAACCCCTCCCTGGAGATCACTGTCTTATCAAGTATGTTCTTAGCTATACACAAAGGAAGAGCAATAAGTTTTGAAACTAGCAACTTGTCACATACGGCATTATTCTAGCTATTACATGTATTGAATCAGTTTTAGATTTACTGTTTGATTATCTGTTTTACAGATAGCCTTCTCAGGAGGTACTACAAAGAAAGAGAGCACAACAAGAGAGGAGAAATCAGGATAACGTCAGCAAGCCAAGGACAAAGGGAGGGGTGTCAAACAAGATAAAAACTAAAGTACTTTTTTTTTTGTGAAAACTTTCTCTGGATATATTTAGCAGCAACTACATCTTGGCAGAGTTCACACAGACTGAAACATGACTGTTTGTTTACAGCAGAAAAATGACATTGTCTAGCTCAAAACTGAGAACTGCTTGTAATGTTATGACTGAAAGGAATTATTTTTAGTTTGGCTTGTTCAAAATGGATAGCTGTCAGGAGACCATGCTTACACATCCTCAAATATTTTATTTTAATTCTGAAAAAAATTGTTTGGAATTGAAGAAATGCGCTTTTTAAATCCCTCAAAAATGACTCTTCCTTCAGATGAAAACTTAAAATAGGATAATAGAGAAATTAAAATATTTGAGGTCTTCTGCTTAACAAACAGATGCCTTCGAAAGTATTCCTAAGGTGTAAAAGACAGTCTGGTGAGTACTGTCATCATAAGCAAGTGGTTGAATCCATGATCTTAGCTGCCTAAGCTTAGCTTTTTGTAACAAGTTCCAGAAATAAATTACAGAATTCCAGAGCACAATACTGTAACATTCAACTTTTTATACACAGAATCATAGAATCATAGAATCATAGAAAGGCCTGGGTTGAAAAGGACCACAATGACCAACTAGTTTCAACCTTCCTGCTGTAGGCAGGGTCACCAACCACCAGACCAGGCTGCCCAGAGCCACATCCAGCCTGGCCATGAATGCCTCCAGGCATATAATATCATAAAGGGCATATTAGGGCTCACTTGGTGTCCAAACTGTTTTTATGTCACACTTAAAAGCAAACAAAACAAAGAATACATATCACTTATACTATCCTGAATGAACAAAAAATTTTGACTTAGCAACCTCAATATCAAGAATGACCCTAGAATAAGATGCATCATAAAAAAGATTATTGATGCTACGTGAAACAACACCTTCTGTGCAAAGGTATAATAAGATAGCATCAGTGGTAACTACACAGCAATCTTACTACATTTTTGTCAAATACTCATCATAATGTGGAAATAGCAGCATGTATACTCATTGCTTATGCACTGACATTAGTTTCTTTCAAGACACTATTGGCACAAATGCTTAACCTTAAGTCATCAAACTTGGATCTTTATTTGTAATATATGCTATTAATTCAATGATAACCAATATCACATGAACTACGACACCGAAATAAGTTAAGAAAGACTAAAGGCAAATATTACTTGCATTGGCATCCAAACCAAGGTATTTTTTAGACAGGCTTTCAGAACAATTAAATATAGAAGAAAACTGAAAAATCAGAAGAAAAAAAAAATAGAAGAAAACCTGCTACATTACTAAGTAAGATTAATCTTCAGTAACTTTTTTTTTTCTTTTTTTTTTTTTTTTAACTCTATTGAATGAAATTACAAATATCTAGTTCAATATTTTAGAGACACCTTTCACAAATGGCCCATATTACAGATATGGACAGTTTCAGTGTCCTCTTATCCTAAATCAGCAGCACATAGCATAAAATTATTCTCTATTACATTAATCATGAATAAAAATCACGTGTGTTTCAGGTTACTTAACAGGGTGAAAAAGAGACCCAAGCGATTAGGTGTTCTATCTTCCGTACCCCTTTTATATTAAAAACAATCATACTGGTCTCTTTTATTGTAAAGCAGACATGAAGCGCCTTTACCTGACATTTAACATGAGTGAAGGACTTGAAATATGAATCAATACTGTTGAGATTTTTCTCTTCATTCCAACAGATGATGACAAATCAGACGGAAAGCAGTTGCACTAAGTTGCACACACACTGGAACTGCAACCAAGCTCAGTTTTTCTGTACTTCATGGCCTGCAGCATTTATATAATATCATCAATTTTATATTATTATAGTATCATTATCAAAATTCAAAACGCATCACTGAGATTCTTCAGATGTGAATGCTACTCAACCTAAATGGCAACATGTCGCAGTAAAGCATATATTTTTATAAGAAACCTAAGCAGTAAAAACATGAGAAAATCTTGAGGTAACATTTCTTAAAAGACAGCATCTCATCGAAGAAGGAAACATCTCGTAAATACAAAAGGAACAGCTGAGCCAAATGAAAAGTCAGCAAGGAAGCTTAAGGGACATACATTTAGCAGAGATAAAGAACACATTCTCAGTTTGAAAGTATATGCACAGGTGCATGTGTACACACATATACACATCGAACATCTTTTCTTTATGATACCATGCTTTACTCTCCAGCTGCAGACAGGTCACCTCGCTAAGAGAGTGACAAGCCATCACATCAACATACAATGTCTGTAGCTACCCAACCAAATACGGCACACACTCTGAATTGCCAAAAATGGTTTCTGCAAGATGAAAGTGCATCTGAAATTGCTAGTTGAAAATTCTATCTCACGCTCAGTGAGCAGACAAAAATTACTGAACACGTTGGAAAACGAGCACATTCAGCTGTATCTGCCCTGCATTATTTTACATAAATATTGGATTTGGGATTTTGACAGTTCTTATTTGTGCTCTTTGACAAAAATGGTCATTAAGTTAAGGGAAATATGAGAGACAGCAAGATGGACAAAAACATACATTTGCTCTCGTAAACTAGAATCCACTATATGAGGACAAAGCATTAGCCAGGAAAAAGACGCATCAAATTCTCTTGAGATTATTTCATACAATAGTGTCTTCCAAACTTTAATATCTTGCTAGGCAAATTTTTAAAGCAGAGTAATGAGAAACAGGCTATCTACTTGGCCCAAGATGAGTACCAGTCAGGTGTTAAGAGCCCAGTGAGCAGAGCTGCAGGCACCTAAATATTCATAAAGTCATGAATTCAGGAATGTTGATTAGTAGGCAACAGACTTCCAGAAATATGTTTGCCCAACCTAATTATCCCTTTACTTAAATGCCTGCTAAGGTAATTTTGAATTGTCATACATGACAAGCATCAGCGTACAGCAGAAAACTCCTAAGTGTCATTAAATACTCCAGCCTTGGACCTTAACACTCACCTTTATTTGTAAAAACATATTTAACAAAAATAATCTATCTACTTGGGACAAAAACAAACAAGAAAAAAAACCTCATTTATTACCTGAGCTACAAAATCAAACTGAAACCTGACATCCAAGTTCTAGGTTCTCAACCTTGCTTACATTAATCAAAGCTTTACAAATCATTTTTTTTCCTCAGTGTCTACTGTCCACAAAAATTTGTCTTTGAAACACTGGGGAGAACAATTTGGCATCAGTGGAGTTAACTAACTAAAATTCATGCTAGCCTTGCTGGCTTCAGAATGATTACAGAGTTAAAAGACAATAAAAATGCTGGCAAGTGTGAATCTGAGTGAACAGACCAACTTACAGTGGAATTTCTGTGCATCGACTTTCAAAATGTGACTGCACTCTGAGAGACAACGGTGTGTCTACATGACAGTACTCAAAGCAGCGTTCATTCCCTAGTTCCAGTTTAAATTGGGGACCAAGCTCAGAAAATGTCTGAGACATGGAAGAAGAAATACAACAAACTGATAATCAACATAAAAATCTGTGAACACATTAATTAATATGTCAGCTACTAAGACAAATCTTTTGAGTCTTGAGAGAATGAAAGGAGCAGTCATTATAAATACTCTTATTAGAAAATGGATGTTTCCAAAATCACTATTTGAACTATTATTTGTTAACATTAGATTTTGGATAAGCTAGCTCTCACTGAATGCTCACTAAATTCTCTCATGTAAATTTCACTCGTGCTAGTGAGAAAACAGATTAAATGTGAAATTAAAACTGAAGATAATAAGAAGAAATGTAAGATAGTATTAAATTGGAGGAAGACTTCAAAATATGAATAGATCTATTTAATAGATGAATGGTTTCTTATCTAAAAAAAATAATGCTGGGTATATTAAAATATGCTATGTATACTAAAACAATGAAAAACTCTTTTTTGTCCAATTACAAATATTCTAAGAAAAAAAGAGTTTAGACAGCTACTTCTCTGCTTCTTTATATGCTTTCTGTCTAAAAGCCTTCCATCTCCTTTAAGGTGAAAAATTATATATTTTATTCCCAACACTTTAGGAAAAAAAAAAAAAAAAAAAAAAGGAAACAGAAAATAAAGAAGAAAGGGAGGAAGAAGCAATCAGCAGCAAAGCAAAAATTCCAGAATCAGCTGTCTTTTTGCCTGGAGGGGAAGGAGAAAGTAAGTTCTGGTTTGCTTTTCCCCTTCCTCGTTTTTTATGAGTAATTGGGGAAAGTAACTGTATACGACTATACATATTTGATGTTTTACATATTAACAATTGGACACCCAGATGCCGAGGTGAATATCTAATTTTCTAGGTGTCTTCCATTGCAGTTATCACTCAGAAATGTTCCTACATTTTGTTTTTGTTTTGTTTTGTTTTGTTTTAGCATGCATATCAGTGGCCCTAACAAAGGCCAGGAGAGTTGCTGGTTGTTTTTTTTTTAATCACTGCATGGCTGGATCTCATGAAGCTTTCTCTCATTTTCTTAATTCTCACAGCATAATCCTCCCAGCAAGGGGCTATTCAGTAAAACAATTCACTCTGTCTTTAAAAAGATACGTCAGGAAGTCAGATGTTGCATCAGGCATCTCCTAAACCAGACCACCCTCCTAGCCACCACATTAGATATCATTCCTCTGGAAGTTGCTACTAAAGTACTAAAAGCCAAGGCTATAAAAAATTGGTTCCAGTAGACAGGAATGGAAATATCTGACTTCCTCTTGCTGTAGTACACAGAATCAAGACTTTCCTGTCATCTCATATGAGCCCGTGCTGCGTAGCCAGACAATGCAACTGTTCTAAGAATGACCTTGTGAGCTCTGGGATTATATCGAACTACCAACCCAAAAACATACTTGTTTATGTGCAAGTTTAAATTTTTATTTATGAATCCAATGGGAAGTATTTTGCATATAAGTTGAACTCTCTGATTCCATGGACTAGTTTTGTCTCTTTCCAATAGACTTGCCAAAACCTCCAGTTACTATTTACCGTAATCAAAATATCACACTTCATTTTTTCTGTCCTTAAATTCTTCCACTCACACTGTTTTGTAACACAGTTGATGGCACTGGCTTCAGCTCTGGTTTTTCTTTCAGTCAGCTGCTTTTTTAGCTTGGCTTAAACCTATTACTATGCTACTTCAAAAGGCATCAACTCTGCGATGATGCTTTATTTCCTTTTTGCTCCTTCATTAGCAGTTCAGTTCTCACCGACTTCATCCATCAGTGATCCTCTCAATCTCTGTGTGCTTCTTTCTGGGTTGCTCTCAAGAAATAAGCGCACAAGAGTTTCACTGCAACACGCCAACTGTCCTCAGTCATTCAATGCCTGACTAAAATAAACACCTCCTTCATGGCATTTACTAATTCCTAGACATATACTTCACTGTCATTACAGAAAAAAATGCAACAATTTGAGAAGTTACTCCATTTAAGAAATTCCACTTAAATCTATTCATTTCTGTAAGTGTCCGATAAGATCTGTCTTTTTAGGACTTCATCTCTACACATCATATACATGCTGGTAGCTGTGTGTCAACCAGGCACACTACCAAGTCCTGGGAACACCTCACTAAATAACAAACAACAGAAGCTGTTTCTCTTCAGACACGAAAAGTTACTACTGGCTGCTTTCATACAAGATAGTCTTCAACCTAAACAAAGCATGATGATACAGGCAAGAGAAACGGAGGCCATCTCAGAGCAGCACATCAACTAGTAATAACTCTACAACAAGCCAAAGGGGTTGAATCAGACATAAGAGATTTGATGGCTTAATGTGAACTAAAGAATTGGATTTAAAATGCCCAATTATAGTTTGGAAAACATTTAGTGGAATTACATATTCAGAATGATAACCAAGGAACAGATATGTGAAGAAAGCTCTCTGCTGAGATGCATCCCCAGCCACCCATCTTTGCTGCTGAAGCTTCAGTTTTGCCAGATGAACCATGTAAAGAGCCAAAGTTAGTAAAACAGTCAAGTCAGTGGCAAATACACACATGAGGAGAAAACAAGCTTACATTTCTTTTCTAGGAATTGGACAGTCTCACCATCAAGTGAAGCAATTTATCATTACCAGTTTCAGAGTAGTCAGATAAGATAACAGCTTCCTTACACTTAAACCGAAGCTGTAGCTGAAGTTTTGGAAAGTGGCCCATAAAGCTAACAAAAATTGATGCAGGTCAAGATTTCTGAGCATGCAAGTTCTTCTACTCTAAACATCTAAACAAAACCTATTTCTGCTTCAACTTGCAATTTTCATTGCAAAACAATAGTTGCCATCTACTTTTAATGAAAAGGTAATAACTGCAACTGAACCAGCTTTTAAGATATGAATAGCTGATGCTATTCATCATTATATTATCACTGTATGTCTGCAAATGTGAATTTCCCTCCGGACTTCCCTCATTTCAGAAGGAACGGGCCAGGAATACTTGCATATGGAATAAATTTTTACCACTTTGCTAGCTGTGTACTAGCTGAAAGCTTCACAAGACTTGGAATGACTAGCTTAAGGCTGACGCTGTTTCAGCTAGAAAATGCATCCTTGAAGAAAGCAACCAGCATCCAACTGGTTGCAGACGCATTTCAAAAGACCGAAGATTAAGCAGAGGACATATGTGTACGTTCACTAGCAAAATCATTAAAACTCCTCTCAAGAAAGAAAGACCAAATGACTTGGAAGAGAAGCCTTTTAAACTAAGCTATATAAATGGTGATTAAAAAAAACCCAAACAAACACCTAGGCACCCACATTAAAGTACATCAGTTAGGCTTAATATTCAGAGACGGTTAGGGACAGCTCAAATTTGACTAATACACTACTCCCAAGTTTTTATGTCTACAATGTGTACATTTTGGGCTGAATCCAGTTTAGGAAATCCTCTCCCACCAGAGAGCCTATTTACTTTGCCTATGAACTTAGTTAACCTACTAGATAAGACTCAGGTGCATTTACAATATAGAAGGATCTAACTGTGAAACATCCATGTTAAATTCAAAGTTTGGTAAGAAAATAATAAAACTATTATGATTTCTTTTTACAAAAACATAGAAAATTAAAAACCTGGAGTCTACAAGATTGATTTGCATCAAATTTTACAGTTTTAGTACAAGTTCCACGAATGCACAAAGAATTCATCTTGTACATCATTTGACAGAGGTGACAACTTTCTGACTGAGGTGACCAGATTACTCAAACATCCAAAATTCCATTAGGATGAAACAAAATGAATGTATGGTCTCTGAAATACGTCTTTTTTTTTTTTTTTAAACACCAAAGTTAGATTGGACATATACTGTAGATTATTACATGAACAGCAGAAACTAATGGTTCTTCAACAATTATCTGCTGAATATATAGAAAGTAATCACTGGAGTTGTTCAATTGACAACATGCAAAAGAAGAATTTGAGAGCTACTAAGCAAAATAGGCATGTAAAAACTACAACAGTACCACAGAAACAGCTCTTTTTTCACAGTGAAATATCTATATTGTAAAATGACTTGGGTATTTGGGTTCTTTGATGCATGCTTCTCCAAGATTTTAAAATACACTATTATTATATATATATATATATATCTAAGGTGTACTATATATGTGTGTGTCCGTACATATGTAGTCTTGTCAAAAGGATTACATGAAAAAGAAGAAAACAGAAAATCAGGCTTCAGCTCCTAGCAAGAACTTTGTAAGTGAATGAAAAAGAGATTTTCAATACAATCCGAGTTACAACTTGGTACAGATTTCACAGTCGGGGACAGGACAGTTGGTGACGGGACAGTCAGTGACATTATCCATTCAAATAAAACATAAAAGGGAAAAAAGTATGTTTGGTACATCACAACTCTCTTCCATTACCTGTAATTATGCATGTTCAGACCAAGCTGGGAACAAAATATATACTAGAAATAACAGTTAACAACATGTTACAAGGCAACAGAGTCATATACTTTGCAGTACAAGACATTCTCTTCAAGTGAAAAACACCAACCATACCACTATCAGGATACAGGGTTTTGTCTTACACTGCAGAAATTTTAATCAAATGCAAGTAAAATTGGGTACATTAAAAAATAAAATAAAATAAAATAAAATAAAATAAAATAAAATCTGTTCTTGAAATGTTTCCTGATAAATTCCATTCAAAGATTTATCCTTTTGATCACATACTTCATAACAACAAGTCATTAGTATGGGTGTTCTGGATTAATAAGGTTAGCCCTTAGTTTCAACACCAAGCATATAATTCTTCATAATTTTTTTGGATCTGTATTAAAAAGCCACATCAAAACCTCACATTTCTAATATTTAAAACCTCTTCTTATAACTTTAGTCAGGTTTTATCCACAGAAATTTTCTATTCATATGTTGGTGCTAAAATTCAGTCTTCAATGGAGAGATTCCTCTTTCCACACCACTCACAGTATAGATTTTTTACTTCTCAATTTCACTAAGCTAAGATGCTCTTACAGTCTCTCCCTTACAACCATGATTAATCGTTCTTGTTGCCATTCTTGCAGCTCTCCCTAGCATCACTAGTAGTCTCAATTCGTGTCTCATGTGAGATAAAAATTGTATGCAGTATTGCAGATGAGATCTCACATACACTTTCAATAATGACACAAACGCTTCCTTAACAACTTAACAGAAACCATACAACATTTTTAAGCTGAGTGTCACCAGAGATCAGTCATCTTCTGAGATCTTCATGCACACTCTTATTTGCAGTCACTTTAAACTAGTAAGGTGATTACTCATATTTGTCATTTCTGCTATTCACCTTAACTGTAGGACCTTCTGTTCATCATTCTTGTGCTGGACTTCATCTAATACAGAATGGAAAATTATTTTCTCTTTTTATTGGGTAAAGTCCTAACACAAATATTTGTAGATTCATACCACCATGCAAGACTGTCAAAAGACTGTATTTTAAAGTTAAGAGAATGTCAACTAATGACAGGATTATATTTCTTTCCCTTAAAATATACTATCATTAAAAGGAGGGAGGGAAATATGATCAAGTATTCAGCTGCTAAATGAAAATCAATATACAAATATAGCAATTTCCGATAGAACACAGCCCCTTTCCCTCTCAGTTCCATTCAATAGTCCCACTGTCATATTCACTACTGAAACAAAATCCCAATGGCAAGGATTATGGGGTGTCCAGCCTTTGCAATGCTGGTTTAATCTCTTTTTCTTAATACCAAAATGCAGCAGTTTTCATCAGATTGCTGATAGGGGAGTAACATATTCAGAATAGGATGCAGAAAAGCCATCGTGCTGAATAAAAAAGCTCTAAGTCAAGTCAGCATGTACAGCAGAAAGCTCTCTGTCATTAGGTAAGAGAAATGCTGAGGAAAACAATCTTAAACCCCATCACTAAAGCAGGCATCTTGGGTCCTCTATTTGTAGGGGTGATCCTAGCCAGCAGCTTACAGAGAAACAAATTCATAATAATGGATCATTACCATAAACCACAGACTAATTTAAAGACAGGCAGGTCCTTCGGGGTTTGCTTCTCTGCCTAGAACATAAAACCTCACATTTTTAATGCTGTCACTGCTGTAGAGCAGAGGAAGATTTGTATGTAACTTCACCTCTTTACAAGATATAATCCCAAGACATGTGGTGCTTCTCATTAAAGTCTACCCTAATTACTGGTTTCATAAAACTCACCCTGTTCACTTTTTGAATTGTCCCATCTTCTGCTGCTGCAACTCAAACATTTTCAATATCAGACATAATGAAAGTATCACAAAAAATGTGTAAAATAACTATTTCTTCTCACATTCAAAAACAGATTCATTTTTCACACCAGAAAAACAACAACAACAAAAAACAACAACAACAACAACAAAAAAACAACAAAAAAAGATATCTGCTACTATTACATGGTTTTCGAACTCTGCTTTTTAGCACCAGACTCTTTGTAGCTTTCCCAGCTATTGCAAAGGGCTAAAAATACATTTTGTTTCTGCTGCAATGAGCAATGTGGTTTCCTTTTAATGTAGATAATTTTCTAATTTAAGCATCTAATTTCACTTTGAAATTTCAACTTTCTCATTAAATCTTTCCGTGCTGGAAGAAAAAGAATGCAGATCTAAGAAAAAGTATCCACTCCCCTACTTGCAAAAACTCTTTAGACATTAAATTACTTCTAGAACAACTGTATTAAACTATCAAAGTCAATTAAAAAAATCTCCCTTCTCATTTTTGTCGATCTGAATGCTCTTCTTCCTTTACAAAAGAAAAACTGCCTGATAAAGAGATGTTATTCTTACATTTGATTTATTTTATTCACCTTTTAAAGAGAACTGAGGTAATTGTGTGACTTTCAGAAGGATTTATTTTTTGTTTGCACTATTATCTCCCTGTGGAGATATCAGATTTTGCTGTCTCTTTTTCTCCAGAAGAGCAATAGATGGGCTAGCTACACTGGTAGATCTTATTTCTGAGTTGTCCATATTCCTTTGTCCATCAACTGAAGCTCTGTCTGCAGCAGTATGCTCGGACCAAGCCTCCCTTTTTTTCCCAGGCTGCTACATAAACTTTTCAGTACCACTGGGATCTCTCAACAATTGCTTGAAAAGTTAATCAGTTTCAATGTTCCTTTCACACTCCTATCCAATCCCGACAGTTCCTTCTCGAGATTAAAAATCAGACACCTCAATAGCAGGAGCCTTGCCAAGAAGTTTCTCAATCAGCAAAATCTGATCTCTAAACACAGTGAAGAGATCTTCCTCTTGCCCACTGTGACTAAATCCAAATGAATTAATTAATCTTTATGTAATGCACCTGGCAAACAAAACAGCTATTTGTCCCTGCAGTGAGTGATTCTATGACTGTGGCATGGTCCCATGATTTTTTCTTGTAGAGGAAACTTTGCTACTTTGTCATCCGTGCTGTTTGAAAACACCTGTCTGCCTCCTAAAAGCAAGCTAAGTACAATTCAGTACATATAGATCTCCTTTTAAAGAAAACAGTTTAGTCTGGAGTATTTTTAGTACTAGTATATTGAACAAGGAGAAAATTTGTAAAGGATATTGAGTGGTCATAAGTGAGACAGTAGTCCTTCATTACCTGTTTCAGTAGTAATCAACATTGGCATGCATGGCCATTCAAGAAATGAGATAAGGACAACACCTGCAACAGTGGAACCTGCAACATTGCAAGTCTTTAAAAACAGATCAGACATTTACCAGGACAGATATGAGACTAATTCAAGAGACGTGTCTTATGATTCTTCCTGAACAGCTGTCATTCATTCCCTGTTTCCTGTTGGCACTTTTTTTCCAGGACAACCCTTCAGCTTGCTGACAAATATGACCCTGACATGTTCCCTCGCAAAGAACATAGAGCTTTCAAACGCTGCCTGTTCTCTTCTGCCTCGCAGACAAGTTAGTTCTGAACAGCCATGCCCACAGTTACCAAATGAGAATTATAACTTTCTTTACAATATAAAATAGTCACAACAGCCATGTTTTAAATATCCATGCTAAACATAGTGCGCCCCATGTCTGCTTAAGAGGCACATAAGACAATATTCTCTTAAATGTTCTAAAATAATACATGAAATGACACGTTTTGTATGTTTAACTCAAATAGCTTCCTATCAACTGTTCTAGATATGTGAGGTGCTAAACATATCAAAGCGAATATAAAAATCTGTAAATAAACCTCATGTAAGGAGAGAATAGAGCCATTACTTAAAACAATTTATAATTCTCAACACAAAACATTTTTTAGCTTTTTCCTTTTCCTACTGGAGGGCCAAGAAACTGGAAACATAACTCAACATTTTGAACTGTGGGACAGCACACATACCAAGACTTGAAATTTGAACTTAAATTCATGTAGCTGCATTACATATTCTCACGGCATCCCTTCCAAGTCTCTTAAATTTATATTATAGTCAGCATAATAACTAAAATACAAGGATTTGTATAATGCTCTCAAGTTCTGTTAGTATGAGATTCATAACACTTGGTTATGAGTTATTTATTAACTTTTCTTTACCTCTCCTTAATTACTCAACTTTTTGTTTTACCACTCTTTATCTTCTTTTTCTGCACTCTGTATGTACATACATGCCGGCTGCCCTTCTCTTAAAAGTTCTTACAAGAATCTCTTCAACACTTCAAAGAAGCTCAGTAACAGTAAAAAAGAAAGAAAGAAAGAAAGAAACGAACAAACAAAAAGTGGTAAACCTGGGTTTTCATCAAAACACCAGAAATATTCATTTTATGGGGGGATGGCACATCCACCTTGGACAATTTAAAGGCTGCAAATTGATTCTAATTGCACCATTGCATAGGCCAGACAGAATGCGAAACCGTCACTGTAATCAGCAAGTTCAATATAATATTTAAACACAGCAATCCACCCATAGATTGGATGGGGCCCTGGGCAGCCTGGTCTAATATCAGATATGGAGGTTGGTGGCCCTGCACTCAGCAGGGGCACTCAGCAGGGGAGTTGGAGCTTCATGATCCCTGAGGTCCGTTCCGACCCAGGCCATTCTAAGATACTATGAAGTCTCAGCTTTTATGAGGTTTTACTTACATTTTATTTATTGGTTCCACAGTGATGCAAAAAGAAATGCTGGATGCTGTCATTGTGAGATATTTTGCCAGTATGCAATTTTTTTTCTCATTAGTGATAGCTACTCAAAAAAAAAAAAAAAAAAAAAAAAAGAGTTCCAATGGATTTCCAGTGCAAGTGCTTTTCCGTAATGCATCTCTGACACCAGCATTACTTAAACACATGAACTAAAACTGCTTATAGAAAATTAACCTACTCTATATTTTAAATTTGACAATTCAGAATATCTTTGTCAGTGTTTATTATTATTAAAAAAAAGAAAAGAAAAAAAAAAAGTATAGTTCCATTATAAAATACTACTGGATATAACATTGGAATGAGTGCAATAAAGCAAACTTCACTGAATTTTACTTCTGGGGTCAATGACCAAGATAATGACAAAAGATTGTTGCCTTGTCGCAAATACCACTAGTGTAGTGCAATGCCTTTACTTATTTATTGCATGCTGTAAAGTGATTTGGTAAGAATTTCATTGTGTACTTAGGTTCAATTTCACATTTGTTTCCACCCAGTGGTCTGGCCCAAATACAAGGTTAAGAAATATGCAAGCAAAACCTAAGTAGCATGTTTGATCTTATAAAAATTCATGAATATTGTTACCACATGCTTTCTTCACACACAAAAAAGAATCTAAATACCATCTGTGCAAGATAGCCTAATTAGGGGGATTAGGACAACGTAAGTTCTGTTAGCTTGCATGTTCAAGTGCCTGCTCCCTTGGCCACTCTCGAAAAGCCGTAAGTGAAGAACACAAAAAGGACAGCAGCACCCTATTGGATCCAGTGCAGACAAACCTCACAGAATTTAGTTGTCCAACTCTACCCACGGGACCTTGTGTCTTTTTTTCTTTTTTCTTTCCTTGATGTATAATGCTTGGCCCAGCACAAAGCTTGTGAATAAACTTGGCACTAGATGAATCACATTTTAATACGTTCAAATGATATTCCGCAACAGACCAGTATTTAATGGCTGCAGCACACTACGGGGACCAATTTTTCAGGATTTGGCACCAACAATAGAAAACTAAATGATAAAAGCACATAAGTAGTTCTTAAAGAAAATAAATGAGGTATAAACATAAGTAAAAGCTGTACTGAATATATAAAAAGAGTTTGACTATACAAAAATCCCAAGATCCATTTAGAACCAAATAATTTTAGAAATAGAAGTGATAAATGTACAACGCTACCTTCTATTAAAACTTAGTCACTAACTAACAGGCTTCACCATCAATTTAAAACTGTTTCTGTTTGCAACATCATTTTTCTTAATCGCGGGATAATTAATGAATGCTAGTAACAACACGCAACCAAAGCCCTTAAAGGAAAATCAGATCTTTGTATTTTGAACACTAATTCTGACAAGTTCCAACAGCTTATATTACACTAAACAAATTGACAGGAAATTTTAGGGCTAGATCTTACTCAAAGAAATGTGTGCAATACCTTTCTTTTTGGCTCACCAAATAGTTACAAACAGATGGACTTTATTTATTTAACTTATTCAATACATTTTTTCTTTTTTTTTTTTTTTTTTCTTTTTTAAACCTTTCCTGTAACAGCTGCTGTTAGTTCTCTCTGACAAAAAAAAAAAAAAAAAAAAATGTGATACTGGTCATGAATCACAATCATGCAGCCAGACTGTTTCTTGACTGAATACATGTGTACATCTTATCTATCTCAGACTTAAAGATTTGTTTTCTGAAAGCATTTTCCAGTTTGAAGCTAAGCTAGAATTCTTCTGCAGCAGTAGTACACATTTCCAGAGTATGGAAATAGTAAACATGATGCCTATTGTCATCCCAGTGGTATAGCTAGGAGAATGCCATACACATAGTCAAAGTAATATACCGTTTTGCAAGATAATTTGGTAGAAAGGGAACTTTTGGCCTCCAAAGCCCTGCAGTTACATTCCCAAGACAGGATCATTTGGGTGTTCAGGTAAAGCCCAAAGACCTTTTGAAGGCTCTGTTTAGTAATAAAGATGATCACAGAAGTACTGTAATTAAACTGGAGGAGGAAATGTCCAAAGTCAGTAACCACTGAGTTATTCAATGTGATTTTAGCACTGAATGTAATTGATTTTCACTGTTATCACATGCTTAGTAGTGCAGCACGGCTGTGGAGGACCAAAGCCTGACTATATGGAATAAAGTTTTAAAGTGATTTGGTAAGAATAGCTGTCCATCCAGCTACAAAAAAAAACAAAAACAATCCCTAAACATAATTTCTTTTACTACTTAAGCCAGGTTGTAAAGTATCTCTGAAAAATAACGGCTCTACTAAATTTACTACAATCATATGCTTTGATTAAAATTTCTGTAATTCACTAAAACCAAAACTAAAACTTGTATCAAGAAAATATTCAGTCACTGGTCAAGACAGAATGAACAAATTTCTCACAGCATAATGATTTTTGGTCTTCCAGCTGAGCTACATAAATACTGGAGAAAAATAAGACAAATTCTATGATTCTATGAAATACTATGTCTACATTCCACAATGTGAATAGTAGTTGCAACATATTCAAAATCATAGCTCTCACTTGTTAAAGACTCAGACTCCCAGCCTTTACATTTTAGTGCCTTCTCAAACACTGGCTTCTTCAGTGAGCTCGTGTTGCCAACAGATGCAAGGATGCTGCTTACTCAGTTTATGAATGGTTGCCAGAAGAGATTTGCTGCTTCAGGCTGAAGTAAATTAATCCCAGTAGAGGAAAGGTTTATTTGCTTCTCCAATAGTTTGAAGGAAATACTTATGGCACAGTTCTGGGCAAAGCTAAGGACAAATGAGCAGCAGAGACAGCCATGGAAAAGCCAGCACTCCATTGGAATGATCTTCCAAGTCCACATTACCTATAGGGTATTCACCTCAGAAATTCCACTTAATCTTTGCAACACACTGCTATTTGCTCTTTAAATGTTTAAAAAGAAAATTGCTACTAACATTGTATACATACATTTAAAGCCAAGGGCAGAGCTTGACAGTGAGGGCAATAAAATCTAATAAAGTGTAAGCTAAAGAAGGTTGTTGTTTTTTTTTTCAAAAATTAGAAAAATAAAATGAAGATAATTTTGTCATCAAAGATATCTTTTAAGATAACTGCTATTCTTAGAAAATTTCTTTTATTTTTAATTTTTTTATGACCATGCAAAATAAATTAACAAAGGTTAACAACTTTATGTCCATTTTCAATACCTCACCTAGAGAAGCAGCTCATTCTATACTGCTATAGTGAAGCCTTCCTTACTGTTCTGAAAGCCAACTCAATGCTATAGAGCCAAGGTGGCACCACATTAAAATTTTTCCCTGCTTGTCTTGTGAGCCAAAGAACTGCCCAGAACTGGGTACTTACCATGCTGCTTCCCTCTTTATCATTCACCTATGGTAATATATATGTTAAAATATGTAGTTTATCCACATCACACAAAAAAATTCTAACAGCTTGAAAAAGTCGTCAGAGAAAAGTTTTGGGTTTTTTATTGGGTTTCCTTTTAAACTTTTTCACACAATTTATTTTTTTGAAAGATGTTTTTAGTTGAGTAGCCCAAGTCAGCAACACAGGAGGGAAATAAAAAGAGCTGACTAGAAACTCTACATGTTTAACAGCAAACACTCAGAAAGAATACAACTATCAAGGGATCTCCAAACTGATCTTTTAAATTGTAGGTACAGCATCTGAGAAAGGACTGCTTTCCAGAAGCATGATTTCCTACTATGCTGATCAGTAGAAGTATTCAAGTGCTAAATTGTAAGCTAAGCAATACAGATTAACTTTGGCTGCTTTGGGTGGGGAGTTCCATACTCAGCTGTTCATTTTCTTCATGCATACATGAATCTGTATGCATAATACACGGATTTTTATTACACCCAAGTAACAGTTCCTATGCAAAGTACATATTTGTACAATATTAAGCACTGCAATGTCAAACTTACTTTCTCTTCCAGAATTTTTTCAGCCTTTTTTATTTTTGGTCCAGCTTCAACTTGCACTTTAGTTTTTCCATGGACATTTATACATACAAACAAACAAATAAACAAAATGCAACAATGACAACAAGACAATTAGAACCACTGAGTAAAAATCTCTGTGGGAAAGCTTACATTTGGGAGGAAATGGAAATCAAAGTTCTGTCTGCAGCATAACTTAAAGGCAAATTTCAATCATCAGTGGCGTGGATGCAAAAACATAGTAATGTTTACTGGTAAATAAAATATTATTACTCATAGCCAGAACATTCTGGAATATATATATATTTTTCATATAAATATATATGTGTGCGTGTATGTACAAAACTTAACTGGCTTTGAAATATCCACTGATTCAAGCCAGTACAAGATTTACAAACCTGCTGAAATTCATTATTTTTAGCTTAACTTAATTTTTAACTTTCTACAGAAAAAAATAACCTAGAAGTGAGCTGGAAACTAAGTGTTTCTCTTCACTCGCTGCCAAGCATACTTTTCACTTCTATTTTTCACCCATCCTAACTGAACTTAATTATTACAGTCTCTGCCAATCTAGGTTTCCTGTTTTTTTACAACTTCATATTATTATTATGTCCTCAGAAACATAGCATTAACAAAGCTCTCAGGACAGATAAATGAACTATTTGTACTTGAAATAATATGCTAGATTTCATTTTCTCCACAACCGTTGTTTGTTAAGAACCCCACACTCATGGCTATGGGCCTTGGCAGGGTCTAGTGGCAATGTCGAGCGCTGGTATGCAAGCCCTGTCGAAGTAGCCAAAACAGTAAATAAGGCTTGTTTTATTCTGCTACTGACAGACAAATCCCCAGAAGGTACAGACACAAGAAGTTCACTATAGAACGGCAAACACTGGAGCTGAATTATTTACCATGGCCACAGATTTGAATGAAGAACACAGAAGTAATGCATTGTAGACTTCTCCTTCCCCTCTCTCAAAGGTCAATTTATAAGGGATGGAATTAGGCTTAATTCATCAAGCATTTACAAGAAATAGTCATAGGAAATTAAACTCATGGACAACAGAAGCGTGGGAGAATTTCAGCACATCTCCCCAGTGATCATCTCTAGTAAGTCATCAGTTCTTTAGTATTAATAATGTACCACATTTCCTTTTAACCATGTTTCTAAGTACCACATTTAAATTGTCTTAAAAAAAAAAAAAAAAAAAAAAAAGCTAAAAAAAAAAACACCAAAAAAACAACTATATGTTTACTTCACTAGCTGGCAATTCTACATTGAGGTTCCCGAGGCTTCTGCATCTTTGGGAAAGTGGACCCAGCAGGCCATCTAAGTAATGAACCAGAGCCTGAGGCAACAGACAGTCTGAAAGACTCAAGGATGGTGTAAAGGCACTTCAGTTTGACTCCAGGCTGTACGCTTCATATGCCTTTTTGAACTCTCTTGAATATTTAAAAAATGCCACATATTATAATTCTCTTTGTTGCTTCGACATCAGCCTCTTCAGCTCATCTCTACCTTTAAATCGTTGGAATACAAAAACTTCCTTGTAGGACTAGGCTAAAGGTCAACACTGTCTTGAGTCAGACCCCGCTAGTGGTGAGTTGAAGATCCTTAAGTTACACCTCTAGCATAATGATTACTTTCCCAACATAGAGAGCTCAGTTTCCGGCAGCCAGAAACTGTGTATATGAAAGTGTTTGCATCTGGACTCACATATTTAGTAGCCACTGAAAGATCTATCCCTTGTAGTTATTTCCTCTTGGAAATTGTACCAATATTGAACCAATGGAGACATTTCATCAGGATAGAAGAAAAAGAACAGGCTGAGATTTTTCAATTCAGTCAGTAATTTTCGTCGGAGTTTCTCCAGAACAACACATCAATTAAGCAAAATAATACATCATTCTTAGTTTAATGGGAGAGACAGAATAAACACAAAAATAATTTTCTGATAGTTGCCTCAGAAACCATGTGATTTTTAAAAAATACATTCTAATTAGAAGGAATAACTAAAAAGGAGGATTTTTTTCTAGACTGTCCCATGCAGGATGTCAAAACACAAGGGCTGAGAAAATGTATGTTCCACGTTCATGCCCTTAAGCCTTTTCCTTCTGATAATAACTACTTAATCTGGTCAACTGAGCTAAGTCTTAATTTCCTAAGCATTTCCAGGAGAAAAAATTACCCAAGCTCCTTCTTGAATATAGCTTTTAAAAAACATTATCATGACTGTTATTCCAAGGAAAAAGCATTTTCTTGGAAGTACTTAGTAAAACACTTCTTTCAGGCCTTTGTGCCAATCCTTATACTAAGATCAGATAATAGAATTTTAAGTTTTATGAGGTAATCATTACTATAGGGAAGGACAGGTGGAATATAGAGACAAGATAAAGGCTTTTCATCATATAGAAAAACATCCACAGACAAAATGTAAAACCAAATTAATCAAGCTGAGCTAACAGTGAAAGTGGTATAATGCTTCACACAGCAGAATGTTCCCAGTGGCCTTCCAGAAAAAATAATTTTTTATATATATATATATATATATATATATATATATATATATATTTTTTCCCCCTAAGTGTTACTGTCCAGTACCTAGAAGTTAAAACTGAATAACTGACAACACAGGCCATGGCAGAGCTGTTGGAGCTCAATGGTCTTTAAGGTCCCTTCCAATCTAAGCCACTCTACAATTCTACTGAGTTTTAATTGAAGATGTGCCCTCCAAGTTGTACACAATCTCTGACATCTCATGCTAGAATACTGTGTACCGGAGAACTAAAACAACTGAAAACCTTCCATAAAATCCCCCTTAGCTCAACAGCTATTTCTGAATACTAACTACGTCTATTCTGTCAAAACCAGGACCTCTTCTGTTCCTTTCTAGAAAACAATTTTTTTTTTCTTTTTATTTTTTTTTCCCATTAACAACACAACTACTTCTACCATCAGTTTATTCACAGTACAGAAGAACATAGGTGTCACATAGAGATTCCTTTAGGATAAGTATAGTTTTAAATCAGCATCATCTGGACAAATTCTGAAGTAAGGTCCTTAAGAAGCAATCACTAAGCGGAAACAAAGAAACAAAAATCCTTCCAGACCTTTCCAGAGTTTTAACCTTCCTACAATCTTGCCATTGCCTCTCGGATTTATAGCAGGCAACAGAAGAAAGATGACAGTTGTCTTCCTGGAGACATGAAGAGCTACTAAAATGCCTTATCAACATTTTGGGGAAGACCAAATTCCCGCCACTTCCTCTCTAGTTCCACTCAAATTGTGGGCACTAGTATTAATTAAAACCAGCCGGCTAGATTTATAGCATGAACTCTGTTTGTTGTTTTAAGTTGTTGAATATCAATTACCTTATTATTTTGTGATTAGCATGAAACATGCATCTATGTCTTCTGGCTTTTGGCAGCGATTTAAAAAAATTCAGTAACTTTGCATACGGCTGTAAAACAGCATGTTTCCAGGCATTTTTAGCGCTGACTAGAGCCATTCTCAATCTGCTCAGCAGCATGAAGTTAATTAGGAGAGGCATGAAGCTTATGCCTGGGTGCAGATATCAGCAATGGAGCAAAATTACCCTTTATTTATTTATTTTTAGCTTCAGCCAATAACTACCACTGTATCTACATTTGTTGTTATGAAATGCCTCCACTGTTAACCAACAGCTTAAGCTTTAACTTTTCATCTTATCCAATTTTCTAAATCCTTCAATGAATGCAAATTCATGAACACGGGCAAACAGAAAGAGATGATTATATTGAGCTCAAGAAGGTAGTATAATTTACTAATTCAAAGGAAATCCAGTTTTGGACACAGCCTTGAGATTCCTTTATCAACTATCCCTTTCTGAGCAGAGTGAAACTATCTTATTGACAGAATGCCAGAGCAAGCTTGTGTTGTGATACATAGACAGCTTACAAGAATATCCACATGAAAGGGAATTTCCCTGAATATTTTGCAAGTCTCCAGTATGAGCTCACACAGAAGAAAATAGAAATATGTTGGATAAATGGATTTCCTCGAGGCCCAGCCTTCTTTCCTTATTGTAACAAAATCACAGCAGAAGTGAAGGTATAGGATAAAGCAGACAGGAGTATCTTTCTACCAGTCTCCCTCATAATATATGTCTTTTCTTATATACCAGGTGAGGGGTTTAGTAGGAAAGAGGATGCATTAAACAAAGAAACAAGTAATCTAGGAATAGATAAGAACACTTAATTCTTTATTTTTCAAACTAAGCATGGATTTCCTTGCCTAGATCATGTTCCACAGATGAAGGACTCTGAGTTATGTGACACCTCTGCCTACTATGTCTCAGAACACATACACACATCACTGTTTACGTTTAGACAAGTCTGCTTTACAAAGAACTCCCAAACATATTCACTTACTGTACTTCCATTTTCAACAGGTAGCAGACCTGCAGTGTGTGAACTCCCTTCAGATGAAGCTAAGACAGAAGATAGACTCTTGGGGAGGACCTAAAATAATTCAAGTCAAGCTTCTGAACTAAAGATAATTTAAAGCAAAAGTAGATGTGACCATATCACAAGCCCTTTCACATTTGCTAACTATTCCTGTTCTACTGCAGTATTTCTTAACATCAACATAATTAGTCTTTACAAAGAGTTCTTTGGAATATGTTGGCAGAGTTTAATCAAATGAAGTTGAATCTCATATTCTATAAAATTTTCAGTCAAGGAGATAGTAGCAAAGAGGATTTGTTGGAAGATGGAGTAACAGTGTTTCAGATGACAAATTACAGAACAAGGCTTAGGATAAAGTCCTAAATTAGAAGATAGTCAGATACTTCGTTCTCTTCCAAAGTGAAAGAAATACTACAGTGGATGTGTTTCGAAAACTGCTATCATTTCTTCTCACACAAACTTAGATTTCAGTTCTAAATACTACTTTAGGAAGTGCCGTGAGCTTATCACATTCAAAAAAGACAGTCTCATTAAATGAAATATTTACTCATTGTTTTCCTCCTCAAAAAAGTTTTCTGGAAGAACATTTACATTCTCTGTATTGTTAGCTTCAAATGATACAGAATGCAAAATACTGAATTTCAGGAGAGCTGAGCTGCAAAACCAAACTTTGAAGACAGAGTCCATTTTGCATATTGTTGCCTCTGGCATCAAAGTGCACTTACAAGTATGAAACAGAGCATACAGTTTGAAACTGAATACAAGTTTAGGCAAAGCCATAGGGTATTCAAGACTTCATAATTATTGCACTCCACTGTGCCAAATTCATATTAAAATATAATCAGAACATTAACATTTTGAGAGATAAATACAAAAGATGAATTTTTATAATGGGCACATCAATCAAACAGTGGTATGTCTGAGCTTTTTTATTTTCTCTGCCTTGAAAAAGTTTCAGACAGCCAATGCATCGCAAACAAAAACGTAAAGGGGAAAGACATGAGGCCCTGTAAAAGTACGCAGGTTTCCAAAAGAACAAAAAAATCACAAATGGAACAAATCAATAGTGACAACTGGAAAAGACAAAAGGAATCAGAGCTTAGAGTTACAAAGTATATTAAAACTCACTTTTTTAATGTGCACTGTTTGCAATAAAAAAACACTTATCCCGAGAAACTTCAGCAAACAAAGGCAAGATTTTTTATTTTAATGTATATTCAAACAAGTGATCATTGCAGACTTCTGGTTTGGGGGACAAAATATATAGAGGGACAGCTGCTGTTTCTTTTTTTCTTTTTTGTTTATTCATAATACATGTATATACACACATTCAAATTAATGCCTGAAAAATTTGTAACAACCAAAAATTAAACAGCTAAAGCACATCACCAAAGCAATGAAAACTTTGGGATCTAGTAAAACTTTGGGATCTGGTGAAGATCTTGATGTTGCTGAAAGGAACATTTTGTACAGGTGGTTGCACCCCTGCCCTGCTGCTCCATTTTCCTGCCCGGTACCATGCAGGGACAGCTGTTCAGGGACACCTGGGACACAGATCCTGTGGTGCTCAGAAAGATCAAGAGGTTTAATGAAGTCAGCGTGAGACATGCTGGGTATCTCCACATGCAGGGTTTGGCCCACATAACCCATCTACCTCTGAACACATTGCAGAGCAGTTCTCAGCCATCAGGAACACTCCCTCAGCCTCCCTGGAGGCCACCAGTCCTACAGAGGCAGAGTGTGGCAGGAGAGGATGTGACAGCCCAGGCCAGTCTCAGGACAGGCATCCATCTTCAGTGTGGATTGGCCTCCAACAAGTGTAATGACACTGCCCTGAAATCAGCAGTGCGAATCTACAGGGTGCCGACTCTGAGGAACGCAGAGCCCCAGGGAGCAGCAAAATCCTAGTGAAGAAGTGTCACTGGAGCACATTAATTCCTGTCCTTGCTTGCTCTTGCCTGTTACCCAGGATGGGGATGGTACACTCTGAGCATACTAAAAGCACACACACTTCCCTCTTTGCCTTGGATAACCAAGCTCGCAGTTCTCCACTGACACTCATCAACTCTCCAAGAGATTTTCTGGAGATTCCCTGCTAATTGTGGTTTTATGGTTTAAATAAGGATGTGCAAACTTACTTAAATCAAAATATTCCCCTCTGTCCCTTTGGTTTTGACTCCTCTGAAGTATTTTATGTAGCATTATTATGAGCACATTTTTTTGAGTAAAATTCTCTCTTCTTCAAGGCCATTATTTGAATTTAATCAGATTTTAAAAGAAGTGAGAAAAGATGCCTTTAGCAAAAAAAAAAACTCCACAAAAACAAAAAAAACTGAGAGTTTTCAACAGGAAGGAAACGATTTGGGACTTGAAATGCTTACATGTTTTGTACATTTGAAATAAAGATCTCTATGCATTCAAATGATCCAGCGGGAGATAAAAGTGGGCAGAAACCTTAATTTTTCATCATTCCTACACTTTTAAGATAAACCCTGAACCTCTTAGGACTGAACCATTAATTTGAAATATAGGTAGGTAAAGCAAACACAGCAACTCAATTTCTCACTACATATAACAATATATATCATATTTTTATATAGTGCTCAACTGCCTTGAGTTCCCATGCATTGGCGCTCCTACACAACATCCTTCCAGAGATGCCTTTCTACCAAAATTACTTCCAGCCATATAATACTGCTGTCTTAAGCCTCATTCGTTGTATGTGTCTACACACATGGATCCATCTTTCTTTTTCTGTTTTCTTTTTTCTGACATCCTCAAAAATCACTGGAACTGCTTCTACATGTACCTATTATTTACTTGGGTAGCATTGTGTCAGCTTCAGCAGGATCGGGAATAAAATTTTATTTTACATAGTAGGATTTACAGTGTAATAGAGGGACAAAGGATTGCACCTGCCTTTCATGAGCCTAGCAACTAATTTCCTTTTGTTCTCCTCTAGCAGCAGCCCTATCTCACTGGGAGCTGCTGGTAGGGATGTTTTGGTGGTTGGACTTCAAGATCTTAAAGGTCTTTTCCAATCTCAATGATTCTATGACTGCTAATTCTTCTTAAGGTAGAGATAAGAAAAAAAAAAAAATCAATTTCAACAGCGGATAATTTCTGCCTATAATTTTGATCAGAATGAAGAAGTAAATGCTATTTATATACAAACACAGCATAAAGCACTTAATAAGTAAACATACGGCAAAAACAAGCATATATTTTACTGATTACAGAAAAATCACCTTTAAGACTGCAGCCATTTCTAAATAACATGGGGTTTTTTTGTTTGTTTGTTTGTTTTTTAACAGATACCGTTTCCTTATTCATTCTCTCCAATATTCACACAATTATTTCACAAAGGACTAGCAATAGGAAGATACAAGATGCTTACTGGTAAGGTGAAAAACTTCTATATTAATTTCTCAGCATTCTGTAACAGTCTTCTGGTCTTCTGTATCCCAACTATACTGTAACCTAAAGAGTGGGTAGCTGACTTCACTACATAATCAGTAGTTTGATGTAACCATTTTATTTTCATTAAGGAGTTATCATTTTAAAACTATTTTCATATATAGGTGTATGTAAAACTATATATATATATGAAGAGAACTAAAAAAAGGCAGTAGAAATCATGGAAAACTTTTTAAATGAGCAACAGTGCTATTCTGTTCTACACTGGTGTAGCTCCATTAATTGGCTGATTTGTGCAAGATTGCTCAAAATGTTAATTGATGCCAATGAACTGATGTGCACTCCAAGGGCAAGGAAAGGCCATATGGATTGTCACAGAGATTTGTTTTAAATAAGCAGAAGTATGCAAAAAAACGTGAGTAAGGAACACTAATTTGTCAAAAAGTGAAACAAGTACTGAATCCACATAACCCCATTTATAACATCTACACACCCTTCCAAGTCTGAAATGGCAGAAGTCAGAAATCTTTGCCATTTTGCCATCTGCAAACTGAAGCTCATGATCCATTATGACAGAAAGACATACAGAAAGATAGACAGACAGAAAGACTGAGCCCTTAGACTGCAAATCAAATAGAAGTGGGGTCTCAAGCCGCAAGCAGCCCCATGGCACGCTGTAGCCATATGCCACAGGAATCTCCCCAGCCAGCAGCGAGGCCTGTCAAGGCCCTCATCACCCCCAAGGGTGCAGGCCCCATTCTGGCAACCTGAAGTCTTGGCAATCAATTAGCTGGGGGCTGAGCTAGCCCAGGAAGGGAATAATTTAAAGTGGAGGGGAGAGGGAAGGGGAAAATACAGGGTGCAGGACAAAGCTATCTCTTGCACTGGAAGAGCTTGTCATGTGCATATGTGCATCAGCAATTGTTCGGTGAGTGAAAAGCCACATTAATCAATGCTCAGGGCTGCTTTAAATACAGAAGTACAGAGCCAGCCATTCAGTGATGATTTATTATGGGGCCCAACATGCATTCGACATGGAACAAGTTGGTGCTTTGGAAGCTGCCACCAACAGACAGAAGAACGGGGATGTGATGGGGGTGCAGGAAGGCACAGCCAAATTTGCTCCGTTTAACTGCCACAGAAGGGAAACGCAATGTCGGCAACCACCTCAATAAATACCCACAAAGTGCCCCAAGAGATTCAGTGCCTCACTTTGATTAGCAGAATTTTATAATTGCTGAGACTCCACAAAATTAAAGCTTTCACAGTCATGAATGCTCCCATTATACATACATAATGCTCTAAATGTCATTTAGAAGTGCCTGGAACTGAGGTTATAAATTAAGATATCTACACCTCCTTCAGAAGACTATGAAAGATTTCAAGCTGTGTGTCTTTAAACAGAAAAATAAAACTGAGTTTTCCATGTTCCCATAGTTCCAGCATTCTTGAAGCCCCTTTAATTTAATCCAGAGATGGAAGTTGCAAAAGCATCATTCATTTTGAAGAGAAAAGGAATTTCTGTTTAAAACTTTATCCAAAATTTTCTCTGAAATTACATATTCTCTGGTTATACGCTTATGCCCTGAGAAAATATGACAACACAGAATCTTCTGAAGAAGTCCAGGCGACATAAATATTGCTCAAAAAGAAAGACAAAAAGTCCTCTGACCAAGAATATACACATAAATCTAAATATCTGCTTTCCCTCATGAAAAATTTTACAATCAGCAACTGCATTTTTATTTTATTACAGGGTAGCTATCTGGCTGTCATTTAAATTTTATCTCAGTATGTATAATTTTTGTGGGGAGTTTTTTGTGGTTTCTTTATTTAATTAAAAATACTACTACAGCACCCCTCACATTTAGTTTCACATAAGATACAAATTACTGTAATGTGAACAGAACGAATAGAATTACATGGTAGAACTCTTAACACATACGCATTGTAGAAATAAGAAACAAGAAGAAATTGTTTCAGGAAGAAGAAGGAAATCACTGCAACACAAAATACAAAGAGCATGATAATAGCTAGAGGTCACAAGTTTAAAAGTGTACTCAATGAGCTCTGAAAGACAGTACTTTGGAATGGTGTCAAAGTGCCATCTGTGCAATGTATGTAAATGCAAATATTTTTTGTGATCTGTCCGAAAACATGAGCTAAATACAACGAGTTTATGAACAACTATTCTTTGCTATTTCTAGGAAATTTAGGATTGTGCTCTACATTCAAGGACTGAAAGTCTTCACAATTTCTTGAATAATCAGCTACTTTGCTTTTCATGATATAACCTCTTTGATAAACCAGCTTTAAATACACACATACACACACACACTCTTCAGTGCCTTGGTTGGCAGCTGAAAGAACACTGCAAAACCAGATGCAGCATTTGGCTGTACAGTATTAAACCCATTAATAATATACTAAATGGATTTGCCTCACTGTCTATCATGCATCCTCAAAATAAAATTTAATTTAAAAAAGAAACAAAGGGACAAACAAAAAGCACTCCACGTCCCAAATTCTACATCAGTTGAGCCAACATTTTCAGATAAATAAACCCCTCTGACTTTCAAGGTTTGGCCTTTTAAAATTTGTTTATTTTCATAAATCTTTATGGAAGCGCTTTATTACATATTCTAAATAAGTATGTCATAAAAAATCCAAAAACTCCTAAAGCAACAGCTTTGAACTGGGGACCCTAAACAAAAGCTTCTAATCATACATCCACACCTAAAAACTGTGTCTAAAATTAAAAATATTTGATAGAAAGTCCTATTCTCTGTGCTTGTTACTTCTAAGGTGCATTTGAAAAAAAAAAAATTGCAAGTAAACACTGGTATATGCATTAAATAATACAGATTTTTTTCTTCATTACACTGTAAGTCTGTGAAGGGAGACTGCTACAGTTAGAACATTCATTTAAGTGTTAAGTTTCAGTGGAATAGTTGGTTAGCATAACACTGTACTTCAACTGACCTAAAAGTTTAAAATGTTTCCAAAAGTAGAGAAAGTAGTCAGAATAATAAACTCAAAAGTAATTAAAAGTTTATGGCATTCCTTAAAATCACTCAAATTAAACAACAGAAAGTGAAAAAGAAATCACAATTTGGCTGCGAATAGTTATGTGACATATTTTACAAGTAAATCTTAATATATACACATGCATACATACATACAAGTTTTTAAATGCCATAACTCACTTGCTAGAAAAGTATAATAGAAAATATAGCAATTAAAAAATAATAATAAATTTGAGTTACATAAAATAGAAAAAAATACCACCCTGAAGAACAGCAAATTTAGGTC
The DNA here is from genome assembly GCA_030625065.1 of Alectoris magna. Taxonomy (NCBI): domain Eukaryota; kingdom Metazoa; phylum Chordata; class Aves; order Galliformes; family Phasianidae; genus Alectoris; species Alectoris magna. Next base: position 100,209,100 of record CM060560.1, read on the forward strand.
TTACAGCGCTGGAAAAGAACTGGTTTATAAACATTACATCTGCAAATGATGTGGAGTCAAGTAGGATAAAAGCACTGAAGAACAGAAGCAGATGCAGACGCCACATTTGAAGAAATTCAAGAACAAAACAGGACACGTGGGTGGAATTTATTCTGTATTGAGGAAATCTATTCATTTTTACTATGAAATAAGAAAAAAAAAAAAAAGAAAAGGAAAAAAAAGGAAAAAAAAATCACCAAGTCTGGAAAATGTTCAGCATACTCACAAGAAGAAAACTCCCATGAAAAAAAGAAAAAAGGCTGGTGATTCAGGAGTATGGGCTTCAGGAAGCCATTAATAAAATTATAAAGTACTATATATGAGTATTCTTTAACTATAATAGCACTTACTGAGTCCAAAGAGAAATCAACAATAAAATACAGGTAGCATTATTTCAGTCAATTTGTAGTTGATTCAAGTCCTGTAGAGTTATTCACAATGATATTTATTTAAATATTTATTTAAATATTCTTTTTAATGATGGCAACACAAAGAAAATGGGAAGAAAAAACAGAGCGAGTGTAAAGCCTGTCATATATAAAGTTCACATACTTTGAAATCAACCAAAAGGAATTTATTTATTACCCCACTAACTGCAGTTCAAGGAAAAAAAAAAAAAAAAAAAAAGTTGGGGAGTGGGTTCGGGCAGTGGAGGAGCAAGAATGAGGAGGATTATAAAGAGCCAAGAATCTAATATTCAGTTAGCTATGGAACAATTTAAAATCAAGTGTCCTTTTCAAAACCCAATTACAGGATGAAATAGGATGAGAACAACATTTATTAAATCTCTTCTTGTACTTAGAATTTAAAGCTCCAGCCATAGGAAATCACGCTGATTCAAACCAAGTTCCTCACGTAAAAAGGTATTTCTCTCAATTAATTATTCCAATTAATCCACTAGCCCGAACTGACAGTATAGTTCCCTGCTGAAGAGAAAAGAATGGGTGGCTCAAGGGCAAAGCTTTGGAAGCACACATTGTTTACTGATTCATCAGTCTAAGAGTTAGTACTCACTAGACAATGTTGAAATAGCTACAGATAAACAATGTGTAGCTCCAGAGAGTCATACAGAAGGAGAGTGTTTTTCTCACAATTACTTTTTTTTTTTTTTTTTTGGTACAGTGATGAATTAAATCTAGTAGGCTACAATGTACGTAGGTTGCTCTGAAAGTAACACCCCCTATTTTATTTCCACGTGAACTACAATAGATACAAAGAGCACAATAGAGCTGTTTCATAGAGAAATTTTTCAGCTATAAAGTACTGTTTTACAACATAGTCACCACTATTAGCTATGCATTTTCCTCAGCGAAGAGCCTGCACGCTATGCTTGTAAAAATCTTCACCAGTAGAGGTGACCTACAGTTGCTGTCATCACTGCTGAAATGCATCACCAACTGCCTCAGTGTGCTCACATCCACTGGTTGGTCTCCATAAACATTCAACAAGCATCAGTGAATGTCAATGGGATCAATTTTTATTTTTATTTTTCTCATGGAGGAATTCAGTGACACACCTTTGCTTCATCCACACTTCCGCGTCAGAAGCCATTTTGTCACACTGTCCATCTGCTGCCATCTGTCACACAGCAACAACATGTAATGGGATGTTGGCTGGAAGGTTCAACCTCTACTGCCATACCACCAACATCCACCTCTGTCATCGTGAGCCAACATCATAAATAAGAGGCATTATTTTTGGAGCACTCCTTCTGGAATGCAACAGGTAAACGCCGTGTTCCTATGCCCCATATTTGTCCACATAAGTAAATCCTAAACATACAGGCCCACAATTAATTGCAAGGGTCGTACAGTTCTAGGTGATCTTTGCCCTCTGCTGAGTCTATTGAGACAAGCACGGTATAATGACAGGATTTTGTAATGTAGATGAGGAAGTGCCCTAAATCAAATAAGTCCTGTCACTCAAGCAACAGGATTTCTTTGAAACTGGTAAGTTTGAGCACTATCGCTGTGACTCCAATTCAGAATGGTAACCCAGGGGTTAAAGGCCCAAGCTCCAAGCTGTATTTCACACTGATGGAACAATTCTGACTTTGGCATGCACTGCCTCTGAAAAGAACTTTTCTCAATTTGAGAAGTACAATTTATGATCATCATGACTTACATTTCCACTCAAGTAGCTGTTTGATGTCAGCATGAAAAGGGAAAAAAAAAAAAAAAAAAAAGGAAAAAGAAAAAAAAAAAAAAAAAGGCAGACAAGGTAGAGGTTTCTTTTAAGGAATAAAAATACTTAAAATATAATTTATCAACTGGTGAGGTGTTTGCCCTGGCTCCTGCTTTTTTCCTCACTAAGAGCTAGATGCATATCAATGTGTTAAAGCTATTTGGAAGGTGATAGAACAGTGTGTTACTATTACTCTGAATTACCTTTCATTGAAGAACTGTTTAAATTTTAATATTAAAATCTTGATATACTAAGGAAGAAAGATTATTTTCATCTCTGAAGTATCAGTAAACAATTATCTCTCCCTAAAGTGTTTTTCTTGAAATGTGTTCCTGAAATGATAAAAAAAAAACAAAACAACAGAACAAAACAGCACCTTTCAGATGTTCTTTTAATTAACCCAATCCCATAAGTGAACACTTTAAGTTAATGTTTGAGATAAAGAATATATCTATTACAAAAGCTATAAAAAACACACATAATAATAATTGTTATAATAATTCCTGAACAGGATTAAGTACGTATTCGAATTTAAACTCCTTTAATTTAATTTCTGTCTTGATACCATAAATCCCATTCAGTTGTGGAGTTATCTGGTTAGCAGATTTGATACCCTAGAGGAATCTTGCAAGATATGTGTACTATGTAATGCTTTCTTACTGTGTGATACAAAGGATCTTTTCCCAACCTTATAGATCTCCAAGTTGTTCTTTAAAAACTAACTTTGGACTGACCATACAACTAAGATCATACCCAATAAGATGTTTCAAAGGTCTTACAACATATTTTAATTGAAAGAATTTATTTTAATCACAATACTGTGATAGAATTAAATGAATGGACATCACTAAGTCATCAGAATTTTATTTAAGCTACAAGAAGTCATATGCAGAATAACTCAAGCTAATGTGATCTGTAAATTTACTCAAATAAGAACAAATATAATTAACTTTTTGGAACACAAGAAGAAGCCTTCATAAGGCATTTACGTGCTAGGCATAGTCCAAGTACTCAGGTTTTTAAAGGTTATATGCAAGACCAAGCACTGGAGGGCTCAGGACTGGAGTATGAAAGCGATGACAAACAAAACACTTTTTGTATATTATTACTTGAGGTGTGATCTCACATGTATAATATAATTTTTGTACATTCAAACATGAAGATTTTTCATTTACGCTATGGTGCCTCGCATTGAACTGTTTTTAGGTAAACATTTTACACAGAAACAACTTTTCTCCCTGTTAGAAGGGATTCACTTGATGCCTCCCAACCTGTCAGTTCAGTTTCAGGTCAGACAGCACTGTCACAGAATCCAGAAGGCCAGCAGCACAACACAGTGCTTCCCAAAACAGGCAGCCCTCCTGGCTGCAGCTCTGCAGCTGGGCCACAGCATGGTTAACAATATTCTTAATTAAAAACTTAAATGATAAGTGTGCCCACTGGTCCTCCTGCAATCTTGATGGTTCATTATCAGCCAACAGTGACGATGTTTGATTTACTGACACTGAGGGCAAAGAGGCACCCGGAGGAGTGATGCAGACAGCGTTCCCCACAGCACCTCACAGCTGGGCAACCTTGCTGCTGCCCAGGGCTCTCCCAGATTCACACGGACCTGCACATGCAACCATCTTCCCAGTGCTATTGAGCCTTACTCTGAAGTAGAGGGGGGCAAAAAACTACACCCAAATAAAGCTTTGATTCAGATACTGATTTGCCCATTTGGGCTTACCTATTCTGTACTTGGGCTGATGCAATTTTGTGGAATACATTTTTGAAAGGGGGAAAATGTTTATCTGTTGGCTCCTTGAATTTGTTGATGTTATATCTAAATAAGACTTGATGAGGCAGCTTAGCAAGCAAAAGTGAGTGAGGCATTCAAGCAGGCATGAGTTACTTTTTTCACATGCCACAACTGTACATCGCTTGGCTTCTAGCACAACTAGTTCCAGTGCATGCTTAATGAACAGTCATGGCATTATCACACAGATGGGACAACTAAAGCTATGTCCTTTCCCAATTTTTTTTTTTGGGGGGGTGGGGGGATGGGAGTCTGTTTACCATGCTTAAACTTTGAAGAACAGCAGTGTAGCCTCTGAATTTCAGAAGCATTACTATCACTTGAGTCTTACTTATGTACCCATAGCAAGTAAGAGCTGCCAGTTACTCTTTACCACCACAGCTGACAGTAGTGCACCATCAGGAAAGTGCTCACCACAGACACACACAGTCACAACACAATTCAGATGATTTTACTGATACTACACTCGAAGGAGTTATAGAGAGACTGCTAACCCTGCCTGTAAATCAAAACTACCATAACATATCTATGTGTAAGAAACACAGAAATTGAGTAATAAAAAATAATCTTTCAAAACCACAACAGAAGCAGCTACTGGCCGGTCCTCACATCCTGCCAGTGCAAAGAATTCTTGCTTGTAAGAAAAGCAGTCAATGCTGAAAGCAAGGAGAGAGGCCTGTGGAAATTTGCAAAGTATAAGGCTATTATTTTGAGGCTCCCATAGACAGAAGTGCAATCAGAGCTCCAGGAAAAGGTAGAAACCAGAAGACATGGCAATTTAGATTTTAACCACAAGAACTCTGAAAGTGCAGTAATGCAGAACTGTAGCTCCTGAAATTATATCAGAATTACTACATCAGCCTTCATACAACAGATAAATTAATATTTAATTTTATTCCAAGCAAGGTTCTTCTGACATGGTAACTTGTGCTCCTACACGCACAAAATGAATTCATATATACATCCTGAAAAAAAATCTGTTTGCTGGCTAGTGAATTGACAACTCCTCCCCCCTTCCCAACTGAGCTTTAGGAGAAAAATACTCCAACTTCTTTTTTGGTTCTGGTACTACCAACGCAAATATGGGGAGTGCAAGGGGGGGCTTCCATAAAGAAACTGAAATCTGGTCCACATACAAAAGCAGACTGAGTTAATAAATCAGTTAAACTTCATATGTTGACACACTTTAATGGATCTACCACCGACTTGTATATTTTAACATGCATCAGTAAATACACTGAAACAAGCCAAGCTGACACAAGCAGTTTGAAACCAGTGCAAATATTCAGTTGGGTCACAGAACTCAGTTAAGTCAACTTCAAAACCTACTTTCAAAAGCAAACAAAGTGTGGCAAGTGCATCAGCATGAAGGCGTGACACCCCATGAGTCCGAGTCACAAGCGTGCCACAAGAACAGTTCTTATAAAATAAATGAGACAGGCACTTTTGTTGTTTTTATTTAGTGTTTTTCAGATTAATTTAAACAGAAATATAAAACATAGATGTGTGGAGTTCATCTCTAATTTGCTGTTGGAAGACTACTAAAAAAACTGAGGCCAATGAGTATCAGTTTCAAGTTGCAATACCTCTTTCAAGTCACCATAGGAATTAAAACCTGTTCAGTTGCTTTCACACATCTTTGTCAAAGTACCATGTTTAAAAAAATAAGACATACAACTACAAAAAAATGATACTAAATGTATGCTCCTGCATCCTCTAAATGCTGTTCTTCTTTATTGAATATTTCCCTCATTGTTTTTTGGTCTAGAAACATGCACAATGGTTCTTTTTCTGATCAGCTTGCTTTGTGATTTATTTTTTTTTAAATAAATGAATAATAATAATAAATAAATTTTAAAATAATAATTTATAAATAATAAAGGTTAAGAGATGGTTCCTGAATTTAAAGATGTGACTTGAAATACTCACCCAAAACACAATCTTGACTGCCCAGAATGACATAAAGACTATTCAATTATTGTAGTTTTCACATTTACAAAGGATAGTCTTCAAATTATGCAAGTTTATGAGAAGTGATGTATATTTTTAGAAAAAAAAATTAAAAAGCCAGCCCAGAGTAAATTACTTTGCAAGTAATCTAACAAAAAAGAGAAGTTAAAAAAAAAAAAAAAAAAAAATAGTAGGGACCTTTATATAATACAGAATTTCAGGGGTTGGAAGGGACCATAAGAGATTGAGTACAACCCCCCTGCTAAAGCAGGTACCCTACAGCAGGTCGCACAGGTAGGTGTCCAGATGAGCCTTGAATACCTCCACAGAAGCAGACTCCACACCCCCCTGCAAAGCCTATTCCAGCGCTCTGTTGCCCTTACCATAAGTAAACTCTTTCACATGTTTGTATGGAAATACCTACGTTTAAGTTTTAGGCCATTACTCCTTGCATATATCCACTTTACTGTCTATATATTTTCCTCTTTCTCCTGCAGTAACTTTCATTATTGTTATATAGCCAAAATTTAAATTGTTTAAGATATTAAACCAATATTTAATAAATTGTAAATTCACACCTCTACATTCAGCTAGAAAAGAAATCTTGTAATACAGTTTTGAAGCAAGACCTCCATCACTGGGAAAGATAGAGAAGCCATCTTCTGTGTTGGAGTAAGAGAGGAAACACAAAGTTCTCTATTACACGAGCTCACGCTCAGAGGCTTACAATTACATGACAGTCAAGAAGAGAGACAGTCACCGCTGTGGAGTCATGGAACATTAACCAACTACTTCATTTCCATTAAAGTATTATCATTTCAGTGGCATACCTTATCTGAACATTAGATAAGTCCTGACACATGTTAAACAGTATTTTGAAGCAAAGAAAAATTGAAAAGATGACAGTAAAGATTCCTTTCTGAAGCACCAACCTCCTTTATACTTTTTTTACAGTGCTGTGGTGGGAGAAATACTGTAAAACTGGTAGTGAACAAATACTCTTGTTAAGGTGGGGATAAACAATCTTCTCACACAGAAATGATTTACATATATAAAATGTTACGCTGACAGACATGAATTGGTTCCTGTCCTCTAAAATGTGGAAGACACATTAGCTATCACTTCTTGACACTCTTACCTTTGGTAAATTAGATCCCATCAAGTGTCTACTCCAATAATTTCTATGATAGCCCAATTTTCCCTCGTTGATGGCCATTTTCATGCTTGTTTTCCTTCTCTCAATATGCCAGCTTTTCCCCTTCCTGTGTCCCAATCCCAACCCCACCCTAATATAGGTTTAATAAAATAACAAGGGGAAAAAAAAAAAAAAAAAAAAAAGGTTGATGGTTATGTCCAAGAGGAAGTGAATAGGCTGTTTGATTTCTCTATCCACAACTTAAAGTAGAACACAGGAGAAAAAAAAATAAAAAATAAAATTAAAAAAAAAAAAAAATTGTTCTAGAATCACTACAGGATTCAAGAAAAAAAAAATTAAGACTAGCATTCTGAAAATGTTCAAACCATTACAAATAATTAGAAATGAAATAACAAACCAATAACTGTACCAAGTTGTAACTATTCAATTGTTCTATTGAACTATTGAACTATTCAACATTTATTGTCAAGAACTTTTATACTGGAGTTTCTTAAAAAAGTAGTTAGGATGCACAAACTAGAACAAGAGGTATTTAGAATTAAGCAACTATCTGAGATCAAAGAAGAACTTCAGAGCTGTTTCTAGCCAGAGAGTGGCAGTTTTTATACTACTGTCTCCACAAAGGATAAATCCATTTCTTGTCTGAAAAGGTTAGGCAATAAAGGGAGATTTATTATAAAACCAGTACGAATGATTAGTTTCCTTTTCCTTATCCTCTGCTTGCTTTAGTACACACTGGATAATCTTAAAACATCACCCAGTCCAGAGAATAAATGTTTTTACTAAGATTTCACATTACTGTTATTCTAAGAGATATGCATAATTGCAATTAGCTCTGTACTGAAACAAAATCATATTTCAGTGGTAGGTATTTGTACGACATATGGCATCTTACACAATCCTAGAAGTCAAATTAAGGAAAGCTTTTGATGGAGAGAAAGTAAAGTGAAAGCAGCAAGAATAAAAGGATAAACAATGCCCTCAATTATCTCTGAATCTGTAGACCTGGTTTTATTAACGTTTATTACCGCTTTTTAGCTTAGTTCCCGATTAATGTATTTTTAACGTTAAGACTCCACTTAATATTATGGTGTGCAAACCCTTAACATAATTTGAAAAGTAACACTTATAAATCAAGGATTTCAAGATTTTATTGCATTTTAAACAATGTCATAGGTACTATCAATAATTACAGCCTATTTTTAATCGCCTGTCAAAGTTGCTGATGACCAACACTGACTATATATCGAGTGAACAAAATCACCAAGAATTGTTTCTCAAATAAATATTAATAGGTGAGACAGGACAAAATCTTATCATCTATTTATCCGTAACAGAGGCAGAACAATACCACCAAAGGACAAGATTTCTTTTGTTATGGAATTAAAAATGAAATCTGTCTAAATTATAACTATGAAGGAAGGATTTCTAAAAAACAAAACAAAACGCAGGGTGGGGGGAGGTTCAGTGCTAGTTTTTGTGCTCTAATTTAGCAATTTGAGCCTGCCAAGCAAGACATTTGGATACCTGGCAAATTTCACATACTTAGCTTACTGATTTCAAAGTGACACACAAAAGAGCTTCAATACTTTGCAAAATTATTGCCTAAATATTTGGCATTTCTCTGACAACAGCTTGCCAATTAATGCAAATTACTAAAGCACTTAATATACGACTTCAACACCTGGGCACCAGAAATTAGTGAATGCGCACTTATTCATTTCACACAGGCCACTAAGCAATAAATCAGGCCTAATGGCTAGAATTCAACTTCTTACCTAAAATGGACAAATTGAAAAGAACAAAAGAATATTTAAAGTGCTTATAAATAGACGCTTCTTTAAATCCTTTTGTGCCTATTGGAAATAATGAACATCCAGTCAAAAAAAAAAAAAAAAAAAGAAAGAAAGAAAAATAAAAGATGGAAAGATGTAACATTACAGTAAGTCACAAGAGTTAGAGGGAGAGTGTGCCCTTATTTTTCTTAACTAAGGGAATAGGCAAATGCCCCAAAAACATTTTTAATATTTACAAACCCCAAAAGGTCATCCATTCTTTATTTGTTACATATTTCCCTGTGGTTGAATTTGTAGAATTTTTCATGCTACTCCACCAAAATAGGTAACATTTGTGAATTTGTGTTTTCAATAACTAGGCTAACATTTTTATCCTGCTATCAAATACAGGCTTAAAAAAAAAATATATATATATATGTTTCAGGAAAATTTATCATCAAGCACATGGATGCTCTACTGGCAAACTCCAAGCCTACTCCTTAGTGAGCAGGAGCAGCAGTAACATACAGGCCATCTGCTGTGAATGCCTTGGAAAAATAAGGCCCAGTTCATAAAATACTGTTCTATTATAAAATGACTAAAGAATATAAGTAAATCCAGCTTTTTCACAGGGAAAGACTGAACTGCCAGATTTAACTTGAACTTATTTAGACTAAGCCAATCAAAACTTTTTGTCAAGTCCTTATCTACTGACATATCAATAAGGAAGTTATGAACACACAGATCTTTTCTATACCACTACAGGTCTGTTGGATCTGCTCTTTTTCCTACAGGGCACTGATTCTTTGTATACTCTGGAATCTTAGAAGCATCTAGAGCTGCAGGGAATAAGAGCTTGAGTCAGTAACAGCACTGTCATGAGACCCCATATAGTCTGCATTAGCATGGCTTCTGCTATGATACCATGTCCAATTTTCAGCATCATTCTTTAAGAAAAAAAAAATAAAACATCAGAAAAAGTCTACAAGAGTGTAAGATGAATGATCAGAAGATAGAAATAACCTTACACAGAAGGGACCACAGAGAGGATAGAGATTTCTTAGGCAATAATGGTCTTTGAATAGATGAAAAGAGTTCTCACAAAAAAAAAAGACACGTGCACTCTTCATCTATGCTAAATTCTGGACAAAGAATAAATTCTTACTGTTTCAATAATAATAATGACACAGTCAGGTCAAAGTCACTGAAAACCTCTTCATTGCTAAAGACGGCAAAGCATTGCTGACTGCCTGGGGAGTTTACAAACTCCTCACTGGAGGACTCCATGAAAAGATCAAGCACATTTTAGGTTCATCCATTCTAAGTCAATTAACAATTCATTAGCCAAATTAGGAGAAAATTATTTTTGAAGAGTCATGCACTATTCATAACAGGCTGTGTGAATCCTTAAAAAGTAACATAGAAAAATTGTAAAGAAACAACTGTTCACTTGATCTCAAGCACAAAACAATCAATAACGAAGAACTACTTAAAATAGTAACCATAACACACTATAATGAACATCTAAGAGGGAAAATAATGAACTAGAATTGAAAAGGAACAACAGAAATCATGCATAAGCTTTATTAAGAGAACATCCGAATAGAACTTAAAAAGATAACGTGCTCATAGCTAATGTGAAAACTTTCAAAGATTATAGAACCACAAAATGTTTTGGGGTTGGAAGGAACTTTGAAGACCATCGTGCTCCTCTGCCATGGGCACAGTCATCTTCCACTAGACCAGATTGCCAAAAGCCCATTCTAACCTGGCCTTGAGCACTTTAAGGGATAGGGCATCCATAGCTACTGTGGGCAGCCTGTTCCAGTGCCTCACCATCCTCATAAAGAGGAAAGATCCTATTAGAGGTTCATTATATTTTGTTGTTTTTAACAGAATAACTGAGGACATGAACAGAAAAAAACGTCAGACAACAGATTTGCTTATATCTTTTTCAAAATCAGACTTTCTGGCATTTCCTTTTGTTTTCAAACACAGCACATTAGCACTGTGGAGCTATTTACTGAATCACTGAGGTTGAGATCATGCAAGTCTGCTCACAGCAGGGTCTGTCTGAGAATTAAGCTCAGGTCAACTCTATCTGGCCAAATATTGAATATTGTTGCTGACAGAGACAACATCTCTAGACAATCTGTTCCATCCTCACAGTAAAAAATAAACAAAAGCTGTTACAGTTTTTTGTTTTGTTTTAGGTTAAGATGGAATTTAATGTGCTTTAATTTGTGCATATATCTCATTTCTTGTCACTAGGCCTGACTTAGATGCTGGCTCCCTTATTGACATTGCTTCTCAGTTAAGAACCTCCTGAGAATTCTCCCTTCTAGACTAAACAGTCCCAGCAATCACTCTCTCCTCATATGACAGATGCTCCAGCTCCTTAATCATCTTTGTGGCACTTCCCTGGACTGGCTCCAGCACATCCATGTCTCCCTCTTACTGGGAAGCCCAGCACTGAAGCCAGTGCTCCAGATGTGTCTCACCAATGCTGAGCAGACGGGATGGATCTCCTCCCCATTCCAGTGCCAGTGCTCTGCCTAATGCGGCACAGAAGTCCGTTGACCATCTTAGCCACGAAGGCTTGCTTATGGCTGACAGACACTGTGTTTTCCCCATGTCCTTACCTGCAGAGCAGCTTCCCAGCCAGTTAGCCCCCAGCTTGTAAGTAGTATGTGTGATTACTCTTTCCAAGGTGCAGAGGTTTGCATTTCCAACTGATAACTTCTTGAGGTTTCTCCTTGCACAGTTCTATTGCCTCAATTGTGTCACTGCCTCAAATATGAGAGGCCAAAATGTGAATTCACTCAAAAGATGGAGTCTAGATACAAGCTTCTGTTCACTATCAGAGTCTGGTTAAGTGTTTCAAGCACATCTGACATTTATTAATCTTTCTTTCCTTAAACATTTAATACATGCTAGTGGGACTTCTGGCCTGATCCAGAAGGGCCCTTTCCCATTCGGTGAGCTAGCATGAAAGGTGTGGTAAAGGAGAACAAATGGGTGCTTAAAACAAAAGAAAGAAACAGGTTATCTTGACAAGATCTGTTTTCACATCCCATCCCCTATCATCAACATACACTTAGAATTATCTCCAGTCCTAGTCTCTTCTCAATCAACATAGCTTTCCCACATTTTTAGTGAAAACAGAATCACAGAATCACCAATGTTGGAAAAGACCTACAAGATCATCCAGCCCAACCATCCATCGATTACCAATAGTTCTCACTAAACCATGTCCCTCAACACAACATTCCTTGAACACCTCCAGGGTCGGTGACTCCACCATCTCCCTGGGCAGCCCATTCCACTGCCTGACCACTCTTTTGGAGAAGTAGTATTTCCTAACATCCAGCCTAAACCTCCCCTGGTGCAGCTAGAAGCCATTCCCTCTAGTCCTATCACCAGTTACATAAGAGGCCAACCCCCAGCTCACAACAACCTCCCTTCAGGTAGTGATAGAGAGCAATAAGGTCTCCTCTGAGCCTCCTCTTCTCCAGACTGAACAATCCCAGCTCCTTCAGCTGCTTCTCATAAGGCCTGTGTTCCAGACCCCTCACCAGCTTTGTTGCCCTTATTTGACAAAACAATCCAAATAGGTCCGTAGCTTCCAATTCTACTATCTTGTGGTTCTACAGCAGTAATTCTTACCATCCTACCATTTGTCTGAATTAATGAGGCCTCTTCGCACTTGCTCAGCTGTTAAATACTGAAAAATGCCTACAAAAGCTACCCAGTACTATACTACTCCACTCGCCTCTCTTCACTAGAGTAATATGAAGTCAACAAATCAGAACAAAGCCTCTAAACTGTAACCATGGACAACATATCACACAGTATCTGCCGTATATTATGTGGGATTACTGTATCCAGTATAATACGTGGCATCTATTTTTAATGTTACATTTTACTTCAAGAACTTCACAGTTTACATGAAAGTATACAGTAGCTTCTAGATGCATGTTTACAAAAATAAGTTGATGGAATGGTCCGTTTTTAAAATTTATATAAAAAACATCAATCTCAACAATAAAGAATGTTTTGTGAGAGATTACTAAGTAAAAAACAACATTATCTCTTTTTTATTCCAATTCTAATTACCTTTTTAGCCTACCAGTGAATAGAAGTCTACTCCAGCTAGTATTTCATTCTACTGTGCTTCCTTTCGGTTACACTGCAGTGTGCATCTTGGCTATTACACATTTGCAAATCAGCTAGGCTGGCTGTCTTTGCCAATATCAACTGACCAAGAGGCACAGCCCCAAAGCTAATGAGCTGCTAAACATTGCTGCCATTGAACAGAGATGTACTGTGAATTTGCAATTTTGCAAAACATCATGCACATAACTGATGATTCCTGTCAGTAGCTGTAGGTGAGATCATTATTGACTCCAAGTAACAATTAAAATGGAATACATTAAGGAACTTGTTATGGATAGGAGAGGCATAAAGCTTGTCACTGACTCTGGCTTCATTTCCCTGACACAGAGACTTCATGAAAGCCTTAATGATTTGCTAGGTATGATGGGTCTATGCATGAAACTTATTTGGAATAGTCCATAGCTTTGTTGTTCCTCGGGCAAATTACAAATTCTATTTACTTTGAAATACAAATCTCTTTGGTCAGGATGCCCAAAAATGCTAAAAGATTCAGAAGCATTAACATCGATTTTGCTAAATATTGCAAATATTACATAATTTAAGATTTGATTCACGACGAGTTTTCCTTATTTTCCAAGTACCTGAATTCAAACTGGACTTTACTGCCCTATGACTTAATTCTCAAACTCAAAACAAGCATCTCAAAGTGGGGTTTTGATAACTACACTGCTGGACTTTAATATATCCTACTTAAGAATATATATACACACACACTCTATATATCATATATATATAACTTATGATTACCTGCAAACATTGATGACCTTTCATGAATCCAGACTACAATTCACTAAAACTTTTTTTGGAAAAATATTTTTTGATGAAACTGGTATAGGTTGAGCAGGAAGCACGGGAAATATCCTTTTAGAGACTTACGCATGTTTTATCACTAAATTCATAACCTCTGAGATTCTAGGGAGCCAAAGAAAAAAGATGGTGGTAGTCAAAGAGCTTTCGAAATACAGCAGTATTTGGAAACGTACTGTCCTTATATTCAATACATCAGTGGTCACGTATCTTCACATTATTGGGGACCATGCCTTTAGTCATATACACTGTTTGGAAGCAGGATCCGGTAAGTTCATGCATTTATAAAACTGGTCAGTTAACTCTTAACTGGTGACCAGTTCAAAATACATCTCACATTTACTTTGAAATCTTCCACTGAACTTCCCTTGGATTCTCCTCCACTTTAATGACTCATGTCTAGGATGAAATTGTTTATATTTTATCTTTATAAAATTTACCATAGATATCAGTGATTCCTTGAATGAATGCAAACATCATTCTAGTTTCAATCGTGTTCCTTTTTAACTAATAGCAGAATAAACTTTCACTGATTGTTCTTTAAGGTGATACATTGTCATGGTTCAGCTGAAGATTATGAAATCAAATGAAAACAGCAGTGTTTTTGCTTGTTATTACAAAAAGAAAAAAAAAAAAGAAAGAAAAACAGAAGAAAAAAGAAGAAAAAAAGAAGAAAGAAAAAGAAGAGCAGAAGGTCCCCCAATTCCTTTAAACTTTGCTGTTCACATTGCTCTGAAAAGTCAAAATATTCTTTTCATTCATATAACAAATGAATTAGTCCTAGAGCTTGTATGTCAGACTACTGAATTAAGTATATTCTTCTTATTGTAATCTTTTATACCTCTTGAATGCTGAGCTGCAACAAATTCTATATAGTGAAAAGCTACGCTGATCCAAGGCTGAGGCTTTAGGAGAAACCTGATTCTGTAAGGGACACAAAGTAAGAAGTCATTAAAACTGCACAACTTTCACACAGAGGAAAAGCACTACACCAAGACCACTTTCATGTTTCTAGTGTGTTATTCCTCACACTACAGCTGATGAGCCTGGAGGCCTTAAATTCTTTCATTTTTGTTGCTAGTTTGCTGTGATTCATTACCTAAATTCCAACCTTGATTTCCTGCAATTAAGAAAGCATAAAGGACTAAATCTATCAACCACTCTTTTTTACAGTATTCTCCCTTTTTAGGCAAAATCCAGCTTTCAAGCAGCACTGAACATTATTAGCATTTAAGTGCATTGGCTCATGAAATATTAGACTTGAAAATTATTTGGAATTTATCCTGGCAGCCTAGACTGAAAATTAGGTGTCTTTAAAATAACTTATATTTCTAAAAGGATAAGAATTTGCATTTGTTGTAGGTGATTTTATAGGGGAGAAAAGCAAGCAAACGAACAAATAAAGAAACACAAAACAACACATGGACAGAACAGTACATTTTTCATGATTAGGAAACAGTTGTTCAGTGTGAATCTGGTAAAGCAATCTGACAGGAAAAAAAAAAAAAAAGAAAGAAAGAAAGAAAGGAAGGAAAAAAACAGTTCCAGTTCTCTAAGGACACAGGTGATTAACAAGCTGAAAGCAATTAAAGTGAAATCCATTCGATCAGAAGATCCCCAAAGTTCTACTCATGCCTCCTGGGATGGCTCAGTGCCACCTAGCAAGACAGGTGCAATCCTGTATAGAACAACCAGAACTAAAAATTTACTTAAGCACTGTCACACTGAATAAGACATTGTGTAACATAATTTCCAAAAGCTTTAACACAATACTCAATATGGTGCGTGACAGAAGCATATTTATGATCCAAGCAAAAATATTTCCTTGACCTTCAAATCTATTTAGGTTGCAAGCAATTGGTCACTGGAAAAATAAATAACATTACCTAACAACCCCGATTCATACTCTACTTAACAGAAGAATGCTTTACTTTGAGCATGTTCAAAACTCAGACCTCTTTCCAACCCGATCTAATCAAGCTGATGCAATTACAGCACCCTGTAGGCTGATTTGACAGCTTACTAGGTCTTGTCTGTTGCTCTTACTACAACATCAGGTGTGATGGAATAATCTAACTGCTGATTGATTTTATCAATTAACTGAACAAAGCCACATGCAGAGATGGGTAAGTTTGGCTTCTATTTATCAGGGCACAGAAGCTGAGCCCCTCAAGAAGAAAAGCATCTTTCTCAGAGTGCAAGTATCTGACTCCCAGATAATTTAGAGAATTAGTAAATATTTAAGAGAAAATCAACTGTAATACAATAACTGTTCCTAATTTCTCCAGGGGGGTGGGAGAGAATCAAATTATTGTTCACAGAGTAGAAGTTACAGATGCCTAAATATCAAGTAATACAGCAGGAAATAGTACAGTAAATTACAAGTAAATTTATGAAACAATTTCGTTTCTTTTGTATATGACCTTAAAATCCTCCTAAACGGAATGAAAAAGGGTTGTTCTCAAACATTCCCTCAGTTAGAAGTTTAATTAGATATTTATTTACTAATAAATATAAACACGTTAATTAACGTACTGAAGTCAGTAAGACAAGCTGCACCCATCTTGCATTACTAGAAACATTAATCACTATGTTTATGAACAGGCAGTCTGATACTTCTCCCATTGGACATTATACTGGAATAGATAAAAGGGCTAACATACACTTTGTATTGTCCTAACAAACAAGATATCAGCTGGTAGGTGAGACCATACAGAAAAGCACCACTGAAGCCCAAGGAAAATACCAGCTGTCTCTGTTCAAAGAAGACAGATTACCACCTGTCCAGTTATCTTCCACACACAATACAAGGCACGTTGGCCATTTTAACAGGGATAACTGTACCCATATGCTATTTAATTTTGAGCTGCATTCTGCCTACTTGTAAATATTCGTGATGGATCCTTGTAAATTAGTCCAGTAGTAATGTTTAGCTAGAGGCTAAACTTCATGCTTACTTTATCTCCCTGGAGCCTAAATCTACAGTACGCTGTGTTATCGCTACTTCGGGACTTTCAGCAAAAAACAGAAAGCAAACACACACACACACACACACACAGAAACGGAGGAAAAACATTTGGTTCTAGGGAAGAACTGTTTTAAGACACAGTCCAGCAAATAAACACTGACAACCATTATGTACTATGAGAAGTCCTGCTTACATTTTAGCAATACACCAAATGATTGGCATTACGAGATGATAAATACTGTTGCAGCTTTAAAAACAAACAGAAAAACAATCCTCTTCTACCCCACTCAGCAAGAAAAACAAGAAAAAAAAACATCCCCCAAAAAACCCAACACATCTGTTACAGCAAGTTTTCTAACATCAGTGGAACATGCCACTCGTAATACAAATACATGATCAGCACTTTTCCCTGCCCTAAATGGGTAAGGAACTAGAAACTCAAAAGAACTTCCTGTTGGTCCGAATCACACAGTGATTTTACAAGTTAACTGAATATGTGTTTGAAATGTGTATCCGGGTAACTTGTTTTCTAACACAATCTGAGTTGTATAAATAAGCAAGAGAATCACCTACAGATTGACACACCTTCACTTAGCCCCAAAAGGAGACTTGAACTGAATCCTCCCGGCCCAGAGACACTGCAAGCTTTATTAAAACACAGATCTTTTCGTTCCTACCATTCTATGTGTTGAAAGCCAAAAAAAAACCACCACCACCAACAACAAAAACCCTACAGCAAAAAAACAAAAAACAAAACCCACTGAAAAATAAGATGCACTTAAAAACCTTTTGTATGGAATACAGTTGTCTGTCTGCCAGATGTTAGTAGCTGGAAACTGTATCATTTGAAAGGAATAGCGAGGATATCTGAACTAAAGGCAGAAAAGCATCTATGAGAAGTGAAATGAAGGGTCCCAAATTTTAAATGCTTCTGAAACTTCATAGACTTGGGGTGCTGTCTAGCCTTTCTCAAACCCTGTAAATCATTTGGCCCAGCAGCTGCTCAGATGTTTGTTCGAACAAATGGTTTTTAAAATACATTGTAATAATTATTTTCCACGAAACTGTTGCATTATGGTCAGAATTGCTTGTTATTGCAGGGCTCTGAGACAATGTGCTGTGGTTTTGAGCCAGAATCAAGTATTCACATATGCTGCTTTCAGTTTTGGATAACACTGAAGTACCAGAGCCTTGAAGGATTCAGACTGAAAGGAAGGATTGTGAAAGCTCTGGTAACTCATTCATACAACATTCATATTAAGCTCAGGTACAAAATTTGTGATAGCCGAGCAGAAGCCTAACACAGTGTCTAAATTTATGCTACGATGATTTCAAATCACAAATATGCCATCTAGCCTCCTCCGGATTTCAGAATTCTCAATTTTTCAAATAATGAAGCGTCACCACATGTTCGATCATAGATTTCAATTTGTTCTGCTCTGTCTTTACTTGATAATAAGCTGCTGAATCAGCACAATACCAAAAACAAATCTGCAAATCAACATTTTTCCAACTGTGACTTCTGAGGGATTGGAAAGTTCCCAATCCAAAACATATAAGAAAAAAGAAAGCTATCATAAAGTTAAATCAAGGGAATTTTTCATTTTAAGCATGCCATAGTAGACCACAAGATGCAAGAGGTAGTGAATTTATTGACAATTCACCTTAAAATTATCTCTTAATTTGATCAGCTTCCACTTCACTGAAGCTGACAATACTCACATTCATCTCAGCTGTAGTTAGTCAAGGCTTTTCTTCTTTTGGCTTATGTAGGAACTGAGATCACTTTCAATAAAGCTTCCAACACTTTAAAGATATGGTTCTCTGAATGTTTAAGATAAATATACATCCCTTAGTTGTTTTTTTTGTGTTTTTTTTTTTTTTTTTTTAATAAATTGCAACTCCACTTAAAAAATACACTCTCTACATCTGAACTTCAGATGCTTTATTCAATCATATTGCATCTTCATGTATAGGAAGGATTATGTAACTTAATTACCTCCAGTTTCCTCTAAGCATATTTAGCCACATATGAAAAGGATCAAATACATCATTCCCATAGCTATTACAGTCTAAGTCTAACCAGCAGCTAATTTAGCTTCTCAGTCTCCCATCATACAACTGGATCCAGCCCGACAACTTCAGCTTTGGGGATATACATATTAAACAAAACACGTTTATACTTCTGTCCTGTTGTGCCTCCATTACAAGTGTGGAGAAAAAAAAAAAAAAAAAAGTGAGTTTTCAACAATGTTCTCAAAATTTGGGATTTCAAAAGGGAGTGGCTTGATGAATAAATTGATATTTAGTTACTATTATCAATAACCAGAAAAAAAAAACAAAACAACAACAACCCATAACACCATTCTATACCATTCACAATAATCAGAGGAAGAGACACTGCATAAACTAGTTACAAGATTAATATGAATTGCATATATTTGTAAACTAAAATCATTAATTCTAGGGGCAATCACAGGCATGTTATCTATCAGAGGAAATAACAGATACAGAAGAGCAGTTCAGGCCAAGATTGGCTCTTGACATCTGTTGGAACCACCGACCAGTACTATAATGGTAATTCACTAAATCAGATTTTTGTTCACATTTAACTGGCTGCATTTGTTTGAAAAAAATACACTGTTGATTCTGATGAGCATTTGCAGTAATGAGTTTCATCAACTCTGTTAGATATTTTTACCATGTTTCTTATTTAATAAATGATAGCCATAAATGTTTACAGGAGGAACATTCCCATTTATCACTGTATCTCACCAAATCCATGCACAATATCACAGTAAAGCATTGACACATTTCTCTGGGAGACTTTTCAGCCTCTAAACTAAACAATTACTTTAATCACTGAACTTAATGTTTCCTAGTTCCTTTTAATTAAACCTCCTGCATAAAACTAGAAAAAGAAATAGTCAAAGTGAATTATTCTTAGTATAATCTATCCTATCTTTGGTTCATGTCACATAACTGCTGCACTTCCATGCAGCATGTCACCCTCGTTCTTGCAGTGCCTGTGCCCCCAGCCACCTGTTTCAGAGCTAATACTTAGCTGTCAAAGATACAACTCTGTTTCAACTTCAAAATGTCCGCTTTTCTAATTCCACATAAGTTGAATCATAGCAGACCATTAAACAATAGTTATAATGCGTAAAGCACTTTGTAATCAATGAGGGATTACCTTTAACAGGCAGAAAACACAGATAAACAGGACATTTTTACAGTGGTTTTTTATCATTGCTTTTTTTTTTCTTTTTAAAGCAGATTAAGGAATGCTTCAAGCTCTTTTATACATAGACATTTATTTTAATATAAGAAAAATTAAGTTTAGAAGTTACCTAAAGTTGTAAGTTTTGTATATAGTAAGAGCCTATTCCCCTACAAAAAAAGACTAATAGGCTTTGTTGAAAACCCTGCAGCAGGATGAGATTACATGTACTGAACTGTAAATACAGTAAGCAAAAATTCACTGGTGAACTACTACATTAAATGCAGATGATTTCTTAAAATCAGCTGAAATAAACTCTTTGTAAAATTACTTCTAGTTTAAGCACTTTGAAAGAAAGGATCTTTCATGCAGTCAGAAGTTTGGTGCTCAAATTTGATCAGGTGTTTGTTTCTGAGGCTGAGCACAGTTGTTTGATCCACATGAGAAAGAGGCTCCCACCAGATGTCAATACTTAGGCTAATGTTATCGAGTGAAAATAAAGAATATCAACAGGTGGGATTTTAAAAGATCAGTGTGTTGCCAAAATCAAATTACAAAAAACAAGTACTGTATAAGAACACAGAAGTCACAAAATGGTGATAAAATCTTAAGGAATACTGTTGATTTTTCCTACATTTACCAAACATGCAGTTACAGACTGGCAGCAGTATGACCCAGACACACACACTATCCTGCTGGAGAGATGAGATTACCATCTTCAGCTGCTTATTCACGGTCCTTTACCGAAGACTTTCAGTTCTGCAGAGATCTGTTTAAAAATGTTAGCTTAAATATAGGCCAAATACAGCCTTTCCTTAACTTAGTTTTGTCAAACTAATTCCATACAGTTTAAATAGCATAGTTTATTTGAGGTCTTCTAGAAACAGATCATCTTTGACAGAACTGGGTTAGACAGCAGCTACACATGCAGTTACACTGCATGTCTGAGTGTGGCTGCAATAACTGTAGGGGAGGACAGAAATGAAACAGCTGGGGCTGAAACCTCTTAACTTGGATTAACTGTAGCCAGAAGAGCGCATCTGACCTAATTTGACAGAAAAACGGTTAGCATCCCACTCAGCCAACTCCCAACTTCTGTGGGGCCACATGTACCGAGAAAAGGGATGAGGTTATCTCCCAATCCCTACTTTCTGAGCAACACAGTAAAGAGATCAATCATCTGCCTGCAATTAAGTCTAGTACTTCAGCAGCTGGGATCTGGAGAAGTAAATTCCACAGCACAGCAATTTAATTCCTCGTAGATCCAAAATAGCCCGTGCTTGCGGCTCTTGTGTTTCGAAACATTAAAAAAAATAAAGATTTCTAAAGAGTAAGCACCTGAAAAGGAACAGTCATTTTTTTTTCTGCTGCTTTTCTTTTCTTTTTTTCTTTCTTTTTTTTTTTTTTACTGTATATAATCTCTCGGATTTTCATTACCTATTCTACTATGCAACTATAACTGGGATTACTGTATTTTTGAGTTCCTAAAGTGCTGTGATTGAGACATAGCAAGCAGAAGGCTAGAACAAGTCCGCTATTACTGACAGGTTTTGTCTGCAGTCTCAACTAAGCTCAACCTGGAAGTCTGCTCACTACCTCACGAAGAACTAACAGATGACAAGCCCTTCCAAACCCCATTTAAGTGGAGATACAGGAAAGAAGAGGACAGACTCTTTAGCAGGGTCCCTGGTTACAGAACAAGGGGAAATCTTTCCAAGCTCAAAAAGGGTAGATTCAGGTTGGATATAAGGACAGTCTTTTGCAGTGAGGGTGGTGAGGCACTGCAACAGGTTGCCCAGAGATGTGGTGGATGCTCCGCCCCTGGAGTCTTTCAAGGCAAGGCTGGATTGAGCCCTGAGCAACCAGATTTAGGTGTGCATGTCCCTGTTCATTGCAGGGAGTTGGACTAGATCACCTTTAAAGATCCCTTCCAACTCTTAAGGATTCTACGAGTCTATATTAGGGCTATTCATTTTAGATGAGAAACTCATTCATATTAACATCTGTTTTCTTCTCATTCATGATAATGTCTGCCAGATGTTTTGAGCATAGCTGTAAGCTCTATGGCCCTTTGGTCCATTTCCTCTGTGAAACTATGCAGACAACTGTTTACCTGTCCATGCACCAAATCAGTTAATGGCATAGCACCACAGGATCTGCAACAGTAGAATGATTTAATCCGCATCTCAACTGAAAAATCAATCTTTCAATTCAAGCAGTGAGCAGGGTTGGAACATGTCTCTGACTCAGCACAAACATAGCTGGAGTGTAAAACACCAAATTGTAACACCAGTGGGAAGCACACGAAGGACGATGCCAAAGTTAACTGCCAAATGGAGACCAGCACAAACTCCACTGCCACCACTAGCTAAGCCTGCCTCTAGGACAGAGCTTGCAACAGAACAACACAACTGTACAGCCATCTATGTCAACTCATCTCTTCCTACCCTCTCTCTATATGCTTATTCTTTGGCTAGGTTCTAAGTTCTTCTGATTCTGAGAACAGTGGATTGGATTCTATAATCAGTATAAAAAAAAAGTGTATGAAAAAGTGTAAGCACTAATTTAGGAAAAAAACAAACAAACAAACATTAATACATTAGAAGAAAGGAAGAAAGCTACCCACAAAATCTATTTTTTCTCATTGAATCTTAGCGATAAGAAGAAAAATACTGAAGCTATGTCAGATACTGTTATATAAAACAATAAAGAAAATAAAAATAAGCCAACCAAAAATGTTATGACATGGATAAAACGGACTGTTTTTCTTCATCTAAGTCAGAGTTTTTTGAAAAACTATACAGGAAATTGATGTCATCATCTTTAATTAAAAAATAAAAAAATAAAAAATGTTTTTCATTTGGGTTCCTTTAAGTCTTTTTTTCCTGCTGCCCAGACTAACACAGGGAAGAAAAACACATTTTTAAGTGGATTGTACCTTCCTCGATTTTATGTATTTGAAATATTCACTGTAATTTGATTTAAAATTGAGTATAAAATTGAGTATAAATTGAGAATAAATACTTGTATTTATTTAACAGAAAAGGTAAAATGAACTCACACTGCGTGTATTGGAATTTTGTACTTTTTTTTTTTTTTGCATAAATACATTTTTTAAAAAATCCACTTTCTCTTGAGAGAATACAATTTTAAAAAGACATATATTAGATAAATATTGACGTTCCTCAGTGCATCCTTTGCATTCCCTTCAAGGTAGAAAAGCACTGCAGTACGCTATGGCCAACGGATATAAGAGATGCTTTACTGCATCAGCTTTATGACAACCTGAAATCTATTACTTTCCCCTCTAAAATCAGATATAGTTAGCTTGGCATTGACATTACTTTGAACTCTTTCCTTATGATTAAAAGCTTGACAGGCTTTGAGCAGGAGGGGGTTGGACTAGACGTTCTCCATAGGTCCCCTTCAACCACATGGGTTATGATTTTATTTTTATAAAAATCAGTTTGCTGCATTTACATCTTTAAATATTCCAACCAGTAAAAGTATTTCTAGGCTAATTTTCTGTTAAAATTTTATTAAGTACTATGCCTATTAAATTAAACAAGCAAAAGACCTTCATGCACACTATAATGACAGAACATTTGACTACACTCACAAAGGCAGTAAAGGTGCAAGGCTGCTTGAAGAGACTGTAACAAATCATCTTCTCTAACAAGTTCTACAACAAACGTCCACAAAAGCTTCTGTGAGTCCATTCACTTATTTTAAGTATAAAACAAACAAACGTAAAATACCAGTTCCTCTTCAAATCAATTTATGATTCATTTTGGTTTTATTTTATTTATTTTTAAAAGGCCTGATATATTGGTGGTTGTATACAAGAAATATATATACATGAAATATTGTATTTTTCTTTTATGATTCCATATTTTTATGACAAGGAAGTATGAGCACCCAGAACAGCCATTATATTTGACAAACCAAAATGCCTCTTCATTTACCTTACACACTGCAAGCATCCCGATAAGAAGCAGAAAATAAGGATTCAAATACATATTGATTCATCCATCTACACAGCATATATAATTAAATAACACTTTAGTACTTTTTCTATAAATAGGTAAAAAAGTGGCTTGAAAAAAAGTTACCCAGGGGAAAACAGTGTATTCCTTTATTTTTTACTGACTGTTGTCGTTTTTATTTGACTAGACTTACTGTACTTTTTCAGACAATGAACAAATTGTTTTGGGGTTGTTTTGTACAATCTTCCCATCCAAATATTTCCAAATTAAACTCATTTCCTACTTTAGTCACCATTTTGCATTATAGCTTCATAGTTCCTGGAACTACCAGTTTTACCACAGGTAACAATAAGCAGGGAAAGCACTCCAAAGGCAGATCTTAATTGAAACTCCAACAGGAAGTTCACAGTCTTTTTGAACCTTTCCAGTTATTAGTGTTTCACTGCAGCTCATAAAAAACTCAAACCACCCTGAAAACAAGAACGTTTTCCTGCCTGTATCAGTTGTTACCAATTTCAGTGTAGAAAACTTACAAAACAGCAATGCATATGAATCACGCAAAGACTTAGTGTTCTTTAAATCTAAAATTCCTTGTTTCTGCTGAATTTTGAAAACACCAAACCTCAAAATTCACTAAAAATATTCTAAACTTTGCTTAAATTCTAAAATAGGCATCATTATGTCTATCTGCAAATCTAAGAAAAGCTGCCCTTCACCTGTGAAGGTGACTAACCTGCCTCAAATACTTATAAATAAATGCTTAATTGGCATTTTTTCCTCTGTGTACTTCATAAATCCCTGCCTTTGTTGTATGGAACTCCCATACAAAAATATTCCTACATGGTCATAAAGTCTCTTTGGACAAATATTCTAAAGAGACCAGCCTAGAAAAGGCACCCTAGTTCAAGACCATAAAACTAATTAAAGCAAATCTGTTATATGGTAAGGCTTTCCAGCCCCTGCGCTCCAGAACAATTCTTTCACAAATCTGTTTTTTAAGACTAGACCCATCCCCGTAATACCACCTGTTACAAAAAAAAAATACCTAGCACTATATTTCCAATAAGTAAATCAGCAGCTTAATGAAACTGTCTGCCAAAATACCACAAAACAGTTATAACAATAACACAGCGATCTGATAAAATACTACTTCAGAAATTACTATGAACCTGTTGATGCACTGTGTAAACAAACTTGGAACAGTATGGCTGACCTTTAGCAGAAACACAGCTTTCACCCTTAGTCTATATTGATTTTCCATTTTTTTTTTTTCCTTTTTTCCAAAAATATTCCAAATACATTAAATTAAGACCTAGTCTGCAATCTTCATACCACTCTATTTATATTGTGTATGGGAACTGTTGAGTCACAGCCTGAACCATTGATTGATCACCTAGGGCAAGGACTGGGTCAGCTCTGGGAGCGCAGGTAAAGGCAATTCAGCTGTGTGACGTGAAGAGGTGGAGCCTGGCTGAAGCTCTCTTAGATCCCATTTAAGGGCTGACTGCCACTAGGGAAGGATCTTGTTCTGGAGATCCCTCCTTTTTGGAGTTTTCTACTGTGAACCTAGATCCTTGGATACAGGTAAACATTTCTTCCTTTGTTGTTTCTTTTTTACCATGATAGTCTTTCCAACTGTAACACCTGTAAAGTACCATCCTAACCATGCTACTCTTCCAACTGTACACGTAGCCTAACTTCCATATAGGTCACTTTATATATTATCACAAGATAAACCCTTGTTCAGTGAAGAAACATCTGTAAAGAAAAACAACAAACAAAAGTGACTTTAAAGGCAAACAAGTTTCTAAACATTTGTAGGTTTTCAGAGGACAAATGAAAAATAAGTATTTAACATTTATTTTACTAAAAGTATGCCCAAGACTAAAGTAAAGAACAGAATACTATGGGTAAAAGGAACATATTTTCCTCATCATTAAAATAAACAAACAAACAAAAAAAACCCTATAACATTAGTGTTTCTCATCCTTAACTAAAGTGAAATAAATTATTTTTGTTTCTGCTTACCAGAAAATAAGCAAACAACTGAAAAACTATGGGATTTCCCCATTAAAAAGAACTTACCTCCCCTTACTAACTGAAAGAACATGTCTATATCACTAAAAGACTGCACATAAATCAGTTTTGTCCAGAAATATGGCTTTTGTACTTAGTCTTGTTTGGAGTTCAGAGATGTAAAACAGCAGAATTCTCTACCTTATTAATATTTTCAGAAACATAAATGGTTAAATGATAGGCAAAGAAAGCTCTTTGTAACATATAATATCCACAAACTTCTATGCATTACACATTGTGCAGAACTAAACAAGCTGACCTCAGATCCACTGCTGCTTTTTTCAGGACATATACAGACACTGTGACTGGTAAATAAATAGAGATATTAAGAAATGTTTCACTGATAGATAGAAAACAGAGTATTTCCAAAATAAGATGCAAATGCTGTAAGAGAACAAAAGCCTCAAAGAAATGCTCTAGTCATAAGATATTTTTTTTAAAAAAATGAAAAAACAAAACAAAACACCAAATTGGAATTAAAAAAAAAAAAATCCCTGGAATTGGAATTAAAAAAAAAAAAAAAAAAGAAAAATCTATTTAATCTTCACTAGAAAAAGAAGCCCCTTATGAGCTCCACATAGTGCTCTCGCAATTATTGCTAGTTTGAATTCAAAACTGTACTGCAGACTCTTTTTTTGTGGTTAATAAGCCATATTTCACTTCACCAATAATCTTTAGAATTGAGCAAAGATGCATCGTAAACAATAATGCTCTACTAGAAATCCTTACTAGAGGTTATTTTGAAATTATAGCGACTAATATTTTTCTAAACAGCAGAGAATACTCAAAAGGCATTTGTGTATTTTGACCATCTTTGTTATCACTGAAATAACATGCTTAACAAGGTTTAGAAAGAAGGTTCTTACTTTATCAAAGTTATTATGTTAACCTTATAGTTACTGTCTCTTCACATAGAAACAATCTTTCCATCACCATAAAGCTTAGTTTTCCTTATCATGAAGAACACAATACCCAACAGCATTAAATCTATTTCTAGCCACAAAAAGGGTGAGAGCTTTGAGACAGCCTTTTCTAAGGTACTTTTGATAAAATCCTCTTTCAAATAGACCTAAAGAGCATTTCTTTCCTTCTAATCAGCTCTTCTATAGCATTTGCCCTTTCTGATTCTTGTTTTAAGTGTCAGCTTCTCAAGTGCGTCTTGGACTTTCTCAAGAAAGTGAAAACTAACATTTCACAATTAGTGCATTAATAAAATACAATTGTAATGCCACAACTTCTTATAAAAGGTCTTTATTGCATGAATTGAAAATATTGTGCATTTTTAAGGTAGCTTTTCTCTATGCACTAAATTAATATACTTTAAACAAGATGCTCAAATTTGTCCTGAATTTTTCTGTCAACAAGTAAATACATTATATTCAAGTGATAAATGTGTGCTTCATTAAATGTTTTTTTTTTTAACAAACTAATAAACGTGATTGAGAACAGCATAAGAAAATAGGGTATGCTATCTAATGTGCATTACTTAAAAATTGCATCTATGTGAACACTGCCATGCCTTAATGTACCATTCGCTTAACTTGTTTCTACTTGCAATTAAAAAAAAAACAAAAACAATAGTGCAATGCATTCCGAAGATTGACACACTGCTGAAGTTAAAGAATAAGTTCATCTGGAGTGGAGTTGTGGTTATTACAACTATACATACATATTTCAGATATGCTTTCTACTCATCAGCCACAAGAGTCTCCAATACATCTGTAGTGGGAACAATCAGATTAAAAAAAAAAATAAAAACCACTAGGCATTAGACACACACAGCCATATGTCTCAGCAAATCATCTTAACCAGAAGTAATACTCTTCAAGGGAAGTAATTTTTATTTCTCCAATTTTTTTAAAGAGAATGAAAAAAACTAACATAATTAAGGTCAGCAATGAAGAGGTCATTACTTTTAATTTACCTTCCCGTGGCTTGAGACCAATCCACAATACAATGCTGAACTTACAATCAACAACATATAACAGTAAGAAACAACATATAACAATAAGAAAAATCATGTGCTTGCTTTCATGAAGGAAGCGGTTACAGAATTCCAGAGAGGCCTTCAACACAATTTATGAAAGTGTGTAAATCTTTACAATTGATAGACTGACAAAATTTGACATAGCTTTGAGCCAATAGCTCTGCCAATAGCTTTCTTGGCTTGCTGTGGGTAAGGATTCTGTAGCAAGCCCTGAAAGGAGCTCCCACAACAAGCATCTGCCTCTGGAGGCCTTGTGAGCTCAGTACTGAAGTCCAGTTTGAACAATCTGAAAACCATCAGAAGCCCAAGGTAAGAATAAAGACAAAGGATAGTTCATTAAGGAACTAAAACTGCGGATACAAGAAATACGATCATCAGGCCAGAAGAAGACAGTTGTACTTTGAAAGAGACTGAGAAAATAACACTTAAAAATGGGGCATGAGAGGATCCACATTCTCCTTCTCTAGCGTTCTTTACTGTGATCTTAACTAAGGAATAAATTACATGAATGAAAAATCAGTGCTGCTTTCCATTCACAGAGCTATATGAAAGCTAGTATGAAGCCGAATTAGCAGTGTGTTTTATATAGGTACTTCCTTCAATATTATAACTGTGGTCAGGGTAATAATGAACATACATAGCTTCTGAGAAACAGGACCTCTAGATTTACTTTCTTATAACAACTTCATAGTACAAATAACTTCAATCTTTGATCAAGCTGCCTCTTTACATTTGCTTAGATAAGACTGTTCATAGTTCAGCAGAAGACTCACGCACATAAAGCTTTTCAAATTTGGAATTAACAACTTCAACATCAAATTTTCAGTGACCTTTGTATACATGTAGGCTAAGTATTCCAGTAACAATCGTGCTGATGGCTCACCTTTACCTCTTATTATTGTTCCTATTTCCAGCATAACTTGGAAAAATCTAGTTTGACTGTCTGACATGACTCTAGATCCTTTTCAGCATTACTCCAGAATACAGTCCCATAATGTTAAGCTTATGAACATACGCCTTTCGTTTTCAGACATCTGAAGCAACACTTGAATGCAATAAAATATTCCTAGCAGGGCATTCAGTTCAAATATGGAAAGTGAGCTTTCTCTTACTGCTGTTGTGTTTGAGTTCAGTCTTACCTGCAAGTCTCGCAAGTTGTAACTAGCAATTACTGGTTAAATCCGTTTTAAGCTTCATACTTCTACTCCAGCAACTCTGTGTATATATTTATTATTTTTTGCATTTTCTGTGTGTGATAAAAAGAAAATGCTCACTGCTTGATTCTTTCTATAAGCTATAGTCAGATAACTTAAAAAAAAAAAAAAAGTATATCAGTTTGTCCATCATTAGTTTACACTGTTGTTCTGTGGACAGGCTCTCATGTTCATTTAATTTCTTATAAACACTGATTTAAATCAAGGTGGTGTCTGTTTTTGCTTTACCTACCCCCCCTCCCCTCCCATTATTGAAGTCAGGAAGAGATTAAAATTACTTTCTTCTTTCCAGTAACAAAACATTTAAATGATGACAGCATACTGAGAAAGTAAACTCAGGGACTGTGGCTGCTAATTACTGCTCCCATTTCCAATCCTCTTAACTTTGAAGCTCTGCATCTATTCCATAACATACAGCAGGAATATGCATGAGTTGTGATTCTCCCTACAGAAGAGGAAAAACTAATTAACAACCTGAAGGCTGCATCCAGTCCCGCAAGACAATGCACTTGGCTCTCACAGTGGCCTGGAGCAAGACTGCTCAAACCCTACTATGCTAAACAACTTGCTTAGCTTGCAGGAAAGAAAGAAAATGGAGTGAGTCCCACCTTGTCCGGTTCCCTAACCAGAAAGCAGCTAAAACAAAACCAGGCAGAGCCAAGCTGGAAGCAGGCTGGGTCATTCACAGGGTCTGCTCCAGGGCTAAACCAGGGGAAGGGTAGCTTCCTGCTTCAGTGACTCCCACAACTATACCAGGCTCCACATCCAACACCCCTTTTATAATAGTCTTTTAAGAGATAGCTTTACCCCAAATTCCAGATAATTATGGCATACCAACAATGAGCCAGTACTCCAAAACAGAGTGAAGCCAGCATCATTCCTGTACGAGGCCTACAATATCTCCTAATGAAGATAAGATAATAATCCTGTAGCAGAGAGTTATGCTGGATGTTCCTGGTCCGGGCATAATGCACCCTAATTCCCATGCACTATGCAGTAAAGCTAAAGGATGATATTTGACCCTTGCAGGTTTTCCTTGTGCACATACAAAATTAAAAACAACACCAACCAGTTTCTGCAGGAGTAGTCCCAATCCAGCAGGAACACATTATCAGGTTATCTAGTGTACTCTACAGCAGCTACATACTATTCAAATCTCCCATTTACAGCTTTCTCTGTCTGGATAATGGAGGGTTAAAACAATCTTTGATATATTCATCTGATCCATGAGCAGCTGGGGGGTGGGGGAAGTGGCCTAAAACCATAAGGAATTGGCAATTCAGGGTCTACAGAAATAAATCTGTGGAAGGGAAACTGAAAATTACAGGCTACAGAACTAAATTTATATCCCAAGCACCATCCAAAGGGGATAATTGTGGAATGCTTCAAAAGGACTTTGGAAGTTATTTGCAATTAGTACTAAAAATAGCTATGAAACATCTCAAATAGTCCTTAAAGCCTACTGATGAAGAGAGTTCTTGTGCGCGACAAATATAACAGAGTTCCCACATCTCTCTACAGTTCACAGATGTCTTTGTGACTCTCAGAGACCAATAGTTCGTCTTCTCCCCAAAACAGTTTTTCTGTCAACAGAACAGAAATAGTAAAAAAAAAAAACACCTCCTTCCTATCCAAGTACAAGCTTTAAAAACTTCATTTGAAATAAATAGATGTAAAACAGATAAGCGTGGACTTCTCAGGATACTCTGAAAAACAAAACATCACAAAGCAATAGTGAAATTCCTGCTGAAACAAAGCATATTGATTTTTATTATTTTTTTTCTGTATAGGGATATTAATTAAATTTAGACAGATGATTATTTTCTTCATTCTTAGAGAATACTGTAACTCTTTCAGGTAAAAAAAAAAAAAAAAAGAAGAAGAAAAAAAGAAACAAAATAACAGTTTCCAACATTTTAAAAATGAGCAGTTTGCAACATCTACCCTCCATCTTTTGTCAACATCACAGAATTGGTTCAGCCCATTATTAATGAATAAGGGTATACCGGTTTTTATTTTACTTTACTTTACTGTATTTTACTTGCAAATTCCACAATGGTAGTTTCAGATATTTAATTATCTATCTATCTGTTTCATTGATTATTGTTAATATTCTTATATTATACCTTACTTTATTAGGAAATTTTGCCATCATATGAACTATCCTGCCCAAAATACTGTGCCTTGTATTTATCAAAGGATGGTCCTTTCCATTGTATTTCAGTTTCTTTCAAAAGTGTTACATAGATAAGTTTTCAAATACATTGAAGAAAAATTGGTTAATTAGTCAAAAACATAACAGAAAGAAAGAGCAGTCTAGAAGACAAGACAGTTTTATAAAGTATCTTAGAAAAGTCATCTTATCAGTGGAACCTTTCCTGTTTTAAAACTTGACTACAAACTACACCAAAGAACTAATTCCACTAATAAAAAACTGGAGCCAAGCAAATTATCTTGAGATAAAGATGTCTATGAGAAAGACTCACGAGTATCTGGTGAAAACTAAGAGCAGCATGTTATGTTATTCAAGGAATCTGCTTAATTACTGCCATCTTATTGCTCTGGCATCTTTAGTCCACATATTCTGTGCACATACATTAGTGTGGGGGGAAAAAAAAAAGTTTTTACATCAGAGAAAAACTGCAGGCCTTTTCTATACACTCTAACTATACATAAGTAAGTGTTACGTAAGGTTAAGATATTGAGCTAAATACCAGACTTCTAGCAGTTTACAATAGTAAGCCTTTTACTAATAGGGACTGAGAAACAGAAATAACCAAGACTGCCTTTATATCTGGAAATGAGTAGAGAAACCAAAATGGTAACTCTGTATAAAATAGTACATTTGTATATCTCTAAGACTTTATTTTTTGAAGAGCATGGGAATATTAACCGAAACCATTTTAAAGTTTTAAGTTGTAATATCACAAAAGCCAGTTTTATAGCAGTTTTTTACTTTGTTATGAACTTTTAGAATTCAACTGTCACACAAACAGGCAAGATATTAAATATCGGTCAAGACCCACCTAGTGTACAGCTCTTCTCCAATCAATTTTGATAGCACAGAAGCACAAAGACGCTTGGTTTAGAAAGTCCACATGTGTTTAATCTTTGATTAATCAAACAAAATGTAAGCGCCTCCAGACGTATTCCTTTTAATCACGGGAAAGATATCTTTTCAGTGGCTTTGCTTGCAAGAGCGAGTCAGCAGATGTCTGTCTGGTCTGAAGGGAATTTCTCCTTCTCAGGAGAAAACAGTTTAAATAGAAGAGGAATGGCCATATGCTGACTATGCACTGCTTAACAGATGACGTAGAGAAGCCTCCACTACCACAGGGAGTAGAACAGGGCAGTTTTCAAATTAAATTTCTTTCAAATTCAAAGCAATCAGCTGAAATCAATTTACATACAGGATCCAAGTCAGACAGTACTCATCAAAACAGTTTGTAGACACAACAACGAAAATCCATCTCTGTCAGCAGCATGATTTTTAAGAAAGGTTTGACTGTGCTGACAGTAAAAAAAATATTTCTTTACAGTTTTAAATACAGCTGTTATTTTTTCTGGTGGATGATGGTTCAAAATAATAATGAAATCTCATCCATATGAAGGATTTGGCAAAAGTTCTATGTTCATGCACTAAAATGTACTGACATAACACACATTCATCTCCCAATTTAGCTCAGGAGTAGATGTTTCAGTACTTAAGAAAAATGGGTTTTACAATGTAGGATTGGAAAAAAGGCAACCAAACCACCAATGCACAAGTATTATGAGACAACATTCTGTCTGACTTCACATTTGTCTGTACTATCATTCAAGAAATGTAAACACTAATAATAAGAAGAATGATCATCTTTGCTTTGTTTAGTTACCTCAATCTGCCACTGGGAATAAAAAGTTCAGTTTAAAGCAGAAGCTATTAGATATCTATTGGTGTAAAGTGCATCTAAAAATTACCTTAGAACAGAAAATGCCCACTAACTGTAAAAACAAACTAACAAACAAAAAACCAAAACAACAGACAGACAACTGAAAATGATCCCAATCCATTTGATAAACACCACCATAGATCTCCCTGCTTTAGGGTCTGTCTTTCACAGTCACAAAGCATATGTGTTTAAGACCTATTGAGGAATACGCCGCCTAATACTTAGAGGAGTTTGCAGCTGATATTGAAACAGACTGTAGTGCCAAGATCTCTAACTCATTCTTTATATAATAAGGATGCCTTCCTTAATCGATGCTTCTAATTGCTGTTAATTGTCATCCATGGCCTTCTAAACAGCTACACGGCTAACAATATGGGCTTCCAATCATCTTCACAAAACAACCAAAATTGTAAAGCATTAACCTTATATATGCACACTATATAACCTCCAGATCTTTAAAAGTTGATTAGATATTCCCAATGTCTTTTAGATAACATGTACTATTTTCCTTAAATTATAGATTTGCATATAACTCCAGAAAGAAATTCTACCATACAGAAGAAGTATGCCAGTTTGGATACATACTTAAGTCATGGCATCTTCAACCAAGCTTTGTGTTGTGTTTTTTGTTTGTTTTCTACAGATTTTTGTGTTGTTTTTTTTTTTAAAATCTATACCTCCTTTACCTCCTTCATTCCTTAATGCATGCGTTAATCAGCAAAGTGTGAATATTCTATTCCTCTTCCTGTAAGGCACATCCCTTATTTCACTCTGTCCTGCACCCAGACACAATCTCCAGATCAAATCTTTTGTTTACACACAAAGCACTTGATCCTGTAAGAGGACTGCAACTTAGATGGCTTTGAGAATACCACTGATTTTGTGGGACTGCTTTGTAAATTTCTAAAGTATCAAATAAAAACACAGGAACCAAACGAAAAAACAGAGCGGTTGTACAGCTCCTGTTTATGCAATCAGCAAAATGTACTTCGTGTCTTTTTTCTAGTTGGAACTACAGAGCAGCCTCCGGGAGACCACTGGCATGGCAGAGCATTGACTGCACACACAACTACTCCTGTACAAAAGCTGTACAATCGAAATAAAAGAGCATTTGCAAGAAATCGTGACAGAATGGCAAGAGATTGCTATTTTCTTCTGTTAAAGGTGCTGATTTCCACTCCCACCCGGAGAACCCAAGGGACACCAAGGAGTCCAGAAGGGAGCAATTCAGGGGATCACACAAGGAAGGGAAAGCAAGGTCTGGAGGAATGATCCCCTTCAGGTACAGTTTGATTTGCTCCTTGACTCAAGTGAAAATACCCATGGGCTCTGTGCAGGACCAGCAACAAGGGCAGGTCAGCAATGCCTGCTCTGACTGCTGCACCAGATGGGCCATAGGCACTGCACAGTGATGTCACTGTGATGACACATGGGCACCATGGTGGTGTTTGAGCCTCTCCCTCTGGAACACCTCAACAGTTCTGTGGGATTTCACTTGCCAGCTGGCAGGGCAAAGGGAGTTCCCTGCAAAACTGGCTGCAAGCACAAGCCACAGTCTGCTGAGACAGTAGACACTGAAAGCGAGCTGTCTGCAGCAGGAACTTCCGGTTCTGATCCAGAGGGTCTGGCTGCATCCCCAGGCTCTCCTTCTGGCCGTCCAGGTCAGGATAAAGGAACTGTGTGGGGATCAAAAATGGGTGAAAAGGATGTCCTAACTCATCCTGATGAGCAGGAAATCAAATGTATACTTCATGCTTCTTATGAGGAGAGCGCACACAGAGACACTGTTATCTCTGATAGTTCAGTCAGTTATCAACCCTGTGCTATGTAAAGGTTTGTTTTTTTAAAAAATGTCGCAGAATAGTACACTGTGAACTGGAACTCTCCTGGAATCTAATGGTGAAATGTATTTGAAGTATTATCCAGAGTAAATGGAAAACAAACGTCAACACTTTTCTATATGCTAGAGCTTGCTTACTATAAAATACGCTGCTTTTGAGGTTAGAGGTAACATACATGTGTACTTATTTTACAAATACTTTTGCAAATGCATTATTTATGAGAAACAAATCCATATATCAATGGAAAATGGAAGCGTTACAATAGAACTTTCCCTAGAAAGTTTACCTCAGAAGCCACTGACTAGCAAACAAAGCCAACTTCATTTGCACTTGATTTTTCAAAGGATCCTCAAAAACTTGACAGTGGAGAAATAATGATGAAAATAGCCCTGCAGCTACTGCTACCACATTTGATATGCCTAAGTTTCTATGTAATGCTACAGAAAAGACGGACATAAAATCCAGAGATGCCATTTTCCTCGAAGAGAGATATCTGGATAAAAGTATGAAAAGAAAATTTAAATATTGCAACAAGCTATAACATGTCAATAACTGATCTTGATCGGATGTATCCATCCATCAGACAGTCTTGATAGATTGAAGCATAAGAAGCAGATGCAGACACCTTCCCATTTGCTGATGCATAACTTTTCACTTTTTCAAAACTACTTTTGCTTATTTGTGAAAAACAACACTTGTTTCCCAATTGTGTACATGGTAGCCAAAGCCACCTCGAGCAGTGAGAAACAGGAGTAGTTCCATTTTGTGTTCTCACCTGTGAAAGTTGACATTTACAGAGAGAATTACTCAGTTTCATTTTGACAGAAACATGCCCTTTATCAAATTCTTTAGGACCTTTCAGCACTGGAGAACGTGTTGCTGGTAGGTAGTAAGCCGAAACCAGTTAACATTCCTCAAAAACAAAACACAAAGCTAATTTAAGTAAGTCTCCAAAGATCAAAAGGCTGAGTTCAGGAAGTCAAGAAGAGGGAGGCAAATGGACTCATAGCAGAGTAAATCTGTAAAGGATGACTACAGGCTGTTATCTGATTATCCCACTGTGCTCTCTTTTTGGGCTACCATGCTGATACTGCATATTAGCACACACAGCTTCAACGTCAGAAATTTTGTAGGGGTAACATTTCAAATGAAGGTGAAAACAGTTAACTATCAAAAGAAAAATCCCCAAACTAAATAGAAGTTACATCTCTTGAACTGTAATTCAGCTTCTTGCTGAGTTCCTGTTTACTCAAATTTAGATTGTTTCCACTTAGGAGGAACTTAAAGATCTAAATTACACAGAAAATGTAATTTAACATCAATTTTAAAAGCTATTTTTCACATGCTGTTTAACTTAAAATAGCTTTACTAATCTACAGAGTGTATGAGATTTTAATTCTTGAAATATCGTCTGGCTACCTATTTGGTTAGGGAAAGTTATATAAGTTACAATCCCTGTACTGTAATGAAAAACAGTGTAGTAGAGGGTTCAAGTACTGGCTGTCTAGGTTTAAGAAAGAAAGACAGCACTACATCAACCAGAGGATCATGTTGGTTTAAAGGCATTTTTAGAAGTCTTTGGTACAGAGATTGCTTCAGATTGCTACAGAAACATCCACAATAAAGATGCAAAAAATGATAATAATAATAAACGACAACAAAGGACCAAACATTATTGAGAGAATATAACAAATCCACAATGCCTTGAGTAGTTACACATGATCTTCAAGCATTTTACAGGGGCCACAGAGGCACAGATTGACTTAAGTAAGCCTTTTTCTTATTCAATTTGCTGAATGTTATTTAGGTCCTGTTCAATATTATTCATTAATGGCTACACAATTGTGACTGAGATACACATCAGTGGAAGAAAAAGCTGCAAGCTTTGGATTAAATGACGTGCACAACTCAGTCAAAACACCAATGGAATGGTTACAAATAGAAGAGGACAAAGCAGAGGAGAAACATTCTTCTCTTCACTATGATTTACTGCGGATTTCAGTCTTTCCTCCATTGTAGCTATCACATCTAAAGCTTTTTGCTCTTGTTGCTGGTTTGTTTTAAAGTTTTTAAAATACAAATATACTTAAGTAGATAAAAATGTTTTTAATGCTTTATCTCATTTGAATTTTTTGTATGAGTTCCCTCTACATTTCCTTCCTTTTACCTGCAGAATCTATGCACAATATACTTACAGAATATCTTCAGCTTATAACACAGTCCCCACAGAGAGAATTCATTACTCATCTCAAACATGAGCATTGGAACTGCTTCTAAAATAAGCTGAATGAAGAGATAATGTATATGAAAAAATGCAGTATTATCCTAAATCTTAAGTTAAATCCACACATTCATGGAACAGTGAATGAACATCATCTAATAGAAGTTGTTACTCTAAGAGGCAACGGAAGCAAGTGGTGTGCTAAATTCCCTACCACATAAGGAAATGTTAGGTGGCGCGGGCAGGAGTTGCTTCTTCCAGTGACAGCAAGCAGTTACAGCACATACAAAACTTCTATTTCCTACATTTCACAAAAGCTTTTTGGTTAACCTTCAAGCACCAGAAGTAACTATACAAGCAATCCAAACAACTTTCTGTAACTTGTAAATGGATATGGAATTTTCATCTGCAAACATACAGAAATTAAATTATAATCTAAGTATTTCAAAATTGCAAATGTATGCATATACAATTACATTCACAGAATAGTAAATACTGTTATGCTCAAAACAGATGCACTCTTAAACCTTCTTCTCATAACTGTATTTCACATGAAGACCTTGTAAGAAAGACTGTAACTGTAACAATAGCATTTACAAACTCATCTAGCAACTATGGAACAGTTGAGTTGATATATGCAGTAGTGTATCAGCTACTAAGTGTATTTCATGAAAGATGCAGAAACATTACATGCATTCCAAACATTACTTTAAGAGACACAACAAACCCAAGAACTTACTGCACCGACAGAACACTTCGTTAAGATTCTATGAACAGTGCTACAAAGTAACAGCATTCAGATAACATCACAATCACTTAAACATAGACGCCCACTAAAAAAACTACACCTACAAGACACTGTATATAGCATTTGTGAGTAACTGATCAACAGTGTGTTTAAATAGGTTATACATTTGCTGGATAAACATAGTTCCAATTAGCCAAGCACCAATTACTTTTATCACTAGAAGTGGTAACAAGGAAACAACATGGTCATAGATCTTAATCATGTACATTTAATATTCTACATGCAATGTTTGAGATCCTTTTGATAGAAGCACTGTGAAAGTACTCTGCAAATGTGGATGACGATAGGTAAAGGGCTAAAATAAATGCACTTAACAATCATTTACTCTGCCTTCAGTAGGGGCTATGAAAATGTAGTCATTCTGAGAAATCTTTTTTTCTAAAGTCATGAACCATGACCAGCATCAACGTAACTTGCTCACAGGTTGAAGGACAGCTCTGTCCAGGCTCCTAACGTAAGTCATTTAGTCAACAGAGAGGTCAGTATTTTCAAAGAGAGATTCACCCAGTTCAGAGCTGTCTCTTCAACTCAGCACCAGAAGTACTGCAGTAGATTACAGAGGAAACTTACAGAAGCAACTGAAGAGGGATAACTAACTTTTGGATTGGAAGGCTTTCTTTCACACTTAAATACCACAAAACTGACATTTTTTGACCTACACATGGCCCTCCACAAGGCCTGCTCAAAACTCTTTCATGTACACTTTTCTTCCTCTAAACTTAGGAAAGATTAAAGAGTATACAGGAAGAGATAAGCATTACAAAGTGGTATGAACACACTTGACTGTTCCTTCCTTTGGCCAAATACTTAAAAGAGATAATTTGTAGGCCACTTCTTTTAGAGCAAAAAAGGTTATTTTGTGTTTCTAAAAACTCTTTTTTTTTTCTTCTTTTTTTTTTCTTTTTTTTTTTCCCCTAGCACTTATTTGTAGAAGAATGATTCCAAATGTACCTTATTAAATCCTGATTATCTTACCTCCTAACAAATAATACACTTTTCATACATATTTAGGGAGGGGAAAAAAAACAACCCATTTATAAGATGAAACTAATTACACAAAATCCAGTAAACATCAAATAATCACAATTCCATGGAAGCACATCTATTTGAGAACACAGAAATATTGAAATTTATAGTGACGTAACTATCAATTTTCTTAACTCCATCTTAATAGGCATATAATAATTAAAAAAACAAACAAACAAACAAAAAAAAAAAACAACCATGAACTGTACATTTAGTCACTGACGCAGAGGTAGACCACATCTACATTTTTCGTTTTTCCCAAATCTTCAAATAACATTACAACAAGGGGCTGTTACTGAAAAGTGAAAAAAAGAATTGTACTTACTTGCCACCTCCAGCGACGCATTGTGACTTACAGCTTCCCCAAGGTAATTCCTTGCAACGCAGACATAGACCCCTTCATCTGGCCTACTCTTGCGCCCATGAACTATGCGTAAAAAAAATAAAGATCCGCTGGGCAGCAGCATCCGATGAGAACGAGGATCATCCTTGTCAGTTTCCACTCTTTCTCCACCTTTATACCACTCAATGGTTGGTGTTGGCCTTCCTTCAGCTTTACAGTTTAAAGTTGCTGGTTCTCCTTTCGAAACAATTAAATCAGATGGGTGTTCAACAATGCGAGGTGGGAAATCTTCTTGCCGAAGACGGGAGCCTGCAACATAAAAAAGTGCAGATTTCTTTTTAGATCTTTGCCAAGGCAGTCACGAGTGTTTTGCCATATAACTGCGTAAGAAATACCCGGTAGTTTAGGATTTAGTAATAACAGCTATTAACATCTTTTTGAAGTAGAAATAAAGCCCCTTATTTTATTTCTTTGTGTGCAAGGTTATCTCCCTAAGCGAATAAACTAGAAATGCTTTTCCAAAAGGTGACCTATATTAGGGAACTAAACCTGCCATGTTCCTAAATCATGTACGTGAATATATAAATGCTGAAATGGATGCAAATTTATACATATATGCATATGAATACATATAATTATGAAAAATAATTCTACAGATATTCTAAAGTCATCAGGCTATCTCTCGCAAAACTACGCTAATTTATAACACAAAGTTGTGACCAATCTCATTCAACCATCTACAAAGTCTGTCAGCTCATACAATGTCTGTAGAGTAAGCCTAATACCCCCAGTCACTTTATTCTGCTTGTACTATCAGTTCTTCTTAACGACTCCTTAAGCAGTACCACAGATGCAGAAACACACAGAACATCCAGGTACTTCTTACAATTGTGTCAGCTATTGGAAGCTCAACTTGAGCTACTTCGTATATCTTACATTTTAACTGTCTTGATATCCCATTATTCAATGTGAAATTCCAAGGAAAAATCGGACACAAGTATTGTGTACTCTTCTAGAAAGGCATTCAATTTTGAACAAATTCAGACTGTGAGCTCACAGTAACACAGAAGTACTACGATACCCTGGATAGATAAATGCTGCACAAAAATATGACAACAAGCTGGGTGCCCAGGAACTCAAAATTAGGAATAGACAGCTATCTAAACTTGTGTGGGTTTAAATTATTGCTTCTACTTCAAATTGGTATTTTCCTCCTTATTTCTCTCTTTCTTTATATACCATTTCACAAGGGTCAACATTAGTCTCTTAGATAAGTAATTTCTGATTATTAAAATAATTGATGCCAAAATTCTTCATTAGCATTAATAGTGTACATTTGAACAGCTATGAAGAACCAGAAAGACATAAAAGATCTGTTTACTGCAGGTCAGAAAACTCAAATTAGTTTTGAAAGAGGGAAAGACAAAGAGTGAAGAGTCCCAGAGAGAGTTCTGTTTTCTATATCATATGTAACAAATACATAATGTGTAAGTATTATATGCATTGTATATACACATAGGTTGCTCTGAAAGCAATGTCTCCTATTTATATCCATCGAAACTACAACAGATAGGAAGAACACAATAACACTAGCTAATAAGAGCAAATTCTCAGATACAAAACACGTTTTCAACAGTCACCACTATTAACTATGCATTTTCACTAGCGATGAACATGAGCCTGCATGCTGCATGCGTAAAAATCATCAGTGGAGGTGACCCGTTGTCACTGACACCACTGTATGCATGTGTGTGTGTATTATATATGTAAAATATAAATAGGAAAAATTGTGAAATATACAACTTTACATGAAAGTATATTTCACATTAGTTTTGCCCCAAGATAAGCAATGCAAATTAAATGTTACATTAATACTGGAACCAATCACACCATCCCAAAATCTATGACCGTATGGCTTGACTATTCTAAAATATGCTTGCTTTCCTCTCTACACGTCAAAACTTTGATTATACTTTTACTTACTAATCATGTACCTCACAAGGAAGGACACAGAAAAAAAGAATTAGAAAGTCAAAACCAAAATGTAGTAAAATGCTTAAAGATAGTTAAGAACGGTTTCAAAAGCCCAAGACTGCCTATGTGATAGTACGTATCTCAGGTTTGTATTTGTACAGATAGCCAGCCAGCAGACAACATAGTACAAGTCTACTATTGTTCCTGTCAGCGAGGCCCAGACTACAAATAAATGAAATACTATTTTAATATATTGTAAGCACACTTCCTATGCTAACATTCAAGCCACCGTACACTAACTGAAAGCATTGTACAGAAGGAATGCTTAAAGACTGACCTCCAAAAAACTTGCTTGAAAATTGAGACTTGGGACTCATGAGTGGGAAAGAGTGCTAATATAAAATAAAGTTCTCAGGAAACACCAGGAACGCTCATATATTTTTGATATTTCTATGCTGGACAGTATTAGAGAAGTTAAAATGTTCCTTTTTTATTTATTTTAAATTGTCATTTTATAAAGTGACCCTTCTGGAGAACAGTAAAATAATTGCTCAAAACAAAAAGGGACAAAAAGTTGTATGAGTAGTTGACTGACACATAATCAATGTTAACCATAGATTTAGTGGCAACTGCCACAACCAAGTTATAATCTTTCCACATATCTATAGATTCTTATATTTTAAAAAATATTTCTTTATTTCCTTTTAGCCTATTTAAGATGCATTTATGCTTTACTGAGAAAAAGCAGCATCCATTATCAGTCATACAGTGGGCACTAATCCTGTAATTTTCCTGTCAAAAATCCATCCCAAAGGGATATTTAGTTGAAAAAAAAAAAAAAAAAAAAAGTAATAATCAAAACAGAAGACCTATTACACACTGGATCTGCCATTAAATATACAACAGAGCTGCTTCTTCCCTGCCCTAAAAGATGACAGCACTGTGCCATAGGATCTAACCAACTTGTTCTCTCTGCTTCCCCTCTTATTCAAGTCTTTCATAAAAAGCCAACAGGATGCCACCAATTAAAGTATGCTAT
The DNA here is from genome assembly GCA_030625065.1 of Alectoris magna. Classification (NCBI taxonomy): domain Eukaryota; kingdom Metazoa; phylum Chordata; class Aves; order Galliformes; family Phasianidae; genus Alectoris; species Alectoris magna. The sequence goes on from CM060560.1 coordinate 100,251,620, forward strand.
ACTAATTATTTCATGATGCTACTTAAAAGAACAATTACAAGAAATCATGTTTCCAGTCCGTTGGACTGTGCCACAACTATTTTTACAAGAATTCAAACACTGAAATACACAGGCATGAAGGTTCAAAGAAAGCTAGCATTAGATGAATGCTAAATTCGTAAAGGCAAGAATTGTGTTTCTCCTTGACTTAGAACTTCTTACTGGTACAATATACAAAGCATTGAAAAATAGCAGGGAATATGTATTTGAATAAGAAAGCTGCTGACTGGGAGAACAAATGTTCTGCTGGTCTGCTATGAGGGAGGGAAGAGGAAGGTCCAATTCACTTCCCATTTCACAGTTACAGCATTTAATGCTGACTTTAAGAGCACTTAATCTCCATTCCATTCTTTTACTGAAATGCTTTATATTGCAACATAAACTGAGTTACAAATGATATTAGCGAAAAACTAATAAACAAAGCTACAGCTTTAAAATTAGTGTTAGCTAATTCTTGCAAATAATTATGCTTCACAAGGATACGAGTGAACCCAATTTACCAGCGCTTCCACTCCATGTAACATAATTTCTTTCAGAAACTTTTCAGAAACTGGTGGTATTTTTCTGTGGTTTTGTTTATACTGATTAGAAAGATGTTCTGCAGTTGCTCCAGTAATCAGAAATCTGTATCTACTTCTCAGGTTAAATATACCCACAGGCAGTGCATATATAACTCTTCTATAAATTCTGACATAGACACTGTCAAACCATAAACCGTTAAGAAGCAGAGACTTAAAATGTTGTTTCAAGAGCAAACTACAAAGCAGTGAGATACCATGTCACAGGGGAAAAATAACTAAAGAAGAATCAAAGCATTTTTCTTGAAGAGGCTTTTCTACAAAGACATGCAACAAATCTTAGAGACCTTTATCACTCCTTGGCAACTACCTGAAAGGAGACTGCAGTGAGGTGGGGCTCAGTGAACTGTGTGGATATGGTACTTAGGGACATGGTTTAGTGGGCATGATGTTGATGGTTTTGCGGTTGGACTAGATCATCTTAGTGGTCCCTTCCAACCTTAGTGATTCTATGCATCCTGACCTATTGAGCTTACTTGTTCTCCTAGACAGCAGATCAATCTCAAGGAAAGAAAAAGAGGACAAAAAGCCCACTGAGATGTTCACTTGCTTTCTCTCTTACATCTACGACTGAAGAACTTCATTTGTCTCTCCTGTTTTTAGAACATCTTTATATACCATCCTAATCTGGTCTAAATAGAGTATGTGTTTTCCCAAACTAGGCAGCTTGCAATAGTATGTTTTAAAAAGCAAGTATTTTGAAATTTCATTTACAGATGTTGCAATCTTCCACTCATAATCAAAGGCACGGAGTAATTAATGAATTGTGTCTATACCTTCAGATTTTCCCAAAATATCCAGCTAAGCAATGAAATTTCACTTTTGAATTCTACTTTGGCATAAAGCACAAGGACCAAAACTGCACTGAACTGGTATTTCTGAAACACTCCAATATGAGAATTAGAGTTAGCTCTTTGCACAGTTATGAAGAGTTTTATTTACAACAGCTGTTGATCTTTAACAAGTGAGTACCAAACTTCTAGTTTTGGGGAAAAAAAATGCAAGTTATGCTTCATGCCTAAATCCTGCTATAACTTGGCACAGTCATGGCTCTGCACATTTCCAAAAATGCTTTAAAATGATGCCGCCTTTATGAACAAAAGATTACAGACTGAGGTGTTACATTGCTACAAATAAGCTAATATTTGTATCCTAAAGAGAAAAACGAATGTCTGGAATGTAACAGCATTGTTGCATCAGCCCACCAATGCCCACCCAGGTCTACAAGTTTATTGAAATGCATTTTAAGATGTGTTTAATGCTTCCAACTATTGAGCTGGGAACAGGTCCAGATCTCTCCAATATCTGAGATACCATAAAAAGTGATAAGCAAGATTCTCAGTTCAGATCAGCAGAAGCTGAAATTCCCCAATTCATTCCCTGTGAAGAAAAGCATCTGCCTTTCTTTTTTTTTTTCTAAGTAGAAAATTGAAAACAGAAGAGCAAGAAAAGCAGCGGACAGTATCAGCCCTGCTATGAAACTACTGTGATGTTCCTCAAAAACAGAGTTTGCTGTCAGTATTTTCTTGGTTTTGTTTGTACATCCTTTTTCCAGCTTACACCACTAAGCCAAGGAATCCTTTTGTTTTTGTCCTTTAATTGACATTGGAGGCTCTGCTTCTAATAAGATGAAATGATAACTAAACCTTTTATCATTATTTCTGTTACTAGGATGTATTTCTAGGTTTAAAAAAAATAAAAAATAAAAATGCACTTTAAATACGAAGACTTTATAAAAGCTTAAAAGAAATTCTGTGGGCAGTGGCTTTTAAACTTAGTTTCAGGCACTCACAAAACGTTTTTCCACTTTGAAAGATAACCTTAAAGTATTTCATGTTGCTAACACACTATGAATTATATATTACATTTCTGTCTTGTCTATGACACTATCAGGAGATGTCAGAAGCCTGTAATTTACTACACATTAACAGTAAAAAAAAAAAAAATAAATAAATCTAGAATAACCACAAAGAGCCCAGAGTTTGAAGCTGTGTCTGCTGCTTTCCCCAGGCAAGAGATTAAATGGGAGCGGTACTAAAAAATGCCTCAGAACCAGACTGATCTAGTGTCTGGCTCTTGTACAGCAATAAGATGTAACATACGCATAGCTTAGGACATAAAATTTACAAGATAATTTTGTATGTAGGTTGCTCCAAAAGTAAGGCCTCCTATTTATTTACATGGAAACTACAACAAATACTAAGAGCACAATAACACTATCCAATAAAGAAAATTCTCAGCTACAAAATACTGTTTGTCAACAGAGTCATCACTATTAGTTCTGCATTTCTGCCATCAGTGAAGAGCCTAAATGGTGTGCTCATACAAATGTGCACCAGTGAAGGTAAGCCACTGTTTCACAGCTGCTATGCCCCTCTGCTGTCAACTGTCAAATAGTAGCAAAATATAATGGAATATAGGTGAGGAGGTGCAACCTCTACTGCCATAACACCACTATCAGCCTCTGATATTGCTGGTCAACACAATAAAATATGAAGCATTACTTTCGGAGCAGCTCTCAAATTACTCAGCTGCACAGGAGATAGCTGAATTATTAAAGCAATAAGCTAAACAAACATGGGAGAAAAAGAAAAACAAAAAAACCCAACATATTACATTGTTTCAAATGCTTTGTTTCTGCTCTTTATCCTGCAGTAACTCTGGACATAAATGATTACATCAAAAGAGGATACAAGCTTTTAGTCAGAAAGTCTTCTGGAACGATGATGGCATCTTAGAGCTAAATATTCTATCTGGTAGGAATGAAACAAATATTGACAGATACTGTATTGCACAGATACTAACACCAACTTTGCTTTAATCCAGGAAGTTGTATTTGCCAGGAAATGCTAAATCAGTCTAATTCTCATTTTTAAAGGAGCTGGAAACGATTACTCTAAGAACTATGCTTTAGTTTCTTAATCCAAATTTAAATATAACTCTTTAAATTGCTTTTGGAGAAACTATTTTCAAGAGGCATCGCTGCAAAGAGAACTTTCATCACACAAACACATGCTACTAGTTTATCCAGCAATTTGCATAAATAAGTCATTACGTGGTTATTCATTAATTATAGCTGAAATAAAAATTTTAAGTAACAGCATTTATATTGAGTTGCGATACTGTAAACCATTTGCATAAAACCTCAGGCTGTAGGTGATGTTCCCAGTGCAAGCGTTTAGTTTTATTTCCTTCCTTCAGTTCTGCTCTCCAGAAAGATATTCATCCCATCTGACTTTTGTGGACAGCAGAGACTGAGATAGCAGTATCTAGAGCACTGACTTTTGAAAAAAGCCTCATTCGATGAAAATTACATTATCCCACATCAAACTGGTAACTTGGGAAGAAGATTAACAAAATTACAGGAGTATTTTTATTAATAATGCAAATAGACAGTGACACAGCAAGCAACCACACCATATTTCACAAATAAATACAAAGCTAATTAAGCTTACTTCATCAGTCATTCTTCCTTTGAAATGGTTGCACTCACTCTGGAAGAAATTTCTGACACTGGGATAATACACAGAAGAAGAACACAACAGACAGAGATGGATCTGAAGGCAAGCTCATCTTAGGAGCTTGGAATGTGAACGTCTGAAAATGACAAACTGCTGGAGGTGATTCACATTAAACTGCAGGATGAGTAAAGCAATGAAGTCAGGTAGGCACAGAGGAAAACAAAGAAGACTACAATATTGCTAGAGCAATCACCCTGGAATTGCAGTCAAGAGTATAAAGGACGGCTTGGGAAGAAGATGCAGCAATGGAGGCAGAGGATTATGGAAAGGCTGTGTATATTCAGGTTTACTGAAGTAATTGGAAGACCACTAGGGAATCAGACACCGGCAGCATATTGAAGGGATGTAATTTGATGGTAATAGGATAATTCTGTGGATAACAAAGCTGAGATGTTGGAACTGATCATAGGTGATACAGAGGAGCTGGGACTTCATAGCGAGGTACAAGACAGCTCAGAGCAAACCTTGCTGCTCTTCCCTAATACCTCACTTCCTCACAAAGGCAGGTTCAGGAGCTCGCACCTGCTGGCAGCTTTGCTGACCTATCTGAAAGGAAGAATCAACCACAGAAAGTGAGAAGATGTGGGAACAAAGATTGGCACGAGACACTCAAGAAATACCATTTCCAGTGCTTTCTTTTCTACCGAGCAGTAAGACTAGTACCAAAGAAGAGCCCATCAGGCTCTCCTCCTGTCCATCCTCCATCCTTGTCTTCAATTATGTTTTATTCCACACAGCAGAACTATCTCATGGCTTGTGAACCACTGACATATTTTGGAACAGAAAAACAGAATTGGAGAAAAACAAAGACAAGCCAACAAAACGGTAGTTCTTAGCTGCAGTGGAGGAACCATGCAAACTGCTAAGAATACAAATGCCTAGGATTGCCAATTATATAAGCAGAAAAGCTGTTGATACAGAACTTAAATTAGACTGGAGAGCCTCTTAGGAGAGTCAGGTGACTTCTGCTGTTTAAAAGTAAAAAGGAAGTGAAAATGACAAGTAAAGAAAAAGCGAATGGCCAGAGGAATAAGGGATCTACTAGCAATAAGCAATTATACACTGGAACAGTTCAGCCAGAAGGGGAAAATTTTACATGGATGACACATCTCAGGTTGTGTAAAATGGCTCTTATTTGGATAGAAATATGTATTGGCAATCTGAGAACTAGTGGCAGAGAAAATGGCACCACCTGCAATTTTGGTCCTGAATTCATCAGCTAGGGAGGGCTAAGCACTATGGCATTTGAGAACCCTAAAACTGAGATGATACAGATTTACAGGCTATTATCACTGCAAAGTATTAAAAATTAAATGGAAGTAACTAAAAGAAAGTACCAGAGCAGCACTGAAAGTAATGCTTCTCATGTTATTATGTTGGCCCACGACACCAGAGGTGGCTGTTGGTGGTATGGCAGTAGATGAACCTTCCCACCAATACTCCATTACATTTTGTTGCTGTGTGACGGATGGAAGCAGAGGCGCAGTCTGACAAAGCAGCGTCTGACATGGAAGTGCAGATGAAGCAAAGGCGTTTCACTGAATCCCTCCATGTGGAAAAATCAGCACCCATCGACACTCAATGCCACCGAAGACCAGATATTCTGGTTTCTGGAGACCAAACTGTGTGTGTGAGCACGGTGAGGCAGTGGGTGTTGTGTTTCAGCAATGGTGACAGTGGGTCACCTCAGCTGATGCAGACTTTCACACAGACAGCATGCAGGATTTTGTTCATCGTTCACAAAAACGTACAGCTAATGGTGGTGACTATGTTGAAAACTAGTGTAGCTGAGAATTTTCTCTATCAAACAGTATTACTGTGCTGCTTGCATCTCTTGTCATTTCTGTGGAAATTTGATAGGAGGCATTACTTTCAGAGTGACCTATGTATTTCAGAGTCTACATACTATTTTGGACTTGAACATACATCTTGCCATGTTTAACAATATTAACTTGTAATTCATTTGCTATCTCAGACTGAGGGTGAGACTATCTGATCTTAATGAGCTGCATTATCAAATGTTTAAGAGATGCAGAGGAAAGGGATAAAGGATTCTCGTTTCCGCAGGACCACATGGAATTCAAAGAAACAGCAAGCTTCAATAAAGCCTTGGGTTTTCTCTTCTCAGCTGTATCAGGAAACATGGTTCAACTCTGAGACAACAGAATTGCAGTATTATAACCATCAACAGCAGTCCTAGGCTTATGCCTGCGCTAATCTCATACAATTGACATTAAATTTATTTTAAAAACAAGAATAAATGGCATGGAGAAACATAGGAATGCAAAATACCTCACCAAACTCCTGCTTTTTAAGACAATTAAGAATGCGTTACATCTACAAGGGTGAAAGAAATACCAGAACTGCCCTCAGGAATCCAAATGTTAGGTTTTTGTAGGAGGGTTATGTCAGCTCAGGAATAAATTCAAAGCTAATGCTCTAATTAGCTAGTTAATGTTAATAATTTAGGGAAGATTAACAACAGAATACAAAGAATCATAGTAGAGGTGAAATAACTTAGCTACTTTACAGTTATTATTTTTACGTGTTAAACATTTAGATTGAAACAAATTTATGTCACTCCACTTAAGTCAGTCTGACTTTCTGTAAAACAGTAAGTTTGGACAATTACAAAAAAGGCCAGGCATTTTTAATTATGAGTTGCTACTGCAAGAACATGCTACTGTCATGTTTTACTTGCATAAGGAAAAACGGAAACTTAAATCCAAATGAAAAACTATTTAAAATGGGTTGTTTAAAATACAGAAAATGTGCAGATCAGTTCAGAAGTATTTTATATTTATGGAAAATGAATTCTGTAAACCAAATCAAATAACCACAGATTTAAAACTCTATCCACATCCACTTTCTACAACTTACTTTATTCAAACATAAAGCTAAGTATTAGTTGTGAAAGACAGCACGCTTCCAGTGGAAAGCAATAAATTTATTCTCCTGTGAGAAGAAAAAAATGACCTCTGATTCCACAGGTTTAGAATGAAACGTCTGTTGAAGTGGTAAAAACACGCAGTTAAGGGAACTGTAATGCAGGGCTGAACAACAAAGACTCAGTGACTCAGTGAGAGATAATTCTGTCTGGAGCAACGAACTAGTACTACTACAGTACTTTCAAAAAATACCTGCGGTATATTTTTACCTTCCCATGTAAATGCGGTTCAGTCACATACTCTACAAAATACATCTCAGACTATTTGTCTGAAAAAGCCACGAGTTACTTGGCATAGCAATCAACAGGACATCACAGTTCAATGATTTAAAAATCTCCTTCCATTGCTATCTTCCATGAAAATGAAGCTCTGTGAAAACAGCAAACATCACCTTCCACTAAAAATAAACTTCCACATATCAACGGTGTCAAAATCATCTTTTGCAGAGGAACTGTGTAATCTTTTCCCTTCCAACAACAAGATGTCTGAATTTCACATTACTCAAACCAGTTGATTCACTGGCTTTATAAAGATTTCAGTGCTTTCAAATTTAAATTGAAGAACAATTCTTCCTTTTAGGAGGAAGTTTTTCACACAGGGTGGTGATGTACTGGAACAGGATACCCAAGGAGGTTGTGGATGCCCCATCCCTAGAAGCATTCAAGGCCAGGCTGGATGTGGCCCTGGGCAGCCTGGTCTGGTGGTTGGAGACTCTGCACATAGCAGATAGGTTGAAACTAGAAGACGTTTGAGGTCCTTTTTAATCTAGGCCATTCTATGATTCTATGAACAGTGATCTCTTCGTCTGCAACCGTACTGAGTCCTTCACATAAGCAGTAACTTCATAATTCTAACGTTACATCCTACTGTAGATAAACTGCATTACATAGAAAACAACATTGCAGGTCTCTCTTAAATGTACAGTAGGACAGGCCCAGGAAACTATCACTCAGTGATTTTTTTTCTTCTCTGTGGGATGAAGAACTAGTGCTACCATTAACAACTATTTCTGAATTCCTATTACAGAGCATAGTCAATGAACATATAGTGAAAAATTTTCACCATCGTTGCTGCCACTCCTACAGTCCCAGCTGGATTTTGGTTCTGATCATATCAGGACCCAAGGAAATGACCGCAAGTTGTACCAGAAGAGATTTAGATTAGACATAAGAAAAAACTTTTTCTCTCAGAGAGTGGTCAGGCACTGGAATGGCCTGCCCGGAGAGGCGGTGGAGTCACCATCCCTGGCAGTGTTCAAGAGGCATCTGGATGAGGAGCTACGAGATATGGTTTAGTGGCTTGTGGTAGCAATGGTAATGGGACAACAGTTGGACTAGATGATCTTGTAGGTCCTTTCCAACCTTGTGATTCTATGATTCTATAGTGAAAAATGGCATTAAAGCTTGTAAACTACCACACTGAAGACCCAAGTATCATCGAGTGGCCACTGCAAAGTTTCAAAAAACAGGGCTTGGAAAAATTCAAGCCTGCAAACTTACTCTTACATAAACTCTTAGTCTTTCATAAAATTTCAGTCATCCAAAGTTCTCATAGTTTGAGCTTTGAGTCATGTTACAGGCAAAATTCTCTGGAAAGACCATAACCAAAAACAGAGCTACACAGGAAATTGCCCAGCTCCATATACTCTATCAGTGCAAGCTGTCAAATTTCTTAGCTATCCAATAACACAAAGATCCTTACAGATGAAAAATTGGCTCTCTGTAAATAACAGCTATGTTAAAGGGATTGTAGTAGAAAAACATAGTCTTTTTATATAGCAAAAAAACACAAACAAGGATCTCAGTGGAATTCCTATGTGATCTTACAGCCAAGTATTTCATCCAATGAGCTAATTGTTAGACATAGAAAAGAAGGAAGACAAGGGCTGACCACGGTACACACTACAAAAGGCACTGTCCCAGCCACAGTTCGATCTATTCCCAGTAAAGTTTCCAGGTGTAGGTAGATAGGAGAACAATGCAAAGAACCTTCATTTTAACCTTACAGCTTTGGGAAGATTGCTGAAAAATCCCTTCTGCTTTCCCAACATAAACACATATGCTCTAGATAATATTCTACCATATATACACAGATATAGACAGATAGACAAGGCAAGTAGCAATGCTTTGTGTGTGTTTATGCCTATCTCAAAAGACAACAGAACCTGTGAATGGAGAAAAAAAATGAAAGGAAATAGTTTCAAAGCTAACCTAATTTTCAAAGCACTTACAGTAGACACTAACTTCAGTTTCAAGTATGCAAATTATATTTAATCTCTCCATATAGAATTAACAGGAGTAAAAAAATGAAAGACATACTCTGGAAAGTTGTCATCAGTAAAAGAGATGGTGAAAAGAAACATTAACAAGACTATATCTGAAGAATTTGCTGTTCAGGAAAAATCTGTAGCTAATAGTCTAAGTGCTCAACAGCCTAACAGGTATTTAAACATCTAAAGCAGAGCTTTTGAGATGTCCAATATGATAGGCATATTCAAGGAAGATGTTTAAATAGTGCCATTATTCAGTGAGTTATTAACTTCTTAAAAAAAAAAGGACCAAACCATGATTTTAAGCACAACTGTCTGGAGTAATTTATACTTTTAGAAAACAAAATATTTGAAATGGCCTTTTAAAGGATTAGTAACAAATCCCTAGAGGTATGCAGCCCACCTCAGTCAATTTTCAACCTTAAAAGCAAATCCTGACATAACCAGAACATTAAAGAAGGCACTCTTTATAGCTTCCATGGTAAGCTTAAATGTGAGAAATTTACAGACAAATAGAAAACACTGTTGACTGTACCTACTGAAGCTTATCATGTAATGAAAAAAAAAAAAAGATTAAAGAAGGATGGCAGGCCATGGCTATTGAGGATGAAATTTAAAGAGTGAAGAACATTTTACAGTACGAGAAATAGATTATTTATTTATTTATTAAACAAGAGTAAGAAGTCAGGATTGCCATTCTATTTGGATATTTAAAATTGTCTTTAAATGCTAATATAACAACTAGCCTGTGAATTACTATTATTAAGGGTTTGTTTGAAGAGTTTAGAGTGGTGAAGGAGAAACCGATCAATATTTAGATGTCAGAATGGCAAAAGGAATGAAACGAGGCAAGATGAGGTACATAATCATGGAGCTCTGAGTGGAAAGCAAAAGAGATGAATGTAAGAAGCAAATGAGGACAGAGAAAAATCCCAAAGGGTTCAGTAGAGCTGCACAAGAAAGGCACAAGAGCCCTTGAACATAAAAGACAACAGAAAATGAAAACAATGAGGGAACAGAGTTAAGATTAGAATGCATTATACAACACAACTGCAGACCAGTAAGAAGAGGCTTGTACGGTATATAAATACAAATTAAAATGAAGCCTTAAATGATTAAGGAGAACTACTCTTTGAAAATAAGATAAACAAACGGTTGTTATTACTTCTATCATCAGCCAGTATGTGGCAAAGGGATTCAAGCAGTAAAGAAAAATAGATTGTGGGGAATTAATAGAACTTAGAAAAGCATGTGCCAAAAAATATCATCTAACTTTATCAGTTGATCTAAAAAATACAGATTATTTCTCTGCACAAAGCTTCTTTCACAGTGTAACGATAGGCAAGTAGAAAACTACAGCAAAAAATCTATCAAAATTGGGCAGCTAGACTTACACAATCCGCTGCAACACCAAATATTTTGCTTTAGCAAAAGAAAGATATCTTCCTCTGTAAGGCTGACTGATATTATCAGTTTTCCTTCCGACAAATTAAACTTTTCACAAGTTTAAAATTCTTCAAGTATGTAGAAATGCTGAAGAAAAAGCTACTTATATTCACATAGCATATACTCAATCAGATACAAATATCTCACCTTCTACTACTCAGGGCAAATGCAATGCATCTGATCATGCAATGACGCTGCCAGTTCTCTAAGACTGCATGTTTCTCCCTAATTATTACAAGAAGAGTTTGGAGGTGATAATTAAACCTAGTACCAGCTCCTTCCTTCCTCCCATGACTATACCACAAGGAACCTGCTCAAGCCCTCTAGAGGCAGAAGTAGGCTGGAATCTTTACTGCCAGCCCAAAACATCAATAATCTCACTAGAAACTGTCACTCACATACATCTGTGCTATAGCAGAGGTAAGCTATCAACCACAGCTCAAGAGGAGGTGGATTCAAAGACTGGTTTTGTCCATTTTCATCCTTACAAAGGACTATTCGATGTTTTAGGCAGGCACTAATTTCCCCCTTGCCCAAAAAAGGTTTTCAAGGCTATATACATACAAATATACATATGACATATTTTCTGAACACTAAAAGGCAACCAGTATACAGACTTTTCAGCTTTATGTAAACAGGTATTTGAAACAAACCCCCTGAACCTAAATTAAGCCCTCTTGAATAGGCTGAAAGCCTTCAGTGGGACTAATTAGTCAGAACCACTAGGCCTTGAGGCTCACAGCTGCTCACTGGTACCCTGAGCAAAAGCCAAGAATTAAATGCATGGTTAGGGGTTTAAATTCATTAACGGGTATCAGTTGTCCCTTCTCTACAGGGCGAGCACTAATCTCATTCTTTCTATTCTTTAATATACCATTATATGCCTAATTAGCAGGCATTACAGTGCATGCATCAATTTAAAAGGCTATTTTATGACAATTAATCTGTCTTTATTTTAAATTAGTACTTTAAATAACAGTAAACTCTCCCTCAGTGTTTTGATTAAAAGCAAAAGCTAAGTAGTGCTAACAGATCTATTCCAAAAGAACTGCCAGCCTGCTGCACTTTACTTTGTTTTACAATTATAAATAAATAAATAAATAAAAATAATAATAATTTTTAAAAAATACTTTTAATTTGTTCTGTAATGTAATTCATTAGAAGTATTTATAAACTGGTATATCTGCACTAGGAATACCACACTGTAACAGCTACAGGACTTCACATACAGAAATAACTAAGAACAGCCAAGTTACATAGGATCAATTCAACGCTACTTGGGTCTTCATAAGGACCATGGTAGACAGTTAATTTTCAAGGCTGTTAGGAAGAAAACACTGGATAAAAACTAGAAAGTCTTTATTTGCATCAACCGCTTAAATACTAACACAGCATATCATCACTGGAGAATGTTACTATCAAAAGAGCAAACAATTCAAGAACTTTAATATATAATATTATGAAAAAGAAATATAAAATGAAAAATGGTACATAAGATTTAGAAGGAAAAGAACAAGTCTAAAATAATTCACTTATCATTAAGAAAAAAATGGAATGTGTTTAATTGAAAGCTCAAAGCTACCAGTAAAAACTGAATGCCACCCAACCATATGTTTTTCTGTCAGAGATGTGGTGAGAAGACATGCTTGCTCCTCTCTTAACTTATGTTTAAATGACACTACTATAGGAAAACACTAAGTGCTTGGCATTTTGAAGTAAAAATTGTCACTTTCTGTTAGGTACATATAAGCACTACAGTACAGAGGAAAAATAAGAATATTTAAAATAGAAGATTAAAAACGCAAATAATTTTGAGTAGGAAAAAAAGCCTTTTCCCCTGTTGAAAAGAGGAGCACTTTATTTGCTGCGTGGCAGTGTAGTACTAGCAACGAGTCAAAAAAAAAAAAAAAAAGTTCCATTTTTGTACTTGTAATTCTCTAGAAAGTCACCTGCTAACTAATTAAGAAAGGCATGAGGGACTGGGTTAAAGCCCAGGTACTGAAGCTTTGGCTTTGTGCTATTCACCTCAGTAGAGACCAACTTTTGTACAAATGCTTAGCTACTAAAACCCTCTAAACAGAAGTTGAGAATTGGAAATAAAGTGATAGCACAGAAAGAAAATGTCAAATTGATTAGGATACTATTAGACATGGCAAAATTTAAATTGAGTAAAAGACATTCTCTAATACTTTAATGTGCAAAAGTACAGACACACAGTATTTATTTAGTTTTCTCTTCTAATGAATACACCAAATAATATAATTCAAACAGTTACGCTACACGCTTTACACACACTGCAAAAAAAGTGCCATACACTATACAACTTTCTGTAAAGGTCTCAAAATGTTCCTAGTACTAAAAAAGAAACATTCCCAAAATGTCTTTTCTTAGCAATTACTTTATTCACTGTCCATGCCTTTATAACCACACTGAAAGTGTTCTTTTCTAACTAATTCAAAATAAATGAACTCACAGACCTATACTGAAATCATCCATTCAAGAGTTTAGGCTATGAAAAGTACCAAGTCCAAATGAATTTCCATGGAAACTGAGTGCCTAAATCCTTAAAGCTGATTTGAAAACTGGAAAACTTAAAATATTTTTGAGAAAAAGGCAGAGCGTGCTTGGAGAGTTGTTTTTGTTTGTTCGTTTACTCCAAATCCGTGACTGTAGAATTCTACCCTTAACTCAGTGCGCTTAAATCAAATGATAAACCATTACTCAGGAAGCATGTACCAACATTCATTCAGATGTCCAGGGCTGAGCCCTGCGAAAGTCGTATAACACAACTAGGAGCAATAAGAACAAACCCTTAAACAGGACTTTTAAACAGGAAGCTGTACGCTAAATATACTACGCTCCTTAACTAGATTCCTTTCTTCCAAGAAAAGTCAGATGAGTTCAATGGACAAACACAGAATATAATCTCACTCATATCCCCATAAATACTATATAGCAAAACCAACTGAAACACTAGTCTGAAGTGCAAGAGATCCCCAAAAGGCTTTTCACTATAATTTAGTTATCATTAGTGATTAATTGCAAAAGAAATAGTCATGTAAAGTTGCAGAATCAAGACATAGCAGAGATCATCTCTGACCTTGAAAAAAGTCTTTCTGGATACACTTCAATAGAAAAATCACCGCTTTCCTGCTAATGCTGTCATAAAGCCTAGAATGAATTACTAAAAATCGTTACTTTAATGTTAAAAGCTCTCACAATGACAAGGATGAATTATCAGGGGAGGGGAAGAAAAAAGACAAAAAACATTAAAGAGGCCATCTCCACAAAATACTGCTGTGAACACAAGTGCCGAAAGCCTTGCATGCTTATTAGCGCTAATCATTATCGTCTCCTCTCTCTCCATGCAACAACTTGCATATTCTCCTTCACTAGCGTACAATACTCCCACCCCTATTAAGATTTCTCTCCTCATGAAAACCTATTATTCTACAGTGTGCTGGTTCAGCTACTGGGGAAAAAAGGTCTGCAGAGGTAGACAAAAGTGAAATAGTAAATACTGCTCCCAATGCTATTTAAAAGACAGTACACTATTAAGAGACAATAACTGATGTTTCTATGATGGTGAAAGTTATCTTAAGAATTATTTCACTAATGTGAATAAATCAGTGGGTAATCTAATTCTCTGGGACAAGAGAAAAAGTATTTAGGGATATTTAAATGTCACTGTTAAGAATAACCAGTGCAGGAAATCCAGAAAAAGCCAAACCGTGTCTTTTCTCAATGATCTCCAAAGAAATTCAGTGGACACAAATGGTAATTATTTTCAAAAATGTACACAATTCATTGCAAAAAACATTCTGTGGTGCAATCTAACCACTGAATAGACCTAAGCACACTCTAAGTAAATACCTTTTACACTTGAATTTTGTTTCAACATAAAACAGTCTCACAGAATGGGTAAGCAGATGAACTTAGAAATACTATTACCTTACATGGCTCAATACAATCAAGAGAGTAGTTGAACCATTGGCTTTAATTTTGCTTAACTTGATAGATCTTTCAGCAATCACTGTTGGTCTGGAGACTGAATTTACTATTTTCATTTCACGGATATTAGCAAATGGTTCATCAAACCTCAAGCAAAAGCACCACCATGCTTCAGAACATCATATTTACAGATGCTTATGTTTTAATATAAATGCAGTTGTCCCTCCAAATAATCTCCATTAGCAATGTAATTTGCCTAGAGCATTGTGCTGCCTTTGCCAACCATAAACGGCAAGACTGGACAGCAATAGTTATTGCTGGAACACTGCATATCAGTCTATGTAAACTTTACTATCCACAAACACCCATGTAATACTCAGTTATAAGCATTTTTCAAAGAAATATGCATAATGTTTATTAAGTAAAATTTGACTCATCCACCTTGCAGAAATATCTCTTAACAGTGTCTCAGAAGACAATTAAATCTGGTTAACACATCACTACTTAATTTCTAGAAACATTACCTATATACATCAAATAGTTTCAAAAAGAACAAAATAATTTAAGAGAACAATCTGCAAAATGAGCTTCTGATGTTTTATTTCTGTCCAGATGCCCTACAGCTCTTATAATGTGATAAAACATGCCAACATATTATAGTACACTGGAGAATCAACAGAGAAATTCACTGAATGCGTAAAAGGAAGTGTGTTTGTGTGCATGGCAAGGGGAAATAGTGGGAAATTCCAGTATGAATCACCACTGAGGATACTCGGGAGGGGAAAAAGAGCAGAAAAGGAAGAAAAGAGAAGAATGCAGAAACAACTCCTCCAATAAAGAATGCTCTTCTATTCAAAACTGAACCAGACATTGAAACAACGGCTGTGGATTCCTTAGACAGATGGTGTCAATAGATCAGTCTATTAGTCAGTTTGACAGCAGAAGAACTGTAATAGGTTTTGTAAAATGACACTTAAAAAACTCAACATAAACATGAGAAGTACATTAAGAAGTTAATTCAAATTTCTTACACAATACTTTTTTTTTTTTTTTTTAAACATATCTGGTAAAACTAATTACTTTTAACATCAGAGATTACAGTTTACGCTACAGCTTTATGGACTGTAACAGCAACAAAAAGAATCCCACATGGGACAGCTGGCCTTAACAGGTGAAAAAAGTTGTACCTAATGGCTTTCCTATCAAAGACTGTCTGCTTCTTTGTTTCTGCTTTCTTGTACAAACTGGCAACACATAATGCTGTTTTCTCACTGTTATGCTATTTAAGATGAGAGTCATGAATGATAATCCTCCTTCCCTACTCCGGTGCAAGGTTCTCTATAAACATGATCTACAATTTTAAATAATCAACTCTTAATTCTTAAGTGCTTTTTTTTAAACTGTATTTGTTTGTATTTGAATTCTCTGAATTCACATTCCAAGAATATTTGAAGCCAACAGATACAAGTGAGGTATTCTTAAGGAATTCTTAAATGAAAACATAAGAATCTGAAAGTCTTTTGTAAATCCTGAAATTAACTTGATCAGTTTCTATTAAAGAGGAAGTCTTGCAAAAACAAAACAAAACAAAACAACAACAACAACAAAACCTGAAACAAAACAAAACAAAAAACCCACAAATTTTATAATTCAAATATCATCACTGTGGCACAAAGCATAGGACTGGACACTTAAAGGTAGACAGAATCTGATAGAACAGCCAAATACACTATGAATAAAATCAATTTTATATTACAGTAGAATTATGAATTAGTTATTAAATAGTGTGTATTTGGTTACGTTCAACAAATAAACATAAATACCACTGTACTAGAGAACAAATTTATTTAAAAATATATATACACATATCCAGTGACTACCACTCCTCAGTGTTTGTTAACCTTTGGAAATCAGCCATAGTAATAAGGTTAAGCAGGAAATTCAGTGATGCAGAGCTCAAAGACTCACTTTAAATTACAGAAATATATAGAACATCAAGCAAGTCAGAATCTATCCCATTATCCTATTTTATTCCTTCAGTAAGAAAGGAGTAATAGTTGAATCCTGTCATTTTAAAACAGATGCTTAACAAAGAACATCCTCAGACAGGAAGGATTCATAGTTGTAATAATCCTGACCATTACTCACGTAAAAAGGAATGCATGTGCCAAACAAAGACAAGATTGGTCTTATCACAGGCAATACATTTGCTGTGAAAACTCCTTGGAAAGTGGTCAAGATCTAAGACTAGAAGAATTGTAATTTAATTACCCACAACAAAGCATTCCACCTGCCTACCACAAAATCTGAGTCATTCTGCTTTAATTATAAAAGAATCTTTGGTTATAACTATGCTTCTGCTAATATGGCAAATGCATCTTCAAAAACTTTTTCTGTCTTTGTTAATGTGAAAGAAGTGAAAGCTTTCACGTGTACCTGAAGTCAGACAGTAAGTACAGAAAATGAAGATAAGTACTAGTTATGAATCATAGAATGGCCTGGGTTGGAAAGGACCACAACAATCACCTAGTTTCAACCCCCCTGCTATGTGCAGGGTCTCCAACCACCAGACCAGGCTGCCCAGAGCCACATCCAACCTGGCCTTGAACACCTCCAGGGATGGGGCATCCACAACCTCCTTGGGCAGCCTGTTCCAGTGTGTCACCACCCTCTGTGTGAAAAACTTCCTCCTAATATCTAACCTAAACCTCCTCTGCTTTAATTTAAAACCATTCCCCCTTGTCCTATCACTATCCACCTTTGTAAACGGCTGTTCCCCCTCATTTTTATATACTCCCTTCAAGCACTGGAAGGCCACAATGAGGTCTTCCCGGAGCTTTCTCTTCTCCAAGCTAAACAATCTCAGTTCCCTCAATCTTTCCTCACAGGAAAGGTGCTCCAGCCCTCTGATCATCTCAGAGGCCCTCCTCTGGACCCGCTGTAAGAGCTCCACGTGCTTCCTGTACTGGGGGCCCCAGGCTTGGATGCAGTACTGCAGATGCAGCCTCACAAGAGCTGAGTAGAGGGGGACAATCATTTCCCTCTCCCTGACGGCCACCCCTTTTTTAATGCAGCCCAGAACACAGCTGGCCTTCCGGACTGCAAGCACCCACTACTGGCATATGTCCAGCTTCTCATCCACCAGGACCCCCAAGCCCTTCTCCACAGGGCTGCTCTCAAGGAGATCTTCTCCCAGTTTGTATAAATACCTGGGATTGCCCTGACCCAAGTGCAGCACCCTGCACTTAGTTTTACTGAACCTCATCATGAGGTTTTCATGAGCCCACTTCTCCAGCCTGCCCAGGTCCCTCTGAATGGCTTCCCTTCCTTCCAGTGTATCAACCGCACCACTCAGCTTGGTGTCATCTGCAAGCTGAAGGTGCACTTGATGCCATCGTCTGTGTCACTGATGAAGATGTTGAAGAGCACCAGCCCTAAGACCAACCCCTGAGGGACACCGCTTGTGACCAGACTCCACCCTGACACAGAACCATTAATCACAACCCTTTGGCTGCATCCAGCCAATCAATTCCTAATCCACTGAACAGTCCATCCTTCAAATCCATACCTCTCCAAGTTAGAGAGAAGGATGTGGTGAGGGACCATGTCAAAGGCCTTGCAGGAGTCCAGGAAGATGACATCCATCACCCTTCCCCCATCCACCAAAGCCATCACTCTATAATAGAAGGCCACCAGATTGGTCAGGCAAGATCTGCCCTTAGTGAAGCCATGTTGGCTATCTCAAATCACTTCTTTGTCTAGTATGTGTCTTAACATAGCCCCCAGGAGGATCTGCTCCATGATCTCCCAGGCACAGAAGTGAAGCTCACTGGTCTGTAGTTCCCCAGTCTTCCTTTCTCCCCTTCTTAAAAATGGGAGTGATGTTTCCCTATTTCCAGTCACCAGGGACTTCACCTGACAGCCATGATCTTTCAAACATGATGGAGAGTGACTTGGCAACCACATCAGCCATCTCTTTCAGAACCCTAGGACGGATATCATCTTCAGTCTAAAGAAGTCAGATCTTATAGGTAGGCCAAAATCTGACTAGGTAGGATCAATACATACGTATACTTCTGCATACATACTTAGAGAACATGTAACGTGAAATTTCAGTTTCAACTTTTCAGCTCCAGATTCAACTTTTCAGCTCTCCTTCTCCATTACTATCTGTCATTAGAGAAGAAGTATACCTTTGGTCCTTCCTTGAAGATGGATCCTTAGTTGAAAGCTGCAAACCACTAACAGACCACGAGGCTCTTCTAAGATGTTTACAGTTTAATACAACAGAGCCACACGGATAACATGGACTCACTATCATCTTTTACAGTCTTTTACATTAAATTTAATTCAATAATTATATAGAGAACCATACATGTTTTTTTGTTGTTGTTGTTGTTTTTTTTTGTTTTTACAACTTACACAGTATATTAATCCCAAAAAAGTAGAAATCATTTTTCATACAGGTACTTAACACGAGTGCTATAAACAATTTTGTAGAATAGTGTCTTTAAGCCCATCTTATAATACTTAATGTCAGACACTTTTTTGAGCCAACTACTTTTTACTTGCAAGATAAAAATGTTTTCCACCATAGCCCACAATCTGTCAGAGACAAAAATGGAGGGCCCTGGCACTGCAGTCCATTTATATTGCAACAGCAATTCTACTCCGTAACTAGCATATGATATAGAATTTAAATTTGCTCAGAGTTCTAATCTGTGCAACAGCATTTCCCACATGGGAAGTGAAGTAAGAGGTGCAGTGTGGTCTTATACTCACACAGCAAAATCAAGCAAAGTAGGGAAATATGAGAGTGCAGAGGTAGGGGGAAGAGTGGCATTTTCTACAGAAATTGTAGCACAAACATAGTGACGTTTCAACTGGTTTCTCAAACAACAGACATACAAAGAATCACACAGAAATCCTTAAAAATGAATGGCGGATGCAATGATTTGCTTGTCATACATACTTTTTAAAACAACATTTACTACTCTAATGTGTGTGTGGGGGGGGAAGTATTTCAACATTTTCCTGTCTGAAGTTTCCAGTTATATCAACGACCTGTTTAAATACACACTTTGAAAACGCATGTTTTGTTTTGTTTGTTGTTGTTTTTTAATTACAAACTTCCTCATTTTAGCAACGCTCTGAGACACCTCACTTTTTGTTTAAGGATGAATATAGTCTCAGAAAACATTCCCCCCTCCTTTATTTCTCTAGAGTACCTAAACTTGTATTTGAAATGCAGGAACCAAGCAGTAGTAGAGGACTAAAGTCCTAAAATTGTTAAAGGAGGATAACTGTGCTAGGAAAAACAGAACAAAACAACAAAAAAGTCACAACAGACTACTTATTCATGTTACTTATGCAAAGATAAATTTATTTCAAACTCAACAAGCAGGAATCTTGAAGATAAGATATCTAAGTTTGATCTGGGCAAAAAAAAAAAAAAAAAAAAAATCCTTTCACCTCTATCAGCAAAGGAATTCGGAGCAAGACTTGGAAGGAAGAAATAGATACTTTTGTCTTACTAAAACAGTGAATTGTCTTCAAGATTGGGATTTAATAATCCTATAAAACTAAATATATAAACAGTGCTCCATAGCTAGGACAATTACAACAAATAGTAAGCAACATAAATTACTACCTAGTAAACTGCTACTTGCATGTACTGCTCCTGTTTATAATTCAGTAATATTTATTTCCTTTGAACTAAGCAATGTCAAAAAAGCAAAACAAGAAATGCTAAATATTTGGGTGACTTAAAGCTGACAGGAGAACATAGCTGGTAACAGGGCTGAAGGTATGTCAGAGGAAAGGCTGAGGGCACTTGGGCTGCTCAGTCTAAGAAAGAGGAGGTCAAGAGGTGACCTCACTTCTCCCTGCAGCTCCCTGAAGAGGGGAGGCAGAGGGCTGTGCCAGGCTCTGCTCTTGGGAATCGATGGCAGGATGGGAACAGCACAGAGCTGCGCTAAGAAAGGGTCAGACTAGGCAGTAGGAAACATTCATAATGGCTGAATGGTCAAACACTGGGATAGGCTTCCTAGAGTGGTAGTTGATACTCCATGAGTGTCACTGTTCAACACACATTTGGACAACACCCTCATTAATGTGCTGTACTCTGGTTAGCCCTGAAGAGGTCAGGCAATTGGACTCAATGATCTGTGATGGTCCCTTCCAACTGAACTGTTCTATTCTAGATAACCAGACAGAAACTGATTATTTATGTACCTGCTCAAAAATACTATACATATTAAAGTATTTACCACGCTGAGAACTACTACCCTAGATATGTTATGTTACCTGGTCCCAAATCCAATTGTATCTTAACTGATGCTGAGATAAGAACACACCCAAACCATTCACCATATGGATTCTCTGACTTGATTTTTCCAACAAGTATTTAATTATTTTCGCATGATTTTAATTATCAGTTTTACTGACATCACTTTGAAGTATATTCCCCTGACAAATTACTTTCATTTCCTAGAGAATGAGGAAGGAGAGAAAGAACTTATTTTTGGAAACTAATATAATCTCTGCTTGAAAGGTTTACTCCTTAAGACTGTTCAAAGGGAAAAAGATGAAAAAACGTAACCAAAATAGTTAAGATTTTATCATCGTGGTAAGAACATCTTCATCCAGTGAGAGAAAAAATGAGACTACATGTAATCTAAAAAATTCTTTTCCTGCTGCACCTAAGATTGAATACAAAGAAATAATGTATTCTTTTTATGTTGAAAAATTACGAGATATTCTGAACTTCAAAAACACAGTATTAACTATAACTTGTTAATATAACACATTTCAAGTACATGTGATGCATTCAAAATAATAATAAAGCAGTAGTATGTATAATACATAATAATGCAGCAGTAGTATAATACATAAAAACCATGAAAGACTTGTAATATTGGTAATAATTTATCCTATTGCAATCCTAATATCATGATAGTGTGCCTATCCCAACTATACTTTCAAATAAGTGAATCTTATCATAGGAAGGGCACTTGCAACATTTTAACAATCTAATGTAATTAGGGTGCTAGATAATACACATCAAGCATGGAAAAATAAGCACAGTGAATATTCCCATTATTTCTCAATAAACTGACAGAAGTAAATGGCAGAGGGGATTGTTAATTACTGATATAATTATTTATTTTATTTCTACTAAGGAGCTTGATTCAAAAACATGCACATACACTCAAATAACAAATAAACAAAAAAAAAAAAAAAAAAAAAAAAAAAAAAAAGTAGGGCTTCACCACTAGAGGATACATAAAGTATTTATCCCTCACATGACTTTTATTCAACTGTAATCCCCTAGTCAGGTTCCAATTCAGAAAAACTACAGTTTACTTTTCATACTTTTCCCCACTATTTCTGCTCATGTATTTATTTAAGCCTGTATGCCCGTAAGCCAGGTTTATTAATTTCAGGAAGTGAGCTATAGCCATGAAAACTGAGAAACTTTATACGTGATCTGTGTGTGTTAGCACTAGTACACTTTCTGACACTTTTCACCAGCAAATTCTGGAAATACTATTTCCTTTAGCTGAGTTCAGCCCCAGATACAAACAGATCCCTACTATTGTGACTTAGTCTTTAATGACATAGAAAGCAGTTTGGAAGGAAATAGCCTCATCTGACACCTGTCCCAAAAATTGCTTTTAGGCCTCAAGACTGCCAAGTCATTTCACTGGATAAGAATATTAGCAAAATTGCAACATTAACGCTGACTATATTTAAACTAACTTCTTAAATAGAAACACCTTTTGATCCCACTTTATCCCTCAGGGCATTACTTCATTTTTTTTTTTTTTAAAAGTTAACTTGGTATGTAACTTAAGAGTAAAATAATAATTTCCTCCACTACAATAAACATAAAGGCATAATTTTGCTTAACAGTTGCCAGGGAACTATGCACGTTCCAAAACATACCAGATACATTATATAATACCTGACCCAAGAAAAAATACATATGTATTTTAGAAACATAACTTGACATGTTCAAAGAAAAGTTAACTCAAGCTGTAATTAAAAGTAAATCCCCATAAGCAGGGCAGGGCAGGACGTCTGGAGAGGCTGTTAAAAACATAAGTGAAGCATTAAAAAAACAGAGGAACCAGACAACCGAGTTAAATCACAAAGCTTTCCGTTGTATTCTCCTACACCACTATCAGAGCTAAGGAATTTCAAATGAGGAAGGAAGGAACTACTGGGGAATTACCGTATACAAGGCTGTTTGCTGAGTAATTAGTACATCTTGCTGAGGACCCATAGGTCACTAGCCATCTCCATCACTCTTACAGTCACACCATGTTAAACAGTGCTTTTCAAGTACTGGCACACAAGCGTCTTCAACTCTCTACTAGTGTGGAGGACCCAGACCTAGAAAATTACTTTCTGACCAGCAGGCACACACAGGTCAGCACAAGGCTTCAGATCACTTGCTTCTGCAGTTCTACTGACGTTCAAAATAAAAGAAAAATCCCATTCTGCGAATGTGATCCCTAGCAAAATAAGTTCCTGTGCAAGCTCAGGGCCAAAAATGGTTGATACCTGACTTGCCTCTGCAACCCATGAGAGCTTAAGATGCAAAACCATGGTGAGATTACAGTATACACAAAACCACATTCAATCACTTGTTTCCTTGTATGTATAAAGCACACCACAGATCTGGTAAATAGAAACATTGAGGGATCTTTCTTTGTATTTGCCCAAATCTTTCTTTACAGTCCCTGAAATGATACATCTGTGAGGTGAAATATCTCATGATTCAGAGATTCTCTGATGAGTCCCAGCTAGAAATGACAGCTAGTCTTCCTCCATCATTTGGAATGGTCTAGTCTTCAAGAGTCCCTAGTTAATACTGAGTTGTTACGGAAACAAAAAAGGTGAGGGGGGAAAAATTGGCTTGTATATTTTTAATCATTTATATGTCTACTGGAAGATTGTGCAGTACGTAGTGTGCTTTATAACTTTGGATATTTTTTTCCTTTTTGTATATTCTAAGTAGCATACAAGCTGGTCCTAAAAGCATCAGACTCATCTTAGGCTTATAGATAGCATTACTTGATTATATTAAATCATGAAACTTTAATGGCTTAATAGTTTGACACAGTTTTTGAAGTCGCAACCTTTGTCTCATCTAGCTTGCACAAACAGGGACACCACTTTCACTTGACCTGTAAGGCCACTATCTTTTGACCAACTGAAATTTTTAACTCTTGCAAACCCCTGTAACATACACTGATAACCCAGGGAGCAGCCTGATCAAAGGCCATCTTGGATGAAGTAGTTTCGCATGGATAGAACATGCATCCTCATGCGCCTCAAAGATGTAACTACTCTATGCCCTGTTCTTTGTACTATTTAAGAGTGTCAGGTATACACCAATGACAATAAAGCAAAGTAAGCTCTAGGAGGCTGGGGGGGAAGGGAAGGAAATGAAGTTTTTAATTCATTTTCACTAGATATATCTAAAGCCCTGGGTCACATTACACCTCTATTCCGTGAATGGGACAAATGTTAGCTGTCTCCCTAAAAGGAAACTTCAGTCTCCTCAGCCTAGAAGCTGCCAATTACATCAGTCATGTTGAGGGATGGCTGGTAGTTTGTGATCTTAACCACTGTTCAGCTCAACTTAGATCACACTCCTTTTATTAGTGGAGAGAGGATCTGAAACAAGAAGCACAAGTACTCATTATCCCTCTATTTTCAAAACAGTAACAGTTTACAAACGGTTCATTTGTGAATAAAACTCTACTTGCAATAAACACAATCAGGATGTAGGAATGTTGACTTCTTTTTCAGAAGAGTTGAGAAGAAAACAAATATAAAACACCAGACTGACTTGAACTTTTCTTGCAGGATGTTTGCCTTTGAATTTGCCAGTTGCTCATCCACTTGGGCAGATTCTCAAGTAAAGTAATTAACACTGGTTCACTGACTTCACCAGAAATGCACTCGTTTACAACAGTTAAAGCTGACCTATATTAAAGCAGCATTTCACGCTACGGAAGACTTGCCTAAAGAACGTTGCAAACTAACCATAGTGTATTTCTTTGCACACTCAATTATGCTGAATGCCTATCTTTCCTCTTCTCTGAGGGCCTGCATTCCTCTTACACTGTAGAGATAAAAAGGTGACCAATTACACAACCAGAAAGTTCTAACTGCAGATCTAACTGGTCAGCCCCAACCCGTTCACAGCTTTTGGATGGCTAGACAAAGCATGTGAAAGCCTGAACAATTGCCCTTGGAACTTCTTAAAGGGAGTGGTGGCTGTGGCTGCCAGACTTTAGGTTACAGAACTCTGTTTTCAATTGAATTACTCTGGATCTTGCCAGCAGTCCTTCTTTCAACCGTCAGAGGCGTGTTCTGTCTGGAGCTAGTGGTTCCTTCTGACTGGCAGCACACCATAAGGAAAGGAGGCCCGACACAAAAAGGGCTGGAGATGAGGCACAGGGAGAGAAAGAAAATTCATGCAATCCCAAACAGAAAATTCCTAGGATAACTCCACACCCTTCAATTTCTTTTCCTACCATGAATAAATGTAGGCCTCAATACAAAATCCAAACCACCAGTGAAAGCAAAAATAAATACCTCTGGAACCAATGATTTAATATGCTTGGGAGATATGCACAGCTACTCAGTAGCGCAAGAAGGATAAGGACATGAGCTCTACAGCAAAATAAAGCAATACCTAGACCTCAGCGGAAAAGAAGTGCCCTGAAAAACAAGTCTCTTCCTGAACTGAGGTGAAAATGAACTGTTTATCTGCAGATTTCATGGAAAAGGCACTGGGAAAACTGCAGGAATGCTATTCTAAGAGTCTGACACAAGGGAATCACTTCCTATCAACAGGTATCCGCAAGCAAGCATAAATAAAAGCTTGTACTTCCACTGTTCTTACCTTCCCTGTATGCTTTTCCCCATTAGCTGGTTAAATGAGGATATAGTGACTGTAAGCAAGTTTTTATATCAAGTAAGCACACTTGCTTTTTTTTTTTTTTTTTAATTAGCTTAACCTTGTTAAATCAGCTCTTATACTTACTAGGGCATGACATTGTTTACATAAGGCTAAGTGCAAAACCCTGACCTCTGTATTTCCAATTGTGACCTCAGAGAATAGAGGCCACTCATCCTATCCTAGTTCTTACAACTTTAATTATGCTCGACAAGACTGCTGTGCTTTAAAGGTATCATTTACCAAGAACAGAAAGTGTTTATTTTCATTTCCATTAATCACTTCCATTTTGTTTTATTCCATTTATACGTCAAGCCATTTGCAAACAAAACTATTGTCAGAATGGGTCACCTCTTCAGACATGACTGAACAGTTTCTTACACTAGTACAGGGTCCTATAAAAATAGGCAGTTTTTCTTATATTCGATGTAAATGAAACAGATCGATGAAATTCAAAAAAAGCTTCCGAATTGTTTGGCTCTAAAAATACTGTAAATCCAAAAGGGGGGGGGGGGGGGGGGGGGGTTGGGGGTTGGGGGTTGACAAGTCCAACCTGTTTCATTTTTTCTAACTTCAACACAGTGAATCAGGTTAGTATCTTATACTAAAAGATTATAATTTCTTTTAAAAACTTCCATGTCACTGAAATAACACACATTCCCATCCCACATACCTAATTTCCATTTACTTCAGTTCAACAGCAAGTGAGAAAATTGAGAGGAATTCAAGTTAACAACAGAACTTAAGAACTATCTAGAATGAAGGTTTAAATACACTAGGGAAGTTTTATTGGGGTTGTAGCTCAATAGGTTCTTTGAATTAATTAATGGCATATGAGCAAATCTAAAATACATTCACATATAAAATTTAAGCTATAATAGATAGCACTTACTTTAAAGCCATCATCATTTCACTTCACATTTAGAAGATGAACAGCCTAAATCAAAATTGTGTTACATTCAGTTTACTTAATGGGACTTAGGAATTGAAATAAGTACGTAGTTTGAACTTTATGGCAAACTGCACAATCTTCACATTTTCTTTTCTGTACCACACTAGCTACTTGCTCACTAGACATAAACGGGTAGAAAACAAGAGCTTCTTTGTTTGCGTACATTAACTTAAAGCTGTAAAACGCATTCAGCCAAACTTTCACCTTTAAACCTTAACCTGACTTGTAACAACATTTGTAGCCTCTAAAATTACACTGCATGCACCCAGACGGAGTTAATCACCCTTCACTTTTGATGCATAGAATAATGATCTACCACTTAAAATTGAGCCCTTAAAAGCCTGAAGAAAAATATGTACATATCTGTGTCCTAAATCTGCAGTGAAATAACAAAACTCTACCTAGTACTGCCCAGTTGAAAAGGAAAACAAAACAAGACACACGACTAACTCATGAAAGTTTAAAATAAGTGCATTTAAAGTCTCTATAGAGATGAAATTCATGCTTCCCAGCACATGCTATTGATCAGACACCTGGTACTCCTAACCAAAATAGACTAGTCACACGGGAATAGTCCGACTTACTTTTTTCTTAAAACTCTCATAAAAAGAGAAATTAAATAGAGATTTGGAAATAGCGTGTTCTAAAAGTTGATGAGCATGCTTCAATTTTAAACAGTTAGTATTGCTCTTCCTTTAAAGAAGTGATCTGTGCCTAATGTTTCATTTACAATATATTATAGTTCCCTCTGAGTTGTATCTAGTAGGAACCAGACTCAGTATTCATTTTCAAACCTAAGCAGACAGCAAAAATATTGAACTACTTCTATTTTGGCTTTTTTGCTTGTTTTTAAATCAGAATCCATACAAAACAAAATTTTAAGGTTTATTTATTACTTCTCTCACAATGCTGGCTAAGAGTCAGAGAAAAAGAACATGTTATATAGCACAGTAAAATTCAAAGCTGAATGTTTTGAAAAAGCTATTAGTCAAGCAAATTAAAACAATCAAATAAAGTAGATTAAAAAAAATGTGTTTTTGTGTTTTTTTTTAGAAAATAAGGAAAGGAATGAGTTTCACAGAATATCTACCAACAGCACCAACACTATGGGACACGCAACAAAGCCCACCTTGCAGTGACTGATAAAAATGGATACTAAATTGTGGAGTTTGATTATCCTTGAAACTTTCCACACTAAGCTCACAAGTGACATGATTAATCATCTTCTTTCCCTCCTCTACTACTTTTTTTCTACGTAATGTCACACAGTCGCATAGTGACATACAGATGGAGGTAAAAATCAAAATCAGCCACGAGAACTCCGTTGACTTGAAGGAGCTGAGAATTCATCCAGGTTTTGTTTTTCTTCCTCAAGCCACAAAAGAAATGAAATGCTGCTTCTTTCATTTCTGCTAATACAGAACAGGGATCTATTTTTATTTTCTCTTTATTACTGTTTTTTGTTGTCGTTTTGTTTTCAGCTAGGAATCCCTTATTTTAAAACAAGTCTTAACAAGTACATCACAGTCCGTACACATAATGTGTTGGGTGGAGTAAGAGCCCTCAGAAACACAGTGCACAGTGCCAGTAATGGACTTGTCGCCAACACCCTGTGATTTCATGACTGCTAAAAGAAAAACAAATGCCACGTCCAGCTCATTCCAAAGAAAAGGATTCATTAAATGGATGTGGCTTTTTACTTGACTTGCACAAAGTGAGTAGAATAAAACTTAGTTTTATGAGATGCAAAGTGATCAGCTGCAAACCTACAGGAATTGTGATGAAATGACCAAAAGAAATGACTAACCCAGTTTATTTCTAATTAATGCTGGACTGTCCACCATGAGTTTTTAGCTATGAGATTGCTGCTGTCCTTCCTGCAATAAGGTAACAGGCAAATAAAATGTATGTTCTGTAAATTCATGCAAAGTAAAGTGTAAATTGCTAACAAAGACGGAAATATCAATCCTAATGACATGATAATCTGAGGGAAGACACTAAACCAATCTTTTTGGATAAAAATTGAGTTCTTTCACTATTAACCAGGCATTTCTCTTCAATTAAAAAGACAGCAAAAACAAAAGCCGCCTGTATAAATAGCTTTCGTTGCTTCTGGTCAGAACACTAAGACACCAGGTCAACCTAAACCTGCTGGATTTTCTAGGCTACCTGCACCAGCAACAGCAGGGAAAACAACCCCATCTGATAGAGGGTGGGTGGGGTGGGGGGTGAGCAGCAGGGAATTAAGCACTCTCATTCCACATTGCGCTAATGGATGCATACAGATAAGAATGGAGCAATTGTCTGGGTTTAAAAATTCTTACTTGCTCGCTTTCCATTGAAGGAGTAAGTAAATCAGAATTTGAAAGACAACTAAGACAGACATCAAGTACGTGGGGAAAACGGCAATATAAAAAGCTAAGAAGTCCTGTCAGCAGAGATTTTTTTCAGCAATGCAATTTAGGGAACCTCAACCTCTAGAGATTAAAGGTAAATTCTATTTCAGTACTTGTAGCCATAAGCCCCAGAGGAATGACACCTTGTTCCAAAAGGGCCTACCTCACTTACTGTCTACGTCTATGAAAGTGTTGAATACAGTCACTTATTTTAAACACTAATATCATAAATGATGCCAGTGTTTGTTTTATTGTTAGAAATATTAACGAACACATGCTTCATTTTAGCGGAGGGACTTCTCTCTCCACTAAAAACCTGAAAGTAAACAGAAGTATATTCACATCAGTACTACAAACCTCCTGTAGAATGACAGCCTTTGAACACTTCAAACATTATTCCTGATAGGATACCAAGCTACATTACCATTCAGCTCAGTAACTGCCAGAATCATGCTGAAGGAAACTTAAAATAAATGCTCTGTATGTCTCTATTCTTGTTTCCCTTTCTATTTTTCACTATATTACTCTACCTATATATATGTATATATATATAAAAGCAAAGTAAAAAAGCAAAGTACTCACCAGCATCAAAATTCAGTCCTGAACATTCTTTCATACTGGAAGACTTCAGTTACTGCATTCATGTTTTTATGGTCACAGAATATTACACAGATCAACTGTTCAGAAATTAATTTCTTAGTTTCTAAGCTTAATAGCGGCACTTAACAGATTTCTCCTTGTATCAGTAAAGAACACTTACCTCCACCTTCTGCATTCAAGAGGTAAGTAGTAGCCATGAATCTTTCTTTCTGTTCTGCATCTAGCTTTAAATTATTCCTTTTAATTTTTAAAGGCTGTATAACCTAAGCAATGAATCTCATTAATCATTATTGAATGATTTAACCTAGCCATTCAGCTCCAGGTGCCCTTCAGTGCAAGCAATATGCTAATTCCTTCCAAGTTTTAACAGCTTTTGCAGTTGAAGCCATAATTTTCCACATTAACGGAGACAGGATTTCATCCCTTGCACAAGGCCTCCTTGCCAGTCACTTCCATGCCAGAGCATTGGCCTGGTAAGATTGCCTTTAGTTACACTTCCGTATCTTTTGTCTCCCATGCTTTGCTGCTGCAACGTAGCCATTCTAAACTCAGTGTTAACTCCTATTTTGGATGGTAAAAGGTAAAATAATTTCTTCTTAACATCCTAGCCTAGCTTTCTTTTCTCCTTGTTCCCCAAACTTTTTTTTTTTCCCCCCCCATTCCTTCTTTTTTTATCACCTCCTACTATGCAACACTTCCCTTGTGAGGTATTTGCCAACTGCTGCACTTAGGCCACTAGCTGCCTTCCAAGAGAAAATGTTGCACTAAGAGTTGTTTTGTGAGTGGGAGGTGACGGGGAGATACTCAGAATTCGCAGTTCCTATTTCTGAACCTTTCTAGTACGCAAAAGAGCTTTTTTATCTTTGTTCTCTGCAATAAGTACAGGCAACAATCTATTTTGGAGTTGGAGGCTTCTACCCTTATTCAGGGTTTACACGTTCAGGCTCATTTGGCCAACAGGAGAATTAAAAGTACTGCTTTTCATCAAAGGTAGTAAAATGTACTACAAAAGTGACAAGGCAAGAAGAAAAAGAATATGCAATTACATATGTAATACAATACAATATGTAATTATATTCTTATAAAATATACAAGAATACATGCTTATAAAATAATAAATACTCAAACACATCTTTGACTGGCTTCTCACTCTGCATAGATCCATACACATACATGCAAATTCAACTAAGGCATACAGCTTTCTCACTTAATTGGCTCATAAGGAAACATTCACCACCACTCATTTTCACATGGGCTGAGTACACACAATGATCCATAAACACTCACAGCTGAAAATAATGTCAAACATTTTATGCAATTTAATTTAAACACTAGAATCGAGAGTTTCAAAAGGTATTACTGATTTTAAGAGGCTCCAAATTTTGGCTGTAGGTTCCCAACAACTCACAGTGTCGTGGATTACAAGAATCTGAATTTTAGTGTTTCCTGAAACTCAAGTCCTCTTTAAAGAATGCCCATCTGGTTACTATCAAAAACCCATTTCTTTTCCCCTTTACTTACTTCCAAAAGAAAGGAAAATTCATACTGTATGCATCTCTAGGCCTACATCCTTGGTCACATACTGTATTCCAACTTCTCACCTCAGAAGCTGTTGATATCTATTATGCTACTGAAGAAGCAAATTACAAAAAGAGAATCTTCTGTATATGGATTTTAAATAGTAAACCGTTTTATATAACTAACCTTCAACATAATGGTAGTTAAGTAATTAGATAGCAGGCAATATAACTAAGCCAGAATGCAAAATCTTGCCTGGGGATATGCAAATTTCAAAATGCACAAAACTGCCAGCCAAGCAAAATTTAATGCGATACTAGTGTGCTCGCTCATGAGATAGTTCAACAATACTGAAGAAATTAAAATTCTGATTATACAGAAGACAGTTAAAGAGAAAGAAAACAAAGGACTGCAAAACTGGGTTAATTCAAGAAGTGCATTGACAATACAGTTGTCCCACACAGCTGCTGAGGATGACGTTCAGGTTTCAGTGGCTGGAAAGCCACCATGGTATACCCTGTACTCCAAGCCTGAGAAGATGTACTGTTTAAGAGCTGATCTTATTCAACTATCAAAGATGTAGAAAGCAAAATATTAATTTGAAGATTTTAAAACCAGATCTCAGCATCAGACTGTCACCTTTGCAAATCTGTAATTGACACTAAGGGGATTTCATATTATTTTAATCATTCATTATATTAGCATTTGATTTAAGGTAATGCAGCACCACGTCGAGCAAATACTTGCTAACCAAAAAAAGACACAAAAATTATTCAAACTGTATCTGACTATACATTTCTTCAAAGATCATGTATGTGCTTCAGAACTGTAGCAGCCCAGAAAACAAGCATGTTTTCTGATCAAAAAGTTATCTGTGTCACTTCAATAATCTTACATATCTATTTTCATCTAATCAGAACTTACAGTATATTTAAATACAAGTGTTCTTTTCATTTTAGTGATTTATCTACCATGTAAATAAATATTTAACAAAGTACAGAAAGCCCTGTGCTACTCAGAAAGTGTAAAGTCTAGCAGCAGAGAACACAAGGTAAACATACACTCTGGAATTTACCTCTACCATCAGTCAAGCTAAAAGGGACTCTCCCCTTATTTAGATATGGAATCCAATTGTTTCTCATGGATATATATATATATATATATATTTTTTTTTTTTTTGAAAGCCAAGTGAGAAAAAACTCCACCAACACAGTTACTATTTTGAGAAGGTATGCATGCTAACACAAGTATTTTATATAGAATGTCAGGATTCCAACTGTGAAGACGAATACTTAAGACATCTTTATTAAAAACTCATGTTTTGATACACTACAGAGTGTATATAAAAAATAAGATCAAAACCAAATGTGCTAAGAATTACACTAAAGAAGATGGAGAGAAGTGCTATTCGTGTTACACAAATATATGTACTGAACTTCTATGTCAGAAGGTGAAATGCACGCTCAAGTTAGATCCTCTAGTTCTAAGCTCCTGCAGCAATCAGTTGACACTATTTCCCTAAAAGCTACATTACAAAGTGCACAAGTTACCTGCAATTCTTTGGATAGTGATGGAAGTAGCAAACATGAATATGTTTGAGAACCGTGAAGGCATAAAGACATATAGCTACTTTTTAAATGTGTAAAACAATCATATCCGTTCCTTAGATCCACAAGTGCACTCTCTGCTGGCTCTCCTTTCGCCAAGTTTCTATTTCTTCCACCCCAAAAAAATCAATTCTCTTTTCAGGCAAAAAGAAGTGAAAGATACACTACTCAGTTATCCATTTGGTTCTCTCACTGAAGACCCTCACAAAGGAGAAATGGCTTCTCTGTTCATGGGGGTCACAGTACTATACACACTTCACTTACCCTCTATCCATACTTTAGTCAACGTGAAGGACACTGCTCCTCCTACTTATACCTGAAGTGAACTTCAGGCTCATAACTGAGAATAGTTACCTAACTTTTCCTCCAGCTAATTTTATGTTGCTGTTTTTACACCAATTAAAACATTCCTGTCCTGAGAGGCATAACCTCTCATCTCTTACAAATGCTCTGGAATCAAGCATTTTGTCAACTTAGGAAAATTATGGCATCCAGAATGAAATCCAACATATTAATTCAAGAAAGCTTATCATCACTGTCATGGAACAGTAACTTACAGTACCCGACCCAAGTCTTTCAGTATTGTGATAATTAACAAGGAAAAAGAAAACAGAATACAACAGCAGAATAACAAAACCCTGCACAATTGACTAAAAACCTGTAATTCAGTATCAGCCTCTTAGCTGTTCCTCGGTTTTACCTGTTCTGATTTTCTACAGTATAGAGTCTCAACGTTGAGATGTTAATGTAGCTGGCTAACAGCCCAAGCCTGTAGACAAAAATAGTTCTCATAAAACATTCTTTCTTCACATAATACGCCCTTCTATACACACCAATTAAACACTGATTTAAGGCTGATGCAATTGTCAGCCAAGAGGCATTCACCTATGTGTGGAAGATACCATTACATTCTAACACTAGGATTGCCTGCTTTTGTCCTAATACTAAGGAAGGTGTGAAGAGAAGCCCAACTGAAGCACCTCTTCACTTTTTTAGATATTGAGTATCTCTACACAACTCTACACTCACCTCTTGTTGAAGCTTCTAGTCACCAACAGGAAAACACTCTTATTTCTCTTGTTTACACAATTTATCATACTCATAATACACCTCAGTCACTACTCAAGCTATCTCACTATTTACTCTACAATTTATGAAGAGGCACTCCGGTGAAAAGTTAAGGAAGGTTATCACCACCCAACAAGGTTATAGAGCTGAATATGCAAATAAAAATATGTGCCTTTTAGTTTGCTTAGAAAGAGCAAGGTTTTTTACTAACTTCCTGACCTCAAAGTAACCTCAAAATATTAAGAGCTATTAGCAAAGAAAAGCCACGGTCCTTGCTGTACAAGTGCATGCACACAAGAGATTCAATGCATTGACAAGGATGATCTTCAGTATGAAAGAGAAATGCTTTGAAAAAGATTTTGAAATGGCTACCATGGTACAAAGTCAGGTGACCGTTATTCATACGGGGCATTTAAAGATGATAGTAATAAATAAGAAATAAATTTCAGAAGCTGCACAAATAATGGGACTTGCTCACCCCAGTATATTTTTTTTTAATGAGACAAAACCATCCTCTAATGAGGCATAATATTACACTTGTTTAGGATTGTGAAACAGAACTCTCAGTTATTTAAGAAAATTAAGAGCCAAACCAGAAGCAGTATTACTTGAGAGAGAGAATAGGTTCTTCCCAAGTACAGCAGCAGATTTCTCAGTGTCTCAAGAAATCATTTATAATCTGTATCTCTTATGAAGACTGGTTTTGATCCCCCACAGAACCTCCGTGGCAATCACCTCTTGAGCATTATACATAGACACATCATTTGGCATGGATACCGCGCACTACTGTTTGACATTAAACAGCACTGTTACCCAGGTGCTGCTAATTTCTGGTAATATGTGTAACTGTTCCTCTACCTTTCTAGAACAAACTAGAAACTTCAGCCCATAGACTGAACAGTAGATTCTGAAGTACACTTCACATGACCTAATGTTTTCTCATTAAGTATTACAGATTGCACACAGCAGTCCTGCAAAGTTCAAAACCCTGAGCTTTACAGCTGGTGCCCTCACACCATGTTAGTTCAGGACACTGCTAGAGGACTACACAGCACAGAAGCAAAACATTTGGCATCACTGACCACAGCAAGTAAAAAAGCCAGTTCCGATGTTTTTCTTTTCTAAAGGTATCCAAATTATTAAATTGTATGAAAAAAAGTGTTTCTAGTCGAAACATAACGGAAATAATACTAATGCAAATCTTTTAAAAGGGGGGAGATTTGTTCTCTACATATCATATCAGTGCTCACACAGATGAGCAGTAATCAGTCAAACACCTGGATACTTGGAGAAAGTTCCAAGACAAGTAAGGAATTAATAACAGCACACGGCAATTTCTTTTACAATCTGAACTCAAACATACCACAAGTTCGGCCAGCTTTTTAAACTGCAAGCAGCTATCCTTCTGAAACATTCTTACAGCAGAATTACTTAGAACAGCACACGGTTCATTAGGGGTAGGTGAAAAAACACAGGTTTCTTTAATGCTTTCATGGATTAGTTGGTTACAGATCATGCACTCAGACATTCAGAAACCTTTGAATTACTGTGTAATTTTTTAATTTTTTTTTATTTTTTTTTAAATGAAGGCTACTCTGAAAGTAATGCTTCCTATTTTATGACATCGCCCATGAAGTCAGAGATGGACGTTGGTGATATGGCTGTAGAGGCTGAACCTTCCCACCCATGTTCCATTACATTTTGTGGCTGTGTGATAGATGGCAGCAGAGGGCCAGTCTGACAGAATGGTGTCTGACTTGGAAGCATGGATGAAGCAAAGCAAAGGTGTGTTAATGAATTCCTCCATGTGGAAGAAATGACACTCTTCAGTACTTGCAGAATGCTTGTGGAGACCAACCAGTAGATGTGAGCAGCAGCAACAGCAGGTCACCTCTGCTGGCATTATTTTTGGAGGAACCAATTTGATTATTCTAATTATTCTTCCAAATACAATTTTCAGACTGAGATTATGGCAAAAGTAGAGAAACGTTACCGGAGATACTCCAATACCACTTCATGAAGGCTACAGACTGTTGTCTCATTGCAGGAGGGAAACTTTCCTCTTTAAGCACAAACTTAGATGTGCCAAAGAAACTGCTGATCTATTTAATCCAATAGGTAGATCAGCCAACTAGAAAGGACCTCAGGGACACTCCACAGACACCCTTAAACTATTAACCACTGGAAGATGACTCTCCCATACAGGAATGTAAGAGACAATTTTGCCCTCCACTGGCTAGAACTATCTATGGAAACCATGCCTGCCTTAGTTCTGTAACAGGCCCTATTTCACCCAGCCTAAAATCCCTTTATCAAATTTATCAATCCTGTTTGAAGTACAGTAATTGGTATGAGATATCACAGACTGGGCAGGTGGAAAACACCTTGAGCAGGTGGGAATCAGCTACGCAGTGAAACACTATGTAGAAATATAAAAAATTCTGTCAAGAGATCAGAAAATCAACTGGTGATGTACTTAACCTTACAGACTGCTAGAGCAGTGAATGTGTACATGGAAAAAAAACAACAACTTTGACGTTCCCGTTCCCAGCAAAAGTGTTCATGCACATCACTTTGCAGATTACTGAAAACTTTATTTTCCCAAACACACCAATCTGATTTTTCTTTTCTTTTCTTTTTTGGGGGGAGGAAGGAGAGATGAGAACTCAATGGATTGTAAAGGAAAGGAAGAAAAGGGACAGGAAGGCAGGAGAACACTCAAGAAAACAAGGATACCAGAGAAGTACCACTTAAAGTAGTTTTTCTTCTCACCTTTATGCAAAGCAGCACTGAAATTACATTGTTAGAATAAGCAGCTATGTTCCAGCGTTCAAAACGATTCAAAATTTAAATTTATGCAGCATTTATAAACCACAGGCTTAGATGAAAGAAGCTGCTTCACAGAGACAACATCAGGGTAAAAATTAGGGGTTTTAAATACTAAGTGGTTTACCAATTACTGTTTTAACAAACACTAACCTACTTATCTTTTTATTATTGTAAAGGTTTCCCTGCTCCCCATCCCCCAGTTATTTCCCACCTCTCAGCAGAAGTTCCCAACATCCCCTTTAGAGCGTGACCACACAACCCGTTCATTTAGAAGAGCTGCAAGTGAGGGAAGTGAAAAACTTCAGTGGAAAGGGGAGGAAAGGATCAATCAACCTGCAAGTAGATCAGCTGTCAATGGAACTGAAAGGATATCCATGCAGAAACAGCCATAGGTGACTACTGTCCTTCCTTCTGCATTAAGGCCATCTGCCCTCAAACTTTGTCACGCCTAATGTTTCTAGCATCCCTATTGTTCCAGGCAAGACCAACTGTTTGACCACATCATAACTTAGAGAAAGAGAAATCCTTCTGGTGAGGGAGTAAGAATAAAGTCCCCCTCTGGTGTTTGTCTCCGTCTTTGTTATTGGCTTTACTTACAAGGTTAAATTAAAAAAAAAACCTCCACAAACATTCATGACTTTCCTTTGTTTCTTTGTTCCCAAGAACTCAGCTGGAGTCAACACTACTAGGGAAAACGTCCTTATCCCAAGGCAAAACAAAGAAAAAAAAACAACACCAAAACAACAAACACATTCAGCATTTATTTGTGAGATACATGAGAGAATAAAAAAAAACAAAAAACAAAAAAACACACAAAACAAAACAAACAAACAAAAAACTCTGAAAAACTGTTGCTTAACTTGGAACCAGGAATATCCCAGTCCAGAAGGGAGTTAGTACGCTGTGTCTGAGGCCATGTATGGGGGAGGATTGGTACAGAAGACTTCAAGAGCAAGCTGGGAAAAGGACTGCCCATTCCTGTTGCTTCTTCGATTAAATAAAGGCAACACAGAATCACAGAATGGCCTGGGTTGAAAAGAACCACAATGATCATCTAGTTTCAACCTCCCTGCTATGTGCAGGGTCACCAACCATAGCATGGAGAAGAGTAAGCCAAAGGTGGCAAAACTGACATAATTTAGAGCGAGCAGGGTTAGAGCTGCTCTCAAAATAGAGAGAAATGCAAAGTTTTCCACGCTCAAAGCCACAGAGGTAAACCTAATACCTAACAGCAAAAATGTAATAGTTAAATTTATGATACCATCTAGAAACAGACATAAGTTATTGCATTCAGTGACATAATTAAGACTTAAAGCTTCAGGCAGTGTACTTAAGGCTTTCAAAAACTTCATTCATTCATTTACTGACCAGGTGTCCCACACTACCACAGCTTTAATTACTCAAAGGGGTCCTTAGCGAATTTATAAAAATCAATTAAGGTTAGCTTGGGCACCTACTCGTACGTTAGGCGTAACGCGAGGTTTTGCTGTATTTAGTCATAGCTCACTTCAACACGTGACAAAAGGAGCTGCTGGGAGCGTGGAGGCACGCTGCAGACAGATAGGTCTGGTCTCCTAAGAATAACAGGAAGCTTATGCAGAAAGGAGAACAAGAGCCAAGCACCAGATCCCCCCAGGACCGCTCCATTCGGATTAAGATACGCGCAAAACCCGGAGCGCTGCACTGAGCGCCTCACCGCGAAGCGGAGGGACCCGGACCCGGTCTTAAGTCATTATACACGCTGCTCCATCGCATTCCTCAACACCACAATTTGATAGGGCGCTTAAAGAGAGAATCTGCAGGCGAACAGAATCTGCTATCAACAATACCCTATTAGCACGGCCCTATCTTTAATCTACAGGCACGATAAGATGCCCCAACACACATAAGCCCCGCTCAAACAGTGACTAATGACCATTAATCCCCTCTATCTCCACAGCCATCTCTCCTTCTCCCATTTATCACGCTGACACTCCACTTTGCACACATGGATAAACTTTAACCGAGGAGGGAGGCGAGGCAGACCCCGTCCCGGCGGCGGCCCCTCGCACACGGTAACGGCAGCCACGGGGCAGAGGCGCTACCTGCGGCCACTACCCGCTCCGAGCCCCGGCCGAGCAGAACGAGCGGGAGGAAGGAGCCGCTTCCCGCCGCCCCCCAACCGATGGGGTGCGCCCAGTGGCCCGCCCCAGCCCACGCGCCTTGTTTCCCCCCCCTCCCCCCCCGGGCTCCAGCCGCCCCCGCGCCCCGCCGGCGGAGCCGGGACGGAAGGTGCGGAGAGGTCCGAAGCAGCCCGCTGCCCTCCGCCGCAGTCCCGCGCCCCCTGGCTCTCCCGCCGGCGGCGGTTACCTGAGGCGAGGCAGAGTAATCCACAGAGGTAAAAGTGAGCAAACTCCGCGACCATTGTCCTCAGGTGGCGTCTGCAGACAGTCTCATGCCAGAAGAGCCCCCACTTGTAATCCCACAGCGGCTCGATGCGAGCGAGGCTCCGTAATCCCGCGGCGCTCGACACTGTCACACCCGGGTGCTGCGGGCTCACGCCGGTCCCGCTCTCTTCTCTCTCGGCCCGGGCGTTCCTCCGTGACACTTCCCAGGACCATCCACAACGACAGCAGAACACAAAAGAGCCCCGCTTCTCCGCAGCCGCCGCTCACGAGTTACTCCTCTGGCCCGAGACTTTGTTCGGTGCCCGGGACGCGCAAAACAAAGAGCTCCGGGAGCGACGCGCACGTAGCGGCTCCCGCTGCCCTCCTTCCCGCGAGTCACTGAGCGCGGGGCTGGAGGCGGGCAGAGCGCGGCGGCGGAGCGGCGGCGGCCCCCGCTCCCATCACGGGGGAAGGCGGCGGGGCGGGTGCGTCGGGGGCCGCACTCACGCAGGGGAGCCCCGGCGGCAGCTCCCAGCCCTGCCCAGCATCGCCGCCGCCCCCTGCACGCGGGAACCACACGCTCGCCCTCTCCCCAGCGCCGGAGGAGGGCACAAGAGGGGGCAAGGAAAGAAGGAAGGAAGCGAGAGGGAGCAAAACTTCCCCGGGCCGACGCCCCCACCCACCCTCAGTACGGCGGCGGCGGCGGGAGGAGGAGCAGCACTGCTCGCCTGCCCCTACGCAAGCTGCTCAACTTTCTGCTGTCACGCTGGGCCGCCCCGGGCTTCCCCGCCCGGCCCCCGCAGCTCTGCTGCCGCCACGGGACACCACGAAGGCGCCTCACCTACACAGCCCCGCAGCCCGGCGCAGCGCAGCCCGGCAGCCCCCGCCCCGCCCCGCCCCACGCAGCCCGGCCCGGCCCGCCCCGCCCCCGCAGAAGGTACCGCGCGGGGCGGCGCCAGCCCGTGGCGGGCGGCAGAGGTGCCCCGGGGAAGCTCAAGCTGCCCCCGGCAGCGCCTCGGCGTGGTGCCAGGCTGCCTTCGGGCAGGGGACCACGGCGTGAGGCCGGTGGACAGCAGTGCTCGCAGAGCAGTTCCCACTCCAAACTCAAGCAAACGTATGAAGCCCTTCAGGCGTCCAGAACCCCAGAGGCTGGAAATAGCTTCGAGTTTGTCGAGGCCTCGTTCGTGATTACTGAAAGCGTGGTTTGCAATTGCTGGGAAATTCTGCAGGGTTACACACCCTTATCCCAAGACGGCATGGCCCTATGCTGGATAACGCCTTCGGGGCCAAGGAGCCCTGCTTTCCCATCATGGCTTCCCTGATTATTTCCCTTCCCTTTCCCCTGCCATAATTATCAATTGCATTCTCAGGCAGCATAACAAATACAGGTCTGTGTAGTCAGAGCGTGTCCTGGTATTCCCAGTGGGGCAACGCGGCTGTGGCTTGTCAAATGATCCTTGGCAACAAGGCCTGGCTGTGCCACAGGCATAGGCCAAACATCCGGCATAAGCCTTATCAGATCGCTGCTCTACAACTGGGTGCAAGGCCAAGTCCTGCACAGAGGCCTGTGAGCTGCCCTACACCATGATCAAGCGTGGTGTATCCCCTATGGGCTTTATCTTGTGGCGCAAGAGTTAGTGGTGGAGCAAGGAGGCTTAACGCCATGGGTGGAAATGGGAGGGAGGCCTGGAAGAAAGACTGCTGTCAGACAAGTCCAACATATTGTGGTACCGCCACTTCACAGTAATGCTCCATGTATTTCCAGGATTGATTCATTAGGTTGTAAGGATTGAATGAGATGTAAAAAAGAAATTTAATTTCCAAGAAACATGTTGAAGATATTAACCCCATTACAAATGAGCCTTTTCTTGCAGCGGGATAATAAAACTCCAAAGAAACTTAACTTTATTTCCCGTCGTAGGATTTATGCACACCCTCCATTGTTATCAGCCAAACAGGTTCTGGCGGTCACAGCCTCCATCAATCGCATCACACTCATGCCGGCATGCCACGAAGTTTGTCCCGTTTTACCTCCCTCACTGTGGCATAGGACTAAAAGTCCAACAAAAAAAGGTTCTTGTGAGTACGCTGAATCTATGTTAGTCTACTTTCCACAGTGAGCACATCCCTCCTTCACAGGGATTTCTTCAAGCCGTACCTCACCAACACTATTTCCTTCAGCTCAAACACTGTCCTCATGCAATCATTCTGTGCTTTATGAAAGACAACTTAAATAGCACCTCCAGAATTAAAGCATGCAGCAAAAACGTGGAAAAGGTCCTGGATAATCCCTGAACCCTAATGAGAAGCCTGAGATTTCGATGAATTAGTTTTTGTTTTGTTTTGATTAAATAAACGTGAGTCACACGCGGGGCTGAAAAGAAGTCTCAGGAGTTCATGTAATTCACCTCCCTGTTCCAAGGCAGGGTCAGATACGTAGACTCTCAACAGCAAAAAGTATTTTAACCCCGTTTATAAAAATTTCTGATGACTGGGACCTCATATCCACTTCAAGTATCTGTTCCAGTTCCTGTATAGACAGACTGCCTTGGTGCCCAGACTATGTAGTCTCTGGGATGAAAAGAAAACTTAAGACCACCACAGATAAAATTCTGAGGGCATTTTTGTTACTCCTTCTGTAGTGATACCACTATCAGTGCTTGACAGGCTCACTTTTCTTGTGCTGCATTATGTATTTTAATCTATTGCTTCTTTTAAAGAAGGCAAAACCACGATTCTGCAAGCAGGTCACTCTACAGGGAGTTTGTATATTCCGTGAATGTGCATGCATTCATATAATTACTGTATACATATATCCATTTACTTGTATCATTTTTAGGTATTTCTGTTTTTAATTGGAGCTGTAAATACTCCACGAAATCTTAACAAATCATTTAAGTTCATTTATATGATGTATGCACGAAATATCAACATAAAAGAATCCATTTACTTTATATCTAGCTGTAAGCATATATGATGTAGAGAAAAGGTAAATAAAGCATTTACTAATTCTCTACTCAAGCTAAATCTATTCCTGTATATTGGTGAAATAACAGCCTTCTAGATCCATGCATTCTTTTTCTCAGGTTATTCAGAAAACAGGCAGGTAATGCAGTACTGAAGTCTTGTCTTCTGGGCTTTAATTTTCTTTCAGAATACAGTGTTATTCCAAATACAGAATCACAGAATCGCAGGGGTTGGAGGGGCCCCTGGAGGTCATTCAGTCCAACCCCCTGCTAAAGCAGGTCCCCTATGGTAGGTTACACAGGAAAGCACGTGGACAGGTTTTGAATATCTCCAAAGAAGACTCCATAACCTCCTCTGGGCAGCCTGATCCAGGGCGCTGTAATCCACAGGAGTGGATTAAAGCTTCGAAGCTTGGCTGACCTTAGCGTTTGATCATGAGGTGAGAGTAAAATAAAGCATTTTAAATGTTTTGTGCCTCAACTGCCCTATCTTTAACAGAGATGTAAGATAGTTGCTACCCCTGTAAGGAAATCTTTATCCTTTGAGACGTGCAAATCCATTGTGTGTTAGGCACCTAGAGTGAAAGTACACCAGAGCTCCCAAAACTTGTTCTGTTTGTACTCTCTCAAATACTCCTCAGCATAATAGTTAGCTGTCAGTGTTTCCTTACTTCAAACAAATTACTGGGAGTGGATATATACTGGTCTAATTATCTTTTTTAATGCTTTTAGATTGTAATAGTATATAACAGCTGCACAGTTCAGCGAATCTCTTCAAATTGTAAGCCTACAAAACTTCATTAGAATATCTTATAAGTCATTGACATCTTTAATTCTGCAGATGTTCTTGCAAAATGTGTGCTGTTCAAGCATCCCTACTGTCCTTGATGCTGACATGTACGTATATACGTATATATCTATAACTACATTCCACTTATCAATGGATAATTTTGATCCTAAAAAGCACAGAGAGAATTACGTCATTTCTTCTGACAAAGTCATGTTTTTAAGTGAATTTTAAAAACACAGGTAAGTTCTGAGACTTTAGAAAATAAAATGTATGCATTTGATTGTACAATAACATCCATCTACTGCATTCACTGCAGTGAAATATTAGCTCCAGTTTCTGGCATTTAACATTTTTATTTAAATTTCTTACATCATTGAATATATAACAGTCGAAGGGCTGAATTTTTAGTTTAGTATTTACGTTGTTACAAAACCTCATCCATATTTCAGACTTATACAGATGCATACGAGGGCTGCTCCAAAAATAATGCCTCCTATATTATTCTGTTGGCCCGCAACGCAGCGGCAGATGTTGGTGATATGGCAGTAGAGGTTGGGCCTTCCTGACAATATTCCATTACATTCTGTTGCCGTGTGACAAACGGCAGCAGAGAGGCAGTACCCCTGTGCACAAATTTACATGTTCTGCCTGTGTTTGAGACACTGAGCTCTGACTGGAAAAGCTCTAAGAAAAGGTTCTCTAGAAATGATAGTTGTGATTCAGCAGATGGCACTCTTTCCTCAAAGTGGCTGAAATCAGAGCTGCCTCTGACACAAGAGAGAATGTGCTTTTAAAGATTATTTATTCCACGTTATTCAGAAGAACATGTATTTTTGTAACTACTAAAGATTCCAGCTTGCTTTTCTCTAAAGGCATCATACATACATCTTGTCTTAGTTGTGCTATGGGGCCAGCTTCACCCTCTCTACAAAAATGTCTTTGAACTTCAAGTGACTCTTACCTTCCTGGTCTTCAAACTACCACATTGCCTTCCAGTTATCTCCTTGAGCTAGCTGCCAGGAATACTTCTGTGAGCGCGTGTGTACATTATACAATCGCATCTGCACATGTATGCATATATACACACAAGATTTCTCATTCTAAGCATTCTGAGGCTGGCAACAAGTCTGACAAAATCAATAATATTATTTTATATGGTACAATTGAGCTTTCATTGACATCACAGAGAGCTAGTTCAGATAAGAGTGCATTGTTAGTTGTTCATCAGATTACTGTAAAGATGTCTACACAAATAATTCTAACTATTTTCACAGTGGGTTTTTTTTTCAGGATTTTAATGGTGTCTGGTTCAAGGCTTTGGGTCTGCTTTCATACGATCAGCCCTATAGATTCAGGAATCCCACAAAAACAGCCAATGCTGATTTTCCCTTTATCTACAGTAACTCATTTCACTCATAGTAACTCATGTAATCCCATGTGTATTTTCCTTTTCCCCTTCCTCTTTTTTTTTTTTCTTTTTTTCTTTTTCCAGTTAGTGTCTTGAAAGCCTGCAGTTGCTGCATAATAAATTAGGATTATTAATATGTGTAATAAAAATTGTTGTGACTTCCATCTCAGTATCAGTCAATTTATGTCTCTTTCTTGGCCTGAATGGTCACTGTTTAAACATGATATTCA
This sequence comes from Alectoris magna, assembly GCA_030625065.1. Lineage (NCBI taxonomy): Eukaryota > Metazoa > Chordata > Aves > Galliformes > Phasianidae > Alectoris > Alectoris magna. The sequence goes on from CM060560.1 coordinate 100,296,080, forward strand.
AAGAAATAATTTCTTGCACTTGATTGTTAAGGCCTTAAGATGATTTGCCTTTTATTTACATTAATTTGGATATGCAACTCCTATATCTTTCATGCTGCACTTGATTGCACAATTAGTGAATTCAGACTTCGGTCTGAACTACACTGGGTCAGCACACCACTTACTTAGAACAGTATTCATGGTCATTGCTGAGTTAGGAATAACAGCAATAAAATTTAAGGTTTTATTTGCTATGTTGAATTCATAGGTAGAGACCCTAAATAAGCTCAAGCCTCATTATTCTAGGTGTATAAAAACAACATGACAAAAGATCCTTTCTTCAAAGGACTTATAAAGCATCGTCATCAACATAAAGGAATACAAGAAAAATTCACCATTAGCATAAACACGCAAAATTCCATTGATGTTTATTCTTTAATACTTTTTTATATTAAGGGTGTATGTGGCTTTTTATTTCAGTTAGAAAGGTGCTATAGCACATCCCCAGTGAAAAAAAAAAAAAACACAAAAAAAAACCACCACTAAAGATACATTCTTTCTGTTCCTCCAGGAAGAAATGCTAAGGGCATGTTTTCTATTCAGTCTACTCAGCACACTAGCTCAAATGCCTTTTAAAATTATTATAATTATAGGAAATAATACATACAACTTTTCTTCTATGGCTTTGTTTTTGATAATGATAAAATGCTAGTCAGCTTAATATGTAATTTATATACAAACAACACAGTATTTATTTCAAAACCAGTGTTATCTCTGATATTACTGAACAAAGACAGACCTGTCCCTGAAATCTCAGTACTTGGTTTAGGTATTTAATGCATGAGCCATTCAGTACTCACTGTCTCCTTGTTTCTATACAGAACGTAGGAAGAGTCTGAGGGTGTCACCTAGTGGATCATTCAGATCGCCTATAAGAGACATAGCAAGCAGACCCATCCAAATGGCATTGAATGAACTAACAACCAGAAAAAGAAAATATTCTTTTTTTTTTTTTAAATTGTGAAGGCTTCAACAGGGCGTTATTGTTCTGTAATATCTGCCTTTGGGTTCCCATTTATGTCACAGAATCTGCTGGCACTGAAAAGGGCAGTAAGAATGGTGCATCCAAAATTCTGAAGAGAAAATTACCCACATTCCTGGCTCAGAGGAAGGGTTTAATATTACCACACATGACTGTTTTAAATGAGTTGCACAAAACTTTTGTTTAAGATTACAAATAAGTGGAAGAAATGATATACAGGGCCCATAGGTTCCTTCAATTATATTTTGAAAGAAGGAACTATTCCATGGTTTTCAACAGGCCATCAAAAAAGTTTTTTTGCACATATTAGTTTGAGATTGCTGTATGCATTTATAATTCAGGAATAGTTAAGGTTAACCTTAGCAATCTGGAGATGAAAAGGATTACATAAACTATCCATCTTATTTCTTTGATTGAATTACTGCACATATTTAAAGCAGACGCCACTTAAAGCTGAATACCTGCAGTGAATTAACTCAGTCAAATGCAAAGCAGATACCCGAGCCAGCTCACACAGTACAATTTTCAATTGCATGCTGAAATTTCAAATAACCAGCATACAATTTATAATTGCATGATGAAAGCCTATCTGATCCCATATATTTAGCCTCTTTTAATTAAAAAAAAAAAAAAAAAAAAAAAAAAAAAAAAAAAGCTTACTATAGTTTTAATATTATGTTCTACCCCTGAGTGGAGGAAGGGAAAAAGTAAGGACTACAAATGATAGAGACATCCAGTATTAATGCCTAGAGCATATATTTTATTACACCTCCTGAATTTTTTCAGTGTGCGCTGTGTGACTGGAATGGGTAGAGGAGAAACAAGCCTTTGCCCTAAGCTGATGTGCTTATTTGCTGGAGTCAGAAGTGCACACTACCCATCAGTAGGCACAGTATGCTACTGGAAGGAGCAGCAAAAATCTCATGCCAGCAGTCTGCTTCACTTGAAGTGGTAATATGTGTGTTTTAATGAACAAGTGGAAGTGCCATCCTCTACGTGTAAGGGCTAGCCCAAACTTAGCCTTTTCTACACATTCAGAGTACATACAAACAATCTGTAGTTATTTGCAGAAAGCCATAGGTGAAAAATTAAAGAAAAGATACAAACACTTCAGCAATTCTTATCCATATCAAAAGCTCTTAAAAACACACTTTCAGAGAACTGTGAGAACACGTGTTATTTAGTTTAATTACCAAACCAAAAATGTATACAGATGTATTTAATGTGTTTAGGTAAAACCAAACTGCACAAAGTAAGCAATACAGGGGGAAGGAAAAAAAAAAAAAAAAGAAAAAAAAAAAAAAGGAACACAAATTATTTAACCCTCTACCCACAAAACAGAGAGCAGAGATCTGTTTAACAGAAGCATCTGATTCTACTTCACAATAAAAATTTTCTGGCCGCTAGAAGCATTTTCCTTCTCTTTGGGATCTGGAGTTATTTTCAGGTTTTCTTTCTACTTTTTTTACCCCCTCAAAATTGTTGGTCTAAGACTTATCGGACTCTGGTGAGAAACGCCCATGTCAAATGCGTTATAAAGTTCAGCTAAAGACAGTGCTAAAGCATAGGATCTGCAGGGCAAATAAGGTTAGCTGCTGAGGGAGAGGATGCTGCCATTGAGACTTATATACCCATGAACACAGTAGGCTATTTTCTTTTAAAAGAGTTCCTTCCAGCTTTGTGCAGGAAACAGCAATACCAGGCTCCCATACTGCAAACATCTCCTCACAGAAGGTCAGGCTGCCTTCAGAATTGGGAAAAAAAAAAAAAAAAAAAAAAAAAAAAAGCAACCAAAACTACCTCAAGCAAAGGCCTTGGGCCCCAGCTAAATATTTCATTAAAAAGAAAACTGGTCTTGCATGTGTTCTCCTTAAAACCTCCCAAAGGACAAATCTGTCAGGGTATGTCTACATAGTTAGGAGCATCCAGTAACACAACTATTCCTCCCACTCTCTGAGACGGCCTGACACGAGCCAGCTCCAATCCAGAAGCTGAGTAAATATGCTATCATAGTGCCAAGGCTGAGCTAACACAGGTTGTGTCTCAACAGGCCTTATTAACTCAGGCTCATTACTGTAATAACACAGCTACATGGCTGCTGCGCTGCAGCTGGCTCTGTGTGCCTGGCTCTCAGTGTGCAAGGAGCAAGCACTTAAGTATCTGCTCCTGACTGTGTAGACATGCCGTCAGTGTGTTCCTCCTCTTCTTCCCGGAGATTTTGTCATTTAATTTGAAGCCAGCAGCTGCTTCTCTCAAAAAAAAAAAAACAACAAACAACAACAAATCAAACCAAAACCAAACCAAACCAAAACAACACAAAAAAGCACAAAACCCAAAACTGTACTGGCATAAAAAAAAAGAACATTTGCAAAAATAGTGTGTTGGTGAAAGGTTGTGGAGGGCTGACTGCCTCTTGCAAGTCAGTGCTATTTGTGTCGTGCCATAATGGAGCCTTCCAGAGTAGACATCATAGTAAGCGAGGATCACATGTATAAATTCCAGTGTTGTCTCTTCTCAGCTCTTCACAGAGAAGATACAAGAGTAAATTACATAGTTACCATTGGTAGAGGAATAAGAATGCAGCCATCTCCCTTTAAAAGAAAAGTTGAAACCTTCCCCTTCTCTTTTATGTAAATGAACAAGTTTTGTATTTCCCAAGTTATTACTGAGTAGACACAATTTATCTGCATTTACCCTCAACTATACTGTTGGGAAAACATTCTACTTTTAGCTCAAGGGCACCATCAGAGCTGCACGGACTCATAGCTAACCTCAAAGAATGCAACAAGAATGGAAAAAAAAAAGGCTTTTTAAATCTCAAGACTTGAAAGGGACAGCAACAGAATAGTATTTCAAATAGCAATATCAGACTGAATAAATACTCAAACCAAAAGGTTTGAGTCCCAGGTGAAATTCTTACAGACCACAACAGGGGAGAATGTTAGCTGAGATCTGCTCCTTCCACCTACTATCCCTTTAGCAGTATTCCTTAAGCAGGTAAATAGAAGAGCAACAGGAAGGCAATGGTGTTACAGAGGTTTGCATACTGCATAACACCGTGAAAATGCGGCAATACTGAGCGAACTTTTCTTAGCTATGGGGATGGAAAACTATTTGCATGAGAAGTCTGAGGTTATGTTCGCATGTACAGTTGGTTCTCTTTACTGATGTTTTTTTCCTTTTTTTTTTTTTTTTTTTTTTTGTAAAATTTAAATTTGCTTCCCAAATTTTAAGAAAGTAGGTCATGTTTATTGTTTATGTCAGTTTGTGGTATGCAGTACTGCTTGTGTTGCAGTATTTGCAGTTTGATTTAACGAAGCAAATGAGGTTTACAAGATTTGAGATCTATGATTAAAACGGGAATATCTTTGCAGTAATTTCATTAACATTATTTTAGAGTCCGTGCATCTTTCAGTAAAATCGTTATCAAAACTCCAGTGTACTTTTGTCTGCTCTTTTCTGGATGGTTTCCAAAAAGTAATGCTGTCTTGTTTATTGTGAACTACGCTGTAATGCCCTCTGCTGGTAATAAGTTGTTAAAAGCCAACTTTAGATTTCCTTTTTAGGTGATTTAGAGTTCTAAGACTGGTTTAAAGATGGAAGCTTCAAGCCACCATAAACTTCTACCAGTACATCGTAAAGAGATTCTGTGTAAAAACAACTATTTTAAACAATACCAAACTTTTTACAAAGTTCTCAAGAACTTTCAAGGCTTCTCAAGCAAAAATATTTGCCGAAGTCACAAATTCTATGAGAAAGGTGCCAAAGATGTCCATTTAACTTCAAGAAGTTAATTCTGAGTCAGAAAATCGAGACTATGAAGATTTTAACAGTGTAGCCATGTTAGATTTTCAGTATTTCAAATGGAATTCTAAAGCTCTTGGCTTAAATTTTAACCAGCCAGTACATAACAGTAACTATAGAATGAAGCCACTGTTAAAGCAGTATACATTAGGACTTCAGTGATATTCTTGGTCAATATTTTTAGTAGTTTTTAAGAAAATGGGAATGATCGTTTAGACAGGTAAGTGTACATATAGTAAAAATCTATTAGGGAATGAACAGAAGGAAATATTGAAAATCAGCCTGAAACTTTTTCTGTCCAGCTTGCTGAGGTCTTAGTGAAAGCTTAGTGAGATTCTACCCATTCCCAAGGAGTTAATTAATACTTTTCATGAATAAATATCAAACACACCAACATCTTCCAGACCACAAAATTCATCAAGTAACAGTTTTAAAAGTGCCATGTCATATTTCACAGCTGCTTTCTTAGAATTGTTAGAAGTTCCATAAATAGGCAAAGTACTGATGAAAAAGTGGTTTAGGATATTTTTGTTGGTTTTGTCATTTGGTTCTCTCTGAACATAGGGCAAAAATTATAAACATTTGCCAAATTTGACTTCTTGGAAACATGAATGAGAGATTCAAATGCGCTTTGATGTGGGGAGGGGGAGGTTCAACTGCTTTCAAAAGAAGTCCCCTTGGTATTCTTCAAAATCCCACCCTTAAACCTTTATTAAGAATCCCTTGAAAGAGGTTTTTGCTCAAAGCCATAAATCTTCCCATCAGATATGCAGGGAAAATCACCAATTAACAAGAGACATGAAGGATTTTCTTGATTACAATATGGACATGCATTTCTCCAGAGAGCTGCTTTTGTTCAAAGCCAGCCTATCTTCTCCATGTTTGAGCACAGAATATTTTTAACAATAAAGAAGAGACTATTTTATTGCAAGAGGAGTATGAGTTGAGTTTGAATAATCAAAAATGTTTCCATAAGACAAATTTTGAATTGATAGATGACATCATATTGTTTTGACACATCATTTCAGATGTCAACAACTTTTGACAAAATGGCATTGGATTCAAATGATAAACAAAAGTTGAGGTGGTAATAAACACGTTAAAGCCAAACATTAGCATTTTAGACTACTGTGTAGACTTAAGCTAATCCTTAGGGAATTGTAGATTTCTGTATCTACTGCACCTTCAGTGTCCTAACAGCTTGAGGTGACAACCCACTGCCTGAGAGTAGTTTCCACCCTGGAAAAATTAAGGAAAGGAACATTTCATTTGTACTCATGGAAAAATAACAGATAATAGCTTTTTGGATGTGTTTCTGCCAAACTCTTGACAAGTTTAGGAGAACATATAAAATAGATCTCTATTTTTAAAATCATGTATGAGCTTCCAGAGCTGATATTTACAAACATTACTATTATTATTGTTATTGTTGTTATCATTATTAAAAACAACCTATTTGGCAATAGGCATATTATCTAATTTACCCATAAAATATTTGACAATTACATGGTACTGAATGCTTCATTTCTTGATTCCCGAAAAGAAGATAAAAATGCTTTTCTGGAAGCCTTAAGCAGACAAAAGTGTGCATCATAGAGCCCAGCACAGGTTAAATTAATGAAATTTGAATGTCTTTTATAAATTTATAATTGTTGATCAAGTGGTCTTTTCTATCTCACATGCTACAAACCATGCAACTGATAATAAATAATACTTTAGCTAGGAGATGAGCATCAGTATTTTAAAGATTTTATCTATTTCAACTAATTTACATTTTCTTTGTGACTGCAACTATAACCATGCCACAGCTTGCAAAAGATTATTCTATAGACAAAAATGAACATAGATCCAAAATGTGATAGTCCATTCCCACAAAATGGAAAGAGTTCTTGCTTTCATACCTTTTCCAATTATAGGCTAACAAAAGTAAGTTGATTATGCTCATGTTCCTAATTACAAGAGTTAAGGGAATTTTCATATCTTTCAATGGAGTAATATCTTCAGTTGATTACGGGTAAGACTGGAAAACAAATCATTTAATGAAATATGTACCACAGTTGTACTAAGTACAACTACATGTTGCTCAGCGAGGCTGCCAATAAAGTGAAACAAATATGACTCCTCAAATGTTTCTATACAATAAGGAATTAAAGGTTTTCTAATATGGAGTACACAGAATAAATCACATAAAATAAAGGCAAGACACTAACAGCCTGATTTCATGCAGAATTCCAACTCCTGAAAGATTTGAAGCCTCAGGCACTTCAAATTCACTGTTCTCATTCAGAGAAATGATTAGCAGGCCTAAATGAATATTCTACTATTTTTTTTTCATTGAGTCTAGTGACCCATCTATTTACGAAAACAATTCGCTGCAAAGCCAAAGAGGTCATTTCAGAGTAAAGCCTCCATCTTAGCAAAGGGTAAACCAAACAGAGTGTCAGGTTGAACTATTTGAAGTGGAAAATGACATCAGATAATGTTTGATGATGTTCAGATTCTATGACCTCTGTGGTCCAGCACTTTTAAGACAGGTGAAAAAAGAATCATTTTCTTGAAGATATAATACTTAAAAAGTTTTACATTTCTGTTTCATTATGCTAGTTTTATGTTGTCTACTTTATATATAAAAATGTATATCCTGCCCTACTTGCTAACCAGCATACTGCTACACCTTCAGACAAAGAAGCTTTTGTCACTAGGCTATGGATTTGTAAGTTAAATCAAGGAAATGGGCACTCCAGAGAATATTTCTTGTCTTCTCCCATTTTAGAATGACGGATTCCTTTCATTTCAAATTATTAATTTGCAAGAAAGTTGGAATGTTTTGATGTGGAACTTGGTGGCGAGAGGAAAGCGTAAAACTAGGATAAAATATGTTACTGTGGAATCAGCACATGGATTAGGAAAATACTTGAAACCAAACTACACCATATCGCCTGAATTTGGCAGTAATTTCAGTGGTGTCAGTGTTGTTAGATTTAAAATACCACTTATACTAAAATCAAATCAAACTTCCCTTAAAAATATAAATATTTTCAAAAATGAAATATAGTTTTATATCCTTAAATAGAAACATCACAGAGAAGTTGCCATTACAGAGAAGCTGACTCCTCAAGTGCCATCACTGTTCACAAGAATCAGCAGAATGCACAGAGAATGAGACCTGTTTTCAGTGAGGTAATTCCCCCTCTCTTTTTCCTGCACCATGCTCTGGAAACAGGCAGGTTGAAACACTTTACTAAGGAGTGTGCAGATAATACTGTCTAGTGGAGGAAACTGAGGTAAGCAAAAAACCCCACTATTGACAGTGTTGAGTATGCTCTTTCAATTTCCAAATTTTTCAGGTGGATAAGAGTGCAGCAGTGTTTACTGATGCAAACCGTTCGCTGATGTTTTTCCAACATCATATATTGTACAGATCTGTGGAACCCTGGCCTCAAAACGGAGTCTGTTCTGTTAAACCCAGATTTCTTTCCCTTGAACCTAAATATCAGAGATTAAGAAAAGTCATAGATCATTTTTTTACTCATGTTGCTTTACAAAAGTTTAAAAAAAAAAAAAAAAAAAAAAAAAAAAAAAAAAAAGGCCAAAGCAAACAAGCAAACATTTATAGAGCATTTTCTTCCCTGCAATAATGACTTCTTTGTACCTTATCAGGAATACTGTCTCACAGAAGGCCAGCTGTCTAAAAGTCTGTCCATGTTCCATCTGCAGCCAACACAGAAAAACAGGCAGCTCCAAAGGTTTTTTAATGCATGCATCTTCTACAGTTGCCTATTTCTGCCTGCTTACTGTACACAGAAAATTGGTTTAGACTTGACCTATGAAATTTTTATGCACCTGAAATTAGGCAAGATAAATCCAACCTTTATATATAATACTAGTTGTCCACTTTTGTGGAGTACCTTGTTCTACTTGGAAAAGACGTTCACACAAAGGCATCTTCCACACCTAACTTTAGATATGCTTAATACACGCCTTTGCATTAGGAATCTCTGCTGTAGGCAAAGTCTGCAGAGAAGCAGTGAAACATCAAACTCTTAGCTCCCAACCTAAATGGCTTGGCTGAATCATCAGTCATCTGACTGAAACATCAAGCAGTTCCTTTGATTATGTTCATGGAATATTCTAAATCAGTTATTTACGTATTTCTATAAGGAAAGGATAGACTAACTCCTCTATATTTTCTTGTTGCTCCTTTACATTTTTCCTAATTGGATTGTCCCATTCAAAAACAACTATACATGTGCAACTGTATTTCCCTGTTGAGCAGATTTGCAGTACAAGAGGAAATTGTTTGATCCATAGTAAAGGACTTCCATTTAGTTTTATATGCGCACAATGTATGCGCTCTGTTTGTCACCTTTGTCTTTCAGCCATTTTTGTATTTCAGAAAGAAACCATAATGAACTCTCTGTTCCGTTAAGATCTTGTCCTCAAATCCATACTGGAGGACACAGTTCCCTCATAAGTTCCCTTTAACAAAATGCTCAGACTTGCTTTAAGGTGGCTGCCTCCTTGATGTTGAACATCAAAATAATCTATCAACAGAAAAATCTTTTCATGTTCTCCTGTGAAGCTGTATCCCTTCTTGATTTATACACATTATGTTGTCAATGTACAAAAGTTGCATCAAGGTTGCATCAACAGTCTAATAAAGCAGAGCACATAATAACACTATTCATCCTTCCAGTAAACATTTCCAGGATAACTTTTTATTTCTCTGATCTTGGAATGGGTTTGTTGTAGGATATTGTTTATCAGGGGCAATGTTTCTTGTGATCAATTTTGGAATATTTTCCTTTGAAACTTATGAAGACAACAGAGAAATTTTAGTGAATCTTTGCAAAATATCAATATCAAAGTAAAGCCTTATTTTCTGAACATGGTACACATAATAGTAAGCAGGCAAAGAGGTGAATAAATCTGATCTCTCTCAGTGTAATCTAGAGGACTTCCCCATATTCTGCCACATATCATACACTGCTTATAAAGTGTGATAAGAAGGATGATTAATAACAAAATGTTTCCTCTTGCCTTTCTTTGTTTTCACATCTCTTTTGAGGTTTAACTGCCAAGCAATTGTTTAATCCTTACTGCGTGTTTTCAAAGACATGATACATTCTTCCAAAATTCTTTAGATAGATGGCAAAAAAAAAAAAAAAAGGAAAAAAAAAGTCCTGTCTTGAAAGCATATTTGTTGTCATCTTTCTATTTCTTCTTTTAAACCCACTGCTTTGTATATTTCATTTATAATACTTTTGAGATTGTTAGACAAACCAGTTAGAGGTAAAATACTGGTATTGCATATAATTAATCTCACAAGAAAACAGATGCCATCTTAAAAATGATTTAAAGAGTACAGGTGCCTTATATTAATCAAATACTTTTTCTGCTTTGAGTATAACTGTCATTTGAGGTGCTTATCTGTTCATGTTCTATTCAGATAAATTACTCCAAATCATGTTTGAGGGCATGGCTAAGAGTTTTGTACTTGTTATAGATACTGTTCCATTTCAAAACTATAATAAATATAATATTCCTACTGCTATAGTGCATCTAGATAACATTCAACTTGATTCACAATCACTATCACCTACTGTACTACAGTAACCAAGTATAAATAAATATTTCTGAGGTGGGTAAAATGATCAAATTGAGTGTATTAAAAAAAAACCAACAAACAAACATTGGAAAAGATGGTATGACCAGGCTGTTGTTGCAAGGTGTGTCAACTGAGAGGCATGAGTAGGTGTGGACAGGGAAGCAGAGAACTTGGCCATGAATTTTGTATAATGATATTATGCTACCAGAAGGAGACAAGGGGAAACATGAGGGAGAGGAAATGGAGGAAGTAATACAGAAGACAGATGGGATAGTATATATTGAAGGAAACCAGGGAACAGGCCGATGCAGAAGCTGAGAAGTGACAGCAATGCTCTAATGAGAAGTTGAATGGATTGGAATAGCTGTGGCAAGTCTCAGTAGCATATAGTCCTCAGAAACTTAATGACATTCAGGAACTTAAACAAGGCCTCTAGTCTGGATGCTGTCGAGGAAAATGAAAATCTTTAGCAATAGCACCATTTCAATTCTTATTACAGTGTTATGACAGTTACTTGCTGCTCATCAAAAGGCTGAACTGTTGAGAGTAGGAGTATGTTATGCATTAAATATCTGAATAGAAAAAATAAGTCATCCTCTGAGTATATGTGAGTTTCTATCCTTTTCTGAAGAATATTCCCTCCTTATTTTCTTTGACAGGAGTCAAAATGTGCATTGCTTGACAGTAACTGGGCCTTAAGAATCATCTCCAGTCATCACTGTCTATATTTTCCTTTCTGCTGCCTATCTTGCAAAATGTGATTTCCCAAACCTGGTGCCAGCCACTACTTTTCTTCAGTCAAATTCCTCCTAGAGACTCACAAGTGTCACATCAACCAATCCAACACCTCATTATAAAACAGGGGTTGAAACATAGGGAAAAGAAAGCAAACAGCAAAGAAAAATGTAAATAGCATCACTTCTTGGTTACCAGGTGCATTTTATCTTATCTCTCTCTTTCTCCCTGGCTGTAAATTCCTTAGGGGTTTTCTAAGGCAGCCTTCTATAAGGCTGCCTTAACAAGTGCTTTGTAGAGTGCTTTTCATAGTGTTTTGCATATATGCTAGCACCATCACAAATATGCCACTGAACTATTTTTCAGCTATTGTATGTTAGCTTATGCAATAATACATTGGGATTAATGTATGTCACATGAGTTGTGTTTTGCAATTGCATAACAAAAATCTTTGGATTTCACTGGCACTTTTCTAGCACAAAAGCCCAGAAATGAGTGCCTCAACTGACTCCTAGATAGATTAATCAGATTACAACAGGAGGAGGTGAATGGATAAAAAGAGTATCTAATTTGTTCACTCTCAGCTTCTTTACGCTGAGATTTGTTGCTCTTTTGTTTAATATCAACATGCTGGTCAGATTACAGAAAACTTGGCAAATGGAACTGTCTTTAAACCAAACTGAAACAGATCTCTAAAAACCGTGGTGAAGTTAGGATTTCCTGTAAGATTCCCACATTCTGAGCAATTTCTGAGCAATGCTATTCACCTATTAGCACACACTGCACCTTCAAAGTATGTGTACTTATATTTATTTGTTTGGCTTTACCCCCGAATAATCTTTTTTCTTAAAGTATGCTAATCTCAGTCAATGTCAAGGTAATTTAATCCCAAATTCATTTCGTATTGGCCCTTTTCAACTATGCCGTTCAAAGTTTTTCTTTCTCTTGAAGCAGAGGCATATGGGTGAGAACTTTCATTGCTCTGCCTCTGGTGTAAGTTCACATTTTTCCCCCCACCTAACAAGAGATGATAAATCAGTTATTTTTCTCTCTTCAAGTACCCAGGTCTTGTATACTTTCTATTCATATTCCAAAATTACAGAGCTAATACTTCTCATTTACATAATGCTTTCTTGCAGTTTCCTAATCTGGTTTTCTAACACTGAGTGAAGCAGGTAGGTCATATAAATAGAAAGGTTTCTGCAAAGTGGCATAATACCTTATGTCAGACAACAAAAAGAAAGGGTAGATTCAGGGCTGTGATCAGACCTAAGAGATCACAGTTTACCGTCTTCAACTTCAATCAAATCTTACAACATTTCTATGCATATAAGTTGAACAGCAACTTGCATACAAGTCTAACAATCCACTTACAGAACTACAGGCTTTATGCGTGCTTTATTCCTTCAAGTAATCTAAGGCATGCTTATGTTAGGTTTATATGACAACATGTCAGATTGCTTCTATTCCAACAGTGAATTACAGCAATATTTTACATTTGAACTAACAAGACACCGGAGACTTGTTCAGCAACTCTTGGCCTATTTCTTGTGTGTATGCACTGTGATCATCACAGAATTAACAATAGCAAATACTAAAAACAGATCTAAAACCAAAGGACTATTTTTTGTTAGCTAACAAGCAGTGTCACTCTACTACCTAGTAAGAGAAATGGGTTTATAATTGCACAACTTCTCTCTGCTTCCATGTGGAACAGAGTTACACTTGTTATTCGTATAACCACTTTGTGGCTGGCCCTGGAAAGAAAATAATACACTGTTTATTAGTTCTAGAAACTGTCGATACTCTTTAAAGCAAAGTTGCAAAAAGCAGCAGAGAATTTGGGGCATCTCAATTACGGACATTTTGCTCCCTAAACCTCAGGTTTTAATAAACTAGTTCTTCTAAAGCTACTTTAGATGAAAAGTGCTACTGTTAAACAGAAAGCTAAGTCCTGCTAATAACTAAAAGTAGAAGGTCAGAAATTATCCCTTACTTAAAGGAATTACTTTGGCGTCAATTGTAGGCAGCTGGAAGATAGATAGTGCATGGACAACAGAAGGCATACTTTGTTGTAGTGTAGTTGAAGTTGTTTCCTTAAATGTAGCTATAAGGAGGGAGCTGAGACTACATCTCATCTGTTGCAGGGGGGAAAACAGCCAATGAGTCAGCCTGGGGTAAAGTGGACTCCTCAGACAGGTTTTCTCCAGTAATTGCCATGGGAAGTAGGGATTCACTAGAATATACATCTTGCTTTACATCCCCACTGAGGAAGGGACAGAGCAAAGGTAACGCTTACTTAATGAGGATCTGTTCCTACGAATGTAATTTTCAGCTTCTGACTGCATTTCAGGTCACAAAGTACGTGACAGAATAATATCCATTTACTACAAGATGGAACATTGCGTCTAATCTGGAAGTCTGAAAGTCTCATTTTTAAAAACTCTCAGTTCACTACTGAAATAAAGACTTTTTTCCCCTATAAAATAAAAAAAGAGTGAGGACATCATGCTGAGGAAATTATGCAAATTAAACACAGTCCATACAAACCAATTAGTCTCAAAATCGGAGGTCACATATTTTCTAACTTAATACAGTTTAAGCTTTTATTTATGAGCCTATAAATAAATATTCCCTCACAGGAACATGCATAAAAGTAGAGAGAATATATACAGAAGAGGACTAGGTTAATTTTGCATACCACTAACGTTAATAAATAATAACCCCCTGAGAAACAGCTTATTTATAAATTACAGAATTCCCAATATTGTTCTGTAGTCATGAGTTTACATAGGATTTACAGAATCAAAATTTGCAAAGGCCATGGACATAATGGGTGGATGCCTGGGGAGACTTATAACAGACCCTTTGATTCAGAATCTACTAGGGCAAGCATTCATTTGGTGGTTTTCCTTGTGTCCACAATAACACCACCTGCCGTAAAATGGCTGCTTTGAGTCAGCTCTCCCCCAGAGCAGACAGTCAGCTAGTGCTCTCCAGTGCATTGCACACTCTTAACAGTAATGTACTACCTTCCCTCCCCTTCCCCCCCCCCCCCCCCCCCCCCCCAAATACCATAGCATCTATTCGTTTGGGAATCTGTAACAGGCTGGATCGAGGCCAGAGAGTAGTCCCTCTGCTCTCGCTGCTTCTGGCAGGATCACCGTCCCCAAACCTGCTGCCTGTAGTGGAATTTAGTGGAGGTGAATGGCAATTGTACTCATGGCCTCATATGGAACTCCGCAATTCTGTGGTTTTTTTCCAATTCAAGAACAGAATAAAAAGGATGTACCACATCTGAAGTATTTGGTTGCTGAAAAGCGCATTCTGTGAGTTTGACCATTAATTAAATATATAATAAGCTCTAGGTGAAGTGCTACAAAAAGGAAAATATCTCACTCCTTATCTTATTATGACACTTTTTTTCACTTCTTTTTTTTTTTTTTTCATTTTTCTGAAATGTTTGAATTTTGATAAATCACCGTTTCAGAGGAAAAACTGTTTTGCTGAACATTAACTCACATTTCATGCACTAACTTTCCTTCAAAGGAATTACGCTCAATTTGATTTTGCTTCAGACACCTCTATTAGAAAACCGTCCCAGAATTTTACTGCACTGATACCCAAATGCTTGTTTCTAATTTATAAATTTATTTATAGCCATCTTATAACTTTTTAGTTTTTGTCAATGTCATCTTTGTTTGATTGCTGCTTCTCTTTCTTTGATGAATATCTCCTGGTGAATACTTTTGGGAGCAAACCTCGCACACCTCTGTTTCTGCATTACTGTTTACCAGTTGACATTCTGTGACTGATGTGTACACTCAGGTGCTTTTCCTTTTCACTTCACAATCATGAATTCTCAATTTGTGGTAGATAATGCAGGTCCCCAGTTTTATGGCCTTGTTCTTCACAGACTGCATTCACTCCCATCTATGTCTAGCTTGTCCTTGTGTTCTGTCCTTGTGTTCAATACAGCTTTCCCTGTATTTATGGTATCTTCAAATTTTACCATATAACGTCTCACAAGGATGGTTAAGAAAACTATTCATCTAGATAAGAGCAAAGAAAAACATTTGAAAGACTCCACCATGATTTTTCTTCAGCTTTTTTGTCTCTAGTGTTCCCTCGTTATTGTCACCCTTTGCACTACTTACTCAATTTACCAGTCTTACACTAGTTTCAGTCTTCTCCAACAAGCTTTAACATTTTGCTTACATCTAATATAAAAAAATATTATATGGATATCTGCTTTCCCCTTATCTCAAAGAATCAGTTATCAAAGAAAAATATCAGATCTCGTTAATTGTCTTCAGAGTCATCAGCTATTTAAAATCTTATTCCATTTTCCTTTTACCCCTCCCTTTATCAGTCATATATATGAATCTCATTTTACGCTACTGTAGTCACAGTGTTTTTCAGAGTAAAAATCAATGTGCCTGTCAGCACACAGTCTTTTTCCATCAACCATACTCCAAACAGAAACTATGCAAAACTGCAATTTCTCTTCAGTTTAGACCTAATACTATCAGCACACAGTCATGAGAATGTCTAACAGGTGTGAGTAAAGAACAGGCCATGTTACATGTTGCGTTTTTAACCTGGACCTCCAGATACTCATTAAACCCTTCTACTCTGTCTCTGGTCTTCTATTATCTCCTTCCTACTTTGTTCTCCACCAAGTCAGTGATCATCTCTATTGTTCCACCGGCAGTTCTACCATGCACCTCTCCTTACAAGTACCACGCTCTATAACTTCCGCATTGCTCTAACCTGGCTCCTCTTTCTGTATCCTCGGATCTGGGGGAACTCCACAGTCTGGCTGAGGGGCACACAGTAGAGCAGCTGAGGGAAGGGGAGTTTGTGCCTCTCACCTGAAATCAGTGCCTTAACATACTCCTGTATGGAATGAACCTCTTCTATTTTCCAGGCATCACAACTAACATCTGTATAGTCTGGAAAAAAAAAATCTAGTCAAGCTATATAGAACAAGTAGAAAATTAAATATTAAGTTCAGCTGAAGTATGTTTTCCAAATTTGGTATTTCCAGAAAGGCTGCTTCTTTCATACCGGTGTCCTCTTTATATCTACAGTCAAAAGCAACATATCAAAAGGAATGGGCCTTAGGATCAGATGAGACCATTTACCATTGCTCTTTGAAATTCATTAAACATCTTTTTGAAAAATTTCAGCACAAGATGTGCAAATTTCAGAAGCACTGCACAGATTTTTTTCCCCAAAAGTGTATTCTCAATAGCTGCTAAAAACTCAAGAAATATTCCAAGGCGGCCTGCGTTCTTTGTGATGGCAGTTTCTGTAGCATGGCACCACAGTTAGAAATCCTGAAAAAGCCTGATCCTTTTGGAAACAAATAATCCATGTTTGCTTTGCCTGTCTGAATTTGTATTCTTGTGAAAGATGAGACTCCGGGAAAACTCCAAAGTAACCCCCCTCACTCCTAAAAAACTGCCACCGGCGTCTGCTTAAGGGCGGATATAATAGGCCAATCATTTTGTGGGCATCACGTCCTTTATAAAAGTTCCCACACTCAGATGGCTGTCAATGGTGGTGCCAGTGAACCGTTACGCAAAGTCCCCCAAACACTTTGTAAACTAGAATCCGGGAGGACAATAGTAAAGTTCAGTGCTGGAAAGAGATAGTGTACTGAATGCACAATGCCAAGCTTTGTCTGCTGGGGCTTCTGTTGAGGGAGAAGGCTACTTAATCTCCCCATTTGCCCTGGGGATTCTAACTGTTTTAATGTGCCCTTTTTGAGAGCCTGTGAACTGTAGAATATAGGCTGGTAACAACTTTCTTTAGGACTGCCTCAGCAGAACCAAAAGCTGCCAACACAGAATACCAGCACAGTGGTGCTAATGAGCACAAAGAAGACCTTTAACTGTTTTTACAGCTACCATGGCTAGAGTTTCATGTCATTCCTTGGTAAAGGATCTAATTCTTTGGCTTGTTTTATATGAGCCTATGAGCCTAGCTTCTATCACACTGCTGAGGATGGCCTCTTCACCCATTTTCTTTTCTTTTCTTTTCTTTTCTTTTCTTTTCTTTTCTTTTCTTTTCTTTTCTTTTCTTTTCTTTTCTTTTCTTTTCTTTTCTTTTCTTTTCTTTTCTTTTCTTTTCTTTTCTTAAAATAATAAAACCTGATGCATCTTTAATGAACTGAGGGGCTTTTGAAGCTTCTTTCTACTTCCTGACTATTACAGAGTAGATACACAGTTCATATGTACTGACTGATACAAACAAACAAACAAACAAACAACAACAAAAAAAACCCTTATATTAAAATTACAACTGATTTATCTGACAGGTAGCAAAAGCATATTAAAATTGTTGACATATTTTGACATTCGGGGATAAACTCCTGAAGTCAATGAAATTCCTGAAGAGACAGTAGGATAAACTGATAGAGTTGACTCTAGATTGAGAATGTTCTAATTTCTGTGCTGTTAGAAAATGTTTTGTTTTATGTAATTTGGGCTTTTGGAAGGTTATTATATACTGTGGCTGAGACTGTTGCATTAATGAGAAATAAAAAATGGCAAAAATGATGCTAATTATTAAAAGGGATGTACAGTGCAACACAAAGATGCCTATCCTAAAACAACATAACAATATCAGAAATATTTTTTATAGAAGCAAATGAATGAGGTAATTACAGAAGTTTTATGGATAACACATGAACTCAAGTACTTTCGGTTATCCTATCAAAAATGTTTTATTTCTTAGCTACATACCACATTACTTACGTAAAGTAAATAATTTTTCAGTTAGGTTTTGTGAACTCTTGTCTCTACATCAATATGATGACTGCGCATGTCAACACACATATGATAGGCAATATGAACATTTGCATTTGACTTTTCTCTCTTTCTCTCCAGGTATCTAGATACCACATCAATCTGAATATGCACATATCCAAACTGGTATCTGAATATTCTTTTATTTTCTTTATCCCCTTTCACTTTCATTTTCTCTTCTGCTTCACTTTATATTTTTGCATTACAATTAAAAAGATGCAGTGCAACTGAGGTTGAAGTGTTAATGAGATACTAGGTGCAAAGGACATGTTCAAAAGCTACAGTTAGCTGCTTTTTGCTGCAGTAGCACAGGACAAATCAGCACAGTTGTTCTCTGTATGTCTGTTATAACTCCATATCAAGTATTAGATGAAGCAGAAGTAACAGACTCTTGCATATGTAAGCCCAAAAAGCAGTTGCATGTTTTGAAGCACAGTAGTGCGCTGCTGTCTCTTTGTGAATGAATGTACTTTATGGTCTCACGAGAAATCACAGATATATACTCATATAACTAAATCAAAACCAGACTGATCTGATTGAATCCATGAGAAATACATATGGTGGTTAATCTGGAAACATTAAGTTAGCCCTGTTTTTAGTACTTCATATGCAAAGCTCTGCTGTGAAGCCAATCTGCTTTAACAGATACTGATGCCTCCTGAAGTTAACCAGCCAGGTGAGAACTCATGCTGTGATGCTAGCTTTACACCTATATGTCATGAGCCAAATTTAATGATCCATCTTAAAAACTGTTGCTCACTTTGCACGTGATGCCACAAGATTGTCAATGAAGTCAAACAGCATAATCTAAGGAGAAAAAACCTCAGCAAAAAGCAGCAATGTGTTTCTTTCTAAGATATACTAGAAACATGGGATAAAGATTTAGGTAGATGTCAAGAGGATAAACTATGCATGGTATTTTACAGGCAATTGCTTTTGACTCGCCAGCAATTATTTGCTGAGAATCAGAAGTTCATACAAAACCATTAATTCAGTCCTGCTCTTGAAAATTGAATAAACAATTTTGCATGGTAATTGCTAGGGAATTAAACCAAAATCTTCAGTGTTACAGGTCAATATTCAAAGATTTCTAATGTAGTCAGGTGACTGGATTAGATTTTCCCTAGAATTTGTGGCATCGTTTAAACCCAAGCCAACTGATATCTCATCTGAATTTTTCCCCATGGCATTCTGAACCAAATCTGTTTTTATAGAATGCTACTGACTTTCAAGGACAACTCAAATATACCGAAGGTAGAAATGTTCTTAGCAATGTCAGCATTTAATTAAGCATGGCCTCAAACAAAACAGAACAAAACAAAAACAAAAAACAAAAAACAACAAAAAAAAGACAAAAGTAGATATTCTGAAGAACAGAGTAAGCATTCAATCTAATCGAGTAAAGTACTAATGTACTATATGAAAAATGTCCTAAAATTTTGCAGGCAAATGTATGTTGCTGAAGCGCAAAACCTGTAAGATGAACCTGCAGAGTAGATGGGAAATATTTATTCTTTAATCCCCATGTGGGATAAAAAGTCCTGAACAATGGCAAACACAATTACGTTTGCTCTGAAGTGCTCTTATGGCACCAAGTTGGCTTGTTTCTGGAACAAACACCAAAAGATGTGATAGGTATAGAAATCATCAAATAGCTTGACATTTCTAAAGGCAAGTTTATGTCACCTGTAGTTGTATGCCCTGATGTAGAGGAACTGAAGTAAATATTTGATGAAAGGAGAGTGAACATGGCTGGAGCTGGGTCACACTCACTGGCTGTCAGAACACCCTTTCCTCTCTCCAAGACATGGCAAATGGGCATAAATCCGAGTTATCCTGGGAGTCCTCTAGGTTGTTCTGGGATACAGATACATTTCGTGTCAAACAGACCATCAGTAATAAAGATGGTGGTTTGATATGGGACAAAACGTTTGATTACATGGAAGAGAGACTGCTTTGGACAGGCAAGGTTAAAGAAAATATCTCTTTTAATAGTTTCAAAAGCAGTATAATTTTTAGTAGCACAGTTTCTTACCCAAAAAGAAAAGTTAGCTGGCCACAAGGGATTGGTTTGGGATTTTTATGAATTAAGTTAAAAAAGTGAAGAATCAGACAAAGGGAAATTAATTACATGAAAGACACATCCACATTTCCCTCTTTGATGCCGAAGTCAGTTCAGAAAATCTTTGGTTGTTTTGCTGAGTGTGGAGCAAAAGTCTGTGGATCACTGAGGATACAGGGAGTCCCCGGGTCACTATAAATTGTAGATCCCTGCACAAATGCAAATACAGTTCCGTTCACACATCTGTATTTTATTAGGTCAATACTGGTTGCCAAAATAAGTATTATCATTTCCACCAATAAATAAATAATATTCTTAGGACTTGTCCTAAACTTAATTTTATTGACACAGGCAGTCCTGTTTCTACAGAACAAAAAACCAAAAGTTAGAAGCAATGTTTTTGTGTACAGAGCATGAGTTTTTTGATGGTGTAGTAATACGGTTTCCAGAAACTATCTTTTACAGCTGCACCAGAATCTTACTAATCTATCCTAATAAAAAACACTCCCATTTGTGAGTTATATGTTGTCTATATGAGGAAATGAATGCACTCTGAATTAGCATGTGAATTAAAAGTATACTTGCTACTCAGCACTAATTCCTTGTATGGATGTGCTGAAATCTAGATTCATCCATCTGATTTTGGTCATATAACTGAAGAATCTAAGTTAGGAGTTTAAGGATCCTACAGTTTTTCTACTGTCAGTGAAGAATCTATTAGAGGTTTCACTTTTGCTCTAGAAGAGTCTCTCTTCATCTGTCACCCGCATAAGGTAATAAAATTAAACTAACTTCCTCCAATTAAATGTCAAAAATTGGATACGTTTCAGGCTGGTGTAAAAGAACAGTGAAGTAGTGATTCAAATGTATGCAAAGATGCATCTTGCATAGATGTTGGCCTGGCTCTGTAATTGTTCCCTTTGTCCCTACACTGGCAAAGAACAGGAATTTGGTACTGTCACTGCTTATGTTATATCAGCTCTCTAGGTAAAGAAGAGTTCTATCTTTAGGGCCACTGAATCAATACATTTATTTATTTATTTATCTATCTATCTATTTATTTATTTATTTTCACAATCTTCACAGTGTTCTAATGGAAAAGAAAAAATATGAATAATGAAAATATCATCCTCAGGCCCCTTCCCTCTCTCACTCCCACCCCAGAGTATATTAGTATGTTCCGCCTCAGCTTTAACGTTTCCTGCTACACTCAGAGAAATTTAAACAAAATCACTTTCACAAACACTTAAATGAAAAAAGTATGGAGTTTTGTCATTTCCCTTCTGGTGCAGCACTAATTAACAAAGCCTTTTTGTGAAAGCAAAAAGCTTTCCTTTTTTAGAACTGGCACGATCCTCCTTACTGATTCCCAACAGTGGTGGCACAGTCCAGTATTTTTTGAACAATGATGAGAACAGAAATAGATGGAATTCAATAGAAGCATGAATAATGGCAACCAGAAATGGAGTGGTGACATAATCTGTCTTCCAAACTGCCTCGAGATATGGACAAGAAAACACTAGATTGTAACTTGTATGTTGTGATCACCTATGATAGGTATCACCAAATAACTTCAAGACAGATTTATTCACTCCAATCAGCCATTTCAGTATTTTTAATGAAAGCTGTGCTTGCACATGTATGTCATATGTCTTCAGCTTCAGCATCCTAATGATTATCAGCTGGTTAGTTTCTCTCATGCCTCAAAGAAGTGGAGGTTCTACAGCAGTCTGTGTGTGTTGGTTTTTGAAAACACTTGGGAAAGATATGCCAGGTGAAGAACATATAGAACTAACACTTCCACAATGGCAAAGGAGATGTAAGGCTCAGTGAGCATAAAAATGCATGAATATGCAGACAAATACAAAAAAAAAAAAAAGCCTGGATGAGGTGTAAGTCTATTATAGTTTGAAATGGAGAGTCATATGAATTCATCATCAACACAATGAGCTCTGCTTCCAGCTGATGCTTCATGATGCTTCATTATGTTTCCAACACCAAGCTGTAAGGATGTTTTGTCAGTACTATATTAGGGTATCAGAAAGATGAATGCGCTTTTAAAAGTGGCATATTTTTGAAGTTTGTTTTTTTTTTTGTTTGTTTCTTTTTAATTGAAAACCTTATAATTCATTAACTGTAAGACAATCTAACAGAGTGAAGATGCAAAGTATTCATATACTGATTGAATTTACTGTCCTCGAAGGGATATGAACCATTACAATTTGCTTATTATTATAGTTTTTGGGGGAACAAGAGATTTAAGGCTGTTAAAGCTGTGCCACGATTTATCACAGCCTTCTGTTTCCATTTGTTTGTGACTTTCTGAAAGAGTCTTTTTTTGGGCTGAGACCTCTATAATTGGTCTCAGCACAATGGAACTCCTCCTTGCTCATCCCTCTTCCCTTCCCATCCCCCTGCCTTCAATCTGTTCAGCATTTTTGTCTTAGTTGTGAGTGGAAAAAATAGCACTCATTAAACATTTTTTTTTTCTTTTTTTTTTTTCTTCACCATGATTCAAAAGCTGTCTAAAAAGAAACCAAGAGAATTTGTATTTGGCCCAGTGAACAAACACAAGCTGCCCAGTTTAAAGGTGTGATGGAAGCGTTGCTTTTGAAGGCTGCTGGCAAAGTGCCCTAGGAGGCATTTTAGTTATCTTTGCCACAGGCAGGTAAAATTCTTGCTGCTACTTCCTGCAAGCTGACATAATGCCATACCCACTAGAACACTTCCCCTTGCAATTGCCAAAAGGTTATTACTGAAAGCACACAAAAGCCAATACAAGATTAAGTAGGGCACAGTAGAAGGAAAGGTAGTTTGGGGGCTGCTGCAATGGTTTGCAAACTCTCTAAGTAAAGACTTCTCTCTGTGCTTTCAGATAGACCAGTACATGATTCTCATCTCCATCTCATTTGCATGCAGCAATGAGCATTGCAGTTCACCTATCTTTCCTCATCTCCTTTTCTTCTTCCTGTTGTTTCCTTCTGATCTCTTTCCCCCTTTTTTCTACCCCTCCCTGTGAGATTTGCTAGCTGGATTTAGTCTTTTTCCTTTGCAAGCCCAGTCCATTTGGTTTTGTTCTGCTGCTCGTGTCAGTTCACTAGAGGTTACACACTGCTGGTAATAACGCACCCTCAGAGAACTGTGAGGCTCCATTGTATTGACAAAAAAGGCAACTGTGAAAGAGAGCACAAAACCCTGCCAAAATTAAAGCCACATTCCAACCCTGCAGATCTAGTATAGGATTCTGTATCAAAGGTCTGCCTATCAGAAGTCTGTTTCCAGCTCTTTTTTCCTCAGTACTTTTTGTGTGCCTGTAAACATTTCCTAACTTTTGTCTGCGAAAACTGGAAATTATCTGAAATGAAAGAATTACATGCAAGTGCGTGGTTTAGGACAAGGAGAAACTACTCTTAGTTGGGATCCATATACATGATTTAATTGACTGTAGTCACTGCAATATTTGATGTATAGGTTGAAGTGTATTTGATGTGTAGGTTGAAACATTCAGATTTGCTCCCATTTTTCCTTCTCTGGAGTTTTCAGAAGTCATCTGGCCAAAGATGGGCACTGCAGCCCCTTTGCACACCATGTTCACATCAGTAGAACTCAGCGATTTCACCCACACCGCTCATCAGCTACATGAGGTCAAGGGGAGAAGTAATCACAAAGAACCACTACTCTATTGCTTGCACTTGATTAAATATAGTGACACTATCAGTAATCAAAGTTATGTTAAAATTGTGTATTCACAGTGAAATATATGATTAATGCTACTGACATCAGAAGAACAACATTCTGTTATCTTGTAACAACTTTGTCTCCTTTAAAACAAACACCAATTTGCATTTGCGAGTATACATAAGTGACTGAACAGATGTTTATCTACTGGTTTTATGTATTTATCCATAGTATCCATAATACATATTTGCTTGTCTATGTATAAGGATGCCAAAGGTAATAACTGCCCAAGTAACCTTGTAATTTTCGTATGCCAGGCACCAGTGCATGCTTTTAGAGCAGCTTGTCATACCACTCGCTGCCACCCAAGGGAAGAGTGAGGCTGCTGAATGACAGCACTCTGCAGAAGGACCAGGAAGACATTCGGCATTAGAGATCTCTTCTTGTCTGAAGGCACAAAACATGGGTGTGATGGAAACAGCATATTTGGCATGACATTGATTTATGGGGTGCAATGTATTCCTTCTGCATACCAAACTCCAAGTGCAGGCTGGTGTGGAGATTAGGGGAGGTGAAGCCGTACTTTATCTCCTATCCCCTGGAGAGCCTGCTCAGTCCAAAAGGATGAGGGATAAAGAAGTCTCTGTAAACACCTGTTTCTCTATTTTTCCCTTTTCCATCTGAACTGGAAACAATATAGCCCAATTTCTCCAAGAAAGTAAAAATACAAGCCATAAGGAATGGGTTTTACAAACAAATTGCATTCCTAGCTGTTCTCTAATGGGCTTTTGAGTTTCAGGCCTTTGTCATTCTGATCTCTGTGTACACTGCATACACTGCTTTTCTCTGCAGGAACAGACAGAATTCATCTTGATTACTGAAAACAGATGTTTGTAGCATATGCATCATGTGTTACATGTCTGCATTGCTTGAAAAATTGTGGAGAGAAATGCAAGTTTCATCGCACGTAGACCTACGGGTCTCCACTAGAGGGAGATCGGTAGAAAGCAGGAAAATCATTCTGTAGCCAAAAAAAAAAAAAAAAAAGATGATAGCAGGAAGATCCTATCTTCCCTTAAACAAGTGTTTTTAGTTACATTGCTATTTTGACATTAAGTAACTAGAACCCACCTATGCCTGATTGTCAAGCTTTTTGCAAATATATGCAGGAATGTATGGATGTCAGTCATTTCAAAATTGTCTTCTGTGAGATATGACATTTTTAAACTAGAGTTGGTGATCTTACTAGGACCTCTTGTTTAGCTTTTCGTTTTGCACTTTTGGTTTATGCATCTTGCAATTGCAAAATACACATAAACACTCAATATGTACAGCTTCAGGATCACACTGATGGTTTGCTATTTAAAAAAAAAAAAAAAAAAAAAAGTCTTTCTACCTTAGTATTTATTTTTGATAAAAATAAGTGAACGCAATGCAGACACAGCATATAAAACCAAAGAAGGGTGTTTAACATCTTGTCCTGGAATTTACAACTTTCACTCTTTGTTATCATCCATTTATAACCATGCTCTTTGTACACTGAATTTTTAGGAGTAGAAGGTCTCCCTGGACTCTGTGTGGATTTACATGTTTTTCTTGCGTCCATACAGGAATACCCTTCACTCCTAAAAGTAGTGGTGCCGGGCCTCTCTATGATGACTATTTGTTAACCACGTTACCATAATTCTGCATTACCTACACCCAGAAACAGCAAACCAAGAGTGAAATACTAACAACACAGAGCTGGGATATTGAACCGATTAAGGCAAAATGGGTGAGCACACGCTATATGTATCATAAAATAGACGTCTACATAAAGACGTGTTTATTTTAATCTGAGGAGTTTGTACAATTCAAATTGATCCCATGATAACTTGCATGTAGCCTGAAAGATTATGAAAGATTTCCTACCACTGTGAAAGATTTTCTAACATTGGTCTTCTGAAAACGCCCTAGAAGAGTCACCATAATTACTCAGTGGCAGGTTACGACACGCTGATTTCTTTCGGTATCACATATGCTACAAACACTGTTGAAGAACTTTTAAAAAATGCTAATTTTCCATGGTCTTTTCCCTACTACTTCTGAATACTTCAGGTAATAGTCTGATTCTTGCTCAGATTGCACCCAGAGATTTTTAAGATAAAATTTCATAACTGAAAAAGGAAATAATTGTTTCTTGGACATTTTCAAGATGGTCTCTTTGCCCACCAACAGGGAATAATCTATAATGTTTCAAAAATGTAAGAGCTTCTGTATCATTATCAACGTTCTGCATTACTATCTAGTCCTGGATCTGGCCTCTGGGATTGAGAATGAAATGATAACTTTATGTTAAACTTGTATTTTTAAACACAATATTATTTCCTTTTATTCAATGCCACAGAGAGAAATATGAGCAGCTAGTCGAGCGTGGGAGCTGTAGTGTACTATTTTCAAGTAAACGCTGCTCCTAAATCTATTATCTAAAAGCATTTCTCTGCATGTATTTAAATTCCAGTTCAGACTGTTCTGCTGTTTTTCTTCAACTTTTCAACTTGTTAAAGTAACTATTTTTATATGGTCTTATGCCTGTTTAATCTTTATTTCACCCAACCTTACTTGCTTTGTCAGAATTGAAATGTTTGACATTTCCAAATTCAAATGTTTTAATGTTTATTTGATTTGAAATAAGTATGTTATGGTACAAATAGAAGTAGTTTAGCCATCTATCAGTTCCATTACTTGACTTTCTGTAAGGGTTTTGTTCCTCTACTTCTACAAGTGCCAGTAGAGATTACAACCACATTTTCCCACACTGTGGACTTCGCCTCTCCCAACATCTTCAAATTCTTTTTGTCCTTCTTCCAAGGTGTTTAATTAGAGGCACCATTCTTTTTGTATTAAATAACATCGTACTGTGAAAAATAAGAATAGATTATCCAAGGATGTAAAATTTCAGACTTGGCAGGCATGCTGCCTCAAAATACTGTCAATCAATTTATTTCTGTACTGAGATCATCTTGCCCCTCAAAATGCCTTTAGAATTCAGCGGCTGTTCTTTGCTCTCAGAGATACAGGAGTCCAACCCGCTCCTGCTTCAAGGAAGGTCCTACTCCAGCCTGATCTGGTGTCAAACATTATTGCTACTAATAAAAACTCTTCACAGCAGCTATAGATACGTGAAAGGCTGTGCATTTTCTTGTATATTCTTCAGAAGAGTATAGCAACTGAGTTAACTAGAGAAAATTCACAATTTTTATTTAAGCGCACTAGAATTTTATCACTGGCGCAATTAATTTGGAAGGTAAATGGCTAAAGTTTGGTTAAACAAAGCCATGTGATATCAACTGAATTCACACTGGTATACAAATGTGTTTTTCTGATGCTGCCTTTCCTTATTTTGGACAATAACATACTTTGGGCTAGCAGTAGATGTTAAGGTATATACTATTTAGATCTGAGAAAAATGATATGAAGTGGTATTCTCGATGTCGATTCCTAAAAGCAAAAACCAATTTCTTAATAGACCTTATTTAAAAATATCTATTTGAAAAATATATTTCACTTTCAGTTTCAAATTTTATGAGATCAGAATTAGAAGCTTCTTAGCTTTTTCCTTAAAACTCAGTAATACAAAGCTTAATTTGAGTTTAAACTAGGAATAATTCCTAAAAATAATTTGTTGCATTACATAAAATTACAGTTTCCGATGAATTTTTATCAAAGTACAAAAAACAAGCTTTAAAAAGAATACCAAGGAAAGAGAGAAATTAAGCCACTAGTCCACCTAAAGGGTGATAGTTTTAGCCTGGGAAAACTAGCATGCATAGAGTGCAGATTCATTTCTACATTTATTTGAGTTCACAGGCAATTACATGTACATTCAGATTGATGACTCATCAAGCATTTCCATCCTGCCAAGTACACTGGGAAAGCTAGGATGAAAATAACTGAAGTACAGCTGAAAAAAGGTGTATTTCTTGTACTACGTGGCCATAATTGTGCACAGATTTTTTTCTGTGTCTTGGGAACTGCTGTCTTAGACACATGAAATGCACGTTTTCCACTCAGTAGATTCATGAACACATTTATTCATAAATACAATGTAGTGAAATTGTTGTATACTCACACAGGCGTCTCATTATTTTGGATTATTACATATGGTTCCATACCATAGCCTACAAAACTTCTGCAGTAGGCAGCTACAAGTAACAGTAAGATAGAGTAAAAAGTTTCAATAACTTACTTTAGGAGGGTAGCCAGTTTTTAACTCACACAGTGCTTATTCACAAATCTTTTAGCTGAAGGTGTGCCAACTGAAGAAGATTTATCCTCTTGTCACTGCCTAATGTCTCCCTGCTGGAAGTCAGGTGTCTATACAGGTCCTCTCTGACCTATTTCAGTGAAAATGAATGATGTGAGCTTATGCAGTGACTTGTACATTTCCCTCACTGATTGATTTGGGAGAGTTTGCAGGAGCAAGCAGCTTGCTGGAGACCTCCATGCCTCCAGCAAGGCAAAACAAAGGAAAGAGAAGGAAGACTTAATGTGCTGACTTCTTCAGCACAGCTGCAAACTGAAGTTGTATGAACAAGTGTGACCAATTCAGCTAGACTGCGGTGTCATCACAAGCTAATTATGAGACTAATATAAAGGCCAAGGAATAGCTAGCCAGCTTAGTGAATATGTGAATATCCCTGCCTCTTCACCTTTACAATTGCACAGCACTTTGCATGGTTATACCAACGTAGCTAGTGGTGGCAAAGCTAGGTTCACGTGAACCCAGAGGAACGTGAGCTTGGAGTCTGTTCAAGTTCACTTCCCAGTATCTGGTTGCTCTGTACATGGGCCAGGGACATCATGTCTATTCTCAGCCAATCATCTTGACATAGTTCCAGTCACTTACCATAAGCACAACAACACTGACTGGTTGTAATTCACTGTTCCCATTCACAGTTCTTTCATAAGCTTTCTTAAAGATCTATTTAGTGAAGATAGTAAAACACCACAACAATTTTTTTCCTTCATCTCGTTTTTAGTAACTATGCTAAACAAACTAAGCTTTCTAGCAATCTTTCGGTGAGAAATACAGAACAGCCTGATTGGGACTTTCCTGAAATTTTTCAGCTTCTTCTGATATAATGAGCTTTAGGAATCAAAAAGTAGGAATCCTTCCATCCTGTAGGCTTCCATATAGAATTCTGATCTACAGAAGATATGTCACAAGCAGAGTGGATATCTACAAATGACAGTTTATCAGGTTTCCCTGATAAATTCTGAAATAAGCTTTTGAACTAGAGACATTTTGTCCACTCATCTATTAAAACTACAGACACTGATAAAAACTGCAAAGCATTTTGTGGGTGACTAATTATATTGTTTAATATAAAAATATTAAATCAGGCATATGGGGTGGATTCTGTAGTTTGAACAAAGAAGTGCAGTTTATAGTGAAGACTAGGACCCTAGGCTCATCAAAATCAAGTAAAAATCTCTGTTGACTTCAGTAGGCTGAGTACAAAACATTTCTAATTTCCAAGTGAAGGATTAAAAGAAAAATGGTCACATTTTTCAGATATATATATTTTTTTAAATCCTATTGTACCAAGTAAGAACGTAAGAATGTTCACAGACTGGTGAAAAGAAAGGTTGAATACTGATGAGTGAAAATCAATATGTATATAGGAAGCCTATAATTTTGCCTGCAGAAATTCAGTACACAATTTGAAATGACAGGCATTACTAGTATGGAATACTGTTTTTGCCACATAGGTGCTAGACAGGCTGCAATACTGAGAATCTTGAATAGTTTACTTTCTTATGACTTGTGCTTTTATTTATTGCAAAATTAATTCCATGTAGCATTTCTCTTCCTATCAGGTTATGCCATAAAAAGTGATTCAATAATCATAGAATCATAGAATCAATCATAGAATCACTCAGCTTGGAAAAGACCTTAAAAAAGACCCTGACGAAAAGATCGTCAAGTCCAACCACAACCTAACCATACTACCCTAACTAACAACCCTCCGCTAAATCATGTCCCTGAGCACCACGTCTAAATGGTTTTTAAACACATCCAGGGATGGTGACCCAACCACCTCCCTGGGGACCTGTTCCAGTGCTTAACAACCCTTTCTGTAGTGAAGCTTTTCCTGATATCCAACCTAAACTTACCCTGGCATAACTTAAGGCCATTTCCCCTTATTCTGTCACCTGTCAGCAGTGAGAAGAGACCAACCCCGCTCTCGCTGTAAGCACCTTTCAGATATTTGAAGAGACCAATAAGGTCTCCCCTCAGCCTCCTTTTTTCCCCAGACTAAACAGCCCCAGGTCCCTCAGTCTCTCCTCATAGGGCATATTCTCCAAGCCCTTCACAAGCCTTGTTGCCCTTTTTTGGACTTGCTCCAGCACCTCAATGTCCTTTCTGTATTGAGGTGCCCAAAACTGAATACAGTACTCACTGATTTCTAAAATGAAATAGCTGAGACATAAAGGTTGTTTATAATTAAGTTGTTGCCATTTGAAAAACTATTTTTGTGTTGATTTTCAAAAAGTTTTGACCGATTGACCCAAATATGTACATTTTTTAATTTAGTAAAGGTGTGATCCTGTTTTAATTCCCCTAACTATACACAACATCTCAAATGAAACTGAAAATTTTAGACCGCTAATAATACGACGTGTGTCCCCACAACAAACAACCAGAAAAGAACACCTGTATGGATTTTCAGCCACAACACTGAATCATTTGGCAGGAGATCAGATAGAACAGCATTGTTTGGATTGCTATCCATTTATGTTCTGCCAAAATACATTCTATTGCTTTTAAAATGTGTCATGTTGATTACCACTTATAAAGAAAATTGCATCTCTACAGATGATGAGCTTCACAGTCCCTGTCAAAAATCAACCCTTGCATTGTTAGTGTTATCTCTCATAGGTTCTGAAACACATGAAAGTTTGGAAAAATGTGACTAATATTATTTAAGTGGTACTTACTGTTGATCTGAAACCTAGTAAGCTCAATCAAAACAACGCCAAGGTGGAAGTCTGTCATGCCATTTTTCAGTATTCCAGAAGATTGTGGGTCTGTGAGATAGGTGCCTTGTATCAACAGCTGGTTTATCAGTGCATTTTTAGTGCAGCCCCAAAATCTCTTTCCAAATAAGCAAGATCCTTATGCATATGAATGGACTTGTTTTATTTTGTACGATTGAAGTTGTACATGGGAATTAGTCTTTCAATGAACTGAGCCTTCAAATTTGTTGAATTTTTGTCTAATTTTCTGACTAGCCAAATTTTCAGAACTTCAGCACATATCCATTTATACATTAACTGTGAACGTTCACACACTCACAGCTATACACTGACACAAATTACAATCGCACTCTGCCTACGATTTCTTGGACTTGTTAGGGTGGAACGTGCCCATCATCCTTCCAAATTGAAGGGCATCTGCCTCTTGACTAATGCTAAGAAGCATCAATTGAATAAAATTAAAGTACATAATTTCAACGCTAATTTATACACTGTAGCTGTAAGTCATTTTCATGAGTAGAGTAAAGTGAGTCTTATTATAAAGCAGGTGTAGCTTTCATGGCTAGATTATGTCCTCTGGGTTAAACGGAAGTGTATGAAAGTGAACAAATTGCTGCGACATACAGAGCACCAGGAAGGATTTGTGATGAAGTTTAAAAATAGATGTAACAAAATTTTATAAACAATTCGGTAACTGTTTTTTTCCATCTAAAGCACTTCATGCAAATGAGAACAAATTCTGAAACAATGAGATCCATCTTTTCAAACCCGATCTCCTTTTGTTTACTTTTAATAAAAAAAAATAAAATAAAATAGTTTACAAGGATGCATCACTTCCACAGACTGAAAAAAGCTCTTTCTAAAAGCACTTTCTACAGTATGAAACAGCACAGAAAAACTGCAGTTCCTCAAAAGCCCAAAGTGGTCCAAGATTCTTAGCAAGACATTTGAAATATGAAGAGGAAATTATAGGCGGTGCCATAAGTGTCATAAACAGTGCCATAAAAAGCTGCCATTTGTGCTTTATGAAAAGAACAAAGCTATGAATCTTGCCCTACACAATTTCTAATGTTTGAGACACATATGAATAGCACTGGGGGAAGAGAAAATTAAAATTACAGAGAGAATTACCATATGGTCTCTCTGCCTCAATGTTTCCAGCTGTCAGAATTGCGTTGTTGATTGTGAAAATCTGTAATTTTTTTATTTTTAATAAGATTTTTTAAAGGGGCCAAAATTCTTATGTATGTTCACCACACAAAGCTTGTAAAAGGAAACAATTTAGCAGATTGACTAAACTGAAGTAACTTCATTTTCTTTTCCTACTAGAATTAGGTGGTTCTTGAATTTCAACAGAATCTTCTTGCCATTTTTATAGAATCAAAATATTTAGAAAATAGGCAGAGTCCAACAAAAAAACCAACTAAACAAACATTATTTATATAACATAGGCTAGAGAAATTCCTGCAAATGCTAACTCTGGAAATACACATAGTTGTTATAAAATAGAAATGAGCCTATAGTAAGTATCATTGCGGTTTGTTTGTTTGTTTGTTTCCATAAAATGTTGTTCTTCTACAAATACTTCATCAGTGAGAATGACCTTTAGTAGGTAGAATTGAACCCCCAGTTACTTAAAAGCAGAGAAAAAAAAAAAAAAAAACAGCATTAAAGTAAGTTTTCACATATGCCTTTTGTCTGCAAACTCCCATTACACTTCTATTCCAGCTGATGTCTCAGAATCCCTAATCCTGAAGACAACATGGGAATGAAGAGTAATGATGGATTATAGCCGTCACTGAGGAATAT
Source organism: Alectoris magna (assembly GCA_030625065.1). NCBI lineage: Eukaryota > Metazoa > Chordata > Aves > Galliformes > Phasianidae > Alectoris > Alectoris magna. The sequence continues at coordinate 100,328,635 of CM060560.1, forward strand.
GTTAAAAAATTCATCCTCAAGTTCTTTCGATTACTTTGATCAGTCTACAGTTCTTCTATAGAAAGTTTTAGTTGCTATCAATCATTTCTGCAAGCAGCTCAAGTAGCTCTAAATGATTTCTTAAATGATTTCTATTTATAAATTTTCTTGATCAACAGCTACAGTTCTCAGAATCATTTTTCATTTAGCATTATTGACTTGCAACAAAGCACTGAACTAATATAAAAACATGGGTTGTGAAATACTGTGCTCACTAATATTAAGGACAAACTTCAGCCACTTAGCATTTTATTCAGAGTATTTCTGTTGGATATACAGACTATTATTAGGCTCTTTTATTTCTCTGGTGTAGTTGCTTAATTATAAAAATAATGCTTTGTACAAATAAATTTAAGGAAACAAATCTTCATTTGTGTACACAGTTAAACTGCAAACCTAGACTCGATTTGCTTTTGATATTCCAACATAAAAATAAGCAAAAACAATACATAAAAGATTACAATTGCAAATTAGCTTCAACATGGTCAAATTTTTGGACTAAAATTTTCATGCTTTGAACGAGAAGTGAAAGATTTCTTCAAGAGACAGACAGTTTCTATCAAAAATAGCTGAAAACACAGTCCTGTTGAAAACAATGTTGCAAGAAAATTTTGGCCAGAGTAATAGCATAATCATACTCATCAAAAATATGTATGCATAAATGAAAACAGAGTATGTCCTTTCAGCAAATAGTTTGTTTGGGGGCAAATCCAACAACCAATATTTAACAAATATGTTTCAGAAATATAGGTCTGCCTATAAATGCTACAACAATCTCACTTGCATTGTATGTACAGCCAGGACTACTGTTCCCACATGTTTAGTGAATGGATTGGAGGAAGCCAAAAAGATTATACCAGTTACAATTATAGGGCTTCAGAAAATAGTTACAATTATAGGGGTTCATTTCCCTAAAGCATAGTGTGCATCTAAATGCGTTCACAAGCAATAAGTCAGAGGTGGCCCTAATGATTTTTCTTCTAGAACCTATCCAAAAGTGGATGCAGACACTTCTGCAGTTCTATTTTGGCCAGCTGTTTTTACAGAGTTTCCAACTGAGATAAAAGAATACTCAGAGGAATAGATGACCTCATGGGATTTCCACTCCTTAGGGCAGAAGCCTAATAAGAGCGGTTTATGGTATTTCCCAGCTCTCAAAGTCATAATGAAACCCTTGCACTAATTTAACATAACACAAACATCCATGACCAGACACTGCTGAGTTGGCCAGTTTCAAGTTTGCATTTAAAGACCTTCCTAAAAATGAAGTCTTAGTTTATTTTCCACAAATCTAAGTGTTCGCTGATTCTACAAAATATATGCATCAGAGAAAACCCTTCATGTTTCTTTCCAGAATGCATCTGTTTTTATTAGCTGAATGTGATAATGGAACTGTGTCAGTTTTTAGGTTTCTTGCATTTAAACAAAATATTTTAGTTCATAAGAATAGGAGCTGCTGTGTGGGATATTTCTGTGGCAGGTGGCAGCCTGCTTTCTTTCAACACACACCACACATGCATTCATTAAAAAAAAGAGAAAGCTCTGAATAAATTCCAATTTGGCATGATTATGTGATGTGTGGCTTTGTGTGCATGGAAACTCTCACCTATTGGTGCTTTTAATTTTAGTATCATGTAATTAAATTGATTTTTTTGTCAAGACAGTTTTAAACTATGTCTTTGAGGTAAAAGGCCAGTACATTAATCCATGGTGGTATTTATTATTTAAATACTAATCAAGAGGTCAATTAATGTTTTCATTGCTTTTGTAAATGAGTAATGGAGTACTGCTCAGAGCTCTTGGGAGAGTCTACAGTTAAATAGGAATCTGATTTCATTCTGTCCTTTCAAATGGTTCTAACTGTATTTATTATGCAGCTCTTACCTTCAAGACATTTGTATTTCATGAGTGGAATGCTTCACTTGAACTCTGATCCATATACCGTACATCTAAAAGCCTAGGCTTCTGAAATATGCTAGGATTTTAGATCCACTCTTCCAATCTGTATCTATTTTGCATTTGATTAATACACAGATGATTTAATTGGAAGAACAAAAGTCTCTCCGTGTGCCAGAACTAGGCATATAAAACTAGGAAGTTTTTATTTGACTTATTATCTACAATACTGGATCGAAGGAGAATTGCGTTGCTAAGGGATGATTAAACAATTTGCTAAAATTGATTCATGGATATGGAAAACAGATTTTTATATACACCTTCCTGAGTTTACTAAATACCTACTTAAGCTCTGTTTTCTCCCTCATTACAGATAATTTTATTTAATGCATTTTGTGTTAGAGCCAGATTTGCAGTCTCATTATCTTATGGGAGTCAGACTTGAACAGCTATTTTGTCACTTAATGAAGCCCCAGGCTGCCATAAATCTATCATGATGCAACATACTTTTCCACATGATTATCCACTGGATTGTAAATTTTAAAATTCTCCTGGCCCTAAAGCATGCTGCTACCTCAGCTAGAAGCAGAGATACCACACAGCAGCATAGGAAAGGACTCGTTCAAAATCTTCATTTTAGCATAATCTTGCCCACTGCCTCTCCGTCATCTATTTTTCACTCTGTTTCCTTTGGTCTTGTGTGAAATGGAAAAATCATGTAGGCAGGGAGAGAGACCTATATTTATTACATACATTTCTACAGAGAATATATTTAACTGTTTCCTTCTGCTGCTGCTTTTGGGAACATGGTTGATTAAACAATCAAAATCTTATTTCACTTTGGCTTTATTGCTAGAAAGACATTGGCTAGAACCTCCTACATTGCTCAAATGCATTTGTTAGGTCTCTATTATTATGGGGACTAATTGGGTGAGTATGGATTTTACTTCCTTAATCTAAATGAAACCACTAAGTAACAGCAAGCAAATTGCGTTGAACTGTAGTATCTTAATGATCAAGAATAGTTTTGATATGCCAGAGGACACATTTTAGAAGCCACCACTACTACTCCAATGAATAACACAAAAATAAACACATACCTATAACGAGAGTTTGAGAAGGAATTTAAGAATTACAGATCCTCAGAATATAAACTTCATCCCAATGGAGAAAAGGACCCAAGCATAACCACAAATAAAGAAACGGGTAACACATGAACACTAAAGAACAGAAAACATGACTAAACTCTGCATTTATACTGAGAGAAGACATGAAGAATTTTCTTCATTTACTTTGTGTAAAACAAGCTCTTTCTATTTAAGCCAAGTTGCAGACTATCAACCTCTTCTTCAACCTGGCTCATCTAGTCCTCATCTCTGATGTATGATGTGAGAAGCCTGGTACTGTAATGCAAATAGGACTACATATATGGATTACATACATGAATGTGATGCTGGGACTAAAAAACAAGGCTGCCACAGAAATCCAGCATTACTGCAACTCATTAAGACAGGTGTCTACACAAGGCAATCAGGTAGGTTGTCTGTTGTTAAGTAGAGGTAGTTAATTGACAATCATCCACATGTGTTTGAGGAATGGTGCTTAATAATAGAATCTTCTGCCTTCATATAAGGGATGCAGTTTCTTCACTATGCAACTGACTTTCATTTTTTTGCATCAGACTTTTATCCAGAACTGAAGCTTTGAAGTCTAGGGTCCTGCTGTCAGAGCTTGTTTCTTTTATTAGCTTTTGCTCCTTCTCATCTGAAACTTACAATTTTTTATTATTAATGTATTTTTCATAGTTTCTTTGAGTCTCTTATTCAAATCATGTGACTATTTTACAATAACTTTCAAAATCTTACTTTGAGCCAACTGCAATATGATGCTCTTAAAAGGGCAATTTCTGCTCCAGAGCTCTTACAATTTTATATTATTCCTAGCAGTTCTATTTCTGACTATGCCACATGGTTAGACAAGATGCAATCTGAAGAATGAGATTCAGAATACGGCTACTATTAATTAGCAGTTGTTAATAACTGAAAAGATGCATGTGGTACTAATAATTCAAGGATAACAGAGAGAAGGACTTCCTACACAATGAGAGGTTCTTCATAGGGTTGTTGTTTCCCTGAGTAAGTCTATTGTTGTTGGCATCCATGCTGTAGGGACAAAGATCTTATCGTCAGTGCTCAGGCGCTAAGCCATCCCAACAGATCGTTTCTGTTGTAGGCAGAACATGTGTATTGGCTGCAATACGTTGGGGTAATGATGTCCACTTAGGACAAGTGAAGTGTCTACTCACCTTGATTTTTCTGCACCCCAATTACTGACTCAGTTCTGAAGCCAGTGTATTTTAAAAACCTGTTCATACTATACTATGAATACTTCAATATTCCTCCCGTAAGGAGAGTAATTGTGATGACAATCAATCACATCATCACCTTTCATCCTTCAGCTAGAAGAATCTTATAGAATGAGCCAAAATTTTTTGCTAGGTCTGCCAGGGTTTGTAAATATGTCAGCAAGGTGAGGAAATTCTACAATAGTCCCCGAGCTTAAATAGAAAGCACATGTGCATACCCTTGAATCTGTACTGCTTTTAAGTGAGAGCGCCTTCTACATAACTACTGCTGTGCTGCTGTAAAATGGTTTAATTTACTGGACGTATTTTAGCTAGATGTACTTACTTCCTAGTAAGAAATAGTACTTTACAGAGACTATTTCTGAAATGACAGCGAATCAGCTATTTTATTACTAAATCAGTGTCTGATGTTTTGCCTGCTTACCTGCTTTGCAGCATGAATTTCACTGAGTAATAGAATGCTTTTGAAAAAAAAAAAATATATATATATATATTTAAGCCCCTAAAATTGACACTGGGAAATGTTATATCCCTTAAAATGATAGCAATTTTAGTTTTCTTTCAAATCATGCAGTAATTGTTCAGTGCCATCAGCAGTGAATAATGTATGACTATCCACAACACCTGGCATGAAAACAAATGGTTTCCTGAACTGCTAGATCAATGAAGCCTGGTTAACCAAGGGGTGTTTTCTTGCATCTTCTCCCAGCACTCACACCATCACAATTTGTTGGTTTTTTTCTGCTCCAGATTTCTACATTGTCCACAGCATAATGCTCTATCATCAGTTTCCTATCCTCACGCATCACAACATTCCCCTTGTCTCTCATGTCTTCTGTTTATTGTTTTTGAGATATTGACTGGCTAGGAGTCAGCCCACACTATAGGCAGTCTGCAGTTACGCTTCTGTTGGTTTGTCAAGTAGTCTAAGCAGAATGAAACCTCCCTTTTAGAGAACAGATAAGATATTTCTCCTCTCTGTCAAATTTAATTGGCATTCAAATGTTAATAGAATGGCTACAATCAAAGATGATAGTTTTTCAATTTTACTAAGAAATACGGACAAATAAAGACTACTTTTGCCCTTCACTATCAAATATTCATACTATTTTGACACATTTTCCTACCTCTGAAGCAAGTGCTGCATTCACTTTGTTTTTCTTTGCTATTTAACATATCATGTTAACATTTTATTGATTCAAACATGTCTGATTATTATGGTTTATATTCTCTACAGAAGAACCCTCTGGACCTCTTAAATGTATATTTCATTTGTATAAACTTTTAGTCTCCAACATGCAATACTTCCAACAGTCATTTACAATAGCATTTTCTATATGACTGTAAATATGAAAGGCTTTTTTTTTTTTTTTAATTCAGTTGAAATTACATGTAGCATTAATTCAAGAAAAAAAAATTGGAAATAACTATAATTGAATTAAGTTGTGAAACACAACATTTTTATGAACCCTTGTAGTTCAATTCTTGTGGAGCTCAGTCTTATTTAATTAGAACCCAAGGTACTGTATGCTACAGACAGAATGAACAGCTTCTTACTGCATACCTTGCTATGCAACCTGATATTGTATAAAATATATAGCATCATTAGATTGCTGTTAGACTACTGAAGCCAGTAGAAAACAGAAGATGTTTTCTGATGCTTTTCTTCACTTGAGAAACTTATTCTCAGTTTAATTTTAATTCACTCTGATGTGTGGTAACAATATGAAACTTCTTACTCACTAAGTTCCAAACAAAAGCCATTTGAGAAATTTCATAGATTTGTCTTATCGCTTGTGTGATAAGATGTGATTATCTATGAAAATCATATCTATCTTATATTTCTAATGCAGTCATCTACTGTAGCAACTTCAATGCTTAAACAAAGTGTAAATCCATCCACTCTGACACATAAAGAAAGAATATTTCTTTCATCACTGATTTCTGTTTATCTTAACAGTTCATCAGTGGAAAAAGTATTTATGTAACACAGTCATCTGTGAAATTCAACATACTTTAATCCACAACTCCATTTGGTTAATGTTTTGGACCTATAGTCATAGAATAGTAGAATGGTTTGGCTTAGAAGAGATGTTAAAGATCATCTAGTTTCAACCTCCCTGCTATGAGCAAGGCTGCCAACCACCATAATATGTACCTTATACTTATTATATCTTATAGTTAAGAGGTTGTATGAAAACTAACTACTCTCAACCCTTATTTGGCATACATAGAGCTAATTTGTTGAGGAATTTCTATTTTTTCCATATTTTTTATTATTTTTCTTAATAAAAATATTTATTTTAGGACTGATATACTTTATTTAATCTTATGCAAAAATGTTACATTATTTCATATATCAGTTAAGCATGGCTGGACATTCAGTTCTCTCCACTCTTAGAGGGTGTAGATAACTGGTAGCTGAAGAGTAGGTGCTTATTGCAAATGTAAATGCTCACTGAGTCAAACAACTAAGCATATTCACACATCTGACTCAGTGGAATTCCCACTGATTTAAATCCAACTGGGCCTATTTCTACTATTTTCCCTACAGAGTATATTTGAGGAAGAGGAGTGGACTTTTGTAGAAATCAGATCCACAAGCAGATGAATTTCTAGGCATAGGTAAATATAGACCATTACAAGGCTTAATCTTTGCTTTGAGCAGTACTGAATAAAGAACTTGAAATAAAAAAGCAATACTCCCTGAATTGCTGGCAGCTTTGAACAGAACCACATCTTCCCCCAAAAAAATTGATTTGTAGTTCTGTAGGCTAAATTAATCAACATAAATAGGATCATACCATTTAGTAATGCATATCCAACATTTTAGTATGGAATAATTCAAGAAAGCACTTGGCAAAAATCAAGTCTAATCTCACCAAATTTACCAATGCCAATGGGAGGGGGAGGGGAGCATGGGAAGGCATGGGTCATTTATGATATTTGGATCATATGTAGACTACCTTTGCCAAAATAATGCTTCATCTATTGGCATTTCAAACAAATAAAAAATGTATCTATCATCTCAGTATTTAGTGTTCTAGTTTTTCAACTGTTTGAAAAAGAAAAGAACTCAAGAATTTTCTTGAGAAATCTGTTTTCTTTTTTTTAAGTCACAGCTAAAAATAAAATCCCCTTAGTACTCCACTCACTTGAATACAATGAAAATCTCTAGGGGTGTCATTTAAGAAAATGAATAATACAGAGCTACCACATATAAAATTCAGAATATCTGGATTGTATTATTATTATCTTTTTTTTTTTTTTTTTCTTAAAGAGAAATTTGATATGTGTCAGGTGTTACAGAAAAAAAAAACTTTTCAGTGACTTAGAATTTTCCATCATATCACAGAGAGCCATACAATGTAAAACAAAAAACCATTATGCTTGACTTAGTACACAAGAGGAATTTCTTTCTATAAATCAGAAACGGACTGAATACAACACATATATGAGATACCCTTGGGGGGCCTAAAGCTGTGAAATGTAGTTAGAGTACAGTGGTACAGTTAATTTCTAGTATTTTAGTGGTATATTACCAGGCTTTCATTAGATGATCATTCTTTAAAGGAAATTTAATTGTTTCAAATCCCATTTGATTTCTGGCTGTGCATGGAAGGATACGTTGATAATAAAAATAATTTCAGAATAACACAGTGTGCTTACTGCTTGTTTTCTGTGCTCTTTTTATTTTTTTTTTGGCTTCACATTCAAACGCTGTGTTTAGCTTCTCTGCCATTTCTTTACTAAGCCACATAGGGATGAATTACACTTAAAGTTGATATGTCTATTGGACAAATTAGAAAGAACACACAGAAAATCATTCTCAGATTGTGTAGGTGTTGAGGGCATCCTTGGCCTAATATTTTTTGCAGTATCAGTTTTTGCTTAAAGAAAGTTTTTGCTCTGTGCAAAAGCACCAAAGGATCATCTTCAGTGGATCTATTTTAAAGACCATTTATGTGTTAGATCTGTTTATGGTCTTAACTATGACAGAGGTAAATGATTTTAAGCCAAAATATGGTAGACTTACTTAGACTAGATATTCAGAAGAAATTCTTCAATTTGAGGCCTTGGAATAGGTTGCTCAGTGAAGCTGTGGATGCCCCAGGTCAGGTTGAATTGGGCCCTGGACAGCCTAATCTGGTGGGAGGTGTCCCTGTCCACAGCAGGGCAGTTGGAACTGGATAGTCTTTAAGGTCATTTCCAATCCAAATCTATGACTCTATTGTTTTCATTTACTAGCTAACATTAACATGATAGAGGAAAAGACTATTCTAAAGGAAAAGAATCAAATGTAGAGAGCGTCTTTTTATTGCCCTGCGGAAAGTAGTGTCTGCTGTGCTAATGGCAGCATATATTACGTAAATCTATTAATCTAATTTTCTTGACAGAATAAAGAAGAAAATCTGTAAAGAAAATAAAATAGAGGAAACAGCTGACTACTAGATGTATGATAAGACCAACAAAATAAGTTTTGTTTCCCAAAAGAAGGTAATTTTTTTTTCTTCTGTAAAAAAAAGTATTTAAATGAGGTCTCATTAGCATCAATGGTTGGTGCTCAAGGTATGCTAACTTTGCTAACCTTTTGATTAAGTCCCAAGAGCTCTGTGACCTAGTTCTTCTCTGCTGACCATCTAAAACATGTTCTGATGCACACTGTTATGATATTTCCAGAACCAGTATAATTGGTGAGCCTTAAGCTATTTAGAGCTTGAAAATGCAAGAAACCATTAATATGAAAACTCACATGTCTGGTGTCTCCTTCTCAGATGGAACTAATGAAGCGAAACACTAGGAGCCTTCAATATACCTTAAAAGACTGCTTTCTTATGTAACCCTCTTGCATATTTGCTTATAAAATATTGAAGTTTATCAGTAAAAGAAATTGTGACGATAAGAAGGAGAGCAGAGTTGGATATTATTAACAGTGATTCAAAGGAAGGGCTTTTTCAAATGTAAATGTTGTTTAATTAACTCTGTGGATGGTACAAGATACTTGCATACTGTTACAAATACTTGAGTTTTGGTAGATTTTCCATATTCAATGAAGTAATTTGTTTTTTTTTGTTGTTGTTGTTGTTGGGTTGTTTTTTTTTTTTTTTTTCCTGCTAAATAATGAGAACGTTTGTCTGGGCTTTGTTTCAGGCTGTAGGCACTGAACCTTACAAATCACTCAGGTCAAACTGTTCCTCTTCATCAGTCCAATTCACAGAGCACTGTTTTGTTATTACTGGCCTGTGAGCCCAATAAGGTAGTAGTGGAAGCTACTGCCTGGGAGTTCTTTCTTCAGCTGAGTCCAGTTACCCCCTCTGTCTTCTACAATGTGTTTTATCTCCTCATCTGTACCTGCTACTAACAGAGCTGAATCTTCCGAATCTGAATTTGATGAGTAAACCCTAACAAACCGTAGAATAGAAGAGGGGGATGAGGGCCAGTGAGGAGTCTGGAGTAAGGCCAGAAGAAGCACATGCCATAGGGTCATGGGAGGAGAGGCAGGAGGGTAACTGTGGGTGTGCCAGCCCCTCCCCCTTCCCCCATTCACTTAGGTTGGAGAAAAGGCATACCCAGGAGTGTAGTTCTAGGACTTCTGCACCTGTAAGTACCTGTAGATGAGACCTTTTCTATGAAAGTACAGTGGTACAGGTTGCAAAGGGGCACAGGAAAATATGAAAATTGATTATGTCCTTTTATCAGGATGATTGTTGAGGAAATGTAGTAATCTAGCCTATTGGTTAAGCAATCCTTTAACCAAGAAGCCTGCAGCATTATTTTAAAGGAACATTTCCTGTAAATCAGAAGACTGCAAACAACGTATCATGTCATGACTCTTAGTAGCTTGATACCAAATCTCTAATTGGACTTCCACATGAGTTCAAAAGTACAGAAAACATTCAAATGTTCCAGCATATCTAATTTTCATTCCTAGACTCTCATTTTCCCTCCATCCATATGTTGTGGTGTAACCTGTCAACAGCTCAATACCACAGGGCCATTTGCTCACTCCTTCCCTAATGCAGGATAGTGGGATTAGGGAAAGAACTGGCAACAAAATAGAACTCATGCGTTGAGATAATAAACATTTACTAAGAAGAGGAAAATGGAAACAAAAATTCAATGACAACAATATATATAGCCACAATGCAATTATTCTCCACCTGGTGCTCAGCACTAACATGATGCCCAGCAGTACGGCATGGTCTCCACCCCTACCAACTGACAACTTGCACCCTCCTGAGCAGTGCCTCCCCCAAGCACCTGCCAGGAAGCACTTCCCAGAAAAAGAAGGGAAATGTATTTCATAACCTGTAGATTAGTTCAGATCTTATGCTGTTCTAATTGGACTCATGCTCTTGCCTCAGATTTTAGTCATTTTTTAAATCTCATAAATAATACTTATGGAAACTGCTGCTTGCTGAAGGAAATGGACTACAGTTGGATGGACATTGGATCCACCTTACTACCAATATAAGTGTTATGGCTAGAAGGAAACTAATATAGGCAACAAAAAAATTGCAGTAAATCATAATTTCTCACTATATTCTGTTCAAGCTGTGTCTAAAGGGAAGTCCAACATTTTCTCACACTACACTTCATTGTGAGCACTATTGTAGGGACAATCACAGGGACACAGTTCTAGGAAAACTAAGCCATTTCAAAATGCACTACTTTGATACACTTGTCTGCCTAAGTGCATCCATCCCTCTTTGATCAGACTGCCAAAATAAATGTGTAGTGAAGCTTTTTCTTCATCACAGTTCTGCTTCTGAACAGCAGTCTAAGAGTATCCACAGAACAGAAAAAACCATAACAAAAGAACATTTTCCAACAGAATAAGTAGAAATGACACTACAAACAAAATTATATCTGGGGATTACAAAAGAATTAATGGTTCATATATAATAAACCCTATATCTGTGTTCATTCTTCAGACAATTTCTATGTGTATATTAACAAAGAGATCTCACCACACTCTCTTTTTTATATTTACAGCTCGGTGGCTTAAAAAAGCCCACACCTAGCCTCTCTATTCTGTCCTCCTCCGAGTCCCTCCTCTCCTGATAATATTTGTAGCCATCTCAGATCAATATTCAGCATGTCAGCAAGCACAAAAACACAGAAACAAGCTAGCCTGATATCACATAAGTGATGTTTCTTGGTTTCATCTGAAAATATAAAGCCTCTGCATTCTAGATTAAGAGCATCCAAATAAACTTGCTGTTCCTCTTGAATTAGTTTTTCCAATAATATTTTTTGGCCACACACACACACACACAAAACACAAAACACAAAAAACAAAACAAACAAACAAACAACAACAACAAAAAACAATTAGCTTCAGGTAGGCTAAGGCTGGAGGGTACCTCTGGGTTCATCTGGTCCAACCCTTACTCAAATGGCCCTCCAGAGCAGGTTGCTCAGGCCCACGTCCAAATGGCTTTGGAAAATCTCCAAGGAGAAGACTCCACAACTCTCTGGGCATCCTGTGCCAGTGTTTTGTCACCTGCACAGCACAGAAGTGCTGCATAATATTCAGAGGAAACCACTTGTATTCTAGTTTGTGCTCGTTGCCTCTTGTCCTGGCACTGAGCACCACTTAAAAGAGTCTGGTTCCACTTTCTTTGTATCTCCCCTCAGACATTTCTATACATTGATGAGGTATCCCGTGTTATCACAAACTAATGTAAACTTTTAGCTCAATATTGCCTATTCTCAAAAAGCTAAAAAACAACTCATTATGCTGGAGTGTAAGGTCTGATAGTGACAGGATCGTGTGCTATTAGATACAGGGTCTGACAGTAATGGAAGAAGGGAGAACAGCTTTAAACTGAAGAAGGGGATAATTAGATTAGATTTTAGGAGGAAATTCTTTACTCAGAGGGTGGTGAGGTGCTGGCACAGCTGCCCAGTTAAGTTGTGGTGCCACACCACTGGAGGAGCTCAAGGCCAGGTTGGATGGGGCCCTGGGCAGCCTGAGCTGGTGGGGGTAGCCCTACCAACAGCAGGGTGTTGGGGCTGGGTGGGCTTTCAGGACCCTTTCATTCTATAAGTCTATGATTTTAAAGAAGAATGCACACCTCCTTTACCTAAACATTTCCTCTGAATGTTCTTCCTCTCGAATGAAAACTTTTTCCTTTAGCTGATTATACTTTTTCTCTGGCTTACATGCTCCTTAATGAGATCTTGATTTCTGAATAATTTCCATTAGGGTCTGCCTGGAATCAAAATTATTTGACTATAGAATATTCCAATCTGTTTTAATCCAGATCTTCAATATGTTCTTGCAAAGAACTCGAAACGTACCAAGAAAACCAAACAAAAAACAAACAAACAAGCAAAAAACAACAACAGCAAAAACACAAAACAAAACAAAAAAACCCTCTAGACATGCAAATGCTAGTTGGGATATTTATATCAGCTCTGTTTGGTTTTTTTTCTTTGTTTTTTTTTTTTTTTTCCCCCCGGAGACAGTGTGTTTCATTTCTCATTGCATATTGATCATTTTGACTATGTTTTGAACATAATTTTATTAAATGACTTTTAACAGAGTCACAGAAACCATTCAAATAGTAACATTATTTGTGCTTATGCAAAAAAATTCAGTTACCTCATAGGTGATGTTGCATGCTTCAAACTGAAAATTGTGTTGACGACAATTTATGGGCTTGTGGTATACCATGCTCACACTCATTCCCCACAAACTTCCACAATTCATTTTCCAAAGACATTTTCTTTCTACATTATCCATTTCATAATTGATCCAGAAGATTTTTCTATCCTTAAGCAGTTATGTATAGTTGTATGCTTATACAATTTTGGAGGAAAAAAAAATAACCTCCAAAACCATTTTCGGGCTCCTGTTTTGCTTACTGTTCATGGTTCATTAAAAAAGGGTCCTTAAACTCTGTACACTGCACAGCTTGATGTTCTTTACAACATCTGAAATGCTAACTGTTCAGTCACTTCATCAGTAAGTTCATGGTACCTTCCTTTATCTCTTTCTTTCCCTCCTGCTTCCTGTCCAAATTTATTGTTTCCTTTGATGTAAAGAGTGCAAGATGATTATTCATTTGTTTTTAAGGAAAAAGAATTTACATAGAAAATGATGAAAGGCCTCATCAGACATCAGAATACAAGTAAAAAATCTTTCTGAAAATAAAGTCAATGCTATTCTGCTATCTAAATGTTTAAATCTACTGAAAAGCAATTGGGTTTCTCTTGGACAAGAAGGAATGCTTTCTTCTAAAAGAAAAAGCCAAATCTTTTATTTAGCTTTGTAGAAAAGCAGAAGCAAGACAGACAAACTTATTTTGCTAAGGGTTAGAGAGAAATAATTAAAAACAAAACAAAACAAAACAGTTATTAAATGGATCTGGGGTGGGTAAGTTATGAGTGGCTGAGAGGGTTGGTTACTCCATTCCAAGCTTAGCTGAACTGCGACCCTTCTTTTCCTGCTGAGTGTTCAAAAATGCATTGTGAAATTAGGAAAAGAGGGAGAAAAAAGAAAAAGCTGGAGGCTGCAGCAGCTGGAGTTTATTAGCTTATAAGAACCATCTGATAGGAATAATAGGAAAAGTCTAGGAGCATGCAAATAATCTAGACAAAAAAACTAGTGTTGATTTGGAAAAGTTTACTTTGTAAGTTCATAGAGTGAAAATCAACAAAGATTGGTGTTCTACCTATAGTTATGCAATAAAGTAATGAGTTTTAGTAGTAATTTTTCACTACCTTTTAGGACGAATCAGACAGAAACTCTGTAAATAATACATTGTCTAGTAAATTATAAATTGTACCACAGAAAAGTGTCTTCTTTCTCAGGGTCACTGAAAATCAATACAGTTCTTTATGAAAAGCTCTCTACAATGTTTTAACACCTGCAGGTGATGGTTCAACTTGCTACAGCCTATGGATAAGTGATGTGCAAGAGTCATGTACACACAAAAAGTGCTGAAATAAATGTCTGGTAGTACTTCCAGAAAGATCTTCTAAAACTAAATTCTGTGTCTCCTGATTGCTGTTGTTTTCTTAATTATTTTATTTTTCACTGTTAATGTATTAAGCTGCAATTCTGGGACAAAAGTTGCAATTAAAGACATTGCTAAAAGAGCAAATCAGTTTTGACAGGAAATCCTCCTCGTATGTTCTTAGGCTTTTAGAATTCCATGTTTTGGGTTCAACACTGTTTCCCACAATATTCCTGTCTCTAAACTGGGGCACTGTGTTCTAGATTTTAGAACAATCGTATGGGTAAAACCTTGATGGATCACTGGCTTAGAACATAATGGTTAATGGACTTCAGCCTGTATGGAAGATAGTAACAAGCAGAGGTCTGCCAGGTCTCTCCCAGGACCTGTTTCAGTTCTTTATTAACGACATGGAGAAGGTTACTCATGGTACGTTCATTATGTTTTCAAGTTAAACCAATCTAGGGAAACCACTCCATATGCATAATGGTAGGGCTACCACCTGCAAAAAGACAGGTTGGCAGGAGGACTGGGCCAACAGGAACCTTACAAAATTTCAGAAGGACAAATGCAAAGTCCTCCCTTAGTACAGCTGAAAGAACCCTTGCCTCAGCACAGGCTGGGGAGCAGCTCTGCCAGAAAGACGCGGGGATCTGGATCAGCAGCAAGCTGAACTGACTCTACAGCCTGCCCTAACAGCAGACAGCCAGCAACATCATCAGCTGTGTAAATGCAGAGGTGGGAGATCAAGTGAAGGAATTATCTCCTTCTACTCAGCGTTCATCTGAAGTACCATATCCAGTTTTGGGCTCCCCAGTGCAGGAAATACACTGATAAACTGGGGTGAGTTCAGCAGTGTCACCGGGATGATGAGGGCTGGAAGATTTGCCCTGTGGGGGGTGTATAAGGGTCCAGAGCTTGTTCAGCGTGGATGGCTATGGGGGAAATGTAACAGCTACCTGCCTATATGGACAGGAAGATCACTGAGAAGATGGAGAGAGGCTCTTCTTGGTCGTAGTAGGGTTGCATAAGAGGCATAAGTTGAAACAAGAGTGGTCCAGACTGGATATAATGAGAAAAAATTTCCCCTTGTGAGGACTGGCAGGCAGTGGTATGAACTGCCCAAAGAGGTTGTGCAGGCTCCATCCTTGGAAATTTTCAACACCAATGGGATAAAGCACTGAGCAGGCCAGTCTGACCTTATAGATGACTGTGCATGAACAGAAGGTTGGACTAGGGACCAGCAACAGTTGCTTCCAACCTGAATTATACATGATCCAATAACCTAGTAATTATTATGAAACTGAGCAATAATGCTTCTCAACGTTTTTCTTTTCATCCAATACTGAAGGTAGCTCGGCATGATTATAGACACAACAAGCAAATCTAATCATGTCTACATTGGTATGTGATTAATAATAACATATGTGTTATCAACTTCCTATTTCTTTAAAACAAATTGCCTGGGTAAAACAAAAGACTAACTTCTATAACATACCCTAATAAGGATAGGGAGTGTTCTCTTATTTAACTCATCTTGTGGTAATGTTGACATACTGGCAGACATCTACGCTTATGGATATCTTCACAAATGGCTTTGCATACTCAGTTCACTGAACTGACAGCAGTGTCTGAGGGCAATTTCCTCTGTCTTTACTCTTGCTAAGAGACCCTCAGCAGAAAGCCTCTCATCAGCTCCATGGGCTCCTGACTGTGACAGTCAGATGGAAAAGAGAAAGTACAATTTGAGGAGAAGGCTTTTTACTTGTCTCATGATTAATTACACACAAACACAAGATTAAAATGCTTATCCTTGGCAATAAATCTAGCATACATATCCTATTGTAGCCTATAACAAATTTAAATCTTTGTAAAAGGGATATCAAACTCCTGTTTGGAAACTATTTTAGAATCTACTGCTGTAAAACACTCTCTATTTCTATCCCACATTAACTAAATCCCATTTTATGCCTGCTTATTCTTTTGTCAGGTATGTAGTAGTATATGAATATAAGCTTAGAAGCAGCCACTACATCAGTAAACAGTTTGAGGATAGGCTATTTACCAAAAACTGGATTTCTTTAAGTTGTGCTGCCAACATGCTTTGTAGCTAAAATATTTTTTTCCATGTGTTCTCTAAGAGCATAAGGCTAGCAACAAATGCCAATCCCTAATGAATCCCACTTTCATTAAGGTCTCTGTTAAAATGAGCTTCTATTCCTATACTTTATACTTCTATTTCTATACTTTAATAGGCTTCTTCTGTCCCTTCTCTAGTCCAAATTCATGTTTCTCAGTTATACGAGGGGCATATAATTCTACTAATGTCACTATTATAAAAATTATTTTCACAATGTATAGCTGTCTTTTTGTTTCTTTGCTTTGTTCTTTATTTTAAATTGGTCTGATAGCTACTGGAGAATTGGTTGAGAAACAGTGGACTTTGCCACTGCTTCCTGTTTTAGTATAACATCAAAGTATAACTCAGTAACTAGAAGAGGATATTGTCTATAAACTTTTAATGAAAGCTGGCAGGATTTATGTAAGTGTTATGCTCCAGTATTGCTACTATATGTTTTAACTCATGATTATTGCCTGAACATTGCTACCGTTCTGAGGCAATTCTATTGATTGGTGTTATATTTACATCTCTATTTTAATACATATTAAAAAACACAACATAACACATCAATATGCGTGTCAGCAGAATGCATGCAGAGAAGCACAAAAGCGAAAAAGACCTTGTTGGCAGTTTAGACTGACACAATGAACAGAAAGATTGCTGACAGAAAAGAGCAGGGGATTTGGTATTATTATTATTATTTTTATAATAAACATAACAATAACCATCTGTTCCTGGATTTAGAGTGCAGATGTACTGCATGAAGTATCTTTACAAAATCGATATCATGGGGCTGTGTGTTCATTCTCCCAGTGATTTAGGAGCACACTTCCTCAGCTGGAGTATTAAAGAGGAGGAAGACTATGAAAAATGTCCCAACTGCTAGTTTTGCAAATGTATCCTGAGATGTAACAGTCAAGTAGAAGTCTTCTGTGTATTACCTGTAGCAGTAAGGACTCTGTAACGGCAGTTGAATAAAAAAACATTGTTATCTAGTCTTTTACTCAACTCTTGTCACATGTTCATTGGTTCTGCAATGCTATCAAGTAATTGTGGTTACTCTGTGAGTTGTAGGATGTCACGGAGTTATCTAGATCAATCTGTGTGAGATCTCATGAACTCAGGGAAACTTGCGAAATGCCAATTGCATGGTTGGAATACTAATATAAAGAATACAAAGATCTTGTTTCTATGCATCATTATCTACCTGCTCCACTTCCGAAATATGTTTTTCTGCAGTCTACCCATCAACACTTGAACACCGTTCAATCTATTCACCACTTCTTTGCATACCATTATCAAGACTCAGCTTTTATTCCATGTGTTATTTTCCTCAGAACAGTTTGTTCTTTCCAAGTAATCCTTTAACTAATGATAGCTGCTATTTGATTTGACATTCAACTATATTATTTCTTTACAGCATTCTTATTTGTTTTCCTGTTACAGAATATAGATGTTTTTTTTTTTCCCCTCACTGCTTCATTTCACACCCAAGTTTACTACCTCTACTGATCTTCTAGAAAAGAAATGGTACAAACACATTTCATTTTTAACAGGATAAGTATTACTATAGATTTCCTTTTAAAGATATTTCCCTTTTGGTTCTTAAAATATTCACACAATGGCACCTGCCCATTTTGATGTGGTAAAGCTGGCGATCCACTATGAACAATTCTCTTTATCACAAGACAAATTAGTAGTAAAGAAGAAAAGTAATGTGAGAAAAAATAAGATAGGATCCCTTCTCATACAAAAGAACTGTGACACAATGAATTTGTGACTAAAAACAAGGAAAAAAATGCCAAAGACTAGCTGTAGGTCACATGCAGGAACCACAAGATTTGTTTGCATATTGGAAGAGACTTTTGAGAAAACTGTGAATAAGTGTATTTGGAAAGATTCCTTTAAAAAGCCATGCATCTACTTAATGGGGAGTGGTGATCCTTGTGTGCAAATGTTGGACTATATAGTGTTAATTTAACAAGTCATCATTCTGTTCTCTGTAACACGAGCAATACTCTGTGATCTGTTAAATGATCCCCGATATTTATGTCACAGTTGATTTAACAGGAAATGTGCTACTTCCTGGAATATAATGCATATGCACACTTCAATAACACAGCACAATGCAATCTCAGAGATTGCTTTGCAGCCATCGATTATGTGGAAAATTACTGAGGCTCACGCTCGATGCTAACTGCTTTGCACTATTTTGAGGATGAAAAAGGAAGCCCAAAAGCTAAGAGTGAATAGCTACTCTACTGAACAGGTTGGCAAAGCACATGGGAACTCTTATGTGGTAATATTAATTACTTTAATCTTTTGTCATAAATCTTCTCCTACAGAATCATTAATCAAATATTAAACAGAATAATACTTTTCATAGTTTTAGTCAAAACTACTTTATCCAGTCTTCTCATTCAAGTTTCCTCAATCTCTGCTGCAGGGTTGTGGCTCTCAAAACTTCTCAGGCACAAGGGAACATCATTCAGCACATCACCTGCTCCTGTTGACCAGTAACCACAAGATCTTCTCTTGGAAATCCTGATGTTATTTAACACTCTTCCTTCTATGAACTTCTTTCCAAAATTTCCATCTGCTTCCTATACAGAGTTCCTCTGCTGTCTTACTTGAATAATTTTCAATGTATCCCCTCTGATATTCAGTAGGAAATCTCCTACACTTTTATTCTTGTTTCCTTTTCTTTTCTGTTTGTCTGTATACACCTAAGGGATTTTATGGGTAAGGGGGAAGGGGGGGGGGAAAGTAATGATGGGTAGCTTAGGGGTTTCTTTTCCACTCTAACAACTGTCCAAACAATAGTCTTAGTCTGTCTGATATCTCTGCAGCCTAAGCTTGACGATGAACGGAACTATTGCTTCCATCCCTCTGCCTACCTCTGACCTTCATTTTCTCCAGTGCACTCTCCTACCACCTGGTTCTCCTTTCAGAATCTAGATCCAAACTCATGGAGCTGGTAAGATATATTACTGCCATTTTTAGATCTTTAAATCATGCTGCTAATCACCCAGGATTTCCTTACTCTGTGCAGAGAAACAGATACAGTTAGTGAGCATTTTAGAAAACTACTTTAGGCACCTTCCTTAGGGTAAATTAAACACAACACAGAGTATTAAAATAATATGTTTTCATAGTATTGAATATCGCTCCATACTGGGCTGTTCCTTATGCACATAGTTCAAACAGTCATTTAGATTTTTATTATTACCCATCTTAATACAATCACTTTCCAATCTGGCCATGACAGAGTGGAATTGGTGTTTCGTGAAGATGCCAACAAGGAAATCTTCCTGGTCTGTTTCTTTAAATGACACATTCATAGTTAAAAGATTTTCATTTTAAACCCTAATTCCTTTGCTGAATCAGAATTTGCTGAATGCTGGATATCTGGATCCAGATACATATAGAACCTCTAATATGTTATCCAGGTGATCACATCAGCTTTTAAATGTTCTACATTCTTAGCATTTATCTCATTTCAAATATGCGATAGAACACCTTGTAATCTTATTTTGTCTAACAGTAGTGCCAGCAGTATGGTGCTAATCTCAGTGAATTAATGGGTGCAGTTACACCTCTCCCTTTCTAGACTTTTTCCACCCTCTATTTACTTAAATTATAAATACTTTCCTACAGTGATTTTCTTTAATATATGCATGTATAATAGTCTCTCTATTTGAGTCTGGTTGTAATTACTGTGATAATAACAACCTGATAATATGCAAACGTGCCACATTGTATTGGATACCACATTACTGTATTGACTAGGGGAAAAAAAGTCTAGAGTTTGGTGCTATACATACTAAAAATTATGAAAATTCAAATACAAACTGATTTTTTTTCCCATAACAACTGACTTAAATTTTATCAGTAATTTCAATGTTTATTTGAAATAGCTTGAGCTGGCCACTCCTCTACTCTCCTTTAATGTGATGTATTTCCTATTTGTTATGTGGTTACTTCTGAAGACACAAATGTAGATCCAGAATGGATACATTAGCACCTTGCAAGGTACACAAAAAATTTCTTCTGAAGTTAACTGGACTTCAGGAGATCATATTGAAGCACTCTGTAGAAATCATGTAGATCCACTTAAAAACCATATGAAACAGCTACATGTGTTCATCCTGAAAAACATATATGGAAAGAAAAATACATAGAAAAAAAATACTTTTTAACTCTGGAAGTTCCCACAAAAGCAGGTGTTTTACTTATTTGTCTCAACAACTAAAGTTATGGAGAGCTAGAAAGTAGATGTATCCTATAGATGTATCATGGCTCTTAACATGGCTCTTACCTGCTGTAGGGAACCTGCTTTGGCAGGGGGTTGGACTCAATGATCTCTAGAGGTCCCTTCCAACCTCTACAATTATGTGATTCTGTGATTCTGTGAACATGCCCCCAAAACTACGTTCCTACAGTATGACATCATTCATTAGCTGATGTTTGGTTTATGTGCATTCAGACAAGACAAATACAGAATTCAAACAAACTCTTTTTTTTTTTTTTTTCCTTTTTTCTTCCCCCCCCCCCCCCCCCCCCCCCACCAATAGGTCTAGAGATCCTCTAGATACAAACTTCATGTAAATGATTTTAGGAAAGGGTCGGGTAGTTTTCAGCACAAATAACTTCTGGAATGTTTTTTCTTTTGGAGAATGAAAGTCTATAGGTAAGAGAGAACAAAAATACCTCCCTAAAATCCAGGAATTCCATATTACAACACCAACTGGGCCCATGAATTAGGAAAAATTTTTAAAAAAGTAACTTCACCTATGAGATTATATTACAGCTGATGTTATTTTTATAAATCCTTACTGATTGCTATAGAAACCTGTTAGTTTAATTTTAATAAATACCCCAGGGCTTTTCAATGTAAGCTAAAGCATACATACATTGTGCAAGTGATTATTATTACTTAGAGGAGGAACAACAATTGATAATTAAATCTTTGACCATGACAAAAAAAATTGGTCTTCATTCAGTGTTCATTCAAATAGAGGCACAAAGATTCCAATTAAACAGAGCGGTCCTCTCAGCTTTCCCTTTTCTTCAGCTTGTGTTTGCTTCTAACTTGATCCTGACCTTTGTGTTTTCTTGAAAAATACCTATTAAAACATGGCCTCTGAGTTAACATCCTGAGAGCCTCCAGGGAGTGACTAGATTGGGGTCTGATTTTTCAGCCTTCCCCAGTGACCCCTGTTGGTCTCTTGGAGGCAAGTTCAGCAGTGGCAATACAGAGACTGACCTTGGATGTGGCGTTCATGTCCAAATGGGCGTCACTGAAGGCTTATCCTAGAGGGACGCAGAGGAGTCCACAATCTGCTCAGGCAATCCTCCCACATCCCTGGGGTCTGAAGGGAGCTATTGCCTTAAACATTCCCTTATACGCCTTATGCACATACCCCCTGTTCAGGGGGGCTGAGTGGTACTTGCCTGCTTTCATCCACCTGCCTGTGCTCGCAGGGCTGAGTCCCATCCCAGGGAAGGAGGTAAGTGTCTACCCCTCCTCAGAAATGATCTGGTGGGCGTCCTGCAGATGTGTGCGCGTACATGTAGATGCGGGTACTGTGGGACACAGTTTAGTGGGCATGATGGTAATAGGTTGATGACTGGACTTGTTAACCTTAGAGGACCTTTCCAACATTAATGATTCTATGAATCTATGATACCTGCCAATGGGGGACCTGTGGGAGTCCATCTCCTAGCCCTGTGGGCTGTGGGCCTGGGGCAGCCACCTGTGCCTGTTCTGTGCAGAGTGTGCTGCAGGGCTGCAGCCATGCCCATGCGAGGGAGGGGCCCCCAGCTAAAACTGAGGGGACTACATTAACAATACAGTCAGGCTCAGAGTTCCAAAAAAGGCTGTTGAAACACAGGACCCAAGAAGTACCATTCCCAGACCTGTTTTCTGAAGAAAAAAATATTGCAGTACATTAAAAGAAGATGCATTTTTTGAATAAGATGAGCCCAGATACCTCAGGGAGGATAGATGTTCCAAACTCAGAGAGAGGAAGTAAAGGAAGTCAACTTAGGGAAAAAAAAAAAAAAAAAAAAGAAAGAAAGAAAAAAAAAAAAGAAAAAAAAAAAAAAAGGAATATTCAAATGGTAGCGAAGTCCAAGTGATTCACATACACCAGAATTCCTATGTGTTTATAAGAAGGCATCAATTTTCTTGACTCAGGGTGGATTTGTATTGCTTTGCCTTCTTACCCTTTTATAAAAATGTTCTTTAAACTAGAATACAATTATGTGTCAAGGTTTTAAACCACATGCAGGGATGATAGCAGAGAGTAGGTGATGAAAGCTGTAATCATCTAAGTGGTGTATAACAGATCTGAACTATTCTGAATGGATAAGACATTACTCCCTCTTTTATACCTGCTCTTCTCTTTTTATATTCAGTAAGATTGTCTTATTTATGAATATTTGAATACAACATTTTCATTAACCACTTGACTATATACAATTTTGTACACTTTGAGCATTAATTGTACTAGTAGCCCACCGATAAAGTATTTACAGAACACCTTTTAGTTAAATTTCCAACTCACCCTTCGTTGCTGTCCAGAAGTTGCCACCACTGGAAGACTTAATACTCACCTTCACAATCTAAAACTCATTGAGGTCTAGATCTTGCCACTGCTCTGGAGCAGACATCTTTCAAGAGAGCTACAATCAGTAATTCTGTAGCTGAGTCCAGACTCACTAGGCAGCACAGCTCCTGGAGCTGGGTGTCACTTCAGGAGCTGCAGAACTGGCCCCCTAAGGGTCCCTGCTGTACCACACAGCACGATGCTGCTTATCTGGAGCCTCTTTTATTTGGCCTAGATAGGCTTTTCTCCAGTTCACGCAAAACAGTAGTCTATGATTCTTCTTCAATTGCATCTTAGTTTCATTTGGTCTTTTTTTCCCCGCTGCAATACATTTTAGTTCTGAGATGATGTTACCTCATGCACTAATATCCACAATTTAAAGGAAAATAGTTGGTGTATTGTGTTCATTAGTAGAAATGGATTTTAAACACTTCAATATTTGAAATACACTGTAACACAGTAAAAGACAGTCATCTTGGTGAGTTAAAAAGCAGAATAATTCCCAACAGTACTAACAGCACTGAGCTTCAAGGGTGATGGGGAAAGAAAGCCAGCCAGAAATGATGGTTAAAAATGTGTACAGGTGTTAATGGTAGATGTGGGTGGAAAGTGTCATAAGGAGGCAGTTAGGAGTATTTTGGAAAGATGCACTCTACCTGTGTAGCCCAGCGAATTGTCACCATTATCAGAGGTGGGGAGTGGCGTCCCGCTGTCGTTCCCCCTCTCTAGGTCGTCAGAGTCTGTCGGAAACAACACCAGAGCTGCTGATGGGGTCACAGGAGTAACAGGAGTTGCCATTTCGATCAAAACACGTCCAGACACAATTAAATCCACACATGACAGCAAGAGCCAAAGGGCCAGCGCGCGGCGCATGGTGTCCTCCCAACTGCATGGCGATGCCCGATGGAAGGCAGCCGGCATCGCCCCAGGCCCCCAAATACTGCCTGCTGCCCCTTGCTGCCCTCCCAGCTCTCCTGCCCCTCGGCTCCCTCTCTGCAGCCTGTGCCGTGCAGCACCCGGCCCACCAGCCTGTGCAGGCTGCCGTGAGCATATGGGGACGGGGAGGCAGGGGAGCTGAATGCTAGCATTGCTAATTTTCCACCTTATTGTTAATCAAAGCTATTGACTGTGATCACTCGCCATCATCGCTCCATCTCCTGGCAATTACGGACCCAGGGGACTTCACCTCTTTGTGGGGAGGGGCTGGGAGGGGGTGAATGTGTCTTGGCGAGCAAGGGGGGCTGTTTTGCCTCTTCTGCAAGATGGGGCAGGTCTCCCCTCTCAGAGGGCAATAGCTTAGCAGCAGAGGAAAAGCAAGATGTGTTTTCTGAGCTGAAAGATGCTCACAAAGAAACACTCAATTTTCATGTCACATTAAAAAAAAAAAAAAAAAAAAAAAAGAAAAAGAAAAGAAAAAAAGGAAAGGAAGGCAGCTGGTCAGCTAAACACATAAATGGACACGTTTTAAGACTCCAAGATAAATTGCTGATCAAAACACCATAAAGCACTGTGAAGGGTGAAGGTAACCCATAATAATGAAGTAAATAATTTAAAGCAAAAAATAAAATAAGAACCCCAGTGGCTCTGGAAACAAAACAGCACAACCCAAAGGAATTTGTTGTCAGTATCAAAATACCTTTTTACCTTCATCTGTTAATGTAAAGCTGCTAATTAAATTTTAATTCTATTTTTTTTAAATTTGCTTTTGATATGACAATGTTCAACAGATAATACCTAAAATGAAACATCCACATTTTGGTTAAAATGCTGCAAGAAGCAAATCTGTTCCCAAGAATGGCAATAACATGATAGGTTGCACTTCTTTTTTTCTTGTTGATGGGTGTCAGACAATTAATAATTTTAAAGACCATGAATAGAAAAGATATGTTTTACACACACACACAGACACAAACACAGACACAGATTTCCATGATGACTGAAAGTAATTGTTCCATTCCAATAAATTGTACATGCTGCTAAAAATCATGTTGGTTTCACACAACTTCTAGAGGAAAAATGCATGAAATTAAACAAGTTTTACTAGTTCTGTTCATATAATGTTTAAAATGTGATGTTGAACATTCATATTATCCATTTGTGTACAAAAAATCATAAATCCAGACCTTTTCTAAGGAATTTTCAAAGAAAAACAAACAAACAAAAAAACCCCAAATCCTCAAGACCAACCAGATTAAAGGCTTAGACACACTGGAAAAAAAATATTTCTTAAAAAAAATAGTCAATTAGAAGAACTGACAGCATGCCTTTTAAATTACTGTTGTAAAAATTAAAACAAACAAACAAACAAAAAAACCCACAAAACAACACACAATGCTAAGATGGTGTTTCATCCTGGCAGATGAAAAAAGTGAAATATGTTCATTAACTGATCCATCTATCTTTGCTGACTCACTAATGGCCAATGTCACGCGCATCTTTAAAGCCTACTCTGGAAATGGCTGTTGAGTGAATGGTTCAACATTCTGCTTCTCTAGATTGCTCGCCTATTTGCATTCAAGGGCTCCCTAGGTCAGAGTTTTAAATTACAGCAGTAAAGAAGAGAAGGATGGGACTTCTTTATTAAAATAAGATCCAGAGCCTGTGCCTACTATCTTTTGGGAAAATGTTTATAACTAACGACAGAAAGCTCAGACTGAGATTTCAAGCAATGAACCTGCCGATCATCATGCTGAAAGATTAATTGCCTTCTAGGATATTTAACCATGTACTACTCAAAATGATTAAGAGGAAGAAAGATGTGCAGAAAACTCTTGGCATGTTCTCATGCGAGCCTAAGGTGTGCTGTCATGTGCAAAATATGATTGCAAAATGAATTGGTCTATTTTATCCAAGATACTGCTTAGGACAAAGCATTCCCAAAAGAGGGACAACATCCTCATGAAAGACATCTCAAAGATGCTCACATCCTTCAGCAAGGTCTTCATTGTGGCGTTAAACCGGAGCAGTCTCCACTTCAGGAATTCTGCGCATTTGCTCCAGCCAACAGCAGCTCTAAAATGAAGCTACAACTGCTTGCAGCCATTCAGGCACGAAAATCTTGCCTTCAGCCCCTCCAATGATTGAAATGAGGGTGTTAGTCTATTTTTAACCCTACTCATATTTACATGATGTCTGCTAATGACAATACATTTATTACATATTATATACAGATTTTTCACTCACACTTTCTTTGAGAAATTCAACTTTTCAAGTTGGTCATAAATATGATATTCATCCAGTGTTAAATTACATGTGAAAACTGCTTTTGCTAAAGACAATCATGGAAGTTCAGATGTTGCTGTGGGTGAATTCTCCCCATTTCACTGAAGAATAACTAACTCTGCACTCAACTCCTGCATTTAGGGATTTAGCCCCTTGCACTGGGCTGAATTTAACTGTAGCCCTATGTAAGAGGCCATGTTGTTGTACTTCTGTCTCAAAAATTTGCTGAAGATGGACTATTCCATGCCAGTCCTGTCCAGGGATTGAGCAATCCCTTGCTCTAAAGATATGCTAACTGGAGGCAGCGAAAGAAGGATAAGCACCTTGATGGCCAGGGGAAAACCTTTTGTAAGAAAAGGATAAGCACCTTGATGGCCAGGAGGAAACCTTTTGTCCGGACTCATCATCTCGAGGAAGAGAGCCATCTCGAGAGGTGGAGGGGGGGGATACTCATATGACCCTTACCCAAGCCCCCAGGAATGTCACGTAGGCAGGAAAAAAACAGGATAAAAGGGCGCAGGAAAAATCATCATCATCATCATCATCATCATCATCATCATCATCATCATCATGGTCGTCTTCTTGAGGGAGAAGGCAAGAGAGAGAGAGACAGAGAGAGGGTTTACTGCCTTCTGATCCCTCGTTGCTGCTTTGCTGCTTTGCTGCCCTACTGTCTACGGAGCTGCCCTACTGTCTACGGACTCTCCCGGCCTTGCTGCACGAGACTCTGCTGCTTCCACCACCACCACCCGTACTGCTTGGCACCAGCCCGCTGCTCTTCGTTGCCTGCTTGGACCCCGGACCAACGGATAACGGGACACTGCTGCATCGAGTTGGTGACTATCCCCGCTTACCACAACTCTTGCTTTTCTTCTTACCTTTTCTATCGCCCGTTTCCCCTTCCCCGTCTCCCTAAAAGTCTAGGATTTGTAATAAACTGGTTGGACCAACATTTGAACCGTTGTTTCTTAATCTCACGCCGGGTATATTAAAAGAATCTCCTCTCACTCCTATTAATTGGAGCGAGACACCCTATCACAAGATCTAGCTTCACACAATTGACTTAAATGGTACATTTCACCATGAAACTGCTACAAAGGCATTCCACTGAATACATGGGAAGGGCCTGAGAGTCAAGATAGATAGGATGTATTTCCCTTGACTTGATCACTTTACAGCAAGGCTCTTGTTTATTTCAAAATAATATAATGGGGCAGAAGCTTCACAAAAATGACAGAAACATCTGTCAAAACATCTCTCCAGTAAAGATGTATATCTTGGTTGAACTTCAGAATCTCAAAATCAGAAGGGATTTAAGCCACAGTTTCTGATATCCCAGCTGCTCAGAAAATTCTCTTTTCAGAGAAATAAAACTTTAGAAGATGCTTAAGAAGTAATTGGATGATTCATTAAAAACTAAAATAAAAATTAAGCAAAAATCTACACATTTCATTTAAAATTAATTACTTCTAGTTTTAAGTATGTAAAACTGCAGAAATAGGGTAAAATAATATTTTTTTTTTCATTTATTTTTTTGCTCCCAAACAAGCTAGTTTGTTCCAAAAGGGTACGCCTTGGAAGAGGACAACAAAAAGTGATGCCTTGACTACCAGAGAGAGAAAGGACAGCAGTTATCAGTTGCTATGGCACTTTCCTTTCACAGGAGCATTTGTGATACACCTTATTAGAGAAGCAAAACCCCCACACCATGATGAAAAAAAGTCTGATTTATTCTTTCCACAGCCATCTCCAGAGCCACCACTTATTAAATTAAGCAAGTATCTCATGACATTAGAGAAAAATCATATATTTTGTCTTGACAGGAAAGTGCTACATTTCCCAACAGTGAATGGTCTAGATTTTTAGTGGAAGGATTTCGGGCTTAGTCAGCGCAGCCCAACCTCAGATGCCACCTGCAAAGCAGCAAGAGGACTTGGCTTAATCATATAAATTATGAACAAGTCTAGGTTGCCCAACTGAAATTGGAGAGTGTCAAAATCTTTATCAATGTATGGAATCTTGTTCGCTGAAATTTCCACTTAAAAATCTTTAACTTAATCCATTTTATTGGACTGCAGCAATAGCCACTAAACACAATTTATGCTTTGATTTACACGTCTTTAATTATCTCTAAATTGGTCAGAAAATCCAAATACTAAATACTTGCTTTTCATTGCCCCACCTACTACAGCACCTAAAACTAATCATTCACATCTACTTTCACATCTACTTTCACATGGCTGGTGCAACCCTAGCCTCAAATATTGTTTTAAACATTATTTTCACCACAGCTCAGCTCTCTACATTACTGATGGTTTTTTCCCACCAGTAACAGAAAGTTAAGCCATTAGTTACTGCTTCTTTTGTACCAGTGAGATATGCCTATATGACAAGACTTATTGAAGATGAATTCTTAAAAGTCCCTAAATGATTCAGTATTGATTCCCCAGCACATCTGGCTGCAGGTACAACTTCCTACTAGTGAGGGAATCTCATATATGAAATACTACCCTGATCATACTTTATCTGAAATTAAAGCCACCTACTGAACAATGCCTGACTACAAAAACCAGCAATTGCTGCTTTATTTTATCAAAAAACATACCGCTCCGTTATTTTTCACTCTGTTTCTCTAACCTTCACTATCATCACCTTGAGGGTACAAAATTTGGAAGAAATATCATGAATAGCATTTGCAAATGACCATTAATAAAATATTAGGGGGAAGCAAATGAATATAAACTACTATCAATATTAGAATTGTGTTTTACAAATTGGATCAATTTCCATTGATTCCCTTCTACTGATCCAGACGAATTCAGGACGAGGCATCAGAAAAAAGAAAAAAAAGGCAGTGCAGGCCACCACAGATTAAGTTAAGGAAAAAAAATAGCAGCCTGTTTCTTCAGTATTTTGATTTATTCTGGCCTTCACTGGAGTTATATTAGAAATACCTTATAACATGTCTTAAGGAATATTTAATTCTATTACTTGGTTATTTATAATGATAAAACATTTTATTCTATCTGTATATAGTTAAGTAATGGTAGCATCTAAGTGGGAACTACTGCTTAGACTAAACGACTATATCTGTGAGAACTAACTTTTGTGAAATATAAAATTCTGTATTCACTCAAAAAAAAACCCAAAACAAACAGACACAAGCTTTCAAGTGTGTAGACTTATTCTTCACATCTGGATGAAAAGGAAAAACTTCAAGCTATATGAAGAATTGGGAATAATTAAGCCATCCTTATACCATCACAACTACACTACACTCTACATCAGAAGCCTATGTTGTAAGTGGCTGATCAATTTGGAAAACATCCTTTCCAGTGTTTTGCATTAGCTGGAGGGAAATATAGTATTATTTTTAATAAGAATTAATAGCACAGCTTTCTAGCAACATAATCACAATCAGCCAGTGTTCTGACTTCTTTAAAGTGGATAACTTTAGGGAATTATGACCATTTTCACCAGCTGAGATTATTCAGAAGTAATTAATAAGTTCTTCATTAAAAGTTTATATTGCTTTCCTACCTCATCTTAAAAGTTAAGAAAAGTTTAAGCTAAGGAAAAATGGGAAGAATTTGCTCTCATATAATGGCTTTAGTCTGAGGATTTGGTACTAGTATGTTACAAATTAATCCGTAAGGATGCTTTTTATTAGTAACGTATACTACTATGGTCTAGCAACTTAATATATGTTTCTAAAAATAAAACACACATTTTCACACAGGTACAGAAATGTTATTCACTAGGCAGAAGAAACAATTTTCTGATGAGAACAGACATACTTTGTGGTGTAAAATAATCCTTAGGGTCAGATTCTACGACAAGGAAAAATACAGCTTCTATTTAACAGTTTGAGCACCTTTACTTCAATCGTCTTCAAAGAACAATATGTTCGACTCAAATCCTGACAGTAACAGAAGCTATTAAACAGCTTGCCTTCCCTTCATTTCAATGCTATGATGTTCAATAAAAGCCATTAAATCAGAAAAAAAAATAAATAAATGAATAATAAAAAATAAATAAATAAGGGGGTACTTGCAATTATGCAAAAGCACGTGGCCAGTAAGCAATCTCTTTGTATTTATTTACAAGAGTTACTTTGAAAATAATGCCTCCTATTTTATTATGTGGGCCCACAACATCAGATGTGGATACTGGTGGTGTGGCAGTAAAGGTTGAACCTTCCCATCAATTTCTTGTTACATCTTGCTTCTGTATGACAGCTGGCAGCAGAGGGAAAGTCTGACAAAATGGCACCTGACATGGCAGCAGAGGTGACACAAAGATGTGGAACTGTATTCTGTCATGAGGAAAAATGGTACTCACTGACATTCATCAATGCTTGCTGAATGTTTATGGAGACCAAACAGTGGATGTGAGCACTGTGAGGTGGTGGGTGTTGCAGTAGGGACAGCAAAATTGGATCACCTCCACTGGAACAGATCTTTATGAGCACAGCATGCAGGCTCCTGTTCATTGCTGGCAAAAATGCATAATGGTCGTGACTGCTGAAAAACAGTGCTTTGTAGCTAAGAGTTTGCTCTATCAAACAGTGCTATTGTGCTCTTTGTATCTGTTGTAGTTTCCTTTCGAAATAAATAGGAGACACTTCTTTCAGAGGGATCTTTAGCCTACCTTCCATGTAAAGTAAGATCAGTGATTACCATAACCTATAGGGTGATCTGATGATTAAACAAAGGAGGTTTTGACCCCGTCATAGTTTACAGTTAAAATCCTTGTGGTCTAAGAATTTCATTTAGAATTAGCATTGTACACTGGCGATTTTGTAGTGAACACTGCAAACTAAAAGGCAAATTACAATGTAAACAAATGACATGGAGTGGAAAAACATACCATGTCAATCAATACAGCACTATATGAATAAATTTACAGTAAGCTACAAATGTCATCAAGTCACTTATACATATGCACACAAAGTAGTAGTAAGTTGAGTGTCCAGAATTCCCTTTCCTATTAATCTTCCATGACAGCAAATTAGCTGGAGATTTCAAGTGATTCTCACTTGCAATTTAACTTCTTTTCTTAACCCAAAGAATGATTTCTTTTTTTTTTTTTTCATACTAAATGGAAGTAGGCACTTCTGGGAAGGTTTTGTCTTCTGTTATTAGATCACAGGGGTTCTCTCTGAAAAGCTTTTCCTACGAGCTATCGCTTTTGAGCCACATAATGAAAAGTGCCTTCCTATGATGGAAGATTTTTTTAAGTTCATTCCTTGGAGAGAAGAGTAGCCATACAACAGGTGTCCCTCCTTTCTTTGTTTACCTGTGCTGAATACTAGCTAGTAAAAATCACATCCTTAAGAAAACAAATGACCAAGCATGTAAGCATTTGCCTGGAAAATTTGATATTAGGCTGAAGTCCTTTCTTGTTAAAGCAGCAAAATGCTCCCATTGACTGTATTCAGGGTTCTGTTAGCACAGCTGTGAATACTTCAGGGAAACAGGAGAAAGAGCCACAAATAGAGAATTAGCAATTATTATCTAGGTCGTAATGGAACATACACGTGTCTCAATCAACTTAAAAATTCAGCATCTAAACCAGGAAAGCTTTGTAGAATGGTAGTATGTTAATTTAACAGTTTATTGTACTTTGTTAGCATCTTCCAGCTGGAAACCTCATTTCTTGAGGTGATTAATGTCAGCCTCAAAAGAAAGCATGGGGTCAAAAATTACTCCAAGTTTACAAACTCAAAATCCAAACAAAACAGTACTACAGTGAAATGAAATGTCTGAAAAGGATTTCAATATTTTTTTCTATCTTATTATTTGGTATTAATTTCGCAAAGTTGAATTCTGACAAAAAATTACACAACACAGCAAGAAGTACTTGGGTTTACAAGGATCTACAGATATCTCTAGATAATGTCAATTTGTAATATCATGTACGTTGAGCATGGGAATTACTAGCTAGGAGCAGTAATTTTGAAACCAATAATATCTTCAATATATCCATGGGAACCCCTGAAATAATTAGAACTTTAACTGAAAGCAGAGACCCCAAAGTAGTAAAGAATGAATGCTGAAAAATGATATGCTATAAGCTACACAGATACAAAGAGAACAATATCAGTGTAAATAACAAAAGCACCCACATTAAAATTGTGATGAATAAGAGTATGAAGATGGCAAAGACAGACTAAATCCCACATCCATGTTGAAAAACTTACTCTGCCTTTCAGATAAACTGCCCAATAAGGCATAACTTTATCAGAAACTTCACTTTGTGTGTTGGTAGAGACAGAACAATATCTAATGAACAAGTGGAAGGAAACCATACATCACCTCTAAAAAGCAAAACCAGTAAACCTATAGTGCTGGAGATCAGGAAATTAGACTTCTCACAGTAAGGGACTCATTCATCATCACAGCAATGAACTGAAAATGGAACCACTGATGACAAAGAATATCTTGTGTCTGATTTACTTACAAAGTGTTTCCAGAGTATATCATTGCCAGCCAGGACACAGCTTTAATTTTGCTTAACTAAAGTATAACACTGTGTAGGAAGTAAGAGTGAGAGATTGAAGAATGAAAAAAATACTTTAGCAAACTCCAATTGTTTGTTTGTCCTAACTTCATTACATGTGTTGGTGCAGCTGCTTTGAGCAGGAAATAAAAAATACTTCTGAAGCAATATTATATGTATCATATGTTGCAAGCAAGATTGGTTCCACATTGCTGGGGCCCTTGCGCGCCTCTAGCAGAGTTCATCAGCAAATTTTAATATGTCAAACTGCATAGAAGTCAGAAAAAGCTTTATCCTGAAGGCCTAGGGATACAGCACAGAAACTCCAACAGGGAAGATGATGTTTTGGTTTCAACCTGAGAACCAAGTGCTCCCATGGCCTCCTCATGAAGGGAAGTAGGCAGAGTCCTGACGTGACTGCCAGCAGTCTCCTCCAAACTCCTTTATGTCCTGGTGCTCCCACAGACCCTCTCCATATGCTCACGGGTGAGACCTCAACATGGGTATCCCAGACTGCAATTCAGTGGTTCCTGAACTTGAGTGGTAGTGGGGCTGGCAGACCCCTGCCCTTGCTGGATGCCACACATGGGCAGCCATGTCTCAGAGCATAGCAGATGTGTCAACATTTTAATCAAATGCCCCATTTATCCTATATGGTCACCAGGGAAACCTATGATCAGCTTAGGTCTTTAGGAGAAAACAGTTCATTGCAATAAACCGTTAATATTTACCTTTAAAACTAAAGAGATGGAGCGCAATACAAATGTACCATAAAACAGAAGGTAACGGAAGATCAAGCCACTGATAAACATGGAGCTGTAGAATCAGATCTGTGCACATAACCTATCAATTACAAACAAATGGCAGCTCACAATTCAGTGATATATGATTCCTACTGCTAAATTCTAACAGGCATGTTAGTTTGGATCTTCATCACATTACAATATTAAACATCTCAAGTTATTGTAACTAGCATACTAAATTTCTGCCATAGAATAGACTGAAATAGCCAAACATTTAAGATACAGACTTTAAATTTATTTCATTGACAGGTATGACAGATTATGGAAGAAGTAAATGTAAGAGAACAAAATAAACATACAAGAACCTAAACAAAGAAAATCATATTAAGCATATTAAAAGGCAATTAATCATTTTTCATTTTCATGTTCGGAGGCCAGACTGCAGAAAATTCCTGGAGAAATGTTGAAATTTCAGAATGTGCTGGATGAGGAAAAAAACAAGACTGACACATTGGATCAAATAACAAATCAAACTGATCTGACATTGAACCCTGCTTAGAAGTAAAATGAGAATAAGTAGAATGGTATTATTTTATCACACCAGTTCAAGGTCTTAACTAGAAAAACTTGCCTCAGAAGATGGTGAGGAAATGTAAACTTTATAACAAAAGAAACAGCGTTGATTTTACCACATTATTTCTACTCTACAAGATTTATAGTTTATCTAACTCTACTGAAACTTGTGCTGTTGTTTCCTGACTGGAGAGTGACCAAGGAAATGTGATATTATCTTGGAGGCAAAATGCTAGACATAAAGAAGCTGCAAGTGCTTAAAGCTGAATATAACTGAAGCATTAAACAAGTCAGCAAAAGAATTTCCATCAAGATAACGACAATTTCAGGCATACTTCAACAGAATCTTCTAAGATTGTGAAGCATCTTAGAAATCATTTTCTTAGCTACACCAAGAAAGGAAAACAGAAATATCTGTCACTGGAAATAATGTAATAAAAATAATCCAGAATGTTTTCCATCCAGGTTTTAGTTTCTTAATAACCACATGGTAAATGGCCATTTCATTGCTATTTATTTCATAGCTGTTTCTGAAAACATGTTTAGGCTTAGATGAGAATGCATCGGTACATAAAACATATCTAATTCATGTTGGTGATAAAAGGTAAACTGGGTAAAAAAATGACACTAAACAAGGAAGAAAAAAGAAATATTCTTATGAGCACTGACTGAACATTAACTGGCTTTATACTGATTGACACTGATGCCTAAGAAGTCTCCCTAAGTCCTGCCCAAGCTCTTCTCATCAGCTTGAAACTTGAACATAATTATGTTTGATGAGACTCAGGCTAAGTGTGTCTCAGGGTCCTGGCTCCCCAGTCACCCAAACTAAAGTCCTAGACAAAACTTTCCCTGATTTCCTCACAGCCTCCAGCCATTGGTACCTTTCTCAAGGAAACCAAAAGGTCAGAGAGAAGGTGGTGTGTGGAGCTAGTGTGGGGACCAAGTGTAACATTACAGACAAAGCTTTGATAGAGCTTCCATCTTTAATCAAGACTTTGGTTGAGATTATCAGGTGAATTCAGAAGAATCTAGAGAAGGATATGCAAGAGATGCAGACAGTGTGATAACAGAAACCTTGTTCTTTACTAAGTCAGATGAAAATAAAATAGAATCAAGCTTGTTTGCATTGCAAATCAGATGATCATTCTATATTGATAATTTGAATGACTACTCTGAATATGAATTACCCATTTCACAAATCTGAATGAACGACATGGCTCCAGTTCCACAATGTGAACAAATAAAGATTCTTACAACCAGAAAAAATAAGACAATTCAGAAGAAGAAAAAATCCCATGAAGATTTTTCTGACAGTAGAGTATCAAAGAAAATTTTGTTGAATTTAATCTGACCCCTCATTTATCATATCCAGTGAGTGAGTCAGTTAATGACTATATTGATTCTCTATTGTGTTCATTTTGATATACAGCTGTGCTGAATGTAACCATAAGATATTATTTTCAGAGGAAAATGTTTTGATGATAAATGCTCAAAGGTGCAGTTAAGAATGATCATCATACAGTAGATTTCTTGTACTGAAGTTATAGGGCATATCTATTTATTGCAGAGGGAAATAACACATAATATGCACTAGGTGAACCCTGTAAGTAGTGTATTACTAATAACGGAACATTTTAAGTTGGAAGGAATCCTTTAAGATCATCTAGTTCCAAGAGTCAGTTGAAGATCACATTCATGTAAAGTGCTGCTTTTACAATAAGTTCAGGAGTACCGTGTTGCTTGAAAACCTTTGATTATTCAAAGACTAATGACAAAACAGGTATTTGAGATCATGGTTACTCCAGCCTAGCAGTATCTGAAGACAAGAAGAGGGAAAGGACGTGCTATTTCTGTGCATACCTGATTTCACAGGCATCTTATGGAGTTCATTATTTTCCACTTTCACTGAATTGTAAAAGCACAGCACATGACCTAAAACCTAATGTCTGTCTGTTTTGAAGAAACGAGAGAAATGGAAATGATCTGTCTTCCAGAGAGGAAAGGATGCTCCACACTTTGTGCAATTGACTTCAATCTGTCAAGAGAGGCATAACGCAGACTGGAATAGTATGCAACTAAAACTCAGTACAACATATCTGATACTACATATCAACATAGTATGCCTTTTTAAAGATCCTAAAACACCATTATTTTGGTTCTTTCTTAAGTTTTATTTCCCTTTCACAATATATAACAAGTATTCTACCTTCCTTGTTTATTCAGCTTTGGATTTCCAAGTAAACAGCACACCTGACGATGAATCCTTGATTTCTAGAACAATTTAAGCAGTTATTATTCTATTATTCATGCTTAGAAAGTGTGATCTTTGCAAGGATATTTTCAGTCTTTTTTTCACTTATAAACCTCTTTCTACAGAGCAAACTTTTCCTCAGTCAAGCCTCAATCACTCTGGCCTTTTTCACATTTCACAATAGTTGGTGCAAAAAGTAAAATGGAAGACACAGCTCTGTGAAAACTGCATTCACACTGGCTTCCATTAGATGCTGAAAGGTCTCAATACTAGGAGAATCTGCAAGGTGATGGGTGAGTGTATCTTATGATTGCTTTAATATCTTTGGAGAAAAGAAAAAGACAGAGAAGGGGAGAGAGAAAGGGAGCACATTTGGTTTAGTCTGTGGCTCCTTTTAAGGAAATAATTGATTTCTTTCGTATTTTTATTACTTGAAAAACTGAAAACAGATATCAGAGGAAAACGGAACCAGATCTCCCATTGCAAAGACACTTAGTAAAATCCGTCTGGTTTACTACACAGGGGTCTAGTGCTGAACCACCAGGAAAACCTGGGCTTGGGACGAGGCCCTGATGACTGCAGCTGGGCTGTGAGCCCTGTGGAGGTCACGGAGGTGCAGCAGTGCCTCAGGGACAGCTCAGCAGGGCCCCAGAGCTCAGCTCCAGCTGCTGCTGCTGCGAGGGAGGAGATGAAATCATAGCAGGGAGGGGGGAAACCCAGGATGTCTAAAGGGATGGAAACACCACAGCTTTGCTTTCATCCCTTCCATATTATCAGAAATCACTCTGGGGAGACGAAAGGCATCACTTAAAAGCCTGATTCTTCCGTCTTTATGCTTTGCAGGCATCCACAGAGAACAGAAATAAAATGATAATGACCAAGTATTTAAAACAGTACAATCTGCTGTCTGAGTTCCAGTGAAGCAAGCACAACCAAATATACTTTCCTTTAACTTTGTCACCAGTTATCTTAGCCAACAGCATCAAATAATAAGCAGTTGCAAGACAGCTCCCTCACGCGTGAAAAAAGACTTCTGTGCAGTCAGGAGGACACAGACTTGAAACTTGGGAAACTGTGGAAAGAGTGCCCAAAGAGGCACTGCAGCTTCCCCAGCCATGTTTTAGTCATTATTTTCACAATGCCAAAGTATTCTTCCAGTGCACAGAGCAGATGATGCTCAATCAATAAGCAACCGTGTTTGATCTCTCATTATTGTTCATATGGATTCCAAACACTGCTCTAATGATAATTTCATTTCATTAAGTGACCTTGCCTTATATCAATTGAAGTACAAATGCTGATGAGGAATTGGAATTCTTCAAAACCAACAAACTTGCAGATGCTGCTACATTTTCTCTGGAGCCCTGTGAGCTGATATGGCAATATTACCATCCCTCTTTTAAATACTGAGATCTGAAACACCAGTGTGGTTTGAGTCAGGTTCTCCGAAAAATGCTACTCTTCTCAGCATTCACCACTAAGGCTTCCAGCTCCGTGCTGGAAAAAAGCCTGTAAGTCTGTAGCTAGTACAACAGGGAGAAGGGAACACCGGGGATGTTTGAAATCATTGATGATCTCTGTATTTTGGAGCTGTTAGTCTGCAGTCTGATAGCACAAGTTGTACTAGTTTTATAGTTTTAGCCAAAACGGCCCAAGAAACCAAGCAAAGTACTCTGCCCCAAATGGGGACAACTTCTACCTTCATGAACGTTATTAGGCCAATAAATAATTAGTTGATTAATTTACAAAGGAGCATTTCCAATTCCTAGGAAAGAATTACTAAATATGACATTCTTTATTCACTTCCACCGGATGTGCTTAAATGATGTAATGGTTAATCTATAAAATACTGAATTAGACTCATATTTAATGTCTACTTTTGCAAAATACATTCAAATAATGTTATATATGACTAAAAAATCTGGATTTATATTTGTATGGCTAATAATAAATCAAATACAAACTTTGACTGCTTTCCTCTGTCTTTCTTCTTCTTGGTCCCTCTCTCAACAAAGCAAAAATGTCAGACCTACTGCCAGGTATGTATCTATAAGATAATTGATTGCTGAGGAAAAATTTTAATGTTCTGCAGAAAACAAGGCCATGTTGATAAAGGCTGATATTAGATAAGGGAATGGTTTATAACTGATGAAGGGAAGGAAAACAAAGGATACTTTACTCTAGAGAATGTTTTGGCTCCTTGAATTAGGATAGATTATAGAGAAGGAATTCTTTAGGAGAGAGAGGCAGTTTGAAAGAAAGTTTACTCACCTGGAAACTATCTCAGCTACTAACTTTTGAATTTAAATATCTTAATCTGTTATGTTCTTGCTGAAATAAAAAGCTCTTAGATCATAAAATATACATGCCCATATAGAATTGAAATGTGTCTAATGTATTTGTTATTACTATAAACTGCAGTATCAAAAATATTTCTGTAATAATCTCCGAAGGCCTCTTAACAAGTTACGAGGGGCGTAAATTTGTCTAAGATATTCCTTAACCACTTAACTTTCTTAACCACTGAAAGTTTAACAGTTGTGTAAGTACAACTCTTGTCATACTAATCCTGTACTTTGAAGAGAACACTGTATTTGCATTGAAATTACATCTTGAGAAACACTGGCTGCTGCACCTTGTTAAAGAAATACTTTTATTAGGTCTAACTTCATCTCTGCTCATGACTGCAAGCACTTTGATGAGTGTGTATAAGTATTCAGCATTTTGTAAAATAGTTTATTGCTCATAACACGATTTGTGTTTCAGGGGCAATGACAAGGGCTTTCTTCGTCATGGGGAAAAACGGATACCAATATATTGTGTGTCAAAATGCAAGTCTCTTAAACGATCTTAAATTTCATCTTACAAACTCAACTTAGTATGAGATTCTTAAACTACGAAATCTAACTATGCCTAGCAAATACAAGCATTGCATTTTACGGGATTAGTTTTTATTGTCATTACTATAAACTAGAGTTAAAATTGCTGTAGGTGTTCCCATGGTACTACAGAATCTCCCAGAAGCATTCAAACATGACAGTTTGCAATACCACTCAGTGCCATACAAATGAGAAATACTTGCCTTCTTCCCATGGTCCCACTAAAAGCAATCCATTTGAAAAATTTAATTAGTAGCTCCTACAAATGTTGGCTCAGGTTCTGCTAATTTGTACTAGGAAAGGAAATTCAAACTGAGTTTTTTGTTGTTGCTTTTAATTCTCTTTTTACATAGAAACACCCCTTATAACCAAACAAATTTCTGAGATTATATCTGGTGAAGAAAACACAATAATAGTATACAGTATATAGTGTAAGGAATTAGTGACCAGATACTGAAAAGCATAATTTGGAAAAAGTAAATGGTCATGTGGTCTAAATATTTTGCTTCATGAAAGCTGGGAAAGAGTCAGCACACCCAGCTTATTCTCAAGAGAAAGAAATTCAGATTAAAAAAATCTTGGCATCTACAACTGCCATATGGAGTTTCCAAGTGTCACTGTATGAAAAAATTATAATCTCCCATTTTTCCCCAATATAATTATAATATATTGACTTTTTTTTTTTTTTCTTCCCTGTTCCTTGCTTTCTAAGTCTGGGATGAAGAGAGTTAAATTATTTTTGAGTTCAGAAGCTGAGAAAAATAATTAGCTTAAAAAAAACCTGTAGCTATGATCTGAAATGGCTTTTCCAGGCATAAAACTGCACATTATTAAGGTGTTTTGGGACTTTCCATGGCTTAAGGCAAATGTTCTCCCCGGGCGAGGCTGAGGATCCATCCTTTCTCATGGTTTGAAGCTCCTGTTTCTAACCTTCATGGTTTGTTAGCCAGGTGACCTTCAACCTTTGATCCTGGAAAGACTATTAGCTGTGACTCCAGGAGATTTGCTTCAATAGCATGGCTGTGGGATAACATTCCCAGATGTATTATAAATGCAACTTATCACATCATTCTACAATTAATCAGTGGGATATCATGATACACTTATGTATGCATATATATGCATGTAATAAAAATTGATATTTTTGTAGAGATAAGCCAAGGTGCATCCATATTATTGCCATGATCTACTTTTATATGTGTATTTCCCAATTACTCTGATGCAAAATAAGATTTACACAGGTACTCTGCTTCAAGGAAAATCTTGATGTTGTGACTGAGGAAAGATCTTTAAACAGTGCTGTGCAAATCAATGACACAAGCTACTACAGAAATCACCTGCGTGTATCAGCAGCTTTTGTAAAACTGAGGCCAATTTGACAAAATTCCCTACTCTTCAGACTACATACTAACATCACAAAAGTTGGGACAGATTTGGCTGTAGCAATTTCCAACACTTCAATACCTGCTGTGTTCAGAGCATTATTGTAGCATCAATAATAAACAGCATTCCAAAGCTTGGAGTTGTTTAGAAGAATTTCCACTGAGGAATAACAACAATTCCTCTCTCTCCATCACTGTTATTTCCACTGGTTATATTTTTCCTTTCTACCTAAATTTCTCTGTTTCATTTCCATTTATTCTTCTCTCTAAAATGTTTATTTTGGGGTAAGAGGCAAAAAGGAAGCTTTCTATATTGAAAACGTATCACTAGTTAAACTCTGCTGTGTTTGGTCTGGTTGTAAGATGATGGTGTACCTGCAATAGTAACATATCTAACTATGTTGTCTGTAAACAATCCTCAAGTCATCCATTTTTGCATTTATATCATAACTGAAATGAAAGTGTATGCCTGAGACAGGAAGAATTTGTGCTATGATAATAGCTAGTCCAAAGGAAATGACAAAATAATGTTAATGCAAGCAAGACAAAGTACCATTGTTTTACTGAATTTATGGAATTCAAAATATACATGGTTCATGCACAACACAATATGATTCAGAACAGCTGAATGAACTGAAATGAAAACAGCTGAATTTTCCTTATAATGAGTTAAGAAATGACTTACTTTCATGACAATTACAACTTAAAATGGCTCCACTGACATAACTGTAACATGAACCAAAAGCCTCATCTTGCCAAGACTTTTGTGCTTTCTATTATGTGCTGTGAGAAGTCCAATTGACCTCATGGCTTATAAGGTTAAGCAGGGAACCATGTCTTCTCTTAACAGTTTAGTTGACTTGTGGTCTAGCAAACCATGAAAGAACTGTCATGCCTGAAACTGAGCATTTTTGTTCAGGGGGCAATTATCTTGACTGAAAGGAAGTGAAGGATGGAGAACAAGAGTATAGTCAGGAGGACAGAAGAAGGAAGAAAAAAGTTTTGTTGAGAAATAAGCTGTAGCTGCTGACTCATAGAAACATTTCTCAGTGAAGTTTATGAGAATATTCAGCATATGGATTCAGCATGTATGACTGCTGAATAGTCATGGATTAAGACCCCCAGACACAATTAACATCCCTCACACGCTTTTAAATTCTAATGACTATCAAGCCTGAAAGTTTCCCTTTTTACCTTCAATAAAGTTTATGAGTTGCATAATATGCATTCAGAGACCCCAGTTTCTGTGCCTGTTTCAGTGAATGGTACCCTTTGGTGCTAGCATTACATAATCAGTCATGAAGAAATAGGAAAAAAAAAAAAACAAAAACAAACCCACGACATTTTCCAGACTATTTTCATAAATTTAAGTAGTTGAAAAATAAATATTTAGTCTATACAGCATGAGTACTGAGGGAAATACATAAGCCATAAATGAGAATAAAATCTGCTTTCACTCTTCTGCTCATCTCACTCCACAGTTAATATTCTAAGACAGCAACAGAGGCAAAACCTCTGTCTAAATTTTTCCATTGGTGTTGTTAATGGAGTTGCATCATTGACAACACAATTTTAAGCACCAAGATGATGCATGCACTCCTTTGTGACGTGGTCTCCAAACATATGGTAGTACAATACAATTCAATTCATGAAATGCTTCTAATTCAGCAAAACATTGAGCACATAGTTAATTTTATCCCTTAAACAGAGATTAAGTATACATTTCATCTAAGCAAGTTTAAACTTTATCCATTTCAATAAGATTGAAGCATGTGGTTATCAGCAGTTATATCTCTTTCACAAAAAGGACAAAAACTGTATGAATGTAAGTTCTACATTTGAATTTTGCAGCATCTTTTAAGACAGACTTTGAAAGTGGTTTGTAAATGTGTTCATTTATTTGGTATATTCACTAATATAGTAGTGCTGGGGAGTCCTATAATACTACAGTGCATCTTCCTCATAATTTAAAAAAAAAAATCAAAATACTTATTATATGTGAGGTCTTTCCTGTATAGTGATATGCCTACTTCCATAATTATTTGCTATTCTCTCTTTAGAGAAAAAAATGATATATTTGAAACCTCCTAATTACAATAACAAATAAAAAGTCCTTTTCAGTAATAAGGAAGAAAACTGGCACAGAATCATAATAAAGAAAAGCCAGCTGAGGAGCCTGCTACAAAACAATACTATGTATAATTGATGTTTAATTATACAGAATTAACAAATGGCAGCAGCACTGGTTCTATTACTTGACCAGGGATCTTTGCCAAGTCAACAAGCTGGTTTTAATGTAGGAAGTAACCCATTCAGTTATCTGGCGCCTTTGAGAAAGGCCCTGACTGCTGTGCTCTCCATCTGTGTTGCCAAAAACATTTAGTAGAAGAAAGAAATTTGTCGATTTGCTTAAGCAAGATAAATTTCTGTCATTGATTTGGGTGAATGCACCAATAAGATCATGAAAAAGTTTTCTAAATATTTTATTCATCTGGTGCCAAAGATTTAGCAGCACCATGAGAGCTCAAAATACTAATTAGTATGAATTTGCGGGGTTGATATGTTATACAATAGAATATAAAACATGTTTATTTGAATACATTATGTCCACTAACCCCTCTTCTCTCCATACACACACACTTGGAAGTATTTAAAAACATGCTTAAATATTTATGTTCTCTGGAGCCTCGTTACATAATTTTCTCCTATGGTAAGCAATTAATTTGCATCTCAAAATGAACACAACTATGATGATACATATGAGAGTCTCCTGGAGAGCATCTGCTTGAGTACCCCACTCTCAACTCACCAACACAGCAGTGCTGAGCACTGGCCTCACCGTGAGCTCCTGCTTCCCTGGTGCAGCTAGAGGCCTGGCCTCACACACCTGTGACAAGGTGTTCTGATGCAGCAAAGACTGAACGCAACTGGAAACAGCTTCCTGGATTAAACACAGAAAACCTCCAGAGAAGGAGAAGGCAACAAAAACTCCTGGAGATCCCAAAAGCATGTGGCAGTCTCTCCTTTCCCTTTCTGAACTTCATATTTATGCACAGGCATCTTTGAGAGTTGTCACCAGAACTATGGCTGCCATACTGCCAAATGAATGAGAACCTCCAATGAGAAGTATATTGATATATGCATTATATCATACAGAGCTGTTTGCAGGAAGGCAGCAGACCTATGGAAAGCCATGGAGAAATAAGCTAATCTTGTATT
Source organism: Alectoris magna (assembly GCA_030625065.1). Taxonomy (NCBI): domain Eukaryota; kingdom Metazoa; phylum Chordata; class Aves; order Galliformes; family Phasianidae; genus Alectoris; species Alectoris magna. Next base: position 100,372,409 of record CM060560.1, read on the forward strand.
ATGACAGAACTGGAAGTATAGGTGGAAAGTAAACAGATGGGAAAGGCACTGTCATCCAAACTTCTCCATAGATTTGCATAAAATCGGGTTCTCTCTAATAACTGGAGTTGGAGTTGTTAAGATCCTGACTAGCTTTTGCTTAGCCCAGATCAGGGTTTAGGTAAGAGCAAGACAGAGATAGCCTCATCTGAATCCCTGGGAACAGCTCATTCAGCACTGCTGTTCTCATGAAGAGTCAGTGTCACAGGAGTCTGCTGGCAGATAAAGAGAAGGTAATAGCAGAGAGATTCATCTTCTGCCTTCTGTGCTTCCTGGGATGACACGGTGTGCTCAAATGAAGGACACTGATCTGTGTGGCACAGAACTAGACGAGGGCTGTTCAATTCAGTGCTCACTTTAACCCCCACCTTTACTGGCAGAGAACAGCAGCTTTCTCATTCCTTTACTGCTGTACCTTTTCAATGACATTCAGCATCATAAAAACTGATTCTGAAATCCACAGCATGTTGTGTTTGGAAATAGAAAGAAAAATAAAAATGCTCCTCTGTGTGTGCCTATATCAATATGCAACTTTACAAAGTTGAACTATTTCCAGTGCAAACACAAGTAAATCTGGATGTCCCCATATATTCTATATTTTATAGTCCCAGTAAAACTTGATCAAAATCCACTTATACTTGTTGGTTGTGTGACTTAACCTTTAGGGTAGATTAATTAGATTAACAGACCACATACTGTAGATTCCAGTACTTCCTCAATGGCTATTAAATTACACAGAAGGAATTATGTTTTAGAGCCCTGCTTCCTTAAATCAAATTCCAGCCCTGTCACCTTTCTTTCATTTATTAGACTGCAAAGCTCTTGTTCCTTTCGTAATAAAAACTGAACCTCCTCTACATTCCATCATTAGTGCTTGAAGTCATTCATGATTACTGTGCTTAGGATCAGGTAACGACAAAATCTGAGTTTAAAGAGAGAGAATACAGATCCTAATAGTTGTCCTACCAAAGGAACGGAAAGATTCCACATAATTTGTAAAGGCGTAGTGGAGTGTTTTCACTTTTACCAACCTAGGTACAAGCTGTTTCCCACGCAGATCGCAGCAGGGGATGCTGAGTGGGTGCCAGCAAGGCAGAATGGTGCACACAAGCTGGGAGACAAGGAATGACAGGGAAGAAGCCGGTTCAGTTCTTGCTGTCCTGACTGATAATGCTAACATGAAGAATGCTTTCTGATTAAGGCACTTTGCTGGGCAAATAGGGCTCAAGAAATACCTCTGAAGCTTACCCAGCATGTTCACTTTTTCTGTCTCAAAATGTTGACCAGACCAACAGGGAAGATTCTGTATACTTGCCCTGTATTCCCAAACACCAGGGAGCCAGGGCATTTCTACTGACACAAGAAGAATATCTGGTATTTCCCATGTGTCAGAGAAACAGCGTACATCATGCATCTAGAGAGATGAAGACAAGGTTTTGGGCTTACTTTTGCTTGTATGTGCATACAAATTGTCTTCCCATGGTATTGCAAAAAACATCAACTAAGAAACATGGATAAGCGAGTTTAAAAAAACTGAGGGGACCCGTGTTCAGATCATTTTTTTGAAAAGGCTGCACAGCTGGAAAGATAAGGAAAGCTCTGCCCTCCTCACCTCATAAATGTGACAAGGGGACAGGAAGATGGAATCTAAAACCTGTGACACATGGACGTGGCTACACACATATCATTTACTGCACACTTGTTGATGTCCGCTTTCCCACTAAAATCCCAGCACGCTAACTGCTGTCAAGTTTGCCAGCAGCACACAAGGAAGAAAGGTTGGTGACACTGTCTTTCTTGTACGCTGTTAGGATGTCTAGGCTTGCTCTGAGCTGTGCCACTCATCCTGGCACTTAGCATACTGCTGTGCTCAGCCTCAGCCTCTAAAATACTCCAGGCACTATGAACCGTGCTTGGGATTGTCCCAGTAGGCTTCTGGAAAAGCTCGTCAGCATCAAGACATCACAGTCTCCTCCTTTCTCTGCAACTCATTTCTGGTCCATCACAGTACATATTTCTGTGCTACATAACTACCTTTCTCACTGCCTTTAACAGCTGCTGAGGGTCCCTCTGTGCTCTACCATATTGCTGTTAGTACTCTCTCACCAACCCCATCTCATCATATCCTCAAGCAGCTAAGGCAGTACAGGGCTCATAACGACAGGCCAATTAGCTTTGAGGGCAGCAACTTACCCACAGCTGTACTTCTCCAAAACTATATAATCATCAAACCCATATGGCTTAAGTAAATAACAAAGTAATCTTGGAGAAAAGGCTCAATAAATAAATACAATAGAGTCCTCCACCTTTATTTAGAATGTGCTAAAATCCATATGATTATATATGCATTTTAAGACAAAAATAAAAATATTTTTAAACTTAGTAGACAAAGTCTTTAAGCAGCAAAAGGTAAGGAAGATTTGGAACAAGAGATGAGGTAACAAACCATGACAACCCACGTTTGTGAGCAGAGCCCAGGAGGTAGTCTGATAAGGCAATTAGAGTCAGTTGATTCTTGTCAAGAGAGACTTGAATCTTGAGAATCTTGTGTTGGAGGGACTTCAGTGGGGCCCACACAGAAATCCAAAGGTGCCTCAGCTACTCAGAACTTCTCCAGAATACGAAGTGTGCACCATGTTTAGTATAAATGACAACCTGCAAAGATCTCTTACTACAGTTGTGCCAGTGGCCAAAGTATTTACGTACTATTATCTTTTTTGCTTTGTACTTTTACATCCTGATGATGCTGACATCTTCCTGCTCTGCACAGCAGGAAGAGTGCATACTTTACATTATCTATACTTGCCGTAGTAATTTGGTTGCCATTTACCTCTGAGGCTCCTTCCACAGTGAGGAGCTCCTCTGCAGTGACTCAGAGCACCTAAACTGGCTGGAAAAGTCAGCCTTCATTCATTACGTACTTGTCAGCAGAAGATAAGCAGCTAAAATTGCATGCCTAAAATAGGTGATCTGATACCACAGCCACTCATAATGCAGAAGATCCACCCCTAAACACTAACAGCTGTAAATAAGAAAATGAGGAAAACAGACAGAGGTTTAGTTTGTGATATGCCACAAGCCAGCAGAGAGAAAAATAGTGACCAAGATTTCAAGATCTCCTCTCTATTCACTAGAGTTTATTTGCACAGTCAAAAACCTTCACATAAACACATTCAGAAGTCATGCAAAAAATCTTCCACTAAAAAAAAAAAATCTTGCAATAAACTCTAAAAAAAAAAAAAAAAAGGAAAAAAGTCCCTTTTCTCGAATTCTGAAAAAATAAAATTCTTCAATGCCTTCAGCTTCACACTTAAAATAAAAATTTGCATTCAGAGCTCCATTTTTCCCTCATGTGATTACCATACTGAATCTAGGTGGGGGAGAAAGCACATGGTGAAAGATACATTCTTTGAATGAAGAAAAGAAAAATTCTTAGTGTCACAGATGGCTGTCAGGATGAAATGAAGCCTGTGTCTGCTGAGGGAATCAGACGGTAGTGTGAAATCTGAAGAGAAAGGAACATAGCAGAAGGCAATTTTTCAAAAGGAGTGTAGCACCAACTGGCATTGTGAGGGTTAATTTACTGCCAGGCACTGCTGGGGTTTTCATTCTCAGTAGACACACAATAGACAGATCCCAAAAGTACCCGTCATAATCACAGATGCTGGGGATTAATGCTAAAATGAAAGCTTCATGAATATTAAAAATATCAAAACTGCTAATGATGTAGCAGAGTTTGGAATAACATCCAATCTGAAAATCTAAGAGTGTGCCATGCAGACATAGTGAGACACTGTCCTTTTAAAACTGATTAAACCTACTCAATTTGTAACCGAAAGAGGCTTATGCATATTAGGAGCTGAATTGACTGCCAAACTTTACAAATTGCACAGGCTAATTACCATAATTAAGCCTTGGATTGAAGAAGAAAATTCCATTTATCTCAGAATGACTCAGTGGAACTTCAACAAAGAAGGCAAAGTACATCAGATGTTTTGGCCCTTCCCCTGGCCCTTCCCCTTCCCCCCCCCCCACACCTCCCCCCCCCAGTAATGTTTCAGAAGCAGTAGAGAAAAGAATAACCAGAATGACAGCAAATACGTTTGCTTGAAAATCAGAAAAAAAATGTGTAACTTAAGTATCTGATTTTGGGATTGGCAGTAAATACTCCTTCACAAAGTGGTGCAGTGAAAAAAGAAATATTTTTTTTTCAAACTGAAAGTCTGCACTAGGAGGTTAGCCAAATCCATATGTGTTTTATAACCTGAAGCCAAATGTAATTCCTATAACTGCGCTTCATCAGTTTCCTGGAGATGACAGTGTTTGATCCACTGGACTCTTCTGCTGCTCCCGGTGTTTGCTGTATGCCCTCTTGCCAATGCAGAAAAGTTATCTTATAGGATGAGACAGCAGCTACCACATTTTAACATAACATTCCATGACTTTGAGCTGGATCTAAAGACTTCTAATAATCTCACTGAGGTTTAGATCTTGTCCTTCAGGAATGCTTAGTCACTAACTAGAAAAACACAGCTTTGAAAATTTAATTATGGGATATGGAAAACTCTTAGTGTACTTCCTTTCCTATTCCTGCTTAGGAAGAAAATATAATATGAAGTCTTCCTTAAGCATACCTTGTTTTTAAGTCACATGTGTATGAGATCATACAAGCCTCCATAGGCATCATGATTATGAGAACTGAGAGATACTGGGGAAATGTAAACCCTCCCATGTGTAATGTTACTGAATTTTCACCCATTAGTTATATCAATTTTGTTTGCATCTGTATGTTCTGATCCCAGGATGAGGATGACGTCTACACATTTTCAGGCATCTTAACTGGGTCCCTTGAATAAAATGGTCCTGAAAAATATACGGACAGACTTACTGTAGAATTATAGACTGGTTTGGGTTGGAAGGGACATTTAAGATCATCTAGTTCCAACCTCCCTGCTGTAGGCAGGGACACCTCCCTCTAGACCAGGTTGCTCAAAGCCACATCCAGCCTGGCCTTGAGTGCTTCTAGGGACAGGACATAAACAATCTGTTCCAGGGCAACCTGTTCCAGTGCCTCACCACCCTCACAGTAAAGAATTTCTTCCTAATATCTAGTCTAAACCTACCCTCTTCCAGTTTAAAGCCACTTCCCCTCATCCTGTCGCTACACACCCTTATAAAATTTCTTTACAGAAAAAGTTCAAAAAGAAAGCCTAAATAAACAAACAAACCAGAACAAAGCAAACTACTGTGACCTCCATTTCTTTCACTGTAGAATTCAGGCTTGTTGTAGTAGATCTACCATTCTGGGTATGCTGTAAGTACTTGTAAAAATAAATGTGAAAAAAAGCATATATAAGAAAAAAATAGGCAAAAAATATAAAGATCTTTGTGTTCAAATAAAAAAAATAATTATTCGTCTTTAATACTGGAAGAATCAGGGGGCCACCAGAACCAAACTCTGGAAAGAAAACTTAGGAACAATTTTAATATGCCCACGGCTAGAAGTGTTACACAAAAGAAAGAGAAGAATATCCTGATATTTGACTACAAGCACAGCTGCTTCTAAGAAATAACCACTTTTTTTTTTTTTTTTTTTTTTTGTGGAGAACATCTTAATCAAAGATCACTAACATTATAAGAGAACATATCCATATGTGAGTGTGTAAGAAAAGAAACCATCAGTTAATGCCAACCCAGTATTTGCATCCAGCAAGAATGATTCAAATTTTTAATTTGATATTACTCGTTTATACAAATCACACGCATCTATCTCTATGCAATGCTAATGTCATATAATTACTAAGATGCAAAAAGTACTGCTGCAGTTATTCCTTAAAGAATATACAGAAAATGTTTTCAAAGATCTGATCAAGGGTACTTCTACAAAAATCTTCCATCAATACATACCATGCCTTTCTCTCTATGACATGACTGATAATTCAACCAACTCCAGGAGAGCCATCAGCTGAAATTTCACACAATGCAAACTAACCATCCTGGCAGAAAAACAAAACAAAGCAAAACAAAAAAACCATTCTGCGTTCTGAATAATAAGAAGGCATTCACTTCATAAACTCAAAATTAAGCTTATGTTACATTGTGTGGAGGCAAAAGAAAGAAATATGTATTATGGAGACCCTGTAGTCATGACAAATTAATTTATAGGAATGCAATCTGTAAGTGATTATGTGGAAGATAAATACATTTGACCAGTTTCATCTGTTATTAATTTTGTGTATGGAAACATATCAGTCTCTTTATATAAACTGGAAGCTCATCAGACATAGTAAAGGGAGAAGACAATCCTGGACTTAAATCGTTTTCACTTTTTTTTTTTTTTTCTATGCTTATCATTAAAAAAGGCAAACTCACAAATATATTCACAAATATAAGGAAAGTTAGATTCATTCTTTCTTTTTAACTTTTTTACACATCTTATCTTTTTCTGAAACTATTCTGCAAACATCTCTAATCTTCTGCAGCCATTAATGGATGAAATAGCAATGGATTAAGCTGCACTATAAACTGTCCTATTGCAATTCTGTCAGAGTCTTTGTGTATCAATTGTTATCATAAGACTCCAGTTTCCATTTTTTCTTAGCAGTCTGGCATCCAGTGGAAAGCTCTGTGGACAGAAACCACATAGGCAGTATGTGGCAGGCAAACCACTGTAATATCAAAGCACTACTATTAAGCGTTCAGGTGTCATGACAGTCTTACCCACAGTGGAATAAAAGGTAAGTGCTATCTAAAGATATCTACTATTTTGTTATTCCCATGGTAAGACACTGGCTGACTGAACTCAAAATTGCCACTTGCAGTTCAACACCTTGAGCAAAAAAAGCCAGCACTTAGGATGTCCATGCTTTACCTGATGGAGTATTTGTTGAGTACTCACGGCTAGAATAAATTTTATATAGACAACATACAACTCAGTGGAACAATCTCTGTGCTTTTGCAGAAAATTTCAACTGGCTTTAAGGGCAAATAAAAGATCTTTTCATCCATAGTTCTGTAAACAACCTCTTAAAACACTTATTACTGGATGTTTGCAACATTTCCAGCAAGTATATAAGTATTATAATCAAGATGTTAAGCATAGGACCAGTGCATTTTTTAGGTACCTATGCAATGTACGATGACCTACTCTTGATAATCCCTATTATTTCTCCCTCAGATAAGAAAAGGAAAGATGAACTACAAATATTTGAGTTTTGATTTTTTTTAATTTTTATTTTTTATTTCTTACTCTGTGTTCTCCTCTCCATAGATGTTCAGTTAATAATTCACCATTAAATACAGACTGGTTGGTTTTGGTTTCTGTTTAAACAAATTAACAAAACTACTTAAAATACTTCAATCTCATCTAAAAGTTTAGAGAAGAGGCAGAGGAACAAAAAGCTACAGCCCTATAATTTATTATCATAATGAAAGAAATATATTAAAAATATTCAAAATTAGTACAGAAGCTGTGTATTAAGACTACAATATTAAAACAGCTTAATCCAATGATTGTTCTATTTATGGCATTACTAGAAAGAAAATAAAGTTACGTGAAAGTGGGGTTTTTTGAACTACAAAGTGAAAAAAAATGTGGAATCCTAAATCATTTATGTTCCATCAGCTGAACACAACATTAAATATATCTAGAAATCAATATATTATCTCCTTGAATACATATTATTATCTTTTACATGCCTGTTAATTCTAAAATCACTCAATTTTCTTACATTTTCTTTATATATATTCCCATTTTCTGACGGCATTGGGCTAAAATCTTCACGCCTTTCTTTGGATTTAGAAATACAGAAGCTGAAGAACCAATTCCTGACACATGAGATGTCTAAAACAACCTAAAGATGCCTTTGATAAAAATTCCCATTCTCTAAGAGGAGCACTGTAATCTTATCAGCTGACACTGATGAGGCTCCATAAGTCTTCTGAGAAATAGACTGTAGAACTGCATGCTTGGACATTAATCTGTCAACATAGTAGAGTACATACACAGGGATTTTAATAATCTTTTTTTTATTTTTAAAGTATTTCCAGATAGAGAATAGGAGGAAAAAAAAAAAAAAAGTATCCAGTTCAGCCAAACCACTTTGATCCTTCATTCTGAAACTATGTAGACATGGTCTGCAAGATGCCTATAATGACATTCAGAGGGAGAAATCTGGGAAATACCACTAGGCTGATCTGTATTTTGGAAGATAATATTTCTTTATAATGAAACATGGACTATAAATTGAGGAAATGTAATTTATCGTAAATCTTGAAATACAGGCAAAATGGTGGCAGGATACAAATTCTCAGAGAATTAAGGAATATACGGCCTCTCACCTGTAGGTTACTGGTTCAAATTCTGTCAGATGAAGAGTGACAGAAAATCAGTGCAAGTCAATGACTGTGTTGTGAATTACATGTGATCAGGTAAGGAATCCAAGAGCAGACTGTGGTATGGTATAGTTCCTGATGAGGAACAGCTTGTGGCTGTAGCACAAAAGAGCCAAAAATGGACAACAACCCTTCTCTTTTACAGACTCATATTATGAAAGCCTGAATTCAAAAGCACGCACTAGGCATTATTTGCACAGTAGATTCAAAAGGTTTTTTTTTGCCTTTGAATGTTCTTTATACAGCCATACACATAAAAAATCAATGTCACCATGCACCATATTCCAGAACTCTACAGGAACTCCTCTGCAGAAATCTTTCTATGTCCAGGGAAATACATTCACATCACAAAAATATGTGCTTTAATAAATGCTATTCTCCAATTATTGTTCTTAAAAAAAAACAACAAAACAAACAAACAAAAACAAACAAAGAAAAAAAAACAAACCTATGTTGCTATTAGAAGACAGAATATCATAATATCACTTTACCAATATAAGAATGGTATTTTTGTATTAAAATTCTTGTATTACTTTTTTTTTTTTTCATTCTAAAAGTTCGTTTCCAATATACTTCAATGAGTGATTACTTACAAGTTATTTTAACTCCCAGGAACACCAGTGTGCAACTTTTAGGTGCTAGTGTTGACAGAGCTGTAGGGAAAATGTCCAGGAAAGAAATTTGCTGCTGCAGTAAATCACATCACTTTCTAAATTTAATTTCCCACATGGGCCAGACATTTTGAGAAAATAGAAAAGCCAACTCTACCACCTACACTGTAGATAACGTGAAGGATTCTGCTAATACCATCTGGCAGCATAGTTAAAAAGTTAAATCATTCAAGTCATCAGAATGTAAATGGCATGTTTTTGGAACAGATATAAGTAGTTCCCAAACTAAATAAAATTAATAAGTTAGAGGATAAAAAACAATCCAGAAGAATACAGCGATAATATCAATGCTTTTATTCATACTGTATGTATTACTGTCCATTTCTTATTTTCACTTGTAACTGCATTCAGATTTTTGTTTCAGAACCTCAATCATAGCTAATATAACACAGCCTTCCACAAACTTTACTTAAGGTAACATTCTGTGTATTTATAAAAACATCAGACATCTACCAAGTGAAAACCTTTGGATTTTTACTTGTAGTTATTCAACTCATTTTTAATAGATCTATTTCTTCTAACTAAAGTACGTAGCTATTCAGCAATCTTTATTTTCTTATAGCTTGAAGACAAATCTACAAGTAAATCACTGCTTTACTTTATGGTCAGACACAACTGATTCTGCTGTGGCTGAGCTGTTTTTATTCTTAAAACTTTCAGTAAGCTGGTGCTGAGGAGTACTTGAAACATATTTAAAAAAGGATACCCTGCCTACTCATACCTCCATCCATCCCCCCAGTACTAGTGTGGTTTTTTTTCTGCGCAAAAGAGCAATTTCTCATACCCTCTGAATTCTAAGTGTGCATTCTTAGCAAAACATCTCGTCAAATCACCCCAAACTTTGGACATCTGTATCAATGGAAGCTGTCTCTCCAATATTGGACAATAATATTAAACACCTGCTTTTGCAGCCTACTGGATGACTACGGCAGCTTTTGACAGACAAGGACTGGAACTAAAACACCAAATTACAAACCAAGTTAATCTTGGGTGAGTTAGAGGAGATGGAAAGAGTTAAAAAAGGATACAAATGTCTGCTTATATGTAAGCAAGTGATAAATCATGGAGCACAATGTTATTTCCTGGCTTTTTTTTTTTTTTTTTTTTAATAACGTGGCTAGAGACTGATGAAATACAGGACCAGCCATAGTAAATCTGATAACTGGTTCTATCAAGCCCAGATTTCTGTCCATGCTGGAAGGAGGAAGACCATTTGTAATTCATTTCTGGCTAGAATAATGAGTTTTAGCTTACTTTTTAAGGAAAAAAGAGTAAAACAAGTTATACAGAATATACTCCTTGTCAGAGAGATGCAACAAACATTTCAGTAACTGCTGCTAACTCCAAAAACTAGAGGAGTCCCGAACAATGCACTTGGAGTGGAAATCACTGCCACATGTTAAACGTATTTAGGATGTGATGCAGAAGTCCAAGATTACTGCAAAAATTCCAAATATGTGCAGAGAAGGAGATAACCCCTAAAGAATTCCATCTCCACACAATAAAGGTGAAACTGCTCTGCTCAGGTTTCTCTGGACTGACTGTAGCCACATCTGTGTTGCTATTCCCATCACCAGTTTCACACACAGCTGCACCAAAACCTAAATGCAAGGGGAATCAGAGGACCCATCTGTGTTTAGCATAATATCGCCGTGGGCACTGGAGTGGCAAACATGCAAATGAGCTGATTAATCAGGAGGTAATTATGCTTGGGTAACTCTTTCTGTTACAGGAATGCTTTGATAGCAAGATTAGGTATTATACATTGGAGCAGTTCATAGGAGAGAATGTTCCAGCATCTTGGGAGACATTTTGAAGTCCTTTACAAGCCTATTTCCTGTAATATTTAAATGAATGTTGCATTTATGAGAATAGGTTTGTATGTCATTAACAAAGCAAATCTTGACAGTGAGAAGCAAGTCCATAAAATATTGATTTCCAAGATAAAATATCTACATGGCACTTTTCAACTGAAATAATTCCCCAGCACAGAGTAAAACCCATTTACTAATTTCCTTAACTGATTCTCAGATTTTTCCATTTCTTAGGACTGTGCTTCTGCAAAAAGGAGCAAGCACCACTAAGCAAGATGGCCTGAGCATAGTCACTGACTATGCAAAAAGTCATGGCTTTGAATTCAGGTGAGCTCAGGCAATAGACAAAAAAATCTATAGCAGAAGAAGACGCAAATTGTCTACCTGGAGCACAGGTGTAAGGGAGCGACAGATTCAGCTTTGAGAGAGGTTATTCTAGAGGATGTTCAATGGTAGCAATCAAGGAAAGCTATCCCAGTATGAGATAAGTCAAGTCTGGATTACTGCTTTTCTTACATTCTCAGCACTTGCCTCTGAAAACAGAATGAATTGCTGGAGCTGGGCACGTTTTGTGATGGTACTGAATGCTAGTGTATTCACCACTGCATGTTCTTGTATTGCTCTCAAGTGTTCAGAATACAGCCAACATTTTAATATTCACTTCCATATACTGTTTAAGTCCCTGCATGCTTACATGTATGCACATCCTACATGTGATTTCCAGAGGAGGTGGTCACTGACACCCAGGGTCAGCAGAAACAACATTCATGCCTGAGCTAATTAATGATAGAAGCTCTTCAGTGTTTAGCTGCACTGATAACCACAAATCTCCATGGACTCAAGGCTGTGCTATCTCTATCAGTTGGGGTTACTTCACCTGCTGAGAAAATTCAGTACGCTCAAGTGAAAATACCCATGGCTCTATGCAGAACCAGCAACAAGGGTGGGTCAGCAATGCCTGCTCTGGCTGCTGCACCAGACAGGCCATAGGCACTGCACAGTGATGTCACCGTGATGACACATGGGCACCATGGTGATGTTTGAACCTCTCTCCCTGGAACCCCTAAACAGTTCTGTGGGATTTCTCTTGCCAGCTGGCAGGGCAAAGGGTAGCTCCCTGCAGAACTGGCTGTGAGCACAAACCACATTCTGCTGAGACAGTAGACATTGAAAGCGAGCTGTACGCAGCAGGAACTTCTGGTTCTGATCCAGAGGGTTCAGCTGAGTCCCCAGGCTCTCCTTATCTTCCAGGTAAGAATAAAGGAACTGCATGGGGATCAAAAATGGATGAAAAAGATGTCCTAACTCATCCTGATGAGGAGGAAATCAAATGTATAATTCATGTTTCTTACAAGGAGTGCACACGCAGAGGCACTATTATCTCTGCAGCCCTCTCTTTTCCTGAGAAACTCTGGGTACTGGTCGAAAGTCACCAATTTAAGAGCATTTGGTGGGGTCAGAATGGAAGCTGCATTGTAATTGACCAAGAAATGTTTCAGATCGAAGTACTGGGAAAGAAAGAATCTTTGAGAGTGTTTGGGACAGAAAGCATGAAAAGCTTTATTTGTCAACTTAATGGGTACGGATTCATAAAAACGCAGCGTGACTCCAAAAGATCTCCCTCGCTTCCCGAGTTTCTGGCAGAGGAAGAGACATTTGCAGCTCACAGGAAGGTACATCAGTTGCTCCACACACAAATCAACTCTCATAATATTCTCGTGGAAGAGATGGAGGGTCCAATGAAATAAGCCTTGGTAACAGAGGAGATGAGGATGACAGGAAATGTTCTGATCCTAATTTATTCCTCTGGCTGTTTGCAGGAATTTTAGAGGTAGCACTGCTGTGTACTAGAAATGTGGGAAAAATATATTTGGGTTTTATCAGTTTTTAGTCTGAACACAAGGAATGGAAAGATAAATACATGAGGGTATGATGAGTCTATTTATTTCAACTTATCTTACTTTAGTCAGTCTAAGTTGTAAGTTTAAACTGACCTGTTTGTCTTTAGCTAAGTTTCTGTACCTTGCTGTCTTTCAGTCCCAGACTGATCACAACTTTTCTCCTCTGTATTTTCAGTTACTTTGCTACTAGAACCCATACTTCAGGAAAGATCACCCAGAGCTACTGGAACTCTGCAAGCACAGAGTTGCCCAAAAGAGAAGAGCTGTGGCTGCCCTCAACCCACAGGAAGAGCTGAACAAGGGCCCCCCAAGGAGCAGCTCAGACACCCAGCCCATGGAGGGAATGGGTTCTGGGCCAGAGAGGAGCCTGCTAACAGCAGATCCAGAAGCAGGCACACAGACAGTGCCATCCATGGGGCCTCCACCTTAGCACAGCACCCTAGCATGGAACCCACTGCACAGAGCAGGAACATCAGCATCCACTCATAGGTTTATAACTTCGTAATTCATAGACAGATGTTTCTGAAAATAGGATGTTTGAATAACAAACCTTTTCTCTTGTCGTGTCCTTTCCATTCACTGAGGTAAAATCTCAGATCAAATTTTTATTTGTCTTCAAAAAGAAGTAGAAACAATGGTTCTCTAACATAAAGTTAACAGTTTTCTGTAACAGTGAAGCCCTAGACCCTTAGCCATAGAGAGTAAAAGACTGGATGATATTTGCATGCTACATGCACTGAGAATGCTCTTCCTAATGATGACTTTGGAGGGAAAGCAGAGACTAAAAGCAGCATTTTAATTACTGAAGACTCAGAAAGAGAATGCCACTTTCATAGGATGACTGCTCACAAGATGTTGCTCTATACTGCCAGGCAATAATAACTCTTGGTTTAATTTCTTGGCTAACATTTACCAAAGGTCTGAGAAACCAAATGCTTTGGAGATGCCTGCTCTGAAAAATCAGAGAACACTGTTCAGAAGACCTAGATAGATCTTTCCTGTTACAGAAACGTTATAATTGATATAAATTTGACAATTGTCTAAATTTTAAAATCTCCTTTTCTTAACATCCTAAACCCTATACATTGTACCAAGAAGGCAGTGCAAGAAATAATTGAAGACAGCGCAAGGCAGCACTGCCACAGCCTGACTGCTGCCCTGGTTCCCTCCATAATAGAATTGCTTAGGTTGGAAAAGACCTTCAAGATCATCCAGTCCAACTGCAGCCTAACCATACCACCCTAACTCTGCCAACCCTCCACTAGATCATGTCCCTGAGCACCACATCCAAACAGTTTTTAAACACATCCAGGGATGGTGACTCAAACACCTCCCTGGTGAGCCTGTTCCAGTGCTTAACAACTCTGCTTCATGAAAAGCTGGTGATGAGCTGGATCTTTGCACTCTAATGAGCTCCCTTCTATTCAGAAACTTTTCAGCTGTTTCACCTGGGTGTATAAGCATTAGCTTGTTTCCTATAGCATGCTACACGAACTTGAGAGCTCATGTAACACTGAAATCCAGTGTCAAATACAGAGCTTCTTTGTTAGGGAAGAGGCTTCAACTGCTCACAGCTGCTTTCTGGCACCTTCCTCTCTCTTGAAACAATACTAACATCTGTACTGACCAATGGAAAAAGAAAAGTGGCAAACAAATCTAAAAACATTCCTTAACCAAAGAAGCACTTGGGGCTGTCTATATTGTCAACTCTGATGCGCTAACGTCATTGAACTTTCTTACAATTCGCTGCAATTCCCTAACAACCCAAACCAAATTGCAACTTAAATAAGTCAGCTGACTTCTGTATATGAAACAATACTGGACAACTGCTTTAATATTTCTGCTTAGTAGACCTCTTGAGATGTGTTAAAGAAACTCAAACAACTGTATTATTTTGTGGCATGATGAAAAACCAAGAAACCTGCAGTGTACCAACACTTGGATTTTTTTCTACTTCTTGCACAGTGAGATGTGTCACTGAATAGGCCAGTAATGTGGAGCCTAGACTTTTCTTTTACACTGAGTATCCAAAGTGGATTGAGTGCATCAAACGCCAGGTGTTATTGAAATAAAACCTTCATGTCTTAACTTCTAAACCAGAGAAAACGTAATGTATAGAAAAGACAGGAAAGCAACGTATAAAAATAACTGACACCCCTTACCCTCTTTGGCTTTGCATATGTGCCTTAGACCTTTGTTTCATGAACTCTGTGACTTGTTTAGTAAAGCCATTCTGCCTGGCCTGCGGTGATCTCTGGGAGCTTCTGTCCCCACAGTTGGCTTTAATTGATTCTTTTTTCTGCTTATCCTTTTCCTGCCACCCATCATTTGTAAAACATTCTTTTCATTCAAATAATAACACCTTGTGAACAAAAGCAAGTAAGGTAATTATTGTTCATCAAATTCCTGAAACAAGAAATATCACCAGTGGAAACCCTTGCATGATTTGAAATCTCAGCAGAAATGTGTTAAAAAATAACCCCCAAAGTAAGATGAACTAAGGAATGAAAGACAGTTAAATTATCATATTAAGTAGTACTCCATAACCATTAATTTTGCCTAAAGTGGGTTACAGGTAACACACATTTGTATGTAAAATACCAGTAGCACACGTTTTGTATTATAAATTTTTGATACAGCTTTAGATAGCAGAAGCATCCCATTGCATTAATAAATCTAAAAATGAGGCTACTGTCCCAGAGCTTTACACCGGCAAAGCCAGGATTTTTTTATTTTTTTATTTTTTATTTTTTAATACTAAGAAAAATCAGTAGGGCATGTACAAAGATTTGACTTAACACGTCTGACAAGATTCAGCAATTAATGAGTTCTCACTGTTTCAAAGTAGCAAGTTTGCCAAAAGGATAAAAGTCAGCACAGTGGCAAGACATCCAAGAAAATACAAGGCTTATGTATTACCTTTCTTTTCAGTGACCATGTATAAATTATGCTACTTTTATTATATGAAGCATTAAATGAATCCTTTATTCAGACATAGCTGCAGATTAATTATGAATACAGTAATTCATTGCACATTCCTTAGGTTTTCAAATCTCCTAAAAATAATAATGATGTGATTAAAATGACTATAAAATAACATAATTAAACCTTTTAGGTGATCTTTAGAAGCTTCACTAAAGTACTCTGCAAGCACTTAAGGCATGAGTATGTGCCTGAAAAGCATACTAAAATGTACTATTTTATTTATTTATTTATTTTCTTTTTAAGAAAACCTCTAAAAATTTCTGCTATTTTATTTTGATTCCATCATATGTACCTTTCATCAGATATATTTGGAGCAGATAGAAATATAACGCTTACATAAAAAACATCAAGGACTCAGCAACGCTTATTGCGTTCCAACAAGAGTACAATTACAACAAATTTCTGAAAACAGAAAAAAAATGTCATTATTGTTAACCTAAATAAAGAGCTGCCAGGCTGTAAGGAGTTATTATGAAAATTATAATGAGCAAACTTCAGGAACAACCGGATTGCTTAATATTTGCTAATTATTCTGAAATTATGTGGAAATGGAATGAAAGCCTCATCACCATAATGGCCCATGGAAGGCTGCCCTCAAGTGTTTTTTTTATAAGCTTCTGATACTATGACCAAAAAGTGCTGTTGATTTGACTGTGCATTCAGCAGACCAGACAGAATGCTCTTTTACTCATGACAGAGGCCCCAGAGGAAGATCTGGCATTTGTTCACCTTCTCACACGTATTAGAGTTTAGGTCCTCCCAGTGTAACATGTTATATACTGTTTACAATGTGGAAATATGCTAATGGAAATATGTGAAATGGTCTGTACAATTCTCAGCTTGGGCAGCATCTGATGCTCAGCTGTGCCATTCATTCAGTCCAGCTGGTGAACTTCAGCAACACAGCATTCATTGTCTAAGCAAACTACATACTGAACATCTAATATCATACCATCAGTAGTATCATGGTTTTGTTTCCTCTCTTATGACTGGATTTTAATAATGAAAAACTGGAAGAAAATTCTTAGGCCATCAAGTATGGTCTCTTGGTATTATGGGCAACCGCATTTTGTAATCCCTTAAGTAAACTGATGAAGCTCTCTCAAATCCGTAATATTTTTATGACCTTCAGAGATGGAGGCAGCAAGCTATATTTATTTTGCTTTACACTGGATGAACACTTCCTAGCTTTTATTATAGCCAAAGACTTAGACTCCCAGAAACAAGCACAACAGATTTTAAGAAAACAACGTACCTAATGTATTAGACAAGAGCAGTCTTAAAGTTAGCCAAACTGTTCTGTTAGCTAAAAAAGCCTAATATCTCACTATCCTAGAATTTCTTTCAGATTGTAAACACACACCTGAATCATAGACTCATACAGAAATTTGAATTTTATTCTGTTAGACAATTGGGCCGTGCCAAGCCAGTTGCCACTACAACTAGGAATGGGACCAATCATCTAAATTTAGCTGAAAGCATTTGTGAAGTTGATCAAAGAACATACAATGAGCCACAAATCCAGTTTAATTTGACCTTATCTAATTTTTTTAATCATCCGTGCTGCATCCAGTAGGAAAAAAGATGATCTACAAACTTTGCGTAACAGCATTAGAAAAAAAGCCTAATGAAATAGGATTGATTACATCTTGATAATCCATCTGTATGTGTGCAGAATTTGAACTTGAATGTGTGTGATGCCCTCTCTCAATCAAAATATTTATATATATTTAAAATCTAGAAATCGTAGAAGATATTTCTGATGCAATGCTAAATAAGAACATAAAAAAAATAACTAGAAGTTGTGTATTTTTTTTTTTCCATGGACCATGGAAAGCTGAGAAATAATGGCAGTAGCACAAAAGACATTCATTAAATAAAGAACGGTGAATAGGACACTTGGTTATATTTTCAGATCACACTTTTGAGTTGTTTAGAAAGCTGTCTTGAGAAAAGCAAGCACTTGCTGTAGTCGCAATTGCTGAACAACAGCTTTGTTTGCGGTCTCATGAAATATTTCATATCTTGTTGTTGACACATAAGTGTCTGTGCTTTTTGTTGAAAGGCAAGCTGGAAATCAGGATTCTGGACCAGAAATTATGCAATAAAACAGAGTACAAATTATGTTTGTGGCAAGCACATGCTCAGTTTTCAGTATGTAGGATCCACTAAGGCCGTCTTAGCTGTAAGCTAATTACATATACACAATAGCCCTCTCCAAAAAGACTAACCTGGAAGAACTAAGCAGCACTAGCCTCAGCACCTGACAACTGGGGAAATGGCAGCAGAAGTCTGTGCTGTACTGGGCTGGCAAGGCCAGCTTCAGAAGAAATATTCAGAGGATCAAGCTCAGTTTTTTTGCAGAGATCATGATGTGCTGCAGACAAGAAGATATTTTCTCTGGTGGCTGTTACTGTCAATCTTTGGACTTGGTAAAACATAGTTTGGCAGCAGCAGTTACAGCACCTTTTCTGTTTATCAGTTTTTCATTGTACTTCACCTAAGACAGTCATTTACAATTCAGGCATGATGACACCATTCTAATGCAGCAATGCACATGGTCACCTTGACGTTAGACCCTTGGTTCATCCAAAACCAATAGTTAGGAGCATAGAGGAACACACTGAACAACCGGATAGAGATTTCACCTTTGTCACTGCTCTCAAATACTCCAGAAATATTTAATAACAACTAAGTTATACTAGCCTTATAGTTCTAAAGCTGTGAAAACTTCTGAAGGAAAAAAAAAAGGTTTGAAAAAAAGGACAAACAGCCAATTTGGGTCGTTTCTGCTCTTGAAATACCAGCTCCAAATTTTCTTGAGAAACACAGATATCTCACCCAGAAATCAGGCTGTATTTGTTTTGCAATTTGAGTGAGTCAGACACATAAATATTTAAGTTTTAATTCAATTGCCTTTCCTGCGGTCGATGAGTCACTACAACTCTGATATCTGAGGAGTCTCGCTAGGGGAGGTCCTGGAAATGTGTTATGGCTCCCAAGTGGGTTCCAGCCGGAAAGTCTGTGAGCTGCATGTTTAAAATGTATAAACTTATTTTCCTTTCATATACTCAAAATATATGTAATGAAGTAGAATGTGTTTGCTTCCTGGACAGCAAACAGTCTTTCAGCCAGAAAAAATGTTTACTTTGTAAACAGTATTTTCTTTTCAGAACACTGTTTTAGCAATAGATTCCATGATGAAAAACAGTTTAGGTCATAAAAGACCTGAAAGAAATAGAATCTGTAACACTACTTCTCTCTGAAGTCCTGAAATTAAACTTAGCAGAAGTTAAGTCACACTAATATGCTAAAAATACAGAGGACACTTCATACATATGGAAGATGCAAGATAATTTCAATGCCTTCAGTTAAATAGGGAGTATTAAGAATCTTTGTATGCAAAAGTATAATGAATATGAAGCTGCAAAAAGAGACTAATTAAAAACTGAAAAGCTACATTCCATGGCGTACACATTACAAATCAAGTGGGGAGGATAGTTATGACTGCAACATAAAAATAATTAATGAGAAGTTGTAAGAGAGGCACTCCCTTTCCTACAAGACACTCTAATATTCCTGTAACCTCCTTGAGTCATCTTCCCACCACTTTGCATGAAGTGTGCCATGATTTAGTGACTTCTGACCATTCCGATTTTGACTCATACGGGATAAATACAGGGCCACTACCAGAGAAGCAGATGGACACTAAGTTCAGTCCTGCCATGAATTCAGCAAAATTCATCCACAGAGATAGAAGTGAGAGACAGCTCCAAGCCAATGACAATGGCAAAGCAAAAAACAAAAAACAAACAAAAACTTAACAACCCCTGTGGCCCTGTGAGCCTTGCAGCCCCTCAGAGACTCCTGACCTTGGCTGTGAACCAGTTCAGCTACTTTGCAGATGAAAAGTAAACCCGCTGCAGATGTCCCGACACACTAAAATTCCCAGGTCTCCAGCCACAAGTTGGGGAGTCTGCGCACATGTATTCCCCATAGCCAATGCCTGACAACTCCCAGCCCTCAGAAAGAAGGTCTCCGCACCTCTCATGGGGTTGAAGCCTGAATCAGCACAACTTTGTTCCACAGCTGCAAGCATGGAAATATTAGGTGTGAGCAAACTATTATTAAATCTTTCCCTCAATAATCACGTTTTGTTATACCCTCAATCCAAATTCTACACTCGTACATGAAATGCAAGGGTTTGCAAATAACTACATACTGACACCCAAAACAGAAAAAAAACCTTTTTGTTTCAACTTCATGAGCACTGTGAATCTAGAATGAGTGTTTACATTAAGTCCCAGGTCTCCATACATTGGTTGGTAGGTCTTATGGCAGATTGGATCCACCATTAGTGACATCTATTAAAGAAAACACTATTCTCACCCATCAGTGGGACAGGAAAGATAGCAAAGGATAGAAATCCAAAGGAAACCTACCTTTACAGTATGCTAAAAGACTCTTAAATGTATGTAGCAAATTTTGTCCATACAATCTTTTTTTTTTCTTCTCTACTGCCAGCCTGTATTAATGAGGTGGTGGATATAGAGGGAAATGACACACTGCCTACATATGTAATTTCAGAATAAGGGTTCCAGTAAGGACTCTAAACATAAAGTCCTCCACATACTTCAATTTAAACCCATCAGCTCTCTTCTCTAATGGTTGTTATACTGGATTTTTTTCTCCATTTTGCCATAAGGATATTGATTTCCTGGATGCTGAATTAGTCTTATAAGCTGAATTAGTCTTATAAGACATATTTTTCTTAACCATTGCATCCACCTTCAAAATATTTTTTCTTTCTTTCTTTCTTTCTTTCTTTCTTTCTTTCTTTCTTTCTTTCTTTCTTTCTTTCTTTCTTTCTTTCTTTCTTTCTTCCTTTCTTCCTTTCTCTCTTCCTTTCTCTCTTTCTTCCTCTCTTTCTTCCTCTCTTTCTTTCTCTCTTTCTCTCTTTCTTTCTTTTCCCCTCCCCCCCCAAGACATTGACATGGGGCCGCTTTCCTGAAGCTACCTTGAATGTAGGGATTTTGAGAAGGGAGAATACGTGCCATGAGTTATTTCATGGACACTGAACGGCAGCACATCATCAGTGCCTCAAAATTCGCAGTTAACTGTAGGTGCTGTGGAGCTGTTTTTTATCATTGGTGTCAAATTCACAAGAAAATCACCACAGAATGACTTTAATGTTGGCTATAGTTTTCAGTTCTGGAAAGTATCAGAGCGATGCAAAGCAACGGATCTCTTTCCACATACAGGAATTCATCTTCAAAAGATGGAGCTACAATGGATGATGAGCTTTAGTTCACAAACAATAAGGATATCACTGAACCACAAAATGCTTTTTTTCTTTGCATGTCGCATAAATAATATAAAATGGACTTTTAAAGAAAATAATCAGTTCATGCTTTTTTTTTTTTTTTTTTTTTTTGCTGACTCATTGCTTAGACCTCAAAGGGGACTTTGGCCACTACAGACTGAAGAAAGGAATTTATACCGTATCATCACTCAGGACCTATAAGGACACATCCGCTTGTCCACAGTGTTCATACAAAATAAAACACTTCGCTTCAGATAATTGTGACCTATTCTGTTACTCCCTCTAAATAACTTTTATTCATTAGAAATACAGATCTACAGTATAATCACATATAAGTTAGCATTAAAAACTACAGATACCGTCAAATTTACAACAGTAACTAATTTCTTAAGTAAATATTTATAATAAAATGGTTGCAAAAAAAGTATCTGGATGTGACTTATTACCACCCTAGCAAGTGTAGGGATTTTAAATGCAGTAATTTGGCAAGATTTGACATACAGTAGTTGTATTTTCCCAAAGGGAGAGCCAAAATCTGGCCAGATCTGTCTTGGTTTTGTAAGTGTGCCAAATACGACACAGAATAGATGTGATTAATTATCTGAAGAATTATATATACATGTGTTTCCATTAAATAGTCACAGTCTGCCCTATACAAATTATTCCAACAGCAGCCATCTCACTGAGCAGTATGAAATGAAGGAACACAGAAAAACATCACAGGGGCAATGTGGTTCCACCAGGTACTAAACATAAAAATAATAATAACAAAAAATCCTAACTGGCTTTCACTTCCCTTTGCTTCTCTTTCTAGAGATTTCTAAATCACTTTCTTGCTCAGATTCTCCTTACTTTATCCATGGCACAAAACTGTACCAAAGCATTTATGATTTACAAAACTAATTCATGGTTTTCAAACCAATGTCTATATGATTTACAAAAATACATAGCCATTGGTTTGAAAATTAAATAACAAAATTTCAACTTCTGAAACAAATTCTAAATATGTAAGAAGTGAATTAATATTAACAATGTCAAGTAATAAATGTGTGTTTCAAAAACTTACTAGGAATTCCGCATTTTAGTGGGCAGCTCCCTTCGAAGATGCTCATTCTTTTAAAATTTCCTTCCAACTACAGTAACAGGATTTATCATTTTAAATTCTTGTACAAGGGGTACAATAGCTTTCCAAACTGAGCCATAGGCATATGGTCACAGAAAATCAAAGTCATTACAACTGAAATGCAGTTTAAAGATTATATGTTAGAAGATAAGATAAAGCACACACACAAAAATGTACTATGTATGTGCGTTATCAGATGATAATTCTCAATTAAGCTTGAGCAAAACAGCGTTTCATACACCTTACAGGGCAACCTCCACATTCTTGTGACTACAAAGGAATTCTAGAATTCCTTAGGTACAGTTCTGACTTTTGTGCCTTGGAGAAGATAGAAAACAATTGCTTTACGGTTAATCACTGAAGTCTTTAGAAGGCCTTGCTGGAGAAACTGCTACTGCCATCTGTAGTGAAACTGTATAGGCATAACTAAAATGGAGCACAAGATATTATTCCCTTTTAAACTCAGACCTGCTGGAATAATTCCTGTGAACAGCCACCTGCTCCTATAAGCCATTTGTTCCTTTGTAAAATAGATGGTAGCTCCATCTAAGCTTCTGAATGAGAAATTCATTACACTAGCCAGCTATTCATGCAGTCACCCCATTGTGTTAATTATGTATCTTGCTACATTTCAAAATAATTTGTGAGAGAGTGTCATTCAGATGCCATCCCTCCAAACTGATACAATTAAAATACTCAAACTGCAAGGCAAGTGAATGCAAGAGAATGGTATTATAAAGATAGATTTTTTAAATTTTCCACATTCTTTTGAACTATACATTATCTTAGCAGCCATGACTGTCAGGAATTTTCATACTTCATGCTATTATACCAGTCTGATCAACATCTCCAAAGCCAAAGCTTAGCTGTGTTTTTATTATTTTTATTATTATTTTTTCCCCCCAAGCTAATGGCATCATTGTACCACTTGGAGACACAACTAGTCACTTCCATCAGATGTTGTGATGACCCTGAGGATCCAGACTTCAGCTGTTGCCATGCTGAATTGCTATGGCTCCTCTCATAGGGCCACATTTAATGAGGTCATACTCCAAAGCAGAAAAACAAACCTGAAAGTGTTTTATTGTATATCTCATACAATGATTTTTTTTTTCCTTCTGGATATGTAATTGATAAATTAGATAATTAGAAATTAAAATAAGATGGAATATTCTGGCCACATGCTACAAACAGACACCATGTGATATACATCTACATTAGGGGATTACATTAGGGGAAAGTACAAAGAGTAAACTAGCAGGAAGAGGTGTAGTCTGTATCTACAAGGGTAATCCTTGTCTGCTGTAGAATCCTGCTGGGACTGCGGACCAGAAGTGAAACCCAGTACTTTCTACCAGTCCCAAATGCACCACAGGATCTGGAAATGTGGCTGGGTCTCAGTGCCAACTGTTGGCACTCACTGCACTGCACTGCACTGCACTGCACATGTGCCAAAAACAGTTCAACACCAATGTAGGAAGAGAAAGTATGACTTTGTGTCACAAGTCAAATGAAAGTAAAATTCAAAATTGCATGATAGCCAGATCCAGTAAAACAGAATCTTAACCATGTCCCAACTGTAAATACAAATCTGTTTCCCTCAATTTAGAAAGTCTCAAATATTTGAATGTCCATTTTGTACAGTTTCTAAACACATATAGTCCCCCAATGCCCTTCTATTAACATTGTAAACTTGCTTTTTACCCTAGCACTTTGTTCCTAGGAGTTAACCCCAAACAAAAGATAAAGTAATAGAGGAAATATCTCTTCATGAAGAATGCTCAGCTATTTTCTGCTCATGTGGCATTTCCTTCCAAGGGGCAGAACTAAAAAAGATAGAAAGGAAAAAAAAAAAAAAAAAAAAAAAAAAAGGTACCTTTTAATCACCAAAACGCGGATAGTAAATCAAAGCTATGAATTCAGTAGTGCATCTTTGAAAATGTAATTTAATGCAATGGATAGATTTGATGCTAGAAATACATCATGTGCGTTTGATGTCTGTGATGTGAAATATGTGTTTTCAACCCTGCTGACTGTGGCCTTCCTGTCACCTCTTACGGAAAAGAGTAGTTTTAATCTTTTTCAGCTTTTGCTATTTCTATTGTGTGCTCTGAGTAAGGAGGTGAACATTCAGTCCCAGCTGGTTACCAAATCACATCCATCAGATAATTTTTTAAGTAGTAACAATGACACTTTTTTATTAAACAGTAGGTAGTATATATCTTCACTATTAATTTTTTAATCCTCAGATATCGTTCTTTTCTCTGTCCCTAGATTTTTAGGTGAATTTATTTCTAGATACTAGTTTTAATACTTGAAAGTGCAATGGAAGTGAATTAGAAAACCTTCTTTAGCCACAAAGGTAAGCCCTTCTGTAAAGATCTTTCATTTCTGATCCTGCTCCCAGGCAACAGCCTTACACCTAACAACACCCAGAGCCATGCCACACGGAGTTCGCTTCACTTGCACTTGTAACAAATACCACACAGAATCTCTTGCGTGGTGGCAAACCAGGGACTGGGAAACGTGGGTACAACTCCTCCTGCTTTGGGAGTGGCTGGTTGCCAGAACAGCCATGTTGCATTGCTTTCTGTTGGACTCAAGTACATACAGATTCCAAGACTAAAATTAAAGCCCTTTCCCAGTCACCATCTTTATTAGTTTAATTCCTTTGTTGTTGTTGTTGTTGTTGTTGTTGTTCAAAAACTGAATGAAAGAAGAAAAGATTATCAAGTCACCTCTAATTAGCTGCATGAGCCGTTTCTGACACTGCCATATATCTTTTTTACATTTAGGATGTCACCTTGGTGAACTCACCCTTCTTACACACACACAGTGACTACCACTTCCCTATTTAAGTTGTCAAGCATTCATTCGGGAATACACACATCACTATTATGCAACAGTCCCAAAATGATGCCCCACAAAAGGAAGCCTGTAATACTGGTATCCCTCAGTAGCCCTGCTCTGCAGGGGCTTGATGGAAACCAGGAGGACAGGCAACATGCTTATGCTTTGCCACATCACATTGATAAAAACCACAACTTTGGGGAGGGAAGTAAGATATGTGAGCTAATTCAGTACTCACTTCAAACATCCTTAGTATGAAAAGCAGGAGATGTGCTTTATCTTCTCCTCAGCATATGAATAAGCAACAAAACTCTACTCTTCTCCAGGAACAAAAAATACATTTCAATACATTTCAACCAAAAAGTTTCTAAATTATTTTTTTTCATTGATCACATCTCTACAGCTGAGATAAATAAGGGATAGAATATAGATAGAATCAGCTAACAGTGAGAAACGCTCTAAGGACACCTTCTCCTCCCCAGTAAACGGTAAGACCACCATGACTGGGGATTAGCATGATGACATGAAGAATAAAGACCCAATTCTTCTGTTCCTCCTTGAAAAAGCACTTTGCTTCTAAATCAGATCTTCAAGTGTGAGTATTGACGCTTTCTCTGTTTTATCAATAAGGCATGCATGTTTGTCAAATGCTATGGGTTGAAAAACCATTAAAGTGCATTAACATAGACACATCTGTTTTTTGGTATGCATGACTTGAAGTGAACCCCACTTCATGCACTGGCACTTTACTTTTACACAGATATGCACACACATCCACCTCTTTCTAAAGTATTTTTCACAGGTTTGTGTGTTTGCATTTAGTTAAGAACAATGGAAGCAAAACATTTCCAGTGATCTGTGTAATAATCTCCTTAGACATTCTTTCTGAAACACATTATCTCAAAAGGAAGCATGGATTTTGCTTTGCGCTTTCGTTTATTTTTTCCTTTCTATCTTGCTTTTTTTCTGAGATCACATTAACTGTCACTTATATACACAATTCTAGTTATATTTTGTTTATGGCTTTTCAGCAGCTCTGTAATCCTAGAGGATGAAAATATTTTCCATTTGCCACAGTGACACGTGCTGTGCAGAGAAAATATGGACAGCTGCAGGCTTCCCTAATAATGGAATCAGGTAACACAGTGTGCAGGATTTTAGTTTATCATTTTTCCTTAATGGAAAATGCAGATCTTCTGCTTAGACATCTCAAGTGAGAATCTACGCAGACCATGACACTCTGAATCAGAAGCATGTGCTCCAAAATAAGTAGTATCTACACTGCCTTGCAGAGGGATTGTCACCAATATTGATTCAGCCTGTTTTAACCATCTTCTTCTGAAAGAGACTTGCAGGCTTTAAACTAGACATACGTGATGTATGCAAGTTCAGTTCTTTGCAAACAAAAACCTCTTCAGAAAGAAAAAGCAGTCTGCAGATCAATGAAATGGAGGTGGTGAGTTGCCATTCCCTTACTGGGGAACTTTCAATATACGTCAGTGATACATTAAGTCCATAAAAAATAAAATATCATTATTTAAGGTGTTTATTTTAGCTTGGCTATGAGAGGCATTTGTGACCTTACAGAAGTACTTCATTGGAGGTCATTATTTAGACTAAATTCCAGATACAGAAAACAAAGAGCTCTATTCATAACAACTAAGACAGCAAGGTATTCACAAGAGAAATGAGCAAGAATTTAAAAATGTAGACTAAATAGGACTGTGATTCAATAGAGGTCCCAACCCAGGAATGCACCCCTCTAAAACTAACTTTTTAAGCACATACTTATTTTCACTCTAAGTAGCGGTGAATTCAATAAAATTTGATATATACTTTAAAATGCTATCTTGATCTGCAGCCTGGGATTCCTCTCTTCCCCTTAAACAAAAATTCCTTGATTACAGATATGAGAGACTTTAATAGAGAACAAAATAACCTACTACAACATCTTCTTTAACAATCACAACTATTATGAATATCTTCTTCATGGCTCAAACTTAGAGTTCTTCCTAGTGAATGGCTAGAAGCATGCAGGTTAAAGGGATGTGACTTACAAGCAACATGGAGTCATTGAACCAGCATGAAATGAATAAGTCAAAAAGGGAACTTCTATTCCCCTGGTATGCTGCAGAAACACAGCCTGCAATACCTGGAGATATGGATGAGTAAATCATTTTTTAATCAATCTTTCTATCTTTTCAGCAATCAATCCCACTGAAAATACCAAGCACAAAGAATAAGTAATATTGATGCAATAAAACCATTCTTTTATGAAGGATACATCAGTTTTTCCTGAGGAATACATATGCATCACTTCTAGCAAAAATATCAGGTGATCTCAGCACTATTCACGTATTTGAAGATATCAGCTTATACCCTCCAAACTAACAGAAGAAAGGACAGAAACAGTAGAAAAGCAATGATCTTTTGAATGAATACATGGCCTTTTGCAGAAGGTATAAAATGGCATCTCAGTAAATGCCAAATCAAAAAAAGCTAGCCTAGCTTTGAAATAAATAAATTCTGTCATTAAAATATTATTATGGAAGACTTTCAACAAATAACTTTTTGTCAGGAAATGTCACTGATATACAATGGGAAACTTTTGGCCTCTTAAGTTGCTTTCTGCTTTCCCTAACTGTTGAACACAGAGGCTGAAAGGAATTATGAAGACAGAAAATTCTTTTCACTTTTACAGAGATGGCAAAATAAACTGTAAGCAACCCTTCAGAAATGTAAATCCCAGAAGTATCTACATGTACTGTTCAGAAGCATTTAGACCATTTAAAAACCACTGCATTAACAACACGTTTCTCCTTCCTTCTCCTTCCTCATGGACAAAATTGATTCCATTTAAGCAAAGTTAGCTTTATTTAAAAGCATAGACTTTTTTTTTTTTTTTTTTTTTTTTTCTCCTTTAACAGCAGTATGCCTTCTGTATTTTCTTTCAAATTTGGTGTATATGTTTTATTAGTATATTGCACTGTACGGTATGAAGTTGTAGCAGATCACCCGATCCTGCTGGATCTTTGTGCATCATAATACCCTCTGAAAAGATGTGAATCCGGTAAAGAAGGGAGAATTTCAGTTTCTAAAATGAATCCCAACAGGAAATTGAAAAACATTTTTCTTGCATTGAAGAGAGCAAAAAACTCTTTGCAACAGCTGGGATGTAGACAGGAATATACACTGACTTGTATATTCTTTATCTAATACATAATCATTTTGTTGTGACAGGCACAAGTCCACTTACCAATGTTTCTAGGACTCTTAATGTCTTGTAAAGTTAAAAACGGGCTTATTCAGAGCTGAGGAAACTCTTGACATCTTACCAATATTTCCAAAACTGTAAATATTGATTTTGAGCAATCCTCTCAGGATTTTTTTTTTTTTTATTTTTTTTTTAACAGTTCAAAATTCTGATAACAGTACTTCTATAAAAATGCATTTTGAAAGGCAACCTTGTTTAACAGCAATATTTGGTAACTTGGAATTATGTGTGTCAAACAACTTCTTCAGGGAAAGCACGCATAAGAAATTAATAAAATACATGCTTGAAGTGCAGTACGCTAGAGTATAAGGAACAAACAATGTTACCACATTTACAACAGAGCGCTTATATTACAATTCCATCTGAATTATCTCAAATCTATTAACTTCTTTGAAACAAACCCTACAACTCAACTGGACCTGGTCTTTGCATTACTCTACTGACATTGTCATAGAATGGGATCATGCTTAGACAGTCTATTTCAAGGAAGGACCAAAGCCTACAAGGGGTGAGCCAGTCAACTGTAGGCTGTTTTCCATTGTTGGAACATTTTCTGAAGATTCAAGATTCAGAATCAGAAGGAATTTATTTCTACCTTTGAAAACAGAGAAAAAAAAAAATCAAACCAATGCTTATCATTATCCCATTCTGATAGAGATTTATACAGAAAATGCCGTATCCAAAAGGAAAACTGTAGTGGAAAATTAGACTCCCAGACGCACAGGAACACAGGGAGCTGAAAAGCATGAAACTCATTCAAAAACAAATTTCACTGCACATCAAAAATTTACAGAGTAATTGAAAAATCTTTAATCCCAGCTTGCAGTTATTTCTCTACTCTGTGAAGTATGAATTATTGTAGCAAATGGCACTAATTTTAGCCATGAATCATATTTTGCTCTCATGTTCAGGAAGCCACAAAGATTTCATTTTCCTCCTACACTGGCATGTAGTACTACAGAATATAGATTCAGATTTCCAGATATCACTGTATCTATTATACTTGCTAACAGGATTAGCTAGCATTAGACTGGCATCCACGGGAAGCGTGATACTCGGTTAGACCTGAGGGATTCTCTCGGGAGGCAAAAGGTCTAAGTTGAGGCATGCACGATTTCAAAGCAATTCTTGGTGCAATTAACTGCTTGACCTGCAAGATGAACAAGCATATTATTTAATTAATTGTCCTGCTTTTTTAAGCCATGCTGTTCATTTTTCTCATAAGTGTGTGATAATGTACTGCCACCAGTTTTTATGGAGATGATCAAGGAAATTATACTTTAAGGTGCTTGGTGATGAATCAGGACTGTATTTCATGATGCCCTCAATCTCTTCCATCAGCTCTGCTAATGTGATATCCATATGAGTGTATGTGTATGTGAAATAAAAACTCGATATATTGCTGTAAAGATGGAAAAAATAGTACTTCTCTTTCTTAGAGAGGTTCTATATTGTTTTGCCTCCTAAATAACATGGGTAGAAAAAATGAAAAGTAAAGAGATGTAAAACTTATTTATACAGCAAGATATGAAAAACCCAATAATAATATAGTAAAAATAGTTCCTTTTACTTTTGGATAACATCAAATATAGTCTATGATAACACCTGCGCAAATCTGGCCTGCAAGCTGGAAGAAAAATCAATTCTTTTTCTCCCCATACAATTAGATATTGGGATATTTTTCCATGGATACATACAGAAGTGACTAACAGTTCTCTGAAGTTGTTATCTGCTTTGAAGTAAAATTTGTCTTTTCCAGGTTAGTGGACAGAAGATGCATTTGCATATCTATTCACTAATGTACAGTATACACATGGAAGCACATATGCTGTAATAATTGGAAACAGTTGCTTTTAAAAAATAATGGTCATGGAACAAAAGAAAAGATTGTCTTATCCATGCTTTGATGCATCAAAGCTTCTTGTTTGCAACTGTTCCTTCATGCAATGTATTCACAAGAAGACTTTCATTTTGATAGCCAAGCTTGTGTATGTTTTATTAGTGTTTTGGTGAATTCTTCAACACCTTAAGGAGAATCATCCTAAAAATTCTGATGTTTTAGTAAGATCTAGGGATCTTTGCTAATAAGAAGCTAAAGTTTTTAATAAACAAATGGTAACCAGAGGGTCTCAATGTTATGTCAAAAGTTCTAGGCATCTCTGTATTATATACATTATACATATTAACTTATCGTGAGATTTCACATTATTTTTATGTAGTTTTTTTTTCTTTTTTAATCTGATTCATCCATCTCATTTAACAAAGGCCAGGACTCAGAAGTGGCTGCTTCTTCATATTCAGCTTTTAGTCCTTCTTGGACTATACTGTTGTACTGCTGTTCTTCAATAAACTTATAAAATAATTAGTTCATGCCACCTATATGAAGACCACTATAAATAAAATGTAACTGAAATAGTATTTAAACAATTAGGGAAACTAATGTCTTTACATGACCAAGCTAAGCATACAAAATTTATGGCTGCTTGATGTTCCCTTCCCTAATTATCCCAAGAGGGAAGGCATAGACCCAGCTGCACTTTGATTTAGTCACTTAGAACCAGCTATAGCTTTTTTTTTTTTCTTCCCCCCCACCCCCCCCCTCCATTTTTTCCCCCTAAAATAGCCACACCTTTGTATAATTTGGATGGTAACCGATGAAACAGATTTCTCCCTTTATTTTCAAAAATGTGTACATTTATAGAACTGTATAAGTAGCAGAATATTCATATAAAGGATCAAGTAATAATTTCTTCTAACAACTTGTTTTGTCTAAATGATTTCTCTTTGATTAATAATTTTCAATGTGTTGCAAGTATTCTTGCTTTTAACAGCTGATGAAATTGTAGCATATTTTCAGAATGACTTAAGAATTTACTAAAAGTAATATATTTGAGACTAGGGCAAGTAACATGAATTTAAACAGAAATATAGTAGAAATTGGGCAGGGAGTTATAGCTAGAGGGATGAATGGGAGTGTTTTAGCCTTTAGAGATGAAGTAAGGCAGTCTTTGCATCTGTTTTGGTCTCAGAACTATTCTTCCTTACAGCAAGAGATTTGCTATTAAAAGTGTTTTACTCTTCTCAATACTTCTCATTTACAGAGTGTTAAAAACTTTCTGTGACCTTATCAAGTCTCCACTTGCTCACATTCACCTCTGCTCTGAAAAGTACCAACAAGAGTTCTCTCTTTAATTCCCTAATATAATTAAGTTAAGCTTGAAGCAACTCTTCTGTTCTGTGATTAGCTTGAAGTTTGCTGTTTCTGACCTTGGTGCCTGAGAGCCAAGAAATCTGTACTTTCCAACTGTGTCACCTAGTCTAATAAAGAATGTAAGAATCCCCAATAAGCTTTGTCCCTAGAGCCAAAACTCTCACCCAGTTCCAAGTGATTTATAAGAACATGTAATTTTTGAAAGTGGAGCCCTTCATATGCTCTGATGCTTTGAAAGTAATTTAATTATCCAGAAAAAAAACCCTTCCATAGTGAAATTGTCATGGAAACTTAGACACATTGAGACTTGAGAGAACTAGTCCAGGAACATGTAAATAATACAGGGAAAAACAAAACAAAACCAACCGACCAAATAAACAAACAAAAAACAGAAGGTTCCTGTATAGGTGACTTTTCCATATTGACAAGGCAGATTTCTCCGTAATTACATTTGAAGGACATAGTAGAAGTGGTATCTCCAACCACAAAGCACCCTCCATTTGCTCAGTAAGTCCAAATGTTTTTCTTCTCCATCTCACTTTGATCATGTATGCTTGACCACAGGACCTACTGATGTTGGAGGAGATTAGAAATCATCAGACAACCACTCCCTTTCCCTTCAGTAATCAAGTCTGATGGAGCTGAGGCAGTCGACTGCAAGTCAGAGGAGCAGCCCTCCTCTTCTCTGATCTTTTGTGTCTTGTGGTCACGAATATTCATTAGTAGTGCAGACATAATGACTGTGTAAAGCTCATTCATACCTATCTGTTAAATATTGGAAAGACAGCTCATTGATTTGTACAGATTGGCTTTTCTAGCAGTGCAAAGTCACACAGAGAAAGACACGTTGGAACTCTGACAAATGAGCCATATGTTCTGCAAAACTGCAAACAAGAGCATAACATTTCCTAATGCCTACCTATCCAAGTAACTTGGATTCTTTTCACAGAATCCTCAGAGAATACGGTTGGCTTTCTGGGCTGCAAGGGCACTCTGCTGATTCATGTCCAGCTTCCCATCCACCAGTACCCCCAGGTCTCTTTTGGCAGGGCTGCATTCAATCCTTTGACTTGGATAGACTGGATCGATGGGCCAAGGCAAACTGTATGAGTTTCAGTAGGGCCAAGTGTCAGGTGCTGCATTTTGGTCACAAAATTCCCAGGCAACCCTGCAGGCTTGGGGAGGAGTGGCTGGAAAGCTGCCTAACAGAAAGGAACCTTGGGGTACTGATGTACAGTTGGCTGAAAATGAGCCAGCAGTGTGCCCAGGTGGCCAAGAAGGCCAATGGCATCCTGGCTTGTATCAGGAATGGTGTGGTGAGCAGGACTAGGGAAGTCATCCTGCCCCTGTACTCGGCACTGGTAAGGCCCCACCTTGAGTACTGTGTTCAGTTTTGGGCACCTCATTACTAAAAGGACATTGAGGTGCTGGAGCAGGACCAAAGAAGGACAACAAGGCTTGTGAAGGGCTTGGAGAATATGCCCTATGAGGATAGACTGAAGGAACTGTGGCTGGGGAAAAGGAGGCTGAGGGGAGACCTTATTGCTCTCTTTCAATATCTGAAAGGTGCTTACACCAAGAGTGGGATTGGTTTCTTCTCACTGGTGACAGGACAAGGGGAAATGGCCTCAAGCTGTGCCAGAGTAAGTTTAGGTTGGATATTAGGAAACACTTCTTTACAGAAAGGGTTGTTAAGCACTGGAATAGGCTCCCCAGGGAGGTGGTTGAGTCACCATCCCTGGATGTGTTTAAAAACCATTTGGATGTGGTGCTCAGGGACATGATTTAGCAGAGGGTTGTTATTTACGGTAGTATGATTAGGTCATGGTTGGACTTGATGATCTTTATGGTCTTTTCCAAACTGAGTGATTCTATGATTCATCCCCCAGCTTGAATTGGTAGTGAGGGTTGCCTCAATCCAGGTGCAAGACCTTGGACTTGAATTTGCTGAATCTCATGAGGTTTGCCTGGGTCCACTGCTCAAGCATGTTTAGGTCCCTCTGGATAGCATCCTGCCTTTCTGGTGTGTAACCACACCCCACAGGTTGGTGTCATCAGAAAAATTGCCGAGGGTGCACTCGACCCCACTGTCAATGTCACTGATGAAAATATTAAAGAGTATTGGTCCCAGCACTGATCTCTGTGGGATGTCACTCAACACTGATCTCCATCCAGACACTAAACCATTGACCACCACTCTCTGGACTTGGTTCTGCAGCCAGTTCTTTGTCCACTGTACAGTCCACCCATCAAATCCATCTTTCCAATTTGGAGAGAAGGATGCTGTGGGGTGCCATGTCGAAGGCCTTACTGAAGTCCAGATTGATGACATCAGTGGCTCCAACCTTGTCCATTGATGCAGTGACACCATCTTAAAAGGCCAGTAGGTTGGTCAAGTAGGATTTGCCCTTGGTGAAGCCATGCAGGTTCTCCTGTATCACTTCCCTGCCTTCCATGTGCCTTAGCATAGATCCAGAAGAATCTGCTCCATGATCTTTCCTGGCACAGAGGTGAGACTGACAGGTCAGTAGTCCCAGATCCATCTTTGAATTTTTTTCCCTGTCTTTGGAAATGTTGCTAGCAGGTACAAATGCCAACACCACTGACATTCTGTTCACTACTGTGTTTGTACATTTGTTTCATACATGTCCAAATAAGATCACAAATTACATTTATGATTTGGAAAGTCTATGTGTATATGAAATACCACACAACTATTCAACTATTCCTATGTTTTTTTCATTTGTTTTGTTGTTGTTGTTGTTTTTGTTTGTTTGTTTTTTAACTTTCTCTACGACAGATGACCAGCTGCAAAGTTTTACCACCAAGTTTACCACTGTTCCATCCCAACCATAGGCAAAGAAAGGCCACAGGGAAGGATAACACATCTCAAAGCAGAAACTTAGTTGTTTCATACAAGAGCCAGAAAAGGAAGGGAAATAATTAGTCAAATGCATGCTAGCTGTCATGTTATATGAGGGCTGCTCTGAAAGTAATGTCTCCTATCTCATCATGTTGGCTTATGATATCAAAGGCAGATGGTGGTGGTTTGGCGGTAGAAGTTGAACCTTCCCACCACTTTCTCATTACATGTTGTTGCCATGTGACAGATGTGCACTCTGACAGAATGGTATCTGACATGGCAGTGTGGATGATGCAAAATTGTGTAAATGAATTCCTTTACATAGAAAAAAAACATGTCTCCATTGACATTCATTGACACTTGCTGAACATTGGAGACCAACCAGTGATGTGAGCACTGTGGGGTGGTGGGTGGAGTGCTTCAGCAGTGTTGACAGTGACAGTGGGTCATCTTCACTGGTACAGATTTTTAGGAGTGTGGTGTGCAGGCTCCTGTTCACTGCTGGCAAAAATGCATAGCTAATGGTGATGACTGCGTTGAAAAATAGCGTTTTTTAGCTGAGAGTTTTTTTCTAATTTGTACAAATAGCATTATGGTGCTCTTTATATCTGTTGTGGTTTCCATGAAAATAAATTGGAGGAATTATTTTTGGAGTGACCTATGTATACATTGGTATCACTGCATTTTTGTTTCCCTAACCATAAACAGTATACAGTAGGGAGGGGCGAGGATAGAAGGGTGTGGGCTCATAATTCTAATTTTTAATACCACGCATACACAAGCTACATAATATTTTTCAACCTCCTATTGTTGACAACAGTAGATAACTAATATCTACTAGCTACTAGTTGTCAAATTAGGATCAACAATAGTTGACATCCTAATAACAGCTACTTCTATTACTTCATAATACCACATTACCAATGTTGATAAATTAAGCTGTGGTGAAGATATTAAAATAAATTTATTAACACTATCAAGTCCTTTTTAGTAATGTTACCTTAGGTTGAACAGTAATAATGAAAAACTGTTTTCATTACATGCGGACATGAAGGAAGTATGAATACATTTGCCATAGAGACACCCAAATCAGAGGATTATAGCAGAGGATTTTTCTAAGATCAACCAACCTACTGTGGATTTCTATCACTGTAATGGTATCCTAGCCATTGTCTGTACTAAAGCAGAATTTATTTGTGAAAAAGCAAGCACCTCATTTCCCAGCGTTCCTAGCAGTAGTTCTTTGCAAACACTAACACTAGGATTTAAAACAAAATGAAATGAAACCCAAAGGGATTTCAACTGTAAAGAAATATGTTCATTTAGCTACACACTTAGTTCACAGGGGAGAAGATTTACTGTAAGAACACCAACACACGCAAATAAAAGGGGCAAAAGGATATCATCAAAAAAAGCTCAGGAGGGAAGAATGAAAAGCCTAGCAGCCTCCATTTGTAGGTTACGTTTTCTTGAGAAGCCTCAACCTACCTCTGCTCTTCAGCAATTCTGCTGCTTCTCTTCAGTCATAAACAGATTCAGCTAAAAGGTAATCTCACATCCTTCAAAACAAAATAATAGAAACACAGAATGTCGCTTTTAGCTAGATCAGATCCCATCCCTTATGTGGCTGAAGATGCATCCACATAGTAATAAGCCTCGTACTAGGTAACTGGCAAGAACCAAGCCAGCGGAAGTGTACAGAAAGAAGAGCTCTGCAGTGGTACATTCTGTCTATGAAACTGCATGCCTACAGAAAGATGCCAGGTACAATTTAGAAAAGGTACAAAGGGACACGGAACTTGTGAATCTGTGTGTAGTTCCCAGGCAGAACTGCTCAATTTTGTCACCTGAATACTTAGGGAGAGAAAAGCTCCTAATGAGAACCAGTAGCATGAACAGAGTGCATTTTAAGTATTAGGAAGTGTAGAAAAAGTCTCCATCCATGGCGAGGATTAAACCCCAACTTGACATGGCCTAAGCAACCTGGCAGGCAGGTGGACCAGGTGGGAGATATCAAATGGTGTCTGCTGGCTTCCACCAGTCTGTGACTCTCAGTGAAGTTCAGGCCACAGAGGGACCTGAAGAAGGTAGTACAGTGGCGGGAGATCTGCATCCCACAGTCAGAGCAGTTTGCTTTCTCCTATCACTTACACTTTGAAAATACTTTCTGCCTTCTGAAGACTTTCTCTGCAGTTTATATGCCTTGTTTTCTGACAGATAAATGTATCACTGTATTTTAAGCGGTAACAGCTTGTTTTGAATGGTGGTACTGCACATGGAGAATAAAAAAAGAAACCTATATCCTAGAAGTCATCAAACAAACAAAAGAAACAACAGTGTATTGTCATGAAGACTTAAATCTTTCTAGCTATACATTCTTCCTCAGTAAGGTGCAGTGATTTACTGTTTTCATGAAACTTTTTGGTAAGCATTCTGATTTCAAAATATTTTATGTTACATACTTTTACTCACAGTGCTCTAAATGACTTTTTTCTTTTCTTTTTTGACTTACAGAGCTATCAGTCACTGTTTAGAAGTCCTCAATAAAGCTAATCGACTACCCTGAAAGAAAGTCATCAATCATATTGACTTGTACTAAGAAAGACTAATATCATGTTAATTTGCATGCAAAATTACTGGGATTTTGCAAGTGATTTTCTCGGGTAGAATCCCTCCCATGCTTTTCATGTGTTGAATTACCAACTGTTCTTACCATGGAAGTAGCTCAGGAAATCACTTAATATTCTCAAAAGATAAGAAAAACAGCAGCTGATGAAGATGTTTTTCTTTTAAGATCTCAGTTGCATCAATTACTAGCTACCACACTCCTCTGAGGTTTTAGCGCAGGGGTGCTCGGTGCGACCGACATGTTCTAACATCGCAGCAGCTGCTGCAGCTCTCAGATGTTGGGCTTATGGCAAGGTGCGGCCAAACAAGTGCCAGTGTTTAAAATACAAGCAGTAGTATAACATACCTAAGCAAGAATGATACCTTCAAATCCACTTTAAAAACACTCTGCTATTGCTGTATTTCTGAATTCTAGAAATGTCCGCTTTAGTGATCACCTAATACTTTTTCTGGAAGTTTGAGCACAATTCCTTAAGAACAGTATTAAAACTGTAGGCACAGCTGTATCCATTTTAGTCTGACAAGCCTTTGTTCTTAGTTTCAACCCTCTACTTATTTCACTTTGTAACTTGGGGCAATATTCTCATATTGATGAGTTCAACATTTCTTATGTAACTCACTGTGCAGGAGAAGATAATTATCCCCTGAGTATGGAGGTCTGACACCTTTCTCCCCCCACTCTCTCTCTCTCTTTTTTTTTTTTTTTTTTTAATTAAATGAGTGGGTAGATGAAAGCATGATTTTTGAATTTTATATTGTATGTAAAATAATCACACTGCTTTCCCATTTGATCTATATAATCTTTATCTAGCATCAGTCACTTAAGCCTAAAAAACAACATGGACAGATCACATGAAAGCATTCTATATGGGCAGATGTAGAGATTAACTACTACAAGAAGGATACATTTTCAATGGCCTTCCAGACAGATCATAATATCTTTTCAGACAATTTTTTAATCCTGTAAGTAACAGACTGATGACCTAAAACATTCTCAAATTGTAATATTATGTATGACAGCTACACACATTGGAAGAGTTAAAATCCAAAAGCAAATGAAAACAAGTGAAGATTTTCAGTAGTTTTGGCTTTTGTTTGTTTTAAAAGCAGCCTGTCAGCACTTCATGGTCCATTAGAAGAGTCATCTTGTGTTCTCCTTCAAATAGTATTCCTCCTGGGAGACTTTTCTCAAGAATATGAAGGGCCAGATTGTGGGTCACACTCTATCCACTTTGCATGTCTGTGTTGGCATAAAAAGACTACAAAATTCAGAGCGATGGCAGGCAAGACAGCTCAATTGACCTACTCAACTGACAGTCCACAACTTGCTGTCTCCCAATACTGTTGCTCCCAAATACCTGCACCTATCTGGCACTGATTGCAGTATTAACATAACTTAATAGCGAGCTGACATGGCTCACTAATGAAGCAAAAATCTGCTCTCCTCAGCTTTCTCCCTTTACTACTTTTCTGTGCTGTTTTGGTTTACCGAGGGATCACCTGAGCATGAGAACAGCATAAAGAACAGAGGAAGGGGAGTAGTTTGTATTTTCACCTGATTACAAGAGCTGACAACAAGCAAATAGAATATGCTGGTAACAGGAACTTGCATACTGCTCAGCTATCAAGAGCACATTGCTGGGTACTGCTGGAGCACTGCCATTCTCTGAAGTTATTTTTTAGCACACTCAGAACAAAAATAATAGTAATAATAATAATAAAAAGATAGCATTCAACACTTCAACATAAAGTCTGAAAGCAGATCTTGACACGTAGTGATCCAGGGATGATAGGGCTGCCCCATCTTGCATCCTGCTAGGTCAGCGTGTCTGAACTCAAAGGTGTGAGTTCTGCACCCATGCACAATGAGAGACACGGATTGTATCACTAAAAGATGTGTTCACTAACCAGTACCAGGAGTTGACTGGAGGCAGAGAGGGGGAAATAAAGAATCAGAATTCTCAGTGGTAAAGGAGGAGCGAAGCAGGATGAGTGTTTCGGAAAGTTACGGCAGTCTTTGGAAGACTAAACTGAAATGGTGGCCTTCTTCAAAAATCCAATTAGGTAAAAACTTGAATACATTCAGGAGGTCTTAGATTCATGCATTATATTATTACAAATGGAATGAGAGTCTCCTGAGACGTAGCTCACTACTTTTTCAAGTAATTTGAACATTTTTCCTCTACGAAGTTCCATGTCTTGCAAAGATTACTGTGGCACTGGCTCTCCTGGGGAGCAGAGTGGGAACAGCTGTACGCACAGATAATATCAAAGTATTGATTTGTTGGTCTAAACAAACCCGCTGTCTGGAAACTGTTTTTGTGCAGCACTCAAACCTCAGCTCTACAGACAGCAGAAGTGCTGACTGAAGCAGCACCACACATCCCTGGTGGGGCCAGGACAGTGATGCCTAACACCACAGAGCGAACTGTATTCAAGAATGGGCTCAAGTTATATTTAATCTGGTTGGGGGTTTTTGTACATGTCT
Source organism: Alectoris magna (assembly GCA_030625065.1). Taxonomy (NCBI): domain Eukaryota; kingdom Metazoa; phylum Chordata; class Aves; order Galliformes; family Phasianidae; genus Alectoris; species Alectoris magna. Next base: position 100,411,973 of record CM060560.1, read on the forward strand.
TTTTCTTTCTTTGCATCAATTTTCTCTCTAATTTCCCTCAAGCAGCACAACATACTGTCTCTACATGATCAAACTAAAACAGATTTTGATGTGAATAAAAAGCTGCTGCATCAGTCCTTCTCCCAGCCCCTAACTTTTGTAAAGGAAAATACAACAGTTGCATGTCATTACTTCATTACTAACTACTTGTGCCCTACTGAGAGCTCAGATATGTAAACAGAACTTTAAGGATTTAATTATATCCCTTTTAAATTGTTGCAAGTGTGTTTTATCCATATTACTAACTACATAAGATTGACACATTTTCAGCAACACTGGAGTCTCCTTGAAAATACTGACACCTTCAGTGAAGTACTGGAAATTAAATAAATACAGTGTTCTATACAAAGACTTTGTTTGCTGTAACCCGTAAATGACTGAAATATAGACTAAGCACAAATTCAGAATAACAGGAACGATTGCTTTCAGATAGGTAAAAGATGAAAAGCAGACAAGAAAATATAATAAAGTCCAAAAGTTGAAATCACAGAGAAAATGAATGGAGAAAGGCATTAAAGTTGTTTAAAAATGCATATCACTTCTGAATGACATAGTAAATCAAGTTTAGCACAATATTAAATGCAAACACTCAGATGTGCATTAAAAGGTAAAAAAATAAACTGAATTGTAAATTCATGCTTACAGTAAGGTACGTGGTTACTTATCAAGAAATCTCAGCATAGTGAAACTGAATCACAGAAATGAAAACCTGCTCTGAGCCCTAAGAACCTGAGAAGGTGAATATTGATCAGTTTGCAAACGTACAGAGAGGTCTTTTTCACTTTTTTGCTGGAAAACATTGACTTTTTTTAAATGTTACTATTTTCCTCGATACTGTTCATCTGCTTTCTATCAGATTTTTAGAATGTTTATTTCCAGAACTAGCAAACTATATGGCAATTAGGTACATTTTATGAAAATAAAACATTGTTGCAAGACTCAGATCCTTCAGATTAAATTATCATTCAGATTATTTATGTTGATAAAATTAAGAAAATTTTAAGAAAAAAGTAGTCTTTAGGGCAGTAAATGTGAACTCTTAGTGTGTACAGCTTTACTGCTGCCACTGGAAGTAGAGCAATCTACTTTGCTAGATCAGTCTTGTTCTGACTGTAATATTTGTTGCTGCCATTATCTGGCAGTCAGACTGAAGGGAACCTCCTGTTACAGACATTGTGCTATTTCAGATCGACAGCAGAAATTCAGGCATCCCAGAGGAGCCACTCCTACAGCAGGCAGGGGAGCTCAGTCTAAAGGGGGTCACAAATGCCAGACTGCTTGAATAAAGGAGGGAACTTCTACATCTCCTGTATAAAAGAAAAATGCACTCAGTTACTGACTGAAGTTTTTCTTTTTGAGGATAACTCCCTCAAGCTTGCTTTTGCAATAGCAAGAAATTTGAGCCTGATGAAGGGCAGAGTTGGCTACAATCAAATGGAATCCACATGGTTATACAACATGAAAAGGCAGAATAATAGAAAGAAGTTACTACATGTCATGACTGTAGAGTTTCCAGCCAAACTTCCTTCCATTTTCCTTACTATCTGTCTCATTCTCATTCACATCACAACACACTAAAAAATAAATAAAACCAGCTGGGCTTCTTTCTGTAGCATTATATCCTGGAAAGTGTAGCTAAGCCTAGTGTTTGAGTTACACAAATTTAGATCAGCTCAGGATGAGGTCCATAAAACTTCAGAAGTAACTCACCAGTATCATAAAAGCTCAAAACCACTGGCCAAGCCAAAAGGTCTAAAAACACTAGGAAGCAGTTGAAGCTGGCAAAATTATAAGCAATTGAAAACAGACCTAGTAACAGAAAGTGTTAAGAAACTTTAGCTATAGGTATTGCTGCCAACTCTAGCTATAAATCTGGCAAGGAAAATGGGAGGGAAACCTTCAGCAATCTGTTCAGAGCTTTTTTGAATAAGAGCATGTCTGTTTATATACTTTTGTACAGTGCTAGAAAAATATGGTAGTTAAAATGGAAATACTACACACCGATGTACACTAAAGAACAGACTAAAAAGTGATCTCCAATATATAAAAAAAATATTTTATATAAATATAAAAAACAACAAAAAAACCCAACACACAAAAACACAATAACAAAAAACAACCACCAAATTCACAGAACTAAAGATTTACTTTTAGCTTTTCAGTGTCCCTTAAGGATTTGTTAAAGTATACAAATTTAAAGCAAATTGCATCTCCCAACCAGCTCTGTTGAAAATGCTAGCAGAATGCTCATCTTGCTCTAGAAGTATTAGCTGAGTTCTCAATTAATGTCATTTCACTTAACAAAAGCTTTATTCCACAGTAGGAAAATAACTTGCAGAGTACTCTAGGACACTTTTTGAGTATCACAAGGTTAAGAGGTTAGTAGATGAGTGAGGTACCTTTTCATTTTTTGGAGAGGGGAGGGGCTAACCTTCCTCAAAGTTGTTCCGGTAGTTCCTTCTTTCAATCTTAAACACCAAACAAAATAATATCACCTGTCTCTTTCAGAGTGTTCGGTATCTGGGATGTATTCACTCACTGCAGAAAGGCTATCTTTTGCTGCCACCTTGCAGATGAGTAACAAAAGTTCTCTCTACTCTGGACCCACAGCGACTTAATAGATAGACTGAATAGATAGACTAAAATAATCTGAGAAAGAGAGGCACAAACACCTTCTCCCCTTCACTGGGCTGCTCTCAAACCCATGACATTTCACATTCCAGCCCTGGTCACCATGTTTTCTTCTCACCCCCCAGCCAGCTTAACTGACAGACCTTTTACTTGCAAACTTTCTTGCACACAATGTAAAGGATGCAATACTTCTTGCTCTGAAAACTACATGAAATACAAAACAGTTGAGCAGTTCCTGTTTATGGAGTCTGGAAAATAAATAAAACAATGGTTCAGTGCTTCTTAGATGTGTTTGAGTTTCTGTTGGATATTTTTCAGTATGACTTGAATGCATCAGCCTATAGACAGTAGTTTCATGTTTGCTCAACAAACACAACCCCCAAAATTCTGTTACAATATGTATACTGTTTTAGAGGAAACTTTGATTTTGTTTTCATAAGCACTGAAGAAATGGGAATACAGGAATTATAGGAGAATTTGGATCTGAAAAAAAGTTGAAGGTTGGTGACATGTCTTACAGCTGTTTTTCTGGACAATAAAATACCTGGCTTTTACATGCCTTAATATAAACAAGACATACAACTACTTAGTTCTTAAGAATAAAGAATGTCAATTCAATCACTAGATGAGTTCTTATATAAAGCTCAACTTTTGCTATAAAAATCTGTGTGAATTGGAAAGGACAATATAAATTGAGACCCACCAATACATATAAGGAAGCAACATTACTTTTATGCTGATATTATATTATTATTATCATGCAAATATTATGCTTATTCTTGCATAAACATTCAAGAGTCACTATGGAACAAAACTTTCCATGCTTTGATTTGTTTCAAACAGCTCTGATGATGATGTTGTGAAGTCTGGTCTATGGTAATGAGAAAAGACTGTAAAAGAGCTTTTTTGTTTGTTTGGTTTTTGCTGGTGATAAAAATTCAATAGTTGGGGTGAGGCAGGCAATAAGGAAATAACTAACTGCATTGTTTTCTTCAGTTCTGAGCTTTGAAATCTCTCGAGTCATAAGGCGAGGAGAACCAATGGACCAGCACATATTTACACCAGATCAAGGTCAGAGTACTCAGTGTTTTCCAAGACTGGAAGGAATTCAGATACTAAATAACACTCTGTTTTCCTTCTTAAATTATAATCTTCAGGAAGTCCTGAAATGTATAGCCACGATGGTGGGAGGACACAATGTGAGGGAGGGAGTACACAAGAACAAATACCTAATGGCTTGGCCATTTACCTCTTATTAAAGTGGCAGTTGAGTCTTTACTACCCAGTGGTGACTTAGACAGTTGTTACACAACTATGCTCTGGACTCAAAAGCACCCACGCTGGTTCCACTTCATCCTTATTTAGCCCCTATCCAGCTATGCCACAGCCAGCACTGATCCAATTCAAGAGCCATCTTGGTCCCTGACAGGTACAACCCACTTGGCCAAACCCAGCAGAGCAGGCTGGCTTAGAACAGGAGAGAAAGGTCCTGTCCTGTGCCAGAGCAGAGCCAGGAAGGCATCCTGACACAGTGAATACACCTCACATAATGAGGCGTGTTGTGCAGACGTACCCAAGTGGCTCTGCAAGAGAGCTCACAGCTAGCTAATTAACTTTCCCTGTCAGACCTGCAATCTCTCACTTTGGGGGGGGGGGGGGAGAGGGGGGGGGGGGGGGAAGGGGAGAAGGCATCTGCACAGCACTACAGAGAGCACATTCCATAGGATTCTGTTTTCCTGAAGTCTGGAAAAAGCACTCAGATTACCTTGAAGGATGGAACACTTTCTAACAAAGAAATCCTATGAATATTTTCTAAATTTCAGAAAAAGATTTACAGTAATATGGCCAGCAAATAAAAAGAAATGGTCTGAAAAGTTCACCTATCTTTTTCAGTATTTCTTTTACCAACCAGCTGCTTATTTGTCTCCAGAATGTATTATCAAATGTGCTTTTGACTTAGTCAAATATCCTCCTGCTGTGCTAGGATGATTAATTAGGTTAATGGAATCAAATTATATTTATTATTTACAGAGTACATGTGAATAGATTAGCAAAAGTTCAGGTCAAACCACACTCAAACGATGACTGTTTTTGGCACTTGCCATGTTTGCAGAAGAAACAATATCTAAGGAAGTGCAGTTAATGAAAGAACTCTGTTTAATCAGCATAAAATAAACAGCTAAAAGCAGGCTGCGCAGGGAGAAGTAATAAAAGAACAAGTGACTCGCTATGGCATTGTTTTCTTTTCAAGCTCTGCTCACAACAGAAGCTTTTCAACAACTGTACTTAAACGTCTGAGTTTCAACACTGAATTCCATAAGGAAAGAAAGAGAAAGCTTTCAGTCCTTTGTGCTACAGATGCTCACAAGGCACCCTGGATCTTCTCTAAGCTGCTGACTCAAGTAAAAGGTGAAAGTGCAGAAACAGTAAACAAAAAGCAATTTGTACACCAGATTCAAGTAAAAACAGTAATGGGCCATAAAGACCGTATTTTAACTTGAAAGCTGCATTCACTAGGTAAATAAGCTTATCTTAACAACACATATGTAGACTTACGTGAGACTTACGTAGACATGTTGAACTTGGGAACGCATTGCCCTGCTGGAAATCTGTAAATGATCAGACCTTTTTACATCACTGGGACTTATGAAACAAGACCATGGATTTTCTTCCAATGGTAAACATTTATGATGTTATCTTGATCTTCGGCTGTTAGAGCCAGACACAAATAATGCATATACTCTCTTTGGAATAACAAAGAATAAAATAAAATAGGAATTAAAATGAACAAACAGACAAAAAGCAAAGAAACAAAGACAAAAATTCTTTTGTTGGCATTTCATTCTTCAGGAAATTGAAAATCTGAAATTTTACTAATAAGTCACCAGAATCTCCAAGTGTCAGTTTTGAAAAGAAATGTATTTTGCAAAGTGCTTTATGAAGTTGAAGTGGCTTGAAAAACAGCTCTTCCTAGGAAGTTACATGGAGTCATATTTCCATCCAAAAACAAAGAAATGCATGCCACATAAAAATCACTTTATTCAGTTGCTGAATTTTTAAGGCTCCAGATAAAGGAGTCCTCAGCTGAATGGTGGAATAAGTTGGTCTACCCAACGGTGTTATACCAGTACGGTATAGATGCGTTTGTTCTCTTGGTTCTGTAACTGAATAGCAACCTCTATTGCATCTGGTTCTGTGCTCAGGAACAACAGTCTAATAATAGAAGGCATATCCTGCTACAGCATATGTTGCTTTTCAACTGTAGTTTCAGCTTTTAACTAAAGTGAAACTGGTTTCACTAGCAAAATTTCAGTTGTGATATGTGTAAAGTGTGGGTAAATCCTTTACTTCTAAAACTATCTGTGAATTAGAATAAGTAGAGGCAAAGATGAAACACAAAATTGCAGCGGTTGGAAAGGATCTCTGGAGATCACCTAGCCCAGCCCCCACCTAAAGCAGATTCCCAGCAATAGGTTGCAAAGGAAAGTGCCCAGACAGGTTTTGAACAGCTCCAGTGAAAGAGACTCCACAACCTCTCTGAGCAGTCTATTCCAGTGCTCCATCACACCCAAAGGAAAGAAGTTCTTCCTCACATTCAGGTGGAACTTCCCGTGTTCCACTCAAGAAGGGATGAATAAAAGGAGTCATACAACATAATAGTGAAAAACTAAAGGAAAAAAAAAAAAAAAAAAAAAAAGATCCTAAGCTTTTCTATTAATATATCTCACAATACAGGAACAAAAGAACAGCCAGAGTGCATAAAATGCAGCAAGCAGGAAACACTTGAAAGAAGCACCTGTTTACCCTACAAAGAGACCAAGGAAATCTCTGGCAAAAGACTGTAGATAGAAGACTCCCCAAAATTTTGTATTTTGTTTTCATAGCTCATGAAGATGATCACATTCATTGCTAATGTTGTGTGATGGTGTGGCTGATTTTTCTCCTAAGGCTCAGCTTGCAACACTTTTCATTACCCAGGCAAAGAATCTCTTGATGGACATTGCTGCAAATGAAAGCTCTGCAGGTGTGTATAAAAGAGCGTCAACATCATTTTACATCCTGGAATTTGAGATTTCTGGATTCTGTTATCAGTTTCTTTTCTTAAAGCCAAAACAAAAATATTTTCTTCAAGCAATTCATAGCATTCAAATGAATCACAGATTACAGAGAGCATTTTATACTCTGAGGAAGAACTAAAACAGTATATCAAAGAAATCTTCTATCAGCTTCTTTCTTACAAAAAATTAAAAGCTGTATACTGAATACTATTACTCATAATTTTTACCCCATAACTTTTATTTTACAAATAAGAATGAGGTTAAGTGAATAATTTTCTGTTCATATGAATATTCTAATTTAGGATTAGTCCAAAGAGTCTAGAAGACAGTGAAAAGGTAAATGTATAACAGACATGAATACAGCAGCAGCAAAACACAGAAGGCATAAGAAAACCCTGATGTTGTGAGAAGTGCTGCTTGAAAAGCTCGTATGTTCAGTGAGGCAGCTAGGGAGGGCAGTGCATAGGTATATATTTTTTCCCCTTGGACCTAAATACAAGATAAATAAAACCTGTAATTGTAGTGTTTTGCATTTACTGAACAGCATACTGAGAACCCAGGCAATGGCTGTGATGTACAGAAGTGCAATAGTCCAAAGAGCTGTTGCTGTGATATATAACACCTGAGAAGTAGCTCTGAATTCCATACTGAACCTGAAATATCTACATAAAATGTGAAAGAACATCATGTCACAGATAAACTATGATCAACACTTTTCTCTGAATCAGAACAGCCATGATATCCTAATGCATAAAGCTGTAACTGTGCTGATGTGATTCCACCAAGTCCTTTTATTTTCATTAGGAGATTAGCTTCTAATCACTGTCTGGGATCACCGTTTTAGAGGTATTTTTATGTGCTGAGCCACTAAGAAGGTTTTCACTTCTCTCGGAGGTGAAGGGAGATAGAGGAAGGAAGGAAGAGGGATGGAATTATTTTGTTTAAAGGAAGACCTCCAGGAAAACACTTTGCCTTTGAAGAAAATTCTCATGGGAAAATGTGCCTCTACTTTAAATTTTTGCTTTAAGAAATTAAGAATTTTACAAATCTGTATTGCATTTTACCTTTTTTAAAAAAAAAAAAAAAATATTTTTAACAGTGAAAAATCTTTTGTATTTATTGTTGTATTTATTTACTTTTGATTGTGCTGTGTATGTCAGTTGAAATAGATGTATCTACATGAAAGTTCTGACAAGCTGTTTTTATGAGCAAGAGACATTCTGAAGGGAAAAAATAAAAGATGAGATATTTTACTTTGCAGCAGCTGTCCACAGTGATTTCAAAACGTTTTAATACTATCATGTCAGAATATCACAGAAGTGTACTACTACCACTACTGCCATGTAATAATACATAAAGAAATGAAAAGCCACAAATCTTAAAACAGTATTTCAAAAATCTAAGATTTTTCCAGTTTCATCTTTTTTATTATTTTAATCTATTTGTACCATCATTCCCTTTTAATGAAGAATATAAGATTTTCTTCTAATTCAGAGAAAAAGAAACAAAAAACATTCAGATTGTGACAAACATAGGTTTCTAACAGCTGTAATTTCATTGAGTCTTGTTAAGTAATTTTTTTTAAGCTTATGCATGTAAAGCTGTGTATTAAGAGGCTTACCAAAATCCTATCTGACTGCACTACTTTAGGTGGAAAAAAAAAAAAAAAAAGAAACAAAAAAAGCATTGACAGCAACGTATCTTCAATTTAGCAATTTGTCAGTTAAGATCTTGTCAATAAGTCAATAAATCATCAGTAAGATGCAGAAATGCATGCCAATATAGTAACTCCCCAGAAAAGTTTATATAAAACATGCCTTTGACTTCTATCATGGATTTATTTTTCATGTGGAATTTACAATAAACAGAATATACCAGAGGAAGGACCAAATCTTGCTCTTAAAGTAGGCACATGACAGCTTTTGATGGGAACTATACCCTTGAAAGAGTATCTTGTATCTACTGCTGCAGCCATGTGCTGTAGAGTTAGATGTGAGCCAGAAAAGGCCTCTTCCGCACCAGCAGTTTGCACTACAAGCCAAAAGCTCACTGAAAAGCAATTGAGAAGCAGCCTGATCCTAAGGCTGGCTTAAGGCTCACTATATCACTATACTGGTGACCCTGCCCATAGCATGGGTGTTGAAACTAGATGATCTTTGAGGTCCTTTTCAACCCAGGCCATTCTATGATTCTGTGATCATACATCTAGATTGCAAGTTAACCTGAAAATGACTTGGACACTCAAGACAATTTACTTACCATAATTAAAAGATCAGGAATTAACGGAAGGCATACACAGATATGTAAATGCTCCTTACAACTACCTCTACCTCAGTAAAGTTCCACGAAGCTTCTTTCTTAATTTATCCAGCTAACCAGGTGTCAGGATCAGCAAGCACATACTAACAGCTGGCATCCAAATTTAAGCCAAACCTTTATCTGAAGGACTTCTTCCAGAGAAGGATATCTCATTGAGATAGTGTAAACTTATGTTCTGACTCTTCCCAGGAAGCTTTTCAGAATCTAATCTTTCATTCAAGAGTACTTCACAATTCATAACTTAACCAGGTCAATTTTAACATTTTTTTGACATGACTACTACCTTGTCTTGCCCTAATTTGAGAAACACGGATGCCCACAAGTAATGGCAATTTGAAACCATTAGATCTATAAAGTGACTATGCATGTGTTATAAAAATAGTTTGCAAACTGTTGTCAGATAGGCATAAACTATTTTTTAATGAGAATCAGTATCTCATACTGACATATGTGAGTATAACACTCTGTATAGTCATGAACACAAATATGTTTAGGCTTCGTTTTCATTTATTTTCAAAAATAAAGGAATTAGTCAATTTCAGGTGAATACTCACACGCATATTTATAGTACTGTCACAATGTACTGAAATGTTTTGTTTTAGAAAGGTACAATATTTGCTTTCCATAGGAAATGTTCACACCATAACTTCTGCACACTGTTAGCCTAATGCAATCTTGGAGAGTGTAAGGTTTCTCTGCATCAATCTTACTAAGTTTTTCAATTATAAAAGTTGTTAAAGAAAGAATCTGTACAAAGAACCGAGAGGTTAAAAATCTTGGACTGTAATTTACAGTGTAGTAGGCTACCCTGAATACATAAAAAGGGACTCACGACTTCATACCGTTTTGTGGTAAAGTGCTTGGGGAATTTACTAGAGATAGAAAAATATCTTTGCCTTGTAGCTATGCTTAATGAAAGTATTAATTTTTTCTCTTCTGAGGCTGTCAGCTTACCTTGCTGAGGTTCACAAATCTTCCCTTAAGAGACATTTGTATAGCATGCATTTCAGAAAATGAGCCAAAAGATGGATATGAAATGGCTGTCTTATCAGCAGAATATAAGAAGCTGAATAAAAGACTAGATTCAGCTGATACATCGTTTTCTGTCCTTGCTTTGCTCTTGCAGAGACTTCAAAGAAAAGACCAGGTGAAAGTTAGGAAAAAATAGTAATGTAGGAGATTTGATGGGACTGTAAATGAAGTAAATAAATAAAATCCAATGGGTGAAAAAATGGAATATGAATACACAAAAAAAAGGTGGACTTGGAAAAAACAGAATACAGCAAAGAGAAAACTAGGAAAGTAGAGAGGGAAAGAACTACATACAATTGAGGAAAACAAAAAGGACAAGGCAAAATGTTGAAGATTACAAAAGTAAGCTTGAAACATAAAATCAGTAGTTAAAAGTGATTTGCTTAACATTTAGTTCAATGATACTCAAAGAGAAAAGATCTCTAATTATCTATCTTCTGAATATGAGACTTGAGCTACTTTGAAAATTCTATTCAAGGACAGAAATTATCTTGAGGAAAGGAAAGAGATTTTTGGAGAATAACAGCTTTAGAAAACACATGTAACTACAGAAAGGTTAAAATGGAAAAACGAACTAAAAATAAAAAGGATCAAAGAGAAATTAAGATAAAGTCAGTGAGAATAAGGGACTTTTCAAGCTTTTACACAAATGCAGAAAGAAGAAAAGAAGCAGGAAATGAATACAAATCAGGGACTTTTTTGACAGAACAAAACTGAGCATTAGAGCCAAATCTGTCATCTCAAACCCATGTGTTTGCACTTAGTTTTGGTACTTCAGTCTTCAGACATGACATTGAAATAGAGAATTCTAAGAGAATTAGGAGAATCACTTAAGTAATCATGTTACAAAGGCAAAATTACATTTCAAATCAACTTAGTACACAGGACAGCACATAATTGCTGGGCTTCAAAATCAGACCAAAAACAGAAGGGTAGCACAGTCTCAGAACCCTTTCCTATTTTCTGCATGGTTCACAGGCTAAGGTACTACCGATAGCTATTTAAGAAAAATTTCAGTGCATTTTGTTGCGTAGGAACACAGAAATTCAAACAGCCTTAGCTTTCAATTGAGCAGAATAAAGGCATGGCTTATTGAACCCTGCTGTATTCACTAGTTTACTGAACACCAGCAAAAACTAAGCAAGTGCCAACCATGGAAAGCCCACTCCCTCTGCTATTTGCAGGGGGTGCCAGGGGACACAAAAGAACATCTCTGTAGGGTCTGTAATTTTTCTCCTTGCTCAAAGGAGACAGCATGGACATAGATCTAAAGAGGGCTGTGTGTAAAAATGCAGAATTTATAACATAACCAGAAAGAGACAACAGCAATCTCCTGGTCACTGGACTTCTGCTGCTGCCTCTGCGGTCCTGGAGGTCTGGAGGAAGGTTGGTGGAACAGCACAGAAGGTGAAGAGCAAGAACAAACTCTACTTAACCCTCCTCTCCTTTGTCCTGCTCTTTCCCAGGCTTGTTCTTACCTGTTGTACTTGATCCACAGAAACTAAAATTTGACTCAGCATTACCATCATAAATTACTTATTAGTTCTCTATGCTACATGCCCATTCCCTAATACTTCATTCCCTATTCCCATTCCCAACACGAACATTTCATGACGACTCTAGTCCTCACACTTTACGTGTATCTGGCACCCACTGCCAAGTGATACGTAAGTGTAATTCACTGTCCTTTGAATGTTATTTAATTTGGCTCTCAGACCCCAGTCTGAAACTATGTGTTCTAACAAATATCAAACTGAATATAGACACTTTTTTTTTTTTTTTTTTTGATAGTATTAAACATTTTTCATTACTGGGAAGTCTGCAGGAGATGGTTCCATCTTTAAATCTTGGTTCCATCTCTAAATCTAAGCTATTAAGACCAAAAAATATACAATAGAAACAGACATAGGAAGGCAAAAACATCTCTTCCATCCTCAACAGTGGAAGTAGGAGACAAATCCTATGTCTTAAGTGCCAGCACATTATTTATTTTTCTCCAAGCTTAATATCTTCATCAATCTTATAATTTTATTTTGTCCCAACGTAGGTTTAATTGAAAACATGTAAATTACCATCTTAGTCTATGGACTGGCTATACATTTCTGGCTGTCTAGCTCAATAGTTAATAAGGCTGAAGGAGCTAATTTTTAAATGATGTTAACTGATGTTAAAATAGTTTATTCACGTAATTCTGCAAAAAGACTCTAAAGACATTCTTTAAGCTTAAGTGCTAAGTTTAATTTTCATTCAGATCACCATTTAAAGCAGCCTATTTTTGATTAAAAAAAAAAATCTATATTCTTTTGTTTGCTGATAAAATTTAGTAAGGAAGGAGAAGCTGTAATCAAAGGATCACATGAGCTAAGTCTTGAAAGCATTTACCAAAGTGTACAACTAATATTTCAAAATATCAAGCCAAACAGTTCCTGGAGCATATTCCAGTGAAGGTGAAAAAATTCAAACAGTAAAAAAATCAAACAATTTATTTCAAAATAGAAATAAACATATGTAGTTCAGAAGGGCTTATCCACGGTAAAGATTATATTTAGGGAAATAGGCTATAACTAGAGAATGAAATAAATATATGGGGGCAGTGGCAACCTCCAGCTTCTCAATTCTGCAAAAGTCTTCCCTGACTCCTGAAGGTGACACAGGATCAATAAGGTCTGTACATAAAAGCAATCTCTGTACACATATCGTGATTAGATAACCTACCATCAGCACATCTGCCATTATGTCAGTCAGGTCTAGGAATTAACACTGAAGTGTAGACAAACCTTTGATGTACAGTAAGACTCCAGCCCTTTTCTTAAAGAAAAGAAAAACAAAAACAACCCACAACAAAGAACACAGACAAAAACAAACAAACAAACAAGCAAACAAAACAACCAAAAAAACAAAAAAACAGCTTGCTTGATTTTGATAATCATTTCCATCTGTCTTAAAACAGTCTGTAACATATTGTCACATATCAAAGCACATTTAGAATTAGTTAGAATCCTGCATCTGCAATTACATTTTCAGCATGTCTGAAACCAGAAGCCTTGGACAGAAATCAAAGAGCAAAATCTTAGCTTAGCCTTAGGAAGATAAAAATTCCTCAACTTAATTTTCATTGACCCACCATCTGAGTTTTGATCAATATTCATTTCTAATGCTAATAAATCTTTACACTATGCCAAGGACAGGGAAGTCAATAATTGCTTCTTATACTGAAAAATAAAACTATGACCTTAACCTATTTATTTATTTAAATTTCACACAAAGCAACTATCAGACAACACTGGAGTTTACACAAGCATGTCTCAGGCTCCACCAGCTAAGAACCAGAAAAACTTGCTAGGCAACCACGGTTGATTTGAATTCCACAAAAAATTTGAGTTTTTTCTCAATGAACCACAAAGTACCACCTCATTTAATACATGATATGTTGCAAAGAAATTGTTCCATAATGACATATACCGAGCAGTTTCTCATTGAGAAACCATTTTGCAGACTCAGACCTCAGAAGTGAGCACCATTCTTAATTTTTGGACCTAACACTTCTTTGAGTTTTCGTTCCCTTACATTCACTCAAGAATCAAAAGACAATTCCTGTCTGTACTGAAGTGTCAAAATTCACACTGATTTCAGCCAAGGGTCTTTCTCTAAGGAAATGAAGATAACTGTCCACAAGCTTGGAAAAGCAAACAAAAGTATTTTATTTTTGTTTACTAAAACTGCCTACTCAACCAGTGTCAGTTCTGGCCAGCATAGTGAACTGAACATGTGCTTTAGGAGGATAGTGGCCTCATGATAAGAGGCCATGCAGATAAGAAAGCAATACATAAAGGTTTGTCATTTTGATGGTTTGGTTTCTCTAATTCCAGTCCTAGAAGGAGTTTTCAAGTCTAGATATGGGCCATGCAAAAATCTAATGTACAATTTATTTTAGCTCAGAAGTCCACTTTTTCAGTTGGATTACATACAAATTAGTGACTTTTGACTTTGATGATTAAGCATTCATACCAAGGGCAAACAATCAATCAGTGCAATATTCAGACTCCTTCATCAATGACTGCAGCAGTCTTTATCACACCAGTCAGCAGTCTCCTGCTTTTAGCCATTAGCTATAGCACCATTTTTGCCTCTGACACAAGATCGTGTGCCATTGACAGACACTTTAAAAAGGCAGTCATATGCTACCAAATCTTCTGATGCATGTCTTTTCATAGAGCCTTTGTCTTTTCGCTAAGAAGTGAAATTGTCATCTGATTTTTCTGAAATCTAATACCTATGTTAATTATGCAGCCAACGAGCCTCAAGGGATTATGTGGGAAGCCAATGGCATGTATTTTATCATCATAAATATTGTATTACTTCAAACACTTTGGAAATTCCATTCTCAGCATTTCTTTAATGATATTCAGAATTTCAGGACAGAATGGACTCATCATCTGGTATTAGAACAAGTTCTACTGCTTAGGTATTATTTTTCGTTTACTGTAATATCAACCTTCCCTTATATTTCAACAATCTAGTAGAAGATATTATTACGCTGTTAAAATTTCAATTTAAATGCCTTAGATAAATAAATAATTAAATAAATAAACAGTTGAGTTTTCATTCCCTTACATTCACTCAAGAATCTTTTACCACAAACACACACACACACACACACACACACACAAAGCAATAATAGCCTATAGTAAAACAAAAAGAAGAAAATTAAAATCTTGGAATATCCTGAGTTGGATATGCATAACAAAAATAACTTTCAAACAGAAATTCCATACAGTAATGAATTTTATCTATTTAGAAGTCTTTCTTTATGGGCCTTTATTAATACTGTCCTGTAGGACCTCATTTTGTTACTTATCAGGGCTCCTTTCTTTTGAAGGATGTCAGTGTGCTTGCTCTTAAAACTGCTGTGCTTCATCAGTTCTTAAATGTTTCGGTGTTAACTGCTGAACCCTTACATGAAAAAACGAACCCCAATTCAAAGGTAATGCATTTTTCCTTCTCTTCTGGCCCTTAGTTTGTACATGCACAAATAGAACGTACACAGTTTATTTTGAAATAAGAACAAGTGCTCCAAAAAGGAGGTGTGCAAATCATCCAGTCACAAGTAGAATAAAGAAATCACCTTTCAATTGTATTTTCATAATTAAACAGACAACTGTTGGTTACAGTGTTCAACAATAAACAATCTGACCTGAAAATGCAACGCTAAAGGCATTTTAAGTGTGTTACTTAGGTTTCTGCTTGTGTATGCTGGGCAGTGGACTACACAGAGACCAAAAAACTGTGTGGTTGAAGGGTCTCACAGAGTGAAGATTACTTTCTAACTCTGATGTTTGCATAAAACTTCTCCTACAACTATGTCACTGCTGGTTTCCTTGCTGTAAACAATACTAAAAACCTTCACTGAGAACTGTGGCTTCCTTTTCAGTTCTTAAGAGGTTGGTCAAGGGTTGCAAGTGGACCAGGACTTTGCACAGATATCCTCCCATCCCCACAGCACCCATGGTCCTCTCTCAGCTACTGGGACTAACTGTATCCTCTAAGCCCTGTGAAACACAGTGCTTAAAGCTCTGAAGCCATGGTACGTCCTGTACCATTTCTGAAATCTAAAGGTCCAAGTACAAAGAAAATCTTTTTTAATGGGTTAAAATGGGGTGTATAGCTCAGCAAAGATGGCTTCAGTAAGTCTTGTACTGTGTCTATTAGAGGGAATCCATTTCATTTGTTCATCTCAGAAAAGCCTAGATTGCTTCATCTGAGGATACCATTCCACAGAAAACTGTCATCTCATATGTTCATGGCATAGGACAGATTTCTTTCTAGAGTTTTTCCTTAAATTGTTATTTATTGTTTGTTATGCATGCTTTTCTAAATAAGAACCAGAGGTGCCTTCCACGCGCCTCTGCTCAGCCTCACCACATAGTGCACAGGAGTTTAAATTAGCTAGTGATATTTCCATCATCCAGCTTGGTCTCATCAGCACATACAAGTCAGAGGCCTCATGTGTCATCAGACACAACAGTCTGATGTCAGTTTACCTGAAAGGAAACTCAGTTTAAATTCACTTACATAATAAAGAAAAATTTCTGCTGACACGCTTGATTTTTTTCTAATGTTAGTACTTACTAATAACATACTAAAGGTTTTCAGAGTCATTCACAAACAAGTGCCTTTTTAATGCCTTCTGTGAGTTGTACAGCCATACTTATCTGTCAGAGAATTGCTGATGCCAAATACTAATACCATATACAAAGTTTTAGCATCTTTTTTGATTTGTGCTGACATTGTACTTTTCATATTACATACCTCTTCCTTTATTATATATTGATTTTTATTCATATTAACTATACAATTGTTTTCACCTTTTTTAAAATTTTCCTTTTTATGGTACATGAAATCATCTGTCATAGCTGGAGACAGTCTAATACAATAAGTTATATGTACCTTCAATATAGTGAAACATTCATTTCAAACAGCATCTAGGTTATATAGAACAACAATTTAAGAGAGACAAATATCTATCTTTATACAGTTTTTAATAGTTTCAAACTGTGTTCTTTCCTTACTACTTAATTGTTCTATTCAGATACTTAAACATATAAAGGTGATATTAGCCACATTTAAATAACAAACAATTAAAGAAAATGAAGCTTGATAGGAACTGGTTCTACAAATAAAGCCAATTTATTTGACTAAAGGAGTAATTTATCTCATGGTTTCCCCCAACTTCTAACATTATCATCTGAAAAATGACTCCCTTATGGTCTGGGCAGCCTCATTTTGCACAGTATGTATTGTATAGAAATGTACCTCTCGTCTATTCTAAAATTTAGTAAGCATCAACCCACACACCTACAACCACTGTGAAAGACAACCTCTCAGAATGCAAAGATCAATTTCTACTCCTTACACACACCATAACCCAAATTCTGCCACAAACATCAACTCTGCATTGTGGCGAGCAGAAGATATTGCATTATTTTTGAAAAGATATAACTTTTACACTTGAGTCACATTGAATTATTGGATGCTAAGCTCTTTAACACCTTGACAACACGGTATTGTCTTTATAAGAGAGAAACTGAAAGTGATATGGGACAGGAAATTAAAAAGACCATATTATTCTGATAATAATTCAAAAACTTGTGAGCTTTCTCTGAGTGCAATAAGGTAAGGAGAATGATTTTCAGAAGTTTATTTGCCTATAAGGTTCTACATGAGGATACAGCAATGAGGAGAAGGCATCAGTTAATGACCAGTTTCCATCCACTGTGCTCCTGATTCAATGATTCTGAACACACTTCTCAATTGCTGTATGTATTCAAAACTTTCAACTTCTGATACTCAGCATAAGCAATCTCTGCATCTTTTAAAAATTAAACTTGGGAACCTAGATAAACGTTCATAAATACAGAAATAATATCTCAAGCTTAAACAAAATGTATTAGTTTGCTGTCTGCTATGTAGCAGTTTTCAGAAATGACTACAAAATTACCTTCAGCATTTCAACTCTGCTCCAACCTACTTAGCATGAACACGGAGTATGATTCTTGAACATTTGTGAATGTCTTCTCTCTCCTTTCTAAACCCACCTCAAACTGAAATCTTGAGGGCACAAGACCTAGGTGAGCAGGTCTTTCTAATTCATCCAAGACATACACAGGTATTGCCCTAAAAAGCCAGGCTTGAGTCACTGTCCTCCAGTTTCCAGGAGATAAACCTTGTTTCTAGGCAACAGAAGTAAAAACCCTGTGCCCCCACTCAGGAACACCATAGTCCAGCCTTTCAGTTTCCATCAAGGCTCAACTATTCAAGATGCGACCAAACACTACAATACCCATGTCCCAGAATAGCTATCTGAATTTCATGGCTTTTGATTCCTAATTTTACTCTAAATGAATTATCAATATTTCTATCCTAATAATAAAATCTCATAAGAAAGAAAAGCAGACATTTAAAAACTCTGTATTATCTAACAGTTTATTTCAGCTATTGCTGTACTTAAAGAAATTACAAAATTACCTAGCCTAATATAGTTTAATTAATAATTCCACAGAAAATTAATCTTAGGTATCTCATACTCCAGAAGACTAAGTTTTGGGATGAAAGTAATATTCTTACTAGAAGTCTGCTTTAGACAATAAATAACATGAAGTGATTTCTCCTGAGAATTGGAAAACAATTATTTTCAAGTTTGGTGTCAGTAGAAAAAAAATGGAAAGGAAGGCTCTTTGCAGACCTGTGCTTGTTTTTTTTTTAATGTTCTTTATTTTTTCCCTCATGGTAGAGGCCTAGCTCATTCAGAAACCCTAATTACTATCAGTCACAGATGAAAAAGAAAAAAAAAAAGAAAAAAAAAAAAAGCAGGGCTAGAGCCTTATCAAAGCACTGATTCCTTACTACATCTACCTCTCTGCATTATATCACAGAGTCATAGAATGGCTTGAGTTGGAAGGGACCTCAAAGATCATCTAGTTCAAACTCTCCCACAGTGGGCAGTGTTGCCAACCACTAAGGCAAGCACTAGATCAGGATGCTAAGGGCCCCATCCAGTTTAGCCTGGAACACCCCCATAATGGGGCATCCACAGCTTCTCCGGGCAACGTGTTTCAACATCTCACCATTTCCTCAGTGAAAATGTTCCCACTGACATCTAATCCACATCTCCTCTCTTTTAGTTTAAAACTATTCCCTCTTGTCCTATTGCAATCTACCTGTATAAAACATTCATTTCCCTCCTGCAACAAAATGTACATATATATACACATATATATATATATCACGTATATACACATATATATCATGGCTGTCTGGTGAAGTCCCCAGTGACTGGAAAAAGGGAAAAATTATTCCCATTTTTAAGAAAGAGAGAAAGGAAGACCCGGGGAACTACAGGCCGGTGAGCCTCACCTTTGTGCCTGGTAAGATCATGGAGCAGATCCTCCTGGAAGCTGTGTTAAGGCACATATGAGACAAAGGGGTGATTTGAGACAACCAGCATGGCTTCACCAATGACAGATCTTGCCTGATCAATCTGGTGGCCTTCTATGATGGAGTGATGGCTTTGGTGGGCAGAGGAAGGGTGATGGATGTCATCTTCCTGGACGTCTGCAAAGCCTTTGACATGGTCCCTCACCACATCCTTCTTTCTAAATTGGTGAGGTATGGATTTGAAGGATGGACTGTATGATGGATTAGGAACTGGCTGGCTGAACACAGCCAAAGGGCTGCGATTAACAGTTCTGTGTCAGGGTGGAGGCTGGTCACAAGCGGTGTCCCTTACAGATCAGTCTTAGGACCAGTGCTCTTCAATATCTTCATTAATGACACAGACAATGGCATCAAGTGCACCCTCAGTAAGTTTGTGAATGACACCAAGCTGAGCAGTGCAGTCGATACACTGGAAGGAAGGGAAGCCATCCAGAGGGACCTGGACAGGCTGGAGAAGTTGGCCCGTGAAAACCTCATGAGGTTCAATAAGACCAAGTGCAGGGTGCTGCACTTGAATTAGGGCAATCCCAGGTATTTATACAAACTGGGGGAAGATCTCCTTGAGAGCAGCCCTGTGGAGAAGGACTTGGGGGTCCTGGTGGATGAGAAGCTGGACATGAGCCAGCATTGTGTGCTTGCAGCCCGGAAGGCCAACTGTGTTCTGGGCTGCATTAAAAAAGCGGTGGCCAGCAGGGAGAGGGAGGTGATTGTCCCCCTCTACTCAGCTCTTGTGAGGCCCCATCTGCAGTACTGCATTCAGGCCTGGGGCCCCCAGTACAGGAAGCACGTGGAGCTCTTACAGCGGGTCCAGAGGAGGGCCTCTGAGATGATCAGAGGGCTGGAGCACCTCTCCTATGAGGAAAGGTTGAGGGAACTGGGCTTGTTTAGCTTGGAGAAGGCCCCGGGGAGACCTCACTATGGCCTTCCAGTACTTGAAGGGAGTGTATAAACAGGAGGGGGAACGGCTGTTTGCAAGGGTGGGTAGTGATAGGACAAGGGGGAATGGTTTTAAAATGAGACAGGAGAGGCTTAGGTTAGATATTAGGAGGAAGTTTTTCACACAGAGGGTGGTGACGCACTGGAACAGGCTGCTCAAGGAGGTTGTGGATGCCCCATCCCTGGAGGTTTTCAAGGCCAGGCTGGATGTGGCTCTGGGCAGCCAGGTCTGGTGGTTGGTGACCCTGCACATAGCAAGGGGTGGGAAACAAGATGATCAATGTGGTCCTTTTCAACCTGGGCCATTCTGTGATTCTATGATATACACATGTACATTTTAATAATTAAAAAACAAGAAGTATGTACTCTGTTTTTCTTTTGCAACCCATAGGAAAACCTAAATTCTTCCATCATCTCGAGTCTTACAAACACCCACTTGGAAATGTAAAGCTTATCTTTGCTGGAACTTCATCAGCTTTCTTATTACTTGTGGTCAGGGGCTCAAATCTTACCACTTTGATTTTGCTTGGGAGTTTTAATTGTATCACATCATCTATGACATGGATTAAATTTTTAGTCATGCAGTATAGCCCCAATTTCATTTACTAATTACATTCCAGATGTACATCCCACACAAGTACTTACCACTAAGTGAAGATATTTAAAATATAATTGCTTTAATGAATGCACTAATAATTCCACTCTGCATTGTCAAAAAAAAAAAAAAAAAAAAAAAAAAAAAGCCCTAGAAAATTCAGGAGGTAAAAATCAATGATTGAATCTACACCAAAAACACTGTTTAATGGTTTAATGTTTGGTGTTTAAAGAGTATCCTAAGCTTACTGTAACAAAAAACAAATGAGTTGAATTCATCTATAGCTGTACCTAATTATGTCAGTACCATATTAACAGGAAAGAACTTAGTTCCATGGCTGTTAAGAGCTTGATTGTTAAATTCATTATGAAGCGGGAGCTGTTTTTCATTCAGCAGGAGAAAAAGAAAATCAGCAAAAAACAGACTCCCAAAATGAATATGTAAGGTTGAGAAGCCTAGTTTACTGTCACTACATTTTATTCTCCTTTTCATTTTAAGTAATTGCAGTAAAATAGCTGATCTTCAGGGACATATTAGGAGAAGAATAGTAATTAAGTTTAGGAAGGTATAATCTGTATAGAAATGAATTAGAACTGACTCAGTCTAACTTCTTATAGATTCAAATGAAAACCTAGCTGTACCCTGTGAACAGCTTATTCAAAAACACTTCCAGATTTCTAGATGTCAGCACTGTCACTTAGGGCACATTTATTATCCTCCTCAAAACGTGTAACCCTTCAATGTGAAAAATGGCACCACTGAGGAGTCAATGCTTGTACTTCCCTAAGGAGCTATGCCTGGGAACACAAGCAAAAAATCTAAAAACAGACAAATAGAAACTCACTTTATGAAAAAGTCTGCACAGATCAACACAATCACTGAAATTATCTTGTTTTGTTTGTTTTTTTTAAATCAAACTGTATAGCCATGTTCTCTTTTTTTAAATAATTCCCAGCATCCCAGCAGTAAACAAATCAGCATCTTGAGGCTTGTAAAAGCTAGTTTTCCAATAAAAAAATAACCTCACTGTTTAATAATTCCTGTAGCTTGTTTCCAGCTAGCAAATAAATAGAGATAGAAGTACAAGCGATCAATAAACAACTGGGTTTTAGATGGTGTGCTTGACAAAGGGCAGTATAGAAATCTGTAGTAGGCTGTATTTTATAGGATCACCTCACTCAAGTCCAAACAAATTGGTCAAAAAAAATCTGTGAACTACTGGAACAAACATTATCCACTGATTTCCAGAAAACACCACAGATGTCAGTGAAAGATAGTGTCAAATTCACCAGACTTCACATTCCAGTGAGGTCAAAGCTGGTCTACTTTCAAGTTCATATAACACCACTGCTTACCTCTCTCCCACCCTCTCATTCCAGCATTAAGCCTTTCCTTAGTGAAGGGCTTAGAAATACACAGCTTATTCTGTCAGGTCTAAACACTAGATTTATTGTTAAAATTGTTTTATTCAGTGTTTGTACATACGAAAACAGTAGGGGTTTAATTAGTTATCTTAGATTTTTTTACTGTAAGTCATAAAAACAGAAATTAAAGAGAAATCAGAATAGAGCGCAGCCCTCTCTATCCACTAAATTATCTGTGTCAACCTGTACAAATGTATGTATTTTAGAAGGTTCCCAAAACCAAATTTCTGGAGCTAGCTTTAAAACAAGATGTGAATTAGCTTATTGTGCTCTATCCTTGACTTAACCCACTGGGATATGGACAAAGATCACTAGACGAGAAGATGGAGATATATGTACAGTGTCACTGAGAACAAGGAAGTCATACAGTTTCCTCCTTCTCATTTTGCAAAGCACTGCTGTCTGTATAGAAAAAGATGCAGCGCATGAGACCTGGAATACC
Source organism: Alectoris magna (assembly GCA_030625065.1). Classification (NCBI taxonomy): domain Eukaryota; kingdom Metazoa; phylum Chordata; class Aves; order Galliformes; family Phasianidae; genus Alectoris; species Alectoris magna. Next base: position 100,434,443 of record CM060560.1, read on the forward strand.
CCAGAATTATCTGATGTGTGTTAATATTGATGTGTCCTATTTGTAACTAAAAAAAATTATTTTAATTATTACGACGTTACACGTTGTATTTCGGAGCATCGTTCAATATTTTCAACATCCATTTTCCAACTATATAAGAAAATCCTATACATACATATAAAATTATTAAAAACTATGAAAAACAAGTGAGAACAATTTTTTTTCTACAACACAACTTAAAACTTTAAAAAGCCTGACAGTTGTGTATGAAATATATGTAAGCAAAGAAGGTTTGTACTGCTGTACTTTCAGACTAGAAATACTGACTTCAGTTGGTCTGGGAGAATTTGCAAGAGAACTGTATAAAACCAAGTAGATCTGAAATACCACACAGTAACATTCTGGTCTATAGATATACACATGCAGAGAGAACAGCTCCCCATTATGCTCTTAATGGTGATGGATAAGATGCTGGCTCAATTCCAGTCTGACAAACATGGGTATGCATTGCAGCATGTCCTGGAAAATAGGCAGTTAGTTTTGAGTATACCTGGCTAGAGGAAAATCTAAATTCTGTAGCATGCCAAATAATAAAAGTAGTTTAAAATCTAACAGACAAGATGTTAGTAAAGTAGTCTTCATTTTATTTATGAAATGCTTGACAGCATATGGCAAATGCTGGAGGATAATCACAAAAAAGATTCAGCTGCATCATTTATTTCATTGAGCAATAGAAAAAGAGAGACACATCCTAGCTCCTTATTGCTTGATAATATTAAATCATTACGCAGGGCAGCTGTTTAGTGTTCTGTGTAGTTCTCAGTTTCTTGCTGACAGGTGTCCACATGACAAAAAGTATCCCCATACATAGTGGCAGCTGGCAACGCTGTCATCTCTGAGATACCAGAAGTGGGGACAAAACAAAACAAAACAAAACAAAACCAAAAAAACAACAACAGTCCAGAAAGAAAGACAAGCTCTTCAGGAAAAGGTAAAGAAGTTTCAAAGGAATTCTGTGAGTAACAGTGAAGGATTTTGTTTACTGGGATAATAAACACAATCAAAATAGCTCTCTGTTTTGAAAACCAGGCATAATTTAGAATTCTATTTTGAGGTGTTTCGGTTAAATGATATTTCTAAAATTGTAAGCTAGATGTTTGTATGGGAAAGCCTTTTAATTGCTTGAACTATTTGGTTCAAGAGCCAAAATAACAATGGCACAGTTTTCTTTTAATTTAGTGAGCTTCCTATAACATTGCTGGGTTTACGTCAAGTAGTCCTATCATTGAAATTCAGTGTACTACACAGGTATCACATCACTCTAATGTATGTGAATTCAGGCTGTTACATCCTTTTTCAGTGCTGTATTCATGTCTGTAGTAATAAATGAGAAGAGTCAAAACATGACAGGTTTAATTTACAAGGTAGCATTAGGTCAAACACAAACCGTCAGCTTTGCACTTCATTTGCACTAGGAACATGATCAACAATACCATCTTCTGCTGCCTGTTGCAGCGATAGCCCACCTCACAGTACACTGACTGCTGACAAGCACCAAGAGACAGGAGGCAACTGTAGCTTCAACAGCACCTGAGACAGAAGGCCAGAGGTTGGTGGGACCCACTGCCCGCTGCTGTCCTTGCAGCCAAATGATCAGAGGCCACTGCGATGGCTGCGGGACAGATGTGACCAACTTCAGACAGCTGCGTGGAAATACACGATGTGTGGAAGAGCAAATACTGGAATACTTCATTGCACAGCCTTCTCCAAACACTGAATCTCCCTGACACACTGTGATGTCAGAATGGGCTTCATTGCACACTGATACTCCTCAGCTTTTCCTGCTAACTTCCCAGCTTTAAAGGGTTTACTGAACTATTAACCATCTTGGTTGCTCTCTCATTCCCTTAAGAAATTCTAAGCCTGGTATTGCAGAAAGGCTTGGATATTTCATCCTCACACCTGCCAACCCTGGAGGGAAATACCTTTAAAAGAATCTTCTGGGAATGCTTACAAAAAAGAAATAATAATAATAATAATAATAATAATAATAACAACATCCTTAGAGCACATTCCCCAGAAATTTCAGAAATCTTCAAGAAGCACTGTGCCTTTGAAGAGAAAAGGAAGCAAAAACCCCCAGCAACAAGCAAACAAGTTAATTCAAAGCATGTTTTCAAGTATCGGATGTGCTCACTGTAGAAACTTTCACTTCCATCAAATCAACTTATAGTTGAGCAGTGCCACTGAAATGCAATCTATTAAAAAAACAAAAACAAACAAACAAAAACACCACAGTGAAAAAAAAATGGTTTTTTGTTGTTAATGCTTGAAAGTACACATTTTTAAAATCAGACCAGATCTTGCTTGACTATTGATACATTCTGATTATCAGTATTACATAGTGTGTATGATTCCCTTTCTGTTTAAAATTACTTAAAAAAAAAAAAAAAAAAGGTAATTTCTACAATTATGATTCACAAGATATTTTTTACATAATGTAATGTTTAGAAATAATATGTATTTAATTTTCTGGGGAAGATTTTAATTAATGATACCTGTGCATATGATAAGTAAGGATGTTCTCAATTTCTCCAGCAGTTCCAGATCTTTTTTTAATACTGTTTACGGGCAATTTCTACAAAGAGAAGAGAAAAGCAGGTCTTCCATTTTCCCCTCAGTATCTACTGGGGTAGATGGAAGTCATACAGGAAAATTCTTCATTGCATTTGCTTGTTCCTTCAAGACAGCTTTAGCCGCATCAGGCATCGTTCCCCAGTATACTGTCAGCAACTTAGCAGAGATGCTAACATATCTATGTGCAAACATACTCTATCTGGACTGAAGAAATCACAGTCCCATGGTGTTTACCGCGTCATGAGGTACAGACAAGATAATTTATCTACCTACATAAAATAGAATGGAACAAGCTCAGATGGGAATTTTTTCTCAATAGCCTAAGTCATGTGCTGATAAGCAATCCAAAACTCCGATTCTGGATCCATATGAAACCAAAGAGAGCAGATGCAGATCCACCAGTCTGGCAATAAATCTCCCTGCCCCCAGCGCTGTGTTTTTTTTTTATTGAATCGGCTCCCTCAGAACTTCGCAGCTGCCCCTGGAACCTGACCTTCAACCTCTCGCCTGACGTGGTGTTGCAAGCAGTACTAACATGATACCTCTTAGCGCATATCAGCAACTACTGTCTTTTATCTTTCATTTTAAATTACTCTTTCAAGCAAGAGCACATCTGTTGAACATACTGAGATGTGAAACTTTAATAACTATTCAACAAATTATCGTTGCGCCACTAATGCATATATCACAAAAAGGGACACTGATGCAAGATGTTTGGTACATTTTGTATCACTAATCAGACTAAATGTAGGGAGAATGGCCTGCTATGCTATTACAGGAAGCCTATTTCCAAGGGTCGGGTGCCACTCAAAATAAAAATAAATCTTTAAAATAGAAACAGATCCTTTTCCTAGCTCGAGGTGTAAGTTATTAATTTAAAAAATAATAATAATAATTAATGATAGGATACCAGGAACAGATGCCTGGATTATTTTTATTTTTCCCCTAAAGGATAAGAAATGCATACAAAAGAAGAGCATATTTTCTGTTCTTCTTGAACTAGCTTCATGTTTAATGCAAGTTCAGAATTTGGAACAGATCAAAGAATATGGAAGTTACTAGTCCCAAACTGTCCAGGTAGGATTCAAGATCTACCTGGACAGATACCATATCCAAACATGTTTCAAATAAAAGACTTTCCAGGGCAGCACAGATTTCTTTGATCTGACAATGTTGAAGAGGCTCGCAGCACTCCCTTTTTGGCTGTTATGAAGTCACCATTATTTTCACAAAGTTATCACCACTGAGTACGTGTCAAGTACAATTAGCAATCATTTAAATATAATAGAGGGGAAGACATGAATAAGCTTACTATTCTTGCAAACACTTATGTTTTTATTTTAAGCTGTTAAGAATTAATTCATGAACTACAAGTATTTTCTGCCATCCTAAGTATGACACTTATTGTAATTTTGTTTACAAAAATGACCACTGTGCATCTTTGTATATATTTTTAAGCATACTTTATATATATATAACAATGACTTAAATTTCCACTTTCTATGAATAAATTATTCAAATCTGTTTACCAAGTGCTTTTACACTAAAGCTCCATAACCAGGACAGTGAAGAGATCTAAGCAATAGTACAAGGAAATAAATCATTAGACACAACCTGCCTTTTTAAAATATCCCAATATATCTCTATTAGGCCAAAGTCAAAAGTCAACAGAAGTGCAGTCTGCCTAACCTCCTTATTTCTACATTCATCAATCTCATTCTGCTTCAGCTTGCCTTTGGAAAAGGAAATAAAAGAAACTAGAGATTTGAAGAAAAAAAAAAAAAAAAAAGATAATGCTTTCTTTCTGTGAAAGAAAGATCAGTCATATTAATGAAATAGCCAAATGGAACCTTCGGGCTTCATGTAGTAAATCGTCAGTAAATTCCAATTAGTATTGAAGTAAAAAGTCTGGAAATGCTTTTCTCCCTATAAGTAATGTGTGTACTTAAAGAAGAAAATGCTAATAACTCGGATGCCATCAAGGATCAGGTCATTAGATAGCTACATTCATCAGTTATATGTGCTGTGTAATTAATTGACACACAGTTTTCAAGATGCATGTTTTGAGAAAATATACCTAAATCAGAACCATAAAGTTGCCTCTCACTAGTGGTGTCATTTGATGGCTGTGAGCTGACCGTTCCTTCCAGTGACATAGCACCAGAACACATTCTGTGTCAGAGCAGAAATTTCACTGTTATAAATGGAAGACTTCAGAGAAAAAAAAAAAACAAAAAACAGAAACAACAACAAATCAGTATCCACATGGGGCTCTTTGTGAAATTAAATATGAATAAGTCGAAGCATTCTCAAAGTGATTTTTACAAAAACATTTTCTGTAAAATATGCAAACTTTTTCTAAAAATTGTTAATACATTTAAAAATGCCACAGTTATACACAAATCTACACCTACATTACAGTAGTTAATTGCTGTAGATTTTTGACCACTGTTATCATGAGCACTTAAGTACACATATACCTAGATCCTGATCCCAGCTATACTGAAGTGATGGTGCAATGGGAAGACAGTGAAACTTGCTTTTCTCTCTCATCTATTCCATTCTCATACATGTAAGACAAAGGTAGGGAGAAGCTCTAGATTTCCTGATATCAGATACTTCATAATTCCTTCATAAGAATGGAGACTTCATCCTCAGGTTTGGGCGCCAGGTCTTAAATTGAGAGGTTCAAATCAACCTCCAGATGGTGCTTCTAAACTTACTGTTTTCCATGATCTTGCACAATACATCCAAGTAACAAACGCAGTAAATATTCAACTCAATACCTTGATCAGTAAAAAATAGGTAATAAAGGCTCCTTCCCTTGTCTCTGTTTTCTACTCATATGCTGGGCACTGACTCTGAGCTGTTGTTGAGAAATGGAGCCAAGAAAATTCACCATTCAAAATGGACAAAGAAGCATCTGTATCTCCTCCCTGAGCTACCTCCATCAAAGCTTTTCTTTCTGTGGATTACACTAGAACAGTCCAATAACAGATCAGAAGAATAAAGTAGATGCTATTTATTTTTTTGCCAGATGCCCTAATATTTTATTTGTTTATAGGTATTCCATAGACTAAAAAGCACACGTTACGTTCATTGGCTTCTATATGCATACTCATTATTCTATAAAAAGTGGTTTAGGTTTTGCTACTTAATGTCTCATTTCTATGCCAGTTCATTACCATGTGCCTCCAAAGAACTTGTCACTAACTGAATGCATTTTTATGCCACTGTGATTTACAGAGTGTGAAAGGGAAAAATTACATAACTGTTTACTTAAGCTCATACTTTCTCGGAAGCCCTACACAATCCTTTTGTTATCACAATCTCTAGTGGGCACATGTAGTGTGAATATATCTGAGCACGAAACTGGATATAGCTGACTCTGCCTGTCTGACTTATAACTTACCGAGTTCTGTATGTCTGAACTTCTGGGAAACAGCTGCTGGTCCCACACTGAAATTAGAACGTTTGAGCTCTTCTGATTTATGTCAATTCCCATGGGAACAAGGACATGAAAAATGAACACCACTTGTAAATAAAGTACCAGTTCTCTCAGCATTTAAAAGAAATAAAACTAGTTCAGAATACACTGATCTATTTACCACCTTCTTACACTGAAACAGATACAGTGAAATGGCATTGTAGAAAATGCAGCCTTGAATATTCAGCTACTTAAAGAAAGAGGCTATCCATTCCTGTCTAGCAATTATTCAAAGCATTGTTCTGTTACATTTACTGAGTTGGGTTTAGTTAAAGAAGAAATAATACTATGTGATAGGGCATGAGGGAAATGAGTCAAAATTAAGTTTATGTAGAGAAAGACAAGGGATAGGAAATATGTCCCAATTATATGATAGCCAAGGAGTTCATGTTGCCAAAAATTTAGAAGTCCTTCTGCTTTATCTAGTTCTGACTGCACAGCTTGAAAGGTGTTAAAGCCTACCTTTTTAGTGAACTGGGCTCTCATGGGAGATCCTACACAGTCTTTCAGTGATGAAGACTGGTATTCACAAGACCAAAGCCAAGAAGGCTGGAAAGGACACCTGGAGGATTTCACAGCTTTTCCTGAAGAAGGAAAGAATAATCCTTACCACAATTAATGCAGGACTCCAGTGCTTCTGATGCTGAACCAACTTAGGTAGCAGAGCACAGGCAGGATTCCTTAGCAAAATGGTCCATTTTGAAAGAGCATCTCTTCATGGCATTCAGTTATTTGTTAATTTGAAAAGGCACTATAATAGGTGATCAGGAGAGGAAAGAGGCAATTGTGGAAAAACAGCACCTAGAGATATTTCAGAAGACAGAGCTATTATTTGTCATTTCTTTATGAACGTCATGTGCTAAGTTCAACTTGGGGTTTAGAAAAAACACTACAGAATGAAAGTAAAACATCTCCTTCCTAGCACTTTGCTGTCAAGACTTTATTTACCAGCTTCATGTTTGAATAGGCATAAGATGAATGGGTAAAACTTGTACTAATACATTATAGATAACTTACTGAAGGTACTCCACAAGAAGTTCTTAGATTTCACCTCTAAAATTCAAAAGTTATGGACAAGATTATTACTACAGAGTGTAAATGCCCATATGGAAATGTCTGCTGAAGCCAAACAAGCAAGCATCAGTAGTATAATCTTCATACAGTGTGCTGAAAAAGCATAATGCTTTAAAAATCCCCACAACAAAAGTATATATATGTGTAAGAGTGACTATACAAATACATCCACATTTTTCAGTTCTTCAGATGAAACCTTACTTCAGACACAAGTTGACCTGAATTTAAATTTGGATACGTCCTTTAACAGTATAATTCGAAAACACAGTTGATTAATTGGCAGTGTTATTTCTGCAAATAGCTCTGTAAAGGAAAGAAGGAAGGCATGCTTTTGCCAAAGAAATAAGAAAAGCTAGTAATATCAAAGGATTGTAGAAAGGGCAAGGGAGCACAATACTGTACTTTATACAAAAGTTTCATTAACAATTGCCAACTCAATTGTTTCCCTCCTCAACGTGCTAAATGAGATTAAAGACTTTAGTACAGTCTTCAGGGTTTTGAGGTAAATTAATATGGAATGTGACTTACTGGGAATAGAGCAAAATATAAAATAAGTAGATGAAAACTGCACTAGCAATAGAAGCAATTAATAAGAACCAAAATTATTATTATTATTTTTTTTAATGACCGCAGAATGAAAAGGGCAAGTGTGAAGAACAGAAAGTACACGTTGAAAAGAAAGCACAAAAAGGATGAAAAGACTATATGTCACTTTATGTCCTGGCGTCCCAATTTTTCCTTGAAGACAAATATAGTTGTGCTGTTTCTTACCACTCCTACCTACCTACTTGGTTATATTAGGATGTAATGTTTGGGGACTCTGATAGGGTACAGAATTGTATTAGTTCAAATTCTGAAATGTGTAGTAGTAATTTGTAGTCTTGCTTTCATATCTACATGCTTTTTTTCAGAGTTTCCGCAAAGTTATTTTTGAACAGAGGACAATGAGGGATTAAATTGTTAAATCCACCACTTGAGAACATTCGTGCCAAAGAGATAGAAATGAGAATACGAAACTCCACCTCTTCCATGGCGAAGAGATTCATGACATTACAAGTATATTCACGCAGACAAATCCTATTGCTGGATGCACTAGATCAAAGTCAAACAGTCCATCAGCACGTAGTTTTTCTAGCTTTACTTGAACTACTAAAAACTGAATGAAGAGAAGAAGGGATTAGCAAAACAAAAAGAACAAACAAGACTTACGCATAGCAGATAATGGCACTGATGCTCAAAAACTGGTTACAGATTTCTGCATTGTAAACTAAGAGAACTGTAACAGTCAACCAAATTGATTTGAAAACACTGAACTATACCCAAACTAAAGAAACAACCTTAAATATTTTTTTTCTTGCACAACAGGTGTTGTGACATTAGTATCTAGTTAATACTACTCAAGCAACAATAAGAACTCTTTTTCCCTCTTCTCCCTGTTTTGTAGTCTGACTGACAAATACAACACTCTTGAAAAATGAGAAAGGAAACGTACATTGTCTAGTATTGAGGCCAAGTTCTAAGACCAAAAAACAGATTAAAAAATTAAAATATCTATACAAATATTAGGGATTAGACTACTTGAGTATTCTTGAGTATTTTTAATTATAAATTGGCTGTTATGTGTACTCGTAGTACAAGAGAAAGCAAAGATCCCATTAATATTTATATTTTTTCCTAACCTAGTATGGCCACAACAATTCATGATATTATGATGTGGCTGTCAGCCAGTTATTCCCAGGCAAGCAGATACATTTCTCTTGTTTCTTCTGTACCACCAGACACAGGCCACTTGGATTCAGCTGAAAGAGGTCTAGAAGGCATACGGAAAGTATGTATGATCCTCTGAAAGATCAGTAATATAACTTCTGCAAAAGCCATGTGCTGGTTAAAGAATCATCAGAATGGAATACATTAGATTCATCCATTATCTAATTAGCTTTTTAGGTCCTTGAGTTTTGAGCAAAAAACATGATGTTTTTCCAACAGACACAGAATGCCAAACAATGTAAATTCTTGCACATCTAATAAGGTTACAGGTGCTGTCCTGTGAGGGAAATAAACACAGCATCTCCTTAACCTTAGCTGTGTTGTTCTGTTGTGTTCATTTATTTGTGTTGATTTTGTGTGTGTGTGTGTGTGTGTGTGTGTACTGTACTTTTCAGCCATTCTTCAAAGCCTTCCCATTTCAAGTAGATATTAAACTTGTACCCACTATGCCCACCGAGCTAAAATGAGATGCTCTGCATGCTGTCTTGCTTTTAAAAAGCGATTCCTTTTTGCACGGAGGTCCTCAATATAAAGGTGATATTCAGGATAAAAAGCAAGATTAAGTCCATATAGTCTCCCTTTTTTCTTTTTTTTTTTTATTCCTCCAAACTCACAAAATTATCAAAACAAAAAATCCCACAGAAGAAAAAAAAAAACCCCATGCCACTGTAGAAAGAACATCCAGAAATCTGCCCTATCTGTTGAAGCTCTAACATACTAAGTACTTTTCCTACCATAACTTGAAAAGGCAAAACACAGCACAGTGGAAGGAAAACAGAATAGGAAATGTTACATCCTGCCAGCTCACATGAAATATTGATAACTCATGTGGAAAAGAAATTAATTTTGAAGTTTATCAGCACTTGACACATGCACTTTCCAAATATTTAGAAATTACCGTAGGACCAGACTTCTCCATCAATAAGGTCAGTTTTTCAGCAGGCTAAACATGTACAGGCATAGTCACAATGTTATTAATGTGAATTTCTTATTAGAGAAAAACAAACAAACAAGAAGAAAAACACGCCCCTCCCACATCTACAAGAAAACACTTAAAAGAAGCTCCATTACTTTTCTCCTTGTGTGCAGTGAGACTTGATTTACCAAAAATAACAAGTACCAAAAATAACAGGAAGATCTATAAGATCAAATGCCTTTACGCAGAGATCAAGGCTGCAGAACAAATTAATGAGAATGAATTTTAAGAGCACACGCAACCAGCAAAATCTCTTAGAAGTTTTCCAGCTGAGGAATTGAAGAATATCTTTTTAACCTCTTCTTTTCCAGCGCTTCTGGTCTTTATAAAAGAGGTTAAAAAACATAAATTCACACCCTAGTTAATAATTTCAGAGTATTAATTTCAATAGAAAATAAGAATTAGACTGCATGTTTCTTAATCAGAATAAATGCAGAATTTTGAAACTGCGTACAAAATTTGGAATATTTTGGAAACTAGAAAAAAAGAAAAGAAGGAAAGAGTTTTGTTCGTCTAATTCCTGAGATTAAAACTGTCTGAAAAAAAAATGTGTATGTGTATTAAAAAATTAAAATGATCTTCATGATATTAAGTGAAATAAGTAGTTAAACTGTTATGCACATTTTAAAAATATTGTTACACCTGTCTGCTTGTCAGCTCATTTTTAAAAGACCCTAAAAATAGCCCCTATGAAGCATCCTAATTTTTCTTACAAATAAGCATTCTCAAATAAAATTTACTGCTTTCCAACTATTAGTATACATGACTGAATTTTTTTTATTATCCATTTCTCTCCCCATGTACTCACGAAAAAAAAACATTTGTTCACTAACATATCTGATTACTGTATGGTGTAGTAGTCGTAATTTTGGGACAGAATCAGGCAAGAATAAATTCTTGTAAGCCTCTTATAAGAATTAAATCATCAAACATTATTTGGCAGCAACCGAGAAGTTACATTCCAAGCACGCTTGCTGACAGTGTATCTTGAGCCATGAGTACAAAGCGGTAATAGCAATGTCAGAAAGATGGTGTTATGTACACAGAGGCAAACTTGCAGAGAAGCTGTGGGTGCCTCATCCCTGGAGGTAAGTGTTCAAGCCCACACTGGATAGGGCCCTGGGCAGCCTGAGCTACTGCTTGGGAATCCTGCCCACAGACGGGGTGTGGGAACTGGATGATTTTTGAGGTCACTTCTGACCCAAGCCATTATATGATTCTGAGATTTCTAAAGGTGTGGACATAGCTCCTGCTTGGAACAAGATCCATGCAAAGGCAAGGGCAGCAGCTCACCGCTGATTGACTCAGTCTTGCTCACATCACTACTGATGGCCTCCTGTAGCTGCTTAGTGAGCTGAGTGATGCTGCTTGCGTGGACCAAGCAAAATGTCAGGTCAGAGCAGAGGAGGGTTCAACAGCTAAGCCCCAGCAGCTGCTGATTCTAACATGTTTCTCTTCTCCCATACAGCAGCGGGTAGGGGTGGCTGTGCTACTGACTGACACACAGCCAAAACTATAAATATCCACACTCCCATTCCCCGGCCATGCAATCAAGTCTCCTCAGGCATTCAAGAGTACAAAATTCAGACCAAAGCCTCCAGAAAGGGGGGGTTGCAATCAATGCAGTGCTTTTCAGGCAGCTGTGGCTATTGCCAGCTCAGCACAGGAGCAGTTCAGCACAATCATTTGCCTCCTCCCTGCCTGGCTAAGCCCTTGCAACTAAGGGGGAAGCCTGCTTCTGCTGCCCCAGGGAGACAGGGAGAGTCTTCTGGCAGCAGATGAAAGCATCAGCCTCTTGGCCTGAAATACGTAGAAGGCAGAAACAGCCTGAACTTGCATTATAGTAGTGAATTCCATTCTTTTTTTCTTTTTTTTTTTTTTTTTTTTTTTTTTTTTGCCACTTGGCTAGCCATGCAGCCGATTCTGCTGCTTATTTGAGGGGCGCAGCATGCAGATATATGGTGTAGGCAAAGGAACCTGTAAACCCCTCACTGCCAACCTAAAAAAAAAATAAATAAAAATCTGTCTAGAAATGATTTTATAATTCAGCTACTAATTGATGAGAAGTTTGTAGAACTGCATTTTGTTGACCACTCCTAGAACATTTTGGCTTAGCCAGGGCTGCCCCAGTCCAAACACGCCTCCAGTTCCAGCAGGCTCCTAGGCCCCGAAGCAGGGCTGGGCCCATCAGCCTCCCTGGGGCACTTGGAGAGAGCAGGACACATAGCATGCAGCAAGGAGGGGTGAGGGCAGCAGCATGAGAAAGGGGAGAGGGAACATATCGGTAAGCAGAAGCAGGAGGTGCTCCATGGTCGCAAAACAGATTCACTGAGAGCTGTGGAAAGCCCACACTGGAGCAGGGGCCAAATGTGAAAGGAAAAGAGCAGCAGAGAGAAAGTAGCAGAAACATATTGTTCCAGAATCTCAGAATGGCTCAGGCTAGAAGGGACCTTAAAGATAGTCCACTTCCACCCCCTGACATGATCAGGGCTGCCACCCACCAGCTCAGGCTGCCCAGGACCCCATCCAACATGGCCTTGAAGATCTCCAGGAATGGGGCATCCACAGCTTCTCTTGGCAGTCTGAGCCAGGGCCTCAGCGTACTCTTGAGTAAACTTCTTCCTAACATATACCTCCTCTCTTTTAGTTTACAGCCTTTTCTCCTTATCATTACGAGATTGTGTAAAAATTCGGTCCCCCTCCTGCTTATAAGTTCCTTTTAAGTACCGGAAGACAGCAATGAAGTCTCCACAGAGCCATTCCCAAACTCAACCACCCCATTTCCCTCAATCCTTCATGACAGGAATAGTGCTCGAGCCCTCTGATCATCTTCATGACCCCCCTCTGGATTCACTCCAAGAACTCTGAAATAGACTGACCATACCTTCCTTCCCCCATGCCCTACTCTGTTTCTTGGGAACAGCGGTAGATGGACTGGGAGTACAGGATTGAAGGTGAGCTTGGGAAGGTGTCTTAGATTTTGTTTTTGTTTCTCACCTTCCATATCTATTTCCATTGGCAATAAATTCCCCAAGCCAAATCTGCTTACCGGTTAGTCATGGGCAAAACAATGTCCCTATCCATACCTTGACCCCTAAAGCTTTCTCCTCTCATACTCTTTTCTCCCAGCTCCACTGACAAGGGAACTAGCAAGTGGCTGGGTCAACATTCAGGTGATTGCAGAGGCTGCCCCCAAATGTTAAAAGCCCCCAGGCATTACAGCTTTCTTGCTATGCCAAACAACAGGGCTTCAGACAGATCACGTAGGCTTTTCAAAACAGATTTTTGTTGAGAGACAACTTTTCAAGATGTTTTTCAAAAACATTTCTACAGAATCCTGAACAAAAAAAAAAAAAAAATTGTGACACTTGAATCCCTGCTCAATTGGATGCAAGTCAGCAATCTCCAGTCCCTGAGGTGAAACATGCTAAGCAACACTTATTTACTCTGGGAATCTTTCTTATTCTGGCATGCTTGATACCAGAGCACACTAGATGAAAGCAGAACTCTACACTTCAATGGCAGCAGCTTTCTGTGTATTCAGTGCATGTGAATGATTTTCCAAGGTGGAATGAGATGCCCTGCTCTCTAATAAAGCCTTTCATTGCAGACATGGTCTTATAAAAAGAAAAGAATAAATCTAAGCCATAAATTCCACACGAGAAAACTGAAACTGTATATGACGTAGTCTGTGGTGAGGTATGATAATTTATATAAGCCCATATGTCAGTCATACAGCAGGAATACTGGAACCACAGTCTCTAGAATGAAAAAGTCCCTCCCCCAGCCCCTTGATAGCTTATTAGTGGCAGATTAGAGCTGGAAAATACAGCCTCTAAATTTCAAACATCATTCTGCAGATGGATGCATGCACATATTCCACTCTGAAAAGCCTCCACTATATTTCTGAATCATGATAAAAATCTAAGATCCTTTTGCTTTGCTGTATTATCAAGATGAATTGCAAGGAGAAAAGTAAACACAAAGGCTTATTTCTGCGTATATTTAGTAGAACTTCATGAATCAAATCCAGATTCTGAAAACTCATATAGGTTTTCTTTGAATCCTGTGGAACTGTCACATCCACTTTTTTTTCTTCCTCCAATGCACAGCTGCCTAATTGAGCATCAGCAGCCTAATAAAGAATACAGCAGGACTTGAAGAGCAACTTTTCTTTCAGACGCTGCAGTGCACAGGTTCTGTATCACACCCAGCTTTTCAATTAAATCATAATTATAACATGCCTCATTTAGAAGTACAGGAACCCCGACCTTGTCAACAGTGCCAGACCATAATGTGTCCGTCTTAATTAGATCTGATTAGTTCTGGGCCCAGACTCCATTGTGAATCTTAGCTCCGTTAAAAACTGCTCATCTGTTCGGCAGCTGTGGGCACTGCAGAGCCTTTTCTATCATGCTGCATGGGTGTGCTTTGCTCTTCCTGACTCTGAGATATTAGGACTCAGCCTAGCATTTTTTTTTTGCTGGGTCCTCAGAACAAGGCAGATTATGAAAAGCAAAGGTAAGAGGTAAAAGAAAAATCTTAGCTGTATTATGAACAATTTCACCCTGCATCAGACTGTTCAACTATGGCTTAATAAGACGATGTTTGTGGCAGCAAGTTACACTTCTGAAAAAATTAAGGATTTTAGGGACAACAGCCACCACAAAACTCATAGGTATGATAAAACCAAAGACAAAACAATGCAAAATCCCTTTCATTTTTAATGTACTGCTTGTTGTTTTTCCCACATCAGAAGTAGTAAGTTACCCACACTACAGTTGTGCAAATAATTCTCCACAGCAGCACTTGGAGTGTCTCTTAATAATCTTATGACATATCAAAATCTGTCACCTACAATTAGGTTATTTAATCTTGAGGTTTTGTAATGCATAATTGATATTTACTAAGAAATCCATTTTAATATATTTTCCCTCTTCTAATGTATGATAATTGATTTTTCTTCTGTATCACACTTCTGAGGGGTATAAAAGAAGCAAACTTTTTTTTACAACTTAATGATTATAACAAATATTCCCTAAGAAATAGTACTCCATACTGAAGTCCTAATTGCATGGTTAATTTTCACAACAGGGAAAAAAAGCCTCAAAATTTGCATCTGTATTTAAAAATTTAGTTTTATGAGGAAAACTGAGTAAACGATGCAAATGCAAAGTTTCTTTAGTAGTTGCTTCAGCAAAGTTTCCATTGCTGTAAGTTCCTGATGCCTATTCATTTTGGAGTGTGAAAAATCCTAAGGAAGACACAAGGAGGAGGTGCACATAACTGCTGCCATAGTTTTTGTCTAGCAAAAAACATAAATAAAGCAAACTCTAGCCTTAGTTCAAGCAGAAAGGAGCAATAATTGGTTTGACAATTTTTAATAGATGTTACCTCAAATTCCCATTACGTAGAAAGCCCTAAACAATGTGTAATAAAGTTTCATTAATGAACAGAAAATTAAAAGCAAAATGTTTCTAATAAAAGTACATCTTCAGCAGTGTCCACTGTCCTAGTAGACAGTACAGTGAAGTATGTGAAATTGGTTATCTTTTAAAATTTATTATTAGTAAAGAAATAACCCATTTATTGCATATTTGTCTTCTGAAATGTCATCAAAACTTCCTTTAGGTATGCACCGTATTGTCCATTGAAAACAAATTCTTTGAAGTACTTATTTTCTAGCCTACCTGCAATACTCTTACAAAGGCTGGGTACAACTCTCATTACATTGTCAATGTGATTTCACGTTCTGCTGATAACAGAAAATGACTGAAGAGTAAACTGCTGCATGAAACACAGGTTGCCTTCATTTTCTCAACTCTGGGCAACTTCACTCGCAAGTAAACCTCTAAAGGGGTACACACAGAGTAGCCTCAAAACTAAATCTTTGCATTTGAACAGCACCTGCGCTGTCACAGTACTGAAATCCTATGCAGCAGCATGAGCTGACCTTCCAAATATTCACCTGAAATCATGTCTCAGTTACTGTTTTTTTCTTGGTGGTTGTTTTTTTTTAATAACCAAAATCCTGCTGTTAATAATCCACTGCCTGTGTACCACTTCTGAATATGATGTCACAGCGATTTGAGATCTCATAGCATAAGATGCATTAAGAAGAATCCAGCAGAAAAAGGACCTCTTTCAATTTTCAGGCCATTCTTCCTAGGATATCAGAATCATAAGCAGCATAAAAAACAGCTGCATATGGTTTATTTGAAAGCATATATATTTTTTCTTATACTGAAAGCACATCTATATATTGTTCTCTATGCCAGAGAGCAGATACCAACAAATTCTACATTAACATAACTTCATTAGATTTTAATATTGTTTAGTCTCTAAAGATTATTGTATGATTTTGATGTCCATTGTAAGACGAAATATTAGAAGATACTACCAATATTTTAGTGGGAAAAGGGATAAATGTGATAGCATGCATACTACAATGTACAGTGCATAGAATCTGTTGCATAAACTAATTTCCACAGGCTGAATATTACAAACTTAAAATTAGACTGAAGTCTAACACCATATGGTTATTTCATCCTTTGGAGAAGAGTTCAGTTGTAAATGAGAAAACTTGCTAACTTCACTGAAGTCTCCACATCCCACAATTTGCTTATATAGTTTCATTTCCTCTACAAAAAAAAAAATAAAAAATAATAAAAAAAAAAATGTTTAACCACAGAGATCAAGACTCTGTATTTCAGATTGCTCTTCACATGAGGACTAGCCTTACCACAAGTGGTACCATATACAGGATTTCCAAAACCCTCTGTTCATCCCTCTCTAGTTTATCAATGTTAGTTTTTGTACTAGGGACCAAAATAGAATGCAGTATCTAGAATACTACAGAATTGAGGCACCACATCCTTTTCTCTATCATTTCTACTACTTCAACATATCAGCTGTGCTGCTTGTTAATACAGCTGAGGAAACTGTTCAACATCTCTACTGCTAGGCTAGGCTGCTGGCGCATGCTGAACTCAGATCCCTGATTGTTTTCTGCAAAGCTGCTTCCCAGCTTGTCCAGTTGTCAGGGTTTGTTGCTTCCTAAATACAAGACTCTGCATTTGTTCTTGCTGAATTTATATCCCTTACTGGCTCTTTCCTTCAGAAAATCAGTATTTTACCTATGCAGCTACCCGTCCACTCAGGCTGCAGTGGCCATGTTTGGAAACAGGAACATTACATAGACACTTGGGAAAAGTTTTGCTAAAGCTAAGGTAAACAATGTGTACCACTTTTACCATATTTGTGAATCTGGTTATTTTTTCATCAGGTAATCAGGCATGACTTACAGTTTGCAGTTCTTTCCCAGTCATTGCCTTTATGTGCCTGAACACTCTACAGGAACCAATTCAGTGATTTCCCCAGAGGCTGAACTGAGGTCTCTAGTACCTTAAACCATCCTTTTTGGCCTTTTCTGAAGGTGGTCAAGCATGACACAGTTGTGCCAGCTCTCCCCTGGCAGCATTGCTGGTGCCTCCATGGAAGAATTGCAGATGGAACCATCCAAGGGCTGGCAGAGTCTCAACAGCCTTCAGAGCATCAAATCTATTCTACAAAATAAGTGCCGATCAACAGAGGCAGGCAGAGCCATAACTAGCCCCTAGCCTTCATCATGATGGCACTCCCTATTTAGGTCTCAACCAAACAGCCTCCATCTGCCCCCTTTTCTGTGCAAAAGCTGTGCCAGCACGTTTTCACGGGGTTCTTTGCACAGACCCTCTCACACCCTCTGATCCTTGCCTTGTACTGTGCAGTCTGTTCAATTTCTCCTGCAGAGCTTTAACCTGCTGGGCACCAGAAGCACACACCTCTGGGGGTGACAAATGACCCTCGCTACCACTCCAGTCCCAGAGAGTCAGGTCTGCCAAGACCAGGCCACAGCCAGGTTGGGCAGCCAGCAGAGGCAGCTGTACCACTTCAGCAGCAAAAGAAATAGGTTCCTACTGTAATGGACTTGAGGCTATCATCTCACAGTTTTTCCTTTTCCTTCTTCATATGCTGTAGCTGAAAAGGATCTGTCTTTAAAGACTAGTAAGACAGTACTCACATGAAAACCTTAATGAATGAATTCTATAGAATAACAGAATGACTTTGGTTACAAGGGACCTTAATGATCACCCATTTCCAACTCCCCTGTCATGGACAGGGCTGCCTAGGGCTTCAGAGCCCCATCCAACCCGGCCTTGAATGACTCCAAGGATGGGGCATCTACAACTTCCCTGGGAAGTCTTTTCCAGTGCCTCACCACCCTCTAAATAAAGAATCTCCTAACATCTAACCTAAATCTTCCCTCTTGTACTTTAAAGTCATTCCCTCTTGTTTTATCGTTATCAGTGATTAATCCATTTTTGTTTAAAGATCCTGCACTACAAGTAGGGCTTACTGTAACAGGATTCAAAATCAAAATTTTCTGTTAAGTAATTCAAATTATCATTCACAAATTACAAAAAGAGCATTTCCATTACCATCAGTGGAACCTATACAGTTACAAGAAAACGGTATAACAGCTGAGATTTACTGGACAGTTTTCTGATATGTATGCAAAGAAAAAAAACAGTAGGGACTGTGGGCATATTAGAAAGTCATTATAACTTGGTCACTAGCCAAAGTAAGTTTAAAGTGGTAATTCAAGACAAAACTTAATCCCGCTTACATTAAAGTAATCATTAAACTCTTTACAAATTATTTTGCAAGCAATTATATATCGGTGACTCTAACAGATACAAAAAGCACAGTAACACAATTTGATAGAGCACATTCTCAGCTACAGGATACTATTTTTCAACATAGACACCACTATTTGCCAATTTATGTAGATGAGCTGTTCAAGATGCTCTTCATTTCGTGGTGTGACAGCTACACATGGCTGTTTGGAACATGGCTTGTCTTTCACATTGGTGTCTCTGCTGCTGAAATGCACCACTCTCCACCTCACTGTGCTCTCATCCACTAGTTGATCTCCAGAAACATTCAGCAAGCATCAGTGAATATCAGCGGATGCAATTTTTTTCCATATGAAGAAATTCACTGACAATTTTCTTCATCTGCACTCCTATGTCAGACACCAATTAGTCAGGCTGCCCCTCCACTGCCATCTGACACACAGCAACAAAATGTAATGGAATACTGGGGGGAAGGTACAACCTCTACTGCCATATTACAAACATCAGCCTCCGGCATTGTGGGCAAACAGAATAAAATAGGAGGCATTACTTTCAGAGCAGTCCTCATACAACCAAAATACTTAGTAAGTGTTAAGCACACAGAATGCCCTGGTAATTTTTGCAGCTTTAACCCAGTGAATACAAATCATTGCACATCTGTGCAGATTTTTTTTTTTTGCCTGATTGCTGTTCTTTATTAAGCATCATAATATCTGCAGAAACTGAACATTTATAAAAATCCCATGTGTACAACTTGCTATAAATTAACAGCTGTATAGCTTGAATAATATCATTTTTGCAAAATGTTGTATATATAAAAAGTAACCCCCTATTTTAAGATACTGTGACCTCACTACATGAAGCCTTCTATAGGAAGGATTTTTTCCAAGTCTTCATGTAATGCCATTAATCACTGAGAAAGATTTGCATGAAAAGAATAATGTACTTTGTATAATAAACACTGGAAATAAAAATGAGTGTTATAAATTTAATAAAATCATTCCCGGTAATTTCTATCAACTAACAAAGTATGATGCAAGTTTATATTCACATAATAGAAAGCAGAACTCAGTATTTTGCTAGTTGATATATCTACATTCCCTTAGGTCCCATTGAAATGCCAATGGTGTACTCTTTTAGATTCACCCTGATTTCACAGCATAACTGAGACCAATTTTCAAGCACTTTTTGCTCTAATGTAAGTTAAAGGACACATTAACTTAGAGAAGTTCACATATAGCCAGTTTTCCATTAGTATATTCAAAATGGCAACAAAAACAGCAGAGAACATATACTGTCAATACACAGGAAATATACTTCTACAGATTAAGGATTATCATCAGTTATCCACACATAGCTTATAGGAATCAGCTGCTCATAAGCACACTAAACAGATTCTAATTCCTGACAAGTTCCGAAAACTGCCTAGTTTTGAAGTGCTGATACTCTCCATACTACACGCAACTCATTAGTAATGCCACTCAGCTACTTCCATAGATAGAAATTACTAGAGCCTAATACCACATGCTTGGAGAAAGGGGTTTTCGGTTTGTTTCCTTTGTTTTTACTGTCACTTAATGAAAGCAAATATTATTTAATCTCATGCACTAATGTGCTGATGTGTTTTCAAGGAACACCATCCCCTTCTCCTAAAGCACAGAGGCAGGGTTCTGCAGCCAAGGATCAGCAGTGGTTACACTGGAAGAACATGTCTCCAACAATATTTTGAAACAACACCTTGGGCTAACTTTTTATCTTTTCATTTTCATCCCTTTTCTCTTTTTTTTTTTTTTTGGTATTTATAACTTGCTGAACTGCTCCTACCTCCTCCTGCAGTTTACTTGCTGGAGCAGTTAGTCTCCTTTGCTCTCAACATCTAGAGTTTCAACTAGCACTTCAAACAGGAGCTGCCCTGGTGAGCTGCTCTATAAATCCAACATATGGGTATCCAGGACAGCTGCTATTTTCCAGCAGATGTTTCAAGACCACTGATTATTGGTGGCTGGACAAACAATTTTTGTTGAAGATGAGCTCTTCTTCCTTGCTTTCTTCTGATCTTCCCACTTCTGTGTACCTTTTATTTAAAAAAAAAAAAAAAAAAAAAAAACTTTTACATCATTAGGGCTTCTGAAAGGAACCCATAAGTTTGCCTTGGTTTCTAAAACCTCTCCATGTGCTGTATCCTACTGGAAGTACACAAGTTTATTAGGACAGGAATCTCAACGTGGAAATACCTGTTGTGTTGTACTAGAAGAATTGCACCAGTTTCTGCCTTCTTTACCCAGAAAGTTTGGCAATACCTAAAAGACAAAGACCATGTCTTCCAGAGCTCTGGATTCCACAATGAAAACTTTCTAAGCTATGTCTTAAGCCAGCATCCTGGGGCCTATACATACATGCAGCAAACCCAATGCAAACAAACAAACGGATCTTTTAACCATGAATTTCTTGTGGATAAATGTGCAAATGAGACTTGCTGAGGATATAAACCACTTGCAGTGCCATGTGGCAGTCAATAACGGAATCCAGTAGCTCATTACCTATTCCTATGGTAGCTCTACCACAGAATTGGTACCTGTAAGGTTCAGAAACCAGGACAGTGGCACGGAATAACAGTCCTGTAGACTCTGACATCACTTTTAGTGGTGTAGTTAACACCCTACTTGGATAAAAGCTTCACTTGATGGAGTAAAATATTAATACTAAAAAAGGGAATTTTTCCCCAGCCAGCACTGTAAGTATTTGGCATGGTAGTAGGCAGGGATGTGAGGCAGAAAGAAATGCAAGAATTGTTGTTTTTTTTTTTTTCCTTTTGCTCAATTAAAGGCAAGTCAAAACCACCACATTTAAGTCAATAAGCTGTTAAAACTGCCTATGAACTACTGATGCACAGAAACATCTTGATGGTAAAATAAATTAAAACAGTTTGGTCAATTATTGCCCGCTCCTAGCTTTAAATGTTCCAAGCATAACCAACAGCAAACTCCAAGCCCAAATTACTACTGTCATTATCTCTTCCATTTCCCCAGCAGTCTTTATTTTCACTTTCTTTCTCACTTGCATAAAAATACTAAGTAGAGCTAAAGAAGCCAACTCCACCCACATCTCCAAGAAACACATCAGATAAATCTAAATATTTTTGTCAATTCCAAAACACCTACACTGGCTTTTCGTTTCTTCTGTTTTGTTGTTGCTCAATTGTTGTTTCTTTTTTATTGTTTTAAACACAAAGCTGATTGGAAGAAATCTGCTTTAATCCATACCATGAAATAAATTTGGGCATACATTCAAATCTTAATGAGTTGCTAGACTTATTTGTTGCCATTCTCAGTACCATCCAAAAAAAAAAAAAAAGGTGCCAAGCTTCATCTATGTAAGTATCTAGCCAAAATAAGATGCCTCTAAAATATAAGGGCTTGAAAATGATGAGGAAGAGAGTTCTGGCAGTCAGACAGATTAATAGTGTGACAATAAATTAAACATAAACCACCAATCCCAGCTGTATGTGATCTAATGGTCACTCAGGGACACTGCAGAGCTTTAACATCTGGTGCAAAGAGGGCAAAATTACCACTACACTGGCCTTTCACCTTCCAAAGACACTGGGATTGCATATGGCACAGTTGTACGTATACCAGATGCTTAAAATACGCAATAACCCCTTACTAGTAAACCCAAACAGTTTAAGTGATCTTAAAACAAGTTTAGTCAGAGTAATTTAAACCCCAAACAAAAGACTTTTTAAATAGAAAATTTCCAGCTTAGAAGATCTACACTTACGCAACAGATATACTCATTTCATTCATTTTTCCTCCAGGTCAAATTAAAGGGCTAGTCATTAGATCCAGGGAAAAAGCTCTGCAGAACACTGAGTAACAGTTGGCTCTTTAGCACATTTCCAGTATATCGCCTTTCAATGCTTGATATGCTTGAAAGCACAAAGTTGCAATTTAGAAAACTAATGTCAAAAAATACACAAATAATGACCTCCAAACCAATAAAAATGTAAATACAAATTTAATGGGAGATTAAATACAAAGGGAAACTAACATTAGAGCAACAATTTTATCTTGCATACAATATCACAACATCATTTGTTCCACTCTTCCACAGTATTTAGGAAAAGAAATATGTCTAAAAGATTGACTTACTATGTGATATACAACCATGCCCAGCAATAGCACAGTATTTATCCCTTATATAAAGGGATATTTCTATTCAGCACCACAAAGTTTTGTTTAATTCTAATATCATCATGATGATACAAGGTAATCTGTGTGGAAGTACTTGTTTCCAGATGAAGGTCAGATTTACTAATGGAAAAAGAGTATGCTGAAGTTTTATCTTTTTGAGTGTTCCATTGTTTTTCCTAAAACACTTTTTAAGAAAAAGTCCTAAATCACTTTTTCATCTTTTCCTGAAGCATTACAGTTTTCTACTTATCTTACTATTCAAGCTGCTGTTGGTTAAACAGTAAACAACTAATTGCATTTCCAACTGTTATTACTAATAGCATCTACTGCTGAGAATGTAGAAATCAGCAGGACAAAGCAGTAAATTCTTAATCAAGACTTCCTGATATAGACAAACAGGTGCCAAGATCCCTATGTGTCCATAGCTGTTCCATATATTTGGCAATACAGCTTTACTTCAAATATGCATTTGGAGCAGCATGACTTCTTTGAGAAGTTTACACACAAGTGACTTCATGAAAAAGGTAGGAAAGACTTGCATAGACTTAAACATGAATTGCTTTAAGGCTTAATATCTTCTCCTGATTCTGAATTTTCTTCTCATAATTTACTGAGGTACTTTTACAGTTCATTAAATAATGAAAATACATTGCGCCTAGTTAATGATTTGTAAAGTCATACAAAGAGGAAAAAGATTTTCTGCTGTGTGAAAAACAGCAAACAACCATGGGAAAGTTCTCTTCATGCATCATTCAGGGACTGGCAGCAAGCTTTAAGGTGAGCACTTCCTTGATATTGTCAGTTAACACAAACTAATCTCACAGGGTTGTAACATCACCAGACCTCAACTGACTCCTGAGAAGGTGACAAGGATATCCACATTTTGTATTTCCTCTACTTTTGAGGGGCAGTAAGGGTGGGGAAAAGATGTTTCTTCAGAGGATAGAAAAGAGCCTACAGCAATACTATCATTAAGTTTAGGAGACATTTGCCAAGACAGAATCCTACTCCAGCTCACAAAGTTGTGTACTCTGAAAAAGAGAGATTATTTCAAAACCATCTTCCCTCAAAGGGGCTAACAGGCTCTAACTCAGTACAGTACACATGACAAGTTAGACTTAGTTACTCTGAGATAAAACCAAATTTTTGAGTATTGACCATAGTTAAATCCTAATGCAGCATATGCTAATTAAGCATAGTCCAACCCAATACTTGTCTGCATCACCCACGCCAAACCTCTTAATCCAACCAATACTAAACCATCTTCTGTTTTCAAGAAACCAGAATTTCCAGTTGTTTTAAGATACAGACAATCATTCCATAAATTTGTAACAACTCTCTAGCTGCACTTTCTAAAGTATGTTTGGTATTTTGTATTTTAAATTACATATATCCAAAGGACAGAATATCATATAACCAAAGGTAAAAATCTGGATAACATTTTTGGCAAACCAAAAGAGAATTTGGAGAGAATTTTAAAACTAAGCTAACTCCCCATTATTCAGGATCATTTACTGAGAGGACCACCATACTAAGTTGGCTTAGTATTCCATTCTGAACTGCAAAAGGAAAAAAAAAAAAAATCAAATCAACATTGGGTGTGGGGAGGAAAGGGTCTATCAACAATTAAAAATAAGTTTTCAACATCTCTTGATGAACTCAGTTTTATTTTTGTTTTATGGTTTCTTGTGGCATTGTATTACTAATGGAACATTTTGCATATGACCTAAACTCATGAGACAACATCTGGATGTTGCATTCAATTTAATAGCATTTGCAGAAACACAGGCTATAGGGACGTATCTTCATTTCTCTCACAGAGAGAATGTCTCCATTTTATTCTTTGCTTTACTATTGCATTACTGGATGAAAACGCCTGGGTGAATACAATCCACATGTCAATTGGAGGATGTGTGAAGAGTTCGCAAGTTTTCTTCTGTGTATTTGTATTATATTACAAAAGACAGCAGTGATCTCTGCTCTCTGGTGATAGGATGTGAGGGAATGGCTTAAAGCTGTATGAAGGAAGTTTAAATTGGATATCAGGAAAAAATTCTCCACTGAGCTGACTGTCAAGCACAGCAACAAGCTCCCCAGGGAAGTGGCCATGGTCCCAAGCTTGTCCATGTTCAATAAGTGTTTGGACACACTTTTACACATACGGTTTTAACTCTTAGATTGCCCTATGGGGAGTCATGAGTTATACTCAAAGATCCTCATGGGTCCTGCCCAGCTCAGGATATTCTATGATTATATCTAGTGTACTCTAATGCACTAAGATGAATCTCAGTACAGAATCAAGCTCAAGAGAGCTGACAAGCAATAGTGAAGCACTAAGAACAAGCAACTTTGCGTATTCCTTTGACTTCAATTTGTTTCACCAATTCTGCAAAACATCAAGAATGAGCAAGGCCCATCAAAACAGGTGGTCAAGATAGCAAGATGAGTTTATGCTGAAATTGTTTATAGTCACCCTGTAGACTGCTGCAAATACAGCCAACAAATAGCATGCACATCAAGTAAGGGGAAAGCTAACTTTGGTACATAGGAAACAAGCTTAACTCTCCTCCTGTTACCAAGGTAAGGTATGCACCTTAGGGAGAGCAAACTTTTTTTATATATTTGTTAGGGTGACATACTACTCTGACAGTAAAAATATTTCATTTTCCCCCTCTTTCTAATTTGTAGATCTGAGAGACATATCACCACATTAACAAACAAAACAAAATGAAAGACCAACCACCTACTCTCAATTATCTTTCAAAGCTTTTTATTGGACAAGCCTTTGTCTTACACAACCCCATTATACAAATTTAAAAAAAGAAACCCCAAAGCACTGGACATGGATGCACTGTCTGCAGGACTGGTCCTAGGGGGATACAGACCATCTTCAGGGACATATATATAGACTCATGTCCCTAACAATGTGTTCTGTAAGAGCTAGTAACTTTTACCGTAGGTCCCACATTTTTATTAATCTCCAAGTCGCAGATTCCCACCAGGGCAGAAGATCTCAGGACCCACTGTTGGCAGCTGAAGAACTCTTAATGAAGAGTGATGTGCACAGCATGAGGGCCACGTGCTCAATCCTGTACCACTACCAGTCACAGCTTTTGAGAGTACTGGGACTTGTCCTTGTGTATAATCAAAATGTCCCTGAATTCATTTGCAGTCTGTAAAAGCAGTTTTCTCTTCAATTGGTTATAGCTCTTGTTTACTTAGTGGAAGAATATATTACCAGAATTTTGGCAATGAAAAGAGAAATTAAGTTTCGAACTTCTACAAGGTATGGATATGCTTCCTTGATTCTCACCCTGGGCAATAAAGAAGATACGGTAACTGAAACAGTCTAGTTTGTGATGCTGGAAATATATCAAAACTGTCAATTTCTCAACTGAACTAGAGAGAAGCTAGATTAACTTAAGATGTAGCAAAACATATACAAACAGACAGAGAGCACAGACAAAATAACAAATGTAGGAAAAACAGAAGTAATGTATTTTCAGGGTTGTCAGTTGTTTCCTCCCTCACAGACCTCAAAGGCAATTTATTTTGATGCTACTGTTGGAACACAGTTAAGTGACTAACCAGCGCTTCTTCATCCATAGTCTGAAGAAAGGAAAACCACAAACTCATAGTGCCTTACAAATTCATTTTATCAGTTATCTGAATAAAAAGGAATAAAATACTGAGGGCATTTAGGGTACATTACATGAACTAGATCTATATAGAGAGACATACAGATAGTTTTGAGTTACCACCTCAACCATTCTTTTTATTATTACTTTTGTTGTTACAGGGTATTAAAATCCTTACTACAGTTAACATGCCACGTCATCAACATGTGAGAATCATGTTAGGGCTCGCACATTTTAAACGGGCAAACAGAAATGGCTATACTTTATTATACCTCATTATTTCCACAAGAAAAAAAGCAAACAATTGAGTCAGAATGTTATCCTAACAGTAGATGCCACTTACTACTAGCACAGAGATTTGCCAAGTAGGTAAATCTGCCTTGAATGCTATGAATAGATAAATATATTTCCTTTTTGGAACAAGTTGCCCAGAGATGCAGTGAATGCCTCCTGACATTCCAAGTCAGGCTGGACAAGGCTCTGATGTGTCTGTAGATGCAGGGAAGTTGGAATGAAGGACTTTTAAAGGTCCCTTCCAACTCAAATGATGAGTTGAACTCTATGATTCTATTCAAGAAAAAGAAAATAAGAAATTACCCAGCTACATGAGTATCACTCACAAGGCAAAACAGAACTGTTTAAAAGAAGATTTTTACTGGGGGTGTCTTTGATTTCTGAATAATTCTAGAGAAGGTAAACATTCAAATCTTACCTTCACAAATTGTCACCCTGACTTTGAGAATCTCTCACTGAACTTAATTTACCTGTGACTCTTCCATTTGTGTACTCCAGAAAAACCTGGCACCATGGAAAATACCCAGTTTAAATAAATAGTCTTTTTTTTTAAATGAAAAATAATTAACTCAAGAGATTTTACCAGAAGTAACACTACTTCAAAAAGTCAGTTTCTAAAAGCCACTACGTACCTGCTACCAGTTCAGTGTACATTTTCCAATCATATTAAGAGTAATTACTACTTATTTGCATACTAACATTAATACATAAGCAATTCTTTATTGATATTGTAAGAAATGGGTAAAATACTTTAAAACAGACTAAAATTGTTTATGTCAATATTTAGTAGCACTTGGAATACTTGGGCTGAAAACTCTAAATCAAGAGCATCATAAACGGGAAAGCTTCTTTTAAAAATTTTTTGTAGAGGTCTTCAGATAGCAATTCATGTATTTACAATTGTACTCTGAATAGTTATCTGTGCTAGAAGCTTCCAATTATGTCATTTCTTTAAAAAAGGAGCACTGAGAATATGCACTTATGCATTCCTCTTACATATGGTAATGTCATCAACAATCTGTCTCCGGTGACTTACGAATTTGTCGTCTACATGGTATCAATACCCAGTTCTTATAAGTTCCTGTAATCATATTTTTAGAAGAGGCTTTTCATAGCTTCATTATCAATGATATCAAAGTGACAACCTTTTTTCTCCTCCTCTTCTCTTCAGGGGAAAAACGCTAACAGCACAAAGTAATCATTTGACTTTGAAATGATGTCAAGCTTTTCATTATTACCATAAGTAGTAATCAAATCCTTGCCAGATAGGACTAACACCTATCCAGTCTACATGAAGAGCCATGGCCTGAGCTGGCATATGAGAAAGAATACAAAAGAAAGAAGAAGGGAAGAGGTCCTTGTGATTTGTGCCTCAGAAAAACAGCTGAGCCAGCTGCCTGGTACCTGGAGAGAAGCACTGAGGGCTCTGCACCATTGCACTAGCAAGCAGCAACTCTGGTCTTCAGCTTGAGACCAAACACTGAGTCAGATAAGCTTGGAAAATGAGCAAGCATGGAAAGACAAGGTGTGCAAAATTCTTGAATTTTGACTTAAAGCACATAGCCTTTTTCACAAGCAATAATTTGACCTTTTAAAAGGGTGGACAGTGATAGCCTAAAACTGTTCCCCCTTTTCCTATGACATGGGAGGTTGAGGTTAAATATAGGAGAAAGTCCTTCCACACAGAGGGTGGCAACACTGGAACAGGTTGCCCAGAGAGGCTACAGATAACCCATCCCTGGAGGCATTCAGGGCCAGACTTGATGTGGCTCTGGGCTACCTGGTCTAGTAGTTGACAACCCTACACACAACAAGGGGGTGAAACTATATGATCACTATGGCCCTTTTCAACCCAGGCCATTCTATGATTCTGTGCCCTTTTGTCTAGTTTTCCTTAAACACACTCATCTTCTGCAGGTACCAATTTTTCCCTAGACTTCAGCAAGTTCCCCTGCACACACATTAGAGTATCATGGAAACTCTTAAGTAGAGTTAGTTCTCTCAAAGAAAAACTAAACTGTGCTAATAATAACCACTTGGCTTTCTGCAAAGCTATGGCACTACCTGGAGGTTTGTCTTCCAGACCCACAGCAGGTGTGGGGCAACAGACATGCTCTGGCCAGCACACCAGTGCAGGCTGATTTCCATTTCGGTAAAACTCCCAGAAACTCATTTGCCTTTTGACATAGAACTGACCAGACACAGGGTTAATGACACACAGATGGAACTGCCAGCATACATCAGAAGCGAATACACAGATTTGAGATGCAAATCTGTGCATCACACATACTGCTGGAGATGAACTCTCCAACCACTCTGGGCATAAACAAAAAGCAAGTTATACTGGATCCTAGGTTTAGTCTTGGACATATAGCAAGCCTTGCAACAACCATACTGCTTTGAGTTTCAAGCTTCATGTGATTTGTTTCCAATTAGCACTAAGCTTAATTTATAATGCTGTATTAAAAAGCAGCTTCTCTTAAGATATCCTTAGCAAAGATTTTTGGATAACAGTACAGGATATTAACTTCCAGCTGACAAATCTTCCAGTGTTAGCTGCAAAATTTTGCATCCTTAAATCTTAGTTCCTACACAACCATAAGAAGTAGGAAGTACACTGAGAATCTGAAAGCTTCAGTATATTATGTCTTGTCTGTGGACAGAAACCTGGAGAAATTGCTACGTCACGGTCTCTAATATATGCATAAAACATCCATAAATAGCATTTCAAGATCCTTCAGTTAACATTTAGGATTCTAAGTATTACTGGGTTCCTAGTGCCATCTTCAAATCTGTCTTTTAAAACAAATATAAATTTCTTCCAGACTAAATCATCCTTGCTAGCACCAGGACAAGTATTTGCCCATCCACTTCTAAGAAGTTAAAAATATTGAGTGAATTTCCCTTCAATAACAAAATAATCCCCAATCACTAATGAACTTTGAGGGAGGTATACAGCATGCCTATGCTTTAACAAGAAACAGGCATTAGAAGACTTACATCTGTTTGTATACATGGAATGACTTCGTGACCTAAACTCATTCTTTATTCACAATAGACAAACAAATCCAGGAAAATTACAGTCAATTCACCACTCTTCTTGTAGTAATGAATTCAAGATATTCCATCTCTATCTGCTAAAGTATTTACAAAAGAAATCACAAATCCATATTAACATGCAAACTCAGTCTTACTTATCCCCATGTCCTGATTCCATACTAAGGCTAATCTAGTGTGAACTCATCTTTTAGCTAACAATTATAGTAAGCCTTAACCCATTATAAAAAAAACAAAACAGTAATGAGATCATTTCTGTTGGTTGTAGTCACAAGCATCTCATACCTGTTTCACAGAAAACCAAACCGTAAGGTTTGCACTATAGGTAGTACTCCTGGTGCCAGTGACTGTGTAATTTAAACAACAGTGAAGTTAATTCAGGCCATCTTCAAATTTCAGAGTTATTTTCCCATAGTGCACCTTCTAGATATTCTGCTCATAAAAGAAAATCATCCTTTAACAATTGTTGCATACGTGAATTAAACTTACAGAAATAATATAAACATCTCCCTTTTTGTATAACCTCAAACACACCCCTAACATATGCATTGATTTAAATAACTTTACCTTATTACAAGCTAGTTGATTAATCCAATAAAGAAATTTTACATTTGATAGATACATGCAGGAATCAGCTGTTTGTTTAAAATTAGTACGTACAGCCTAGTTATTAAAAATACCATGAATGTATTTTTAAGGGTAAGCGAAAATTATCTTAGTTTTAAACTCTTCCCTCATTTGTAATAAGTGTTCATTAACAAGAACTGTGAAGCTCACTGTTTTTGAAGTTATTACAGTCCCTTTCTCTTACAGAAAGAAGGATAAAAGCCCAACCATCCTGGTAATGGACATAGACAGTGTTATCTACCGAGCAGAATTCCAGCTACAAGCACAAGGAATTAAGTTGCCAAGTAAATATCATTGAACTTGGAGACTTATACTGAAGACCTTGCAACTGTAAGTGCACAATAAAACCAGATAAGGCAAAAAAAAAAAAAACCACTAAGAAACAAAACATCAACAACTGTTTCACTCATCATACCTGTTTTGAAATCTAACAAACAGTACAATTCATTAGAGACTTAAGCAGAAGTCTCTATGTTTTGTGCAGATGTGAATCCAAGTTACTTGTAAAGGCTTAAGACAGTATCCTTAGGTTTCCTTCATGAGAAGAGAACCCTAATTGTCTCCCAGAGTGCTTCTCTCTAGCTGCTCCGAGAGAGAAGAATCCTACTCTTAGTGTCCATTAAACAAGAAAGCTGATTTCCTCAAGTGGAACGACCTCCTGAACTGTTGAGCAGCTTGGTCTCCTACAGTGAGCTATGGGACTATACCACTGAGGGCCATAAAGAAAATACCAAGTACCTAGTTGTACTATAAACAGAAAAGCAAGTCTAAAGTTAGTTATTAAAGCCAAGGGTGATATATGAGGGGAAGTTGGGACACCCCAGGTCTCAGTTAGGAATTACCAAGGTTTGCATATAAAAATGCAGCAATTAATACTACAATAGCCTTTCATATGTCTTTGCACTAGGAGCAAGGAATTCAAGCACATTAAAGGATATTTGTGATACAATACTTCCACCTTTACATAATATTTAAACAGAAAAGCTATATCATTAACACATAATCACACATGACATGAGTTAACATCCCAAGAGAGCATTCAAAGTCCCCATTGCCAGCTCCACACAAAAAAACTATCCAAGGCATTGCTTCAAATCATTTTTTTCATATTGTAGATCACTAACCACCATAGACCATCAAATTCTTTAAGGCAGGTTCCCAATCCCCAACCTAGTTCACTTCGTTGGAATTACTGCTGAGAGAGATGATTGCTACACTTCACCATCTTTCGTGAAGGACTACTTCCATCTGCTATAGAAATTAGAGTGTAAACATTGCTAACTGCAGTGTGGCAAGGTGACTGAACAGGACTTCAATGGTCTAAGTATCAAAGAGTCTGTCACTGCTAAATGCGATCTGACACAATGATGAAAAAGGCCATGCTTTCTCTCAGGATATGCTGTTCAGCAGTTTCTCAGATCAGAGTCTCTACTCTCAGAGGGCTGATTTTAAAGAAAGGAAACATCGCATCCAACATTACGCTTACCATTCTAGTAACATCCCTTTGATATGAGCATCATTACCCTTGGAAAGAAAGACATCAAGATAAGTTCAATATTGCACATCTGATAATGCCATTTGACTATAATGCAAAGAGATTTGCCTAGTTTTATTACATGCAATTGTCTAAACACAGGTGCCTGACAACATCTGGATGTCTTATGATATTCTTCCTACTTTCCAGCTGGATAAGTTACACACCTTGGGGTATCCCAGACAGAAAGTTATAGGGGCACTAATGACAATCAGGAAAAGTAGAAAAGTAAGTAGAATACAATAGAGTGACTAAAAGTTACAAGAAACACATATTCAGACAACTTCGTCTTTTTAAATAGCTAAAGAGCTATTGCTAGACTGGAAAACTACAGAGCAGAAATGGAAAAAACATGTATTTGCAAATTTATCCCCCTGGCACTTTCCAGGAAAAAAAAAAGAGAAATGACCAAAGAAATGACATTTGAATTTATTAAAAAATAAGAAAAATAACTGCACAATCTTAGAATCATCAAGGGTCAGAAAAGACCTACAAGATCATCCAGTCTAACCATCCACCTATCACCAATAGTTCTCACTAAACCATGTCCTTCAACACAATGTCCAAATGTTCCTTGAATACTTTCAGGGTCAGTGACCCTGGGCAGCCCATTCTAGTGCCTGACCACTCTTCTGGAAAAGAAGTACTTTCCAGTGTCCATCCTGAATCCCCCGGGCGCAGCTTGAAACTATTCATTCCCTCTTGTCCTATCATGAGTTAGGAGAGAAGAGGCTGACCCCCAGCTCACTACAAACTCCCTTCAGGTAGTCATAGAGAGCAATAAGGTGACCCCCAAGCCTCCTCTTCTCCAGACTGAAGAATCACAGCTCCCTCAGCCACTCCTCATAAGGACTGTGCTCACCAGCTTAGTTGCTTTTCTCTGGACAAGGACCAATAGGAACCAGTTTTACTTAAGATCATTATAGTTTCTGTTACCTAAAAAGCAAAAAAACTAGGATGAAATTACTGAGACAGATATATGAGCAAAAGCAATCAAAACCAGCAAGAAACAGGAAAAAAATATTAAAAAAAAAATCATAGTTTTCAGATTCTCTGAACCTCCTCTTTACAGCAGTTTTTATACAGCAGGAATGCTCCTTCAGGTTGTCACCACTGGTTTTGTAGAATTAAGGTTATTCTGGCAAAAAGAAGCTTGCATGTTCTGGTAGCCCAGAATAGCCCTTAAAATATATCAATGGTCTGGACAAGGGGATCAAGTGCATCTTTAAGTTTTTAGAGAACACCAAGTCAAGTAGAAATGTTAATCTATGCTTGAGTAAGAAAGTTCTGTAAAGAGATCTCAGTAGGCTGCTGGATCAGTGGGCTGAAGCCCACTGTTTGAGGTTCAACATGGCTAGAAGCATTGGACATCACACCTGGGTTACAACAATCATATGCAATGCAGGCTAGGGGAAAAGCAGCTGCAAAGCTGCCTGGCAGAAAAGGACCTGGTGGTATTAGTCAACAGTCATAACTAACACAGTGAACATGAAGCAGTAGAATGTCTAAGTGGACAAAAAGGTCAGCAGCATCCTGGCTTGTTTCAGAAAGAGCACAGTCAGCAGGACTAGGGAAGGCATTGTACCTACTCACTTGGCCTCAGTGAGGCCACAGCTCAAGTGCGCCCCTCAATACAAGATGGACATCACAGCTCTGGAGCATGTCCAAAGAAGGGCAACAAAGTGGGATAAAGGTCTAGAGAAGCAGCTAAGAAAACTGGGGTTGCTTAGCCTACAGAAAAGGAGGCTCAGAATAAGCCTTATCACTCCCTGCAACTACCTGAAAGGAGATTATAGCATGGAGGAGGTTGGTCTTCTCTCTCAAGTAGAAAGCAAGAGGACAAAAGGAAACTGCCTTGAGTTGCAATGGGGGAGGTTCAGGTTGGGTATTAGCAAAAATTTCTTCACTGAAAAGGTTTTAACGTGTTACAACAGGCTGTCCAGGGAAGCAGTTAATTCACCATCTTGAAGGTATTTTTTAAAAAGTGTACATGTGGTGCTTACAGACATGGTTTAATGCTAGGTTAACAGTTGGACCTGATTATCTTATAGAACCATTTAGGTTGGAAAAGACATTCGTTTTTAACTTCCATATCAGTGGTCTCTCTCATACTCATAGTACTTTACAGCTCAAAGTACCATCCAAAATGCATTTCACAGTCATAGCATGACATTTCACAACACAAGAAAAACAACATCACACTAAGCAAGTGAATCAGTTCTTCGACCAACTGCTTTTAAAGGTCAACAAGATCTGTCCCATTCATATTCTTTTCCTCATTTTGTTGTTTTTTCTTTTAGCTTTAGAAGGAAAAGTTTTGAAGTACCTACATGCATTTTTTTAGACTTGTTTTTGTTCCTTCTCTTAAAGTATCAGGTGCCAGGATATTCTTGTACCTGCCCTTTCCGAAACTCCCCTACTGCAACTTGCGAAGCTAGGCTTACTTAAACAAGCACATAACACTCCTGTAAACAGACTGAAGTTACTATATTGCTCCTTTACATTGTAAAGTACATGGCAAGACTCTATTTTTATTTATTTTTATCAGTATCTTCCCCTGCACTTCACTGTTCTAACGAAGTCTCCAATGTACTAAAATAAAAACAAGCTCTGACAGAAACCAATGAGGAGTTAAAGTTTCTAGTATATTGCAAGTAAACTGATTTAGACATTCAAAATTCACATGGCAAAACTCCACAGCCAAAGTCAGTTGTAATTGATCTTGTCTAAAACAACTCCAGAAGCCAAAGAAATAGCCACAAAAACATTTGTAGGAACCATGCTTACTGCAACAGTAATCTGTCACATGATGCATGCCCATCTACTCCAATGAGAAATATTGGGACAACTGTTTATTCAGAGAAGCATCACCATACAGTTACAGAACAAATATTTCTGTTCTCCACCTCTTTTACATAAACCTGCCTACCAGGTTGAATCCTCAATTTAGAGGGAAAAAAAAAATCAGTCCACCTTAAGTTGTGCTAATCCAGTACTAAAACTAGTTGATCAGGCAGTAATTTGTTTGCCTGTTCAGCATTTTAAGAAGGATTAATCTAGTAACATTTAATGGAAATTAAATCAGAGGCATATTACAGGATAATTGTGAAATGTCAAAGGAGTCACTCAACTATAGTCACACAAACCCTGTTCTTCAAAAATCACTGTACCAACAGCACATCCAGCTTGTTTTTAATTCCTCTTTAAGGATAATGCTGTAGAAGGCAGTGCCTAAAAGCAGTAACAGAAAGTAACCAATGGCATTGTGTTGATTCACTAACTTTCCAAACTAAAAAAAACCCCACAAACCAAAAAACTGTCCCCACCATTCCAACACTACCCTTTTATGTGCCTCTCTAGCAGAAGTAGAGACAGGGAGAACATCAACTAGATAACTACCTAATATTTATTTTACCATTATTTTGCATTTTGGACAATAATTACAATTGTTATTTTTTAGTCCCCTGCCTTTTTTTTCAAAAGGAAGTGACCCAGCTCCAAGTTGTGCCTTGGAGGAGCCAAAGATAGCTCCTCTGGAGCAGCTGAGCAGCACCTAAGAGAAAATCTAAAGGCAGCAGGATGCAGCCCAGAAGTGAAATCAGTGAATACAGCTAGGAGCCAGCCACACAAAACAGCTGAATGACCACTGAGAGAAGCAGGAGGCTGCAGGCCTAGACTTGTACTACTCCAGAGCAGAGACTGGCTTTCTGCAGGGCCCAGAGCAAGGCTGGACCCTTGCTGCAAAGAAAGAGCAGAAGGAGATAGAGCCATGGTTTAGCCCTTCATGGCTTTATTTGGGCTTAATGCAAAACTCAAATCTTTCAGGTGTTATAGCAGTTTCACTGGAACATAAACTTGACCTTTTGGTATTTGAAAGCATTTTGCTCAATTCCAGAGAACCACAGGCTTCCCCTAACGTGTTAACTCTTTCATTAGATAGAAGCATTCCTTTGCATAGCAAAAATGTATATAACGTACACTACTGCTACTTTTATCTTCTTTGTATCTTCATGTAAGCTGATTCTCCTTATGAAATTTCAGTCAGGAGAGACAAGTAAGACTATATTTATTTAATTACCCACATCCTGGTAATTATTTTCAGCCTTCTCAAAACCAGAAACATGATACAGCTCTCTTTGATACCCTTACTAACTGAGAACAATTTTTAGTTCTGATTAAATAACAAGACCATTGTGCAACTCATTCACATGAAAGCTGGAGTGGAACACAAAATACTCTTCAACAGTCAGTTTGGCCCTATGCTACACTACACAGCTTTGTTTTAATATTCCCTATAAAAGTAAAAATACTATAAAATCAAACTGATTACATCAGTCAAGAGAGAAAAACCGCTTCCATAGGCAGACTGAGTGAAAGCTGCATACAATCAAGAATTTCACAAACATTTGATGTATGCCTAATACTTGGAGCAAAGGAGAGAGATGTGGCAGTAGACATAACTCCTGTGTTTGCATGAGGCCTGGCCTAGGGCCATAACCAGCTGCTGTTTGTGTACAACAGTCTCCTTTGATGGTGGTACCCAAGCAAACCGGACTTGTAGCTCTGAGATAAGACAGAAAAAACATGCAAGTTTGCACAGCCAGGTTACAGCAGGTGGATGCAGTTTCTTGCAAGGTGAATTAGCAATGCCTCTGTGCCTAAAAGGCTTCAAGGAATCATTACTTCCACTTGTTATCTTGCTGTAGAGAACAACTGGTCTCTGGAACCTCATGTGCAGGCAAGAACTGACATAATAACAGATCAAGACAAAAACACCACCACTAACAAAACAAAGCAAAAAAATAACCTAAGAACAGCAACAGAAAACCTACTCAGTTCATTTTTAAAGAAATGAAGTCTGTAAGTCTTATTCTTTTAATTCGCCTTTTAGCAGAATAATAAAAATTAAAAATGGGGTTAGCACAGCAAGATTTGCTTCGCCCTTACTTCAAGGGAAGCAATACAGTCCTGTGTCTTCAGGTGGTCACCAGCTTGATCATGTAAAAGGAACAAAGTTTCAGGTCAGGAATGCTGTGCCTTGGCAAAATTGTTTGGGAAAATGCACAGAGCACATGCTGCCAACCTACAGTCACTGTCCATGCCTAACTCCTTCAGGAACACCTGATAAGAAGCTAAAGTTCCTGATCCTGAAATCTACAGTTTGAGTGCATAGATCTTTGTGCCTAATTGAAGTGGACTGCCTCACTGAAGTTGTCATGATTCCATGCAGGTGCAGCTGCCTATATGCGTACAGTAAACTGCAGGTTGGGTGCTTATGCATACTATCAGATGAAGATTAAGGACAGAAAGAAGCAATACAAACAGAAAGTTGACTGAATGCAGGACTAAGTAAATGAATGTTTTTGTCAAAAACAATACTATTTATCCCAGTTGTCTTTCTCCCTGTATAGGCAGATACTTGATGAACTGTCTCCTTAGAGGAGCTTGGGAAAAGCATCAGCATTTATTTTTACTTGCAGCCTAGGGATGTCAGAACCATTGAGATCTAGAGAAAAGTAGAATTCCTACAATTCACTACTTCTGAATCTGTTCTTACTTTATGCTGATTTGGATCCTTAAAAAAAAAAGACATTGTCCATGATATGCCTTGCTCTGTCAGGTCCTCAAAGTCTGGCATGTGGAATGAGTAGGAGTGGCATAAAGTGGACAGCTGCTTCTATAATCTTCACTAACCTGCTGCCTTTAACTGCAAAGTCACATTACATGGAAAGCACACTGTATTACCTTTCAAAGTAACTTGGGCCATACAGTTGTTGTTACAAGGATACTATAAGATGGTATATGGGAGAAAAATCTGAGTTCTTCAGTCTGAAGAAGGAAAACAGGTCAGAACCTGTCTTTTAAAAGAGTTCAGTGAAGAGTGTGAGAAAAAAAAAATCATGTTTTCATTATCAGAATTTTTGATTTTTCAGGCTATAAGGCACAGACTATAGAAAGTTATCATTTAACGCATCTATGCATATGATTCCAAATCATGTTAACACTAACACAAAAGTCCCTTCATGTGAACCAGCAAAGGCTTGCTAAATTTGATCAATTTTTGCATTTAATTACTTACATCTTAGTATTTGAGCAGCCTCAGAAGCAGCAGGTTGGTGCCATGACAGCAGTCATTTTCAACACAAGATTTCCTCCCTTTCTCATTTTTCAAAACAGTTTGAAAACAAACAAAAAAAGCAACCTATCCCCAGCTAGTTGCCTGCTAGACGTACCACCTTTGGTGTCAGAACACCTCAATTACCTTTGTCACCACATTCTTTCCCTCCTCAGTGGAGGAGCCTTCAGGCTTCTGATAGAGGCAGACCTTCAAGATTGCTTTTGTCAAGTAACATCTACCTTCTTAGAGACATGCAAGACTCTTAAATTCTTGCATAACAAACTTAAGGAACCACCTAAACAGACTCTGACATTTCATCTTCGTAGCAGATATGATATAGCCAGACACTTTCATTTTTGAAGTTAGCATACTGCAAAATTCAGTCTCTTCCCACTCCAACATTCACATGACAAGGCAGAGCAGACCATTCTTATTACAGTTTCTCTGCACATGAGAAACTCAAAGAGACTGCATATAAATCTCCTGACACCTTATATAGTTAATATACATCATCCAAAAGAATCAGGTTTCAGTTCCTGGTTCACTAGATTCTTAACAGCCAGAATAACACCCTTCGATTAGCAATTAGGACAGCCTTACCATGGTAGAGCACAGCCCACATACCTGCATGGTGCTCAAAGCAGCATTCTCTCTTTCTCTAAAGTATAATCTGTCATGACAGTCTGTTTGATTTCCATAATATAAAACAGTTTGAAAATAAGCTGAAATATTTTCCAATCAGTTAGTTGAAACTGAGGGTTTTCCAGTTTAAAGAAGTTGAAGCAGTTGAAGCATTTCACAAGAGTCTGGCAAGTCCATTGTTTGGGGTCTGCTTTTAAGCCCCTGTTCTCCAATTTCCTGAGTAGTGCCTTTTCTGGCAGGCTTTAATCATTTCCATCCTTTGCAATATTTCAAATATGCCTATTTTAATTGCTGTCATTAAAAAAAATGAAAACACTTCACTAAAATGAGTTTGTCTTCCTAGCCACATGCCATTACGAAGTGTGCACCACATGCAAGAGCTTTTCTCTCTCAGCTATCGAAATGAGTACTTAAATAGCTAGTAAAAAAAAAAAAGTTGTGAGAGTATGAAGTTTAAGACTTCTTTTCTATTAGCTATTCACTGAGCAACAAAGTTAGGAAAAATCTCACAGTATCTTAATACTTTCCCCCACCCTATCATCAGTAACTTCTTTTTCCAAAAAGTGAACCCAAAAAGGTTAATTAGCTCATAATAGCTGCAGGAGAGTATCATAACATTCATTAAAATTCAGTGCCCAAAAGGAAGAGAAAATATGCTTTACTGCATCTGTTTCTTCCTTCTAGAAGAAAGGCTTTTTAAAGATTTTTGCTTTATATTAAATGACAAAAAACTTCCACTTTTTAGTATTTTCCATGGGACAAGAGGAACAATGAACAAAAAACAGCCCTAGATCTACACAAAACATAAGTAGTATATCAGCTGAAACAAGTGCTATGTTCATAATAAAAAAAAAAGTTACTTCTAGATAGGCTTTGTAAGTAGCCTGTACTTCACATGCTTCTGTACATGCTCAT
Source organism: Alectoris magna (assembly GCA_030625065.1). Lineage (NCBI taxonomy): Eukaryota > Metazoa > Chordata > Aves > Galliformes > Phasianidae > Alectoris > Alectoris magna. The sequence continues at coordinate 100,474,059 of CM060560.1, forward strand.
CTTGGAAAATTCAGCCTGGATTATCAACATCTTCAGGTAAATCCAACAATACTGATTTCCAGAACCTTTGGATTTAATTTCCAACATAACTTATAGCACAAATCTTGAACACATCCTGAAGCTGAGCAAGAAACTCAAGAGTGCTGTTATTTTTATAGTGACCTACTTAAAACATCTTTCCCAGCGTAAGTCTTCATTAATGGGGTGTACTGTATTTTCAAAATTCAAAGAAATATGCTTCAAGCACATTTCTCATTTCTTATATTGGCCTGCCACCTGTAGGTCACTGAGAAGATGTTTCATGCTATTTCAGTGCTTTGTTCATTGCTGTGCATTTTCAAGTAGATAATAAATAGAAGTATTTCCATCAGCAGTATCTCTAACATCATACACAGCTGATTTGTAAATCAATCCAGATGGGCTCATCACTAGAGGCTTTGCACTCTCCCTTCCCCCCAGTTTCCCAGGAAACCTCACAATGCACAGAACATAACTGGTGTCATCCTCTGCTCTAAATGCATCCCAAGATTATCAAGGTGCATGGTGGAGCCTCACAAGTGGCTACGTATAGCCAGGGAATTTCACATTCTCACTTCATGTTTTTAGGCCTTTTCAGTTATGCTGTATTACAATTACAACTAATGTGTATATTCGTACAAAAAAAACCATGTATACACACAATCCTATAAATCAAGATTTCTCTACAGGTTGCTTCCAAGTGTTAAACTGACAATGGTTTTCTGGGATGGAAACCAACCTGATAACTGTCAGATGTAAAATACTTTCTGCTTTGAATGTCCTCAGCCAACCTCAGCTGCAGTTATTTTTCAAGCAGTCAGATTTTGCAGCGCACAGGAAGTGCTGCGTCTGCATGTCATGCTCGCAGATGTCACTTAGACTGCTCAGTAGGAACAAGTGTTTCTTTAGAGATTGCTTCCTGCCTATCTATTACGATAGCAGAAGATAAAATAACTCAGGAATAGCTGAGACAAGGTACAGATAGGAGGCTCAGTGCCAGAATCTCCCAGGTTTGGCAAGCTGTCTAGCACATTCCAGGGTGTAAATTAAGTTATGGTCCATTGAGATTGTTCCATATCTCACCAGCGCAGACATGCACAAAACTCTCCACTGATCCATGTCTTCTGCACTGTGGTGACAAACCCTTCATTGCAAATAAATCGCTTTGAAACACTTTCTGTATTTCAGAGTCATTTGATGTTTTCTGGAATTAAAGGCAAAAGAGCCCTTTCATTTACAAGGCAGCAAATAGGTTCATGCACTATTAGGTTGTTCAGCAGCAATATTGAGCATGTGTAGTCCCCACAATTCATGCACTAAAGTACATATGGATAGAAACTATAGACAGATTGATGTCTGTCATCAGCAATTCTTAGCCAGCCTCAGGTACTACTGAAGGACAGAGATGCTGTTGGTGACAGGGCTTCAGACCACTGAAATTATTTCACACAGCAGTGCCAAATTCCATACAGCAAGGGACATCTGCACTGCACCATTTCTTATTGATCTCTGTGCAGAAGCATCTCCATTAGCTTTGAGCAAATAGCTAGAGATCTAGAAACAGCTACAAGATCCCTGCTTAGACCAGTTGCAGGGGGACCGCACCACTTCCAGGGCTCTGGCCACCGTTCCCCACACAAAGCTCTGTTGCACAGCAATGACGTATGTGTGTTTTTGTGGAGTAGCTGATGTTTTCAAGATGCAGCCTTTTATTAGACTGTACATGCATGTACATGCACATACAGAGAGTAAGTGTACAGTTGGTATGTTTTCTAGGCACAAATTTTGTCTGGGTTGAAGCCTGAAAGGTGACAAACTTCATTGTTGTAAACAAACAAGGAGTTGGGGGAAAGAAAAAAGGCCTAACAAACCACCCACCACAAATGCCCCAAAGAAATCACGCTCCCCTTTACCAGCCCCCTAAGTAGATAACAAATTAGTTGCTCCAAAAGTAATACTGCCTATTTATTTCTATGGAAACAACAACAGATACGAAAAACAAGGACAGTATTTGTTAGAGTACACTCCCAGCTACAAAACACTATTGCTCAGCATAGTCACCTCTACTAGCTATTAATTTTCACCAGTGCTGAACAAGAACCTGCATACTGCGCACGTAAACATCTGCACCAGTGGGAGTAATTCACAGTCATTCACTGTTGCCATTGCTGAAACACTACCTACTGCCTCAGTGTGCTCATATCCAGTGGTTGGTCTCCAGAAGCGTTCACCAAACATCAACAAATGTCAATGGGTGCCATATTTTTCTACATAAAGGAATTCAATAACATACCCTTCCTTCATCCACACTTCTATATCAGACACCATTCTGACAGACTGCCCCTCTGCTGTCATCTGTCACATAGCAACAAGTGTAACAGAATATTGGTGGGAAGGTTCAACCTCTACTGCCATACCACCAACATCTGCCTCTGATGTTGTGCGCCAACATAACACCACTTCAGGCACTGCTTTTGGAGCAGCCCTTGTATAATTAAAGATACATGCTTATACAGAAAGGAATAATCTGGGTTGTTTGTTTTCAAACATGGTTGTATGCTGCTCAGTTACCCTGAAATTTGTTCTCCGGGATTTAAAGGTGAAATAACTAGTCAAACCACTTACTGCAGTGCATGTTATCTTTCTGAATGCTGTATTGAACTCTCCACCCAGAAATGCATTCTTAAAAAACATGGCTTAGGAAAGCTGTGCCATACTACTTACTCCAAAAGTCAAAACAACAAAAAAAATCCTACCAAAGTTCTCAGTTCAGATTGCAGTAAAGCTGGGAGCTTCACCTCATTTTTAAACCAGCACAGCAGGATATTTCTCACACTTCCAAAAAAAGAAGGTATCAGCATAGTAGAGGGAAAAATGGGGTCAAGTATTCCTTCAGCCCATTCTGCAAGCAAAACGAAACTCTCTAAAGGATTATCACAGACATTAGCTGAAGCAAGCACAGACATCCTACATCTATCGTGTAGGCATCCTCACTCTTTAAAATGGCTTGGGCTAATTCCTGGTCAAAAATATACCTATAACTCATCAATATTAAGTGAGTATCCCAGCTGCAATACTAAGTTAACCTCAAATTCATAAAACCATAAGTGTTTCTCCACTGGCAGTTTCACAAGGAGGAATAAACACCACCAGGAAGATCAACCAGTAGAGAGTTGATCAGACCAAGTATCTTCCACACAGGTGTCCACTAGCGGATGCTCAAGAAATCGTTTACACTTAAACCTAGAACTGATATGTTCCTTGATGTATCAGTATGCCATACAGAAGTACTTCCTGAGACAGAAGCATCCCCTATCTTCCCCATTTTTATAAAACACAGTTTTTTTTCCCCCTGCTCCTCCCTCATCCATGCAATTTTAAAGATCTCTAAAAGCATGTTTTGGGTGCCTGCACATTTCCAGTCTCCACTCACTTTTGTGGCAGAATTCTGTAATGCAGCTTCTCACAGTAACAGAAACATCTTTTTGTGTGTATTTAAAAAAAAAAAGCCCACCACCCTCAATAAAAATGGAACAATCCTCCCCCCCCCCACAAAAAAAAAAAAAAAAACACCCACACACTTGTCACATGATGCCTGCTGAACCTTAATCTGGGGGATTTTATCATGTAGGCCTCTGAGCACTTAGACTGCCACACAGATTCTTTTAATGTCATCCTAAATTGCCTAAGGAACAAAGAGTGCTGTACACTGCTCTGTCCTTTCAAAGTACACACAGCTACAGCCAAAATACAAATTTAGCCTTAATGTTGAGCAATGTTAAATTCAGAGGAGGATTTCCTATTGTGCAGTCTACAGCTGCAGGCTCAAGTGTTCCACCACAAGACTCAGCATGTGTGCAGTCCACAGCTCCGGCACGAACCCGACTCGCATCCCAGCCAGGGAAAGAATTCCTAGCGATCCCATAACTACCACATGATTATAACTGTCACAAATACCAGGACTCGCAGGAGAAAATCTGGGACTGGAAACTTGAACCACCGTTCAGAACTTGAGACATGAGGTATGGTTTGAATTATTTTACTTTCGGAGCAGACTTTTTATGTAAAAGCCTGTCTATGGAAAATAAAGTGGGAACAAAATTGAAATTATACCATCGCACATCTGCGAAATGAACAATCCACTTCAAGTCTGTTCTCAGACTTAAACTGAGCACACAAAACTACAGTGATCTCAGGTGAAACGAGGTGATCTTTGATGAAGGACCAACTGGATTATTATTAACAGCTTGCTGTTAAGGTTAGACTTTTCTTGAAACACCACTATAAACATGAATTATTTGGCTCAACATGAGGATATATCTGGGCAACCACTGCATGGTTCACCTTATACTAAAACCAGACCAACTTATCTAATTACTTTGCAGTAACCATGCTTCTATAATTACTGCAGGACTTCAGTATTTTTGAATATCAGTGCAGGTGTTTTGTGGCCAAAATAGAAAGCACTTCATGATAAGATAAGAGCAATATTAGCTTTGTGAAGAAGACAAACAATTGTTTGAAGCCTCATAATTTCTCTGGCCACAGGAGTGACAGACCCTAACATACTCAGATACTTGACTGCTCCAGCTGAGAAAACAAACTTTTCAAAGTTCTCAACCAGCAGGATTTCACATTTCTGGGAAATGAAACACTACTAGTTGCTTTATTTATGGTATCTTTGCTTTATGACATTTAATGAGCTGTAATTTTATAAAAGAGAACAAAACAACACTTTGTGCCATCACAAATAGCCATCAGCATTATTTATTGCAGATGTTTTAATCTATTGTGGTAATAATGAAACATTCATTGTTTTGCTACCCTGAGCAATCTGTGAGAAATTTGAAATGACAAAAGCTTGCCTTCCCCTTCCCCCCCCGAAGCTTCTGCTCCTTTCCAGAAGGTTCAGCTGTGGAAGGGATAATGATTTGCTTTGCAGAAAACATAGCTGAGGAAGCAGCAAATGCACAGAGATAGTGCTATAACAAAGTTTGATCAATGCCTTCTGCAGAAATGAACTGTATGGCAGACAATCAGGACATTATAGACATGATTAAGCATTAAGTCCCTAGCTTGCTAATATCTATGTAGAAAAGGGTTCCTTAGTATTTAGACAGCTTTTTTTTGCAACTGAAGTATTGCAAAAAGAAAGATAAGATCAGTGCAAATAAATCTAGCCTCTAACTTGATTAGAAACTACTGCTGCTGCTTAATGGTCTTATCAAAGCAAAGCACATAGGCTCATGCATGCAAGAACACACCTATCAGAGGTAGCCACACATACGAAAACCAGGACATTTACCCCCCAAACTCAGCCAATAATTCCACACTATCATCGGGTTTGTATCAACAAAGGCTTGTGCTGGAACATATGGAAAGGCAATTCCTTCCTGCTGATTATTTGGCTTCCCATCCAATAAGCAGGGATAGAGAGAAATTTGGGATGGCTTTACCACTTGAGATACATCAGCTTCCACACAAAATCATCAGTGGTAAACCAAACCCAACCCAATCCCTGGAAGTTCCCATGACCAATGCTTTGGTTTGTGTTTTAGCAAACATTCCACATTCCTCCTCCTATTTCTCTATTAGTTTAACTATTGACTAATGCAGCCCCATTCAGCTGGTAAAACAAGTAGACAACTTAATTTGTAGCAGGTTTAATATCTGTCAAGCAAGCAACAAGACAGTCATTCACTGGGCTCTATACCTGAGAGACTGGACAATTACAGAGCTGTCTGATGAAGACAAAAGCAACGCTGAAGTATTTGTTGTGTGGTAATCTCATGTTCCAGCAGTGGACTTCCTGCAATAACACTAAAGAGCAGAGAGACCAACTTATACAGTTCTCCACTCCTTGCCAGCATTGTAATCTCATTTAAAAATAGAGTTTAGTCACACAGGAAACAGATACTCAACAGCAGAAAACTAGGATGTGTTGAGAAGAAAGACCTATAGCTTAGCTGAAACTGTTCTGAGCTCACCATTAAAATCTGACTGCTAGAATCCAGTCATAAAGTAGTAAATAATTAGTCTTTATCACAGCTGAAACTTCATTCTCAAAACACTACTGCATGTATTGCTTATTCCAATTTAACTAAAAATAGCTTCTTTTACAGCTGCAGAACACACTGCTCATGCTCACAGGATGCAGTAACTTACAGATCCTTGTCCATGCCAGTCAGTGTTCCCCGCAAGCAGCAGCTCCTCAGCTGTGTGCCACAGACCTACATCTTGTACATATTAATAACTGCTGGATCAACTGAGAGCACTAAATCAGACAATCACCCACACCTATGCTCCTACCAAAACCTCTATTGCATTCTCCTCCGATCAACCAGAGAGCACAAGAGGAGCACAGATGACCAGGGATCATAGCTCATCAGAAAGGGTCTTAAATCTTTGGAGAATTCACTGGCCTTTCAGCAAAGTAAAAAAAAACAAAAAAACTTGTGAAAGAAAGTTGCAGTGATAGATGATCTCATTATCTCAAGTGCTACATATATTATCTTAATTGTTCCAATATCAACTGAAGATAGAATTTAACTACGAACCCTGTTCCTAAGTGACAATTAAAACCAGTGTTAACACAGTTGAACTGCACTTCCTTTCTTAAAGTATTTCCAAGAAACTCTAGTACTGTTTCATGCTAGCCATACCACATGCACCTCATGGAAAGCCTGCCTATTATCCTCTCAGCACATTAAAAGCTATGATCACCCGGATACTTCCATTGTTCATTTCCCCTGGCCACACCAAGTCTCAAATCTACCTTTCAACTCCTCGTATCCTTATCTACTTCCATAATAGCTCTATCTTTACAGCTCTCAGTTTTCCCTTTGAATTAACTCAGCAATGCTGTCTGCTTCAGAAAGACATGGCTCTCTAGTTTAAGATTCCACAAAGCTAAGAAAAACTCAGCAACGTTTGCGTTACAGCAGAGATTTGGGCCTTGACATTTGATTTACAGCTTCCTAGAGTTTGTTACTCAGAGCAAAGAGAGCTGCCTCAGCTTTGAACACGTAATATGAATCAGTTTTCCCACAAACTGTTTTCAAGAGCTACCCTTTATAAGGTAAAGTAAGGTAAATGCTGCTAGTAGTGCTTATAAATGAAGAGTGATTCATACCCCCAAATTAAACTCCTTGGGCTCTAGGTATCTGAAGGCAAGTAGCATTTGAAAGTGGCCTTAGAATAGCCACAATGATGGAGTAGGAGAGCATCTTAAACCAAGGAAACTGCACTTTCAGAAGTGACATAATCCTACAGAGACGTCCTATACATGCATTACTCCAGAGAATATTGATTCATTGAAGCTGTTAAAGGCATAGAGATGGCCAGGAATACCACATCCAGGCATCACATATGTGAGAATTAAAGGACACCATAGACTGTAAGCAAACGGGGCTTGCTCCATAAGCTAGTGAGAAACCTTTACAGAGCTGCACTTTTGATTGTTGATTAGACTCTCGGCTAAACATACACAGTGCAGAACATGTCACTACAGTGCAAAAAAAACCTCCACAAAGACAAGTAGTAACAGTGCTGCACACGTAATAGAACAGCAGTGATGCTAAGACTGGAGTAAATTTGATATCATTACAAGCAAAAAGTGTGCTGACTAAGCATTAAGACTGAATCATCAAGCAAGTGCTCCTCAGAAGTACAGTCTCATACTTCACAAGGTCAGTGACCATTTAGAGAGATGCCAGGACACTTTTTGAGACAGCAGCTATCAACACTGAAGAGAAAAAAACAACAAAATGCATTAAAAAAGTTGCTGTTGGTAGAGGTAATAGCAAAGAGATGCTAGCCTTCTTTACACAGAAACTTCATGCACAAGCTGGTTGCTTGCCAACATAATTCTTTCAGGCAGAAAGCAACAAGCTTGAAGAAACATAAGTTCTATACAACTTAATGAACTTCTTTTAAAGCTATTTTCACATGAAAGGTATAGCAGAAGCTTCCAGTACAATAAGCCACTCCCATAGCTTCAAAGTATTAGCTATACACCACACATTGTCATTTAAGAACTTTTAGCATAATTATTAATTCCATACACACAGCAAGCTGCAGAAGTCAGTAAAGTATTATATTAGTCAGTTTTCGTGAGCAAGTGAAATAACAATTCACTCACCTTACAGTTAAAGGCAAAATACAACTTAACAGGTCTTTACTGAGCTATATGTAGCTTACTCAGGTGACAGGCCCACACTTTTAACTTTCAGAGAGTGTAAAATTCTCAAATACGCTTTAATCTTATATAATCAAAAGGGTTCCTCTGTTTTTTCCACCAGCCATAGTCCAGCAATATCAACAAGGTTTAAACTCTCTTAGAGACCACTTTCCTAAAGCTCAGGAGGGAAAGCACCAGGAGAGAGAGAATTGTACTCACTTCAGTATTCTAGTCTCAGTAATAAGAACAGTTGCTTCCTAAGACCAGAGCTATAGCTGTTCCACGTTCTGTGTTAAACTATCAGACATCATTCCTGGGACCCTACAATCAACAGAAAACTGCAGTAACAGGGGAAACAAAAGAAAGGGGTGCAGGGGAACAAAGAATAAGGGAAACAAAGCCACATGCTAAACATAGAAAGAGACCATGAGATAAGCTTCAACCATGTAAATCTGAATAACAAAACAGAGAAAACTATTTAAACAACACAACAGAGGAAGAAAAAGAGTTAGCCTCACCTTCCTATACCAATTTAGGGCTTAGGAAAGTACAGCAACAGTAGCAGGGTGGCAAAGCATGCAGCTGCAGCAAATGAGGACAATCCCAAAAGCAGCAGCCATAGACACACAAAAAAGAAAGAAAATTAACTTACCCTCAGAAGGCAACATATAGACAGAGATCCCCAGCAAAAGTTACCCTCACCTCCAGTGCCAACCCTTAAATAAGTTCTGAGAAGCGGTGGATACTGGCTCCATCCCTTCTGGTCACTCAGCTGCATCGCTTGCACCTGAGCTCCCTTGGGTAGGCCCTGCCTTCCCACCAGGTGACCAGTCACTGCTTCAGGCTGTGACTCAGCATTTCCACTGCTGGCCAAAGCCCACTACCCTATCAGTCCCTCAGGGAAAACTACTGGGGTAGCCCAGGTCCTGTCTCAGTTTTTTCTTCTCGCTGACTCGGCAAGGGAACTCATAAGATTTGGTCCTTCTCAGACTATTTCATCAGTTTCCCAGTGAAGCCCCAGTAGTAACCTTTCCAAACTGGTTAGCAAGTACTCACCAACTCAATATCACTACTGAGGCTATAGGACTAACAATAGGCTTACACAAGACTAAACTCAGACAGGAAGGCTGAGAGGAAAAATCCACCAAACCAAAAAGCCATACATGAGTACTTCTATAATGTAAATAAGACATCCCCGTATTTTACAAAACAATTCTATAACACATACCTTCAGCTCCTACTTAATTCTGAAGTCTTGATTCCAGCAAGACTACACCGCTCATGAGCTCTTGTCTTTGATCTCACTCTTCTCTATCAGCAGGCCAAATCCACATTTGTCATATGCATACAAAGCCCACGTTATATGCAGCAGAACCAGCCCAGAAATGGTTAAGCTTCTGACAGAAGGCTACCCTCTTTATTTTAAACAGCACCTGATTTTTCACCCTTGGCTGTTGAATGCTTGACAATAAAAACAATTTAAAGATCTGTGACAATATAGTTATATTATAGTTATTGAAAATAGTTATTGAAATCAGATGCAAGTTTTGAGTATGGGTTTATTATTTCAGACTAAGAGCATTCTTCCACTGATTTCTCTCAATAGATGGACCCGGGGTGCTTGTAGTGGTGACTCATAGCACTCAGCCAGTTTAACAGCAGTCTTTCACTCTCCTTCATGAACAGGTGTGCACAAAATCTCTGCTTGTTTGGTACTGCTTGCAGACAGTTGACTACCCAAAAGTCTGAGAATTCCCAAGCCACTCCTTTCCCTAGCACCTCACTTTGGGACTGGATGATCATTTGAATCCTGCAGTACAAAACACTAATCTTAAAAGTGCAAGTGCTGTTTTAAGACCAATACCTGCCAACATTCATCTCACGGAATATAACAATTGCATTTCCCATGACTCAAGAATTAAGTAAGCTGTTTGCTGTGTCAGGATTCTGGAAGTCTTTTTGTTTCAGATGTTTAAACTGAACTATCTAAATAAATATTCTGTACAAAATGAGATTTACACTGTAACTTTATACCATGCATGAATAACTACATTAGAATAATTAATGCATGAATGTAGCTTTCCTACATTATTTTGTTCACCCCTCTGAAATTCAAACTCATATCCTCTGCATGCACATCCTGCAAATTAAGCAAAATTTCTTGTTACCTGTGAAGCACGGAGAGTTGATTTCAGCTGATCGGAATAACAATTGCAGGTGATAGTTGTATAGATTGAAAGGCTTAGGTCCAGGTCAAAATGCCTTTTCAACTAAAGCTTCAGGATTAAGGACTTTTAAAAAAACTCTTACATATGCATTTTACTGTAATGCCAAGCCTGTAAGGTGGAGGGCAATGGGAATAAAGCAAACTTTCTCACAATAAAGAAAGCATCTTATTGAAATAAATAAATGTGTCCTGCAATTCTACAGTATTGTATTCCACGAATTTTAAAAGTTCTTAACAAACAGCCTTTAAATACTTCACAGTCTTCTCTCAGTCTCCTTTTTGTGTTTTCTAACTTTTAGAGGACTAACTTATTAGTTATCAGAAGTGTAAGAGTACTACTGACAAGAACACAAGTAGAATTTTAGAGGCAAAATTGAACAGCAGATTCCTTTTAGTAACTTTGTTTCTCCTTACTTACATATTTATGAAATTCCTACCACTGAGATTCTAGTAGTTTTCCATACTGCCATCCCACATGAAAGTGATTGTTTTTAATTAAGCAAAAAATGGCCATATTCATTTTGAGTGAAAGAACTATTTTTCTGTGTTAGTAAGCACACAGGTATGTTTACTTTGAGTAACTGGGGCAAGTGTAATTTGGAATATAAAATCAACAGCATAATCCGTATCTCTCAGCAAACAGTTGTGCCCATCTGAATCTGGAAGGTACAAGTTCTCTGACTGAACATTGAAATTATGCACTAAATACACCAGATATGTTTCTTTCCTCGAACTAGGAAATTTTATCCTAAGAACATGCTGTGTGAGTGTGCAGAGATAATGAGACTGAGCGGTCAAATATCAGGTTAGATATTCGCATTTTTCTTAACAGGTAAAAACATGTGGATTAACCACAGACCCACTGTAGATGCTGAAGCACAAGGTGTGAAGGAGATGAAGAAGTAAATAAAGGTTTGAACATTAGAAAAGAGATATAAAATGAGCCACACAAAAATTGAGACTGACAAAACAGATTGAGAAAGCAGAACATTTAGTAATCTAATGAAGGTTTATCCTATGAATGCTACAGGACTCCTCCAGCAGCACCTCTTTAGGGTTGCATGTGTTTGGATCAGCCTGACTGCAATAACACAATGCAAGCAAAGAGCACGAGCACATCTTTATGAACAAAGCAGAAAAAGTATTGTATGATCAAAAGCATTTTGGTTATGCAAATGCAAACTAAATACTGCACTTTTAGTCTGAATTCTGGCATTTCCTTAGAGTGTACATCAATAACTACATTGATGGTATTCTCAGTCTGAGCATGAAATCACAGAAAACAAAATTGGCAACTTTGGTGTATTATTTGTATAATTTGTATTATTGTATTTCTAATATTATTCCAAATGCTAGCCTTCTGAAATAAGTATAACTCAAATTCAAGGTACTGATATTTTATTTGAAATGGCCCAAGAGCTCTACAAATAATCACCAACATATTATCAGACTGAGCATAGTTGGCATTTTTATGTTCCCCGTCTGTGGGAGACCTGGGCTTTTGGAATCTATTTTAATTCATCTTCAGAAGATGAAGATTCTCAGGTAGTTACTGCTGACAGTCCAGCTTCAAAAATATAGTGGAATTTAGTCTCGAATAAGGTAAAATGGGTAAGATTGGCTAAACTGGGAAGTTAAGGACAAGGAGTTTTTGCTAAATAGAACCAATAGTATTGTGTGAAGGTATGAATTAGAGCAGCTTTAGTACTTCCATGCTGAATGAGGTATTTCTGTCCTGCCTGCTTTAGCCTTCTACTATGGCCACCTATATACCTGAGTGTCACAGAAGAACCTGAAATCCAGGCTGCACTGGCAACAGTAACATTGACCTTGCTGACTCCCAAGAAAACAATTTTCTATCCTACTGATGTAACAGTGAAAATTGAGCTGTTCTGCCTATTTCCTGTTAGTTGAAGTCAATTGATATAACATGAAAGTAGGTTTCTCTCATAGTTTTTTTTTTTTTTTTTTAAATCAAGTATGCTTTGGATACTGCTGAGAAAAAAAACACAGACAGTAGCACCAGATAAAGTCACATCTCTAAACTCTGTGCAGCTGTACTATGACTGTGATTGTTTTGGTCTAAATCTTGTTAAACTGAAGAAGTTGCATGTGAATATTTAATGCAGCACATTTTGAAGTATCTGTATTCAGGTCCGCTGTAATGAACTAGTGAGAATTTTCTTCTTGCTTCCTTTTGTTCCAAAGTCTCATCATATTAGAAAAACCTCCTTGACAGCTCATCACTTCTTTTATGTAGGTTACGTTGCTCCAAAAGTAATGCATTGTATTTATTTCCATGGAAACTACAACTGATACAAGGAGCACAAAAACACTAGTTGATAGAGCAAGTGCTCAGCTACAAAACACTATTTTGCAGCATAGTTACCATTAGCTATGCATTTTCACTGGCCATGAACAAGAACTTGCATGCCACACTCATCAAAATCTGCACCATCAGGGGTGTCTCACAGATTCACAGCTGCTATGATGGCATAATTGCTAGGAAAATGTTGCCTATGGAGTCCATCTTTAATCAGCTTGAACAGATGAATATCAGAACACACCAAATCCAGACTATAGGTTGAATGTGGTAGAATAGTCCAGCCTAGGCTGGCAATGTGTTCCACAGTCTTCAAACTGGTTTGGGACCTGGTGTTATTGTGTTGCCTTCTTCTCTGTCCTGACTCTGAAGTTTGAACCTTCAGTTTAGTCAGGGTTGCAAGTTTAGTCAGGGTTGCAGTGTCGTGGTCAGAGCTGATCATTTGTCTGGGTTCCAGGAAATCCAGAAGGACCATCTCTTTCCTTTTCCAAAAGACAGTGCACATCATGTTAACTACTAAGGTCTGTATCTTGAACTTCCTCTTCAATGGGAAATTTACATGTTGCCACTCCACAGACTGCCATTTTGACTCTAGCTCACTGTCATGACGTCACATCTCTTCACCAATAACGATGTGATGCAAGAAACTGTCACCTTCACTTTCACATTGGTTCAATAGCTCTTGACCAACTTGCACATCGTGTTCTTTGTGCTCCTGTGTGAGCACTTGTTGGACACGTGGTGCAAGGTTTACGATATTCTAATGTTGCCACCATCGTTTCCAAAGCACCGAAGCTAATGTTCAGCTCTGTACACAGTTCACTGGTCATAATCTGCTGATTTGTGAGGATGAACTGATCAAGATGCTCTTCATTTTGTGGTGTGACAGTTGTGCACAGCCATCAATAATGTGGCTTGTCTTTCACACTGTTGTCACAACTGCTGAAATGCACCACCCGCCACCTCACTGTGCTCACACCCTCTTGTTTGATATCCAGAAATGTTTAACAAGCATCAATGAATGTCAATGGGGGCAATTTTTTTTCCACATGGAGGAATTCAGGGACACACCTTTGATTCATACACACTTTCACAGCAGACACCATTTTTTTCAGACAGCCCCTCTGCTGCTATCTGTCACACAGTAACAAAATGTAATGGAGTTTTGGTGGGAAGGTTCAGCCTCTACTGCCATATCACCAACATCCACCTCTGATGCCATGGGCAAACATAATAACAGCAGGTATTACTTTTGGAGCAGCCTTCATATCTAGAGAAAATAACAGTTATCTAAGTGACAACTAAACAACTCTGGTATATGGGATGGACACATATGCATGCTTCACAAGTTCTGTAAGTCTGTTATCAAACTCTGTCACAGCAGAATACATACCTGCCAGTAATTACTTAATCGCTGAGAAGGTTATACTTGGCAGAGTATTCAGCATCAGGTTGTAGTTTCTTTAATACTTCCTTCTCTGTGTAGGTAATGGAGACTGCCATGTGTAATTTCAAACCTGACTTACGGCTTGGTAACACCTTATTCTTACTTAGTGAGTAATATATCACTTAAATGCAAAGCAGAGGGTTTTTAAAAGCACAGGGACTCAGATTTTCTAAGGTGGTCTCAGTACACTATTGTGTAATTGAAATCTTCAACTTCACACATCAATGAGATCGATCTGTTTGTGGGCATTCAGTTGACTGAGAAACATGCTTTATTGAATATTTGTTCCTGAGACTTCTTTTCCTGTCTGCTTTGGAATTATTCATTCCTGGACATATTCTTGGCTTCTAAAACATTTTCTGTTTTATTGAAGACCCTAAGCCTTTAGCTGAGACTTGTCCAAAAAATGTTGTTGCGTGCTGAGTGCTCCAAAGGCAAACTTCAGCCTAACAAGGTTAATTTCCCCAGGCTCCCCTTACTGGCTCCTTCAAATTAGTCTCTCTCTCCTCTGAAAAGGACTGGGATAGTGAGGTTATGTACAGCCTCCATAGAAATACCACTCTTATTTAGTTACTACCTTAATTGATTTATACATCTAGTCTCATGGACAACAAACAAAATGGTAAAACATTTGCTTCTGCTCAAGTACAGAGAAAACTCATTCTCCTCTCCCTATTTCCCTTGTCATGAAAAGCTGCTGTAGATTTTGTCGGGCTGCTTAAGCCCCGAAACTGCAACCTCAGTTCTTATTCCCTTGTTTGTCTTACACTGCCAGATAGAGTGGTGCTACATACGCGCATTGGACTCTGCAGAATTTTTACTGTAATCTGCCCCAGAACAGTTCTATCAACAGAGAAATGCTTCTATCAATGCAGGCACGCTTAAACTAATACAGAATTGTATTTGTTTTCTACCTCTGCTGCAATGTCCCCAGAAGTTCACACATGCCAGATATTTCTGCATTTATCCCATTTCACTTGCTGCTCATAACATATGGCAACACAAACAGCAACTAACATAAAATGTGTCTAGGAAAAAAAAAAAAAAAAAGTACAAGAGAACACCTACATATAGATTTTGTATTATATACTGTCATACCAATACATTATTATTTTTAATAACATCATGCTCTCATAAACTTAGTCCTACCAGATGAGAATCTGTAAAACTTTTGATTTTCTCTATGACTGTTTTAGTTTCTCACACACTTCGTCTGTCCGCTTTTGTTTATCATGATCTCATCCATGAGGTGAAGATAACAAACACTGTACTGATAACACCAAGTAGTGATTTAAAGAGAAAAGAGCTATAGTTGCTATTTAGGTGCTATAGTTGCTAACAGGTTGCTAGATTACATTTATTTGACTAAGGCTACTTCCAATACAGAATGTTTTCTGTAAAATATCATCCCAGAAGGTTGAAACCAGGATGAAATAACTCTTCATACTGCATTTTGATGCAGCACTGTTAGGTGACCACCGTAGTAATTTCCTGTAGTAAATTAAGGAGTGACAAGGACTCAAAAAAGGAAAATTATTTCATTCTGATCATGCATATTTTGACAAAGCCAAAGGTGCTTCAGATGCAGAAGAATGAATAAATAGTGTTTGTTCTTTTCTAGCTGCAGCACAAATCTCCAACATGGAAGATGTACTATAGACTGAAGCATCAACAGTGATGGATAGTACTTATAAATATATGATAATAGAAGCAATATGTATCAGAAGTCAGAGATAGAACCTTACCAGACTCATAGTTCAAGGTTTTAATATTCAAGATAAAAAATAAGGTGTGAACCTTATAATCTGGGTGGGATAAAATGCCTGTCAGAGGTTTGCTTTGGCACCTGCCTCATCATTTCCATATTTCTCTAACAGTTCACATCAAAAGGGTTTCTGAAGTACAGCAGACACTCCTGGGAGACAATCTAACATAACAAGCGAAAGTCTGCACCCACCAGCACAATGGCATCATTGCTTCTTAGTCTACAATTTCCACATTATCTGGTAGGTGCTTATGTACACAGACTATCAGATGTCCAATTAAAGCTTAAAGGTGCTGCTCATAAAATTCTAACTTAAATGTTTACAGACAGTAAAAAGAAGACATTAATGTCATAGTGTTATAAGAAACTAAGCAGGCATTGCTAAAAAAACAAACACTGCTATTCAGGGTCATGTGATTTTTGAATCAAATATTGGACATAAAACCATTAGTGACTGACATGTAAAACTATAATATTCCCAGTGGTCTTTAAGGAAAAAGAAAGACAGAAAAGCTAAGTCAGGGAGACTTTGTTTTTAAGGAAACATGTTTAGATTCTTCCTGTGTTTCTGAATAAACACACACAAAAGAAAAATGTATCTTTATTGGTACCTGAACATTAATAAATCATATCAACGTTAAAGCAAGCAGAACCTGATTGTGAGAAAAATATTGTCTTTCGATATTGTTGTAAAGGGACAAAAGGAGTTGAAAAAGAAAGTAAGCATCTGTAAAATGATATTGAAAGTACTAAAAACAAACAAAAAAAAGTTTTTATTAGTTTAGGGTTTTTTGTTGTTTGTTTGTTTGTTTGTTTTTTTAACAACATTTTAAGCACCAAGAATAAAATTAACTTCTTGTTACAATGTCTTGTAACCTTCTCTGTTTTTTTCCTAGTGTTATATGTTGGCTTCTCATTCCACAAAACAGTAGTCATTCTCCACTAACAATACACAGGCTTCATCTGTTTCTCATTAAATACCTTGCTTTTTCTGTAGCGCATTGTGTTTCTGTCACAGAAATCTCTCTGAGAAAAATGGGTCCCAGAACTGAGGATTTTAGGATAAGTTCCCTAACCTTGGTTCAGCATTTTTAACAAGCAACTTCAGTAACTGGGAGACATTTCTTTGCTGACAATTTCTGTTTCGAGTGACCACATCTCATCATGTTCTAGCAAGAGACACCTAAGGACACCCCAAAACATGAAGGGGCTTTCTCCGTGTAGTGCGTAACAGCCAAGAATGGTTTTGGGAGAACAAGGAGAAAGAGACCAAAGAGAATAAGACCTCCAGAAGGTATCTGCTTTCAACAAAGCCAGTTGAGGCAAAAATGCAAATAAAAATACAAGGAACAAAAGAAAGTCAATTTTCTACAATGTAAAATACATGAGAGAACATTCCACAAGCATAATTTCCCAGCCTCAGCAAACTGAGGCTGAATTATATAAAAACCTTGATGAAAAGCAGTGTAATTGAGAATGGGGAACAGACTGATTCTTAACATATGTAAAAGAATAGTAAATAAGTGTGTTTTTCTGTAGTAGTTACATCTTTCAGCTCAAGTCATCAGAGGCTGTTTTTTTCACATGCACTTACTATACAGTTATAGAAAGGTTTTAATTTTTGTAGATTTTTTTATGATGACTGCAGCTCTCACATTAATTACTCAAATTTTTAGCATGTTATGAGTGGTCAGTGCCTTAATCCACTGCATTTCATAAATTAAAAAATTATTTTTTTTCCTTTCTTGTCAAAATTCCTATCTAGCCTGCAGCATGGAGATACTCAAAGACGCTCAGACTTTACATGTAGCATGAAAACAGGAACTTCAGTAGAAGAGAGAGACCTTGTAAGCATTATTTTTGCAAGAAAATTTGGTGTTAAGGACAGAGCTTTGTTCTAGAGAGAGAGAAAGGCAGAGGAAGAGATGCACATGCCTCCAAAGATACTGAAAATATCTGATGTGAGACACACATTCATAGGCTTTGCTATTTCTGCTGTTTGTTAATTTTCTACTTTTTGTTTTGTTTTCACTTTATGTCAGAAGTGACCTAGGATATAATGATATGGATAATCCAAGCACTTTGTAGGGCACAAATCATGTTTCATGACAGATTTCCTCAGTCATTTTGTGTCACAGAAAAACATCTTGTATAACAGTAACAACAAAAACCAGTTACGGCAAATAAATTCTCTCATGCATTTTTTTCATTCTCTAGCAGGTAATCCTGATTTCTACAAATGTATTCCTCATGCATGTAAGCAGTACACTTCTAAAGAAAGATCTCTTCTGTAAATTTAAATCTAAATTTCCAACAAATTTGTTTGCTGATATTTGTACGAAGTTTCCATAGGTGGTATGTGACTAGCCCCTGCACTACCATACTTTTGGTATCTAATTGGATTACTTTAAAAATAATGAGAATAGTTAAAGTACTTGCCATTTATTACTTGCAAGAAAGCAAATGTGGGTAATTACACAAAAAACAGACATTCTCTAATCACTTGTGTACAAACCCAGTTTAAATGAGTGTTTGAGAAAAGCAAGTAAAACACATAACAGATGGGACCACCCAAAAAAACAGCCATTTGGAAAGAAAACTCATGCTCACAAACTCTTCTTGAGCACTTGTACCAACTGTTCTCTTTTTGTTCTCCTGCAGTTTTGGAAAGGCAAAAGAAGCATTTCCAACCACTTCTGCTTCTTGAAGAGTCTCCTCTGATTTGGTGTTTTTATAGTCCAATATAAAAATTGTCCAATAAATTTCTTCAAGAAAACTGAACTATCATGTACTTATTACTCTGGGGGTACTCTATACAGAGGACATTTCATGGTTGCTGGTTATTAAATTTTGTTTCACTGTTTTTCCTACTTGTATTCTTATACAACATAGAAGTGCATCCTGGGTGACACAAGTTCTTTATAAAAGTGCATGTACACATCTTGATGTGAGAATGGTATCTTCACTCATTAATCCTTCAAAAAGAAATTAGTATTTCTGTGAATATTCATTGCCATAAGGAGTTTTTCATCTGTCATAAATAGATCAGATTTATCCTATCTGTAGTAGAGTTATGAATCAGTACAAACCAATAATTTCATTGGAGACCTGAAGCAAGACAGTGATGAATCAGGCAACCATTCATTTTGAAGAATGTACAAATAACAAACCAAAAATGGTACATCAGAAAAATGTTTATGACCCATATTATAATAAATAAAGTGAACTGACAACTAGATTTTCACTTGCTTTCTGGTAAACTAAGTTATATTGAAAAAGAATCCATAAAGCCTTACTTGCAGGCAAAGGCAAAGGACTTTAACTTACAGAAGTCTTGAAGGTACCAATGGATTCCTCTGTTTGACTCTCTTTTGAAGCTTTGAGACAAGTATGCATTAGCAGCATCACCTACATTATCTATGTAAACAAAATATCTCCCTGTCAAACCACATATATGCAACTTAAAATGCAGAAAAAAGACATTTATAAAAAAATTATTTTGGCTAAAACATCTCTCAGCCAATACAAGGAGCCCTGAAATGCTATGTTCCAACCTGATATTGTGCAGTGATAGCAAGATTTTCATATTTCATATTTCACATGAAATCATATGAAAATTCATATTGATGAAATGCAGAAAGAGCTTCAGAAAACCATATGAAGTCACTGATGGAAATACCAGTCTTTTCTTCAGTTCTCCTTGTGTGCAGTAAAACCCCAGGGATAACCCAAAGTATAGACCATAGCTGGCTTACCTCCATGGCTGCCCCAGGCTCACTGCCATGAGGGCTGGCAATGATCACACACTGCAGTAGAAAAGCTGCAGTGGACACGAATCTGAAGAATCACAACTGAGCCACCAGAGAATTATGCAATACAGAAACAGGAATAAGGATAAGACAGAAGAGAAATCAATACATGAGATGAAGGGATAAAGATACTCCCAAATATTTGTCGAAACAGCACAATACTGTTGAATTTCCAGTTGGCATCCACTGGAGGGGTGGGAAGGAATCGAGAGTCCTTGTCTCCCTTGGTGGATGAGGGAAAGAAAGCTTACAGTAAGATTTCTGATTCAGTAGAAGAGGAGAAATATCGTCCAAAATGAAAATATACTTAAAGAAAAAAAAAAAAGAAAGAAAGAAAAGAAAAAAGCCCATAAGGCATTGTGATTCAGAGATGGTTTATCTCTACTAGGGCAGTAATGCATCCATGTTTCATGTAGCTTGCCATGTCTTGCAGTTTCATTGGCAGTGGGACACAAGACACTGTACCAGTTCTAGCTTCAGGCTCTGGAGGTAAGTGGTGACTTTTTGAATTTTACTTATGTTGGTAAACAGCATGAAAATGGAGGAACTGAATGCAAGCACAAGGCTGTAAGATCATGACTGAAAGATTTCCTTACTCATTTAACCTTGTGATTTTTTAATCTTGGTGTTAATGATGCTGCTCTCGGCAGGAGAGCAGAGTAGGAGCACCAGAAACTACATATCTAGGAAGTGAATGATTTTCAGGTTCCCATTTGAGTACTCAGTCCTAATGAGTCCATGTATCACCAAGTGAAGAGACAGAAGAAGATGAATAATCGGGATGCCTGACTACTGAAGATAATTAATAAAAAGAAGGGAAACCAGTCATAGAGGACTTCAGTGGAGTTAATGTACAACAGTGTTATTAATTCTTCAATTGTCCTCAGACAACAGCTAATAGAAAAAGCAATAAATTAAAAAAAAAAAAAAAACAACCACAAAACACAAACAACTCTTGCAGATATTACATCTAATGTTTTAAGACGATTACGGTGTGATTAAAAATAAATTATCATCAACTGTACATAAAGGAGAATGTACACATCCCTGCCTTAGCAGATGTTACAGGAAGACTGAATGAAAAATAAGGTCTCTCAATATAACTAAGTTACAAAAAGATATATTTTTTTTTTCATCTGAAGAATGAAATGAAATGCAAAATTTCTAAAATTCAAATAAAATAATTTTACTCAAAAATAGTACAAGAAGGTGCACAAAAATTGTACTTCTGTCTTCAAATAAGGACTTAAAAACCATCTAAGGAAGCGCTCTATTCAGTTGCAGAGAGGGCCTTAAAGAAATGTAATTTCACAGCAGCTTCATTGACTATGCTGAACAGTACCCTGTGTATCAACATCTTGTTTCATTTCATTCACATTTATTAAAGCCCAAAAGTTCTGGGGCACCATATGCTCCCAGCTGTAATTACTCTGAAATACTTAAATTTGTCGAATCAATGTCAACTCACTTCAGTTTCTACTGTAAAGCCTTACGGAGCAATTTTAAAATGAAACTCTTCAATTTTATCCTCATAAATTGGACACATTAAAATTCAAAGTGAATTTGTTTGTCATTATAAGGGTTCGCTTCCCAGATCCTACAGACAGCATGGTGAAAGAGGAGAGATAAAGTTAATATCATGGAACAAGCAGTTTTGGAGAGCAGTCGCAAATCAGTTAAGTGATAACAACAGAAGTAGCATGATTTCTGCCACTATATATTACGACATTTTCTTTCCCTTTTAGCTATTCATTTGTCACTCTTTTGTTTCCTTCTTCTCCCTTTTCTCAATCTCTCATTCCATAATTCTCTGCTATCTTTTTTCATTCACATTTACTCAAGAAGAAAAAGTCACCATCATTTAAAGGTGATTACGTTTTCTATTCGTAGTTCTTTTTGAGAGTTACTTGAATTTAAAGAATTTGTGGTAAAATCCTGGCCTGCAAGGCAGTTTTGTGTGAAACATGATTTCTCGTAAGAAATATGTCTACGTGAAAGCAGAAAAAGCAGTACTTTGAATCTGGCCTTAAGGTTAGGAAAGGCAACATTGAACTTTTCTTTTTAGATTTTGACACCAAGGTCACTACATGGCTTGGGATTCATTTTAAAGCTTTCAATGAAGCACATAGTGCAAGATGATAATATTAACAAACAAAATTGCAAATTACAAGTATTTGATGCCAGGGTAAATATTGTAACAAAAGAATTTTAACATTAAAGACTACTGTGTAAGAGTTTGAGATAAATATGTTTCTTTCTTTCTGTAAGATAAGAAACTTGCTGGTTTCTCTGACAGAACACTTATTTCTAGTAATCTAAAGCAGGTGTGCTCAATCTACACTTTTTTGACACCAAACCAGGGGAGTTCACCCATGCAGATCATCTAACTTTCTGCCTGCTCCCAGCAGCTGTTTGCCTGGCATCCCCACACACAGAGACACATCTAGGCAGTGTCACCTCTGGACCCTGGCTCCCCACCAAGTGTGAACAACCTGCTGCTGCCCAGGCAGCCTACCTGGCCTAACTCTGATGGCCCACCTGCTCTGAAGATCATCTTGGAAGAAGTATGAATCATATAGCCCCCCTGGATTACACTAAATGCTCTGGCAGAAGCAACCTATTCTTTGCTGAGCTCTGTCCCACCGTCATCTCTAAGCTGTGTGTGAGCTGTGCTGAATGCAGAGGTTTGATCTTTGCAAATAACAAAAAGCCAGTGCTCCCAGAATGAATGTTTTCTTTCTGCTTGCTGTAATGGGGAAGCACTGGGTACAGGAAACTGCTCCAGGAAGGCTCATGTAGGTCAGGTACTTCACCTAGTCACAGTCAAAACCAGCTTGTATGTACCTTGCCCATGATGTCTGAGATTACGTTTTCATGAAAACAACATATAGAGTTAATGCATTATTAGCACTGTAAAAAAACACATTTGTTTATCTTTAAAGAGCTTTAGCCATAAGATATTCATTTATATTTCTTTCATTACTGGCTTGGATTCAAGTTTATTTACATTTGAGGCAGCAACATTACTACTAGATCTGGAAGTCTTTTCTTCATGGCAGATAAAGACACATATCGTATTTCACAGAACTACAGAATGGCTGAGGTTGGCAAGGATGTCTGGGTCCATCTGGTTCAAACCCTGCTCAAACACAGACACCTAGAGCACATTGCCCAGGCTTTTGGAAATCTCCATAGGTGAAGACTCCGCAACTTTCTGGGCAACATGTGCCAGTGCTCTGTCACCTGCACAGCAAAGGAACTGGATGATATTTTGCTGAGCCACTCTTCATCATACTTGAAAAGTTCTGGCTGTCACGTGAGTTCTCTGTGATGCCTGGAAAAGGGGAAATAAATATAATTCCCATTTTCAAGAACTGTAGAAAGGAAGATCCAGAGAACTGCAGACCAGTAAGCTTCACTACTGTGTCTGAGAAGATCAGGGGCAGATCCTTCTGGAAGATATGATAAGGCACATGTAAAATGAGGAGGTGATCTAAGACAGCCAGCATGGTTTTCCAAAGGGCAGATCATGCAGTGCATGCTTGTAGCCTGGAAGACCAACAGTATCCTGGGCTGCATCAAAAGAGGAGTAGCCAACAGAAAGAGGGAGGGGATTGTCCTCCTCTCCTCTGCCCTTGTGAGGCTTCATCTGTACTGTGTCAAGGCCTGGGGACCCCAGAACAAGAAAGATGTGGAGCTGTTGGAACAAGTCCACAGGAGGGTGATGAAAATTATCAGAGGGCTGGAGCACCTGTCCTGTGCAGAAACGTTGAGGGAACTGGGGCTTGTTTAGCTTGGAGAAGGGAAGGCTGTGTGGAGATCTCATTGTGGCCTTCCAGTACTTGAAGGGAGCTTATAAGCAGGAGGGGGACTGAGCTTTTCCATGGTGTAACAGTGGTAGGTCAAGAAGGAATGGCTTTAGACTAAAAGTGGGGAGATTTAAGTTAGATTTTAGAACAATTTTTTTTCCTCTGAGGGTGGTGAGGCACTGGAACAGGTTGTCCAGAGAAAGCTATAGATGCCCCATCCCTGGAGGTGTTAAAGACCAAGTTGGATGGGGACCTGGGCAGCCTGATCTGGTGGGTGACAGCCCTGCCCACAGCATGGGGTTGAAACTGGATGGTCTTTAGGATCCCTTTCAACCTAAGCCATTCTATGATTCTATGATGTTCAGAGAAAACCTCACATTTCTGTTAGTGCCCAATGCCTCTTGTTCTAACACTGAGCACCACTGAAAAGAGCTTGGCTCTGTCCTCTTTGCACTCTTACTTCAGGTATAGTCATTGATGAGATTCCCTCTTAGCCTGAAGAAAGCAAAGTATGTTTCAATCTAGAAATAAATGACCATTACCTGGATCATTTAAGTTAATTCCCTACTCTCAGTTTTTGTTAATACTGAAAGTAGTTGGAGAAGATTATTTCCATAACTTTTTACCACTCACATTACAGGAACTTCACAGCTTTCTGTCCCAATGTATCTCTCAACAGATTGAGTTTTAATTATTACTACTTCTAAATTAATTTGAAAAATGAAACACATTCACTGTCCAGAGAAAGGAAATTAATAGAGAATGAATTTGTCAATAAAAGAATAGCTTTAATGCATTGTAAAAATGTAAAGCTGCACAAAATTCTTCCACCAAAAAGTACTTCTAACAAAAATCAGAAAAACATTTTCTCTTTAGAAATTCATATAATGTCCATAATTTGCCCAGAAAATTACACTTTTATTCTCTGTAAAATGAGAATAATGTGCTTTATTCAGAGTAAGCAAACCATTTAAAGTTTTCTAACAACAAAAAAAATTGCAGAGTATAGCAATAGATTTATAAAGCTATAAATGTTTTAATAAAGGCTTGTATAGTCTTCAGAGGAGATATTGTGTGCAACACATGAATTAATAACAACACAACAATGGTATGACTCTACAAAACTGTTTTTGTTTTGTTTTGTTTTTGTTTTCTGAGGGACAGTAAGACTGTCTTAATATATTTCCAGTATGTTACCAAAATAGCAATGAAGATTCTTTGTATTATTTCCCATGATCATAAGCATGAAAGTTGTAAAATACAGGCATTCAAATAATAATCACTGACATTTTTAAAAACAATATGAATGGAAATAAGTTAATAATGTGCCAGAAGACAACACCATAGCATCATGTTCTAGCAATTTATTTTACATATTCTAAAACATGTTTTTATATGTTCATAGAATCATATAGTCATTAAAGTTGGAAAAGACCTCTAAGACTATCTAGTCCAACAGCCAACCTATCACCACCATGACCACTAACCATTTCCCTCAGTGCCACATCTACCCTTTTTTTGAACACCTCCAGGGATAGTGACTCCATCACCTCCCTGTTCCAGTGCCTCACCACTCTTTCTGAGCCACTGTCAAAGCTTGAGGCCATTACCTCTTGTCCTATCACTATTACCTGGGAGAAAAGGCTGTCCCCACCTTGCCACAACCTCCTTTCAAGAATTCACAGAGAATCGTATTGTCTCCCCTAAGCCTCCTTTTCTCTAGGCTAACTAACTGCCATGCCCTTGGCTGCTCCTCATGTGAGGCTTGTGCTCCAAATCCTTCACAAACTTCACTGCAGTTCTTTAGATGCACTCCAGTGCCTCAGTATCTTTCTTGTAGTGAGGGGCCCAAAACTGAACACAGTACTCGAGGTACAGTCTCACAAATGTTGAATACAAAGGGATGATCACTCCCCTGCTCCTTGTCCACAGCCTGTAGTAATGCCTGGGGTTGTCAGTACCCAAGTGCAGGACTCACAACTTGGTCTTGTCAAACATCATACAATTGGCCTTAGTGCATTGACCCCCTATAGGGTCTCCTTACCCCTAGGCAGATCAACATTTTCTCCCAACTTAGTGCTAATTGCAAACTTACTGACAGTGCACTCCCCCTCGTCCAGGTTTTTAATATTAAAGATATTGAACAGAAGAGGCCCCAGTATTGACTCCTAGAGAACACCACTCATGACCGTACACCAGCTGGATCTAACTCCATTTACCACCACTCCCTGGGCCTGGCCTTCCAGCCATTTCTTTACCCAGTGAATAGTGTACCCATCCAAGCCATGGCCTGGCAGATTCTCCAGGATAATACTGTGGGAGACAGTGTCAAGGGCCTTACTAAAATCTAGGTAGATTACAACCACGGCCTTTCCCTCATCCACCAAGTGGGTCAAGTGGTCATTGAATGGGATCAGGTTGGTCAAGCAGGACCTGCCTTTCATGAAGCCGTGCTAGCTGGGCCTGATCCCCTGGCTCTCTTACACATGGCACGTGATCACACTGAAGATGATCTGTTCCATGACTTTCTCCAGTACTGAGGCTAAGCTGACCTATAGTTCTCTGGATACTCTTCTGACCTTTTTTGTAGATGGGGATCACACTGGTAAGTCTCAAGTCATCTAAGTCCTCACCAATTGACTAGGACTGCTGATGAATGATGGAAAGTGGCTTGGTGAACACTTCTGGCAGCTCCATCAGTACATTCATTGTCTTCCCTGCCAACTCAACGGCAAAAGGAGATGGCCTGCTCCTATACCTTTAAGATTTACTTTTTGAGGAATGTCCAGACTTCCTGGACCCCTTTGTCCTTCAAGACTGTCTCCCAAAGAACACATCCAACTTCTACCACCTCCAAAATCTGTGCCCCCTATCTCACATTCCATTTTAAGTAGAAGTATAGACATATGCATGATTTAATCCTTTAGCTTGCTTCCATACTATATTTTGTTCTAGTTGTTGCATTTTTCAGAAATCATTTCTCTCCACTCTCTGAATCTGACTTCACTAATTTGAGCTATGGTAGGTCAGAAACATGGCTACTAAACTCCCTGCTCTAAGACCCTTATGTAAGTGAAGAACACAGCTTCTTCCAACTAGATGTAAGCTCAAGGAAAACGCCTCACAGAAATGAAAGTTTATTGTGGTCCTTGCTGGACTACTCTGGTCCTGAGAAGCACGCATAGAACTTGTATCATTATGACTTTTCTGGATTACTCATTGTTCCTCTTAATATATTATGATCTTATCAGGAAAGACATCATAGAGAATCCTAAGATTCTAATCCTAAGAAATAGAAAGTTATTCTGTCCTTTAAAAGAGTACTTGAAGAAAAGTGTGTTTAAATCTGTCTATATTGTAAACAGAAGTCTTTCAAAGCATTGTAAAACTGCTACTACTAAATGCTCTAGTGAAAATCCTTGTTGAAGAGCAGAAGAAACCAGCTATGTCCCCTTTTATTTAGCCATGCTTTTGGCTCAGACTATGGAATTTAACCACAACTCAGCTAAACGAACTATACTATGTAACCACACAACTTCAGAGAGTTTCTTTGTTGTTGTTGTCATTGTTGTTGTTTTATATTTTAGTAATATATTAACTATGATGTACAAGAATAAACCAGCAAGGGAACACCTTCAGTACTCAATCAATTCACAGGTGAACATACAATATCTACCGGCAAAGAAACAGACAGCTAGGATTACTTTGTATTTTAATTTTCTCTTTTCCCCTGAAGAAGTTGTCTGATTCTCATAGCACCCACCCCTGCAAGATAACTCCATTCTGCAACCGGAGGAATTTTGGCATCTTGGATAGCAAAAGCCAAATGTCTTACAATCAAAATAAGATTCTTTTAAGAACTCTTTAGCAGAACAGTTGTTCTTAGTGAAAATATTAATTAATATTTAAATAAAAGGGCCATTAGGATCTGATCCAAACATCTTCCCTGAATTGCAAGGAGACTTGATTCAGATCTGTAACTCTTAACACATTCTACAATTAAGTGCTGTACGATCAGTAAGATATAAAAGATAATTTATATCATTGTTTTTCTTCTAAGCCCACATCAGCAATTTGCGTATGTGCTAGACAGAGAAGACCTGTTCTGACAGAAGAAAGAGAAAATTTGAAACCATAAGGTCTAATTGCTAACTACTGAAGACATTAAATGACCTACTATAGGTGCAAAACAAATGCCTAAAGGTGAGGTGCTTTCAACCTGAATTTTTGTGCAATTTACTCATCGTGGCTAAAGGCCATCCCAAAGTGACTAACTTTTGTTAAGTAATGCTTTTGTAAGAGATCAGTATTTACACCTCATCTATTTCACTTTTTTCAGACTAAGTTCAGCATCATGAACTTTCAAGCAGCTGAAAAACAATATGTCAAAACTGGAAGTACAGTCTGTTTACTCTGGGTGCTGTCTTTTTTTCTAACAGGTAGTAATTGAACATGTATGCAGACATATTTTAGATGGCCTTTTCACTAAGAAACATGTTTTGGTAAAATTTCAGTCAACATGTTTCAAGTTGATTTGAGCATTAGTTTCCACATCCATTAAATTAAAGAGCTCTCTTAGGCATAATTAGCTACTGTGCTTAAATATTCACAAAATGCAGGATGTTATATGCAGCATTTAATGCACACATCACACATATTAACATATTAATGCACATATTAACAGCCTGCTAGTTCGGACAGTGAGGTCTTTTTTGTATGTAAATTACTCATTCATGGATGATTCTGTTCTCTGTTCCACTCTGTCCGGTACCTCTTCCTTTAAGGATGATTATTTGGGGGCAGATTTACTGTTATGTATATCCATGTTTTAGGAAATATGAGTGTTACTCAAGCTGTGAATCAGCTTTCAGGTCACAGGACAATCAAGATGATATGCATCCCAAGGATACCAACAGCACTCCCCCAGGTTCTGTTAATCTAAAGACTTTCATTGCATACATTTTCTAGTCAGTCACATCGCATTCAGCTGAATTAAACTGAAAGCTTTCATTCCACTTTCAACACTTCTTCCCCTTTTAATAGTCTAGGTACTTCTAGAAAAAGTAAAGCAAAAAACCCGCATGTAGTGGTAACAGAATGTTGCTTATAATAAGCATGCTTATTTATATAGCTGGACAGGAATAAAGAATAATCCCAGCAAGTATGAGTTGCCTTTAAATGAAAAAAAAATCGTCCAGATACTTCAGTCAAACAACTGTGTATGCAGCACAAAGTCTTGTATGTCTCACTCCCAAATATTGTCATGACACATCTGCTTCCCTTTTCTAATAGTAATGTTCTTTCTTTCTTCCCTTATAAGTGCAACATTGACAAATGTTGCTGTGTTAAATCCCGTCTTCTAAATGTGTTGATTTAAGCTGCAGTTATGCTGCTTATACCAATAAATTTACCGAGCATAATCACCGTGGTTACAAGCTTCCTCCACATAATCAGTACACCTTTAAAATTTGCTCCTCTATCAATGCCAACATTTGAAATAACACGTAACATGGTAAGGCTGGAAATAGAAAAGGCACAGCTGATGGTATCCTGGAAGACCTGCAGCTCCCTGGAAATACAGGAGTTAACAAGCGCAGGCTGTTTGGGAAGCTTGCAGGAAACACAACACTGCACGGCAGATGTGTGGAGAGTACAGAAGGTGTGGCCTCAGATTTCTGCATGCATATTTAACCATCAATAATTACACGGCCTTCAGGTTATTATTAAAGAACAATCTCCTGGAGAGGAGGACTTGCAAGGCTAAATGAGGCCTAACACATTTCTTTGAGTACAGAGCAGAGAAGAAGAGCAGGAAAAGCCCAGGTTACTCACGGTTCTTTTCACCTCTCCACCTTGACCCCGCTCTCATTCTAGGCGAGATGTCCACAGCAGCAGTGACTCCTACCAGCCACAGCAGCAGCAGCAGTGACAGCACAGCCATGCCGGGTAAAGAAAAATGAATAACCTCTACCTGGCAGTACTGATAAAGATGAATTAGGAGACTCCTTAGAAATGAATAATTTGAGCTAAATAGCACTTACTCAGCAGAGGCAGAGGGAGATGTAAAATACCATTTCTATTAGAAATGCTAACTAAAAATTATATTTCCAGTGCATCGTTTCTTCCTTTTATCCAGGGCGTATGAAAACAGAACAGTTGTAAAGGCTTCCTCTGAGCAGGTGAATCTGGCACTCAGATGCTGCAGGAGGCGTAGGGAGAGATCTCCATGGTCTGACAGGAGCCACTGATTCCTAACCTGCCTCTGCCACCTCTCAGCTCTTCCCAGTGTTTATCAATGCTCCCCACAGCACCGTAACTCCGGGCACAGACAGGCTGAAAGCAGAGGTGGTGGTTTGGCTTTTTTTCTCCTTGACTTGCATACTTCACTGCAGTTTCACCAAGCAGGTGACACGGAGTGTTTAATGTCGAAGCTCAAAATTCATTACATTTGTCAACGGTGCAAAAGGACAGTTTGTGGAACTGCCTCTCCTACTCACAGCAAAAGGGTGGCAGGGGGAGGGGGCGGGGAGGAAAAAGGAGGAGAAAGGCTTAAAAAAAGAAACATTTTTTTATGATGCTCAATTACTCTGCCTCTTATTTAGCATAAACATCCTCTATTTCCAGGGAAAGCAATACAAACAATGCTAACCAGGTTTCTGCCGGCAGCCCCTGAAGGAATGGTGCAGTTTGCTGACAGAGAAGCATGCAGCAAGGAGCACTGAGAATTGATGCTGTCCTCGCCTGCCTGCATCTGCTGCCAAGCAGAGCTGTGCCTGCAACCCAGCTGTGCCAGCATCCCACTGCCCACTGAGCCAGCTGTGTGGGTCATCTCACACAGTACCCAGCCAGGCTGGCCAGCGGGATCACAGGCTTCTCCCAGAGACCTAAACAGTTTCAGGGCAGAAATGTAGCAGTAACGAGCCACGGACCACAGTTATGAAATCATCCCACATGGCCTGTGGAAGCCTGGAAAAGCTAGATCCTGTGAGCCAAAAATTGCTATAAGAAGATTGGAATGCTTTTCACTCGTGGTGACAGAGCAGTTTAGTTTAGATTAAGTCTACATTTACACGTAATAAAAGAATTTACAAAATATCTAGTTCTTTAACACCAGAATCATCAGCCTCAGAAATACTTACAATGGTAAAACTCATTTTCTTAATAGAGCAGCAAAGAATTTGCATTCTACAAGATAACCTTATGCATCACACGTGGCATGCTAGCTGTCAGGTATATGCTATGGCTGTAACTGAGCTGCAGAATGAAGGAGGTTTTTGAATAGAGTACCGGAATAAATTTCTAGATAAGATATCAATTACAGAGAAAGAAGAGAAAAAAATAAGCTATTTTAGTCATAATGTCTATCTATTCATGCATGGTGTTCATGACCAGTGCTCTTTATGAAATCTGAACTCAAAATGATTATTGCTGTTGAGATATTTCACAGTGACTAGTTAAAACACAACCACCTGAAGCCATTCATCTCTAGATGCTCAGATGTTAGTGATGATAGCTTTCCAAAAGAGACCAGAAGCAAATTATTCACTTAGAACTAGCAGATAGCAAAGGTATTGTATCAGACTCTCTTCCATTACTATTAGAGAAGCCCTTTAAAAAGGGGGATACAAATGTGGGTCAGGGAATTGGAAAGGGAAAGCTCTGTTTCATCACTCTGACTAATTGAAGAAATCAGGAGAAGAGAGATGTTCACACTGCAGTTCAGGCCAGCTATATTCAGTACAAGAATTGAAGCATTTACAGTGTAGGGCATAAAGAAGCCGGCTCTGTCAAAACCCACACATGTTACACATTACTAGGATGTAATTCTAAACATTTTGGTTTTTGCCCTGGCCCTGGCTAATCTATCATCTCCCACATGCAGATGACCAGAAGGTAGTGGTTTTGGCATATGGAGCCAGCACAGGGACTGGTCAGTGGGTCACCAAGTCCCAGCCCCAGAGGAATTTCCTGATGCAGAAGCTTGATTTTTGCAGTCATTTCATTCTACAGGAATCACATTTATGGGCTGAAGAACAACAGAGGGTCAGCCCTTTGCCTGCCATCAGGCCTCTGCCCTTAACAAAAATAACTCCTATGGGAACATACAGTGTTAAAATAAAGAGCTAGGAAATTTCAGATTGCCTTTTTTTTTTTTTTTTTTTTTTTTTTAGCACAGAACTTGTGTGAGGGAAGCATGTGAATATTCAGATTCTGAAGATGACTCATCATACTGCTGCTTATGTAAGATAGCTGAATGCACCAAATTCTTTATTGCATCAAAACACAGAATGGGAAAAAAGTTCATTTAACACAAAGTGGTCCTTCAGAAGTACATCAGCAGTAATGCTGAAAGATGCAGTTTACTATGAATGCAGAAAAACTGTCTTTTAAAATGATAGCTGCAGTTTTGAACATCAAAAGCACAAGGCTGTAATTCCGTAGTTTGCAGTGCACTGCTGGAAGGACAGAAGGTAGAGATTTTCAGGCTCCCCACACCACACACATCCACTTCCCCTTCCCATCTCCTCCAGGAAAAAAAAAGAAAAGTCAAAGCATGGAATTCCAGGATAAACCAGGCAAAACAGATGCAAGCCAAAATCTAGAGGTGCCTCATAGAAGAAACCCCTGTATCCCAGGTCCAAAGCTCATTGAGCCTTGCTCTGAGCAAAAGCAAATGGTACAGCCAATTGGTGCTCCCGCAGATGTCTGCTGAGCCCTCAAACCTCGCACTTGTTTTGTCTAGTACATAATCCTTCACAGAGTTACTGGAAAGTTTCAGAACTGTAGGCCAGATGGCTTTTTATCTTACAAGAATAATGGAAGGGTACTTTTCAGGTTACAAAACCCGACATTTTTTGTAGAGGTTGCATCCATTTATCCTGTCTGGTTGCCTGCAGAAAATGTCCCCATATCCTGATGGATGTGAAAGGATGCACAAAGCAGCATCAACTAAGTGACCATTTTTTTCTTCATTCACACAGAAAGGGCAGTAAGAAAGGGAAAATGTATTACCAAAAAGGCTTTTGTATCGCCTTCAGTAACAGAGTGTCTTATGCACCATATTTCTGGTTAGCAAAATTTGGTGGGCAGTAACTGCCTCAGGAGTAACGCCAATCTGCTGCCTTCCCCCTTGGAATAGCAAGTAAAACTGAACTAATTAAGCTAAGCATTCAGAGGTGTGAAGCCCAATAAAAGGTGGCCTGCTTCTATTTGATTCAGTGTTTTATGGCTCACATAACTAGTTTTAGTTTCTGAAGTATAATTCCTGCTCATGTGAGCTCCTTAGCAATTTGAAAGCCTACTCAAAAGCAATGTAATTATTTTTGGAATCAGCCATGTGGACATCATTTTCATAGAGGCAGCAGAACACCTGAAGAGGTTACACCAAGACGGGGCACTTTTCTGATTCATACACTGCAGCTCAGTCAGATTAAGGACTAAAATTACGAAATGAATTTACACTCTGTGTTACAGTAGCTCTTTCTAGCTTTGATATATGTCATTCTCCAAAATCTTCAGACACTCAATTTCTTTTCTCCTCAGCTTTCATTATGCCCTAACCTGTCTATTTTTGTTTTACTGTGTGCTAGATAAAAGTCACTATCAATTTATTGCACAGCTCTGTCCTTGGATCAGATATCTCTCGTCTTTTTTAACCGTGAAGAGCAGAACTTTCTCTAAAGCTCTCTCCCTCCATTAGAGACATCACCTTTATCTTCTAAAGGGTGGCAGAGATCTCTGCAGCACTTTGGCCTAGCCTTCTAGAAGGGTTTAAATCAACTTCCCTCTCTTCTGCCCGGGGATACTTCTCTCCTTGAGACATGATGAAAGCTGCAGCCTCTCACTCTGGAAGTCTGTAAGGAGCAAGGTCAGCTCTCATGCACACAGAAGCCCTCCACTCTTCGCACAGCCAAAGCCACTTCCTCACACAGGGAGCTCTTTGTCAACCTCTACCAAAGAGAGGTTGTGCTGGAAATGGATAGTCTGGCTTGCTCCAGAAAGTCACACATCGTATTATCGCTTGAGAGAGAAGACAAGGAAGAGCCCAGCCTGCACATCACAGGCTCATGAGCTGTGTTCTCCTGAAAGCAATGCAAGGATGGTTTCAGTATAGAAGTAAGGCTGTGTAGTTGCTCTCTCCCTCTTGTTGCAGAGAGCAATGACCCTTTAGGGTCCTTGATTTTAAGGTGTCTTTATCAGGTTTGCAATACAAAGAAGGTCTCTATTTCTGATGTGCAAGCAGTACTTAAACTACTGCCACACAGAGTTCTTATGTTGCCTTTGATGCACTTCTGAAAATCTCCCATTTTAAAAGAAACAGAAAACCTGGTGACTATTAGAGAGCCTCCGTGAGGCGATTGCAGAGACTTAAGGCATGACAGGACAACAGATACAGAACTTAATAAAGCTAAAAGTTATCCAGGTTTTATTTTGCAGCCCCTGTGACTCTCTTAACCTTTGGGAGATCATCTCCGACATAGCGGTGTTTGCCTTGAAAACAGTGTGATTCTGGGAAGTGAATGACACACTCACATAACTTGTGAGTACAGGGGGTAGGGAGATCTACACATCATGTTACTCCTACGAGCTTGGGGAAATGGAAAAGTTGCCAGATCAGCTCTAGATGGTTTTTTTGCTCCGTTGTGATACATGGCTGTTAAACACAAAACCCAAACAAAAGACCTTGAGGATGGAGACAGATGCATGAAGAGTGCAGAACACAACTTACTTTTTTTTGTCTTTTCTTTTTCCTGTCAAATTACCCATTCCTTTAATCTTTTCTTAAAAATCAAGGCAAAAAAAAAAAAAAAATAATCAAATCAAATCAAAACAAAACCTGCTTTAATAGTACACTAAAATCAAGATCCAAATCCATAAAATTTAATAAATATGCAAAATTCACCACCCTACTAACATATCCTTTACATTTTGTTTTTAATTATTGCACCCCAACAGTGCATTAAGCACTGTATGATCATGACATTATACATTTGCTACCTTTTAAGCTGTGTATTTTAGAGGAAAAAGCATTCAGCTTGTATAAATCTTGAATTGCATATGCATGCATGCATGTACATATGCTCCTGCTAATAAATCCACAAACATAAGCAGAGCAAGAGAAACATTATTTAAAAAGAGTTCTGCAACATATTACTTCATCTTGATTAAAGTACCATATGTGTAAAAGAATCTTGGTTAAATCAACAAGACTTGCATAGATATTCATTTATTTTATAAAATTAACATTTTTAAGTTCCGCTTAATGAATGCTTTAAAGGATATGATTTGGTTTTCGAGGAAATAAAATATAATTTTCTTATTTCTGTGCTTTATCAGTTTGTCGTCTATCCTCGTGCCCTCAAGGTAGCACAGATTTTTTTCTGAAGTGCATGGGTTTGAGTCCATCAAATACAAAAGAGACTTCAAAATGCATATAAAGATCAAAGAATAGCACCTGACTTATTTTTCCATCTGACTACAGAAGAATGGGCATTAGTAAATATCTGGAAGCCTAGGTTCACAACTACTATATATTTTACAAGAAATTCTAGTTTGAAGTTGGCTAACTTCAACTTCATAACACAGCATCCCTGGACCGCTCATACATCTACAGACATTGTTAAAAAGTATTAATAACAACAACAACAACAAAAACAATCAAAACTGCCAAGTTGCTAAGGACCAAAAAATGGTCCATGGTGCACTCTCATGCAAGCTGAGCACAGCCAGGGTGTCAGAGTGATGCAAATGCTGTCATTTGGATCAAATGACACCATTTTGCACCAAATTCACCAACTGCACCAAATCAAATTCCTTCCTTTACCTTCTCCTTCTACAGCCACAAAATAAATAAATAAATAAATAAAAATAAAAAATAAAAAATCTGGGAATATGCAATAAAAATAGCTTCTTCCTTAAAAGCATGAATTATCATTAGACTCTGAATCCTAACACACCTTTAATAAAGAAAGCAAGACTTGCAACAGCACCACATCTGAAAATCTTATTTTAGCTTTGGCACTAAATCCTTAGTTCAAAATAATGATATTGCACCACAGTCTTTCAAAGGTACTTTGCGTCATATTATTTTTACTCCAAAACAGAAGTCATTGCACATCTTATAATGATTATTTATGATACTTATGTGAGACCGTACAACTAACAGATCTAATCTACAGTTATGCATGAATTGATGTTTCAGCATAGCCACTGTTTTATGTTGTCATAAATGAGAAGCTGCATGAGACTTGTGCAAGCAGGGTTCCTGGTCTGTGTTGATAGTAAAATTTTGTAATATAATGTTTATGCTTTTAACATCAAACTTATGGATTAAAAATGTCCTAAACACATTTAATTTATGCAAGCAATTTATCACTATCCGTTCTAACGAACTGGTAATCCTTATCCTATTAATTCAGCCAAATGTAGGGGTGTTTACTGAGTGATGAAGAATTCTAAGGATATGTTTAGACAAAAATAAATGCAGCAAGACTAAAATGAATACTGTTTAATGTAAAAATATGCCATCCTACTTGGCTCTCAAAATAAACTGTGCTTGTCCTGTTTATCCAAAAATGATTCTTAGCCTAATCTGCCAGGCCTTATTTGCATTTCTATATTTACTTTTTTTCTCACATACTTAAAATATAATGTTAGTGGATTTCAAGAAAGTATTCACAGAAGATCTGAAGATTTTATGATTGCAAGATGTGAGACAAAGCTTATCTCTTTTTTCTTCTTTATTATTTATTATTTAAAATTCTTCTTCCCTTTTTTGCTAATTGCTCTTCGCTGAAATCTTACTTTCCTTTCCACCCAACGTGGCTTCCTCACTCTCTGTCTCAGCATCCTAACTCTCCTTTTTTCCACTATGGCCTCCACCTACTGTTCCTATCCTCCTTTTTTTAATCCCCAGTTAACCAGCCCCTATTCAGTGCTGAGATCCCATATGAGGAGCAAAGGAAAGGTTGGGCTGAGGACTCTGCTAACATCAGTGAATAACAGATAATGAGAGATCAACATGAGAGTGGTGCTATCTCAGCAGCCTTCTGAATAAATCTCAGGAGATAAAAATAAAAAGCACATCATACCTTGTCTGCTGACCTTGCTGTACATTTCAGCTCAAAAAGCTAGAAACTGGAGCCAGTCTACCAAACATATTAAAAATGTGACTCCCCCCCCCCCCCCCCCCCCCTTCCCCAGAAGATGAAGATGATATTGATATTCATTCTGCTATTTAAGGAAATCAACTGTTTTCTACACATGCGTGTTGAGTGGGGGATGATGGCAGAACACAAAATACAATATTTTTTTTCCTGGGTTGAGTGGCACCAGAAGTATAGGGAATTTCAGCATTTTGGCAGATGGGCAGAAAAGAGAAAATAAGACAAAATGTATAAAACCAGTAACAAAAGCCTGGGTACCTTTTTCCTGCATCTGCAAACATTATTCCAACCTAAACTGAGAGCATTACACTACCTTAACTCAAGTGTGTGAAGGAATTTCTTTTGCAGTGCTTTCCTACTGATCATAACATGAATGAAGGTCAGTGCTTCATAGCCCAGTAAAAAGAAATCCCAGCTGACAGATGACTTCAGCAGGCAATGGCATTGGTGCAAATGAATGGATTAAAAAAAAAAAAAAAAAAAAAAAGACATTCTTACATTTTCCACTTTAGCTGGGAAAACTTAATTCTTTAATGCTGAATTTTGTTATTTTGGAGACTAAGTAACTCATAATCATTTTAGTAATGACATGGCTTGTGTCCCAAATGGCACAAATAATTCACTGACCATAGAAGAGCTACGATAAACTGTGAGCATCTGGACTTCTCTGCTTTGATCATCATTTTCAAAGCCTACTTGAGAAAGATGGATGCTCATTCCTATTAAGAGAACAATGGGAGCTGGGTTGCCATACATCCGGAGAGAAGGCAGTAATATAATTTTCAGCAGTCAATGAAAGTTAGTGGTATGGCTTCTTTGAAAATCTCCCTAGTGAGATTCTTTGGGTGAATTAGAGCTATGGGGTAATCCTGTAAATTGGAACAGAATCAATAATCTAAATGAAAACATTTACCTTAAATTCTAATTTAAGCCCTGAGCTGTTGGAATTAAAAATCCCACATCCCTAATAGCTGTATGGAAATAAAAATGTTTCACCACTAGCTGATATGTCTTAAAGAGCACGGAGCTAAAGCTACCAAATTAAATCACATATTAACTCTACAATCAAGTGAAATATAACACCAATATTCTTTTTTTTTTTCTGTGTTCTGCAATATGCAGCTTCTCAATACATAGGCCACTGTGCCTGGCTTTTATTTATATATCATACAGTAAAATCCTTTCTCAGTTGATTCAGGGCAGCACACAGCATTTCATGTTTCATACAGTATTACCGTACACAGATGTGTTAACAGAAATCAACAATAAAAATACATTTTTTTTAATGAGTACCAAAATTTTAATCTAGATAATCACCAGTATGAGTGTTATGTCATGGAATGATATCATAGTAACTAACACATAGGATAATTAAGATTCCTAAGTATATGAGCAACTTGTAATTAATAACTTCAGTAATAAAATCAATATTAATTGGTAACTGCTTCTAATATAAGCTCTGGTTCAAGTAATGCATAGAGGTTTTTGTCATCCACTTGAAGAAATTTCTTGTATGTCAGCACTAGGCTTCCTTTAGATTTGGGTTCATGTTATCCTTTTTATCTGTCATTAAGGCAGTAAAAAATGATGCATTTAAGTGAAAGATGTGGTTTTAACAAAAACAATATGGATCTAATAATCAAATTCTCCTTCTGAAAGATGAAGCATGGAAAAATCATGCCATGAAAAATATGAATCTTTAAGAGACAAAGCTCTGTAGTAACAAAACTTATTGGCAGCCTTTTTTTTTTTCTTTTTTTTTCTTTTTCTTCCAGATAAGATAGATACGGTGTGTCTAACAGAAAAGTAAAATGGAAAGTCACAGTAATAAGAGAAAATGAGAGAGTGATTTCCATCATAAGATGAGAAGGATGACTGTCATCTTTTGGAGTTATCAGTATGAATCCCTTTAGATGAAAATGAATGTACCCTGAATGCTGTAAAACGGTTTCAGTGCCTGAACTCATTGCATCCCATAGAAAACCTGTTTTTCCTCTTATTATTAAGCCTAGTCTAATCTTCTTTGGATCATCTGGTTTTCCATGTTAGCTAAGTTAACACATTTGCTTCTCACTTACATGTGGTTTTGTTCTCTGCTACATTTCACAGATTTCTGCTCTGTTGACAGCTATTCTAGGTGCACTCAGAGCTATTTTAAAGATGAAAGCTTTAGCATGACTTTTTCAGTAGGCCAGTAAAGACAATAGTTTCAAATTTATGAGGCAAGAAAAGAATTCAAAAACTCTCTCCTCTTTCTATTCATGTCAGATCTTTAAAACAGGAGCCACAGACTCAGCAGAATAAACAATAATTTTTTAAGTATCAAAAGTATATTACTAAAATCCAATACAGTTCAGAAGGGAAGGTTTTAGAAAGAAGGAGTAAAAATTATCCTCGAAGCTCACTGGTTCTGTAAACAGTCTATTTGCAGGATTGCAGAGTTCATAAGGACACTGTAGTCTAAATACAAAGCCTGTACATGCACACAGTGTGGCAGCCTGCCTCTGCCTCACAAAGGAAGTACCACGGTTTTGTCAAACTGAAGACTTCATTTTAGCTAAAATAAAGACTGGTAGTGCTATGGAGGAGGTAAGTGCAAAGTGTGACTGTCAGCCCTGGGGACTGATGTGTACCCATGCAGTGGACAACACCTTCCAAGATCAACCATTAGCTCCGCCATGCAGACAGTTTTATGAATTAATTCAATTAAAATAAATATATAAATAAAACAGACAACTCTGCAAGAAGTCTACAGAAATCTAAAGAAGCATTTGGTTCACAAACCTCACGGCAGGTTTTGATCCCACATAAGCCCCTATGACATCTGGAAACAAGGAAGAAGGGGAGAACACCCTGCCAAAATAGCACTGAGCTCTTCCCTTTGCTAATCCATGCTTACACTCCCTCCTCTTTTTTCATCTTCTTCCTCATTTTCTCCTCCACCTCTTCATCCTCTTCATAACTTCTGTTGTTCCATTTGTTTATTTAAAATTCACTCATTAAACATAATGTTGATCAGGCTAAATATTCACACAATCTTTTCTCAGATTTTGTCATCAATTGAATTAATACATATCTTTCCTTCAATCTAACTTTCTAGACATTTTTTAACAATTTTCTCATCTTTTAATATGCAACACAATTCTCTCTTTGGAGCAGTTCAAGTCTTTTTCACGACTATGTCTCCTCACACATATATATGTGTGTGTGTAATATTTTTTACAATATGTATTTACTATTTGTTTATAGTAAGGGAATAGATGGAGACTAAAATTAAGAGAACACTTAACATCTTGTTTTGTAAGGTAACAGCTTCTCCTTTAACTAGCTGCTATACTTCGTAATGTACATTGTAAGGCCACCTGTGGATCCATTACCATTTATCCATAATTTAAGCTATTAGCCTTAGCACTACATGACATAATTCTTTGCTTACAACATATGTTGGCAGTTTCACTCTGTGAGGTCCATTTTCTGACTCTGAAGTGTTGGCATACAAGCAAAATTATGCAGTGTACACATAGAAGTCCCTAGAGTAAACTTAAATTTGTAACTCACATTCCTGCTCAATTTGTTTAGAATTTGATACATTTTGAATTTATGATTTTGAGATGTAATATGGCAACTGCTTCATATATTACTGTGCTTACTGTCTTTGTTACATAACGCCATGTACACCAGAAATGAGGAACTGTAACTTGCCATGTCATAGTTTAGAAAATGATACTTCACCTGACAGGAGAAGTAAAAACGAAACAACACAAATATTCCCCAAATCTACAGGAGCTTTTGCCAAAAGACAACCTAGTCAGATCTTAATAGAGTAATGAAACAGTTTATTAAATTTGCAGCTAAGACTTATCATATTGGCTTTTTAAAATTAACCCCAAAGAAAGTGGGCAGAGCAATTGCTTTTAAAAACTGTGGGGTTTGTTTGTTTTTTTTTTAGCACTTTTTAATGTTTAAAGAAATTCAGCCCACATGTCAGTACATTAAACACTGTTGAAGCAAATAATACTAATGATTGGCATCAATATAGCCAGATAGATGGATTTTAAACAATTTTCGTATGAACAATAAAACCCATTTTCATTGGTATTGGATTTAAATAATCAAATCTAAAACCATTTGGAACCAAACAGGTAGCCAGCTGAAATGTAGGCTGCAAGAAGTGACTGTAGATACTATGAAGATCATTACTTGTATTTACAATGAAATATTTTTTTCACAGCAAAATGTTGAGATGTGAAAGGTTTAGGGTCTATTCTCTAAATCCTTTGCAGATTTGCGCAGTGAAGCTGTGGTGCCCCATCCCTGGAGATGCTCAAGGCCAGGCTGAATGGGGCCCCGACCAGCCTGAGCTGGTGGGGTGCAGCCCTACCCATGGCAGGGGTTGGGCTGGGTGGGCTGTAAGGTGTCTCTGGATAAAATTTGTTACAGAACAGAAGCGTACCTGCTTTTGAATGTTAGCTACCATGTTCATGAATAATTATCGGGTCTTGAATTAAGTTGTGAATTTCTGCAAAACAATTTTACAACTGTGTGCCTTATTTCCTTCTTACGGGCAATCCGCAGCTCATTTTATTGCAAGCATAAAAGTCTAAATTAAGTATAGCCATAGATATGATTTCTCAAACAGGAACATATGCACATGGTAATAGACAATCTTTTCCAGTAATTTCAAAAAATAGAAAATTTTCACCATTCTTTAAAGGGACAGGTAATGCTTTTTAGATTTTCTAAAGTGCATATGAATAGCATTGAGTTCTTAATCTTTTGTTCCATATTTCTGTCCCAGCAGATGGTTCCTTCAAAACCACCCTCCCAGTCTTCCCTCTCAAAATAGTCCTTGATGCAAAATTTCTGCTGCTGGCAGCAGAACAAGATTTTCTTGTGATCTTAAAGAATTTCTCCAGCTCCTCATGAAAACAAATGCATAAGATGCTACTACTTCAAACACAGAGAAGGGAATGGTAAGGAAGGCATTATAAGGCAGAATTTTAAAAGAAAAATAATAAGAATGATAAATGAAAAAATGAAGAAGAATTGTAGTGTTAAAACTAAAACTAAAAATCAAAAAGAGAAGGAAAAAAATCAATAGGAAACAAAAGTTTGGTTTTGTGGGGGTGTTTTTTGTTTGGTCAACTTCTTGTCAGGTGCTTTGCTGGGAGCTGTGAGGCTGATAAACTACTCCAAATTGTGGTGGTTTTTGTTGTTGTTGTTGCTGTTGTTTTTTTTTTTTGTTTGTTTGTTTGGTTTTTTTTGGGGGGGGGGGGCGGGGGGAGAAAGAAAAAAAAAAAAGAAAAACAAAGGATAGGAAACCTGAGGTTTGAGAGCCAAGAAACTTAAAATGCTTTGAATGAATTGCAATGACTTTCTAGCCAAGTTTCCCACATAAAAAAAGTAATC
The DNA here is from genome assembly GCA_030625065.1 of Alectoris magna. Classification (NCBI taxonomy): domain Eukaryota; kingdom Metazoa; phylum Chordata; class Aves; order Galliformes; family Phasianidae; genus Alectoris; species Alectoris magna. The sequence goes on from CM060560.1 coordinate 100,516,211, forward strand.
TTCACTCCAGTGAGACCATTTGCACTGTGCTTGCTACTGATGTCAGAAAGCCTCTTTTTAATTTGCAAAAATGTTAAAAAAATATAAAAGCTAAAATCACTGGAGAATTTCTTTTCTTTTTAGGAGTGAAATAACTGAAGATTCCACTGCTCAAGAACTTTGTTATTGTGCATTTAGTTTGGCTGAAATCCATAAAGTAAAACTTACTGTTTAGCATTCTTTTTATAGGAATTCTTTTAAATAAAAATCTATTAGATGTAGTACATCAAAACACGATTCTGAAATAGTCTATGTGGCTATAATTATAACAGTCTATAATTAAAGAATATAAAACTGAAGTATTTTACAATAATGTATGTAATGCATACAGCTTTGTTTACTAAGAAACTTTAACAAGCAATATTATTTATTCAAAACTGTAACATAGTGGATTTTTCACAGACATAGACAAATAAGCCTGGTTGCATACTTGCATATACATGTGCATATATACATATATATATACATACGTCACTAGGTAGACAGGAGCAAGACAATGTTATTTAGTATAATACTACAGTGTTACTATAGTATATATGGTATATGTATATATATATACAAAATACTATTACTATAAATTTACTAACAATCTTTACAATTTTCAACATAAGTCAATAAAGTTTTTCATTATTAAAACTGTGTTCTCATCCTTCATTTTGTTCAGAAAAACATGTATATAATATACCTGCTTCATTCTTTAAAAAATTGAATGTTACACTGTGAATTTGTTTTTATTTCGGCTTTTGCAGTCTCAGCTTAACTAAGGTAATGACCAGCTAGCATTTATAATATTTGGAAAGCTTTAATATTTTTTTCTTTTTTTAATTTTTTAAAAAAATATTTATATTTTTTAATCAGTATAAAAATACTAGGTACTTACACTCAGTGTATTTCAGACAAGGTATGTTATTGTGGCTCAGGTTAATTCCAGTGTATGCCCTACAACAAATCTCTTCAGCATTAATTTTATTAGACTATCATATATGCTGAATAATATCGTCTTGAATTAATTCCATTCAGTTTAGCTCCAGACTCACAGGGGAGTTTGGGTCATCCACCTTTTTCCGAAGAATGGGAACAGAGCAACAACTCTTCAGTTAGCCATGGCGGCTGCTCCTAGCCCCATAAACACAAAAATAAAACCAGATGTCAGAGATCTGCACAAGAGATTTGAAGGTATCTTATGGCTCTCAGGCACATAATAAAACTCTAATGAAATTTTTAGATAAGGTAGTAGGATTTGAATATCACAAAATGCTCACATGCCATATTTTAAGATTTTTCTACCTCATACAATGTCAAAAATGACTAGACCAGCTAGAAATTAATGCTATTTAAAGGGTGGGGTTTTTTGTTTTGTTTTTTTTCTTTTCCCTCACTCTCTCTCTCTATGTTAAGGAAATTGGATTTATAAACTCATAATAAAACCCAATTTTCAAAACAAATGATGCAAACTAAGATAACTCAAACTTACAACACCACAGAACCAGATTTGAGATATTTTTCTGCTGAATGGAATCTTGTTTAGCTTCACCTCTCTTTCTCATGTTTAAAAAACATTAGATATATTTTGATGAAAAGCTGTGAAGAATATCAGCTAATAGTGTAGCTAACAGACACAAAAATAGCCTTACAGAATACTATACACTTAGGTGATGTAGCCATGTGGAGGCTGATGGAATTTTTTGTATTGGTTTACAAAAAATTTAGTAAAAAAACATTAGAAAAAGAGGTGCCAGTCTCAAAATGACCTTTTAATCAGATGACTAGAAGCAAAGAACAGCTCTGCTCAGAAATTTTAAATTCTAGAAAATAAGCGCTTGCAACAAAAATTCTAAGTCCTGTTTAAGCGCTAATATATATATAAAAATATATATATTATATTTAGAGATATATATGTAAATATATATATATATAATACTATTAAAATCCTAAAATACAAAATGCTTTCCTTCAAGGAAAAAAAAAAAGCCTTCATAAACAATGAGTAAGGGTGAGAATGTAACCACTGCCCAATTTAGAAATATACAATAAAGAATCCCAAGAAGTTAAAACTTGTGTGGTGAAGTTTATAGTAAAATGTTGAACAATTTAGTGGGTTGAAATTAATTCATTCTCTTTGTTCTTTAATCAGATAGATTCAAGACTACATAAAAGATTACAGTAGTTTACTAGAAGTGGTTTTCTAGATAATTGAAGTAGTTTTCTCTTACTTTAAATCAGACAATCCTAAAACGGTTTCTTTCTCATTATTATGGAAAAACCCTAAGTAAATAATATGCAATTTTTAATGCAATAATATGTAAATAATATGCAATTTTTTAAATATTTTTAATATATTTTTTAGACATATTACGCTGGGTTATTCTTTTGAGAATTTCTGTATATTTCACCTCTAATTAAAGGTAATTTATAAGAATGCATGTAACGTCTTTAGCTTTGTTTACCAAGAAAGTTTTTAAGGCAGTCTTACTTAAAGTTTTATCTATTTTACTACTTTTTCTAAACTATTTTTTTTCCCCCCAGCAGAAATGTCAACCGTGGTTCTTATTACTGATACTCAAATTTAATACAGGAGAATGTATGATAGTGCTCATTGTTCCTAAAGCAAATTAAATTCTAATTTAGTGGGTTTTACAATGAATGATATACTACCAAAACACATTCCTATTCCTATACCAAAGATTGTCTTTGAAGTTTAAGTTCTCTTGCATTAAGAATTGTATTTATAAATTTACAAAATTGATAATCTGTAAAAATACAATTTATAAATGTATAAAATGTAACCCTTATACATAATGCTATTAAGATGTGAGACCTAAGAAGACTTTTTCTCACTGAAAAGCTAGCAGCTAAATAAAAATGCCCCTCATCAGCATTTTTTGCTGCCTGTTCTAGAGCACAGAATTAAGATCATTTCTCTAAAAACAAAACAGAGAATAAACATAAACATCTGCCTACAGACAAGCCTTTGGTGGGTTACGAACAAAAGCCTCAAGTGGATTGGTATAGTCAGTTCTGAATGAACCTCAGACCTCAATATGAAATTGACCTTAATCTCAGACTGAAATATCCAATAAATAACAGACAATGCCCAAAAAAATGAAATAAAAATCTTGGAAATGTCCTATAGATATAATTGTTTTAAAGAAGAAAATGGTTTTTCAATATAACTTACAGAGTACAGAAGATAAAATGGTAAAGAAGACAGTAAAGTGATAGAAGCATAGTTGATAAGATGATCTCTCTCAAATTATCACATACCATTCAGTCAAGACAAATGAGGTTTTGAACTGATATATCACAGAAGTCAAAGATGTCAAAATTGCACTTTCTAAGAATTCATTATGAAATGTAACTAGTGCTGAAATTAACCTTTGTGCTCTACAGAAATTACATGACAACATATAGCTCAGGGATACAGTGAACTAGTTAATATCTGTCTGTGGAAAGCAGAAGTGTCTTTTTGGAGTCATTAGTCAGACGTGGACAAAAAGTAGTCCAGGAATTGTATTTATGAGTAAAGATGGGTTACCACAAGGAAGCTTATCAGTTTATTTGCCATGGTCTTCATCCATCTCTTCTGCCTGATGCTTAAGAGGAAAATTAATCAGATCACAGATGTCACAATCTATAGACTAGTGTTTCAATATAAAAGAGATCTGTAAGCAGTTCAGTAGCTGCTTAACGCATGTCTTTTTCAGCTTCACAGATGAGAGTAGCAACTACTCTGCCACATGATAGTATGCATTTTGTTTGTAGATCACCTTGGTTAGTTAACTTCAGCCAGCCACTGCCACTGGCCAAATTCACCTCTGAACTCAGGTTGTCCTACTGTTCCTACACACACACTTGGGTCGGGGATCAGGAATTGTCATGGTTTTGTAATTTTTGCTATTGGTATTCCACATCATAACATCATGTGGAGCACAGAGAAGAAGAACTACACATCCCAGAGGACCTCGCGGTCAAAGAGGAAAATATGTCACGGAAGCGACGCTCGCTCTCGCTCTCTCACTGCCTGGCAGCGGGTGTGGGTGTGCTTCCAAGCCGTGGCGCCTTCAATTTCAAAGTAGGCTTCTCGGTCTTCGGAAACCTCTCTCTCTCTCATTTCAGTTGATTTATTAGCCTCAATTTCAATTAGATTGTATTATAGTGTTCCGATATCATAGTTAGTAAAATAAGTTTTACTCCTCAGATCGTTGCCGCTGCTCTGTTTGTTTTCCTTGAGCCCAGCTCCCATCTCCCTAACCCTTTCCCTTTTTTCCCTTCCCATTTGTCAGGGGCTGGGGGCCCACGGGCCTACTGCCTCACCCCCCGTCACGGACACAGATTGATCTAGATAACTCCGTGACAGGAATTTTTCTTAACACCCTAGAAGGTAGTCTTATTCTTCTGGGCTAATACCTCAAGCCTGGGAAGGATCAGCACCAGATAACCCACACTTAATTCTTCTTAAGCTGCCATGTAAGTTTTGGGCCAAAGAAAACAACTTACAGAAGAAAATGAAATTTTATGTTTGCTTTCTGAGTCTGTAACTAGTCATGCTGCACAAAAAGACCTGGACATTTAATGTAGTTCTGTGCCATGGATGTCCTCCCTCCTTCTTCCATTCATCCTGACGGGTAGGATAGAAATTTCTGGTAATTAAGAACCCAGGTCTCCATCAGTGAGTTAGTCTGTTCCAGCTACATGGCACAGCAAAGGAAATAATAATAATAATAATAATAATAATAATAATAATAAAATTATGAAAGGTCCTGATGTGAGCAGGAAAAAAAAATTGAAATTTCTTCTAGTGCCCACATCCACAGCTTTGTAAGTGTGAAATTTTATATTCAACCAAGGAGAAAAAAAAAAGGCAACTTGCAAGCAAGCAAACTATAACAAATGCACCAAAAAGCTGCTGCCTGTCAGTATAATCTACTAAGAATACAGCTCCTGAGCTCCATCTTTCTGGGTATGTGGGAAAAAGAAGTCTTTACTGCAGTGTGAAGAGACGATATTTTTCTTTAAGGTCAGAGGGGCAACTCACATTTGCTGTAAAATTGACTCCTTAAAGCATAATGTGATCAAAGGGACAATCCTGAACAAAGCCAAGGCACAACTGTCTGGTTTACTAACGTCACATATGCTGAAGTGAATTTGATATTAAAGGAATACAGTATTTGGATGCACAATACCTACAGGTTTTTTTATGTAAAATACCTAGTAATAAATATTAAAATGTTATTGTTCTTACTGTGATATGCACTACAGAAAGTGTAAAGTTTGATTACAGAGAGCTTGCCCAGGCACACAGTCTTGTTTATACTTTGCACACCAGTTTAAAAATGGAATTCTAAAGCAGCTGACAGGGCCAGGAAATGAGGAAAGGGAGAGCAAGAGAAACAGGAACGGGGAGAAAAGAGAAAGAGTTGGGGAAATGTAGACCCCCAGACACACAGCGTCTATTTATTCAACCCGCCTGTTAGCTGTCAGGCTACTTCAACTCACTGGAATATGTTCCAGTGCTGATAAAAAATGTGTCACACAGGGGTGGAGGAAAAATAGAAATGTGTGTTGAAATTTGCGGCCAGAATCCATAATCCCTATTCAGCAATGCCTAGTGAAAGAAAAAAAGAACAAGCAAGCAATGGCAAATAATTACTTGACCTTCAGTTAGAATTTTTTTTTTATTATTGGTGAGATTGTGTGAGAGATTGGTAGACATGAACTTTCACTTAATATCTCTTGCCTCTCTTCTTCTCTATGTCTGCATATGTGTGCATGTACATATCAGATTTTGGCTCCTGATTTTTCCCATTTCAAGTTCAGTTAGTTTTGTGTAAACTGATAGTGTTATAAGTTATTTTGAAAATGTTCTTTTGCTTTGCTTTAAGGATTGCACACATGCACAAAATGCTGTTTTTTGTTGTTGTGGTTTTTTTTTTTGATGTTTGTTTTGGTTTAATGGGGTTTTTTTTATTTGTTTTTTTGCAGCTCAATGTCAAGATTCCCGGTGTCTCTTCATATATTTATTTTCACTTGGCGTTGATTCTTGTACTTCCAGTATAAATACTGGACAGTAAAAAAAAAAAAAATCAGGAGTGCTCAACAAACTCTTTTTGGAAGAAGTCTTCAATGCAACACATGTTTTCACAAGCGTACATTACATTTACAGTTTTTGAAACCATCTCTGGGAGGTTAAAAATATCTAGAGGAGCTCTAGAAATGTAAGAATTCAGCATTCTGGGGGGGGGGGGCCGCGGGGAAGTTTCTTATTTGTATCCACACACTTATAGTTTAGAAATAGAATAACAGAATCATAGAATGGTTTGGGTTGGAAGGGACCTTTAAGACCATCTAGTTCCAACCATAAGCACTTAGAAATCTGCAGTGTGTTTTTAAGTAATTTAATTTTATTTCTTCATTCATAATCCAAATATCTGCCCCCAGCTAGTGTTTCCTACAGGTATTTCCCTGTAATGGAAGCTGTAAACTTTATGGCATAAGGAATTCTGTGTTTGTTTGTTCGGTTGTTATTTTCTTAATGATAAGTAATACCTTTCAATAGATCCCAGTCATTTCTTCTCGGTGAGCCTAATTGTTACTGGGCTTGCTAGATAACACAGGGAATGGACTGAAGAATAGAGGAATGGAGTAAATGCGTTGAGAAAATAGATATGTTAGGAAAAACAGAAGAAGTGAAGTTTGGCTGTGAACACTGGAGGACACAAAAGTGTTTGTGGCAAATGAAGAAAATAATTGGAAACAGCAAGTTTTACAGCCTGCCTTGGCAGTTGCTACTAGAGGATCCCAAATCCACTGCATGACAACATCAAAGGCATCATGAGTGCTGACAAAGCCCACTATGTAACACTGTAATTCTGCTCTTAGAAAGAATAGAAGATGTCTAAAGACTTTTTATTCCTCCAACAGAAAGCAGGATGATTAGAAAGAAAAAAAAAAAAAATGTATAGCATCAAACTCACATAACATACAACCATAAAATTAAGGCACAGTGCTTGACACAGATGCTCTTGCAAATGCCCTTAAGGACGCTAGGTGTTAGTGACAATGAGTTTAAACAGATCTGGTAAATTTTGGCTAGTGTAGCTAAAGCATCTAAAAAGTAGGATTTTCGGAGACAGTACAGCTTTTTTTTTTTTTTTTTTCCCCCAGATACTCTCTCTCATTATACTTAGTAAACTAGTTTGTTCCTCCTCAGATCTTTGCCGCTGTTCTTTTCTTTAATTATTTTGGGGTCCCCTGTTTCCCTTTTCTGGAGGCATGGACTGAGAAGTCCCTCCGCCCCACTAGTCACGGAACTGGGCCAAACCAGCCTGTAAACTGTTGACAGAGGGCATTCACAACCTTGCTGGGCAACCTGTGACTCACCACCTTCACAGTAAAGAATTTCTTCCTGACATCTAGTCTAGATATTATTTTGGGAGGGAGTCATATTCTACATATAATTACAGGAGAACTCTCTGACTTGTACTAAATTCTCTGAGGCTCGGGGCACATCACCAAGTTGGGTTTCATTTCTCACCTTCTGCATTAACACATGAAAGGGAAAGGCTTTTATTTCAAAGAGGGAAGCATTGTGCCTTACAGAGATGTACCTTTAATAGAAAAAAACATGCCCTGAAGTTCTATTCTTGGGTTTAAAAGTAGTTCTGATAAATCAAGTAACACATAACATTTTACATCAATCTTTTTATTCACTGAGGAAATCAGTGTAGTTAATTGTAGATTAGATGACCTAGATGCTTTGACTTTTCTTTTGTATCCATTATGAGTCTAGTTTGTCAAAATAAAATAAAGGTAAAATTTCAAAGCTGAAAAGGAAGGCACACCTGCCAGAGAGTCTCACTAATTAGAAATAATTTTTAAAAGAGGTTATTAAATACAATTTGTTCTGTATTTCATGTCAATGAAGTAGACTTACACACTGAAAGCCCTTTGTCACTTGGGAATCAACTTGGGAATCCCAAGGATTTGTTTTTGCAAGTGCATACACCTAAAGGAAAAAAAAAAAAAAAAAAAAAGACTATTCAATTTATACCATTATTGCTCTGCTCTATCATTGTTTCACCACTGTCAACATAATGATAGATGGCCTGGAGTCAGAACGGCACAATTAACATTTCTTCAGCTTATTTTCATTTATGTGGAATAACAGAATTTGATTTTTCTTCTCAGGAAGTTTTGGTTTTTCAAAATTATTTTAGAGTATACAGAAGCTTAACACTTTCTACATTTCTTATGCGAAAAAGAAGCACAAATCTCATCATAATTAGTCCATGAAGTATCATACTAAATAACAATGCCTCCCAAAACCCAAGATTTTAAATTACAGTTCAGATAATTTGTTCTAATCTTTTAACTGCTTCCCTGATTATTATTTTAAAATGTATTCTCTTGAAGATTTCAAGATTTTCTCTGCAAAGTTACTCTCTATGAGAGAATTGAAATATCTTTTCTTAATGAAACTAAACAAAAAAAAAAAATCTTTAAAATTCTAATGTTACTATGAGCTTGGCTGCTGAAGAGAATTTCAAAAACAAGAAACAGAAGTACAAGAGGTTGAAACACTGCAGATCTTTTCTCATCCAGAACAAAGGAGAATGAGCACAGCTGAGTCTGCTTGCAACAGCTACTGTTTAAAAAGGTTAAGTAACTTTTCAAACCCACGCAGGGATGGCTTTGCCTTCTGATTTTTGTTCCTTTGCTCCATGATATCCCCACAATGCTTCACACTCATAATAAGAAAGCCATGAGCTCGTAATGATTGACAATTTACTCTATTGTCATCACTACATTAGAAGCACTAAAAGAAAAAAGAGACTATTGACTACAAAACACGTTGCATAAAATCTTAAAGATTAGTTCAAAACACTTCTCAAGGTCAGTGAAAGGTATTTCTTAGGAAGCATCTTCCAATTACATATCTAACCTTCTATCTTTAGTTCTAGTGGGAAAAAGAAATATACAATAGCGTACCTTCCAGGAGAAGGTAAGATCTCCTAACAAATCTTTATTCATGTGAAAAGATAAGGGGTTTTGTTTTTAAACTTTGAGCAATTCCACTTGATACTACATTTCATAGAATAAAAGGGTATCTAGTAACTTCTCCAAATGAATTCGTATAGTGACCTACATTAGTCATAGTACTTGCTCTGTTTTGCTTAGTCTGCCCTATATTCAATAGAAAACAATATGGTATATTGCAGGAGAGATATAATCTGTGACATACTATACCATTCTCAGCGTTACCTACCTGAAAAAGAGCCAGGAATTTAAAAAACTAAAAAAAAAATAAAAAAATAAAAATAGCTGCAGAAGCTGCCTACCACTGGAAAAATGAGAGGTCCTTATGATTCAGGTACCCGGCAATAAGGCTAACTTCTTTATAAGCTCTGGTGAAGTGAGGCAGCCAGCAAAGAGAAGGAAAGAAGTAAACATTGTACAAGAGCTGAGCAAGACATTCAAGCAAACCAGTTTAGCACCTGGTTAAAGACCCAGCAATGCTGATTTCAATCTCACTCCAGTCTTGTGTTGGAACAACTGTCGTGGTTGATGAAGTGTCCAATAAAATGGACACTTCCCAGAGACCAGGAAGGGCTGCAGGCATCTCCCTACTAATTTCAAGCCAGCTGGTTGAAGGAATTGAGCTCACATGATAAAGCAAAGAGTACTAGGAGAGACTAGAACCACATAATGGGACTAAAGGTGGGAATAAAAGCAGCTGGGTATTAAATGGATCCTCAAGAAGTAAGTATCAAACCTCATGTAACCACCCAATTAAACATACAAATTAAAATAAATAGAGGAAAAAAGAATGAAAACCATTTACTGCTGTGATGCATACATTAATATCTGGTGGATGAAAGCAGTACAGGACGTATTACTGTAAATACATTTCTTACATTTCTTTTGTGTAAGCTGTAAATTAAAATACATATTTTAACCAAATTTTCCTTCCCTTAAAGGGTAGCTTACACATTCAAGATCTGATATTGCTTGTGATCTCTTTTCTAATTTTGTGCTTTTCCTTGTATTGCTAAAATGGTCACTTAAAGAACACTGAAAATCTGTTTAGATAAATGTACAGAAAAAAATAAAAATTCATTACTTATTTTTTCTCCCTACATAGGAGTAAAAATGAAAAAAATGCTTAACATTTTCATCTTATGGTTCAATAGCTGAGGTAGAGTTCAGAAAACTACTTATATTGCAGCTTCCTACACAATTTAATTAATGAGTAAAGTAACGCATAATCCAATAGGATTTCATTTGTAATTTATCATCAATTATTGTCCCTCGTTGTAGTGTTAAATAATACCAACCTCATTTGATGTGTGAAATGAGTCCCATTGATTCCTTTGTCTTTGTAATTGAAAGGGACAGTCTCATCAGTTTCATTATAGGCTATTTGTCCTCTAACACATCAAAGAAGATTTACAGCTTAAATATATTTAAATAAATAAATAAAAATCCATTACAAAACACAAATAAACCAAAAGGTAAAAATTTATAAGGTCAGTGAAATACTAATATTAGGTTCAGCTACCCAAGCATCTTGGAGACAGCATATTAACAGCCACTACATGATTTCCCTGTGAAAATTGCAATAAAAGAAATGACCGTAACTTAAAATCAATGTTAATGTAAAGAAATGTGACAATACACATTGCAGGCCAGGGTACACTTCTGATAAATGTGCTTTTGTAACTGCTGTACCAGTAGCTATGCCAGCCACACTTGTGTCATTCTCTGATTTAGGTCTTAGAGAAAGCTGGAGCAGCGTTTCACCATGCAATCATATTATTTTTGGCTTAGAAAGAAAATGTGCTTTTAAAGCAAGCAATCCAAGCCATAGATAGAAATCAGTCCTCCCTAATAAGTACTGGAATCATCAAAGAAGCTTACAAATATGAAGGAACACATCTACTGGTCAGGGTAGTTAACTCCTTCTATGCTAGAACAGGGACTGTGGCGTGGTGTAATACCAGGAGCCAGGCAGATGCTCAAGACCCACAGAACTTTGTAAATACCTAAGCAACTATTTATTTTATTGTAAGAGGAAAGGTCCACTATTATCTACTATGTTTTTTTTTTTAATATTTTGGTTGTGTTCTTTAATGATACAGTGTACTACCTTGACAAGGAATCACAAAGCAGAAAAAAAGAGCACTCAGCTATCTCACAGAAACCAACCACCTGAGTATTCATGAAGTTCAATATTATTATTCATGCATGAAAGTGCTACTTGTGACAAGTGGTTATGGATTAGAATTGATTCTTCATGTTAGTCTTTCGGAATGAACCTTTGCCTTTATCGTGTTACGTATTTCCCTGGTGTGAGTCCAATTCCATTCTTTCCATTTATGGAGAGAAGACAGAACTGTATTTGTAACATCATGCTACCTTACAAATTGAATCTGTACTGCAGCCCAAACCCCCAGATTATGTAGATACATTGTCTTCAACTTGAGAAAGATGAGAAATGAAAGCAAAGAACAATTAGTTAATATGTCACAACCAAGGAGTATGCTGAAATTCCACAGATTTATTGCAGTGTGCACAAGGCAGTATAGCTCAATATTTGCTATATGCTTTCCACCTTGGAGAATATTTCAGTTGCTACCCCAAAAAGGGGCACCTCAGCACGGTAGTAAGTAACTACAGTTCTTTCTCTCATGTGGTCAGATCTGTCTGAAAACCCTCTATGCAAAAATCAATATGTAGTTAACATTTATATGACCTAAGATTTAGCTTGAAAACTTTATATTTGAATACTATTTCCATCTTGCTCATGTTTTATTTTCTTCATAAACATGTCAAGCATTTGCTTCTGTAAGTATTGGGCCTCTTTTCCTTAAACACTCTGCCATCTGTAGGATGGAATTTTTTTGCGTGTTTCACAAAGTAGGGAATTTTAAACTTAAAACATAGCTAAGATTGATTTTCTTCCTTAGGAAGTAACAACTGAGTTTCAGTTACAGAATGAAGCAAAATTATCAACAGTAGCAAGTGAGCCTTGATTTACAGAAATAACAAACACTTGTTTATTTCCATAATTTTCCAAAATTAAACAAAAGCAAGGAAGCATCTCAAAGCAAAGCATTTACCAGTCCTTGAATTTTGGAGGAAAAAAAGAAGCAGTTTCTTATACAATACACACACAGCTGAATCTTAGGTTTCCCTGCTCTCTCTGAATACTGAATCAAAAGAATGGGATTTTTAACAGTATGGAAAGTTCTTAAGCTACGTGAAGGAGAATTTCAAATGGAAGAGTTGGTATGAAATCTGAGCAGTCCTGCCATCAGCCAGGCTTCCCCAGGGTAATCCTGATGGACCACCACCAGTCTCTATAGCTGCACTCAGAGTGGTGAGCAAAGAGGAAATCTCAGGTAAAGGTCTTTAGGCTTTTACACAAAACAACTGTCATAATATCCACTTGGGAGATGATAATATGTTTAATAGAAAGTTCTTTCCAAGATTCAGAATGTAATACATGAACCAAGCCACAGACACAACAACAGGGGGAGAAGAAAGAGAAAGGCCACAGAAGATGATGATTGAAATCATTTAAAGAAACAAACTAAAAAATAACAGTGAAGGAAATGAGATGATAGGAACAAAAGAAACAAAGTGAGGGGTCTATATGTATGAGATTTTCACTACTCCCAAAATAAACACGTTACTGTTGATTGGTTTAGAAGTCTGTATATTCCCTTTATTAATAATAGATATTTTGTTTTCCTGATCATTTTGCTACTATCAGAAAATACTAGGCCTCTGCAAAAATTGCCTACACATAAAATGAAAACTTGAATGTACATTATACTATATTTTCCCTTACTAATTTCACATGTGAACAAAATATATAGCTCACTCTGAAAGTAATGTCTCCTATTTATCTACCTAGAAACTACAGCAGATACAAAGAGCACAGTAACACTGTTTGGATAGAGCAAATTCTCCACTACAAAACACTAGTTTTCAATATAATCACCGCTGTGAACTATGCATGTTTGCCATCCATGAACAGGAGCCTGCATGCCATGCTAATCAAAACCTGCACCAAAAGAGGTGTCCCGGTATTGCTATCAGCAGTGCAAAAATGCTCCACCCACAGCCTCGCTGCGCTCACATCACTAGTTGGTCACCAGAAACATTCAGCAAACATGAATGTCAATCGGTGCAATGTTTTCCACATGGAGGAATTCAATGACAGGCCTTCGCTTCCTGTGCATTTCCACATCCGACACCATTACGCCAGATTGCCCCTCTGCTGCCATTCATCACACCCAACAAAATGTAACAGACTACTGGTGGGAAGGTTCAACCTCTACTGCCATACGTCCACCTCTGATCTCGTGGGCCAACATCATAAAATAGGGGGCATTACTTCTGGAGCAGCCCTTGGAGCTAGCAGGTGTCAACATTAAGCAAGGTAAACTATATTGTACAAAGGTATTCTTCGTGTGTGATAGAATTAGACAGCTTGCTACAGATGCGTATGGTACATTAATGAATATTATTTTCCATGTGTTCCTTTGGAACAGAAAAATAGGGAGAGTAATGGGTGTGTTGTAATTAGAATCTGGAGGATAAATTTTGTTTATGTTTGCTATTGTTCATTTTAATGTCCCAGTATTCATTCTCTGCTCTGTCTGGTTGGGATTCTGAATTTCATTAACCAGACTTGAGTACACCATGGAATATAAAGTCACGTACGGAAAAAAAGAATAAAAAAAAATCTTAGTTTCTCTCTTTTTTGTCAAGTTCTTTCCATCCAAAAGGACAGAGTACAATATTGCCACCTCAGTAGTATCATTCAATATAAAGTCTACATTTAGTATGTATTAAGTACGCGTAGCTGCATTATGATGGCAGATTTCATATCACAAAATGTGATTTCCAGGAATATTTAGCTGTGTCCATCTACAATTTGCAAGGAAATCACAGGGTATGGAATTTAAATAATCTCTCCAGCTATAGTGTGATGCTATTTTGCATGTTTCATTCTGAACTCATATGTTATTAGCAATTTTAATCCTTTTTCTTTGAAAGTGTAGTGAATATTTTATAACTCCATAGGAATACAAAAGTCAGAATCGTGATACACAACCATTCACTCTCTAATTAAATACTGAATCATAACAATACTACAATAAATAACAGAAAATTCTTGATAGAAATAAATAGAAATTCTGTATTGGCTACAGAACTTAGCCCTTTTGACAGTCCTTTGAAAATAGTCAACTTTCTGAATGTCCTTTAAATTTTTCTCTCTAATTTTATGGTTCTCAGCATAATGTCCTTCTAAGTAGAACAGTGTGAAGGCTTTTTTTTTTTTTTTTTTTTCCCTACCCTACTGGTAATGACAAAAGAAAAACAGCAGATGGAACGAACATTTTCATGTGAGACAATGAAAAAAAAAAAAAAAAAAAAAAAGAGTAGATTTGTTTTATATTACAGATTTTAAAAATTTTGTATGGTTTTAATTAAACAGAACTAAATTCAACTGGGAAGTTCTTCTTACAGAAGCAAAAGCAACCAAATTTGGTTTCAAAAATATGAAAACACTGTTTGAAGCGGTTCTAAACTTACTTTTAACCAGAATAAGGAACTTTTGCAAACTTGAATTTTTACCTTATCTCTATTTTTTTTCCCCTCTTTATAAATGATGTATGTGCTAGGTCCAGTTCTAGGCTCTCCAGTACAAGAGAGAAATTGACAAACTGAATAGAGTCCAGTGAAGGGCCAAAAAAATGATGAAGTGATGGGAGCACCCTGCTTATGAAGTGAGGCTGAGAGAGCTAGCACTTGTTAGCCCAGAGAAGAGAGGGTGAAAAGAGGATGAGACCAGGCCCTTTCAGTGCTGCCCAGTCACTGCACAAGAGGCAAAGGTCACAAACAGAATCACAGGAGGTTCCACCCAAACATTCAGAAACACCTTCTTTACGGTGTGAGTGACTGTGTTCTCACACAGGCTGTCCAGAGAGGTTTTACAGTCTCCCTTCTTGGAGACCATCAGAAACCATCTACACATGCTGCTAGGCATCTTATTTTTTACATACATAGAAATGGAATATGTAAAAGTGTTAATGAACTTCAACATTTCTATGGCATTCAGAGTTTCAGATTACTCTGGCTCTTTAAGCTACTAAGTACTGTCTCAACTGTAGAGCATATTCCTCATGGTAAATACTTTATACAATCCCAAGGTTTATCTACTTTAAATTAAGCAGGCCCTCAGAAGCTTAACATTTAAACCAGGATTATTTCTCTACCAAACCAACACAGGCTGCACTTGAATATTCTAAAGCAATGCATGACTAACAGGATTTTTCCTGCCAGAGAGTAGCTAAATTCAAACATAATCTTAGCTACTGCTTCATTTCTACTGATTATAACCAAGTATGCAGCAACCTTTACTGCTCGAGTGAACCCTATCTGATATCCTAATGCAATTTACAGTACACCCTGGGATAATCCTTTGTTCAATATTACTGAAGTGGCTTTTCCCCTGACCAACAGTATTGAAAAAAACTCAGGAAATTATCAGTTTGCAATCACTAATTGTTTACTTTGAAATTCATTTTCAACACATATCCCTGAACAAATGGCTTTAAATCTTTCATATGAATATTAATTTCTCACATTTCTTAAAAGATTCCCTTTTAACCAGACTATCAATTTAGTTGAAAATCAGTCCCTATGTAAAAGAAATGTGGTTGAGCATGTTTGCATGTTTATGTACATGCTAGCACTATACTTGGTAATTTCAAAGAAAATACCAATATTCAATAACTCTACTTAATATCAACAGAAATATCCTCCAACGCTGACACTTGATGAAAAACTTCTTCACAATGTGAATGAATACGGTAACATAAATGAGCACACTTCACCCTTACAAAACAGCTCTCCCTTCTGATACCTCTTCATTCCTTCTGCCCAGGAAGTGAAGGAAGGCATCTGTCTCTAAAATGTAGAGGCTGACTCACTATTTTGACAGCAAATAAAATGTCTTTCCTCCATATTGTAGTTTAAGGCCAACACTTTCATTGTGCTTCAGGTTTTACTGATCAACTCTATTAAGGAAATCATGAAGGGAATCTGCTTAACAATAGATCAAAACTGACAGGTATTTGGTTAACTTATTTTTCAGCTTCTCAGAACAGGCAGCCATAGATAGGTAACAATTTATACTTCCAGTAGATAATATGACTATTGTGTTTGTTCCCTTTTGGTGCAATGCTGATGCAGACAAAAAGCAAACAGGCCAGCTCGTTATGCAATTTTACTGGTGAATCTTCTGTTACTTAAAGAAATGGGAAAGCCTAGCATATACCATTTGTTTCTCATACTGAGCTGAATTCCTTTGGAAAGCTGAATAATGACCATTGTCTCATAACCTCTGCACTAGACAGCTAAATTAAATTAATTAAATAGCCTACACCCTTTTGTCTGTTTTCAGTCATCTATATTTCTCGATCAAATGAATTTGTCTTTTTCATCTTCACATTTTTTCACTCAAATATGCAGTGTATTTTGCATGTGTGAGTGCAGCTTCTTCTGTCTTTTTGGAAAATAATTCATATTTATGAGAACTCTGTAGCAACCCACTCCAACCTGGACCGTGCTGAGTCTGCAGATCTGGTAAGCAAGCTCTACTGCTACTTTGCAGTGTGAGAGCTCTTTTCTCATTCACGACTCCCCTTGCCACAGTATCTAAGCAACATATCACTTTTCCAATGTACTTATAACACATCTGTGAGAAAGGAAGTATTTTTATTCTCCTTGCACTGACTTGAACTTAAGGCATGGAGAGTCTAAATGGAGAAAAACTCACTGCTAGCAGAGAATTACTCAGTCCTCAGCCAATCCTGTAAATGCTGCAGTGTAATAAGAACTCAAAGGGGATAAAATTATCTGCTGTATCCATTTGCTTTTTCACAAACAAATCACAAGGATACCTGAGAGATAATACCAGCCTGATTTTGGAATAAGACTATTAACTGCTATTAAACTGTTAAGCTGCTATTTGCACAGCAGTAAAGGCAACAGATAGAGGCTTCAAATAGAAGAGGATTAGTTTCAACAATTCAAAGCCGGACGGAAGTTACTGTAATCTGAAATGCTTCTACTAGCTAATTCTCTATACATAGAATTGTTTTTCAAGCAAAAACTAATAGCAATTTAGTGATGCAAACAAATGATGACATTTTGCAGCAGAAGCAATTAGAAGAAAAATGGTAAAAATGGTGTTTACTGCAATTTATAGAACAAAGTCACGCAATAACTTCTTATTTTCTGTTATACAACTGGGAGTTTCCTTTCCATTCTCTTATGATGTGACTAAAGAAGGTCACAAGTTCCCGAGTGGCCATTTTTTTGAAGACAACTTTCATTCTTGTTCCTCTGAGCTCTGTTATATCAGCAAATACCAGTGTCATACATAATTGCTAAACACACCCAATTTCTTAATCAAAGAGAAGGCCTAAAATAGGTGAAACTAAACCATTAACTGAGTATAACTCGGCCTAGGAAATAGTCTAGAAAATATGCTGCAAGATAGAGTGACTTCAGATGTTGGTAGAAAATCCAAGATCATTTCTGCCAAACTGCAATTTAAACTTCTCCAAAGCCAAGCGGGGAAACAAACAAACAAACAAAAAAAAAAAAACGTTTAACTGTTTAACTGTTTAATTAGTTGTTAAAGATTTCTGTTTCCTCTCGCTGTTGTGGAAATGCTTATACACTAATTTTCTATCAGATCAGCCTAACATTATTACGTATTATATAGCCAAAGTGGGCAGACCCTTTCTTCAGCCTGGAGAAGTGGAAAGTCTAGGGATGTTTTTATCAATGAGTATAAATACCCGAAAGAAGAGTGCAGAAGTTGGAACTGTCTTATTTTCAGTGGTGTCCAGTGCTAGAACAGGAAGCAATGGGCACAAGCTGGAGCACAGGAGGTTCCATCTAAACATCAAGCATCATTTCTTTACTGTGCAGGTGACAGAGAACTGACACAGGTTGCCCAGAGAGTTTTAGAGTCTCCTCCTTGGAGATTTTCAGAAGCCACCCGGACATGGGCCTGAGCAACCTGCTCTGGGTGTCTCTGCTCAGATGGTTTGGATCCGATGGCCTCCAAGCCTGATCTCCAGTTCCTTTCATCCTTAATCATTCTGTGATTCTCCTCAGCACATTTTGCACTGAGGGAAACAAAGAAACCAAAACTTCTTTTCTCCCTTTTGCCCTTACCCTCACCAAAATGGAGACAGCAGGATGGATTTTATCAGGTAATGATGTAGTTAATCTACAGGTAGAAACAGGTACAGAGAAGTCAGCAGCTGTGATCAGCTGCATGAACATATATTCAATGGAAGATTTTTTTTATTTGTAAAAACAGAAGTAATCCACGATGCTCCACTTTAATGAGAGACCTCACCCAAGTGGTAAGCTTTGTGTCTTAGTTCTGATATTCAGAACACACTAAGCTAAGATCACTAATAAAACTCAGTGTAAACTACAGTGAGGTTTAACAAGAACCACTGTGCTGTGGATATCCACCCAATCGCTTTTATGGAAAATACACTGAAAGGTATTACAGTCAAGACTGGCACCAAGAACTGGTATTTAGCCAGTTCAAAAGAAGATTCTTTTTTTCAGCCACCAACATTAAAGGTAAGTTAGATAAGTAGAGAAAGAATAGTATCATTTTTTCATTTTGTGTTTTCCATTTGCTTTTAACAGACCTTTTCTGCAAAGTTACACAATCTGTAACTGCAGGAATCATAAACTTAAAACTGATTAAGTGCTTTTTGCTCTCCACAGAAGTGTAAGCTATTGAAACACAAGATAGAAAATGACAGACTTCATGCTTATGTACTAGGAAACTGCAGAAACTATACTGTAACACCCGCTCACATTATTTGTTATCTGCTTAGTAGATTGCTGCAGAAAATATGCTGAGAAGAATCCCATATGTTATATTAAAGACTGATGACATTTCTTCTGCAGGAAGGAGTGATGATAAACACCTGTCAGCAATAAAGAGCAACTAGACTGACTACTGGCTATCAGAATTTTCTTCAATAATTTATCTTTATATAAAATCAGAGCACGTAAGAAATTGCAGAGGCCAGAAAGGAGAATTACCTTTCTGGCAGAGAAAGTCAAAGTGACCATCCACCCCACTGAAAAACACAGATACGACCATGCACTATTGGGTTTTACTTTATGTTTCAGGTTTTTTTAGAGAAATGAAGGAACAAGCTTCCTGGGAGAAGAGCCAAGAGAGCTACCCAGACAAAGCCCTTAGAGCTCTTTACTCATTCTGAACTAGTATATTTGTATTGCTACCCCAGAACCAACAGTAAAGACAGCTATATCTTTGCCACAGGTATATTGATAGCCAGTTAGTTGCCTATGAGCTGCTGGGTGATGTTGTATAACGTTTTTTTGCAACTACAGAAAGAAAATCTAATGAAATACAATCAGTATATGCAAATGTTCACCACTTTGATGCAAAACAAACCACTTGTAGAACTTTTTGATGAAATGCAAGGGGATGTTAACCATGACATCTGTACAGCTGGGGCCCTGGTTTTGAATGTAGCTGTGTGAATCAAGGATAATCAATTAGGTAGGGAGACAGTGTGCCAGCACAGATGTCCTCAGTCAATTGCAGATAATCGAGTTCTTTGAAATTTCCAGAAGAGATTGTATTACTCCTGGGACACCCTTGACCTACCATCAGGAAAGGTTTCCCAGATAAGAAAAATAAAAGGATCATATCGTTTCCTTGTGCAGCAGTTTATATTGCAGGCAATCCATAATCTTCAAAGGGTTAGGGTAATGCACTGAGATCTGGATGCATACAGCAAGACACAGGAGCAATGTCTTCCCCTCTGCTCCCAGTATGAAATCAAGAATTTATACCATGATATGGAACACATCCAGGCACTTAATACATGACATTTTCCTGTGAACTACACATTGTGGCTGCCTGTCAATAAGGGGATCAATGGCATCAGTAATTTCAGCAGACATTTTGCCTTGCATACCTTTCCTGGGAATACCAGTAGCTTCAGAGACACATAGCTTTTGAAAGATTAAGGAAAGGGAAAGGACTTTCATTTCACTGCATGCTTCCTTAATGTGGCAGTTGCAATATATCTTTCAGTATGTGAAAAAAAGTAGGACTGCATTTGTTTATTTATTTATTTTCTTGTGAGGACTACAAAAAACACTTTTTCCGGCAATGGTTCAAATTTTACTAGTGTGTGGAATTTGAAAAATTCCTAAAAATAAGACAAAATTAATAAGGCTTTTCCATGTTATTTAGCTTCAAATGTGTTGTTAGAAATTTTATAGAGCTGATAAAGGCTGTTAGTGGTAACAATTTGTAAACAAAGCTATCTTGATTTTCTTAAAAGTACAACAAAACTCTTGAAACTAGAAGAACACCTTGGTAAGAAAAAACAATTGAACATATTTTTTACTTAATTTCTCACTTCACAAAGGATAATTATCATAGCCAAAAATGCTTATGACAACAAAGAAAAGGATTTGGGTTCAGAGGACTGTTTATACCTCTGGCCTCCATATTCTGGTTCTCAGCAATATTATGAAGACAAGCTATACACTTTTCATTTGTCTGTTCAAGGAGATAAGGATAAGCAGTGGTAAGCAATGGTATCAAGAACTTGTTGGCAGTGGAAAGGACATGCAGGCAGTAGAGTACTTCATTCAGGTGTACCTGGAAGACCTAAGGACAAAAGAACTCCTGATTTTGTTGGAAATAGTTTTCTGACTGGGCCAGCAGACTGCAAAAATAGGAATTAGTTAATTGAAACAACTCCTAATACCACTGATACACACTACTGAAGGAGAAAGCAAAGGAAAAATGAGACAAATAGAAGTGAAAAAAAGATCGTATAATGAGACTCTCGGATAACAAAGATATAACATATCATAACATAACATAACAGATATGCTAGAGTTAAATCATGTCCACATTGTACCCAGTGCTATGCAGCAGAGAGATAACCCAGCCAATTTTTATCTGGCCTGGGCTTTAGTAGTCGATCAGCTGTAACAGCATAGAGCTCACTATGGAATAATTCATATATGTAACTAACTTCTGTGACTGTAGTTCAAATATATCCAGGCTTACTTGGGTATGCATTGCCTCTTTTGTTTCATAAATGAGAGAAATCACTCTCCACATAGATTCGCCTTTTTATGGCACAGTTAAATTAAGGCAGTGAGTTCATAGCTTATTGAATAGCAGCATATAGTTTATATTTTTTGTTCCAAGGAGCACTGTTTAAAGAAAACCTAAAAAGCAGTATTCCATGTTTGCTTTTTGGAGTCTTTACATAGGGAGCTTCCATTTTTCCTGCACAGCTGTGTCCCTTCCGATGGTAGTACAGTAAGCAAGAAACAAGTCAGTTGGAGTGTTCTGTGAGGGAAATGATTGTCTATCTCTAAATACTGATTGAAAGTGTCATGCTTTCCTCTATGTTATGGCAAATTGCTCATCCTGCACATCAGGCTGAAGAAACAAATCTGGAGAATGAATTATATTACATATATTAGATAAATTTCCTAGAGTTTCAGTATCCTACCATATTAGTGAGCATCCTATTGTATTTAATGACCATACTGCATAATAATATTGCTCATTTTGATTCTTAAATATTAATGCATGAATTTTTCTAAAATAAAACTACTTTGAACTTGGTCTGTATAAAGTTTTTATGATGTTCTGTGCAGCATACAAACAAAAAGAAATTGAGAATTTTACATGTCCTCATTCTTCAGAATGAGACAAATAAAAACACTCAATCTGAAGATTGCGAGTCTTTGGAAACTGATGAGATGGTGAGTTTTATGCCAATGGCATTGATCAGCAGTAAATCTTGCAGGACTGATTTAATTGTTTTGGACCAGGTTAGACCACCCTTATTCTATTAAGGTGGTAATTGATTTCACTGTGATTATTTGCAGAGAAAAGTGCCATCCAGTCTGCAGACTCCTGCCCTAGCAAGCTACTGCCAGAAGACCATTCAGGCAAAAATCACCCTTCCTTTATAAGTTTAGTTGCTTTTCTATGTATTCTGCAATGGTTTTACCCTTCTGTTGTGCAACAAAGTGCTTTGTTTGTTTGTTTCTTCCTTTCCTCGGGAAACCTCCTAACACTGCTGTTAACCTACATGTATATATATAACCTATATATATAACCTAACACGAGTATTAACATATATTCTGCCAATGTGTGACCTTCTACAAAGCACTGCAAGTTTCTGTTAGCCATGGTGGCATTTCCAATAAAAGGCTGCTGGTGTTGAGACAGTCCAAGTGATAAATGAAATGCCTATTAAGCCTTAATTGTAATTTATTATAAGCACATGTAACAACGCCCATGTTCAGTACCATCCAAAGCAGGATTGGTTTCTATTAACACCTACCAATGTGCAAAGTTTAGATAGCAGTACAAATTAATACAGAAGAATGCTAAATAGAAAAATCAGTGAACTTTATCCAAGTCTGCTGAACAATGAAAGGATTTTAATAATACACTTGCCACTCAATGCCTGGTACACGTTGCCCTCTTGTGGAACTTGGCATAAACTACAAGTTACATTTTATTTATTGTGACTGAACTTTTAACTATTTTAATGTCTGGAATGAAACGATTTATTAAATTTACCAGATGAACAGTTTACCATGAAAAGCACTGCCTGTATTTCTCCAATTGTTTAGATTTGACACAGAAGTCTCTGTAATTAACTCCAATAAATCAGGACTAATTGCTGCAAGTTGTAGGGCCTTCAAATATTAGTTAATGTTCATATGAGGGGAAAAAAAAAAGAAAGAGAAAATAACTATTACATATAATTTTAGATCCTCATGAAAGGTTAAAAAAAGAGTTTCCAACTGTGCAAAAGGCTTTTGAATTCTTAGCTGTTTATTATTGGAAAAGCATGGCTTACCTTTTACCTATGATTTATATAACCTGCCTCACATATGACATAAAGGGAATCATTCAGATGTCTCATATTTCACTATAAATCCTTTTGTCAATACACAAGGTGTCCTCCAAAAGTAATGTTTTCTATTTTGTGGCAGTAGAGGTTGAACCTTCCCACCACTATTATGTTACATGTTGCTGTTGTGCGACAGATGGCAGCAGAGGGCCAGTCTGACAGAATGGTGTCTGACATGGAAGTGAGTATGAAGCAAAGGTGTGTCACTGAACTCCTCCAGCTGGAAAACACTGCACCCATTGTCATTCATCAGTGCTTGTTGAATGTTTCTGGAGACCAACCAGTGGATGCGAGCACAGTGAAGGGGTGAGTGGTGCATTTCAGCAGTGGTGACAGTGACACTGGGTCACCCCCACTGGTACAGGGTTTTAGGAGCACAGCATGCAGCCTCTTCTTCATCACTGGTGAAAATGCATAGCTAATAGTGGTGACTGACTGTATTGAAAAATGGTATGACATAGTTGAGAATTTTCTCTATCGAACAGTGTTTGATATTGTGCTCTTTTTATCTGTTGTAGTTTCCAGGGAAATAAATAGGAGGCATTACAATCAGAGCAACCCATGTATATTTAAGAGAAATATTTTCCTTAAGAACCATGCTGGGAAGCCTAAATTAAACACTTCATCACACATTAGAGAGCTAGAAAATAGATTTTAATGAAGTTAAAGGCACACTTGAAAGGAAACTTTAAAGTTTAACTGTACCTTAATTTTCACAGGAAAAAAATCTGCTTATATGAGAATATGAATATTTTGACTCCTTTAGAATTTATTTCAACAGAAGGTATGTTTAACAGATTTACATAGTATTATATTCAGGGAAACATCAGATACCTCCAAGGAGTGTTGGATGTTTTTTTGTTTTGTTTTGCTTGTTTTTATCATTTCAGTTTGATTTCAGACAAGTCAGTTTAGTACAACACTTCTACCCTTGATCAAAGATTTCCATCAGTTGTGGACAAAGGTTAGATGTCCATGTTAATGTTATCAAGGACCTCTGATACTGCTGACAGCTAGGTGTCACTGATAGCTCTGCAGGATCTGATGGATTTGGTGTGACTGCTTTATTCTCCACCTGAGGTTTTATTTAGTTTAGAAAAAGAGGCTGAAGGGAGGTTGTGATTAGCTAACACACTTCAGTTCACCCTGTCCCATGACCCTTTTCCAAGTGCTAGCACAAACTAAACATTCTACCTTGACTTGCCTGGATGGAATCAATTCAAGGGGTGGAGGCCTCAATGTTTAACTGGCTGGATTGTCTCAGGAAAAAAATGTAAATTTACATGACATTTGAATTCTTTCAAATGAGTTTGTTTATGGGGACTGCGAACAATTTGGGGCCACAATGTCATTGATAAATATTTGGATGAATGTGAGTCCTCAAAGCTTTGTTTTGTTTCTGGAAGCCCCTTGTTTGTCCCATCTGCAGTTTTTGGCTATAGCTTCTGCCTGCAGTAGGGAAACAATGATTAATGATCATCCTATAAACTGAAGATATGTTGTCCGATAAGGACCTAAGCAACTTAGTATCCTCAGATCAATTTCTTCCAGAAGTTTTCTAAGATGAGTTCTGTATTTCTTGACCTCTCCTCTACTTTATAATTTTACCTAAAAAGTCACTTAAATCTAGTTCTGCACTTTTTTAGTATTTCATTCATGCTTACCTTTGTGCATGTTCATATACACACATATATATATTCTAACATACGCTCATACACTCTCAGAGGACTTTAATTACTTGAGTTATCCTTCCTTCACGGAAGTGCATTAATGCAAACAGCATCTGCAGTTTTTAAAGTGACATCATTTTACATCAGTAAATGTGCAACAAAACAATTTAGATGTTACTAAAATAGGAAGAAAAAATTTTAAGGTTTATGGCAATATGTGGTTAGTTGGCAAGACCAAAAACCGTTTTTTTTTCCTTTTTTTTTTTTTTTTTTTTTTTGGTAAGAGTTGTACCTCAGAGTTATTCTGGTCAATTCTTAGAGCTAACTGACCATGTAGCTTTACAACTGATAGTGCTGGCTCAAGGGAAGTGGAAGCGATGCCTGGCAGAGAGCACTGGGGACGCCACAACCATCTCTTTTGTCAAAGGCATCAATTTACTTTGAATTCACTGAGACGTGAAGCAATGCCACAGTTAGGTGACCTGGGTGAGCTGAGGCTTTAGTGGTTTGAGGTCAATAAAATCCAAACCCACCTACATATATCACAAAGCATTTGGCTCACAAAGACCAACAGGAGTGAAAAAAACCCTGCCCTTTAGACTAGCTTCTGTAGCTTTATTTATTACGAAGGAGCATCATGTAGCAAAGCTGATCTCAACACCTGAAAGGTATGGGTCATGAAACTTTAGGAGCAATTATTGTAACATCTAAACCATGGATAAATGGAAAGGTATATTAAGGTGACTGTTTTTTTATGGCTGCTCAAAAGAAGACATATATAGCTCTGGTAACTAGTAATATCCTGGTGGCGACTGCTCTCATTTCAAATGACAAAACATAGTTCTGATTTCTCACTTAGCCATTTACCCCCTTTATCTTATCTACCTGTAAGTGACCTTGCAAAGAACCGTTTACTATCCAGAGGCATGGAAGAACAGCCAAGGCATTTGGTATTCCTGGTGATTCCAGAAAATGATTAGTGAAAAGCAGACAATTAACAGTGTATCAAAAACACTTTGTTCATGAAAAAAAGAACTAGAGAAACACGAAAAACTGTGAAAATCAGTCTTTCATACATGGCAAGTACACAGATGTCTTGCATTCAGTACAAAAATAAACCTTTGGAAAATCTCTACCGTCATTCTACTGTGGGTTCTTTGCAAGCCAGATACAGGCGAATCAGAATTAGTTTATGTGTCCACCAGCCTGATAGTTTGCTCAGTCAAAACTTCTATGACAAGAGTGGTATTAGAGTTTCCCAGAAGGGTAGACCTATATTTGGGTTACTTCGGCAGAGGAGAAATCAGATGCGTTGGATCTGCAGAAAATGAGGGGTAAAGAGGTCTGGTGTGAAATGCTTCAAGAAAAATGTAGGCAGTATTCAACACTGCAGTCAGTGTGGGAAGAGGGTCCTAACCTCCCACATGCCTGCCAATTTCCTTCATTTCCTCACAGCTTTTGGTGAAAAATACTAAAAACTGCCTCCACAGGAGCTTCATTTTGTGATAGTTATGGGAGAGAAAATGGATAAATCTCAGGAAATTTGCCTGAAATGAAAGCAAAAGAAAGGATAACAGATGGAAATATAAGCTCATGCTTAGAAAGCAAATGGTTAGGAGGGATGATTAAGCCTATTGCTACCAGAATTAAAATAAAAATCATACTAGATGGGAATTTCATCACTGAAGCTCTGCACAGAAGTAACTAGCGTGGTGTGTGAAATCATGCTCTGATTTTCACTGATAACTGAAGCAGTAATCGATTAAGCAAAGTGACGATTACGTGGGACTTAAGAGAACTTTCTCCTCTGCTCTTATAACAAGTCCTTAGCTCCTTATATCTTCAGAAAAAACAAGTTTTCAAACACAACAAGAAAAAGTGGTTTCTGCTTACTGTACATCACCGAATAACTCCCTTATACAAGCTGCTACTTGCTAGTCCCTTTAACTGGCACAGTGATCAGCCCAAGGACTATTAAGAAAGTCTGCCAAAAGTCCCTTTGAGAACAAATAAAAGCCATTCTCTGTACACAAAGTACTTTCAGCTGGATACAGCATTTCATGGGTCACGATCAATGTTTCATATCCTGATGAATTAAGACTAACAGATGTACTTCCTTACAAAGATGGATGGAAAAAGCTCCTTGTTCAATAGACCTTCCAGAGGCTGGATGTCTCAAAAGTTCACTAAAATAGCTTTTTTTCTATATTTTCTGATTTCTTTTTTTTTTTTTTCCCTCGCAGAAATCAATATGCTTTAAAGCATTTTACCTTCAAGAGTTATTGTATTTAAAGAACATATTAAATGAAGAACTGTTCCTCAAAATACTTCCTAATCTATCTCTCCCAAATCCAACATTTTTATGTCCAAAGATAAAAGAATACAACTTTGTGTTGGGTGTCATTAACATTCAAAACATACAGTCTTTTCTCATGGATTTATTTTTATTTTTGGAATCCAGAACTCAAAATATTTTTACTTAACACACTTCATGATGGGTGTGAAGGGGCAAGGGACCAAAACATTAGCCTTACTGGCATTCTTTGTGCTTTCCAGCTAGTAAATGATTTATGCGATACTTCAATCTTCTGCTGATTTTTCTTCATAGTGAATGCATGTGCATAGCAAGTTCACAACTGAAATTAATGTGAAACTTTATGTTCTCTAGTTTTGTTTGTTAATCCCTGTAACAAAAGGAGAATATGTATCTTTACTCAAAAGGTTTATCACTTCTGTGTCACTTCTGGCTATCTGCAGCTTCTACATCTTCTGCTCTTTACTGTTATCCCAGTAACTCTTACATATCCACCAGATATGATGGATGAAAGAAGCCATGATCTTAGCTTAGGGTATCCCCCTCAAGTCCACACTCAGGAGCTTAGGAGGATTCTAGATGAAATGAAAAATGATCCAACCTCATTCAACATTTATTTACATAGGCCTCAGAACGTAAATTCTAAACTAACAAGATATTATTTATACAAGGTGTGATCTATTTTATTCATTCACATCGAGGAAGCATTGAATACAGCTTGTCCTGCCCAGTGCTCCATCTGCCCATCAAGACCAGATACAGCTTCATTAACTTGTCAGCCTGTGACACAGTCCTGGAAAATGAGACTGACTGCAAGTCAGAGGAAGGGTGGAAGCAGGCACTTCTGGCAGGATGCATCCCTCATTTCACTGTCCTCCCCCCAAGAGCTGGTTCAGCCTTCATGCCTTTTGGCTGCCTTGTGGCTACAAGCACAGCCAGTCTAACGCTAAACATTTTTCCTTGCTATTCAGCCAGTGCTCTGTCAGAGTTTTACTTGACAGCAGCTGGGAGTGCAAAATTTATGTTTGTCTGTATTGTTGAGAAGACCTGAGTCAGCTCTGCTTGAATAATCCCTCATGATGAAAAATTTACACCTCATGCTCTGCTTCCCTCCATTCCTTTTAATGTTCTTCCCTTTTCCACATTGTGTTCTTCCTAATTGGATTTGGCAAAATCCCCAATTCCTATTCCACGTTCTCTGTCATTGTTTTCAAAATAAATATCAAGCATCACACTTCCACTTCAAGACCTCTATCCTTTATTTTTAGACTGCTGGCTTTTAACATATGAGCTAACTCCCTAAGTGGTTTAAATCAATAGTGTTCCTTTAGAGTTGCTTTAATCACTTTCATGAGACACCTATGCAATTTCTAGGAGCAAAGCCACAATTTGTGGAAGGAATGAGCTATACAAAATACAGCCATCAGCTGAGAAGTGCTTTGAGCATCTAGAGATGTTGGAATGTGCACAGTCAGATAAAAACACTCAGAAAAGCAGAGAAATGGACTCTGAAATAAGAAAGGAAATCAAGTCATAGCCCTTTTTCCAGCTGCCTGTAGATCACCATTGCGCCCATTAACTACTGGGATCCAGCACATTGCGGCTGATGATAATGAGCAGCATAGACAAGATATTAAAGCTTTACACGGGAAGGGAAGGGAAGGGAAGGGAAGGGAAGGGAAGGGAAGGGAAGGGAAGGGAAGGGAAGGGAAGGGAAGGGAAGGGAAGGGAAGGCTCAGACAACCAACCCACCTCCTGGTACATAAAACCAAACCTAAATCAGAAGGGGAAACTACCACCAAATTTACACAGGAATTCTGTGGGCTTAATTTAAAATGATTTTTTCTGTCCTGGAAGAAATTCTGACCTTAAGGAAACACACAAAACAAGTTGTTTGTACCAGCATGACATTTTAGGGAAGAAAAAGAAAAAAAAAAAAGTCAAGAAAAACAGTTACAGATATTTGCAACCTACTGTATAGACACACATTAGCAGCAGGTTGGACTTGATCTCCAGATGTCCTTTCCAACCCCTATAATTCTGTGATTCTGTGATTTTCTTCAGTTACCTGGATATTTTTTTCTGGATTTTATTTTGATCTCCACAGAAATTGCTTCCACAAGATTTACAAATGAATTGTCCGTGATTGTGGTGAGTGCTTCTGCCACAGCAGCAAGCAAAAGAGAAGAAAAACTGGCCAAGATACGCACATATTTCTAAGCATGTTACTTGAATGCAAGTGACACCAAGACCACAGGAGGTAGCTACAAACACCCCCACCTCCTGGCCTTTGGAATGGAAGAAATCCGCATCTGTGCTCAGCTGCTGTCCAACAGCTGCTTGGCCTGCCTTGTTGTGGCCTGCAGCCTGCCCTCTGGAGTGGCACAGCAGCTGTAGGGAGTTTGGAAAGTCCTCTACAATTCTGTTTTCCTTCCCAAAATTGAATCATGGGGCCACTCTCTAAGACAAAGAAATAGTCTGTACACTGTATGTCCATATACATACTCTGAGACAATGGTAACCTGACCTTCACACACAGTATGTAATGTCTAGCAGCAGAGTTAGGGTTGAACATGAAAAATCTCATTTCCGATTACTGATCTATGAAATTCTCATAGGCAGCAGGAAAGTTCTGGAGAAGATAATAGATAACATAAAAAATATATATATATCAACAAAAAAACTAGGATATTTAATGAAGCATAAGATACCTTATCTTATACCTTTATTGCCAGATTCATGCATCTGCAGAAAATGAAGACTGTCGTTTATAAACAAAGGGTAGCACTTCATGTCTTCGTGCACTTATTAAAGAAGACAACAGTACTTATAGGGAAGGAAGTTGCCAAATGCTTTTTATTAAAGTAATATCATTCTCAACAAAGAAATGACATATCTTAAAATGTGTATTTTGTCAATAAGCTACGTATTTTGTCAAAACATTTTTTTTTCTTGAATAATATTGCAAATCTTTCTGACAATTAAAAAGGATACCAGTAACACTGATGTTAAAAAGTCTAAAATTCAGTGCATTTTGGAGATGCAGAGATTGAATGTAGATCCAGTGCTGACACCTTAGAGAGCCAGTTACATGAAAGTATTATTTTCATTCTGAAGATTAAATATATCTCACTGATTTTCATTGTCCACATGGAAAAATGAAGAATAAAATTCAGTAATGGTAAATCTATTTAAAAAAAAAAAAAAAAAAGATGTATTCTTACCAATAGCCAAACATAGCATTAAGAGCTATGTTTATTTACAGTAAAGAGTTTTGCAACTGTAACACGGAATTAAGAAAATATTTAAGTGGCTTCAAACAGTCAAAGAGTAACCTGAATCTGTGAAGTTGTATGCAGGAATTTCTTCCTAGATGCTGTACATCTCGTTGTAATACAAGCATGCAAACATACAGCGTGCAAAGCAAAACTATGTACTTTGATTGCATACATAGAGTCACAGAACGGCTTGAGTTGGAAGGGACCTCCAGGATCACCAAGTTCAAATCATCCTGCCAAGGCAGGGCTGCCAGCTGCTAGTTCAATTATTAGATCAGATTGCCCAGAGCCCCATCCAACCTGGTCTTGAACACCTCCAGGGATGGGGCATCCACAGCTTCTCTGGGCAGCTTGTTCCAGGAACTGAGGATACCATTGGTTTTCTGGGCTGCAAGCACACACTGCTGTCTCACATTAAGTTTTTCATCAAACAGGATTCCAAAATCTTAACAGCAGGGCTGCTCTCAAAGAGTTTTTCTCCCAGTTTGTATACGTATCTGGAATTATCTTGATCCAAGTGTGAAACCTTGCACTTTGTAGAACTTCATTAGGTTCACAAGGACCCATCTTTCAAGTTTATCAAGGTCCTTCTGGAAGGGACCTTCATTTTAAATATATGATGATGAAATGATAGAAAGCATTGGGAAAAAAAAAATATATGTATATTTACACTTTGAATTTACAGTCTTCTGCTAGTAGCACACCAGGGAGAAACTGAGGCTCTTTAATTACTACTGACTGGAACAGGACAAGGTAATGATTTAAATTTCTCACCTATCTTCTCTGGTACCTTACCCAAAAATTAAAAATGTACATATATTATTACATTAATCTTCTTCCTTCCTATTTTCCCTTTCCACCATCCCCTTGAGCTGGATATTCCCACTTCTAGGTTGCTCAGAGAAAACCTTCTGCTTATCGCACTGATCTTCCCTCCTGAGAGGATTATCAGAATTTGAGGTGCTAACAGTGAAAAAACAATAGATATGTGTATTATTAGAGCTAAGAGTTAACTCTAGTAGTTTATAGCAGTAAACAAGTAATTAATTCCAAGTGAATCAGCTCATACAAGAGGATAAGATGGCCATTTTCATACTGTTCTTCAAATGTGCTGTGTAATAGGGGGAAAAAAGGATCGATCTCAACCTCTACATGTTTCTTTAGCTGCAGTCACTGGAAGAAATGTGTATTGGGTGAGGAGGGAGAAAGGAATCATAGCCAGCTTTATGTGTTGGCATGGCTCCTTCTCTGTCTGCTGCTCCATAATACATCAGTCAGTTGTCACGAACAAAGGGTAAAATTTCCCCTCCCTTCCTTTATCTTGTTCTCTTTCAGAGTTACATAATGTTTGTTAAAGTGCCCTGCAAAACACACACTGTATGCTTGTTTGAACACACTGAGCATTTTACTCTAGAGAAGAACGCTGAAGAAAGGTCAGAACATCTTACAGATGGGCATTTTGGTCCCTCTCTCAGTGGAAATGTTCCCATTCTCTGGAGAAAAGCATGAAAAACTATTATTGTAGCACTGTTAAAATGGATATCAGAGCATCTTTAAAGATATTTCAAGATGCAAATTGAATTCTTTTTTTGTCTTTTTCCTCCTCGCTATTAGTGGCAATTAAACAATCATTTTTTATTTCAATTTTTAAGCATGTGGAGAATTATCGAGATACCTGCTAAAAATTTTAAATCAAAAAGATAAAGCAATTAGGTGTGCAAAAAGGAAAGCACAAAGGATTTGGAATTACTGGATAGCAAACATAGAAACTCTTCTTTTTGAGATGCAAATTCACACATGAAACAAATTTTTTCTGCAGTCAACTGGAAAAATAACAGAGCTATTTTGTTCCATTTCAATATACAGTTGAACTTACTTATCCATCAGCTTTTACTACTGCATAAATAATGTATACAGGTTTGACAATTCAGAATAAGTATGTTGACTTCAACTTCAAAACAGTTAATCCTGTTTATCTGTGCAGAATTTGGATACATTTGGATGTTGAGAAGTTGTTATGAAATGAATAAAGAGAAAGCCAGATGATGAGTGTTATAAAACACACTGTAAGAGGTATTTTTGGGTGACTGAACTCTGATCAAATCAACTGAATTTAACGGCTGCAAGAATACATTTGTGCAGATATGACTTCTGGACAAGGGCCTTCTGTGCAAGCAGTAGGTACTATTCTTATATAGCTTGTAAACACACACCCAAAAAAAAAAAAAAAAAAAAAAAAAAAGAGCACTTGGCCCCTTGATTTCTGAGTACTACATATTTTTTCTTGGTCATAAGTTGCTTCACACCAGAAAATAAAACGTAAGAGATTAAAGACAGAATAGTTTAAAACACAAAGTTCATGTTTGATAGAGCAAGAAGGAGCAAATATCCTTCTCCATAAACAAAGTCACATTTTGAATTTATGAGGACCATCTGACAGAAAACAAAACAAAGCAGAGTTTTTTTACTTCTTAAGTATACAAAATCCATAAATAGCAGCAGATAGGATTTTCCAGCAAGTAGAAAAAACACTGGAAGATTGTGGATTACAGTTCAAAGCCGAGCTACCGCAGAGCCACGGAATGCTGCAATGCCTTCAGGGCTGCTGCTGAAGCAGCTTTTTGAGGATGGGGCATTCCTGCACTGGAGGAGAGGAAAGATGAAAACTTGTGTTATGCTTGGATAAAATAAGTGTCTGAAATAAGAAACTGCCATTTAATGTACTTCAAATGTTAAAATGTTAAAACTAAAAAAGAAGCTTCGGCAAGTTTGCTGATGATACAAAGCTGGGAGGATTTGCCCACACACCTGAAGGCTGTGCTATCACTCACTGGAGTGACAGACTGGACAGATGGGCAGGGAGGAACCTGATGGGGTTTAATAAGATAGCAAGTATTGAGTTCTTGCAACTGGGAGGAATAACCACATGCATCAGTACAGGTGAGGGGATCACCTGCTGGAGAGGAGTTCTACAGAGAAGGACCTGGGGGCCCTGATGAATAACAGTTTGGCCATGAGCAAGCAGCGTGTCTTTGTGGCCAAGAAGGCCAATGTATCCTGGGATACATCAAAGAGAGCATGGCCAGCAGGTTGAGGGAGGTGGTCCTCCCCCTCTATTCTGCCCTGGTGAGACTGTATTTAGAATACTGCGTCCAGTTCTGGGCTCCCCAGTTCAAAAAAGATAGGGATCTCGGAGAAGGAATCCAGCAGAGGGCCACAAAGACGATAAAGGGCCTGGAGCATCTCCCATATGAGGAAAATCTGGGTAACCTGGGTCTGTTCAGCCTGGGGAAAAGAAGACTGAGGGGGGATCTGATAAATGCTTGTAAATATCTAAAGGGAGGTGGGAGGCAAATAGATGAGGCCAGGCTCTTCTCAGTGATGTGTAGTAATAGGAAAAGGAGTAATGGCCTAAAACTTGAACATACAAAGTTCTGTATTAACGTGGAAGAACTTACTTCTTTATAGTAAGCACAATGACACACTGGAACAGATTGCCCAGAGAGGGTGTGGATTCTCCTTCTATGGAGATGTTCAAGACTCATGTGGATGCCTACCTGTGTGACCTATTGTAGGTTACCTGCTTTAGCAGGGGGTTGGACTCAATGAACTCTTGAGGTCCCTTCCCAGTGTCTGTGATTCTGTGAAATATACACAAACAGGATCTGCTTCTTTCTCTTCAAAATAGGAAAGAACAAACTGATGTGTTTTTTGAAAAACACAATTCAAAATATGGAGAGGAATGTTAGGAAAAACTTCCCCACCACTCTGTCTTTTCAACAATGTATTGTCACATGCTACCTTTCACGAGTGAAAGACAGACTTTTTTCTTCCCAAATGCCCCTAAATTTTCTAGTTACCAGCAGAAACAAAAATATATATACATATATCCAAGTCCAAAAGAAAAGGGAAAGTGTAGAATCATCAAGGAGATGCAATATACACCTTCCTTCCTTACCCATCTCTCTTCTGGAGATCCATGCTAACCCATGCTGCTCAACATGACAACAGTTTAATGACATCCTTTCATCTCTTCTCATGAAAAATAACCAGAAAATTTCTGGGCTCCAGTGTGACTGGTTTGAAACCTATGTTATTTAAATAGTCCTAAGTATACTGCAATGCAGCTTCAAAATAATATTTCAGGACTTCCACATGCATGAAGTGTATGACTTTATTAAAAAAAAAAAAAACAACACAAAAATCTCTGCATGCCTTCATGATGGGCAGTTCAGTGAATGTCACAAAAATTAGTAAAAGCAGCTGATTTTATTATTTTGGAATGCTTATGGATCTGATCTTTATTCAGCATTTCTTATTCAGTATTTCTTTTATTTCTTACCCCTCAAATTTCCTCCTGTCTTTCTTTTAATTGCCTTTATTCTCCCAACATTTTCTCTCTTTCGTAGTGTAGCAAGAATAGCAGAAATACTTTCACTGCTCCCACTCTTGTATTCAGTTCTACCAGCAAAGATTTACTAGAAATCTGCAAGTGGTTTCCATCCAAGAACTAGAATAGCACAGCTCAGCCTAGTTTTCCAGATAAAATGCACTCTTGTCTCTAATACAGCCAACATTTTTCTTTCAGTTTGCCATGTCCAAAAGCATTGTAAGCCAATACAAAATACATTAAAAATTGTATTAAAATGATATTATTTTTATTCCAGAATTTCTCAGAGGACACAGAAGACTATGTTGCATCATAACTTCTAGTTAAATAACTTTCTACACGTTACTGAGACAAAAGTAATCTGTCTGTTAAAGAACACCCAACCTTGTTGGATTCAGACAACCACCATTTATTTTATAATTAAGTTTTAAAAGTCCCTATAATCAACTAATTACTCAG
Source organism: Alectoris magna (assembly GCA_030625065.1). NCBI lineage: Eukaryota > Metazoa > Chordata > Aves > Galliformes > Phasianidae > Alectoris > Alectoris magna. Next base: position 100,551,421 of record CM060560.1, read on the forward strand.
AGGTCAAGCATGACACAGACAGACTGTGAAATACTCTAAAGTAAACAGTCTGAAAAACAGATTCAAATCTGAGACCTAATTAACCAAAGTGCTCCGTGCCTATTTATGGCAACAGATATAGTCCGAAGAACATCTGGATTCACTCCTGAAAAAACATTTTCTCTTAAGTAAGCACAGAAAAGCATAAAATCATGGGAACGTAATAAATTTTTTTACAGATCCACAAGTGAATTTACAGTCCACAAGAGCAGCTGTATTCAAGAATATGAAAGCCATCACTTGCATGGAGTCTTGTGTTACTTTTGTTACAAGTATTTCACGCTATCACATGTTTTTTTCTTCATTTCATTCATAGCTTCAAATTTTTCAATCCTGAAACTAGTTTCCTTCAGAGCTTTGATGAAGTTGAAATTCAATACTTTAAACGCTAGATGGCAGGATAAGGCCGTAGTAAAACTGCCGGAAAGGCTGCAAGCCGATAAATCAGCCGACATGAAACTTTTCAAAGATACCAGATGAAATATTTTACCCGGATTTTTCTTTTTTTTTTTTCTTCCCCCCCCCCCCGGTGAAAGTTGTCGGTAGTTATATAAACATACATTTTTACTTTCCCAGAAAGAAAATTTGAGGCATCAGTGGGGTAGGTTCATGGCCCATACCTCCCCATGTGTGCTGACACATGAAGGGATGCAGCAGCACCAGGCATCCATGTGGACAACTCCTGAAGGCAAATTACATCGACTGCTAGGGACTAAGAAGAAAGAGACTAAGAAGTGTATGTAGAGTGTAGGGTTCAGTCTGAAGCATGGCTAAAATATTCCTTGAACTTGTCAAGGACTCTAATGGTAGGATACAGGGAAACAATACTTGCACACTAAACACTTGAATATAGAAATGAATGGAGGGGTTAAAAAGACCTCTTCTGATATATGGAATTGCTCTTTGTAATCAATATTAACTAACTGAATTAAAATACAGTAGTTAACTTGTCTCACCTGATCAGCTTCACGCACAAGAGAATACAGCTCACAAATGCACCTAAACAAATTAAATAAAAGTTGTATTGCCACTGAAAGCAATCAAGATACCACTTTGTTCACAACCAGGCTCACAGACTCCAGTAACTCTCCATGTCTTTGACAAATCCCACTGCACCACCTCACAGGAATAGCTCACATTTTGCTTAACTGTATTGAGATGCGTAGCTTATCTAAGAAGTTGTGCAGTGCAGCAAATGTGACAATGGTACTAACAATACTTTTGAGAGGCCACAGCAAATTTCACTGCGGCTGCACTTCAAATCTGCCTTTAATTCTTGCATGTGTGGTAGCCAAATGATTTGCGTGAGTACAGCATTACATCCTTTAAAATCTAGATATGTATCATATAAAAAGCAATATGTAGAGACATTTTCTCATTAGGAATGCTCTGATCATACAATACAGTAAAACAAAATGCAGGTATTTTGTGAACTAAGGCAACAAGGTCAGTAGAGGGCTACTGAGCTAGGGGAAGGCCAGCAGCTGCTCCAGCTGCCTCACTTCGCACAGGGAAGCCATCACACTCACTCAAATGCCACACAAAACCAATAGAAATGGGGACCATTTATAATCAGACATGCTATCTTTTGAACTGAACTCATGTTACATTATTCCAGGCTTGTTATATAGTATATATAATATTTCAGGCTTCATGATGATTCACAGGCTGGAGATTGAAACTATGGGAAAATGAGATTGTATTATCTTAAGAAGCAACATACAAGCAAGCAAACTACCAATAGACAAAGGGAGTGGAAGGGGAAAGTGGAAAGGGGAAGGAGGCAAACAGGAAAGGGAAGGGGGGGGGAAATGACCAGGTAAGGCAAGGCAAGGGGGAACATCACTCTATATACACCCCTCACTGTCTGTTTTGTTGTTCCAATCTCTCTTCATTCATGACTTTACCATTTTTCCCATTCTTCAGGTGATGCACTTAACTACAATGAAGGTGTAATTTCAAGACAGACTGGTGGAAATAGTAAGAATACAGCTGGACTTCCAGCTGCAGTTTCTCCTAGATTGCTAAACCTGACATTCTGCAGCTGAGATATGATTGAAATTGGAAAGGATTTGTTTGCTTTGCAGTTCTTCTTTCGACAATTCCCCCTGGGCAGCCTAAACAGATAGAAGTGGGAAAGCCTCCAAAACCTTCCAAAGGTGACTGGGAAAGCTGGGAAAAAGTTGTAGTCAGATTACTGTACCCCCAAAAGACTTGTGGCTACCTTTTTTTGTTGTTTGCTTGTTTCCTCACAGATGCCTGCACTCACTTGGTATGAAGCTAAATCCAGAAGAAGAAAAAAAGGCATAGTAAGTTGATACGCATTTCCTTCTGTAGTTGTTCATAGCTGAGCTATGTAAATCTTTACTTCTATGTTTTGATATTGCTCAGACATCTTAGTTTCAGTTGGGATGCAACTGTTTTCTTCAGAGTGCCTGATATGATGTTATGTTTTGGTTCTAGGAGAAGAACAGTGTTAACACACCAATGTTCATAGCTGCTGCTAAGCAGTGCTTTACAGAGCCAAGGCCATTTGCAGTGAAGGGCCTAAGGAGCTGGGAGGGAACAGAAATAGGACAGCTGACTTAAGTTGTCCAAAGGGATATTCCATATCATATGACATCATGAGGAAGGAGTTTTGAAGGTGATGGGAGTTCATCTCCCTCTCTTCCGCTGCTCGGACGGCTAGCTGGGCACCGGTTAAGGGGTGGTAAGCAACTGCTTGTTATATACATTCACATATCTATATATACATATATAGTCATTGCTATTATCCTTTTCCTTGTCTCGGTCTTAGTAAATAGTTTTACCTCAACCCACAAGTTCTACTTTGTGAGCTTTTTTTATTCTCTCCCCCATCCCACTGGGAAACGGAGAATGAGTATATGACAGCATGGTGCTTAGCCACCTGCTGGGTGAAACCACTAATCAGGCTAACCATGCAGTCCAAGTTGATCCTTCACACACTTCAAGAGTAGAACAAGGGGATATCAGAAACATCAAAATCTCATAATTACAACTATAATGACAATATGTGCTCTCTTTCTCTGGGATTACTTAGCTGTATGACAATAGAAACCAAACTGCAACAGAAGTTATAGAAGGGGGAAGTGATATTCAAAATCCTCAAAATTGACTAGGTTGAGTTTAATATTTATTTATTTATTTATTTATTTATTTATTTATTTTTATCACTTTCTTTTCCTATGCCTCATCTTATCTGCAAAAATATTTGTGTGTACACCCAGGAAACAATCTCAATGCTTTCTTTCAACCCTTGCTTTACTGCACAAACACCATTGTGAAGGTAATTTCACAGCTTCTCATATTGCTCCTAGCTGTTTCAGAAACATTATGCTCTTTTCAACCTCAGATTCCAGTCTCTTTCAGGTAGATACGGGATGTGGTAGACTTTTATAATGTTTCTGCACTGTGAAGCACAGAGATACCAACACACAAGTAGTACATACTATAAATAATAGAAATTAAACACAATGAAACATATAAACACTTTAAATTATGAAGGTTATTCTACTAAAATATTTTTTTACAATTAAGTACTTCATCCAGGTTTTCCAAAGGAGAAAAAATCAAATCTGTTGCTACTGTAGTTAGCTGGCATAAAGTTCCAGACAGGCTTTCTGTTTGTGTCTGAGTGCTATATAGATGGACCAAAATATGATGATGGCTAAAGATCAGTATCAGAAAACACTGGGAATAAATTGATGCCCACAGTATTTATTTATGTACATATACATCTGCTAAGTTCCCAAAGCTTCACATTTGACTGAGTATAATACCCTCTCAAATATGGAAATACCAGCTGTCTAGAATGTTGACTGGATTAATAATAATAAAATAATAAATAATAAAAATAATAATAGCTAAGAAGAGATTACTCAAGAATGGCAAAAACTACTCTCAGTCAGCTATAACAACAAAGCCATGGAGCAGCAAAAGTAGTTGGCAGCAGGTGGCATATTTATAAATTCTGAAACACAGTCTTTTTCTCAAAAGCCAGTGAAATCACTGTGCTTATTATCACATGATTGAGAAGAAGCTAAAATTGTACATGCTTTTAAAAACACTGAGACAAACTAATGGATAACCCTCCCTTCCCCCAAAAGGCTACTGAAGTGAAAATTGCTACTTTGGGCTCTGGAAATCCCTTGTAGATTCCTAGAGAAGTGGGCCTTCCTTGTTATGTTGTGTATGTATATCTATCTTCTATTGGTCCTTTTAGGATCTAAGGTGTTAAGACATATAGATCATTGATCTATATGACAATCACATGATTGTCCTGTGATAGCCTTGTCTATACTCTTGTTAAGTTTCAGGGTATTCTGATGACTGACATGTTGACCCAGAACAATATTATCTAGTTAAAGGAACGCTTCTGTTTATTATAAAGAGAAGACTTAGTAAGTTCTGAGTACAGTGGCATCCCTGGTTAGTTAGAAAGTTTAGCAAAATCACTAGTTTTCCCCAATTTTCCTGCATTTCTTTGTGTATTCAGTAATTCAGTTTAGGGCTGGTTCCTAACTGAACAAAATTACTGATGAACTCAGTTAGTACTCTAACCGTGGGTAAAAACATGTCATCCTCACTAATAATGAGCATAGACCAAAATCATTTTAATTATATTAAACTAAATAATATTTCTTTAGCAGTAAAACATTATTGTAAATGATCAAGCAAAGAAGAATTGGTAAGTATATCAGTTCAGATTATTTTTATTTTGCCTTTCCAAACAGAGAAAGAATAACTTCAGCTGTAATTTATGACTAGAAGCTGTCAGCAGTTTCTGTCTTAAAGAAATGACTTTCTAGTTACATACAGGAGCTTTTCTGGTTTATTTGAAAAGAAACATCTTGTCACTGGTAGTTACAGAAACTGCCTACAGCCACCGGCTTTGTAAAAAATTTCAGGCCCAATTAAACTTCTAGAGCAGTCTCTATAAATAAAAGCAATAAAAATCTAAATCCCCTGGAAAACCCTGTATATTACTCTCCGACAGGAGAATTCAGACTGTTAGATCCTCCGGCGCTGCTGTTGATAAACAACAGCTTAAACTCATGAGTGATGCTGGGGCCAGCTTGGCCATGGAGCAGCCAGATAGAAAAAGTGGTAAAAGCTCTGCAGTCAACAACATCCTTTGCGGTTTACTCAAGTGAGCACATGAGCACAGGCAGTTTACACTGACATAGTAGCCTGACACAGGCTCTACTCCTCTAGGAGTACTCTAGGGAGTAGAGGATGTGCTTCTCTCTTTCTTCCTTACTCCGGGGATGAATTGCAGAGTTCCAAAGAACACAGTCAAGAACGAAGTTCAACAAGGCCAAATGCAAGGTCCTGCACCTGGGTCGGTGCAATCCCAAACACAGATACAGGTTGGGAGAATGGCTTGAGAGCAGCCCTGAGGAGAAGGATTTGGCAATGTCAGTTGATGAAAGACTCAACATGAGCCAGCAATGTATGCTTGCAGCCTACAAGGCCAACCATATCCTGGGTTGCATCAAGAGAAGAGTGATCAGCAGGTTGAGGGAGGTGATGCTGCCCCTCTACTCTGCCCCTGTGAGACCCCACCTGGAGTACTGCATCCAGTTCTGAGGCCCCCTACACAAAAAGGACATGGAGCTGTTGGAGTGGGTCCAGAGGAGGGCCACAGAGGTGATAGGAGGGCTGGAGCACCTCTCCCACAAGGACAGGTTGAGAGAATTGGGCCTCTTCAGCCGAGAGAAGAGAAGGCTCTGGGAGGGACCTTATAGCAGCCTTCCAGTACCTAAAGGGAGCCTACAGTAAAGCTGGGGAGGGACTTTTTTTATAAGGGCACATAGCAACAGGATAAGGGGAAATGGTTTTAAACTAGAAGAGAGTAGATTTAGACTAGATATCAGGAAGAAACTCTTTATTGTGAGGGTGGTGAGACACTGGAGCAGGTTGTGCAGAGAGGTTGTGGATGTCCTCTCTCTGGAAGCATTCAAGGCCAGGCTGGATGGGGCTCTGAGCAACCTGGTCTAGAGGGAGGTTTCTCTGCCTATAGCAGGGAGTTGGAACTACATGATCTTAAAGGATTCTTCCAAACCAAACCATCCTATGATTCTATGAATTATTTTTTTTTTTTACCCTTAAGTCACATCCTTGCCACTCCAGAAAAGTTTGCCATCTGCTGAAACCATATGCACATTTGACTGTTTTTTTTTTTTGTTTTTTTTTTTTTTAGCATTTGGTTTGTGTATTAGAAATTTCTGTGAATGGATTTATCACACAAGTAAATTATACAGAATTATACAAATTCTTCTTATAATTGTAGGTAAAAAGGGCAGGAGTCACAGCTGTTCTGAGGTGCTACGAGGTTTCTTTCTTAACACCTAGGTTTAGAAATTGCAAGGTAGGTTGGTTCACAAGTAGGTTCATGAGCCTTGAAATATAGAAAAAAAGACATCTGGTCCCAGAAAGCAATTTTAGATAATCTAAAGCTGTTTATAAAATACATTAAAGAGTGGATTCTGCTAAAACTTCTACTTCCTGAGATTCTGAGTGGTTCTGGGAGTTTAACAGAATGGAATTGTTTGAAGAGAGAAAGACAATATGCATATCACAAAATGATAAGGAAGAATCACTTCTGCTGAAATCAGAGCTGGGATCCTAGGTCCGGACATATCATCCAGCAGGCACTGGGACCCCCATCTCCAGACATTCTGCTCTGCAGCATTTACCTACCAATACATCATTCAGTAACATCATGTCACTTCATTCATCTCAGTACAATTGCTGTGACTATTCAACACTAGTTGAACTTTAATAATTGTACTAACCCTGTCCCTAAACAGAAAAAAACAAGGAGACAGAAAGCTAATACTGCAATTTTGTAAGCACAGAACATTTGTAATGAGTAGTACACCCTCCAGTTTTTGCAACAAATTGAGGAAAGAACAAAATGCTGTGGGCAGATTGATTGAGTTTCAGCCTAAAACTAACTAGTGGTATCACTACCACAGTGAAAGTACTCATGCCTTTGTTCTCCTAGAGAGGTCAGTGCACAGTGTCACTTCTTTCCCAATGAATGCTTCAAAAAGCAATCATCTCTCTCATTTACAGACATTTCTCTCTACTGAGCTGATAGTAATGGACCTTCACATAGTCTGGGCTACTTACATTTGCTCTCTCTCTCCCTAGAAAATATCTTCTTTTCACAAGTGCATGCTGCCATCCAACGTAGATAAGTTCGAATTGAGGTAAAGGAAAGTAATATTTTGCTTGCCCATCTCCAGCAGAAATGACAGCTGCTAGCCTAGACTAATCATTTTCTTGAATCGTTAACAGCATGCTCTAACCTTGAGAGTTAAGACCCCTAGTAAAACAGCAACATATTCTGATCTTTTGTTCACATTCTCTTACGCATTCTGGCATCAATTAGCAAAAATCACTAAAATAAATCTACAATGATATAAAGCTATGCATCAGAGAGAAGAAAAGCTGTGAATACTCTGTTATTGTGTCAAATATGAAGAATAAGAAACTGTATATGCAGGACCACAAAGTTTGTAAAGAAGATAAAACAACTAGGAACTCTTTCATCCACCACTAGGATGCAGTATAACCATATTTTAATAATTTAGAAATAAAATTCAAGACAGAATTCTGGACTATTTAGAATGGACTCCAAGGGAGGAAAAAAGAAAAAATAAAAAAGAAAAGAAGCCATTTCTGTCTGATTACTCTATAAACTACTTGTGACACTGAACGCCCCTGCAGGAAAGTAAAATTGAAGAGAATTTTGAACTTGAAGAAAAAGCTTCATGTAAGATGCTTTACTCATGATTAAAGCAGATAAACATTGGTACGTTTCGTTGTTCACAACTACCAAGCAAAATATGAGACAAAAAGCACACAGGGAACTTGCCACTTTTTTGTTTTGCACACACAAAGTGTTCAACTACAGTTTTTTGAAATTTTCCAGTGTCTTTGCAAATTGCTTTTACAAATGTATGAGCTATGAGCACGCACTCATAATAAAAAAGAAAGGTAACAATACAACCCTAAATTACAATGGAAAAACATTTTCCAGATTGGATTTCAGGCTAGATTAGTGCTTAAGACATGAAAATTGATGGTAAGTCTTGCAACATATATAATATATTGTGACAGTGAATTTCATGACTGTGTCTTGAACAAGAAGAGTAGGTGGCAAATAACTCATCTTCATCTGTAGAGTCAATGAATCCATAGTCTTCCTGACCCTTGAGCACTAAACTTGTCCTAATTATTTCAGTCATAAAAGTGTAATATTCTTCACTGAGTTTTCATTAGGAAGAAAAATCAGAAGGCTTAGATTCTCTCATAATTCAAATATCACAACAAGATTACTTGTGGTATTAACACAACATTTACACCCCACATTCCCCAATTACTTTTCAAACATCAACCAATAAGGCTGCCTGATATGTGATTCTTTCTCTTTGTCTTCCATCCAGACTAGAAACTCAATCCAGGGAAGTAACAAACACAATCCATGTCAAATTTGGAAATGCTACTTTCCCTAGTTTTTTCCTTCCACCTGAAACAATCACATCATACATGAATTGTCTCAGGAGATAGTTATAATGAATACAGTGATTTAATTTTTAAGATATTTGTTACTTTCCAAATTAGTAAATATAATTATTTTGTATTTCAATCCCCATTAAAAAAAAAAAAAAATCTGAATATTATTGAGCTATTTCTAAATGAAATTATTTATTTGATATATATTTAATAATTTGCACCATTTGCATTATACTCATACATACAATGTGCTTCTCTTACATAAATGCATATGCTTGTTTTCCTTACATCTCTTCATGGGAACACATTTCAAAAATTTATGTTTTATAGAATATTGTCCTTCTCAGTCCTGACTTATACCAGTGGTAGATCTGAAGTCCAATTGTTACTATGAATACTTCTGAGCTCCTCTGAATATTTCAATCTTTTCTTTCTTCCACAAGACAACATTTATACTTGTTCTTCTTAATTTAACTTTCAGTAGTTGTGAAGACTGCCAACTAAGCCTTTGGCAAAAGTCTTTGCCAAGATGTCGCTGAAATTCATGTATTCATAAAGGATTGGTATATATGTTGCCTAAGAGAGTTTACAGGACCTCCTGGACAGAGGGGTCATCTTTAGAGAATAGTTTAGGTTAGGCTGGTTAAACATAGCCACACACAGTCATTTCATGTCTGTCTCTACTATCACGAGACATATATTGCCAAATCAGTAGCACTTATATACTTTTTAATTATGGAAATTATTGCAGGAAATACACATTCCTATTCAAGCATAAGAATAAACACTGGCAAGGTCAATGCCTGAGGTACTGTATGTATGTCAAACTATTACCTGAGGATAAAGCTAGAAACAAAGTGATATACCTAATAATGAAGATGTAGAACAAAGATAATCTAGGAGTGCATCCCAGGCTTTACTGCTCTCACCAAATCTTTTGGTAAGGTTGCTGTGTTTTGAGAGGAGCCAAAGGACATGAATCCTTTGCAAATTAATGTATTTCACAATTTATTTTCGACAGTAATATTTAAATACATTGTCTTGAAGCAGCAATACTGTGATTCTCACATTCCCCTCCTTCCCTTCAAGAAGCACTCTTTATATAGGAAATGAATGTAGAAGATAAGATAGCACCATGTATCATGACAAGCAGTTTAAATGATACAGAAATAGAATATAGCATGGCTGGCATTATTCCAGTCTTCTTGGACACTTCTCAGCTCTCAGATACGATGATATGCTGTGTTAAACTTGCCTCAGTATCTTCTACAAATAATTGTTATTTAAGTGGGACCTAAACAATACCTATTGGATGAGACAGATGATGAAGAAGTTTGTATTTCAAGCTAAATTCCACAATTAAGTATAGTTATCTGCCATATGCTTTCATCCTCTCAATTTTATGTAGCCTTGAAAACTAAATAAAAATGTAGGCTTCTGAAATAATGGAATGTGTCACTGCCTTGCAGCACCTGTACTATACTTCTTGAATTCCAAAGTGAAAATACCAACAATGTGATTATTCTAAACTTATATGAATTCCAAGATATTTACAACGTATATATGGAAGAATTTGGAATGTTCATCTACTTGTATTTTTTTAATGCATTCAGATCCCACTTCAAATCTCATAAAAATTAAATATCGCAAAGGAACTAACAGTGCTTCCTAAAATCAGCATGCTTCTTTCCCACAGCAGAAGAAGAAAAATCTACTTCTTATATGTATATATACTTCTTCCCTTCCCTTTCCTTCCCTTCCCTTCCCTTCCCTTCCCTTCCCTTCCCTTCCCTTCCCTTCCCTTCCCTTCCCTTCCCTTCCCTTCCCTTCCCTTCCCTTCCCTTCCCTTCCCTTCCCTTCCCTTCCCTTTCCCTTTCCCTTTCCCTTTCCCTTTCCCTTTCCCTTTTTGCCTAATCTATCACTGCATGCCTATGCAAGTTTGTTTCTGAATGAATTTCATTTTAAAAAGTAAAATTTTAAACATAAATGTTGAATTTTTTAAGTGAAGACTGAGTACAGCAAAATGCCCGTTCCCACCGTAGGTCATAGTAATTGCAACACCATTACTAGCAATCTTAACATTCTATAAGCACACAAACATTTCTACGTAGACTGAGAACAATTCCACATTTGCACTTCCAAACTCAGGATCACAGCTTTAACAGTCACACTGTCGTGAACGCAAGGTGTACCCCAAGTTCAGTATTGTCTTCACTTTTCCTTGGGGAAGGTTCATACCCAGAACCAGTTTTAGTTGAACTTCCAGGTAACATTATGTCCCCTTTAAATTCAGGAGCTCCAGAACTGGCTACAGGAGCATTAGTTCTTCACGTGCTACATTTACATACTTTGCCTTAAAAATGTGCACATATAGATTATATTTTGTTGGAACTTAAAAAATAATGATATTTTTGAATCCTTTTTTGGTTTTGCAAATTTTTTATAATCACAGCCAATGTTCTCTTACTTATTTTATGGGAATTAGAGCAGCACTATGGGTAGACACATAGTGATCATTAGTTATTTTTTCAAGTTCCTATAACTGCATTACAGAATAGGATGTGGCCTAAATTGATCTTATGTTTTTCCTCACAGAAACAGCTATAGTGATTTTCACCTGGTACTTTGGATAGCATATTGAGGTCCAGTTTTAAAAATGCAGTATGCATGGATATACTGCACCATAACAAATGCAGTTGAAGACTTCAGGACACTCCATGACTAGTGGCTTTATTTTGCCCAAAATAGTTTTCAACAGAAATGACAACTACATATTTACTGTTCACTGTTGTACACCAGTAACACTTGTAGTAATGATATTCCCAGTAATTTAATATAACCATATAACAAATCAAGAGTGCCCTACTTTCTAAAACTGCTATGAAAGAGACTAGTTTACATACTATCTTCAGAAATAAGAAATGCAGCATTTAAAACATTTGGAAATCCTTCTTCTATACTGGATGTAATTAATGGTGCACATAACTAAACTTTCATTCTAGAAAAAAATATTCCAGGTAAAAAACAAAACAAAACAAAACAAAAAACAACCAACCAACCAGGTCGATATTCTCTATGATGACCTTGGAATCCTATCATAGTTAAAACTGTTTCTACAAATCGACACCAGCTGAGTCTATACGTAGATATATTTAACAAACACTGCAATGAAATGTACCAGAAATATATAATCAAAACTATCTTCCGTCCTAGCATTCATTGTAACATCCAGAAGTCACATAAAAACAGAATAAACCCTTTCCAAAATTTGAACAACTAATATTCCTGGGTCTACTGAGATGTCCTACTAGTTCTTGACTCCCACTAAATATTGACTTCTACTCTGTTATCAACTTTAACAGTCTAATTATGAACATTTTATGATGCAATAAAACAATTCAAGATTAAAGCACTTAGACCTTATTGAAACACTACACTTTCATTAAGTTAATGTGCTTTGCTGACTTCTCAGTTAACCTAAAAACGTTGCACATATTTTATAATGTTTCCTCCTCTACTGAATCAGAAATTCCAAAGAGAGCCAAAGATTAAGAGAGTGGTACCAAACCTCCCAACTACATTCTAGGGAAGGCTTCTTTTCTGATCTTGTACTAGCTGCTGCTTCAAACAAGCAGTTAAGACTGCAGGTGTGTGAACAGAAAAGGGAGAGGGTAAATCTGGCTAAAATGATGACAAAAGATCTAGGAAAGCTTCAGGAGTGGAGCATGTGGAATGAGCCTATGTAAATATGTACCTCAGTTAGGCATCATGGGGTGCCTGTGACATGCGTGCAGTGAGTATCTGATATGACAGAAAGAGACATAAGCCCTAATGAAATCTGTAAATAAGGTAATGGAAGTGATTAACAGAGTCCAACAGATCTGTTAACCTTCTCAGTCTTTTCAGACACCACATGGCCTGCACATTCTGCATCAGTCTCTAGAGCTCATTTTCCATCTCATTCTCACTCTCACTTTGAGAGTTCACACTACTGCATTCCTGCAAGAGCATATCTTGGTCCTCAGTGGAGTACATGAAGATCTTCGTGGCTCAGTGTATGAACTCTGTACTAAGAGCTCACAGTCACCCTTGTTTCTTACTGGAAATTTTCAGCCTCTGTTCTGATACATAAACATTCAAATAGTTTACAAAGTAATTCTCTTCATCACTGAAAAGATATTTAACCAGTTTTAACTAGAAAAAGATTAACTAGCCATGATCTGTTTAGCTTACAAAAGAGGCAATTAATTGATGATACAATAAACATATAATTTCATCATTACCTGGAGCAGATTTTTCTCATTGCTAGACACACAGTATTTTTATGCTAGCTTTTGTACTACTTTTGTTTTGTTTCATTCACTGGTATCAGTACAGCTTTCTATTTTCCCTTTATCTTCACTATTTCCACTGAATGAATTCATAGATGTTCTTTAAGGTCCCCTCCAACCTAAGCCATTCTGTAATTCGGTGATAGGGCACTAATTGGTCAGAGAGGCAAGGGAAAAGGTGATATTACAATGATATGGAAACAACAGCTGATAGTCTTGGCTATACTCAGAGGGAATTTACGTAAGCACTAGAATGCAGAATAAGATATCACATCTTCGACACCATACATAACCAAAGACAGTACACAGCAGAAATAGAAATTAAATTATACAGGAAAAAGCAATAAAATTAATGACAGTCAGGTAGCAAAGTTTACATGAGGAAAAATAAGGTAGCCTAGGACCCTTCAGTTTTTGAATCCTTTCAGGTTTTGAATCTGGGAATTCATAATTTTACTTGATAGTCTAAAACTTTTGAAATAACCTTCCCTGTGACATTCTTGATTTTGTATAAAAATTGCATTTATTTCCTAATGATCAACAAAAAAAATTCTTTTTCATGCACTGTATGGTTAAATTACACCCTCATTGCCACCATATCCTGTGAACATCAAAAGCAGACACTGTGACTTATCACCAAATATCTACAGTAACAGAAGAGGCTCTGGAGGGGGCGTGGCTCATGCTCATGAAGGGACTGATGCTGATGCAGAGAAAGCTGAACTCACTGCAACACAGAGAGGTCAGAGGGTGGCCTTTAGGCTAGACAAATGCCCACCTGCATCAGCTGACTGCATCAATCAATTCTGTACCTGTTCATCCCAGGCATAATCAAAGGAATGCAAATATCCTCCTGAGCTAGTCAGACTGGCGAGATACAGGTTAACATATGGTTCAGTACAACACAGACTAGAGAAAAATGAACAAATTACAAGATGTACTTTGAAGAGAGCAGAGGCTTGGGGCAGGCCTGAACCCGTGTACTCCCTCCCAGCAGCCACGGACATTCTGCCATTGTATTGCACCTCAGCTATCCTGACACTGTTATACTCTGTTAACTGTACTTGTACTTTGATTTACATGCAATGCTGCAAAACTGCTGAATCAAAATCCCATGTAAGGTCAGATAACGTCAAATAAGAAAATCTGGTATTAGACATCAAACCTTTCACATGCAGAGTATCATAAAGAACCTGGTCAGGGAGAACTGGACTCTTGACTCTGAGGCAGTCCAAAGAGGTTATATCAATTAATGGAAGAAAAAAAAAATCCTTTAAGGACTATTAAACACCATTATTCAGTACAATCTTTCATCTGAAATTGCCTAACCTGCATGTGAAGGGAAATGCTATTTCATTGCCATTCTTTTTCAAGCAATCAGCCAATAAAAGACAAACTGAGCCTTTAGACTGACACAGTCCCATTGTTCTTGCATTGGATGATTTAGAAGGGATAATTCAGAAGTTCTCATGTAGGCTTCACACTCTGGTTGTTTGTTTTTGTTTGGTTTTTTTTTTTATCTTTGGGGGCAAGAGGTGGTGTTGACACTGAAATCTGGCCACTTATTCTCAGTTCTTATAACCTGTATCTAAGTCCATTTCTGATAAAACACAAATCTTACAGCTTGCTTCCCATGACTATTCAGTATATGTACTACGTGCTGTAGGAGATCTCTCAAAAATCTCAGCAGAGTCTGAATGAAATCTCAGATATGATCTTGTTAATACCCTCATTTATTTACATGTTTGTAACATGTTAAAAGACAAAGAAGGAAGAGTTTTACTTTTTCAAACAGATTTTTCTGCTTAGATTGGTCTGGTCATGGTCTCCCAGGTCTTCCCTTTCACTATTAGGTTGAAGTATATGATCTGGAGGTCGGTAGTTCCCCCCGCTCATAGATATCTGTAAAATATGGATGTGATATCTGTCACTCTCCAGTTCCCAGTATAAGAGAAATCTGCACATTCTTTACAGCCTCTCATTCATTTTATTATTGATTTCTCTCAACAGACTTGAATATGTCCCATTTGATTTTTTAGAAGTGTGAGTGGTGTCAGAATCGCTCCAAACACAGTCTTTATTGCCAAAAGGAGGAGGTATATTTTTTCCTAACTTTCAGCATCAGAGAGTCATGCATACAGTTCATTTAGCTGCTTTTCACTGTCTGAAGCTTCTTATATTTTCTATTTTTATACAATTGACACTTCTTACTTTCTTAAATAAAGTTTTCATATGAATTCTCTATGTACAACAATAGCTTTTTAATGCATTCAAATGAATCTCCATTAAGCCAATATGACAACATTAGAAATCCATACCCCACTCCTTTTTTTTTCAATTATTCAGACTAGTTTCACCCCTGGTGCACGCAATGATATAAAAATTACAGCTTTTGTGTCAGAGAATTTTTATACTATCACTGCTGAAAATATATGTAAATGTCAAACACTCTGACATTAGAATAATTATATGTTCGATTAAAAATTGAAATTAAAATGAATAAAAAATAAAACACTTGAACATTAAACTAGGCAGAAAACACCTGAAATTTTACCCTAGTATATGACAGTTAATAAATCAACTATAACAACTGCATATACTCAGAACAATACTATTTGAAAAATAGTATTTTGAACTCATGGGATTGGAAAGCTTAGTGAACAAACTTCTATACTTTCACCCAAAACAAAAAAAGGAAAAGAGAAGTATGAAACAAAATACTTTGTGCATATTTCTATACTCACATCTTCAAGCTAAAGCCTGCCGTAATCAACAAGCAGAACATTGCTTCTATTTGCTATTTCTTTTTCTTTTTTTTTTTTAATCTGTTGTCACTCTGTAATTTATCATGATAAAAGCTTTGATCCCTAGCGTTGAACAGGCATGAATTTCCTAAATGACTGAAACTTATGGGCAAGTGTTCCCTTTTAGAGCTGTATGTAAATGCAATGTTAAATTTTATTTTTGTAATCTCTTTAATCAGAAACAAGGGAATTAGCCAGCTGTTTGGAACTCATGTTAAGATGTAATTAAGCATCTGATTGAATTTCTGTGCATATCAAATAGCAAAGGCTAGTGTTTGCACACAAGACAGATCGCTTTCATTAAAATAAATATCTCCTCACCAAATGACAACAGAATGGGTTTACTCCAATGGTTTGTCTCTGAGATATCCCTCCGCAAGAAAGCACACATCAGAATGGCAAAAAAATGTGCTTTATGTGTCAGTCATACCAACAGGATTCCTTAATGAGTGACACCTAGCTCTCCCTTACATCTGTACTGCATGCTACTGCAATACGCTAAGGAATTGCTTGTCTTGAAGGCTTCACAGAGGAAAAAAATCCACAAATTATCAATTACTCTACTGTGAAAATAAGCTTTTCTGCCACCTGTGCTTGTTTTACTTTATTTATTTATTTGTTTGCGAGGGAGTGTTTCTGTTTATTTTGTTGTTGTTGTTTGTTTGTTTGTTTTTACTTGCTATTGAAAGACATATTAAAAAATATTGCTTCCGAGGTTTATGTGTAAATATACATTTACAGCCAGGAATATTATTGCCTAGTCAAACAAAAGACAAATTTTGACTTTTTCATTGGATTTCAATTAGAGATATTTAGGAAGTTGAAAATGTGTTCTGATTTTTAATACTACAAAATGAAAAGTGCAGTAGTGAGTTTTAAGTTGTAGGATGAATAAATTGTTAGAGAAAACCATTTATTTAAATCATTTCAGCTCAAGAGGAGAGCAGCACCTAGACTATTGCAATCAGCTCTGATTTAGGTCAAAACATCTATATTCCCTCTCTGCTACCTAGGAACAATGAGGCAACAAGGAGCCTAATTAAGGTAGGATAGTTACTCCTTTTGTCTCCTCAGATTCCGGGGGAGGGGAAGTAGGGATTCATCCCAGAACTGTACTGCTTCGTTTCTGAAGGAATAAGCCAAGAGTGATGTTGACTCTTCTAGCAATACTAGAATACTCTTCTAGCCCCACTGCAGTCCCCTCTCCCAAGGACTTTCACTTGACTCTCAAGAGACCATGGAAAACAGCTGACAGAAAAACAGCATCAAATCAGTTTACAGCATCCAGCTGCAGAGCTGACATGCATAGGACACCACCACTCTTAAGATACCAAACTGATGTGCCCACAGTCAATGTTTGGCCTTGTTCAAGACCCACATGGATCCAAGAAATTAATCTGGTTTTGTACAGATCCTTTATATATAAACAAGAGTGTGACCCCAAAAGATTCTAACCCGGACAACTGGACATAGGGAGGGAGAATAAAGAGCTTCTGAGAAATGAGAATGTGTCAGGTAAAAGTACTGAAGAAGTTTCAGTTTTGAGGAGCTGCATCCTTGCTGGACATAAGTACAGTGCACACAACAAATTTCCCAGTTCCTATTATTTCCTTTTGCATGCTAAGCAGAAGGAATATATCACCTGAGAGTTACTATGCAACACAAAACAAGTCCTGCTGGTGCCATTGTCTGATAACCCAGAGGAAAGAAGCATCACAATGCAAATACATGTGCAATTTGGGTGTACTATCCTGTTTTCTGACCAAGGTACTTTAAGAAAAAAATCTATATGAGCACTGACAAAGAACATTTTGTCCACTCCAACATTCTACATGATAGAGCACAAGCAGCAAACAGCATTTACTGTGACAATAAACCTCTGAGGCAAAATATCTGGCTGTATATCTATGTTCTCTGAATACCAGTGTTTGACCCAAAATACTTTTCTGCCAAAACAAAACAAAGGCACCTTACACCCAACATTAACCCTACACCGTTAACATTACACCTTTTTCTAACCAAAATATCAATGAACTAAATGCTAATAATAATACCATCATAGGAGAGATGATTCTCTAGACAAAGAGTGAAAACAATATACACTATAGAAAGAAGACTACTTGTTCTCTCTGTATTGAAATCAGATGTTCTGTGATTTTAGTTTAGTGACAGCACCAGAAAGTTTCCTTTAGTAAATAAATATCTTCTCACCCTTTAGTACTTTTTCATATTTTATAGAGCTGTCAGTATCATCAATTAAATAATTCTCGTCCTTCAGAATGCAGCATTAGAATACAGAATACAGTGTCTTTGCTGCTATGACACACCTTTTAGTAATGAATATGGCCAATGGCACAATCCATCTGTACTGGCAGATGTAAATACACTTATTTACTCATACATGTGCACACATACAAATGTATATATTCAGATGTATATAAAAGAAACATCTCAAAATTGGTTACCAAATGTAGTCATTAGCAAGTACAGCCAAGTATTAGCTAAGGTTGACCTGTAATCAGATGCTAGATGGCCTAGCTTCTTCTATTGCTATTTTATGTTACTTGCAAGTCAAGTGTATCTGTCAACTTAATGAGCAGAAACCTTTGCACAGATATTTTGAGACCATGCATGTGAATGATAATGACTTATGAGCATGTGCAGCATGCTCCCACCTACCAAAAGTACCAAGAAAGCACAGCCAATCTAATTTCCTGAAAGAATAAGTTGTACTTTCTTTTAAAAGCAACCACATGATAAGCGTCAGGCCAAAGTTATGACTTGTCATGAGCACATCCTAAAGATGTAAGGATTATGAAGGGACCTTTTGTTTCCATTTTGATGAAAAGAATATAAAAATGTAACACTTACAACTACTTTTACATTGGTATAGATAACCCTAAAGAACACACTGAGAAAAATGAGCCTTTTTTATCACAGAAGACAATGGTATATTCTACACATTCATGAAGAAATTAAAGAAAAATTAGTAGTTGGGATGTTCTACACAAATAGGTCTATTTTTGTGCTGGCATCAGGTGTAAAATAAAAACATATTAAGCTATGTGGGTACTCTCATTCAGCTTTTCTGAAAGTGGAAATACAATAGTGTTACACTAAAACCTTGTACAATGATGAAGCATATAAAGTTATCATTTTCTACTTTCCCAATAGCTTATTACTTCATTAAGCTCTACATAATCAAGGATTCAGATTAAAGTTCAAAAAATCCTCATCTTTTAAAAGACTGCTGGAAATGTATTATTATTTTTTTTAAGTCTAGAAAATACAAAAAAATACTTCACATTACACAGCTAAGCCTCATAACTAGGGAAAATACCAGAATTTATAGTTTGTTTCTACTTGTAATTATACACATTCACTGTCCGCAGCTTTGCTACAACAGCCATTAGTTACAAGGCAAAAAGCTATTCACAGAATCTCGAATAAGTTTCTGCAAAGAGAGAGTTCAGTTTGCAGGTAAATGTGAACCATTATGAATTAAAAAAAACCAGTTTTCTGCCAGCTATGTTTCCCTCGTTATAGGAATTGGAAAGCATGAATAAGGCACCAAGGTAAGAACAGAAAAAGCAGTTCTATGGTTAAGCCTTTGAAAAGAATTGGCCTAGAGTCCTTTCTTGTGTGGTGACAGCTGAGATATCTGAAACAATGATCTCACTGATGACCTCTGTCCATCAGTCAGACTTAGGTGTACACACTGTTACAAAATACCTGATTTCCAAAACTGCTAAGTGCTCACAGCTGCAAAGCGAGTCATTGAGATCTGTGCTGTGAGAGCTGCAAAACCTAAAAAAAACCCCACACCCCAGGTGTCTCCTGCGGAACACACAAAGCAGCTGCTTCTCTGCATTTCAGATCCTCATTTATAAATTAGGATAATAGCATCCTCTTATCCTCCTGCAATTGTGTGGATGTAAGCTCAATAATATTTCTAAATCACTCATGTACTTTTCAAATGAGCAAACAGGAAAATACAATTAGAAAATTAATAGCTGCTTTCAATGCTAAGCAGTAAATTTGGCCTGCATCCATGTAACCAAGAATATTCAAGAAGCACTACCGACTGTTTTAAGCAACCTTCAATTTTTCATGTTCTTACCCACTATAATAGATACTGGTTCCAACTGTGTATTTCAGAAAGAGTACTGATGACACAGTTTGGCACACAGATTTTATGAGTGTACATTTGGGATTCTCTCTTACAGGTAACTAAGTAAAAAATGAATTATACAAATGAGTCTGAAGGAATGATATGAAAGTGTTTCTGCTACAGTGTTATGTGTTTTACATATAAAGAACGTAGACTAATACAACTATTTCAAGAGCACCTGAAGGGTTTTCTTCATCTTTAATTCTAATTATTAAACTCGTCTTCTTATATGCAGTATAATTTAGTGCTGCAATTTACAGACAATATTTACCTGAGTCTAATTGACTAAGCCTAGGTGGAACAAAAATATTTAAATAACGTTGTGCAGTTTTTTTTTTTTTTTTCCCCCTCTATTTAAAATATAAAAGAGATAATGTTATGATCTCATTTTAAAATAAAATTGTGTTTTGCATGCAGCCCTTCCAGGCCCCACCATTTCTCAACTGAAGCGGCAGTGAATGCAAATTAATACAGCAGTGATGATCTTCAACTGAACACTGAATTATATCATTGCCATAAAGAAGTAGAAACTGACATAAAACTCTGTTTTCACATTTTATTGGGCAACGTAGCAAACAATAACAGCTTTCTTCCATCAGCAAATTACATGGCAGTAAACTGGATATACAGTGTCTTCAGCATTGACTTACAAAGACTGACAGTTAAACATCCTACTGCTCAGTGTTGACCGTATACCCTGAAATGCATAAAATGAAAGGAAGACAGGAGCTGAAGAACTGCATCTTTTCCGGAAAGCATCACTCTGAAACATTTGATCTCTGCTATTAAAGGCATGATAAGAATGTCATAAAAAAGTTCCTCCTACGTTTAAGCTGTCACTGAATTGATTAATGATTAAGAAGAGGTGAACAGTTCAAAAGAGTAAGCCTAATACATACCAAGGCATTAGCATTAGCTGAACAAAAACAATCTTGTTTTTATTAGCTAGGTTCAGATTTGATGGGATGAACCATTCACCCAGACACAGTCATAACTCAAAAGAACTATAAGCAACAAAATTGCCTCTTCTACTATGGTATTTTATATACAAGTGATCAAATAATATGGGTCAGATCCTACTTATCGTATTTAAAATTAAAACGCTTCAAAATTGAATACCAACAAAATTATCAAATGAATATATATAATCTACATTCATTCATTAACAAATGAATATATATAATCATTAGATTAGAAGCAGCCTTCTTCCATAATCCTGCAGAGTTTCCCCATTAACTCATTTTAGGAAAACAAAAAATTGAAATAAGGAGTCTTTGTGAAGCTTACTACTGAAACAGGGAATATTTGAAAACTATTTTTCTATACTACCACAGAACTCCTTCTTTCATTTCACAGTTCCCTTGGGTTTTCTGATGCGCAGTTTGCCTCCTGGCATATTTTTGGGAATGAAGGAATGAAACCTTAAGGACAGAATGTACCCACGTCTTTCCCTGTCTCTAACTGAAACATGCGAAATATGCCGGAGCTAATGAATGAATGCTTAAAGAGCATTTAAATGACAATTTAGAAGAATATTTTCAGTTTCTAGGAAGATTTCTAAATCACTCATCATTAACTGCAGTAATTGCATTGATCTCTAGCTGTGAACTAGCAGGGGATATAGGCTGTGGATAAGTATACTGGTAGAGAAAAAAAAAGTACAATTAAATTTAAGAAGGAACATGTTAGGTACTAAACAATAAAACCATATGGTAGTTTTGTATTTTTATCTTATAAAAATCAACAGAAGTACCATCTAACAATTATATTGCTTCAATATTCTCAGAGTAAATTTTGAATTTTTTTGACACACAGTTTATGAAAAAGCCTTTCAAAGCATATTATCTCATAACTCCTTAAAAATTTTCTAAGTTATTACCAGTTCTATGGGAACTATAATTATGTAATAATTAATCATAGAATAAAAGAATGGTTTGGGTTGGAAGAGACCTTTAAGATCATGTAGTTCCAACCTCCCTCTATAGGCAGGGACGCCTCCCTCTAGACCAGGTTGCTCAAAGCCCCATCCAGCCCGGCCTTGAATGCTTCCAGGGAGAGGGCATCCACAACCTCACTGGGCAACCAGTTCCAGTGTCTCACCACCCTCACAGTAAAGAGTTTCTTCCTAATATCTAGTCTAAATCTACCCTCTTCTAGTTTAAAGCCATTCCCCCTCATCCTGTTCAATAATTAATTATTAATATCTGTAGTAATTAATTAGCTTAATGGAGAATGATCAAGACTTATTAGAATGTATCGGAAGTAGGTGAAGTACTCAGGATGTTCTTGTCTCCTAAGACTAGCAAAATGTACCTATTTCCTGATATGAATATAATTATTTGTTTAAAGCAGGAATCATAGGTGTTAATTAGAATCATAATGATTGATACTGTACAAGTATATATAAATCACATACACTTCATGCCCGAAAGCTCTGACGTTCTAACTGGTGATAAACTCAGTGTGTACAAAAGGGGGACCATACATTCTTTAAATATATTTCATTATCAAATGTGAGCTACCATTATCTACTTTCTACTGGTTTCTCACAAATACCATTGCTGAAATAGATTTTGATGCAAACTAATATTAACAAGTGAGCAGTCTCTGTCTATTGTTCTTGGGAAGCTTTTAGAAGTAGAGGTTTCAGTAGGCCTGACTTAGGAGGGAAGAGTATTCATTGTAGTTAATGTGAAACACTTCACTTTGTCAAGACTCTTCATTACAGCTAAGCCTTATAAAAATACAAGTATACTTAAGTTTGAGAACGAGATCAGTCTATTACCCAGGACACACATACAGGTAAGTACCCTGTGATATTTAAGGACATCAAATAAATTTAAATAACCAAGTAATATTAATACACAGAAATTATGCATGAATATCTGAAAGTACTTTAAACATGATTAATGAAGCCTGCTATGAAGATAATTACATTAGGGAACCAGCAGCATTAAACAAAGATAATTCTGCATAAAAGAACAAAATTCATCAAAAACTTTAACAAATGGATAAAGAATTAAATATAAAAATCTTCCTCAATTACAGAGTCTACGGCCCTAGTCCAGCAACTGACTTACTTAGAGCAGAAGTTCAGTTTTATCAAAGCTAACAGACCTCATCAGTCTAAAGATAAGCATCTGCCTAAGGCATTTTCCAGACCAAGTCTATGGATTCTGCACCACTACACTGAAACACGTTTAGCTTGCAATAATTACACATTTAACTAATAATTAAAATATCATCAGACAAAACAAAATGTATTCTACAGAACTTCAGTGAAATGCAGAAGCTTACATTTCTATCACTGTTACATGTAGTGAGATCTGGAAAAAAAATCAGTAAATTAATTAGAACTGATTTCAAATCCCAGAAAGGAGTTGTTGATAAAGTAAACTGAAGTTCCATTTCAAGTAAATTTTGTCTTTTGACAATTGTAATAAAAGCATAAAAGCATATAAACAAAGGTTGAAATCACACCATGACTTGGCTATTGTGGATAGACTCAGTATATGAAAGCTGTGGTTGCAGAGGTCTTCTCTTTTTATAGCAGTCCAGTATCTAGAGTAGGAAACCCCCTACAGATGTGGTAGGAAGAGACATGCACTGGACATGGTCTCAATTCAACTCAATTCAAAACATTAAGGCGAAAGTCTGAAGACTGGAAAGTTGTCCTAACCACCAGAGTAGAAAAGTATACTTCCTTCTTTGCTTTTTTTCCCCTCTCAAGTTTCTGTTTAAGCAATACAGATACCAGGAAACTAATGAGATATGAAGACAGGCAAGAGAGAGAAAGAACTGAGGAATATGCAGTCTTTTCTTTAGAACACAAAATGCCTTTCAAAACATAAGCACTGTCACATGAACTCCAGTGTAGGCATTTTTACTCTGATGCACAGAGGGAGACATCCCAGGATGTCATAGAGATTCTTCTGGTTTGTATGGCATCATATAATTTACACGCATCTGTAATTTAAAATACACTGAAATGTGTTATTCTGTGTTTCATTTCATTAAAAGTGTTTGAACAAACAAAAGTGTTCCATGAAAATGCATAAAACATTACCAGAAACAATATGCATGAAAGAAAGCTGTACATGACTCCTATTAATTTATTTTACTTATAAAAATAATTTCTGGTAGGGTAGGATTAGGCAATGTATTCTTTGTATACACCTATGTACGTGCCCTGCAGGAGAGACAGCATGAGAAGTTCAGTTAAGGTGTTCATCTCAAGTGCAGTTAGTATGTCTCTTCATAGAGACCAAGGAAGGAGTCCTTCCTTTCTACAGTTAGCAGGATAGCATGACAGAGATGACGGCGACACAAAACTTTGAGAAATTACACTTTCAGATTAAAATTCTGGATGCCTGTCCGTGAAATCAGTTACATCACTCCCCCTAGTAACACTGTCAGTGACAACTGTTGAAGTTTTAATTTTCTCAGTTACTTAAGTGGTTAGCAAACTGGATGTGGAACTTGGATGGAGTTGGTAGCCACGATAGGAAATGATGCAATTTGATGTAATCAGAAAATGTCAATTCCTGTTACACAAAAAATGCTTCATAGTATCCAATTCTATTTGATATTCACTGCTGTGAATGCAGTAGGCATTGTTTGCCTACAGAACCAATATTTAATTGATTACCTCAGAAAGTGCTTGTGATACAGTATGACTGGCACTATACTAGTCCTCAGTTAATGAATATTCTGTTATAGTGTAAAAAATTTCCTGCCTACAAAGAGTATGTGGACTCAGCTATGAAATCAAGTAGATATCTATTATTCTTTAGTTTAGTAATTGTAACAAGCCTTTTACTTCACAGTCGAAGCTGTTTCCTTTTCAAGAACAATAAGTGCACATATCATGTTTCAGTAAGTTCTTATTCAGCATCTGTTAAGACTGTAGTATTTATTTCAACAATAAAAGACATTTTTTAAATATAGTGACCATAACTTTCAAATAAAATACACCTTAGTTATTTTGTCTCAGATTCCCCTAATAGGGGTTTAGATTTACTTCTAGCTGATTTAGCTGTAACAGCGGAAAGAAGAAAATATTTTAAAAAAAAACAAATGGAAACCGCACTGTGTGAAGTGCTTCTTTCCTTCCTGTTGTAACTCAGAAACAGACTGCTAGTTCAGCAGGTGTGAAATTCCTGTTTAAATACAAGCTTCTCTAATTTCACAGCTGAATCGCAGAGTTGCCACAGAGTCCCCATTGAGCAAATTTCACATTTGCATGCATTCAAGGTCATTATTGAAGGTGATCAAAATGAGACTCGACACCTCCATTTATTTGTTGTCAGGAAATGGGTCTGAAATTTGCACTGACTCTAATCATTCTGATTCCACGTCTAAGTCAAGGTTATTGCAGTCTTGTCTTGACTTGTCAAAGAAGAATTTCCACTTCTAAAACACTTCCTTTCAATAATTCCTTTCTTTGATCATATTTCAAGCTCAATAACTCTGACACTGATACAACACAACCTGCTTGTATGTTGCTTCATCAATTCATATTATTACTTTTCATCAGATTAAACAAGCATCTTTTCCTTTCCTTAAACATACTTCTGAGCACAACATTCAATGATGCACTTCAACAACTTCAATAGCAAAGACACTGTAAAATAAACGTACTTGCCAGTTTAAAAATATATCCCATTTAAATACCTGTATTTACATATATGTGCATTGTAGGAGAGATTATCTGAAATTAATGTCTCCTATTTTAGAATGTTGGCTCATGTCATCAGAGGCAGATGCTGGTGGTATGGCAGTAGGTGTTGAACCTTCCCACTGATGTTTTTTTTATTTATTTATTTATTTTATTTTTTTTATTTTGTTCCTGTGTGATAGATGGCAGCAGAGGGACAGTCTGACAGAATGGTGTCTGACATGGAAGTGCATATGAAGCAAAGGTGTAACATTGAATTTTGTCATGTGGACAAAGTGGCACCCACTGAAATTCAAAGCCTGCTGAACATTTATGGAGACCAATCAGTGTATGTGAGCACAGTGAGGTGGTGGGCAGTGCATTTCAGCAGTGGTGACAGCGACATGAAAAACCATATTCTGGACAGTCGTGTCACACCACAAAATGAAGACCAACTTAATCAGCTCATCCACACAAATGAAATAATGGTGGTGATTATATTGAAAAATAGCATTTTGTAGATGAAAATTTCTTCAATCATGTAGTGTCATTGTGCTCTACGTCTTGTAATTTCTATTGAAACAAATAGGAGGCATTACTTTCAGAGTGATCAACATACATACATACATAAAACATATGCATAAAATGAACAAATATATAGATGCTAATATTACAAAGGAGAATTTCATATCCAGATAGAAAAGAGACTATGTGCAATGACAGAAATTTGAGCAATGCTTATAGTAGACGCTATAATAAGAATTACAATTACTTGAAGTGTACTGAAAATCTTACAAACTCGTTACTTGTATAAAAAAAGTATACAGATTTATTTGTTTAACTGTGTATTTTTCAGACTTCGACCACGAAGTTAAAACAAGTATCCCATATATCTATTATGAAATGACAGATTAAGTTGGTTCTGCTACCAGACTAATTCATGAAGTCAAGTCACACTAATTCTTGAAGTCCAAATATATTTTCATGGATTAGTTTCCAGGGGTAGATAATCTCTAAAGAGACTAGAGAGGCTACCACCATCAATTGATTTCCTTTCATTCATTAAAAAGGTTTCTGTGGAGCTGAAAAATAAGCAGTGAATTGACGTTCGTGAAATCAATTTCTTTATACTCTTTGCAGACCAAAGATAAATACTTCTAGTAGACTTAGAAGTTGCAGTACATGGCTAACAATACTGTCTGTATAGCATTATATGCCAAAGTTATCAATCAGAATTTGTATAATTTACAGATTGATTTCTTTTCCCTAAGAAAATTAAGTTTAAATGTCACTATAAAGAAGGGTAAGGATGAATATCAATAATCATTTGGTCACTGCATTTATATAAATTGGTTTTCCACTCAGCAATTTGCTGAACTTAATATAGTGTATTATTGTTTTTAAATGTGTCACATTAAGAACTTTTCTAGGTACATATAAATATATAATAACTATAAAATATGACTTTTGCAGTTATGTTTATTCTCATATATTACTATGATTCAGGAAGTACTGCTATACAACGTACAGGATAACTCAAAACTTCATAACAATATTAAATGAACTAAATTAAGCTGCACAAGCAGTTTGCATGAAAATCAAGGAAAGAATACTCATCTCATTACTGAATATTTTACTCACGATCATTTACTGATACTACCTCTGGGAGATATTATCTATGCATCAAGGAAGCGTTCAGTAATACTTGCTTGTAATAGTGGAAACTTTTCATTAGTATAACATAGTTTTAAAAATTGTTTCTAAATAAATGTTTTCACGGTTGTATGAAACTAATCATTTTCATACCCTCACCTTCCTCAGGAAAAAAAAAAAAAAAAAAAAAAGGCTTTATGATATTAAAGTTTAGGCACAATTTCTCCATGTTTTCTGCTTCCAGTCAACTGAAAAGTAAAGATTTGATTCCTTAGCCTTGTTTTACCTCCTCCAAGGCAATTTATTTCTCCTGACTTTCGGGTGCACAAATATTTTGCAGGAAGGCACTTCTGGCTACAAAGGGTAGAAGATACCCCCAGCAATTCTCTGTTCCTTTTCATATGCTAGCACAACATATCACACTGATAGCATATTTTTAGTAACATCTTACTCTAATATAAAAGAGATTAAGTATGATATGATTTCACATAAAACTTACTTAAGTCACTAGCATTGTTGAAAGTTCAACTTTCAAAAGCTCTACACACTCAAGAATTTATAACAACTTCAGAAGATCTGAGATTGCAAACCCCACACAGGCAATAATTGGATTATATTAACATCCAGTTGCATTGCAACTATTAATTATTAATTAAGATATTTTGGAAGTCTTTTTCTACAGTAGAAAGCCTAGTAGAAAGTATAAGAAGGAAAGCAAACATAAGATGTGCAAATCTTAATACGTCTTTAAAAAGACAAGGTATAAACCCGTGGATTGCAAATACTCTAAAATATAAACTCTCATCCTGCATGACTAGAATGAATACTCGCCATGTGAAAATGGTCCTTATTATGTATCTTTCAGGTGTCAGAAACACCAAATGTGGGAATCAGGTGTTGTCGTGGAACTGTGTCAGCAGAGGGTCAGGTGGGGGGTCAGGAAAAGGTTTTTCACCAGAAGGCGGTGGGCATGGCCCCGAGCTGCCAGAGCTCAGGAAGCACTGGGACACTGCTCTCTCTCAGACACAGGGTTTGGCTTGGTGCTATGTGGAGCCAGGGTCTGGGACTCAACAATCCTTACGGGTCCCTTTCAACTTGAAATATTCCCTGATTCTATGTTCTTTGCCTGAAATTTATTTCTGCTTTGTTTGAAGTCAAAAGTGAAATACCTATTGACTTCAGTTGAATAGAACGAAATGCAAAGAGCATGTGTTAATATAAATGCAAAAGGGAATTAGTATGGGAATGTGACATGAACACAATGAGGGGAGAACTCAAAGCAATCTATAGAGTGATCCCTGGAAAGATTAAACTTTTATAATACTGAGATGAAGACTGAGCACTTTAAACTACTGAGGGAGGCTGTGCTTCTGAAAACTATGGAAATTGTTTTAGTGTCTTAATTATAAGATATTTAAGCACGTAGCATCTAATAATTGTTTTGTTTTTCTAGGCATTCGATTTGATAGAAGAAGAAAAGGAAAAATTCAGGTAATTATCAGCAAAGGTATTCTTAGCAAGTTTGTAGTTTAGAAATTTTACTGACAATACATAGTCTGACCAATTTTCTATATATTACTTCCTAGCACCTGAAAAGCAAAAACATTTTGTAACATTGAATTTCTTTCTTTCCTTTCCCTTTTTTTTTTTTTTTTTTTTTTTAACAGTTAAACTCAGAACTTTTCATTTAGCAGAGGAGCTGTTAAAAGAAAAAAAGCTGCACTGTAAGTACACAGGGAGACAGTTTGATATAGGTCTTGTTAAAAATCTTACAGATGGTGGTTCTGCCAAGGTCTGTCTGTCTCCTGCCACCAGGAGGACGCAATGGTCAGTGCCAGTCAGAAAGTGCATTACTGGGGCAAGGACATAATGCTGCTTCCATAATATGTTTTTCCTGTATCCAGCAATTATAAAGTAATGGACTGTCAGAATTAAAATTATCGTTTGGTATGTAATAGCACTTCTTCTTCCATTAACTTGTCCAGTCAGTTAGTGAAATGACATTTTATAGCAAAAATTCTCTCACTCTGTTACATAAAAGAAGAACAAGATGACTCCCTTATGTTGTTGTTGTTTTTTTTTTTTTTTCAACTGCACACCTGTTTCTTCTTAACATTACTGGATGCTTCCAGTTCTTGAACCTGAAAAGCTATTGGGCAATCACTCCAAATTCAGTTTCTCCATTACAGTCATGATGTATAATCTCCATCGTATCTACCTTCATCCATCTATCTTAAGGGCTGAAAGACTAGTCTTTCATACAAACATACCTACCATTTTTCTCTGGAATTCTTCCAGTTTCACTACATGCTTTTGAGAGAGGGGCACTAGAATTCAGACAGAATTCAAAATAATATTACACTAGAGATTTTTACATATGCATGTTATTTGCCTTATTGTATATGCCTTTCCTAATCATTCCTAACATTTGATTTGCCTTTTATTTCTGACTGTTATTGAGCAATGAACTGAAATTTTCATAGAACTATTTATCATAACTCAAAAATCTAATTTATGTGTGATAGTAGTCAGGAATCCATCATTACATATGTAAATTTAGAATTTCCCATTTGCATCAATTCACATTTATCTAAATCACATTTCATCTGCTATTTTGCTGCAGTAGCTTAACATGTAAATATTTTCCTTGGGTTCATCATAATCAGTCTTTGTTTTTCACTACCTTGAAAAAATCTGTGTCATCAGCAAATCCTGTCTACTCATACACAGCCTCTTTTTCAGTGTTAATGAAAATGTTGAGTAACATAGACATGTGACTCTGCTGGCGACCTCCCTCCTCTCTCAAGAACTACCATTTATTCTTACCTTATGGTCCCCGATTGATTTGTCTCTGTGTGGAGGTTAAAACTGTCTTCATTTTTCAGCTTTTTCTCTTTGCCTTCTTTCAGTCTTTTGCAAAATTTTTCAACATCATCATACAATATTCTACAGCATCTCCTGAATGCCTTCTACAGCTGAAATAGGTAACATCTGAATAGACAAAGGAATGTTGATACTCACACAGGGACATAAAACTAACCTAACCCTCAAATAAAAATAAGCTGATTTCATTGTATGTTTTCTCAAAACTAACACGGAAAAGAAAGTGGGGAAAAAAAAAAAATGTATATTTTACGTTCAACAGTTACAAAGGAAATCTCCATTTCAGAAGTAATGATCCCCAAAATGACTGGCACAAGCTGCAATCCATCACTATGTTAAAGAGTTAGAATGCATATTCTGGGAAGAGCCATGGGTTGTGTCAATTCTGATCATCCTTATTTTCCCTCCCTTAATGCCTTGACAACTCCTTATAAAGATTTACATTGGACATCAATCACATTCTATCTGCATGCCTTTAGAAAGTGACTAATTCCAGCTTCAATGCATGTTTATTAAAACAGTTTTAAATAATCTCACAGCAAAACTGAAATGTATGTAAATACATATAAATAAAATGATTGATCCTTTTATAATAATATGTTGATGATATTAATGAGACTTGATATCTATTTGCAGTGAGTGATACAGCAGAAAATAAGGACAATTTTCCTATTCCCCCTTCTTCCTCAAATGATAGAGTGAATGTAGGTAAGGCTAATTAACCCTCCCAGTGTGGTGAGAGAGAGAATCAGAAGGAAAAATGTAGAACTTCTAAGTTGAGATTTATTTACTAAGAGATACACTGGCATATGTATACTAAGACAGAAAAGGAAGAGAGAAATAACAGCAATGATAGTTATACATACATACATATATATATATGTACATACACACACAAAGCAAGTAACGCACAAACAATTTCTCACCACCTACCAACAAATGCCCACCCAATCCTTGAGTAGCGACTGCCCCTCCAGCCAACCCCTCTCTGTTTTATAATTCTTTCACATGTTGTCATGTGGCATTGAATATTGTTTTGGCCTGTTGAGGTCAGCCATACTATTTTTGTCCCTTCCCAGCTCCTTGTGCCTCCCTAGTCCCCTCACTGGCAGGACAGCAAGAGAAGCTGAGAAACTGAAATATCATTGGCTCTACACAGCACTGCTCAGCAACAACTAAAACATCAATGTGGTTATTAACATTTTTTTTTCTCCTAAAGCCAAAACACGGCATTATATCAGACACCATGAAGAAAAACAGCTCTGTCCCAGGTGAAACCAGGACATGCCTGTAAGCAAGTGCATAGGTAGTTAGCAAGGGAATTCGCTTCCTTGCAACACAGTCAATTCAATTAGCATAAATGTAGTGGAATTACACTATGTTATGGGAAGATGTAAAGCTTTATCCTGCTACTTCCATCTACATTCCTTTCATTTGCTCACCTTCCCCACCTCTTCAACTCTATAGCAAGAAGAATCAGGACAAAGGGTGTATTTTAGTTATAGTATTCTATTCTGCAAGCAGAGATCCATAAACCTCTAAACCTGTACAAACCACCCTACTCTCTCTCCATATATTAATTCTAATATTAACACACATATACATGTATATACTAGATATTTATAAATGAGTCAAACTGGGATGATACATACTTATTCTGGTCAGTAAGGTAAACAAAATTTAAAAAAGAAGAACATAAAAACAAACAAAATAAAACCCTCTTCAGTTGGAATGTGAGAATACTTCCTTTTTATTTATCTCTGCACTACTTTTTACCTTCAGCAAATGAAAAGTATACCTTCAAAACCTCTTAAATCCATTGCTTTCTTCAACCCGCTGAGCAGATGCTGGCCTTAGTAACCACATGCATTTCTGTGCATATATGAATAAAATATACTTTGGGTGCCATTTGCTAAGTACATTTTGAAATGTTTTCCTTATTCTGTTGCTATGGACTGCTTTGGTATTTAAAAGTCATTAAAACAGAAAGTACTGAATTAACTGGCATTTGACAGCTCATTTCAAATAATCTGACATCATATATACACATTTCACATCTGAAGAAACATTACCTAACCTGTGTAAGAGAACACACAATGTAGATACATAGTGCAAATATTCACATGAAGATGCAACTTTCTTCTCTGTTCTCTGGTACTTCATAGTATCATGAGGAATAGAATCAGTAGCAACCGTAATACTTACTAAAAATAGGAATTTGAAACTTGAAATAATTACTTGAAGATTAATATTTAAAAATACTTTAAAATGACTTTAACTGGCAACAAAATATACAAGCATCTGACAACATGATGGAAAAGCCATGAAATAAATTTCCTTTCCCATTCATAGACAACCTGAATCTTGTGTGTGAGTGCATTCATTTTTCACTTGAAATCTCCTTTTAGCTTTCTGAAACAAAAGGAAAAGATGAAAGAGCTTATCCCATCCCACCCTATATGTAAGAGTGGCCACAGCAGACAAATTGAAACAGACAGTATTTCTCTCAATTAATTTCACAGCATGAATATAAGAAATAGGATCGTGGCACCTAAGTAGCAAATCTGTATTCTCTAGCATTATTTTAATGGAAAAATAATGTAGATTTAGATAACCCAACATTACACAATATGATCAGCATGCAAACATTATAGACCTTCTTTCAATTTAAAAAAAATGTATATATTGAAGGATTAATCACAAAGATATCATTATCTTTTTGATAAACTACAGTCACACACTGGACTGTGTGTGATCAATGATCATATTTCAATAAGCCATGTAAACATTTTCTGTTTAAACGTTAACGTGTCAGGAAATATACTCAACTGATTTGTTTCACTATTGTAAATGCTATGGAACATTTTCCTGACATGACAGACGGACCTACATGCTGGTATGAAAAGTCAAAGATCCATTTGTGAGGATTCAGGCCCTTCACTATAGTGCACAGTGACAAAATGAGACAATCAGATCAAAATAAAAGAAGTTCTATCTATCTGGATACAAGGACTTTGCTCCCATGAGGATAGCTGATCATCAGAAAAGTTTGCACAGAGTTGTGCAGACTAAGTCCTTGGAGATCTCAAGAACTGATATGACCTTGTAGCTGACCCTGTTTTGAGCAGAAGGGATCTGCCAAGGTTGTTCCAATCTGAGCTGCTCTAAAATAACAGGAAAGTCCATGCTGACTACAAACTTCTTGGACTGGCTCTCACCTGGAACATTATAGGTTTCTTGAAACAAACAACCCAACTCTGCTCTTGGGTGTCCAGAACTGCTGATACACATGCGTACATACACACACAATACATGACACAATTAAAATTTCCTCAGAAGTTTATACTGGTACTGTGCTATGATTTACATTGTGCATATTCTCAAGTACATAAGATTTAACTTGCACAGAAAGACTGCAAATAAATGTATTGTCATCTTACTGCATTTTGATATCTTCCGGGGAAAAAGGTGAATATTAAGGTAACACGAATAATGCAAGAATATCTTTTAGAAGGAGATTTCCTTTCATATGGCAACTTCACACTGAGTCAATACTTACAAATACGCCCCTTTAACCAGAGAAATTAGGTATTATATTAGTCTGTGTAGCGCTATCAGTTATCTGACTGAAAAAAATGTGCCAGGACAGTATTAACAGGAATCATAGTGGAATTCACGGACTCATTCTGAATCTTCAGACTGGCAATAAAGCACATTTTCAAAACAACTATATAGATTCTATATTGGTGAACATTTTATAAATAGATATATAAGAGTAATTGATAGTATGTTCTCACATTTGTACAGATTTTCTTTCCATACCAAAGTCTTTCCTACTTTTAGCTTGAGAGATTACTAGTAATAATAACCATTCATTGTCTCGCTTCCTCTTGAGCTTATCTTTTGGTTTTGGTTTTATAATAGTTCTAATCCCTACAGAAATTTACACAGTATATCACTTACTCCAAACTCACTCATTAATACAATTATTTCCTGAGGAATCCATTTAGAAATAGTTTATACGTGATCATGTAAGTTTTCTGGCACATTCGTCTGAACGTACAGTTGGCTGAGTTACTTTAGTGTTTTAATGGAGAAGTATTAAAAAGATACAGTGATTTTAGAGGCTTGTGAGAAAACTTCAGTGGCTGTCTGACATGTCTGAACTGTATTTTGTGAGCAAAAAAGTCTCCCTTAGCGGTGTGCTGGAGGTTAATGCATGTCACCAGACATGTCACCACTCAGAGCTGAATCCTTTAGTTAATGTCCCTTTTACCCCATTTTTCTCTTAGAAAGTAGATGTACTATTTATTTCTAGGGCTCCATCTTCTCCTTTTCTCTTGCCTTTGGGCTACAGCTCGAATTCTCATACTGGAGATGTTCATTGTCCTTCAGATTTTCTCTTTGATAGCCAGTGAGCATGTGCCAAAAGTAATGCTATAAGGATATAAACTCTAGGATGTCCATCATTTATTTTCTTCTCTCTTTTGTTGCATTTCTTTAATTAATTTCACAAATGTATTTAGCAAACACTTCTCAGCTGTTTATCTAGCTGCTTCCCCTTTCCTGTTGCTAGCCATCTCCACAATACTTTTATGCTGTGCTCTATCACTGCTAAATTCAGAGAAAAGGACTTCACAGTATGAGCAATCTAGTGTTCCTTTCAACAGAGGCTACATGCAGCACTTGGACACCACTGTTTTGCAAAACATAACACACGAACAAGCTCTGCTCCTCAAAATCCATTCAGCTCATCATAAAAAAAAACAGACATTACTTGATGGCCTTTCTGCAGCTGTATGGCTTCCAGTCTTCAGCAGTTCCATTAACAACACATCAGTAGAAGCAGTACTCAGTACCCCAAAAGTCAAATGGAAAGAAAAAAAAAGAAAAAAGGATTGTATGGGAAAATAGTGATTGATAGATGATGAAATTGGCAGGTTGTCAGGACTGAAAATCATCCATCTTTCTCTTTTCATTATCAGCATATTAACTGGGATTACCACTCCCTTACTGAAATGAGAGTTTGAAATTTGATGACTATATTCTGTAATATAATTTTCAGAAATCAGTAAATAATACAGTATTTCATATCCTTAGGTATGGATACATGCTGCTACAGCAAACTACACTGAATTACATCCTTAACATAGAGGTTATATCAGAACCATATTTGGGCATCAACTCAGATATGTGTAAATTAAACGGGCTTTTTTATTAATAGAGAAAGAATATCATTCATGAAGAAATCTGTGTAATAAACAGTATCAAAGGAAGAGCAATAATAATATGTGTATTTTCATTACGCCTGCAATGCTGGGTGATGACATTGTCTATAATTCACAAAATATGTAAAAATGCAGGAGTAATAAAACACTACCGTCAACATCTTGAGCCATTAATCAGAAACTAAGGTGAATTTATGAGCAGCAATTAATCGTCAAGGATTGTAACCTCCACTGGTCCCACAGTAATACCAAGGATACTTCCATGTCTATTTTTATACTCCAAGAGACACAAAATATTTACAAAAACAAGTACAGAAATATTAGATTTCTAAATTTCAATTCACTTTATTGAGCCTGTGTTTCATAAAATATCACAGGCTTTTGATAATACATATGACAAAATATGAGTAATTGTGAGAAGATTTAAATTTTCTCAATTCTGATTTGGAGTATAGGAGGAAGAGCAAAAAACCAAGCTATCAAGAAATGAAACAATGCTGTAAGATTTTGTTACTTGTAAGATTATGCAAATGCTATCTATAGGTCTCACAAATTAGAGAATTGGGATATGCTTGTAAAGTTGAAATATGAAGGTTTACTTTCATGCCTTTGAAGTGAATAGATCAACATTTTAATTTCAAGCAGCCTGCAAGATGAGGAAGAATACAAAGGAAGTACTTGAATTTAAATTTAAATTTGTTTAATTAAATAGTTTTAAAATAGTTATATTGCTTCTAATTATTATAAAAATCACTTTTTCATAACTTCATTTCTGCTTCTTTAAAAGTCTTTCCCTGGAGCAGCAGTCTAGATCTGGTCAGGCACATTCAATATATATATTTATGTATGCGGCTATATAGGTTTGTTTTAATATTTATTCATTTTTACAATTATTGTTTATTTTTACAATAAGCAATAATTTTACAATTAAAAATATTTTTACTGAAAGCACCAGTGTCATTTTAAGAAATGCAGCACAAAGCCACGTGAACTTAAAAAATTTTGATTTCTTTTATGACTACCATGAAGAAAATTTTGCAAACGCATTAAGTTTAACAGCAAAGACTGATTTTTATCCCTGCAGTGCTCTATTCCCGTTCTCCAATGACAAATCTCTAAAAAGCTACATATCTCACACATACCTAGTGTGCATACTACCTTACACCAGCACTGCTTTTGAGAAAGGCTGACATATTCTGCTCTCCAGTCTGTTTTTCTGAATTCTTCAGTCATCACCTTACTTAGAAAGGTGCCACTGGTTGTGGGGCTGCTTTGTAAAGTAATCATGTTACTCATCGAGTTTAATCCGTAATACAAGTAAATATTTGTACAATCAAAGTTCATGCAGCACATAGGGTAAAAACATGTTAAAATATTAATGCTACTGAGAAACATATAGAAACATATATTTGGAGGAGACACAATGTTGTGGTTGAAGCACTCAAAATACATAAACTTAACCTGAGTAAGTTTTTCTCATTATTTATCATTTTGTTATTGCAGGATTTTATAAAAATGTGCCCAGTGACTTAAAACAGACGTAGATTCCAACTTTCAGACTAAATGGAATATATTTATTTGCTTTATGCAAAACTAGGATATCATACACATTTTTAAAAGAGCAAATTATAAAACTCAACAGTTGGCAAATGACAGGGTAGCAGTTTAATGTAAAACCTCAACTTATTATTCTTTTGCGCATGTAATATAGTAGAGCCTCTTGCATTTCATAAGCTGAATGTTAATCACAATATCTACCTGCAACATTTCATTTTGTTGTCATCCTTAAAACTGTGAACTAATGCTTTATTATTCACAGCAACTCTTGGAAATAAATTACATCCTCTGGTAGTTCTTATGTTGCTCTTATTTATTTATTTGTTTGTTTGTTTGTTTGTTTGTTTATTTATTTATTCTGCAAAAGGGAAGAAAAGTAGGCACAGAAAAGTAGGCACAAAGAGCAATAGTTCTCAATTTAATCACCTCTCTCTAAGACTATTCAAAATTATCCTCCAAAACTTACAGCTCAAAAACCTAGAGGATCTGAGGAGTGTAAATAAGAATTATCTGTACCAGAGCAAGTAATGTAAAGGCTGCTTCATAACTTTGGTACTACTTTGTACATAGCATGCATGTTTCTGTCTCAACAGAAAAGGAGAGAAGACAATTATTAGTTTAGAAAGGGAAGCTGGAGTATTTGCCAAGAAAGCTCTTTAGATGGAAGATCTGTAGATTAGAAAATGGACTTGATAAACTTGATCTAACATCAGACACTCACCAGGTATCATTACTGGTTCCTTCTTTAGTCAAGGCAGAGACATAAAAGTAATCGAGGAATAATTCAACCCAATTTAACCTTGTCTGCAGGGGGGCCCCACCTCAGATACCTCCATTTAACATGCCAGCTGAAATAAACTCAGACCCTTGTAACTACTCTCTAATTTATTTCCTTGTGCTTTACTTGGTTGAGCTTTTATGTGTCCTGAGATTGATTAGCTTTCAGGCACTGTGTCTGGAGTTTAAACTTCAGGCATAACTCTTTTTCCCCTTCTGAGACCAGACACACTCTGGCTCAGCTGCTGAAGCTTGTGACTCATGTTTCAAGATTTTCAGCAGGCTCCTTCCACAGTCCTTTCCAAGAGCACGCTGAAGACTTCCCAAAGGGTTTCAAAATTCCTCATTTCTGACAGCACATTGTCCAAACAATGTAATGAAATATATTACGTTGCCATCGCCTCTCTTACTAATAATTCACAAATACTTCTCTCCATTCTGTGCTAGAGCTACAAGCCTTCTACATACTTTGGCCTTGCTGCCACAATAAGCTGGGAAAAATAATTTTCCTGTAACATATCATCATTAGACCTTTCAAATCTGATGAAGACTGCCCTGCTAAATCTAAACTATTGGACCCTGCACTGCTTCCTCAGTTTGATCATTACTTATGGCAAGCACTGAGAGTCTTCATCCCAGGGCAATAGTTTTCCTGGAAAGAAAACAGGAACATGTGGGCTACTAAACAGCCACGGTATTCTTTGTCTTGATCCTTGACTTGGATAATTGCAAGATGAACATGTGCAAGATAAATAATAGCATATCCATTGTTTAGTCTAGTAGTAGTCCAGTTGACAAAAGAGAATTAGCAGACACCAAGGATGGGATTTCTTCGATCTAAGTTAAATCCAAACTTTTTATTTAGTAAAGGGAGACAACAGGCAACTACAGAGGGCAGTCCCAACAACAGTGCATCTAGGATGCAGCAGCTGTCTCTCCTTATTGAGTATATCACATTCAGACCATAAGCAATCCACTCAAATGTAAGTTTCTAAAACATTAGATAGTTTGATGAAGCTAGTTCAATGAAGAATACCAAGTGTCAGCACAGAGAAAAACGTTCCCTGTTTCACAGAGGTTTGATGGCGCTGGACAGTGGGCTCTTAAACTGTGCCGGAGAATACAGTGACAGAAAGCGTGCTTAATCAGGATTTCCTGTTCTGAGAAGAAATTTGTAAACATTCTTTCTCCTGCTTGCAAATATTTGTGTATTTCTTCAAGTTGTTTGTTTTTGTTTGATTTCTTTTTTTTTTTTTCTTTTTTTTTTTTTTCAAAATAAAACTGTTAGGTTGACATTTCTGAACAGTTACATTCAAAGTTTTACATATGGTAGTTCTGAAACTTGTGGGTATACAACTATCAATCTTTCCTCCCCAAATCCTGTAAACAAAGAAAATCAGACCTATGAAGGAGTAGATATGCTAGACTATAAAGCAGTGTAAGTGAAATTTATACTGCACTATATTAACATTGTCTAAGCACACTGTGCTCTTTAAGTATGTGAACTTCAGAAGTATTAAATATAGTTTTTCCCCTTTACAGTATTATTTCTACCATTATAATAATGGAAAGGAATTGAATCCTATCATCCAAAATACTCACATTTTCCATGAGTTTTGTACACATAAAATGAGACATAGCAGATAGATATAATTTTTAAATAATTTTTTACACGCTAGTAATATTCTGCTGTAATGGGAAAAATTAATTATATCCAATTCTAATGGTGAATGTTCAGAGCTGCTAGAAAATGCGGCCCTGAGAATCAAATTAGGCAATTCATGAAATGAGTTGTGGACCTTTAATGAAGCCTCTTTGCCCAGCACCACTTAAGAAACCACTCGCAGATGCATGGATGGACTCCAGTTCTCTGTAGGTACATAGCATATATAACAGGCAATATAATATCAGCAGGTCTTAATGCTAGCACCCTGGCATAGTCTGGAAGCACAATGCACTCAGTATTGTATTACTGAAATATGATAGAAAAAGAAATTGTCCCATAAGAAGTAAATCTATAAAAACACAATCCTTTATTCTATTATATTCTCCCAACTTGATTCTTCTAGGTATTTGTGAAATCCCCTCTGAAATTCTTTTAGTAATTACTTCCTTTGTCTTCCATTCCCTTTATACACTTCTGCACACCTTTTCCTTTCTTGCTCCTCCTATGTCCTCCCTGCCACCTAGTTAGATCTATCTAAACCAAAATAAAAAGAACACAAAAGACAATACTGTACATGCAAAGATATTTCAAGTATACATACAGAGTAATATTGTACACATTTGCCCATCTTCAAAAGCAGTTTTGACAATATGGACAGCATGAAATTATATATTTTACTAAACATGGTAATATGACATAAATAGACCTTGAGTGTAAATGTTCTCAACTGACACAAAAGATATCCATTCAGTTAAATAATGGTGACAAACTTTTCACAACCTAATCATTTATAATTGTTACTCTGATTTTCTTCCAATACATAATCCATTCTCTGGCATTTCGTTGGCCAATCCTTCTACTGTCCTTCATCATAAGGAATTAGAGTCTCAGAATAAAAGTATGCACACCAGGAACTGAGCATTATGTCCCAAGAGTCATCTTAATATGAAAGTCAGAATAGCAGCTCCTTTTCTATACTTTGCCTTATAGTGTAAGGGAGATGGAAATACATATCCCTATCCCTTCATACTATCCAATCCAGTAAAGTACAAGTAGAACATCATTCTCTGGCGGTAGTGAAGGATGAAATCCAGATTTCCCACACTTATTTTCAGCCTCCTGTTATTTCCGCTCCTACATTAGCAGCCATTCTGCGCCAATCCCTCTGTTCTTTTCCTCTTATTCCTGTTCTTGTCCCACGCTATTTTTCCCCTATCCAGAAATATTTTAAAGACCAAAATGGGAACTAAGATGAAGTCTTCATCAAAATCACTTTACTTTTTAATTTGACATATCAGTTCATGAGCAAGATTTAATGGTGACTACAAGTGCCCTGTGGCCCTTGAATGGAATTTGTTAAATTGTCTCATCAGTATTAAAATATTGCTTATGCTTTGCTATGCACATGAATTATCATCTATTATAATAAAGATTTCATGCAATCAGACTAGAAATAAACAGTTTTACTCTAGATTTTCCTTCAGTTTCAAAAAAATATTACTGCTGTAGTTGTGTACAATATTGTTGCTTCCACTCTTTCTTGACAAGAGGATAGACTAGTCAATTCTAATGATGATAGGATTCTGACAGCTCTTCTGAATTATCAAAGCTGACTGTTCTGCAAATGCTGACCAAGGGATTTCCTTTATTTTTTGCAAGATGACTGTAAAGTGGATTGATTGGACTTTCTCCAGTAATAGAAAGGTTAAATATTTTGAATGAGAGCTCAAAGCCAAACTTGACACTGACAGAATGCCATCGTAAGCTGTGACTGACCTTAAGGCATCCTTTTTCTCGCTGTACTTAATTCCTTTGAAATACTTGATGATTCAGAATTTCCTGCTAAAGCATGCACAACCTTTTCTTCTTATAATGGTTCTGGGGGGTAGGGGGGAAACAAAAAAACCACCACCAAGAAAAAACACCACTGTCTCTATAGTCTTTCAAAAGCCACAGGGGAAAAAAAAACGACAACAAAAAACCCCTGTAATAATGAAATCTTTCTGAAGAATAAAACCACAGAAATTAAATGTCTATTTGAATTGCAAGCTATAAATTTTAAAGATGTCTACAGTAGGATAAAACACCATGAAATCTTGCACAAAAAGCTGCAGTATGAAATAAAGATAGCAGACAGTGAAAGAACAGCAGTTTGCAGTGTAAAGTCAAGTTTCCAGGCTAGCTTTAAGTAAGCTAGCTCAGGTCCCATAAGTAATCTAGCCAAGAGAGTAGAGAGCTCAATTTGGGTAAGCTGTGTGAACACTGGAAAGAAATGAACTTGAAGATGACATTTTGATCACTCTATACACCAAGCCCTTTCAAGGACACAAATTTTGAAAATGATATATTTTAAAGAAATGGAGAATAAACTAGGCAGGAAGGTAGACAGTAATCATCCTTCCTAGTTTTTCTGCATTTTTAGTTTTAACTTAGAACAGTCTGCATTTTTTTGAAATTTTTTAGGACAGAGTCCCATGGGATTCAAGCATCAGTTTTGATCTGTGTATTTAAGACATATCAAAACTACCTTGTTAAAGGCAACTGCTAAAACAACAATAATATAAAGAATCTTTCTCCCCTGCAACAGCTCCAACTTAAAAGTAGAAAGAGAAACCAATATGAGTGGGCATGTCGCCAAACTGCTGACATTTTAGAACAGATGCTAACTTCTTTGTTCAGTGTTGGTTGAAGCTAACCTAAAGCTTACAGAAAAGCCAATCATAAGCATCTGTGATAATAAACAGACAGTAATAGTTTGTAATGTCTAGTAATAAAAGCAAATAATAAAAAAAACGGGAAAGAAACAAGTAGGAACTAGAAAATAATGAATCTGTGTACAAGTTATCAGACAATAAATTAAAGAGGCAACTGAACACATGCAACCAGGCAATAATTTAGATATTATTCAGATCTTATACACTCCAATTCCAAGTGTCCCAGCAGTTCCTCAGCAGAAGACACAGTCATGAATAGGCTTTGGCCTCTCCATTTGGTCCAGTTCTAAATTAGCACAATGCTTAGTCCTGATCTGATAGCCAGACGAAATCCAGCTTATCAACTACCAACTGTAAACAAATCTGCACTTAGAAATGTAACAAGAGGAGATCATGGAAACAGCATCACTGGAGCATCACACTTTTCAAAATCATTTCTGTGTGCTACATGCCAAACCTGCAAAGAAGCTTAAATCTGCAGCAGATTTCAAGAATTAAAATCTACACTTTAATAACATATATGATTAAAAGAAGGAAGATGTGTTTAAACATTGAGTAATTTCAAAGCATGCAAGTGATCAGTCCTGTGTTAGTGTGGTGCCATAGTTTTAGAGAAGGGTTAATAAAATACTTTTTATTGTATGTGACTGGGAGAAGAAAACATTGAGAGCAGCCTTGCAGAGAAGGAGCCGGGGGTCCTGGTGGTTGAAAAGCTGGACATGAGCCAGAAGTGTGCTCTTGCAGCCCAGAAGGCCAATGGTATCCTGGGCTGCATTAAAAAAGGGGTGGCCAGCATGGAGAGGGAGGGGATTGTCCCTCTCTAATCAGCTGTTGTGAGGACCCATCTGGAATACTGCATCCAGGCCTGGGGCCCCCATAACAGTAAAGATGTGGAGCTGTTGGAAGAGATCCAGAGGAGGGCAATGAAGATGGTCACAGGGCTGGAGCACCTCTCCTATGAAGAAAGCTTGAGGGAGTTTGGGTTGCTTAGCTTGGATAAGAGAAGGCTCTAGGGAGACCTCATTGTGGCCTTGAAGAGACTTGAAGAGTGTATAAACAAGAGAGAGACTGACATTTTACACAGTCTGATAGTGATAGGATAAGGGGGAATGGCTTTAAGGTCCCATCCAGCCCAGGCCGTTCTATGACTCTATGATTCTATGAAAATCTTAAATTTTACACCTACACATTTAACTCTGAAGATTCAGATGGATGTACAGAGGACTGGGAACAGTTTAATCATATTTAATAGGGAGTGCAGTAAATAAAAGAAAACCTGAAGGGTATAAATGCAAATAAAAGAGAGGGGGAAGGAAAAAAAAGGTAAACAACAGTGCATCCCTTTGTCAGGTACATTAGTTGCCTAGCTGCCTTTTTATTTTCATATATTAAAAGTGTGACCTTGGAGGTCACATCAGTTGCATGTCAAAATGAAGTAGGCAAAAACTTCAGACATTTATGCTCTAATTTATAAATCAAGTTATAAATAATATAATTAAATTTTATCCATAGGGAAATGTTGGGGAGGAAAAAAAAAAAAAAAAAAGAATAAAAAAGCCTACAGAAGTATAATTAAAGAAATGTCTAAACATAGAAGCTTAACAGTAAATGGCTAACCAGGTGTGCTTCACAGCACTGTTAAAGGGTCTTTTATCTTCATGGTAGCCTGTAAGAATGCCTTAAGCAAAACCCATTTGTAAAGGACAGGTGTTTTTTTGTTTTCATTCAACAGAGTAAATTTGGTTGACTGATTTGGAAGTAATATACACATCATATTTGACATGTTATTTTGACTACCAACATACAATCATCAATGTAGGAAAAATGCTTAAGCTGTTAATAACAAAAATATAAACTTGAAAAATAATAGATTAAGGAACACATAGCAACTAGTCATTTACTCACTGCTGTACTGGTAACATGATAATGTATACTGTATAAATACCATAGATTTTAGTGTCAAACTAACTCAACAGCTGAGGACAAATAAAAGCTTAAAATATGACTTATTTGGTTTCAACAGTTCCTCTATGATTTAAAATTCAGACTAGACAGGAGGAAGGAATTTCCTGTGAATCTTGAGCAAAATTAAGGTGACAGTCCCTGAAAAAGGATTTATTTTTTTTTTCTTATATACAGACACAGGTTTATGTAAACTACTTTTTATCAAGGCAGAAATTGTACAGATATATTTGACACTTATTAAAATATTTAATAAAGCATCCCTAGGCACCATATTACACAGCACTAAAAATAAATTAGCAAGTATAGATAAGCCTGCAGAAACCCCCTGAGTAGTCATAAGTGTGAAAACATCCTTGTAAATTCTTACATTCTTCCACTGATGTGACTGAAATTAATTTTATAATTGACATTAAAGTCATAAAGTTCCTTTGAAGGTCTAACAGATTGATCACCTAAATAAAGATTAGATTCAATAGAGACTATGTCATTTTGTTCTGCACTTTTGTAACTGAAGACTGTTCTCAGGACAATTTATCAATTACGTTAAAAAAAAGAAAAATCACACTTATTTTTGTTTTAATTTATGTAGGACAATTTCTGGTCAAAACTCTATTATCTATGAATACATACATTCTTCATTAGCATTCATGAAATTACAGAATTCAAGAGAATTCATTCTTAGATTATGACACACAAACTCCTGTACAGTAGCCTTGCTACGTGCTTTGGAGTGCCACAGAACTATGTAGACTAGAAAATGTTTTTATGGTAAGTTTATAACGGCTATGAGAGATTTTCAAGACCTGACTATGTCAGTCTGATAAGTTTTGTATTTTTGTCTCTAAGAAAGGAAATTAAAAACAAACAAACAAACAAACAAAAAAAAACCCACACAACATATTTCTC
This sequence comes from Alectoris magna, assembly GCA_030625065.1. NCBI lineage: Eukaryota > Metazoa > Chordata > Aves > Galliformes > Phasianidae > Alectoris > Alectoris magna. The sequence continues at coordinate 100,596,318 of CM060560.1, forward strand.
CTCTAAAGCTTCAAGTAAGTCTATTTGTGAAGAATATCAATAAAAGGTTCAGAATCCACACCACATGTTTACAAAGGCTTAAGCTGAGGCCAATGAAATCCATATCAAAAGTATTTCCTTTTTTCTTAAGAGTCCAATTGACACTGCTGACATTTTTTCTTCTTTATCTTTTTATTTGTTTCAGTAAACATCCTTTCCTTTTGAGATCAGTTTTGGAAAATGTTCCTTTACTGCATGAAAAACAAGTAGACTATCATCTCTGTGCTTTGAAAATAATTGTAGATAATGGCTTCTAGGGGAAAAAAAGAAAGGAAAAAAAAAAAAAAAAAAAAAAAGGAAATGTCTCTGTGGTCACATCCTGAAAAAGTAAGAAAGGGAAACAAATAACAGTGCCCCCTTGTTACATATGCACAGAAACTGCTTATAAAATGGTCTACCTGCAGGCACAATAAGAGCAGCTGTAGCATGTAACCTCTATCAGTCATAATCTAGAACAGTGCCACTTTCTATTAACCAAGCAATAGAGGAACTAAAATTACTTATACTGGTCTATGCAAGTCACTCAGTTTGCTCCAGTGCATTTTGATGACTTAATTAGGAAGATGGTGCAGCACATGTGCTCTACTAGCCAGGTTCATCACAGAGGTCACATCATCAAAGCAGAATAGTTGCATGATGTACAGCTAGATTAAGAATATGGATCTCTTCCTTAAGTGTCTTGCAGCTTACTCTGCCTCTTTTTTTATCTCCATATAGTCAGATAATTAAATAAAGCATATTGCTTTATTTATTTCTTTTTAAACGCTACTAAAGGATCCATTAATTGAAGTACAGCTGGCAATCTTTTTATTTATTAAGACCTCAGCGTACACAGTGACAATCTCTGGAAGGCAAGGCATGTGCCGGATTTCTTTTCCCACTTCAGCATTTGCCCTCTTTCAAGGCATGACGTTTCTACTGGTAAAAATTCCAAACCTTTGCCTATCTTCCCAACCCCCTGGAAAAAAAAAAAAAAAAAAAAAAAAAAAAAGACAAAAAAACCTGACACCATAAAGCATAGGAATGTGAAATAATCCGAGAATTCAATTAATGGATGCTGTGATTTAAGAACATATCTTTCAAATATTTTGCAAAGATGACATATTAACCTGCACTTCAAAGGACACTACCTGAGATGTCTTTTCAGTCAGTTATCAACTGATAAATGCATGTTGTTGTTTATATTTACAAATGTTTATACATATGCATAGGAATACACAGTAGCCAGATTAGATGATTTCAGCTGTACTGCTTCCCCTCCACAAAAGGTTACAGTATGGACCATGCTCCTACACAAAGAAAACTTGACTTTCTGAGAGCACAAATGATTAATGGATCCAAATTAATCCAAATTAATGGATGCTGTGATTTAAGAACATATCTTTCAAATATTTTGCAAAGATGACATATTAACCTGCACTTCAAAGGACACTACCTGAGATGTCTTTTCAGTCAGTTATCAACTGATAAATGCATGTTGTTGTTTATATTTACAAATGTTTATACATATGCATAGGAATACACAGTAGCCAGATTAGATGATTTCAGCTGTACTGCTTCCCCTCCACAAAAGGTTACAGTATGGACCATGCTCCTACACAAAGAAAACTTGACTTTCTGAGAGCACAAATGAAAAGAAAAAAAAGAAAAAAAAAAAGAAGAAAAAAAGAGAGGAAAACTGTTATTTGTCTATCTCCTGAAATATTTTTGCTGTAAGATTTGTCTATGTAAAGGCTAAACAAAAGCCATGTATTTTATCTTTTGTTTTTTAAATCTGAGTTTTGTCTGCTTCAAGTTAATTGGATACAAATGACAGAAACACATCTTTCCACAAGATCCTTAGCTTCTATGAGGCCTAACCTGTCTGACTACTTTCTCTGAATTTGATCACTGTCTATAAACTTTGTGGCATGTATAAAAGAACGTAATACATTATCATCCCTTGCTATGCATCACTTACAGATGCATTTATCAAAGTTACAGCAAAGTAGAATCACAAAGATGTAATTTATAGTCAATACTGATATATATTAAAGCCTGTGCAAATAAAATGAGAGAATGTGCACCAAAATAAAGTATTTCTTGCCTCTAGTTTGTCAACAGATCCTTTCAGTGGTGGAAGGTATATGACAGTAAGTTAAGACCATGATACAAATCTGTGGTCCCAGTGAGTAAGCTGAATTTGAGCTGGCAGCATGCCCTTGCTGCCAACCACTAAAGCATCCCAACAATCTGGGATGCTTTAGTGAGAGCAAAATCAGCAGGTCAAGGGGTGATTTGCTTTATGCAGCTATCATTAGTGAGTCTGCACATGGAAGAATGAATCCATTCTTGAACCATTTGCTCCGAGAGAGAAATAGAAAAATGGGGAAGAATCCCCATGAGCCCCTAAGATGGTCAGAGGCTGAGGCATATGGAAAAACAGGGAGAGGTTAAGGAAGCTGGGTTGGTTTAGCATACAGATCTTTGAGAGAGGAGTCTAATTACAAACTTCAGCTACAGAAAATCTTGTGGAAGTGTGAGCCAGCCAGACTTGTACAGTGAAGGACAAGAAGCAAAAGTCACAAACTGCAATACTAGAAGTTTCAACTCACTCTAAGGAGGGAAGAAAAATACACCAAAGTGCCCCAAAGAGGTTATGAAATTTCCATCCTAGAAGACACTCAGAACTCAGCTAGACAAGACCTTTTGCAACCTGATTTAACTCAGATGATAGCACTGTTCTGAGCAAAAAATTAGACCAGATGACCCCCAGACATACGTTGAAACCTCAGTTTTTCTGTGATTGTGCCTACTTACTTTCAATCTTATACATATGTCTTTAATCAGAAGTAGCTCGATGTTATCTTCATTTTGTCTCATATTCAACTAAAGCATAAGAGGAATTTATATGGAAATTGGAGACTCATATGTAAAACTCTGATCATGTGAAATCATGTCCTTCCTACTTTAGAGTTAATATTCATCTGGGACTAAAACACCTCTTCCTGAGAAGGCTCAGATTTACATAAGTTGAGGCTTTGGGCATCTATCGTTTCCGTTATTTCCCCACTGACCTACAAACTAGACTTTCCTGTCCAGGTACTCTGAAATGCTTACTGGCCCACCACAAAGTAATTATGAACATCACTACTTTAAACCAAAAGAGTAATAAAATCAAAAGAAATGCCATCTTTTTAACTATCAGCTCAGCTGCTACATAACTCACTCAGAATGGGTGAAATTTATTCTCAAATATTCCAGATGAAAGAATGCAAATCTATATCCTCTACTCTTTAAAAAGTATCAAGGGAGTACTGGTCATTCTTAATTTCCTTAGCTCAGTGAGTCCTTTACAGTTTCACAAACAGGGGCTTGTACAGAATTTGAATCCATTTTTCTTTGCCTCTGAGGCAGTGTCAAAAGACAGGCAGTAGTTAAATTGTAGATTAAGTGGGGCTGAACATTTCATTTTTTTTTAATATTGCTTTCAGAAAAACCTGCAAAACCGTAAAACTAGGCACATTCTTCAACTGAACTATTCAATACCTTACTCAGATCATTGAGAGATTTATTTTGGATATCTAATCGAAATTTCATTCAGGCACTTTAAAACTATAGGAGAATGAATCTTTATGAAGCAGCAAATGAGGATCTTTCAGTGCTAGGAGCCATCTTTTCATGATGACTTCGCAGGTTGTAGGGAAACCACAATAACACAGAATTTCTTGTTAAAATGTATCTACCACTTATAAACCCAGAGTACCACAATCAGATTATTTTAGCAGTTTGAAAAGCAGGTAACAAAGGACACTGGCAAATCTGTAAGCTGTATTACCTATCCAGAGCACAGATTCTAAAGGAAAGAAAAGTTAATTGATATTTAAAAAGAAAACATGCCAAATAATATCCTTCAAGAGGCTGGACTAAATAGCTACTTATGTTAATAAATTATGATCAACTTGATGAAAGCTCTCAACTACGAATTTTTAGATTCCAAAAATGACATCTTACTCCTTAGCATGGCTTTAAAGGTAGGCAAAAGATACATACTCGAACATTAGAGGCACTGAAAAAATAAAAATTCCATTTATGAATGCTTAATTATGATTAACAACTGTCTCATGTCAAAAGAGACAAACTATGATAGTGAAGGTATTTTCTTCAGTGTTTTATTAGTAATCCAAGAAGTGTTAGGGAAAATAAAGTTTACAATATTCTTGTCTGCTCCACAGGAAGCAAAATCCTGGGCTGGTCCTCTTCAGGATTTCAGCAAGCTCCTATCATTATCAGATAAGGTTGTAGGGTTTTCTGTTTAAAACTTACGCTGGTGAAACATTAGTCTCTACTTTACATTTTGTTGCATATATTTTACATATTATGCTTTGTTATTTATCTCCTAAGGGATACCTATTTTGTGGAGGAAAAAAAATACAGTAAGCATTTAAAAATCAAAATAGGTATCAGAAAAACAATTCATTTTACTTGAAAATTAGGGATAACAGTATAAAATTTACATTTACTCAAGTACTAGGAGATAGAATTTGTAGATGATGGAGGTCTGTCACCTCTACCAAAGTCTCAAAAAAAAACCACCCTAAATTCAAAAGAAGTTTTCTCCTCATCCTCCTCTCTCCAGGAATTCTCATAGAACAATTACATTATTAAATCTACCAGGAGCATTTAAAAAAAAATAAAAGCTGTTATAAGGTTTTACAAGGTTTTCTTTATCCAGGGAACTCTATAAAGCTCAAAGATTGATCAGATCCCATATGTGTGGCATCTATTCCACTGCAGATAGAGGATACTTTCACTTACACAGTACTATTGCCTTGTAAGGACCTGATCACAAGCCCAGCCAGGTCCATGAGAAATACTTCTACTGCTTTTGCTATCAAATGACAAATCTGAAAAGGTTGTGCCCATCTCTATTAATTTAAACTGGAAAAAAACCAACAACAACAAACCAACCAAACAAAAAACAAACAAACAAAGAAACAAAAGCATAGTCCAATGTCCAATTTAAATTATTCAAGACTTTCTCTACCTGTGGGATTTGAAGTTCTTCTTTTGTACATGAGTATTTTTGACAAGGTAGTAAATGCAAACTTTAAAACACTTCAATGACATAAGTGAAAACATGGAGAAAAATGTATGCATCCAAACATAATATAGCATTAGTTAATGCCATGTTTTCTTAGATCAGAGCACTTTAAAATCAACGATCAAGTTATTCAGCTTTTAAATATGCAGAGCAACTGGAAAGAAAATCACATCCTTCCAGATAATGCTCAACTCCTGATTAAATAAAGATGTGCCAAGGCAGAGGTACTTTATGCCTCAGGAGACAGCCATAGTGGAACAGCGAGTGTATTTTATATGTGAATTAGAGGTAAGATGTAATGACATGAGATGAAAGGCTCAGCCACGATTTTAATAAAGGGGGGAGATGGTACTTCCCTGTGGACCCCATATGCAAAAGAGTGAGACTCAACAAGAATATATGAAAAGATTCAGAAAAAAAGGCAATAAATGTTTCAAAGTTATAAGACCATTAAAATTCATCACATTTTACTGAAGTCAAGAATTCTAGTTCAGAGGATAAGCATTAACAAATTTCTGAGAGTTTGTCATCAGTAAGCCAGAACAATTCTTGATGTTGAGAATTTGAGAGCTTGAAACAATAAAACTCCATTTTTAAAGCTTTTTTTTTGGCAAGAGAAAAACTTCTCTAAAAATAATTAATTGAATGATTTTTGAAAGGAATTTTTCTCATTGAAACAATACAATGCAAAACAAAACACATAATATACCAATTAACAGTGCTATGATCTGACACGTTTTAGCTGTTTACTGCTCTAAGCAATCTAAGCAGAAAAAGCTGTTATCTCCTCCTATACTGATATATCTATTCATCTGTATGTTTTTAAGAATACAGCAGAATTCCAAAGAAGCATTATTTCTTCCCCACAAACAAGTGAACAAAAATGTTTTAGATTTTGCACAGATCTATTTCTGTGCAATTGAAAAAAAAAAAAAAAACAAAATTAGGAGAGACAAGCTGTGTAAGAAAAAGTCATGAAAAGAGCAAAAATGAATGGGTTGAACTGCTTTAAGGAAAAACAAACAAAAAAAAACCCAACCCAAAATTCCAACTCCATGGTATATCTGATCATTTGTGATATTCACATTTCTGGCACCCTGCCAGCTAGGCTGAGCACACTGACATCTGGCTAAGCAAAGTAATCTTCTGGTTCAAACACTGGATCTATGATGAAAATTACAAAGCAGGGACAAAATCAAAACAGCGTCTGAGATTTTATTCTAAAACTAATTTGATGGAAAACACAATACAATGCCAACAGCCTTTTCAGTACTGTCTACAAAACTTGGACTAAACTGAAACCAATGCAAGTGGTTGGAGGTAGCTATCATGCAAATACATTTGGATTTGCAGGCGTTCCTTTTAAAAAGAGTGGTAGATGTCTTTCTGACAGGTAAATTGCTTTGAAATGATTTCTGAAGTCTGAGGTCAAACTTTTAAAATGATTATTTTAACTTGCATCTTACTTTATCTTGGAGTCTTTTTGCGTCCCCTACATAATGCATTTGAATCCAACAAAATTAGATAGAAAAAAAAACACAACAAAAAACAATATCAACTCAATTCCTTAATTAACATTCTGTGAGCCACCTTTCATTATAGGTCAAGAAACCTTTGAAGGGAAAATCTTTTCCCTTCTCTTTTCCTTTAGTAGTTTACGTTTAAACTAGTTGTTTTCATAAATATGAAGAACTGTACAGGCAAAAAAAATCTGCATGCACAGTGTATTCAAGTTAGAAATCCAGGTAGTACAGTCTTTACATTACTATTCAGATGAAAAACAAGAAAGAAAAATACCACACTAAAAAATCAGTACGTTACTTTCATATTTTCGTTGTATGTCTACTGGTTCTTCCTACATTTTACTGAAAGACTGTACATTAGCAGTAGCAATCAAAGTTTGTTTTTTCATTGCAAATAGTGAAAATAATTCAGAATGACTCAGAAGATGCTTTTACTGATTTATTCTAAAGAAAGAAAAAAAAAAAAAAAACCACATAGATTTTGTTTCCTGTACTTTGCTTCAACCACAAAACCACTGCATGCTGCAGTTGAATGATACAAGTTACCTATTTTACCACCTCCCCTTTCAAGCTGGACAGCATCTTGCTCTTTTTTAAACACACTTATTACTTTTCTCTCCATGTGAGTAAGACTTTCCATATACGGACACTGGCATGATTACCAATGTGTAGAATTTCACTGAAGATGCAGCATTTCAGCTACTTCCCATTTGCAATGGCCTGCTGTTTTCCTTCTTCAGGAAGGTTCTTTATAGATTTTCTATTCTCTTTGATCTTCAAGTCAGTTTCTGCACTTTGTATTCTTCCCCCTCCAACAGCACTAATCAAAGGAATGTTTTAATAGCCACCTTAATCTTTTCTTACTTTGATTTTCAGGCCACCCCCTTCTTTTTTTCTTTTTCTTTTTTCTTTTTATATATTGCTCCTTATAATCAAGACAAACAATTAATTGCAGCACACACAACACAGCACTTGTTAAATTCTGCATTTTGATGGGAGGAAGACATGCTCGTAAGTTAGTAAACTCATCTCCCCATGCACATGTTAACATATGGAGAGAGAGTTTTATGTATACACATGCACATATTCAAACTGACATCATAAAAATGATTCTTAAAAATATGAACGTTTATGTTTAAATAAAAGGTACCTACCTGGAATAAGCTGACCCAGTAAGTGATGACATCTGGAAAGGCTGCATGCAGCTACTATGACCAAAAAAGGATAATGTTTCCATTTCATGATGCGTCCTTCCTTGCATTACACCAGCTCAGCAGCGCTAACGTAAATGTTACCTGCAATGAGCAATGGAAATAAGAACAGATGAATTAATGATAAATTTAAGTTACTTCCAAATATTTTTACCTAGCATAACTGTGTCAAGTATGCTGGTTTCAATACAGACATAAAAGTAAATAAATATGTCATTTTTTTCCTAACAACTAGAAAGTTATAAATCATAATCAAAAATATATTAAATATCCTTACAGAACAGCCAACCCCTAAAAAGATGTTTTAAAGGTAGACATGAGGAGCTTCAATATATATTTTAAAGTGCTGCACATTATTTGGTTACTACTGAACTAAGGTATCAAGAAATTTAACAAGATAGTTGCTTATGTTTTAAAAATGTGCTTCAGTGGCATTTGGCTTTCTATAAAACCAATGTTAATGTATCTTTCTATTAAGTATGTGTTATTAAGGGATGAAACTTTTCAAGTGACCGGTAGGAAAATTGAATTTTACAGAAAAGAATATTTTGATTAAATGCGACTTTTAGACTCATTTTTCTGACCACAACCGTAGGTTTATAGGTATTCACAACTCCACCACAGTTCAGAAAAAAATTTTTGCACACCCTATTTCTTCTCTTGCATATCAACTATGTTGGCACTCAGTATTTCTTGGCCAGAACTCTCCAAATCCCGTTTATAGTATACCTGTCTGTACACTATCCTTTCCTTTGCAGGTTTCTGATAACATATGTTGTTTTTTAGGTAATCATAAGATTCTAAAAACATCTAAAGTTTTTTAGACAAATATCTTTATTTGAATATATACAACCTTAAAATAAATGCAATAGTTTTATTGCTTTGCTTTGTTGCTTTGATAGGGGCCTTTATCTCAAATCAAAATAAAATGCATGACCACAATGACTTATGCATTGTGTAACATCTGGGGCTTCACATCAAGTTCCTGGTGACAAGAGAGATGATATTTCATGTATTTGTCAAGTTACTAGACAACCATAACTGCCTTACCTCAAGTAAAAATTAGAGACCACTGAACACAATTGGAACTGAGAGGTAGGCTGGTGCATGAAGTACTAGTCCAACAAAAAATAACTATGCTGGACCTTGTTAACACCACACTTCCACTTATTTCTCTCTCCTTGTATTTGTTCCCCTTGCAGCTGAGAACACATGCCTCCACAGGGCAGAGTAGAAGGGGAGGATCATTTCCACTGACCTGCTGGCCACACTCTTTTTAATGTACCCCAGCATACCACTCGCCTTCTTGTCCACAAGGGCAAACTGCTGGCTTGTGGTAAACCTGTTCTCTACCAAGACACGCAGGTCCTTCTCTGCAGAGTTTCTCCCCAGCAGGTCAGCGCAAAATCTACACTGATGCATTCTGTTATTCCTCCCTAGGTGTAGGACTCTGCACTTGCCCTTGTTGAAACTCATCAGGTTAATCTCTGGCCAACTTACCAGCCTGTTCAGGTCCCACTGAATGGCAGCACAGCCTTCTAGTGTGTAAATCAGTCCTTTTAGCTTTGTATCATCAGCAACCTTGATGAGAGCACACCTTGCTGAGAGTGCATCGTTCACCCAGGTCATTGATGAAGATATTGAGCAAGATTAGCCCCAGTACTGAACCCTGGAGAACACTACTAGTTGCAGGCCTCCATCTAGACTCCATGCTGCTGATCACAAATCTATGACCTCTGCCAGTCAGTCAGTTCTCAGTCCACCTCACTGTCTATTCATCCATCCCACACTTACTAAGCTTCATCACAAGGACGTCAAAATCCTGGCTGAGGTCAAGGTAGACAACATCCAGTGCTCTCCCCTCATGTACCCAACTGGTCATGACATCATAAAAGGCTACCAGATTGTTCAAGCATGATTACCCCATGTGGACTATTTCTGATTGATAACCTTCTTCTCTTCTATTTAGTTGGTGATATCCAGGATAAGATTTCCATCATCTTCCCAGAGACAGAGTTGAGACTGACTGGCTTATAATTACAAGTTCTTCCTTCTTGCTCTTTTTGAAGACTAGGGTGACACTGGCCTTCATCAGTCCCCGAAAATCTCTCCTGTTCTCCAGAACCTTTCAAAGATGATAGAGAGAAACCTGACAACAACTTCTGCCAGCTCTCTCAGTACTCATGGGTGGAAATCATCAGAGCCCATTGATTTGCATATATCGAGTTTGCCTAGACAATATCTGACTAGATCTTCCTTGACCAAGGGGAAGTCTTTCTTTCCTCAGACTCTCTTATTTCAAGGGCCTAGGATTCCCAAGGGACCGTGCTGGCAGTAAAGACTGAAGCAAAGAAGGTGTTTCATAACTCATCCCTCTGTGTCCTCTGTTACCAGGACACTTAATCTCACTCAGCAGCACTTTTTCCTAGTTTTCCTTTTGCCACTGACATACATAAATAACTCTTTCTTGTTATTGATGATTTCCCTCACCAAATTTAAGTGGACCTTAGCCTTCTTTGCTGCAGCCTTGCGTGCCCCAACAGTGTTCCTATATTCCTCTTTAGTGGCCAGACACCTTTTCCATATTCCACAGACTTTCTTCTTCCATTTCAGTTTTTCCATGAGCAACTTGCTCATCCATGAATGTCTTCTGGCACCTTTTCCTGATTTCTTACACTTGGGGATGCACTGATCCTGAACTTGGAATAAGTGGTGCTTGAATGCCAAACAACTCTCTTGAGGCCCCTTACCTTCCAATAATCCAACCCATGAGATGTCTCCAAGCAGGCTGCTGAAGAGGTTGAATTTGGTTCTCCTAAAGTCTGGGGTTGCAATCCTACTTATTGCTTTATTTCTTCCATGTAAGATCCAGAACTATACTATCTATCTCATGGTTGCTGCATCCAAAGATGCCCCCAACATTATGTTCAGCCTCTACTACCATACCACCTACATCTGCCTCAAATGTCATGGGCCATTAATAACAGAAGAAGTATTAATTCCAGAGTAACCCTAGTATTTTTAACTTCTATTCATATTATGCATTGCCATAATACATTTTGACTACAATAATTGAGTTAAATATTCCTGTTCTGCTCTTCAATTAGTCTTTCAGAGACTGAACTACAAAACCAATATTGTAGAACGAGGACTGGCACTAATTAGATGTTGCCACTGACAGAAGGATGCACTAGCCATACAAACTTCAGCTGGCCTGAGACCTTACATAACACCATACTAAATGACTGCAGAATGCAGTCTGCAAATGACACCAGAATGTGCAAGAAAAGGTTAAAGTGCAATGTGTTGTCCATGCTACACAACAAAGATAAACACTGTTTCTTCCATGACATTATAATCATTAAAGAATCAATGGCAAATTAAACTGTACAAACCCAGAGGAGAAAGAAGCACTACTGTAAATTAAGAGAGAGAGTCTAATCAATTATTTTCTACCACTTTCCAAGCATACTGCTATTTATCACTACAGTCAGCACAGCATGCAGCAGCAGAAGTAAAGACATCGAGTCACAACAACAACAAAAAATGCTGGTTCTCTCTCTCCTCCCCTCTACTTTATTTTTTTTAAATCATTTTCCCTCAAAACCACTTAAAATAAACAACAATTTGACTAGAGACTCAGAAATGGTAAGTAAATCATTAAGACTAGATTTTCACAGGATTTTGACTTGAAGAAAAGGACACGAAAGTAAAGCAATCAAGATTTTGACTCATAAAAAATATTTTTTACTATTATATTATTTTTATGAGATTTACAATCTTTGGTAAATATTATACTGAAGAATATAGTTTAATTACAAGATGAATCTGAAGTTTTATATGCTATGTACCCAAAGACCATTCTGGAGTGAACTGACAAAAATTTCCTGAAGATATAAAAAACAGAAACTCTTTCTGAAGCAAAATAAACTACTTTTGAATGCAAGTTACTTTTAAAACTCTTCATTCATTGTTAGGCCTGCTGATATTAGATGGAGCTTCTCAGTCATTCAGTCCTTTTCCTGAGAATTCCATATGTCTATTAGTCAGACTCCAGCTATCTCATCATTTGTGTTTAGACTGACACTACTTTTGAGCTCTCCTCCTCTGCATTATCATCAGTAAAGTTACCTATCATTGAAATTAAGAATTTCACACTACTATTTTAAATACCTTGCCTCTGTTAAAATGAATTTATTTGGAGTTCCTGGAGGATGAGAAGGAAGTAATGTCATAAGTTGTTTCCATTTAGGAGCAAGAATGAAAAAGAGCTGATGAACTAGGGGGAAAAAAAATGGCCATCTCCTTTATTAGTTATAAAGTAAATCAACTCTACTAAGATGAAATCATCTATAAAAAATATAAATCTATTTAAACCAGAGAAGGTAGTAGTATAGAGCACTTGTGGATCTGGATTGTGATCTTTTCATGGACAGTTTCAGTAGACAGCTCCAGGGAACTGGCTTTTGCACCTATTCACAAAGTTTACCTCACTTAATGTTTTACTATAGCAAAACATTCATTTTTTTAAGAAACAATTGCTAGGAATGTTTTTACAATTTATAATACAATATTTGTGCTCATTTTATGCTGTAGAGTTTTGTTTTGCTTCTTTGTTTTGTTTTGCTTTGCTTTTTGTTTTTGTGTTTTTTTTTTAATCCAGTGAGAAAAGCACTGTGTGAAACAAAAATGTACTCTATATTCTCAATTTCCATTTCTAGCCAGGCAAGCAACAAACTCATATAAACAGTCTTATTGAGATTTTTAGTAACTTGATTCTTTGCATGATATATTTACTGCCTAAGCCGTGCCGCAGTAGTTCACTTAGAATAGATCTAAGAAACTGGAAAAAAAAAAAAAAAGTTATGTCCATATTCGTTCACTGAATTCTACTGAGAGGCTGGAACAGAAACCCAAACGTCAGTATCAGCCTGACAAACTGCATAGTATGCGACATAAAATGTAGTGTAAATCCTAAATACCTACTACTGAACTGTTTGCACATGAAAGCCCAGTGTGAAGAGCCAAACATATCACAAAAAAAAAAAACATTTTTCCTCCCACCAGTCTCATAAGTAATCTCTCTACCAGAAGCTCTGCTAATCTGTAATGTTTCCTTCACTTCTCTGGCTAAACAAACTGAGATTAATTTTGAACAATGGACAGTTTTAACAAAGGCATTTCCTCAGAGAGGAGTCCATAAGTGAGACAGCAAGCAATAGGACATGCTTTCTACAAAAGGAATCAATATATTCATCATTCAGCAGATGTGCAATGCAAGGTATGATGCATGACCTGGAATGTGTCAAAAAGCGAGTGTAAAGAGAAAGCAAAATAAATAATAATAATAGTAAAACAAAGACAAAAATATCATCCAAACAAAACAGTGATTTCCAATACTTCTGCGATTTAGAGCCGCTCAAGAAAAGTAACAGTGATCTGTATGCTTCTAGGTTCAGAATTTTGTCCCTCAGCCCCATAATACTGGTCTCTCCCAAGCAAATTAATTTAGGGTGCTTCCTGTTCTTTCTTTTTCTTGACTGCTATGGCTGAAGGAATATAAAGACAATGTCCGAATGTGCAAGAATGGGATTAGGAAAACCTACAAAGACCTGGAGGTTTTTCTGGTGAGGTTTGTAAAGAGCAACAAGAAGGGCTTCCACAAGTACTTAAGCATCAAATGGAAGAGCAGGAAAAGAAGGCCTGCTGCTAAAAGGGGTGACAAGGGATGAAGAAAATGCGCATGTACTCTACGTCTTTCACTTCAATTTTTGTTGGAAAGACTAGCCTTCACAAACTCCAGGCCCCTGAGACTAGAAGGGAAGTTAAGACTAAGGAATACTTGCCCTTTGTAGAAGAGGGTCAGATTAGGGATCATTTAACATGAACACATGTTAGTCCCTGGGACCCGATAGGATTAACATGCGTGAGCCAAAGGAGTTAACCAGCGTCACTGCAAAGCTACTCTTGATTAGCTTTGGAAGGTCATGACAATCAAAAGAAGATTCCTGAGAACTGGAAGACTGCAAAAGTTCCTTATATCTTCAAGATGGAAGACCCAGAGCCAGTCAGACTCACCTCTGGTCTCTGAAAAGGTGATGGATCAAGCTACTCTGGAGACTTGGAGGTCCTGGTGGACAGCAAGTTGAGTCAGAAAGGTGCCTTTGCTGCACAGAAGGCCAAAGTATCTTGGGCTGTTCTGCAAAGAGTGTAACCAGCAGGTCAAGGGAAGTGACCGTTCCCATCTGCTCTACACTAGTGAGGCAAGTGGGTCCAGCACTGGTTCCTAATTGCAAGACTTACACAGACTTGGTGGAGCAAACCCAGTAAAGATGACCAGGAGACTGGAGCATCTGTTGCTTGGGAGGAGGCTGAGAGAAATGGGACTTCTCAGCCTGGGGAGAGAATGCACTGGGGAATCTGATCCATGTGTATAAAGACCTGACTGGAAGGAATGACAAAAGAGGGAGCCAGATTCCACTCAGTGGTACCCAGCAAGAAAACATATTTCTACCATGAGGGTGACTGGACAGTGGAACAAGGTGCCCAGAAACATGTGGAGTCTCCTTGGAGATTATACAAAACCTGACTGGTTGCACACCCTCTCTAACTGACCTTGACCTAAACAGGGCTGGAACAGGCAGTCTCCAGAGGTGTCTTTCAGCCTACTGCGGCACTGTTCAGAAATCACAGCACCAAAATCAACAGACAATATACTGTCTCAGGATGTACTGTAGTAAAATAAAACATAAAATGAGAGAAGAATGAAAATTAGTGACAATATCCTCAGTGCAGACTGCCTAGAAAAGATATCAACATCAAGCAGTCTGGGAGCAGAGACTGACAGAATGGAGCTACTATGCTTGGCATGTGTTTCAGGACTTGATAAAGAAAAACAGGTATACAAACGCTAGGAAAAAATAATTTGTCCTGTGAACAGTCCTCAATGTATGGTCAAAAATGGACAGCTGAAGAGGTTTGTGATGGGAGTTTTGTTTGGAATAACCTCTTGATTCCACAGGTAACCAGAAAATACAGATAAAGCGAAAATACACAATGCAGTGTCCTGTCATCTCAGTAGTTCATATATTCAGGCTGATTATTCCCCTGAAATGCAACAATCAATTTTAACTTGCAAACTATTCTCTTGCACAGACTTGCAGTATTTTATGTTTTGTCCTCTATTTTATATTCAGCTACTCATGGGGGAGATAACTGGTGAGAGACAGCAGTGAATTCATTGGACAAAACTTTCCTCAACTCCTAAAGGTGATTTCATTCGGTTGATGAGCCTTTTTTATTGAAATTGCTGATATAGTAAAAAGCTGTGGTAAGAGAGGGCACATGTGAAGACATTTATATCATCACTGTCAAGAAGCCATAGCAAGACAGAATGATCTTAGCTAAATATTTTACAGTTGAGGATACTGCATGCACACAGGCACTTGTTGGAGAAGCAGAGACAATGTAGTTTTAGATATTCATCTATTAAAATGAGATATTCTCATATCTCATTTTATATTCTCATATATTCTCATCTATTAAAATGTACTTGTTTTCTAGAACCTAGAAGAAAGTGACACTTTTGGCTCTTCTTAGGTGCAGATGACTAGTTTCTATATAATTAAAGATGCCTGACAAAGAAGCAGAACAGCAGTCTCCTGGAGTTTCAACTAACTCAATCCATACAAGTCTAAAATACAATTGCTTTGAAACTTGGACTGCGTAAAGGATTCTATCTTTTAAGTATTTTGCTCTGTTTTAGTGAAATTTCCCTTTTCTGCCTGCAACTCAACAAGCATGAGAGAAAGATGAATTTCTTTCACTTGATTCTGAACTCAAATTACAGGACTGTCAAGCATCAGATGCTCGTCTACAGCTACTCAACAGAAACAAACAAACAAACAAACAATATCTATGACATAAAATCATTGGTATTTCTCTTGTTTCTCAAATCTGGAAAAATCAGAAATCAAAAGTAAAAACGAAGTTTCCCATTAGGAATACTATTTGTGGCTGGCAGGTGGTAAGATGCAGAAAAAGTCATGCAGAAGAAGACAGATATTCTTCTACAATGTCCATAAACTCTTTGTACAAAAATGAAGAGATACAGAAATTAAGTATCTTCTGTTCAAACTTAAATAAGTGTCCTGGTTTCATCTGGAACAGAGTTCGTTTTTCCTTCATTATGTCTGGTATGATGCTATGGTTTGGCTTTAATAGAAAAACAATGTTGATAACACACCGATGTCTTACTTTCTACTGAGCATACTGTCCCACCAGTGTGGGAACTGGGGGCGCACATGGAGCTGGGAGGGGACATAACAAAGACAGCTGACCTGAAATGGACAAAGGGATATTCTGACCACGACTGCATGCAAAAAAAAAAACAACACCTTTAAGAATGGTAGGGAGTTGGCTGGGCAGGCAGTCAATGCTTCGGGACTGGCTGGGCATTGGCCGGCAGGTGGTGAACAATTACTTGTGCATCACGAGTTTTGTCGGTAAATTATTATTACCATTACTATTACCTCTATTCCTTTTCTGTCTTAGTAAATAGTTTTTATCTTAACCCATGAATTCTATTTTTTTTTTTTTTTCCTGACACTTCTCCTCCATCCCACTGAGAAGGTAGGGGTTGAGCAAACAACTGTGTGATGCATAGCTACCTGTTGGGTTAAACCACAATACATTCCTTCCAAGAGGTTTGAACTTGTTAAAAATTAATGGTATCTCTTCAAAATAGTAAGAATATGCTTCTATTTTAATATAAATTTATGTCAAATTCAGTATCAATGGACTCATTCCTGTGTTTTCCATTAGACACATCTTAAGAGCTATTTAAATGTTAAGAAGTTTGTGCTTTTTGAAAATACAATCAAGGAATGATCTAAACAAAACAAGAACTCATATCTTATGCTACAGATGCATTACCTCTTTCTCCCCTCTCTGGCTTGTTAAACCAGCAATCCCAATCTTGACTTCCAAGATTTTTAAAGGACTGTTTGGAAAGACTGGGTATTGTATCTGTTGCATGCTTCCCTAAGTGATATACTGTGTTTTGAAACTGCTTTTCTAGGACTAAATACTTCTCATCTTTTGATCATGAAACCACTTTAAAGTTTCTGAGATCATAGGTAAAAAAAAAAACTCAGGTGAAAAATAGGATTAGTAATGCCTTGATATAGTTTCAACACACCAGTTGTTACATATTTTCTTTAAAAGTAAAACTGAAACTAAGATTAAATCATTTACACATTCCAGTCAATTAATTGAAAGGCTAATAACTACCAAAGAAAAGTTGTGAACCTGCATTTAAAAAAAATTATAATAATATATGAACATCAACAGTATTTCTTAAATAGGGGATATCTGAAGGAGTAAAGCGGTTGTTTGCCAAACGTACTTCCAAATGGAGTCTAGCGGAAAAGAAACAGTGTTTGACAGAAAGAAAATTCAGTGACCAAAAGGTTAAAAAAAATTTCCTTTGACTGCATTTGGACTCCACTGTTATACCTGACATAAAAAAGCAAGGTTTTTTCAAAGGCATTTAGCTTTAAACATTCACAGTACCTTTGAATGTCCTCAGCAGGACCAGAAAAGAGGGATTCAATTTTCAAAGATAATTGTGTCAGATAACTGTCTCATCCCTTTTCAGAAACAATCTGATAAATACCTAATTACCAGCTGAGTGATTTCAGAGCCACACAACTGGGTCTGAGAGAAGGCTACAGGGAATGACAAGGTCCCCTAAAGCCATCAAGAGCAAGAAGCATTTGGCTTGTGAATTACTTCATTTATTAGGCTGGTAAAATGCATAGAACTCCCCAGTGATAACAAAATATTCATAAAATGTTGAAATGATAAACAAAATTAATATTTTACCCATGAAGTGCTTGCTTTCAAATAAAAGAGGACTGAGACAAAACAATTATATTCTAAAATCCATGACAGTAAAGATTCAAGTACTTAAAACTACTCATTTTTGTACACCAACCTTTACTATTATTGGTATGTAATATTGTATAATAACAATAATTTGTGTTGCAATCTTGTGGCTATAAATGAAGGAAACTTCCATGACAGAGCCTTAACTGATTGATAACTAGAAAGAGCTTACAAAGTAAAGTAAATATTCACAAACTACCTCCTGTTTCTTGAAAAAATACTAATACTTAAGAGTATCTTCATTTTTGAATTATTTTCACCATTTAAAACAAAAGAAAACACAGGTATAAAGAGCATCTGAGATTTCAGTGAAGCTTTTGAAAGTTCACACTATAAATGCCAATCTTGTAATCTTTCTGAACTCCTTGTGCTTGGAGAAGTGTTGACCCCCTACAAAACTTCCTAATTGTTAATGGAATGGTGAGCATGAAATATCAACATAATGATGCAGAGTTCAGAGGCACGGATGGGAAACAGATTACGGATAACGCTTCAACGCTATTAAATTGACCAAGTTATGTACTTCTCAGGCTTTACAAAATACATTTACATTGTGGAAAACGCAGCAGATCTGGGGTGGCAATCTCAAAAGTACATGTCTGACCAACCACTACACACAGACTGCAGCAAATTGATTGGAATTTTACAAATACAATGAAATAGGATGGATCTATGCAATTCTGTAAATCTCAGTCATATAATTTAAAAATAAGGACCAAAAAAATTACTGCATATACATAGCAGAGAGGTGAGACCATGCTATTGAGTACACAACGCGGGGACAAAGACTTAAACTAAGATGACTGACTTTACTGTTGAGTGGAACAGTAGCAACTATATAGTCAAGAACAAAAGGGGATCATTTTTAACACCTGTTCCTCTCAGATTCTCACCAACTAAGTGACAGCATTTCTGCAGGCATCATTATCCATCTCACATACAGAAAGAAACTGAAGCTTGCCTAATAGAGCTAACACACTGCTAGCATTTAGGTTCTGTGAGGCAACGTAGCATAGTCAGTGGGGAAAATGAAGTTCTGAGGTTTTGCTGGTCTGCAAATTAAGATTTTAACTCAGATCACAGCTCTGGCATAACCTGTATTGTGAAACTGCTTCAATGTGGAATTAACATTCTCAAATTCCTGAGCAATAGTCACTTAATGCAAGGAAAAGCCCAAACTGCACTTCAGTGCATGAGGAAATCTTTGTGCTCATCCAATCATTGCTTATGCTTCTATCTGTCATCACAGTAAATGCCCCCTCGTAAATTTAATACTGTGACATTAAAAAAAAAAAAAAAAAAAAAAAAAAAAAAAAGGAATACTACACAAAGTCTTAGTGCACAAAGCAAAAGAGAAATGGCTCCCCACCGCAAAGCTCTTGAAAAAACAAGCATGGTCTGCAGTCTCTGGTGGCAAAAATGCTTGCCAGAATTCTTTTCCTCTGGAGGTTCAACTTTGAGAAAAACAGCTTGGCTTTTGGCCTTAATAGGAACTGGAGCAATTAGAAAGGATTTGCAAATCCTGCCCAACTAACAAGCATTCTCAGGCGCAGAAATTTACATCAGAATTCAAAGGATATTCAGCTCTCCATAGAAATGCATTCATCCTTCTGGGGTCACCAGTAAAGGTGAAGCTTAAACAATATAGGGACTTTCAACATTGTCTGCTTCTTGGTTAAACAGACTGGTGTGAAATGCTAACTCCTCGGGGGAAAGGAAGAAGACTCCAGCTTTCATGAAGATACCGCAAGAGTGGCAGAATTCCTTTGAAACTGAGACTGATCTGATAAAGTCGTCATGGTTGTTAATAGCAACCTTACCTCTGCTTCCCTGGATGAGACCTCAGCAATCAGCTGCAGCATGGGGCAGCGAGCGGTAGAGCCATCACTATGGGGGAAAACTGGGGACTGCCTGCACTTTTGGAATGCCGTATCCTGTCTTCATAACAGAGAGCCTAAGAGCTTCTCCCTCTATGTTAGAGAAGTACTATTGCCTTCTAGCTATTGGAACACAGCCAATAGCTTTTTGCTATGTTTCATGCCTAAAGTAGACCCTGCTATCTCACCGTTGCCTTTACCCCACGCGCAAGGAGTTTCATGCGAAGAGAAACACAATGAACCTAAGTCACCTCATTTCTACAGCTCCTGAGATTGCAAGTCCTTGTGCCAAAGGAAAAGATCAGTGTTGCCATGTCCAGCCCTGAGACAAATTCAGAAAGGACAGGCTGTAAGTAGTTCTCTGTCTAATGGCCCATGCACAGCTGAATACCAGCTAAATAGGAAGGAGATGCTGGGCAATGCAAAGGTGGGCCTTACATTGTGTGGCAGAGAATGAATTCCAGATCTCCTCTTCGATCTGGAATTACTTCAAAGAGAAAGTTAAATAGATACAGGACTTGAACCTTTCAGAACTCAAGTCCTTTGAGCTTGGCTACTTCCATGAGGAGAACAGCTCGCAGAGGCAGGGGGCCCACACACTACATTCCAAGTTCTCTTCTGTAAATACTGATGATCTCTCATGATCGTGCTTTATGAAAAGGATTTACTTAGTTCATGTGATAACAAATTATGAAAAACAAATATATTGCTGGCAAGATACAGTGTGATAGGGTCCATGTTCCTACAAGTAGGAGGGAACAGAGAATCTGAGGCAACACCTGAAATCTCACTTTCAATATTTCTATGTAATTGAAATTCCAAATAAAAAACATATCTTGCTAAATTTTTAAAATGCAATTAAAAAAAAAAAAGTTTCTTTTGTCATCTAAACATGAATTTGAAAATGCAGATAAATCCTTTAAAGAGCATCATGCCTCTCCCCACCACCCCTGACCTTGATTCTTTGCTTTTATGTTAATCCACTACAACATATTTTTCCTCAGTTTTGGAACACAAATTAAATTCTGAAGGTGTCTGTTAAAGAGCTAGCAGAAGAACTTAATCTGACAGACCAAACACTTTCAGCCTGGAAAATCTCCCAGGTGATAAGGCTCCAGATAATGATTCCCATCTTTTAACAATAAACTGTTAGCATACATTAGCATGTGAAGTAAAGTAAAATAGAGCATGTGTTTTAAGCTTTGTTTCTAAGTATTACCGTGGAAAAAGAAAGAAATGACAAAGCTCCTAAAAATCTTCTGACCAGAAGTGCACAACAGATAAACGTAATTAAGGTTTTGTTACTCGAACTGAAAAATTCTGATGGAAAACAAAGTAATATCTACATGCATGGCTATATAATGAAAAACACACATCTCACACTAGCACGTTCTGGAGTTTCAGCTACCCAGACTGCAGAGTAAACCAAAGCCTTGCAGCAGTTCTCATTCATGCCAGGAACATTCCTGGTGGAAAAATTCAGCTGAAGCAAAGAAGATTTCTTTCTACCAGTATGTATACCTAACATTCCAAAAATTCCGATTAGCTGGCTGAGATTTTGACAGGTCCCCAGTTTCTACCACAGATCCTCACCCACTTTATTTCTGTCAGATGCATAATCAGATGCTCACACATGTATCACACTCTCTGTAACTGTAACAGACACCAGCTATAAACATATTTTAGAAGTTATGGATGTGCCTGCCACAACCGGTGTGACCTTTCCTAATAGAGGAACTGCTGCATAATCACCCTCAGGTGGGCAAGAAAATAAAACATCATGAATCACCAAATTCAGTCACATCAGCAGGAATTTCAAGATGTGGGCCAAATAACTAAATTGCTAACTCCTAAATCTTAAGAGATCACAGCTTAAATATTCCTGAGTTGGACTGAAGCTGTCAACTGGATTTTTATAGATAGGAACAAGCAATTTCCCTAGTAGTAAACCACGACAGTCAAACTAACTCATCACTGATGAATTCTTAGGAAAAAGAAAGAAAAAAAAAAAAGGCTGAATTCACAGAATAGTATCTTAATAATCACCTGTAGTTTAGCATATTTCGTGTAAGCACTTCTCTCAGTCTTGGATTACTAGAGTAATGACTACCATACAGCCTTGTGCCAGTGTAATTTTTAAAAGGCTGAGTGATTAATGAGAAATGTTTTTGTCTGACTTTCAAGAAAGTTTCTATTTCACAGAATCACTGAATCACCAAGGTTGGAAAAGACCTACAAGATCATCCAGTCCAACCATCCACCTATCAATCACCAATAGTTCTCACTAAACCATGTCCCTCGACACAACATCCAAACATTCCTTGAACACCTCCAGGGTCGGTGACTCCACCACCTCCCTGGGCAGCCCATTCCACTGCCTGACCACTCTATCAGAGAAGTAGTATTTTCTAACGTCCAGCCTGAATCTCCCCTGCCGCAGCTTGTAAGCCATTCCCTCTAGTCCTATCACCAGTTACACAAGAGAAGAGGCCGACTCCCAGCTCACAACAACATCCCTTCAGGTAGTTACAGAGAGCAAGAAGGTCTCCCCTGAGCCTCCTCAAGACTGAACAATCCCAGCTCCTTTAGCTGCTCCTCATAAGGCTCCAGACCCCTCATCAGCTTTGTTACCCTTCTTTGAACACGTTCCAGGGCCTCGATATCTTTCTTGCAGTGAGGGGCCCAAAACTGGACACAGTACTCGAGGCGCAGCCTCACCAGAGCTGAGTACAGAGGGACAATCACTTCCCTGTTAGCAACACTGTTTCTGATGCAAGCCAGGATGCCCCTGGGCACACTGCTGTCTCATGTTCAGCCGAGCATCAATCAATACCCCCAGCTCCATTTCCTCTACACAGTCTTCCAGCCACTCTGCCCCAAGCCTGTAGCACTGCCTGGGGTTGTTGTAGCCAAAGTGCAGGACCCGACATTTGGTCTTGTTGAACCTCATCCCATTGGCTTCAGCCCAGCTATCCAGTTTGTCCAGATCCCTCTGTAGGTCCTTGCTACCCCCAGGCAGATCGTCACTTCCAGCCAACTTGGTGTAATCTGCAAACTTACTGAGGGTGCACTCAATGCCCTCATCCAGGTCATCAATACAGATATTGAAGAGGACAGGCCCCAGCACCGACCCCTGGGGAACACCACTCGTGACTGGTTGCCAGTTGGATTTAGCTCCATTCACCACCACTCTCTGGGCCTAGCCCTCCAGCCAGCTCCTTACCCAGCCAAGAGCGTACCCGTCCAAGCCACAGGCTGCCAGCTTCCGCAGGAGAATACCGTGGGAGACAGTGTCAAAGGCTTTGCTGAAGTCTAGGTAGACCACATCAACAGCCTTTCCCTCATCCACCAGACAGGTCACTAGATCGTAGAAGGAAATCACGTTGGTCAAGCAGGACCTGCCCTTCGTGAACCCATGCTGGCTAGGCCTGATCCCCTGGTTGTCCCACACATGCCACGTGATCTCCCTCAAGACAATCTGCTCCACAATCTTCCCTTACACCGAGGTCAGGCTAACAGGCCTGTAGTTCCCTGGGTCCTCCTTACAACCCGTCTTGTAGATAGAAGTCACATTCGCAAGCCTCCAGTCTTCTGGGACCTCACCAGTCAACAAGGAGTGCTGACAGATGATGGAAAGTGGCTCAGCTATCACCTCTGCCAGCTCCCTCAGCACTCTTGGGTGAATCTCATCTGGCCCCATGGGCTTGTGACAGTCCAGTTGGAGTAGTAGTATTCCATTCTGCTTTGTGAATAAGAGAAATAAACTGGTGATCCTTCTCTAATAAGTCCTATGCTGCCAGAAACAAGAAAGCAGGCAACAATATCATATAACCTCTTTCTCAAATGGAAACAGAAATGAAGGCCATTAGTGGGATTTTAGAAAAAGTTGTGCACTTGCTGGCTTGTGCTGTTGTGCTGTACTGCCACTTTTAGGAGGCAATGCTGCTTTTCTAGGACTACAGAAAAGGCAAACTAAACTTGGTTAAAGATATTTTAAGAAAAGGTCTCAAGATAATTTTTATTCATTTACTCTAGCTCATTTTTAAAAATATTTTCCTTTAATTATTACCTTATTTTTCCCTCCTCTCTTTCCTCCAACCCCACCACCTCCCAAGCTCCTCCTCCTGAAAACCTGGATCCACACAGATGGTTTTTTGCAGCACTAATGCTAAATCCAGTGAGAAGAAAGTAGCAGGTTCATACAGTTAGAATAAATATTTGCTTACATTTTGAGATTATGATTCACCATATAGTCAGATGAACTAATTAGTATTAATGAAGTTCACAACATGCCTCAAAGGCAAATTTCTCACATGCATTAAATTGATTCAGAGCTACTCTCCTCTAGTTCTTTTCCTGTTAGTGAGAAGGAAATAAATTTAAGACCTCACTCATATCTTTGCCAACTCACACCACAAGCCACTTTCCAATCATTTCCTGAAAAAAATAAAAAATAAAAATGTATGTTTAATTTGCTCTGGTATCCTAGATCTCTACTCTGTATTAGCAGACAAAAAATAAATTTGTTAAGTATCACAAAGAGTGTGCTGTATAGAGTACAAAATATCCTTAAACTTTTAAACTGGAGAAAAGTAACAGCTATGCAAGTTTTTCTAGAAAAATGAGTATGCATTGGCATAATCACCTGTGCTCACAGTACAAGACAATCCTGCATAGCAAGCACTAAATTTGAAACCTCGAATTATATATGCTCATGATTAATAAACTGATGTTTAATAAAAATAGAGCTTCTTTGGCATAAATACGCAGCAACTGAAGTAAATGTGTAACAGTTGAAATAACACTGCTTTTCCCTGTTGGGCTGAAGTGATGATGCTATGAGGAACTGTTTCACAGTTCCCCAAGGTGTCTTCTACTTCCAGAAGACGCTGCTCATGCAAAGCTTTCAAACTGCTCAGGCCATGAACTGAAGTGCCAGCAGTTGATAAATCAACATCTCCTTTTCATAAATTGAACACTATCTCTCCCAGCATTTAAAGTTCATCTCTGAAACTGCCACTGATGAGAAAAGAAAGTTAAATTTAAATCATGAAGAAAGAACAGGCCAATGTATGCTGCTTTGCTCTGCAGTTGGCCTTAAAAAGATAGACATTAGGATTCACTCTATCGTGCATTTTGGAAGACAGTGACTTCAGCAGAACACAGGGAAAAGGTTCACCCTTAGATATGTGTAGAAAAGCACTGCATCCTTTATCCAGTAAAATCAGCTTTAAAATATTCCCACAGATAAAACACAATCAAATACAAAATAACATACAACTGACAAGCTGCTGATGTGCTTCAAAGCAATAGATGCTGTTCTGTCACTGCAGGCAAGGAAGACCAACGGAAATAAAAACATAGTGCATGAATAGAAATTTCAGCAGGAAATAAACTCTGTTTTTAAATGGGTAAATTTGCTATTCAGAAAATCAAAATTTCTCTGCCAAAAACTTTCCCTGTTTAAATATTCAGATTCAAGTCTTCAAAAACCAATATTTATGAAACTCAATTTTTAGCAATTTGCTGCACTAATTTTAAATAGCCTTGCTCACATTTACATATAAATGAAGTCAACTACATAATCACATTCCTTAAGCAGTTTATTTACCCTGTACTTGGCAAGCCATGCTTTAGGTTTTCCTTTTTACAGGATATATTATACAGAAAATATGTCTTATCTGAATGTCTGGAATAACCTGTGTTGTACAGTATGTACAACACAACAGATTTAGAACACGGTCAAAAAAGAAAAAAAAAAACAACCAACACAATGAAGTTACAAAACAGTGCAGGAATGACACAATATAGTTTTACTGTTCTTCCATATAGTGCAACCTGTCAGTCTAATCATAAGTCTAAAACACTAAATTCACACATGAAAGTTACTCTGACCTGCTGGGCAAACATTCAGGCAATTTATTTTAATGGATTGCTGTCTCCATTCAAACATAAATCAAACACAGCGTTACAATGATAGAAGGTGCAAGAAACTTCTGGTGTCAGATCTATCTTTCTAGTCATTAAACTTGCAGTAAATGCATGCTTTATTAAAAATATTTAGTCACCATCAATATCTTTTTTGTTGGTTTTTTTTTTTTTTGTTTTTTTGTTGTTTTTTTTTCTAGCATACACCTAATGAAGATACTTACTAAACAGTAAATAAGAAGCTTTACTGACAAGTTCAGATTAACCTTCCTGCTCCTGACCTTTCTGCTACCTCATCTCCTCCCTCAGCTGTCTCTGGGATACCTCACCTAGCTGGCTTACCATTGGCTTAACAGGACCCAAACTGATCTCTCTGTCTTCCCACTCAAGCCCTGCATCACCAGCATTCTCCTTGTCATTCAAGCCTTTAATAAAAACATCATTTTTGTTTCAACTTTCCCTAATCCAGATCACATAAATCTTTCTGTTACACATTAAAGATAATTTTCTTCCTTTTTGTCTGCACAGCTAAATGCTCACTTAAGCTTTTGGTTCTTATTTTGATTCATATATTCTCAAGCTCCATTACATCATATCAGCCATTGCCTTTCAACTCATTCTAAATGCAGTTTCTAGTTTTGTCTTCATTTAGGTTTGACTAGAATGGGTAAAAATTCCAAAAGCATAAAACAGCCTAAAAATCAAAGATCCTTGAATCCATTTAGAATTCTAAGTGGATATGGGTCATTTTTGTAAGCACTCATGCAGCTAAAAATGCAGATTATTATTTGACACATGAACATCTACAAAAGCTTTTCTGACAACAGCACTTCTGAGACTAAGTATCTTGGAAATTAGACAATTTTACACATTCATCCACTCTTGTTATCCTTCTGCAACCCTTCTGTGTTTCATGCACCAATGTCTTCAGATCATTTCTCAACTTTGTCCTTTTTTGTCCGCTCTATGCTCTTGGTATTTTAAATTCAGTTTTTCCCCTGTTAATACCATCCTATACACAGCTTTATCACTTTCTCCCATAAATGTCTAAAAGTACATTTTACTTCATGCCTTTGCAACAAAATATGCTCAGAGAACTGGTCTTCAACAGTACACCTAATTCTAACAAGTAGTTTACTAATGTCAGCTAAGTCTTAAGATGGTCAGTGCTAAGATGATAGTAACAAAGAAAGCAACTGTTTACATACTTGTATGCGTATATAAACTATAAATAATCAACTGAAGCTTCTTACAGAAATGTGGCTATCATATTTTGTGCTTGCCTTTGCTGCTTTGAAGCAACCTCCCATTTTTTTCCCCAGGTTGAGACCAGCTTGCTCTCTTCTGCTGTGCATTTTGCCCCTATGTACCTGTATTCCTTCCTGTACTTCATACACATGGGTTAAGCTGCAGTGTTTTAATCTGTGTGATATAATGAAGAAAAAATGAAAAAGAGGAAAATAGAAACACTCATCACTGATCATCAAGCATATAATACAGCTTTTTATTTGCATCAAAATAAGTAAGAGCATCAAC
The DNA here is from genome assembly GCA_030625065.1 of Alectoris magna. Classification (NCBI taxonomy): domain Eukaryota; kingdom Metazoa; phylum Chordata; class Aves; order Galliformes; family Phasianidae; genus Alectoris; species Alectoris magna. The sequence goes on from CM060560.1 coordinate 100,623,463, forward strand.
ATTATTCAAAGTTTAACATATAGTCACCTTTGGTAAGTCAAAATTCCTTCCTGTCCTCAGAAAAAGTCTGCTCTAGCCAGTAGAGATCTGTACAACATTAGATGTGTTTTTCCTTGAAAAGGAAGGCAATTATTTCTGTCTAACAGCTGTCTCTGTTCGTATGTGAGAGCCTTCCTGAAAGGAGAAATCCAAAACTGCATCACAGTTACTGAAATTCTTACTTCAGAAAACTACATTATGGTTTTCAGCAATTCACTTGGAAGCACTGAGACTCACAAACATAAGAATGAGATATTTGGGGGAAAGGTAAGAAGATAATTTCTGATGAAAATACTAAATTATTTGTTCACATAGAGTTTGTATTTCCTCAGGGGAAGAAAACATAAGTGTGATAGCAGTAGCAAACAGGAAAGCTCCCAGAGCAAGCAAGAAGCCCATGAAGACAACTTCCTCTACAACCTGATAGTGTACCTGAGGCCTCCTCCCAGGCACGCCTTCCACATGGAGCTGGGAGATGTGGAAGAGATGTCAGCAAGGATGTCCTGCCAGTGCATGGAGAAAACCACCTGCTGGTTCCAGAACCAGATGAAAGCAGCTCAGTTGTGTGATTGCTGTCTGAAGTTGCTGCCCTCCCAAGGATCCTGCAAGATCAAGCTGATCACCCCCTCCACGCACACCTTCTCCATTGAGATGATGCTTGGGGTGCATCTTGATGACTCAGAGACCTTCCTGAGCACCGTGTAGGCTGATGCTAGCCTCACCAGAAGCATGGCATGGTCAGAAGAATGTGCTGTGACAGAGATGCAGTTTGTCAGGTAGATAGATAGGCATGCCTGGCACCACAGCTTCTTCCTCAACTGTCTGCAGACCCGCACTCATCTGCTGGTGGGCACAAACCTTTCCTCTCAGGCCTGTAAGATAGCTATGATTTGCCACCTTTTGATCATATCCCCGTCAAGCCTGGCACAAGAGGTATTGCCCCTGTGGTTGAATGAACTCTGTGGCACCTCTGCTGCTGTCTGGAGACTAAACACCTCAAATGCTTCCTCTTAGGTTACAACAGGGTGCTTGAGGACATGGTCTTCTTGCCAGCCTTCTGAACAGCTGGCCCACACAACCCAGAGCAAAAGTGAGCTACCCACACCCAGGTACTGCTCAGGTTAGAGGATTTGTAAGATCAGCTCACAAGAAGGTTGAGCTTAGAAGTGTTCACTGATGTTGGAAGAATCTTCTCACATAGAGCTGTGCTTATGGAACTCACAGCTGGTGGCACATAACCTGCTTCCAGAGGGAAGAAGAGGGCAGGATGCAGGAGAGGGAGGGCCCTGTGCCACATCCTGCTGCAAACAGAAGCAACATCCTCCTTGGGATTTTTTTCCCAGTGCAGCAGCTGAAGATGACAGCAAGTGTACTGCCTTTCACCCTTCCTTCCCCTCCATGGACTGCCATGGCCCAGGTGACTGTTTCACGTAGGACCAGACATTCTCTTTCACAGCTGTGGCTGTGCAGGGACAAAGCAAGTGTGTTTGTGTGTTTGTTGGTGTGGTGTGGTTGCCAAGGGCAGGGTGGAGCACCTGTTCTTCCCAGATACTCCCCAGGCACTGGTGCCCCAGAACTGAGCATACTCTACATGCAGCAGATGATGCTCAACAGGCAAGGCCAGGCTAGATGGAGATTTGAGCAGCCTGATCTAGCTGTAGATGTCCATAGTCATTGCAAGGGAGTTGGACTAGGTGACATTTAAGATCCCTTTCAATTCAAATGATTGTATGATTCCATGACTGCATATTGTCATTCTTTATACCACGGTTTTACAATTAAATTTAGGTCACTTGTTTCTTACAGTGAGATGAGAGTCTTCAGTGGGAACGATAAAGCACAATATATATATATTAAAAATGTAATGTTTGATAGCTTATACAGAAAGCCTATGTAAAAAAAAAGATTAAATCCTGCCATATATACATTTCACTATCTTCCGATAATCTCTACCTAGGATTCTCTTCCCTCACATATTACAGTAAAAGTTTGCTGCCTATGCTTTCCAAGAGTAAATAAATACATTAGAAAATATTAGAGAAAATTTTTGCTATGCACATGGAGCAGAGACAATGCACATGGAGCAGCTGGTTCACCCTGAGTCAGCACTAAAATAAAAACAGTGATTCACAACTGACTCAAGGAACAAAAGGAACTACCACTTGCTCCACAATCAGTTGGTTATGCACTAAGCCAGTGCTTAATGTCACAAGGAATACTGAACTTTTAAGCTATTGGAGAAGCACCTGGCCCCATGTTGTCCCAGAAGGGCAAATGGTAAGGGGAAGAGCAGTCAGCAGTTCACAACCCCCAGCCTAAGTGCTTCCATTTCCAACCCAGGGCACTTTTGAGGAATGCCTCCCTAGGAATGGTGCATCTTAGAGGCTCTGTTAAATAGCAAGTTCTGTCCCTGGACTCCAAATTAACCCTAAACCACTTCTGACGTGAAAATGACAGTAGCAGTTTCCACTCTGTTCAGTGGATTTGACTGCCTGTTCCCACTTCCCTATGTCCCCAACTATCAAGATCAAAGCTTGCAACATTGCAAGTGTTAACGTTTCTTTCCTCGCTTTAAAAAAGAAAGAAAACTGTATCAGCACAAAAATGAAAACACAATCTATTTAGCATTCTCTTCAGTTCTGGTAACTTTGTACTTCATGTAGGTACCCAACAAGTAAACCATTTTCCGTTTATTGTTTTTTGTTTTTTTTTTCACCCATTCTATGATTTAGTCTCAGAAACACTAACAGGAGTAGGCAGCCACGACTACAGAAGAGGAAGCAAGGAAATGCTATCTAATATCTATTAGCAGATAACAACTAAATTATAAGAGATTTGCAATAATAAATCTCTACCTTCTGGATGGGTGGATGAATGTATCATATGTGAAAGAGAACAGCCCAACAAAATAAAACCTCAAAGTGAAAATATTCAAGAGTCTTCACAAGTAGGTTTTATACTTAACGAAATTACTGTAGACGAACTGCATGCTTCCTTCCACAGTTAATAATACATGTTATTTCATCTATGTATTTCATTACAGAGCTACAAACTAGAGAAATATTTAATTATTCTAATCAAAGCACTGGAGTTTTATTTAGTAAACCCCATTACAGCTTCTTTGCTGTTAGAATGTTTTTGTTAAATACTAAATGTGACATCAAAATGTATCCTACCTATACCATAAAACGAACCCTACGTTAGAACTTACATAAATGCATTCCATAAAATTCTTGGAATTTTCTTTAAAAGAGGTACTAAAATGTCTCCCTTTAATTCATTAGCTTTCATTCAACTTTGATTGCTGCTATAAAGTGCTATTTCTTTTTTACGACACCACGATCAGGCTTTTTTGGCTTACCATAAAGGAGCTGAGTATCAATCATTTGTATTATTCTATCATGATCAGTGCTCAGAAGGGAATGCTCAAGTAGTTTTATTAAATCACGCGTTACCTACAGCCTGCAGTTAAAGAAAAACAAACCACTGAATCCAAAGCTCTAGTTATCAAAGAAATATGAATTGCCCTTTTCAATATGTATTATTAAGTATCCTGTATAAAAAGCCTCTAGTACTGAAGCCAAAAACGATTCACATGAGATATGTGTAGGGATGAAGCACTACAAAATTTCTGGCAGAAGTGATAATTCAGCACATTTTCAATGAGGGAATAAAATGGCCAGCACACATATTAATCATTTGATATTATCTTCCATATAACAGTGTGTACTCCTCTCCCTTTAATTGTTGCTAGCTGAAATGTCATTCCAGCCTAGTAGAGACTTGAGGATTAATCTCGTAACAATGTACAACCAGAACTGCTTTGCCAGATGTGAGTATATCACTGACTTGGCCACTACTCTCAAGACTCCACTTGTGCTAAAAGATACAATCAAGAGAAACAGACAGTAGAGGATATTGAAGTGTCTCACACTGCAAGAAGCATTTCCTTGTTTCTTATGAAGGAGTGCTTTGGACCAACAAGCTGTGTTTAGCTTATGTCACAGCAGGATGCGTTTTTCCACAAGAGAGGATACACTATCACTCCTGACAACCTGTTGATAAAGATGGTTCCTCCTACTGGACGTCAGACTTTCTTACACCTCCCCAGAAGTATGGAGAGGACTTTTTGGTTTCCTCCAGTAAGCTTCAGTGAACATAGTGCTCACAACTGCTGTTGGATAACCAGCCCTGGATATTGCTCATTTACTTCATATCATATCATAATGAATAGCGCTATAAAACACTGCCAGCAACAATGCTAGCTTATTTCCACTGGGTCCTGTACTTTGGCTGGAAGTCTGTGGGAATAATTACTCAGGCTTTTCCGTGCATTCCTTGAATGTATGTTTCTGTTAAATTTAATTACCTTCTAACTATCAGAACTAAAATGAAGACACCCAAGTATTCTTCCATACTCAATACATGTTACTGAAGAGACAGAAGGGGTTAAAACCAGGATGTGTTAGGCTGTATCTCTAGACAAATCAAAACAAGATAATTAAATACATTTATCCTCTTTCATGCAAAGAGTTACTGTGCTAACAAATTTATGAAAATGCCAGAAACTTCTCAGTAGAGCAAAATGGCTTATTAGTTGCTTGCATGTTTAAAAGTCTGGAAAAGGATGGAGGAAACAACCTAACTTCAATCCTTGGAGACATGGAAAGAAATTTCTACATTTAATAGAATAATTTTGCCTGGGAATAAGGGTTGGGAAAGAGCCAGTCATGTTGGAAGAGGAGAGAAGCAGCCTAAAGTCATATTACAGAACACTCTTTCCAAAAAGCATCTTATGGGAAAGCCATGGCAATACTCAGCTTGTGTGATATTTTGTTTGACATTACAGGAAGATTTACAACAGTCTTTCCAAGTTTGTAATGGATTATGTGTATCCATACTGCCTTCCCGAACCACTTCAGATCAATTCCTACTTCCCATGTCAGCTGGCTCAGAGCAGCTCAAATCCATACTGCTTTATGTGAGCTCCGCTCAGAGCTGCCCAGTCACATTTACACTACATGGCATTTAGAGGAATCTGTGGCTTGGTAACAATATCAAATACTCACCCATCATCACCTCTAGTACACTTGCATATTATGTACCTGTCACTATTTCACCACCACCAGATTTTGTCTAGACACACCTGTTCCAAATCACATGGTGGCCATGGAGTAAAGATGGTCAGGGGGACAGGTGCCCAGGACAAGAAGAGGAAGTGGAGTGATGCTAATCACAAAGGAGATATGGTGTAGTTGGAGTGTACAGAATCCTTATGTCAGAACTGTGCATATGTTGTCCTATCTTACAGTACATTCCAAATACTGAAAACCACCTCTAAAATATATTATTCTTGTTCTAGACATCCCGAATCAAAGAGGAAAAAAGGTGGAAAAAATGTTCTCTTTCAATAAGGGTTTTCTGGCAACAAAATGAAGGCCTACATACAACAGTTATCTTCTGAGATTTTAAATGTTTTTCATGTGATCTGAGACAAAACTCAAGTCACAAAGACACGCCTTCCCACAGCCTGGAGAAACCAGTTTTTTATTTTTGAACATCAGTGGCTTGCCAGCCCAGCAAGGTCTGGCATCATCCCTGATAATGTTAAGAGGAGTAGTGAGAAAATGGGACAACAGAATCCAGCTCTTACAAGAAATGATGATTATTATTGTTTTAAATGTTATGAGATCACAGCAATTGACCCTAGGAAAAAGAGTTTTGAAAGTTCCCTTGAAAAAGTAAGCCAATTAGGGTTGAAGTTGTCAACACTAAATTATTTGCAGATAGCCACCTTCTTCTATCAGGAATCAATCATTCTTTCCTACCTGTTCTCCCACTTGGGTTTAGAACAGAAAAAAAAAAAAAAAAAAAAGACTTGAACTGAGTCATAAAGATCTGGATCTCACTGTCCCCACAGAAAGTAAAGCCCCATTCACAACTGTTGGAGACATCCTTGTTTTTCTTGGAGAAGTGTGAGACAGATGGTACATATCTCCCTATTCTCTCTCTTAGTTTATACTGCACTAGCCTTGCTCATATGGTACTGGGTAGCAGAAATATGCAAACCTGTCCCTCCTGCCTACTGAATTCTGAAAACTTGACTTGGGATTAAGTTGCAGTCTTTATTTTAGTATCTATTAAATAGAAGAAAATATCAAGGAAAATATCGAGAAGTGAACTTTGAGGTTAGCACAGCTTTCAGTAGGAGCTGGGATTAGCTGCCAAAGACTGATGTTTGCACACACTTCATCTTACATATTTATGTTCCAACTACAGATGTATGAGAAAATCTTTTTTTCCCTCCACCATTTCAGTTCATTAATCCTGATTCTCTGCCTTGTCATCTGATCAAAAAAGAAGACAGTTGGTAGCGTTCACAAAAAAGACAATACCTATATACTACTCATGCTTGAAGAAAGGAAGATCATTTTCCTCAACAGGCATTCTACAGTACAGCATTAAAAAATGTAATGCTGTTGAAGCCATTAATAACACTCCATTTTGCTTTATCAGAACCAGCCTAAAGATTTGGTACTGTAAGTGCTATTCTTAGGTGAACTTGGACTTTATTATGTTAACTTACAGCATTTTAATAGGGATAGTTGGAATTTGAAGTTGAAAATACACATGCTTATTGAAGTAAAACTTGCTGAAATGACTAGGAATTACATGAATATTATTTTGGACTTTCTTATTTTGACTAGCTTAAACGTGCAGTAATAACTTGCTACTTTAGAACTAGGATTAGATCTCCATATTTACACAGAGTTGCTTCTCAGCTCCCAGGAAAATATATAAGGAATATAAAAATTGATTGATATTTGCACAAGTGAGTTGAAAACTAGATGTCTTAACTGGAGGAAAGAGCTTCAACAAAAGGTATGCCATGCTAGGAAACAGTTGTCAGATTGTCTTATCACTTGTCATTTTTCTAAAAATAACTACTACCAAATATAAATTAGTTAGCAATTAGCAGCATCAGTAGTTCTTGCTTTATAGTACTTCTTTTTAATAGTATGTGGTAAGCAGTCCACTAACATCCTTGCATCCATTCGGAATAATTATACATAAAAAGTCATTCACTATGCTGCTGCATAAATCCCAAACACCATCTTCCTGTCTGCTACATTTCTTTTTAATCACATCAAGAATATAAAAATATGTACAGTTTGCTGAATCTCCCTCTTCATCAGTCTGCATTTATACTGCTATCTACGCTTTCATTTGCACATCTTTGTTCCCAGCTTCAATACTAGAGTCTTCCATTAAAGGCAAGCAATCCCGAGTGATTGTTCTCTGGCTCCCCCCACCTCTCTCAATCCCAGACAATACACAATGGACTCATTGCTTCCTTCCATCACCTAGCCTGAATGCCTTAAGCAATGTATCCGTATCTAAGCTTCAGATCTGATTTTCAAGGAGCAAAGGACCTAATTAAATCAACTGGAATAAGAGCTTAATCAATAGCAAGCTATAAACTCCCATCTTTGTTTTATCTGTATGTACATAAATTACAAAAGAAAAGTTCAATGCAGAAAAAGTGATTGAGAGAAGCACTATCCAATCTAGGCAATCCAATGCTTCCATCACATTATGTCCCGAGCTATTAAAAAGAATAGCTTGAATTTTAATCAGAAAATGCAATATTCATTGTAGGCTCTAATTCAGGTAGGTGAAAATGGTATCTTCTTTTTTTTTTTCTTGTTTTCAGCTTTTCTTCTGTCTTCAATTTCTGTTCCTTTACAGACAGACCTTTCCTTCCACTATTCAAAGCAGAAAATTCTTTTCAGTTTAACGTATACGATAGATGGTATTTTTAACTGCATACTACAGTCTCTGCCCTTGCCCACTCCACTTTGAATGAAACATAATAAAACACATTCTTCTCAAATATGCCCTCATTATTCAAAGATTTCACCATTTTTTTTTTTTTTTTAAATACTCTATAAACTGTGCTATCTCAATGAGCTAGAATGAACATAGGCTTTTCTGTGCTCTTTAAAAGTGCTTTGGCAATCCAAAAGGCTCTGATAAGCAGAAGTACCACTTTCATTTCCTCCTTGCATGAAAGATGTTAGGTTTTTTTTGCCTCTATTCACATTGTTCTTGTTGTTCATAAACCATAAGTTGCATTACTATTCCACGAAACTTCAACTTTGCAGGCTTCCATTCTAGACAAGACTGAATCAGTGAGCACCTATTACAGTGCAAAACATTATGTACATATGTTCAACAGTATGTGCCACATGGTACTTCCACCACGTTCTTGGTCCCAAGCAACCTTTTAAAGAGCTTATTTAAAAAAAAGAAATGTCCACCTCACTTAGAGATTAATACAGAAAGCATATATATACTATATATATATATACATATACATATATATATACAATACTGAATCTCCATTCCACTTTGCTGTGCCTACTTTGCTCATTCAAATTTGATTGCAAAGTACAAGATACCCATTCTTCTTCAACCTGATTTCTTCTATCTTGTTGTGCAAAACAAAAAGAGAGGATTTCATAAATAAACTACTCACTGTTATAGGGCTCTTTTAATAAACAAGATGTAAGAATGAAGTATTAAATTGTGTCAGACTGTTACTAAATTGCAATAAAGAGAAGAGAGAATTTAAGGGAATGTTATTATCTGAAGTACATTGTCTCAGAGTTCTGAACCCTGGAGCCATTAGCCCTAAGCCAACAATTTTTCTCAGAGGTAAGCTGCAAAGCAGATCAGAAAGCAGCACAAATGAAACAATGCTCTTCAGACTGGGAGCTATTGAAAAAATGAACCAACGTACATGTGAAACATCTCACTTTGCAAATAAGGGACTGAAATTCTTTTGCTGTTTTGACAAGTTTGAGCTTAAAAATTAAAAAAAAAAAAAAAAAAGTTGCACTGGCAATAAAAATGGGAAAAACAAATTATCAATCATAAAGTTCTAGGACTGTGTAGCATCTTGGGAAGCTTTAATGTTACAGCAAACTGTGATTCCATTATTGGGATATATATCACAAACTGTAATCACATTGGAAGGAAACAAGTGTGCATCCTGAAAATCTAAGAAACAACTGCGTGAGTAAGCAGTTTCAATACTGGGCTTTATTTGTTAATGTCTCATCTTCACATGGAAATGCCTGTAGAATGGAGACTGTATTCTGCTTGCTGATTGTGAACTAATTTTGTTTAGAGTCCTGTTTTCAACTAAAGCCTCGAGACACTAAAATTCTAAGAAATCAATTTGTCAGATATTTAGTGTAGACATATACATGCTTATTTGGTTTGAAAGCTGCAAACATTTTTGAGAAAAAGTACTTATCTCTTCCTTCGATTTGAAGAAAGTAACAGCATGAACCTTCTGAGTATGGGTACCTGAGATAAGTTAACTGAAGTGTTAAAACCAGAAAAAAAGGGTCCTTTAGGAGCAGACGATCCAAAATTCCCATTACACTCAGGAAAAAAAATAAAAATTGAAATGAATATTTTATGATTGTAATTCACAAAATGTCAAAATGGACTATAGCTGGTTACATGCATATAAATGTAGCTGCTAATTTAGACACACAATTAATGAAAAGCACTGTAGCTAAATCAAAACTGGTTTATGCTTACCAATTTCCATCATCTGTTAATGAACTAGCTGCAAGTTTTCTTTTAATGAAGTAAGTTTTTAATGTCTTATGTTAACTACCGCTAAATGACCAGCTTTCTACCACATCTGGCTTCTAATTACACATAAAAAGCAGCTGCTCAGATGTGCTTTATCATTTGACGGAGATGATATTCTTTTCCCTTACAAATATATCAGCACTATGCATCATTTATGTTTTGTAACAGCCAAAACTCTTCAAGATCAGGTTTCTCTGCTCCTAGCAGCTGGACTGGGCTTGCATTAACCTGATGAGCTTTCACAAGATGCACCAAAAAGCAAAATGAATTTATGCTGATGAAAATGAAGCTCCTTCTGGATTGCAAGTCTGATTTGGACAATCACTGAACACTTGTATGGCTGCTGAATTGAAAAGGGTATACAGATGCTGTGCAGTGTTGATAATAAGGCTTGAGGCCTTGGGTCATTAAGAAACTTATAAAGTATGCTAACTTGAAATAAATGAGAAGTTTTATAATAAATCCTAACCCATGTAGTATGTATGATTCCCAAGGTTTGAGGAATGGATAAGAGATGATAACATTCCCATATCCTTCAAGCAGACAAATTTTTCACACAGAGGGTGGTGACACACTGGAACAGGTTGCCCAAAGAGTCTGTGGATGCCCCATCCCTGGAGGCATTCAAGGCGAGGCTGGATGGGGCTCTGGGCAGCTTGGTCTGGTGGTTGGTGGCCCAGCACATAGCAGGGGGGTTGAAACTAGATGATCATTGCAGTCCTTTTCAACCCAGGCCATTCTATGATTCATGAAATACAACAAGAACAGAAGTCAGTAGTTTTAATTTTGTATTTCAAAAGGAATCATATCCATAGATATTTTATTTCTAAATCAGAAAAAGGAAAGGTAACACATCTCTGACCCACGCATAACTAGTTGCATAGTGTGCTTTTCTCCCATTTGTGGTAATATTTGACTTTAATATTTATGCAGTACTTTGCTGCATGGGGGTAAGGGGAAATTTATTCACCATTTAGGACTCATAGGCATATGGACATACTAAGTCCTGGGTTTTCTTTGTTTTTTTCTTAATTTTTCCAGAATCAATTCCTAAGAACTTTGGTGTCTTCTTATTACTACTGAAAATTTCTTCCAATTATTATTAAAGCCTATTAAAAACAACTGCCCTTTCAACCCCTGCAATTCTATGATTCTGTGATCTTATATTCAGTTGATATGTATATATTCAGTTGATAAGTATACAATATACAGACATGTTTATCTTATTAATTTAAGCATTACAAAGTAAAAATTGAGTAATTTGTCACTATGGCCACTGCATTTATGTAAATACCTCAGCTACTTTTTTTCTTAACTTTTGTTAGTACACAAGGCAGTATAATCTAATAATTTTATATGCTACTATCTGGAATAGATACTACCACTTCTGATTTTGAATTGGAAGGAAAAATGCTAATGCATCTGGTTTGTTTTTTAAAATCAGTTTGAAACTACTTTTCTGCACTCATTCAATGAACTTTCAGTCATCTACTTACAGTCATCAAATCTACACTTTTGTTGTCTTATGCGGAGCATTTTTGTTGTCCTCTCAGCACAGTAAAAGACTATGTGGTATCTCTTCCTTTCTCACAGTGGCTTTCAAATATCCTTCAACATTGTTTCACATAAAGCATTCCATTTTATAATATTCCACTTTATTTTCTGCTAGGGTAAGATAAACAATATTCTTTTACAGATAATTATCTGTAGGATGTTGATATTATAGATCTATATGCCAGAGAAACTAGATGGTGACAAATTTTCCATCTCTCACAGATTATGGAGCAGCTGTCAGATAGTAACAACTTGCACAAAACTATTAAGCTAGTCTGCATTTGAACTAGTGACCTAAGAGTGAAATATTCTCTCTCGTGATCTTTCATTCTCTCATTAACTAGACCCCTGAGCTTTTCACATCCCAATGAATACATAAAATACAGAAAGAAATAGAATAGTATAAGACAAAAAGCATGTATTTTCTTGATTACACAGAAAGACAGCTGTGACTGGTAAATCTATTTTAGACTCCCATGACCAGGGACAGAACGATTGCTGGCTACCTAGCCACTTGATTACAGCATGGAAAATGTAAAAGGTAATAAAGAGTTCACACATTCTACCACATAGCTGAGATGCAGACTTGAAGATTAAGAATGGGAGGCTTAAAATTCAAAGCCAGGATAATAATGTTAATCAGAATGCTACATTTTTATACGAATGTATATGTATGGTGATTGCTCTGAAAGTAATGCCTCCTTTTTTATTAGGTTGGTCCACAATGTCAGAGGCAAATGGTGGTGGTTTGGCAGTAGAGGTTGAACTCTCCCAATTATATTCCATTACATTTTGTTGCTGAGTGACAAATGGCAGCAGAGGGGCAGTCTGACAAAATGATGTCTGACACGGAAATGCGTATGAAGCAAAGGTGTGTCACTGAATTCCTCCATGTGGAAAAAATGGCACCCATTGACATTCATTGACACTTGCTGAATGTTCATGGAGACCAAACAGCAGATGTGAACACAGTGAGGTGGCAAGTGGTGTGTTTCAGCAGTGGTGACAACTGTGGATCACCTCTGCTGTGCAGACTCCTATGAGTGCAGCATGTGGGTTCTTGTTCATCACTGGTGAAAACATAAAGCTAGTGATGGTGACTACTTTGAAAAATAATGTTTTGTAGCTAAGAATTTGCTTCATCAGTTAGTCTTATTGTGCTATCTGTACCTGTTGTGGTTTCCATGGAAATAACTAGGAGGCCTTGCTTCCAGAGTGACCTACTCAGTCTTGTACGTGCTTGCACATAAATTTTGCCAGAGTTGAAGCTGAGCAACAAAAAGTGTAGAGATTATCCTGATAGAAAGTTCAAGGAAATGATGTATTAATAAATCTGTAAAAATGCCAGTTAACTCCTACTAAAAACAGAGAATTTTTTCCACTTACCAACTCCTATAACATTATTAAGAAACTGATACATCTTAAAGACTCAGCAAACTCCTGCAGGATTTTACTGAACTTAGCCTGAGGCAGTGGATGTTGTAGAATGATAAAAATCACAGAGCGATATACTAGAGAATGAAATGAAAAGAAACATCAAAAAACAGAAAAATTTCCAAGTGACTATGTATCTACACACGAGAGTTGTAGAAAACCAAAAATAACAGAAGATGAATTGGTAGCAACCACTGAATCCTCAAATTAATGAGGAAGGGATAACAGCCAACATCTATGAGTGAGAAAGGATATATAAGCTAACATTAAGAAAATAGAGAAAAGAACCATTTGTAAGTCCCAAATTTTTCCACTTTTTCCCCATTATTTTTCCATGGCATCCTACTTAACATAATGAACAGGTAGGGAAGTGAAAAGGGGAACAAAATTAAAGGTGGTTTGCTTAATTTAAAAAGCTTTATCTCTATATACCTAATTCCTTGTGTATGGAAAAATAAACAGAAATTAGAACTAGAATAGTAGCATAATGGTAAGTCGAAACTTCAAAAACATTCAGTACTTTCCCTTAAAATCTTTTTCAAATGCAACAAGTGAAAGGAAGGACTAATTAGTGGTTTCCTTCATTTTTGTAATCAAATTTTTAAAAAGACTGTAAGACGTTCAGAAGCACATAGGAGCAAAAATTATATATACACACTCACAGATCAGCAAACTGTTACAACTGAGAGATGTAAATTGGCCATGTTTTTCAGTCAGCTAGGCAACTGAAATTAAATGTTTCCCTTTACAAGCAGAGGTGCTACCTTATGCTTCAACATTTAATTTAAATGGGAATTATAAGTGCTTGGATGTTTCTGCAAGCTAAGGGTTAAATTAGTCTCTCCTCTGTTTGAACCATAACCAAAAAGCATTTTATGAGCACATTAATGCACTTCAATAAATGGAGTTCACAACGGGTACTCTTCTCTGGGGAATAAAGAAAACTTCTGTACTCCTTCTGCCTTGCAACACACTGGAAGGTCTAAGGTATCCTTTGCAGTCACACAGTTGCCATATTTACTGGATATATTTCGTTTAGACACACACAGAAAGCAGTTAAGTATATCATCTCACCACCTACTACATAACTATTTAATCTCCCAAACCACTTCTTTCCTTATTTTTGCAGAAATCAAGTCACACTATTTCTCAACTGCACCTGAGCATCCATTCCAATTTTGGGAAAATATGATACAGTAATCATTTACCAAAAAAAAAAGAACCAAAGTTACACCTCATATTTATATTCTCATATTGATACTACAATAGCAGTCCTATTACCATAATAATAGGCATGTGAATATAAATAAATGCTTCACTTCATTTGTGTCAGCATTCGCAGAAAATAATATGACAGAGAGCAGAGCTCCAGGGATTCATTTGACATTATTGAACAACCTCTTAGCCTAGGATATGCCTTTAGCTGCCTTGCCGCAGACAGACTACACAAAGGAAGTTCTACTGTTGCCTTTTGAAACTCTCAGACACTGATCAGTGCAACAGAAAGGATTCACTAATGGGAATGCAAATAGCATCACCTTTTAAAATTTAAAAAAAAAGAAAGTAATGGGAAGAAAAGACAACAACAAAAAATCTGGACAAAGTAACAGCCTTTTAAAAACTTTCTTGAGAATGCTTTGCTAAATAGAGCCTTTATGAAGATTCCTCCTGGATACTCAAATGCCTGAGCAATAGTTGAGATTTTTGATGCAAAACTTAGACAAAAAAAATAATCTTTTAATTTTAAAAGCAATGAAATCTGAGAATGACTTTTAGCTTCAGCAAATATGAAATGAAAAACAAAACGTATCCTAAAATTGAGTTCAGTATTGTGCGCTACATTACTAGACAACTCACAGAACTGATTTCCGAAAACTTAACAGCCACCTGTGTTTGGTAAGACGACCAAAATAACTTTAAACAATTATGTTATGTGCACCACATAAGGTGGACAAATTCACTTTAAAATTTCAAGTGTCTTGGTGTATTCTGTCGCAATAGAATTTCCAGCATTCTTGTTGGGGAACATTCTATGCTGACATGAGGAATGATGTCGGTTACCATTTTAAAATGCAATGAGAAAAAGTGTGGGGAAATAAAGCATCTCACTAGGGCTCCTTTAAGGACATACTCCTGCTGGTTCTGTGCATATTGGCCAGCACCTAATACCATGAGAAAAGTCAAGAAGGTCAGAGTCATTATTCATAGCAGAAGGCTTCTAAAGTAAAGATGCAGAAGGGCATTGAAGATCGTTTAAGCAATAGACCTTAGTTTATTCAGCAAAATATCCAGCTGTCTTATTTCTATATGCAATCACTTGCAGACAGATTCAGCCCCTCGCCACATAAGCTTTTTTTTCTTTTTCCCTCTTTTATTTACTAAAATGTGGCTGATTGTTTTCTGTATAACAAGTTTCAATTCTCATAATGTCATACAGGGGAAAAAAAGACTTTTGATTTCTACAATATTAACAGCTTGGCTGGCTAAAGCGAACATAGAAAGGAAACATCCCAAAAAAGTATGCCAGTGGCCTTCCAGCTAGAACTGCAACACAAACTTTCCCTGAATGACTGAAGTTAAAGTAGAATCAAAGCTCTGAATTGGCTACTTTTTGGACTTTTTTTCTTTTTTAAAACATTACGTGAATAATTCATTTAAAGCCGTAATGTTACACCTGAGTTTTACGTTGTTTCACACCTGATCTTTAATAGATTTTTAGATGTGCATCAACTGAGGAAGAATCTGGAATGGAATAAAAAACAGACTGAAAAGTTATATGACTATATAAAATGGCAATACAGAATGACTCTTTGAGAATATATTAGGCCTGACCTTAAACAAATGGAGATGTATAATGCTTTATTTTATACCAGCTGAGAATCTGACCTATTGAATTTAAAATGACATTTCCCATCAATCTTTTATTTATTTCACATTCATTGCCAGTTTTCTATACGTTGTAGAAACCAATGGAAACTAGATCTATTAGCTGTTGTATGGAAGAGGCAGCAGGATGACATTTAAAAAAATAAAAAGAATAAAGTCCTGCTGTTTCATCTATTTCTTCTTTCTTTCTTTACTATTCACAACTCCTTCAGAACCTGCTAATTCTTCTTCCTGGCACCATTCAGGCAACTTTGTTTTTTTACTGGCAGGAAAACAAACCAACAACAATAATCTGAAAATTACAGTAAACAGTCCAGAAGGAAAATAAGGGATTAAAGGTAAATTGAAAAAGACAGAAAATTATGAACTTTTTTTTTTTTTTTTCAACTGAAGCAAAACCACTTGCAATAGGTTGCTCCAGTAATTTGTACCATGTGACACAAACCTCAGCTGGTTCACATAACTAAGAGGAAGCAGCAGTATCCTCTGCACAGCCACTTGTCATCTTAGGTCCATCTAGGTGCGTGTGGCTGGAGAACTGTGGGAGACCCAGATCCCTTCTATTTATACTAAATGCAAAGGATCTGCAAGTAGTCCTCGCAGAAGACTGAATTAAGTTAATTTTACAATGTATGTACATTTCAGATGCATAAAAAGCTACAGACTACTGTATTTTGAAGATATCAAAATGTAGAGATGCGGCAGGAAATTTTAGTAGCTGTGAAGGAAGCCATTTGGATTTGGCACTTCGGAGACAGTGAAATAACAGTTCAAAGTAGCAGACTGGTAGTTGAGAATGTATTCTCATGTAAAGAGGAGACTTGGCTGATAAGGAGAACTGATCAGATTAATTTGGCTATATCTCTTGGAATTGCAATACTTGTTCAAAGCTAATCATTCCATTTCTTTCATGACACTAATCCTCTTGTCCTAGGTCACTCTCAACAAAGAAGTCTTGGGATATAAGAAAATTGCTGTACAAGTTCCTCCATCCTCCATTTCAGAGCCCTGTACTTTGAGCTCCAACCACCACAGCTTTTCAGATTACAGCGACATTAAAAATTTGTCACTCAAATTCAATCCATACATATCCTCAGTAAACACTTCAATTAAAAAAAAAAAAAGTTTTATTCTAGAAGTATTCATTGAGGTAGATTCCTCTTCCTAAAAGGGTAAGTTCAATGCTGTATATATCTACTTTCAAAAATACTGTTTTCTTTCTACAAGAAATCAAACAGCAACAAGAAATACCAACTCCTCCCATCCCCCCAGAAAAGCCCAAAACCTAAACATGTATCAGCACCTGGAAAAAAAAAGAGAAAAAAAAGAAATAAGAATAATAATTCCATTACATTTTCAAATAAAGTCACACAGCTGGAATCTCCCTCTTCTATAAGTAAGAATGACTTTTAACTAACCTTAAGGTAAGTACCTGTAACCAAAAAAGAAATACAGATCCCTTTAGATACATGACTTATTTTAAATACCTATTTTAGGAGGACACCTCTGGACATGTTCATTGCTCCCAACTAATTGGTCAAGCTGTTAGAGTTTACAGCGCAAGTCGAATCTGAAGGCAATAAGTTTAGGATGGCAGAATTCTAAACTTCCCACTGCAGATGCTTGGTTAATGCTTTATAATCAGAAAAAAAAAAAAAAATCATTTAGAAAAGAAAATCATACATCTCAACAGTTCTAGAAAGCCATTTCTGCTATGCTGTATGCAAGGGGAACCATCACAGAACTAATCAACTAGATGGTTTTCTCCTCTAGGAGAAATATTGTTATTAATTCATCTTTTGCCTAAGCTGCTGCGTAACAGCTTTATTTTATATTATTTTTTTTTTTAATAAAGCTGTTACGCAGCAGCTTAGGCAAAAGATGAATTAATAACAGTATAAAAAAATCTCCAGCAGAAAAAAAACCCATAGTAATTAAACCAAACTACTCTACAAGCCTGTGAGGAGAAAACAAGCATTGTATACAGTTCCTTCTTTGCGAGATCTCAGTTCTCAAATAGCAAGAAAACACATGGTTTGAAGATATTTTGGGGATTTTTTTAGGAATTTTTATTTTTGAAATATTATATATTCTTCAACAAAAGATGAACAGGCTGTAAGATATTCTTTATAGTAGATAAATCCAGAAAGACAGTGACAGATGCAGAGTGGATAAAGTGAACTATTCAACAATAGTGGGGCTCTCTCACTGTCTCATACTTCCTGACTGACCCTGGCACCCTAAATTACCCAACAAAATGGTGGGAAAATTTATGTTGATACTAAGACCTCCGAAGCTCTTAAAATTGCTGAGTCAGTATCCTTTGCTCACGATGCTACTTCTCATGGGTGATGAAGCAAAGAACATCTTAATCTGCACGTGTCAAAGTAAGTAAAATTCATTTCAGCCCCTGCAAAACACTTCTGGCACAGAAGGTCACTAAACACTTAAGGCCAAATCCTGATGTAAGGACATGATCGTGCAAACTTTTCCTTGTCAACACAAAGTCAACGGAGAACATTCAGGGCATGCAAATATAAGTACAGACAAACCATTGTGTAGTGTCTCTTGCATGAACAAGGAGTATTATACTCCATTTACCGTTGTTCTGGAACTCTGAAATTGGATTATGTATTATTTTTTTTTTATTATTTATTCCTCTGATAACATAGGAAGAATTGTATGCATGTGTACAGACAAAGGAATACCAGTTCAGCAAAGCATTTAACCTCGTGCTATACAACCATTTCTACTTAGCAAACTTCTCTGCCTCAGATTAAAACTTTAAATCCTCTATATTCAGACTTGCTTCATTATTGTAATAAGCAAAGGAGAAAGACACCAGATACTAAAAATATCCTCAGGGCGACAGTTTGAAGGCCTATACAAACAAAGGTTAATATTCTAAATAGTATTGCACCAGATAGTCAACAGCCTTACAACTGTAAAATAGGAGGGCAGAAACAGCTAGTGATAATTTTATATATGCAACAGTAATTTCTCAAACCAGTGGTTTCTCTAGCTTATACCCTCTCTGAGCATATCAGTCAATGAGGGACAAGATCAGCATAAGTACACAAAGCTCCTCAACGAGGAGCTGCTAGAAGCTGGGGCACATTCCTCAGTCTGGGGCAAAATTTACAACTTTACTCTTCATTTTCAGGACAGATTTTTCCTTTCCTTTCTTCAGTTTATTTAATCATTTTTTAAAATAAGTTTCAGCCATAATAGCATCCTTTGCCAATCCGGTTTGTGTGCTACAATAAGTAATTCCTTTATATTTAAATTAGATATAATTTTAAAAAGAATTATGTTTTTTATATGCATACTCTGATAACTGGTTATTTTGGTGCTCCTTGCAAACAGGATAATCTTTAGTGATGGACGATGAATGCCCCAATGCTGATACGGATGGTGCAGTGAAGAGCTAGTACACTAGCATGGGCAGTTGGGCTTGTGGTGACCCATTCTGCAAATCTTCATGTGGGCAGCATGAAATGCATATGCTTTCACTTTGTTCATCCACTTCTAATAAAATTATAAGTCTGTTCCCCTAGCAATTGGATCTAAAGGATGGTATGGTCAATTTTTGTAAATAACCCTCCTGCTGCTTTCAATGTAAAGGGATACTGAAGTGCTCTATACTGATGTTGCCTCAGATCTGTACTAAAGCAGGTATCCCTGCATCACTGTCTCCCCGACTGAAATTTAGGAAGGAAGAAGGCATCAATACTGACTATCCTATTTTGTTGATTTTTTTTCCTCTGTTGAAAACAACTTCTTCCAAAAAAAAAGATGTTTTGCTTTTGTTAACATATTCCATACCCTTTAGAAAGATGAAATATCCTGGAAATTTAAAAATAAATAAATAAGTAAATGTAATTTTGTCTTCAGTTTCTATTTCACCTCAGTACTCTGCAAGTTATGGCTTAGCCACAACAAAAGGAATACATCAAAATGACCATAAAATTGGAATAAAAGAATAAAACTTCACTGTTGCACAAGCTTTATATCAACTAATGGACAAGATCACAAAGAAAGGGAAATACAGTGAAACAACAAATGAAAATCCAAAATTAAGAAGCTTGTTTCAAATCTCCAGCCACAGAGTCTAGAAATCACCAAAAAACTGGTCACAGACTGCTGTACAATGGATGCATTCTCTGGTATTTCTATGGCACTGTAAGTTAAGGCTTCAGTGTATCCACTGTCCTCTGCAGATCCTTTATGCTATCCTGTAATAAACCTTTATTTAATATGGGTGCAGTTTATACTGGCAAGTTAATGATGGCTCTTGGCCTGTTTCACCTGGCTTGTACAAGGCATATGGCATTGACATGGCAAATATATATACAAAAAAAAGTCTTTTTGCAACAGAAGGTAGTGACATCACATAAAGGAACCTGGACAGACTTCAAAGGCAGGCCCGTGTGAACCAAATGTGCTGCACTTGGGCCAGAGCAATCCCAGATATGTGTATAGACCAGAAGAACAACTCATTGAGAGCAGCCCTACCAAGGACTTGGGGGTTCTGGTGGACAAGAGCTGACAGTGTTCATCTGTAACCCAAAATGTCAACAGTATCCTGGGCTGCATCAAAAGAGGACTGCCAGCAGGGAGAAGGAGGGGATTGTCCCCCTTTGCTCTGCCCTTGTGAGGCCTCATCTGGAGTACTATGTATGTCATGTCCAAGCCTAGGGCCCCAAGCACAAGGAGGATCTGGAGCTGATGGAGCAGATACAGAGGAGGACCGTGACGACGATCAAGGGGCTGGAGCACCTCTCTTATGAATAAAAGTTTAGTAATGTTGTTCAGTCTGGAGAAGAGAAGGCTCCACGGAGATCTCACTGCTGTCTTCCAGTACTTGAAGGGAGCTACTACTGTAAATTCAGATTTCAAGATTTTCAGAAATGCTTAGCACAAATTTATGAATGAGAATTTGAAATCTCAGTGTTGTGCACAGCAGTAGCTAACAAGCTATACAATGCTAGAAGAAGGCTTGATTCACAATACTGTCTTTCATTAGAATACCTATACGTGCTACAATTTCAGGACAATTAGCGCTTCACTTTAAGATCTACACTGAATTTTATATGTTGTTGGTTTATATTTCATTAGTTTTATAAGTAGCATATCTGGATAGGACACAGGGCAAGTAGGACTCCATTCCTATTGCAGGATTTTTTAGGATCAGTTGGTGCAAATCCATTCCAAAACCTTTTACACATAATATTATTCTTTAGTTTGCATAAATAAATCTTTCAAATCTCACAGTTGGCATGCATGATAGCTACTCTGGGCTGTACCTTTGATTACCTTATAAATTAATATTTATCCAGGGTTTCCAATCAATACGAAAGAGTATTTTGTCAAAAGGCACGCCGTTGGCAACACTTGAGCATATTCATGAGGGCTTAGAAATGATTATGGTGCTAACACACAGACAACAGCAGCACTTCCACCACCCTTGCTTTGTGTGCCTGGCACCTTGCATCTTTCCTGGAGATTTTCCACAGCCCCTAATGGCTCCCCATAGGCCTCACGCAGCGGCCTATGCACAGCTTGCAGGCTTACGTTGCTATGGAGCACTACCACTGCCACTGAACAAAGGTGCAAAACAGTGCATTGCAGCTGACGCACGGCCGTGGAAGGCATTAAGCGTCCTGACTGAGCTGTCACTTACAGCCCGGTGGGAGATCAGGCGCAAGTCACGGGTCCAGGAAAATAATATAGTGCATTAGCACTAACTGTGACAGAAAACTGAAGGGGTTACAGAGAATTAGCTATACCACATATGGTTGCACTTGGCAAAGAATGGCTAACTAACACGGGCTGTATTATAGCATACAACTGCTCTGAAGTTTCAGAAGCTTCCAGGTATTGCCAGAGTGACAATCTGACAAGGAACTGTTACCTATTAAAATGTGTGTGTGCATGCACATTGGCTATTAAATTTTGGCTGTATTATCTCCGTGGAAGTTGAGACAAACTCTCAGGCTTGCAACTGCCAATCTTATTTACTGCCCTAAGAGTTATGAATGCACACTGCAATAGTGCAGCTTATGCCTTGTAAGCATATTCAAGAAGGCTAAGCAGTGCTATTCTTCATTTTATATTTGTGACACACACTTCAATAACTTAGATTTCTGTATAGTCAGATGCCATAAACGAAGTATCATTATAATCCCTAAAGTACTCATGATGCTGGTAACATCTTGGATCCTCAGAATTACTCACAAAATACGCTTATTCATACATATATTTAAAAGCAGATTTACATGAGCCAGGAAAGACAGACTGTTCTTCCTCATGCAGGATTTTCAAGACTATGTCAATAGGCAGGTGGCCGTACAATATTGATCAGGTGCTGCTTGTCATGAAGGCAAAGACTGTTCTTTTATTAAATTGTAGTTTATAGGCTTAGTGTAACTCCTTCCAGTTAAGCTTTCATATTCCTTCTACATGAGTTTGCAGACTCTTAATAAAGAAAATGCTCCACTGGGATGCAAGTTAATACACACTGAGCATACACATAAACAAAATCCTTATATTCATAAGGAATTGTGTGAATTTACTGAGTACAAATAGCTTAGGGTTTTGTTTTGTTTTGAAAAAGCAATTTTTAAGCTACAATTACAGCTGAGTACATATTACCTTTACTTATTAGATCCTGAGTTGTATCAGGTATGATTTCAACTGACTACCAATCATTTGTTACAGTGGAAAATACATGCTTTCTGGTACACCGCCTCTGATTAAACCACAATATTGCCAATTTTCTGTCATTTCTGACAGCAATACTGCCCACCACCAATTCATTAATGATTATTAATACAGGTCACATTACAGTGAAAAAATCAGTTTATCAGTTAATGATTTAACTGTATTCAGGCGATATTCTCATAGTTCTCCAGGATCAGAACATTCCCTACTGTACACACACAATAAAAACAGGATTTTCTATCTCCCAGAAACTTATCTTTTAAAAAAAGAAAAACAAACAAAAAATAGGAACAACAAAAAGGAAACATTATACATATATATATCCAGCCACAATGACATATTTTTATATCATTATCCTAAAGTGAGGTATTCTAAACATAAACATTTTTTTTTTAAAACAGATTTTGACTTGAGGGGCTTATTTTAAATCTCACTGAAGTGGAGAGATTTTATTTTACAAGAAATTACTTCCATTTTATAGGCCAGCTGGATAAAGCTTTGTAGATCTATGGAAACGTACTCCAGTCTACTCAATCATACTACGTGGAGCTAAATTACATCTTCACTATGAAAACAATAGGTTAAATCAGACTGACTTAAAGCTCTGTTGAGCTTAATTTGACATTCAATTCAAATTATTTTAAGAGCAAGCATATGTGGAAATTTTAAAGGGAAAGGTACTGCTAAGCAAGAAGCAAATTCACATATGTTATAATCTTCCTGAAGATAAAGCCTGATCCAAGAGAAGACAGTAGTGGAATCCTTAGCTGCTCCTGAAGTTAAACAAAAATACAGCAGGGAATAAGTCATAAGGTGTACATTTTTAACTAAGGATGAAGCAAGAAAGCTCCCCTATTCTCCAAGGAAATGCAAAGTTCCTTTCAGGGTCCCTATATGGGAAGTGTAGGCATCATTTCACAGTTAAAGATGCCCACCCACTGGAAGACACTTTAATGCACTTTCTCCAAAACTTCCAATGCTATTTACTTTTTTATGCTCATTGTTAACTCCACCCTCCTCTACAGAAAGAGCTATTAAAGAAACTACACACATATAGCTTATTATCAGTGTCCCTGTCCCAGCTCCTTTCAAGTCCAGGGCAGGAATCTCACAGTCGGATATAAATTGCCTGACTTTGCAAGTACATGAGGTGATGTGGCTCGGCCTCATAAATCTCTCAGTCTTGCAGATATCAGGCCAGGAAAAACTAACCTATGCCACCAGCCCACTGTGGTGAAGAGAAGGGCTTGTACAGCTGTGGTCAACCCCACAGCACTTCACACCCCAAATGCCAGCAGAGACGTGGGCTCAAGCACTAGCACTGCAACATGTTCAGGATGCTGAGCCTCTCTCCTGTTTTCAGGTAGGAATGATTTCTTTGAGAGACACACAGAAGTGGTCCTGCAAGAAAGCCTAGGTGCCTGTAGGCAGCACATGTGCATATGGGATAACAGCCGGCACACAGATCCACTGTTTCCCTGGCTCCATGTGAACTGCAGCCAGAGCTTGGCCAGGGACTCCCTTCTGGTCCCCATCACTCTATGAGGTCACTGACAGCATGGGTGGTGTGCAGGGCACCCCCTGATCACACTCTGCCCTAAAGCATGGAGAGGGTGATGCAGTGTTGCCCAATGTGAACCCAGAATTCATAGAATCCTAGAATGGCTTGGGTTGAAAAGGACCACAAAGGTCATCCAGTTTCAATCCCCCTGCTATGTGCAGGGTCACGAACCACCAGACCAGGCTGCCCAGAGCCACATCCAGCCTGGCCCTGAATGCCTCCAGGGATTGGGCATCTTAGTCCATTCTAGAGCAAAACCGTTTCAACCGTTACTAAAATGAACTTTGACTTCTTTGATAGCACTTCTGGGATACAAGCACTCCATACACAAAATGCACTTCCAAAAGGAGGAGTTTGGATTAATACTGTGAAAGTGCTGTTCGTTTGACACCACCATACTAAATAGGTTTTCTTCAGGGAAAGTAACATCATAGTAGTGGTATAGCAAATAGGAATACCAATTCCATAAAAATAGTTTTGGTTAAATTCAGTAATTTTGGGAGTTTTTAAAATTACTATGTACTCCAGTACAAATTATTTATATGGCTTTTTTAATGAATTTATTTTGTATAGGTTTGGGAGCAAATAAAATGAACACCAACATTTTAACCTGAGACTTTTTCAAATAATCAAGATGGAAGTAAAAGTTACTTGGTAGTGAACTTTTCTCCAGCAGTAACACTTTCTTTTGGTTTAAGCACACAGCTACTAGCCAAATGCAGACAATATTCCAATGTTGGTTTTTAATTGCAACATGCCTTTATTTTAGGATTCCCACAAATACTTCAAATAAACACTGGTGAAAAAAGTATGACAGATGCCCATTAGCATAACTGACTGCTCGAAAGAATAACATTAATGCCTTATTACTTATAACATATTCATCCAAATGTTTCATTAACTTAGTAATGTAATATTAATGAGAAAAATAACTAAAATGTTCTGGACCCAGCAACCACAAACTGCCAGCTAATCATTAAATCCCAGTTCTCCTTTCACTGAGTTTCATCTGCACAGGTTCCTCACAAATTCCCATTCACAGATCACAAAAGAACAATTTGGGTTACTTCAAGAATTAATTAGACATCTGTATGAAAGCCACTAGAACAACTGCTCCTCCTGCGAGTTCATAAAGCTGTTTAATTTGCTCTTGTATTTTCATTCAGAGAAGCTGGCAACTCCACAATAAAACACAGCACGCAGAGATAGCAAGCCAAATTTCTTACTTAATTGTTCACTTTCATTTACTATGCTCATTTAAAAGATGCAAGCACTAACACCTTTTAACCTCAGCAATGACACAGCTGGGGCACTCTTCACACATAATACAGAGTGACTAATGCACCGCTTGTCAATCTGCAAAGAGTATTCAGGTTGAGATTTGGAGACTGCACTTGCATTAGCAAGGGGATGAAAACCCCTCTCTTGTGTAGTTTAGCTTTTATTATGTTTCTATCTTAGCAGCTAATTGCCAGAAGAAAGGAAAAGAAATACCGAACAGGAAGTATTGAAATGTATATTAAATGCCGCAGAATAAAAAGGCAGCACATTTACTGATTTCTTTTCTTTTTCTTAACATTTTAGCTTCTTCACCAGGGAGTTAAATAGCCATTTGAGCAATGTTCTTTAGCCAAAGCTGTCTTTATAAAGCTTCTATTGAGCAGAAGTAATAGGCAGACTTCTACATGGGATGCAATACAGATCAGATTTCGGTATTCAGCAGAGGTATTCCATGAGAAACTTGGCTTAGTCACGGAAATAATATTACTAAAAAGTCAGAGCATGCCCTGTGGAGAGCTAATCGAGGATGGAGACTATAATCATCCTTCCTCTGAACAGCAGCCCTGGTTTACAAAAGCTGAACAGCTGCTTCATAACACCACAGCTTTTTTACTACACTCCAACTGTAGAGTTGGAACGCACTGGTACATCCTTCACACCTCAAAGATGAAAGCCCTGTAAGATTTTCAACTTCACTATTTGTAAAGGAAAATCTAGACTCCTCACACTTGTACATGATGCAAATATTGGCTCTCCAGCATACCAGTACTGATGTCCATCTGGCAATGTGGCATTGAGCCCACACCCTAGGTGGAACGTCAATTTCAATAGGGCATAGATGCCAATTAAATACAAATTTAGAGTGATAGCCTGCAGAAGGCAGAAAATAGCATATATTCCATGAAGAGGCATTTCTGATAGCAAATACAGCCCTGAGTTTTATTGTGAGGAACTGCTTATGTTTATGATAGTAGGCATCATGAGCCAAAGCTAAATCCTATGAAAATCAAAGTAGCCTTTCAAATATTGCTGAAAGTATACATGTGTGTCAAATTCTGCTCTTCCCAACTTGAATGGCAAGACGATTTAATTCATCAGAAGAACCACGGGCTGGGAAAACATGCTTTTTTCTAATCAATCTACATGACAGTGAAAACTCTCTGAGCACAGAAAGTAATAATTATGTGTGATTGACAAGGTAAGAAGAAAGACTGCAGTGCCTACCCTTGAAAAAAGAATTTGGCTATTCGTAACTGTGTTTTCCTCCCCTCAGTGAGGGACAGGCTTCAATTACATAATATTAATTTTAGCTCCCTACTGAATTATTTTTGAAATTAATGTATTTCTGAGATAACTGGGAAAAAAAAAAAAAAAAGAAAAAAGAAAAAAGAAAAAAAAGAGAATACCAGTTAAAGCATTATAGTTTTCAAATTTTCTTCTCACCTCCTTTCTCCTTTGTTCTCCTCCCCTTTCTGCCTTACAGCTCTGTTATACCTCTCCTTCCCTCCTACAGAACACATTTCCCAGGATAAAATAAGATGGGAACAGCACACCATAGAAACTGATGATTTCTGTTAACTGCACAAGGTGAGAAAGGAACAGCAGGGGAAAGATAGGCAGAAGTAGTGAAGCAGCTGATATTAAAGAGGTCAGGCCTCACAGGTGGGAACTTCAAGTTAAAAAGCTGCTGAGCACAGCAAAGAGGAAAACAGAGATGACCACAGTGGTGACAGGTCCAATCCAAAGCTAGAGAGGAAGAAGGGACAGCAACTACTCCCTGTCCATCTGCATGAACTTCTCTCACCTACTCATCCAGGCACCTGTCACCTCAAGGGAATATGGAGCAAAAAGAAGCTAACACCACCACTGGTCCTCTCACCGGGACCAATGGCACAAAACGACACAAAAGGCCACCCCAGCATTCCCACTTAGGGTGCCAAGAGTTTGACCATCAACTTCACATGGGATGTTTGCAGCTTCATTACTGACAGCTACTGGACACGTGTGAGGAGAGAGAGGGCTCCAGGTGGCTGACAGATCCCAGGCCTGAGGCCAGGCTGAGCCTCACTGCCATGCGTGGATTACCATGCTTTGCAGTACCTGGCTTCTACCCGGCTGTCAGATTTCAGGTGACACAGCACAGGCCCTCAGCCCTGAGGAGCTGGAAGCAAAACAGATGAAGCATTTAGCACAGTCTCTTCCTCCCAGGGATTGAACATCTCACGAAGCTGTTGGAGACAGACAGACAAAGACAGAATGACCTTTCCAAATACAACCAGCTCTTCCTCACTGTCAGGTTTTTCTCCCCACACAAACACTGTGCTCCTGATCCACGTCTGTCAGCCTTAAATATTTACCAGTGCTGCCAACTGCACGGATAAACTGTTCTGAAAGTTTGCAAGAGAGATTACTGTGTTTTATGTAGCACATCCTGGCATTTTAATTGGAAATGTGTTACATAGACAGTCTGTTACAATATGGGAGTTGTACATCTTGGTATTAATGTATTTCTTACTGCTTGTTTCTGTGACGTATGTCATACAAACAACCTTCCCTTCCTCTGAACAGGGAAATAACACCTTCTTTCTAATGCCTTCGTTTTTCTATCAAAATTACAGTGTTTCAAAGTGTCAAATTCAGCTACCATGCAGATTTCTGACATAACAGGAATTTTTTCCTCTCTTATTTTTATTTTTTAATAAGGAACTGCGAGTAGAGTCGATGTAATTCAGAGACAAAAAACAAACAATCAAAACTAAGGTAGTTTATACGATATCTTCTTAGCACATTTGGTAAAATATTAAACATGAATTTTCACGAATTCATGCTGGACACAGAGTTGGAGTCTGTGGAATAAGGGGCTGAATCCTACAAGGGAGTGTCAGCATCTATCCTGCATTAGAAAGACAAAAGAAGGATTTTCCAGAAAGCTTCCCATCAAATGCTTGTAATAGATAGGATCTGTAGAAAACTGGGGTGCTTTTTCTGTTCAAAGATTCTCTTGGAGAAGCCTTGAAGCATGAATTTCACATTTGGAAGAAAACTGGAATAATTTAATGACTCTTCATTTGTTTTCCACTTTCTTTCTCCCTTAGAACAACCTTATCAACCTCCTTCTCACTCTGAAAAACATTAACTTTGACACACTTCCTATATAACTTATAATACAATCTCATTTGCTGAAAACAATTTGTAAGAGAGGAGTTTCTGAAAGGTTTAGGGGTGGAGGAATTGCAATCTGACTGCCAATTCCTGCAGAAGACCTTGGTAATGTGACTTCAGCTGGATTAAACACTGAAAAGCCCAGAACAAAAATATCTCTATAAAGCATACAGAAGCTAAGCTAACATTCCAAGTAATTACAAACACAGAAAAAAAAAAAAAAAAAAAAAAAAAAAGAAGAAAGATCTTGCTCTAAACACAAAAATGAGCCTCACAATAAAGAAACAATAAATTGTCAAATCTGGGTTACAAGCCAATGATGAGTACAAATAACAACAATCACTTAATAACTGAGAGCTGGAAGAAGACAAAATGCAGCCCTTCATTGTGGTCTAAACAACGTATGTTTTCAAATTTGGCACTAAACTGTAAAACTAATGGCCCGCTACTGAAATTATCTTGCTAGTTGGGCTATCCTTGCATTCCTTGTAATATGTAACAGACATGACTTAATAGATTTAAACTGTTATGATCTGAGATGGAAGACAAAGTATTTTCTGATTTAATAGGATAGTAAATCATTAAAGCTAGTTAAACTACAATGACAATTTTAGTTGAATCCACAGTGTTAATTTACAGTGAGTGGTACAGAATATTACTAGAGGATGTTTCCACCTTCACCTTGCCTAAACAGAAGTTTGAAGTGCACATAAATTTTATCATTCTAACATGCAAGGTGACTTTTATAACTTTTTTTTTTTTTTTTTTCCTTGAGACATGAAATTGCAGCAAAGTTCACCTTGTATCAAGAACCTTAGTATTGTGCACACTGTCTTTAGGAGAGCCCCTAGTAAAAGAAATCCTTCCCCGTCATGTGACAGACTGCAAGTACAAATTTCCTGGTAAAGGCTCACAGAGCCTTCCCTAGAGTTTACAGAACATCTGCCATGCCTTTCTGTAAGCAGATGAATTAAGAGGGGAATACTAAAAGGTACCAAATCAGAGTGCCCTGTCTTGGCTGCCTTGAAAACAAGGAAAGGTCAGTCTCACTAAGAAAACTGAATCATGGAGACAGGTAGAGAAAAATCAAGCCAAGCCATTTTATGAAGTTTGGATCCCTTTACATATTAAGGAAATTCAGTCGTTTTTTCTCACACATGAGTAAACTATGATCTCTAAAACAAGAGCTAATTTGGCCTGGATTAAGACTCTTAGATAATGGCTGTTCACATACTACCTCAGTAAATCTTATCCTAGCTTTACAGAGTAATATCCTTGACCATTCTCTTACTGGCTTCAATTCTGAATGTACAGCAGCTTGACTATCAAGGCAGGGGGCACCCGCAGATCCTTGCCCTGAGAAAAGGGAAAACGGAGAAAAGGGTAGAGAGAGGGCCCAAAAACAAACTGTGACACACACACACACACACACACACACACACACACACACACACACACGTGTTACATTTTGCTACTAAAAGGCACAAAGTTCTACCAACATGCCACATAATGTATCATTAACCAAAACATCCATATTCAGAAGCCAAGCAGATTTTGTGAGCCACCATACAGATCATTAGCACTAGAGATAATAGCCATTGATTAAAAACTGCCACACTGACCATTTGTTCGGGCTTTTGAGATTTGCCTAAGGCTTCTACCCAATTTCTTACAGTATCATACAGCATCTCATCTCCTAGATCATGAAAACTGTAGTTTCAGCTTCATGAATGCACATCCTTAGTCCATCTATTTATGGTATTTATGCAGCATGTCTGTTGATAGGTTCCTGTCCATATAATTTAGTCATAAAATCTTGCCAAGCCTATGACATGATTTGCTTCAAATTATTAAACCACTTTGTTCATTATTTATTATTGCAATATTGTTTGCCCTGTAACAGCTAAGGTTATGTTAGCATTTCCATTACAAACACAGATACATCAAGGGATTTAAAACTTGACTGTAAAAACCTAGCTTTAGGCTGGAACTCTGCAGGCAAGGTTTCAGCTGACAACAGATTTATTTCTTTAAAACACTTTATATTGAGTATAAAAACAAAATCCATCTCCTACCAATTTTGTTACAGCAATATGGAGGAAAATAATTACCATTTTCCATCAAATCACTTTCACGTACGCGTTTTCCTAAATTAATATTTTTATAGCATGCCCTGGGTCATCTTGTTGTATTTCAGAATTATAAAGCAATTCCACTCTGTAAAGCTGGCTTCTACATTTTCCTAATAGTTTCATATTTTATGTATGGAACTCAATATTTGTTAGGAAAAAAAAAAAATCCATCTACATATAACGAATTGCTATTTAAGGGCACATAATGAACACTTCTTGACCTCAATACCCATACACAGGGTTTGAATATAACTTCACAGCCAAATTGAAAAACTCAAATTAATATTAACATTCTTCGCTACTGAATAATGTATTCCTTGTCTGTAAAGGTCTGATCCTATTGCCTACACCAACCTCATTAGCGTTTATTTGACTACTGTTCATTTTTTTAAAAACCTGTAGCTACTATTTCTTCAAGGAGCGTGGGTGTAGGTGTGCAGTTGTAAAACCCCCGATACAAGTCTAAAATTATAGTTCTTATCAGCATTAGGATTTTAAAAATAAATATATTTGTGGAACTATCATTAATTTTTGACAGCGCATTTCCTAATAATTCAGCAGCACAATTTTCTATTCTGAAGGTTTAAAGAGACACACAATTCACCTTCAAAGAAGGTGGATTCAGTCTTTGCTCGAGGCACAGCACGTTCCAATACAGTTCACTTTCTCTATTAATAGATAAGCAGATATAAGATATTAATAATAAGGCTATGTGGATTCTTGCTTTACTATCTCTATCACTGAAAAGACTTTCCAGATGTTTAAAAAAGACTCACACATCATCACATAGAAGAGTTTATTCACATCTGTCTGCATGTTCAAAGAATGCTGGCATATCTGAGTTTTCTGATCTCTGGAGTAAACAGTCTAGTTAACTCACTCTTCACATCAAAAATCCTTTTTTTCTGAGATCATCTCATTTCTTTCCCCTGTATAATTCTTCTTCCTTAGAAACATATGCATCTGGCCCAGCAGGTTCTCAGGCTCATTCTTAATAGTTTAATGTGAACCTAGTGTACTGAAAAGCGTTATCCTCTTCCCACAGAGCTCTCTGTCTTTTCATCCCAATAGCAGGCACATCCCAAAGATGATGGCTTCTCATCTGGCTGGAGGCTGTACAACTTTATTAAGGTTCTTACAAATCTTCTCTTTGTTAGGCTTGCCATTAACATGAGAAGACATATATGTATGTCCTAAGCTTTTACAAAACAGACAAAAAAAAAAAAAAAAAAAAAAGTCTGAGTTTCTATTCAAAAAGCTTATTAGAAGTATCTCAATTAAAAGTAAATGATTTGCCAACTGTGCAGTTCAATGAAAGATGCTTTCCTATTAGCTGGCTTCATGGCCCAGCAAAACTGATGCGATGTCAGTCTGCGAACAGAAGTAAGTAGTAATCTAGGCAGAGCTGGATATTAGCATACTGAAAGCATGGTTATTCAGGGGATGCTAAGCGTGTATTGTCTAGTAATCTCAAATTGGTTTGCGGGTCACCTTTAGGTAACCAGTATTCTGTATCACTGTTCTCCTACCTTCCCTAGTGAGCTTCCTCCCCCAGCCACTCATTCCCACTTAGTGAGGAGAGGTACAGAATATCAGAGGCGCATCCTCAGTTCACATTAAGCAATGTAACTCCACAAGTGACAGTGAATGCTACTGGCTCACCTTAGACAAGGTTTTCCTCCTCTGCATAAAAACTCATTTTTCCAGACCTTTCCAATTCTACTTTTTGTCTTCCCCCCTTCATAATCATTTGTAATTGGTTCAACATATTGTACTACTTAAAAATAGTAAAGAGTACAGTAGTCTCCAAATGCAGCAAAAATAACAAGCACGTTTAAATAATAAATAATAACAACAGTAGTAATCCTGCCTTGTTCACAAGCAGTGAACGACTCCTTTGTCCTCTCCTCGCTATATTTCAGACCCAGCACCACATCACCTGTGTTCAGCTGCACATCCTCCCTTAGAGGAGAGGAAGGCAACCAGGTGTTCAGGGCACTCGCTTGCAGCTCTAAAAACTATGGCAGCAGTGACTGTCCTGTGTGCTCTTTTGCAGTTCAGTTTCTTCAGAAAAGGCAGCCCAAGGGTGTACAAAGGTTAGAAAGAAAAATACAATATCTACTGTAATTTTCCAAGCACATAAGTGAAGTCAGAACTGCTAACCAGGTGCTCCAAAAACTCCTTTTAAGTAGTTTCAAGTGACTGAACATTTGAAATTTGGAAATGTATCCCTAATTCCTTCTATTTTAACCACATTTCCTGATTCCCAGCAGAGGTGACAGATATACTACAGTATCTATTGATCTGGGGAATTTAGCTTCCAT
The DNA here is from genome assembly GCA_030625065.1 of Alectoris magna. Lineage (NCBI taxonomy): Eukaryota > Metazoa > Chordata > Aves > Galliformes > Phasianidae > Alectoris > Alectoris magna. The sequence continues at coordinate 100,656,231 of CM060560.1, forward strand.
TCTTTCTCTGGGCTCATCCCCTTTGACTGATTTAGAGAAATATATTTCCACTATGCGTTTCTTGTCAGCAGGCCTCTATGCCATTAAAGGAGTGGTTATTGATTGAAAACAAGGACAATCCAGACACCCCAGTAAATTTTCAGTGAAAAGTCTTTAAATAACTTTCTGAATGCATCTCAAGATGGAATTTAGAAGTTAGTGTCTGAAGCCATCAGGAAGATTTAAAATTTAGACTTTGAAAAGCTGTATGCTACCAGCTGAAATTCAACTCCAGCTAGGTTTTATTTTTGTTTTAAGTCATCGTTTTTAATGTGGTGTTCGTGTTTGTTAGCCAGGCTAAGAGGGAACTGCTTGGAGACTTAGGGAGTAAAATTCAAACTTCCTTTGTGAGGCAGCATCTATTTCCCTGTCAAAAGGAACTACCATGGGGCCTCCTTCATGCCTCTCCGCACAGCCATGAGATTAAAGTTTTCTCTACAACACCCAGGGGAACACTCTAGAAAGCAGTTAAAATTTAAACAGATAGTTCAAAAGGAAGCCTTGTTGTAATGGCAGAGTCCACTCATGCCGAAGGGGAAGTAGGTTAACCAAGGGCTAGAAAAAATTACCCCTTCGGAATACAGCAGTTGGACCTTCCTGTGCTGTTCTGGAAAAGATAAAAAGCAATTCAGGGAAGATGTAATTGATCCCAAAGCAGGATGGCCTCTTGGCCCACAGGAAATAAGAACTGGGCTACAGGAGAGAGAAACAGACAGGAAGAGCATTAAAAAAACATTAGATTTTAAGAATGAGCAAAACTGAGATTACTCACTGAGGCTGATTACCTTCAAAACTAGAGACAGCTATGAAAATGAAGAATTCTCCTTTTTTTTTTTTTTTTTTTTTTTTTTTTCCAAAGCAACTTTAGATAGGCACTTCTTTTAGAAGTTTTAATTATCATCTTAGTCTGGAGCACAGCAACCTGAGATATAGTTGTGCTGGCAGGGCACAGACAAGACAAATAGTCGGAAAGCTTATATAGTCACCAAAGTTTCTCTTTCAACTCACCACCTCACAAGTAGTCACTCTTGATTATAGTAGTGTAAAGAGAGTATCAAATATAAGTATCATAAGCCTCAAATGATTGGCTGTACTTTTTTCCTTACCACATGTTCCTACTCATGCTCAGACTCAAAACAGTAAGGGTTCAGTCAACACAAGTTACATCAGCTTAACTACGAGCACAGAGTTAAACTAACACAGGCTTTAGGTAATACTCTTAATTTCACTCGGATGATGGTCACACTCATTTGCCATTTACTGCAAAATTTACAATCGCAAGTTATAACCATTCAAAACCTGACATTTTAGCCATCAATCAAAATTCTTACTTAAACTGTTTTATGTCAATTGGTGAAAATTATTCTTTTATATGAGCCTGATTCCTAACTTGAAACAAAATAAAATTCCACATTAATACCAGAGTCAAATCTTCTCTTGAAATCCTTTTTTCTGCTCTTGATTTACTTTCTGTCTTTTCATTTATGATGTTTTATGTATTCTTCCATAACAAATATGGTCACATATGCCCCGTGTGAACCTGTAAACTCTTCTGAGATATAAACACGGTAAATTCTGAACAGTATCATTTCTAATGCCTAACAATCTACTGAAGATGTCAACTATCAAAGGCATAAGAAAAAGTCTTTCATGAGATAAGAATTAGAAAAATGCAGGATAAACCTTGCTTTATTTACCTAATAATGAAGTCTTATAAGAAATACACCTATTCACTAATAATAATGAGTAAAAAGTATTTACATTTAATGCAGCATAATCATCACCCTGATATAATGTTGGTATAATCTTGGCATAATGCACAAGGCAACATTTGTAGAGAGGTGCAGCACATCAACAAATCGAAGACCAAACCTCACAGACCTATGGAAAACAAAGCAATCTTTCATTTACCCTCAAATCCAAGAGCAGCATTTCTACAAACAGACAGAAGTTATCTTTACTGAAGATAAGCAGTGCTTCTTAATTAGTCTAAGATGAGAAAATTTCAACTTGATTGCTTTGATATTTGAATATGCATTTTTGACTGTATGAAACAATTCACAGTGAAAGATGGAAAGACAGAAAATATTTACAAATAACTTAAAAAGAACCAACTTTCAGTTCATAATTGGTTGGACTGATTTCTTATAAATTTACAAACATGAATCTTGAAAGCATGAGTATCTTATCACATTTTGAATCAAAGATATCCTGTACAAGTATTACTTTCATTCGTAAATCAGCACACCAATGATTTCCATTACTTTCATTACTGTGTGTGAAAGTTGAATAGTAGTATCTTTACAGCTCATTACTTTCTAGATATTTATTCAACTAATTATAATCATCCTTTAAATAGATGCAATTCATCATCTAAATAGGTCAGAATCTCATTTTTCCCTGCACTGCAAGCAAGTCAGATGAAACATTAAGTTTAATTTTCACACAGAAATCTTTATTTTAAAATAAATGCAATCATGTCAGAAATCAGCTAATAAATATTCATTAACTAGTAACCACAGCGATTTCCATGGCTAAATGTGTGTTGTCACTACTTACCTACATGCCTTGATAAAACCTTCTTTTGATGGCTGATTGACTTTGGCCTCTAACATGCATCTCAAGGGGGCTCTGAAGTTGCTCTTGCTCCTCACTTGTTTTTATCAGGTGTCTTTCTTGGTTTTTCACATTCCTCATCCTAAAAATAACTGCAAGAAATGCTTCTCCCTAACAATAAAACTATCACTTACATTTTGTAAAAACTTGATCAGGATTAGCTCAGTACTGGGAAGTAAGAGAAGGAAAGATGATGTTGGCACTTGCCAACAAACCAAAGAGTTGGACAGAAATCTCCATGATCTGCTTTCAGTTGTTGCCCAAAGAAGCTTGTGGGTGCTCCATCAGTGAAGGTATTCAATCCTGGTCAGGTTGATCCAATGGTTGGCAACCCTGCCCATGGCAGGGAGGTTGGAGCTAGATGATCTTTGAGATCGCTTCCAAATTCAGTCACTCTATGATTCTATGTATGTGTGCTGAGGCTCAGCAGCCAGGCCATACGGTCTGGACTCAGATGAGCTGGGTTGAGGGAGAAGAGAGGCATTTGCTCCAGCATATACTAGTATAATACTAGTGTTCTTACACTCTCTTATCTCCTTGACATCCAAATTAGTCATTAAAAGTTTGTATTAACTGGCAATAAATTAAGTAGAATATCCCAGAGCTGAGACTGTTTTGCCTCCACTAACATATTATGTAGATACCTAAGAAATTAAACAGCAGAAGAGAGATTAATGTCATGAAAGATTCCTCATTTTGAAAATTCTGCTTGTTGGCCCTGGCAGACTGGTCTAGTGTTTGGTGACCCTGTCCATGCCAGGGGGGTTGAAACTAGACGATCATTGTGGTCCTTCTCAACCCAGGCCGTTTTATGATTCTGCTATATGATTTTCAAACCTAATAGCCTAAGAAGATAAATAAATTATAAATCTGAGGATGAATACATTTCCTCATGTTTAACACTAAAAACATACAAAACCTAAAAAGAGTAATCATACATATTCTTACAAAACAGCAGCCAGACCTTTCCCTCACTTTAGCTCCTAGGGAGCTCAGTATGACACTTGCCCTCACAGCAGCTGAAGAGTTTAGCATGATATGAGCCACAAGTAAAATAAATAAATAAATAAATGAAAGGAAAATGGCTAAAAGAAAAAATACAAAAGGGATTCTAAAAGTACTTTTGTTTTCCTGCTCAATGCTTAGTTAAAATCTGCTCTGTTGAACACAGCCTTTTTACAAGTACAGACTTAAAGGTATTTCTGTTCTGTTTATTCACATAAATTAACAAGTGTTCTTGCAAATATAAGTGTCTCTCATGTCAGTTAGAGTCACGTTCTCTGTAATTCAAGCTCAAAGAAAAAAAAATCCCCTTGAACATCTTCACAAAATAATTAAAATGCTCCATGAATCACAGAGTTCTAAAGCACCAAAACAAGAAAATACTCCATGTAATAAATCATACCTATTTAAACACTTTTAGCTCACACTATACAGCCAGAACATAATTTCTGTCAATATGTCTTTCACTAGATAGCATAAAAATGTGCAAAAAATTCGTAATTCTTATAAAAAAAAACAACAACAAGACATGATAATTCCACCACAAACAAATTTATTCATCTTTAATATTTCAGAAAATCAGAGTATCACAAAATACAACACTGTTATTAAGAAATTGATCAGCTGTAGGGAAGTTTGATTGCCTGTCATGCCTGTGACTCCTCACCTGAAAAAGAATCCTCATCAAAATGGAGCAGTTTCTATGGGTGATTCTGTGCTGAGGCTGGGGCTTTCTGCTGAAGCAGAAGTCAGGTATAATGCTGAAAAGTTTCAGATGTGAATCATTAAGATGAAGAAACCATGTTTTGGGTCACTCTGGACATTAGCCATGCTCATAGCAACTGAAATCAATAGAAACATCTCCCAAAGTCCCAAATGTTACAGAGATCTCAACTGATCACTTGAAAGAAAATGAAAAAAATGAGGATTTGATAGGTTTGTCTGAGCCTCTTCATATAGCAAATAACAAAATAAAAGATCCGAAATTTGTTGTATGTGTAAGATTAATATCAATGATAAAGTAAGACAAGCTTCCTCACCAAGTTTTCATATTAAAACTAGGAGAGTAAGCACAGTGTGTTTAAAGCATTTGTTTAAACGTCAATATCCTGTCTGCTTTAGCAGCAGTGCAGGTTTTTGTGTCACTTCTCATGCCCACTATTGATTAAACAATCATGATCACTAATAAGGAAACAAAAGGTGCCATTTTTCCTTCCACACTCATTTTTAACTCTGTTATTTCAAACCTGAAATTACCTTTGTTGCTTTAAAAATAAGTACGTTATTATATACTCTGAAGATTATAAGTCTGTACGTTACATTAATTCTCAGTAGTTCACATTCATGTCCAAAGATATTTTTTTTTTTCCCTCCCTTCAGAATTCAATTAACCTTAATGAATTGCCCTACCACAAACTGTCAGTCAAGCAGAACATATAATCATTATGAATGAAGCTCTTAGAAAAAAAATGAGGTCTAAATATGCAAGTGCAGTCTATTCGGCTTCACATAAACACAGGTAAGAAGAGTAAGTAGCTGAAACCAGCAGAAATAGTGTTCTGGAAACACTGGATAATGGCTAACGTCAGCATACAGAGTTGTTAGTGCATGTTTGTGTGAAGGAGTTACATTTATCCCTTAATACACACAATAGAGAAATTTAAACATTTTGCCCTGCGACTGAAATAAGATAAAAAGATGGCACCAAATTAATGTCTTGAATTATGGAAAGATAGCAACTGCTCCTTGCATTCAAGTATTACCTGCCTACCCCAACAGTAACTGATTTCCAATGAATATTAAGAAAAAGATCCAATCTTGGAGACTTGTAGATGATTAATTTAGAAAGACAATCTTTCTAGAAACTTCCTGAAAATAACCAAAGAGTGCATTTAGGATGTAAAACAGTTCCACATATTTGAAAGACATTGGTGAATTTACTGATTTTATTTTTATTTTGGTCAATTAATCCCCTTTCCCTCTCCCATTAAAATATATATATACATATATCTCCAAGGATATTATGTGAGGGGAATTCTTTCCTAGATTTACTGTAGGATCTTACTTTTTGATTCTCTCCTCCCTTTTGGGAACTCACTTTTCAATGATTCAAGATGTTTTTATATGGAATATATCAAATGGTTTGTTTTCTCATGTCAGGAGGAGGATTTCTAAATGGTTTGTCTCAAGAACTTGTGTTAGTACACCCATACTTCAAATTACTAGTACACCCAGATGCCTTCAAATTATTTACATGAAAAGGATTCTGCAAATTGACATGGATGCTCTCTAGAGTCAGTCAGACAGTGATTATTTGGTGTAGAGCTCATGTGCTTTCGCACATGAGATAAGATAAATAAATGCAATTCAGGGGTTTTTTTTGTTTTTTTGTTTTTTGTGTGTGTGTGTGTGTTTTTTTAAGCTTTTGACAGTAGATTCAAGATAGGAATTTCAGGCAAAACAGATACAAAGTGGAACTACGTGACTCATTTCCAGAAACTTCAGTCTCTACCCATTAATTTTATCTACAAAAGTATTAAAACCAGTAAAAGTAAAACATACTCATCTTGACCAGTACTAACATTCAGTGAGATTAAACTGGAGACTAACTGGAAAATAAATGATTCTCTCAAACCATAAACAACTGTCCTGCACATGAGCTCTGAAAATGCCTCTGGTAACTTAAAAGTGATACCTGTGGAGTAAAAATCCACTCAGATTAAATGCTTATTCTGAAACTAGCTACTCTGATATTCCTTCTGTTCAAAATCTCCTTCAAGCAATAGGCATAAAATTACATTCAATATGTAACATAGTTCCTGGTGTGTTTGGAACTAACCTTGATCTTCAAGAGTGTACAGGTGCATCAGGCCTGTAAGGTGTTATTTGTATTGCTACATGGCATTCTTGGCGGGTTTTTTTCAGAGGGGAAAGACATCAAGGCATTAAGAGTCACTGAATTAGAGCTAGAGATGGCTTCAAGTGCAGGTGCTGCACCAAGAATCTTCCTGGTACAGCATGCTGGAATAAAAGGAACTATGCCATGTTTTCTCAGCTTCTTATCATCATCTATCTCCCAATCTATCCTGACATTGGGGACTGCCTTCTGGCATCCACAGCTGTCCTCTTCTAGACATATTCAGATCTATACCTTTATTGTTTTTTGTTGTTCATTCTTTATTGTCCTCCTCTCTTAGCATCTTCCTGCTGCAAAGGAGGATTTGTGTTGTATTCAACCACTTACTGCAAATTCCCAGTCTCCCAGAGGATACACTTAGAAGAATGTAGCTCCTCAAATGGTTAAATTGACATGCAGTATATCCCTGAAAACTGTGACTAGGAAGCTGATAATATGAAGCTCATAATTCATATTCATATTATTGAGTTGGAGTCGATGATCCTTATGGGTCCCTTCCAACTTGGGTTATTCTATGATTCTGTGACCTTTCAATAAAAGTCTTAATACAGAAAAAGAAAATGCAGTGTTATAAATAATAAAGAAACATTCAAATGACTGTTTATAGAGAGATGCACAATTCCTTTGTTCATTTTGGCTGGCCTTCCCTAAAAAGTCCATAAGTCACAGGCAAAGGTGCCACTCTATTATCACCTTTAGGGATCTGTCAAACAACATCGAACTCCAGGCTGAAGCGTGGATCCAGCAGTACCCAGAGCTACTCGAAAGGACACTCAGGACTCTAGGAAATCATTTACATCTCAAAACTAAATCAGTGGGACTTGAAATAAGTTGGATATTATTATTACTCTACCATAATTAAAGAGCTCCTGAAATCCCAAAAGGTTTCACTTCTGAAGGAAAGAAAAAAAAAAAAAAAAAAAAAAAAAAAAAACACCAGAAATATACATGCATTTGGTTGAATAAAATCAACCACAAGCTATTCTGATCCTACTAAAAATAAAAAATAAAAATAAAAAAATGAAACAAACAAACAAATCCTGTTCTAAATTTTTGTCTTAATCCTTCAGGAAGCAAGTGACAACAGGATGACAAATGCTTAAAATTGTAGATGATTTTACAAGATTTCCTGATTGCCTGTGATTTAGAATTCAAACATAATAATTTGATCTAAAGCTGCCTAAATCTGAAATTCTGAATAGATAATGATGTCCAGCCATTTTTGCAAGGTTCAAAGCTGCACGGAGAAACCCAGCTTTGCATTCACAATGAGTTTATGAGATACAGCTCCTACTTCCAAACTTGAATTTTACTTGTCAAGTGAAATTTCAAATAGCTGGGAGATTCTGTGTCATGGTTTTGTAATTTTTGCTATTGGTATTCCACATCATAACATCATGTGGAGCACAGAGAAGAAGTACTATATGTCCCAGGGGACCTCATGGTCAGAGAGGGAAAATACATCACGGAAGCGACACTCGCTCTCTCTCTCACTGCCTGCAGCGGGTGTGGGTGTGCTTCCAAGCCGCGGCACCTTCAACTTCAAAGTAGGCTTCTCGGTCTTCAGAAACCTCTCTCTCTCTTATTTCACTTGATTTATTAGCCTCAATTTTCAATTAGATTGTATTATAGTGTGTTATCTTGCATTCCGATATCATAGTCAGTAAAATAAGTTTTACTCCTCAGATCGTTGCCACTGCTCCGTTTGTTTCCTTGAGCCCAGCTCCCATCTCCCTACCCCTTTCCCTTTTTTTCCTTCCCATTTGTCAGGGGGCTGGGGGCCCACGGGCCTACTGCCCCCTCCCCTGTCACGGACACAAATTGATCTAGACAACTCCGTGACATTCTGATTCTCCTGTCTTTCGCTATACTAGTTAAAACTTATTATGGGAGTGGTCCCGTGTAGACCACAACGTGAGTAAGACTCTAATACAGAATAGAATCTGCTTGTGTTCTGAACAGGAATTTAATCTTAAAACACAGGAAGATAACCATGCCAGTTTTTAATCTACAGGGAGAGTGAGTGGAACAGAGGGATCCTAACAAACTCTCCAGCCTTGATAAATTTTATTAAATCAAACTGTAGAGCTTGTCTATTAGCTAGAACTGGTCTTTAGAATTGTTGTCTTGTGTCCTAAGTAAGTGTATTAAAATGTCATTACCCATATTCTCCAAAGTACCTTTCTCACTTCCTTTTTCTTCAAGCCTTTTGTAAGCCATAATTACAATTAAGCAAAGACATGTTTATTGTCATGAAATGTATGCCAACGGCTCACACTAATGCAATCCAAACATTAGTATGAAACATTTTTCCAATTACTGCACAGACTCCCCATAGTGTTTCAAGCTGCTTTATGACATTTTAAACTCTGTCTATAATACAGCCCTTCAGAAAGCTGCAAAATCTTTCTATTTCTTTCTTATGACCCAAGAAAACCTAAATCTATTAAAAGCACATTTTCATAGCAGCAGGATAAAAATGCTTTTACTACATTTATCTTCAAAATTGGTGGTGTTAAATAGTGCCAGGGGACAAATAACCATAAAATATAACATTAGTGTACAGGGTACTGTTCTAACTAGGCATGATGGGATGTCTTTCTACCCTTTCATTTCTTCTTTCTATTTGTCCCATTAGAGCTATGCAATCATTTATCAGCCACTATGGCAAGCAGTGTTGCTTGATCCTGACTCCTGTCTAATTTGATACCTAAATGAATAAGCCACAGAGAGAAAATAGTTTTCAGCAGTCCAGGGACATCCACACCTATATTCCTGACTAATTTTCTACAAATGCTTCTGCTACTTAGTTGAATACCATTTTAATAGCTTCATATGTATGTTTTGAAATTGTATTAAAGAAATATTTAGTTAGCTAATTAGAAGGATCTAGCAAAGAAAGTCTAAATAATGAACTGCACCCAAAGGAAAAAAGTTTCAGCTTTGATGTAAAGCCTAAACGTTAACGATCAGCTTCACTAGTCTTCACTAAAGACCAAAACATTGTATTTATCCAAGGTAAATATGTAATTTTTATTAAGAAGACTAACACTATAGTTTGTGGCTTTTCCAATCACTTTTTAACATAGCTTGTTATAATCATGCATATAGTAACTCCTGCAATTATGTGACATTCATCAGCTAATGAGAGAGGCATAACGCACAAAAAAAAATCTGATAGTATGTATATACATTCTTGCAGAAATCAAGAGGAATATTTAACTTCTCACTGAAGATAATTTTCAGGAGAAAGATGTGGAAAGTAACTGCCTGAATTTTGAGGAAAACTAGAATATTTGCCATGTGTGTAGCAGAAATCAGAATATTAAAATGTCGTATTATCAACAGTTCAAATATTAACCTTTGTTTTTCAAAATAACGTGTATCCTTCAGATAACTTCTAAATTCTCAGACTGATGGTCAGAAGGTTAAGCTATTTCTGGAATACTTGCACTGAATTATCTGGCTGAAAACTGCACCTTAATATTGCATCAGACATTCATTAAGTACATTCTCACTACTTCCAAGTAGTAGTTGATGTCTTAAGGAAAAGAATACATTTTAAAGAGTAAAGCAAACAAACAAAAGAAGTAAAACTTAGTAAATGCAAGAAGGACTGAAAAAGCATGGAGTTTTTCTTTCAAGAGAGAAATAATTTCTTGAATTCATGGCTACAGAATGGTCTAAACCATCTGGATATTGTTAATCATGTATGAGTTTAAGGAAAAGAGATATCATACTTCAGATTCGTGATGTCTGAAGTATAGAGATCAGTAGACATGCATTTCTAAATTACTCTGGCAAGACTGTGAGCCCTTTACTCAAAAAATTAATATTTGATCACACTGAAATTAATGAGCCATCTTGTGAGAGAATTCCTAAAGTAAACAGCAGAAAGCGTACATTGGTCATCGTCTCCATTTTCATAATAAGACCAGGATTCAAGACATATGTAGTTTTGATGACTTCATAGTGCATGCTTTGAATTTTCAACTTGTTAACTAGTTCTGTGTCAAGGCCTAAATCCACAAACACAATGAGCCAAAAAAGGTCAGCAACTTATAAATTACAAGTGTAGCGGTGTCTTGTGGTTTTGTTTTTTTTTTTTTAATGTCATAGGCCAGAACCGTAATTTTTAAAGGAGCAAATGGAGAAAAATGGGTTATTTGTAATGAAAACTCTCAAACATTCAGATTAATGGAATAGATAAAGATAATTCAGGAACAAAACAAAACGGACACCAATCTGAAGCACTGCTAGCATCCACTGTTTCAGTCAGTCATCTTGTGTTGACATATCCTACACGTTGCTGCAGTGGATTTTATAAAGTGTCTCAAAGCAACTTGAAAACAGCACTTTTTCTTCATAGGAGGGGCCAGGTAAACCTGGAATTATGGAAAGTCTCTTTGCCACATAACTTCATCATATGCTCTTCAAACCTCATAGCCATGCTTCATCTGAAATTTCCATCTGTGCAGCTGTAGGAGTTCAATGCATTCCATAGTTCAAATGTTTGGATGGAAAGAAAGACACAATATGTGCTATTACTAAACTTGTTTAAAAGAGAAAGCAGATATCTAGGAAGCCATATTTATGGTGTGTCAAATGTATAACACATCACACTACAAACTTTGAATACTCCTTCTCAAATTAAATGGCAGAACAAACCCAAAAGTTCAGGTCAGGCTTAGAGAGATAACACTTCATTAGTGTCACCAAGAGACAAAAGATTGTTTTACAATTGTTTTATAATTTTTTAATTTGAGAGAAGTTATGCTACTACTTTTCTGCCAAATGCAGCTGTAACAAAATAATAAAGAATATCTAGGATTTTGATCCAATTTTTAAAAAACAAAACACCTTTCCCATCCAGAATTCAGCCAATACATTATCATTGAATATATATGTTGACTTCTTCCAGCAGCTAAGTTAAAATAGAAGTAGACCTACAGTTTTAACTTTCATCCCTTGATTTATAATAACGCAAATGAATGAAGGATATTCCATCAGCCACACCAGTACAGGAAGCTAAGAAACCAACTTTCTGGCAATATCTGAGAAGAACAAGTTTAAAACTTTAATGTTATTTTTGGTGTGTGAAAAAGTTTGTTTTAAAACTACAGTAACATGCTATGCTTAATATAAGTAACCTCTCAGAGAAATAAATGTCAGCACTAGTTTGTTTGGATGATTCAAGCTGTTAAACTGCCACTAGAACTGGTTTTGCTGTATCTTTGTTTTGTATTCTCCAAATCTAAGTGCTGTATAACTGACAAAGGAAAATTACAGCTCTAGGGTGTTCAAATATTTGGCATATCTCCAAAAAAAATCTGCTGGTTTAGGGCCTATGTTCCCAAGAGTAACTGCTCCTGACTCTAATTGTGCCTCAGACATTTCTATTAGTGCTGTAAATATTCTGTACTGGAAAGAAAATGTCAGGACTCTTCCCAAAAACTATTCATAGTTTCATTGCTAAGAAGAATATCTCTATATCTCTACTACTAGCTATAGAATCATAGAATCGTCTAGGTTGGAAAACACCTTCACAATCACCAAATCCAACCATCTAACTAGTCCCATCACTAAACAATGTCCCTTAGTGCCATGTCCACATCTCTTAAATACCTCAAGGGACGGAGACTACACCACTTCCCTGGGTTGGGGATGTTTAACATTAAAGTTTAAACATCCTTCCCATGAAGGATTTCTTCCTAATGTTCAGTCTAAACCTTCTCTAGTGCAAGCTGAGACTGCTTCCTTGCATCTTAACAATTGTCACCGGAGAAGAGACCAGCACCATCCTCACTGCAACCTCCTTTCAGGTCGTTTTAGAGAGCGATGAGGTCTCCCCGCTCCATTCCTCCAGACTTAAAGGCTCCAGTTTCCTCATCCATTCCTCATAAGTCATGTTTTCTAACCCTTTCACCAATTTCATTGCTCTTCCTTGCACAAGCTTTAGTAACTCAATACTTTTTCTGAAGTGAGGAGCCTAAATTGTACACAGTCAAGGTGTGGTCTGGTCACACTACTTCTCATGCAGACCGTAATGCCATTGGCCTTCTTGGCTACTGAGGTATGCTGCTAGCTTATGTTCAGCCAGTTACCAACCAACACCCTCCTTTTATTCCACATTAATTCTACATAAAATATATTTTTTCAATGAATAAAAGTAGGGACAAATTAATACCTTTGCACAAATACCCTGTAATGGATTTTTGACTGGCTGAACTAAGACATAGCAGATTAATTCCTTAATCAAAGCCACATAATAATGATGGTTAACTTTTATCTTAGGGGGATCACTGGACTACAAAGGCTTCACTGAGATGACAAACCCTTTCAGCTGACTTCAGAAGGGATTTATAGATAGGGCCAACATATTTAAGAAACACTATTAAACATGTAAGATTTTAGTTCGGGGGGGGGGGGGGGGTGTATTTTTAGCTTTTGTTGTTGGTACTGACGTCTTTGCAGAACCTTCACAGACTTAAGAAATTCAAGGTTTCAAAAACACTTCTATCTGACATGGCAGCACCTGAACAATGGCAAGACTAACCCAATTTATACACGGTAGATGAAACAGTAAATTTAATGTGCCTTTTATGATCACAGCTTTTGACAAAGTTTCAAATACAGTAGTAAATTAAATCTTCACCTACACTGCATCAAGAGAAGCTTGACCAGCAGGTCGAGGGAGGTGATTCCGCCCCTCTATTCTGCTTTCTTGAGACCCTACCTGGAGTACTGTGTCCAGTTTCTGGGGCTTCTAACACAAAAGGGACATGAAGATGTTGGAGAGGGACCAGAGGAGGGCCATGAAGGTGATCAGAAGGCTGGAGCACCTCCCCTCTGGGGACAGGCTGAGAGAGCTGGGCCTGTCACTGCCTCGTGGACATACAGAGAGCTAGATTGAATTGATTAGTTGTATCATGTAATTTTTATGCGTTGCTCAGACATTGCAAAGCCTTCAGCAAAGCCTTTGACACTGTCTCCCACGGTATTCTTCTGCAGAAGCTGGCAGCCCATGGCTTGGATGGGTACACTCTTGGATGGGTAAGGAGCTGGCTGGATGGCCAGGCTCAGAGAGTGGTGGTGAATGGAGTTAAATCCAACTGGCAACCGGTCACGAGTGGTGTTCCCCAGGGGTCGGTGCTGGGGCCTGTCCTCTTCAATATCTTTATTGATGACCTGGATTAGGGCATTGAGTGCACCCTCAGTAAGTTTGCAGATGACACCAAATTGGCTGAGAGTGTCGATCTGCCTGGGGGTAGCGAGGACCTACAGAGGGATCTCGACAGGCTGGATAGCTGGGCTGAAGCCAATGGGATGAGGTTCAACAAGACCAAATGTCGGGTCCCGCACTTTGGCTACAACAACCCTAGGCAGTGCTACAGGCTTGGGGCAGAGTGGCTGGAAGACTGTGTAGAGGAGATGGAGCTGGGGGTATTGATTGATGCTCGGCTGAACATGAGCCAGCAGTGTGCCCAGGTGGCCAAGAAAGCCAAGGGCATCCTGGCTTGCATCAGAAACAGTGTGACCAGCAGGAGCAGAGAGGTGATTGATTGTCCCCCTGTACCCAGCACTGGTGAGGCCGCACCTCGAGTACTGTGTCCAGTTTTGGGCCCCTCACTGCAAGAAAGATATCGAGGCCCTGGAAAGTGTTCAAAGAAGGGCAACAAAGCTGGTGAGGGGTCTGGAGCACAGGCTCCATGAGAGGAGAGGCTGAAGGAGCTCGGAATGTTCAGCCTGGAGAAGAGGAGGCTCAGGGGAGACCTTCTTGCTCTCTATAAATTCCTGAAGGGAGGTTGTAGTGAGATGGGGGTTGGCCTCTTCTCTCATGTAACTAGTGATAGGACTAGAGGGAATGGTTTCAAGCTGCGGCAGGGGAGATTCAGGCTGGACATTAGAAAATATTACTTCTCAGAAAGGGTGGTCAGGCACTGGAATGGACTGCCCAGGGAGGTGGTGGAGTCACTGACCCTGGGGGTGTTCAAGGAACGATTGGATGTTGTGTTGAGGGACATGGTTGAGTCGGAGCTATTGGTGACAGGTGAATGGTTGGACTGGATGATCTTGTAGGTCTTTTCCAACCTTGGTGATTCTATGATTCTTCAGCTTAGAGAAGAAAAGGCTCTGTGTGGACCTTATAATGGCCTTCCAGAAGGGGATCTACAGGAAAGCTGGGGAGGGACTTTTTATAACGGTATGTAGTGACAGTACAAGGGGAAACGGGTTTAAACTAGAATAGGGTAAATTTAGACTTCCTTAGGGACAAGTTCTTTATTATGAGAGTGGTGAGACATTGAAACAGCTGCCCTGCAGAGAAGGACCTGGGCGGGTCCTGGTGGATGAAAATCTTAACATGAGCCAGCAGTGTGCTCTTGTGGCTCAAAAAGAAAATGGTATCCGGGGCTCCATCAGAAGAGGGGTGGCCAGCAGGGACAGGGAGGTGGTTGTCCCTCTCTACTCTGCCCTTGTGAGGCCCCATCTGGAGTACTGCATCCAGGTCTGGACCCCCAGTACAAGAAATACAAGAGAGCTGTTGGAGAGGGTCTGGAGGAGGGCCACAAAGTTGATCAAAGGGCTGGAGCACCTCCACTACAAAGGAGGGTTGTTCCCTACGGGCTGAAGGAACTGGGCTTGTTCTGCCTGGAGAAAAAAGGGCTGCGGGGTGACCTCACTGCAGCCTTTCAGTACGTAAAGGGAGCCTATAAACAGGAGGGGATTCAATTCTCTGAAAGGGTAGATAACAGCAGGACAAGGGGAAATGGTTTTAAGTTGAAGGAGGGAAGATGGAAGACTTAGGTTGGATGTCAGGGGGAAGTTCTTTACTACGAGAGTGGTGAGGTGCTGGAACAGGCTGCCCAGAGAGGTTGTGGATGCCCCATCCCTGGAGGTGTTCAAGGTCAGGTTGGATGGGGCCCTGGGCAGCCTGGTCTAGTATTAAATGTGGAGGTTGGTGGCCCTGCCTGTGGCAGGGGGTTAGAGATTCATGATCCTTGGGGTTCCTTCTAACCCGGGCCATTCTGTGATTCTGTGATTATCCCATCTAGAAGCAACATCTGTGCTATCTGATGTCATAAAGGTTTGGGCTGTCTATAATATCCAAGCTACAATGTGCTGCTATAGAAAACTATCACAATTCATCCTCTTTGCCAAAACTGTGGTGGAAGCGGGGGGGGGGGGGGGGGGGGGGGAACAACAAAACAAAACAAAACAAAACAAGAAAAAAAAAACTTAGCCCAAATACAATTTAAATACAATTTAAAAGGATAATTTTGTAGCTCCTGTGACTCACGCCTCTGTTCTCTTTAACTGATTGCACTCCCTATCTGAAATATATTTTCCATTATGTATGTTTTTCTTTTTGTCCTAACTCTGAGATTCACTGAGAATATCCTTATCCTAAGAAGGATGTCTTATGAAATGCATTGGCTAGCAGAAGAATCTGAACACATGTTCCAAATCATGTCTTCCATTAGGCAACTCAACAATTTAGCTGAATAAGAAATATAAAAGGGAAAAAAAAGAACACAAAAATTTGTACTTTTCATATGTTATTATTTTTTGAGAAACAAGAAGAGCCTTAATCTTATGATTAAGGTAGCTATTCTTTAATTTATTAAAACACACAAACAAACAAACAAACAAAACAAAAAAACACAGAATACTCAGCGTTGAAGCAATTTTTGCCCAGTATCACCTTATATGCTTACTAAGTGATAAGTTTGCTCATTTATATGAAAAATTATTTTCTTTGGGACTACAAGCACTAACCTTCATCTTCAAAACATAGTTCAAATAAGTCATTCCTAAATATTTTTAGTTTACTTTGGGATTTTTCTTTTCCAAAGTGAGTGGTAAACAATATTTAGCTGATTTTCTGCTACGAGTCATTGTTTGTAACATTTCCTAGGCTGTTTCAAAAAGCCAATGAGAATAAATACTGCACTTACTGCAAGGAAGACTTATTTTATCCGCACAGCTATTTATTTGTTTAGATAAGTTTCAGAAAAATTATATACTTTTTTGTAATCCTTGGAAAGGTTGCAAAGAAAAATAAATACACTTATGTTACGGATTCAAGATAAATATTCTAGGGTTGGAAAGAACATATTAGGGAATACTTACTGTAAAATAGACAGCCATCAAATGGACTTCAAAAAACATCCATTTAGCCAAATTAATCCTGCTGCCTCAATTTCATTTCTTTGTTTGGTTTGGGTTTTCTTTGCTTTGTTTTTAATCTTGTGATGGTTCCATAGTTTCAGCAAACTGATCATCCAAAATGAGGTCAAATGGATGTCAAAAATATTCACAAATCATTATCAGACTTAATGTGATTATTTTGATTGGAAAAATATTCATGCTATTTTTTTTCCTTCAAATTAACATTTTAAAAAATTATGTTATTAATGAGTTATTGGGAGGTATAATGATATCCTAGAAACTTCTCTGAAAAACAAAGCAAAGCAAAAAACAAAACAAAACAATATTGAGCATTTTCATCTTAAACTGCACTATTTAACACCCTGATTAAATTAAACATGAAATACAACACATGTGTCCTTAATACAGATACTCTAGGGACAGTTCTGAGGCTCTGTTACAAAACCAGCTTTCTCCTGGGATGTATCCATTTAAGTACTGAATAGATAGAGATTAACCAGGGATTATTTTGAGATTCATTGATTCAATAGAACCTCCCAAGGTATTCGGCTTTATGATTCAGGCATGCTTTGTAGCCAAAGTTTTCTCTTACATGTGATCTTACAAATGACTAAGATAAATTATCATGGCTCCATTAAAGCAATTCAAAGTCACAAAATGAAGTTTGTAAGCAATATGTATACTAGAAAGCTGCAAAGGATGCAACTGATTTCATAGCATTCAAAAATCAATTATTATTTAGACTAAGGAATTGTGGAGATTTAGACAAAGGAAAAAAAGAGAAAAAAAATATTATTCTTCCTGCCAATTCATTGCTAGCTTATTGCATACTCCTCTTAATAGCAGTTTTGTCCTCCTTTATCTCATCTTTACTTGTCTATTAATAGAAACAGGAGAGAGAAAAACAGCAAATACATCTCCATGAACAAGTATATCTATAAGTGGCTTAGAAAAAAAAGGTGAAATAAAAACCACATAGAAAGTTATTATATTGAAGTCCCCAAATACTGATTAGAAGATGCAACAACGCAGCAAAGAAAAGTTTGTTTGCCACTGAAGTTAAATATATTCATCATCCATAGGAAAGTAGAGCTGAGTAGCAAGCAGCATCTTTCTTTGAAAATATAGTAATATTTTCATTTTGAATGGTTGCCTTATCCTGAATTGGACATCCAACACTTCAGAAGCTCAGCGGGAGCTTCAATGGGAAAACCTGATGAAGTCATAAAAAATCATTTTTCCTACTGCTGAGGTCCTCCAAGTTATCCTTTCCACAGATCAAGCTAAGAGTGCAAACATCTTTATCAGAACACGGAAGTAGCTGAATAATTTTGCTTTAAGGATATAACCAATAGTGCAATTTATTCTATGTTTCTGAAAAGCTCAGATTTCAGTGCTCTTGTGGCAAGTATTTTAATGGTTGGTCTAAGAGCAGATGGATTGTTTTATGGCAAGGCTTTCATTCTGAGTCCAAAAGGCATCCCTTTTGCTTGTGGTCAAAGGTGAATTTATTCCCAATGCTAGCTCTTTCCTGGGGCTTTCCCTAAGCAGATTCTGTCAACTGTTCTATGCTTCTGCCAAATTACTTGATGATTTTGTCATGTGGGTTAATATTCCCCTGAGATTTGGTTTTAATCAAATTCATAAAAGAGAAGCACTGTTGAGCAGTGGAGGAACAAAACCAAATGCTTTTAAGAAATATGCATAAACTATATTTGGGTTTTAAAACTTGTGCACCTACAAATCTAAAAACCTTGTCAAACCTCCTTTTTTTTCTTTTTTTTCCCCTGCAAAACAACTACTGCAAACTGTAGTTCATGCTCATAACAAGCATTAATGTTTTATAATTTCTTCTTGTTAAAAATAGGAGATGTTCTTCATATTGGAACGTATACTTTGGAATGAGGAACTGAGTTCAATTAAGATTAATTTTAGGGCTGTTAGCTCATACATACTTCAATAGCCTTCCACTTGCCTGGAGGAATTCTATAGTAACTTGAGTAAACAGATCACAGTCTTCAGGATAAGTTTTTAACGATCAATGACAGAGTCAAGAGATGGCTCAGGTCACAAATATAAGCTTCTGCTTGGGGATGCAACCGACATACGTTTTGCAGCATATTAATATTGTACAGTAATGAAGATGTTATAATGGGCTGTCTGACTGAATGCACGTATGCACGCATCTCATGCTGTACTATGGAGGTGCCTGCTATAGTTGTGTAGAAATAGTGTCTTTTCCTTTACACAAAATCATTAAACAAGACTTATTAAGATGTAAGAATTCAGACACTTTGTCTAGGTTAGCAGACACATTACAGATGGATAGGGGCAACCCTGTATCCAATGCTGACAACATGTCCATAACATTCATCTTTCAAGCATTTTTATTTCAGATTAACTCTGGTTCTCTAAGCAGAATGCTCATTTGCAGCTGGAGTGCATTAGTTACACTCCTGGAGTGTGCTAAATCTTCCAAACCTGAATCTTAGTTTCATCTGAAAGGAATCAAGTTGAGGCACTGCAAAAGCTCCACATGATGTAAACCAAGGCACAATAAGAAAGGAAACACTACAAAAGCATTCTCTTGATTCGAGCTAACAAACTTACAAAGATTCACCATGAAAATACTTCTGAATATCTCAGCCCACACAGATATGCTTATATGTATTCCTAACATAAATAATAAAGTGGCTCAACACAAACTGGTGGATATTTTTAATATATTTTCTTCATGGGCTTATTTTCTTTCTTTCCTTCTTTCCTTCCTTCTACACAGCCAGTACAGGACTATCAAGATTAATTCACCTACTATTTTTGTTTAACTTTAATCTAATTAAATTTTAATATCTTTTAATGAGCCTTACCATGCATTTTTTTTTTTTTTCATTAAAATTTGATTTCAGAATAGCAATTTGACTCTTTGAAACTAAACTTATCCATCAGTGCGGAAATCTGAATCAGCTGTTGCACATGCTAGTAAAAGAAAATATACGTTAATCAAGTTCATATTCTTTAATACCACCCACAGCTTATCAGGAAAATTGTCTGTGTACATTTATCTCATAAACTTGTCAAAAACACAGGTTGATTTGCCTTAGCAAAATTTACAAGGCACTACTCTTGCCATGTAAACAACAAGTGTGTTCTACTTCTCACCAGCACTGGCAAAATCCACTTTAAATCATGATTCTTCCATGCCACAAGAACAACCTCAAAAATGAACATTGGAAAATACTGGTTTTCAAATATGGATTACCTACAAAAAATTTTACTATGACTGCAAAGACTGATAAAGAATTTGGATGACAATTAAATTAAAACCCAGAGCCAGTGTATTTACTTATTCACACTCACTTCAGTGGAGTAAGAAGTCAGGACACTGGGAGATAAAATTCTCAGTATTCAAGTTATTTACACGAGTTCAGAAGAGCCTATGCTCAATTCCAACCAACAGATATTTGGAGGAGTATTTGTGTTTTTAAATACAGCTCATTTCCCAAAGTACAGATTCTTAGATGCATCTATAGTATTTATCAAGAGGTATTATGCTTATTAGCACAAATTGCTGCTCATGATTTTGCATAGTACAACTTAACTTACATTTGTTCACCATCTCCTCTACTTTAAACTGATGCATACTAAATAGTGTAAGTTTGGTACACACATTCCCATACATCAGTGATGGATGCAGTTGCACATCAAAGATACAAAGATATCATAGGGTATCTTTGACATCAAAGGGATGTCAAAGATACCCTATGAAACATGTTATATCATAGCACTACAGAAAATAACCACTTCATATAAAAAGCAGCATATAAGGAGTTCAGCTGGCTGATGCTGAGTGAAGAGGCCATGTCTTGCTAGGATATTTTCACTGTTATTTACCCAGAAAAATAAGGTCCAGGCTTTAAATTCTTTGCCCCTTCTCTACTTAAAAATCATCTCCTATTTCTGCCTGTATGTACAAATTGTGTCCACTACAGTAATATTTATATATATGTGGGATATATATATATATATCCCATTTATATCTCAGTAGCTGAATATTTTAGATACTCGTGCTAAGAATTATCTTATGCTTATCAGTAATGGCATGTCAGATATGGTTTTATGGTGTGCACCAGCACTGAAAAAACTTGTCTACAGAACAAGTCCATAAGTCTTTTCAGATGACAACATTGTTGAAAATGAAGGCAGTTGATTTTAATGTAGAAAATGTTTTCCATGGAGTTTTGAATGAAGAATTGGAATGAAAATGCATTTTTTATGTATACCAAAGAGGCATAGCAATGACAAAAGGTAACATTTAAAATGTAAATCTGCTAGTGTTGTGTGACACAGTGTGAGATATATCTCAAAGTCTTAAGGTTGACTAATTGAATTGCCATTGATAAGATGTCACTTAAAGAGACATCTCTGCAGTGAAACATGGGTTTGCTGTAAATGACCTGTCATTAGAGCCATGGGTAATGTCCGTGTCCAGACTGAAAAATTTTGTAGCTCCCAGCAATATGCTCAGTAGGAGTTAAAACAGCAAGAACGGTAAGAAGTCAGTGTACTTGAACCACCAGAGAATTCTGCCTCAGGTGCTACGTTAATTTACTTGTTGGCATACATTAATTGAAACCAATCAATAAAGCTGGTGGTACAACAGAGGGAATGCAAAAGAAATAATCTACTACCATACTAACTCATTTTAAACTTCTAAAACAAGAATAATTTAGTCTTTTTCATTTCTGTTAATACAGATAATGGAATCATTTATTTTTGATTCTTTCAGAATTAATTGTAACTGTCATGTCCTCCAACATCTCCCATGCAAACTCCAATATTCTGATTAGCAGCTGCTAACTTACATATAATGGAAGTGAGCTCTTTCAACTTGTAAGTTATAAAAAAAATATGATATATGAAATATAATAAATATATATTATATACAAAATATATACTAAATACAATATATAAAATACACAAAAATATACCAAAAAAATGCTACTCATTTTTGCCATACTGAATTCAATGATATACTTTAATAGTTTAAGATTTGCTGTCATGTTTTTTACATTTGAAGTATATTAGCATTAAAATATTCCCGAAGGCAAAAATTTCAAAGTTGTTGTCTAAGAAGCACATAAAGAGCTAATATTTTTCCTTTGATTCTTTTCCGCTTTAACATTACTCAACATTTTCCATTTGTATGTCATGTTGACAGGCACCAGTCTAGGTTTACAGTTTTTGTTGGTGGTTGGCTGGTTTTTGATTTTTTTTTTGTTGGTTTGTTTTGTTTTTTTTTACACCTACCAGAAAGCTTTTTCCTCTTCATCTCCTGCTGTTTTTTTGTATTAAAACTATTTCTGTGAGTTCCTCCAATTGGTTCTCACTGCCTAAAAGCAAGAGTCATTTCTTCAGACATGGAGAAATGCAATCACAATTAACACCCTCATTTAATGAAAACTGCTCACCCTTACCTACACATTCCCAGAAATACTTACCTAT
The DNA here is from genome assembly GCA_030625065.1 of Alectoris magna. NCBI lineage: Eukaryota > Metazoa > Chordata > Aves > Galliformes > Phasianidae > Alectoris > Alectoris magna. The sequence continues at coordinate 100,678,477 of CM060560.1, forward strand.
TTCCACAGAGATGGAATGAAAATCTGAGCACTGTTATTCAAGACTGCTTTGCACAAGGAATGTTCATTTACCACACAGTAAACATGGTGCAATAATCTGTTGTTATGTCTTTTGTGGTGCTCTCAAAATGTATCCAGAAATGAATGAGATACAAAAAATTATCCTCTGTCAAATAAGGAACACTGTTATATTTGTAGCATCCTACTTTCTTCCTGGTTGTGCCCAAAGGCTTATTTGGTCACGTTGGTATGTCTTAACTCTATACAAAGAAGTGGATCTGCAGCTATTGTCTTTTGGCATAGAATCAGTAAAAATACCTAGTTCTACATATTTCTGCCATATGTGAATCTGGCTAGCTAACTTTTTAACTGTTTTTTTTGGGTTTTTGGGAGCTGTGGGTGGGACATGAAAGAAGTTATGCAGAAAAAGACAAACTTGCAGATACCAGTTACCAGGCAGTATTCTTATTATGAGATTGTCCACACCTGGGCAGATTTTTCTCACACTGACATATTTTGCTTGTAAGTAAGTGAACTAAACCATCCACTTACAATTTCTCTGAACATATATTTGTCTACATATGCTTGTTTTATTAGGTTCTAAAATATCAACTAAACACAATGATTTTCTAATGCAATCTTCATTACTTATGATTCTTAGGAAAAGAAACTTAAAACTGTTTTCCATCAGTTAGTCTGAAGCATGTCATGAGCACCCAGATGTTACTTTTAACAAAGTACAGGTGACTACCGGAAGTACATACAGTGTGATAATAGTGGTGCTTACAGCTTGAGAAGCCTACAAGGAAAGTATTTATGTACATCTAATTAGAAAGAAAAGTTTCTTTGTAAGCAAGTAAGCTTAATATAGACTTTTTGAATTATCTTTTGATTCAAATGTGACAGAGGATTTGTGAAACACTGAGCAATGCTATCAAATTTGCTTAGGTCCTTTTCCAAGACCATGTTGTATAATAGTATGAAATTATGGATTGTACATTTTTCGATAGTTCTCCAGCCAAAGGTTAATTCAGTTCCCAGAAATCAGAAAATCCTGGGTGCCAAATACTATGTAATAAGTGGGAGTGAAATAAAGGACTAAATCCCAAATATCTGCTATAGCAATTGGGCCAGAACCTGGCTAAAGCTCATTTTACTTCCTTCATTCTCTAATTTTTGTTCACAATTAGAACTTTTATTACTTCAAAGCAGCTGAAGTACTTCAGTTTGAAGCCAGGAAGGAAAAATACTGAAATTTTCAGCCATAACATAGAATTGAAATGTACGGACTATAATTACAAAAGTGCAAGTCTGTACTTCTATCCCAAATTTTAATAATCCATTATTATTCTTGTCAGAACACTGGTAAAAGAAAAGGCTTGATACCACTTAAACTGCATCAGACTACCTAAAGATTCCACCATTTATTTGCAGTTATAACAGTGGGATTCAGAGCCAGCTATTAAATATGCCTATTAAAGTGAAAAATCACCTTTAAGCATTTTGCATTACTTATTTAAGATATTAATGGTGAATGATAACTGCTGAAGACGTTCCAGTTCTCCTTTCTTGCAGTGATAAAGGCTAAATACTTAACATTTTATTCAGTCCCACATATTTAATCAACTTCTGAAGTAAAATTGTTTCGTATATCTTCGATTGGAATGGAGGGATTTAATAGCTACATTACCCAAATAGGGAGCAAGGGCCGATTCATGGATTGGTTTCACAGTAAATCTAGGAAATCTACTGGTATTTTCAGGAACTATTACTGATAGAGACTATATCCTCCCCCCAACCCACCCCCTTTTTTTAATTTTCCTTTCTTTTCTTTCTATTTTATTCCCATTTTGAAATTTGTAAGCTCAGCTTCTTATGTAAAATGTAATAAGGGAATAGGGGGCACCTATGCATGATTGCAATGAACAACTTGTTCTGCAAAGCCTCACTTTCTACAGATTCAGATCCCAGATCTCATCTCCAGTTCTTCTGCAGTAATTCCAGTCCTGAATCATTCTCCTTCCTTCCAGCCACAGTAGAAAAATGCACACATCATCTGGTGAACTCTCTCCAAATCCTCCTCCAGCCCATACCAGTGTCAATCAGAGGGACAAACTAGGCAAGGAGATGGGATTCATCTGAAGCAACGTGCTACTCATTAGCCAGCAATTAAGTACATACTGATCAATCATTCAGCAAGATAAACAGAATTAATAACTATTGTGTTTATATGGATGTTAATGTGTGCCTTTCTATGCCACTACTTACTGTAATTTAGATCTTTAAGACCTGAAAGTCTTAGCAGATTCCAAGGTCAACTGTAAGGAGTGAACAAGCATCATTATAATGAGGCAGGCTTTTTTAATTTACTTTTTTTGAGCCCTATAAGAAGAGGACAATGTCAAATTATTACAACTAGAAGTTACTAGACTCCATGTATGATGAACTGCACCACTCTCAAACTTAGCATGAGTAACACCATGACTGATTAATCACAACAGTGTGATAGACAGCCACAGGGATTGTGTTGTCTTCCCCTCAAACAAGTTTTATCTTAAAGACCATGGTTTTATTGAATATGCAATTATCAAGATAACTTTGCAAAGAAGCAAACAAAATGCATCCTACCCTGAGCAGTTAAGTGTTCTAATGTAAAGAACAATGAAAGAACAGATTTCTTATCAAGACAGAATGGACAGGCAGGGAGCTAATAATATAGTTCAAGACTCCACCTGCAGCACTGTAGATGATATGAAGAAAGCCAGAATGGGCCAAGAGCAACTTGGTAGTATTTTTTGTTTGTATTTTATTATACAATAATCTATTGAATTCTCATTTAGAAGGAAAAAAAGAAACTATAAGCAAGTATGCGGTTTCTGCAGGAGATATAATACTTGAAATACTCAACTTGGAATTCAGCATTCAAAGATCCACTTTTAAACCACCCTGTAAATATGTTCACAGTTTATTAAAGGTTTAAAAGCTTTATTGAATGAGCTCTTCAGCATATGCTGCTTACCAGCTCATGACTACAAAAACATTATTTTGGGAATATTAATCTCAATATTTCATTTGAACGAAATTTTATAATTTTTACCTTCTAAGGTAAGTTATCTTCCACATAAAATTACAAACAAACAGCAGATTTCAAACATGATGTAAAATAACTACCTATCAGTCTTCCCTACCTTCCACATTCATACTATCTTAGCCTGCAGATCCAATTATCCTCCAACATTTGCTGCTCAACCATGCTGAGATTAGTCACCAGCCCTCCAGTTAGACTGTAATAAAAGGTCTGCAGGTGCATTTACACTCTGAGGAATCAGGTATGAATGCTAGCATTGCAATCATTTCTTTTTGAGTTAGAGCCATAAATACTGCAGCAATGAAACAGGCTATTTTCAGCTACTTTATCCATTCATTTGCATGATATCTGGACTTACTGATTTTTAAGAAACCTAGAAGCAGAATATATTCAAGAGGACATAATCCTTGACCTGAGGGCTTCACAAATAAAGGTATTAACATGACATGGAAGATATTTTTTCCTATGCCCAGACAGCCATACTGTGTCTCCTACATGAACTTGTGATTACCTTCTGTAAAGGCTTCTCTCTTTTTTTTCTTCCCATTTTAAGAAAGTAATTTTATATGCTGGCAGTGTATTGACCTCTAAGATCACATTTTCACAAAATTACAAAATTTGGCAGACTTTCTGCTCCTTAGACAAAAAATAATAACAATAATAATTTTTTAAAAACACAGATTAAAGTATACAATTATTTCTGATATTCCAGTCTTCCAGGTCTTTGCTCACTGCAGTAGTTGTGATCATGACAAAGAACTACAACCCTCTGCCACAGGACATTGGTAGATGTTGCCAAAAAATGTCAGAACCACACTTTTCAGCCCAAAGCTGCAACTACTTGAACTGCAGGAGTCATTTCATTAGCTGACAGCTGCAATAAGCTGTTCTTTCTCCATGTGGAGAAGCTACTGGTGGGAGGTACAATTCACACAGGCATACTCCATAAATCATATACCACTTAAAGAAAAATATACTTATGAAAACACTTACAAAGTACTGTGCAGTATTTTTCCTATTTATTATCCTTACTTTCTCACTGCAGCCATTATTTTACATTTTGCAAATTAAAAGCTGACAACAGACTTTAAAGACTTGAGCAAAATTCTGGAAAATTCCAATCTTTTGTTTTTATTGGTACTATTTATATCCTTGAGAGAATCTAGATCCTTTGTGTTCCGTGTGATTTCTTTCCAGGGAATTTATTCTAGCTGACCCACAGAAGACAAAGTTAGCTTATTTGGTTACAGGTTTAAGTCATGATGTTGGTGACTGTTTACTCTCTTACTGCTACGGAACAGTTTTATTTGATACATAACTAACTAAAAATGATGTTAACATCTTTCAAAGCTGCAAACTATTAGTAAAATGCACTTTATTAATGAACTGTATTAGCACACTGACACTCTTGATCTTTTAATACTGTGATAGCTTTCGGTATTCTAATTTTAAGGAGAGCAATGGTCTGATAGTTGTTATGAAGGGGGAACGAGCAGACACCAGCGTCACAAATGAGTGTTTTCCAGCCATTACTGGAACAGGCAAGTAATAGGCCTTCATATTACCTTTTCAAATTTTTTATGCATTATTCAAGCAATTTTCATTGAAACCACTGAAAATTGCTCATGGGTAATAATGTAACCATATATACGAGTATTCTTCCTCTCTCTCTTTTTTTTTTTTTCACTTTAAACATACATATCATATTCTGTAGCCAAACCTATCACAGACATGCAACCACCATTCTCACAGCAAAACTCTATTCTATATCAATAACCTACTGCTAAGGGAACAAAAATTGTACAAATAATCTTTCCATTAATGTCATTTCTGATACTGCATTTCCTGAGGGTTTATTAATGATTATTGTGCTGTTTGTTTTTTTTTTGTTTGTTTGTTTAATTTGTTTACATTATTATTACACAGCATCTTCTTAAGAATCATCACTAGCTACATTTCAGCAGCATGAAGTTTTTATTGTCTTTAAGAAAAATATTTCTGGAACTGGATATTGAAAGGCATTTGTATGCTGTTCACTTCTCACCTAGACATTTCACCTTAGATGATTGTTACATACCAATTAGAAACACTATTATTTGAAGCTGAGCTTTGGAGAAGATTACTGCATCTCTGCTACAGACAAATAACTTGCTGTCACATGCCTAGAGTACTCTCTACTATTGAGGACTCTTGAAAGCAATGAGAGACAAAACCGTAGACCTGCACTCCAGCAATGACCGTACTTGGCGATCAAGGTGGAGCAGCATTTCAGTTGCTTTAGTTGCCTATAGCAGCAGTCCTTACCGATTGTGTTTTCTGCACAGTATTGCAAGAAGTATGAAGAAGAACAAAAATAAATTTCCAGTTTGGTAGATTTACATTATTTTTCTCTAGAATTATTCACAAAAACCATATCTGTTTGACTAGAGGGAGGAGCAGGCTCAGTAGCTAAATTTCTGACTAACATTTCAGTGCCACATATAATAACAGCTAAACTTCTATGTGAAGTATGGCTTGACGTCACAAGGAACTGAGGGAGCAAAACTGGAACATGAAAGACCATTTATGCAATGTGCTTTATAGCAATCTTTTCTTTCCTCTATCAGAGACACACAGAAAAAAAAAAAAGAATTTCACCTGAAGGCGACTTTATTTCTGCATACATTATTAGGAGAGGGGAAAATTTTATGACTTCCTTTTACTTAACTAAATGTGGGATACATTTTTAATTAAAAATCGTATGTTTCATGTAATATTTATTTTTATTCCGATGCCAAAGGACAGCATAATCAAGAAACTCATCTGGAAAAGAGCAGAAATTTGTAGCTTATTTCCTCTCTCCTGAAAAACTTCACACATAACATTTTTCATTTATACTCTCTTATTGCTAAGGTTTGGTGACAATTTACTATCTGCTTCTGAAAAAGTTGTATATTTAAGAGCTTACAGATTATGAATAACTGATAAATAACTAAGATATTAACATTTCTATTTACAATATTTTTCCCAAAATATATCTGAGAAAGAATAGACTTAGAGATTGCAAAGGTTCTATTTTTTTCTGAGAAAATTCCTGAACTATGAAGTCTACACATCAGAGTTTCTATGTGGCAAATACTGTAACAAATTCAAATCATTCACTAATGAAAGTACTTCAGATACTTTGGTTAGGACAAGTCCTGTGAACGGTTAGCACAGCACAGAGGAAACAGATTCATTAGAACAGCTGTATCTCATGCAGACAAACAAGTCTGCAAGGAGACATGGCCTCAGTCCAAGCCATCCATCTCCCCTGGCAGAGAATAGCTGTGCAAGAAAATGAGGATGTATACAGAAAAGCTGGAACCCCACATGCTTTCCTGGCCTCCTCGCCTCTGGAACAGCAGACTGCTGTGGAGACTGGTGTACAGTCTCCCTTTTAGGGCATTCAGATAGCATCCACACAAGTGACTTGCATACTCTGCTAAGCCTAGTAGCACATTATTGCCTGCTGGTTGTGTTGTTCTAACAGCTGTTATACATGGGAATCTTCCCTGTGATGAGTGACACATAGTAGTTAAAAGAAACAAACACCACAAGTATGATATGCTACACAATAAATCAAGACAAGACCATAATAGAAGAGTACCATGTTATGAGAGGAAGATGGATTTATGTGTTAGTTCCTAATTCCTTAGGCAATTAGTTTCATAGTACTTCAGCATATATACCTACAGATGCCTGTCTCTTACAGAAGCTGTACTTTACTTCATGGTGACATCTTCCACTGAGGTTATAAAATGGTTACCGTGGGCCAAAGACAGCTGAGTAATGGCTCCCTGGATATTAAGACACAAATACTGAGCTCAATGGGAATAAGATGAGAGAAGTTTTCAGTGCACAATCATCTGAGCGTAACAGAGCTGTAATTTCTTCTACCAAACTACAAAAAATATCTAGTGGTTGGCTTTACTGTAGGTTAATCCTGACATAAGAAATTGCACATAATCTGGGATTAGCAATGTGCTGCAGAGTCACATAGAGGTCAGCAATAAGAAATCTGGATTATTTTGTTATTAGCAAAGTACATCGATTCCCCTTCTGAATCTTTTGTTGTGTTTATCTGAGATGATAAGCAAATGAGCATAAAAGTTGAAAGATTCAAACTTGGTCCCTGTTGCTGTAAAAAACATCAACTCACCTGTGGTTGGGGTCCTTCTGGATCAATGAAAGATTTTTCTTTACAATATCCAGCATATCTTGACAAAGCAAAACTAAGATCAGCTTTGTCTGGTTTCATCTTCTGAAGTACTGCTTATCGCTGCCAGTAGCATAAAGTGAAAAAATTCCATTGCCATTCCATCAATGGGAATAGGTACAAAAGAATCATTGTCTTTGTACTTAATGTTTTATTGTTAAGTATAATATTCTACATATTGTTGAGGATCTAGGAAATTCACATCCTGCTTCGGGTAATGAATCAAAGGCAACTTGAATGATGTAACAATCCTTATTCCATCTTAACAGTCCATGACTATAACACTCGGAGAAACCTTCTTCCTGAGTAAACAACATCCCAAATAAAGCCTTCTAGTTTTGCCTGTAGTCACTACCATTATTCAAATTTGTATTTTCAATATATATTTCAATATCTATCTATTGAGTCTCTCCTTATACCGCTGTTTTACAGATTATTTTCTGTGTTGGCATTTCCTCATGTACATGGAGAATAAGCTGTGGGATACTACTCCAAAATATATTCTGGCAAACAAAGATGAAATTAACTTGCAGTTTCAAATCTCAATGCAAGATGCAATGTATTTGAGTCCTGCAATTCCTTCTTCCATACTTTCCATCCTCTCATTCATCTCCTAGTACATACAGAGGAAGTGCTCCTATCACTTCATACCATACTGCAGATAGCTCAAAAGCATGTCTTGCTTTCTTCCATAAACAATACACTCAATCTAAAAGAAGATATGGGAAACATTTTTTAGGATTTCAACATTGATACTGTAAGTGGTCAGGCTTGATTTCAACACCATGATTCAAGAAAGAGAGATACATTTCAACTCTCTTTAGACTTTGTGTGTGCAATGTTTTTTTTTTGTTTTTTTTTTTTCATCCATTTCTTCAGAAAAATTCAGAAGTGCCAAAGCTGCTCAGCTGCATGAAGGGCTTACCTGGGGACTGAACTTGGCTTTATGTTATTGAAATATTTCAGTTAGAACTGCCTGCAGTTCTTTCTGCAGATAATCTGTTTAATTTTCCTGTTTAATTTTTAATGCAGAGATGATTTTTTTTTTCCCAGTCATCAGCTATGCAAACTCACAAATGGATTCAAAGAATTAAATCATATCCATAATCCAACATTTCCCCCTGTACTCAACACAGCTGAGGCTGCACCTCGAGTAGTGTGTCCAGTTTTGGGCTCCTCACTGCAAGAAAGACATCGAGGCCCTGGAATGTGTTCAAAGAAGGGCAACAAAGCTGGTGAGGGGTCTGGAGCACAGGCTCCATGAGAGGAGAGGCTGAAGGAGCTCGGAATGTTCAGCCTGGAGAAGAGGAGGCTCAGGGGAGACCTTCTTTCTCTCTATAACTTCCTGAAGGGAGGTTGTAGTGAGCTGGGGGTCGGCCTCTTCTCTCATGTCATTGGTGATAGGACTAGAGGCAATGGTTTCAAGCTGTGGCAGGGGAGATTCAGGCTGGACGTTTCTCAGAAAGGGTGGTCAGGCACTGGAATGGGCTGCCCAGGGAGGTGGTGGAGTCACTGACCCTGGGGGTGTTCAAGGAACGATTGGATGTTGTGTTGAGGGACATGGTTGAGTGGGAGCTATTGATGATAGGTGAACGGTTGGACTGGATGATCTTGTAGGTCTTTTCCAACCTTGGTGGTTCTATGATTCTATGATTCTATGATAAGTGCATTTATCACTAATAAAATTCTTGCTATAACATGGTTTTAAGGCATAAACTTGTAGAATTTATCCAAGTCACAACTATCACTGATGATAAATGAGCGAGAATGAAAAACATTTGACTTTCAGATGTTAAGTTGGGTATGAAAGACTAGAAATTTGGAAACATTTGTTGTTTATTAAGTTTTGAGAGTTTTATAGGGAACCAAAATGAGTCTACAACTGTATTGTCCAGATGTTCATAATAAAATACTGCTTTAAAATCTTCATGTTCTTCAAAGAAGGGTGACTTACAAAAATAGCTGCAATTTGCTTAGACTTCCATATTTTTAATAGGCAGCATCACAAGCAGTGATGCCCTTCTGGAGTTGTGTAATCTGTTTCTGGTTATATACCGTCTTGGAAGATCACTAATTTTTACATTTAGTTTTTTTCTAGTGCTTTCTAACACTGAGATCTTGTAAATGTAGAAATCTTAATGAAGTTGCATAAGTCTTGGTTTTTACAGGAATTACTCACAGATGACTAAATAGTGTGATTATGAAAACTCAGTGCCAACACAGTTAAAGATGGTGCCTTTTATTTACAAAGTTTTTTCCTTTACCTTTATGCAATTTCCTCTTAAAGAAAAGTGCAAGGATAATATCACCACTAGCACCAAAAACAAGCAAACAAAAAAACAAACCCAAACATTTAATACAAATATTTAATGGACTACCATATCTAAGTTCAAACACCCCATGAAAATACTAGATGTATCTGAAGTTATATATTACAGTTGAATAAGTATTTATCATTGTAGCAAACTTGGTACTGTGAAGAGTCACTCTTGTTGGTAACCATATCCTAGTTTACCTGATCAGTCAAATTCTTTGTTGTGCTATTTTTAAGAATGGAACAGACATATTTTTTTAAGGAGTGACAAAGATAGACTTCAAATTCACTCTTCGGGTGCACCCTTTCTCCTCACAGTTTATTTACCCAGCCAAGGGCTCTGTGAGGGAAATCCATAGCATACAAGAAAATTTATGCAGAATAATCTATCCTAAATTAAAGAAAGAGAGATAGAAAAAGCCACATTCAAAGTACATACAACTTGAGGTATTTCTCTGTTTAGCCTGAACATTTCCCCTGAAAGATAGGGACGGTGTACGACTTCCTCAAGAAGGACACTCAGATCAACTCCACTGTACTTCAGAAACATGATGAAAGTGTTTTAAAGTTCAGTGCCATTCTCTGGAGTGAATGAAACCCTGCACAGTGAGCAAGGTGAAGATCCAGGCAGCATGAGCTGCAATATAAATCATGACAGCTGCTATATTACACAAAGAGAAGAGCAACAAATGAGAAGGAATTGCTTCATGCAGAAGTAAGGAAGCTCAGTTCTATCTACATTCTTGCCAGAGGTTAAGGTCTCATGGTTCTTGTTTTTCCAGTAGCCATATTTCATCAGCACTAACTGAAACTATCCTGTGTGAAGGCTCAAGGAAATTTTAAGGAAGATGATGGGCAAATAGCATCTTCTATTCTTATTACACCAGGCTACGAGAAGGAACAGAGCCAAAAGAACATGTAAAGCAAAGTCTGTGGGCCAGGAACTCAAGCACTCGGCTGAATACTTTCTGGGTTCTTTCAGCTGATTTTGAACATTACAAACATACAGTATTTGTCTGAAGCCAAATTTAATACAAAAAAAAAATTGGAACAGGATTAATGTCCTCCATAAGCTGGGAGTGATCAGGAAGACACTAAGTCACACTGCTGTTTCCTGCCAACTCTGTCATACTCATTTTGTTGGTGACGGGATCTGTTTACGTAGACTGTGAGGAAAAAGAGGCAAGTCAAATTGGGAAAAGGGACACATCCACTCAATGTGCTCCCTACTGATGGATGAGAAAACTAAAGGACACACATGGAAATAAACTTGATGTGAAAATATGATAAACCCTCATGAACTGGCAATCCTGGAGTAAAGACCAAGAAATCATTAAGGAAAGACAGGTGATACCAGATGGGAAACAAATCTTCCCTCATGGAAGTTATGCTGAGTTAAGCAGGGAAGGCAAGAAGAAGGCTGACACACGGGCCTCAAGATAGACAAGGACAGCATAATAATTAGAGAATTTTGGAAAAGAGAAGGAGTTAGTTGAGGCAAAGGATTGATGCGTTTGGCAGACTACAAATTGACAGTGTTGAGAGAGAACTGATGGGACTGATGATTACAAGACGGATACGGAATGAAAGATTTATAGACTGAGCAGGTTAGACAGGTAGAAGACAGGTGAAACACAAGCTATCTGTTAAGTCTTTTGAAGATTGGAGGAAATACTTCATTATGTCCTTCAGTGTGCTGCGTTAGTATTATGTGAGTGTTCTTAAGCCTTATGGTGTTGCTGCATGTTTAACTTATGTGCTCAAAGTATTTATGGTCATCTCAGAGTTCTTTAAAGGCCCATTCAGTTTTTCTCTCCCTTCTAGAGATTATTTTTTAAAAATGCTATCACATTATAATTGCACAGGAGAACAGTGTTTCTCTTCATATTCCTACTGTGTAATTTATCACCTCAATGACCCTTGAAATTGTCTACGTTTTTTCTTGAGGGGGTCATTTTCCCTATAATTCAAGTAAATCCGCGTGCAAATCCATTCCAATTGGTTGAGTTACAGATTAGAGAACACAGGAAAAGCACAAAAATCATTAGATTACAAACTCCTTCCAAACCTAGAGCCAAAGTGCTGAACCTGTAATTTCATAGGACGTGACTATTGCTTGTAAAAATAAAGTGTTCAAAAATAATGCTGCAAATAAACTCCAGTCTTGATCTGCAGTAACTCCAGTATTTTCCTCAAAATATCAAAATACTTCAAGTTCCTGAATTTGCACCTTAGCAAACATGTAGCAGGGAAAGTAACAAGGACATGCAGAAATATATCCACATAAACAGGACATGTCCTATGGTGAAAAAGTGGGATTGTTTTCCATTCTGCATTTGAAGCCACATAAGAGGCTATCTGGAGAAAGACATACATGTGAGGAAAATAGAAATTAAGTTTGCATAATTTAAGTCTTTCATTTTAAACAAAACAAAACAAAAAAAGGTAATGTGTTAATCCCACAAACAAGTAGATTCTCTCACCTGCTACCTGGGAGGCCAGGTCTGACACTAAGTGACAGGAGATTGCAGAATGTCTCTTAGAGTGGAGAACACACAGGAGAGCAAGTTCATAACTTGGACAAACAAGCTCACAGTCAACCAATCACTTCCACTTTTTGCTTGACAGCTGATTTCACACCAGAAGGATGAAATCCCATGGAATTCTTCTAATGTAAAAGGCCAAGAGAATATAAATCCCTTTGTTCTCCCACCCTCTGCTCCCCTTAACCCTTGTTTTTCTCACTTGCTTGTTGAACTGTACAAGTCAGCTAAATTTATACTTCGCCATATGCCACAACAATCATGTCACAACTCAGACATCAGAACAGAGTTCTCTGCTCACAGCTTCAAGATTTCATCATGTAAGGAAAGTATACAGCATTTGCTCATCTACAGAAATTGATTTATTTATTATTATTATTTTTTTGTCTTCTTCAAAAAAAAATCCAAGTTTCCTGTGGCCTACACATTTGCCTCTATTGCTTAGGCTGAGGTTCAGACCTGTGCACAGACCATGGAAAGTTACTTTAGGGAAGTCTATCTCAGACACTCAAAGTATTATGTTGCTTATGTTGTACAGTTACAGCAAAAAAACAAACAAAAAAAAAAAAAAAAAAAACCACAGCATGAGGTCACGAAATTAAATATATATATATATATATAAATTTATAGTAACAAACAAAATATTAACAAGAGAAAGCTACCGAACTCAAACAGCCTTTCCTTTTAAGAATTTAATTCCTTTTGAAGACCTATTGGGAGAGTATGTCTAATGAGCCACTTGTTTGTGCCTCAGCAAAGACATCTACAGGTACCTCACTGCGGAACTGGTCAAGTCCTCCTCATTTCTGCAATATTCAAGTGGTTCAATACTCACTATGACTGAGGAAAGCAGGAGGTGAGGATTGAGTTTTTCTCTCACTGACTAAAAAGTCAATGAGCAGCAGGCAAACTGCTTCACACTGCCACAATGGCATCCTTTGTCTTTTTAAGTGAGAATTCTCATGGAAATCCATGCGGTTTCTGGTCAACTGTCAGTTATGGTACCAAAAACGCTTATAAGAATCCATTATTGTAAGGGTTTGGACACAAATGCCAGACAGTTGGAAAAAGTCCAGCGTCACTGCTGAAGGACTGAAGAAGAATGAACTATCCAGTCTGACAAACACTAGAATAATTTTATTAGCTCTCCGCCTTCCTTTCTTGTCTCTAATCACCAAATAGTAGGTCTCCTGCCACACGTTTACAGCGCATTTACAACAGTGTAATGCCACTGGAATTTACATCAGCCTAAGATGTATGCAGAAAACATTCAGTCAGACAAATGTGAGATGAACGTAGAAAAGCAGCCCATCGAGAAAGAGTCAGACACGATACTTAGAAATTACCCTTATTACTCCACGCTACAACAGGACGTTCCTATCTTTTTCTACAAACTGTATTCAACAAAAAGCTTCTTTTTACATTAGTGTGGCACACGAACTTAGGTCTAATGAAAAGTGCTCTTAGCTCAGAATGCCTGTCATCTGAGCCTGAATATATGGCACAATGGTCACATATCAGTGTCCCTTCTATCTACACCTCTGTGACACACAGGTATGCCACAAATTATCCCTCCCCCCGCAAAAAAAAAGAAGCCTCCTGACAGAAAGTTCTTCAGTGTACTCACAACCACCAGCAGTTTTAAATCAAAATGTGATACAAGAGCAAGTGAAATCGGAGTTAAGAACAAGCCAAGCTCGCTTAAATTCATTTTCGAGTCACCAGTCATTAATTAACCTTAACAAATCATGACGAAAAACCATCTGCAAACACTCGGAATAAAAAACTACAAACGCTGATCACGTTGCAGATCAACTTAATCGTCCCCTCCTTTTGCATTTCTCCGTCCCCATCCCGTTTTCCAGGTGCAGCAGCGCTCCGATGCTCGAGGGACACCCGGCGGAGCCCCGCTGCCGCGGCACCTGCGGCCCCGCCACAGAGCCCGGGGCGCTGGGGCGGCGGTTCCTCGCTGCCCGGGGGAGCTCCCCCCCGGGGCGGGGGCGGACAGGGGCTGCGGCACTGCAGCAGCGGCTGCAGCGGAGCCGGAGACCTCCCTCTTCTTCCTCCTCCTCCTTCTCCTCCTCCTCCTCCTCCTCTTTCTCCCCCCTCCCGCCCCGCTGGGGGCCCTCCATTGTGTGGGGAGGCGGCCGCACACCCGCTGTCTGCGCACCCCTGAAGAGCCCCTATGGAGACCAGGGAGACCAGACGCGACCCCCCCCCTCCCCCCCCCCCCATCGTGATACCGAGTGCGGTATCACAGCCCCCTCCCGCTCTCCATTTCTTACACCTCTATATAGACATGGAAATATACGCACATGATGCACTGCATATAACGCCTGTGTTTCCCCCCCCCCTCCCCGATGGTTTTCGGTCCCCTCGGAGTCGGCAGAGAGGGGCGGCCCCCCGGCCGGGCAGCATCCCCGCGAGCGCGGGGGCGAAACAAAGCTGCCGTTCCGCCACAAGTTGCGGAGCGGAGCCCCGACCCGCGGAGTGCCGCGCAGCCGCCCCGCAGCGGGGGACGTCGGCTGCGCTGCGGCCAAACTTCTTTGTTAATAGCGAGCGAGACGATAAAACGGGATGCCGTCCCGCGAAGCGAACCTCGGCAACTTTCCTCACAATAAACCCACCCCGGTACCTGAAGGAAACTTGTTGGGCCGCTCCGCTCGGCTCTCCCGCATTGCCCTCTCCCACCACCCCGGGGCCGCCCGCAGCCCGGGGATGCCGCCCCCGGCTCCCGCCCCGCGGCCGCTCCGCTGGGACTCACCTCGGGGCAGCAGCGCTCAGAGAAGTCGCGGCTCCATCGGGCGGGCGGCCCCGTGCAACTTTCCCTGCACAGAGCGAAGCTACGGATGGGTATCGGTATCGGAAGGAGAGGGAGCGCTTCAGAAGACAAGCTGCTGGGGAGGCTTAAATCAAAAGGGGGATGAAACCGGATTTCTTCCCGGTATCAGGACCCTGAAAAACCAAATCCTTCTTCAGAAGAGAATTCTTTCAGACCCGTTATCTGTATTACTATTAATGCGCAGAGCAGGAGGCATTGCATACAAATAGATCCCGGTAGCAGCGTCTATTGGTGGCTGCGGAGGGCCCCTGGGTCCTACTGCTCTGGCGCCGGGAACTACAAAGCGCGGCGGCCGCGCGGGCACGGGCTGAGGAAGGGGGGGGGGGGGGGGGGGGGCCGGGCCCGCTTAATTGATTCGTTACCTCCGTACTGTGGGACGTGTGGCCGTGTTCGGCCGGGAGCGAGCCTCCTGATGAGCGGATGTCTTGCAAACTCCCCTTTCCAAGCTGCTCTCGCAGTGCCTTTGTGCAGCCTGGTGTGAGAAATGCGTGTCCGATTTCAACAAAATAAATCCAGGGCTTTATTTGCCTTAAGCTTGTTGGCTGTCCCTCCCCGCCCCCCCCCAACCCGCAACCCCCACACCCCCAGCCACCCTCAACCTGCTTTTCTTTCTGTGCTGTGGAAATTATCCATCACGGTCCCTAATTATTATGTGGTTATTTCAATGGTGATTTACTCCTTGCGTTTCACTTACCTGTGTTTTGTCCTTTCCTAGGTTATGGCACGTCTCTCTGTGCAAAGAGGGAGAAGTGTTACTAAAAAATAGACAATTTGTTCTTAATTAATAGAGATAAAGTACAATGGATGATCAAGATTGGCTTTTTCCATTAAAGAAAAACAGTGGAGAGACTGCTAGTTTGTGATATTTTAATGATGGCCCTTGTTGGATATAAGAAATCACCGGACCGAAAGAAGATATCCGGTTTGAAAATTCAGGCAGTAAAAAGACCAAAACCAGATACAGCATTTCTGTATTGGCTGTTAAACAGAGAGTAAGCGTGAGACAGTAATGGCAAAGGTCAGCAAAACTGAGAACTGAAAACAATGTAGGCACTGGCATATGTGAGATTGGCAGACGGAGCTCAACTTCTATCACTGCCTTGTATGTAATATCCAGCATATACATAGTGTATATTAGGAAATGCACAGTAGTAGGTTGTAAATTGCAAGTTTTTATTGAAATCTTTTAAGTAATGTATAAGGACTATCTGGAAATACATCTTGTTATGTATATCGTGATGCACAAGGCAGCTAAAGATCCAGTCAGTACCCACTGCCCTACACAGAAGAATAGCAGTCGGTGACAAGGGGACATTGCCCCAAAGGTTCTGAGTATAGGGCACTGTTAATGTGGCAATGTCGTTCCACTTGAATTGGGAGCTACCAAGCACAGATGTTACAACAAATGCATTTTTACAAATATTGAAATGTCAATCTCAGGGCTAAACATTGTTAGCCACAAGCCCATCATTCCACCTGGTTCGTAGGCAGGAAGAGACAAAGTTAAAACAGCATGTGGGGAAATACGATTCTTAAATGCGCCTTGCACTCTGAGAATCAACAGTAGTAGTTGAAACACTCTCTGAATGGAGCAGTCTGTGTGCCTTGGAGAGAGCAGCAGAGAGAGGAACAGGGAATCAGCATTTTTGTGCTTCAGTGCCTCTGACAAGGGAGGCATTACAGCGTCAGTTCAAAGTCAGGTCTCCAGTGCTGTGTTTCAGACCACCTCACAGCTTGTCTGTAAGATCTGGTGCCTTGCTGGAAGAGGATTCCAACTCTTTGTTCTCCAAAAGCTGTTCCTACTTTGGTTTGGGTATTTTACTCCTGAGGTGACAAGTATAGCCCAAAGCACTGCAGTGTTTCTGTTGTCAGAAGAGATGCACCAGTGCAATTAATAGCCTCCTATGAATCTTGCTCTTCAGTTATCACTCTACTTACACATATCATGTTCTTTCTTTTCAAAAACAAGTTTAAATTTCAGTTATGTTACTTTGAAAACAGATGACTAATCCACTAGTAAGTAAAATCTGTAAAGGAAGATACTGTAGCTGTTTACCATTCAGACTAGTTTTTTTGTTTCATTGTTTTATTTTGGTTTTGTTTTTTTTTTCCTTTCAGTCTATTTGTAACAAATTCTGCTGAGAGTTCAGCATACACCTTTCACCTGTTACTTCCATAAGCCCGATTGTTTCTTCGATAACTTTAAAGACATATCTGATTAACATCAATTTTATGTAACAACAAAATAATGTAAAATAGTTGGTAATTTATTTATTTCCATCATTTGCAAATTTAGCAAAAATGGTAGATTGATGTGAGTGCAAATTATGGAAGTGATAATCAACACCATAACAATTAAGAAATTACTGTGGGAAGGAGAGAAATTGCCTTGCCCATTGTAGTGCCTTCAGAGATTAATGAAATATGGCTGTGAAACAGTTTTAATAGATAAATGGGGTGGGTGGTTAAACATCTGAGCTAAGATGATTATTTTGTAGGGAAACAAAACAAAGAGGAATAAATCACAAAGCTGCTCTATTACCACAATTAAAATGCAATTGCTTGATCAATTATCACACTAGCTAATAGCTTGTTGGAGGACAAGCAAATAAATAAAACATTACACCATCCAAAGTTCTTTGAAGTATAACAGTATCGATATACCTATATGTTCCTCATTTGTGTGTGTATCTAATACCTGTATCTTGCATAACTTTAGCAAGGCTGTATATGAAATGTTGAGCTATTTATTTGTGCTTTACAGGAAAACTATCAATGATGCATAGTCAAGATAAAGCATGCTGTGGTTAAGTATTTAACACAAGCTTAGATTACCGGTATAACACATTTCTAAGTTTTCCAAATATTGAAGACCCTTCGCGTTTTACATGTTTACCAATCAAAGATGTTTTGAAATAGTTTCTTCTTGGAGTAGCTTCCAAAGTCAGCATGTGTGTTCACACAAGTCTGTTTCCAGCTTGTCCTTGGAAAATGATGTTCATGTGGACGTGGGGCATTCTAGGAAGGAAGCAAAGCCAACAGTGACTGTCATATATCAACCTTACATTTTTCTATCTCTAGTAATCAGCAAAGCATGCATTCCTATGTAGGAAGGCAAGTGTTAACGTTTGTCTTTGTATGGAATAAAATACAGCGTATAAAGGCAAATAACTTGCTTATCTATATTACGAGTACCATGCGATAAACCTGATCTCAAGTCTGTGGTAGCAAGCTGACTTGTCCCCTTGATCCAAGCTCCTGGTCAAATCTAACACTTATTTCATCTGTGGAAATATTCACACAGTGTAGCTGGAACACAAAGAGGGCAAATGCTTTGTAATGACTATCCAGTGAAAAAAAATAATTGCATGTATTTATGTTGCCAATAGAGACACAGATTCCGTTAAAAGTTTGGTAAGATTTGAGAAAAAACATAGGTTCATTGTGAGCTTCAGGGAGTTTCTCACATATAGCTACAGAAAACAATGAAAAATAGTGCCTACATCCCATTGCACAGAGGTATATTGCACAGAGGTACCCTAATGGGTATTTCTTTTTAAGATTTGAATGCTTTGTCTTCTGCAGAATGATCACACATTTAACAAATCTGCTTTGCATTTTACAAGGCAAGAGTAATTAGAAAATATATAAGTTTGCTCATATTTAAAATGAGCAATTCATGTGTTGTAAATATGTAGGTATTGCTGCAGTACACTAATGGAACACAGATTTCTCATTGTGTTGTGGGAACAGAATTTGTGCTCTCGCAGAAGTAGTATAAAGCCTAACAAGGATTTTGTGTACTGTTATTCTCCCAGATTCACTTATGTACTTGGAGATAAAATTTATCCTTGCTTATCTGTGGTCGGTAATGTATTTGAAGAAAAGTCTGAGGGATTACTGCCATTTCATCTCTCCTGGATCAAACTAGATTCTAAAAATGTGGATTCATCCCTTTCTGCCTTTCCCATTTATAAAAGCAGAAGGTGCCTTCTGAATATCAGTTAAAAAAAAGCCCCATACTGATGAGGACAGAAGTTGAATGTCAGGCAGTTCTGCAAGGAAAAGAGTAGAAGGATGATCTCTGAAGAACAACATCGAACTGTGGAACTGGATTTTAAAGTTAAAACAGAATAATGCACTGGGCCTTTCTCTAGTATTACCCAATTGACAGCATGCCTAGTAATGAGTTGTCAGAAAAGTAGGAAGGAAGTATTAGGAATGGAGAAACAAAAGGTAAGAAACACTAAACTGAGACTTCAAAAAAAAAAAAAACAGCTGAATAGAAACAGTAAAAAATTATATATATATGCACAAGTTACACTATAAAAGTTTGATCAGAATGATCTATACATAGGATTAGATAATAATTAAGAATAACAGTCTGTATTACAGCTGAATTATAAGACAAAGATGCAATTAGATAATGATTTTGTGCAACTCAAGCTGGTAGCAACCATCTTGTGTGCCATTTCCTTGTGCAGATTATAGTTAGCCCTCCAAGCAATCATTTTATTCCAAAGCCTAAGACACTTCCAGTCTGATTGACAGCTGTTGTTAGCAGATAAGGAATGGTTACAGTTCACAATTCCACTGGCTCTCAGCTGTTTCCATTTTTCTAGAGTTTCAGATGCTGCTGCTATTGAGTTGAGCTGTATAACTCCTGATAAAGAGTTAAAAAACGAAGTACTTTCAGTACACTGATAGCACTGCTTTGTCCATCCATGCAGTAGAGTCATGTTTTTCTCTAAGAAAGTCTGGGAAGCAACTAAGGGAGAGAATAAAGCATCTCAGCTGAAACTCAGCTGAAACTCAGCTGTGAGGATGCTGAGCAAAAAGAGCTAAGCACAAGGGAACCTTTAGGTTAACGAAAGCAGTGTCATCTGCAGAGTATTTGATCTTCCACAAAATATCCATGCGCAGACAGTATGAAGTCACTTGGTGTATGCACATCAGTCTGACCATACAAAGCCATATTACGTGCACCACAGGTCTGATGTATCTATGAGAGGAACCTGCGACGCTACGCTTTGAGATGGCCCTGGAGCAAAGCCCATAGTTCGATGATAGGTATATATATGTATTTTTGCTACTGGATTAACAAATCTCAACAAGGCCACAGAATGCTTTCTCATTTTGTTGTATTTGAAGTCATACAGATTCGAAAAATGGGATTTCTACACTATGGAAGAACGAGGATGAGGCGTCTGTGTTCCTGCTTTCTGAATGTGAAAGAGAAATTTGCTGTTTCAATGTTTTCTGCTGGAGTTCTCTAGTAATGTTTTTCCTAATTGTATTGTGGATTTGAATCCTTAAGTATTGAATAGGTATTCTATATAGTGTCCACTTAGGGATTTTTTTTAGAGCTTAATAGTAAATGTATATATATTATGTATATAAGCAAGGATTATTCATGTTCTGTCACAGTGCAGACACAAAGAATGAGGGTTAAAATGAATTTGAACAAACTGTAAAAAATGGATCTTATATCCACTTAGTGAGGGCTGCATGGAAAAGATAATGTCAAGAAACAGCTAGATGAATTAGTGCTATCCAAAGAGTTTGGGACAGAATAAGAACTTCAGAAGTATTTATCAGAGGTAGGTAAAATGCCAGAGAGAAACTTTTCCAACTAGCAAATTAAGAAGAAAATGAGTACTGAAGAAAATTCATTCACTGAGATCATTAATATGCTGCATTCTTTTGCCCTTTGTTAAAGGAAACTAAAATGTCATTGTGAAAATATTTTTGATGGTGCTTCTACCAGCAACTGAAAAAGTAAGGTTAAAAAGTGGACTCTATGGAGGATACCTGTTCCAGATTACATCACTTTTGGTCTCAAATGGGTCAATATAGGAAGACATAATATTTTTAACTAGACCCATTTGTACATCTGGGGAGTGGGAAGCCAAGCCAGCTGACCATAAAGGTTCTTGAAGGTTTTTCATCTCACTTTCATCCTTAGACCACAACAGTTACACCAACACAGCAATTAGTATTTTCATTTGAAACATGGACATTTTCATTTGAAACAGAAATGTTCTTTCTGGGTCATCAAATTCAGCTTTCAATATTGTACAAAATCTTGACAGTTCCTCTTCAATGTAAAATGCACTATGTCAAGCTGAGATATTAAACTGGAATGAAGGAATTCTTTTCTAATGGTATGTAGATAATGTTGGCTTTAATATAGATGGAAACAGCAGCAATGAAAACATGCAATATTCATATATCTGTTCAAGGCTTAAGATGTACATAGAATCTAAACTGCCACAGGTGTCTGAACTTCAGGACCATGTTTCCCACGAGGGCAGGAAGTGCAGACCATGGTTAGAAGCAGAGCAGCTGACATCGTGGTTCAATGTGCTGGACCCTCTATGGAAGTGTATGGGTCTCCAGCTGCTGGAGATTAACGTAACTGACTGTGGTTCTTTAGCTCAGCCTGAGTTCTTACTGGAGAAACAGTAGATACAAGAAGGGTAGCAATTTTAATTACTCTCTGTTTTGTGTGGGTGTTTTTTTTTTAATGCTTGCTAAGAGGCAGTTGGGTAGACAAGGGAGACAAACATAACTGAAAGTAAGCAGGCTATGTTGTTGGCACTCACTCATACATGCTGTTAATCAATGACTTCTAAGGATGACTCATCCCAGCTACACTTGATTGTAATTGAAAGCCCCTACTTGTTTGGCAGAGGAGATTTTGTCAGGAGCTCAGTAAAAAGCTTCAAAAGTTTGCTGAAGGGAGTATTTCAGCAATTCATTAAGGGACCCAAAAAAACTTAGGTGTTTTTGAGGAAAATTCTAACTTTCTACTGAACAGCTGACATCTAGAAAATTAAAACATTTTAATTGAATGTTTATATTCAAACAGACTGCTTTTGTATATTGCTACTATATCTGTCATACTTCTGAATCATCTTGATTTTGGGCTTGGCCTTGGTCTAAGCTGTGCTTCATTGTGGCTTGTGTATTTCATATGTACTGAAAATATTTTTGAATGGAAAGTAATTCTTGATTACCTCCAGGATCTTCTCATATCAGAGTAGAATAAGGCTTTTTTTTTTTTTTTTTTTTTTTTTTTAAAAAAAAAGAATTAAACACTCCGCTACATTTTACAGGTAGGAAGTATTCATTATAGGCAAAAGAGAAGGCAGTTACGACTTTTTACTAACTCTTTTAATTTATTGTTACTCTAGTATGTAAGAGCTTTCTGAACCTGAACATTTTGAGGTGTGAAACCTTTTCTACTTTATGTACAGAAGGAAAAAATTCCAGTTATAAAGTTAGGTTAGTTTAACTAAACTAGTTCAATGCAGTTTGACTTCCGTTAAATTGGCAAGTGGGTATCCATGTCTAAGGTATTTCTGAGGCATAAAAATTCTGTGCAAGCAGTGAGAAGTGAAGATGTAGACAGAAAGTAAAAGAACAAGTAAATAAATACATTAAGATGTTCGACAGGATTATGAATATATTTTAAAGGATGAAAAGGAGCAGTAAAATATCTGAGAGAACTTGCCACCAACCAGGCTTCTTAGAAGATGAAAAAGGAACTAAAAAGAACTAAGAGGTTTCTTAATTCATACTATTAATGATACTCTGCAAAATTCATTTAACAAGTATTTCACAAGCAGCAATTCTGAACTTGTAGAGATTTTTTAAACAGACTACTTGTAAATTATTTAAGAATGTAAGAATTTTTCCCTTTGCTTTTGATATACCTGTTTTTCTCTGTATTTCTACATGATTATACTATACCCAGCACTCAAGATATGAAATAGTGTAAAGAATATTGTTCCTAAAAATGTGTTGTTTTTACCAAAGCCCATTTGGATGGTCTTTCCTTATTTATGAGTGTTACCCTGAATTGATGAAAATACTGACTGAGTCATAATGATGGTTCATCAAAGAAATGCTTGAAAAAAGGTACCACAAGTTTTTTAGTAGTTGGCATGGTTTTGTTGTTGTGTGCTTGGTTGGTTTTGGTAGTAATAGCAGTTGTCTTCATCAGTTCTTTTTAACCTTATTTATTTGAAATCATCAGCTTAGACACAATGAGTGAAAAATTATTGTTTATACAAAATATCCTTATTAAGTTAAAAAAGCCAAGCAAACAATATTTGCATAAAAGTGGATCCGATCAGTCTTTTTTTCAATTAATATAAAGACCGATACTTTATGTCAATGAGCATGAAATCATTGACATTCATAGGTTCTAGGATATTCTGATACCAGTTCTACATGACATTTGTGCAGAAAATAACCAAGAAAAGGAGGAAGCCCTACTTGGATACATTCTTCTTCTTAACTAAGTTTTGTGATGTTCAGAGGTGTTCTGATGCAGCCAATGAAAAAGACAGAGTGAATCAACTGACCAAATTTTGTGTTGTTACTAGAAGGTTTTTTTTTTTTTTTTTTTTTTTTTTTTTTTTTTTTTTTTTAATATGATTCTTACTTAGGTTTGAGAAGAGTTTTTCTACTTCATTTCCTAGAATTACATTGATCACTATTGGCTTCCGATGAAAGGTACTGAAAGTAAGGATACAAATTTCATGCTAATTGGCAGAAATTTGATATCTCATAAGGAGCTTGTTGAGATTTCAAGTTATTTTTGTGAGCTTGTTTTGGTAATGAAATTGGTGGAGGTTTCCTAGCTTATTTTTGTATTGCTTTTTGCATTTTCATTCTTCACTTGTGCTTATGAAGAACCTTGGAGTAATCTGTTTAGTAAAAAATATTAAATTCACTTTACACTAAACTGATGAAGAAGTTTCAAAGCCAATAATCACATTGTTTTACTTTTAAGGATGTTGTGAGATGGAGTTCTTGTGAAGGTGATGTAGTGAGGGGGGAAAACATTCTTTCAAAATGTCTTAAACATCTTTAAAGTGAATTGTCATAGTTTTGACATCAGCCAATCCATTCCTAAAACACAGCCATAAACTTTATCGAAAAAGCATAACAGTGAACCACTGAAATTCTTACCCTCACCCCTTCCCACTGCTGCTAAAAAGCAAACACACTTTTGCGGTACTTATAAAGTCCTCCAGGAGTATCACAAACTCATGGTGTTCCTTCAAATACCTTCAAACCTGAGCTTTGCATTTTGTTTTGTACATTAGCCAAATTATTTTAAAATCTCATTAGGCAGAAGAATTTCATACCAGTTTTGTATTTAAGCAGTCTCAAGATCATATATGGTTTGGTTTTTTTCTTGTTTTCTTTTTTTTTTTCTTTTTTCTTTTTTTTTTTTTTTTCAGTTAAGGTTAACAGAGTACAAACCAGTAAATAAGCTCTTATCTATTTCATCTGATTGCATTAGAAATTTTGCTTTCCTTTCCACATCTATCTCTCTCTTCCTTTAATACCACTAATTACAAATGAATGAATGATATTTATACTATGCTTGGTGCATATGAGTGTTACTAAAATATTAAATATTGTTATTGGATGTATTGGGTAATCATGAATACTTTTGGAAAGATAGCTGAGGCCACACTTGGCTTACATGGTTAATATGTTTGTGTATGGTGGTTGTAAACTGTTTTCGATGAAACATCCACTTTTAGGCTGTCTAGACTTTAGGAAGTCTAAATGAAGAAGAAAGATTTCTTGTGCATCTTTTCTCTCTTTTTCTTTCTGATGGGGGGTGAGATCTTTCTGGAATATGTAGCAAAAAGAAATCCAAAACATTTATTTGTGGTATACCAGTGTAAAAACAAACAGAAAACTAAGCCTTCTTCCTATTTTACAAGTATCAGATTGAGTTTAGCTAATTTGCCTATATTACTGGAGGTGATGAAAGATCTGATGAATAAAGCAACTGGGAAATAACTGAATTAAATTTTAAACAAAAGACCACAATAAAACTTTGAGTCTTGATATATGTTGAAAATATCTCAAAGGGTTTCAAGTCTTCATTTTAGTAGAAATTTGTTGGAAAAGGAAAAGCGCTCATGAAAAGTAAAGCATTCAGAGTTTAAGTGAATTTTAGAAGAAAATGTGGCCATTTTGATACATGACCTGCAATGGCTGATGCCTACACTGATACAGAAAGTGCCTGGTTGCTCTGCGCAATAGCTGGATGTTTGACTTTCAGTTAGTTATCAGTTCATTGGAAGGTGAATTTTCTTCATGTTAATTGAAATCTGAAACCATTTTCTTCTGCAAAGACAGATGTTTAATGGATCAAGGAAAAGAAAGCAGCCTTAATTTTGAATAAGGAGACTAATATTGTTCACTGCTTTCTAGTGATGATGTGTCCAAAGTGAGAAAGAAACAGCTTTATGCTGCACAAGCTATGTGCAGCATACATTCTACTGTGAAGTGAGTTGAATCATAGCTAAAATATATCATCCTCTACACCCACCATTTCTCAAGAGCACCCCAGAGAGCTTTAATGGGGATTATTATTTATGTTATTTATGTAGCATTGCACAGTATCTGGATATGGATAAAATAATCCTTTGAAGAGCCATGCAGTTTGAAAATCTAGATTCACAAATAAGATACAAACATATTTTGTACTATGACTTTATGTTTAATCTTGCCTAAGACAGATTAATCTCTTTCTTTCCCAAGCTTCAGTTTAGACACACTGGCCACGGATGGGACTTGCAAAATCTTTATCGTGCATTTGTGTATGCTTCAATTATATACAGTAGAAGCTTCATTTGGCTGCAGCTCTTGTTTGTAAAATTTACACTTACTGATTCAATTCAAACCAAATTTCAATCACTTCAGTGATTTTAACATCTTTTAATAAATAACTGTAATGAGAAAGTTATCTGAACTGTAACTGACATGTCTGAGAGTTATCTAAGATCTGGAGGCTTTGGGACTCAGTCTGCTGTTGGACTAGATGATCTTTGCAGTCTTTTCCAACTTTAACATTTTTATGATTCTGTAAATCCATCAAAATTCTTAGGTGCATAGTATACTTGAGAACACTGGGTAGTTTCAATTGATAGACGTAAGTGGACTGCTGGTATACCTTGAAAACTTAGAATGATACAATATCTCGAGTTGGAAGGGACGCATAGGGATAACTGAATCCAATTCCTGGCTCCACACAACATCATCCAAAAATAAACTGTATGTCTGAGAGCATTGTCCAGAAGCTTCTTGACCTACAACAAACTCAGCACTGTGACTTGTGTGGGTCATGAGTGCGTAGCACATACTAACCTCTAATCACCTAGGAATTTCTGCAATATCAAAAGAACTGAAAGAAAGCAACATAATGAGTTGATCATTGTTCTCTTCAGCTCAGAGATATGAACAGATATCTATTGGATTTTCATGTAGTCTCAGTCTGCATTTCCATTCTAATTTTTTATTCCTATTGGTGTTAAATGGGTATAAAATACTCATATGGCTGTAACAATGAGCTTCCAGGCTTACTTACTTTGTTTTATAATTCAGCACTGTAGTGGAATGAAAAGCAAATATTTTCTATAATGGTTATGCTAATTGACTTTTAATGTTGCTTTATTTTCTAGTTACTCACCAGCAGTCTCCTAAGTTTAATAAAGCTCAAAACATTTAATTTTATTGCTTTGGACGATCGATTACCACTAAGAACAATGTGATCTGTTGCTTGTGCCTTGTTGATTGCCTGAATTATCTTAAAGAAAGAGGGATGTGCATGAGGAGAATCTCATGCAATAAAAGATGTCACTTCTATGCATAACTCATGACTATTGCACAAAAACCACAAACCTTTAATTTCAGACTTGCAAAGGAAAGAAATTTTATTATTTCACGACTGAACTCAGTATTCCCTCAGGCTCTACACCACCATTTAGGTTTCTCTTTCTTGATTTTTATTGCCAGCATAAGCTTATTTAAAGCAATGAATAACATGCTGTCTACTTTGAGGCAAGAGATATTAAAATAATACCTCAAAACCCTACCAGATTAATTGAGGAGAGTTATATCAGTCTTAGTTAAATTATGAAGGAAAACCTCTCTATTACAAAGAAATAACAAACATAAGGACAACATAAGGTTACATCCATTCTTCCATTAAGAAATATTTTTTTTTTCTCTGATTATAATGTAGCTACGGAGAGTATGAAGACTGAAACAAGTTAGTCACAGGGAGTAACAGGTGAGTTTTTTAGCAAAATTAATCAAAGCAAGAACATAATCTGCAATGGCCTGCCACAGTACAGTGAATGCTGTAACTCAGAGTACAGTGGTGTACATTAAATATCTGCTAATTACATGGTTCAAAAGAGCTCCTAATTTCAGACAAATGCATAGAGCTCTCTTTTTATTGTACAGTTAACTCTTTAAAAAGTTGCCATGTTATTGGCCATTATATCAATTCTCTGTAAAGTAAATTCCAGGCGTTGTGGCATCAGATGTGTTACACAGAGCTCAGAGAAACTATCCTTTAGTGAATCAGTGTAATCTTTTGCTTTGTGAACTGAAATAAATCATACATTTTCATACTAACTTTACTTTTTAGTGTATCTATTCCTATGTCTCCAAATTTTTAGTGTGTAGAATGCTCAACAGGGACCCCTCATTCTTCCAGCAAGTATCTACATAGCTGCAACTCCATAGTGTTTGTGCTAGGAATATCAGTTGCATTCACTGGAGAGAGGAAAAAGAATCTGACAACAAGTCATCCAGGAATTTTACTACTGGGAAAGTAAATAAAAGCAGATGTATGCAGGATGTGGTGGTGGCTGTTATTACTTTCTCTATCTTTTTAAGAAGACATGTTTTATTTACATTTTTCTGGGGTATCAATATTTGCTAGTGACTTGCTTCATAAATATGTGCTGTTACGCCTGAAGAAATCAGAATCAGTTTTAGTGACTGTAGAGTTTCCAAAGGTTAGGTAATTGGATGTGCTAACAGTTCTATTGCAATTATCCCTCTCACCTCAGTCAAGTTAAATTTTGATCTTTAAAATGAAACTGTCAGGAAAACATGTAAGTTGGGCTGGTATTGTCCTGGATACAACTTTTAATTAAAAAATCATTAAAGTCTCATAAACAGTTACAGAATTTTGTATGTCCAAAATAGGTTGTATGCCTCAGTTTTTTGGCTAATCTGATGTTCAGTTTTAAGTCTTTAGTTTCTTAACAACATAGGTTTAAAACTGAATTTCAGAACCATCCTTGTAATTATTTTTGCGTATGTTTTCGCTTGTATATCTGTGAAGCAATTACAAAAAGACAACAAGGTGTAGGCAACTCAGGAGTCTTCTTGGTCCAGGTATTAGACAACACAGACAGTGGAAAAATGTAACTGGATTTGATGATAACCAATGCAGGTGAGCTCATAAAGCAGACAGTCTGAGCAGACAGTCTGGACTGTAGTGACCATGCCCTGTTTGAGTTTGTCATCTCAAAGAATGTAGGCCTGGCAAAGAGCAGTCAGGATTCTGAACTTCACTAGAGCAAAATTCTGGCTTTTTAGGGAATTACTGAATGGGATCCCCTGGGAAACTGTCCTTAGGGACATAAGAACTGAGCAGAGCTAGCAGCTCTATAAGGACACCTTTCTAATAGCAAAAGGGCTCTCCATCCCCCAGAGTAAGATATTAAGCAGAGGAGGCAGGAAACAGTATGGCAGAGCAAGCACTTGGTTATCAAACTGAGGGAAAAGAAGGTAATATACAGGCAGTGGAAGCAGAGATGTGTGGGCTGAAAATAGGATAGCACAGGCTACGCAGAGAACCTGTGGATATCTCATCTCTGGAGCTGTTCAAGGCCAGGGTGGATGGAGCCCTGAGCAGCCTGCTCTGGAGGGTGGCAGGGTGAAACTGTGTGAGCTTTAAGGTCCCTTCCAACACAAGTCCATCTATGATTCAGTGTTTTCCTTGTGTTCAAACTCAGGGGAATTGAGATAACCTTCTTTTTCAGTAGGCTTTATTTTTTAGCTCCACATCTCCAACTGTATCCAAACTTAATCTAAGCAGAAAGGCTATTTCTGCTTTTACAGCCGTGTTATTTTCAGCCATGCACCTTCCTTTATCTGAATCACCAGTGTCACTGCCAGCACAGGGGACTTAGGAAAAATGAACAATGAGCAGAGAAATAAAGCATCGTGGACTTGCAATCAAATAAAATGCAAGCATGATATAAAATACCTCAGCTAAGCACTTTTCCTTGAGATAAACTGCTTTGGGGCAGACAAATTAGCCCTTGAGAATAGAGCTCCTGGCCAGTGTGGCTCTAAAGTATCAGGTAATCTATTGTGGACACATTGCCAGCTTGTGTTCTGGATAATGTTTGAATCATGTTAGTTTTGTAGCCTCCCTCAAGAAATCATTCTTACCAGATATTTCAAGAGGATGGCTTTTGAATGTGAATGGCATATCAGGCTGTGGTTAAAAAAAGACATTGAAACATTAGATCATTTTAAAAAAAAAATATTAGGAGTTTTTGCTGTGTGATGTATGTGTAAATCTTTGCAATTTTTGTTTAGCTTCTTCTATCTTTTAAAATGAAATTTAATTGAAAAGCGACCAATAAATCACAGCAGCACTTTGCAGGTTGATACAAACTTTTCTTTAAAGATGATACTTAAATGTTAGCACTGTGTTTTGTACTTTATTTTTCCTGGAGAAAAATGTTTTATTAGGTCTTATTAAAGATTTTTTTCTTCGTTGCATATAAATTTGGAAATAGTTAAACTGAAGACACAGATTCTTGATTCCTAGACGTATCTTTCTTTGTGAAATTCATTACTTTTTTTTCAGGAAAGAAGCGTGTTTTTTAATATATGAGGGTTACTCTGAAAGTAATGCCTCCTACTTTATTCTGTTGTCCCACGACATCAGAGGCAGATGTTGGTGGTATGGCAGTAAAGGTTGAATCTTCCCACCAATATCCCATTACATATTGTTGCTGTGTAACAAACGGAAGCAGAGGAGCAGTCTGGCAGAATGACGTCGGGAATGGAAGTGTGTGTGAAGCAAATGTATGTCATTGAATTCCTCCGTGTGAAAAATGGCACCCATTGACATTCATTGACTCTTGCTGAATATTTTGGGAGACCAAACTGTAGATATGAGCACAGTGAGGCAGTAGGTGGTACATTTCACTATCGGGGACAGTGACAGCAGGTCATCTCTACTGGTTTACCATTATAAAACTCTTAAGTGCTTTAAAATGTTGAACTTTTAAATTTCTGTAGTGTATCTACTGAACCACCAGATGTACCTAAATATTTTTTGTCAATGACTTAGGATTTTCCAACTAATAAATTTAAATTAACGTAGTCCATAAGACTGAAGTTGAACATGATGCAACACTTCATGACAAAAACTGTCCATAAAAGAACTGCAAAACCATGAGATTTGATTTAAAGTTCTTTTTTTTTTTTTTTTTTTTTTTTTTTTTTTACCCCATGAGAATTGGGTAAGGATAATTGCTTCCTCGTGACTCTATTTTCCTGTTTGTAAAACAGAAGGAATCATGCCTTTAAGAAAGCAGTCTGCCTGCCTGTTATGTCAACTTCATTGTCAATCTGAATCTGCATTATTCCTGTGGTATGCTCACCCTTGTGTTAACTGTTCTCTCACCTTTGCATGTCACTTTGCATTTTCCACTCAAACACATCAATGTGAATGTTGAGCCAAACTGCCAAGTATTGTTTTTGTGGTACATGTCAGGCAGCACACGCCACTCAAGGGTGTTGAGGCTGGTGCTTGGTTTCTCTGTCTTTTTGAATCAGACATTTCAAAGAGGTGAGAAGTGAAGGTGAGGGTAGGAAGAAGAGAAAAGTGAGGTCCAGATCTCTTCTTCTTGGTGCTTCAAGGCAGAGGGATAGAGGAGTGCATAGACACGTTATGAGCAGGCTCGAGTGTGTGTATGTGTGGTTTTAAATAAAATAAAATAAAATAAACTCCCAAATCAGCAGCTTATTTATCTGTGTGCTCTGAGATCTCCATGGTGTTTTAGTAGCTTTGATGGGTGATTTCTGTTCACATACTGTAAAAAAGTAAATTTGATACCATGAGTTCTGAGAAAACTGAGGCTGGTGCTGGCATTGAGGGGACCGTCAGGCCTAGAAATTAAGGACATGGTGGTGAGCTCATGCTTTCGAAGAAGTTTTCATGTTACCGCTTTGCTCTGTGATCATCACTGTTTTGGAGCATATCTAAGACTCTTCATGTACTGGGCTGTGAGCAGTAAGAAATTGCAAGTAAAAAAGTGGTGAAATTCTCAATTTAATACTTCCCTTCCCTTCCCTTCCCTTCCCTTCCCTTCCCTTCCCTTCCCTTCCCTTCCCTTCCCTTCCCTTCCCTTCCCTTCCCTTCCCTTCCCTTCCCTTCCCTTCCCTTCCCTTCCCTTCCCTTCCCTTCCCTTCCCTTCCCCTCCTCTTTCCTCCCCTTCCCTCCCCTCCCCTCCCCCCCCTCCCTTAGCCTTCCCCTCCCCTAGCCCTCCCCTCCCCTAACCCTCCCTCCCCTAACCCTCCCCTCCCCTCCTGCCCAAGCACAAAACCTTGCACTTTGCCATGTTGAACCTCATCAGGTTCACCCGGGCCCACCTTTCAAGTCTGTCAAGGTCCCTCTGAATGGCATCCCTTCCTTCCTCCATGTCAACCACACCACTCAGCTTGGTGTCATCAGCAAACTTGCTGAGGGTGCACTTGATTCCATCATCGATGTCAGTGATAAAGATGTTAAAGAGCACCGGTCCCAAGACAGACCCCTGGGGGACACCGCTCGTTACCGGCCTCCACCTGGACATAGAGCCATTGATCACCACCCTCTGTCTGTGGCCTTTCAACCAATTTCTTATCCATTCTCCTTCTCCTTTGTGTGTGTGTGGTACTAATTAACAACAACTAGTTTTTATCAGCAATCGTAAAAGATACTTACAGAAAGGGTATTACTTTCTTCCACTGGGAAACTGAATTGAAGGGTGACTAAATGATTTTTCTGAGTTCATCAGAGGCAGAGTCAGGGAGAAAGCTTTCATTTATGAGACCCTGACCTCTATTCACTAGCTTACTGCACTGTCAGAAATATGATAAAAT
The DNA here is from genome assembly GCA_030625065.1 of Alectoris magna. NCBI lineage: Eukaryota > Metazoa > Chordata > Aves > Galliformes > Phasianidae > Alectoris > Alectoris magna. Next base: position 100,710,504 of record CM060560.1, read on the forward strand.
TCTGAGATGATACAGTTCTATTTCCCATTACAATGTTAATTCTAAGAGTACCATGAACTCTCCCTTTTCCAGGTACATTATGTAAAGGATATTATTAAGGAGCTTATACCACTCTAGCTTGTTTATCCCAGAAGTGCTTTGCTCCTCTTAATAACTTTACCACAAGTTAAAATATTTGTCTTAGAGAATGCTTAACATAGTGAGATTTATCTATCATCTGTTGGCAGCATCCTTCCTTAAGATTTAATTTAGTAATGGGTTTAAATAGTGTCCAAATGGATTAATATCAGACTTTCAGGTTTGACTTGCTCTGTTGAAGTTGATCCACAGTTTAAAATCAGGGCTTTTCTGCTTCTTGCTCTCTCTCATACACTTTCACTCTTTTATTTGAGTGATTTTTAAATCTAAAAGAACAAATGTGATTGCTTTCCAGATTGAAATGGAGAATCAGTTATCTCATGAAATAAGTAGACAACTGAGCCTGATATTTTTCTTCTTGGAAGGATGGCATTTAAATTGCTATTGATCAGAGAAATGTTCTGTTCAGGCAAAAAAAATAAGGATAAATTCAAACTTATTTGCTGAGGCTCTGCAAACAATTTAGATATATAACAATACTACCAGAAAAATCTATGTCTGCTGAAAGCCATCAGCTTTTGTTAACTCTGTAAAGCTCTCAAATTTTGAAATACCTATTACTGAAGGATAATATTAAACCCTACGTAATTAAAAGTTAAAGTAATGGAAGGAAGACTTAAGACCTTCAATTTTGAAACAAATACTTCTAAAATTAAGGGCAAGCACTTAGTTTTTGTTGCCATTGACATAATACAAAGGTTAAGATCAAGAAATGTTTGTGATAGGCAGGATCATCCTGGAATGTGAAAGTTTCTACCCATTCTGTGGGCTTATTTCTGTTTTGGAGACACTTGCCCTGCTGGACAGCAGGTGCTAGCATCTCTGAAAGATGTTAATATCCTTTGCTAAGCCATGACATGATAGTGACACTCTCATAAATAGTGGTGCTTAAAATATATTTCATCCGGTAGGCTTATTGTAATGTTGACCTTGCTGTATGCAAAAAAAAAAAAAAAAAAAAAAAAAAAAGAAAATCAGAGTAATGAATAAATACAAAATTCTCTCCATTAAAAGTGACCCTGAAGGCCCAATGTTTGCTTAGTGTTCTTTTCTGTTATAAAATAAATCAATCAATAAATGAAGTCCCCTGATTTTTGATATCTCGGTTGTTTTCCTTGTGGCAAGTAAGTTTTTATCTTTCTATTTTATTGTACCTGGTTTATTTAGGCAGGATGTGAATACCTTTCAACAATTTCAAAATATCAGTAATAGTGCTGTTTTATTTCTAGCATGTAAAAAAGCAACCTTAAAATGCTGTTTTGGTTGTAGCATATGTTTGTGGTAATTTGTCTTCCCGAAAAACTTGCAAGTAGGTATGAATATATTCCCAGAAGAATTCATTCTAAATTTCTAATTTTCATTCTAAAAGAGGTGAGGATTTGAGTTCACATACCTTCATTTTGTTCCTTTTTTTTTTTCTTTTCTTTTTTTCTTACTTTCCTCCCTGTGACTCATATTACTGTTTATTCTTTCATCCCACCTCTACTTTTCCTTTTCCACTGTGCTCTTCATACACTGTGTACATGTGTGTTATGACTCCCTTGATCTTTCCTCTGAAGCATCTGGAGTAGATTAGTGTGGATGAGTTTGTTCTCCACCTAAATTAAAGACAAAAACTTGTGTTTTTCAGTGATTCCATCCAAAACTGATGATAGAATCCATCCCGTTTAGCAATGTCACTATTGGACTACAATGCGTGTCATTTGATACACGCATCTTTATTTGGCGGGGGTGGTGGGCAGGCACAGACACAGTCTGACCTTTCATGAGGTGAAACTTTTTGTCCGTAAAGCTTGGGATTTTCCTGAAATAGAAAAGAAATGAGGGAAGAGGGAAATGGGAAATTAAAAAGAACTACTAGTTTTCTTAGTGAGTTATGATATTTTGGGGTCTTGCGTCTGATCTTTACGACTGCGTATGGTCAGTAGCTATGAGCCTGCTTTGTGCTTAAATAAAGGATTGCAATAGGTTGCTGAGGTTTGAAGAGATCTTTTGCTCCTCTCCTTTTAAACACCTCTGTTTCCTTGGATACTGATAGCTACCCAAAAGGAGCTTGAAATATTTTGTAATCTGATCTGATGGCCACCACAGTTACAGTTTTGAACCAAATGACCTTGTTTTAATGGAGTTCTCAACAATGTGTTCAGAGGAGTCTGAGCTGTTTTTCATCAGAGGGTGCAAAGTATACTATTGCAAAGATACATTGATACAAATGAATGGTTATGAGAGTTTTATGACCCACTCATTTCTTTAATATCTTAAGTAGGATGAGGCAATTGACTGACTAATGAGATCTTAATGGGAGTAGTGGTCTGAGTGAGGGGAGTATAACTACCTTCATTTAGTCTGAATCTGTCCTGCTTATAAATTTCTTATATGGAGATTATTATTATTATTATTAGTAGTAGTAGTAGTAGTATTACTTTTTACGCTACGGAGCTGCACTGACAGCATTACCAGTACATGCAGTGATTTGGAAAATACGAAGACAAAAACAGAGAAAGTAGTCTTAGCTGAAACAAGTATTATTGGTGAATGTTTCGAAGGGGACTGCATATTTTCAGGAAAAAAAAAAAAAAAAAAAGAGTTCTATCAGAAAACAGAACTTTAAATATCTGTGACCCTAAGAACAAATCTTATACATATTTTCCAGTAATTAGGGTACATAGCTTTCCTTTAAATTCTCTGTCAGCAATATGAAACATAAAAAAGTTGCATGGTGAAATGAATCCTGGTTGTATATGGATTTTTTATGCACATCCTCTAGTCGTGTCTTTGAATCCACTCCTATTTCTTCCTATCACTTACTTTTTCCTGCCTTCTGACAGGAAGAGCTCTTCATTTAAGCATTTATTTTAGTTGATGTATATTTTCTACATTAAGAAATACTATTGCTCTCCTTTCCACATGGTTCCTTATATATATATTTTTTTTTCTGTTAGGAGCTAAGCATCACAGCTTTAAGTATCAGAGTTTATATTTATGCTCATTTCCCTGTTGGTCTAAAATGGCTTTCACAGACACTTCTCTTACTGCTATGTGTATTTTAAAGTTTAACATCTTCAAGCCAATTAGGTCACTTAAATTTATGTAGTATTTTGCTACGGTAGGGGTATTACTGTAACTGTTATGGTCTACAAGTGTAGGCAAAGTATCCTAGACCAACTAACATAGTTTAGAAGAAACCACTAAGCTTGGAGGGGTATAAGGTCTTCATGCCTGAATGAGGAACAGCATTCTTTAAAACTAAACATGAGTTGAAAACAATTATTCTAACTGATTTAGCTGTGTTACTTCGACCATGGGATAACAGATAAATGGTATCCATACCTGTAAGGAGGTGTTCACTATATCTTCTGATCCTAACTTTCAAGAAAGGGAGAGAGTGAATTTACCATCTGTGGGACACTGTTGATTCACTGAGGGAAATCATAAAGTTCTGTAAAAGAGATGCTTCTGCTGAGCACAAAGTTATGAGTCCTCTAGCATTACAAATTTCAATTTCTGGTTCATATGGGAATTATTTCATCTTTGAAACGCTTTTGGGACCCTCCCTAGAAGAGAAGAGGGGAGTCAGAGCTGACTTGTGTCATCTGTTACAAATGACCTTCCCCAGTGCCCTTTGCAAGGTTACTGTGAGGCTGTTAGGTTTCACAGGATCATAGAAACACAGGTTGGAAAAGACCATAAAGATCATCGAGTCCAACCATGACCTAACCATACTACCCTAACAACCCTCCACTAAATCATGTCCCTGAGCACCACATCCAAATGGTTTTTAAACACATTCAGGGATAGTGACTCAACCACCTCCCTGGGGAGCCTATTCCAGTGTTTAACAACCCTTTCTGTAAAGAAGTGTTTCCTGATATCCAACCTAAACTTACCCTGGCACAACTTGAGGCCATTTCCCCTCGTCCTGTCACCTGTCACCAGTGAGAAGAGGCTTGCCCTGCTCTCTCTGTAAGCACCTTTCAGATACTGGAAGAGAGCAATAAGGTCTCCCCTCAGCCTACTCTTCCCCAGACTAAACAACCTCAGTTCCTTCAGTCTCTCCCCTTAGGGTATATTCTCTATCCCTTCACAAGCCGTGTTGCCCTTCTTTGGTCCTGCTCCAGCACCTCAGTGTCCCTTCAGTACTGAGGTGCCCAAAACTGAACACAGTACTCAAGGTGAGGCCTCACCAATGCCGAGTACAGGGGCAGAATGACTTCCCTAATCCTGCTCACCACAACACTCCTGATACAAGCCAGGATGCCATTGGCCTTCTTGGCCACCTGGGCACACCGCTCGCTTATATTCAGTTGACTATCCATCAATACACCAACGTGCCTTTCCATCAGGAAGCTTTCCAGATACTCCTCATACTCCTCCCCAAGCCTGTAGGGTTGACTGGGGTTGTTGTGACTAAAATGCAGGACCCGACACTTGGCCCTATTGAAACATACAATTTGCCTTGGCCCATCAATTCAGTCTATCCAGCTCCCTCTATAGTGCCTTTTTCCCCTCAGGCAGATCAACACTCCCTCCCAACTTGGTGTCATCTGCAAACTTATTGAGGGTGCACTCAATCCCCTCATCAAGATCATTAAAAAAAACGTCAAATAGAAGTGGCCCTGGTACTGAGCCCTGGGGGACACCACTCATGACCAGCCACCAAATGGATTTAACTCCATTGACCACAACTCTTTGGGCCCTGTCATCCAGCCAGTGTTTCACCCAGTGGAGTGTACTCCCATCCAAACCATGGGAAGCCAGCTTCTCCACGAGGATGCTGTGGGGGACAGTGTCAAAGGCCTTACTGAAGTCCAAGTAGACCACATCGACATCCACTATGTGGGTCATCTTGTCATAGAATGAAATCAGGTTTGTCAGACAGGATCTACCATTTGTAAACCCATACTGACTGGGCTGGATCCCCTGGTTGACCTTTAACTGGTCCATGATGGCTCCTGAGATTATCCGTTCTGTAAGCTTCCCGGGCACCAAGGTGAGACTGATAGGCCTTTAGCTACCAGGATCATCTTTCTGGCCCTTTTTGAAGATGGGCGTCACATTTGTCAGTCTCCAGTCCACTGGGACATCCCCGGTTAGCTGGGACTGCTGAAGAATGATGGAGAGTGTCTTGGCAACCACATCTGCCAACTCCTTCAGCACTCTAGGGTACAATCCATCTAGCCCAATGGACTTGTGAGCATCCAGCTTTCAGAGCAGGTCCAAAACCATCATCTCATCACGGATCATGCAGGGCCTATTCTGATCCTCATCCCTATCTACCAGCTCAGGGGGCTGTGTTCCCAGCAAGTAACAAGTCTTACTATTAAAGACTGAGGCAAAGAAGGCATTAAGTTCCTCAGCCTTATCCTGATCCTTGGTCACCAAGTTGCCCTCGGTGTCCAACAAGGATGGAGATTCTCCCTAGACCTCCTCTTGCTGTTTTGTATTTATAAAAATATTTATTGTTTTCCTTTACCTTAGTGGCCAAGTTCAGTTCTAGCTGATCTTTGGCTTTTCTAATTTTCTCCCTGCACAGCTTTACCATGTACCTGTAATCAATTATGTTTCACCCAGGCATTTTGGGAAGCACTATTTGGATGATATATAATACATTTTGGAATGTGTGTACATTGGGTATGGCGCATTTGCTCTGCTGCAGGAGGTGTCTGCTGGAGTGGGTGTGTACGAGTTGTGCAGATTTGTGCTTCTTCTATAAGGATGGGCTAGTTGCATTTGGTGCCTGTTGTGTATTGTGGAGTTTTGTGATAAATTGAAGCTGTTTGATAAGCTGAGGCTTCTGGATAACGTCTTTTAAGACTGAAACTTTTACCACAGGTTGCAAATTTTTAATGGTTTCTTTTTTTGTTAATTAAAAAAAAAAAAAAAAGAGAGAGAAAAAAAAAGGGTGAAAATCCTCTTAGCTCAGTGACTTCAAAACAGTTCATCTAGTGTTATATGTAATAAGACCTTGGATAAATACAGTGGTATTTAAAGGATGTATTGTAGTTTTTTCTATGCAGAGAAAATGAAGTTAATATGGTAAATTAGTACAACTAACTACTACTGCTATTCTTATCATAATATCAGTAAGTAATAACTCTTGGTTCATCAGATATTAAACTTCCTTTTGTATAATTGGAAAGATTGATGACTTTTGGAGTCAATTAGCCTGGACAAAGTTTTGATTGTTTTCTACTAAATTTTGCAATTTAGAAAGACAACTTTGTCCTTTAGGAGGCTCAGAGCTCTTCAGCCTAAACTGTTTTGGTTTTTTTTTTGTTGTTTTTTTTTTCTCTCTTTAGAATGACAGCTTAGGTGTAGACTGCTACAACTATACAAGAGAAAAAGACACATCGTTCTTTTTTTAAAAGTTTGTTGTAGTGGACAATCCCAGAGCTGCTTGTCAGACTCATTGATGTAATCCGTTTCAGGATTACTACCTTTTTTCTTTTGTCTGCTAGTTTAATTACTATTTGATTGGAATGGACAGTATGGATTTTCTCTCTGAAGGGTAACAACCTTTTTCTCCTCTACAACACTTTCTGCTCCATAGTCAGAAAACATCTTTCTTACAGATGATCTAATATATAAAGTTAAACTTGTTTTCAACTTGTGTGAGGCTTTATAATTTCCTTTCCTTCAAATCAGAAGATGGGCTAGAGTATTTAAAAGTATCTTTGCTTTTTTCTATCCTTCTGCTTCCACTAAAGGGTGTTATCTTTTGTCCTAATTCTTGTCTTTGCTTGGGTGGGGATCTATTTATCCTAAATATGATGTTAAAGTGTGATTATAATAGATTCCAAGTACAGACTGGTCATCAACAATCATCTGCTACATTTGAAATTGAAAATAAATTAAAGGAAATAGATTTATCATAGTTGTCAAACTGGTGAAAGTAGAAGTGTTTGACAACAGCAAGATTTTCTGTGGCCAGAAAGCCATTAACATACAGAGCCTGTAGTTGTGCTCAGGTGCCTTCGAAGAGGCAGTGTCATTCTATTTTTCTGGAAATTTAAGCCATTTACAATGATCTTTTTTTTTGCTCATGTGATGTTTTATTTGCCTTGATCCTTTCCTTCACACTCAGAACAAGCACATATTATTGTAGTATCTGGTGGAATCAGTGTTACAGACAGATCATTATTTGGTCTTCAATCTTTATCAAGTGACCAGGGAATTAAAAATAATTTCAGCGGTACCTCCCTGGGTGACACTTTGATGATCAAGTACAAAACTGAAAGATGTGTTCATTTTTCTCTGTAATTACAGATTTATACTGCTTATAGTTGTACATGCTAATTGCCTGTTTAAAATGAAATTTGGTTCATATAATATATCTCTAGAATATATGACTGGTCTGATCCCACTCCTATCAGTGGAATGCTGTAGTCTTCCAAGACCCTTTTGCTTTGGCACTCTGTTCATAACTCTGTTTCTCAGACTTTTTGACAGCCACCTCTCAGCATTTGCCACGCTGCCTATCTTTAATTTCAGGAAGGAAACACTGATAGAGATAGTTTTCTCTGCAAGTGTTGATGATTTTCTTCAGAGACATGTTCCAGACAATGCCTCAAACAATTCAACAGGAAATACTCTATATATCACATTAGTTGATGGGGGTTCCTTCATCATCAAGAGTAAGATCAAACCAATTAGTGTAAAGCATGACTACTAGAAATGTTTATTTTACTCAGGCGACAAGCACAAAATTGCAATACGACTATTTAAATATCACCTTGCATTCAGGAACATTGGATTCATGATGCATTCTTGATGTTGTAGTAGGTGTAAACTGGTTTTGATTGAATGGAGCTGATTTAAATTGGTTAAGGAACTGGTATGTTATGTTCTGGTTATATTACCCTGTAAGAGGAAAATAACAAGGAGTAAATTTATAAACTCTTGTCTCATTAAATACACCATCAAATGTATATATAAAAGTTAATTAATAATTCTGTATAACTAAGCAAGATTGGCTGTCATGTAAGATGGAATGCATGCATAATTGACAAGATAGAAAAACAAATTACAAAAAGGGCAGACTCAGCAAAACTTCTATAAAGTATTAAAATTCATTCAAACTTACCACTGGGAATTCTGTGGGAATGTCTTCATTTTAATAATGGAAATAGATAAAATTTGAGAAAATTATGAGATACACTATGATAACTAACCAAATATCAAATTAAAAAAAAGGGCCCTCAACCACATTAGCACAAAGTCACCAACAAAAACTTCTGTATTTACTTGATGTGATTCCACCTCTCTAAATATTTCCTTGCTGATAAAATGTTTAATATCTGACAAAAGGAAGAATTTTTTAGAATGTGTCTTCTTTAACCAAAGGTGATGAGAAAGTAACATTTTACTGGAGAAGCACAAACATTAGATATTTAAGATGGTAAGTTTTCATGTTTTTGTGTGTGAAGTAGAATTATTTAGAAGTTTAAAATTAAGCATGTCTCAGACTTTACTGAACTGTTGTCTAGAATAAGACGAATAGATTACTAGTACAATTATATTTGTTTTTCTGTACTTTTCAGAAAAATAAAGTTCTCTATCCTTGGGCATCATTCTAGATTGAGTTCCATTATTATAGTTCTCCTCTGCATAATCGTTGAAAATTCATATTTTAGTATATTACTGTTACTTTAACAGAAGTTTTAATTAGAATAAATTATTTTTAAAAAGCATAGTGATTTAATTTTAGAATTATATCTAGGTATTTTATGGTTAATATTGTCCTTTCTAAGTGTAAATTATATTTTTTTGCTCATTACGAAATATGCCAACATGACATTGTTTTATGTACAGTACTATTTTTTCTGTATTCTACTTACCATTCCTCCATAGTTGGAGCAATGTCCAGATTGTGAGATCTGCTCCAATTCAGCCTGCATTATTCTAAAATTTGACTTTTGTCTTCTTTTAGATAAATGCAAGCAACAAAATAAAAGAAAATAATAGTATACCTTTCCCAAACAATTTTAAATGTGAAACTTGGCCTAACATAATGGCAAAGACTGGGATGACATTTTTTTTCATAACATAGATGTGTCTATATTCACTATCTGTCACAAAAGGCTTCACAGTCTGTTTGCTAATAAAACAAGAAATAGACGTTTTTCTGTTGATGTGAATAATTTGGGTAAATACTGATCAAGGTCTGCCCCCTGAGGAGGAACCCCAAACTTTTCTACATATGCCACCCTAAACTGAATGCCAAGGTTATTTATTTCTCCCCAGACCTATTTTGCTCACTGCTATTTCTCTTTTCTAGCCTCTTTATCCATCACTTTCTTAATTAAATGGACACTTTGTAACACTACACAGGAAATTATCCACTAATATCTGGCTGCAGTGATCAAAATATTAAGCAAATGTTATTTTTCGTAAAGATGACTTTGTTCTTGAGGTTTCAATCAAATTAAGTGAAGAATCAAATCAAATAATGATTGAATTTTGGGGAAAGCATTGTCCCAGCTAAATCTTTAACCAACTTTCAATAGTGTACTACTATTGGCACTATCTCAAGACTCACTAAAATTCTTCAGTCATGCTGGGATTTTCTGAATAACCTTAAATGTCATTTATTCTTACTCATGTGCCTATAGTGGTTTAGACCAGAGCACTTTTCAATTTCACTTCTTCAATAAACTGTGCGACCTTGATTTAAGTTTACTTTGTAGTTTTCTGTGCCATAATCTCTGCTGGAATATGAAAAACAGAAGCCATGATTTTTTTAGGTAAAAGTCATAAACTACTTGCCTGTGCATAAGATTGCACTTTGGAAAATCCCTAAGAGTTATTTATTTTTGTTTTCAATATTTTTCTTGTAGTGTCACCCAAAGCTACAGGATGATTTTTCCACTTGCATATCCTGGTATTTTTGTTCTAAGACTGTGAGTTTGCATATGTATTTATGTGAACTGATATGGCTAACAGTTCTCTGAACAAATCAAAATGGATACTTGATTACTCAAGATTACACAGTTCAAAGGAAAAGAGAGAAGTCAGGATGCAGAACACATAATAGGATAAAACTTCATCTGGAAATTAGATTTTTTTTCATGTTTTTTTTTTTTTTTTTTTTTGGCAGAGGTGGGGGGTTGTTGTTTTTTTTCTCTTCATGTTCTAAGCAGCAACCAAAGGAACACAAGGCAGGAATTCAAGGTTGTTGTCTTTGTGATTGACAGATGGGAAAACTGAGGTATAAGGAAACCCAGTGACTGGCTCACTGCCACTAATCACGTCAGCCCCGGTACAGAAGCACAGAAAGAGATGATATACTTGAGCCAGACAAGGTATCTGTTTGGCCAAAATACCAAAATACCATTTACCTCAGTGAAATTTGCAGTTTGAAAGTGTCTTTTTTGTTTATTTGTTTGTTTTTCCTTTTTTCCTTTTTCTTTTGTTCAGTTACATAGATGAAGTCTTAATTGTCCTATCCAGTCTAGTGTCTTGATGATACCAAGGAACAATAAAAGTATGTAACTAACTTGGAACCCTTCCTCAGAAATAAAAAGAGGCTATTTGTGATAAAAGTAACAAGGCCTGAAGACAGCTGGAGAGTGCCAGCCTTGGAAACTGGGGACAGTGTGCAACTCTGAATGTTGTAGCAAAAAGACCTGCAAAGAGTTACTCAGGGCTTGCTAAAGCACAGCAGCAACATGAAATCAGTTGAAGCACATAGGTTTACCTGGACACAAATATCCAAAACTGTCAACTCTAAACTGTTACTATAGTTGTTAATATTATCAATAAAATAATGTAGAACACCTGTAATCAGGTTCCTGAAAACATAAAAAACAAATCACCAGAGCATAAAAGCGAGCAATGTCCTTCTAAATTAAAGGACAGGCATTTGGTGTCATACTTGTCATTAAAGAATGAGACACATTACTTTTACTCCCACTTGTGAGGGGCAGAGGATAGAAAAGATTAGTAGTGAGCAGCAAAGGCTTCAGGAAAAAATGACCAATGTCACCTTTCAAGCCACAAAAGCTACAGCATCTGAATTTTTATGTTGCTTCCCATGATGACTTACAGTTAACATTTACAGCATTGTGCTGCTAAGAACTAAAAGCTTACTCAGCAGAAGTAATGTAAGGTGAACACACATCGTTGTTCATATGGGGTCAGTGTGAACTGCAAATGCTTCGTACTATACCATCATCAATATTATTAGATGGGGAATGCAACCAAATGATAACAGGACTAGCTATGACCTTGGTGTAAGTGACAAACACCTTACATTATAGCAGTTCACAAGTGGCAAATAAGTAATAAGGCTTGCAGGGGTGGCCATCAAATAAAAGTAATTAACTGAAGCAATATAGAGAATACATGAGCCTGGGAAATTGTCCAAGAAAGAAAAAACAGACAAACTGGGGGGGGGAAGAAAAAAAAAAAAAAAAAAGGGCATTATGTTTTGTTTTAACATAGCAGTCTTATGAAGGATGTTGATAACATCCCAGACAGGCTGGGAAGTGAAAGTGAGTTGGATTAAATCAGTATAAAAATTCATTGAATGGCTTGGATAATATCACTGATATGAACTGATATTTCTTTTCCTGATCATAAGCAAGTTATTTAAAACAAAAATAAAAAACTAGAGGGGGAAGGGCACATCCAGGCTGTGTAATAAAAAAATAAATATATTTAGGGCCAACATCTTGGTCTTACAGAAAAATTATAACCTTAGCTTTCATTTTTAATATTTTTCTTCTGATTCTCAACACTATGGAGGAAAGGGGATGAATCCTGAAAAAAATCTCAAGCATGTAATTGAAGTAGTGATAACGTCCTGAGTCAGCAGTTAAGGGAAAAAATTATAACTGATAAATACTAATCCAGCACAGGGGTGTGTCAGTACTGCAGGTCATGCAGAAAGTATTAGCCCTGCAGAGGCATTTCTAGCAATAGAATGTGTCTTGTAGACTTTGCAAGCATGTAAACCCTTATTAAAGGTATAAATCCGGAAGAAAGCCACTTCTGCAACCTTCTCTAACCATTATTTTCCAAAGCTTTGAAATCTGTGCTATGATGGAAACTCAATCTCCAAACTGCTTCAGTCTGTCACTGTGAGAAAAGCTTGCTATTTTGCGAGTATCAAAAGCCTTTTATACCATTTTACAGTAGATCAAACTTTGTCTTCATCGAATCCTGTTCCACCCTGTTTCTGAAAAGTGAGTGTTATAATGTGAATGAATAAAGAACACTTGTAGCCTCTTGCAACTGGGGAGAGCCACAAATCACACAGCTGTTTAACCCAAGACTTTATACCTCGGTTTTGTGTAAACTGCAATGGGCTCGTATTGAAATATGGAAGGATAAGATAATGTACTGTTTTTCCCCTTCTTCCTGCTTTCTAGGGATGACTGCAAAATAGAACACATTACTTCAGTTCCTTTGGCAATCAAGGGCTGGCACAAATGATCAGAAAATTATAAGTGAATCACTCATTTGCAACTTTTAATCTTTTTTTTCTTCTTCCTTCCATCTGATTGAAGAGTCTCAATTCTATAGGGGACTTTAAGCCATTCTATACGCACAGGGAAGGTTCACTGAACTCTGCTCTTCTGCAATCCTATAGCTCGACAGGAAGCAAATGTTGAAATAATATTTCGCTTTTCTGCATACTTTCCCTGCAGAGGCAGTCTTGAGCAGGTGTGATGGAAAAGAAACAATTACTTGAGGCTGCCTCTTGGCTTATATCAAGGGTGCTTCTGAAACTACATGACAAGCAGGGAGATTTGGGCGGGAGACAGGAATAGTACTTCTTGAGATGCAATTGTATGAAAAGGGGTGATGCAGGGAACGTGTTATCCTTTCATGATCACACAAGAGCTATTTTTCTTAACTGTAACTGTGGACTGTTTCATCAACACTGGGGAATCAGGTTTTATTTTTAATCAGCACGTGCAGGTTCACATGTATTCAGTGTTTGCAAATTGGCTAGAATTTTGTAAATGCTCAGTATTATATCTACCAAATTCATTTACAAGTTCATGCTTTTCCTGAACTCAAAACCAAGAGATGAATCCCCTTGAAAGATAAACCCAATCCCTTTCAAAAATTAAAGGCAAAATTTCAGCTTATATATGTAAGCAACACAACAAATTTCTACACTACAAACATGTGGAATGTAGTGGTCTTCAGCCTGGAGATTTCTTGTGTATGTCTTGAGGAAAGAAGTAAAAAATAGTAGGAACATTTCTGGAGATGTTAGTATTAAGAAAGTATTTAAGTCCTTTGTTTGATAATAAATAGATGTGAAGATATTTAAGAATTAGAAATAATTATATGATTGTCCTGAAAATCTTTTTGGTTACGTATGATTTTGCAGGTTACCCATTTTGCTCATAACAATAAAAATGAATAAGCATTGGTAAATAGTTTGAATAGTGATTGTTGAAAGACACTTTACCAATAAAATTTAACTCCAGAAAATTGATTGTTTATAGATTTTTTATACTATCGGAAATCTCTTCCTAAATGCAGACCTGAGTGATATCATTAAAATTGCACCTTTTCAGACCATTTAAGATGCAGATCATTTAAAGAAAACACCTAAAGAGATTGACTATATGCAGCATACCACGTCCAATTTTAAAGTAAAGTCCATGAAGAGTTTTAAGTCTTACCTACATTCAGAAATAATAGTTCCTCTTTTGATTATTTAAGAATATCTTTCTTTTCACTGATTATTTTTCAGTATTTACATTTACATTCCCACATTTCTCTTGGAACATACCATATTTGAAAATGGTACATGAACTCTTTCCTTGAGCACACTCTTAGCTGGAAATAATGCCAGAAACAGTATGGCTCTCCTTGTTCATATCATACATAAAATCATTTCTCTTCACTTACTTAGATTTAGAAATTGGCTCATCCTTATGATTGCTATTTTCATAAAATTCTGTTGGAAATTGGAAACTCCCTAGAAACCCTCTAAGAGAGAGCTGATAATTTTGCTGTAAACACATAGGATTCACAATGCTTTCTTCATTTCATCTAATCTTCCTAAAATTTAAGTTACCCTAAAATCAATAGTTCTGTGGATATATACATATGGTTCTTCCTAAGACAGACATCTTCTTAGAAGAGAGAGGAAACTGTTTAACTTTGAAACCACACAGAACAGTTGTTAGAACATATTTCCAACTATAGTCTATATGCAGTTGGCAATGTGTCCTAGCTGGCTACAGACGCTTACCAGAACTAGCTGTGGCTTTGTTCTCCCTGTCTTCCAACTGAACTCTGTTTTCATATTTCTTTTATTTCTAATATTTCAGACTTGTTTACTAGTTGCCTCCATTTATTTTCCATTGCTTTTTTATTTCTTTCAGCACATACGAGTGATGCATTCAATATTAGGACATTTCATATCAGAAAATTGCTTTTGCATCTGCACCTGATCTACTCTCTCAAAGACTGTCTTCATTGACTGGCCCTTTATAAAGCAGCTGTAAGGTCACATAATTTTTCTTTAAGACATACTGTTATTACTATTATTATTATACTGCAAGTATTCTTCAATGAGACTGGAGCTGCTGAGATCAAAATTTGACATCTCGTGTCACACTTCCTGATTTAATCTGTGCAATATTATGCTATCAAACATTTATGTATATGACTTCCGTGAAAACTGATCAAAGAGATATTCTCTTTTAGCTACAGCTGATGATGGAGATCTCTTAGTTCCTCAGGTCAGTGGCTTCCAGTAATTTTGTTGTTGTTGATATTGACAGATATCTTGAAAAAAGAGAGATCTGCTTCACAAACCTACATTATAAAATGACACTGAGTATGTGACAGTCATGCACAGGGTCACGGAGTGTTGAGACAGATGGCAGACACAAACTGGGAGAGTACTAAGTTTGGTATAGTGGCAAGAAAAGGACCAAGTCACATTGGCAATGTAAACACATATTAGAGCATTTGTCCGTGTTCCTTCTGTTGTCCAGCACTGTATCTAGCTCCAAACACTTGATCTGTGTTTTCTTATAAGCTTGTGAAACTCTGGTGCATACCCCTGAGGACATGGAGCAGGTAGGTTCATGCTTAGAAAATAACAATAAATGTATAAAATCTGCTTACAAAATGATGAGAAGGAGGAAAATGTGTCCACTATAAAGACCATATACTATGTTACTGAAATTAAACCAAAGACTTACCTAGTCACTATGTTTGTTTTTTGTTGAGATGTGATGAATCCAGGACACTGATGCATAGACTAATATTATAACAGAATTTTAATTGAACTGAGGAAAGCTCTTCTGGGGTCTTCTGGGGTCAAAGTTTTTAATAAATGAACAGAATAAATGTCCCGTGAAAGGTACCATATGTTTTTTTTAAATCTGAAAATTAGTTGCAAAGTCACAGTTAATTTAATTATATGATCTCTCTGTCTTGGGATGATAAAGTAAACTGAGAATTATAATAGAGAACGAAACCTCTGCTGCTGAGAGGCATTTGGAAAATGAAATGTTTGGCTAACTGCTTTTAAATGACTACATATTCATAGGAATATTGTTTTAAAATTAATAATGTATTTCATTATCAGACACAATATATGCATGATTGACATTGTGATGATATCTGAATTGGACTTTCTTGTTATACTGGGTATCTCCATCTTTATTTACGCACAGTCTACACACAGTAAAGCTAAGATACTGTTGTAAATAAAACGGAAGCATGGGTTTTCTGCTTGTAAGCATACCAACTAAAATTTATGACCACTACGATTAGTATGATGATTACAGAACAACTTTTTAGGAAAGCAGCTGCCTTCCAATGCACCTGCATTTGACATAAAATCCTCTCTATCAATGATATATTCTGATGAGAGCATTTCTGCTTTTCTATGTAAGTTGTTACCAAAATTTTAGAAAATTTAATATGCTTATTCTTCTTTCCAGCATAGTGCTCTTTATCAGAGGTGATTACAAAAAGGAAATATCTCCTCTCCTGTCCTTTTTTTTTTTTTTTTTTGGTGCAAATTCTATACTACACCAATTTCCATCTTTCCGGGTGAATGGTTAATAGTCAAATGTTTGAGTCATAAGCTCAAGCAAGATTATTCAGAAAAAAAGTGAATTCACTAAAGCACAGTGAATATACTACATTCATGACAAAATGAAATTAGAAATCTAATCCTCAGGAATGTCAGAGTGAAAACAATTAGACTGATATGAAATAAAGCTATATTTGATTTTTTTTTTTTCCCCAGATATATTAAAAAATACTTTCAGAATTAGTTTTTCATCATTCCCATCAAGAAACTTTCTTATAGGCATACACTGTTGTTTCACATTTTTCTGAAAATGGTTAATATATTTATGATGTCTGGATCCGTGCAACTTTAAAAATGTCTATTAATAGTTGGTATAGAAACAGAGTAGAGAATGAACTAATTGGAATCATTTAAAGAAAGGTATATTTCCAAAATGCATTTTGTAAAAATAGATGGGGGAAAAAATATGAACTAAAAAAATTCACTGATTTTCTGTACAAACTTTTATTAGCTTATTTGGGCATACTCAGCTGGTGTATTTAATAAATATTTGCTGTTATCTTCAGGCAAATGTTACAGCACTTTCATGCATTTTGAGGATGCATTCTGGTGGTACTGCATTTCAGGATTCAAAATATATTGCATAGAAAATTGCACAATTCATTCAATGTTTCTAGCTTCTTACATTCCTCATTCCTCTTTTCTATGTATTTTGTTTTGTTTTATTTTACTATTTTACTTTACTTTATTTTTATTTTATTTTATTTACTTCTAAAATTTCATTAAATGAATGAATGCTTTTCACTGGTTTTGCAAAGGATCATGTATCACCAAAGCTCTCCTTAATAAGTAGCTGAGTTGAGACTGTTGGTCTCCATTGCATAGGCCATGGTTGTGGTCCATTGTGTAGGACTGAATTTTATGTGTTGTGCATGCTAAGGCTTCCTCCATATCCATGCTCATTAGTTATCTTCCACTTGACATTTTAGGGTGCATCCAAAACACACATGAACCGACAGAGTAGGAAATGATTCTAGATGGGGCAGAAAATATTTATTTAATAACTTCAGGATTTCATTCCAGGTACTTGAATGGACTGTGCTGTTGTGATCACCTGTTCCTTTTTTTCTTACTAAATAAGAATTATTACATCTCTACCTATTCTGGCTACCCTCTATTTCCACCTCTTTCCTGCTGGCTTCACATGCCAGTAAAGCCTTTTTCCAATACTAACTCTTCTGTGATCCCACATTCACAAGGAGAAAATTAAAGAGACCTTTTTTTTTTGTCCTCTTTGGCTTGTGCTCTTCCTTTATTACAGTCCTTTATACAAAATTTTTAGCCACATTGTCTTGCAAGAGACACTTTTTTCCTGTCCTTGTTCTTTGTTGAAGTACTGTTTGTCTGTCCTTCACAAATGAACCTAATTTTACATCTACCTAGGTGTTATTTTTTTTCCCACTGTTTCCTGTATTGACCAGATCCAAGCTTTTGTTCTTCTTTAGTTTCTTTTTTTCTTTAATTAGCTCAAATATCTTCACAGCAGCTTCCATTTTTTTTTCCTTCCAGTAGTTTCCATCCAAGTCCCTTTTTCTTTTTGTGTTTACTCCAGAGTATAGGCAACAATTTTGCCCTATTCTCACCCAAAAAATACAGAACATTTTCCTAAAAGTTTAACTAAATGTAACTTGTGACAATGACACCACTAGTCTACCTTTCTTACCTTAGTATATTAATCTCTCAAATGCCTTGGAGATACAGATAATATAAGAAAATCCCCACTGAATACGCATTTATCATGTTCTACTTGCGTAAAACTGTATACATTCACAAGTAATATCTCTACAAGTTCAGCAACACATGTAAACATATTGCACAATTCTGCTAATTCTGTTTCATATCTCAGTACGTGAACACCCAAAACATATTCCTTTTTCCTTCCATCAAGTGTGGAGGTAGCAGCTCTGGATTGGTGAGTGTAAGAACAGGCTCAGCAGTGCTAGGAGGCTGAGGCAGCTTTCCTATGCATTTTCAATTAATCTCAGCAGGTTGTCTTTGTGGCAAGATAACGTATAAAGTGCACTCTAAGATTGTGGCACTTCCTCTCTTACAAATGGAAAAGAAAACACTTGTGTGTGTATTTCGTATAAACAGCTAGACAGAGTTTGCTTGTAGTCCTTTATATATATATATATTTATATTCTGCAGTGTACAGACACAATGAAGCAAGTGCTCTTTTTCAGATGAAGATCCCCTTATTTCATCTGAAAATCAAAAAGAAAACCTATACACATAATAGAAAAGTAGTAAGATCTGAAGAGTGGAAACAATCTGAAAGATTATTTCTGAAGGTATCATCGTGAACTGGCTTCTCTTTTGTTAGGCACGTCTATTACTGAAAAGATTATGATATTTGTTGAGTGCTATTCACATGCATATATGAATGAATGATACTAAGGAAATAGAATTGCTGGAAGATGTCCTACCCCTGACAATGAGGAAATGAAAACATGGATTCCTGTTACTGTGAAAGAAGAACCAGAAGATGTACTCACAGCAGTGTGCATGCCTGCATGCAGTCTCCTACAGTTTCTGTAAATGATTAATTGTCACAATTTGATGTTTTTCCTTTTGACAGAAGGTTTCATTAATCAGCACACCTAAACTATCAAAGTCATTATTGAATGATAGTTAATTATAGTAGATTGTATTTCTTATGTTGAGATACTCTTACAAGGACATTTTGCATTGCAAATGAATTGCTGCACATCTTTTGGCTCTGTTAATTCATGCCAGATCAGAGCCAAATAGCCACTAGCTACACAGATAAACTGTGGCACCTCAGAATTCTCTTCTTTCCTTCTAGAATCTTATTTGCAAAAGAGGAGGCATTTAAAAGAGCAACATTTTTGCTTTTAAAAAATAATACTTTACATCTGCTGTACCGATCCAAAGTTAAGCTGTTCTTATGAATCTTTCTTATATGATTCAACTAATTTCTTAGCACTTACTTGTCTGTTGTTTGGAAAAAAATAATCCTGGAATGAAATAAATAATCTATTAATGTCTAACGTATTTGTGTTCTGACAGATTAAAAATAATAATAATAAAAAATTCCTAGATTAAAATGCTACTTCTAGTCACACTGAAAAATAATCTAAGCATTTCAGTGCTATTAACAAATATATGCTTATTGCACATGGTTAGGAGAAAATGATTTCCATCAATTCCACAGGATGAGCTCAGGTCCATCTTTGCAGTGGAAGTGCAGAGCAAGTGATTAAGCTTTAAAAGTGAAAACAAAATCTTCCCTTCAGTAGGTGAACTCCAGGCTCCAGTACTGTGGTAAGATAGATATTCTTGCTGGTAACAGCAGGAAATATTCTTTGATGTGTTCTCTGGCAGTTCAGTACAAATGGTCCTTACGTGAACGTTGATAGAATTGAAAACTAACTACAGCAGTCAGCCTCACATCCATGCCTCCCTACAGCCTACTTTGGCTATGGAGATACAGTGTTTTATAAAGGATCTAATAAGATAAATTAGTCAATTTTATATAATCAGTGTTTAAAACTATTAATTTTCATTAAATATTAAGATCTATAAATTGTGGATGTTTTTTAATAGTGAAATTATAACCTGTCTAGACACTGTGTTGTTTTTTTTCAGATAGTATTTTCAGTAAGAACAAGAAATTAAGATTCACATTTTTCATAAAATCTGTTCTTAAAACTGTATTAAAAAAATACTTCATTTATACAATATAGAAAAATATATCATTTCAAATAAGCACACATTTTTGTGTAAATGTCGTCTTCTAAGATGAATTAAAAGATTTTGTGTTTCTCATGTAATTTTAAGCTATGTCTCCATGTAGTTCCATGGCATTTCACAGCAGACACTGAGCATCTCTAGTACCTGTTGTTGTCTTCATGACACACTCAATCCATATGCCATATGTGACATTTTCTCATATATATATAATGGTCAACCTTCTCCCCTCTCATAGACTAAGTCTCACAGTCACCATGATATACAAGGGTTGTTCAGAAAGTAATGCCTCCTATTTCATTACATTGACTCATGACAGAAGAGGTGATGTTAATGGTATATTAGTAGGGACTGAACCATCCCAGCAGTATTCCATTACATTTTGCTGCCATGTGACAGATGGCAGAAGAGGTTTGAAGTGTATATGCAGTAAAAGTGTGTCACTGAATTCCTCCAAGCAGGAAAAAATGGCAGCCATTGACATTCATTGACACTTGCTGAATGTTTCTGGAGATCAAACAATGAATGTGAGCACAGTGAGGTGGTGACTGTGGGTCACTTCCACTGGTGCAGATTTTCAGGAGCGTAGCATGCAGGCTCTCATTCATCACTGGCAAAAAATGCACAGCTAATGGTGTCAAATATGTTGAAAAGTACTATTTTGTAGCTGTAGTATTTGCTTTGTCAAATAGTGTTACTGTGCTCTTTGTATCTACTGTAAGTTTCATGGGAAATCTATTGGAGGCATTACTTTTGGAGTGACCTACATACTTCAGCCAAGAAGAAGCCAAACAATACTCTCTAAAAAGTGCTATGGTAGATTAATGAAAAGTAGCTGATATGACTGTAGCTGATTGTTTTTCCAGACTTTAGGTAACCCTGTTAGTCTTTTCTAGTAGAAAACTGTGTGAGACGCTTATTTCTGTACCTGATCCTTGTCCATAGAAGATGATGGGAAGATCTGGATTGAGAAGTGAGATTTTGGGCTGGATTAAAAGCAGGACGAGGAAGCAGAAACCTCAATTGTGTTGCATTAATAAACTGATAATCTGGTTCCCCAGAGAGTCTCGCCAGTGTGGTACATTTAGATGTGAGGGCACAAGTGGGTTCTGGGCAAGACGTGATCAGGGTTAGGCTGCTTCTTGCAAAAATGCTGAAGGCGTGAGACAGTGGGAAACTCTGGTCTGTAGCATGTTGAGCCACAGGAGGTGGCAACACCAGGGAACTTTAGGATCCCCTGAAGCAGGAGGATCACAGGGGAAGCATCCCTGATGGCTGGAGGTAAGGGCAGAGGAAGGCTCCCACCTGGAGCTTAAGTTGTGGTGTATGCTTTTGCTTGCTATTATGAAATGTAACCAATGATGTGTGGGTGAAACACAAGTCTTTCTGTTTGCATCCAAATATAACTGCAGGCCTGAGTCAGAGCAATATACTTTACAGCCTGTATGGAATACATTATTTTTTTTAATGCATTTTCCTGGCTACATGACCATACAAATGGAATGGCTTGGAATAATTTATTTGAAGGATAACATATAGGCAGTATTTCTAATTTATATATGATTGTACAGATAGCAAAAAGAGGGGAAACAAAATCATAGCCTAGCTGCCTACAATAAAATTAAACCTGGAAATAAAATAAAGAGGGACTCCATTCTCAGGGAAAGACTTGGGTCCCATGTCTTATATATATAATACTTGAGAACATTTTTCTGAGAGTAGAAATTATCCTTTTCACATAAGTACCAGAAGATTCTAGTTTTTATATTTTATGAAAATCTATATTGAAAGGAGGGAAGAAGAAATTATCAGTGTGAATTCCACTAATACTTGAAGTAACCCCTGCATCTAAATTGAAGCATTTCAAAGTGGCAGAAGAGACTGTTCCTGATTGCCAGAGGGGAGGCACTCAATTAGGTCAAGTGCTGGTGACACACACAGCAAGGTTAGAAAGCCTTTGGTTTTGATGACCACTTGGGAAAGAGGTTTATCAAAACTGGGGAGAGATCCTGGCTTTGAGATTTAAAGACATGGAAGACAAATTACTTGCTTCGGATGGATGATAAATATACTGGTAGATTTTTTTTTTCCCCACATTTATATGGACCATGTTTGAATTACAATGGTTGGAAGGACAATGAGTGCTAGATGACAGAATCTGTTTTGCTTAACTATGGTTGTGGGTTGCGTTTTTTCGTTTGCTTGATTCGTGTCTTTTAATTTTTATTATTTTAGCTCAGAAATTATTCAGGCTACTAAATAAAAATACAACCTACAATATCTATGCTGAAGAAAATATTTTGGAATTTGGAAGCAAATAGCAGCAGTGAAGAAGCGATTTAACTATTCTTTTCACTATAAGATTTTGTCTGCTAGTTACTAAATTTGTTCACAAAATAAATGTTTCTTAGAAATAGATAGGAGAATGAGCAAATACAATATGTAGCTAAAAGTCTGCAGACTTATCTAATAAACTAATGTGTCAGCAGTTCTGAATGGTGAATATTTTTTTACGGCTATGTGTTTTAATCTAACACTATTAATGGAGTTAATGGTTTGTTTGTTTGTTTGTATGTTTGTTTGTTTTTTAATTACAGTACTCAGCATTCCAAGAAATGGAGGTACAAAAGCTGAACATAGAATAAAACTTTTAACTGCTCCAAAGAAATCAGGATTAATGATGAATTTCATAGACAACTGAGATTTTGGTCCCACTGATTATAAAAATCAGATTTTATTCAGAGTTCTGCTTAATAAAAAGTTACGTTGTTGCACTGAAAGAAAATTAATGTTTTCCATCTATTCAATCTTTGTAATGTTATATAGGTATATAATTGCACATCTTTCTAGAAAGTTAAATGATATATTGATGTATAAATATGCATTTGCTGTTTTCTGTAAGACATAAGTTGTTTTATCAATTAAATTGCTTTGAAAAATTTCTCATTTACTGTTTTTTTCTACTTTCTTTAGAGAAGGGGAATGATGACAACAACAAAGCTATGTACTTCTTATCAGAAGTGTTTACCTCTTTGAGTAACATCACTGAGATCAGTCCAAGATAAGCTTCCCAGTACAAGAAAAATAGGTAGCATTAACAAGAGTAATACAGACCGATCTGGAGTTGTTTTTTCTTCTCTTTTCTTTTTTTTTTTTTTTTCTTTTAATCTAGTAATTTAAACTCCAGGAAAAAAAGGACCTGGGCACCAGTATTTTAGTTGCAGGGAAACTGAAATTATTCTTCTGTTGCTGTTTTCTTTTTCATATTACTTTCTAATGTAGGAAAACATAGTTCCCACTATATATAATCTGTAATAGTCATTCGCAGTGTAAATGGCTCCCAAATGATTATTTAAGTCAAACAAGATTTCATTATCACTAGGGAGTGTCAAGCAAGCAGATCTTGGGATTTGCATAATAATTGGTATGAAACAAGTGATTTTCCATATAGTACTATGTATACAGACAGTAATGAATATGGTATCCACAGTCTGAGAGATCGGTATCAAGAATGTAATGAAAGCAGAATATTTTTAAGTCTTTGGAGGTTTTCAAACATCCATACAAGCTAATGAGCTAATTTAGATAAGTATTAAACATGAATTTAATCACATTAATGGTAATTATTTGCAGAAACACAATACGAAGGCCTTTTAGTTTCCTTCAAAAGTTATAATTAACCGTAACAAAGTAAATTGTTTGACCTTATGAACTGCACATAAATGACTCAACTAGAGACTTCTAGATTTAATAGGAAACTTAGCTTAGAGTCACTTTTTTTATACATTATTTAACTCAAAGTAGAAGCATTTCTTCCCCCATGTTAACTTAAGATCAAAATTAGACGATATTTCTGAAAATGTTATTCAGTGAAATGAACCTGAGAACCAAATTAATTAGTTTTCAGTCAGATCTGAAGAGGACACAACATACATTCCTCTGATACAAAGACACAGTCTCACTCATGTCTTACACCTGTCATGAGTTAGCGTGTAAGTCCATATTTCCAGCTAGCACCTCTGAAATGTTTAAGGTTAAGCGTGTGAACAAGGCTCTGGCTAGATTAGAACAAAAACTGTGATAAAATGAGACTTGGTATTTTGCTTGGCAAACCACACAGGCAGGCATACCTGGCTTAAAAGCTGAGAACATAGGAACTTCCCCATGACTACCAGGTAAAAAGCTATACTTTGCATTCATTTACATGACAAAAAAGTAATGGTGACACTATAAAAAGAAGGATAAAAAAAAAAAAAAAAAAAAAAAAAAAAGGATTTTGAGATAAAATTTCCAGTCTTAAAAATGTACAATTAACAAATATCTTTTGTTTACTTATTTTAAAGGAAAAGTAGCTGCTACATAAAGCCTTAAACCTGATATATACAGAAATTGGTCCCTGATTCTGTAAAGAAAAACAATAATTTCACTTAATGAAAGTGAACAGTTATTTGAATGTTGCCAAATGACCATCACTGTTCAGTTTCTCTCAGGCAGTGAGGGAGAGTGCTTCCTTATCTAACTGGGCAGTAAGCTCATCTACTTCTTCATTTATCAATAGACCACTGCTCAAGAGCACATTTTGCATGCTCACATTACTCAGAAGTTAAATCTTTTCAGCATTATTGAAAAAGGAAGATTTATATCAAAATAGATAAAATGTCTTTTTCCCCCCAGTGAACTAGCACTGACATTAAAATGCTTACTTCTTGTAAGTCTTGTTGAAAGTATGTTTTTTTCACTGTAGGAATTGGTATAGAAGCCATTTTACATATAATTAACTTCTAGCACAGAACTAACCAGCTCTCCAACAAGCTGTGGTAAGAGCACTTGTAATTAAGCTACGTTTAAATGCTTCACACACACAATTTTTTTTCGTAGACACTGGAGTTAAGATCATCTCTGCTCTATAGCAGGTCAGCTATCAAGCTAAGCTAGCATGTGCTTTTGCATACCAGAAAGCGGTACAGAAAGCCAAAGCTACACTTTTCCCATCTCAGGAATGGCTAATGAAATGGGTCACATGTTAGATCTTCCTTCTGGCTTCCATAAATCTCATGTAGACTTTCAACCATAACTCCACAACGTTTGGGGTAGGAACTTTCACTGTTCCTGACAGTGAAAGTCAACAAAGGTGTAGTTGATCAGCTATAGGCATGTGGGTGTTGATTGAAAGACAATAGTACTCAAAGAGTTTGCATGTTTTTTTCTATAGTATAAATCCTTTCTGCTTCTTCCCTCTGTCCCTCCTTCCTCTTTGTTTTTGTTTGTTTGTTTGTTTGTTTGTTTTTTACCAGACTTTTCTTCAGCTCTACTTTAAAAAAAAATTCTCTTCTCCTTTCTCTCTTCCTGGGTTCATGAAAGGCAGGTGCTGCTTGACCAACCTTATCCTCTGTAACCAACTGATCCACCGGATGGATGAGGGAAAGGCTGTTGATGTAGTCTACCTAGACTTCAGCGAAGCCCTCGACGCTGTCTCCCACGGTATAAGTATAAGCTGCCAGCTTATCCTGAAGAATTGGGTAAAGAGTTGGGTAAAGAACAGGCTGGAGGGCCAGTCTCAGAGAGTGGTGGTGAATAGAGTCACATCCAGCCGGCAAGCACTCACAAGTGGTATTCACCAGGGGTCAGTACCGGGACCCATCCTTCTTAGTATCTTTATGGATGACCTGGATGAGGGTGTTGAGTGCGCACTCAGTAAATTTGCAGATGACACCAAGTCGGCTGTAAGAGTTGGTCTGCCTGGGGGTAGGAAGGCCCTACAGAGGGATTTGGACAGGTTGGATTGCTGGGCTGAGGCCAATGGGATGAGGTTCAACAAAACCAAGCTCGGGGTCCTGAACCTTGGACACAACAACCACAGGCAATGCTACAGGCTTGGGGCAGAGAGACTAAAAGACTGTGTAGAGGAAACGGACCTGGGGACATTGGTTGACACTCAGCTGAACATGAGCAGCCAGCAGTGTGTCCAGACGGCCAAGAAGGCCAATGGCATCCTGGCTTGTATCAGAGATAGTATTGCCAGCAGGAGCAGGGAAGTGATCATCCCTCTGTGCTCAGCACTGGTGAGGCCGCATCTTGAGTTGTGTGTTCAGTTTTGGGCCCCTCACTACAAGAAAGACATTGAGGCCCTGGAACTTGTTCAGAGAAGGGCAACAAAACTGGTGAGGGGTCTGGTGCATATGTCTTATGAGGAGCAGCTGAGGGAGCTGGGATTGTTCAGTCTGGAGAAGAGGAGGCTTAGAGGTGGCCTTATTGCTCTCTAAAACTGCCTGAAGGGAGGTTGTGGTGAGGTGGGAGTCAGCCTCTTTTCCCATGTGGCTAGCAATTGGACTAGAGGGAATGGCTTCATGTTGCGCCAGGGGAGATTCAGGTTGGACATTAGAAAATACATTTCTGAGAGACTGGTCAGGCACTGGAATGGGCTGCCCAGGGAGACACCATCCCCAAAGGTGTTCAAGAAACATTTAGATATTGTACTGAGAGCCATGATTTAGTGGGAAATATTGGTGATAGGTGGATGGTTGGGCTGGATCATCCTAGAGGTCTTTTCCGACCTTGGTGATTCTATGATTCTATGATTCTTCTGATACAGTCACTCTCTTTTCTTTTGTAGCTTTTCCTGCTGGCTAATCCTTGCTAAAGTGAATATTCTTGGAATATTGTGGAGCCATGACAGCTCCTGCAATTGTTTTCTTCAGTTTCTTTATGTTACATGTCTTTCTCTTATGCTGTGTTTATATACACAGTTACAACAGTGGAACACACTATCTAAGGTCTAATTAGAATTCATCCTAATAAACACAACTATTAATCATCTAATAAGCACTACGTGTAGTCCAGGACAATGACAAGAGAATGTTCATTAATAACAAATAGCATTTAATAATTAATAAAAACTACTTGATTTATTTGAAGGATAAAAATTAAAGGAATATGCCCCTCTTGCCATTCATACAGTAATTTACTGTAAATGATGAACAAAATTATTTTCCCTTGGAATTTAAGTTTTCTTAAAACACAGAGTGTGGCAAGGACATTGTGAGTGGAGAGCTACACCTGTGTTTAATGTATGAAGTTCATAGTTTGATCAGCTTGATCAGGTTGCTCAGAGCCCCATCCAGTCCAACCTTGGATGTCTCCAGGAACAGGGCATCCACTGCCCCTCTAGGCAACCTGGGCCAGTGCCTCACCAACCTTATTGTAAAAAATCTCTTCCTAAATTTCTTCTAAATTTCTTCTTATAGATTGTAACTATCTTCCCTTGTCTTACCACATCAGTCCTTGCTAAAGAGTCTGTCTCCTTTCTTATAATTCTCCTTTAGGTACTGAAAGTCTGCTATCAGGTCTCCCTAGAGCCTTCTCTTCTCCAGGCTGAACAGCCCCAGCTCTCTCAGCCTGTCCTCATAGTGGGGGTGTTCCATCCCTTGGATCATTTTTGTGGCCCTCCTCTGGACCTGCTCCAACAAATCTGTGTTTCTCCTGTACTGAGGACTCCTCATCTGGATGCAGTGCTCAAGGTGAAGTCTCACCAGCTTAGAGCAGAGGGGCAGGTCCTCCCTGGACCTGCTGGCCACATTTCTTTTGCTGCAGCCCAGCATACAGCTGGCATTCTGGGCTGCAAGAACATGTTAGCTTATGTCCAGTTTCCCATTCACTACTACCCCCAAGTCATTTTCGGAGGGGCTGTACTCCATACATTCCCCAGCTTGTACTAATAGCGAGTCTTGATATCTCCTGGTTCTATTGTGTTTAATTAATATAATACAAGAATATGAAATAACATCTTCTTGAAAGAACATAAAATTTGATTGAGGAGGGAAATGTAACCTTTTTGGTTGTTGCCTCAGGCACATGTTGAATTAAGTTCCACTCATCACTATGAAACTGATTTTTCCAACCTATCTACTAGAATTACTTTACAACTAACTCCTTCTTTTGTTTCTGCCTTTCACAGGTTTTATTTTTTATACACTCTAATTGCACTTACATGTACTCCTGTGTTTCACTTAAAATGTCAAATAGAAATATGTAATTTTTCTAGCTGTTAAACACTCAATTTTAGTTAACAACTGTGACTTAGCCTCAGTGCTTGTAGAATAAACATCAAGAGTCTTAAGCATTTATATCCTGTGTTGATGATCAACATTTTTCCTTAGTCTTGTTGTTTTGTATAAATACTGAGAAAGCATGGGTAAACAAAAACAAAAAGGAGAGCAATAGACCTAGGAAGACGAAGGCTGTTTGTTAGAATATATACAGTAAGATATCTGCAGTCTTTTTTACTTTTTGCAATGATCACCTTTCATGGTGATATTTGTCGCTGTTAGGGTACTGAGGCAGCTGTGCAAGTACACAGTGGTTCTGCACCTGTATGATGGAAAATGTACCCATTAGTGAGCAGTTCCACCTCAGCCACTTCAGCTCCACTGCTGCAATGTTGGAATTCCCATCTGGTTTCCTGTATCATGACAACTAATATACTTGAGGTTACTGGGAGGCAGATGCACTGAATTATTTCTATTTAGTTTATGAAGGGGAGTATTCTTTGGATATCTTCCAGAATATTGTTCAAAACAAAACAAACAAAAAAAAAAAATTTGAAACTAAAATAATCAAAACATAAATCTAATGGGTGTCAGGTGCAAAAATATCTAATTCTGTTGTTTCTCCCTCCCTCCCTCCCTCCCTCCTTCCCTTCCTTCCTTCCTTCCTTCCTTCCTTCCTTCCTTCCTTCCTTCCTTCCTTCCTTCCTTCCTTCCTTCCTTCCTTCCTTCCTTCCTTCCTTCCTTCCTTCCATTTCATGGCTCCAAAAGTTCCAAATTTCCAGAGCAAAAAATCTGACCTCTATAGAGATGGATATTTCTGAACCCTTAATTATCCTTTCAGGTTTTAAAATTTAGCTGTGGACTCATCCGAATAGTGCAATATTTGATTACAAAAATAATTTGCACTTCATGAGCATTTTTTAAAGTTGTTCATGGTGTGACAAGATCACCCCTCAAGCTCATGGGAGAAGTAACAGTGCACTTTCAATAGCATTTCAGATATATTTTTTTTTTTGGACATTACTCGCTCAACTGCATGGCTGAAATTCTGAAGATGTGATTTTATGTAGATTGCTGGGCAGATACTCAAAGTTAATCAGAGTTAGTTATATTAATTTACATTACGTGATGAGACAGAATTCTTTTTCATTTGTTTGTTTTTGTTCCATGGGAAATGTTCTGTGAAAACATCAATGCTTTTTCCTTAGCTTAGTGAGTCAGCATATACTGTAAAAGAATGTAAATGAATAAATATTCCTGTGCCTCATTGGCCATTCTTCTCTTCCTGACCTTTGTACAATCAAATTTGAAAAATATCCAAGGAGTGATTTTGACTCATGCAGCTACTCCTTTCAGTCATATTTACCAAAAAATCCCTTACTCAAATGTAAGAGAAAAATCTATCTCTGTGTCTAAGGAAGCAGAGGGTTCCTCTGGGATCTTGTTCATTCTGTGAGTTTTTGTGACCTCTGGATGAGCAGAAAGTTACACATGAATATGTAGGCAAGCACCAGCAAGGCAGATGTTACACTTGCTGACCTTCACTCACTGAAACTGATAATCAGTTTGGCTGTCATTCATTGTCCTTTCGAGGCTTTCTCATAGCAAGTGAATGCCAAGGAGACATATTTGATCCTGCAGGTCCTGCCAGAAATTAGGTCTGGACTTGGATATTTTGGAATGAATCCGAGTCGAGTTTGAAAACAAAGAGAAGGCTGCTGCAGTAACACGTGCAGACGATACCCTTCTCAATCTGCTTGTATGCTCCAGTGCTGGGAGACACTGGGGCCGTTTTCTGCCTTTCATTCAGCTGCGGTTATGAAGGCAAAATATGACATATCAAAAAATATAATTCATTTATGCAGACAAACCGGACACAGACGTTGTACCTATGTAATCTAAGAAATGAAGGAGTCATAGTATTTCAGTTTAAAACGTGTAAATCATTAATGGGAGTAACAGAATTCCTATGCCTTATCATTTGGAAATTACAATAGGATGAGAATACACATGAAATAGGAAGATGAATATTTTCTCACACAGCTAATAATATCTTTGCTTTAATCACTTGCCCACAAAAATATGTTTGGTAAAAGGCAAGTTTTCTGTAATTCTGAATATCTCATATTTTTAAATGCATAATTAATATCTTTTTTATGGATGCTGCAGTGGTACACACTGACTAAAAAACTCTGCATGTGTATCTTCTGGATGGAAGGAATACAGCAACAGAAACATAATAATGATGTTGAAGGACCTGAGCACATATACAAGAGCGAGTCTTTAAAAGCTGCAGTATGGTAATATTAGGATCTAGGTTTCTAGTGAATTCATTGCTGTAAAAAGGTATAAATACTAATGAAAAAGATACAACTGATATTGGCAAGATATGACATATTGATATGTTGCATATGAGAAAGGAATATATTCTTTGTCCCCTTCCTGGGTAAATGGGAGGTAGACGCTCCTTAATTATTGCCTCTTTTTGTCAACCAATTATAGTATTTCAGCTCTGGGGTCACTCAATCACCTTATCAGAATACAAAGCAGGAAAAATAATGAAGAGTAGTTTCTACAGTTCTTCAGCCTCCCTCACATGCTAAATGCTGCATCCTATTTATTTCTTTTAAGAAGATTTTAATCAAAATCATAAGACTACTCAAATTTCTGGCAATTAGAAATGGCATGATCTTAAGAAAAAAAAAAAAAAAGAAAGAAAGAAAACCAACAAAAACACAAAAGGAAACCCACAAAAAGCAGAAGGATAACAATATAAGATTAATATGCAAGAATTTACCATGATGTTACAATATTCACATGCATATTTGATCAACTGGGTATGTTACCTATTTAGCACATACTGTATGAAATATTGGTCTTTCTAATCTCAGTGTTTCTTCTTAGTTTTACTATGGCTAATATTTCAGCCAATTCTATGCATACATTCTAAGTAGAATTGCATCTTAATGTTTCTTTTTGTATGTTGCAGTAGAATTTGTTAGAGTGATATCCAGATAAAAATGCCTCACTGGTACTCCTTCCTGTTTTAAAGAAATCTTGATTTCAAATGATTTTTTTTTCTATTTATTTCTGTGTTGCTATTCAGAAAGTGTACTGATAACCATAGAGCATGACCTTCAATATCTTCTTTCTGTTCTATAGCTCACAGCTTCCAGCTCGAAGTCTTTGTGCCATTTGTCTCCTTCTGGTACTTATTCCTGAAGCAGCTTAGCTACTTAGCTAATTCTTAGGTAGAATTACTGTCAACATTTTTCTATGAAAAGAAATAAAATAAAAAAACTGAATAAATAATAAAACTCAGTCTGGATGCTAACAGCTGGGACCTTTTGGTGCTCAGCAATGAGGGAGCATCAGGCTTGTATGACTAATATCTGGTGCTGTTCAATGGTTGAGCTTTCCCTCAGCTGTTCTAAACTTCTCCATCATTTGGCACTGCAGACGCCTGTGCCTCTCAGTCACTCAGAAACTCAGAAAAGAGAAATATGATGAGTGCAAAAGAGAGAAACTTTATTGTTGGTATAAAGCAAAGATAATGTTGGTACATACTGGAATTTGGACAATGGAGCTAGTAGCTTGCAGTTGAGGAGCATGAAAGACAGCTCATTAGAAACGGTAGCTTGGCTCTTCTTCAGTCTTCACAGCTCTTCAGATTTTGTATACACTGAACTTTGCAGCATAGGCATACTTAGCTGGGTGGCTGTGATATGCTCTGCTAGCAGTAATTCCTTCCAGCAGGACTGTATTAAACAGCAGGTCTCGTAAATTAACCCCATGCAAACCCTCTCTCCTTGCCCCAATTTTACCTTGAGGAAAATAATTGAAAACAGTGATC
Organism: Alectoris magna; assembly: GCA_030625065.1. NCBI lineage: Eukaryota > Metazoa > Chordata > Aves > Galliformes > Phasianidae > Alectoris > Alectoris magna. Next base: position 100,742,332 of record CM060560.1, read on the forward strand.
TTACCTCAAGATTATCAGAGTGATCTCTTGATTATTTTGGCTTTCAATTGCTTTTGCATTACCTTGAGATGCCTCTGGTAAAGGAAAGGATTGAGGAAAAGAAACACAATCGTGTTTTACAAATACTGCTCTGTATTTGTAACTTAGTATGTGTCCTTTATTGCTGTGCTGACCAGTTGACCTCTCAGTGTTATGAAGTCTTCAGGGCATTGTTTGCATTGCCATTTGAGGTTTACACCTTAGAGCAGAGCCACAGTTAACGCTGATTGGGGCCATTAATGGTGAAGCACACAATTCTGATGCAGAAGTTTGCATTTGGGAGCACTCTCCCCTTGTACTAGTTTCAGGGCTATTTGCTAACCCAGGCTGTTTCTTATTCCAGAGCTTTTAGCCTCTGGTTTCCATGTCACTGCTGAGTGCAGACATGACACATGTTGGTTAAAAGGGTATATATATGGATGAGAGGAAATACAAGGGTGAAATAATATCTCACTTTTTTCCATGAGCACATTTTTGAATGTGAGATCATTCATAGGGATTTTTTTTTGACAGAAAACTTAATGAAGAATTTTTAAATCTGTAAATATTAACTGCAATAGCAATATTAATATATCATTAATAAATACATTTAGATTTTAAATACACTGTGCAAAATACCATACGGGTGTAACCAATCCAATTTTCCTTTTTAACTAACAAAACCAATAAGGAAATTCGATATCTGCTCTTGTCTTTTCTGTCTGTTGGTTCTGCCCAGAAAAATCTACTGTCTTCACGGTAAATAAAATTTTATCTGTAACACACAACCTGCCCAGAATGATATGTAGCCACTGAATCCTTTGAATCCAGCCTAAAAATCTTGATCCAATGGCTTTCTTCAACACAGATTCTCAGTTCTGAAAGGAAAAGGAAAAAAAAAATGTTGTAGTAGGCGACAGCGAGGATTCGGGATGTGACGTGGCAGGACCCCCTCTCTTAATGACGAAGGATTAATATATGCATAAGGGGGGCGTAGACGAAGGGGCATAGGTATATAGGTAAATCGCACGACGCAATAAACGCCATTTTACTGCTTGCCAAATTGGTATGCACGTGCAGTTCTTTGGCCCGGGTGGGCTTCACCCGATATTCAGCACAGGAGCAGAGCTAAAAGAACATGGGTTGCCAGGTGCACGGCAACAAGTGGTGCCCCGTGTGAGGAGCTCTGTGTATTATTCCTGTGCTGGGGGGCGATACCGAGGTGACGGCGGTGCCCCCGCATCCTGCAGACGCGGTAACCCGAGGTGACGGCGGGGCTCTGCAGAAGTCCGTGGTGACGACGGAATTTTCGCGCGCATATTTGAGACGGCGGTGAGACGCTGATTATGGATCCAGTTATTAAGGTACTGCTTCAGTTTTGTGAGCTTTATTTCGGCAAAGATATTCCTTCTAAGAAGGACGTTGCTGCAGTTATTTCCCGATTGGAACGGGAGGGGGAGGTTAAAACTCCCGATGAAATTCTCGACCATCAGAAATGGGATAGTATCACTTCTGCGCTGGCGCAGCATGTGATGAGCGCCCAGAAAGGCGCCGAACTTAAAACTTGGGGATTGCTGCTGGGAGCCCTTAAGGCAGCCAGAATAGAAGGGAAGTCATTTGAGAGAACACGGGCACTCTTGGGTCTAACTACGGGGGAAAATGTAGATGTTAAAGACTCTGGGGAGCCAGGCTTGTCGGGGTCGGGGGTGATTACCGCTTGTAGGAGTCCGGAGGAGATCAAGGCGCCAGCCGCGAGTACCGAAAAGATGGCGCCGACCACGCGGGCTCCGACCGTAGTAAAGATGGCGCCGGCCACGCGGGCTCCGACCCTGACCACGAAGCCGGAAGAAGACAAACAACAAAATGGCGGCTCCCATCCGTCGGCAGCCAGTACCAACAGCCGACAAGATCTCGAGGGAGGGGCATCGGCAGAGTTTCCACCCCCATATCCGTTTCGAAAGCCGCTGTATCCTTCTTTACGTAATCTTCCTGCGCCGGCAGGGGGGGAGGGCGCAACCGCCCCTGCGGTTAAGGGGGAGCGTAGGTGGGGCCAGCTCGCTGATTGGTTCAAAGTTAAAGAGGCGGTTGAAGATAAGGGCTTATCAGCTATGTTTACATTTCCAGTAACGGCAGGGGAGGAGGGTCCTCCGTGGGTCCCTCTGGACCCGAAAGGGGTGGCGCGCCTGATGGAAATAATTGAGAAAAAGGGGCTAAGATCGCCCCTGACTTTAAATACATTGGAGGGTCTTACAGCACCGGGACCCTTGCTTCCTTATGATATCGAGAATCTCATGCGTATGATACTTAAGCCAGTACAATACACGATCTGGAAAGAGGAGTGGATGACTCAACTTAGGCAGATAGTGGCCGCTGCACAAAATGATCCAGGTCATCCTGTGCACGGTACAGATATACAAAGGCTTTCTGGTGCTGCAGGCGGAATGGCCACTCCTCATGGCCAAGCCGCTCTTCTACTCCCGGGTGAGTTAATAGCAACTACAGATGCAGCAATGCAGGCATTCAGAAGATTTGTTCAAGGCGCTGAACTTTTCACCCCCTGGACAGATATGACTCAAGGTCCAACTGAGTCATTTCAGGAGTTTGCAGATAGATTGATTAAGGCAGTTGAAGGGTCAGACTTGCCCAGGGCAGTCCACAATCCAGTAATTTTAGATTGCTTGTACCAAAGGTCTCTTGAGGACGTTAAGAACTTGCTCCGCTCTGCTCCAAGGAGGTTCGCCACACCTGAAGAGGCCATCAAGTACGTGCTAGACAAGCAGAAGGTGGCTCCTCTGATAAATGAGGGGCTTGCAACTACTATTCAGGTAATGCAAGTGACTCCTGCACCAGCGATTGACATGAGTTTGCCGCAGTGGCTCCTGATAAAATCAAGATCTGACCTCACTTTGAGATCTGCGCAGCTTGGAGAAAGCCCTGAGGACCTACTGATTGCCTCGAGAAGGTTATACGTTACTCAAATCTTGACACTTTTGTTATTATTTGTGTTTTTTACTCTCGGAGGGAGCACCCACCCTACACAACAACTATTCCACATACATCAATTCCTTCTAAAGGCTCTACTTTTACAGAGGAAATAGAAAAGATCTTATCTCCACAGATTTATGAAATTGGGCCATATGCCATTAAGAGTACAGGTCAGCAACAGGTGATGTTCAACCCAGTATGGTCTCTTAAGCGTGTGAAATTATCAATGCAAACTAATATCTCAGTGATTAAACCGGCTTGCGCAGCATTTTTAAATACATCTTTTGCAGGATGGTTGTCATGGTTACACTGGCGTACCTTTGCTCAAACTAAAAGAACACAAAGGGATATTACAGGTGTGTTAGGAACAGGTCTAGAGGTTCTAAATAGTATGGATGCTGAAATGCTCATGAATAAGTTAAGTGCAACAGCAAGTGACTTGTTAGTACTTCAATATCCTCTGCAGTCATCTTTATCAGCATTAGGTTCTTATCTGACAATCTACCTCAGTGGGAAAGGACCAACACAAGGGATCATCAGTTATTATTAGACACGCTTGCCACAACTCAAAACGATACCTCATTATCTCTCAGCTGTATTCAGGCTCAACTATGGGTACAATCTATGTCAGCAGCAATAATTAGGAAGGCGAAGGTGGTATCCTGCCCACTGAAGTTCGAAAGGTAATTTGGGATAATGCTAATGAGTTTGAAAGAAAGTTTCAATCTTGGTGGCAACTGATAAACTTTACCTATGATCCTGTTACTAACGACATCACATCTTATATCTTAACGATTAGTAATGCTTCAGTATTCACGATATACCCAATTGTAGCATTGGGGTTAATTTGTGATGGAGCGGTATTTTTCCCAACAGAACATAGTATGTGGGCTCGTAAGAATGGGCAAAGATGGCAGACAATTGATATTAGTTCTTGCGCTATGAAAGATCAACGAGGGTTTATATGTGAAAGTAATACTCTTGGAACTCAAGACGTATGCCTAGACACTGAGCAGAACATCTGTCATTTTGAGGTCCACCCTAATGCAGTACATGAGACTATGCTTATATATGTTGGTAAGGGATGTGCGTGTGTAAGAACTTTCTGTGATTCTCTGCTTGTTGACCATATTACTGTTAACATTAGTACTCGCTTAAACTTCTGTGTGTGTAACTTTACTAGCATTGTAGGTTGTGATTTCAATTATTCAGTTCCGGTTACTTCGCACCAGCTATTGGAGTCTAAATACGCGTTAATTCAGGATTTGTCACCTATCTCCATCGGGATGAACCTTCTGCTGGTGAAGAAATTATTACAGCATGATGATCTACGCCAACTGCTGATACGCATTCGGGACAATGGACAGAAAACTTTAGTTACTGTTCACCATGATTCAACAGAGATACATCACATCCTGGAACGAGTGAAGAGGGACGGAGAACACCACTGGTGGGAGTTACTTCTCAGATGGTCTCCAACTGCAACGGGAACTTTTAACACTATATTCCATCCAGTTTTGATCATGTTAGCATTAATAATGATGTGTTCACTACTGATAATTATATTATACATTAAGGTTAAGCATATACTAGCACGCGTGTCTAGACTTGAGAGTAAGATATACAATCCTTTACATCCTTTTTGATAAGATAAGATAAGATAATAAGATGATAAGATAAAGTAGATAAGGTAATAAGTGATAGGTAATAAGTGATAAGTGATAAGAGATAAGATAATAAGTAATAAGGTAATAAATAATAAGGTTATAAGTAATAGGGTTATAAGATGATAAGATTATAAATGATAAGATCCTAGATAAAGTCTACAAATGGCCATAAGTAAGACTATAGGCGATAAGATAAGATGTAAGATTATAAGTTGTAAGATCATAGATAGTAAGATGGTAAGAGCATAGACGATAAGACTATAGTTGATAAGATTTTAAGCGATAAGATTGTAAGCAGTAAGATTGTAGGCGATAAGCGATACTCGCGCTGTACGGGATAGGTTTCTTTTAGCCTAAGGGAGGGGGAGATGTTGTAGTAGGCGACAGCGAGGATTCGGGATGTGACGTGGCAGGACCCCCTCTCTTAATGACGAAGGATTAATATATGCATAAGGGGGGCGTAGACGAAGGGGCATAGGTATATAGGTAAATCGCACGACGCAATAAACGCCATTTTACTGCTTGCCAAATTGGTATGCACGTGCAGTTCTTTGGCCCGGGTGGGCTTCACCCGATATTCAGCACAGGAGCAGAGCTAAAAGAACATGGGTTGCCAGGTGCACGGCAACAAAAAAAGAAAGCACTTCTGATTTTGTGCAACTGAAAACTGGAAACTATGGGAAGTGATAAAGAAATGCAGTACTGTTGCTGTTCAGAGAATTGGTGGAAAAAAGTCTACTGTTGCCCTTCCAGGGTCTTTGGCTCAGAAAAAAAAAATCACTCAGTGTTTGTTTATTCCCATCTAATACAGCTTTCAGAGTGACGATTATTGCTGGCCACAGACGTGCAGATGGGTTTACTTTTTTTTTTCTTTTTTTCTTTTTTTTCCTGGGGTGAGGTATTAGTCAGCACTGTACACAGAGTGTTATTGTTAGGATTACTCATGCAATTCAAATATCAATTAAGAATTGCTTATTGCTTCCAGTATCAAACATAGTAACATGGAGTAAGTAAGGTATAGAGGGCATAATGGTATCTGTCAGCCAATTCCAGTTTATTTGTTGACTCAGATATCATTATTGACATTGAGTAGATCACATTTCACTGATGTTAGTGATGATGTGCTTAGACCTGTGGGCTCAAGAGTGGTTGGTTAAGACTGAGAGAAAGGCTAAGGACTCAAAACACTGTCCTGGAGACTGTCAAGGCACTAGTACTGACTATTTATTATACTTTGGAGGTGTGAACTTTGTGTTTAAGCAGAGATGGAGAGAAAGCTCAGCTATCCTCAAAACTAAACATACTGGACTGTCTCTGTGAGGTAAGCTGCTTTGGACTTATGTAGCTAATCCTGCAATGCTGTATGATGTGCCATTCCCAAATTAATGAATATGAATCCTCATCGAACTATGTGTTTTTAACATGTGCAGGTCTTCCTCAGTCTGGATACCTGCTTTATTTGTGCTCCTTCTTTGCACAGATCCTATATATCCCTAGGCATGTTAGGCATGGCATGGCTATAGTGCAGCAGAGGAACTCTCAGGTCTTCTACAGAAGAATTACTATTAAACAAGTTTTCCAAGAAGAGCTGTGGAATCTCCTTCCTTGGAAAATGGCATGTGGGCTGCAGATACCATACTCAGTACTGTTGTGATGTAGGCAACAGGTAAATCAAAAGTCACTGTTATGTTGTGGCATTTGCAATTGATGGAAGCAAGGAATTGATTCTCTCATGTTGCTATAGATAGAGTCCCAGAAGTATGAGTCATTCATCCTAAGTGGAAAGTAATCCTGGCCTTGTGTCTGCATTGCTTGTTTGGTTTTCTGTTTGGTGGCCTGTCTGTTCCTTTGGGGTAGAACAGCGCACTGGAAGAATTTGGTCTGCAGCGTCCTTGTCAGGTACTGTTCAGGCAATGTAAACAACTGCATTGCAGTTGAAAGTGATTGTACGGTAAAGAACTGCACCCCAGAGGGCCTCTTTCTCCTTCTCTAGGATGAGAGAACATCAGTGAGGTGTGTGTTCTTTTGCTATTGATGGCTGTTGTCATTTATACGCACTTACAAACTAATTGTGATTAACTGAAATAATTATTGGGTTTTTCATTGCCATCATGGGTTGTAAAAAAGCAAAGGACACTAAGAAGGGATCTGCAAAGGATGAAAAGGACAGAAGAAATGCTACAGAAGGAAATGTAGAGAGGGCTCAGATAACCTCAGTTACTGAATATCTCTCCCGGTGACATGACTGAAAAATATTAATACATCAGGAAAGGTAATTCAGTACACTGGTATGGGAAGAAAATCCTTTTCTTTCAGCACAAATTGTGTCCTATACACAGCAAAAATGTATGGGAAGGTGAAGAAGCCCTTTCTTTTCCAACAACTTTGGGATCTAACAAATAATGCCAAGGGATCATGCTCACCACAACAGACCAATACAATAAAAATCTAAAAGAAGGATAGTCTCAGTACCTATTGTGGAGCTTGCTGAAAAAGACAGTACTGCTTAAAAAGAAGATTGGAGTCATGTGAACTCAAAGGGACCAATTATTTTTTCAGCTGTGTTGGTCTTTCAGTGTACAGGCACCTGCTGAACTACTCCCACTCTCACTTCAATCCAGAAAATTCACAGGTGGTTGTGTTAGATTATAGGGACCTTCATAATCATCACTTTGTTGTTACTGCCTCTCTGCTCATTGTATTTCATTGCTTTGATCAGGGGACGAGTTTTCCTTATAGTCGCAGATGGCTGCTGTTTGACACGCTGACAGGCAGACAAAGTAAATAGGCATGAAAGTAAAATATTCCTTTGTTTTAGTGAGTCAGGCCAATGTCACTAGTTGTCACATCGGTAGATACAGCTCAATATTTCTTCTAGATGTGTTAGGAGGGGGAGAAAGTATTGTGTATAACCATGCACTGGAATCTGGCATCATTATTTTCTGGGCTGTCTTGTTGAGTATTTAATCAACAAATCTGAGATTACAGTGAAATTTCACTGTTCCTTTCACAATTAAGGTGGTACACAGCATTGTGAAATTTTAAGGTGTTAGTCTGGAAAAATCCCATCTGGCAAAGATGTGCTCGATCCTGCATGTCAATGGGAGTTTTGAGCACAGATCAATAGTAGAATGAAATGCTACACAATTATTACATGTCTGTGCTTGTATCAGTTTGCTTGCCTCCACAAAGCAAGAAAGGAATTTCGCAAAAAGAAAATCAGCAAAAAAAAAACCCCAAACCTCAGGAACACAAACTGTTTGAGTCACCATAGAGATCCTATTATAGAATATAAATTAGCTATGTGGGCACTATAAATCTGTTTTAATGACAAATTTGTTATGAAAAGAGAAATTAAATAATCAAATAGTGATTTTGAAATCACTGTAATCCTTTGGAGTAAAAAGAACAGTGCTATGACATTTATGGCAACTCTTGAAGAAAAGAGACATCTGGTAGGTGAACTCTCCTGAGGTGGGATTGGAAATCTGGTTTTCCATAAAGAAAACCATGTTCATGACTTAATGATGTGATATGACATTGTTTCCTTTTTGGTAGGTTAGTTGGTAACGGAGAAAGTCAGTCTCACAGCCCTCAGACTGATCTTTTGCCAGTTAAATGAAGAAAAGAATCAAATAAGTCGCTGCGTGACTGGCCCCAGAGAGGATGATAACATGACGAACTTCTCATTCTCATTATGTATCAATTAAGGCCAGCCTAAAGCCATATTTTAATTGGAAAGCATGAAGGTATATTAAAAAAAAAAAAAAAAAAAGTAGAAAAGAAAAGAGAAGCCACTGTTTTACAAATACATTGCCTACTGAAAGACAAGCTCTTCATTTTCTGTTCTAGACTTGAAATCAATGATTTGGTCAGTGGAAGCAGCTGAAGAGAACTCCTCAATCAGGGAACTTATGCATGTAGCTCTTGTTCCCATTTATTTCCTGAATGGTTTTGCCAATGAAGCTGAATGATAGCTTATCAACTATCATTTCAGGCGAACGACAAGGACTACGCCTGCCACCCGCTCCCACCTGCTGCGAGTGGGGTCATGCAGGCACTGCACTCTCTCTCTTTGCAGCACAGAGGACCTGTACTGCTGCCCTTGTCTACCCATGGGTGGCCACTGTGGGGCTCAGCTCCGTGCCTGCAGAGGGAGATGGGGATGTAAACCTCCTAAACCCAGAAAGGAGGAGGCGTTTTCACAAGAGAAATTGCTTGGTGGCTGTTTAAATCAATCAATCAAACAAGCAAACAAACATTAACCCCCCACCAAAAGCTGATCTCATGAAGAAGAAGCCACCAATTATGTTATAAGAGCACACAACAATATGCATCAAGTCCATATATTGAAATTTATGGATAGTTTCCTGCCCATTTGTAGTAGATGCTGATGCTCAAACTCGTTTCATCTCAAGTATTAAAAAAAGATATGAAAAAATTAGATGGCATTTCTGCATAGTGATGAGTATCTGAAATGAGGATTGACCTTGATGAGGTCAAGAAGCATTGGCAACATTTTTATTTCCGTCAACATTAAATTATGTCCTTTCCATCAAGTGCTGCTCACAGAATCTACAAGAGATTTCTCTTTCTTTCAGTCACGTGGTATGAACCAAATGCATAGGTCACTCTGAAAGTAATCCTCCTATTTATTTCCTTGGAAATTACAGAAGATACAAAGAGCACAAGAACACTATTTGACAGAGCAGATTCTCAGTTACACAACAGTATTTGTCAACATAGTCACCACCATAACTTATGCACTTTTCACCAGTGATGAACTAGAGCTTGCATACTGTGCTTGTAAACATCTGCATGGCCATCTGGAATGTGGCTTGTCTTACACGCTGCTGACACCACTTCTGAAATGCACCACCCTCTACCTCACTGTGCTCACATCCACTGTTTGGTCTCTATAAATGTTCAACAAGCATCAATGAATGTCAGTGGGTGCCATTTTTTCCACATGGAAGTATTCAGTGACACACCCTTGCTTCACATGCACTTCCACGTCCAACACCGTTGTGTCAGACTGCCCCTCTGCTGCCATCTGTCACACAGCAACAAAATGTAACAGAATATTGGTGGGAAGGTTCAACCTCTGCTGCCATACCCCCAGAATCCATTTCTGATGTCATGGGTCAACATAACTGTCCTGGATTTATCACTATTTCATTACATAACATCATGTGACAGACATGAGGTTAGAGTTGCAGTGCTGAGCTCTGGCCCCACAAGGTCCCTGGGGGGAGGGTGAGACTGATGCACACAGGATAATAACATAGGAGGCATTACTTCCAGAGCAGCCCTCATAGTATGTTAAAATGTAATAAAAAATGCTAACAGTTTTATTATTGATTTGTGTTATAAAATGAAGTTTCAGGATTTTCTGAGAAATGTGAAAGTGGAAATAGATATATTCATGTAGGCACAGGCTTTGTTTTTGAGTACTACAGATGATTTCCGTTTGCTAAAGCATAATTCTTACCTTTCTCCTGTGTCAGTGACAGCCTGTCAGGCTGCCTTCTGAAGAATCCTGCAGGCCCTCTATGCTGCAAATCTCACTTGGATCTGTGAAATAAACATGTTGATACAAATATTGTGGGTTGTGACACATGGCATTAATTTTTACAATTTTTTGGAACCAGAACTGCTTCAATTTCTGTGTTCATTTTTGTCTCCCTTAACCAAAGTTAAGTGCAAATGCTGAAAAATAAAATACTGCAGTTCTTCAGTATGGATGGAATTGTGCATATTTTTTTATTCATCTGAGTTGATTTTTTTCACTTTTATTTCTATGTCAATCACTTCAGGAAAATTCACGGGCCAATGTTGTCTCCATTTTAGAGAACTGAAAATGAGAATAATCAGTCAACCTGTATCTTTGCATTAAATCAATCTTGAAATAATTTATCCTTCCCGTGAGCTTTTCAGATACACAGATCTCAATCATGCAGCTTCTGTGTGGCTGGCAGAGCTTTCTTTTGATTTGCTTATCCATGCTCACATTGGATCCTAGTCTTAATAGGTTGTTGCACAGTATGTCCTCGTGACATTTCAGATACTCTGGATCAGTCAGATCATTAAAATACAGCTTAACCTCATGGATCACCCTGGAGTGGAAAAAAAAAAAAAGAAAAATCTCAATTTGAAATTTTAAAATAGTCAAAAGAGTTTTCTTTAACAACTTCCACATGATGTATATTTGTATGTATGGTAAATGCTGCGTTTGGCTTACCATTTCCTCAATTTCAGTTTTGATGCCTCCCTCCATATTCTCATTTAGGATTTAATTTGGGGGGAAGGAGCATCTTTTTGTGTTTTGTTTGCACAATTGCCTGGTATATGGCAGGAACTCCTTGTTGCTATGGCTGAAGACGTAGGCTTGATTTGCAATAAAGGGCATCATTAAAACACGTTTATTGCAAAGTTTCCCAGTCTAATCTGGTTTAAATATTTCAATATCTTGACTGTGGATGTAAAAGTATAAAAAAATGAAACAAAATTAAAAGTCCAACTTACATTGTCTGAAGGTGACACCATCTCATGAATCACGTAAGTCTAGATTTTGCTGGTTGAAGCATATCTCTAGGCAGGAAGCACCTCAGAACCATAAGGTCCAGAGCCCCTGACACTTTGTGTACTTTCTGGAAACCTCTTCATGGAGATAAACAGTGATGTCACCTTTCCAGCACAAAGGTATGGCAAGATTTCCTAATACCTTCTGGAAAGAGAGGGGCTGCTTACTCTCTCTTCCTGTGCTGCCTGCTGCAGGACAGGCTGCTCCTCCCTGTGATGTGTGGCAGAAAGGCTTACTGCTGACCCTGGAGGAGACAGTCCCAGTCTGGTCTCATAATAGAGTTTGTTGGGGTGTATTTTAGGGCCCCGATTCCCAGCTTTGTCAAGTATCCTGCTCAGCCTGTGTCTCTCTTATTGGCTTACATCTTTGTTTTGAAGGAATCAGGGTGCATGTCAAGTGACTGGTACAAAACTGGCTCTTGCCCCAGTGGAGCGGCTCTGGTAGGGGCAGGTCTCCAAACCTGAGAATTGAGCAGTTATACCAGGTCAAATTAATGGCAGGAAAACTTGGTCTAAGGAGGACTTGCAAGGTAATTCAGCTCACTCTTAACCACATCAGAAATAATACAATGCAATTCTAGGAAACTGTGTCAACACTGTGGGACCGAGACTACTAAGTATTCATTTTAGGCTCAAAATGAGTGAATCCTTCTGATGACTTTAGATAAAATATTTTAGAAATTAACACCAGTACCAGACATTTTGCAACTGAGCTACTGGTTTTCAGTAGACTGGAAACCTCTTCTATTGCCTGTTCTACTGCAATTTGCCAGTTGAAGCGATTCATACTCATCCTTTCTCTGTTGTTGAATTTTCTTGCTCACTGGGCAAGACTTTAATCCTCTAATAGCAAACTGAAGTCATATCAACGCTCAAATGCTGCTGTGATCTTTTGCTACTTTATCAGTGTGATCAGAGCCTTGCTTCCTGACCCTTAGGCCAGCCCATGGAGATGTACTACATGGATGTACACATGTGCCTACACGTGGTTTGTGCAGAACAGCAAGCACTAGGCAGCACCCTTGAGATTACTGGCAGAACAAGCGGGAATGTTCATGCAAAACAATGAAGACTGCAGCTGTTTTTCCACATCAATCTGCTTTAAAATACTCACATCCCATATATATAAGAAATAATTGGGCCAACTCAGTACAGAAAACGAGAGTATTTTTAAAAATATATTGATAACAAAAAGAAAACAACACAGTTACTTCCATTTTCACTGAGTCTCAAACAACTAACTGCAAATATAAACATGAAGAATTAGAATAAACAGAAAGACACAAACCCTGTTCTTTGCTGATCATCTCGACTTCAGGTCTACCAGCCCAGCTCTAAAACATCATGCCTTGGAAGGATTCATGAATCTGGGATGTAAAGTGCTTCTTTTTCTAAAAGGTGAATAAGAGAAAATGACAATAGAAGACGGAGGCTTCAATAATAAATTCAAGAGGAGGGATAGAGACAAAAACAAAACAAAACAAAACAAAAAACCAAAAAAACAACAACCCTGAAAATCTGCTCTGAACAAATATTTATCCTTAAAAAATTAATTACACATAAGAAAATGCACAATCAATTTCAAAAAATAGGGAAATGGTGCAGAAAACTGATTGGGATGATTTTTAGGGAAGAGAAGGTCAAGGTCAGATCTGAAACATTTCCTGCTGGTTTTATACCAAAGGTAGTTCTTCTGGATCTCAGCCTTTGCATACTTGTACAAAACACACTAAGAAGGCTCACTGGATTCCCTTCAGAAAGAATATTTCCAGGAAGAATTTTACACAGCTATTTAATTAGCCTTTTTGTAGCTGTGAAAGTATTCACAAAAATGACTCATCAGGTCCATGTGAATTGAGCAGTTCAAGTGAAAAGCCATCAGTGGAACAGAATTAAAACCATAGAGCCAAGGTCTCTCCTGATATAAATAATGTCCATTGCTATAATAAAGCAACATGTAACAGAAGCAATTCCTCACACCACTGAATTTTGGCATGGGAGCTGGCCCCAGAATCCAAATCTTGTTGCTTCAACTTCCATATTTCTTAGCATGTAGGAAAACCTAAACTGCAATATGCTGTAAATATTTTGTGACATTCGTGACAGATAGATTATACATAATTTAGAATATATATAACTCAGAATCTAAAAAAAAACAACAAAACCCAAGTTGGAATTTATCTTATTTTCCCTTTTCAACATCTTTGTCATGCCAGTAAATGTCATTTCCTTATCTGTAAAATGTAGCAAAGCCTTTTGCCCTGTCCTAATTTTACAAGTTGAAGTCTTTCTTTTTTCATAGTCATAAAATACATGTCAAGCACTATGAGCAACTCCTTTATGCCTTGCTTGCAGTGCTGCAATTAGGATCATACTATGTCATATTCGAAGCTCAGTGACTGTTAAATGTGCTACGCCTGCATCACACTAACTACTGTATCAGTCATTTTAGATGACCCCCTTGAAAATTGCTGCCAAAAGTTTATATGTCAGAATTCACTTTCAAAATGCTTATGAAGTGAAGAATTTTCACAGCTCTTTACCTACTCAAATACTAAAAACTGTCAGTCAGTGAAATCGGGCACGACAGTTTATATTCTAAGACCCACTATTCAAAGATTTGCTCCAACAATTATTCCTATCAGCTGTCAGCAATTGCATTCTGTGTTTAGGCAGTTGCTCACCTTTATATTGTAATAACTACTGGAAGCTGCTACAAGAGATCTGCCAGAACCCTCAGTATTATTTTTAAATGGGATGAGTCAGGGACATGTACATCAGCATTTCAGCACAGCCTGAAGATGCAGTCCTGCTGCCAAGGTAAGTGGTTATTTTCAGTTAGAGCTCTGTATGGTTTCATCGGAGTTTTTAATCACAAATAAAAACACAAACATGAACACGTGAGATTTATTTAGAAATCAGTTAAAGATTTAGTCTATTTTTAAAGATGAGAGTTTGCTTAAGAGTATGTTAAGTTTTACGAATATGAACACTTTAAACATATCCAGTAGTTCTGTTACCATGTATGTGGTTAGATTTATGACTGAAACTCTGTTTGTCTTTTTAATTTTCTGGGGAAAAAAAAAAAAAAAAATCTAAATATGTTTTCCTCTAGGCAGGGACTTAGTAACATGGCTTGGATTCAAATCTAGGCAGGCTGAGAGAGCTGGGGCTGTTCAACCTGGAGAAGAAAAGGCTCAGGGGAGACCTGATAATGGCCTTCCAGTGTCTAAAAGGGGGACTACAAGAAGGTCAGAGAGAAACTCTTTACAAAGGCATTTAGTGATAGGACAAGCGGGAATGGCTTTTAATCAAGGGAGGGTAATTCTAGAATAGATGTTAGAGAGAAATTCTTCAGTATGAGGGTGGTGAGGCACTGGAACAGTTTGCCTACAGAGGCTGTGAATGCCTTAACCCTGGGAGCGTTCAAGGCTAGGCTGGATGGGGCTTTGGATAACCTGATCTGCTGGAAGATGTCCCTTCCAATGGCAGAAGGTTGAAACTAGATGGTCTTTAAGGTCCCTTTCAACCCAAATCATCCTATGATTCTATGGTCTAAGCCTAGAGAATCTGTAGACTAGTGATTCTGATGAGAAATAGTGTTTCTTGCTACTATTTTATTTGATAATACCTATATAGCACCAACATAGTGATGAGAGTCAGCATTTTTAATGAACTGCTGCTCATTAAAATTTTCTCACTCTTATTCAAGAGTGGATTGACATCCTGTTCATAGCTGGATTGACATCCTCTTAGAATGAAAGGCAAAAGAGTGGCAGGGATTTGTGCCTTATTGCCAACATGGACTAAACCTTTCAAGTTCTTCATCACACAACCTCCATTTCACTGAAAAATTTCCTCAATAGCATTGGTTCTTTTCAGGTAGGAAATATCGGTACATGGGGTCCAGGAGAAAAGCTTATCCATGTCTATAGTCCATTGTCTATCAACTGGTGTTCTCATAGAATAATAAATATATGCCTCTCCATCTGGGTTCTTCACAAAGCAATGTCATAGAATAATTCTACTGTACTCATCTGTATTTCACATACTGAAAGTCAGGTTCAATTCTTTCGTAATTCTCAAAGGATTTAATTTAAAGTATATGTATATTTTGGCTTTCCAGGTACGGTGGATTGATTGCACACAATTCTAGTTTTAGCAGTGATTTTGGGTTTATTAATACTTTTACAATAAATTACAGGGTTAGACTGTATGATTCTTAGTAGCACTTAATCAACACTCAATCAATAGCTATTTTAACACAGTGATTCAATGGAGCTTACTACAATCAAATACAGTGACTTAAAGGTTTAAGAACAGCAAGGTTCGCCTGAAACTTAACACACAAGATATTCTAAGGGGAGATTTCTAAACTTAGTCATGCATGTAAGGAACTTCTCCCACTTGGTGAACTACTCTCCCCCCTAGTAATTGGCCCTCAGTGGATGATGTTATCCTGTAAAGGACTCTTCTACTTCAAAATACACCTCAAAAAAAAAAAAAAAAAAAAAAAAAAAAGCCTGTGCTCAGAGGTGTCCCAGCTCAGGGAGAGATTAAGAATCACAGCCTACTGTGGGCTTTGAGAGTGTAAGGGGCTCTTCTCTTAGGACTTTTGTTTAACCTTGAGATAATTTACTTTGGTCAGAAAACTTTCCATTTTGGCCACATTTCAGGTGAGGCAATTCTGGACTTTCTCTCAACCATGCACTTCCAGAACTCCCAGTCTGTTCTGATACCTCTCAGATCAGGTTATGATTGAAAGAGTTTTGGGTATTGTCAGGAGTACCTGATTGTCCAAATTCACTGTACTTGAACAGAAGCAAAAGCACTACGGGGACTTACACTGAGGTTACAGAGTGCCTCAGTAGGGCTGCAGCACAGCAGATCACCCAAAATCTAGGCCAAGGGCATGGCTTTATGCATTGTCCTAGCAGGAGGAAAATTCTTATAGAAAATAGGCAATCTGTTTCCTGTTGCATTCTGCTGCCTCTTGCATTAAGCTCTCATTGGATAAGCAGAAATGACACCAGGTGTAGGCATGACTGCAGCCTAACTTTCATATGTTGATCAGGGGAGTTTTTACCACTCTTACAAGGATGTTGGTTAATTTTCCTACTGGACCAATTACAGCTGAAATAGAACTAAAAGAAATCCCTTCCTTTTTTTTTTTTTTTTTTTTTTTTTTTTTTTTTTTTTTTAAACTTGTGAACAAAGGGAAGAAACAAAGTCTCTCCTGGGCAGGGAGAAAGTGAGTTTCTCCTGTGCACTGAGTTTCTGGGAGCTAGATCACTGCTGGATGAGAGAAAAGAAAAAACATTTCTAACAGTCTGCTCTTGTTTTTTTCTGCAGTCTGGTAAGGAGCTTTTTGCTGTCGAGCCTAGCCACTTTAAACACCAAGCCTCTGGATGATAATTTTTTTAAAAATTTTGGCCTAGTTTCCATGGTCTGTCACAGTGTGTTAGTTACCAGAAATACTCTAAAACAAAGGCATCCAACAGGAGAATGTCTCCAAAAACAACAACAGTATATTTTTAATTACATGATATGAAAGTCTGTTATATCTAATGTTCAATTTAGATATTCCTCCCTTGGCACCCTAAAAGATGTTGCATTTTATTGCAGGCAGAGATACCATGACTTAGTTTGAATTGAAGTAGTGGCTGCATTCTAATATCTGTTACCCGTATAAAACAATCTAAAATAAATGATTCCTATTAAGTTGTCTCTGTGAAGCAGATGAGAATAGAATTTCTTCTTGGTCAGTAGCAAGAAATGTGCTTGGATTTTGGTCCGAGATAATGCTATGTCAAATGCTTTAGCTCGCCTCTCATGGTGATATATACATATGCATATTTTTGCAAAGAATACTAGAAATAACCACATGAGACTTATAACCCTGCTATTTACTACAAAGATTTTTAGGTCCCTGATGGCTTGTATTGAGGTTTCACATCAAGAAATTAATACAAAATAATTAGGAGATTGAATCCAATTGAAATTGGATTCCCTGAGCTACTTGCGTTATTTACTATTGCTGGAGTGATACATTTGCTTGAGAACACAGGAATCGCTTTATGCTTTCTAGATGATTTTCAGAGAGCAGTGTAACAAGTACATTATGGAAAAATGTGATATTCCATGTATCCCCCAGAATACACTGAGCAATGATAACTCTAGTATGAAGACTGTGACCAGACCTAGTCTTCAGGCTAAAGCAAACACGAGGAATGTTAGCATGAGTAATGCAGGCTGTTCTGACAAGTAACTTTTTTCTAGCTGGAACTATACAAGGTAAAAAAGCAACCTTAAAGAAACAGAACTAATTTAAGAATCAAAACTGTTGTAGTATTAGCAAGAATGCACTATCAAAACAGTATTTATTGACTTGTCATTTTGACTACAGGGATATATTTTCTTTTGTTGCTTTTTTGATCACACCTCAGTAGGGATCAGGTCTGAGCTATCTCTGATTCTGAAGCAAAATGCAATTCCACTTGTAATTCCCATGGCAATTTGTTTTGTGAAATCCCTGGATCAGTTCGAACTCCTGCTGCTTCATGATCAGTGACAGAAACGGTGACCAGAAAGTCTTTTCAAAGTACAGTTTAATAGTGGGACAATAATCCACTAAGTGTAGTTTGTAACAGATGAAGTAATTACATTCACGATTATTTTACTTGTGTCTTTCCCCATTTTCTTGGAACCTAGGAATTTGGATTTCTTTATAAAAAATAATGTATCTATCTTATTTATCTGAGTGTAATTTCTGAAGAGTAAGTGCTTTAAGAGTTTTAAATCAGTTTGAAATCCTTTGTCCTTCTCATTTTCTCTGTGACTTTCCTCTTTGATAACATGGGCTGGTGAGTTCAATATGAGGTCAATCCTTGTGTTGCCTCTCAAATGTTGCTAGATAGGTAGTTATCTGAAGATGTCGCATTCTTTTCTACTCATGGGAACTAACCCTTTGTTAAATTAATGCTATACATTTAGACTAACATACAGTGTATTTAGTGTACTTAATACTCACCCACTATTACAGAATGACTGTTGAAACACTATATTTACTTGCTGCTATTTACAACCACTGGCAACTCTTGCTCTTGTAGTTTAGGTTTTAAAACCCAGATCTGTATTCTTTCTCAAGAGATTGCTGCCTTCCAGCAACATTAGCAGGAGGAAACTTGTAGACTCTTAGCTCAAATTCTCTGTTAGTAATAGTTTCGCCTGACTCTTTTGTGATAATGGTAGGCTCTGGCAAGGAATACGGGGAGGGTATTAACTTCTACAGCATATTTGGCTAGAATTTATCTGTTAATCCCCAACCATCAGAAGTCTTGTACAGGATAAAATAAATATTTCTGCGTCCTATTCCAGATCTAACAGTCAGACTGGTCTCCACTGTGAGTGCTGTGTTATTCTTTCTTATTCAAGAGAGATAGACAGTATTTAAAAATAAATAAACTAGCTTCCCTCTAAAGTTTTCCAACCTATGTTTTATTTTAAATTCTCTTATTTTGGCCATCTTCTGTAACTAAGGCAACATTCAAGGTCCAGGTGGAAGTAGGTCCTTTTTACAAATTACTGAAGATGAGGAATATAAACAGGCTTCTTTTTCCTTGAAATTGCTAGCTGAAGAACTTCTGATACAAGCAGCTATTTGCAAAAAGGTGTGCAAGAGTGGCATTATCCAGGGAAGAAAGAGACTCTGATTAGGTAAATGTGTACATATGGCAGCAGTCCTTTAATGGCATGAACACTGCAACATACAACTGCAATTGCTCAAACACAGTAATGTCACATATGGCTATGATGGATATGTTTGCCAGCATTTAGCTCTGGTAAACTTTAGCAACACAGTAATATAAACTATAGCAGGCACCCCCCAAACTGCTAATGCTTTGCAGCGTCCTAAGGTCTGCAGAACCCTCTGCTAGCACCTCACAATGGGGACTCGGAGGCTTTCCCTGCTGGTGTGTCAGGGCAGCCTGGAGAAGAGTAAATGTCTTAGAAAGCAGTTCTCAGTTGGTCAGGTCTCCAACACTGTTCAACTCCGGCTTGTGCCACCTCTAGAACGGAATGGAACAGAACGCAGTAGAATGGAATGGAATGTGTCTCCTCAGATCTCTGTGACTGAGGGTGTTCTGTGCTCCCTCATTCTGTACTGCCTATTTGTTTGTTTTCTCTGGAAAGTTTCCTCCAGGACTGTTAAAAGTTTGCACTGTTATACTGTGTTTCTTTTTTGCTTTTTTTTGTTTTCCCTTTTCCCATTTGCGCCTTTTCCACCCCCCCCCCCCCCCCCCCCCCTTATTTGTGGGCAAACCAAGGAAGATGCTCCGCTTCCATGTGGCCCAAGGAGCAAAGCTACCCTGCTTGTTAATGTAGTTATCTATCAAACTAATCAGTAGTTGAGAACTGACTGGAATCAAACCATAACACAGAATCAGATTTAGTGATTTGCATGATAGAACTGCTCATAAGGTAATATTGTCATCTTCCCTGCTCCCCAATGGAATGTTAGAGAAAATTTTTAATTGCTCATAAAACAGAGAAAGTTAGAATTTTACTAAGTAAGTGCTTTATCATTTCAGCTATTGGTTGCGATCTTTTCTTCGGTCAGTAGCTCAAATTTCATTAGAACCTGCTTTTCCTTCAACTTAAATAACCTTTTAAAATCCTTGTAAAAATGGAAAGCACACATGCTTTAACTGTTTTTCTTCTAATAAAGTACACATTGCACAAATGAAACTGACTTTCAGATTATGATTTGCCCAGTACCATATAACATAAAAATGCATCTGAAATTTATAGCACTACACAAACTGTTTAATACTCAGTGTTTAAAATGCTGTGCTTCCACAGCAAGCTGTAATAACTAAAGATTTAAAACAGAACCTGATATCTGTACAGTTATTAACATGATTTTCTCAATATTTTACTACCTGCTTGTAAACACGAGTTTATTGAAACGTAATAGTATGTTCATGGCCATATAAATATAAAATGTGAAAGAGAACAGGTTGTTTTCTTTGCCAGAGGTACTGCAGATGTAAATGAAAAGAATCTAGACCTTGAACTTAAAAATCCAATTTTATGTGCAGAAAAAGTAAATCCCTTCCTACCACACTCTTTTGACCTTGCATAGATGTTCAGGCTTTTTATCAAACAGCCAGAGGAAGTTGCTGGTCTGGAAATCTTTTTTGTTTGGCTTTGGTTTTTAAGCTCTGCTATTCCCTCTGAAGAAATTTTGTTCCCCCTCCACCCTTCCCCTTTCTTGTAAAATCTTGTAAATCTTGTAAAAAAGTAAGAGAAGAACACTTCAACATATAACATGATTTTTACCAATGGGTCTCATGCCAACAAAAACAAAGGATTTAATTTCATTACATTGTGCAGATTAAAAATACAAAAAAAAATACAAAAAAATACAAAAAAAATACAAATCAATAAATGGTTATGACTTGATATACTTATTTTCCAAGATATGTACATTTTCTTATTTAAGTATATTTTAAGATTTCTCCTTTTACTCTTTGTTGCCTTTGGTAATTGACAAAAGAGATGAACTTTGCAAATATATAAATCAAACCAAAAAAAGGAATATTTCTAGATAGACAGAAAAACTCTTGCTCAGGTATTGGAGCATGTGAAAATAACCTATTGTTTTTTCTTGTGGTTATCCAGTAGGTTTAAAACAGAGTAGAATGTTAGGGACCAACTTTCAGCCACCTAGTACAGAAAATGTCAAACTGAACTGTCAAAAGATAAACCATAGCAGTCTTCATATATTTTTGTAGTTGTTAAATAAATCTTATCTTGGCCACCAGGAAGGAAGAAGTCAAAGAATTTGTGGTTGTTTTGAGTAGGAGGATGTCATAGCTTAATCTGCCATCTCTGCAAAACTGAGATCTCAAATCTGTAGAAAGAAAATCAGCTTTCACTTTTTTTTTTTTTTTTTTTTTTTTGTCCAGACTTTCACTTTCTTAAATTAGTCTTACATTTTGAGACTTAAAGCTATGTCTTCAAGTGTTGCCTCTGTATTCCATGGCAAGCAATTTCCTGATCTCCAGCTGCTGTTCTTTGGCTAGATCCCATGCTTCAGAGCCCCTTCACAGATGGTTTTCTTGCTTTGTCTGCTGAGAAGCAGAGCCTCTAACAGACAAAGAATCCTTCCCAGTTGCTCAGTCTATATCAATTTTACTCTAGAACTGGAAATCTCTAATTAAATTTGGTGCATAGCTAACATCAAACATTGCACAGCTGCTTCACATATATACTGTTATGCTGGAATTTTAGACACCTGACCAATACAATTTATTTGATGCTGCTTTAGATCTAGACATTAGCATATCACAGATATGTCCAAGAAGGCACCTCTCATTTTTGATACCTTCTGAAAAGTTTAGCAGCACAGAGGTGCTGTGAATAATATGGATGTCTTGAATCTTGGTGGAAAAAAATAAGAAACAGTACAAAGGAGTAAAAAATAGAAAATTACCATCATGAGAGAAAAGGTCAAAACGCCTACTAGATTAGTCACTACTGCCATAGTGTGAGCTTCTTAATGTCTTGTAGATGCAAGCTAAATTTGAGAAAATTTCATTGATCATATACGTATATATATTTTCATATATTTTTGTCTACAGTACTAAATCCAGGCACTACGATAATAAAAAAGAAATCTAGAAAACAACAAATGATTTCCTATGGAAAAACTGTGACATTTTTAGCATTATACATCTGAAATACCCTTTAAAACTTGAACTATTTTTCTGTATGAGTGGGCATTTTCTGCCTTTACAGGTAGAACAGACAAATAACAAAGGGAGTATTTGCTGCTACTCTATTTTACTGCTAGTCTTGAAAGTATTCACTTGTATACAACAAGGAAGAACAGAGTAGTTCTCTGATTAGAATGATTGGTATTTTTTGCTCAAGTCAGAATAAATATATCCCAGGTTATGAATTTCTACTGAACATAGACATAGAGGAACCATAAAACTACAGAACGCAACAAAGATGCACAGTACTGCATCCACCAATCAAAAATATTGGCAGCCTGTTACTCTTTACAGTGACATTTTAAAGATCCCAACAAGATCTGAAAGGGCTTCAATAATTACATTCTTTTCTTTCCAGTGGAGAATAGAACTATGTGATAACAAAGTTTAAAAGAACTATGAAATGGCAGGAAGTGGTGTTTTCACATTTGTTACATCAGTTGATATATATGTATTCTATTAACATGCTGACAAATATTCTTCATACATGTTCATTCACTGTGTTCTAGCACATTATAGGATCTCCTATGTGTGAGAAGAGTGTGAAAGTATGCAGAGGGGCTTTGAAGAGAATCAAAGTTGCCCTCCAAAACTCTGAAGTTTATTTCCTTTCACTCCTAACCTATTAGATTCCTAACCTGCAAATGTACAGCCAGTACTTTACCGTTTTTCACAGAGACTGCTTTTGCTCCAATAGAATGGCAAGACTGGTGACCAAGGGTCTGATAACTGCAGCAGATATTTTAACTTGGGGAGGCTGTTCCAAACCTTAGCTTTGACTGCTCCAAGCTGTCTGATATCATAATCATAAACTTACCGTATATTCAGAAATATTTCTTCTTCTTTATTGTGATACTTAATAATTTGACTGAAGGAACTAGAATTTCAAGGAATGTACCCTGAAGTCTGATATTTGTTTTTCACCTTCTCAGAAATGGGGTAAATAAAGCCATCATCTGGCTAAAATTAGCCAATCTGTACCATTAAATTAAAATTACTGATATTTCGATAGTTTCTTCTGCATATAATTTTAGGGCAGAAAAGTGCAGAAAAGGATTTCATTAACATAAATGACAAGAGTGCATGAGAAATTTGAGCCTGCAGTCTAGGTAAAGACAATACTGCAGACAGAAATCTCTTTTGAATCTGTCTGTGTAGGATTAAAGTTTAAAAACCTCTCATAATTACCTTCAATGTGGACTCATTTTTCATATCAGCATCTTATTTTAAAGTATACAGGCATGCATAAGAAATAAATGCAAGGAAAGTATGCAAAGTATGTATTATTATGGCTCATTAGTGCTTGATGCACATTCCAAGTTTAGAAGATACTATCATCCTGCTCCTGGGGGACTTCAGCTGGAAAAGAAAGAGATATAGTGTTGAAACAGTGCAATCTGTGAAAGAGTCAGCATCTCCCAGTCAACTGCTATACACTGTGAAACAGTGAGCTTAAAGCTTTTTAAACAAGAAAAGTTGTGCTTCATGCTATTTTAATATATGTGTAAAATTTGCACAAACTGCTGAGACCATAAGGATCATCTTGTACCATTTGTTCCTTAACAGTCCATATGAAATGTTTCAGTCCTGATACAGTAACTGTATATACCAGTTCTGCACAATATAGATGATTTCTTAGGATGAGAAGCAATGGAAAACTGGACATAGCAGATTCACCTTTCTTCAAAGTCCAGCTTCACACTTGAGTCTTGTCATCAAGCACATAAGTAACCAGCATATTCTTTGCCAGACAAATTCACCTTCATCTGTTTGACAATAAAATGACAGCAACTATTAAAAGATGAGGTTGAACACTGCAGTAGCATGTATACTGGTATAAAAAAGTTGCTTTTCTCTTTCTAGTCTTGATGATGTTGTTTTGAGAAGCATGCTGCACTACTTCACCAATAGTGTACAATTTTTAGTGTTTCAAGTTCAAGGCTTTTCTTGACCTTGCTGTTATGTTTATACAGTCTAGATGGAACAAAGTTGTATAAAATAAAATTAATTATCTCCATTTTACTAGCTGCAATAGCACTCCAAATTATGTCTGTCTGGATAGGAATATGATAACACAGAAATACTATGTGTTTAATCTGCCTATTTATCTATATAAACTACAAAATCATTCAACAAAATCAATATTACAAAATGGCTGGATATGTCTTATGTACTTATTGTATTACATTTTTTTTTTTTTTTTCAGATAGTCCTCATTATCTTCATGCTAATACTTTACTGAAGGCTGATAGAACAAGAGAAAACATACCATATGTCTTTTGACTCTTTGTGGGTAGATTAGAAAAAGCAACAACAAAAACTCACACCGACTAAAACAAAACAAAACTTATGATCTTTTGAACTTGAAACAACATAACCTAAAAGCTTTTTATTTTTGGCTGGAATCCCAGACTCCAAATGTAATTCAAACAATACATTTTTGTGTTACACAGATATTCTACATCCTTGTGTAATTATTATTATTTGTGTTCTCTTTGTTACATACTGCTGTATCTCATGAACTTTCTTATCTTGAACTTTGACCATTTAATTGCAGAGAGAAATATTTTGGCCATTTAAAATATCACTTTGAATGAGTTTTTCATCATAGAATCGTCATAAAACGGTTTTGTTAGAAAAGACCTCTAAGATCATCTAGTTGAAGCTCTTCTGCTAGAGGAGAGGAGCAACCTAGGACCCTGTAGACAACATTGTTCAAAGCCCCATCCAGCCGGGTCAAGAGTACTTTCAGGGAGGGGGCATTCACAACCTCTCTAGGTATCATGTTTCAGTGTCTCATGACCCTCACAGTAAATAACTCGTTCCTAACATCTAGTCTAAATCTACCCTCATCCAGTTCAAAACTATTTATTTCCACTCATCCTGTCACTACATGCCAAGTTCCTCCCCAGCTTTCCTGCAGGCCTCCTTCAGGTACTGGAAGGAGATTATAAGGTCCACCAGAGCCTTCTCCAAGGTGAAGAGCCCCAGCTCTCTCAAAGGAAGAAATATGAAGTGGAACAAAAGCAATTTTCTTCCTTTACTAAAAGAAATTAAAAACATTACATTTAAAAAAAAAAAAAAAAAGTGGTACTGTATTCTGAGAGATGAGAGATATGGATATTAGAGAGATCCACAGTTAGAAATATTAAAAATTAGCACTAAGGAAACAACTTATACCAAGTTTACATGAGTAGAACTGTCAAATTTTCATTTTCATTTCTCTTTGTGGCTTATTATCAGCATCTAATTCTTGGTTGGTTTTCTTTTATTTTTATTATTATTTTTTAAGTTGTAGTTTAAGGGTGAGGGCAAATTCTTTTGGCAATAGTGGAATAAATTTTGTGAATAAATAATGGGTATATGTGGTAGAATACATACGACAAAAATTAGAAAATCCTTGTGATCTAGCATTTCAGTAAGTGCAAATCATGGAAATATTTAGCTTCATCCAACTTTAATCCAATGAGAAAAGCAGGAAATTGATTTACTGCAAATTGTTTTAATACTACTGCATAATAAAGCCTTGTAAAATTGTCATGAAAATTTACTGGCCTAGATGCAAATGTCTACTTGTTTACTTTTTTTCACTGTAATCAGTCATCATCGTGAATTAATAACTTTTATTCTCTGTATTACAAAATATTATTCATTTCAGCAGGTTAAACAAGAAAAAAAAATCCAGCTGCTATAACATAAATACATACTTCTACACTCTTAACTTTGCAAATAAATTTTATTTTGTAGCTCTATAGTTTGTTCATGTGTTGAATATGTAATAAGCATAAAATTAAAATAGAGCTGAAATACAGTGCATGACGATTACATAAAATTACTATTTTTTTTTTTTTTTTTTTTCAATGTTGGGAGTGTTACAGCTGTGAGTAATAGTAATATTAACTGCATGGAGGGCCTAAGAAGTACACTTTAGATGCAGGGGAGAAATGTATCTAGATAAATATCTAAATAACTGTACAGCTTTAACAACAATTTTTGGTGTTTTCTCATGAATACTTTTTATATTTAAGGTCATATTATATCAGTGTTGCTCTGCTAATGATCTGTTAGATCTCTCTGTATGCACCTTTGAGTGCAAGTCCTATGACTAAGAAATGTATCCTGATGGATTTTGCAGACAAGAGGATTGCTGATTATTTAAGTGGTCTAACAATATATCTGTAGTGTGCAGTATGGACCAATATAATAGAGATATTATATTCTAATAACATGATTATTTGGCTTTGAGAAGGCTGAAACACTTATATAGTTCATGTATATATATACCTTATATATACCTTAGCTTAGGTTCTAGGAACAGACTAAGTTTCTGGATAAATTGACTCACTAGCCTCTTTCTGGGATTCTTATGTTTCTGTTGCAGTCTTGCATCGTATCTTTGATAATAATATGTAGATATTTAAAATAAATTATACAAAACCCTGCTGAAGTTATTGGAAGAAGCCCATATTTTGAAATTTACCATGTTACAGTAAATCGCTAAACTTGATTTGGAATGAGAAATTTGCCATATTTTATTTATTTGTGTATCAACACAATGATTTGACGTGGAGGTAGCAGTTTGTAGTGATAGACAGTACAATTTGGAGCAGGGAACATTTCTGACTGTGAAGCCCAGTCCTCCATCCTGTACTTGTGTGCACTTAAATGATTAAACTCTATGGTGTCTTAGACCTGGGGTAGCACATAGCAAAAAAGATTGAGAAGTATGTGTTGTCCTAAAACTTCAAGACGCTTCTTATAAAGAGACTGACACATAGAAAATTGGTTCTCTATTCATGTCATCTTTGCCTTATTCTGCAGTGGTGGTTTAGCTCTAGTGAAACCAATTGTATAGGCATTGTCAGAAATTAAAATGTGCTTGTTCAAGAGATAGTGAAAATATATACATTAAAAACAAAACAGGTTTAAAAAAAAATAATCCACATTTTTCTTCAGCTAGATGTAACAATTTTGTATACATTAGCAAACTGCTACTTTAGCATTTCTTTGGCTGAATGAAGGAAAGCAGATTCAACTACATCATTGAAAGCATTCTGGATATCCCTAGATTGAATGGAAAAAAAAACTGTTTTGATGCCAAACAAAAACATTTTGATGAATTTATCTTTTGATGATGTAGAACTGGTTGACATGCCAGAGAGGGATTGTGATGCAGATAGATTCATGTCAATGTGGCAATAAGATGGATGAGGAACTTAATATTTTAGAGAGGGTGACAGTAAGGAAACTAAGCTAGAACCAACAGAAGGGCAAGATTCAACAAATACTCAGTGGTCCCTGAGATCAAGAGAGGTTTCAGATTCGTTTAAATTACCAATCAAAGTCAGGTCAAGTAAAGAGGGAGGAAAAACCAAACAAGAAACACACTTAACATGCTTATTTGCACAGCAAGAAGTTTTGTTGTTTTTTTTTAAACACGAAGTAGTTGTCAGCGATTAAGGAGGCATGTATGTAAATGTTCATGAAAGCAATTGCATCTGACAAAGGAAAGAATATTTTTGCACGTTCAGGTGGAAGATGCCAGAAGTGAAGATTAACATTACCTTTGGCTTTATTCTATCATTTTCTTTTTGACAGCTCTGATTTTAATAGAGGACTTGAGTTACGCAAGAGCGAGGAGGAGATCAACTATCATTAGCATCATTCTAGTGACACCAGCTGCAGAGAATACCAAGCACCTTTCTACTTAGCAGGGGAAAGTAAGTGTAACTGCATTGGGATTTGAATGTCTATTAACAACTTGTCCAGTGGCTGAGATTAGACTAGTCTCACACAGCTTGATGCATTTTACTCATGTAGCATCTTGCTTAATATTAAGCTAATCGTTGTTTATGAAAAAAAGAAAATCATAAATATCTGTAATAAATCAGGCTGACCTACCTTTATACTATGTCCATGCCTGATTGTAAATAGAATTTACCATTTCCTTCCTCTAGTAACAACACACATGATAAACTCTCAACAGTTCTAGCTTTCAAACCTAAGAATTAATGCTTGTTTTTGTCCTGGGCTTCTCAGTGGATTTCCCCCACCCCACCCCAACATGAATCTGTAATTTGTCTGCATTTTTCCTAACAAAACAGCTGCCAAGTAGTTCTCTGCTGCTGTGGGAAATATTGCAGTTCATTCCATAGAACACTTAAACTCTTCCAAATTTCCCATTAAAAAGATATGGAATGACAGATACCAGATTTTCCAACCAGTATAGATCACCTACACAGTTCTCAGTGTCAGTCAATGCAAGTAACACAGAAGTTACTAACATAATTTATTGCACACTGGTACCTTTTTGTGTTGCATCCAGAGGCTGTTCGGATTAGTTTCTTTTAAAATTTAGCCACTAAATTGCTTTAAAAATAAATAAAAAAGAATAAAACCTTTCTGCTTAGACAAATTGAGCCAGAAATACTATTTTGGGCTCCCATGGTTAGGATTCAACTTAGTTTCTCTGTCCTGCTGCTGCTATTTCATGTATGACTGCAGGACCGTGTCACTGTCCTCTCACTTAAGTTAAACTATGTTAACTCAGGATAGCGTATGGTCTGTTTTTCATCCCAGCTTCATGAGTGTGTCACTATAGACTAGGACATAGTTGAGTGACACTGATTTGCACACAACTGTTTTGTATACTTTAAAAATACCTGAAATTTTTGCACATCCTGACTCAACCGAACTCACTACATGCAGAAGCCAAGCCTTCAGAAAAACCTTGAAAGCATATGCTTAAAAAAAAACTAATTTCTTTATGACTTACACATTCTTCACTCAATACAAGCTTTGAGTCATACCAAGATAAAAAGAAGCTGAGTGTCAGTTACCTTGCATGACTTTTTTACTGGATTGATAATTATAACGTTAGAGAGTTTGCGCATATTTGCTCACAGGAAAACAAAAAATTCTTGGGGGGTTGTTCAGCTGCAATACTAATAGTCTAAACCTGAGCGTATCAGTGACAGTAGTAACATTTCTATTTACTTCCATAGATCAATGCCTAGTACTTATAAAGAAATTTATCTGATAAAAAATATGGCCGCAGCTTTCACTGGATTGGTATTGGACTAAGAGACAAGATGCAATCAGTGTGATAAACAAATACACAACTCCCGGAGTTTGTCCAGGTGTCAGTCAATGCATGATAATTCACTAAAAATCTACTCTAGGAAATGTGTTCTAAACCTTTGCTTCACATGGACCAGATAAAGTAGGACTGCCAAATTCCATGCGAACTAAGTCAGATTTAGGATTTTTAGTCTTCTAGCAAAATATCTTTTTGAACTATGTAAGATATTGATTTAAAGAAAATGTTATTTTCAACTACTTTATCAAACTAGAATAATGCATAATGATTTTAAACATATTTGTTCAGTAAAGAGAATAAATGGATGCTTTTGTCACCTTAGTAACTTACTTTACTGCTGTTCTTTTCTTAGTTGAGTGACTGCTATTATTAGAACTTCATACTAAATGCATCACAGAAAACTTAAAACATATCTAAAACAAAAATGATATTGTTTCTGAAAAGATATACTCAGGATGTTCTCTGAAGATTTTTGTGTAACATAAAGAACATAAGGAATTTATACATTGAGAAGGCAATATAGCTCAGTTTCCCATGTGCACAGTGAAATGGGAAAAGGGAAGGCATTATTCTGTTCCTTTTTCAGCTTCAGGTTAAGTCAGATTGCTTCTTTCATGAATCTGAGATGTAGACTACAAGCTTTGTGCCTAAGCATTGTGAAAATGTTATCTCCTCAAGAAGATGCGTCTTCACAGACACATCTGGGCTGGCAGTATATTTCTGTGTGCTTGTGCTTAATCAGATGTTAAAGGAGTTTCAAATCTTTGGATCACCAAAAAAGTATTTCCTATGAAATAGAAAAAGAAAAAAGTTTCCACATACAACAAGCAAACAACAACAACAACAAACACAATATATAATAATTCATCTTCTATATCTGAAAAGTGCACAAAAATTGCATCATGAAACATTATGCTCTTGACTAATAAATATGAAAGAAAGCATTAAGAAATAATATCATGTAAATTTTGTATTTCATGTCAAATCATGTATTTCCTACTTTCCTGGAAAACTACTACAGAGAGAAATTACATAAGAAAAAAAAAATCAAAAAAAAAAAAAAATCAAAGTGCCATGTTAAATCTCTGATGGAAATAGGAATATAAAAGTTTTTTTTTTTTGTTTTTTTTTTTTTTGTTTTGACTGGTGCTGCTTGTTTTCATATTAAATTTAAAATTGGAAACGCCACTAAATCTAGTGCATTGTGTCTTGAAAAATGGCTCAACCTTCCCTTGCTGGAAGTAAATTTCTATCTCCTTCACTCATCAATTCACTTGGTTTGGACATATAAAGATAAAATTGTTGTTTTGATCCTTCACATTTTTTTTTGTTCATTATCTCTCATTTTTGATGCAGTGATGGAGAAGTAGCTACAGATAGGTCAAAAATCATACTGAGACATAATTAAACCGTGGAGGCTGAAAAATTCAGCCACTGAAATAGCACTCTGCAACATGTCTTGTGTAGATCGTTTGTTGTAGCTTGTTGAATCTTGTGGGTCCTCCTGCCCTGATGGATGCAGCAGAGCTGCAACAGCTCCAGGTCCCCAGCTGCAGCCTGTAAGGCTGAGCCTGTATTTATCCATGCTGTGTGCAAACACAGGGACACACACTTGTCCTATGAGCTCCTCCAGTCCACAGCCCCTTGCTCATTCCTGTAAGTACCCCATAATAATCTTTGCATACTCCCATAAATCCTCTTAAAGTATCCTATATTAAGTGTTACACAGTCACAGGACATTCTTCCCCTGCATCCAAGTAGGCAGGTTTGCTTGTATTTACTCTGTCTTGCAGTTTGGGTGCCAGTGTGTTTGCTCTGCACTAAAACCACCAGTGCTCTGGTGCAGTGAGCCAGCTTGCAGGAAGGCAACATTGCACCTCTCACCATCACTGCTCATCACTCTCACTGTACCTAGCTTACATGTGAGTGCCCAAATAATGTAGGCATGAAGGCAGCCTCTCCAGATACTCCTCCATAGTGCAATGCAACGTTGCCTAATGCTGACTTCAAATGCTCACACAGACTACAGGAGCATGGGGAGGCATGAGCAGAAATACTAGTCTTGTCTTGAAAAACCTCTTGAAGATCTGAGCTTTCCCATGAGTCCAGGGTAGCTGAAAAAGAAGGTGCTTCTCTAGTAGAGAAAGCCTTGCAATGCACTCATTTATTATAAGAAGGAGCTGACTGTCTGGATTAGAAAAGCTGTACAACTGTAAGTACTCACACAATTTATTACTATTTACCTGTGCTTCACAAAGCCAATTGTGGGAAAGTAAATCTAGGTGCTAGGCTTTAGTATTTGTTATCTGAGCTATGACAACAGGAACCAATACTTATATTTTACACCACCAATTCTGCAGAAGGACAACAAGCAACCATGGAAGTAGATCACAGAATCGTAGGGGTTGGAAGGGACCTCTAGAGATCATCGAGTCCAACTCCCCTGCCAAAGCAGGTTCCCTACACCAGGTTGCACAGGTAGGCATCCAGGCGGGTCTTGAATATCTCCAGAGAAGGAGACTCCACAACCCCCCTGGGCAGCCTGTTCCAGTGCTCCGTCACTCTCACTGTAAAGAAGTACTTGCGCACATTCGTGCAGAACTTCCTATGCTCTAGCTTCATCCCATTTCCCCTTATCCTGTCCCCACGTACTACTGAAAAGAGTCCAGCCTCACCACTATGGCCCCCACACCTCAGGTATTTATAAACCTGGATCAAATCCCCTCTCAGCCTAGATGTTCCACAACCAACCTTTATCCTGACACTAAGTCACAGACTTAAACACTCATCACATCCCAGGAATAGTCCCTTCTTGTCTTAGTCATCTATATAGAGGGGAAGACATTGACTTCTAAGAGGGTAAATGTAGTGAGATTAGCTTTAATTATCCATGTTTTTGTTACTACTTCGGCCACCTCAACACATCCGGCTTAGTGGGCATAGTGACGGATGGGCGTAAGAGATTATTCTTTTATAACATTGACTCAAAGCTTTCAGAAGGACACAGATGAACAAGTCCAAGCAAGTCCTGGTCAAGGGTTGAGAAATCCTTTGTCTGAGGGACACAGATAGACAAGGCCAGGGGCAATGAGTGAGAGAGAAGCTGCAGATGAATGGCTAGGAAGCGGTCTTCTGTGTGGGCTTATCTGGAGGAAGATGGCCAATACCAAAGAATCTCCTCTCCCTCCCATAAATTGGAGCGACACAATGGGGTGATGGTTGGACTAGATGAACTCAGAGGTCTTTTTTTAATGATATCTATGATTCTGTGTTTTAAGGTTGTACAAGCTCATGTGAGGGAAACCGAATAGAAAGTTTTAAAGTAAAATCTCATTTGAAAACATTGTAAATATCTAAACTGCATGATACAAAATCCAAGCTATTTCTTCAATAGAAAAGGATAAACAATTGTTTAGAGTTGTCCATCATGCAAGGTGAGAGCACAGCAATACGGTCTTTCTTCATTCAAAGAAAACAGCAGCAACAAAACAGAATAAAACAGCATAAATTATTTCTGGAATCTATTTTCTGTGCTGGCAGATGATGGTGATTATACTAATTACATTTTCAGCAGAAGTTTATGGATAATGTATGAAATTAAAATATTGCTTCAAATTTTGTTCGTCAGACATTAAAATTACAGAGCAGAAAACTTTATATGAACTTTTTGAGAACAGTAATCTCAGGAAATGGGCAATCTAAGTTTAGCATTGCTTTGGCATTACATTCTCTTTGCAGTAAAATGCTGAACAGATGTATCTGATAGCAGTTGTAACCTATTCAGAAGGAAGACAGCCAATGCTAACCTACCACTGGTAGAAAGCAATAAAGTGTCTCTGGAACCTGCTCACTACACATATGGTTTGCCTGAGGTTACAGTCTTGCCTCTCTTACGATGTTACCCAATAAATCAAAGAAAATATGGGTTCATTTTGAGCTTAAATGGAAAAACTGCACAAACAAAAAAGTAAGTTTTGAAGTCTGAAGAATATTTTCAATTCAGACATGAAATATAATATTTATAAGGCTAAACTATGTTAAAAATCAAACTAAATCAATCCTTCCATAATGTATTTCTTGTTGCCTAATTTACTTACTTTCTTTTCAAAGAGAACAGCTATTGCAGCCAAGAGTCACAAAACATCTGCTGTGTTAATTATCAATACACTACTAAGTCCTCAGTTTCCTTACTCAAACATAATTCTTTAAAACATAATGAGAAACAATGTATTTAGGAGTATATCACTTGGGGATTTGATATACTGTTCAACTTAGATTCTTTCACTGGCCAGATGGAATTCATAAGAATGTGTGTGGGAGGAATTCTCTAAACTATTGCCAAAAATCCTTTCCTTCGCATACAAGGCTTGCAAAAGCAGTAAAGGAGCAGGTTATCCAAAAGTGGCCTACAGGGAGAAAAGGCATAGATTTTACATATAAATCAGTTGTAACCATGATGTAAATTCAAAGGTAGTTCTACTTCATAATGAAGAAAGTATGCTTTACATATGTTTCAGTTTCTTTTTCAAATGTAGCATTTGCTTAGTCATTCCCATACCAGCTTCTAGAGTGGTACTATGTAAATTCCATGGAGAAACAGATATGAAGTGAGTCTTCCTGTAACATCTATCAACAGCAACAGCTAGGACTTCAGAAAACAAAACAGGAACACAATATACAGGCAAAAAAAAACCAACTGTGCATATATGATATTAAATTACTTTGATTTGAAAAGCTGTATAGTTTCATTCTTGCAAAGGTAGAAACTTGTGTAATCTATTACTGAGCTTGGCACCTTTTGACTAGATGTCACAGTTGGAAAGATTAGCACAGTGGAAAGGTGACACAAGAGTGAAATAGCAAAAAAGAACAAACAGGGAAAGGATAGTCACCCACCTCCAAAGACCTAGGCTCAGAGGGAAAACTCCACAACAGAGGGATCTCTATCCAAAACCCCTCCCCTAGTGGCAGTCAGTCCTTAAATGGGGTCTAGGAGAGGTGCAGCCAGGCTCCAACCCTTCCGGTCACACAGCTGAATTGCCTTCTCCTGTGCTCCCAAAGCTGACCAGTCCCTTCTCCAGGTGATCAATCAGTGGTTCAGGCCATGACTCAACAGTTCCCATACACTGGAGAGTGGAGTTTTCATTTTTATGCCGTTAGTAAAACTGCCAATCTATGCAACTTAGTAGTTTTTCATGTTTTTTTTTTGTTTGTTTGTTTACTGGATGCACGCACAAAGAATGAAAAATGCCCGGGAATTTAGCTGCCAGGAATCAATACTTGACCAAATGGCATGTATGCTCATGTGAATAATGGGAAGAGATACAGAGAGATGCGTATCAATGTATTTGTGTACCTTCACCAACTTATTAAACTCCTCCTGTGGATGTGTCCTTTGAGTTATGCATATGTTATGTATGAATGAAGTCGTTCTGAGGAAAAAAGTACATCCTCAGGAAAGGTATTAATTTTGTTAACATTTATTAATATCTATATTATAGCAAAAACTCTATATTTTTAAATACGTAAACATTTATTTTTTAGGAATGTTGAAAATGTTTATTAAAAAGAATCGACTATATGAATACATTTAGGAAAAATATATATTTATTGGGTGCTACAATTAAGATTGTTTTACTTTTCATCTTAGCAGTTTTTCCTGAGCAACAAAGATTTTGGTCTTTAGGCACAAAGGGCCTCATTCCTACCTGCCATAAGTCAAGTCAAAGTAAATCAGGGGATTTATACTGGAGAAGAATCTACACTATGCAAAATTATTCCCCAAAGGAAAATTTCTGGTGTAATTCTAATGAATACTGTGAATAAATATGTCCCTCTTAGACAAGTTCAGATATAAAATAATCTAGTTACATCATGTATGTGATATTACTGGTTTGCAGAAAAATTACTAGTATGCTATTTCCTATCTACTCACTGACAAAATTAGAACTAACAGGATGCCTATAGTTACACAACTAATGTTATTACCTTTTTACTTCACTCTGCTTTAAAATAAAATAAATTAAAAAAAAAGGTAAATAAAAGTTTACTCGTCTAAATAAGCTTACAGTCTTAATGAGTTTTTGTTAGAAAATATATATGGCTGTTCCAGGCAATTTGAAATTCCATAGTGTGGAAGTACAAAGCTGCATTCTTTATCTTTGAATTATCATCTCTGCCTGTTAACCTAATACTTACAAAGAGATGGAAAAAATGTAAGCTTTTGGAATAGAGTAGTACGTTACTAGCAGCAAGATATATGTTGGTAATTAATTTGGTCTTGCTTTTCCTCCTGTAAACAGAGTAGAATACATTGCAAACATATTTGTAGTGCTTTGAAACTGCTGATGTTTACAAGCACATTTCCTCTACTTTTCCACCTTTGAGCTTTACAATAGTAATATTTCTTCCTTGAAATGCCGTATTTTTGTTACACAATAAGTCTGAGGCCCATTCAGAGCACTTACAGTCATATGCAGAATTCCATGGAGACAGTTACTGTTCTTTTTTTTTACTATACTCCACAAAGTAAAATTATTAATATGAGATGGACTTACAGATGCAATAAATAACAATTGTGATACGAAAAATGGTTTATCCACTGAATATAGATTTTGCGATTTTCTCCTAGAGATTTATTTTTATCACATGTGGTTTATAAATGAAATAGCTTTGTTTGACGCCAGAAAATGTTTTCTGCTAACTTTCATTTGAGAAAAATGTATAGTGAAGGTCAAATTCCAGACCTGAACTACTTCAAATTCGTATGTGCTTTTCTCAGAACTATTTTTAGAAGGTTCTGTTTTATTGAAATGTGAATCAGCAGTAAAAAGGGTAATATTGAATTAAATGCACAAGACTGATGTTTAAATATGTGGAGGTTGTGACACAAACTGACAAAAGACAGGAAATTTAAAGTTAAAGTTGTAACTCATGCTTAAAGTCATGTCATGGAAAAGCAGCATTAGAGATAGAGTGGCAGCCTTAGCTTTCAATTTCCTGGCTTTCATCAGATTATGTCACAATGTTAATTATCCTTAACATAACTTTTAGATTTAATTTCCTTGTCTGCTTTTCTGTAGCTTCTTGTTGTTGATGTTAAAAGGGAAAATAAACTTCATTACAGATAAAAATGTACATGGTACTTAGCAGAACAGCTCTTTTTGTTGTTTTTTTTGTTGTTGTTGTTGTTGTTGTTGTTTTTCTTTCCACACATCGGTTATCTCTCAAAGTCATAACAAAACTTGGAAGGCCTATCTTTAAATATCCCACTACTGTTAATTAATAATTGCTATCACTGAATGGTCTCAACTTATTAACTGAGGAAGTTCCACACGAATGTGCGCAAGAACTTCTTTATGGTGAGGGTGACGGAGCACTGGATCAGGCTGCCCAGGGGGGTTGTGGAGTCTCCTTCTCTGGAGATATTCAAGACCCACCTGGACGCCTACCTGTGCGACCTGGTGTAGGGAACCTGCTTTGGCAGGGGAGTTGGACTCGATGATCTCTGGAGGTCCCTTCCAACCCCTACAATTCTGTGATTCTGTGCATATTTGCAAGAGCCCTTTGCATTTGGAAAACAACAACAACAAAAGTCACTAGGACAACATTCGGCAATTCTCAGCCTATCACAATTATAAGGCCAGAATAGATAACCTGTGTATAACAAAACTATAATTTCCTGGGTGTTCTGACTTTGTAATCAGAAGCACATTCTACAAAATAGAATTTATCTATTGCAGATGATGCAGTCTCATTGCACATGGTTTAATAGTGAGGACAAATCCAGCCCTGCTATCCAGGCCGCAACCTTTGGTGAAGAGAGTGGGGATGCTGAGTGTTCAGAAGCTCTGTGAGAAAACTTCTGGGCGAAGGCTGCAATGTGAATATTCTGAGTTACATTACAATGAGTGTAACCTCTGCAATAGTATTTAATAGTGACTGATGTGAAATACTGCCAGGACTGGTGGGGTGGTTTATTTGTCTCTCCTTAAAGAACAGAGCTCTTGATAGCGAAGACACTTGGGATCCAGCCTCATTACCAGAAATGCCATTCTGAGGCAACCCAGAGATAGACTTTATAATGCATATCAAGGGAGTAGTGAAGGGATCTGTATCAGGTGTGGGACAAATTTGATGTTTTGCATGGATTATTCAACCACGAGTTAATCTAGCACATTTTAAGTGTTAGAATCTTGGAGCCTGCCCTGAGAAATAGAAATTAAAATAATCTTTTGCCATGGCAGCTGCTTCCCCTGGAAGTTCCTGGTCTCAATAAACACTTATTTCCAAAATTATTTCCTTGTGAGTTGGTATGTGGAGGAGGAAATACTTCCATGGTCTACTGACATCATTCTTCCTTCTCCACTTGTGTTTAACTCTTGGTTGGCTCTCATATTACAGTGGAAAACAGAACTATTAATTTCAGAGTTCTTTTTGTTACTAAAAAAGTATATGTATTTACTTATGTATTTATTTAATTTACCAGAACGTAAGGACATTTGTGTTAAGGACAGTTGCTTTTTACCTAAAGCAGGAGCCCCTAGGTAGAGGCCATAAACCTGATATCACTTGGTTCTCTCTTTAAGTACTGTATCAACCTTGGAGTTGAAGGTTTCTAACATTCCATCCTAGGAAACCTGGATGCAACACAGTGACTTTTCAAGAACTTATGCTCCAGTATGATTGGTGTGGTTGGTGTAAAGCCTTTAAAACCAAATTTGATCTGCAAATTTAAACAGGAATGGTTTAGGTATGTAAACAAATTTCAGAACAGCAAAAGCCAATAGTAGAAGTTCATCTTTCCATGCTTTTTAATTTTGTTACAACTAGATACAAATTTTCTGACAGCTTTTCTGTTCCAGTTCCTGGAATAGAGCTATATTTTTTATAGCTTACAATTGCTGAAATTGGAAGGAAAAAAAAATCAAACAACTATGAACATAAGTACTGTAGTAAATCACAAACAAGCACACAAAAATAGTAAAAGTATATTACTTTATTTGGTCCAAGCTGAAATTCTTCCTTTCAATACTGGCAAAAATCTGTAAAATAGACAGAACATGCAGAACTTAGAAACATCTGTATTCTATAAGAGATCAGGAGATTTAATTAGTCTATTCATTATTAAATAACTTTCAGTATAATTTTGAATGGCTAAAATGTTTGGGAATTTCAGAGAAGTTTTACCTATATTAAACAGAATATATTTTGCTTTCTCAATAATGCCAGTGCAATAGTTTTGATAATATACCCAGAGTAAGATTCCCACTGCTCTCAGTATTAGGTGTCAGAGTGATCACTGAATTCAAAGGAATTCTTTTTGCAAACTGTTCTGGCTCTCTTTCTTTCTCTCTTTCTTTCACTCTCTCTCTCTCTCACTATCTCTTTCTTTCTTTCTTTCTTTCTTTCTTTCTTTCTTTCTTTCTTTCTTTCTTTCTTTCTTTCTCTCTCTCTCTCTCTCTCTCTTCTCTTTCTTTCTCTCTCTCTTTCTCTCTTTTCCTCTCTCTCTTTCTCTCCCTCCCTCCCTCTCCCTCCCTCTCCCTCTCTCCCTCCCTCTCCCTCTCTCCTTCTCTCCTTCTCTCCTTCCCCCCCCATGTTTAATTTCTGCATATATTGATTTTATTTGATATTATATCTTTTTTGTTTTGCAGTGTTTTTTTTTTGTTTGTTTGTTTGTTTTCCCCAGATGCTGTAACTTAGATTAATTTCCCTGTGTCCCTAACATTTATAATTCCTCTTCCAAGTTAAACGTTCCCAGCAATCTAAAGGATTCATAAGAAGGGCATGTCTTTCATAGGGAATAAAAGTTTGACTATTAAGTTTATGTGAATGTATCTTTACATAAAAAATTAGGTTTTTCTTTTTCTTGTTTCTTTTTTTTTTTTTTTTTTTTTCCTTTTCTTTGCTTACAGTTGATAATAATAAAGATCTCTGATGACCTGTAAAGTACTGTTATGGAAATCTACTTTTTATTCACCACTACATACCAGTTTCTAGAGAGAGCCATTCATTGTAACGGTCATTTTATGCCCTATCTATCTCTTAATTGTCTGTTTTGCCATTAAAAATAATAATAATAATAATGAATTAGTCACCTAATATCTATGTGCTTAAACTTTAAACATTTCTCTGGAAATGTTTTTGAATATGATCTCAGCTGTTATAGGCTGTTTTTTTTTTTATGGTTTCTTGCTGTTGTGAGGATAGAGCCAAGGCTCAGAAGAGGAAGCTGTGCTGATAAACTGCTCTTTTTTATACCACCAGCCTTTCTGCTTATTAGATGTTCATTAAATATTACTGTATTCAGCAGGACTGTGAACTGCTGCAATAAAAGCTGCAGCTGTTTCTCCTGGTTTTTGGGGGTTTTTTTTAGTGTTTTTTTTTTTCCTTTTGCCTCCTGCAAAATAATTCCCAACTATGGCCAACAACAGTTTGCCTACCTAGGAAACGAGCATCAAAAGCCTCTTTTGTTCCATTGCGCCCCCCCCCCCCCCCCGGCCTCTTGCTGCCCCACAGGGAGCAGGCTTTACAGTGGGTTAGCAGCAGTGTCTACGAGGATTGCTGTAGGTCACAATCTCCCATTAGCACTTCTACACACGTACTCCCTGGGATTGCTCCAGAGCTGGCAGTGCCAGCTGCCCCAGCAGCCTTTTGGGCTCGTGTCTGCCCTTTTTCCACATGTGCTAGGGAGGGCCAAGAAGTCCCGAGGTGCTCGCAAGCTGCCCTGGTCTCTGTCTCTGGAATGAGAAAGAGGTAGCAGCGTTGTTCTGCATCTGGTGCTGACCCCACCAGCAGCTCAGTGTGATTTGGCACTGGTGAACTGTGAGGTCTGTTTGCAGATGTACTTCTGTTCAGCTGGGCCTGGCTTGCTGCAATCTAAATAAATGTGATGTAAACAAGCAAAAAGGCTAATTTCAGTGCTCAGGAGAAAATAACCAACAGTTGCTCTTCCTCGCTTGTAACGGTACCTGTTTTCTATTGGCAGCTGTAAAGCATAGCTTCCCTTTGAGCATCCCAGAATGGATATTAAGGTAACACTTTGCAAACTATCAGTTCCGTTTCACATATATATTTTTTCAAGATGATCAGCCTTTTTGTGCTGTGACATGAGAGGAGAAAGTTGATTTGAATGTGGAGAAAATGCAAATTGCCTAAGCAAACAAACCAAAACCAGGATTGCATTCTGTACATAGGAGATAAAAGTGACAAATTAATCTGTTTTCTTCTCGTGCATCCCTGACGTGACTCATAGGATATTTCTCATATTTCACCATCACTTCTTCCATCACAGTGTGTTCAGTGGATGCCTTAGACTAAAATCCAATGTCTACTTTCAGTAGACAAAATGTGTGCTGTGCTATATATGAAGGCACATTTCTGCTGTATTTGCACATGTATAATAAACTGGAGCAAAAAATTAATCACTTACTTAGTTAAAAAAGAAAGAAAAGTTTTCAACCTAATCAATCCCCTGTTTATATGCAATACTTCATTGAAAAAAGAGGGGATGAATAGCTGAGATGAAAAGGAGAACACAAGGAAATGCAAAAGGAGAATACAAGGAGCTCTCATTTCAAAAGCAGCTTTTGCTATGTAATAAAATCTTGGGATTGTATTTTCAGCACAGTTTTACCTGAATAAACTTGAGATGAGCCATAGTTTAACATAAAATGTTATCTCCCATTCTGGAACTTTTAAGGTCACTGTTTTAGCAACTAGAAAGCAGACATTGCTGCGAACTTCTTATGTAAAGTACAAGTTTTTAGTGGTTAAACTTCATTTACATATTTTAATAAATGTGCACATAAAAGCAACATGAGGCAGCATCAAGTGCGTTTCTGTTAGTATCTGAAATGCCATAATGACAAAGTAAGATTCTGGAAAATGCATATAGACTTCCAGTTTCAAGAAAGCAAGCTGTA
Source organism: Alectoris magna (assembly GCA_030625065.1). Classification (NCBI taxonomy): domain Eukaryota; kingdom Metazoa; phylum Chordata; class Aves; order Galliformes; family Phasianidae; genus Alectoris; species Alectoris magna. The sequence continues at coordinate 100,783,388 of CM060560.1, forward strand.
TCAGTGAAATACTTGTTAATTTTATATTGATTTTTGTACAATAAATAACTAACTGGAGAAGACCAGAGTACCATTTCCTACAGAGCTAACATGCTGGTCCTTGTACAAAGAGATGGTACTGACTATTGCAGATATTCTGTGTGTGTGTGGAGTTGGGATATGTGGACAGGTGATATGGTTGTCATCATTACTCTGTTTCCATTGAGATATCATCCTGTCTTCCATGGTGGAAGTTTCCCGAGACTCCTAGCTAAGTCTGCAGGACCTGAGCTGCAATATTAGTATGTTCATTTAAACATGAAGTTACTGCACATCTTCTGCACTGAAAGCTTCTTTTGATGATACAAAATAGTATTTTTCAAGATGAGCCTATTTGATGATATAATCAAATGGATATAATCAGTGGATAACTTACAGAAATGTCCATTACCAAGTGATAACCGATGACATGTTCCATTTTTGGTCTGGAGAGAAAGCAAATGAAAACAAGCTTTGATTGACCTAAAACAGGTGACCTGTGATAACTCGCCACTAAAAGATGGTGTCCTGGTTACTCAAGTTACTGTACTTAAGTACAGTGACTTACACCAGGCTGGGTTGGAAGGGACTTTAAAGATCATCTAGTTCCAACACTCCTGCCATGAGCAGGGCTGGCCTCCACCAGCTCAGACTGCCCAGGGCCCTATCCAACCCAGCCTTGAACACCTCCAGGGATGAGGCACCACAGCTTCTCTGGGCAGCTGTGACAGCACCTCACCACTCTTATAATGGATAATTTATTCCTAATACATAATCTAAACCTACCATCTTCTAGTAAAAAGCAATTACTTCTTGTTATGTCACTATACTCCCTGATAAATACTCCATCTCTGACTTTCTTCTAGGCCCTCTTTAGGTATACTTGAGGTCTCCCTGGATCCTTCTCTTTTCCAGGCTGAACAACTCCAACTCTCTCAGCATGTCTTCATATGAGAGGACCTTCATCCCTTTGAACATTCTTGTGTCATACTTCTGTACTGATTCCAACAGGTCCATGACCTTGTGCTGGGGGGTCTAAGCTGCATGTAGGTCTTCAGAAGAGGAGGAGAATCATCACCTTGCACCTTCTGGTCATGATTCTTTTGAAGCATCCCAGGATACGAGTTGCAAGAGTACATTGCTGGCTCACGTTGAGTTCAACCAACGTCCCGAGTCCCTTTCTTCAGGGCTGCATTCAAGACATTCTCTGTCCAGCGTGCATTCATGTTTTGGATTGCTCTGCCCCAGGTGTAGGATGTTGCACTTGGCCTTGTTGCACTTGAGCTTCAGGTTTGTAACTTCCCACCTCTGAAGCCTGACAAGGTACTTCTGGATAGTACCTTTTCCTTCTAGCGTGTCAAATGCATCACTCAGCTTGGTGTCAAAAGCAAATTTGCTGAGGGTGTCTCAGCAAATTTTGCCAACAACAAAGTTAAATAGTGCTAGTCTCAATACTCTTAATACTGACCCCTGAGGAACAGCACTCATCAGTGGCTTCCACATGGACATTGAGATGTTGACTTCAACTCTGAGTGAAAGCATCCAGCCAAAAACTGCATACTCCTAATTTAATTTCTTACACTGATATTGTTAATAAAAGTGTAAAGTTAAATGAGTATGTATTTACAGACCTATAAATGTATTACTCATTTCTTTCTCATTTTTTCTATCAGTAGAAAACGGTAAATATTTGCCTTAAGTAAAATTTTCTCTTAAATAAGAGATTCACAGTATGGAACTACTTTTCATTTAAGAGAAAAAAAAAAAGTTAAAATCAAAACCGAAGGACTTGGAAAAAAAAAGTCAGGTGATTGTTAAAGCATGTAGTTATGCTCCTCTTTTTCTTTTTTTCTTTTCTTCTTTTTTTTTTTTTTCCAGTTATTTTTTATCTTTGAAAGTTACCTCCAGTCACTACCATATTGTTCACTTTTCACAGGCACCAAAAGACACCCTGTTGTATAAGCTGCTAGAGGAAATTTGCTTTCTCACTCCTCTAAGAACAGTTGACAAGCAACATTTTCAAAATGAAAGGGAGGGCAGAGTAGTAAAACAATAAATGATGATACATTACCCTACCATGTAAAACTGGAAAGTTGGAAAGGATGTTAAATTCACAGTCTTGATGTAACAAAAGAGAACATGCTTTATAGAGAGAAATAATAATTTACTGTAAGTTTAATTAAAATTTTTACAGCTTGATAAAAAAAAGATTTTTGGTCCAGCTTCAATGATGCCAATGCCTGCAGCCAAATCATCCATGAAGAAAAACCTCTTTGATGATACAGTTTAAATTCTTATACAAATCCCTGCTAATTCCTCCCCCTTTTTCTCTGTTGCTCTGCTCACTCTTGCAGTAACCTGGGCCATAAGGCCAAAGCTTCAGCAGGATTGGGACATGGTGTTTTTGCAAGCTATCACCTTTTGCTGGGCACAGCATGTTGAATGAGGTAGGTTTTCCACCTCCTCTTGCAATGGCATTATTTACAGGTTTTTCTAGAACAGCCTGCACTGTCCCTGTTTGGTTCCAAGTTCTACATTATGCTAGATTTTTGGGTTTAGTTATTCCATTATTCCTAAAATTGATTTTACCTTTCATGATTGGTTGTCCTTTGTATTTGCAGCTCGGGACGCTGGCATCCTTTTGAGTCTGCCCTCTCTCACATCTCCTTGTCTTCCAGAGCCCTGGCCTTGTCTGCCAGAAGCAAAGGCCGTGGTGGCTGCGTCCCAGCTGCCAGGCACCCCGGGGTGAGCCTGTGCAAAACATTAATCTCTGTGCTGCCAGCTCAGTAGGAAGTCTGGGCCCTTTATTTCAAAGTGTAAAAAAATTGTATTTAGTGGCCTATTAGAAGCCTGCAAAATCTCCAGGCTTTGGATTAATAACTAAATGTTTTAGTGTTGACCGACAGGGCAGAGGTCAAATGACAAGGGCCTTCAGTGTACCTTTTGTAGAAGAGTTTCAATTTAGAGAAAAAGGGGAATGTTGTGGGTGGTTTTTTTTTTGTTTGTTTGTTTTTTTCTTCCTGATTTCTGATTGATACTCTCTCACTCTTTTGAAAGCTCCCATTTCATTTATGCATTGGGCACAAAAATGAGTCCAATATGAGATGCAGCAAAGCTTCATATTCACTGATTACAAACCGGGAAGATTGAGCCTGGTATCAGAGAAAAAGAGGGATTTCACTGTAGTCTTCAATTTAACTGAGCACTCCAGGATGCTCTTCAAATATTAGTTGTCCAGCTGTGGTGTGTGTCTGCCCTGACCTTCCCTGTGTTACACTCTGGAATCCCATATGATGGCACATAATGGAAAAGATATGGAACACGCTTATTTAACTGTCTTGTCTCCTTCTGATTTTTTGCACATTTGAAAATCTTAGTCTATTAAAAAACAAAATGAACAACAAAGCTATAAGAAGGAAGAAATTATAGATCAGTAAAATTGATAGTAAATAACAAAACAGCAACAAACAACAATAAAGCCGAAGCTCTCTCCTTTTCTCTACCTCAGTTAATTTTTTTTCTGTTGGTGTGAAGGTCTGATCTATTTCTAAGAAGCCAGCATCCATCTGTTTGAATAAACCTCGTGTGAAACAGAAACATCAGCCAGACTGGCTTAGTTTTTCATTCCACATTTTGGTTAACCAATGCATAATTTAGCAAAAACAGAAGTACAATTCATGTTTCTTTTTCCCCCCCTCACATTAATAATAATGTGTACAGTTTACATTGTGTTAGCAGTGAGCAGACTTGATATGTAATCTGGTAAATAGTTTTAGATACTACAGGGTGAATTCAAAATCTGTACTTCATTCAAAATTGTGGCTGTGTGAGCGTCACTATTCTGACTGCCTGACTATAATAATTTCCTAGTAAGCAAAGAACTTTTGAGAAGAAAAGAGCAGCAGCAACAATTCCAGGCTGAAATTGTTTCTAGTTGCTGCTTTGTTATGTCAGTATATAAATATGATTGTTGATGAGCATATCATGGCAACATTTGCTCATGAGACTCTTGCTAACCAAGTTCTGTATAACTGAGATGAGTACTTAAATAAGGGTATAATACCCAAGTATTCTCTCGTATGTAACTGTAGCTAGAATTAAAACACTGACTCATCTGATTCTCTAGTTGATGATCACATCTAGAAAATCCACCACAGCTTTTAGTTAGGGGAAGAATCACAGAATCGCAGAATAGTTGAGGTTGGAATGGACCTCTGGAGATCATCTAATTCAACCCTCCTCTTGAAGCAGGATCCCCATAGTATTCTTCACAAGAAAATGTCCGGGTGAGTTTGAATAACTTCAGAGCAGGAGACTCTACTACCTCTCTAGGCTTCCTGTTCCAGTGCTCTGTCATTCTCAAAGTAAAGTTTTTTTCTCCAGTTCAGATGGAATTTCCTGTGTTGCAGTTTGTCTGTTGCCTGCTGTTCTATTGCTGGGCACCACTGAGAAGGGTCTGGTGCCATCCTCTTGACACTTTCCCCACAGATCCTTATACAGGATTTGAGCCTTTTCTTCTCTAGGTTGAAAAGGCTTTTTTATCGTTTCCTTATATGAGAGATTCTCCAGTCCCTTAATCATTTGAGTAGCCCTTTGCTGGACTCCCTGCAGGTGTTCCATGTCTCTACTGTACTGGGAAGCCCAGAACTGGACACAATAGTCTAAATGTAGTCTAATGGCTTCACCAGGGGAAAGTATCACCTCCCTTGACCTGCTGGCCTTGTTCTTTTTAACACATCCCAGGATACCATTGGCCTTTATGGCCACAAGGGCACACTGCTGGCTCATGGCCAACCTGTTGTCCACCACGACACCCAGGTCCTTCTCCACATAGCCATTTTCCAGCAGGTCAACCCCTAACCTGTATTGGTGCATGCAGTTACTCCTCCAGAGGTGCAGGATCCTGCACTTATCTTTGTTGAATTTCAAGATGTTCCTCTGCCCATTTCTCCTGCTTGTATTCAGATTCACAGATAATGGATGTTACTGCTTACTGGAAATCCTGATACTGTTGGAAAAGCTGAAATGTTTTACATCCATAAGTTCCTGTACAATTTGAATACATTTTGAGAACAATGACAGAGATCTGATCAGAATACGTTACTTAATGTGAGAAACAGGCTTATGAACTGAACTGTGGCAGTCAGAAGGAGGAAGATGATGGCTTGAACAGGATAGATAAGGATAATAGTGTGCTTGCTGCTGAGGAGTCAGCAGGGCTGGTGTGTGCAAAAAGTTATAACATGATAACCATTAATTTTATGTCATAGATTTGCAGCAGTTATCAAAACAACTAATGAAACTAATGAAACTAAGGGCATTTTGTGCAGGTGTTTTCTAGGCATTTGCTGACATTCTTGGTCAAGGTGGTGCAATTGCTAAACTGCATAACTGGTGAAATCAAAGTGAAACTGGTGCTAACCTGATCTTGTAATATTTTGCATCAAAGCACATTTGGATGAGATAATTGAGATGCAAATTATTATTTTACCCCTCATTTTTGTTTGCTACAAGACCAAAATCTGAAACATTAGGAAACTTAGACATAAACATTTTTGTCATATGAAAACATTTTGACAAACACTGTCTTCCTTTTTTTTTTTTAATGTGCCTGTGTATTTATTTTTCTTATTGTTTTTGGGGAACACCTCATAGATTCCTGAAGTATTTCATTCAAGACAGCCTTTGAGCTGGGGAGACTGGTGTCACTTGCAGAACGCTGCTTGTTTCTCTGTCAGCGAGAATCAGTGCATGTATGAATGACCAAATGCCTACACCAGAGCAAATTTCTGCAACAGTAGATAATAGTCAAAGGCTTTCAGATGTCACATAGGAAAAAGATAATAGTACTAAATGAATCTTTGTAATTAATCTAGTCCTTCTACCTTGATCTCTCTCTCACTCTCAAGATAAATGGCTTTTTCTGTGACCGTTCTGGCACCATTACCTCTTCTCTTCACCCCTTAGGAGAGCTTTTACCTTTAATTTTGGTGTATCCTGCTGTGGCCATGCTATTACTTAGCTATGACAAGAGTTTTAAAATTACAAACATGTAGGGCTAGGGTTGCTGCATTTTACTTTAGCCTTTAAATGTGGCTTGTTGATGCTAATATACAGAACCCTTGCTGTGCTCTTTTTTCTTATTCTGACTTCCTTTTCTGTTATGTTTTGCATGTGGAGCCTGAGAGATTAATATTTCATCAGTTTTTCAGTGCAGTATGGCACAGGGATGTGTTGCATTTGGCTTTTCTGGAGCTCTGCTGCCACTGAATTGTGACTAATAGCTGAAGTTGGACCTCTAATGGTTTCATGGGATCACCATCAAACAGAAACAAACAACTGTTTGCCACATCATTAATCTATATGAAGTTAATTAAATACTTTCCCCTGCTCTAGAGGAAAGATAAATATGTTATCTTCTCTACAGTATGTCTGAAACTAGTGAGTACTAATCTGATCATAGATAGCACAGAGTTCTTAATTTAATGTTTAATATAAAAGTCAATATAAGATACCATAGCTTCAATAGTACAATATTTTGTTCCAAAAATGGAACTGTTACAAATTTTACAAAAAGAAACATTTGTTTGTATATTTTGACTAAGGAAATAATGAAATGACTTTTAAAACTACATCAAGTGTACAAATATCTACTTTGTACGTTTAAAAATATATTTTTTCATAAATTAAACTGAAACCAATACTTCATATTTATCACTAAATCATCTTGTATCTCTAATAAGAAATGAAAAGAAAAATATGTCATAGAAACTTTTTTTCTAAAATTAATGTGCGTTCTATTGATGCATGTATTGATGTGTGATTCTTAAAATCCTCTTTTCAAATACACAGTAAGTTGAAGATCATGTGCATGTTTGAGTTGATCGTACAAGTCAGTGATAGTGGTGATGGTGGATTGTAATCTGGAGAGAAAATAGAATATTAAGTTTCCATCAGAAAAAAATAGAATTTTAAAGAGTGGATAAAAAATCAGCTTAGCTAAATCTCCAAGCAACTCAAGCTGGAGAGTCCTTTGACTATATTTCTATTAAACAATCCATTTGAGCTAAAAATGGATAATCCACATAAGTACTCTTATCAGAAGCCCTCAGCTCTTTTTAGTGAACTCAGTAGGCTACAGTCCTGCTACCAAAAATTCAGTGACTGCATTAAGTATAAGAAAAGCAGTTAACATTGACTTAATAACATACATGTACAATTATCTAATTTTTGGAAGACACTTTGCTACTGTTGTGGTTCCTTTTTTGATTACTTTTGTCAATCTTTAGCTAAAGGATTGCTTAGCAGCAGGCTTGTACACAGGCTTAGCTGTGGAAGAGTGGAAGACAGACACTGATCTCATGTAAAGTACTGAGCGAAAAACTTGAAAGTGATGTATACTGTACATTAGTCTTTTAGAAAATGAAAGAAAATTGGAAAATTAAATACATAATGCTTCTCATCTCACAGCTATAAAGAAAATGAATACTAACATAGTGAACTATCTATCTTAAATGTTATTATTATTTTTTTTTAATAATTAATTTTCTCTTATCTATCAAAACAGGTTGGGAAACATTCTTTTGACTGTTATTCCACTGAAGACATTTTTATTATTATGAAGATTTCCTTCAGAAATTAACAAAAGCAAACGTATGCAGAAATTGCAATTGCTCTGTTTATTACTGGATTTGAATGCAACTAGAACTATACTCACAATGATCTGGATTTCCCTAGGGTTGTTTACTGCAGGACCATACCTTCATAAGAGCTTCTACTTTGTTCTCCCTCCTACATGTGACCACATGGCATGGTACTGGAAGAGAAACTCTATTCAGTGTTGCCAGCGCACATTTGTGTCATTATTTTCTTTACAGACTTGAAAACAGTGGGAAACTTTTTTAAAATGTGTATCTAGGAAAATCAGGTTAGTGCTTCACATCTTCAGCTAATGAATGTGCAAATTCCCAAATCTTTCACTATTCATAGTTGTGGTGAATGTCTTGAAAATGCAGCCTTAAAAATCCATAAACAAGAAAACCAAGAGAGATAACATGAATGTTTAGGGAGAAAGGAACAGCTCATTATTTCTGAATGGTTAGAAGCTGTATTGCTATGCATTATAATTTGGTGTCTTTGTTTCCATACTATCAGTAGCATATTAGCTGCCAAAAAAAGCATATGCTGAAGCAGAACAGTAACATAAACCAGCCTTCTTTAGCCCAGGGGAGTGCTCTAGTTGTCAGGCTGTTGGGTGTACAGCATTGTAGATGTCTTGGTCTGTCCCTCAGGAATCATCCCACCTTACTGCTGCAGTGACTTCAGCTTTAGTCTCGCATGCATTGCATTATAGCCCAGTAACAGGGCTATAGAGTCACGATGATGAAAAGTGATTTATTACAGGAAAAGAACAGCTCCAAAGAAGAAATCTCTAAATTGTTTTTGATGGAATAAATAAGACCCATTGGCTAGGAGATGCCTCCAAAAGGTACGTTAAAGTTGAACTCCTCTCTCTGAATTATATGCAGAGCAATAATTATTCTGGAAAGGAGTGAGTTTCCTATCTCCCTTTTCAAAAATACTGGATTGTTTCAGTTAAACAAAAGAATATATGAATTCTTAAAACTTTTTGTGGGGTAGGGGAAAAAAAATCTAAGTAGAGATGGCAAAAAAAATCTATTTCCTGGACCTGTTTCTTTTCTTTATTAAACTGAGGAAACATGGCCAGCTCATATTCCCTCATGTTGGTGAGGTTTGCTGTGAATAGGTTGATAAAGCGTTTCCCTGTGGAGTTCTGCATCAGATAACTCTACCTGCTAGCATGGATTTGAGCATACCAGAGGTGTGCCTCTAGGTGCTGGCAATATCATTTAGTGTAAAGGAATGCAATGCTGATGAAACACACTTAGGGACTGATATCCAAAGTCACAGTGATGGCAGTTGCAAGCTTCCTTTTGCTGTTTCAGCTGCACAGCTTTTCCTGGCACAGCCACAGAGAAAAAGTCCTTATTCAGGCGCCATTTCCATTCAATATTTGGCCTGCTGAGAGTGTCAATTAAAGTTGATTGCAGCGCAGTTTTATTTTGGGGAGCTCTGTGCAGGAAAAAGCCTTGAAATAACTAATATATTTTATTACAGCAAGAAAAATCTAATCTCATGTAATGTATTCTGCTATCACTTCGTTGTGCTTTGCCTGCAAGATGAATTTGCAGATCTGCCTCAGTCCTGACCTGGGCTCAATCAGAACCTTCAGTCTAAATGTGTGTAAAATTCCATATCTCATTACTGGTCTCCTGGGTTCACCCTAAACAAATACTGTGGATTAAAATGCAAGTTCATTAGGTTAAAGTGCTTAATTATCTTAAAACTCTTAGTGCTAGAATCAGATGTCAGGATTTGATTAGCACTGCAGGGAGGCTCTGTAAGAAGTAGAATGAAAATAGCCATTGTCCTAGTATAGCTAAAATGCTATAAATATGTAAATAAGGACATAAATATGGATTTAGATGCTTATGCAATATTTCTTAACTCTCAAATGAAATAATTAACATAAGCTATTTTGATGTATCCATGTCTTTGATCCTTAATTATATCAATGCTACATTATTTAATATTCCATGACAAGTTGTCATAATCACATTTCTTTCAGTCACATTTATTGCTTTCTGTAATTATTAAAGTGCCTTTTATTTGTGAAGTGTAGAAGAAAAATTAAAACATTTTCCTACTGAATTTAATACACAAATCCCAGAGTTCTGTGACTCCCATACAATTTGTGATGTAACGGTGAATTTTAACTTACAAAGATTAGTCTAAAATGATTAGTGAGCTAATCATCGTGAGGAAATGGAAATGCTGTGCGTTACCATGAAACCATACAATTGTGTTCAAGCAGCCACAAATTCTCACAGTCAGGTTCCTCACTGACTTTATTTCTTACCTGAGAAGAGTTTCTATACAGGAATGAGAGCACAAACTGATTTCCAAGAGACACATGCTGATGATTACTGCACTGTAAAGGTTTGTTTAACATGTACATATGGGGGGAAATTGAGCTTGATGATTTTATTGTAATGTTTGAAATTCAGTCCCTCAAGGGAAAGGAAAGGGCTGTGCAAACTACCAAAATCCCCATTAAGTTCTGTTATCCTCTTCACAATATTGAAAAAGATGAAAATTCTAACTACTTACTAACAGCAAGCAGCGGATGATATTAAAAATAATCATTATATTACTCTTGAACTTGCATGTCCATGAAATTATTTTTCTTGTTTACTGTTGGCTCCATGAGGCATTTGAACAAACCAATAGTTATTTTGTGCTAAGACTCCTTAAAAAAAAAAAATTATATATATATATATATATATATATACACACACATTTTTTCCCCACATAAGAATGTTCTTCTTAAGATATGGGAATCTTCTTTTAAGAGCTTGAAATATCATTTATTGTAACCAATAGCCCAAGCTGAAGCCTGCCCTACAGCTACGTACTGAAAGGTTCCTGACGGATGCATTTCAAATGTGTAAAAATTTGTGGCTTACCAGGGCTGAGGAAACAGGAACTAACATGCCTTTAGTAGTGGCAGTGGCTATTGCAAACTTCAGTTTGTGCCAGGCAGTGCTGTATAAGAATTTGATGTATTGAGGATGCAGCATCTCAGATCCTCCCTTTGGATTCCCAGTGTATCACACAATATCCACAATGTGTCTATGTGTCTGCATCTCTGAAGCTGAGGTATTTAATCTGCTGCTTGCTGCAGGGTTTCAAGTCCTGTTACCAGTGTGAGGCTCAGGGCACAGCCCTCCAGTCCCTGTTGTGACAGCTTTGTGGTAAGAACATCACTTGCATGTCTCTCTACTGACGCTGTAATCATATCTTTTTTTTTTTTTTTTTTTTTTTTTTTGTGTGTGTGTGTGTGTGTGGCCTCAAAATGACCCTGTAAAGAACTAGAGCAAAATCCTGCCCTTAAGAAGGAAATGGGAACAGAATGTCAGCTAAGTGATGCAAGTATTAGGCCAGGTGGTCCACAAGGCAGGATTCAGAAGGCAGAGCTGAGGCTGATCCTGATCCTACTCCCTTATACCTGGCACCTGCATCCACACACATGCTCCTCCTGAAAAAGAACAGCATTCTCAGCTGAGCAGAGGTTGTGGCAGCAGTTATTTAATCCTTTGGGTAGTAATGATCCTGTGCAGAAATTATTTCTGGTAGGAATCTGGTAGGAATCTCCTTTTGCCTTTCCTAATGATGTTGACTTTATCATTAGGGAAAAAAAAAAAAAAAAGAAAAAAAAAAAGAAAAAAAACACCCAAACCCAACAAAACATTTTCTCTCAGAACCTGCTTTTGGAAAACAAAAAAAATCTAACTGAAGGCAAGCAATGCCAGTTAGATTCTATTGCCAGCACCTTATTGTTAGTGCTTCCTAATAATCAGACTAAAAGAACATTTGAAAGATTTTAAAAGATAACTTTGAAGATGTGAAGTGATAACCTGTGCTGATCTTTTCTCACTTATTCACAACGTTTTAATTGCTTCTAACTTTCAGGCTTCAGTTTCCCCTTTGAAATATAGTATCCTCAGTTCCATCTTGCACTGATGCCTGCCTGAGTTTTCAATCACTGACCCTGATGCATGGTCATATGGTACAGCCACACCACTGCCAATATGTTAACCTTTGGGTTTCTGTGGAAGCTTAATTTTACCCTCCTCCTCTTGCAGGGGGAAGGACAAAACAGAGAAGTACAAGCAGTGAGATGGTTAACTGGCTCCAAGACAGATGTTCATGTTGCTCTAATTTTGACAAAAGTGCATTGGCTTCCTGTGAAGCAAAGGATTGATTTTTAAACATAGTATTTGCAGACCAAGCACTATGTGGCTCAAGTCCAGCTCTCTTGAAAGACTTATTAACAGTACCTCACATTCTCTTTGTTCTTTTGAAAGTCATCGGTGGCTTCAGACACCCACTGTAGCTTCCTGTGGTTCAAATACTAGCGTTCTTTTAATGGTTACTCCTCTTATCTACTGAATGTTTACACTTTAGTTTTGGAAAATGTTCTTCAATGGTTAATTTTTAAAAAGCCAACAGGATTTTTCCATAAACAAGATTTTTTTCAATAACTTCTTGGATTTTGATTTTCTAATTACGCAATCATTATATTTAGACTTCCAGCCATAAAGCAAACTTTTAAAAATATTTTCCTGGTGATTTTTTAAAAGTAATTATGAATAATTAATAATTTTATATTGCTATTTTAATTTTAATTAGAATCATAGAATGGCTTAGGTTTGAAGGTACCTTAAAGATCATTGAGTTCCAACCTCTCTGCTTTATACAATTAATATTTTCTGTATATATTTTATGCAATTTTATAGAATTGTCAGGCATCAGTATTTCCCAGACTGCTCTAACACGTGCTGTAGCTTGAGGCCTTGTCTGTGGAATGATTTGAATTCTGTTATTAATCCTCACTGACCTGGGAAGGCTGATCACCAACAGGAGAGCTATAGGAGTCGGCATAGTAAAGCAGTGCTGCTCTGCTCTTCTGCCCTTGTAAGAAATCCGTGTGGCTTAGCAGCAAGGAAGCCTGGGAGATGGACATAAACAAGCTGAGGGTGAAGATAACAATCTCACAGCAAAGCTGAACGATGACTGAAAGGTAATGTCTAAGTTTGTAATTTAACAATAAAGGAAAAAATTCAGGTACAGGTTTTTATGGGATACTGCAGGCCACTGCAAAGAGAGCCTTGGACTTTCTTTCCAGTGCAGGGAATATTGGATGCTTTCTGCAGTCACAGATCAAATCAGGCAGCACACCTGAGGCAGTAGGCATGAACCTTCAAAAAATTGGTCTAGAGGTAACTCTTAAAGCAGCTTTGGTTTAAGGAGGACTTTGAATGCTATACAAGTATGTGTGTCTATTTATATGCACATATGTGTACATACAGATATGTAGAAGAGTGTAGAACTCTATATTTATTTTTCCTATGAATATTACCCTGTGTTTTCTTTCAACCTCTCAATAGTTTTTGAGTAAACTTTATGATAGTAATATTACAGATGTGAGAGAGGAGATGTAAGGCTTGCAATAAGAAATTTCTTTACATTTATATATTTAGTTTTAAATCTATTGTTTATCTATGTACATATTTACAATTGTATTTGTTAAGTAAAACATTCTCTTCTTTCTTTAATATTGTGTGTGCTAAATCAAATTGTCATCAATTTCAACACTGTAAACGGAGATAAGTCCATTTATTTTTCTATTTCCATTTGCGCAAAATACATATTGTTGCAATAATATTTCAGTTAATAATTTATAAAGCTAAACCTGTAATTAAGTAAATAGACATTTTAAGGTGTGTTTGGTCTCCATTAAAAATGGAGGCAGAACTAACATCAAAACAAAATGTTCAGCTATCATTACTCCCTGACTTTTTTATTTTGCATAAAAGCATTCTCAGAGTTTGCTAACTTTCCAACTGCCTTCAGTTCTCATTCACTCCCATTTACGAAGTTTCTTGTGTAACAGTTGCAGCATTTTCAGCAAATTTACTGTGGCCCACAAGCACTGAGAATTGGTCTCAGAGAAGGGTTCGTCTACAGGAAAACAAACGAAGTGCTACATTGACACTGTCTTTCAAGGCCAGTGTTACTAGGTAGTATCTTATTAAATTATCCTCCAAAGCACAACAAAAAAGTTAACTGCTTGGTCTACATTAAAAAAAAAAAAAAAAAAAAAAAAAAAAAAAGTTATTTAGAGGAGTGACAGTAACATTTTCAAGTAATTTGCCATATTTTTCTTGGCAGTTTTTTTTCTAGGATATATACAACTTCACATTATTTTAATGTTATCTATTTTCTTTTTTCTTTCCTTTGATTCCGATACACAGAACCATAGAATATGAAGCAGAAGTGACTTTAAAGCTGAAAACTGTTGTGCTGCCAGTCCTTATCCAAGACTCCAGTGGTGGTTTCAGAAATAAAGCAATTCTCAGGGTGATTTCTTCTACTTTTTTCTTCCCTTCCATTTTTAAGAATATCTCAGAAAGTAAATTTTCTTCTCTATAACCAGTGAAATTGATCCTATTTTTATCGTGATTTATATCTTCTAATTCCCCACAGCAGACTCAATCTGCAGCGTGTTGTATTTGACACACTTGAGTCAAGGCTTAGATTCAAACTTTTGTCCTTGTTTAAAAAGGCAGAAAAACATGCTGGTACAAATTGACTGAACCTTATTACCTGGATAAAAATGTCACTCCTTTAAAACTTGGAAACATCAGTGTGCAAAATACCACTGCAATGGGCAGTAACAGGACAGAATGTACCTATGTTTTCCAGCTTTCCTATCAGTTTTATTGCTCTTCATCTCTTAAGGAATTTCAAAATAGAGCATAAGATTCAGATTATTTATTCAAAATGCCGAGAGAATGGCCTTTGAAGACAGGGCTGACTATATTTAATTTTATTATTTTAGTAAATGCATAAGGGCTTGAAAATAAACAGTAGGAGAATCATAGAGAAATGCCACAGGTATTTTACAAATCCCTGCTCATCCCTGCTACCTCTACATTTACATTAAAATTGGAATGGAAAAAGGAAATATCAGATACAGTTCAGACCAGAGCCTAACCATTCTTCTCTCAGGGAAAACTGCAAAGGTTTCCTTTAAAAGTATAATGGGATATCACATAGGAGTTGGAAAAGACCTCTGGAGATCATGATGTCCAATGTCCTGCAAAAGCATTTGCCTACAGCAGGAAAGTGTCCAGGACGCTTTTAGGTAACTCCAGAGGACTCCACAAACTCTCTGGGCAGCCTGTTCCTGTCATTCTCAAAGTAAAGAAGTTACTCCTCATATTCAATTGGGACTTTCTGTTTTGCAGTTTTTGCCCATTGTCACTTGTCCTGTTGCTGGTCACCACTGAAAAGAGCCTGGCCCCATCCATTTGATTTTCGCGGTTTAGATATTTATAAACATTTATCAGATCCCCCCTCAGTCTTCTTCCCAGGCTGAACAGTCCCAGGTGTCTCAGCCTTTCCTTGTACGGAAAATGTTCCAGACCCCTTATGATCTTTGTTGCCCTTCTCTGGACTCATTCTAAGAGATCCCTGTCTTTCCTGAACTGGGGAACCCAGAACTGGACACATGACTCCAGATGTGGCCTCCCCAGAGCAGAGTAGAGGGGAAGGATCACCTTCCTCAGCCTGCTGGCCACATTCTTTTTAATGCACTCCAGGATACCATTGGCCTTTGCACTGTGGGCTATAGAGGCTCTCCAAAGAGCATGATGTTGGGGAGACATGGATAAAGCACATTTAAGAATATATGTTCTGAGTAAAGGATAAAGAAGGCAAAATAGATTTTCACTCACAAAGAATAAAGCATGAGCTTTGGCTAGGGAGATATTTCTGCAGGGTATAAAGAGGCTACAGCTCTGCCAGAAATTATTGCCTGCAGAAAATCTCACTTTGTAATTTCTCAAAGTAGAAGAACGTTTTTTGCCCTGAAGCTTGTTTTCTTTCATGAAGAAGAGACTGTTTCATGAAGCACAGATCATTTTTGTAAGTGAAGGCTTGTTAAGTGTAAAATGTCCCCTATCACTTACATCCCAGGGCTAGAGAAAATTAAAGATTCAGACATCTAGTGGCTAAGTGCTACAACATCTACCTTTTAAGTGTTTGGCCTCAACAGTACCTGAACTTAAGGATAAAGTATCTAAGCAGAGTAGTCCAGACACATTTATGGCAGGCATGTCTATGGGCACCAAGAACAGATGACACCTTAAGGAACTGCTCAGTGCTGCACATGGGATCCTAGAGACGGTAATGTTTGGTCAGAGATATTTTTAGTGACCAAACCTGTTATTTTCTCATATGGACTAGCTCTGTCATCCATAAAATCTGAGAAAGGCCCTGAAAAATAATATTCTTAGTATACATTACACTTTCACCAGCCAAGATTGATCCCAGCTCTCTTCATCTGATATCCACAGCACATAAAATATTTTCTTTCAAATGAGACCACTGCTAATATATATGGTGGGAGTGATTATAAACATACATATTTGGTACATGTAAAGTATATAATCTTGTCTAATTCAGTAGATGTTACAACATTTTCTCAGGAAGTGAAAAGCTCTATTTATCTTGGAGATTCCCTAACCTGCTTCTAGTTCCTAAATTATTTCAGCAACAGGTGACATGGGAGGCTGGCGGAATGGGGGCATTCACCATCCCCTCATCTCTAATGTCAGGAACAGATCGGTCAACCAGAACACAATTTTTAGCAAGTCCTCAGCGTAATTAGGAGGAAGGATTCTTGGATGCCCATGACTGAGAAACATCTGCTTTGCACTTATATTCAGAGTGTAATGAGACACTTGAACTGGCTGCCCAGAGGAGCTGTGGATGCCCCATCCCTGGAGGCATTCAAGGCTGGGTTGGATGGGGCCCTGAATTTATCGCATGAATATTGCAGTGTATTTTACTGAGCTCAAGATTATTAACTTTGTCCATGGGACAGCAGTTCCAAATGTAATTCTTTTAGAAGAGAGTTCTTGTAATGTTGCATCTCTCACGTAAAAGCATAAAGGTTGGAAGATGAACAGATGTTCCAAAACTGACTCAAGACTATAAGATAATAAAATACACACAAATGGCCCATCAAATTTCTTGGTTATCTACTAAAGAAGGAGCATTTGGAACGTAGAGTACACAAATAATAACAAATAAGGAGGTAAGGCAAACACAATATGTTGCTTACTTTTGGAACACTAATTTTAATTTCTCTCTCTTGAGAACTGAATAGATTGGAAGTTACACATAAGCATAGGAATTTGTATGATCGGTATAAAATGGTGAAAGGTAGGATAAGCATATGAGCATTCACCTAAAAAGGGAAGCTTCACAAAAACAAGGAAGATTCAGCAAAATAGGATAGTACTGGTTCACAGGAAGAAAAACCTGTACACAGAATGAGGTGTGTGCTCCATAAAACAATTTCAAGAGGAGAGAAGATGAGCATAGAGGAAGAAAAGACTTTGCAGACTGGGTGCGAAATTCAGGGGTTAGTGCAAAAACCTTCTGAGGTCATTGGGATTGTTTTGCTCTGCTTTTTGAGACCTTCATCAAAGATCTCTATCTCTGAATTGAAGTCACTGGCAGCAAGGGAAGGTTGTTACTCCTGATAGCACTGACATTATGGGAGATGTACAGAATGAGCTATTTCAAGCATAAATAGGGTATTCTTATACTTCCATATAGAAGACTGAAGAGATATCTGTTCCAACTCTGCGTGCAATTCTTGTGGCCTGTATTCAGGAAGATTAAGTGAAAGTGTAACAGAATGTTTGAGGAAGTAGGAGCCTTGCTTATAGACTCAGTGAAAAGCCCTGGCAAAATAAAAGCTGTGCTTAAATGTATAAAAGGCAAGCACAGAGAAAGGAGAATTTCTTCTCAGCAAAAGGATAATGCTTGTCAAAGGACAAATGGAGATAACCTCGTTGTATACAATTTTATGCTGGAAATTAAAAGCAACTTTTGAACTCTCTGCTTTGAGATAGAAGAAAATCAGTGCTGGGAATTTAACTGGCTGCCATATGAATCCTGTTGTAGGACTGCAGAAGGGAATGTTTGATGTACTCGCCTAAAGCAGGAGAAGGTCTCTTTCCACCTGTTTTCCATTTCCTTGAGAGACTGAACTCGCAGCAGAGTATTTCAGCTACATGCAGTGGAAATCAGTTTCATTTTTTAGAAAAAAAGAACCTTTGTGTTTGCCTTCCCCAAAGTTGAAATATACACATTTATATCTGTGTAGCCTTTAACAACTTTAACATGTGAGTAGATCAATAAGTCAAACAGTTTTAGTGGAACAAATAAACATATATTCTCAGTATATATTGCTAGCACTTTCTATCTTTTTATACAAATTTTTGAAATCTGCAGTGACTGTTTAAAATTTTAAGTTTATTTTCAGTAGCATATATATGCTTTAAAATAACCTTTCATTCAAATGTAAACTTGGAGTGGATCTTATACTTAAACACTGTTACTAGAGACACTTGAGATCATTTGGGGTTTTCTAAATAATTACATATAGTCTAAATACTCTCTTCATTTCATCCTGCTTATATGTTAATTGAAGAACGTAGCTACTAACATAATACTGTCTTGTCCAGAGTTGTTAATTCTACACAGTATATTTGTGATTTCACTGGTGTGTTGATTACAATGGTTATGAATTAATTTATGATTTGCAATGAATTTTATTCATAGGGAATTGTGATGACAGCTACATTACTGCCGCACTGAATTTCTATAAGTTTTTTCTTTCAACATTCAATAATGCTATCTCATTCTTTAAAAACCAAATACTATTTTTCAATTATAAGCATTAGAATAATAGATATAGGAGGAAAATAATATTGCTATTACATATTTGGGTTTACAAGAAGGTCATACCTTTGTTATCACTGTATTCTCTTTGGGAAATTGAGAGAGGCTGTATTATTTGTAAGGTAATTAACATTACAAAGAGATTTATGCACTTTTAGTCTAATTTTTCTTCTGCTTAAAAAAAAATAAAATAAATTATATATATATATTTTTTTTACCTAACAATGTGGAAAATAACTTGTCACTTGTGCTTAATGTTTTAGCTCCTTCTATTATACGTATTTTTGTTTTCATAACAAGCGTGGAACAGAACAAAAATTCAGCAATAATCAATTCAAGTTTTTGAATATTTAGACTGGAGGACAAATAAATACAGTTTTCTGAAAAATGTATAAAAATCACTGTCAATACTTTGTTTTTACAAGTCTTAAAACAACAGTGGAAAAAGAAAATTATTTTCTCCCCGCGACAGCCTTAACGGACTTTTCCAGGTGTTGCTTTTCTTTCACAGCTTTATGCCTTTGTTTGCCCTGCATTTTTATTCTGTATTTACATGGCCTCTGTTGTTAGAGCGATGAAGTTAACAAGCACCTGACAGCTGTACAGCAGGTACTCCAACCCCCTTCAGTGCCCAGCAGATATTGTTTAGTGCACATCCATCAAACTGGCACCTGAAGAAGCCTAGGAAGGATGCTGAGTCTTAATGAAACTTTGACAACAGTGGAAGAGCCTTCAGAGATTTGTCCCCGAGTGTAACATGGGAAAAGGTAGCAGATTGGTTCCCCCTCTAATTTATCATTTGTCAGAGCTTCAGGTATATATATATATAGTTTAATCGTGACTTTTTCATTGTCTGATATTCTGGACTTAATTTCCATACTGTGTCATGTCAAAACAAAAATAAATCATTATATGGAAGCAGAAATATCTTTCTGTAAGAATGATGTAAGAAAGTAAGCTTTTTTTTCAGGCATGTATAGCTATTTATTTTTTGTTTTCTGAGCAGTCTGGATTAAATAACGCTGTACGAATTGCTGATTGTTCATTTAGTTCTTGCTACAATTTAAAATAAATGTTTATAAATTTGTACAGCATATAATTTCAGACTTCTTTCTTCAAAAATGTCTTCTCAGGACATAGTATTTTGTTGAAATACGTATATAAATGGTAAATCTTCTGACAGACTGAAAAATTCTCCATTCTGGCCAAAAGAAAATGAGAATCTCAGCAAATTAAAAGCCAGCTGTCTGTAACATTCTTTCCCCCCTTCAAAACACACACAATTTATAAAAGAAAATCTTAAGGATCTTCTCATTATCACAGTATTTTCCAAAGATTGAGAGTAGTTCACTGTAACAAAGAAAGAAACTAAAGTTTAAGAATGCTTTAAAAATAGTTTAGCCTTTTTATTTACTTATGCAAAATTTATCTATGCTTTTTGATCCTCATTGAGTAATATCTAAGGCCCAAAATTAAGAAAAAAACAAACCAACAAAATAACAACAAAAAAAGAGGACCTCATATTTCTTCTTTACACATAAAAGTAAACAAATAGCATTTCAGAAGTGCTGTTCTTGCTGTCAATTCCTGTATCTTTTGAATATCTCATAAGCTGGTCAGGTGCCCATCAGGTACCTAATATCTGAACATGGCTCTAGCATTTTAATATCATGCTTTATTATTTATTTATTTTAAATGATGGAGTACCTGTGAGGGAATTAAAGGACATAGGCAATGATCATATAAATTTTGGATGATTCTTTTCCAGAAATAAAAAGCATGGCTAAATTTCACAATCTCTTCTTATCCTGTTCTCTAATGTCTGTGAACGTTGAAATAAAAGGATCCTGTGAGATACAATACTGTTTTGTTATTGACATTAAGAAAAAGTAAATACATCTGTGTCTTTTGCCTTCAAAGTATGTGACATTTACCTGTTTCAATAAGTCAGCGTGTGCTAAATTCCTTTCAAATCTTGGCATTTCCTCCTCTGCTTTTCTTCTCAATGCTTCCTTTTCCAAAACAATTTCTGTTAGGGATTTTCTCCTTGTTATTCTCATCTCTACTTTCCCTATTCCTGTTCACTTTTGTGCATTACTACTCATTTTTCTGTTTCCCATTCTGGCCTGTTTTTTCTGCCTTTTCTTTTGCTGCTATGTTTCTCATCCTCAGTTCCCTCTTCATTTCCTGCCTATATTTCCTTTCATTTCCCCAGCCTTTTAATTTCTTTAGTTTCTCATTATTTTTAATTACTCTCTTTTTTCAACACCTTTGTTAAAGAAAACAAATGTCATCTGTTACACTTTCTATATTCTGGGTACTTTTTCATTTTCTGTATGGAATTTCAGTAAAGGTTTTCTTTTGTTTCCCCTTTGTACTCTGCTTTCAAATCAGTCACTGAAAACACTGCACATATCATGAGCAGCAATTTCAGAGGCAATGTCATCATAATTTTAGGAGGTAATCCCAGCACGTCCGTTCCTTATGCATGGTTATGTGTGTCTCCATTGAAGATATACACATGATTATATGGCTCTGTGGTGCTGTTCCATTACTATGGTAACACAGAACATCTACCATTTCTACATGATGGGGAATCTGGGAAGTGGCCCCTTTTATCTGCTCAAAGTACCTATAATACATACGTATGTGTACCTAGAATGATTTGAAGAAATGTAATTGTAATGACTCCACCATTTAGTCCATAAAAGATGAGGAATTTGAACAGCATCTGTCTGTGTAATCTATTTGTCTATCTATCAATCTTTCCATCTATCTATCTGTTAACAACCTAACCTTAATATGTTCAAAGAATAGAATAAACACATTATATCTGCTTTTTTAATCTAATTTGAATTATAAATATGTTCTCAGAAAAGTTCTTGGATGACAGCACTTATATTCTGTGCTTACCTGTGAAATCTTTTCTAATGCTTGACTGACTGATAATGGAAGACTTCTCCCTGGAAAGTAGACTCTGATTTTATAAATAATGCCAGAATTATAATTACAGTCAGTGTTCCATAGTTAAAGCCAGATTTTAAAACATTTAAAAAATTCATCCATGAATACTGACAAATATATCTGAGTACCACACAGAGGAGAGGGAGGGCTGTGGGCTGTCTGAGATAGGACAAAAGTCTTTCATTGATGCCAGGAATTATTAAAACAATAACTATTACAAATTGTTGAGGCTGAATGCAACTTTCTGCAAAAGTAGTGGAAAAGAAAATCACTAATGCACTGGCTAGCTACTGGCTAACTAAGTAGTAATAGGTAAGATTTTGTGGGAAAAGTTAGGGCTTGTAGCAACATTAAAATTTTGCCCAAGTTACATGGTGAAAAGAAGGATTCTTAGTCTCTTAGGAAACTAGTCTCCCTTGAAGAACATAGGAATAGAATAGGAGCAAGCTTACGTGACAATTTTTTTCCTATTCTGTATATGTTGATTAATATATTTTTACTAGGAAAATGCTTGACTGTGTATCACATAATTATATGCATGCTATTTTGTTCTGCTGGACCGAAACCCATCAGGCTAACAGTTTATTTTGGTTCTTACTGTTCATTTTTTTTTCTTAACATGTACTATGACATCAAAATGTTTAAGAAACGGTGGAATCTCAAATAAGATTTAGGGCTTTAGGAAGAATGTAGGTAGATCACTGCCAAGTGCAGGGCTGAAGAGGCTTACAGGGAGGGGAGAGGTCCTCACTGCCTCTCTCCCTTTCTCCTTTAGTGATAGTCTATGTGGTATGAAAGACATTCTGATGATAAGTGGCATAGGGCAGCCCAGGGGACTGGTATCTCCTGGGAAGTACCAAAGTCTAATGGCTGTCTTTGGTCCAATTTGCATTTCTCTCTCCACAAAACCCTAAAAAACAAACAAACAAATATTCTGTTTACTTCTGTTTCTAGTTGCAGAATTGTTAGACTTGGTTATTACAATACATTGCTGTCTTTGATACTGAAGTCACATACATCTTTGGTTAAAATCTTTGGGGTGCAAGCATGTGAAGTGCTCTAATTCACTAAGGGATACCTTTCAGAGAATAGCCATCTTCGGAGGAGCTGTGACATTTCTGGAACTTGGTTGGCATCAGCAGGCACCAGATTGCTCAGACTGGGTCAATTCTTAATTTTCTCTAGCAATACCAATCATTAAAAATCAAACATTTGTTTCAGTTTTGAATATATTGTAAATAGATGTGAAGCAGTTATAATATCTTTGGTTATTTTTTTCCTTTCACATCCATCATCTTTAAGATCATTAGAAATATTTTAACTGATGATTTGGATTTAATACCAGGGACTTCACCTCTCTAAGACTGAATGATATGAATTACATAGCCATCTTTCTCTGAGCTAGGAAAGGACTTGAGAAAAATAATCTAAACTGTAGGCCCAAAGGCAAATAATTTAACTTTTCGTCCAATAATCTTCCAAGATCTTAGAACTTAGAGGTACTCTGCAGTGCAATGCCTGAAGCTTCTCACAATAAATAGCTGTCTTCCGGCTCAGAAGATGTATTTTTATTTGGCCTTCTCCCTGTCTGGGCTAGCTGCTTCCATACATAAAAACCATCAGCCAGTTCAGGAGGGCTATTAGGGAAAAAAAAAAGATCCTGTGTTTGTAAAGCAGATATTAGTAAAAACGGATACTCAATTTGCAGCTGTTATTATCCCCAATATTTATTTGCGTACCAAAACAAAGAAACAAGGAAACAGAACAAAGTATTTTGTAGGTGAACTAGACAGAAAACTGGAGAAGAAAGAACCAATGATCTCTCTTCATTTTAATTGCTCTTGTTACTACCATACTTGCTGCTATCATTCTGTAATTTGCAAGGGTTTTTAAAATGTAGACAGTCCTAGGAAAACCTTCCTTTTACCTTACAGAGTAGTACTGATATTAAATTTGAGAGACCAGTATTTCCATGTAGCATAGTAGAATAAACAGAATCTCCCCATTTTATCTTTTCTTTTTTAACTCTCCCTTCCCCCCCGCCCTTAAAAAAAAAATATCGAGAAATTAAATGGGATTTGAACTTTATTATTTTTACAGAAGTTGATAATGTCTCTCTTATCTTTCTCTTCCGCACAGTCTCATATCTTTTTATTTTTATTATTCTTATTATTGTTTTTGTTGTTAAACTACTCTTGTGTTTTTTATTTCATAGACACTTTTCCCTCCTATACTTTCTTTATGATTTTACATCTGCCTGCTTCAATCTCCTCAAATTATAAGTTTTTGGTCAGATAATGTTCTTGACAAGACAGAAAAAAAGGTTTTGTTCTCTTTCCGTTAGTGAAATATTTTGGAAAATAATGGATCAATTCAAGAACAGAGTGGATCTGACCACGATGTAATGTAAATCTAACTGGCCAGTATTTCAAACCAAGTAAGTGACTCTGCTATATCTTTCCAGATGTCTTACTCACAGTGCAGTTCTTCTAAAATTAACAGGTTCTTGTAAGTCAAAGCCGATGCCTGAAGCTTCTCACAAGCTTCTCACATGGAAAGCTTCTCAAATGGAGAAGTCAAATAATTCAGTACCACAGTACTCAAGAGAGCCTGTTCAATATTCACAGAGACATAAAATAAAGCAATGGTAATGAAAGTGGACGTATGTATGGGACTTTTGATGCCACGGTTAAAGAATAACTGGCATTTACTGGCTTCTGTAGTATTCAGTCAGGTTAGTATAGAGGAACTACTGAAACTGTATTGATTTGTGAAGAAGCTTTACCAGAGCAATTAATGTGTTAATCACCACATTCAAATTCCCTGTGAATTAGTTTTACTGGCATTCTGCATATTGCAGAATAAGTTCTTTTTTGTGCACTGGAGCTCAAATATTTCAGCTCAAATAGCAGTGCATGCAGATGGCTGGAGTAGAACAGTATTTCCTCTTAAGATGAACCAAAACCAAACAAGTATGTAGCTTCATGAAATACTTGTGCATGTCCTACAACATTCCTGTGCTACCTGGACCAGTCTGTCATCCTGTCTGTCATTAGCATTAATTTAAACAGGAAAATGGTGATTCTACCCATACCCGCTAGTCAAAGGAAAGGAATTAATCTGAACATGTGTTATGATCTTAATCAAAGCAAGTGCCTGTGAGATGTATGCCACATGGCCAAAATTTCAAAAATTATAGATGCCTTACCTGATCCATCAGAGCTTCAGGGAAAACTTGCATAATTCTCTTGTCCAGTGATGTGAGAAACTGGTATTTTTCTATGTAGCACCATGTCCCCGTGTATGTGACTTCATATGCCCCAACAAACAGGGCCTAAGCTCTTGCTGAGATAAACTCAGTGAAGTCACTGGAATTTCATCATGTTACTTGCTAACCTGCTGTTTTCTCCAGTACATTTTATGATTTAACAACAAATATAACATTAGAGAGAAAAACATAAGAGATAAACAGTTTCTAGCTAAATGGTAGCAATCATACTCTTAATTTATATGTAAGTATGAGGTCATTCATTACACAGACCAACATACCAGACTTGGTCTTTTAGAAATCAAGAGGGACTTTGCTAAGAAATCTGAGGGGATAAGTGTGAGGAAAAGTACAGCAATGTTTTCTAGCGTCGACTGAATTATACTGTGTTTTACCACCAACGTATCATTTATAACATCCTTCACAAGATCAAAAAAAAGAAATCCCTCCTGAAGTTAAAAATTTCAGAACAAGATATTTTCCATTCAAATTTGTTATTGTTTGCCAGGTTTTCACATAGTTCTGATACAAAATCAGTTATACTGGAGAGAAGGATTTTGTGTGTGTGTGTGTGTATGCCTTAGGTTAATATTACCTTGGATTACTTCTGTATATTATTCTGTAGCACTGAATGGAAAGAAATGATTAATCAATGAATCATGCAATAAGTAAATTAGACAGTGATATTCTGGCTTTTACGCCACAGGCATTGTTGCATACAAAGAGCAGGATCCTTCTTCCAGAAAGGATACAGAATTATGTAAGCTCATCTCAGTTCAGCCCCAGGTACCCACACTCCCCACTGGCAGCAGAGTATTTAATTTCTTGGAACATTTCTATTATTTATCTAACAATCATCTTTTTTTTTTTTTTTCTTTTTTTTCTTTTTTTTTTTTTGCCTGCTCTCATGATCACATTATGAAAATCTCTGAAATTTTTATGAAAATAAATTTCTTTCAGGGCATGCATATATTGTACAATTCTTTAAGGAATGTATTTGAATAAAAAGACTGTAACTGGCTATAGTCTTGTGTAACAAACCTTCTTATGAGCTTTGTATGATCATGCTGTTGAAAGGCACACTCTGCTAAAATACTTGTTGCTGAAATCAGTTATAAAATGAGAAAGGATTTCTTTTAATGATAAGAAAACATGGATTAAGATCTCTGGGGATATATAGCAGAATCTACAATAGCAGTCTCCCCTTAAGCCAGATAAGAAACCCTATTAGGCAGATGGCATCACACAGGAAAAAAGTGATCAAGCTGTGAGAAAGAGAGCCAGATCCACTTAGTGTGATAATTAGAAAAGAAAGAGCCCCAAAGGAAGTGCAAAATAGTAAAATATAACATCACAGCTGGAAAAAAAAAAAAGAAGTGGAGATTGTATTTTCGATCCAGGAAAAGGTTAGATTAAGACAGAAATAAGGAAAGCCTATGAAATTAGTGGCGAGAGTTTGGGCAGAAATTGTGTTATGTGTTATGGGATTGTAGTTCACTGAAAATAGGATTGATCTGATTCTTGTCCCGGTGCCCGTAGAAGTTCTGGAATTTGAACCTCAGAACACCTATTTACTTTTTTGCTTCCAGTCTGCGCTGTGTAAAACAAATTCTGTAAATTCTGTATTCATTATTAAATACATTGAGTACAGTTCACATGGGTATATGGGTCCGTACAGATATTACAATCCTTTGATGTTTTTGAGATATAAAGAATAAACAGCTTGCTTCCTGCACATTTAATCAAGAAGCTAGCTATTATTAAATTGCAGTATTATTTTACTTAAAAAAAAAAAAAAAGTCACTTTGTTAATTCAACCTTTAACTTCACTAACATTGATGTCAGCAGTAACCTTATTTCACAGTTACACTTCCAGACAATACTAGCTTCAGCACTTAAAACAACTGAGTTACCTTGCTGTCTCAACTCTGTTTATGAAACTCTTCTAGATCAACAATGAACATTCATGGTTTTTAAGAAAAGCCCATACTTAAACTGGTGCTCCCAGTTTATTATTTAAATACCCAGCTCCAAGCAAACTCTACTAAAAGGTTCCAGAGATTTCCACTCATTCATAAGACATAGTAATGCCTCAGCCTCTTTGGATGGTATGGTTTGACCTTATTTACTAATTTTGTGAAAAAAGACAATAGTAGATACAATGACTGAAGGCTAATTATACACTGTATAAATATAATATTAGTATCAGTTTTGTATTCTTCAATGCTTTAATTTATTCTTCCTTTCTGTGGATACGAGCAGAAGAGTTAAACAGTTTCTTTGTATTTACCTTGGCATCCCATACTTGTACAAGTACTCCTTATGTTATTTGCTATACCGACAACCTTGTTACACCAAAGTTTTAAAAATTATTCTGTGAAGCTTTTTTAATGTATGCTTTTATTTTCCTCGTTTTTGATTGTCCTGTGCTTTTGTTCTATCTCAGTTTAGCTCTCCTTCTATAGAGAAAATATATATATATACATGTAGATGTATATATATTAAAAAAAAAGTGCAGCAGAATGTATTCGCATTTTTTTCCTTTTTGCACTTTTTAATTTTTGTTGGATGTTCATAAAGGACGAGGAATCTGTGGAATATAGTTATTCTTTTGCATGTATTTTTAAATATTATTTACCAGAACAAGTATCTGTTTTCTCCAGGCAGAATGTTCTGCAGATTTATATGCCAGTCTGAACAGGAGAGTCTTGAAGTGCTTTCCAGAGGTTACATAGGAAATCTGATGGAAAAACTCTGAATTTGCATCCATATCTTACTTAAAAAACTTCAGTCTTTTTTTACATCTTTGTAATATAAATATTAAATGTGACAAGATAATATTTATTTACTACCATGAAGTTCTCTGAGTTTCAGACTGGAGGTAAAAAACAAGAGAACCTCTTAGTATTTCTAAAAATATTATAAAGTTCCTGTTCTTGGTCAAAAAACTTTAAGCTTAAACTTCAATTTCATACTGAGTAGGGCTTTTCCTTAATCAGTTCATAGGATTTTTGAGGCTTTTGAGTCACTGTAATATCATTTATTTCAATGAAATAAAGAAACCCATATAGTTTTTAAAAACATTATTCAGGATTCACTAATCCATTCATATACTTTTGACTTTCGCTATCAAGACAAAAGTGGGGATTTTCAAAAAGGCTGCCTAATGAGACATAATATTAGCAGTGCAGAAATTCTCAGTCACAGCAAATACATTCAGATACTCAAATCTTGAAAGCTCTGAGTTGCTAATATATATACAACACTACTGAGGTTCAGAGCTGGAACCATGCCCAGAGGAACTGGCATAACTTCCTTCTACAGTAGACAATGGTAGAATTTGTTGGCAGGCTGAAAAGAAGCAAAGATTTAAATCCATGTGGGGGAAAAAAAAAAGAAAAGAAAAAAAAATCTATGCCATTCTCAGAGTCTTCTTTACAAAAGATATTGGGTCAAAAGTCAAAATCAAATAATAGATTTTCTTTGTTGTCTACTAATTACAGCAATTGCATGGGAAGCCTGAAATAAATAGACAAATAGTGAATAGAGTGGTTCCACACAGTTTGTTTTATAATTACATCCAACAATCAAGAAACGACTACACCCCAGTGGAACTGCTGGTTAATGCTGTTTCTTTTACTAGTTTCAGAGTAGGAAAATCAATGATATCTATGCACAGTTTATGAACAGATATATGAAGGTGACTTTGAAAGTAATGTCTCTTGTTTATTTCCATGGAAACTACATCAGATCCAAAGAACACAGTAACACTACTTGATAAAGAAAATTCTCAGCTACTGAACACTATTTTTTAACAGTCACCACCATTAACCAATTTACAGGGATAAACTGATTGAGATGCTCATTTCATGATGTGAAAGCTGCGTATGGCAATCCAGAATGTGGTTTGTCTTTCACATTGCTGCCCCCACTGCTGAAACACACCACCCACTGCCTCATTGTGCTCACATCCACTGTTTGGTCTCTATAAATGTTCAGCAAGCATTGATGAATGTCAGTGGGTGCCATTTTTTCCACATAGAGAAATTCAGCGACACATCTTTGCTTCATCAGAACTCCCATGTCAGATGCCATTCTGTCAGACTGCTCCTCAGCTGCCGTCTGTCACAAGGCAAAAACATGTACTGGAATACTGGTGGGAAGGTTCAACCTCTCCTGCCATACCACCAACATCTGCCTCTGATGTCATGGGCCAACATCACAAAATAGGAGGCAATAATTTCAGAGCAGCCTTCATGCATTGCACTCACAGAAGGTAATGATTTAAAGTACACTTACCTAAAAATGAAATACCAAAGGCAAGTAGATGACACTATAATCATGTTAACCCATAACATTGTACCATTCAGGTAAATTAAATTATTTTTATGTTTAGCAAAAATAGCAACAAATTAAAAATTAGGTAACCCATCCTTTTGCACAATTGTATTCTCACTTTCAGGCATTCTGCATTTGCAGGCACATAAATGAATAGGAAAACATATCCTTGAATTATACCTTGTTTTACACTAGAGAAATCTCAAAAAATTCCACTCCATTCTTGCATCATGTAATCTTTTTTTTTTTTTTTCCTCAGTCTAATTTAACAAATGTACAAAATCAGCATTAAAACAAGCATTCTGCAGTTCTAGCTTTGCTATATGCTGTTTACAGCTGACCAGACACCCACATTTCTTCCCAAGTTGAACAGGATTATAGGGGTTGTTTCTTTGAAGGTTATGACATCAATAACCTGTGTCATTCCCTAGGAACGCAGAGTACTTTACACACAGAGATTATTTCTCAAGTTATTATTTTGTTATTTGCTTAAAAATAACTGGTAAAAATAAAAGCCTGTTAATAATATAGTAATAACAGTGGCCTTTACACTGTTATACTTCACTGTTATTATATAGTAATAACAGTGAAATAGGTAAATCACTCACACCTGATTCACATCTAGGCAATGCAGCATTTATTCTTATTGCAGCATTTTATTCTATTTAAGTCTACTGTAAAAGCATTAAATTTGTGTCATTACCTTAAAACATACTTTGTCACATTTTTAATTGTGTACCTAAGAGAGTTCTAAATCCCACAAAAAATATGAAGAAAACGACTAATTTATATGCAGTGAAGGCATTCCCTTGTTCACTCACATGGCATTTGAAGGGCGTTGAACAGGAAGGGAGAACAGAGCTGAGACTTTTTTAGCATCAGCTGAAGAAGGTGGTGGTGCCTCTCAAGCGATGCAGCATCAATTAAGGTTTTCTTGTTGGTTTGTACTGTAAGTATAAAAGACTCTTCATATAGCCAAGAATGCTAAAATATTTGCCTTTCAGACTCCTTCTCTAATGGGAAAAGTTGAAGTATTTCAATCATATGAGGGTGATAATACTATGAGCTACAGAGAGTACAACTGTTTCCCTCATCTTCAACCAAAATGCAGTTTAAAGCTTTCTAAAGGGCCCAATCTTCATCCACTCGCTAGTGTATTCTAGAACAATAACTTTCCTTTTGTCATATTCTTACTCTCTCTGCATTCTCCATGACTCAGGTAGCTCACTGGGCATCTATTCTAGGAGTTCTAGTTTTCTCAGTTTATGAAGTTTTACATTGTTTCATCCTTCTATTAACTAAATATAATTTTGTTTAATAGTTTATCAAAGCCACGCTGCTGACATTTCCGTTCATGTGTTCATTGATGACAAACTCACACGTACACAACGCTGCTTCAGATTGCTCTTTTTCTCCTCATTTCTCAGATTGTGTGAAAAACCTTTGACAAAGGCTCACCAAAGTCATCAGAATCCTTTGTCTGCATTTATTTGCTTTTGTCACCCTTTAGCCCTGAAGTCCATTTTACAGAATATCCCATAAATGATGTGCGAATGACATAAATTGTGCAATACGTGCAATACTTCAGCAAGCAATTTCTCTAGGCCATGTTTGGCTCACAAGGCAAAACATTAGGAATTATCTTTTCATCAGGAAGAATTAATTCATGCTCTTTTTTTTTTTTTTTTTTTTTCAAATTCTTTACATTTTTATAGTTTTAACAGAGTAAATGTAGTTCTGTTTTGTTTAGATTTGGTTTTGGTAACAGCTCCTGGCTATTCTCTTTAGGTGGAAACAATTTAAAAATTAAAAAATAAAGACAACTCAGATTCCTCTGACTCTTTCCACTAATATGAAACAATTATTTGTGTTTCTCATTGCTAAATTGCAGATTTGATGTCATGCTTGTCGAGTGTCTTTGTGGCTTTAACAGATTTTTCATTTAGCAACATCTACAGAATATACATGACCACAACAGAATATGAACTCTACATTTTGCTGGTGATTTTTCATGATCTGTGCTGATCAAACTTCCTTTGTCATGTTCCAATTTGCTTTGTCAAATCACTAAATCTTTATTTATGATCAAGCTGGAAATCTTCCCTGGTGGTTTGCTTCTACAAGGTGTTGATTTCCAACCTGTCAGCAATGTAAAATAGTTCAGAGTACTTGGAATTAAATAAAAATATTGGTACCTTGCTGTGTTATTTTCCAAATTAAGCCAGAATAAATACATTGTGGATTTTTTTCTATCATAATTTGTTGTTGTTGTTGCTGTTAGAGAAGCTTCCCTTTCTGCACTGAATTAAAATAGCTTTTTCTCAAGC
Source organism: Alectoris magna (assembly GCA_030625065.1). Taxonomy (NCBI): domain Eukaryota; kingdom Metazoa; phylum Chordata; class Aves; order Galliformes; family Phasianidae; genus Alectoris; species Alectoris magna. Next base: position 100,814,708 of record CM060560.1, read on the forward strand.
TTATTTTTCTATATTCCACAGCTTGTAGTAAATTTGAGTGCATTGCCAAAACATCCCTGGAAGCAATTCACTTATATTATATCACTTAAAATGAGTGACAATTAAATCTATAAAAAATTCCTAAATGTATTTTTTTATATACTGTGTCTGTGTCTGCCTATCATTTCTTTTGCCATGTATCCATACAGAGACAAAGAAACTAGGTGCTTCAAGTTTTCATGCCTAAAGTGCAAATGCAAATTATAATTATGGTCTTTTGGGATTAGTGACCCAAACGCTGAAATCTGCGACAATTTCTTTGGGACTGTAGCAATTTCTGGTTATAGCAGGATAAATAAAGATCAATTCTCTGCCAGTTAGAGTGGTATTATTACAGCCAAAGTGCTCTGAGATCAGAATCAAGTCTCCTTTCATATCTTGGATCCTTTGTCTACTACTATAGAATCAATATATGGGATTACATGTTCATATTATTGCACATCTGAAAGAAAATTAGCCTGAATAGCATTTTTTCTAACTCTAGAGCAATTAACAGCCAAAACAACTCCCAGCATTCAAGCATTCAATGGTCTACTCCCAGGAGAACTGACTGGCCTAGACACATACAGGCATTACCTGCTTCTCTTTCTGCTTCCCATAGACTTGCTGCACAGAGATAGAAAAGAGCTGAGATAAAGATTCCTATAGTAGATTGATGCTATGAATGATATGCCTTTGAGAAATTCTCTGACTGCACTTTTAGCATTTCTGAGGGCTTCCTTTATCCTTAATCCAATCTATTCATATTTCTGCAGGCAACATTCAGTAACAGCTTTTAAGTTCAACCCTTAGAACTCTCCTTACATGAGTGCAAAAGAAAAGTTACTCTTTCAGTTATAGTCCTTCATCTACCAAGAATAGAAGGTACGTTTTTTATCTTAATCTTGCTTTCTGTTACATCTGATGAAAACTTTTTTTTTTTTTTTTTTGGTTTAACTAACTCCATGAGTAATTTAATTTTATTTAATTTTATTTGGTGAGTGTTATAATTAAAGTTAAAAAAGGAATGCATATGCAAAGATATTGACAATTGCATTTGGAAACCAATTCCACTGCTTGGATAGGTTACTGATATAGATTTTGTGCAGCAAGGCAACTTTTCCTCTGTTCTGTGCTGTTTATGAACTGGTGTTAGGATTGTGTATCACAGCTCAATTTTACAAATACCTTCTTCTGAGTATTGAGTTCAGTGCTATAAAAAAACTATTAAGGATGGTAGATACATAATATTCCTTTCTTGATAGCAGTTGAAAAGTAAAGTGTTCTGGTACAGTAAGTAAAGTTGTTGTAGCTAAAGAAGCCATATTAAGTTACAAAACAAAACACTAACAATTGATTTGGAAGCCAATTGTTGTTTTGTTTTGAAGTTCTCAGAATAAAATCTGTCAAATACCTTACATTCACATTTTCTTGTTAAAACATTTGAGTCATAAAGTCTAAAATTTCAGTGAATGGCACTCTTATCTGAAATAATATTGTGTATATATTAAAACACTCTCCATCTGTTCCTACTTCTTTTATTATGAAAAATGATTCCTTCAAATAGGTAACAAGGGCATCTGACATGTGACAAGCAAACTAATTTCACAAATTCTTCATAATGTATAGAGAATGGAAAGAAGGGAAAGGAAGAAAGACGCACTCCCACTTTTCCACTCCCACCCAAAACTTTCATCACTGAAAGTGTTCTGCTACAGATATTCCCAAAATGTGCCAAAAACTCCACAATATATTACTCTAGGTTTATGATTGCACAGATCTTGAATTTTTCACTGATCATAACTCCATGGAAATTCATTAATGTAATCCTGAAGTGATGAACTGAGGGATTAGGCCATTTATTTTTAATAAAATTTACTTATAATATCATCAGAGTATCTCTCTATATTTAAATCTCAATTGCAAATATAAACCAAGATTTTCAAAACCTACGAAAACATCCACTGCCAGTGGATTGGTTACACAATACGGTTAGCTGGAATCATCCATGTTATATGCTGTGACATTAACACTGGACAGTACAATGAGGCTTGACCAGGTTTGCTGGTGGAGTGTGGGACTTTTAATGTGATGTGCCTAAGCATTTGCTCTGGAGTACAAGATGCTCATCTGGGTGAGCAGCACCTTTCTAATTGTTTATTTGCTTCTGGATCCTGAGGAGAATCATATCTCTTCAGGACTGATGGCTCAGATAGTTGGTGCAGTGGAGCATTTACAGCCTCCCCTTTCGCTGCTGCTTAGAGATAAATATGATATTTTGTCAAGTTGTGAATAGGAGCTGCTTCCTAACTCAGACAGCTTCAAGGTCACGTGATCAGTTCATAATTCAGGACTACAAAATTGCTTCTTCAGTGTGTGAATCTTGGTATGATTCAAGGAGAAATAAATTTTCCATTTCTCCTAAGACTAATTGCCTGGCAGCAGAATAAGAGAAAAGAAAGAAGGACCTTCCAATAGTGCTGTCCTTGAAAATGCGAAACATATAGCTCATAAATAGATACAGTGCTATTTTTAGTAAGAGAGCCTAAAGTAACAAAAGTGCTATACATTCAACACAGCATCCTTTGTTTGCAGTTGTCCAAGTTATCTCAGACCAACAGTTTGATTTACTACACGCGTTTTACCTTTTTTTTCTAATACTACTAAGGAAAACAACTTTGGATCAATTCACTTGGAAACCATTAACTCAACCAAGGTGAAATGTATAAAGTACTCAGTATTGCAGATCTCTTTGGCCTCTTTCCATCTGTTTGTGCATTTTGCCCTTCATGCTACTTCTATTAGTTCTGTTTGTATTTTTCCAGTGTATCTTTTTCCTACAAACCTAAGTTGTTAGCAAGTGGGAGAAAGGCCACATAAAGGAGAACAAAAGACAGAGTGTTTGAGAACAAAAAATATAATTTCAGAAGGCTTATTTTTTCTATTTCTTCACATTTTTGATAATATTGGAAGTGTCAGTATTTTGTGTTTTAAATTCTTACCTATTTATTACAAGCAGACTCTGATTAGGCTTTCCAATTATTGTACTGACCTAGTTGAAGAAGTGTAAATGAATGACGTCCTGCAAATATTGACTTTTTTTTTCTGTTCTTACTGTAGTCTATTTTCTTGTCTTGTTGAAGATGTGGGATGGCTTGTAACACAGAAGGGCCATTAACTGCTGCCTATAATGCAGGCAGAAAAACTTAAAAGGTATGAAAGACCTTTGTCAACCAGTACATTACTGAGAAAAAAAAAAAAGAAAAAAAAAAAAGCTTTTAAATCAGTAGCACTTGCATGCAGCCCTTCATATTTTATTTTAGCTCCATTTCACAACAACCAGTTAGGTAATTTCAAAGTCAATAGATATACAAATTTCTGTAATGCACACCTTTTCAGACATTATTTTTCCTGAACACTTCATACATCACAGGTCACATTCCTATATTCATATCTGAATGAATATAATATTATGTATTGCATTTTGTTACATAGTGGTATATAAGGAAGCCTAGAATGTGTGTATTTGTGTTTAATTATTTTGTGTGTTACTTGAAAGATTATGTGAACACAAAGCTGAAGAAACAGTCCTATTTTGCTTGAGAAGGTGAAGAGTTATATGGGAAAAAATGTCTAGCACTGTATTGGTTCAAATCTTGTGCAAGGCCTACTCAAGAATATCAAATATTACAACCCACATCCCAATTACCCACATGTAAAAAGAAGGAAAAAAGACTGTTAAGAAATAGTTATACTTCCAGGACACTAAAATGGAAGTAGTTCAAGAAAACAGGTAATGTTTGAGATCTGGAACTCTCAATAGATATTTCAGATAGTCTATTCTGTGTCTGTGTAGATCCACTGTGTTAGATCAAGACAGTGCAATGAAGTTATAATCAAAATTGATTATAACTTAAAATATTGCATTTGGTTTCAGGCAATAGAATCATCTTCATTAGTATCTCACCAGAGTGTGATTATTTGATATAGCAAAAAAATTTCAGAGATCACTAAAGGGAGAGATTGGTTGAAGGAATATTGTTTACACACATCTGCCAATTGTGGACTTGGGAAAAAATAAAGATGAAAAAGCTCAATAATAATAGCATTCACATTTGGTACAGAATTCTTTATTATTATTATTTGTTTGTTTCTTTGATGTTTGTTGGGGCAATAGTACAGAAAAATTCTCTTGTAGAAGTGCTACTCTTTATGAAACACAAACTAGAGACTTTTTTTTTAAACAGAAACCAAAGCAATTTACTATAAATATCATTCTGAATATACAAACAAAAATATGCAACACAATTTAACATTATTGTTTGCAATTATTGCAAATATCTCAAAATTCACAGCCACTGTACCTGCAATTATGGTTTGAAAAATTATATTCAGACTTTCAAATTAACAGGCATAATTAGTTTGGAAGTTGTATTCTGCCATTTACTATTTATTGGAATTGTCTTTTATGTACATAGTAATCAATGGAGCTACTTGTTGAGTAAAGTTCTTAAATGATAAAATGTGATATGTTTCGAAGACTGTTATGAGATTGGTCATTCGAATGTGTTGGGAGGGAGGGTGTAACATTTTTCCTTTCCTGCTCTGTTTATCTCAGCACATGCTACTTAGATGCAGTGTTTTGTGTTGTTATTTCTGTTTGGTTTTTATTTTTGTGTGTGTGTGTCTCCATGCAGTAATGCAAACATCTATTTTGCATGTCTTTAGAAAATGTAAATGTTGGTGGAATACCCGGAAAAAGTCATTTTGAACTCAGTCATATACTTCAACAGAATATACTCCTTACAGTGTAGCATGTCCTAACCTTATGCATGAAGCTGAGAGGCTGAAAAAAATTAAGTATTCTATTGATTCTGCAGTGCTGTGGAAAAGCTCTTTACATTTCTAAAATTAAATTATTCCCAAGGCAGATTGCTAAGATTGATTTATGTATACATGAAATTCTTCCCTTTGATATTACTAGCTATCTGTACATTTTATGCACACTCAGTGTTTCCTTAAATTTCTTCAAAATATATATGAAATATTGATATGTAGAATGGGAGAGTTTAGTTCATAACTATAAATTAAGAGTTGGCATTCATTATTTAGTAGTTAAATTCTGGCTTCTAGTTGTTATACTCTTTGCCTTTCCAATTATTCTTTTCTTAATGAAAGTAATAATAGAGTGGTACAACACTAGATCAATAATTATCTCCTCAATATTTAAAAGAAGTTTAAGTATAATGGTAATTTAAACACAGAGAAGAAGAAAATTCCAAACAATAAATCTATTAAAATTTATATCTTGTCTAACTTTTGACTAGAGCAGATATTCACAATGACAATGACAAAATAAAAGTAATAAATATCTGTATAATTAAGTACACATGAATGAAGAATGTAAGCAAACTACTTTCTCAGTGTGATTCATGTTCATATCATATATTTTCAGAGCAATTCTTCTGAAGGTTGCAGAAGAACTTATAGATGAAGACTGTTAATGGATTGCATAAATTTCATAAATTACTGCAGCTCCAGTAAAGACAAGAGAATTGCTAGAAGTGTATTGTCCAATCTAATAAAGTAAGACCAATTTAGAAGTAAACAAACTAATTTTCAGTTTAGAAATGAATGAAGCTGATCCTAGGAGAAATTTGTGTTATTCTTAAAAAAGAAAGGTTGAGATATTTACAGCACAACACCCACTTTTAAGTCTGGCCATGTCAGACTTACTTTCTTTATACTCAAAGGAGAAATAAGCAGTTTTTAAACATCCTTCTCCTTATCCTAGTTAGAGGCACAAAAAATGACACTTTAAAGTACCAATTTTTATCTTCAGAGAAGATCTGAAATTATTAGAATGTCTAAATTAGGAAATCTTAATCCCCCTTTTTTGATGGATCTCACCCTCACTCCTTAAATTTTCACTGAAGAAGAACACAAAACAAACAAACAAATAAATGAAATCAAAGACCTAAATACAGGAGGCTACGTGTGCAGCTTCTTTTGTCTGTGCAATAAATCAACAAGTACTGAATGTAAAAGTAGCACATACTGAAGTGAGTGGATCTCTAAAAGTTTCCAGAATTTAGTCTGTCTGTGCATTTAGTTACAAGACAAGGCAGAAGCTGGAGGATTTTTGGCTTCTGCTGTTCTCACTACCACTCATCCCTGCCTAAAATAATTAATTTCTCAGGCATAGGCTTTTCTTTTTCCCTTTTTTTTTCTTTTTTTTTTTTTTCATGAGAATACCTTTCTTAGGTTTAATTAACTATTCTTAAGACTTCTTGTTCTTCATTCTGTGATCATATTGATATAATGTAAGAGAATGTGCTGATAGAAACACAAAAGGTGAGCTATCATTCCTGCTTCATTGTCTAGCGCATTCACTAAGACACTATTGCTGGTGTGCTCCCAAATGTGAAAAAAAAAAGGAAAAACAAAAAGCCTTAATGAGATGATGGGTGGGAAACAAAGGTTAATGGCACATGTTCTTCAAGAAACTGATGAGAAAGCTCCGAAGACAACAGCAGATACTACAGAATGTTCTTGGAGAAAAATCATACAATGTCAGATCATTTAAACATCTCCTTTACTTGATACTAATAACACTATGTTATGGTCAACTATATAATAAAAATCCCATCAGTAACAGCAGGGTTACTCATGCATGACTGACTAATTCCTTCAGTGTCAAAGACAAGAGTTTTAAATACCCTGTGGCACAAAAGGTTAGTTCTGCTGTCACTTCATCAGTGGAAAGGAGTGCAACTTGTCTTTCTTGGGTCAGTATGGTGCTGTACTTGATTACTTGTACAAATCATGAACTTCAGATGTGTTATTATGTCACTGATAAATAGTATAATGATCTGCAATTTCAACAGCCTAGTTGCTAACTCTGACCTCTTCACAAAAATGAAGAGAAATATTAATCTCAGACTTACATTTATAGAAGTAATATCCTACCATGCCATTAATAAACTTATTACTGAATTAGTTGCTATTTCATGAAACTATAACAAAACAAACTCTTCAGATTTCTACCTGCACAGCACTGAGTCATCATCCAGATTGTGGCACATGACAGAGCTGGAAAGCACTTCAGATAAATGACTGCTAGGCTTTTTTATACTCAAGATGTCTCATAAAAATAAGTATAAATTAACAACTTTTTATGATTTGAAAGAAAATGACCGCAGTGATTCGTCTTTCAATTATGCCTTTATGACCACAGCAAGTGATTGTGCGATTCACATCTACAGCTCTTGTGGTGCCTTTGTCGTAACAGAAAGCCTTTATCTTATACTAGGTGGGCTTCACAAAATAATGGTTCCCACCTTTGGGATTTATTAACCAAATAAATTGTCCTTCACAGTTCTGACAAAGGTCAGCTTCAGAATGTTCGTATTCCTTACCAGCAATCACCAGAAAATACTGCTATTGGAAATGCTTGATATCTTCAGGCTCAAAACAACAGTGCTGGGACTTTCCAGCTCCAGAACAGCTGAATCTAAATTCTACACAGTTGCCTCTAGAAATGTATGAAGCGTCTGACATCTCTTAAAATATCTGAAGTATTCTATTTTTAGCAATGCACTTAATTTAATCAGTGTAGTTGATATATTGACTATGAGGAGAGAAAAGACTGTCAGTACCTTATTTTCTTAAGTTGCTCCATTTTTCCAATGTGAATGCAGTTGCTGGGCAGAAAAATCCTGGCAAAAATTGTCAAATCTTGTTACTACTTTGGGTCTGGACAGAAATTTGCTGTATGACACATCATTTGGAAATAATAAAAAAGGGCAATGCACTCTAGTGAGTTAACACCAGCAACCTTACAGTAACTGAATTGCAACATATAATATGATACCATGTGACCTCAGGGTATGAGAACAGCTGTATAAAGAAAGTGAAGAGGAATAAAAACACTGCTTCTAACAAAGGGTGAACGAAAATATTCCTCCATCAAAGTACTGATAGCAGAGATGTACAGTTGTTAATAAATTCAGATGAATATTCCAGGCCTTGGAAACCCTCAGAGATGTGAAAGCCTGGCCTATTAGAGCTGTAGTGCTTAATACGCTTACAAAGGAATTGTCATTTCTTTTGAACTAAATAAAAAAGAAAAAAAAAAAAGAAAAAAAAAGAAAAGCTTCATGATTTTCTCATCTATTCATAATTTATTTTCTAACTATTTCCTCCTGAGATGTCTTGCCTAATTCAAAGTAGCAGTTGACAAGTCCATATGTTTCTTTTGAAGATAACTGAAGGATGTCTGAAACTCCTGCTCGGTCTTTCTCAGCCCTCTCCAACTGTTGCCTTTTCTCTTTTACTCCAGATATAGTAGCTTTAGCAAGAGTAGGTGGAATAGAGCTAAGTATTGATCGGAAAGATGAAGAAAAAGCAACAGACACAAATATTTTCTTCCTCATTTTGCCACATCTTTCAATAGAGCTTTTAGAACTGCAATGTACTCGCAACAACGTTAATAAAAGCACTAAATTTAGGTCTTTGTATTGCCTTGTGCAAAAGCACTTATCTCGAATTCAAGTGAGAAAATAAGCACATCTTTCTTCTGAACTAAGAACAAATTTGAAGCTTCATCGGTGATTTAACTACAGCTATGTTGATGCAAAACTGACGTGCATGTTGTAAGAAACTGGGAGCATAATTTGAAAATATCAGTGCAATACATGCTATGTGAATAGGCAGAAACTTGTTGCAGAATGAATCCAATGCTATAATATCTTTATATTTTCTACGAGCATTTAACAAACATGATTTCTTTCTCTCTATCGATGATACTTTGAAACTGTACTGCTTGAGAAATCTGATGAGCAACAATTTCAGATTGTTTCCAGGGTGTGGTTTGAGTCGATTAATACCTTCTGTTCTGAAATAAATTCAAAGGTTACAGTTGTCAGAAGAGTACATTCATATAACTGTAGAATATGCAATGAGTATTGATGATTATTCTAGGAGAAGTATAGACATAATTTTATGCAACTGTACTAATAATGAGACAAAATCAATGTAATTCTCCACTGATCTTCATAGAGGCATAAAAGCGATTCAATGCTAATAGCTCTGTTAATTGCACATATCTTTATGCATATTTACGAATACAAAATAATCAGACCATCTTGCAATAAAAAGAAACACAGCTCTTCATAGTAGAAAATTTACCAGCTAAACCCATTAAAAATAGAAATTACTTAAAAAAAAAAAAAAAAAGAAAAAGAAAAAAACAAAAACCAGAAAGATGACTGAAAAAAAATTGGTCTGAATTTTTAAAACACATTCTTTTACTCATTTACATGCTTTCTTTTCATGGCTCTAACAATCATATTGCCTCACTTTATTTTGAATGTTTTTCATTCAAAAGGAATGATATTAGGAAAATTTTTTTTTATTATTTTTTATTTTACTTAAACATCAACTTCAACTGAAAGAACACCTTTTACATAGCAGGCAGTTTTTTATAAAATAGAGAAATCCAGTGATATCCAAAGTCAATCTGAAGTATTTGAGAGTTTTGGGGCGGATTTTTTGAATGTCAAAGCTAACTAAAATTTTGCTTGGAAAATTCTCTTAATAACAGATTTAATTAATTTTAAATATTTAATATTTTCCTTTTCTTCTTCTTTGTCTCCCACCTTCCCATAGCTGTTTTTTTTTTTTTCTCTTGTTTTGGGATTTATTCTTCACTTTTCTCTACCTAAGTTTGTGTGTCTATCTTGTTCCTATTCCTCACTACTTTTTCATGCTGCAGAAGATTTCTACCATGCTCCACCAACTTAATAAGCTTCTATAATGAAATGAAAAACACGATGGATGAGGGGAGAGCAGTGCAAAGCAGCTTTGAAAATAAGAACTGAGGCTCCTGGTATAAAGCAAGTTGAACACAAGCAAGGACTGTGTCCTTGCCGTAAAGAAGGCTGGACTGTATCCTGTACTGTCAGGACAAAAGTTGCCAGCAGGTGATGCTTCTCCTCTCCTCATCAACAAAGTGCTGGGCAGACACTCATGGAGAGGTTCATACAAGCAACTTACTGGCATCTGTGCACAGGTTGAAGCTTCCAAAATGAATGAACTCTTGTTAAGGGTTTGGGCGGTCACTGCCTGGATGCTAGCAGCAGTCTCTCTTGGAAGCCTCCATCCAACATCTTTGTTAGCTGCTCTCTAAAATGTAGTTTGGCTGTGGAGAAAATTCCCACTGCCTGTTGAACAGCCCTCTGAGTGTACTCAATCCTGTGGCACCAGTGGCTAGGGTGTGTGTGGGACAGATTCCCTACACTGCCCTCACCAAGCGTGCTGAGGTTATCACCAGTGCCTTTGCTTAGGCCCTATGCAGCCACAGTTGCAAGGGGGAATGTCTGGATCTTGGGCTGAGCCAGTCTGTGTGAGAGGAAGGCAGGGTGAAAAATCGATGACTATGCTGACTATGACACTGCAGTCATTACCAGCTGCAGCACTGGGGAGACCATCTTGAGGAAAATACTGCCTCTCCTGGCAGTGGGCTGCTGCACAGGCCTTTCTTTGCTTCTCTTTTGCTTCTCACATCCTGCTTGCTTCTCCCCTCAGGTAGCAGGTCATCATTTGTCACCAGGGGCAAGCACTGCAACCATATCTCTGTGTGTGAGAAGTCCTCTTTCAGCGTCAGTGGAGGAAGAACCTTCCCATGAGTTGATCTCATAGCTTCTCAAACTCATGTGGCTGATCAGCTCCTGCGTCAGGCACTGGAAGAGTTTGATCAGGATGGCTGTTTGGGAGACCAGGAATACTACCATCTCCTCAGACACCCTCCAGTTGCATAAGAGGAAAGAGTTGAGACATTTATTCTCCAGGTAGCAGCCGAAGTGCTTCTGTAGATCGTTCAGACACAGGGGCAATCCTACTTGTGCCAGGGCTACAGCTGTCAGGTGGAGAATCACAACTGCCTTCAAGGCTTGAAGGAGAATCCTGTGCCCACCAGGAAATCTGCACATAGCTGAGGTGGGAGCTGGGGGGCCAGGCATGCCTGGCCATGCATTCAACAAGCTGCATCTCTGCCACAGTGCACTTTTCTGGTTGCACTATGCTGCTGGTGGAGCTGGTTACAGCCTACTCCATGCACAGGAAGGTGCGTCTGGGGGGAAGCCTTAGGGGCATGAGCAGAAGGTAGAGGAGATCATTTTCATGGGCACTTCAGCTTTTGTAGATGTACCCAACCTTCATGGCGGGCTGCAACAATGGCTTGGAGATGTTTCTCAGCAGGCCCCAAAATGGTATTTCACTATCTCCTCCATCACCTCACGCTTGTCAGCCACATGACACTGGCCACTGGAGACGATTAGCCAAAACTGCCCAGATCCCAAGCATCACCAGAATTAGTCTTCTATCTATCTTGTCATTCTCATTCTCCTTCCTTGCTTATGGAGCTGCCCTGCTTGCTGCTGCCATCTGTCTCATAGCTCCCTTTCATGAACCACCAGCGTGGCCCAAAGAACAGGACAAGGAGCCCAGCAAAGGCCCAGAGCTGCCACTGTTACAAAGGAGCAAAATACATTGAAAAGCAGTGCTTCCTTGGCCCTTTTGTTCTGCTCTCACTCCCTGTCCTCCATCTTGGGCAGTGGCCAAGCCATATCCTGACTCAGCTGTGATGCATACTGCCGCACATACTCATTAGCATTCACAGCCAGGTGATCAGCCAGAGCCATGGCCTGGAGGAGGTGCATGCCGCACTCACTAATGGCCCAGGCTGCAGTACTGTCTATTGATGGCCTCTGACAGAAGGGACTGGCAAATAGTGAAACTGGAATGCACCACTTTCAGTTGTTGGGAAGACAAATGTCTGTGAGCTGATACAAGAGAAGCACTCTGCTTGAAACAGTCTTATCAGAAAAGCTGTACAGGTGAACGTCATTTTTAGAATGAGCACCTCTCTGAAAGCAGATCTAGAGTAAATGAAATTAGCTAGGAAGACACTGTGGAGAGACTTATGGAAAGAAATCAGAGCTCTTTACAGTGCCAGCTGAGACCTTGAAAACAGAACATTTGAAAACAGGACAATAAGACTGAGTGATATTGTTTAAGAGTCAGCTTAGATTTAGAAAAGGGAAGTTGTGACCCACAAATCTGTGTGAGTTCTTTGGAGAAGGCAACCAGCACTAGGATAGTGTATCAGTAGTCAGCATAGTACCCTGAATTTAAAAAATAAATAAAATAATTAAATGATGCCTTGTGTTTTAAAGAGCATTCAATATTCAAGTAGAAGTAACCCTTTTCTTAGATTAATTGATGTTTGAAAGAGAAATGCAAACGTTTAGTTGAATGATAGAAAATCCAACTGAGTATTTATGTCATTGGAAATTATTGAACAAAAACTAAAAATATGTCGTTTTTTGGCAGGGGAGAATATCTTTAGATCAGTTAATGTAAACATATCATATAGCTATAAAATGCTAATGTGTAGGAATAGTCTACATATCCAATATTTGTTCATTAGGAAAGTATTCTCAAATATTTTTCTTTTTGTCTCTAAGTTATTAAGTCTTCATTGCACAAATACTCTCTTGAATGCTTTCAGTGAATTAAATTTCACTGATTTCGTGATAATTTAGGGGATTCTACATAGCTGATCTTTTGAACTATGCATTCTTGAGATTGCTCTTGACTATTATGTATCTTTTGTCATATGCTTATTGCAAAGTAGAACACGCTTAACTAAAAATTTGAAGAGAGAATGTGAAGGAAATCATATTTGAGCAGATGCAAAAGAATTTGTGTGATCATACTGTGGTTAGAACTACTTGCACTTTTGCTTGGGAGGAAACTGGTAATGTGTTTTTCTTGAGAGCTCAACATATCTGCCTAAGGACTGCTGCTGTCCCATGTAGACAGAGCCGCAAGCCCATTATAACCAGAGCCTCAAGGAGCTTGAGGATTTTAAAGTTTACTCTGTTATTTGCTGAGAGTTTCCTAATTTATTTTATCTTCCTTCTTTCTTCCACTGTATCTTCCACTATTTGGGATGAAGAAATATGGTAATTTAGTGGGATTTGGCTTCCTTCTGATTTAACAGTGCAGCAACCATATTTCAAGAGTTATTGGTTTTACGCTTTTCTTGCCTTATTCTGGCAACCTAGCACTCTGAGACATTTCCTTAATTACTTCCGTAATGCATGCTGTTGGGAACAGACTACACCTTAAGAATAAATGGCCAACACTGTCAGACTTCATTCTGCCTGCAGAGAAGAAAAATTTATATTCCATCCAATCTGGTATTACCATGAATTGGAGTAGATGATGTGGATCTTTTAAGGTACTGACTATTTTCAATGTGATTATTCAGCATATTTCCAGCACTAGTGATTTATGTAGCTAACTTTATAAACTGCAGTTTTATAGATGAAATGTTAAATTAAGTCTTCATCATATAAATTGGTAGCTTTCCTTCTGACTTTATAAATGAAAAATTTGAATCCAATACTGCAACTGAACAAAATTGTCATTTTATTAAATCTAGCTTTTGAGTCAATGATTCTGCTCATTTAGATATCAATCATATTGTTGTCATTTAAGAAATGTACAAAAGTCTCAGTTGGTATAAATGAAGAAAGTCAGGCATAGGCATATAAAGCTCCCACTTGCAGATAGCCAGGACAGTGATTTAGCATGGTGAAATAAATAATTGTCACTTGTTGAAATAGCCATCATCTCCTATTTTAGAAAATAGTCATGTAATGCAAGTTGGCCCACAATACCATTTTCCAAAATGCTATGATACAGTGGTCCGTGAACCTTTCAATGCTCCTTCTCAACAGAACATAGAAAGAAAATAGGATAGAAATGAGTTGAGATAGAGACATGGAAATCAATTTGCGTTGTTGGTGAAACTGGCTCAACTTGTGGAAAATTAGTTTAATTTTTTTGTCAATTAGAGTTGGAGGGTGAGAAACAAAACAAAAACTGTAACAACTTCCCTCCACACTTCCCATTTTTCTTTCTCAAAACTGACTTCCTTTTGATTGGAGGTGACATATTCACCCTCTTACTCCTTGATCGGTTGCTTCTACCTTTATCACATAAACATGTATATTTTCACAGAGCCTTCTAAAGAACTTAAATCCCAGATCTTGCAGTTGTCAGTGAGCAGCTGCAGATTCACTGTGAATACCTTTCCAAATGAGTCTTAGCAAACTAGAGGTATAATGCCTCTTTGAAGTAGTATTTCTGGAAGTACAAAAGGGCAAGCAAACATAGTAAAACAGCTATATCCAATGTGATGAGGAAGAATTATGTGTTTGCCTTTAGCTTCATATATGTGCATTCACACTTTTTCACTTATGGCCTTTTAAATAAACTTTGGGGTACTGAATGCTGTGGGATAAATTCCACTACTACTTGTTTAAAACTCCTACTGCCTAATTCTGTAAGCAATTGACATTTTTGCTTCTAATCTCGTAGGTTTTCTCCAAGGAGGGTAAGTATGTACGTTTATGAGACTGTTTCTTGATGCTAAAATAAGTAGAAAAAGAGAATTAGCGTTTTATGGCTACCTTCTACAAAGGTCAGTAATTTTCTGCAGAGTGGTTAATGCTAACACAGGGCTAAATGGCATTTTTCATGCTACACTGAACCTACAACTGTTTAATAGTTTAATGTCATTTAGATTCATAGAAAACACAGAAAACTTTTCAGTGGTCTGATAATAAACACTGAAACAAGCAAAGTCTTTTCCCACTGCAATTTCTTTGGTATAGTGATGGGGGGCGGGAACAGATTTCTGACTGGTAGAATGACTTCTCTCTGTGCAAAACCAAAACTCATGCATCACTCACAAGGAATAAAAAGAAACATAATTGAATAATTGGGGGGGGGGGGGGGGGGGAAGGGGGGAAGAAAAAAGCAACAACAAAAAACAACAAAAAAACACACAACAAACAAACAACCAAAACAACTAACAATAGGGAGATGAAGATTACTTTTTTTTATATACGATCAAGCTCCTGGAGTTAAACTGTGAAAAAACTGCCATTTCACTAGTCCCCTCCTAATCCAATGGGCAGGATAGTAAATATATTTTTAAAATTACATGTAAGTAGAAAGAACCTTGTTCCCTGGAATTACAATAGTTAAAAATGAAGCTTTTCTAGATTGCATAGAAGAAGGAATATACAGTTTTGTACTGATAATCCATCATTCAAATACTTTTTCTTCAAAGGCAAATTTTCAATGCAGTAAACTTAGTTGAATGCTGACTGTGTAAATGACACTTTACAAGATCACTGTGAACTACTAACAATTCATTTTTTAGGGACAAGTTGCCTGAACAGATTCCATAAGAAAACAAACAAACAAAACAAAGGGACTATTTTAGAAAGTAATAATATGGTTAGTTTAAAGGGGGGGTCGCTTAGCTTTGAACTGGCACTTTTGTGATAATAACAAGAAATCTATCTTAGCAGCGTAAATTAAGAGAGAGATCAGCAGTCGATCTGACTAACTAAAATGCGACTTAACACAGAAGCCCAAAAAGCTACTGTTTCTGCTGCAGAAATTACCGTGCCATATATGGAGCAAGTTTTGAAATAGAGGGAAGTCAGATCAAGCCATTAATTCAGAACCAAAACTTCACTTTGAATATTATTTTGGATTTCTGAGGTGTGTAGCTAGTGACCAAAGCCCTTATTTATGTGCTACTTAAAATCACAGTTTCTGTTTGAGAATCAGTCTTTCCAGACATGTCAGATTTTATAATACTTACAATTCTGGGTGTCCCAGCTAAGATTCAGTTACTACTCACCTAAATATGCATAAATAAGTCAAGATAATTTTCACTGCTCTTACTGAAAGTGTTTTGGAGCAATGCTTTCTGGTATTAAACAGTTGCTGTATTCCATTTTGGAAATGATTGCTTTCACTTGTAATTGAAGTGATTCCTGCACATGCATAATTTATGATTGTATAAAGAGTTCAGAGGATACATAAGACAATATTTAGCCAATGGCTGAATAAGCAAACAGTGTCTTTTAATTCTTTACTGAACGTGAATGTTATAATTTGAGGTATTTCCAGATTTTGTGCCAATTCTATCAGCAGTTTTGTTGAGTAAGATCCTTCCCCTCAGGTTGTGGTGTGGAGCCAGAGTCATATAGCATCTACTGTTATGAAACGGCAGCTTGGCTCAGAAAGATGCTATTCTTCATTAGCAATTAATTAAAATGTGCAAATCTGCTGTCTTTTTCCCATTTTCCCCCAAAACTTTGAATATTTGCATTTAATGATGATACTGCATATTGGTTTTCAGCGTGTGTATATCCACACAATTGTATTTTGTTTGTACCTGTTTGTACTGAGTTAAATCATTTAGATTTTTTTTTTCTTTTATTTTAAAATAAGGAACTAAGAAATAATCACAGATTGGTAAAGCACTTATCATGTTTTTAAAGGCTGGCCTTATCTTGAACATCAATTTTACTTCAGCATTTGAGATGTTGACTTTCTTGTAGGAATTCAATGGAGGGAAGAACAATAGTTATATTTTCAAAGTGCTATTCATATGAAAATCGGTACCTAAGCTGTTTCTAAAGTGATCTTACCTCTGTCATTTTGATTTCTGTGGACGCTTAGAACCAATGTTTTTAGCAGAAAATTACTTATCTTGGGAGGTTTGAAAATCATACTGTATCAATGACTACACAGAGAAATAGGCAGCAGGGATAAAGAAGTGTATTATGACAGCCTACTAGGCTGTAGGGTATAGGGTAAGAAAGGGAATTGAAAATCAGAAAAAAATAAAAATAAAATAAAAAAATAACAAAGAAAAGCACAAGCAGGTGGGTGAAAAAAAAATGCTAGCGGGAACAGAAACTGCTGCAAGCAAGATTTACCATAATCATTCACAGAAGGTTTACTAAAGGATGTTACAGCTACCTGGGAGACTGGAGCCCAGGGCCAATTTGGCACACAAACCAGAGAGAAACTATAATTCAGTAATACACTGTTTTGGGATCCAATCATAAGAGAAGTATTTGGAAGGCAGAAGGTGATAAAAATGGTTGGAACGTGAAGGTCAGCTAATTTTCTGTAAGTAAATAATATTGATGCAGTGACACTGTCAGAGATTTTTGTCTTCCATAGACAGTCGTATTCACCTGAAAAAGCAAATATCCAGTAGACTGAGGGTGAGAACACTTTATATTAGCTTAATCCTGGAGATTTGCACTGATCGAAAAAAAAGCAAATGACGTTAGGAACAATTCCTCTCCTAGTACAGAGGTCCCAGTCTATCAGCTCTAACAATAAGACACCTTTCTGTAGCTACATCTCCTACATTTTAATGACTTTTCACAATTGCAGGCTATTAATTCAATATGCATCTTCATTGTTTTGATAGTAGGAGTTGTATTTTCTCTCACCTGTTAATCGTTAACAGAGTGCCCTGTGCTCTCTTCAGAGCAAACGAGGGATAGCAGCCTAGATTAAAATCAGCTTACAGCACCCTGTAGCCACAGCGCATGAAAAGGAGATGCTTATCTGCATGTCCCTAACAGTGTGGGGATGAGAAACATGTTATGACTTGTCTTCCAACACTGAGAGTGAGGATTATGGGACTTTCTACACAACCTGTTAAAATTGTGTCTCAGAGGACCTGGTTCCTTGTCCCTCCCTTTGCTTAGTTTCCTCTAAATTCTGAAAGTACAACAATCTCTTTTTTCTTGTCGTTTGTATATCTCTCTAGCAAGGTTTTCAGGTCACAAGCTGTCTTTCTGCAAGTCTGTGCAGTGCCTGTTACAGCAGCACCATGACCTCAGAGGAGGAGGGGAAAGTAAGGAGCTAAGGCTCTCTCTCATTATTAGAATGATGCAAATAAAAAATAGCAATGTGTTTACGAGGCTAGAAATCTTTAACCCTGGTCAACTGCTACTGTATTTCATTCTGATTTCTAGTGGCTATCTATAAATCAGGCATGGATCCTTGTTGCTGTGGTCAATTAGCACTCCATTTTATTGAGCAGTCCTGTAAATAATTATATAAAAACTACGGAAATGATCACAAATGTGTTATAATTATCTTGACAATTATTCTGTATCTCAGTGGGTATGGGGGAAAATGAAATCTTTTCCTAGAGCATCTCTGGTTGCTAAGAAACAGTTACTTCAATCGTAGAAATTGTCTCTCACACCAGATACATTATTCTGGCAAATTGGACTTTCAGATTGAGTGCCAAGGGAAAGAGGAACAATCAGAAATAGAGACAATTGCTATTACAGAGCTGCATGAGGTCTAGTATTTGTGTGTCAAAGATTCTGTTTTTATATCTGGCTGTGTTTCTATTTTCATGAACTCTCATTTTTTTTCTCTCTCTCAAGAAATAATTTGATAAGACAACATGCCATAAAATCTGTTTTCTTCATGGTGGTTGGGGGATGGTAAATACAGTGGTCCCCAGTTCTCATACCTCTGTATTTTTAAAAACAAAAGCTGTATTCTGGGAAGGACATGTCTCAGCAAAAGCATATGAGGCAAGAGGCTCTGTGTTTTACAATACATGAAAGAAATGGGAAAGGTGAAAAAAGTCCATTCTGCATCTGCTGTTTTGTTAGGTGATTCACACACACTCTTTCCTCTGACAAAGTGCCATGCAGCAGCCTAGGGGTGAGGTCCCTCAGGAAAGCAGGATGCTTACACTGCATGGGACTTCACTGGGTTCCAGGCCAAGCCCAAGATTGGGCAGACCCCCTGCACAAGATGAACAGAAGGGCAGAGTTTCCAACGGGTGCGTGAGTCACCTGCATGAGTGTCAGCTAGCGTTTCAACCCAGATTTCAAAGGGTTTTTGGTCTCTGAGAATGATATCCATGACTTGACAATAAAAGCCTTGAAAGCTTCTGAAGATGCAGTGCAGCAGGAAATGACTAGGTTCATTCGTTAGATCTCAGAGTAGTGAATGAGTTTGCAACTCATTTATCATAGAATCAAAGAATGTCTTCAGTTGGAAGGGATCACCTAGTCCCCTGCCTCGGGAAGGGTAAATGCAGAGGCTGGGGCTTGAACGTGCATCCTTTGGTCCAGTTGGAGAGATTACTGGTGAGTGCTCTAGCCGCTAGGCCAAACCAGTTCCCAAACAGGAAAACAATTTAGTTTTGCATATATGATAAATTGACCTAGGTTCTCTTCAGACCGATCTGTGTTTTATTTTTCTTTGTTCTTTCATTTTTTCTTGACTTTGGGATACTTGTTTTTTGTTGTTGTTATTTTTCTTTGTTTTTCTTTGTTTTTGGGTTGTGCTTTGTTTTTGTGTTTTTTTTTTTAATTTGTGTGCTTTTATTTTAACATAGCAGTTATAACATGTTCTCGTTGAATAGAATAAAGAAACAAAAACCCAGCTAGCTTCCTGTCAAAAGCAATATAGAAGTCTCTGCAGAGCTCTGTGTTTTAAGGTTGAGGCTATTATAAATTCTGAACTATGTCACTGAATTCTTTGTTTAAACGTCTCGGCTAATTAAGTTTCTGGCCAAGTTTCTTCTGTAACTTGCTCAAAAATTTATAACACTAGAGATCAGAAGGTTGACTCAAGGATTTAATAAAATTTGTACAAAGAAAGAAGTTACGTTGCTGCACAGAATAGTAAGTGTGCACTGTAGCACTCCTGATGTGGACATAATGATAATTACTGGACATCTGTTGAAATTAACTTAATTCAACCTTATTTAGATGCTTAAAGATGCCATTAATTAATTACTTTATCTAAACATTTGACATGTTACTGAAAATCTTCTATGAAAATAAAAGGTATTACTAATGTCATGCATAGCTTTTCCCATTAAATTTCTGTATTTTTGTAAGGCAGTGTTTTCGTATACACTTTTAAACAGGCATGGTAACATGTTGCAGTTGTTCATTGATCTTACCAGAAAAATACACAGTATATAGCATTATCCTTTTGTGTTCTAATAAAATAATATTTTGAGATAACAAAATTAACGTCTTTACAAAGGTACTCTGGTTTATCCAACAGACCTCTCAGGGAAGCTAGAGGTTTAGTGATTTGTAATTCATGGCTCAGAAGGTGTAAATTGGAATAAAAACAATTTTATTTTGTGTGTGTTTAAAAAATAACAGAATATTTGAAGAGGAATACAAACAACGAGGGATTTAGCTTTCTAGTCTCTAATTTACTTTGCATCAGAGTGTGACTGAATGTTGCCACATGATCTTTAAATAAGCTTTCCTGGGCAGACATTCTTCAAAAGAAAGATCAACCCATGTTTTCATAAATCCATACTCAGACCTGTCATTAGTCATACCTTTGAAAAATAAGTGATTGTTGTCAGAAAGTTGCAAGAACTGTAACTGTACAGACTTATATGCTTGGCTTCTGTCTTTAAATATTCTACTCAATCCACTTACATTTGCACCTACCTGAACCTTAAAAGCCTCTTAAAAGAATGCTTCAAAGTGTTCTTTAAGACATTTTTAGTATTTTATATCTGTTTTCTTCCTAAAAGTAGTGAAATTACAATGGGCCTGATCTGGAGGTAGCTTTCTTTTGAATACAGCAGGATTCTAAAAGTGCCACTATGCATCCAACCAGTGCTGTACATCAGTGTTAAGTTGCAGCTCCCTAATCTCCATAGCAAAAATACCAGCTTTGGATCTAAGCTTTGAATTCATTCTCACAGAGGAGCAATGTCTCTAGAGCTCTGTCCTCTCCCACTTCTTCTTTGCTCTTGTGGAATAAAGTGGTCTTACAGCTGGCACAGAAAGCGAAGGAGAACTGACGTTCTGACTTGTAGCTCATTTCATGGTGTGGGGCCAGCACTTGGCATCCTCCCTTGTTCTCTTTCACACAAAGATAATGTGGATAGAAGGCCCCAAGCTGTACTGGCTGTCCATGTGACTGCCTCTTCTGTTTGTTGGCAGCTGTAAGGAACTAATGAGGAGCATGGGAGGTTGCCCTGAGAAGGGGAATAGGATGTTCCTCTCTTTTTTTGTTCTGTGCAAGGTACAGCTATGTGGTAGAGTAAACTTGGTAGTTCTATTGAGCATATCGATAGTACACAAAGTTAATAAAACGCTCAACAGTAGACATTGCTACTGTGGAATTATTAATCAAGGTCTAAAACAAAAATATAAAATCCAGCACGAGATTGCCTTTGTAACTGCAGGTACCATTATTATGTGAGCAATTACTTCTATTGATTAAAATCTCGTAAGAGAATAGAGCAAAATGAGCTGATGACAGTTCAAAAATTGTTTTCTTCAATAGAGTATGGTTTAATACCATCCAAAGAAGAGAAAAAAAATACACAATTGATCTGAAAGAGAAATATGTTACATCTGTACACTTAGAAGGATAAAGCAAAGAGTAGAAAAGTTACGTGAAATAAACTTCAGTAGTACATTTTAAAATTAGGAATGTGAAACTGGAAATCTCAAAGATGTGTTTCACAAAGAATACACTTTTTTTTTTTTTTTTTTTAGATTTCCAGGAGGACCAAGTTTGTTTTGTAGTCAATTATGATTTTTTCCAGAGGTTGAATAAATATATTGAAACAGTAGACAGATGGAGACATAAGCGCAAAATTTTACAGCCACTAGCACATTACTTTTGAATAAGTACTTGAAATATGATTGTGCATTCCCATAAATGTGATAGTTTTTTCTTTTTTTTTTTTTTTTTTCTCTTGTGATGAAATTATCCTTTTTCACTGTGTGACAATTCAGAAAATGCAACAAGCTTGATAAATTTATTCTGTAGTGTCATTAAAAGTAAACCCTTTCTTCTGTGGAGAAATAGACAATGTGTCCTAATGTTGATTGTAACATGAGGCTACATACAGTCATGCTAACATGAAGCATGTACCTTTGTTCCCTTTAGGTTCCATTTAGATAACAGGTAACTGGAGAAGTCGTCAAACACAGAATATATCCTTTCCCAATTCTTTACCAAGTCCTGAGTTAAAAGCAAATTCACAAGCCACCACACATTATGGATAAGACCTGATCTGTCATTTGGTTAATTCTGTACTAATACAAACAAATGTTCAGATAGAGTGTAAGCATTTTACTGTGATCAATATGTGCTTTATATGTAGGAATAAAACAATATAGTCAATAACTCATTGTTAACATTTAAATAGCCCCTTGGGAACATCTATAAAGATTTAAGACTTATTAAATTTTGTATTGTAAATTAAGATCAACAAAACAAGTATGCAAGAATAATGAACAAGTCAATATAACTATGATGTTGTTGTACTGGAACTTTATTAATGCATCAAATTAGTAGAAATAGTAATGCAAAGATAACATCAACCACCATTGTCTTTCCAAGCAAATTACATAGCCATCACAAGTCAGATGAATAAATAGTAACATCAGTCATAATTTTGAAGGAACCAAGTTCTACTTTCAACAGATACGCTAAATGACTTGAAAAGCTATTTAACTTATTTATCCAGACAAATGCTAGATCATCATGTATACAAAATCTAGAGCAGGTATAGAAATCCTAACCTGAATCCAGATTTTATGGTCAGCCTTTTTTAGATGAAGCTAAATAAATTCCATTTGTGTGAATGTTGCTAAACCTTGTAATTTGGAAGATGTCTTGGAGAAGCTGAATCTGGGAGGTATGTGATCCTAGAAGGCAGAATTGTCAAGTACAGTCCAGTAGTGAAATATTAGCAGTAATATACAGCGTAGACAAAAATTGCCAATGTACATATAAAAACTCATTTTTTAATTCTACTTTTACTTTATGACACAAAGGTCTTGAATTTGACACCTGCCTTACACATGTATTTCAACTGCTTTCCTTACAGTTTGTTCCATGTGATAGAATGGGACACCTTGCCTAATACAAAACAGTGATTTTATTGTTATGGAGGTAGTTTTCATGTTTTGTACTTAACAGACGAGAACTATAGACATTTCTATTGGAGGGCTTTTCTTTTCCTGCTTCTTCAGCATTAACTTCTGATTGCATAGTTAGACTCGATGTGTTTTTCTTTAAATTTGTGCGCAAAACTAACCATTCTGGTTCAACGAAAGGACAAGTGAGTATGCAAAAAATTAGCCAAAGAAGTAGGAAACAGGCAAAAAAAAAAAAAAAAAAAAAAGGCATATCTAGAGATCCCTGACATAGAACTTTATTCTTTGCAGAAGGGTTGAAAAGTTGTGACAAAGTCTGAACAATTTTACTCAGATGAAAATTTGGTCTAGACATTAAATGGAACTGGAAACCATAAATTATTGCAAATGTTCTAGATGATAACATCACAAGCATAAATTTCTTTTTTTTGACTTTTTTGACTCCCTTTTATGTTAATTTCCCACAGATCTGCAAAAAATTACGTTTCACTTCAGTGTTTCAGGCATCTTTAGAGAGAAATTCTCAGTGACATTTCTAAAAGAAATACTATATTCTATATGGGAGTAGATGCTATTCCACAAACAGAGGGATTTATGTGAGAAAGGAAAAGAAACCAGCTGTTTGAAGAGTGACAATGACGATACAATATAACTGTGTAATGTTCTGTCAGAAATGAACAATGCATAAAAAACTGTGACCTATGCAAGATAAGAGATCGCATAACTTTTATAGGAAACTTGAGAACTTCAACTCTTTTGCTAGGATTCAATAGCATTTCAGCTTCTAAATGTCACAGGTGTTGAAAATTGCAGTTAATTTGTTGTTTGGCTTTTTTCTTTTTTCTTCCAGTTGTTCTATTACATTTCACAGTTTTTTATTAGGGATGCGCTTACATTTTGGCAAATATTTTTTTCATGCATTCCTGAAATTAAGTTAAATAGTCCTATATTTAATGAAGAAAAAATATTAAAAAAAAAAGGTGAAAAATTGGTCAATGTACAAGTGAACTGTCTTCTGTGCCCTCAGCATGATCATTACAGTCTATCTGGAGTGCCATGGACATGCCACTGAACAAATATTGGATTACATGATGTCTATAAACCTCAGGCATCGTGCACTCTTCTAAATTATTCACACATAATCACTCCAGGGGATTACACTTTAGGTTGATGGGAAGATGCCTAAAATCAGACAGCCATGAAGTACCTTTATTCTTCAGTGTGTTTTTAGAATACATTAATCTTGAAGCTTTAAATGCATAATGATGAGTTTACCTATTTGGAAAAGATGATGATGATTGCAGATCTGCCAGATAACATGTTAATTGCTATATTTAAGTTAGTTATTGGGAATAAAAGGTGGGCTTTTTCACTTTCTTTCTTTCTTTCTTTTATTTTTTTTTTTCTTCTCCAGAAGGACACTGCTAATGACAAATCTTTCATATACATGGCAAGGCTAGTCATTTTGAGTGGTTAAGGTTGCTGCTCAAAAAGACTCACTGTCAGAAATAACAAGTCCGTTAAATTGGATCGCTTGAACTAGTAATAGAAGATTACTGTTATTAATAAAACTGTTTGCTTTCTGAAAAATGTAGTGTGCCTGTAGAATTTTTAAAGTATAAAACTAGCAAAAATGCATCTGCTTCTCCTACTAGACAAGCTTTTTCCAGTTGTCAGTGTAAAATAGAATAATGCCAGATGCAGAGAGGAATTTTGGAAATTCATGGCATCTAAAGAAACCTCCTTCTATGATCGTTTGTGCCTTACATGGTTATTCTGATAAATTAACAGCTGTGATGAAGTGGCAATGTGCTAATATTCTTTCCTTCATTTCTCAGACTGAACCTGGGCATCTCAGTAGTAAGTGTTCAATACAGTGAACTCTGAGGCAATATCACTGAAGAGCATGCTTTGTTTTTAAGAAGCAAAATTTATTTCAATTTGAAACTGACTTGAACATACAGATTTGCTACAGATTCCCACTTTAAAAGCAGAGTAGCTTGCAGCAACTTGCAGTGGTGGGCAATTTTGCGACAAAATACAATGTTTTCAATCATATGAATTAGTGCATCAGAGACATTTAAAAGTCTCTCTAGCTGTAACTTCACCTGTTTTCTATTGTATAATGAAAAAGATAAGGTTGTTTGGTTTTTTTTTCCTTCCCTAATTTCACAATAATTGAAGAATTAGGGAATGGGTAAGGTTGGAAGGCACTACCTAAGATCATCTTGTTCAGCCCCTTCAGTGTCAGCTAGAGCAGGTTGCTCAGGTTATTGTCCAGTTGAGTTTTGCATACCTTCACAGGTGAAGACCCCACAACCTTCCTGGGCCACCTGTTCCAGCCTTCAACCATCCCCACAATAGGAAAGTGCTTTCTTATGTTTAAATGGGGTTTCCTGTCTTTCAGTTTGTGCATATTGCCTTGTCACTGGCACCACTAACAACGGTTGATCTCCTTTGCTTCTCCATCAAGTATCTATAGACATGGATCAGCTCTCCCTGGGCTTTTTCTGCTCCAGGCTGAGTAGTCTCAATTCTTCCAGCCTATATAACAGATACTCCATTCACTTATTCAGACTTGTGGCCCTTTACTGGACTCTTCAGTGAGTCCCTATTGTTCTATGAAGCCCAGCAGTGGGCCTTGCACTCCTAACATGGCAGAAGAGAACAATCACCTCACTTGATCTGCTGAACATGATCTCCTTCATGCAGCCCAGGAGGCTTTTGGCCTTGTCTGCTGTGATGACAAAAAATGTCATTAGTAGATCTTACAGTTTCCTCAGTTTGTGTATTTGATGCATTTAGGCACAGGGGCGTGTTCAGGAAGGCAGGGAAAGAAAATAAGTAGCCAACAGGAATAGCAAGTGATAATAAAATATGGCTATCTTTTACAACAGTAGCCCCCAGTACTTAAATACAATAGATTTCAAACTGATTAATTTGCTTTCGTATTTAAATATTTTGTTTATTTATGTATTTAGAGGAAAATATTTCAATAAATCCTATTTGCATGGAGATGGTTTTCAAATATAGCTACTGAGAATGTTTCTAAATTTGACCGAGGTGGTACAAAAAATTGAGATCAGAGCAGTAGTTCAGAGGATGAGTCTTGGACATTAGATTGTGGACCTTCCAAAGAAGCTCTATAAACAGTGTCCAAGTGTTTAAAAATGTTACCATTTTACAAAAGATCATTCTGCAAGAGTGAAAAGACCATCAAACTTCAGGAGCTTTAGAAAGTGAGGATTAATTAATGTTTTTTTAAAATAATGACATATGATAAAGGTTTGTGTGTGTCTTTGTGTGTCAAAGCAATTTGAGTGTGAGACATTTCTCACTAATGCTAGCTTTGCATACATTACAGCAAAACTTATGCTGGGAAACTGGGGCTCTGTGTATACTGGGACTTCTCAAATGGTATTCCAGTGCCATTCCAGTGCTTTTTACTTTAGGCTTCAAACATACAGAGTTGAAAAGAAAATGTTGATACTAAAGTAAAACTAATGAATCTGTTCTAAGTAGTTAAAAATAACGATTGATAAAATCTCCACTAGAAAGGAGATTTAGTATTAAAGGAAATTGTTAATTAGATTAAATCTTTTCATCCTTATGTGGTTGATGAGTGTAATTAATCTTGCTCCTGGACTGATGTAACAGAATGTTATATCTGGATGAACTGTGCAAATTACCCAGGAAGTTACTGAGAGAGGTTATATACATATTTCTCTTCCTAAACTTGATAAGTATGGTGGTGGATATTATGACCCTCAGAAAGGGAGAAAAGCAAATAGAACACTGAGATCTTTAACTGCGGATGCTTCCCCACAAAAGTTTTGTTAGTGTTTTATACAGCTGCTTTTTATAGTGAAGTTTTACTACTTCCATGGGAAATCTTGAATATGCAATAAAAGAAAACATGATTCATGTTTCTTCATATCATAGACTGAGGAAAAAGAAGTGAAATGGAGTAGATTTCTGTGTAACAGAAGAATTACAATTTATGACTTGCATGTTGAATGTTCCTAAAATTCTGTTTCAAACTGTGTTAAATAAGAATTTTACCACTGGCACTGCAGAAGCTGAGATCCACAGAACGGCATAAAATAATCGTGTAATATCAATAAAGACTGCTATTACATGACAAATTAGTGATGTGTCTTCTCAGAACACTTTCAGGTTGTGTACAATTTTTACAAGTGTTTTCTTCTTTGGCTAGTTTCTGTGTCAAAGTAGTCTCCCTCTCTCCACTACTGTATCACTCTTGCCCTTTGAACCACAATGTCAGTGTGACTCTATCTGCCAAAATACTTATCCTCCTTAGGCTTTTGTAGTAGAGTAGATATCAAATATAGATGCAAACATGAAAATCAATTGCATGTTAAAAGAACAAAGCTTACAGCACATATAGTATTAAAAACAAGTGCACTGGAAGATGAATCAGTGTATATATGCAAGCATATACAACATAATTTTATTTAGTTTCTGAGTTAACAGAAACAAGTATTTTAGATAATAATAATGATAAAGTAATTGAAAGACTGTTAGAGACTAATTTTATATGTTGTAAATCAATTTTGCCTTTTTTTTTTTTTTTCATGATATCTGACCATATAAATTATCCCTTAAAAAGAACCCAAGTTCCATATTGTTAAGAATATAGAACAAGTCTCGAGATGTAAATACTCTTGAATGTCCGGAGTCATCCCAGAAAACAGGGATTTAATTTAGTATTTGCTTAAACAAAATGGGAAAAGATCAGGTCAGTCAGTATCATCCCCAGTGGTCATATAAAAAAAAAGACACAAATCAATGAAATCAGATTTTGCATGTTATAGAACTGAAAAAACTATCTGAAAAGTACATAGCTGTGAATTTTAAAAATTAAGGCATCAAATTGCTGGCTACTGCTATTCCGTAGTCTAAATATTAATAAAATGTGTCTTTCTTATTGAAAAGGTGAACATTCCCATCACTAGGTCAGTGCACTCAATCCCAGGAGGTGGTTAAGTCACCATCCCTGAATGTATTTAAAATCCATTTGGATGTGGTGCTCAGGGACATGATTTAGCAGTGGGTTGTTAAAGTTAGGGTAGTATGGTTAGGTTGCGGTTGATGGTCTTGAAAGTCTTTTCCAACCTGAGTAATTCTATGATCCTATGATTCTATGCACCCAAGGAATTTTAGAAAGATATTGCAGTGGAAATTTTGAGATAGATGAAAATCTAACTGCAGCAAACATTTGATGGATTAACAGAGAGAAGAGCAATGATTTCATATATAAATTTTTATATGTGTTTTGAGAGAATTTCAGTGGATGTACAAGGCATACAAAACCAAATAATTTTATTAAAAGTCCTAAAAAGATACAAGTGTTACTTTTACAGTGTGTCTGGCTTCTTTTCTATATGCTTCTCAATTGGTTTGCAAAAAAACAGTTACGTACTATATATACTTTATACGGTACTTGTCATATTCAAAATGACTTTCTGTTTACATTCTTTCAACCCTAGTACAAAACCATTAAAATACGTTTTGTTCCACAAAGAAGAAATGGGTTCAGTTTTTGAGGTGTTCATAAATGTTAACAAAATGCATCATTAACAAATGTTAACAATAGAGAAGCTAGTGATTGAAGAATGTATTTTCAGAACAGTGTTCTTAGAGGAGATTTTAGTCTCAATATATGTTTTTGTATCATTTTGGTCATCTGCAAAACGGAACTTGTTTTCAAAATAGAATGCATCATTTCTCCTGGTGATCTACTTTGATGCAGCACAGATGTAATACGTTAGTTTATATAGGAGACCATACTTTTCCAAGAATTTCAGACAAGAAATTAAGGTAAGAGGTAAAATTTGTTTTCTACAATACATTTTCTTGAGTTATCATGTTTGTTAACAGTCTATTATGTATAGATAATAATGAGATCTTCTGATAGAGTGCTGGGATGTTGATACTGAATATAAAATTGACTCGTGGAAAATAAATGAATTCTCAAATCCAATTCAACAGGGTCTTATACTGTCACTACTCTTTTGGCACCCTGGTGCTTGTCATTTCACTGGAGCCGTATCAACAATTGGGTTCAAATGGCTTTTGCTACAGTTTCCTCTGTCTGAATTTTTTTTTTCATAAATAATCTTTTTTAGAATTTACTGGATTTTTCAAAGTGGATGAGAATGGCTGGTAGGACACTGAATAAAATGCACTTGAGGTTTAGTCAGATCTTTTTGTAACTGCAGCTTATGAAGGGCATTTTCCTTTGAATAATTTGTTCTTGCCATCCCTCAGAATGCAAGGGGAGTGGTCATACTAGGTGAGTGTGCCTAAGAACAGATTAACTATTACTCTGGATTGTATCAAAAGTCTGCTAGGCCCAATTTTCTGTCTCCAGTCATGGACAATTGCTGATACTTACAGTATAAGTATTAGGATTTAGACAAATTGATTCACTCAGTTGATAAATACATGTATTTAATGATTAAGCTGAAATAGCTTAAGATAGTTGGCACTTATGAGTAGCATGTATGAATACATTATTTTCAGGGCAATATCCTTGCATTAAAGCCACTGTGAAAACAGTAGATAACATAATTTTTTATTTTTTTCAATTTGTGGAATAAGTATCTATGGCACAGCATTTGACAACAACCTCTGTGAACCGAACATAAGCAGTAAAAACTAATCCCAGAATAACGGTTTTACAGTCTCTGTAACAATAGTTTTCCATCTAATGCAAAGCAGTCTTTTTCAGGCTTACTTTTTAATGTTCTTAGAAATTTGTGAAATTAATAGAAGGCTGCTGTACATATACATATGCAAAGCAATAACAAGTTGTTTTAGCCTCTTCTGCATTTTGTTAGGTTTCCTTCTGTTTGATGCAAAGTGTGTGTACACATTTAACTACTGGATTAATTTACTGGTGAAGGCAGAGGCAACATCAAACATCTATGTTTTAGGTTATGCTTCAAAAATTCCATGTTGTTGTCATCATCTCTCACTGATGTCACTGGATTTTTTTCAGATTTTAATATGAAACAACAACGCTGAGTGTTCTGGAAATAAAAAAAATCATAGAATCAAAATTACCAAGTTTGGAAAAGACATCTAAGATCATCCAGTCCAACCGTCCACCTATCACCAATATTTCCTATTAAACCATGTCCATTAGAATGTTTCTTGAACACCTCCATGGACAGTGACTCCACCACCTCCATGGTCAGCCCATTCCAGTGCCTGACCACTCACTCTGAGAAGAAGTATTTCCTATCGTCCAACCTGAATCTCCCCTGGCACAACATGCAGCCATTCCCTCTAGTCCTATTGCTAGTTTCATGGTAGATAGGGCCAAAACCCACCTCACTACAAACTCCCTTCAGGCAGTTGTAGAGAGCGATAAGGTTACCCCTGAGCCTTCTCTTCTCCAGATGGAACAATCCCAGATCCCTGAGCTGCTCCTCATAAGACCTGTACTCCAGAGCCCCTCACCACCTTATCTGTCCTTCTCTAAAAATTCTCCAGGGCCTCGATGTCTTTCTTGTAGTGAGGGGCCCAAAATTGGACACAGTACTTGAGGTGAAACCTCACATCTGTTGAGCACAGAGGGATGATCACTTCATTGCTCTTACTGGCAACACTCGTTCTGATGCTACCTAGGATGCCACTGGCCACCTGGGCACACTGCTGGCTCATGTACCCTGAGGATAACTGGTCTGACTTTTAAAGACAGATGTAAATAAGGCACTGAGAACCTCAGTCTTTTCCTTAACCTCAGTGGTTGTGTTCCCCACTGCATCCAGTAAAGGATGGTGAGCCTCCTTAGCCCTCCTCTTACTGTTAAAAAGTTTGTAAAACATTTTTTGTTCTCTTTTACTCCATCAGCCAAGTTGAGTTCAGTGTGGGCTTTTGCCTTTCTAATTTTCTCCCTGCACATCTTAACAACTCATTTTCACTCTCCTCCAGTTGTCCTTACATACAACCACATCCACCGTCCCTTCCACTCACTCGCACATAAATACAGGTATTCACTTTTATTTGTTTGTGGGGTGTAGTACTGTATTTTAAATGGAGTTATGAGTATTCCCATTAGATAATAGCATACTGAATGTCTTTGAAGGATCCTTTCATGTCTCATTTCTCCTGTTTGCTTAACTTACATGTTAAAATCTAAAACAGAAGCTTCAGCAGTCTGCATGGAAATCAACTTACATAACGCTTGATCTCCAACAGAGCATGCATCGGGACAAGGTCAAATAAAGATCAAGCACTCTATGGAGCTCTGCTTGATTGACCACCTGAGGCCCCCAAGCAAGCCCTCTGCCCAGTTTGGGAAAGCTCTTGGACCTAAGTAGCACGTGTATGTACAGTGGCACTGCCCCTTAAGAATCTAGCCTTGTCATTATGTGTGACTTTGACCATTACCTCATTTGCCTAGCTTTCTGTTTTGCATGGTTTCAGTGCTGTTTTGTGTGGTTTATACTGTTATCTGATTTGCCTGACTTCTGATTTCTCATAGCTCTTGTTGTATAATATTGAGGACAGTATATTGAAGAAATGGTTTGATTGTTTAATCTTGTTACATTCCCTTGGTCAATGCAGTGACTGAGTCACATTGACTCAATCACCACGTGGTCCTGCAGACCAGGAAAATCCCACACTCAGAGCAAATAAAGAAGAATTACCTCCCTCACAACCCACTAAGCGGAATGAGACATCATTTCAGCCAGATTTGTCCATCTAACAATTCGACAACTACAGCTGGCCAGTGTTCTACTATTTTTTTTCACTAAAGCAGAGAAGTTAGCACCACTACTCATTTCTGCTTACATTCTAGACTGAATAACTTAAATAAGACTGTGTCTTGAAAGTGTCTCCTTTTCTGCATTGGCTTTAAGAAACAGAGACAGCTTCTCAGCTCAGATACAATTGGTTCCACAAAGATGCCTGAAGGTGGATAAGTCCCATTCTTTGGGCATTGATAAATTGTACAGACATTGTCCAGGTCATTTCCAAGTCCAGCATCTGTGGGGGGTTGTCTCTGAATGCAATCAGAAATCTTACTTTAGTGCTTGTAAGCACATTCTAACTTCCTGTACTTCTTTCTCTCTCAGAATGTGGCACATCCATGAGGGACACCTTTGAATTACAAGGTACATGCAGCCCTAGTTGACTGTTCTAAAATCAGATCCTATTAGGTCTATTAGATGCACAGTGAAGCAGTCCTTCCAATAGGATTTGCTGAAGCAATGTATCATTCTGTCTAATTGCAAGGAAAGAAAAAAAAAAAGGAGGGGGAAAAAAGATAGATATTTTTCTAGTCCTTACAGAGGACTGGGTCCTCTTTAAAGTCTCTCTTGTTTGTATGGAATGCAGAATCCTTTAGGTTGGAAAAGATACTTTAGGTCAATAATTCTAACCATCTACATAACACTGCATGTTCATTGTTAAAGCATAACCCCAAGAATATATGCACACATCTCTTAAATACTTCCAGAGATAGTGACTCCACCCAGCCCCTGGGCAGCCTGTTCCAATGGCTTACCACCATCTTCATGAAGGAGATATTTTTGATATCCAGCTCAGCCATCCAGACAGATTTTTACCCAATGAACAGTTCATCTGTCCGTGTCATGAACAGCCATTTTTTATCAGGGGAAAACTTGAATAAACAGTATCGAATTTTGCCTTGCTGAAGTCCGAGCAAGCAAAATCCTCAGCCTTTCCCTTTTCCATTGAGAGAGTCACCAGATCACAGAAAGAGAGCAGGTTAGTAGGGCAGGACCTGCTATTCACAAATCCATGTTGGCTGGGCTTGATCACGCCAGCTGATGTCTCTCAGGATAATCTGCTCCTTGACATTCTCCAGCACTGAGGTTAAACTGACAGGCCTGTAGTTCCCTGGATCCACCTTTTTGTCCTTCATATAGGTGAGCATCACTTTAGAACAAGTATATGTGTTCTTTCTTGTAAAGACGGGGATGTTTCTCTGTAAAACCGACAGTTCTGTGTCAAGTGGAGATCGATGTATGTTATTGTCAGGTCTATCCAGGTATTGTAGTATATGCCTAGACATTTAGATACCAGAATCAGTTAAATATCTGACTGAGAGGAAGGGCTTTTGGAAAGGCTCTGTAATGAATTTTACAGTAATAGAGAAGCAGTTGTACTTCTAGCAAGTATAGTGCTTTGATCACATGAATAATATTCACATAGAAAATTGCAAGCACTTCCTCTGAACGTTTTTATTATTTTAAACTAGATATTGTGTGAGTCACAAATCAGTTTTGATCAATTTATGTAGTAAATGTTTTGGGATTTAAAAGTGGTAAGAAAATAACAAATGGCTTGGTGACAACTGCTGCGGCAGTAACATTAAGAGTGCTGTCAAGAAGAAGCCATTTGTCACCTACCCATATTGAAGAGAAAAAGTCAAGGCAAACTTAATCTACATTGCTTTCGTACTGGCAGAATAGTTGCTTGATAAGAAAAAAAATGTTGGCAAAAAAAGAGAGAAAGCTTTTAGCTAGCTTTTATGAGAATCACTGCTGGGTTGTCCAATTTCTTTTGAATTTAGTTTTGATGATATACCCATGGAAACTTTTTTTTTTTTTTTTTTGACTTCCACAATAACAGAGTGGAACACCTTACATTTACCTAAATAAATATGTACAAAAATCAGGTTGTTTGTATGACAGCTTAAGTGATGAATATGCAGAATTAAATTCTAAAAATGTGTGCATTAATTTCATATCAGTTCTACTGAGCAAGACAACTCAACTGGGATCAGTAAATAAATACTGAAATTTACCTGCAGTAAGTAGATTCTATTATTATTATTATGTATGCAAATTCCAAGGAAACTTGGAATCTTTGCAGTATTTATCTCCCCAGCCCTCTCTGATTTATCCTGCAACTGCCATCCTGTGAGCCTTACTCTAGTTCTGACAGCATGGCAGCTATTGTATCATCTGTCAGAAAGAAAAAGATGCCTTTTAATCTCTCTTTAACTTGCATTCTGAAACTGTTATTCCTAAACTGTTCTTTGTAAGAGATGCAGAATTGATTATAAAAAATGCATTCTTATTTGTGTGTGTGTGCTACCCAATAGATTCCTGATTAGGCAAAATAAAGGAACCTTACTCTGATTAATATGGTGTTAGGCTTGACACTGTATTGCTCATGACATGCTGCTGTATCTGGAGAAGGTTGTGGTGGGGAAATTACTTCAGTGAGCCTGAGTGAAAGCCCTGTGGTCAGACTTAGTAGGTTTTTGACCTCTGAGCCTTAATCCTAAAATCATATCTGACTGGCCAAACCTCAGCTTTCCACTGGAGATTTTGAGGTTTCAAATTCAAATGATTCAGCTGTAGGTGAATCAGAGTGATGGTACCAGAAGTCTGCAAAGTAACCGGTATATATCTAAGCCATTGAAGGCTCATGCTATTTTGTTTTTCAGCATCATTTTTAGCCTGTGGCTGTGGTACTGCTTTCCTGACAGGAATTCACATCTACAAGCCTTTGTTTTACTTACATAGCATAATCTAATTCAACCAGTACAGTGTAATAGGAATAAAAAAATTTAATGTCACTTGCAAAATCCTTCAATATTGATGTTTTATAAACATCCTAATGCAGCTGAACTAATTTCAGCCTGTGTTAACATTGCTTATGAAGCATATCGAGTGTTTAATTGCAATGCAAAAAGAAAAACTAATGAGAATGAGTTACCTAAATTATTTCATTATAAAATAATTAATGTGATGGGCAATTAAAGTATGCATTTAAGTGTACTCATTACATTGTTTGTCATTCAGAATTACCTAAGCTAAGGTTAAAGGTGTTATTAAAAACATTAATTTAATTCATTATATAAAAGGCAGATAATTATCATAAAATATTGCAAATGATAATGAGAAACACTTTAATGAAGTCTTGGTTTAATTAGAGGGGCTATCATTATGATTTGCCTGTGGGTAAAATGGCAGACTGTTAATATATTTTCTTTTCATTATGATTAGAGTCTTTGAGAATTATTTAACAACTTACATAAAGAAATATAGGCTTGTATTTATCTTTGGGATGGTATGTCATTTTACCTGATACAGAATTATGGAATTATGGAGATTTTATAAAACCAGTTTCTAAAGACACTTCCAAATGTTGCTTATCCTGCCTAATCTCTCAATTACATGTAACACCCATAGTTGAAAGCATCTTACAGTGACAACAAAATTCCTGGGGAGAGATTGTTAACCAATTGTTGTGCTTTGTTGAACTGATACCTTGGTGAGTACAGATAACCTTCCTTTGCAGTGGACTAACACAAAAGATGCCAGCATGTTGTTTCTATCCCTGAATAGTTGTCACACCCTCAAAATCAGACCAGAGCTGGTCCAAGGTAAACCTCTTGAAGCATAGATACTATAGTTAATCAGCTCTTCAAAAATTCCTGTGTGTGTGACATTCATGCTTCTAGTTCCACCCTACTTACTCACGTAGAGACAGCCTGTGCATCACTAGCACATGTGATTCAGGTATGAATTCAGGCAGAGATCTCAACATTACTGTTTGCTAGACATCACAGATATACTATCTTCTCAAACACAGTTATGTGCATTCCAGCAAGGGATAAGTGCAGCATATGCAAAGGAACTTCTTCATATTGAGGGTGACAGAGCACTGGAACAGTCTGCCAAGGCAGGTTGTGTAGTCTCCTTCTCTGGAGATATTTAAGACCCATCTGGATGCCTACTTGTGCAACCTGCTGTAGGGAGCCTGCTTTGCAGGGGGGCTGGACTCGGTGATCTCTAGAGGTCCCTTCAACCCTTAAAATTCTGTGATTCTGTGATAAGCTCAGATGCTGTATCTTTAGTTGAGGAAAAACTAAACTGCAAGTGTAATTTCTTAAAGCTGAGAACAAGATTATGGAAAATCCTGAAGAAAATTCTGCATTAGCATTGTAGTGGTAGATACTCTCCGTTTCTGATACAACAGAATTTTACCTGGCAATCAAGGTGCAGTTAATGACACAGACAGCTACTGACATACTCCTGTTAAGGCAGCAAGGTGTAAGTGTTATGGATGTAGGCACAAAGTTTTTCTAGACTTTTAAAAATGGTTTCATGTCAGAGATTAGGTCTATATAGAGTGTGTGACCTGTTGCATGAGATACAATTAATTTAGCAGTAGCTTGGCCATATCTGAAGCAACAGAAAGCAATTTTCTTGAGAAAGATTGAAAAAATCCATATTGATCAGTACTAAGTAGTAAAAATTTATTGCAATGTTGTCAGTTGCTTTATTCTAAATCAATACAAACCTCACCAAAACCTTCTTAAATGCAATAAGAATCTAACAGAGCCTTTTTGTCACAGATTAGTGTTAAAGCAATGTAAAGGCCCCCAAGGAAAGCTGTCTCAGACCAGAATGCCAGTTTTCCTTCAGTTCAGCAGTACTGCCTTTGGAGTACAATATCTATATTGACATTTTGGAACCCAGAAGAAAGATTTAATGTTTTGCCAGTTGACTAATTCAGATATTAAGGAATGCCTAAAGACTTTGAATTTTCATTTCTATCAAATTGCAAAAATAGTTAGTTTTCAGAGGGAAAAATCAATCAGACACCTAAATAGGAATGGCAGGTTGGATGTGGAAGGAATATTCCTTTTCTTTATAAGTTAAAGTTTTCATTAAAAAAAAAAAAAAAAAAGAAAAAAGAAAAAAAAGTCAGAGGACTAAGATCCTACGGTAGGGATGCTGAAATTAACACATACTGATATGAGAGTTATACTTTTCTTCTTAGGAAGAAAGCTCGTAATTTCCTTCATTATTTGTGCGGAAAACATGCACATGCATTCATTAAAAATTAAAGAATCTGGAATTAGTGCTAAGTACCCACTTAACATGTTTTGAGTCATGTATTTTTCAAAGCTTGAAATGATCCCTTGGTTTCAATGGGGGCTGGGGATTTGAATGCCTGCAAATATGTAGCCACAAGTAATTGAAATCCTATTGAAAGAAAATGGCATTTAAGATCTTAAATCACTTAGAAGCTTTTTTAAAAAAAAACAAAAACTGTAGTATTTTTGTTCTTTGTGTAAGATATTGTCTGCTCAAAATGAGATTTAGCCCTTTATCTCTAGCTCTTTTTATATATTTTGCTAACATCCTGAATGTGCACCACATTAGTGTAATTGCTTAAGTCAGTCCACTCTTTCAGAGATAGGCATTCATCTCACTTAAAAGACAACTAATAATAGGAAGCAATTGCTTCCTAAATCTTCTCTTGGGTGTTTCTAATTATGCAAGTACTGCTTGTGCTCTTCTGTGTTCACCCAAAACTTAAGTTTGCCCTAAGTGCTTGCCCTCAACCATGCAGAGTCTGATGGGAGATCATCCACCAGCTAATAAAATATAACTGACTAATTAGAAGGCTAGCTCTACTTTCTGGTTGAACCTCTACATATTGTTTATGAAATCTTTAGTAATTTTCTTCATACATATAATATTTCCCATGAATCACTAGTCTAAAACATGAGTTAAAAAAAAGAAACTGGAAACAGTGCTCTTGAAAAGAGAATCATAGAATATCTTGGGTTAGAAGGGACCTTAAAGATCATCTAGCTCCAGCTCTCCTGGAGAATACTGAGGGAAGGCCTGCAAATGAGAATACAAATTCTCTGGGGTGCAGAAGTAACTATGAGTATAATGAAAGAAAAAGAAAAAAAAAAAGAGAAAAAAAAGAGAAAAAAAAGCACAAGCAATGTCATCACAAAAGTGAGCGGAAATGTTATAAAGAATATATACAAATTAACTTGTCTTTATCATGGTGTTGGTGTATTGGGCCATTTGTCTAATAAACTGCAGTTCAAAGACAGCAAAATTTTGGGAGACTGGTGTATGCCTAATATGAATGCAACAACTGAGAATTATCGGTTTCCATTCTGTAACTCAAGCCTCTGAATTGCTGTTTATTAATAGAGTCTTAGAATGGCTAAAAACCTAGCTGGAATTGTCTTTCCAAAATATACAAATTTTTAAGCTTTCTGGAACCTTTCATTTTTAATCAGATGCAATCAAGAAGGTTCCCAAGCTGTGAATTGCACTTCTCATGTGGTCTTGAATATGGGAAAAAAAGCAAACTCAAAAAAACAGCTTCCTCATACCAAGTTTCTAAATATTCACAGGTTGCACTGAAAGTAGTACATCCTATTTTATTATTCGTCCACAATATCAAAGGGAGTATCGCAGCAGAGGATGAACCGTTCCACCAGTATTCTGCTAAATTTTGTTGACTTGCAGCAATTTGCAGCAAAGGGGTAGTTTGACAAAATGGTGTCTGACATGGAAGTCCTTATGAAGCGAAAGCGTGCAATTAAATTGTGTTTCATCAGAGATGATAGTGATGTGAAAGACAAGCTGCATATGGCCATGCATAGCCGTCACACCACAAAGAGTGTCTTGATTAGCTCATCCACATGAATCAGCGGGTTATGACCAGGAACTGTCTGTGGAGCTAAATATCAGCTTCAGTGTGCTGGAAACACTGGTGACAAAGTTGGAATATTGCACAGTTTGTGCCAGGTGGGTCCCACAGATGCTCACACAGGAACAGAAAGAAAACTGCATACAAATTTGTCAGGATCTAATAAAATAATATGAGGCTGAAGGTGACGGTTTCTTGCATCATTACTGGTGCCAAGACATGGTGTCAGAAGTCTGAGCCAGAGTCAGAACAGCAGTCCGTGGAATGGCAAAATGGATTCTCTATTGAAGGAAAAGTTCAAGATGCAGTCCCCAGTGGGTAAAGTGATGTGCATGGTCTTTTGGGATGGGAAAGGGATGATTCTTATGGATTTCCCGGAACCCAAAGAAACCATTAATTTTGACTGCTACATCATGACACTGACTAAGATGAAGGCTCAAACTTCCAGAGCCAGGTCAGAGAAGACAACCTCTCTCTTAGAACACGATAACACCAGGCGCCATATCAATTGGAAAACTGTGCAGCACATATTGCCAGTCTTGTCTGGACAGTCTTACCACATCCTCTGTGTAGTTCTGACTTCTTACTTCCATCTGTTTAGGTTGATGAAAAGTGAAACGTGTGGGAACACTCTCCTAGCACAGCAGCTGTGGAACAGTGGGTCACTTCCACTGGTGCAGATTATCATGAGTGAGACATGCAAGCTCTTGTTCATCTTGTCCATTGCTGGTGAAAATGCGTAGCTAATGGTGTTGTTTTGTAGCTGAGAATTTGCTCTTTGAAATAGTGTTATTGTGCTCTTTGTATCTGTTGTGATCTCCATAGAAATAAATACGAGGTATTGCTTTTAGAGCAGCCTGTGTAACTACATCGGAGGTTATATTTTCATGGGTGAGTAAGATTATAATAGAGAGAACTTCTTAATATGTAAATCAAGCCCCGAAAGCGATGAAAAGGAGGACTAAACAAGAGGAAAGCAGAAGTTTATGGAAGATGCAGAAGCAAACCAAATGTGAGCAATAACTGGCATTTGGAGGGAGAAGCTACATTTACATGAGTAAAATTAATTTTCAGAAGCCTAAAGGAGAAAAAATATAAGGATACAAAAAAAACCAAAACAAAACAGGAAATATCTTGTTAATCCTGAGTTAGATAGCAATCTAACCACATACAAGTAGCACTGGAGTCTAGCTGTACAAGGATTCTTCCATTTGGCCTCAGAGATGATCTAATGCATTAGCCATTTAGCTGACAGCAACATTTCCAGATTGACAATATTCTGCAGTTTTCCAGTGTCTTTCATCTCCTGCCTAAGATGAAAGGTAGTCTATTTATTTAGTTTTACTCTGAAACAGAGCAGGAGTGGAATAGCCACCTGGCCAGAAGACAGTTCAGATGGATGAAGGCAGTACAATGGCAGCCTCAATACTAAGGGCGCTATCTAAAAATTTGAAGTAGACATGTTAGACATACTTTCTTGACCAGTTCTAGCTGAAAAGCAGTGTAGACAGTTGTTAAGATACGAATGGCAGAAATTTAACTTCTGAAATGCTGACAACTCATCAATGGTTTAGGAGGATTTCAACATCTACGTTTTCTCATTAAGAGAGTCATAACTAATTTTCATTCCAAATTATTTGAAGAATTTACTAAGAATTAATATGTTGGAAAGAAATGATAGCATTTGGGGTGACTGACATGCTTTTTTCAGCTTTTTTTTTTTTTGCTTTTTTTTTTTTTTTTTGTCATCTCTTTTTTCATAAATATGTAACGTTTGTATGTTTGTACTGAGCAAAATCACTTCCAGACTCAGTCCTTAACTGAAGAGCTTAGGAAAGTGTAATGCACAATAAATAAACAGTATTGTAGCCATGTTTCATGCATTATTTTCTTTAGCCTGCTGAAAAATGTATTATTGTATCGAAGTCCATAGCAAATCTTTCTGTGGACCAACATGGTACTTAGTTGAGTTTAAAGTTTCTTTTCTTCCTGAGTGTGATGAAGTTGGTTGAGGAAATGGGATGCTGGTGGGACTTCGGGGCTATGGAGGACTGCCTTAGAGTACACCAACTGGTGAGAGTCGATCTTTCCCTGCTCCCAGACATTACTTGGGATCTGGCTTCCAGAATAGCTCTTATATGCCCACATGAATGTGATGCTGCAGATGGTTTATGTATGTTCTCCGCTGTTTCTTTGTCGCCATAAAAGCAGTATTTCATTTCAGTAAATAAAGTAGGGAGACATAGAGTAGAAGGGAGTCTGGAAAAAGTTGTTAGTTTAAGTACACCAGACCATGCAGCTAAAATGCAGCTTTACAGGCTGTTGTTCCGTACTTCTCAAATAGTAGTTACCACCCCTTTGAAAAGGCTTAAGAAAGTGACAATGAGAGTATTTATTTAACCCTGTTGGGTCAGTGTAAGTGTTCTCCTGGATTTTTTAATGAATCCCAAGGATTTCATTAACTGAATATACATTAGTTTTCTTTGCAAAATTGGCATATGGTAGCAGAATTTTATCAATGATGATGATAGCTTCTGTGTTCCACAGCAAATATACATCACAGGAAACCGAAAAAAAAATATAGCAATTACATAGGAGCTGCAGACAAAAGTGCATTCAAAGTGTTAATCCATCAAATTTCCTTTAGTCCGTAGTGGATATGCAGAAATAGGCTTGAGAGAGGTATTTAGGGGAAGAATTGCAGAGACAGCTCTTTTATTGACTGCTACTCTCATGGAACAAAATGCAGAAAAGGGGATTTTTGTTAGGCATTTGCAGGCCGTGACTGTCTCTGTAGATGGTTCAGTTGTGTTAAAGACTGGATTATGGAAGCATCCTTATGTTCGCTGATGAATTTAAGAAAAGATTTGCAGCCTTGGACAATGGGAAATCATGCAGTCCAATAGTAAGTAACATCTGCTATGTACTTTTATGCCAGTTGCAGACTGTAAAACACGTAGCTGGGATCTACTGAAAAGGAGACAGATTTCAAGGTCCAAAATATAACAACAGGTAACAGATGTTTTGGTCAGATGGTTAAACTAAAATATACATTTTGTTACTGGTGTCTGAGACAGCAAATAAAACAAGGATTTATGACTTAATGAACATCTTACATGGTAATTTGCATGGGAAAATCCTCAGGATACACAGCAACATTACAAATAAATTTCATTTTCCTATAAAGTAATTCCATTTGATGTGCTTGTGAATGGATCCTCAACTTTAATGTGACCAAAGCACAGTGATAGATTTCCAGACTTTCTACATATCCAGCAAATTATTTAAAAGAGAACAGCTACAAACAATGGTGTATGATTTTAATATGCATTTTGTATATTTGTAAGCATATTCTGCTGTATCTAGTACTTTAGTGGGAAAATGGGGACTGACCCTGGTAATTTATTTTTTTTAAATTGAACGCTCTTCATGTTGCTAGCATATCTTTTATTTCCTCTCCTTTGTATTAAGCTTCAATGCTCCTTTTAGTTGTCTGATAAGTCTTTATTTGACCTTTTTAATTTAATCTGCTTGCCTTAAATTGAAAAATACCAAATATGGAAAGCCGTGAATGCATTCTCCTGGGTTCTCTGAAATTTCAGAGAAGTAGGCACCCAGATGTTTCACAGCAAGGCTGCTAGAGAAAGCAGATGAGTTCAGTCTGTTGTTTTTAAGACACTGTTGCTGCTAGTGAAGGCTCTCAAACATTGTTATCATTGGTACTCTTTCATTGCTGTGGGAGTGTGAAAGGCTGCCGCATAGTCCATGAAGTGGTGACAGACTGAAGGCATGCAATGGAGCTTTCAAAATGTGTCCGACCTGGATCAATGGGAAGTTTCAGGAGTGGTTGGTGTCTGCCATGCAGTTTGTGAAGTATCCGAACTGGATAGTGGATCACAGCACTGGAGGAAAAGGTGGATACTCCCTCAGCACTGTTTCCAGTTTATCCCACCATGATTTAGGAAACCTAATCTTAGAACTCCTTGACCTAAAATACCTTACACGATCATATCTTCTTTCTTAACTTAGAAACAAGGAATTAGGCAGATTCATTAGTATTATTTATTTTAGCATGTAATCTTTAATATTACTCTAAACTGGTTAAAACAAAAATACTATTTTTTTTTCTTCTTTGAGTTGGTTTGATTTGTGTATTTTCATGTGTCAGAATCCTAAACTGGCAGGTTACACAAACTTTTCAAAAATAAACATAAAGAATTGCTTATCAGAGCCTCACAGGTTGATTTCTATCCTTCCCCATGGTAACACTTTTTCAGCACTGTAACAGCCAGCAGAGTAGATAATGGGGCACTTCTGAACCTGAAAATTAGATGCTGTCTGCCATGACTAAAAAGAAAAATCTCACAGTGGAGGGATAGGAAGAAAAGGGAATGAAGTTAATCTTTGTTTATATTTTAAAAATAGGCAGATGGAAACATTCAAGAAGGCAGCTGAGAGAGTAACGTGTGAAGTTCAGGGACATCACCAAACAGATGAAAGTGAGAATAATAATACAGAGTTTTGTACACATTTAAAGGTTAAAAAAGTTGTTTGGATTTATTTATTAGAAACTAATGACTGGCTAAAAGAGATTGTTTCTTGTTTCCTTTTCATTGCTTTAACCTGGTTATATGTTTAGAATATATCTTGTACAGTGTATGTATTGATGAAGTTGCAATACAGTGACTGTATTACCATTTCTTTTTCCCAGTGCAATATTTACAAGTAACAATACAGATTTTTCTAAGCAAATGACAATAAGAGACTTAGGTGCAATTATATAGTGCAAATAAATAGAAGTAACTTTCTAAAAAAAAAAAAAAAAAAGAAAAAAAAAAAAGGTGCATTCTATTTCTTCCCCCCCAAACCCCCAACATTAAATCATTATACGTGAGAGAAGAAATATTGAAGTTTATTTTTCATTCAAACAGTCATTTGATTTCTCTATGAATCCAGAGATATTTTAGGTTTAAAAAATAAAATGGTCAATGGATTTCCTTGAAAATTTCTCATTATTGGTTGTGGATGCTGAGCAACAAAATCACTTTTTCTGATTGACAGCTACAGCACTCTAACTCTGTCTCTTATAATATAAACACAACACTGAGTCTTTCACGAATAGATGTAGTCTCCTTCCCTTTATTAGCTTTCTCATTCCATAGAGCACAGTCAGTATAAGCATCATTCCTGTCCTGTAGAAAGAAGTAGATTAGTCCATTTCCTCATGGGGGTTTGCAAAGTTCTTCAATAGACGTGACTGGAAGAGGAAGAGGCTGAAGATGGTGGCCTAAGGGAATAAACTGCTGACTTGATGAATCTTTGGGTCTTAAGAGGTCATCTCTTGATGTCTGAAAGAAAGATTGACTTGCTAGCAAATATCAGCACCGGTCTTCATAGCTTTGTGAGTTGTTTTTCGTTGTTTTTTGTTTTTGTTTTTGTTTTGTTTGTTTTTTTGTTTTATTTTTTGTTTTTTTTTATTTTGTTTTTTCTTTTTTAACTAACATAGAAAACATTTGTACATGAAATACCTTTCACATTTCTACAACCACAGAAGATTTTTTTTTTTTTTTTTCCTGAGGTCTTATGAAATTCTCATAGATTTACTTATTCCTTTTTTTCATTGTGTGCACACTGTCCATGTGACATGCAGGGAATCTCAATGAGTTTTCACAGTAAGAACTATGAAATACGTTTAAAAATCTGAGTTTTTGTGAACTTGAGTTACATGTGAAACTTCATTGTGTATTGAAGACTAAGAACACTGAACAATGTGTTGTTAATGGAATTCCCATGTCTCACATCCATTGTTCTGAGTTGAAGAATCAGTTGCAGCAAGGAGCAGATTAAATTCAATTCATTTTCTTTTTTTCTGGAATGTTTCATGATTTGTGAATATTTACTCTGTCACAGGATAACATACAGATTTTTGGGATGGGATAGGATACTCTTGACTGTCATTAAATCTGCTAGTTAAACACCATTTCTAGGCATTTTTTGTTTCTCTAATTTGTTCTTGCAAATTTTCTCCTGCTGCTTAGCACTAAGAGTCCACAAAAGTTCTGGGTACTTCTGAGAACATTTGTGAGTACCAAAGGCTGTCTAGGCTACAGCAACAGTCTAAAAGTTCTTCTGTTAGCTGGGGAAAATACTAATATGCTATTCTTTAATGTCACCTGCTCCAAGTAACAGGTTATTTGTAGTAGGGATTTAAATTCAGATGTAAATTCCAGGCAATTTGGCAATTTCAACTTGACACTTTGGGGAAAATATAAACTTTGCCTATATGGACGGTAGTTTTCTAGAAGCACCATTGATCTGTGAACAGAATTATCTTCTGCCATCAAAATATTTTTCTGAATTTCTTATTGTTAGGGTCTTACATCATAAAAAGGATTAACAATATTTTTAAACACCAGCTGGCAAGGGAAGCAGTTGTATGCAGTTCTGTTTTGTTTTGGTTTATTTTGAAACATCTCTCTCCTGAGAGCTCTATAATCTAAATTCAGATTGCTGCTGTCCTCCTGTGACAGGCTCGCAGAGAAGTATTGATTCATCATGGGGGGATCTGATGTAGTGACAACAACAGGGACTTTTATTTGCTCATTTCAGAAAGAA
Organism: Alectoris magna; assembly: GCA_030625065.1. Lineage (NCBI taxonomy): Eukaryota > Metazoa > Chordata > Aves > Galliformes > Phasianidae > Alectoris > Alectoris magna. The sequence goes on from CM060560.1 coordinate 100,859,689, forward strand.
AAAAATTACAAGAAAAAAATTACAAGAAGGCAGTGTTTAGCTAATCTCCCATGATCAAGAAGGAAGACGATGGGTAAAGAACAATTAGAAAAATGTGTTTGACTATTGTTTCCATTACATATGACATAATGGCAATAAAGTTGATTTGCTGAGAGTAAAAAAATCTATCATTTATTTTAATGTTACTGTCATACACAGCAGGACTGAGAGAACCACTTGAACCCTACCTCATCAAAATCAGTTGTGCAACAGATGCTTTGTTCTTAGGGTCTGTGGAACACCTCATTCACCACCTGACAGAGGGCACAAAACACTGCAGCTGTTTGGTGAAAGTGTACACTGTAAAACAACAACAAAAGCCCTAATTACAAACAGGAAGGCATATTGTTTGTTTGTCTGTCACAGGAATAAGTACAGACTTAAATAAAAACAAAGAGGAGAATTTGGGAACATTTGCAAAAGTCATCATCAAATAAAACACTTATTTCTGCAAAATCTTTGACAGAACACAGATTCATGCAATTTTCAAGAAGAAAAAAAGAAAAGCAAAATGAATCTGTAATAGCACTATCTATGGTTTGCAAGTGCAATCTGCAGTTTTAGCTTGATAGTTCATTGTGCATATTCTGTCAAAGAAATCAGACAAGTACAGTAACTTCAAAAACCAAGCTCAGTTAGATTTGGGAGAGCAGAGATGGATGGAAAAAATCTGTTCCAGCAGTAGGTATAGCTAAAACCTAGGCCATACACATGAAGAGCAACTGTTCTGATGCCAGAATGTTGACTTTCTTCTGTGTTCTGCCATGCCATGTTAGGCATCAGTTCTGCAATCTTCTCCATATGGCTGTGTTGCTGCACTCAGACAGACTGCAGCAAAGTCAGCCAGAACATTAAAAATTTGAAAATTGGGGAATAAGTGAAGAATATTAACTTGGAGAATCAAAACAGGCTAACATGCTTATTACTGCAAAAATAAATCCACAAAATGACTGGGATCAGGACATAAAACTGCTCTATGACAGTAGAGCATTTTACATATACTGTGCAGTTTGCTAGATTTTTGTTCTGCCTTCTTTGCAAAAACATGTTTGGCTCTGAAGTAGCTTGCACTCTCTTTTCTGGGGAACACTTCTGAAATGCAGTGAGAGATACTTCTCACAGATTGATGTTACTTTGAATACAAGGAAAAAGAATCAATTTTTTTTTTTTTAGGCCATGTAAAGCATCTTAAATATCATCTCTTACCAAACGACATACAGTCCTGCAAAAACTAGGGAAAATTTGTGACCATATTCCTCTTAATTCCAGTTAAGTCCCATGACTATTAATTATACTTAATTAATTAATTTTTAGGCTGGTTGCCATCTTCATGATTCCAACATTTCAGTTGCCAAAATCTGATCTCTTCTGAGCCTTCTCAGATTTTTAAGAAAATTGAAAAAGTCGTTCAAACATGGGGATTGAAAAGAGAAGCCATTCTCCAGAAACATTCTTGACTGTCTGCTCAGCTTTGTACCTCTGAAACAGCATTAAAAACTAAAATGTAGTAATGATAATGGTAACGTATGTAATTTTTTAAAATTTACGTGTCCTCGTACTTAAAGAGAAAAGTTGGACAACTCTACTCTGACATGGGGAATCAAATATTGTATATTTCCTTAGCATGTTTGCTTAGTACTCTAGATAGAATAATGTCTGATTAAAGCAGCTTGAGAAAATAGATGATGAAGGGATGAAAGATAGTATTAGTGTTCAGCATTTTTTATGTGTGAGTGCTTTACATTCTCTGTTTGAAAAGAGAGAATTCAATTCTACCCTTTCTCTTAAAAGCAGATTAAAAATGTATTTTAAGGGAGACATTTAGGAAGCTTGATTTTAATGATGTTAAAACTTCAACTTTGTACAAGTCAGCCTGGAATGTTGATCTTGAAATTTGCTTTAGAAAAGCAGAACATTTTGTGAGAAAATTAGTCTCAGTGTAGGAATAAATTGATTCTGTAATGATGCCCTTTCACATTACTTTTTTCTTTTATACTAAATGGTGATGTAGATAAAATCATCCAAAATGATGTTGTTGCAGCAGAATGAAAATTGATCAATGTATCATTATTGATCAGTTTCTTTCTGATTGGTTTAGTGAATACATGTGTTATTTCTAGCCTCAGACAGCCAATCTAGGCTATCCAGAGTTAATCTAAATGAATGCTTGCATCTCCCAATACACAGGGTTACAAACAAGTAGATTATACAAAAAGGAACATAGCATAATTGCATATACACTTGCAACAAAGCATTTTATGTGCATTTAAAATAGGCATAAAATTAAAATCACGCTTAAATGTAGACATTAAACAAAGTATTTTTCTTAGGAGCAGTCATGGTAATCAAATAACCTCTCTGTTCAGCTCAATTTACACACAGTATTTAAAATATACAGTTTCTAAAAGCCATACACTATACCCTTGAGTGTTTTAGTATTTTCTACTTGAATTCACGAAGGTGTTTTATTAATAAAGCTCTTAAACTACACTGAAATATTTTACAACACTATAAAAAGGCATGTTGCAGCCCGTGCATTTAGCACAATCCAATGAAACCATATCTGCTTTTCTACTTCTCGTGTACTCTTCATTTATTTTGTGAATCACATTCAAGAAATGTTTGTGATTCTGTGATTGCATTCTCACCTCAGGAACTTTATTTAGCTCCTGCACATGAAGCAGTTGGTTTTTTTTCCTTGTTCGTTTGTTTCCAAAATTTAGCGATACGTGCTTTAACATCCATGTAATCAGGATGCTAACCAGAAAACAATGATAAGTTCACCAGCTCAGTGTTTTTAACATCCAATTCTCTACTGGATAAAGTGCTGAAAATCTAGTTATTTTATCAATTACATGTTGATAAAACCTGGCTTGATTTCTGTATGGAATGATGTCTGATTAAGAAACAGTGTCTTTTTTTCTCTTTAGTTCATATTAGCATGTAGCCAGTGACATAGAAATGCATGGAACGAAGGGTCAAGAAGCATTTGTGTAACCCAAGCTGAAAGGTCAAATTACATTGCCACTACTCAGGTATCACGCTTTTGAACTAACTGAATGACAGCATTATCCCATTATGTCAACAAAAAGAGGTGTTTGAAGCTAATCAGCTTGCTGCTCTCTTGTTAGCCACCTTCATTGCATTTACTTTATCTCACTGAATTGTTTTGAGGACAAATAAGCTGATTATCACAGAATAACAATTTTTACTCATAAAGAGCTTATATTTTAGCCAGAGTACAATCAATTTATCGATTTTAGAAAATATACTGGAACAGAAATGGAGAGTTAAAGGGCGCACTCTTAGGAGTGATCTTTTTGGCTTTGGGAATAACTGAGAATTGTCTTGTGTGAAGATGGTTATAGCAGAACAAGATTCTCCAGGCCAATCCTGAAAACCAATTTTAGAACCACTTTGTGATCTCTGGTCTCCTGATCCAAGACATCCTATCTGCTGAGACACTCTTTCCTTTAAGAACAGACATCGAAAGGCAGGATCATGCTCCGGTATATACCCTGGGAGCTTCCCAGCCCAAGGTTTCCGTAGGAAGGCAGAAAGTGCTCCTGAAGACCTGATGTTTTTTTTATTCACACTCATTTATCAGAGAGTACAGATAAAAACATTGACTCAATTGGTGTTCAGTAGTCAGCTTTCAAAAAGTGTACATGGTAGTCATCGAGGAGAAGCAGAGTTACCGTTTTCCCTGAGAAAGGAATCTCTTACATTGTTCATCTTCAAATAATCCCATCATCCTGACACTGATGGTTTTTTTTTTCTTCTCTAGTGCACTGATTGTCTCATTTTAAACAACATAAAGAAATTGTAATACCTTCTGGGGCCATATGTTCTCATAGTTTGAGGAGCGCTTGTTAGGCTGCGTGAACGTGGCCAGATCTTACCTGAAACTACTCCCACCTTTTCAGTATATACTTTCCTAAGATGGGAGAGATCACTCATTAAATGTGAGCCCTACCTCCGTATAGGTTATAGATTTCCTGGACTCTGGCAAGTTACATTGTGGACACTTACCAAGTGTACAAAGACTGTAACTTAAGATTGTCTTGACCAATCTGGGAACGTACAGAAGGCTATCATCTACAATGTCTTTCCTGGAAAACTGGGGCAAAGATTTGAACTGTGAGCAGAGTCTGATTGGCCAAACAGTGCCATGGAGAGAAGAGAGAACTGTATAAGAGTAAGTGAAAACTGTATTTTTTCCCTCTTTGTTTATTTATTTATTGAATTTAGGAGTATATGTGCCTTTTTAAGTGACAAGAATAAAATTCTCTCTAATTCCGGAAAAGACTGTTGTAAAATATGGTTAGTGAGAATCTAGCAAGGAGGATAGGGAAGTAAACTGCTTTTCTCTTGGTTCGTCTTTAGGAAAATATTCTAACCAGCTGAAGGCAGGTAAATCTAAGGAAATTATGAAGAGCCTGGGATACATCTGTGCTTTGTGAGCTGACATAAATGACAGGCAGCCAGTGCCTAGATACTGTCTGCTTATTAATATGCCTGAGGGTAAAAGGAGGTTTCAACTTTTTAATCTTACGTTTCCAATGTCAAGAATTTGAAACTCGGGAGTCAAATAGTATAGCTTGATCAGGCTGTTCTGAAAAATCAGCTTAATCTTAAAATTGATTTTGTTGCTTTTTAAATTTTCTTTCTGGCTTCAGAGCTTTTATGGTCTATCCAACTATCTTTACAAAAATGCAAAATCACAAAAAATCACAATATTTACAAATTAGAATGAAGAAAGTCACAAATCTTCATGAATAGTATGCAAAAACCAAACCAAACCAAACCAAACCAAAACAAAAAAATGGTGAGATTTTTTGTTGTCCTTTGTATACACTTGTAAGGAAAATGTGTTAACCATAATAAAAACAAAACAGATGACCAGATGAATTTAGAGCTAAGCAGCTTTTCATTAACCGACTGGAAATCAGAGTTCCCCAGGGGTCCATTAAGAACACAACTGGCCATCAGTTGTCAGGCACCAGGATCTTGGAGGTCACAACTCTCTCCCATGCAGTATTCATTCACGCAAAGTGTCCACTGAAATCCTTGAGTTTTAAGCATTACATGTGAGACTGCTCTGTGATACAAGTGTCACATTTGAACGTTTCTTATTGCACCATCTTTCTGAAGAAATGCATTCATGGTCATTCCCAGTTATATCTTGGGAGCAGCTTAATGTTACTTTTTTCTTCTGTCTTATCCTTTATTCCTTAACATTTATAAAAAGTGCAGATGAAACACCACCAAGAGAACTGTGAAGTATGTGCCTTTTTTAAGGGGCTGTAGCTAGACACATATGGTCCTTGTCAGTTGCTCCAGTGCTGGCCATCTTCAAAATGGCACAGCTCTGTAAGCTGTTGTTGAAGTTGCAATTTACTAAAGTAGTGATTAATCCAAACAAAGTAGAAATATTGGAGCTAATGGAAACAGGGAGCTGGTTTGGATTTAGACCAGGCAACTCTGTTTACCATCAGGAATTGCTACAGGTATTTGATCAGCAATAGCAATAAAGCCAAAAGATAATGTGAGGGTTTCCGTGGGGGCAGAGCGGTAATATCCTCCACATTTTGGATTGGAATATAGTAGACATGATCAGAGGACTGTAGCATAGCGTCTTCGTTGTAATTCTTGTAATAAAAATAAAGCCTCTAGCTGAGACAGATAATATAGAAAAGGGCTATCTTATATAATAATGAGGAATTAATAATTTTAAATTGAATCAGAGACCAATATATCTCTAACTTCTTGGGGTTTTTTGCAACTACTCCAGCAAGGTGGAACTAATTCACTTAAAGAAGTGACACTACAGTGTGTTATATGAATAATGGATTTCTAATATCATGTCTGAATGGAAAAAAAAATGAGAAAAAAGAAGTAATTTTAATGTTGAATAATTAGAAAAAAAAATTTATTTCTATTTTCCTACTACTACAGACTAAATGCTTGGAAATTCAGATTGTTTCTTTGAATAAAATTAGACAAATTTGGTTTCAACAAGTGAATTAAATTTCATTCCCGTGTAGCTAAAATATTTTTGTATGAATTTTCTTTTCTATTCTTCAAAAACTGTGTTCCAAATTTTTCCTTACTTGTAAGGTGATTATTTCTACTTAAATGTGAAGTGAGAATTTGAAAACCTCCAAACCTGAAAGTTACTTTCAGCTAAAATGATGAGTTAAATACTTTCTGAATCTGGAAGAGGCTGAGCAGATTGTGGAAGCCTTTCAACCACATCATACAAGTATTCTGCAGTGTTTAGGAGCTGGTAATGAAAATCAGTTCAGTACAGAAATTGACTTAAATGTATTTGCTCTATGTGTCTCTTTCCTCAAGTGCCTGGATTGAACGGGAACTAAAGTAATGCAAACCCACTGAATACTCATCCATCAGACTAAACAGTGGAAATACCTTCTGAAATACAGCTCACAATCTGGTTTTTATTGTTCATTTTCTAAATTAATTTGTACCTCAGTGTTTAGCTGATAGTCTGTTGTTACATCTACAAGTTGTATCATTTAAGCATGTAAATGGTGTTTCAGGGTAAGTAAGCTTATCTTTTTTCCAATATTATAAAAGCAGTGTGTTCAGTAGGATAGCCATTTTCTCAACATTCTGTAGAAACTGAATCCTACAATTTCTGCAGTAGATTTTATGCATGTTTTCTCACAATCCTTACTCCTGATGGTGAAAGCTGGTTTACAGCAGAAACTCACCCCCATCAAGATTATTGTCAACAAACCTGAAGATGTAATTTGAGTAATAATGAAAGAACATTTTATTGAAAATCTACAGAGTATCTGTTTCACAAGATATAATTGGAAAGGGGTTAAGAGTCTCCTGCACCAATTTCCAAACTAAGAATCTCGGCCATCAGGATGTATATATTTTAAATCTGTCTAGGGAAAAAATAAAGTAGAATAATCAATAACAACTTAAGATAAGAATGTGGTTGTGCTGAAATGAGGACATGGAGGGGGCTGGTTAATGATGTAATTTGTACGCTGAAATGTTTCTCATCGATGTATTATCAGTATTCCTTATATTCAGTATATTTGAAACTTTTGAAACAGACCTTCATATGTTGCAAATTGTGCATCTGCACTGACTAATTTTGTTTTTTAAAAAAATTCTTATTAATTTTTTAATCAATTAAACTTCAAGTAGTTTGTTGGCAGACTGAAATTCACTTCAGGACTACTCAGAACTCAGAAAACCCCTTATCCCTTTCTGTGTCTCTAAAATTACACCTGGAAATCAAAATGTACGTTTGGAACAACTACCAAAGCTTGCAGGTATTTATCTCTAATTATGACAATAGAGCTGAAAGATTTCATTTTGTTTTATGTTTGTTTCCCAATAGCATTTAATTCTCTAACTGTTTAGGCCTAAATGATTTGAGACTTATTTTTCAGAGTCGGCCTTGTTTCCTTTTGATTAGCTCTTTGATCACAAAAGCTGAAGCTGGATCTTATCATTAAAGAAGACAACAGATTACTGGCTATCCACTGCAAGGGGATTTAGTGTCTGGAATCTGGTTTTCTCCATAGTCCAAAATAATTCAAATCAATTGACCCTTACCCTCATTTCTTTCTTTTAATCCAAGCCTTTGTGAAAAAGTAGAATGATTGGTTTTTGAAAGTAAAATGTGAATTGAAATCCATTTCTTCGTTGATTTGTCTTCTTTCTTTGTTGTTTTGGTGCTGAAGAAAAACTCTTGGTTATTTAAAAAAAATCCTGCTGAAGATAGCAAGAGATTGTTTTTATCCCAGATGTATACATAATATAATAACTACATTCTGTTCACTGCCTTTAATGTGTAAACACAATGAAAAAAATGAAAGACAAGTTTTGTGTGAAAGCAAACTGATTGAAGATTACTAATATACATCATCTTTCCTATTTGCAGAGTTTGAAGCAAAGCTGATTGTAAGCCTGACTTGTAACAATGCCAGCCAACACACTTCACTGATAGGAACAAGATAGCTTGGATATTATATGTATGTTTTGCTTGCATTAAATTTGTAATTATTGGAAATGTATTTATGTTAAGCCTGTATGTCCCAAGACAGTACTTCTGAAACCAGGAGAAAATAACTTTTACTACAGAGTAATTTAAAAAATGACTTAAAATGCTTATTTTGTTGATTCCAAAACTCAGAAATATAACAGTAATGTTTCTACAATGAACTCATGTTTTCAAAAGGGCCATGTTTCAGCAAAATTCTATATAATATAAATTTTATTTTTCATTTTATTTAAGTTATTAAATTATGTTGGAACAAAGCAGTCAATCATATATCATTCTCTGAGAGTAGTTAAGTACTCACCTATCTGAACTGCTAAACAGACAACTGAAAGGCATGATCCTGGCAAAGCTTCATGCATGCAAAAATTTTGGAATAGTAATGTATAATACATCGTCCGTTATACAGTCATCCTACAGTATTTACAGATGATCTATGTACCACCATGGTCTTGGAAACTTGATTCTAAAAGCTGCTCACTGTGTTTGTCTCCTGCACTAAGGAAAATTCATGAAAGAATGCACCAGCACAGTGGAAGGAAGGTATAATGTTCAAGGTCAGAACAGTTTTCCAGCTAAGAAAACCAGAAATCTATGAACCAGAAATCATCTATGGGAGAAGGATATGATTGAGGCACTCATACCAAATCTACATACTGCTGCATATACATATACATATTTATATACACACACACATTTAGATGGTTTAGGCATGAAGCTGTGTATCACGTGAGTATAATAAAGGAAGGTTTCTTATAATCTCATATAATTTTGCTTTTTAACACCTGTGTTTTTCTCAGAGAGGTGAGTAAAAATCTTCTCTGAATTGTCTCACGGAGGAAGTTCTTTTCCCTCACCTGATTAGCATTTTATTGAGACTAAATAAGAATGATGAAAGATAACTAAGAGTGGCAGAAAGATTTTTCTCATCACTCTACTGAAGAATTTTACCAGATAACAAATAACCGTTTTTACATTTGGATTATTTTCATATCTTGTGCATTTTTTATTTCAGTGTAAAGCACTATTCTATCATTGTTCATTGCTTTATTATTTAAATATTTGACTTCTTTTATGAATTCTGGAGATAACTTTATTTCATTGCTACCCCACTCCTTCCTTGATAATAACTGTTCAGCACAGTTGGAAAACACTGGGACATTCTAACAGCCCACAGCATGTGAAGAAAAATAATTCCCAAGACAACTAAGCAGGAGTGTTAAGACTGATGGAAGAATACACACGGAAAGAGGTTTAAACAGGAATAAAACAAAACAAATCTAAACTTGAATGGGGTAGGAGAAGAATGACAAGATGTAATTGCTACAGCTTGTTGATTCACTTCAAAAGAGATCTTTATTTGTTTATTTTTCATTTTCCTACAGTACATGATTGAAAAATAAATAGACGGCATGTTCTTAAAATGAAACGTCATTGTTATTCTTTTAATTATTACTAATACCATTAAGCAATAAATGTTTCTATGTTGTGTAGTGATTATTTTCTTCCAAGAGTCTTTAGAGATTTGGCAGGTAAGGTCAGACACTTCTCAATAGAAATACAAATGAAAAACCCTACCTCATTGATTTCTTCTCCACTTGCAAAAATTAGATCTTTTTTTTTTAGCTCTCTGTCTCATCATGATGATTCCAGATAAGCACCTCCGTAATAACAGACTAATGTGGAGAGCTATTGTGCTTCATTTCAATGATGTTCTACAGTAAGTTTATCATGGATTCAATTCATTGCTGTAAGACTGTGGCTTCAGTTACTACGAAGAGCTCTCAATGAAAAAATTCATCTGTGCATGGAAGAGAGTGAGGCAAATTCATCCCTGTTCTAAATCATCGGACTTTACTGGAATTACCACAGGAAAAAAAAAAAAAAAGAAAAGAAAAAAAAAAAGTTCCACTCCATTTATCCATCACTTTACAGGAGGATGCCTTTCATAAAAGTTATTTTCCTCTTTGTTGCTCTGCTACTTACATATTTCACTCTTTGAGTAGCAAAAATGAATGATAAAGATGGAGATGAGTATTTGGCACACTGCTCATTTTACAGTGAAGTCCTTATGCAAAGGAATAATAAGTCTGAACTTTTCATTCTAATTGACTTCTGAAATAAAGAATAAGCCTCAATGTAAGCTATGAGACCGGAAGAAAGACCTCACAACAATATATTTTAAGAAACTGCTCCCTCTAATTTAAAAGAACCTATGCTTACACAGCAGTTCTAGAATTCTAATTACTGATCAATTTGTAAATAACCATTCCTCATGATGCTACTGTCAAAATGTCCATGGCCTAAACAGATACACTCTTTGCTGGGTAAAGAAATGGCTGGAGGGACAGACCCAGAGGGTGGTGGCAGTAGACTTAAATCCAACCGGCAACCAGTCAGAAGTGGTGTTTACTGGTGAGACCACATCTTGAGTACTGTGCTCAGTTTTGGGCCCCTCAGTACATGAAAGACATTGAGGCCCTGGAGTGTATCCAGAGAAGAGCAATGAAGCTGTGAGGGAGTCTGTAGCATAAATCTTATGAGGAGTGGCTGAGGGAACTGGGATTGTTTAATCTGTAGAAGAGGAGGCTTGGGGAGACCCTATCATGTACATCCTACTAAGAAGAAGAAATATGTAATTTTTTGCTAATAAATCTGAAGTATTTCTTAGATTATGTTTCAGAACAATAGAATGCACAGAGGACAAGAGGTAAGACAGTGCTAGAAAACAAACTTCTACTTTATAAGTCTTAATATATATCATTTGAATCATGTTTTTCAATAGTATGAAATCATATGTATCTCTCTAAACTGAGTGTGCTTGCATCTACTTTAAATACTTGCTTTCATGGAAAGTCTACAAATTCAGATCCAGGTGGTGTTCCTTATTTCCTAAACTAACGAGAGTTAAAAACAATTTATTTCTTTGTTTGTTTGTTTGATTTTTTATATTCATTTTGGAATTCTACCGTCATATACTATTTCCCTCTGATGTAATGATTTATACTCTGAGAAAATTGTCAATCCTGAAGCACTTTAAAATTGCCTGAATAGCAGAAAAAGCTATCAGGTGACATTTAAAATACATATAATGCTTGCACGGGGAGAAAGTTTATTTAATATTGTGAAATTTGGATTAGTGCTATATGTACAACAGTCTTCACACTGAGAAAGTGCTTGTTTTTCCTTCAACACAGAGCCAGTCCTGATCTTTGTATAAGATGAAGCTCACATCTACGCATTAGCAATATATCAACCTGACATTTTCTATTCTGATGGACTGAACTTCCCCTATTGCTTAACAAATACATCATTGATAATTTACTGCCTAAACCAGCAATTAGGTTTTCAACTGCAGATACTAAACTCTCAAATATCCAAATAAGATTTCTTCCCTTCCCCTTTCTGTTTGCTTTACTTTTGCTTTTCCCTTCCCTCTGACATGATTAGTATTATATCCTGCAGAGAGTGCACTACACAACATTTTAGATGGGTTTTCAAAGAAAAGGTGGACATAAGATCTGAAAAATCTGTACGAAAATTATCAAATCAGATTTTGTAGATGTGAAAGTGACTTTTTTTTTGTAAGACTTCTGGTATCACACTTTCTATGAATCTGAAGCTGTTGGAAAACCCACTGGAAAATCTATCATTATAGAAAAGGCATGTGAAGGAACTTGGACCAATGCCAAGGCCTTTGAAAAGATACTTTTTAGTCAGGAATAATTTCATTTATGTTAAATGAGAATTTCTCACTATTTTATATGAAATATGCATTCAGATGTTTTGCTGAAGCATACTCTTTATAACTTGCCTCTTTTGAAGGCAAGGTCTACTGAGGATACAAAAGTCTAATCTGAAACTGGAGTTTCAAGTGGCAATCTGATTCTTACATGTGGTGTTTCTCTATTTTTTCCTCAAGCAAAAACCATATAAGATGTCACATACGTTTCTATGACAAGTGAGCCCTGTCCTGCAGGCTTACAGGAATTGAGACAGTCACTCCATCTTTAGAAGATCTAAACCATTTTATCATCCAGCTGGAGAGTAAATGAAATATGGGAAAGTTGACTGAGTTGAACTGAGGGGAAAATATATTCTGACTGATGATACCACCTAAATGACAGTGTATTCTAAAGAAAGAGTGTCATCCAGCACCCTCTGAGTTCAGTTGGAAATCTCATAGTAATTAATCTTCAAATCAGATTGTATTTGAAATTTGTTATTATATAATAGGAAAAAAAATCTAAGCAGTCTAAATTAAACAAACAAACAAACAAATAAAAAGACATTAACTGGTGGTAGTCAGATAAAATGACCAAATAAGTGATTAAACAAAATTCTCATACCACAGCATTTGCTGGAGTACCTAATGATGTTTGAATGCTGTATCAAAGTGTAAACATATCACATCAGTTCAACCAAGGTATGATTTGGTTGAGTGAGGTGGAATATATTGAAATGTTGATCATGTAGCACATTAGTGAGCTGTGTATTGATAGGGAGCTTCCATAGTCACGGTGTTGCTTTTGATTTCTTGTTAAACTCTCTCAGTGATTTGAGACTAATCTATATCTAATTTGAAGTATTCAATAGAATCTCCCGCATCTCTACGTTGAAGGCACTTTTTTTTTATACAGTTTTTTTCTAAACTTTATTACCTCCCCTATTTCAGTTAAACGTGTTTTGCATAAGCCTTTAGAGAGCAAGTCTAATGACTCATAATTAGTTTGATAGCCAGCATTATTAAACAATCCACAAAATTTTCTTCTCCACCTCCTAATCTGATGTTCTGTGACCACTTCAAGGGAATTACAATGTGAGATATTGCAAAATATGCATTAGGATGAAATTGAATAATGTTATTTGCTTATGATTGCAACTATAATTTTTTAAGCATCAGCATCAGGCGCTCTCATCATAAGCCTGACTCTCAACTGCCTTTCCAGTTCCATGTAGAGATTGCCTCTCATCGGGAGCAAGGTACAAATCTTAGCTGTTGCATTTTCCTCATTATTGGATGAGACTTTGAGTTACATAAATAATATGGGCCACAATATGGATGCACTTAATTTTCCTTTGTAAAGCTTAAATTTGTCTACCTAAAATCTTAAACTTCTGTTGATAGTATGTGCATAAACTAGCTTTTAAAGATGACATTTTCCACACAGCAGACCAGAGGTTATATAAAACATTATTAAAAGGAAAATGTAATATTTACAGCTGTTCATCAGCTTTTTATACCACAAGCTTTGGCAAGGTGAGGAAGATAAATGGAAAAAGAATATGTAGTTTATTTTTCCTTTCTTTCCTTTGAGGGGGAAAAAAAAAAAAAAAAAAAGTGGCAAAAATATGATAAAACACTGAGATGAAATAGCTGTGTGGCCCCTAATCCTTAATGGCATGGACACTTTGAGCATTATGTGAGAGTATGAAAGAGTGTGGATTCAGAATACAAATTTGATTTTCCATTTAGACAGTAAATATATTCCTTCAGCGATATGCGTGCTGCACTCTCGCAGGGAATGACCAGATCACAGTCATTCTTCCTCTATTGAGATGAATACAACGTGAAATGGGTTTTCAGAGGAACATTGGCAGAGCCCCACCTGATGGTTGGGATGCACTTCTGCAAGGGAATCTCAAGTCCCTGTCAGGGGAGAAATGAGAGCAATACACTGAAGTCTCTGCAACTCTTGCAAAAAACGATTCTGAGCAAATTATGACAGACTGGATCCTGAAGACAGACTGATGAATGGGAGGATGCAGAGGATATTTTTCTCTTTATTCTCAAAGCCAAGTTAGAAACAATAGCATCAAAATATTATCTGTTATTTTCCTGAGAAGTAGAACAATAGGAAAAAAAATCACTGCTCACTGCCATTTGTACATAGGTCGCTCTGAAAGTAATGCCTCCTATTTATTTCCATGGACAGATACAAAGAACACAATAAAGCTATTTGATAGAGCAAGTTCTCAGCCACAGAATTCTATCTTTCAACACAGTCACAACTATTAGCTATGCAGTTTTGCCAGTGCTGATCAAAAGCCTACATGCCATGCCTTCAAAAATGTGCATGGTCTTCTGGAACACGGCTTATCTTTCACACCACTGTCACCACTGCTAAAATGCACCACCCACTACCTCACTGTGCTGACATCAACTGTTTGGTTCTCCAGAAATGTTCACCAAGTGTCAATGAATGTCATTAAGGCATTAAATATATACATATATATGTAAATAAAATGAAAAGTAAAATGATTTTCCACTTTGGACAAGCAGTGATTTCAGCACTCCAGTTCTAAGGAATTTCCTTAATTTCAAAGTCACAAAACATCAGGGGTTCATCTCTCACTGAAAATATATTTGAAAGACCTTCATGAGACAAAGGTTTATTGTCACAGAGACTGCAAGGAGACTCGCAGGCACACATCTTACCTACTGTTCATTGCACTCACTACCTACTGCTATGAGACCCATCCTCTCTGAGGGTTTTTCTGTGCTCACATACATGGACCTACTTGCCCCAGAAGCCAGTGACTACTGTAACTGGTGCGCTCTGGTAACCCAAGCCATCTTGTCCACCTTCAAGGCACATAGATGAAACAGTGCTCCCTGTTTAGCTGGCAATGTGGAATGTGGTGTGAGGCAGAACAGAGTCCTATATGTATGCCTTTAAATTGCCTAGACAAAAAGAAAGGTGGAGGGAAGGAAAAGATTTATCAATTTCTTCACAGTTTTGCATATCACATGGCCCTGTTGCAGCTGAGTTTCATAACGTACGCAACCTGAACAATGCAGAGCTGTGATGCAGACATTCTACACAGAAGGCCTTCTGTGTGCATTAGATTCAAATGCTGCTGTTTGATGTGCATCTATGCATCTGTTCATACATCTATCTGAAATTTCTCAGATACAAGAACAGAAGCCCAAACTTTGACAATGTTCCAGGAAGACAGATTCTTTTTTACTTATAATATGTAAGATATCAAAATGAAAGATAACTGTAATATATTTTCCTTTCTTTAGGAGTTATATTAGCAAAGAGTGAAGTAATCGATATTTCCCAATTTGCAGTATGTTCACAGCATTGTGACAAGCATGTGTTTTGTGGAACATCTGGAGAATTGTGAGAGACAGAGTGGCTGAGGTGTTTGGGAATCAGATAAGTCTGAACACTTACAAGAATGGATTATGCAGTAACTGCAGAGATTTAACCATTTCATTTCATGTGGCTTCTTCCCTCCTTCTCTCTGAAAACAAGTGCTTATAAAAATGGAAGCATAGGTTCTGTTGCTTTTCATGGCCATGCTTGGATTTTACTGACAGACAGAGAGCACTTTGCTTTGGTCTGGCTCACTACCAGAGCAGTAGGCATGTTCAGTGCCAAATTGCTGCATGAAACCATTTTGAATGACAGACTAAAGTGTATGTAAAGGATGTGAAAACAGGTGGTCTGGGATGTCTGGTATCAACAGAGCATCTGGTTACTGAAGTGTGACTGCATTACACTTTGTATTCCTAATCAAGTGTGCTATTAGCAGTGAGTGAGGAAGCTGGCCTCTCTTCTAGACTTATCATTCTGTAACCTCTTCAGAGCAACAATATGCAGACAATCCTGTGTTTTATGGCTCAAAATATTTCAGTCAACCAATAATTTCTTTACATAATCTCTATTTCTTTTATGACTGAAAGTCAGATCATCTTCACATATGCTGGAATATTTATACAATATGGTTTAGCTGTCTTTTGTGAAGAGACACATCTGTTGCAAAAAACTTGAATGATTTTTGACCTCTTTGTTCAGTTAAAAGTGACTAGATCAAGCAAATGTATTTTTATGCTTGTTTAATGTTGTTATCTATATTAAATTTGGCATATTAATTTCACTAAATTACTTGAAACAGGCTTTGAATGTGGGCACCCTTTCTCTCTTTGAAATCGAATATTTACTAAAAACAATTGATTAGCAGTCTAACAGAGAGATAAGCAAAGTCCTGAGGCACTGCCTGTTAGGTGACAATGAAAGGAGGGTCTTGGGACCATGAAGGGAAGGTAGATTTTGCTAATGATGCAGGTATTGCAGTCTTTGATACAAAGAGCAAAGCATTTTTCTTTAGCGTATGAATTAAGTTTTAGGCACAGAATTCTAACAGCAGGTATGAGAGTATATGGTCACAGAAAACATACAGAATGTTTGACATTACTGCCTGTCAGCTCTTCCATGATAACTCCTTATGCACATGTGCATTCGCATTTTAAGCAGGAAGTGATTCATGACAGTGTATTATATACTGAAAGGTGAAATGTAGGCCAAGACAAAATAGCAATTTTGTCTTTTTTTTTTTTTTTTTTTAGGTTTCTGCTAATAACTCTTGTTTATTTATTTAGTTATTTAATCTTTTAAAATAGCACGACCAATTTATTGAAATCTGTTTTAGAAAGGTTTTTATTTTATTACAAGTTTAGGAAGAGCTGATGATAAAGTCCATGGTTCTCCTACATCTTCCTTTTATATGAGATGCCCACTACAATCTTTCTCCTTTTCTGCTCCCATGAATACAGCCTTCTAGGACTCTGGGAATTACTTGGAATATTCCTACTCACTTTTAAATTCAGACTTACTTAAGTATTAATAAATAAACCTCCCAATGCACTGATGAAGTCCTTTTGTACATTCTGACAACTCTTCTGTTACTCTGATGACAAAGTTAGCTTTATTGTTTTGAATCAGGATCTGCACAAGAATACAGCACCACTGAGGGTTGTCCGGGAAGGACTTAAGCTGTCAGCATTATTCATTTGTCCTTGTGTGCAAGTGATAGATACACCATGGTGGTACATGATGAATACTTATCTTGTACAAAAAATACATAGAGACATCAACATCAAGACTTCTCTCTTCATGAAAAGGAAAATTATTCTGTAGAATATAGCCTTTGATGCTAATCACAACTGTATAACTTCTGATTGTGGATATGGTAGCTTTTGACTGTGCAAAGCTGATAACCTTTCTCTTAAATTTCTGAGGTTGTTAAGGGAGATCATCTACAATTGTTTGCTTAACCAGATGACCTGAACATCCAGTGGATTGAATTCCGTAGTGTACTCATCTCATAATTCCCAAGGCACTGGTCCGACATGTTTAATTGAGGGGGGGGGGGGGGGGGGGGAAGAAAAAAGGAAAAAAAAAAGCCCCCCCAAACTAACCACAAATTATTATTCAGTCTTGTAAGTTTATATTTGCTAGGTGTTGAAAATGACCTAAACAGAAAGAAGACAAGTCAAATGCTAAGGCTATGTTCGATAAAGGTCAGGAGAGAGATGTTAGTCCAGCCTCAGTCAGATCATAATGTTATGAAGAAATAATCAATATACATTTTGTAATATGGTTCCAATTCTTATGAAGACTGAAGCAAAACAGCATGAGAAACAGTGAATTCTACAGTAGAAAAAAAAAGCACATTTCTACCTTTTATTCCAAAGCCTTCTTTCTCTGAATTCTTAACTACCTGTGGCTTGTTTTGTGAGATTTCACTGAGGAATAGCTGTCAGCATTAAAAAGTCAGCATTTTAAGATGGTACAGCATGTATGTGTGAGCTCCCTTTCTCTCAAATAGTTTTGAAACACCAGAGGTCATTACCTGCTCTGGTACCAGAACTCCTGTAACATGCTGTGGTGTCTCAGGTACATCTGGGTGTTCGTGTTAGCTTTTTAATGGTGACAGCTTCATGGAGAAACGACTGCTGGCCTGAGGTGTTTCAGTTTCCCTTCTCTTCCCGACTGAGAAAGAATCTCAGGCTTTGCATCCAGAAATATCATTTATTTTTAAAACTAAAGTATTTGTTCTTGTTAAGGTAATGCTATTAGCATTACCGTTATAAAGGATGCAGTGCCTGCACCATGGAGACAGCATGGCAATGGCTCAAATGAAGACACATACAAGTCAGTTACTGAAATACATCTCCACCTCCACGAGTTTGCTAAAATCTTGTGACCTACTGTAGCTTTTAACTAAAATATTTATTTCTGTTCTGCTAAAAGTGTAATGGATTAGTTACTTCAGGTCAAATTTTGAGGTCATTTTGCCTTTTGGGACTATCAAAATGACATAAGGAAGCAGAAGATGTGGACCAGTCATCCTAGTTCATCAGTATGACTAATTAGTAAGGATGCTAGAATTTGCAATCTCATAATAGTAATAATTAAAAAAAAATTGAAAATAAATGAACATTAAATTTTTTCCAGTATTATATTTCTGTTTTACTTTATATTGGGATTAAAAACTAGGTTACTTCCTAGTAACTAAGAAACCAGAAATAATAGCATTTCACAGAAGGAACAACGAAGGACCCAAATTTCCAGCAGTTATTACAATGTTTCACTAAAACATCATGATGTTTTGAAAGGCTTATAAATACAAAACAAGAATGGCAGGAGATTTGTTTTAAATATCAAAGTTCTCTGTATTCTTTATTTATAAATGTATTGCCTAATCTTTTTAATCAAACATATAATCTCCAACTTATTTCAGTGCCAGAACCAAGATCTTAAATTATCTTAAAATATTCTTCATTAATTTTTCTGTAGCTGTGTTATGAATTAAAACTTCCATAGAAATATAACAGCCAGAGTAATAGGACTGGAACGAGAATTCATTTTAGCTTCTAAATTAGACTTTTATAATAAATGGTAAATTGAAAAGCCATTACAAAAAGGTTACCATCTTTTATTGCATGAAGTTAAGACTAATGGTGCAATTTTCTCTGTAATTCATCTTTTACTTAATAGCATATAATTGTTTAAATAACATTTTAGTTCCTTTAAAAAGTAGATACTGTTAGCAAAGAAAATCTGATTATTAGATAGTTCAGGAAAACTGCAGAGTCCTCTTTGTGATGTTGGATTGTTGGTTTGCTTATATTACTTCATACTTCGCTAAGCCAGAGGAGCATATCATTTTCTGCATTGACAATTATTTTTCTTTCTGGCTGATGACCTCAATCTCTCGCCTTTCTTACTTTTTCTGACAAAACACTTGGGGAGGTCGAGGGTGTTTGAAATTCATTTTGTTTTTCAGTTGTTGGTTTCTGTGTTTTGTTGTTATTGTTGTTTTAACTAATCTTAATAAGGTACTATGAATGCAATTTAGTGAAACAGATTTGTAAGTGAAAGAAAAGTGTGCTCAGAATTGCAAGTAAGCCTGGTAAGTGCCTATAGACAAGAATGCACAATTTTAAGCTTAAAACTTTCAAACCTCGAGGGATTTGGTCTCTTGGAATGCATAATCTTTATAGGTCTGGATGCTTTTAAAAATGTAGCTAGGAAGATCTCACCTAATGCTAATCCACTTTAGCATCCGCGAAATATATTTGGGCACTTGCATTTCTTTTAGTGCACACAAAGACTGGGTGACCTTAGTCAATTTGCATACCCTGCAGTGTTAAACTTGAATGTTGTATATCTGAATCTCCTGAAACATGATTAAAGTGCTACAGTACAGCAGAATTAATAGCAAACCCAATCTTTTTCTTTCAAATTTTGTTATGATGGTGGTGCTCAGGTGCTCAGTGTCTGGTGTTGGGAGGTGGGGAGCAAGGATAGCAGGTCCAACTCAGCCTCATTTCAATGACGTTTGGCAGCGGGCAGCAATGTTGAGCTGGTTCTGGGCTGAGTTGTTCACCACTCACTGGAGCAAAAGAGCTGACATGGAAGACGAAGTAAAAAAGAAACACTGTGTTTCCTTACTGCATCTTGTCTAAAGACTTAATGCAAATAAGCTGTCCCTGGAGCAGGAGAAAGAAATCTACAGTGTTTCTATTGCTGCATTATCTATGATGTGCCAACAGCAGACATTTGTTTGATTTGGCCTACGACGTTTTTACATGGTGTGCTCTATTATTTCATTTCTTCCGTCTTGTATCCATTTTAAAGATACTTTGATAAACAACAACAACAACAAACTCCCCAAAAAACAAACAAACAAAAAAACAACCCAAAAACATAAAAATACCCTGTACAACTATCAGTTGAGACGCAAATAGAAAAGCCTTCTCTTGTGAAACTTTGCTACGAATATGGTGGTAACCCTACTTAAGAGCTAGAGGAAATAATTTGCCTGTTGTGGTTGCCTGTGTAATCCCCTCTTCCTTCCCAAGCTTGCTGTCATTCACATCCTAAATAGTGGATGTTCCAACTGACACACACTTCACTGAGCAGTGCAGTTTGGTGGCATGCCACTCCTGCCCTGTCATGTCAGCTGAAATTGTTGCATTGGAATGTAAATTAACCCCAGAAAGTACAGGTACATTTTTTTTATAAGTGTGTGTATATATATATATAATTTTTCTGTATTTGTGTTTTTTCTCAGCTGAGGAGGTGTTCTGGATTAAGCAGTGTTGGATGACAGAGGTGGGTTTATCCAACATACCAATTTACTGCACAGTTAACTTGAATTTGAGTATTTTAAGTGGAAAACCAAAAGCTTGTTAGGCTTTTAGTTAGCAACTAAATGGTGCTTATGTTAAGAATAGCATCTTTTATGAGCCAAAAGGCCCTAGTTCCTTGTTAGATTTAAATTACTAATAAATTCTCCAGGCAGTATTGCAGTGAGAACATACCACAGGTAGCCAGGACAAGTAGCAAGAATGTCTTAACCAATTGTGTAGAATAGAGAGGTTCTCAAGGTGAAAGAAAAGAGAGTGAGGTGTTACAGAGTTTGTCACTGCATCAGCATGTCAAAAGACTTACTGTCAGGTAATAAAATAGCTCTAAGTATTGACCCAAATTCGTTAAGGTCAAAGGGTCTCTCCTGTTATTCACCAAGCATCGTTCATCCGCTTGGTAGTCTTGGCATAGATTCTAGTTTCTCCCTAGATTTCTGTCAGAGGAACACTGAAATTGACACATGCTACAGTGAAAAAAGAAGCAGAGTTGTTACTGTTAGTTTAATAATTTTCTCTTTTAGTATGTAAATTCTCAGGTTATTGAAATCTAAGACAGTATTTCAGAATCATTTTGCTCTATTTTGTATCATTTTTCATATTAGCAGCTCCGTATTTCATGGCAGGCATTTGAGAGTCATTAATTTCAAATGGCTGAATAAATATTGCTTACTTGACAGGCACTTATTTAAATGCATTATTTTTGGCATAAGATCTAAAATTATGTTTTCAAAAGATGGCCACATTTTTTTGGCTCTATTTTTTCCCCTCATCTCATTTCAATCTGGCACAATTTTCCCACTCTATCTTGTTTTACCTTACCATAGTGATTAGCTTCATAGCCAAAAGGATGAAAAGCACCCACACCTACAAACATGCAGTAATGATTTGCTTAGAGCTCTTTGTTAAGCCTGTCCTTGATATTTAACTATGTTGCTTTGTCTGCAATCCCCACAGAGTAGACAGTGCCAAGATGTGATCATTTTTTAACTCCCCATCAACAACCTAAATAGTGAAGAATAGTAATTTCAACACTGGAAACCTGCATAGTTTAATTTTCAATAATAGATGTTAAATGAACAGTAAAAAGTGTTTAATGAATTTGTAGTTCTTTTATGCAGCTGTTCATTGCTTCTTAGTTTAACTCTCTAATTACGCTCCTTTGAACAAGAATTTATGCAGTTCTGTTGGCTTTCTTTCTGTTCTATTGTCTGAGATCTAATTACAGTACATGTCAATATAGTTAGGCTCTTTGGAGGAAGTTAAAAAAAAAAAAGTCTGTAAGAAGAGTGGAAAGTTATTTCTTGAGGAATACTGCCTTTTGTTATTTCCTGAATCAGGTTGTTCTCTGTTCTAAAAGATTTCAGAAAGTGGTCTGAAAAAATTGAGTACAAACAAGCTACCATCCCAGCACACATCCTTGCTGCTGCCAGATAAATGGAAGCCCTTGCAAACAAATGTACTTACAGAATGTCTGCTGTCTTCTGCCAGTACCTGCAAGCATACAGTGATTGCAGTCAGGGTTTCACATATTACTTTATAATTTGTATAATATTTTATATATTTCTTGAGATAAACATTTTAAGTATTTAAAATTAGAAGTTAATGTTTGTGAGAGTAAATATATTATTTCTATAAAAAATGGTTTGCAGGCTGGTTCGGCCCAGTTCCGTGACTAGTGGGGCAGAGGGATTTCACGAAATCCGCGCCTCTAGAAAAAAAGAAACAGGGGACCCCAAAATAATTAAAAATAGCAGCAATGATCTGAGGAGAAACAAACTAATTTACTAAATATGGTATCAGAATGCAAGATAACACACTATAATACAATATAATTAGAATTGAAGCTAATATATCAGATATAATGAGAGTGAGACTGTCTGAAAAACTGAAGGCCTTACACTGATACTGAAGTGATGCGTACAGATGGGACTGGCAGCAGCAAGGAGAGGTGAAGGAGAAGAGCACTGGAGAGAAGAGCCCAATCAGGTGACCTTGCCAGGAGTTCTATCTATCTATCTCCTCTCTGACCGCAAAGTCCCCTGGGGAATGTAGTTCTTCTCTTTCGGACAGGTACCCAGAACTGGAGCATTAACACTTTAACTCCCACTACATGATGTTATGATGTGGAATACCAGTAACCAAAAATCATAAAACCATGACAGGTTTCACATATTATTTTATATTTCTTGAGATAAACATTTTTAGTATTTAAAATTAAAAGTTAACGTTTGTGAGAGTAAATATATTATTTCTATAAAACATTAATGCCTTGGTTAATTACATTTAAAGATACTTAAATGTTATGTGGAAGACAGAATGCTGATTTGGAGCTGATGTCTTCATTTTGATGTCTTCAAAAAGAATCATGCAATCCAAAGTCATGAATTACCATCATTAGGCTGTTTGACAAACAATTGGAATATGCATACTGGCAAAACACACTAGAAACAAGAAAGTCCAAGGATTATAAAACACTGAATTGGGTTTTTTAATTGAATGAATGGATGCTGGGACAGTACAACACAATTCACAAGGCATTAGTGTATGTGTGAATATAGTTATCCTATACATTCTGTTCTCATGCATCACTTATGGTTTCTGTAGAGCAAGAGCTAACGAACACAGAATTTTAGAGAGCTGTAACTGTGTGCAGTTGATAATCTGACTGGACACAAAGGGTTTCACAGGTTTGCAGTGATGATACTTCAATCTTAGGCACCTCATTAAAACATCCAAAGATTGGCGCAATAGATTTGGGCCATATTTCAGCCAGCTGACAGGTTTGTGCAGGAAACAAAAACATAGAACTTTATCATCGATATATTTTGTGTATGGAAGGCCTCATTTTCCTTCCTATTGCCCTGAATGTCATATCGTCATTTGTACCAAGACAAAGTGAATGAAATACCCATTGTCTTATGCTCTCTTCATACTTGAAGGGACTTTGGCCCAAATGCATCTTTTAAAATGTAATTAAAATCTAAAGTTCATTTATAGCACTTGAAGACAAGCTCCTGCATTTTGTTATTTTTATGGTTATCTATTTATAGCTGTACAGACATGAAACAAGATTTATCAAGAGCACTTATGAATCAAACCTCTTAAAGTAATTTTATAAATTTTATTGATCAACTTGCTTGTCAAGTTGAGATCTGATCTGAGAAGGGAAATGACATTTTTGTGGATCTTGATAATATCATGGAACTGCATCACAGATTCTATTTATTTATTTATCATAATTAAAACCTGAAATATAACTCGAAGTATTAAAAAAAAGGAGGGAAGGAAAAACCTGTGATGATGAATGGAAGGAGAAACACGCAAAATCTCAACTTTTTTATTTAAAAGTTCAGAAAGTTATAAAATTATGCACAGTATTTTGTAAGATTAGCAGAAGTCTAAAATAAATGACAGCCTAGTAGAACAATGTCAATAAGGAAGATTTGTAAGGGAAGCACAGCCAGATCAGGAAATGCTAGGTCAAGAATCAATGCTAAGTCATCAGATTCCAGGTTCCTGAAATCACAGGCAAACTGCATGCGGTAATAGCATTTGAAACACTTGCCACCACCGTGTTTTAAAAGGCCTTATGAGTTGAAGAGAAATGATGATTATAAAAGCCTGGTGAAAGATAAAATTCTCCCAGAGTTTCAAGTAACATAATTTATCAGACTGACTGTTGCTCCAAGATTAAATGAAAAGACACTCCATAAGCTTTCATGAAATCATGTTTTCTTTGCCTTTAGACCAAGGAGATTGTTTCTCTGTTGTTGTTCAGGAGAACTGAAACTAAAAGTTTCCTGTCAACATATGAAATTAATACCTAGACAATATTTACAGAACCATCTCTTTTTCCAATCCAAGTGATATTTCTAACCAGAGAAGTTTTATGAGCATTCGTAACATTTCCTCTCACTATACAATATGAATGAAACTTCAAACCCTTCAAACATTCAAACATTTCAGAAATTTTAGATCTCTTTATTCCACTAAGTAGAACTCAGCATGAGGTACTCAAGATGAAAATGACAAAATGAGCACAGGAGTCATCAGAAGCAGGTGATCTTTCTGCTTCCAGCTGGAGCATCCACCGGCTCTTGGAATGCTTCTCCACATCCTCTTGAATCAAAATACAGCAAACTTTCCAGAAAAAAAAAACAAACAAAAACAGTAGATATTTTCTTTATGACAGGAAAATTTCAAGAATTTCAAGAATAACTTTAAGGAGATCCATGAATAATGATTGTAGATCTGTCAGTCTCCACCACAGCATCCACAACTGAAGTTTGTTCTCGAGTTCAGGAAAGACATGATTTAAAATGTGCTTTAACTGTGCTTCCTGACTGTGAATATACATCATTTTTTTAAACTGAAAAAGGAACTGGAAGCAAACAGAAATTCCACCAATAGGTATTTTGGGACTACGATTTCCTGCTACATCTGAGAACACTGAAGTGCTGGTAACTGATCTGCTTCATGTGTATTAGCATGAAACTACAGGGTTGTTGTTGTTGTTGTTTTCTTATTTTTTTATATTGTAGAAGAGTGCTTTCAATTTAGGAAAAAAGATCAATCAAGAGAAACCATAAATGGCACTGAACTCCACATTTCTCTTTGGAAACAACAGTGCTACCTTTAGTCTTACTCAACAAGAACTTCTTTATAACTTTTATTTACATATAAGATTATACATAGGGGAAACAGGGCTTTCTCTTAGAAAGGTTACTGACACACTTGGTGCTGTGTTGACATTTATTCTTTGGGTTTTTACTGCTTCTGAGGTGTGGTATTTATGTCTCGGAGGTGAGAACTTCCATCTGTAATATATGCTCATGATTTACACACCACGTGTGTCCTGATGTTGTCTGCAGGAACAGGAAATTAAACAATTAACCAGAAGGCAGATAGGAGGAGTAAAACAAGCTATTTCCCTCATCTTTTTCCAATATTGTTATTTAATGATCAGAGTAGGCTAAAACTGTGGCCTTAAATAATGATTTTTGGGGAAGCAAGATCACTTTCAATAGATGAACATGAGAATAAGCTAAAGCTTCCCTCTCCATGAGAAGGAATTTACTATGAAACGTATGAATACAGCCCTTAATGGCAGCTTGACCTTCTGTGTTTCTCTTGTGATCCAGTTCTCCCAAAACAATATGTTATGGTTAAAGCTATTTTTGCTGGCCTTTGAAGACTTCCTTAACATGCTCATACACTCCCATCCACTCCAGCTGTCTGAAATGACCATTGCCAAGCTCCCCAGTGATTACTTTAAATGCAATAGCATTGACAGGTCACTTTATTAATTGCAAATTGCACTATCTGAAGATGCTGACAACAGATACTGAGAAAGGTACAGAATATCCTAATTTTTCATAGCATAATCAACCTGTTTGGAGCCCCAGATAAAAATAAATTACCTTAACCCTACAATATACTTGACACGTATTTATTGCAGCATTCTCTATCAGCAGTTGCCATACATCCATAAGCTAACTTCTCACACATTACCCTAAAACGTGAAGGGGAGTGCTAATGAGAAAGAGCAATCTGGATGCTGAAGTGCAGCCCTGGTAACTGTGCCTGGGTTTCAGTTGCTGTGTGCCACAAGATTTTGCCTTCTGCATGTCTCCCTCATCTGCAATACCCCCACCAAAGTAGCAGGCCCAATTATACTTTTGTGTCAGACCTCGAGGATAAATGTATGGCAATAAAGGACATTTTTATTCTTCGGTGGTAGAAAATACTTTAATGGACAATGTTACCTGTTAGAATACTAATTACTGAAAAAGAAGTTCACGTTGTCTTGCAGAAAGAAGAACAATTTCAGTAACTTGAGACGGAAAGCTACCAAAATTATCTCCGTTTTGAAGGTCATCACTACAGACTTACTATATTTGTATTCTCAGAGCCAAAGTTTACAATAATTTATAATGTAAACTGACAATTTTTCACTTCCTGTTTGCTGCTGTTGTTTTCATGATGTCTTGAGTTGTTTGATACAAAATCTAAATTAGTCTGGAGAAGCAGGATTAACCTTTCCAATCACATTTAAGGTGAAATTGCTTAACTACAGCAAACAGTGTCATGCTGCAGATAATCCTTGTCCTTGATTAATGCTTTTATAATCAATTGCTGTCTGGAAGTGACTCCTTCCCATCACACTCTTCACAAAAAGAGCAGATGGTATTTAAAAGGTTATGGCAAGAGGGCATTTCAGAGGTCAAATAGAACATCGATCAAGTGGGCAGAAAAATTGCTTTTTTCCTTCCCCTTCTCTTTTTCCTCACTATCCATGAGGGAATGTGGCTTATGAATTATAGTTTGATCTATAGTTCAAGCTCTAAAATGTTTTCTTGTTTCAAATTTCTGTGTTGTTTTGGGTAATGAACCTGGAAATTGGATTCCTTTTGTGCCAATAAAAAATTGTGCCCAATGCACATATCTCAGCAACATAATTCTTAGACCCATAGAGATTTGCTTGCCTCTACCTTGAAAGGAGTCAGTACTAATATCCAGAATATCTTTAGATCAATTAGCAGCAATGATAATGACTCTGAAAAAAAATTACACTTCAGTTCTCCTATATTTTATACAAAAAAAATTAAAAAACAAATATATTGTGGGATTGACTCCCTTTCACTATTTTGCCTTCAGTGCTGGATACCATTCTACATTAGACTCCCAGGAAACCTATTCTCACCTGGAATGAGGGGGCCAGAAGGACTATCCATATTAATGTAATATCCAAAATCAGAAATCTGGATTATTCAATTTTTCCATTTATTAAATATATTAGCACTCTTTTGCTCTGCTTTCTCTTTCATGCTAAAAACACAGTGTAGGACTAATAGAACAGTAAAATCAGCATATGTATGTTTTCCAGTAATTTTTAAGGAATTGTTAATGAAAATTTTTATCCTATTATTTAGGAAATGAACATGGTCATTTTTTGCTGATTAAAAAAAGCATACTTTTGTTGGTTGTCATATCCTACTTGCCACTAATTGTTATGAACAGTTTGTTACATAGGCTATTTACTGTGGGCAAGAACATGACCAGGTCTTGAAAGCAGACTTTCATCTTGGAAGAAAAAAGTGAAAATACTACAGAGTTTCTTTGAGATAAAAACCAGGTTTGATTGGATATTTTTCAGCACTGCATCTTAAATTTGAGTGCCTGAGACAACCAAATCTTCCTAAACTAAACAGTTTTCACTCACAGTATGAACGTAGATACACATGAGCCTGGAGAAATATTAATCACTCAGCAGTTTATTCAAGAATGGTTACTACGTGGCTTTTATTTCATAACTAAAGCTGCTATGCACCTCTGAGAGGCGGACAAAATCAGATCCTCATGTAACCAAGCTTACAATTAAAGAGATATCTAGGTGTCTTGCCATCAAAGACTGGTAAAAAAAAAATGTCATTCGAGCTAATTACGTCTTTTAAATAGTACTGATATACACAGCAATTTGTAACATGCTGACATACCTTTTGGTGTCAGTTTCATATTTTGATGTCCTTAAATTTTTGATTGCAGTGGGTGTCGATTTAAAAAAGAAGTTGAAGAACATGAGATACTCCAACTAAGTCCAACCCATCAGTACGTATTTGCTGTCCATCGGGGAAAGAAATTCTTTCAAATTTCATTATTTAATTCAAGGTTCTTAAAAGGTGGTGGATGATGTTAACACGAACCTTTGCATAGTTATGAATGAGTTTAATTTGAGGAGAATTTTACTTCTAGCATTAACATAAAACATATAGATTTCCCAGGAACCTGAGGGGAGTAGCTGTAATGAAGGCATACTTCACATGTTGGGGCAGTACTAGCCCCTAGAAGACAGCTAGTGTCAATTGCCTTGTTATGACTATGACTCAATATTAAATACGAACTGATAAAAGAAAATCCTTACTACTAATCTGAAGACAAAAATACCTGTGAAAATAGTGCTAGATACATTGTCAGCATCTTAGCATTTTTCATAGTGTTTAGTATATATGTATTTCATTGCTAATCCTTCAGTAATTTTAAAACTAAAGCTCGTCTTCTATTGTGTGTCTGTATTGATCCACTGTTAAAGTATTGCTTGTGACTGAGAGATATTTTATCATTATATTTAGAAGCTATTTGTTCAGAAAACAATACATGATGGTTTCAAGAGAGAGAAAATTTAATGAACTTATATAGAGGAAAAGTAAATTGTAAGGAGATGCTTCTTCTACTTTCTACTATTAATCTTTCAGAGCTCTTTTCTCTGAAGAGACTATGGAGCCTTCAGATAAACTGACAGTCTCTTAGGTACTCTAATAAATAGCCAAAGCCATCAGGTAGCTTTTAACAACAGCAATGCCTGTAAATATGTGTCCCTTCAGCTCTTCTTTTTTCCCATGCTTAATTTCAGGATTTATTTTTTCTCATTTTGTAGAGTCTTAAATACTGTTCTGAATCGTGTAATATAATCATGTGTGACTACAATGTGATTTTTTAAAATCTACTGCAGTTGAATATTGTCTAGTCCTTTGAATGCAAAATGTGAAACTAGAGCTTCATATATACTATCAATCATAAAAAGGGAGGAAGGCATAGAAGCCATTAAGAGAATTTTTCTTAACTGTCTTTCCTCTAACTAAACCTATTATACTTACATACGCTTCCCATCACTCTCCCTGCTCTGTCACTTTCCAATCCATAGCTCACTCTTACCTTTCATAACCATTCACAATCAATCCCACTTTTTTTTTTTACTTTTTTTTTTTTTTTTTCTTCATAGTATGAGAGTACACAAAGGTTTCTTTTCCCAACATCTCCTATTCCTGAGCTTAGACATGATATCAATCTTCAGGGCCATCACATATATCTGCCAGGTGATCACTCTTCTACACCCTCCGACTATTTCCTTGGCCCAATTACATTCTTGCCTAGGTTGTTTGCTTCTTTCTCAGAAATCTATAATACACCATCCATTGGAAGAGAGAGTGGGAAATGCCCTAGGCTTTCCAGAAGTTGCTGTTTTGTTATAGCTTACATTTCTACTCAGCCCATAACTGTAACACTAAAATAAATTGGTAGTATCTGTGTTTGGATAACTATTAAATGAAAAAAAAAGCTGCACAGTATTCTTGTACAATCGATAACTTCCATGTTAAACCTAACACAGCACTTTAAATTACAAAGGAAAAGATAATAAAATATTAACAAAGTGATATTTATTTACCTGTGTATTGCTGGCTTTTCATGCCAGAGTACTCTATCTCAGATCTTTTCTAAATCCACTCACATGGGTTGACACAGCATGTGCTTACACACGCTCCTCATGTGTCAGATACACTTGCATATGCATACCTGATATAAGCGCTCTGCTTTTGCCTCAATTTCTTTGAAATTTTTTCTAGATTGTTTTTCAATTTTTAGGCTTTACAATTTTAAGCAAGCCTGGTATGTTATACTTAGGGCTTCATCTGAAAAGGTGAGAGCACAGCTGCTTAATAGCATGGGTAAAAAGGTAGTAAATAAATAAATAAATAGATAAATAAATAGGCGTGGAGATACTTTTGTCCTGGTAGTAAATTTAGTCAAAATACATAAGGTGAAACTGTTTCCACTGAGAAATAAAGATTATAGTGTCTGAAACTGGTCTATGTATTTTAGTAGCATGCTAGGGACAAAGATTTCCTATCATTTAGTTTCAGAAATTCTACACCTATCTACCTATTGGCATTCTGAAATTCCGCCATTAACTTGGTTTCTGTGCCTAAAATCTCAGAAAGTGGGGCAATAAATCTTTAGTAAAATATGCAAAATGAATGAGCTCTGCTCAAAGAGATTACAAATACTGATTTATTTTTTAAACAGATTTCTCACAGACAGACAAACACCTTCAGCTGTGTGGTGTGCCAGAAGCCACCACAGTCATCTTGCTTTCAGACACCCAGGGCAGGACACCCACATGTCCTTCAGTCTGGGCAGAAATGTGTCCATGCGTTGAATAGGAAACTGGTGCACAGACACAGAACAGTGTATTGAGTGACTGCACAACTTGCAGGTAATTGCTTCTACAACGCAAATGTGTTATAACAAATGTGTTCCAAAATTTGCCAATCTAGCTCTGCATGCCGTGGGCTTTGTGCACACAAACTCAGCTCTCCTCTAAGCCCAGATTTGCTGAGCAGCTAGTAATGTAACTGTGCCAGCGGGTCTAATTGGACTGTGAGGTATTCAGATATCCAACATTTAACCTATATTTTTCTTTCTCCATCTGGACTTAGCCTCATGCAGAAGAGAGCATTTCTAGGATAAGTGGGATATCTTTAGCTTTCATTCAACAAAATGGGCGTTATTTGGATTCTTTTAGAGATGTATATACACAGAATTCCATTGTAAGAAATGACTTATTGGACTTGAATGACAAAACAGGCTACTGACTAGAACATCTACCCATTTATATGTAAACTCTAATTGTTTTCAAATTATACATAGTATCACTAAGTTTTTTCATAGAATCACATAATGGTTTGAGCTGAAAGCAACCTTAAAGATCATCTAGCTCCAACCCCAGTGTTATGGGTAGGAACACCTGCCACTAGCCCAATGATGTCCTATCCAACCTGGACTTGAATGCCTCCAGGGATGGAGTATCTACAGCTTATCTTGGCAACATGTTCCTGTGCCTCACTACTGTCATAGCAAATAATTAATTTCTTATATCTAATCTAAATCTACTCTGTCTTAGTTAAAAAACATTATGTCTTATCCTGTCACTGTACACTCTTGCAAGAGCCCCTCTCCATCTTTCCTGTAGGTCCCCTTTAGGTACTGGAAGGCCACAGTGAGGTCTTCTCCAGGCAGAACAACTCCAACTCTCTCAATCTGTCTTCATAGGAGAGATGATCATTCTCATGGATGTCGTCAGGACCCTCTCCAACAGCAGGTTTCTTGTGCTGGGGGCCCCGGAGCTGAATGTAATACTGCAGGTGGGGTCTTAAAAGAGCAGAGTAGAAATTCTAGGCTTTCCATTCTGGCTTTCTTAAAGGAGGGGAAGGTGTATACTGTGGTCTTAAAAGTGCAGAGTAGAAATTCTAGGCTTTCCATTCTGGCTTTCTTAAAGGATGGGAAGGTGTATATTGTAATGGGGAATTTGGAAAACGTCTTGATTGACAGTGAGACTAAATAAGAACTATATTTGGTAATAAACATATTATAAGACATAATTTTCAGTCTTTTAATTTCCTCCGTGTGAATTTTCTATTCTGAAGAAAAAGAAGAAAAAACACTGACTTTTGGTTATTGAGTGGGAGCTGTAGTGAAGATTTGCAAGAGTCATAATATATGTGTTCCACACAAGATGCTTTTTGGATTGCCCTGCTCATGTCAAGAGAAAACAGTGGGAGATGAAGATTCATACAGGTTATTAGCATTTGACAAAAGGTTAGGTACTAGTCTTATTTACAAGAGTATAAACATACAATGATAATAATAAAATCAGTGGAGCTCCTCCTGAGTTTCAAGCTGAACAGCAGAAAAAAAAATAATACTTCCAAAGCCTGAATTTTGTATTATTTTATTTTTCAAATACAGAGCTGTCTAATCAGTGGACACCTAGTAATTTTCTTTTAACTTCATTTTGGTTCCATTCCTACTTTGCTTGTCCTGATTAAGTGGATAACTCAGTATGTCAGGTCAGATTTACAAGGATGATCTCGTTTCATTTTGTCCCAGAGGAAAAATATTATTAAACTACCCACCCGAGGAAGTGAAATGTATAAAAATGTCTACATGTTTGATGTTATGGTTAAAAAATATCCTGTAACACACTCCATGGAAACACTGCATTGCGATTAAGACAATATATAATTATTACGTGATTTTGGGACTGATACAAAGTTAATGCATTAAGGTGACCATTTCATTTTTCCCGAGTCTGACTCCCACTCATTGAAGATTGGCATTGATTGGTGGACTCTGAAAGCAAATTGACCACAAAGCTCTACATGCTTTAAGGCAGTTGCTATCAACAGATGAAAAGTGTAATGTGCTGACCCAAAAAGCATGCTGAAACCTACTGGTGGAAGCAAAAGCTTCACAGATTCAGATGAAACGAATGAAAATAATAATAAAACCAAGAGAAACAGCATGAGTTGGACTAGACAATGAGAAACTTCAGATGGCCTCTGCATGACAGACACGCCAATATCCACATTTTAGGACGTGCTTTAAGAAGCTATTGCAGCAAGCATAATTAAAACAAAACAAAACAAAACAAAAAAACAGTTATCCCCAAATCATCCACCATCTAATTCAGCTCTTATTTTCGTCTCAACTGTCTAAGCATAGGGGAGTATTTAGCAGTAATAAAGGTAATCAGATTAAGAAATCATGGTACTCCTTATGAATATTAAAAATGTGAACATTCAGCTAAATTTAACTGCATTAAATTCTGTTGTCTATGAATGTTTCTACCAGGAACTTTTTTTAGATGACCAAAATATTTTCACATTTAAAAAGCAAATAAATCAAATTGAGATGAGAGAAAATACGGATAGCAAACTAGGAATTCATGAGAAATAGGGAACACTACAAACAAGAGAAGATAAACAGACTTGAGGATTTAAAGGATATTTTAGAAAGAATGCCTTGACTCCAGAGAAAAAAAAAAAAAAATAATGCACTATTAAACCTTTTTATTCTGGTACCATCTAGAGGCCAAATGACACAGCATCCTGTATTGCTAGGAACTGTGCAAAACATAAAATGGCAGACATTCCCCCTTCCACTTAAGGAGTAGCTACGGTGTACTCACAGCTACTAAATGTTTGTATCATTTCTTCTTTTGGAATATTTTCTATCTGCTTCTATTTGTTACAAAATAAATACCTGGATTATCTTTGTGCAGTGGATGCACAGCACTTCTGGATGGCATCTGGTATGCAGAGATCACAAACACAGAAGGTGGAACTTGCAGGGCTGACACAGAGAATTCACTCAGTGCTCCCTTCAAAATGCTAGAGTGACAAGAAATGTACCTAATATCAAGTACAAGTTGTTATTAACACCACAGGCCTCGTAATTACAGTTTGCTTTCTGAGACTTTCCAATACCGTATTTCACTAGCATTGTGGTAGAATGTAGAAATCCAAAAAATACACATGGCAACCACAAATCCTCCTACTTTTCAGTTACAGATGTTTGAAAGTGACATTTAAGGAAATATGTATGTATGTTTTGTGCTACCGATATTTCAATGCCTAGTTCTAGTGAACATGTAAGTGAAAGAATTTTTTGAGTAGTCACTTTGAGAAAGAAGCATTAACATGGCAGGTTTGCATGCAATCCAGGGCTACTGAAGTGACCTTTGAATAACCCAGCCTAAAGGCTGGAAGCTGTCAAGTCAGGATTACTTTGAAGCTCTGCCTGAGCAGACAGAATTAGGTAGCCAGGGCAAATGCATGCAGTTACTCAGGGTAGGGCACTGTGTTAATGAGGCTGTGTTGCTTCAAGCCACTCAAGGCCTGCTCCAATCGCTCTCTGTGCCGCTGGCTAAGGGAACTGCCCTTTACCTAAGTAGTCATGTTTATTGTGTGCAACTGGGCTATTCCCTAGCAAAGTCAGAAAGGAACTAAATCTAAATCTGGTGATTTCTAAGAGGGTTTTTCACTGAGCTTTCTAAGTATGAACTTCACTTTATGCTTTGTGCTTTGGGACATTTTGTTTCTGTTAATACATTAAAATGCATTTTGTTTTACTAGTAAAATTCATGGAAAGAAATATAAAATACAGTGATACAGATTTGATCACGGTTCAGTGAGGGCAATCCATGATTTGGCTGCAACCTGTGCAGTGATCCTACAGATCCCTTAAGTAGCCTTATTAAGTTTTCATTTATTTAACATACAGAAAAAATATATTTTTACACTACGACCATAGGAATCTTTAAGCATTCTTAAACTGTTACAAGAAAAACCGAGACACTTATTTTAAAAGTTTTATTTTATGATATTTTAGTCTTTATCTTTTAATGTTATATTTTAACCATGAACAGATTGATATGAAGAATGCCTTATTTAGAGAGACAACTGAAGGAATTAATCCAATTCCAAAACAAGAATGATGATATTTTTATCAATTTCCGTAGGAGTAAGATCAGATGATAGGTTCCTGCAAGTGTTTAGACTCTACCTGATTTTGTGGCAGGAAACAAATCGGGACTTATTTTTTTTTTTCCCCCAAAAAAGTACCTTAGAAAATGAAGTGATATTTTAATTACAGTACTTGAAGAGATTTCAGACAGCCCAGGCTTTACTCAGGACAACATGCACTACTTCAATAGCAGAATAGTCAGCACTCTGCTTTATATATCAGGAAAAATAGTGCCTGTGACATTTTTAATATGTTATGTTTGCTGATGCGTATTTTGGGACACAATTCTCCCTTCCCACAAATATGCACTGGGATATTTAGACACTTTTTCCTGGTGCTGTAATGTCACTGCATTGGTAGTGCTGCTGTTTGCTCCACTTCCAATGTCACTGTGGTGACAGCAAGTTGGATTTCAATGTATAAGACTGTTGTGGTTTAACCTGGCAGGTGGCTGAGAACCATGCAGTTGCTCATTCACCCCCTCCTTCCCAGTAGGATGGGAGAGAGAATCAGGGAAAAAAAAAAAAAGAAAATAAAGAAAAAAAAGAAGAACTTGTGAGTTGAGATAAAACTATTTACTAAAATAGAGAAAAGGAAAAGGATAATAGTTTTGACTATATCTATATTTACATACATTTGAATATATATAACAAGTGATGTACAAACAATTGCTTACCGCTCCCCAAGCAATTCCCATCTAACCTCCCAAGCAGAGGAAGAGAGAGCAATTCTGCATGATGTCATATGGTGTGGAATATCCCTTTAGCCAGCTCAAATCAGCTGTACTAACTCTGTCCCCTCCCAGCTCCTTGGACCTTTTACTAAGAATGGCCTTGGCTCTGTACAACACTGCTCAGAAGCAACTATAAACACAGTTTTTCTTCTAGAACCAAAACATAGCATCATACCGGGCATTCTGAAGAAAACAACTCTGTCTCAACTAAAATTAAGACAAAGATGCATGGTATGTTTAGACAACTATCAGACTGTTTGGGGCCTAACTGTTTGAAACTGTCATATTAAAAGCATTATCAGTGCTTACCTGTTATTTTTTCTCCTGTGGAAAAATGTATACCCTCAACTCAGAAATTTATGAAGAGATCTGTTAAAATTTGGACATTCTTGTGAAGTTGCAGACCTGTTCAAACTCTGCAAATGCAAAAGGTAAAACAGAAAAAGTTCGCTTTAACCTTTCAATTCTTCACAAGCTAATCCTGACAGGTAAACATAAGAGGTATCACAGGGGTTGCAAGGACAAGGAGACACTGGAGAGGGAAATTGTTTGACATCAGTCATCACAGGCAACTGATTTCTGCCGTGGCATTTGTGTGCATCTGCATGGGCATAATGATGTTCCCTTTTGTCATGGAGTTATCTAGATCAATCTGTGTCCGTGACAGCGGGAGGGCAGTAGACCCGTGGGCCCCCAGCCCCTGACAAATAGGACGGGAAAAAGGGAAAGGGGTAGGGAGATGGGAGCTGGGCTCAAGGAAACAAACAGAGCAGCGGCAACGATCTAAGGAGTAAAACTTATTTTACTAACTATGATATCGGAACACTATAATACAATCTAATTTAAATTGAGGCTAATAAATCAATAATAAATCAAGTGAAATAAGAGAGAGAGAGGTTTCTGAAGACCGAGAAGCTTACTTTGAAATTGAAGGCGCCGCGGCTGGGAAGCACACCCACACCAGCTGCCAGGCAGTGAGAGAGAGAGAGCAAGCGTTGCTTCCATGACGTATTTTCCTCTTTAACCGCGAGGTCCTCTGGGACGTGTGGTTCTTCTCTGTGCTCCACATGATGTTATGATGTGGAACACCAATAGCAAAAATTACAAAACCATGACACCTTTACAGTCTTTTTCACAACCAGTGTAAAATAAATTTCATGTCAAAAATATAGTAAGTAAGAGACTGTCTCTGCCACTAGTGAAAGAAGGGTTCAGCTCTAAGATTACCTTCAACCTCTCAAAATTTTCGTGCTGCTGGAATTACCTACTTTCTAATAAAGCAGAAAATTCTCCTAAATTAAGGAGAAAGAGCAACTTTCTCTCCAGCAATAATGCTACTGCCAATGGCATCCTGGGTTGTATCAGGAATGGTGTGGTGAGCAGGACCAGGGAAGTCATCCTTCCCCTGTACTCGGCATTGGTGAGGCCTCACCATGAGTACTGTGTTCAGTTTTGGGCACCTCAGTACAGAAAGGATGTGGAGGTACTGGAGCAGGTCCAGAGAAGGGCAATGAGGCTAGTGAAGGGCTTGGAAAACCAGCCCTATGAGGAGAGGCTGAGGGAGCTACAGCTGTTGAGTCTGGGGAAGAGGCAGCTGAGGGGAGACCTTATTACTCTCTTTCAGTACCTGAAAGGTGCTTACAGAGAGAGCAGGGCTGGTCTCTTCTCCCTGGTGACAGGCGACAAGACAAGGGTAAATGGCTTCAAGTTGCACCAAGGTAGGTTTAGGATGGACATTAGGAAACACTTCTTTACAGAAAGGGTGGTTAAACACTGGAATAGGCTCCCCAGGGAGGTGGTTGAATCACCGTCCCTGGATGTGTTTAAGAGTCGTTTGGATGTGGTGCTCAGAGATGATATGATTTAGCAGAGGGTTGTTAGATTTAGGGTACTATGGTTAGGCTGTGGTTGGACTCGATGATCTTTGAGATCCCTTCCAACCTGAGTGATTCTATGATTCTATGATTCTACTGAATTTAGTATTTCTCTTCCTTCCTAAGACTATATTGTATACATAGAAATAAATAAATAAATAAATAAATAATCCAGCATCTGTATACAATATTTAGAGGACTCATACATGATACAAGTTATATAAAAAAAGATTAACACATCATCTCTGAGATGATGAGAGAAAATTTGAGAATATCCAATAATAGTTTGTTTAAACAAATATTTCTTAGATAGCAATATTGTGGCAGTAATAATGTAGGAAACAGTACCTTTTCGACTGAAAATGAGTGAACTAGAAAAATAAATAGGGTGATTAGCATCATTTGAGCTCTGCCATATGTACTTGATGGGACAGAAATAATAATGATGCTCTGAATGACTGGCATATTTCATTCTTTGATCTCTGTTTCATCAAACAGCATTGCTTTCTTTGATTTCTTATAATGGCTCCCTGCTTTTTAGCTGATCAAATTTCTTCATCTTAAGTTAGTAACAGATAGTAAAGATAGCATTACTTGTGCTGTTCGTACACAAGTAATGTTTGATCTCTTTTTTGACTTTCAAACCCGCTTGTATGCAAGAAATATAAGCCTGGTAAATTTCAGATCTTACTGGAAAAAAAAAAAAACAAAACACCTAATAAATCTAATGATTATCACTATTTCAATTAAAAGCTATTTTCAGTGTTTCTAAGGCTTCATCTTTTCATACTGACAAAATGTTTTGTCACTGTTGTCACTACTGTTTGTTTGTTTCTGTTTCACCTTAAGTATAAGTCTTCTGTTTTTGAATGCCCATGACTTTTCTGTATAAATCTAAATATTTTGTTCTGAAATGACAGTCCTGAAGTTCCGTATCAGCAATTCGAGCTCTCAGAGAGTTAAAGCTTCCTGTCTGTCCATAGGATGAATTAATAAACCAGATACTCTGATTGTCAAATCAGCACTGCTTCATTCAC
Source organism: Alectoris magna (assembly GCA_030625065.1). Classification (NCBI taxonomy): domain Eukaryota; kingdom Metazoa; phylum Chordata; class Aves; order Galliformes; family Phasianidae; genus Alectoris; species Alectoris magna. The sequence continues at coordinate 100,898,009 of CM060560.1, forward strand.
TTCAATGCCTCTGTAACTAGTAGTTTTAGCTGATTGGTTCGATACAACAATTATTATAAAATAGGGTCAGTTAGTCTTGGAGATAAATTTAGATATTCTTATTTGCTTTAGAAAAAGATTTCTGGGGCCCTTATTCAGCCCGATTTTCTAATTTGGGATGACTACTGATGATCAGAGTAGTCCAAGCTGTCGCAGATGTTGTGTTAAGAAAGCTATTGACCGTCAGTGGGTAGTAAAATTTTTCTGCTCTGATTTTATTGCTGCCCCCATTAAACCATCCTCTCAGGTCCCATATTTGTATAACTGGTTCTGTCCCCTATGGTCTGGAGTCATTAGCCCATTCCTCAATAGTGGACAGTATAATGCTTTCTTAATTAACCCTGTGGATCTTGTTACCCCAAATAACATTTAAATGGGAGCTTGTAGATGTAGTATCTTGATATAGATTTCCACTGGAAGTGCTTGAGTAGAAAGCATAATTTCAGGGAGAAATTCTAAAAACCCACAAGACACTTACGAGATAATTGCAATGCTGCTTGTCATTTCATTTCAAAACAGAAGGCTTGGATTTATCATCAAGACAGCATGCAACTTTTTAAATGCTGTCTTTATTCAGTTGCAAGCCATCTGAGAATCTTCTAACCTAAATGAACTGAAAAGAGGTACATAGTGTTTATCAAAACATTTTCACATATGCTATATACACTATGCAGTCAGCCTCTTTAATTGATCAGCGAATAGCATTTCTTGAATTATACATTAATTTATAGGACATTTGGTTTCCATGTCTTTTGAACCATTTATCACCACCGCTTTTTTTTTTTTTTTCTGCACATATCAGATTCAGTCCCAGCTATTCCATCAAATAATAAAGCAGTCTTTTGTTGAGCATGTCAAGCATGTTCAGTGTTAGATATGCCTATATTCTGTGGATTTACTTGCGTGTTCTGCTTTCATTTTAATAAAAACATCAGTATTCTTTTTGTTTTTGATCAGTTACTTTTTGTTGTTGAGTTTTGATGTTTTTCCATGTGTTGCAACTCTCCTTGCTTTCACCATTTGAAATGATCCTGTTCTGGCTGAGATTTGAGGGAGATCCATCTTTATGGATACTCTCTTCTAGAAGAAAGTCTAAACGATGGATCACAGACGAAATAGTGAACCACTTTGTGCAGACAAGACCTTAATCACAATAGATGGTGCAGAAGATATCCTGACTGATTTATTTCTTCTCCTTCCTCTCGCAACATATAGCTTCAAGGAACTATTCAAGGGTTTGCATTTACTGAGTGCTACCACATATAATGCTTGCAATCATGGAAACTAATCAATGGAAGTCACACTCTAAAATACAGTGTGCTACGATGTACAAACTGTGCAGCCTATATACAAGGTATGGAGGCATAGTAGTAGAAAAAAAAAAGTTCTGTTTGAACAAGCAAATAATGTGACTAATGCAGACTATAGCATCAGAAATTCTAGAATATCAGGAAAAACTTATTTATTGTGTGGGTGACAGAACACTGGCATGGGATGCTCAGAGAGATTATGGGTTCTTCCTCTCTGGAGATCTTCAGAAGCTACCCATATGTGGTTCTGGGCAGACTGCTGTAGATGGTCCTGCTTGAGGACCAGATGACTTTCTTGACAACTCAAGCATTCTGTGAAATGAGACAAGATGGATGAAACTCTTTAAAGAACATAATCTGAAATTAATGTAAGGTCACTAAATTGAGATTTTTCTTAAATATGAAACAGAGATGTCTTAAGAGCTACTAATTTAGCAGCTTGCACAAAAAGCTAAGAAAACATTCCTGACCTTCTTACTGTAGTAACATCTAGCTTAGTCTGCTTCCCATTTTATAAAAGGATTATTAACATGCTGTTTCATTTATTGGTGCACTGTGATTGTATATGTTGATCAAATGAGAGCATCAGATAATCAATTACAAAATATTCAGCCTTTATTTCCGGACTGGGGAAGCCATCTTATTTGTAAATAAACTTTTGATTGCAATTATGGAGAGATTTCCTCTTCCTTATTAATTGTTCAATATACTCGCTATTTTTATTTGAGAAAATCTGCTAATGAGAAATATGAACTAAATGTTTGTTGTTACTATCTCTTGAATAAATAAGATACTAAACAAATAGAGAAAGTTAGATACCTTTAACAGAGACATGTTATAGATCACATGACCACAGTTATTTACTTACAGAACGAATCCATTTTTTAAGATGTGATCCTTAAAACTGACATCTTTAGCTGACTTACTTATAACTGAACTTTCTGATTGCTCATCTCAGCTAATAAACAATGGCTCCCTTGTGTGTACTTTCTATCTCCTTTAGGCTCCAGCTTTTATAAAAAATGCTGAAAAACTGAGCACCTTGCCACTACTCACTGTCTGTCTTGGCTATTGCTTGCTAGAAAACTAAAGCTTTATTTCATATTTTTTCCCCCATTAAAATGGAAAACAGTGAGGACCAAGGCAATAGTGTGTAGTTGTTTGCATGTTCCACCTAGAATTTCTGAAATCACAAGGAATTTACACTTAGAACATCCATGCCGAGCAAGAGACCTTTTTTTTCCCCACAGTGTGTGATAGGACTCTATAATGCTTGAGCTTCCTTCTTATTAGTCCAAGATGTTATCATGAAACCAAACACTTGTTGTACTAAATTTCTCACCGTCCTTAAGAAAATGAATGGATAACTTATAACCATAATTATGCCCACTCACTGGTCTAATGAAGAGAATTAGAGAGTGTATAAACAATAGCTGTGCAGAGAAGAGTATGCATAATTTGCAACTATTAATCTAATAGTGAGAGATGAAGACAGGTGAGAATGATTAACATAGGCCACACAGAACGATCATTAGTGATAAAGATGACTGGGAAGACACTGACATTACTCAGCCTTCCCCACTGGCAAGGAGAGAAAGAACAGAAATAAAATGAAACCTGGGATGAAGCAGCTGGTGTAGTGTAGCAGGTTTTCAGCATGCATATTCCACTTTCTCTGAAAAAAAAAAAACACACAAGTTTTCCTTTACATCTTATCAGTATCATAAGAGCTCAATGGTAATGCAGAAGAGCAAATGTTTTCTACTTTCTCTTAAAGAGTTTCAGTATCCCAACTGTCCTTTTCTGGGACAGGGAAGTGTGACATGAATTGTAGGACAAAGAGGTTTAAATTCTCACTTGTATGTTTTGTCCTCTGAGTTGATGACTGCAGGTTAATGAAGAGTGATTAAAAAAAGAGAGAAGTAGGCAGTCCATGGAAAAGAAGAAAATAGTGGCCACTGTAAGCAAGAACAGAAAACACTGTTGGGTTTGTATAAGGAAACTACAGGATAATAAAGGGTGACTGGAACAGGGATCACTTGGCATTTATTGGGTGAGACACTGAAAATGTGTACTGGAGACATATCAGTTGTGGTGGTGCAGCCCCCTCCAGCAGGGAAAGAACTGAATGGAGGAATAAGAAGTAGAAGGGCAGGCAGAACTGGCATGGAACAAGGATATGGCATGGAAATAGAGGCAGAGGAGATAAGAAATTGTAGAGACAGACAGGTGAAAGTGAGACACCCTGGCTGCAAGTTTGAGAGAAACTCTTTGATGTACATATCTGAGACTTTAAGAGACAACAGCCAGGTGATTGAATACGGACATTAGAAATACGTGAGAAAAGCAGGGACTAATGAGTGATACTAGATGAATAAAAATAGAGCTTAAAATGAAGGGGGGAGATCTAAGTCTGTATAAGCAGGTGAATATGCATGCACTATAGGACACTTTTCGCCAGCACTGGAAATTGCAATCTAGATTCAAAAATGCATTTTTTCTCCTGTCAGCAAGGAGCCAGACCACTGCTTCACAGTACACACCCTCCCTAATCATCAGCACATGGTCATCATGTGTGCAGAGCTTGGGAATCTTGTGAAAAAACTACAAAGTAGTCATCTAATTAAGAACTACTTTCTAAAGTTCATGTAAATGACCTAATGGATGTTTGCACTGAAAAACAGAAATCTAGTATTTTTTCAGTTCTGATTTTTATTTTCCTTTATTTGAGCCTGGGAGGTATTTCTATGCATGTGAATACACAGCAGCTATTGAGAAGGCATGTAGAGTACTAAAATAAAATGAAGGCACAGTAACAAAATAGACTGTAGCTATCTGGCCATTCTGTGGAAAATTCCTTGATTGTTCTCAATGGTTATTCTGTAGTTTTGACGGTATTTCTACTAAAGATCTGCATCAAAGGCAGAGTTGGTATAGTTAAGCTCTAAATTTGTGTTGCTACAGATTTCCTAAGTGTATCTAGTAGAAAACCTGAAAAGATAATAAAGAAGGAAGAACTTGGAAAAAGTTATTACTAAAATCTTACTCTCAGTATTTGTCTCACCACATTACAATCTTAGAATTTCATCCATGCACATAAAAGAAATGTTAATGAATTTTATGAGATGGTCCTTTATTTACCCTACCACATATAGTTACATTTTACTTCCAGAAAATACAAAGAAAACATTTTCCTTGGAATCGTGCAGGTAGAATTAGAGAAAGGCACTGTATTTCAAACTGTGTATTACAAGGGAAGCATTTGTAAAAAGAATGCTAACAAAAAAAAAAAATATATATATATATATATATATATAAAAGCCCTACCACTGCCAACAATAACAGGTCAGAAAGAGCCACACAGAGACAAAATTAGACAAATATAAATATGGGGCCACCTGAAATTTCCTGGAAGCTAATACTTAACTAATTCAAGTTGATTCAGAGACAGTCCATCTGTTCTATGGATACTGCAAATGCATTCTGCCTTCCCATGTGCTCTAGAGACAGAAAGCTTCCAAGAACTGTCAGTGGAATGAAGTCTCTCCTCTTTTCCTCTACTCTGACTGTGATTGCTTGAATCAGGTTCAACTCCTCAGCTTTTATTATGAAACTGTCTTCCTTTTACTGAAGCATATCTTATTTCGAGAATATATATTTACATTACTAATGAACCACAGAGTGCATTTATTCACTGTAGACCACAGAATTAAGAACAAGACTATAGGCATACTTTTCCCAGAACAGTCTTAATGCCATCTTAATGCGGGCTCCAAACCATTCATCTCTCTTTTATTTTTACACACTGAAGGAAGCCAAAGGAAAATGTTTATTTTTATTTTTTATTTCCCCGTTTAAAGTAATAGTCTATAGGCTTCTTCTCACTGAATGCTTCTATCCTTCATTAGTTATGCTGTGCTAGATTATTTCAAAGATCATTGAGAACTGCTAGAAACTAGTTGAGAAGGTGAAACATTAGGCAAGGTGTGTTTTTTAAATAACAATTTCTGAATAAGATACAGAACATTCTGACACAATACACCTATATGTATATGAATATAAATAAGTGATGTGGTAAATATATGACCTCTGATTGACCAACCTCTTTCTTCCAATTTCAACTGCGCAGAAGAAGCAATCACACCTTTGATATTTCTCTCCCACATGGAAACAGCCTGTATGTCCTCCCTTGATAAGATCAGTTTTTAGCAAAATTTTATCCAAATTCATCGAACAGTTTTCCATGACAGTTGAGGTCAAAGGTTTCAGTTTTCAAATGAAATTTATTTTTCCAGTCTAGCTCTGTTAAAAATCAAACTACAGCCTCTAAATCCCTGTCATATTTCAGCGCTAATAGGAGAGAGTCTAATTAGTGTCTTCCTTCTCAGGTACAACACGTTTGAAGAAAAAGAAGAACCTAGAGTCTTCTTTTCTTAATTATTAGAAAATTTTCATCTTAAAAATGTTTTCCTAATATGAATACACTCAGCAGATGCAGGTTCTGTCATCAATCACAGAATCAAAAGGAAAAAAAAAAAAAAAAGATTAATAATATGTTAAAGAAAAACAAAAACAGCTAGCACAAAATAGAGATTTTACACCAGAAAGGCTGTTGCAAATGAATGCTGTGATGGCTTTTGTGCGTTTTCAAGTTGCTGCTGATTTATGGAAATGAACAGTTTCAGTGACAGGAGGAAACCCACTGGCAGTCAGATGCCTTCAGGATTTGAAACAGGGTTTGGATTGCTCATAAAACACAGCTGGATAGAAGACAAAGAAAGGAATAAAGGAATGAGTTTTATGAAACTGCTGTATTAATTTGACACCTAATGTGGTTAATGTAAAACCCTCACTTCGTTTGCCGGTCATTTTACAAGGGCTTTTAGACAATACAGTGCAATAACGCAGACAAAGCATCATCCATGCTTTCCCAGATGCCATTCAGGTAATAATGCAGGAAACCTGTCCAGCGTAGACTCCCTTTGAAAGCAAAAGGTCTATTAAGTAATATCCTAGGGTTATTTTCTTGTTGTTGTTTTGTTTTGTTTTTTTAGGGGGAGAGTGTTGTGGTGTACCCGGCAGGAAACTAAGCACCTCACTGTCCTTTGTTCACTTCCCCCTCCCAGAGGCATGGGGGAGAGAATGAAAAAACAAAAAACAATAACTAAGTATAATCTGTGAGTTGAGATAAAAACTATTTACTAAGACAGAAAAGGAAAAGAAAATAGTAATGATAATAATATGATATACAACAAAGGTGATGCACAAAAGAACTGTGCATCACCCACCAACTCAAGCCCAGTCAGTCCCTGAGCAGTGACTGACTCCCTAGACAGTTCCTCACAGTTTTTAAAAAGTTGCTTCACACGATGTCATTCATATGGTATGGAATACCCTTCAGCCAGTTTAGGTCAGCTGTTCTGGTTCTGCCCCCTCCCAGCTCCTTAGAATCATAGAATTAAAGAATCATGGAATTATAGAATATCTTGAGTTGGAAGGTCCCACAAGGATCACTGAGTCCATCTCCTGGCTGCACACAGGACCACTCCAAAATCAGAGCCTATGTCTGAGAGTGTTTTCCAAATGCTGCTTAAATTCCATTAGCTTGGAGCAATGACCACTGCCCTGGGCAGCCTGTTCCAGGGCCCAGCCACCCTCTGGTGCAGACCATGTCCCTCACCCCCAGCAGCACCTCCCTTGACACAGCTCCATGCCATTCTCTTGGGCCCTGTTGCTGTCACAGAGAGAAGAGCTCACCGTTGCCCCTCTGCTCCCCTCGTGAGAGGCTGCAGCCACCATGAGGCCTCCCCCCAGCTCCTCTGCTCTGTGCTGAACCAACTGGGGGACCTCAGCCACTCCTCATATATCTTGTCCTCCAGACACTGCCCCATCTTCGTGCCCCTTCTTTGGATGCTCTAACAGTTTTATGTTCTTTCTGTACTATGGCATGCAAATGTGCACACAGTACTCAAGGTAAGGCTGCATTACTGCAGTGTTCAGCAGGATGATACCATCCCTCACCCAGCTGGAAGTACTGGCCTGATGCATTCCAGAGTATGGTTGGCCTTCCTAGCTGCCTGGGCACACTGCTGACTCATGTTCAGCTTGCTGTTGACCAAGAAACCCAGATCCTTTTCAGCAGGGCTTCTCTCCGACATCTCATCCCCCAGTCTGTTCACAGGGTTGCCTCTTCTCAGGTGCAGTATCCAGCATTTGCTCTTGTTAAACTTCAAATGATCAGTGATTGCTCAGCATTCTGATTTGACTACATCACTCTGCAAGGCCTCTCCACCCTTGACAGCAGCTCCTTCCAAATTAGTATCACTGTGCTTCCCCAGACCCCTCGCTGGCAGGACAGTATAAGAATTTGAAACATCCTTGGCTCTGTACAGCCACTGCTCAGCAAGAACTAAAACATGGCTGAGTTATCAGCATTGTTTCACTCCCAATGCCAAAACATAACATCATACCAGACACTATAAAGGAAAAATCAGCTCTGTTCCAGCCGAAACCAGGACAGTTGTGTTTTGGATTTATTTATTTATTTATTTATTTATTTATTTTAACCTTTAGGAGTCTGCCTTTTTACTCTTTATCTACATAGGCAATGTGCCATGTTCCACATTTCATTTTTATGTCAAGATGCTAAACTCTGGTTTGAGTCAGCAGGGCCTCCCACTGTTTTAAAGGTGAGGATAAAATTTTAGTGCATCCAGTTCAGCCCAGTGGGATTAATTCTTTTTTGGCCTTTCAGAGCAGACAGTCAGTCACACCCAGCATCCTCAAACTTGCCATTGAGAATGGGAGGGGCTGAGGGGATTTGCAGCTGCCAGGATAAGAAGCTGCAGTAGGCTTGTGAGAGTTTTCCTTTGGGCAGAGGCAAAGGAATGAGGATGGAAGCCAAGGGGTATCTGTCACTATTCTGGATGATCTGTGGTTGCAGCACAATGAGGGAAGTTTCTCTTTTCAGCCTCAAATACTGGCACTCTGTGTATTTGGCACATTCCTTACTAGTTTGTGAAGGATTGCAGCTTGGAATAAGCTTTGCTTACCATTAACAAAACACACACACACAGAGCTATACAAAAATATGATAAAGTCATCATATTTAAAAAGTTATAAGGTCTCATATTTTCAGTCTCCCCAGTACAACGAAGGAGGAGAGAATCTAAATTCACCCTGGTCATGACAGCAAATGCTAAAATATAAGTACAGTAAAATATGTTGAAAGATAAAATATATTCTGCATTGTCCTAAAATCTAAATTCTGTTCTCTGTTAAGAGAAAGAAAATCCCAAAGTCACAGCATTTTTATAGAATAGGGAGGGATTAATATAATGTTTGCCATTGTAACAAATAATTGAATGTACAAAATATGTAATAGGCACTCACCTCAGGCATGTTACAGATGAGTCCATATTAAAACAGTACTTCTAATAATGAAACTTGTTAAGACAATGGGACAATGACCTGGGCACTTTTTAGTATTTATTAGAACAGAAATTATGTTGAAGCAGGCATTAAAGTAAAATTTACCCTTAAGCAATTTGTCAGTAGATTAGGAACAGAACAGATTTTCTTGGTGACAGATGAGAAAGCCAGTAATTTTCGAGCATCCAAATTGTGGGAAAAAAATTAAGCACTGCAATAAACCTCCCAAGATAACTAAGTAAACCTGGAATTTTCAGAGAAAGGTATTCAGACCCAGTAAAAACTATTGTGTGGTATGTGACACATATGCTTTAGAAACATGTTCTCTGAAGATACAAACCGGAACCTCAAAGGTCTTTTGGAGGAGGTAGCTTTGCAGTTGGTATGCTTCAAGGCCTTTTAACCAAAAGGTTCATTTCCCGTAGACACTAAACCCATAATTGTCTACACAGTAATCACGCACATCTTTTGCCCCAGAATGCTCAAGCTCCACCATGCCCTCCAAAACAAAACAAGACTAGATCTTTACACTAAATATATAGGTTTGAGAGTGGCACACTGTAGATGAGGCATCCAAATTAGTGTTTACCAGGTGCAGCTTAGCTGACTTTGACAATTAATTCTTTTATGATACTACTATAAATATCTTTGTGTAGAACCTGGAGAAAGCATTTTCTAATTAAAGCTGTTTGCGCGATGACCAACAAGCCCAGAGCTCTGGCTTTGTTAAGCTGAGAGGATTTCACCGAATTACTGCTGCATAGGCTGGCAGTGCTACTTCCACTTTCACTCAGCGCTCTAAAAAAACAAACAAACAAACAAACAAAAAATAGAAGAAGAAAAAAGGAAAAAAAAAAAAAAAAAACCAGCTCCTGAAAGATAAACAAATTATGCCTGCAAAAGGGTATTTACAAGCTATTTCTCTCAGTCATCACTTTAAGAGATCGCTAGTTATTTTTTTAAATTTAATTATTACTTGATTACAGTTGTTGTATTCAAGATGTCATAAATTGTGCTTTTTGTTCAGATTACATAAAATGAAGCTATGCTTGAGCATGGTCTGACATTGCTTTCTTCCCTCAGCTGTCATGAAAGTGACAAACTATGAATTTAGTAAGCACTTGTCTTGTAAGTTTGTCTTTTTCATTGCAATCTGGCCTTTTCCTGAAGAAGTTCTTGTGGATTGGCAACATCTCTCACAATTTAAAGATGACAGCAACTTCACTATGCTAACATCTCATTTGCATAGTTTAACACACAGTATTCCTCCTTGATTGGCATTCTCATTAACTTGACATTATAAAAGGCTGCCTGTTAAACAATGTAAGCAGTACTTAAATGTAACCGCTATTAATTCCTCTGCTTCATAGGAAGGAGCATTTAACGGCTGTTTCTTTTTTAAAGGGTGCACTGGAGATGAATGTTGGAAGTTAGATTGCTCATGATGGGGGATATAGCTTTTGTGTTTGCTTTTGCTGCCTCTTTTTGTAGCTGTTTGGTTTGTTTTTGTTTTCCATACATTGTCATTTGGGTCAAGTATTGACTTCATGTGAAAAATGGTAAAACAGAAATGAATACATACTCTTAAAACTATAGAGCATGAAACCTCTTCAGCATTTTTATATAAATGTGTGGAGATGACAGAGGTTTTCTAATTGCAATTAAGAAAAGGTCAACTCCCCTAGTGAGGTGCCCTTAGAAGTGCTCTCAGGTATTATTCAGAAATTATCCTTTTCTTCCCGGTTAAAAGCATATACCTGTAAAGAACTCTTTCAGATTTTAAAAGTCGGTCTTGAGCCTTTACTTTTGTGTTCTGCTTCAAAAGAGAGGCTCAGTACAAGCTTGAATTCTTCCTTTTTGAAACCTTCAGTACCTTTATTATCTCTAGTACCAGTACTTCAGTACTTCATGCAGATTCGTCTCCCACGCATCATTTTTAAAAATAAAAAACTAAGGACAAAATCACTGTGGTTCATTAGAATGTGCTTTGGTTCCTCAAATAATATATCATCAAATGCAATATAAGACCAGCAAGCTCCCAGCATTATGGGATCCTATATATCTTCTAATAGCATGGATCAGCTGAAGCCAGTGACACCACACCAGTTTACACCCTAGACACACCTACACTCTGTAGGTATGAGCTGCTGTGACCCTTTCAGAAGTCTGAAAACTGTGGGATTCTTAAGCAGCCTGAGTTCTGTAGAGTTTTAGCAAGGTTGTATTCCACATGCTTGTCATTTCTATATCCAGCAAATAGCTAATGTTTCTAGCCCAACTACATCCATTGCATGTGAAAATATTTTAGAGCTAGTTTTTCATGCTCTGTCCCAAAAGTTTTGTTGCACAGGAAAGAAAACATCCAAGTTTTTTGCTTAGAGACAGCTTTTCAATATTTCTTTTTTGCCTGTCTAAAAGAGATATGTCTTTTCAGTGCGGTAGACATATACAGAAATCATGTATTTTGGAAAAAGCTCCTGAGACCTCTTGATTTTCAGTTTTCCAGGTGAATTTCTAGGTTTCACTGGGATCAGCTAGTGGCTTTTCTGTGATGATAAAGCAGTAATTTGGGTCAACTTATTCTTTTCATCTAACGTATGCTTCTTAAAATCTCAACACTTCCAAACAGATTGTTCTTAAATCAAAGATTGTTCTGCAAAAGAATTTTTTTTTTCCCCTGCCATGGCTACAGCCTGATGTGTTTTCTTTAAATCTATTTGGAATTTACCACTGACTTTACTGTGAACAATTCCTCATATTCTATTGAAGTGCAGAGGTGATGCATACCCAGTTTGCCTTTTCAGGCTTTGTGCTCTGTGAAATTATTATCAATCTGCTGATGAAAGATACTCATATAAGAGAAAGGAAAGTGTTTGGAGGCTCAGGCAGTCACCTGTCTGTCTTCTCATAAATCAGTTATTTCCTAATCTAGATCAGTCCTATCTGCACAGTCTCTGTATTAAATATTTAGCCATCCATTTCTGCCTACTGTACACCCATCCAAAGAGATCATCAGTATTGTAGCTCCACCTGCTTTATCTGTGTTCCTAATAGAAAATTCAGTTTTGTTCTTTCAAACTGAGAACTACCTATCTTTTCTTCTTTGCAAGCTGTAGAAGCAATTCCATTAAGTACTTCTGCCCTTCACGTTCCCTACCTAAGACACTGCAGATCAAAGGAGAAGGAGCAGAGCAGCTCGGAAACTGCTTGTATTTTGGTAGTGAAAAGGACAAAACAAAGTCATATGGTTCTTAATGTTTCCTTGTGGGAAAGCTGATAGAAAGAAAGAAGTCCCTGATTATTAGATGGCTGCCCAGAGTTTTTTGTTTGTTTGTTTGCTTGTTTGTTTACCCTTCATGTTATTCCAGCTAGGCAAACACTTCTGGGAGACTGTTGTTTCCCACTGAAGCATCTTGGCTCTGAAACAGGCCAAAATTCCACTGTGACATAGAATGATACCATCTTGATAGTTCTTTATACAACACCTTCTTATTGAAGAAGTATTGAATAAGGTCTGGAAAACAAATTTTTAGTACTACCCAAACATATAGAAAATCTTCCAAGCCCACAAAACTTTGTGTGCAAACTGATAATCTGCAAAGCAACCACCCCGAGTTCACAGGAAGCAAACTAAAGCTGAAATCTCCCTGATCACTGATTCTTAGAAGGATATGCAACAGCCAGATGAAGAGGAGAAATTGAATGCCCATGCATGGGCAACCTAAGATATAAGCTAATAAATAAGCTGCATATTTTTTTTTATCTGTTGATTGAATTGAGAGATGGAAAGTGAGTGTCAAGTAGCAGCTATTATAGCACAGTGCACATGACATTGAAGTTCAAGGTCAGCTGTTTCCATTATAAACCCCATTCTTCAGGGTTTACAACTTGACTGCCTTAAATCACATCTAACTGAAACTGCCATGCAACTTGTCAGAATTGCTATAGGGTTTTTCTGTCTTTCCTGCATTAAAAAAAAAAAAAAAAAAAAAAAAAAAAAAAAGGAGGAAAAGGAAATAAGAGAAAAAGGAAGAAAAAAAAGGAAGAAAAAAGAAACACAATTTTTATAAGACTTGTCACACAAACTTAGACTATGTATTACAGACTTCTCTGAAGGAAGGGCAGGGAAACTGTGGTACTATTCATAACTCTTAAATACACATATCACTGAAAACCTGAATGCTGCTTACCGTGCTGATTTTGATGGTTCTGCTTCAAACGTACGCTCACGAGTGCATATTAGGTACTCTTATGAGGCCTCTTCTAGCTGCCACAGCCTTCTCCACACACAGCAGTTCTTCCAGGTAAACAGGTATACTATGGAGACCAAGGCGGGACTGCCTCCTACGCCTATGTTTATACAACCTCCACTTTTCTGTGTGATGAATGAAGCCTCCTGTGGTACAGCAGAGATGAATTCAGAAAGTGTTAACAGCAGATGGTCTGTCTAAATGATCTTTCACCTCTGGGAGAAAATTTGTGAAGAATTTAAACAACACCCCATGTCACAGAGGCGGCCTAGCTTGGGTGTGTTTCCCGGCACATTAAAAATCATCTTGCGACCACACTCCATGATCCTCTCCAAATATACAAACCTCATTGTAATAGTGTGCAGCTGGCTCATACCTGAAGCTATCCCTGAGAACATCCTTATAGTTTTGTGCTTCAGAAACTATATTTACTGTTTCTGGTATCACAACTAGGCATCAGCTATTGCAGCATATTGCCACATAACGAATACATTTCCAGCAAGTCAAAGTCACAGCCACTAATAAGTAATGAGCACTTAGGGAAAGACTATAACAAATGAGAAATATAAAAATATTTTCTCTCAGCTTCCAGCATTTTGAGTTAAAGGAATTCTTAGTCTTCCAATGCCTTATATTTAAGTGGTAGGTATTATGCTTCTGCAGGAATTATTCTTCACAGTTGTATAATTAATTGCGGTTAATAAAATAATTGTCTATATCATAACTGCAAAGTTTTATATAACATTTGAATGTTGTGAATTTTCAGTTTAAGCATTCTATATCCAAGCAATATTCAGATAGACTTCTTCAAACTCACATAGCTTCAAATAGCACCTGTGGTAGTCCTCCCTCAGACAAAATTTAGCTGCCCCTAATAGGGCTTCACACAAAATAAAACTTCACAGTTTCAGTGTGATTATTCCAAAGTAATCTGTATCTACAAATCCCATGAAATTGGACTAATAACAAATGAGATGGAAGAGGATCTCATTTATTAGTTTGTGTCATTCATCTAATTTTGCCTTTACAAGGGGAAAGATTGCATTCTTCCTGTCTCATCTTCACGGACATTGTCCCCACAACTGATTAAAGTCATCCTCAAATTTCCTCTGTAGACCAATACATATTTAATTTATTTTCCACCTCCAACATAAAGCAACAACAACAACCAAACAAACAAACAAAAAAAAAAAAATGGGGAAGCTTCATCTTAGACTCTGTAATGGAAGCAAGTCTCTGGAAAAGCAGACAAAAGACAAAGAGACAAAAGTCAGAGATACCTTATTCAGAGAAGGAATTTGATACAATGTCACTTGTCCTCAGTAAACTACTGGAAAAAAATAAAAATAAAAATAAAAATAAAAATAAAAATAAAAAAGGAAGCTTCAGAGTATTTGGAATTAGGATAGTTGCAACATTGCCTGCTGGGAATACACAATGTACTTACGTATTAATTGAACCCATGAGCAAACAGATTAACACGACTCCTTAGCCTTGTAGTCGATATCCTCACCTGAGAGTTTAACTATTATTTGTGCTGAATTATTTTGTCAGCAGGAAAGGTTGAGAGCAGCTGACACTGGATATGCTGTAACTACAAGGTAAGAACATGATAAGGTTGAGACTGATAGTCTTGGCTTCAAAACCTCTGTATTCAAATCTTACCAGTGAAGGAAAAAAAACCTGTTTGTATGGTGATGCCGTATTTCTTTTCTTTTCTTTTCTGCATTCATTTCTTTAAAAATTACCTGGGGGGGTTGAAATGTTTCATTTTTAGTCATTTTTAGGAGATAAGTTTTCAGTACTGTGTCAATTTTATAATATATAAAAATTCTTTTAAAAAGTGAAATATATGAATAATTAAAAAAAAAAAAAGAAAAGAAAAGAAGAAGAAGAAAATACATCTGTTCAGTCACTGATTTTTTTTTCAACAAAGCATACTTTTTTATACTTAGGAAATTTTTCACATTTCCGCTTGGAAGACAAAACGTACTGGCCATCTTCAAGCTTCCTGCAAGCATACTGCACATATCATTAGAATGTTAATTGCAGTCACTTAGGTTAAGTAGGTTAAGTTTCTGATGAGCTTCAAGTGTTTTCATTCTTGTTTATTAGACTATCAGCCAATTTGATTTTTGGATATAGGAACATTGCAATTTCTGTCAGCAGAGATATATTTTATTTTTATGAAAAAAGAAAAAAAACCTGACAACTTTTTGGGAGAAAAAAAAAAAGGTGGTAATTGGCAATTAGTTAGTGTGTTTGTAGAAAGCTGCATATGATAAGTAATTTATTCCAGGTAGAAGTACAATACAACACAGACCTGTAATCTTTGTTTACACAGCTAGACACATGTTGTATAAGAGAGCCCACTTGAGTTCCCTGGGGGGAATCTAGACACACAATTAGAGATACACACACACACACACAAAAAAAAAAACATCCCCAAGGAAAAACATAATAATAAAAAAGTCTTTTTTTTATAATAAAGAACTATATTAAAAAAAAAAAAGAAAAAGTTCAGCATTGTATAATAAAAGCACAGAACCCAAGGCAAAAAAGATGCAGTCAGTCTTCCAAATAATCTTTATGAGGGTTGTGGGAGAGTTGATGATTTCATAGGAGACCTCGCAGAATGAGGTGCATATAGTCTCATTATACAGCAGAGCCTGGGCAATAATGTCGGGGGTAGGGAGAAGAAACTATCATTTGGCTTGTCAAACATAACTAATAAAGCAGAACTGGAGACTAGTTGTCACTGATGGGGCCAATTTCTGGCAAGTGCTTACTATGGGCACCTGTCAATAACCCCAGGCAGGGCAGTGAGAGCAGGCGTCTTCTCCTGGCTCTTCAAGATGGAATGGCTGTGATGTTAACTCCCTATGACATGCCAAAGAAAGATATTCCAAGATGTTGCTGAGACCTGTCGAGTTTCTCTCCATCTCACTCATATGTGTATATCTCAACAAACAGCAGCCTTAATCCACTTCTCAGGTTTACACTGAAGGCATTTGCTGTCTGCCTTCTCTGTACAAAATAACTGGAGTGAATCACGGAAAGTGAAATTTTAGAACTAGGAAGGTTAATAGAGAACTACATTCTGTTCTGAAAAGTCTTGGTTATTAGACCAACCACCAATATTGCTAGAGAAGTCTGAGCAGCATTTAAACAGTATTTTTTTCATTTTTCACATAAATATAAAAAGTTTAGCTGCAATAATTCCTTCAAAATTTAAATATATTGTTTTACGCTCCTATATAGCATGGCAGTCCCTATGAGCAAAATACCCTCTGAAGTTAACAGTCATAACTGCCCTAGAATTACAGAAACAGAACCAGTGAATTTCATATTTAGAAGCCACAAGTCCAACATATTTTTCAATTGTAAAGGAACAGGGTCTACTAGATATCTCTCTAAATTACATAGACAGCAAACTATAATTTCAAGGCTCCAGGATTTTTAACCATAATAAAAAGTATACACAGTGGCCATGTATAGTATTAATTTACAGAAAGAACAAGATGGAAGATACAACATGCTGTTTTCATTTCTTTATGGCAATTCAGTTGGACAAGGAAACTCATATTGTAGACTATGATTTAGTGATTAGCCATGGAGGCCTTAGTTTATGTCTGAGCCTATAAAAGTCAGTGGTCTGAAATCTGTCTTTCCATTGAACACAGCTTTCAGATACCTGTAGCATTATTTTGAGATCCAATACCTGTAGCCATGAGCTACAGAAGTAGATGTGATTGAATATCTCAGATAAAATTGGTCCCCAATGTATCCAGAGAAAAACTATTAATATTCTTGTTTCATCACTTTCCCTCTTAATGATGATTTCTGAAAGTTGCTCAGGTTGATTTTTGCCTAACCGGTTATCTATTCCATGACATACAGCTATTTTTCAGAAATCTTGTTATGCCTCATGTCCATAAAACATATGGTATGTGTAGCATATATATACTGTAATTAAAAAGAGACAGTTGTGTTGATAAAAAGACGGTTGTTTCCACATAAGTGTAAAGACTGTCTTCTCTACCAATTAAGCATCAGCAGAATATGGTCTTTCATAGTCCTCTTGGGGAACCTGTCTTTTGTATCTATGATAAATACATGATTATAAGAACAAATTATATGAGCAGCAATAATTTCCTAGTAATGTGATCATTAAAAGCCTTCACAAATGCAATACATCAATATTAATTGGGGATGGATGATCATTTTACTGACATGTTCAAGTCATTATCCATATTTCAGTACTTCATGAATACCTGAACAGCCCTAATGATGTAATTTTTTTTAAGATTTCCTTCTTCAGTGGTTCTAATATGATTGTTTATTTAAAAACTATGAAAAAAGAAAAGGAGAAAGAACAAATTAAAAGTACAGAAGACAATTTTGGGTTAAAGTAAGTCCCAGTAATTTTTTTGTTCAGATATTAGAACAGTTTAACAATCACAACTATTGTACAGAAACAGCAGAATAAAGCATGCCGGCTGGGCTTGGGTTCTTGTAAGTCCCCAGCAAACCTTTACTGACACAGAGGGCGCTGTCATTCACAGCTGTTGAGGGCAAGTCCTACTGCACCAACATGCTGAATCATCTTCTTTTAAAATATTCCTTTTCATTCCCATCTGCCAAAGACAATTTCGCATGTGGGAAATGAACACTGATTCTGTGTTTGGATATATCTGTCTTTTTATTTCTATCCCCTGCAAAAGTAGACTGGTAAGGAATTTTGTTATTTATAATGGATGGGTTGTTAAAAAAGTAGACCCACTTGCAGAGAGCAGATTTGCAAGAAGAATGAGAAGCCTTATGTGCTAGTCTCACAAAAGCTAAAATGAAACAACAAATAAAACTTCAGATTGCATTTTGTTTCTGAGCTGTTTACCCCTACCAATACAAATGTGACTGTCAGGTGTTAAGCAATAAACTGTTTTTTCCATGATCTTATACTTGATGACTTCTGTTAAGCTGCAGACTCCTGTCATAAACCAAAGATTGCCCTGACTTTGTGCAATTATTTATAACTATAAACAAAATATATTACTACAATAAGTACATGCTCTGCTGGGTTAAGAAGTGGCTGGAGGGCCAGGCCCAGAGGGTGGTGAGAAATCCAGCCGGCGATCGGCCACAAGCGGTGTTCCCCAGCAGTCAGTACTGGGGCTGGCCCTGTTTAATATCTTTATTGATGATCTGGATGAGGGGATTTACTGCACTCTGACTAAGTTTGCAGACAATACCAAGATGGGAGGAAGTGTTGATCTGCTTGAGGGTAGGAAAATGCCTAGGGTTCTGGACAGGCTGGATAGCTGGGCTGAGGCCAATGGGATGAAGCTCCAAGTCTTGCACTTTGGTCAGAATAGCCCCAGGCAACACTACAGGCTTGGGGCAGACTGGAAGACTGTGCTCAGGAAAAGGACCTGGAGATACTGGTTGATGCTCAGTTGAACGTTAGCCGGCAGTGTGTTCAGGTGGCCAAGAAGGCCATCAACATCCTGGCTTGTATCAGAAATGGTGTGGCCAGCAGGAACAGGGAAGTGGCTGTCCCTCTGTACTCAGCCCTGGTGAGGCCGCACCTTGAATATTGTATTCAGTTTTGGGCCCCTCACTATGCATGTATCCAGAGAATGACAACAAAGATGGTGAGGTATCTGGAGCACAACCCTTATGAGGAGTGGCTGAGGGAGCTGAGATTGGTCAGTCTGGAGAAGAGGAGGCTCAGGGGAGACCTAACTGCTCTCTATAACTGCCTGAAAGGAGGTTGTGGTGAGGTGGGGGTTGGCCCCTTCTTCCAGGTAACTAGCGATAGGTCTAGAGGGAATGGCCTCAAGTTTTGCAAGGGGAGGTTCAGATTGAATATTAAGAAAAAATTCTTCTCAGAAAGAGTGGTCAGGCATTGGATCAGGCTGCCCAGGAAGGCTGTTGAAACAGTGTCCCTGGAGGTGTTCAAGAAACCTGATTTAGTGAACAATATTAGTGTTAGATGGATGGTCACTCCTAGGTGATCTTAGAGGTCTTTTCCAACCTTAATAATTCTATAACTCTTTGATTCTAAGAGGTAAAACATATGAATAAATAGGCAAGTAAGTTATGTTACAAATAAACAAGTAAGTTATGTTTTTAATTTTAACTGGACAAATTCATCCACTTTCTACTCATATTAAAAAGGTTTGAAGATTATTTTCATTGTAGTTGTTTAATAAGACACCAGGTGTCATCATTAGGGTTAATATTTGTCTTGCCTCAGCAGAAACTAGAAGCTATAAAAAAGTAACTTTTGCTGCACAGTGGTCACACTCTCTTTTTGCCTTCACTAGCCATGACTGTTTTTGAGGTGGATTATCTGACGTAAAAATAATCAACAGAGCTAACAAAAGCACACATACAAACTCATGAGCATAATAATATAAATGCTAGATGTTTCACTGTTAAAACTACAAACACTATGTTGTTGTGCTGCTATAGTAATGCTACTGGACATTCAACTATAGAGAGGTATAATATGGCTTTTAAAATCTGGACTTTAAAGTTGTATACCTGCAGACTGGAATATATATATACATAAAAGAAGTACTATTTTAAAATTAAGATTGTATAGTTAAATTTTAATATTATAGTTCTATAGTTTTATAGTTTTTTATTATAGTTTTATATAAATCCAGTGCACAGTACACACAGCGCACATAAAAATCTTTTTCTTAACTGTGCTATACTCATACTGGCAAGAGAACATCACCATATCACTGGGTTACACTAGCCATAGGATTATGCTTAATTCTGTGGATCTAGATGCTGGATATGGGCAAGAGAAGAGATGGCCAAATAGTATGGAAAAGAAAATCAGGTTAGATTTTCACAAAACTGAAATGATTTTTACTCCCTTCGTTCCTTTGTTCGTTCGTTCGTTCCTTCCTTCCTTCCTTCCTTCCTGCCTCCCACTCTCCCTCCCTTCTTCCATTTTTTTTTCTTTTAATAAATGGAAAAGTTGGTCTTTGGGTTTATTTTCAACTTGGACATAAACAAAATGCAGGCAACAGGATTTCTGAAAGCTATTTAATTTCCTTATCTTGGATCTGGAATATTTTGTTTCAGTTTCCTCTCCTACTTGAGGTTTCTTAAACTCACTGCTACCATCAAAATATTTCAATGGTCAGGCTATTTGGCATCACAAAGTCCTGTCCTTTATCTTCCCTTTTGATTCTACTCTGTTTTTTGTAGAATATTTTTGTGGTTAAAAAAAAAAATATAATAATAATTAAAATAATAATAATAATAAAAAAACTTGTGACATTATTTAAATGGTTAGATGAAGAAAAAAGCTCTAGAATATTCAGAGATGCATGTCCCAAGTGCCTGGGTTAAACAACAAGCTTCCTGATTTATTTAATCTGTCTCTTTTAAGTGATTTTCTTGCTTTGAACATATGAATTATGCTTATCAGGTTTTGAAAATTATGCTTTTTTTTAATGTGAGAAATATAAGAGCTTTTTGCAAACTTTTGTATACACTGCACTGACTGGAGAATCACTTGTGATCAAAATATCAGAAGTCTAAACTCGTATTCTTTAAATTAATGGAATTATTATATTCAAAAAGAATATGTGATTTGTCCACTGTTAAGAACATTATTGTTTAAATATTTACCACAGAAGGATATGTATATATTTTATTCAATTAATTAAGGAAATGCCAAGAGCTAAAAAACTATAAAGGCATATTATTCATACATGATGCAGTTTTCACAGAATCATAGAATCGTTTGGGTTGGAAGAAACCCTTGAAGGTCATCTAGTCCAACTGACATGCAGTGAACAAGGACACCTACACCTAGATCAGGCTGCTCAGAGCCATGCCCAGCCTGACCTTGGATATTTCCAGGGATGGGACATCCACCACCTCTCTGGGCAATCTGTTCCAGTGCCTTACCACTCTTATTGTAAAAAACTTGTTTTCAGTCTAAATACAGTCTAAATCTTCCCTGTTTTAGTTTGAAACCATTTCTCCTTGTCCTATCACAATGGCCCCTGCTAAAGAGTCTGTCCCTTTTTTTCATACAGCCCTCCTTTAGATACTATGAGGTCATTATCAGGTCTCCCTGAAGCCTTTTCTTCTTCAGGCTGAACAGTCCCAGCACTCTCAGCCTGTCCCCATAGAGCAGGTGTTCCACCTCTTGAAGCGTTTTTGTGAACCTCCTCTGGACATGCTCCAGCAGATCCATGTCTTTCCTGTACTGACGACTCCTCATTGGACATCATGATGACTTCTCATCTGGACATCCAGCTGCAGTTGGACTTGATGATCTTTAAGGTCTTTTCCAATCTGAGTAATTCTATGATTCTATGAGGTTCACCCAGGCTCACTGCTTGAGCCTGTCTAGATCTCTCTGGGTAGCATCCTGTCCCTCAGGTGTGTTGACTGCACCACAGAGCTTGGTGTCATCTGCAAACTTGCTAAGAGTGCACTTAATCCTAACGTCAGTGTCATTATTGAAGGTATTAAAGTGTATTGGTCCCAACACTGACCCCTGAGGATCTTCATTCATCACTGATCTCCATTCAGACAGTGACCACTACTTTCTGCATACGGTCTTGAAACCATTTCTTCATCCATCAAACAGTCAGCCCATCAAATCCATATCTTTCCAATTTATTGAAAAAGATGTTATGGGGGACTGTATCAAAGGCCTTACTAAAGTCCAGACAGATGACATCAGTGGCTCTTTCCTTACCCTCTGATGCAGTTACACCATCATAGAAGGCCACTTCTATGATGAAGACCACCATCATAGAAGGTCAGGGAGGATCTGCCTTTGGTGAAACCATGCTGGTTGTCTGTATCACCTCCCTCTCTTCTATATGCCTTAGCATAGCTTCCAGTAGGATTTGCTCCATGATCTTCCCTGACACTGAGTTGAAGCTGACAGGTTGGTAGTTCCCTGGGTTGTCATTTCTACTCTTCTTATAAATGCATGTGGCACTGCCATTTTTCCAGTCACCAGAGGCTTCACCTGCCCACCATAATCTTTCAAATTTCATTAAGAGTGGCTTGGTGCCTACATCAGCCAGTTCCCTCAGGACTCTCTGATGCATCTCATCAGGACCTACACACTTATGGATGTTCAGTTTCTTTAGGTGCTCATGATCCTGCTCATCACTTACAGAGAGAGGGACAATGTTTTTTTATTAAATCATTCTAGAATTTACACTTTTACTCTGAGGAAAAAAAAAAAACAAACAAAAATATCAAATGGAAAGCACTAGCTTCAGGATTGCGATACGCCTATACGTAATTCAGTGTCATTTTGGAACTTCAAAATAAGTTTGGACAAACTTCTTACATTTACAGTCCCACAGGAAAAGAAAAAAAAAAAAAAAGGTATGTTCAGCAAGATGGCAAAACATCTTAATTACTGCACTTTTTTTTTCCTTATTATTAAGTAGCATTAGCAAAAATTGTCTTTCAAGTGTAAAATAACATTCAACTTTCCAATCTGATCTTTTCCTTATGAAAACAGAAGACATAAATCATGTTCTTGATTTTTTTTTTATTATTATTTTTTAATCTATAGCAAATATAAGAGAGAACATGGAGAAAATTATTTGCAAGCAAGGTCAACTTTTCTCATCTTCACACTGGAATATGCAACTATGACTTTAAAATTCTCTTCTGTTCTTTCTGCAATTTCTGTAACATAAAGGTAGTTCATTCCTCAGGAAATAGGTAATACACTAACTTTCCTGGACTTACCCTTCACATCTCCACCACCATGGCTGAAACGCACCACCCACCATATCACTGTGCTCACATCTACTGTTTGGTCTTCATAAACATTCACCCGGTGTCAGTGAATGTTATTGGGTGCCATTTTTTTTCTGCATGAAAGAATTCAGTGACACACCTTTGCCTCATCCATGCTTCCACGTCAGACACCATTGTGTCAGACTGCCCCTCTGCTGCCATCTGTTACACACAAAATGTAATGGAGTATTGGTGGGAAGGTTCAACCTCTGCTGCCATATCACCAATATCTGCCTCTGGTGTCACAAGCCAATATTATAATCTATGAAGCATTACTTTTGGAGCAGCCCTCATATTATGTATATATGTATTTATTTATTCATTCTTTCTTTCTTTCTTTTTCAGTTTCTAAATCTGTATGAGCCTAAGCAATTCATAAATAAAACATCTTCAGGGATCCAAAGGGATATTCCTTCTGTAGGAGTACTTACGTGGTGCACACGTGCTATATGTCTCTAGGATTTCTTGAAAACTGCATGTGACACCCAAATCTGAAAATATGAAGCACAGTTAGAAAAGAACACTTCCACCACTGACATCACTATGGGATATGGTTGTATATAACAATGTCCTGGTCAGAGGGGCAACAGCCTCATGTGACACTCAAAATGTTATATTCAATACCACTGAAATCTGTTTCTCCCAGAATGCTGTCAGCTGGCTGGCATCGTGCACTCATGACTTGTTAATCAGTTCACATTCAGTGTGGTGTCAACTATTTGATCTGGAATGGCCAGGATGTACAAGCTGAGAGTGATGAGAGTAGAGTGATACCTAAAGTGACTCCAGCTATGGAGCTCTGCTCTTCTGCTATATGTTGAAGTCTCTGCAAAGAGGCAACTGTTAATTCAGTGAAAGCAAATCTGTTCAAAATTGCAATGTGCTGCTCAGATGCTGTGCCAGCATTTAATCTTTCTCCCTTGTGTGTATGCCTTCATTCTCTTTTTATTCTGTTCTCTTCTTTCTGGTTTGGCTACCTAGGAGTCTTCTAGTTTTCTAACCAAAAAGAGCAAAACAAAACATTTTTTTGACTGCACATTCAGAACACTGCTGAAGAAGTCCATTGCTAAATACCTGAGAAAACAGCTTATTGCTCAGTGCCTCTGTTAAGTCCATTCTGAAAGACAGCAGTGCTGGATACAACTGGAGCTTTCTGATTGGTTGTTACATTTAATATCTATAACCAAAATTTCTAATAAGTGCAAAGTTCTTCAAGAGGAATATAAGGAATTTCAGGTAGCAATATAAACTCAGAAGCAAAGAAGGAACGTTCTGGAATATATTTCCCTTGGGCAAATAAACTATATTACACCAGGGCAGGTTCACCAAGATCTCTGAACTGTGCCTTTGTCAGATGCTCTGACAAATCCAGCTGTGGGAAGTCCCCTGATGATCTATGCAACAGGGCAGTAGTGACTGTTTTCGTTAGTCACACTATCTTTTTTTTTTCTTTCTTTTTTTTTTTTTTTTTTTCCACAATTCAACTAAAGATCTATGAAGACAAGATTCAAAATGAACACTTACTTAGTGATTTATTTTTTATTTTTTTATTTTTGTTTTAAATCTGATGTGAGGAAGAGAGCTTCCTTTTTACAGTTAGCATGCAGAAAAATCCCTTGGAATCATAGGTATGTTCCACCCGAGGGTAAATTGCATGCTACGTCACAGAAGTTGGAGAAGTGCATAAACAGGATACCTGTGGTCTTTTTAAGTGATAGATGACCCCCCAAAAAGTCAATCTCTCACACTTTCTGGGATGTGCTGAATATTCATTAATATTTAAAATAAATTTGGACAGTTTAATTTCATAGCCTAGGAATTTGCCAAATTACACTTCTTTGAAAGAAAAATAATCCATATTCCTAAAAATTCAGTTCTGCAGTATGGCCTTGTATTAAAGCTTCTGTTGTCCTGCTGTTCCCCTAAATGCAATGATTTTTCTCTTTATGTAGGGCATATTTCCACTGTCCTGAAACACTGGCTATGTACATCTACACTGCAAAGCTCAGATGCAACAGGTCTGCTTGAGGCTAGAAATAGTTCACTTTATGTAACCGGTTCAGCAGACTTTTTCATCACGTTTTCAAGAAATGTGTGCTCACGCTGCATACATTCATGAATTCATATATATTATACAAGCATATATGCAGATACATTTATGTATAATTATATAAAATTATATAATAATTATTATATAATAAACCCTATGCTTTAGGTTTGCCTACAGAGCTCTTGACCTCTACTGTGGAATAGTAAAGTATATTCTTAACATTTCAGGTCTGGTCTGCAGTTCTGGTACAGCATTCTGATGCTTTTTGCTCAAGTTCTCCAGAGAGGCTTTGATCACTGGCAAAATTGCTTTTTCATGACCTCATTCAATATGCAGAATAAGCTTCACTACCAGGTGCCATGGCTTTCCTTCACTGAGATTTCCCTTAGGACATTCTGGCTTTTGTGTAAATCTTCTTGTGACTCCTTTGTTCTTCTTCAAAATGTAGGCTGTGCTGAAATTCCTAATTCTGCATTTGGAAATATTCCTTCTATGACTCACCCCACCCCCAGTGAGACCCAGATCAACGCCTTTCCTTCATCTGCACAAATGAGAAATGCAGCTTTACTGACTCTCTTCCATAGCCAAATTCTTTACCCTGGGGTTTCCCAGAACAATTTTCCTCTGCTCAGGTTTTGCCTCTTGCTTTTTTCTCTGGGTCTTTAATTGCATACATCTAAATGAAAAGCTCTGCTTGTACAGTAGTACACTCTTTTTCTCTCCCTCAAATACATCATCTTATGATAATTTATCCCATGTGGTTGAGCATTTCTGATGCACAAGGGCTGCTCCAAAAGTACTGCCTCCTATGTTATTATGTTGGCCCACAATGTCAGTGGCGGATGTTGGTGATATGGCAATATAGATTGAACCTTCCTCCCATTCTTCCATTACATTTTGCTGCCATGTGACAGATGGCAGCAGAGGGGCAGTCTGACAAAATGGCGTCTGACATGGGAATGTGTATGAAGCACTGTCAATGTGTAACTGAATTCTTCCATGCAGAAAAAATGGCACCAACTAACAGCATAATAAATAAGAGACATTACTTTTGGAGCAGTATTTAAATGTCTCAAAATTTACTGCCATACCTGAAACACTAGCAAAAAGATTTCTCCATGCACAATGGAGTCTGCTACTGATGATACTAGTGCTGGCAATGTAACCTACAGCAGAGGTCAGTTTTTTTGTACATATCTCCCAGAACACACATTTCCCTTCAAAAAATGTAATTATTGTATAAGATGAGAAGCAAAAATTTGAAAAAAATTGAATTACGGATTTGTCCTTAGGCACTAATTTACCTTGAATTGGCAGATCTTATGCTATCAGCTGTATTAAAACTGTTGATTTTATCTATTTCAACTCAGCAAACCACCACCAGAATAATTTTAGCTTCATTAATAAATGAATCATGTTTAATAAACTTGCATTCCAAATGAAAATGGATTTAAGCATTTGTAATCTAAAAATAGAAACTTCAAGGTACAGAGTGATTAAGCCTCTCTCTCTGGAATGATGATTGCAATGAAAAAGTTGATTTTACACAAGTAGAAGGTGACATTACCAAATCATCTTCCTGATCTACCTGATCAAAGGAAAGTCTAGGAAATAGTAAGTGTACTTGCTAAGGCAAAACCTGGATGTTTTTAGGACAAGACTACTTATAAACTGTAACAACAATGTATAGGTCATAAAATATGGTGGAGAGGTTTTCCAGAGACTCTTACAGGAATTAGCCCAACACAGTATATATTAGCCCACAAGATGCACCTCAGCAGCCTCAGTAAATTATGAGAATACTTATGACAGTCCAGGTCAGGATTTGATCCCTAAAAGATTTCTCCCTGTCTGCTCTATGAAAAAAAAAACGGAGTCCAAAGAATGAAGAGGATGATACTCAGTAAGCCTTAATATTTTTGGTGCTGCAGAATTTCTCTGATTGTAAAAAGAAACAGCAAGTACCACAGCAATACTGAGGTGTGGAACAACTCATAACGTTTGCACAGTGACTAACAGGTTAGCTGATGCACAGGCTGTGGGTCTCCCAAGTAAAGATCCTGCAAGGCTGCAGTTTGAACTAAAACATGTTCGTGAGTTCTGCAATCTCAGTACTTGCAGTAGCATGATCCCAGGGGAGCTATGTAATACCAGTCATTACATGTTTGCACCTTTGAAGGTTACTCTATGGGACGCTCTGTCAAAAGCAGAATACTAACACTTTTCATTACACATCCTTCAGGTTCAGTACATGCTGGGAAAAGAAGTGCCTTGTACTTGTGAATACATCTGCCTGCAGGTGCAAGATATTTCCAACAGGAAAAACAAGCAAAGCAAAAAATGTGTTCCAACCTAGCAGAGTTTCACCAGAAAAACGTGATACTGAGAGGGGAAAATAAGGACAAGCTCGTCTTCCATCACAGCAGTGAGAAGAGTACAGTACATAGAAAGGAGATTAATTCAGCTGGTTCCTAAAAAACCTTATGCAATTTATATAGGTCACGGTATTTCAAATAGAAAGGATCTTCCTAGAGAACAACTCTCTGGCTCTTTATTTATTTATTTGTTTGTTTGGTTGGTTGTTGTCTTTCCCTCCTCACTCCATTTTTATTTTCTCCTTGGATTTTTAAGCAGCAGTATGTCCTCATCTGAGGTTGTGCTCTTAATCAAGGGGATGTAGAAAATCATTCCGTATATTTGTCTTATCACTGTGTCTTATCAAGAAGCTACTGAGTAGAGGTCTCTTTTCTTCTGTTTTTGTATTTTTGGTATTATAATTATATTTTCTGAGAAGTGATAGTGGGCAGAATAACTACGCATTGGCTGAACCCTCCAGATAACAGAGTAACAGAGACTGTAGCAAAGCATGTCAATGGGCATGATCCTGATATGCTTTTCTTAATTAAAGGATTGTTCCTCTGGGAACAATGATGTGATACCACATGTTCCAAGCAATCTCTTCTAGTTGTTTCTTCATTTTGAAATTAGACCATCTTAGTCTGTTAAGCTTTAGAAAATCAAACAAGTTAAAATGAACACATGGTGAATCCTGACCTAGTTTCTGTAGAGGTTGAAAATGAGAGGATGAGTCCATTTCTTGAAAGCAGGCTTTGTATTTCCAAAAGCTAGTTCCATTAATATCCTATTCTTAAAAGTATTCCCTGAAGCTGTCAAAATTCAATCCCATGCTAGGAAGAGATAAGTGAATATACATAAACACTATTTTCAATTCACAAAAAGAATCACAAAATGCTCTGGGTCTTCTGTAGTCCCACACTCTTGTCGTCTCATTACACATTTGATCCCTAAGTCTTAATGAGTGTGTACGGAGAGAGATCACGTAGGACCTTCTGAACAGTGTCCTTTGTGCTCACAGTCAGCAGATCCACAGCAAATCTTCAGTGGTCAGGAAAACCTACAGGCATGAAAGAAAAGGATGGTGGGGCAGCTAAGATCTTTGTAAAGTAAAATAATATGTATATGTTCATATATATAAATTGTCATTCTTTTGCCATTTTAGACAAATGATAAACCTAAACCTGAAAAAAACAAAAAAAGATGCCATTTAAACTGTCATTTTGCATTTCCTTGTTCTAGTTAGTGAAAGAAACTGATTCTGAAAAAATGATCAAGTAAAATGTGAAAGGAGGCCATCATCTCTGCAAGCTGAAGTAAAATGGTCACAATCAAAGTTAAAACTGATGTGATAACTCTATAGGATGGCTGATGTATTTTTCAGCCTGTAATGGTGAATCAAGCTAGCAGAACAATAATATGCTAGCTGACTAAATAGTTCCATGTCTTATTTATTTATTTTATATACTAAGTAAAAGCAGACTCGTTTTCCATGTTTTCAGCGTCTCTTTTCTAACTGTGCACTTTTTTCACTGGTCAGTTATTATGCGTCATTGTTTCATAACAGAGAGTTTAACTGGTCCAATTCACATCCCAATTCCTGACACTGTAATATGCATGCGTGATGACCTTTGTCACCATAAGGCAGGTTTTGACCAGAAAACCCACAAAGCCTTCTTGTAGAAAACTTCAACAGTAGTCCTGATTTTTCTTCCTGGAGTCATTCAGTCACCCTGTGTTGAATGTAGCTGAAGGAGTGCTGCTTTACATCCATGAAATGGGCAGGAGGAAGTAGGAAATGAATACAAAGGTGAAACAAAGGACATCACCATTTGGAGTTTAATAATAAATATGTAGTTTAAGATGCATTTAACCCAAATGTTTTTGAATTCTCTATTTTCAAACTTTCTGTAGTAATCATGCAGTACTGCTATAGCTACCATATGTGTTGTAAAGTATAGCACAAAGTTTTCAGTTTTTGCAAAATCCTTTGTGACATTTTATTAAGCAAGATTTAGTGATCATTTTCTTTACTTTCATGTATGTAGCAGTGGTGCTGTCATTTGTATGTATTTATAAATTCACAGACAAAAGTGAAAACATTTGTTAGAAATGCATTTAGATATTTCTTTACAATTCCAGTGGATAATAACAATGGAAACAATTCATTAATTAGTATGAGTGAAAGCAGAGCCTTGTAAGTATATTTTTCACAGTTGCAAATAATAGATTTAATATAGAATTTTCTGATGTTATTCAATTGACATGTTTTTAACTGGTAGTGGCAGTGTATTAGGTTACCAGAAAGCAGTTTATAATGAGCTATGACATAGTGAAGATGGCATATTTGCTTTTGGGTATGTGATTAAAGTGTGTGAAATTGCAAGTGCTGGGATAATATGTGGCACTCATATGGTGAAGAACAAATCTTAGGTTTGTATCATCTGCTTGCTTTTGCAAAAGACTGTTATCTTAAAAGGTAACGATATTAGAAAAAATAGAAACTTCGTTAAGAATTAACGATAGACGGAATATGCAGTTTATTTTGTACATCGATTTTATAAGTAGTTTGGGGAATGTTCTACTGGTGTAACAACCAAGTGTTTGTTTAGGATGTCTGATGCACTTTACCCAGACAAACTGACTTTGTTATTACTGACACTGCATGCATTTTTCACATTTTTACCTACATTGTACTGAATAAGCGATATATAGTACAGACAGAATAAATGACATAAAAACATTACTCACTTTAAAAAACCACAACATTTGATATGCTCCTCTGCTGTTACATAAAGTTGTAACTGAGAGGATAAAAGCTATGTAAAGTGGGGAAAAGCACCAGAAGAATATTTAAATACCTTTCTTTTTCAGTTGTAACAGTCAAAAAATAAGGAAAAAAGATGTTAGCTATCCATCAGTACACACAGAATTATGCATTTGTACACAGTATTTACGAGCACTGGAAACTCATAGCTATGCTGCATTGAGAAGACATGAAGATATAATTCAAAACAAATAAAAAATATATGCAAAATAAAATCAAGATATGCCAGTTTGAACAGAAGTTAAAAAGACTACAGTCAGTAGCATGGAGAGTGATTTTATCAGAGAAGGATTTTAGAAGAAGATTTTAAGGAAGCAAGAACTGAATACAGGGTGCAAGCAAGAAACCTAAGTTTGCTTCATGAAATGAATTTTGATATTGAATTCAAATTAAAGACTAGAAATTAGAGGGAAAGGGGAAGAAATGAGGAACGAGAGCTTTCAGGAAAATGTTCAGAGCACTTAATATACAAATGAACCCCAGCTAAATACTTAAGTGTGATATACTGGAATTTGAGTTTGAAGTGCTAAAAGGCTGAAATGAAAGAAATAAAATACCTAACTCTCAAACAGTGGCTTAAAGTTGTAGCCCTTAACCTAAAATTTAACCTCAAATTAGTCCCTTTTAAGACAAACCAGATGCCGGAGAAGGAAGGTGCAACTTAATTGCATGCTCTGCAACTGCCTCTCTGTGATAGCCTGGACTCTGTGAGACAAATACAGGCTTAAGAGACTTTTAATCCATCTTTCCTTGTGCTGAGAGCCTTTACAGCATATGCTCTCAGTGTCACTGGTGTGATCATGAAAATACACCTGAAAGCACTTTCAGCTAAAAAGCTGCAAAGGGCTTCCCAGAAGAGACTGCAGAGTGTCTCAACTGCACTGCCTTTACAGTGTGACTCAGTAAATGAATACAATAAAAAGGGCAGAAACAAGATGGAAAAACATACATCAAAACTTGACCAAGACACTACAGGTAAAGGATTCTGCTACAAGAAATACATTTTAATTCTGATATGTAACAATGGCCCCATAGCAAGCATATTTCTGCCAAGCAACGTAACAAATTCCAATTTTGGGTACAAGATGTTCTGAATATGATAGAGAATCCACGTGACTCTTGAAAGAAGGTTAATGGAATTACTGGCATAATTTCTAAAGAGAAATAAAAGGATGTTAGGGAGCTTAAAATGACCTAGGATTGATTGCAATAATAATTCATGGTTAAGGTACTCACATCAATGATGAGAATGAAGCAGATATTAAAAGAAATCAGGTGCAAGAGCACAAGCAGAAAAGACGACGACAAATTGCTAAATATAATATATATGCATGCATTCCTGACTCAGCAACAAACAATGTAGGTAGAAGACATTTCCTGACTATGCATTGACATTACAGTGGTAGTATGAGTCCCTGTTGAGCCTTGGAACACCTTGCCTTGGAATTGTTTGGTGAAGGTACAGAATAAGACCATACTGGTTCCGTTTCAATTGCTTTTTCAAAGAAGTGATGACAGATTTGAAGCATTAGTGACATATGCCATTAAAATATCAGAAAATATCAAATAAATATTCTCTAGATAGAATATTAATGGAGGGATCATGTGAGAGGTTTCTAGTGGATTTTAATTACCTCAGCCAAGGTCTATATGAAGAGCAGATAACTGTTCAGCTGGGACCAGATTCTACATGCATGTCATTCCCACAGAACAGGGTGTTCTCCCACGTCACTGGGAAACTGCTCCAGATTGTACAAATTGCATTAATAACATGAAAGAAAACACAAGGAAATGAATTATATTGGACCTAGGTCATTCGAGATACATAAGACATTTAAAAATTCCAGTAAATGTTTAGGAATTTCAAGGACAAGCACCTTTAATTTATTACAGCATTTTAGTCAAGGTTCAACCTCATAGATCATTGATAGTCTCAAAGCAGGAGCTAGTTCTCAGAGAATGGCTAAAGATGGTATGCAACTGTCTATGTCCATCTGTGTTGACATGACATTGTTAATAGTTTTGATATCACTTTTTTTAATGTTTGGTACCGTTGACAAAGCTGACATTCTCTGAATATTCTTCATTGTGCTTTGCTTCTATTCTACTATGCAGAGAGAAGAAAAGGCTGAGTTTGAAGTGAAGCAAAACCAAAATTCACAGCGAAAATATCTTCCCAAAGGTATGTACTGAGCAAATAAATTCCGAATAACTGGCTACTAACTACTGCCTAGAATGCCAATGTTGAGATAGAGCAAAAAAAAAAAAAAATCTATTATTTCCCATCCTGCCAGCCTATGCTGATAACTTCAGTTGCTCAGTGCTCCCATGTGGTATGAAGAACACCCACACTACTAGAGAAGCAGCGTAATATATGAAGCAGAACAATAAGGACAGTGCAGAACTGTCTGGTGAAGACACCCATAACCAACACTGGTTATGTAAGAAGCATACCTCTGGGAAAATACCTTTTGTTAATTTGGCTTTGCTGGTTTGCAAGCATTCATTACTATCTTAGAAGCACCTTGTGCATATCAATTGACATGATATTTTATTTTTTTTTAATCATTACTTTGCCTTTTTCAAATTGCTCATTCAAAGAAAATCAAACATGAAGAGAAAGAAGTGAGGAGAAAAATGGAAATGATCTATTAATTTCCTCTTTTTTTTTTTTTGATAATTAATTTGTTCTCAGGGTGACTAGCTCACATGAGTTAGGAAAATAAGTGAAAGCTTTTGAGAGGCAATATTTGCTTTTCCCTCAAGATAGTCTTCCTCCAACTTTTGCATGTCAAGGGCTCCTTTAGGATACTATCAAAAAGTGCAGATAAGCAAAAATCATGCAATTAACAAGGAAATACATTCTGTATCTGCAACAGAGAAGTGTCTCCCCTTAGTATATATATACTTTTTCCTGGATTTAACGCTTCTAATTCCATAGAATTGCAGAACTGCCTGAGTTGAAAAGGACCTCAAAGATCATCTAGTTTCAACCCCACTGCCATGGGCAGTGCTCCCAACAACTAGACCAGGCTGCCCAGAGCCAGTCTACATACTACTATGATATCCATCCTTTCCCTACTCTGTTGACTCCAGGACCAGATATCAGCTTCAGAGAAAGGGCACATCTTCAGGCTTTGCTTATAGAAAATGTATTCAAAAAAATGTGGTCTGAACTAGCAGTAATATGATTATTTTTTTTTCTTTTATGAAGTGAGACATCTAACAGTGAAATACCAGTGTGGAGTGTGCAAGAAGATGTTCACCTCTGAAATGCTGTGAAATGTTACCAGCTTCCTTTCAGAGTGTATTAAAGCACTGACTGATATTTTACAACTAAACCTTCCTGTAGACCATGCAGCTGATTTTAATATCATAAAATCAGCTTTGTTTGGTGGATGCTAAAAATGTACCTGCAGATGTAACAATATCTTAGAGACTCTTATAAACTCAAATTTCCTGGCTTTCATAGAGATGCAAGTAATAGGTATTACTTATTTGATTTTCATCCTTAGAGAGCACTTCAGAATTACTTACATTTTAAGGGACTGACATAATTCAAATAGATGTATTAGCAACATCAATCTGTTTAGAACAGTTCCCACCAAATACAGCTACAAGTTCACTAAGCCTGTTACTGGAGAGGACAATATCTGCCTGTCAGAATCTGGCTTTAAATTGCCAAGATGTGATTTTATTTTGCTGCCATTATTCTCCTGATCTGTCAAGACTTGTACTCTGATATGGCATTTGCTCAGTTTGCCTTCACTCTACGGCCTTTTGCCACGGCCTGCATCTCTCATGCTTCTGACAAAAAGTCTGAGCTGCTTTATACAGGTTGATGGTGAAGCAGCAGCACAGCGGCACTGCCAAGCCATTGTAGCCTGTGATGCCCTGTGAAACTATGCCATGTCAGGCCTTCAGGGAGTGAAATTCAGCCAACAGCCAGCAGCCCCATACTCAGTCTCATGGCCTGACATGACTGGGACAACACCTGTCACTTGAATCCAGCACACTTCCTACTCTTTCTGTTTCTAAAACACAGTGTCTTGCACATCAGCATTCAGACAGTGAGACAGGTTTCATACAAAACATGGTAAGCCTCATTTCTTCTGATGTGATCTGATTTTATGTAAAAGAAAATTCATCTCAACGGCTTGGAGAGGTCCATAAGTTGGGTAAGTGTTCAAAATTTACACAGATCTTCCTCTCAACTGCACCAGATGTCAAAGTGGCACAAACACAGCCAGAAACACAAGATGAGCTGGCTAATGAGGGTTTTATGATAGGATGGTAGGTGATAAATTAGTTAGCAGCATTACAGTGTAAATGGTAATGGGAATAATTGGTCTTCACAAATGACATCCTATTTAAATAAATGGGTAAAGTTCATGTATTTCTTACTCTGTTGCTGACATATTGTGACCTCTAGGGGACATGGCACATCATTTATGTTCATAAAGAAATAATTACTTTAGAACAGCAAATATAGTTGGTTGTTTTGTATTGTTTTTTTTTTTTTTTTTTTTTAATTATTATAAATGGAGTTGGTTGTTGTTTATTCTTTTCCTCGTAAGTACAGAAAAATCCTAACTAAATACAGGTCTAGGCTTCATGGCTAAAAATGTAATAGCCTTCCACATACTTCAAAGAAGATAAAGTGATTTTGCAAGCAAAGGACCCAGTGTACTTGATTTCTGTATTTCCTGTTTCTTACATGTTTATTTTCTCCCATTTTCTCAGAACCTTTTTACAGCTAGACAGTTCCTTTTACAGGTTCACATTTATGCTTATCCTCTTTATTTTATGATACCCGTTCATTTCAGCAATGAAATTCCTACTAACAGCAAATTCTGTTGCTGTTATGCATGATTTACTACTGGTGATAATGAGAAAATACGACTTGCTTTAATTAAACAACAATAAAATAGTTTTGATGACTTACCGAGAATAATTATTCTTTATTAAAAAGTAGAGTACAATATGTGTTATTCTTTTCATGCATCACCAACTTCTTTCTAAGTAGTTAGTCTTACACTTGTATGAATAGTGTTTGCTTAGTGTTTGCTGTAAGGCTGAAAAAAACCGGTCATTGAAAACAGTGTCCGCTATGTTTTTGAAGGAGCTAATGGCCCCCTTTGGAGTTGCTAATTGGCAAGTTCTGCAAATCCAGGCTTTTGAGGTATGGTTGCCATGGAAAAATTGCTTTGAAGTTGGCAGTTGTGAATATTTGACCACAATTTTTCCTAGTTTGGAGACAGGATGAAAAGCACTGTCATCTCTCCCACAGGGCAAAAGATATCTGGAGAAACTGTGCAAAATGATTACCCATCAGAGTGGGCAGAACAGTGGCACATGATGACAAACAAGATTTTCCCACAGGGTTTCATTTTCCCTGGCTGCCACGTATTTATTTGGAACTTTTCCTGTTTCTGTTTTTGTTGTTTGGGCAGCAGGAGGGGAGCTTTGTCAGTCTTTCACCTGATTAGAAGATATGTGGATGAATAAAGGTCAATAACTTCCATTTAACCTAAGCA
This sequence comes from Alectoris magna, assembly GCA_030625065.1. Classification (NCBI taxonomy): domain Eukaryota; kingdom Metazoa; phylum Chordata; class Aves; order Galliformes; family Phasianidae; genus Alectoris; species Alectoris magna. Next base: position 100,933,618 of record CM060560.1, read on the forward strand.
TTTGTAAAGAAAATGCACTACCACCAAGCGATATGTTGACATTCTTACGGTAATATGTATATATATATATATATATATGTATATATGGCTTATATATATATATGGTTTATATATATAGGCTTCTTAAATGCCATTTTGGGAATTCGCATCATTTGTACTGGAAAAAAAAATCAAGACCTGCTTGTTCCAGTACTACTGAGATGACTGAGAGGTACATTTGTATATTGCCTATGTTATACCACAGCATCAAGGAAAACAATACATGGCTTACTCCTTCATGCAATTTTGTGTCACAATTTGTGATGATGTCCAGTGATGCATTAGGTTGCCTTCTGAATGCTTATCAGATTTTAAAGTAATCTTTCTTTTAAATCAGTTTGCCAGTTTGCACAAAATTTAAACTGACTGTCTTTGACCTTAACCAATTCATGCACTGAATGCAATATGAACAGAGACTGGTGTCACAAATGAAAAAGCAGCTTGTTCTTGCTTTTCTGATTTACTATTATTCCTCTATTACTCTCTTAAAACTACAAAACCTGTGCTGATATCACTGGACACTGGTGAATTTTATTCTGACAGCTTTGCTTATATACCTGAGCTTTATCCTTGTTTTTGCTAAGCCAAGACTACCCATCACGTTAAATGATGTGCTGATATGGGCACTGGCTATCAGTCTGACCAAAACAAACCTATTTCATGTTTTGATTTGAGCTTAATTTGGATAAATTATCTCAAGAGGGAGGAAGAGTTAATCTTCTGTAGATGTATTTATCCATACATCATTAAAAAAAAAAAAAAAAATCTATAGTAAGCTGACAGCGTGCTTTTGATTCTTGTACGTGAAGATGATGAGTTTTAAAGAACTCTTTACCCTATAATAACCCATAAAATACTAAAAATGAAGAAAAGATCACGTTTACATAGTGTAAGTATTAAATGATGATACAGAGGAAGAGAGGTATTTTTTTTTCTGGTTAGATAGTCTGACCTAAGGCAAATCAGACTTTCCTAACATCTCTTGGAAAATGAGAGTTTTTTGAGGGTAACAGGAATACGCTGAAAATTTGGAGTTGAAAGGAATAAAAAAAAAAAAAAAAGTGAAATTCTATAAAGAGTGAATTGGTGATGTGAATTTGAGAGGTGTCTGTTCTCTTCATGTTTACATAAGGTTTAGTTCTGGGATAAAAACACAATTTTTGATATAAAAAGAAAATAATAACCAAGTGACTATTAGCACAGATTTTAAACATATACAGGAATTTTGGTATTCAAAATAATTAGTTCACCTCTTCCAGGTAAGGCTGACTGTCTTCACTGATCACAGTGAACTTTGTCTTAAGATATGGCAATATGTGAAATTAAACTGTCTTCTGCATTCTTTTAAGTCACAGAAAGAATTATTTTATGGTTTATGGCTATTATATAACAGTGATTAAGTCTAAACATTCCAGCTTCCTTTTTCCAGCTCTATCCCACTATCTATATTATGATGTTTAGTTTACGTCTTCAGTTATGTTACTGTGTTTATATCCTATCAAAGTTTACAATTCAAATAACACTATAAAGACAAATATGTTAAATTTATATTTAGATTTATTGAAATATTTAAATCTGAGATGCTCCCACACCAGTATATCATAACAGCAAAAAGAACACTGTAAGCACTTGTATACTAGATATAGATAGATAAAAAAAATACGCTGAATTTATGTAGTTTATATATTAGGTATGAAATAATGAAATTATAGACAAAGAAATTAAAACCTAATCCTAAACCTACTGAAGGCATGCAATGTATTCTTGTCTCTTTGGTCAGCAAAAGTGACAGAAAACAGAAAGATCACACTCCTTGTAGCTACAAATCTTGAATTCTCTTGGGCATACTTCACAGTATCCTCTTGGGCATAGGAGATGCCAAAACCCACTGTTTCTGCAGACGAGGTGTGAAATGCCACTCATTTCTGTGTTCAAAAGGGGGGGAAGACTTGTTGATGGTAATATTAGAATAGATCAGAGAAAAAAAAATGTTCCTCCACAAGAAGCATATTATGAGAGAAGATTCATCCTAAATGGGTCTGACAGTAAATATGCAAGATTTAGGCTATAAATAAACCAAAGGCGTCATTCCACTTCTTCACAGTTTCTTTATTTGCAAAGCCTATTCATGGTCCTTTTTTTTTTTTTTTTTTTTTTTTTTTTACCATAGAGAAGACCATTTCCTCAAATTTCTCACTTACTTAGCCACGTATGTATTTGCGATCTGTTTTAAATGTCTCTTTTTTGGGGGTTTTATTTGCTTGTTTACTTTTCATGTCAGTGATCAAATTTAGAATACAAAATGTATCTTGTATCTGCATTAAAGATAAAGGGACAAAGTGCAATTGTACCGTAACCATGAGGAGGGAGGGAATGGAGGGTCATCCAGTATAGTTTTGCTGTGGGCATCATCCAGTACTTTGTGCTACAAGTAAAAGACCAATATGGATCAGAAAAATCGGTTTTCCTTTCTTTTGTGAGGATGTGCACGTACTCTGCCTTCACTCAATGCCCGAGAAAAACATTTTGTTGTAAAACTCAGTAGAGACAGACTTGTCTCTCTTCTACCATGACCGAGCACTCACCTTGCAAGACCCTCGCATTTAAGTCCAGTGAATTTTAACTTCACCCTATTCATACCAACAAAACATGGTGTGACTACCAAATTGGTTTGGGGAATGGTAAATTGCAGGTCTCTGAGCAGGAAAATAAATGTGCAAAGAAAATCAAGACTCAATAAGTGATTGTATCTCTTCAACATGATGTACAGGGCACACTCTGGGACAAGATGTGAACTCAGCTTATAAACTAATCTCCAGAGGCCGCTTAATCATTATGCCTAATTACATAAACAAATAAATAAATAAATAATCATAAATGTTGCATGAATAAAATTGGGCTCTTTCCAGGAAATGTCATCATCATCATCACAATACAGAATGATACTTAAGCGCTCACTATCACTCTTGGAATAAAAATCTTTAATAGTTTTACTTTAAGGAAAAACACTTAAACACACAGAATAGGAAATTCCTCATCCTCCCTTAATAGGTGTAGAAAAACTGCTGAACTAGCCAGCACCCTGGTAAACTAGCCATTTTCTATGGCAATGAATATCTGAAATCACTGAATTAAGATTAATTAAGGAAATAAGGAGCTTGAAACTGGGACTCAGATATTCTATGTTGCTATTCTAGCCACTGGAATATTCCATTAAAACAAAACAAAACAAAAACAAACAAACAAAACAACAACAACAAAAACCCAGATTCCATAGCTTTCTTATTATAAAAGAAACCAATCATGTCTATAATCCCCAGAGAACCACATGCATGATAAACGAGAACCTAAACTGACAATAACAAGTAAAGTAAACCAGCACACAACTCAGTACCCTGAGGTATACTCTTCTGCTCTTCATTCTTCTCATAAAGAACAAGATCAAAGACAAACTGTTACTCTTACTGACCTCCATTCTGCTTTAGATGGCTCCAGATTTCATTCTTTCAGATCTCTTTCCAAGACAGAGACTATACAGGCCCAGCAACCATGTGAAAGCATCTGGAGACTGTATGTTTGAAACTTAGGTGTCTCTGTATTTGGCGTCTTTGTTTCCTAAATTCTTAAATTCAGACACGTTTTTTGTTGGGCTTTTTTTTGTCTTTTTCTTTTTCTTTTTTTTCACTGCACATTTTTACCTCTACTTTTTTTTTTTTTTTTTTTTTTTTCCTTCAATAAATCACAGGTTAATGTTTCAGGGATTTAAAAACTAAATCTGGAGAAAAAATATCTTATAGTCTTCACAGTCATTGATGTTTTAAAAAGTTGTGTAAAATATGATTATTTTTATCGGCTCATTTTATTTCAGTGGATTTGTATATAATAGATATTCTTGGCTGTGTGTGCATTGCATTTTGAGCAGTTCTTTCTCTTTCCAAATATAACAGCAACACAGCTCCAATAAATTAATTTAGAAGGATTGACAACGTTATTCAAGTGCAATGCCAAAGGAGTGCTTTCAAGATGTAATGTTTACTTTCCTTTTCCAACAGTAACTCAAGCCAGGCTAATAATGGCTTTACAAGAATTTAGTGGACAGGGGATGCCTGCAAGACATCATAAGTAAGTGCTATTGATTTTTCTTAAGTGCTAGAGCTTTTAAAGGGATTCCTACAAAGAAGCATGCTATACGAAACAGGACCACGCTCTGTCAATTTAGCTGGACAGTAAAAGGTAGACACAGACTAGGAAAGCCAAACAAATGGAAAAACCTTTGGGGTTAATAGAAGTGAGGCTAAGTTCCTTCGAAATTGCTCTGCAGGCAATTGGAAACGCATCACAACCATTCAGCTTCACTTCAGTGGAGCACCTTATGTGGGAGATCTTATCAGTCCTAGTCTTCAAAGATTGTGGAGAGAGGCTGAAATAACTTGCAGGTTAAGTCATGCTTCAGAACTCTTCAGACACCAGATATACAGCCAATTCACCAGTTATAGCTTCAGATCAACATCAACCATATGCATGACAAAAATATCTCTTGTAGTGTCAAATGCACAAATAATGTCACAATGCTAAATGATCATTTTCAGCCTTCCACTGCATTTTCTGCTCACTTTCTGACAGATTATTGCATGTGACACTCAGCATGACATAAAAAGTACACTTTCCCAAGGCCACTTGCTGAGCAAGAGATCCATCAAAGCTTCTGAAATGCATTTTCAAAGAGGTTAAAGAGATCTGGTGATGTGTTGAATGTGAAGTGTTTTTCTACACCAAAAACTGAAGTCAACAGGAATTTAAAATGAGAAGTAGAAAGTTATTTAAAACATACCCTTCCTATAATCGCAAGGGCACTGTGAGACTTTTTGTGAGTGTTTTGACAATTAAAAATAATCAGTAAATTACGTGGAACCAGCCCAGAACACTTACTGGCTTTCTAACTTCACACAAGGAAAATACCAATCAGCTGTTAAAGATCAAAATCAGTATTTTGCTCCTAAACAATTTACAAGGAATTTAAAGAGATGCAACAGCAGCACAGAAACATGGTGCTTAGGTAGTGTACAAAAAATTATTCATCAGTTGAAAACAAGCCCAGATTTTTGCCTTGAGCATGCTTTAATCTATATAAGAAAAACAATTTCTGTTTTGGTTTTGCATACAATTACAGCACTAGAGAAAGAGATATTGGTTGTGTAGAAATACGTGTTTCCTCACCTCTGAGGGATTAGAAAAGATTTGCATGTAAAGTGAAATTGGGTATTTTCAATAAACCAGTAAACATCAGTAATTCATATATTACCTGTTTTCATTTTCTTTGTTTTAAACAAAAACAAAATCGACAGGTTTTCCAGTAAAAGCTAAGTACTGGAATCAGTACAGGCTGAACAGACAATACCACCTGGTATTTTTCCATTATCCACTATAAGAATACTGTGGGAACTGTTCTTGAAGTCTGCAGAGTGTACCAAGACTGTATAAGCTCTTGTAGAGAACACTCCTAGGCTGATAAGTGCCATTTACCTGAATTTTTATATATGAAGGTAGCTCCAAAAGTAATACTTACTATTTATTTATTTCCTTGTAAAATATAGCAGACACAAAGAGCACAATAACACTATTTGATAAAGCAAATTTGCAACTACAAACTGTATTTTTTTTCAACAGTCACCACTATTAGCCATGCATTTTCACTAGCAATGAACAAGAGTCTGCATGCGATGCTCATTAAAATCTGAACTAGCAGAGGAGACCCACTGCTGAAATGCACCACCCTTCACCTCGCTGTGCGCACACCCACTGTGTGGTCTCCAGAAATGTTCAGCAAGCATCAATGAGTGGGTGCCATTTTTTCTGCATGGAAAAATTCAGTTATATGCCTTTCCTTCATACACACTTCCATGTCAGATGTGATATTGTCAGACTCGCCCTCTGCTGTCATGGCATACAGCAACAAAATGTAACAGAATGTTGTTGGGAAGGTTCAACTTCTACTACCATACCACCAACATCTGCCTCTGATGCTGTGGGCCAACATAATAAAATAGGAGGTATTGCTTTTGGAGCAGTCCTGTATGATACGCAAAACCATGAGGAAGAGATTCAAAAATACCAATGAACTCTGGAATGAGTAATGCATAAACACAGGGCTATGGGGCTGGACAGGCTGCACACAGTGAGATACAAGATGAGAATGGCATGTATTGAGTAATGAAGATGAAGAATTAAGAGGTAAAAGAAATGTCTATATCCTGGGTAAATGTCATGATAACTGAAACTCTTGCTGCTTTTTTCAGAAAACCGATTTTATCTTAGCAAGCTAAAAATGTGTCAAGGAAAAAAAAAAAAAGTACTTTCAATTTTCAGACTGATCTATTAAGAAATAACATGAATGACATTAAAAAAAATCCCCTTTTTTTTATTCTCATGTATAGCAGGGAATAGGCTTTAGCAGAGATAAAAACTTGTGAAGAGTGGGTTCCTTCAGATTCTGTAAACTAAAATAAGCCTGAAATTAGCATTCTAATTGGAAAAAAAAAAAAAAGTTTTATATTAGTTTGCTGTTTTCTTTTTGATAAAAGCTTTGCCAACAGAATGAAAACCCCATTGCTAATGTTCTTTCAATTACAGAAGATTGTGTACATATATACTTGTATGCTTCTCATTTTGGCTCTTTCCAATGATCTCTGCTGTACTTTGGCTCTCTGACACACCTACCTTATTTTCATGAGGAAATATAAAGAAATAATTGTTAAGAGAGCTACAGTAAAAAGGACTGCCAATCAAAATGGAACATATTGAAAAGGTCAAATATTTTCCATTAATACATTCAGAGTCAGAGCTCTCTTTGTTCTTCAGCTTCTTCAGTGCTACAATTAATTCAATTAAACTAACTCTAAAGGTAAGAAGTATTGCCACAGATCATAACCTTTAAAAATGTCTGCATCCTCTCTCTTATATTTACCTTGCTTAGCATATTTTAATGATACCTACAGGAAGAACTATTTTAGGCTTTCCTAGCTTCTAAAAAACAATAAATAAATAAATAGATAAATAAATAAATAACTGAAGAAAGGAAGAAGGAAGGAAAGAAGGAAGGAGGGAAGGAGGGAAGGAAGGAAAGAGAAAGAAAGAAAGAAAGAAAGAAAGAAAGAAAGAAAGAAAGAAAGAGAGAAAGAGAGAAAGAAAGGAAGGAAGAAACAGAAAGAAATAAGAGGGCTGTCAAAAGCATACAGAAAGATTTGGAGGTATTGTGTTTAAAGATCAATACCCATCCACACAATGAACTGGACACAAAAAGATAAAGTGAAAAAAACAAAACAAAAAAAAAAAACAACACCTTACTGATATTCTTAAATATATAACACATCAGCACCCTTCTGCCCCCTCCTTTCTTTTCTTTGGGAAAAATGATAACCATATGATGAGTTAAAGGAGAAAATGGTATGAAAAAAAAAGGAGGATGAAGCATATATTTGAGACTTTGGGTGGCTGAATGGCCACTTCCTAACATAAGGCTGTATGATCCTCTTGCAAAACATTGGTTGGGTCATTCTATCTTGAACAATATTGGTATGGAAGGCCTTTATGACAATCAGCACCTAAATGATAGTAAAATAAATGTTAAGCAGGCAACATGACTATTCTTGTCTTGTTACTCTTATCCAGGTAACAGAAAATGTTAATTTAATTCCCATGTAATCTATTTAGAGCTATTCACTAAACTGTGGTAGTTAAAATTATCTTCACATTCTTTTCTCTTTGTGATCTTATAAAAGAAATTATTTCAGGTATAGGTTTCTTGCCTTGTCTACAGATGGATTCTTGCAAGTCTTACATGCTTAGACTGGTCACTGGGTCAGCTGCTCTGAACATACCACATATCTTAGAGCAAATGTTTTACCTTCGGATATTGGAACTCCAGAGAAATACATAACTAGCACTGACAACCAATATTCAAGTAAGGTCTATCTACGTAATTCCATGTGTGCTACATGTGAAGGCTCTTCCTTTTCTCTTGCAAGTCTAGAGCCAAAGCAAGACATATTTTTACAGCCCACTCATACTTCTGCAATGATTGTTTGTTTTGGGGTTTTTTTCCCCCAGTGAACTTTCCCATTCAAACAGGTCTTGATGTGACAGAGTCTGTCTCTAAACTGAACTTATTTACACAGCCTTTTCTTTATTCAGTGTGGAAGGACAGGTTATGGTCTTGATCTCAGTACATAGTCACTGGTACTTAAGGAGCAGAGAAAGTAAACAGCATGACAGGAGAGGACCACGTTTCCAGTACTCTCTTCCCTAAAACCACACCTGGAAACTCTCAAACTCCAATATTTTGACCTTCCCAGCCAGGCCCAAGCTAGTGAAGATGTAAGGGGTCTGTGGCTGATCCCGGTCACCACCCCCAGCCTAGTTCATCTCACTTTGCTGAGGCTGCACGATGGAAACACTGCACCACCTGAGGTGGTGCCCCTGCCCCTGCCTGCATTGCACCCAGTCTCTTGACATTGAAAATATCTACAAAATAATGCTGAGGCACTTGTGGGGAGAGGCATTTTGGTTTACTTGGTAAGGTTTCAAAAATGAACAAATACCTAAAAAACTGCTGTTAGAAAACTGAAAAGTTAAAAGACAGACAAAACAAATGAACCCTCGCTGTAGTTCATATTCCACTTAAAAATTATCAGGGAAGTTCTTCATCATGCTTTGCTGATAGGAAAAGCTCTTATCTTCTTGAACATTAAAGCCTCTGTTAGATGACTGCTTGGTGCACGTGCCTGTGATTGTGAGTTATGAATTTATATCATTAACCCCAATGACTTAGTGACCCCCTAAATCTGCCCCAAAATCACTTTTTGTTGAAGCATTATTTCATGTTTTAGGCAAGAATTATACCTGGTTGCATTAGGATATATGAAGTAGCTTTTTACTTCCCTTCTTTATGCCAAAGCCCATAAAACTCCTGAATACCAAGTCAAAACAATATCTACATAATTATGTCAATGCTCTGTACTAGCTAGAAGCAAAAGTTTTTATGCTGAGCACCTTTTTTGGTGCAATTACCAATAAAATTTGCAACTTAAACAAACATACTGCTGTTGGCTCAAGCATGGTATTTCTGGAAGGCATTAGTTCAAAGATACTGTATTGATTTAAATTGAAATGAATTACCTTTCAGGGAAAACGCATTAACTTCAATGAAGAGCCATGGCATTGAATATAAATGAAAAAAAAGAACAACAAAAAACAACCCACACATTATTTCACCAGACTATTTTGGCCTCAGTTCACATGATTTTTTTTTTCTTCCTTTTTTTTTTTTTTTTTTTTGAGAAATAAATTGAATCTAAAGCAACACTAGCTCCTGATATTGTGTATGTATGAATTTCAACAAGGGAAAAAAAGAGATGGAGAAATGGTAGAGATATGAAATATGAATCAGATGGCCTTAAGGTCCCCCTTTTCCCCAAGGATTTTGCCTACCTACCCTTATTTATTGTCTGATTTAATAGACACTTGAAGAATTTTATTTTATTATTTTGTAGGAGGAAGAGTAAATCAATTTAAGCACTTAATGGGATTTCTGGCTTAAGCAGCTCTGTGAGCAGACTGATTAATGCTTTTTATTTTGTATATCTTCCAAAATACTGCAGTCATGTCCATTACTTTTTGTTCCATATTGCTTCTCATATGAAATATATTAATATAAACCCTTGTTGTAGTCCATTCTAAAGAATACATAGTTCACATAAGAATTTTTCTTTATTTACTATGACTGGATTTGCATCGTAAGTTTACAAATAAGTCCTATTGTACCAAAGCACACGTTTGTAATGTGAAAGTACCAGAACAAAACCAAGAACAAATCTTGGTTCCTATATATTATCTACGTATATGTATAGAAATCCTTCTGGGCAAATGATTCACCCACAAAGGTAATATCATTAGAATATAGTGACAAACGTGTACTAGTCCAGTATTCAATATTTTCATAAAATGAAGAAAAGCACTGAGATCTTTTCCACACTTCAGGTCAGCATTATACGGCCACTGTATTATACTGTTGAAGTTTACCTCTAATTGTATCGATACTTATAAATTCAAACAGAAAACATCTAATATTCCCTCTGTGCCTTTTAACTACCATTTTGGCAACATTCTGGTAAGTCTGAATACCATAGTTCCTTTTTAGTCCACATAAATAGTATTTTTAATTGATTTCATATTGAGTTTCTATTCCCCAGCTAACCTCTGTTGGAGGTCATCCAAACAAGTGCAAGGCCTGAAGCAGGAAGTTCTGACTTGAGGCTGAAAGATAGTGGTGAGTGATCAAAGTTGCCGGACTGTAACACATAGCAGTGAATGCTGAAATGCTTTGTATATAGAGAAAATTAAAACTTAGGAAGGAAACAGGAAGATGCATGTATGATTTTTTTCCCTCCAGTTACCCTTTGAGTTAAAGACTTGAAAAGTTTCTGCAAAAATTGCCCTGAATACTCATTGCTTTATCTGAAAATGCAGATTTGGGAACAGCTGAACATTGTCTCTCTCCCTACAGAAAAAAGCATTTAAACATCATTGAGTTATGCAGGTAGGGTTGCTTTAGTCTCAAAAGAAGGAGATGTGAACTATTCAAAACCCAAAACCTCACCTGATAGCCTGAGAGAATTTCCAGAAACTAGCTTTTTGCTTATTGTCACACAGAGAATAAATGCATACGGTCTTAGAGAAAATGAACAACTACACTATTGTTTAAGAGGGACTAGTAGAGGGACGAGAAGGTAGTGTGCCATGTTCCTATGAGAACGGCTCCAAAAGTAATGCCTTCTATTTTATTATGTTGGCCTATGAAAACAGAGATGGATGTTGGTGGTATGGCAGTAGAGGCAGAATCTCCCCACCAATACTCCATTACATTTTGTTGCTGTATGACAGATGGCAGCAGAGGGACAGTCTGACTAAATGGCACCTGACATGGCAGTGTGTATGAAGCAAAGGTGTGTAATAATTGAATTCTTCCATGTGGAAAAAAACATCTCCCCTTCACTGATGCTTGCCGAACATTTATGGAGTCCACATTGTGGGTGTGAACACAGTGAGATGCTGCGTGGTGAGTTTCAGCAACTGCAACACAGTGGATCACTTCTGCTAGTGTAGATCTTTATGAGTATGCCATGCAGGCTCTTGTTCATCGCTAGTGAAAATACATAGCTAATAGTGTTAAGTATGTTGAAAAGTAGTGTTCTGTAGCTGAGAATTTGCTCTATTAAACAGTCTTACTGTGGTCTTTCCTATATCTTCCATGGAAATAAACAGGAGGCATTACTTTTGGAGTAATCTATGTATTTAACTAAGTTATTATTGTGAATTATGGGACCTCTGTTCTGTAATAAACACAGAAGGCCTATTGAATTTAGTATTTCAGGAGAAGCAAAATGCACCTTGCTTGGTTTTCCTAGAAGAACTTAGACATTTAGCTGCTTGGATAAGCTGAGGCTTTGGAAGTAGCATCAAGAAGCAAAACACTGGGCACCTGAAGACCTTGAGTCTCTAAAGCATGTCCCAGATCAGACATGAGCTGCTTTAAGGTTTTATTAGAGATCAATCTAATTACACACTATGTAAGCATTTAAACAACCGTTTGCTATGATTCAAATGTCTCAATTACGTGTAGATATAATACTGCATTTCTTGTCACCATCAAGGATCACAGAATCATATCATATGAATGGTCCTTAAAGTAATGGTCTAGGTTGGAGAGGACCTTAAAAACCACTTTGTTCTTATGCCCTGCTATGGGCAGGGCTGACCCCCACCAGCTCAGTCTGCCCAGCACTCCATCCAACCTGGCCTTGAACACTTCCAGGAATGGGGCACCCACAGCTTCTCTGGGCAAACTGTGCCCATGCCTCAGATCCCTCTGAGTAAACAACTTCTTCTAAACATCTAACTTAATTCTCCCTCCCCTCTTTTAATTTAAAGCCATTTCTCCTTGTCCAGTCACTATCAGATCACTTGAAAAGTCAGTCCCCCTCCTACCTGTAAGCTCCCTTTAAGTACGAGAAGTCTGCAATAAGGACTACCTAGAGCCTTCTCTTCTCCAAGATAAACAAACCCAACTCCCTCAAACTTTCTTCACAGGAAAGGTGCTCCAGCCCTTTGATCATCTTTGTTGCTTCCTCTGGATCTGTTCCAAGAGCTATGCATCCTTCCAATCACCTCCCTCTCCCTACTGGCCACTCCTCTTTTGATGCAGCCCAAGAGTCCAATAGCACACTGAAGGCTCGTATCCAGCTCTACGTCCACCAGGGTCCCAAGGAGACTTTTTTTCTGACTATTAGGAGTTCTGCGTACAGATTATCTGGTCTAACTTGGCATTGCACAGTAGCTTCAGTGTAGATAACAGTGATTTGTGGAAATGTGGAACAATAATTTACATGGAATATGCAGCTTTGGGGACTTCATACACTTCTTCACTGAGTATCAGAGCAATTGACTTAGCTTTAAATAACAGTTCTGGCTGGTCACTCAGCTGCCAAAGGGCTATGATGCTTCTGATATAAATAAATGATTTACTTGGAGATGATTTACATGTGGAGACATGTATTATCATTCTCTAGCTAGTGAATAGATGGTCCAAAAGGCAGTGAAACTGATAAAAATTTAGTATAGAAAATACTAATCTAGAAAAAAATAAATCACTGTAACCCTTCATTTGGCATTCTGGCTTCCAGTAGAATCTAACTTCAGCTTATTCATTTTTTATAAAACTTTAAGTAAGGGCTTGTATTCAAGCTAATGAAAACATGATAGGCCAAAGCTGGTCAAACACAGTGAGAGTTAGAATAACAAGATTTAAAAGGAGCAAAAAGTAATTGATAAATATTGCTTTTCCTGTCTATACTTTCAATTCTGCTAACAAAGGTTTATCAGCTATGCCAACATTTTTTTCCATCGAAAAGAGTGAGTTTTGGCAGCTTTGAAATTGTAACAGTAATGATTTCTTACTTTCCCTTAATCATGTGCTGTGTTCCATGAGGTGTCTGTTAACAAGTTGGTGATATACATAGCATAGACATGGACACACCATCTGAAATTAAGAATAGCCAGTTATAGTAGGCTCAAATAAACTGAACAAAACTCATAAAAGAAAATCGAATGGGGTTGCTATTAAAGGTTTTTTGTTGTTGTTGTTGTTTATTTAACTGTAGGACTCTACAGAAGTCTATTTTTACTACCGTGCTTCACCTATTAAAAGTTGTAATTAATATTTTAAACACCAAATGCAAATGAGGCTATAATTAATATAATGGTTTAATTCTGGTTGTCCTATTCCTGGTAGAAACTGGCAGTGGTTGTACAAATTACAAGGAAAGAAAAATATCATTGCATGAAAACAAACAAACAAAAGCTACAATGCAATTTTTTTTTTGTGGGGTACAAATTAGAAGAAAGATATGCAAATAGTTTAGGCTTTGTTCATGTTATGGTTGAAAACTTGCATCTGTCGCTCTCAAAACAATTCATCTTCGGGTCCTTTACAAAGAAAACGTAAATGGCAGTCTTTTATCCAGAAATTTTATTAAAATAGGGATGAGCAGTGGATGCGCTTGATAATATCCAACCATCATTCAGCAGAAGATAAAGTCAATTTGAGTCATATCTGTTTCTGCTCAGCTGCAAACTTGCCTTATTTTTTCTCTCAAAAATTTATGTTATATGGCAGTGAACAATTCCACACACAATATATTTAAACAATAAAAGCAGAAGAACGGGGCTTTGTCTAAGAATTAACAACCTCCTGGGAGCCAGTAATCCACAGTGCTCAGAAGGGTCATTAACCCAAAGAAGTGTCCACTGCCGCATCTGCTATTGATATGAACTAAAAATGTGTATTTATCTGTGGAAGAAGAAAAGACAGGAGGAGAGTAGATCGCTAGGAATTTATATTTTTGTATGTGAAAATATCTTTAGTAAACCAAGTAGATGATGTTCGTAGAATATCAAAAATGTATTTTGCAACAGTTGATCATATTCCAGAAATTTTAGTCAGTTGTATAATGTGATGACATGTTTGATTATGGTTCTTGAACAACTCAACATGACAGATTAAAGTGACAGAAAGGAAAAAAATTAAGTAATGGAAGAAAATAGAATAAGTAAAACTAAACTGATGATGAAATGACCTAATAAACAGAGAAGACAAAGGCAGAAGAAAAAGAATTTCAGGAAGGTAACTACAATTAGAGTCAGTATAAAAGCTGGAGAGGAAGAAAAAAATAAAATCTGCCTGCAACTGCTTTTGCTCTAATAGTTTTCTTGTACTCTGAACACTATGACTGAGAAAGGCCTAATGGACATTATGTCAGGTGAAGCTTCTTTTTGGATCACTGACTCCATTCCAGCATTATCCATGTGGATAAATTTAATATGGTATCTGTCTGTCTGTCTATCTATCTATATATCTACCTATCTATATATATATATCTATCTATTGCCTATTTATTTTCTCAGATCAGTGTTTTGCCAAAGACAAGTAGAAATTCAGCAATTTCTACAAGAAATTGGATATTACTTTGTATGTCTCGGACCATCAAGTTGAAGGAGACAAGCAAAGTAAGGATTTGCTTTGTAAAGGGTAGCAGGTACAACTTTTCACCTGTCTTTGGTTTATATGTTAATCACAGCATCTGAGGGTTTTCCATTCAGAAGTAACTATATTTCTGTTGGAAAACTGTTTTCTAAATTCCAAAAATATTGACACTTGTTTTCTAAGCAGATATATGTTCTGAATAGAGGATGCAATCTGAATTTTTTCTGTTATATTTCTTGATAGAGATCATGAGATATTCCAATGCAGAACAGGAAGCTAACATATTTTTATTAATTAAATCTCCCTTGGTAACTCTGGAATATTGTTCCACCTACCCAAAACAGATTTAACTTCTTTGACTCTGGTTTTTGCCTTAAGGGCATTCTTTCAAGCATTATAGAACTTGAAAGTCTAGCAGCTTGCTTATTCTCTAGTATCTAAGTACATCTGATATTGGATGCAATGTCAAACAACCTAATCTGAGAGAAGTCTGACCCTAAATTTTTTATTCAGTCTATGGCAATATAAAAAAGAAAGCTCCGAGACTAGACCAAGCTCCAACAAAAGCTATTTAGATACTAGTATAATATTACATTTCACATTATGAAGTCCAAGTTCTTAACATAAAGGTTGTAAAAAATGCAATAAGAAAACAGTTATATAGATGGAAATGTATTCCATTAGATACAAGCCATTGTATGTGACTGCTTTTATGCATTCTACGCAGTACTGCTGCAAACTATATGATATCAGGTGCAACATATTTTACAGTGAAATCATTTTCATTCAGCCTCATACAAGGTTATGACCAGCAGTACACATACATATGGCTATAAAAATGTCCTGTAAATAAATTGTAGTTTTAATTTCTATTCATGGTAAGAGTAGCATATATTTTACCTAATTCCAAGCCTTGGAGACACAATAAAGGACATTAGAAAAAAGATAAGCTGCTCAAAAACCTAGCGTTTTTTTATGGTTAATCATAAACCATGATTAAGTGCATTCATGTATATTTCACCTTACTTATTGCCATCTCTCTAGTATTATCAGTTAAAGTTTTATATCAGTAAAACCTAAACATAATTCAAGAAGAATCAGCATGAATTTATTGCCACTAATAAAAAAAAAAAAGAAAAAAAAAAAGAAGCAAAGCTGAAAATGGTATTTTCTATTATGTCTCACGGGGCTTATAATTAATTTCAGACAGAAATTGAAACTAAATTACACATTATAGTCAGTAGGTCATTTTTCTGAAGGATGTATTTACAATTGTATGTTGATGAAATATATGCATTCTAATGCAAATGCAAGTAACTGTCCAGAAAGACCTGCAGGAACCAGGTTACCTTTGCAGTAAGAGCACTCAAGACTATATATTCTTAAACTATCAGGCATTTCCTTGCTGAAAAAAATAATTCCAGTTGAAATACGGATCTTCGGAAGAGTTACTTTCAATGATCTATGAACTCTTGAGCAAACAGAAGACTCTATTTGCAGGTGCAAAGGACTGTTTCTATCTTACTCTCATTTTAAAGAATAGTTAATTTTCTGTGTTCTAGTTATTCTTACCATATATTTTTACATTTCAAGCTAGTACTGTAAGTATCCAGTAAAGTATTTAAATTCAAGGGAACAATAAATATGAGCTTATTGTTTTTAGAAAATGTATATGTACTTAAAATCTCATTTTTCTTTCTAATTTTGAATACTTTCTAAATGTTCTTCAAGAAGTCCTTAAATTAGATATTAGTCAAAGGCTTTAAAAACTTGCTTTGAACTAAACTTTTCTGTATTGTGCAAAGTATCACAAGCAACCACAATGCTACCAAATTCTCTCTTTGTTTTCTGTGCTACAGTTACTTCATTGTTCACAGCATATTTATCTTGGAAAGTTTCACTTGGTCACATCTCTACTGACTTTGGAGATGGGAACTGCATGTACATAATCCTTCTGCACAATTTGGTCTTCTTTGAAATGACAGGTCCATCTAAATGGCTAGCTGTCTAGCTGAGTGTGTGCATGTATGTACGTATTTCACAAGAGAAGGTGTCTCAAGTTCCACATAATCTCAGAAAAAATAATTTTATGTTCCAAACGATACTTGAAACATATTCCTCAGTCTCTGCAAACAAAGGCTTGCTTGTTTGAGCAGGAAGAAGAATGCTTTCTAGAACAGAAGTGAGATTTTGAAGACTAGTTTAATTCCTCAGTTTGGAAAAAGTTGGTACAAATTCACAGTTCCCTGAGTTTCTGAAGTGCTGAAGAGTTATAGGACAGCTGATGAGTGCAGAACATATACAATTCTTTAGTAGAAGAACCTGGAAGGCCCATTCTGTACTTTTATTTTCTTTCTAGCATTCTGTTCTACATCTCTTCTAGATTTTTAGAGTTTCTTTTCTTTCTTTTTTTTTCTTTTTTTTTTCTTTTTTTCTTTTTTTTTTTTTTTTTTTAAGTTTTTGTAGAAATAAGATCCTCTATTTTTCTGCTTAGTACTGTTTTTGTAGACAGGCTAGCTTCCTCCTTCAGGCCCCCTTTGTCTCTACAAGAACACAAAAACTTCCACCATATTTTCTTGATCACAGATGACTTTTTTCCTACCATTATCTAACAAGTCCAAATTTTTTCTTTAAATATTGTCCTAGAGCTAGGCAAACTACTTGTGATGTGTGCAATGGAAAGATTCTGTCACACAGTTGACTGACAAGCTTCCATTCACACTGCAGTACTACATCAGCATTTCTGAAAACATGACACTGTCATACTGAGGTTTCAATACATTCTCTTTTTATAGGACTTTTTTGAACAGTCAGTCATGTTAAGTGGTTACTTTTGCAGTGTAAAAATTCGTTATATGCCTACGCAAAGGGAGACTTCTTAAACTGAACCAACTAATTTCTCCAGTCTGTCAGGATTTATTTTTTTATTTGAACCCACTTCCTAGAGGGCTACCTTTCCAAAATGGTTGGTATCTGTAAAAAGAGTATGCCTATGCTTTTCCATCAGTCAGCCCATAAAAATACAGACCACAGCAAGGCTCAGAACAGATTTTTAAAGGATTATTGACATATCATTCCAGCTTGATAACATATCCTTATCAAGTGCTCCTTCAGTATTCCTTTCCAGTTTTTTTTTTTTTTTAATACATTGAGTTAGGTCTTATTTTCTTATCTTTCTAATGAGTTCAGTCTATGAAAGCCTTACAGAAATCAGGACATACAACAAGTACTCATCTTTGTGACAATCCTATATGCTACCACAGAAATACACTGGATACTTCTAACATCGTTTGCTTTCAAGCAGTCTATATTAACATTTATTCATCTTCTTCTAGGCACCATCTAAGTGACAGAAGTTTACTCAAACTCAGAAAAAGAAGATGAAGAAAATATAATTCTGAGGATTTTCTTTCTTTGGTATTAAACAGGCTACAGTTGTAATTTTGCAGTCTTTCAGAATTATTGAGAAGTTCCTGCTTTAGTTAATTTTATAATTTCTCTCTGTGGCATTAAACAGTACAATTTGAAAAAATCTAGAATATCTGATTATGTTCTATCTTTTTTCCTATGTACTTTTACACCTGCCTTTTGCTCTTTATATTGGTAGTATCAACTACTCACTACTCAAGGCTGACCTTTGAAATGAAGTGTGACTTACATTTCATTGATAGCTTATTTTATTATTCATGTTTGCTAGTCAAAATTAGTATTCTTATCCTTGATTAAAAGTCTGATCCTTGAATTGTAACGTTTAAATAAATGGGATCAAAGTGCATATGGTACAATTCAATGCCTGTTTTTCCACTTCACATGTCAGAAAGTTTAAAATTTAGACTTTCTGAATGAGGAAAAAATGATCATTTTTGTACAAGTGCAATTATGAGCTTAAATTGTTAAGGGTCACTTTTGAAACTGGATTTTGCGTATATTCCACGGGCACTCAGTAGTCAGGAAAAAAAAAAAAGAAAAAAAAAAGACTTTATAAAAATATATTCTCCACTGAATCTGTTTTTAGCACATTCTTTATGCGTTTTATTAACCCCCCAGGAGGAAAAACATCACCAGTCATCTCACCTGAAAATATTCTTCATCTACTTTGGCTCATACTCCCTATTGAGATTCATTGGAGAATTTTCCATCCTTTTTATCCAAGCAGTACAAAAAAATTAGAAATAATAAGAAGCTATTTGAGCTAGATTTTTTTCATCAATTCTGTGATTTCACCATAAAATATTAATCATTTTTGCCTTTATCTTTTAGCTTTTAGTCAGTCTTCTCTTACCATTTTCTCTATGCAAAGTACTGTACCCTTGACAATAATATTTTTGAAAAATACTACTATTTTTTTACTGAAGTCACAGATTCCACTCATATTTACGAATCATTCCTTCAAAATAATTTATTCTCTTTTATTTATTTATTTATTTATTTTTGTAAAAAATAATGTCTAGCTTAATAAAGGCTGTTTGATAGCTTCTGCTGATTTTTTTTTTTTTGCTGTAATTGTTTATCTTTCGTGCTTATCTTCTGAAAGTGTAAGTTCAGTAAATTGTATCCTCTTTCTTTCTAAAACAATCAAATTCTTTCTGCAAAATATTCTAGGGAAGCAGTGAAGCATGATAACTCATCACGGCTTCTTTTGTAACCACACTAACTATTCATTGAGTTCACTGAGCGGAAAGATATCCTTAGACTGCATATACTACAAAGTTTTCTTTAGAGAGCAGGGGTGGCCCTCTGAAAACTAAGTCATGGAAATATAACCATTCATTTTTTGATTGGATTTTGCAAACTTCCCTAGATTCTGACAAAACTTCTTTTAAGTTATTCTTGAAAGAATGGAATGGAATAAATTAAAAATAAATCATAAAATATGTTCACATAAATTGAAAAGTAATCTCTAATCCAGCAACAAGTCGAGCAAACTCAGCACTTCGCTGCAGTGAAAAATGTGAGAACTCCGCTGCTCCCTTGCACTGGTGCACTCCAAATTTAAATTTGATAAAATTCTACTGAGAGTAAGGACATAAAAGAAAAAAATTGTTCCAGTACTTCCTGTCTCCTTCAGAGAGTGAAACATTTCTCAAATGGCTAATCTATTTGAATTAAATTAGTTGAACCTAACATTCATTTCAAAATCTTTTGTTCCTTTTGTCAGCCTTGCAATGTAGGGAGCATAACTCTTGTCTTCTGGGAGCTGTTGCTATCAACGTAATTTAGATCAGCCTAGGTGACTGCTGTTAAGATGTATAAATGAAACTCAGCTAGCCTCAGGATTAAAGAATCAGTGCTGCTTTCATCAGTTTCCCTCTTTTCCCTTCCTTATTATCTTGTAAAATCTAATTTTAAAGCACCAAATGAGGCAGTTTTTGTCATTTCCTTTTTTTATGACTATTCCATAACCTCCATAGCCTCTCGCTCTGAATTTTATATATTTCCATAAATTTTCCTTCCTTCCGCTGTTTATGTTTCCAAGTCATGTACAAAATAGTCTATCTTCTTCCATTTTCTGGTAAGTCTCTCCAAACCCTGATTTTAAAGACCTCTGCACCTCTCCATTAAACTAATCCCTTTTTTTTTTTTTTTTAATCAGAAGACTGCATGTACATTGCAGTTACAACATGTGGCCTGAAGTGTGCACTGTGCATTATCACTTAGTTATTTTTGTTGGATTCAAGAGTATCCCTATAGAATAAATTACAGAAGATTCATAGGCTGCTTACAGAAGCACATGAACTATGGGCACAAAGTCTCCTTTCCTAGCTCTGCCACCAGCATGGTAATCTCCACCAGAAAAGACTGCCATGCATTCACCTTACACTGCTGGAGCAAGATACACCAGAATTAATTTGTCAAAGTTCATTTCTACATGATAAGAACAAGATCAATACTCAGGGTTTCTGTGTATCACAAATGGGAGGACATAATTTTTGCACTGCTCTGGATATTTCTTAATGATGACAAACAAAATATTAAATATCACCAAGATACACAGCAAACAGGAAAAAAAGGACTGTTCAAATAAAGTAGAAATGGTTCTGACTCAGGAAACTATTTGAAATTATGCACAGACTTTAATTTGCCTGGGCAATTAATTTAAGCTGCCATAATTAAAACCTATTGTGTTTGAGAAATGACTTTGCTCAGATGGTCATATTTAAAAGTGCACTTAGAGCACAAGTTTAAAAGAGGAAAATTTGCTTGGAAAGATTTAGAGCTAGCTCTTTAGCTGTGACAGATTGAAATGGTTCTATTATTGCCTGTGGAGTTTGCAGGATTTATACCTGGTAAGGTTAAGATGGACAGTGTCTAACAGATTATTTTCCAAAACAAAATTTTGAGTTCTGATGCCCAATTTCTCCTGAATTTCTTTATTGTATCCGTGCTTTATGATTTCAAAATGTTATTTATTTTAATCCGGTTATTTACTGCTTTTTCTCTATATCAGTGCATTCTAGTTACATGCTTTTTGAAAAGCTGTTCAGAAAAACTGTCATATGCAATTGCTTATCACATCCATCCAAGTGCCAGAATGACAAATCAACAAGGTTATTTTTCTGAGTAGAAATATTGTAAAGCAGTTCTACACCTACAAAAATAACATTAGAAAACATTATCATATTTGAAATGCAGTGAATATCCAGATACGTTTTAATTACAAATGTTTTAGAAACAGTATCTGCGTGTGTGCTTGCATGCACAGACATGTACATGCCTGTGTAACAGATGCTCACTGGCTCACTTTTCTCAGCTCCATAGGTCTAAGTTTGTTAAACAGATAATTCTAACCAACCAGTTTTATCTACTGCACGCAGACTTTACTGATGGTTGCTAGCAGAAGTATAGAAACAAAACAATCTTCAGAAAGTCTCAAAGCTCATGGCATACCATAGATCCCGTGCATTCCAAGAAAAATATCAACAGTGTCCTTCAGTTCAAAATTATGAATCAGCTACTGGTTTAGCAGAAATCACATTCACCTGAACCACCTATTTGCAAAGAATAGCTGAACACAAATTTTTTGAAAATGCTTGTGGTGAAGAGGCCAGTCTCACTTTAAAAGGCACAGAACCCTTTCAAAAAAAGATAATTGAAAGTGTTGGGTTTTTTGTTTGTTTGTTTGTTTTTATTTGGTAGTGATTTTTTTTTTTCCTTCCTCTTCATTAATTGAATTGAAGTTTAAATTACACTTTCTCTAATATTAAAAAAAAAAAACCACCTGCCATTTGGTCCACAAGACACTGCAATCTCTTTAGTATTAAGAACATTAGTATACCTTCATAGCTGCAGAAGTGTTTTGATAGAAAAAACAAAGAATTTTAAGGAGGCAGTAGAATTAACTTGTGCTGTGCTATTATATCCAAAATGTTTGCTGTCTTGTTTCATGTATATATTAAAAGATTACCAAAATAATTTCTCCTGCACAAGCAGCTACATCAACGTTTCCACCAGTTAATCTGCAACAGAGAGAACAATCTTGAAGTCATCCTCTGGTTTTATATGACACGCCGTTGATGCCTTTTTCGTACCCCTGGTGCAAAAAAGGTGAACATTAAACACTAATAATTGTGAAAAACATGTATTTAAGCTCCTCTTCTTGTCTGCTGTTACATGGGAGGAATATGTGGGGTTTTTTTTTGTTCGGTCGGTTTTGGTTTTTTTGTTTGTTTTTGTGTCTGTTTTTTTAATGCAATCCCTTTTAACGCAATTGAACCAAGTTTAGGTTCTTCAACAAATACTAATGTCATCAGATTGCTCATAATTTTTAACTGGTCACATTGCTGACATTTTACAGGAATAATTTCATAATGATCAAAAACTGTTCCAGGTACCGCAACATTTTGAGGTGAGATTAGGATATTAAATGACTAGGCTACTTATGCTAAAAACAAATAAAGAAGTATAAATATTTAAGCATTAAGTGTATGAAATAAAGAGCTTTTGCTTACAATACGTTTAATTGTATGGATTGCATAGTAGGCACAGTTTGAAACAAACAAAAATTTTAATTCTATTTGAAATGCCTGAAGAATTCTGCAGTAGACAATTTCCACATCAGAAATCTATTTTACCACAATTTCCACTTCAGAAATTATGTTTTACCTTAAATACTGTCTTCTAGTGTTGAAAAACAAATGTATTGCAGATATGAACTTTACTTTTATAAACACAGTCAGAGAAATGTGTAGAAGACAAGTCATTTTGCTAGAACTGGAATGATTCTGCCATGTAATTTGCTTTACGGAGATTTGCAACACAAAACAGAGTGTGAATGAAAAAGAATGGGAAAGAAACAAACTTAGATGGAAATAAATAAGTATGCATGCTATGCAAATAAAATAGCTAGACAATGACAAAATTTAGTACTAGCATATAAATTGATATTCCAGGAGTATACTCTGTTGGTTTTTTTCCTTATAATTATCTTACAGAAATTGATTAGATGCTTTTAATTATATAGCTGTGTCTAGGAATGCATGAATAAATATATTATTTTCCAGCCTCTGATAACTTGACACAAACTACCTTGTGGAATAAAAGCAATGTCTATTTATATAAACCACCAAAAGATTAAAAAAAACTATTACATACATTTCAGGGCTTCGGTAATTCTTAATCCCTCACAAATGAGTTTTAAATGTGTCTATCTATAGAGAGCAGTCCTTTAAGTGGGCATTTTTTGTTTTACTTTGTTTTACTTATGTTTTAACAATCTCATTATCTAGGAGATAATTATGTAATTTGCAACCTGTGTTGCCTGTTTTTCCACACAGAAAAATCTGCTTTGCTGCATTCTGTTGTGCAAAAACCAATTTAGTACTCATGCTACTACTTCATAACCAAACACACTTATTGTCATATTCAAGTGCAGAGAACAGTTAGACATTCATTCTTCCTCTCTTCAATTCAATTCAGCAATCAGTTATGGTCTTATAGAGAGATGCTTGCTAATGGTACTTATTTCTTTAAACTCTCTTAAGCATTAGCATCTTTTGGAGATTCAGCTGATTGAATAAACATATCAAATTGGATTTCTGACTTCAAGATAAGTGCTCTCTAACAAAGACAATTCGTTAAGTGCCATGAAAAAGATAGATAATTCCTTATGTCCTACAAAACAAGAGGTGTGACTCTGGTCCTCTCCCCACTTACAGGGTACATTTCTAACAAATGCTTCCAGCACGTCCCTGGGACCATCTTAGCACAAAGCTGCCAAGTGGTCCAGCTGGCTGGAATTAAGAAAGCTTCATCCTCTTGGCTGCCATTAAGATCTCAGGAGAAAAATGCATGCCAAATTTTCCATGTGAAAATTCAGGCAAATTTTGTGGATCATCCCTAGATATCAAACCATCAAGTGGAGACTGTAAAGCATTTCTAGAAAGACAGTGAGTTATGTCAGGTCTGAAATGAATTTTGGCGGCCTTTCTGGATTAAAAACTGAAAGAAACCTTAGAAGTTATCTATTCTACATTGACAAATTGCTGAATTTTCAATTTCCTCATAGAAATTATTTATACATAATTCTGCGTAAATGGAAGGGTTGTTTCAAGCAAGCAAAAAAGTTTGTTTTTTTATGAACTTACTTCACTAAATTGACTTTAGTCGCCCTTTCCCACATAAGTAAATCTGCATTTCATCTGCTAAGTTCCAAAAGTTGCTGCTGTTTGCAATCCCATACTGTATATTCTTGACTGTAGAATCATCCAAAGAAACTTAGTGAATGGTTTGGAAAGAAGAATAGAATGGCCCCTGCACAAAGATGACATGCAAATTCATGAAGTGCTGCATTTTTTTTTTTTTTTTTTAGCAGAGCACAAGACTCTTAGTCTTGTGGTTTATGGATTCAGAGGCCATACTGGACACCAAAATGACCGTGGTGATTTAACCTGGCTGGCAGCTGAGCACCCCACAGCTGTTTGTTTACTTCTCAAAGTGGGATGAGGTGGAGAACTGAGGAATAGTAAAACTGTGAGACCTCACCTGTTGAGTGCAATCAAAGGGCCCGTTACAGAGTTGAGACATCTAGGTACATCAGTACCACATATTATACATATTTGGGTCTCACTTAGTATCTCACTCTATTTTTATGAAAACACTTCTTACCAGAGGAGATTTGAAAACACAGAGTATGTTTCTTAACTGTACTGAGATGGGAATACAGCAAAATATTAAGAGAAATTAGCACCATTCTGTAGACTTAATGAACGTTACATGAGAAAAAAGAAGCTGAACATCTGAATCAAAGCCTTGAAAAATTTCTGCTGATGAATACAAATCGCTGTTTTCTAGGAAAGAGATAGGTCAGGTTATCCATGAAAAAAAAAAGGAATCCTTTTAGCTTCCACTGCAGAATTCATTCAAAGGATTTGGTCTCTTCATGCATCTTGCTAGGGAATAATGAGATGTAATGCCTCATGAATTATAAATCATGCATTGTTTTTTTAAGTAACATGACTTTTGAAATGCTTGTAAGCTGTCAGAAGAAAACACCTGCTATTCATTTACAACCAAACTCATGTAGAATTTTGAGCTCACGTGGAGGCACAGAATTTTGTAGACTGAGGCAAGGACTAAGGGTCCTGTAGTTCTTTATTATTAACAGCATCCACTTCAGTCCTTTAGTCCAAAGTTTCCAGATGTTTGGAAAACCTGCTCAAGGCCCTTACGTCCTGAACAGATGGCAGTGTTCAAATGTGTAGCATGTGCACAGAAATGTGCCAGAGTGCTCCAGCCCCGCCATGCACGTCTGGTGCGGTGCTAGTTCCATGTAATAACACACTGGAGCCCCCTGAGTATCCCTGTGAGCGGTATGTGTCAGATTTGCTGTGTACACACTAAGTATTTGCCCCATGCAGGTGCAATAGTTCTGGTATATCTCTGTATGTCATTTTTAAACTGAATTTTTTGGAAGGAAGGGTGGAAGCTGTCAGCACATAGCTTCTCATCACACTGTGACACTGGGGTTTAGTGCCACAATTTGGGGCAGGAGATGTGCATGCCTCAGTGTTTTTACTTTCCATCCTTCTGTCTCTGAAAATACAATGTTGAGGTCAATTTGGTTTTCTTATTGGACAGCTGGATTTTCTTATTGTTGCTATTACCGTAGAAAATAGTGAGTTTGAAATAATGACTGAGAATCCAAAAGCAACCTGATAAATTACAGTTAATGTGCAAATGGCACTGCTGGAATTTATTTAACTTTTAGGGACAGTTAAAGGCAAACTGTTCTGAGCAGATGACTGAGTAAAAAGACAAACGTTCAACCAGTGAAAAGGCTGGTAACAAAAAGAGCCCAGTCATTTCAAAGAGACCATGATGCAATAAAAGCTGAAATCTGACAACAACTCTGAGCCATGTTAAAATCACTCAGTGATATTGGTTAAAGGGTCTTTTGATATCTGGAAAGTTGATTACTGGTTTCAGTCTATTGTACATACTATTTTTCCTGCTAAAATACTTTCAAGTGAAATACTGGTGTTAGTGTCTTGAATAAATGATATACAGTGCTCAGAAGTACCAGTTCAGCTTCCCTACCCTGGAAAGACTTATGTTTTGTTCAGGTATCAGCTGATGAAAAACAGTAATAATTTCTCTTGCTATTCTGGAACAGACAGCCATGATGATGGGTGCATTTTCCAGGTGTGTAACACTCAGGTAGCAATGAATTATAGTATACACATGTGCACAAAAAGATGCTTACAAGACAACCCTGGAAGATGAACATAATCTAAGAAAAGGACAGCAGATCAATAGGAGATGAGATTGTCTAAGGTGGAGCTGCTCTCTGAAATGCAGTTTCCAAGTATTCACAATCTTTGTGTACCTTGTTTCTAACTTAGAAATGATGTTTCTGAGACTCTTCACCAGAACCTACATGAGAATGCTGAAAAAAAAAAAAAAAAAAAACCAACAAGAAAAAGCCAAAGAATCTCTAATTATTATACGCACAGACAAACTTGGCTTCTCACTTCATATTAAAAAAATCACCAAATGTTCAGCTTGTATAGGTACTCTACCTTATGTGCAAGTTACCTGTCCTCACTTTTCTAGGATGTTTTCACTGCAGTAAGATTGCCCCAATTTATGTGAGAGAAATGTGAGAAATGTGAGAGAAAGCAAAAATACTCATAGCACATGCAACTTACTATTTCACTAAATCATTCATAACCTCATCACAGTGGCTTTTTGTGGTTTTTGTATTAATGTTTCTGAATGTTCCTTTTCACCAGAAATATCTTCAAAAAGAGAATAGAATATAGCTTGTTCAACTGCTACTGAGAATCTGTGCTGAGCCTGCAGATAGACTTTCAAGTAATTTAACAGAGAAAAACTTAATACATGTCTTTTCCCCTTTGATTTTAGAAGTAGTTCAAGCAACATCTAAATCAAGATTTGCTTTAGTAAGTTTCTGTTTGCTTTCTATTCTCTATCAGAAAATTGCTATTTAGCTGTACGTGTCCCATTGGATTCTAGTCTCAAAGAAGTATGTTATTACAATGGAAAAAATACACGCAAGCCTATGAAAGAATGTGTTCAGAGGACAAAAAGACTTTGAAAACACAGATTCAATATATATAAACACAAATAGAAAATGTTCCCCAGAAATCCCCCTTGAACTGGAGGCCAGTGATCTCCTGGACCGGAAATCTTGCAATACAGGGAAAGCAAACGAATGAACAACCCACCTACCAGACCCTGAAAAAAAAACAACTTAATATAAAGTTGTCAGAATGTGTAGTATACTCAGGCCACTTTATGACTGTAATGCGGGTTTGGAGGATGGAGATTAAGTCCTAAGGTAGTACATTTTAATGAAGTGACGCACAGTATATGTGGAAGAATCATTGGTACAGTCAGTTTCTGCAGTATTTTTCTGTTCTTCTCTTTAACTGAAGTACTCGATTCTAATAAGAAACTGAAATGTTAGAAAGGAAGAACAATATATCATTATTATACTTAAAATAATGTAGACATTACTAGTCTCTTTTATACAAACCTTGTAACACAGGGAAAAAATGGAACACAGGAAAGCTATTTAAAGATTTAATACTTCTCAGGTGACTGAGGACCAGACATCCAGCAAAGGTTTACAACCACATTCTAAATTGTATATAAGGCTGCTTCTTCTTAACTCACTTAAGTCCAGCTGTGGGATACAAAGCAATCCTGAAGAAGCACAGAAGAAGACGGTTCACAAATGAAATAAGTGTTGTGGAATTCAGCATATTACTGTAAAGGACAGTTGGACTTTTTCATTGTGCTCTCAGTCATTTTCGATACTGAGTCTGCACAGGAAGTGCTGTATTTTTTAAAATAATGGAGACTCTCTTTCCTGAAATGAGGGCTTCTGGAGTGCTATGGATTATCTGCTAAACTAAGGGCGCAATAAAAAGCTCTCATGACCTTTAAGGTGGGCTCAGAATGGTGCCTTGAGTTATAGATTCCCATCTGCCTGAGCTCTGGGATGCTATCAAATGGTGTTCTCCTTACACTGCCCCTGCAGTTCTTCGAGTGTTCCCACAGAAAACTTCCAACAGTTTAATTCAAGTATGTCCAACTGCAGTGGGCCTAATGTGCCTAGAGGTAGAATCATTTTTCCACTGTATTTTTTGAAGATGGGAACACCCCACATTGAAAATGGTCATTTACCACTAACCAAGAGAACAGTTCTTTAATATTGCTTTAATTAGACAAAGCCACTGTGTCACTGCATGTGCAGCAAATAACATTATTTCTAATCTCTAAACTGCCATTAAAGGGCTGTAGCACAGCATAATAGTTCAGTGTAGCAGACTGGTAAACTGCGTGTGGCAGCTTGCATTTTAGCCACTCAATTTATACTTGGCTTTAGATGATACTAACAGTCACTTGCTCTGAGAATCAAAAGCCAACTTCCCTCATACCAGAAGACTGAGAAGAACAAACATTGCCTCCCAGCAGATTCAAAATATGAAGTGTAACCAGTGGTATACAAGGTCTGGAAGAATGCCTTTGTTTATTCTATCTAATATAACTATTACTTATCATTCATTATTTTTATTATTTTTCTATCATAAACTAATCCTATGTGATTATTACATACTATGTCTATTGCTGTTATACACTTCAAATTACAATATCCATTTACAGACACAAATGCTGCTAAGGCGAAATACAGAAAGTATCCTTCAATGATTCATTCAGGTATACCTTAAAAGGATTTTTATTTCAGTATAAAAATACTGTCAAAGATATTATTTCAAGGCCATAGTGTGACATTAGCTTTCTGGCTCTAACTTGCTGAACCCAAGATTAATTTCTTAATGGTCTTCAGACATGGTTTTGTGTAGTACATCCAAACAAAAATGACAAACATCATACAGTAGCATACACTTAGGGCCATGAAATACAAAAATACCTCTGCTCGTGGAAGTTTCTGAATTGCAATTTACTGAAAACTGCAAAGAGTGTTTATGGAAGGTATCATAACATCCTGATCCTCTAGCTCTTTGTTAACTGTTTGCCACTGCCTACTGCTGGACACAAGGCAGTCTTAGGCATGCCTGGTTGGATTAACCCAGTGTGGCAATCCAGATGTTCTTTCATTCTGACAAAAATTACCAGTTACGGTGACAACTTCGATAGGTGGTACCGGTCTGAGAAGCCATATCCCATAGGATCCAAGGAGTAGGTGATGAGGGAACATGTATTTTGTGTCCTGCTGCTGTCAACAGACACACAATATCCTTCCACTTCTGCACTGTTTTTAAATTTTGTTTAAAAAATCAAAGAGTAGCAATCACAGACAGATATGAAAACATTAAAACAAAAAACCTGTACTTTTTCTTTGCCCATGTGGGTGTCTTCTGTAGAAACTGTAATGAATTCCTTTCCTTCACTTGACACTTCTCATTCCTTTCTCTGTGTCCAGTCTTTTAACTTTCTTTCTTAATAAATCTGATGTGAATCAAAGGTTGAGGTTGAAATCAGTACCCTGATCTAATTTGTGATTTTCCAGACAACTATATTAACCACTGTGTATGTACCAACAGTATTGCTGCTAGAGCTAGCAGAGTATGTGGCCTATGAAAGGCCATTTTACAGACTTCTCCATTCTCTCTAAAGGAAAAATCAGAAGACTTTGATTAAATTTGCATTACAGAATCACCCTATCTTTGATATTATGCTCTTTCTTCCTACTCCTTTTTTTAATCTGCACTGTTGATTATATTCACAGAGTGTGTTATAAATTCTGTTTTCAAATGGACTTATGTTATGTTGTCCCAGGTCGGGATTTCAAACATCAGACCTGGTTAGGTTCCTTAGCAGAGTCTAATGAAAAAGTTATGTTAAAGACACCAAGCCAGTCATTCATTCCAACGTGATGAGGAAAACTTTTCATATTTGTGCATACTGTTGAACGGGCAGGGCTGTCAACAAGAGCTGAAGTGAAACCAGCTAATAAGATAATGTCAAGGTTCTGACCCAGTTCCATGACTAATGTGGTGGGGGGACGCATGGACTCATGACCCGGGAAAGGGGAAAGGGGGGCAATAGGGAGATGGGCCTAAAAACAAAACAGTAGCAATGAGCTAAGGGAAAAAAATAATTTACTAAATATGACAGTGGACTACAAGATAATACAACATAACACAGTATAATTGGAATTGAAGCTAATAAATAAAATGAGAGTGTCCAAAACTGAGGTCCTTACTCTAATGCTGAAGGTGAGATGGCTAGGGAGCACACAACGCAGAGATGAGCAGAAAGAAGGGGTAGTCTTGTGACTCCAGTTTTATCTTTCCCTCTGAACAGAAAACGGAAATGGAATAATGAAGTCTTCTGGGAGCTGTATTTCTTCTCTTTTGATAAAGGCATACCTGGAACTATCAACAATCCACAGAGCTGGAGCATTAACTTTTTAACTCCCAGTGTACTACATGATGTTATGAGGTGGAATATTGATAACAGAAATCATAAAACCATGAGAGATAATCCAATGCTTTAAAAGTTACACACATACGCCAGTACTATCTGAACTTTCATCAAGCTGAATGATCAAAACTGGAATGAAAAACATAAAAAAGGTAATGAGATGCAAACAAAATGACAGCAACTACAGTATGAATGTAGTATTAAGGAACTTGGTGTTATGATCATAATGGAATATAATATTTCTTATGAAACTTAATTGGATCTTGATCATAATTCTTCAAATCTCTCAATATGTAAATATCCTTATGATCTTTTTCCTACTGAAATACCACAAGCCATAGTTCACTCAATTATGCAAATGAAGAATACACCAATCTCTAAAAAAGGGATAGCTCACTGACTTTCATTCTGTGATTCTGTGAAAAAACACAAAACCACTGGATCTTGTTGCGTACTTGGAAAAAGAAGGTAAGCAAGGAAACAGAATTATCTCTGCATAGTTAATAAATCCTATTAACACAGGTTAAATTTATCACTTGTTCAAAACATTAACAGTCTTAAACTCCCAAATGCAGTGTACGCCTAATTACTGCAAATAGCTCATGTTAAAATTGTACTACCAGTGAACATATAAAACAAACAAAATTCTCACCTATATTCACAAACTACTGCTAATTTACAACAGCTATTTGACTACTGATTTCACTGAGGTCTTCGAAGTACTGCTTACACACAAGCAAGAACTGGATTACTGTCATATAAATGACAATGTATGCAATTATACCTGTTTCATGCTTGTCTTCCCAAAATGAATAAGCCTGTGTCCTCCCAGGTAGCAGCATGTTGGGAATGAACAGCAAAATTTTAGCTTTCCTGCAGCACACAGGACCTGCTTCCATTCAGCCTTCATTCTGCTCTCCAAAAAATCATGTGGTGTGTGTCAGAAGGATACAGCAAGGACAACCTTATATATTCATAGAGAAAATATCAGTTTTCCCTTTCACTGAGGCCTTATGATACTGCTGCTTAGCATACATCTGTGCAAAACAAAGGACCTCAAAACTCATCTGTGTGCACAGATGATATTTTAGTCTGTTTTTTAACTGATAATATACTTCAGAAAAGTAAATGTATCTGGTTAATGAGTCATTCTGCCTCTTATTTCACTGGTATGGAAAATGACAACCTTTGTGTAACCAAGAAAACACCTTTGCACACTTGTCCTGTCACAGAATGTGGACCTCGATTCAGAAAATTACTTTAGTGACACACTGGACTTAAAGCAAATGAGTAAACCCTCCTTGAAGTTAATCATGCTTTTGGAATTAGACATGCATAAACTGATAACTAGGTCAATCCCCAGAGAACTGAGGGGGGGAAAAAAAAAGTTTTCAAAAATCCAAAAATCTGTCTCACTGCTTCATATTCATACTGTACAGGTGCCAACATATTTTGCAAATTGAAGATAAAAATGAAACTTCTGGGGTTTTTCTGGTGTTTGCAGAACTACATGTGCCTACTGCATAATTTGTTTAGGCCAGTTTTACTGGTAAGTCCTTATCATTCTGCTCTTCAGCCCCAAGCAAAATTAAACTGATGCTACTTTGAAAAAACTACATGTTACTCCTGGGTTTACAATTCATTTCTGTTTTTGTTAAAGGAATCCCAAACTTATTATCAGCTTTTCAAAAGCCAGATGTTCTTGGCAAAGACGCATGTTCTCTGAGTCCACAGAGAGCAGGCTGCAGCTGATCAAAAGCATGCTGGGATGTTATAATTTTGTTCTGGCTTGTTTTCTTAACCAGTAGAACCCTAGGGTTACTGACTGTCCTGATAAACATCTCTCCTGAATCTGTTACTAAGAAAGTAAATGATAAATAAAAAATTACCTACCATCCTAAAACATAAAACAAGTAGTGCTACTGCTCATTAAAAATGTCACCTTGGCTCATATCAAATGATTGATCATTAAACATATGACTGTATTCGATAAACAAAAAAGTGTGAAAAAGACAAGGGGAAAAAACATACAAAAATTGTACGGAAACTAGCCAGCCTCAAAATCACTGGCACGACTTTCAGTAGGTGAAGATTTGTTGTTCACAATGACACTTAAGTATCTAAAAACACAAGACTAAATCATTTTTCCAATTTCATAACCATAAACGAGTTTCCCATACCATTTTTTCTGAAGGCTTACATCTAAGAAGTATTTTTAATACACATTTGAGCTTGTTGATCAGGAATAGCTAGTAACATTTACCTGTTTTCAGAAAGAAATCTATCAAGTAAAAGAAGCACATATACAATTATATAAATACTGAGTATACAGTCAAGTCTGCTCACCTACTGCTTTAATAATCATAATCCAGAACTCTGCTTTCACATTAATTTCATATTTCTGCAGCTAAAGGCCCCGTCAGACTAAATATAAACAGAGTTTACGCATGTCTAACGTGTGCAATATCAGCTTTTTTCCCCATGTGAATATCAAGCTGCTATGTGTACCTATCTTTTTAGGTAACAGTGTATCAGTGGATATGGCTCTACCAATATAACATAAATGTAACGAAAAAATAAAATGTGTACAGATAATAGTGAAATCGCTTTCAATGACCTAATACATCTATGAAACTCCTGTTTTTTTCCAGATCACATACAGGTACAATAATGACATTTATATATCTTAATAAGAAGGCCTGCAGGGAAGATTGGAACTGTCATCACATATACAGTTAGTAGCAACAGGTCCTTGACACTTCAAAAAATTAAATCTAGAACTGCTGTCTTACAAATGCCAATTCGATACAGCTAATACTTACAATTCAGTAAAGTTTATAACTGCAAGTTACTGTAGGGAACCTGCTTTAACAAGGGGTTAAACTTAAGGTCCCTTCTAACCCCTACAATTCTGTGATCCTGTGATTCTGTGATACTGACCTTCTTCATAAATGACGGCAGGAGAAGTGTATCAGTAATGTTGTGACTTTACCCTGGCGGTGCTCTCCAGTGGTGATTAATACCCTCTAAGTCAGGAGCCATAACTCTGATGAGCCTTTAATACAGTGAAACAACAGAAGCGGTTAAGGGCATTGTCTGAGAGAAACGGAGAGAAATTTAATCAAGTTGCTAATATACTTTGACCAGAACTCTGAGGTACTCTTAACTGAAATCAAAGTCTGAAAGGGACTGTTACATTCCAGATCATGCCTCTTTAGGGGCCAGTTATTTTTACAACCCTACTGAAAACAGAGAGCCGTACCTTGGTAGGCATCTATCATGTTTGGAAGGAAAAATAATATTTTGCATTCAGCTGAGTATTCTGTTTGGGTTATCTGTAAACTATGGCTGTAGGATGAAGGACAGAGGGAATAAAGCAATGTTCATGAACACTAATTTAGTTTAGCAAGGTTAATTTCCCTTCCTACAGTCAGTGAGTAGTCCATAGAGAATTCTGAGTAGGGAATAATCACGCTACAGCCTCCACCCTAATGTTCAAATAGATTTTGGAACTGAACTGGAGACAATAATGGGGACTATGAAGGCAGTATATTGCCTCTAATACTACCAGCGCTGCAATCCTGAAAGTAACAGCAATGCAAATCCACAGCCCTGACATTCATCCAGATGGCCAACAGCTTATGGTCTAAAGGAATAATTGCACTCATTTATGCTTATTAACTAATCGTGTTTGGATCCTAATATGCAAAGATGAAATATTCACGTATTACTCCATGCTGGCCACTGCAGAACAACGAAGTAGTAAAGAAAAGCTTTCAGACCCGTCAGGAACTATGACATACATTAAAATAGATATATGTTGTACACCTGACTCTTAACCTCTGCTGCCTAATTCTGTTGGAAAATAAGACACACATCGGAACAGCAACCAGTCACTTACCAGCACTGACAACACACAAACAGGCACTGTCAGAGACGCTTTCTATGGTACTCTCTTTTTTTGTGCATGTATTATTGATCCCCTCCAGACTGTAATCAGAACGGGATTCAAAAGCAGTTATTCTCCAAGGGTTTGCAGAAGTAAAGACGATTACATTTACACGAGGCTTTGCACACCAAATATTATTATCTAGTGAGCAAATCAATTTATATGGCTCTAATTTGAGTGAACTGGGAACAGATTCCTTGTTAAACTGAAAATTTGTATGTAAGCCATATGCTTGACTCCGACGCTGCCTCATCAGCTCCTTGCAGCCCTCAGGGCCGCCCCTGCGCCGGGGAGGATCCGGCAGCCCTCCGACCGCGGCTCCGGTGAGGGGGCGGGGCCGGCAGCGCGGCAGCCATTTCCTGCAGTACACGCAGCAGCGGCAGCTTCTTGGAAGCGGGGAGTAGAAAGTTGAGTGCTCTGCAGCCTCCCCGGCTACAGAAGCCGAGAGAACACGCGGCCGTTTAGGCTGCGGGATGTAGCGTATGCACTGACAGGGCTTCCGTCAGTGTCTGAAGGCAGCAGGGAATGCGGTCATGGAAGGTGGGACCAGGCAGGATTGCTGCTCGATCTGCCTGCCATCTCCTAAACTTACAGCAGTTAGGAGGCTCAGGAACTTGATGGGCAGGTAAATGATGATGTGGATGAAGTCCCATCTGGGTTGGAAGAATCACCTAGGGCTAGTCCACCTGCTCTTTGCATCTTGACTACATCCACTGAGACAAAAAGAGGGGCTGTTGTCATAGGTGGCCTATCTGAGGAGAACAGAAGTGTCATATGTTACTTCTCAGAGAGGAACAGAGGGTATAATATGTTGGCCAGACCTGGCCTGTAGGGAAGTCTGCAACCTCCCTGGGACCTGGGCAAGAGGTGTTAATAAAAGTCTCACTAGCTTGGTACATGTCTCTGATGAATTGTTGTTTCTTCATATCAACTCCAGTAGCAGGAAAATAAATACATTGAAAGGAACAGGCAGACCCAGCTGATCAAGACACAGCTCTGAAGCTGGTGTCACTGGCAGAATTTTGGGTTTCTTGATGGTGGGATGATCTATGCAATGCTAGGCCTGCAGGCACATGGTGAAATGTACATTTCTCAGAGGGGTGAACTGATTTTTGTGCAGGAGTTAGCAGGGCTGATTGATAAAGTAGGAAAAGGCAAGCTTGCCAGTGATGAGCTATGGGGTGGCAAGCCGAAAATTGAACTCCCTGATCAATTTCCGTGAAGCTGTTCTCCAGCCTTATGTTGCCCAGTCTGTACACAGATCCAGGGCTTCCCCACCCCATGTTCAGAATCTGGCTCTTGGAATTGTTAAATTTCCTGCAGTTGGTAATTGCCCAGCCCTCTCATTTACCAGTATCTCTCTGTGAGGTTTATCTATGCTTGTGGGAGTCAACAGCTCCTCCTAATGTAGAATAATCTGTAAACTTCCTCAGTATGCATTTGAGTATTGCCTCCAGATCATTTTTAAAGCATTAAAGAGAACTGGCTCTAAAATTGAGCATTCTGGAACCCCACCAGTAACTGGCTGCCAGCCTGATGTAAACTCATTTACTATAATAATGCTTTGAGCTCAGGCTAATTGTTAGCCCATTGTTTTACATATTCATTTAGCTGTATGCTGTTGGCCCAGAGAGATAATTGAGAAGCAGTATTGAAAGCTTTGTGGAATTTGAAAGGATGGCACCAGCTGGCTTTCCTTGGTCAACTAGATGAGTAACCTTGTAATAAAAAGAAGTCATTAAACAGGATTTTTTTTTTTTTTTTTTTTTTTTTTTTTTCCCTCATGTGCATGCTGAATCTCCCTGGAAAGTGGATTCTCCAGGAGTTGGGGGGATCACTGCCTGGGTGCTAATGCTTGTCTCTGCTGCAGGATTCTGCAGCATCTTCCTCAGCTGCATGAGGTCCATCTCTCCAAAAAGGATTAGCTGTGGAGAAAATGTGTGGAGGTATCTTCCACTGTCGGTTGGGCAGCATCTTCTGTGTGTCCAAGTGTGCTCTGTCCTGGGACACCAGTGCCATGGGAGTTTCTGGGATGTCAGGTTCTCCACTCTGCCCTTGGCAAGCACACTGAGGCTAATTGGCAGTGCCTCTCTCTGTTCCTGTGTAACCACAGCTGCAAGGGGGAATGTCTGGACCATTGAAAATGGCTGCCTAGGCCATGCAAGGCTGTGTGAGGGGAAGAGAGTGAAAATTTATGACTGTGCAATTTGCAGTACTGCAGTCATCATCGGATGCTGCGTTAGGGAAACCTCCTGAGGAAAATGTTGTCTCTTGGCAGTGGGATGTTGCAAAGGGCTTTGTTGTTCCTTTTCATCTCCCACATATTGTTTGCTTCTTTGGTAGCAGGTCATCATCTGCCACCAGCAGTGGGCCCTGCAAACACAGCTCTGTGTGAAAAGTCCTATTCCAGCATGAGCAGAGGAAAGGCCTTCTCATCAGCCAATCTCATAGCTCCTCAAACTTGTATGGATGGCCATCTCTTATGCCGGGTATTGGAAGAGATTGAGTGGTCTGGCCATTTGGGAGGTCAAGGGCTGTGCAATTTCCTTTGGCATTCTGTCACTGCCTAAGAGGTAATGGTTGAGGCGTTTCTTTTCCAGGTTGCAGCAGAGGTACCACAGGAGGTTATCCAGCTTCAGGGGCAGTCCCTTCTTGCTCCAGGCTAAGCAGAGTAATGAGGTGCTGAATTACAGCCATCTTCAAGGCTTGTGGGAAAAATCTTTAGTCACCAGTATATGGGTGCAGGTCTACAGACATTTGAGATGGAAGCTATGGTGCTGGGCATGACTGGCTTTGTGTCCAACAAACTGTGTCTATGCTGCAGCAAAGCTTTCTGGCCACACTATGCTGCTGGTGAATTTGACTGTGATCTACTCCATGCTCAAGGAAGATGTCTGAGTCACTGAGCCGCACCCCAACCATTATCTCAGCAGATAGATAGTGCACTAATGGAGGCCCAGGTCCTCCTCATACTGTAGGAGAGGTGAGAGGACAGCACAGTCGGGCAGCAGTGATGTGACTGAAGAAGAACCTCCCAGGCTTCTTTCACCAAGGCCTGGAACCAATAGGTCGTTTCCTCAGTGTTTAGATACGAGCTCTTACAGGAGGTGTTAGGGAGGCTGGGTTCATGTTTTCCTCCCAGGTTCTCATGTATGTGGTGGAGAAAGCACAGCATGTCCGCCAGCAGCCTTCATGTCAGTCTCATTTGGGTTGACTTTGGTGTCATGTATAGGCAGGACTTCCTCACCAGAACGTCCAATGTGTTACTGAGTTCCTGGTGGAAGGTGTGCCTGCAGGGAGGCCTTGGCATGAGCCAAGTAGAGGATGTTGTCTTCTTGGGCAGTCTGATCTTCTGGAATGCAAGCGACTGACAAACAACTGCATCCTTGGCTTGAAAGTGTTTCTTGGCAGGTCCCGAGAAAACCAACCAGTAGCTCTTCCATAACCTTACACGTCAGCCATGTATGGCACTGGGTACTGAAGGTGATCTGTAGAAATTATGCCCAGATCCCATGTGTTGTCACTGTCTTCTACCTTGCCATCATCCTTGTCCTATTCCTTGCTTGTGGAGCTGCCCTGCTTGCTGCTGTTCTGTGGCTCGCAGCTCCTTTTCCTAAGCCACTGGCAGAGCCCAAAGAGCACTGCAAGGAGCCCAGCAAAGGCCCAGAACTGCTACGGTTACAAGGCAGCAAGCAGTAGAGCACCTTTGGCTACCACACTTTTCTCCTGACTCATTTGCTCAGTCT
This sequence comes from Alectoris magna, assembly GCA_030625065.1. Taxonomy (NCBI): domain Eukaryota; kingdom Metazoa; phylum Chordata; class Aves; order Galliformes; family Phasianidae; genus Alectoris; species Alectoris magna. Next base: position 100,971,863 of record CM060560.1, read on the forward strand.
CATGCAGCACCTGAGCCATGTCCTGTCTTAGCTGCTCTGCACACTGCTGCATGCGCTTGTATATCTGTCTACGTGGCCAGCCTTCAGCTTTGGCTTCAGGGTGATGCCCAGCACAGGCAGGGCAAAGAAGGATCACCTGAGCTACGGCCTGCAGAAGATGGATGCTGCACTCACCAATGGCCTAGGCTGCAGTGCAGGAGGGCTGCTTCCTGATGGCCCTCCTGTAGAAATGACACAAACTGGCTTCCCTCAATGAAGGTGATGTGGCTTAGTAGGCATGGTGCTGATGGGTTGATGGTCAAGCTATCAGGCATGTCCAACTCGCTGCCCATGGGGCTGCATGTGGCCCAGCACGGCTTCCAGTGCCACCCACCCACTGCCCCTTGCAGCTCTTCCCCAAGGATTGTCCCCAGCACGCACTCATGGCTCAGCAACGGCCAAACCTTAGGTGTGCTGTTAACACTGCCAACTGAAAACAGGGCTGAGGGGGGGCAGTGCTGTGCATAGCTGACTCAAGTGGTGGCAAATAATTATATGCATTTTGATATACTGGCTGAAGATTGTGCTCTGAACAGTGAAGAATACGCAGCTGTGCTTTTTGTTCTGATAAAGAGGTTTGAGAATAGGTTTTAGGACTGAAAAAAAAAAACAAAAAAACATCAGTTTAAGTTTGCAACACAATTTTCAGTTGGTATAAATATATTACCTGCATATTTTCCAGTGGAATGTATAGGGTTGCAATCAGATATTCAATTCAGAAATCTGATTATGTCTTGTTACCAGACTTTCATAAGACCTCTCTTACCAGACAAAAATATGCTCCACTTCTCAACCATGCCTTATGCATGTCCTCACTTTTTGGCAGTATGCAAATTTGTGAACAGTTGTGAGGGATGAAGTACAGGAAGAGTAAAATTTCATCAGAAATCTTTGGTGAACATGTTGAGAACACACTGAGAATTGTAACCACTGCCACTGAACATGGCTGATGGATTCAGCTTCACAAAAACAAGGTCACATATCTCACTAGTTTCATGTTTTTGTTTTTCCCTTTCAGAATATTTTAAGAAGAATATTAACATGTTTTGTTACTTCCCTTCTAACAGTATTGTGTATATTTGCGAAGGCTGCTCCAAAAGTAATACCTTTTGTTTTATTATGTTGGCTCACAGTATCAGAGGCAAATGTTGGTGGTATGGAAGTAGAGGTTGAACCTTCCCAACAACATTCCGTTACATTTTGTTGCTGTGTGACAGATAGCAGCAGCAGATGGGCAGACTGACAAAATGCTGTCTGATGTGAAAGTGCAGATGAAGCAGAGGTGTGTTATTGAATTCCTCCATGCGGAAAAAGTGGCATATACTGACATTCACTGATGCTTGCTGAACGTTTATGCAGACGACACAGTGTGGTCAGCAGAGGTGGTGGATGGTGCTTCTCAGCTGTGGCAGCAGTGGGTCACCTCCGCTGATGCAGATTTTTATGAGTATGGCATGCAATCTCTTGTTCGTTGCTGATGAAAACACAGAGCAAGTGGTGGCGACTGTGTTGAAAAATAGTATTTTGTAACTGAGAATTTGCTCTATCAAATATTGTGCTCTTTGTAGTAGTTGTAGTTTCCAAGGAAGTAAATAGGAGGCATTACCTTAGAGGCAAGTTACATATGTGCGTCCCAGGACAATTCCTCCTTACTCATGGTGGCCCAAGCAAGCCGAAAGTTTGTCCCCCCATGGACTAGGTGATCTTAGTGGTCTTTTCCAGCCTTTATGATTCCGTGAATAACATTTCTGTGTTATCAGCACCGTTTCAGTCACAAATCCAGAGCACAACAATATGCAGGCTACTAGAAGAAATTCAACACTATTTCAGCCAGGCCTAGATCAGTCTAGTGAAGCCCTGTTTTCTGGTCATGCTTTTCCAGTAGTTTTTGACGTACACAGGAATGAGGTCTTATTCAGTTGTTCTTCCTGCTCACGGTGTCACAGTCAGTATCCGTTGTTTCTGATGAAGTCGTACGTCTGCTGCTCCAGCACAAAACCTTTACTTTGTATAGGGCTATTTTAACTGTAAGAATTGAGTGTCTACTGGTTCAGCATCCAGGCATCTGACTCTGAACCGCTCACTCTGCCTGAATATCTTGGGGCGCTGTAATGATGATGGCGGTAAAAAATGCACAGGTCTTCCCTTGGCTATATTGTGGGCATGTGTGCCCAACATGAGCAGCTGAAATGGTATTTTCCCAAAGATGCATCACACCAGGTCTGGAGAGAGATACCATTGTTCATTTGAGATCCATAGCCCTTTTGTTTAGTCAGCAGTCAGCTGATGTATCTCTACAACAGACCGGTTATTACCCTTCTGACTCAAATCTGAAGAACAGATTTAGATTCAGTAATCTTATTTTCCTAGCAGTAACTAGGAGCTAAAACCACAGGTGGCAGAACTCTCCCTACCATTGTAACATCCCAGATTAGGTATCAGTCCCATTTTAATCTTGACTGTCCTTTTTCATACTAGATTGTCATACTTTTCTTTGTACATGTGTAATGACCTGAGAAAGAGCTGCAGCAGCATCAGCACTTTTCTCTGAAGTGTAACTGTGTCCTTGAATCCACAACTAAATGTAAAACAACAACATTTATATTAATACCTAATTAAACATAGTGGTTTCTGCAGTATTTTGTGGGAAGTTTTTTTTTGTTGTTGTTTTGTTTTCCTTTCCTGAGAAAGGAGGATTTTCAGTTTACAGATGTACTGTGGAAGAGAGATGAGGCTTTACATAAAAGGAAATAGCATGTCCAAATTCTGCTGGCACTATACTGTTTCACAGCTTCTCTAATACAAGTGTAACTTGCTGTAAAACAGGTGTTCACTGAAGTAAAACTGGCGGCAATATAAATACCTGAGTGATTACACTGATAGTCACTCTGAGTTTTGATGAGCATTTTCTACAGAGAGGGTACTGAGATCCTTTGGCTCTGCTATGTGCTGACTCTTCAGTTTTGAATAGTTTTTAATGAATTTTTTATGTCAGGCAGTGTGACACATCAAAGTAGCTGAGAGTGATTTCCACTCATTTGTAGTAAGAAAAGGAGAGGAAGTATAGATCAGGTTGGTAGGACCAGCAGTTTGTATTCTGCACAATACACATAACTGTGGAAATGAATTTGAAATTAAGTTCTGTGACTCCATAAACCAATAAAATGGTACGTAGCATCAGCAAGAATAATTTCTGCTGAGTAGATGGCTAAGAAAATATTGGAGATTTTAGAAACATTTATTTTAAAGTACACCAAGAGCAAAATACACAAAGGCTCATGCTGCCTGTGTGACATCCTACAGTTTGTGCCGAAAGAAAAGAGTTTCTGTTACTCAGCTGAATCAGTGAGACCAGGAAAATATTTAAAAGTTGTAATTGCTTATCTTGACGGTTTCCATTTATATATTAATTTGTAATATTTAATATTTTTCCTTCTTTAGAGGTAACAATCCAGCAGACTGTATTTAAAGCACACAGTTTCTGCAGGAGTGCAGCCAAGATGTCTGGTGTACATATCATCTCTTAACTGTGCCTACCCAGGGGTACACAGATCATTTGCATCTGAAATCCTTGTTTTCAGTGCTGCTGTGTAAGAATATACTCAATGAGACTTGTCGTATTTCTACATTTAAGTTTCTGATTTAAGTTAACTTAAGGGATTTAAGTGTCCTGAATTACTTAGCTGTTTAAAATTCTGGTGCTGTATCTGATTATATCATCATTAAGAATGACCACAATAACAATTGCTACTGAAAAGCTGCCTTCAATTAAACAGTCAGGTCCCAGATCAAAAGTTTATCTTCTAAAATTAACCTCCACTTCTACAGTGTAGGATGTATGTTATTGCATAACTTGAAATATATGGTTGTACTATAGGTGTTAAGGTATTCATCCATTTTAGTTGTAAAGGAAGACGCGTTTTAAGTGAGAACTGAGTCATCAAAATGATATTTCACTGATTTAAAAAATATATACATATATTGTTTGTATATTATTTCAAGAACAGCCTTCTCCAAAATTTTTGCATGTAGTGAAGACTTGAACTACTTGTGGACAGCCATGAAATGTTCTATAATAATTTTCTTCCACTGTAGTAATGCATCAGCATACCATATCTGCAGAAGCACTGTATGTCTGAAGAAAATGGGGAAGCCTCTGGAGGGATTCACCTCTGAAAAGTAAGAAAGGTTAAAGACTTCCAATTTCTGGTTTTCATGTGGAGATATCCTAAGAAAGGTTGGTGGTGTTACGTGGTATTGTATCTCCTAAACCTTGCAAACAGAATCTTAAATGTTGTGGGACTCTCAAGTTGCTGGATATGCATCTGTAATCATTGGTCATCTGGAATGATTTAGTGGGCTTCTTGGCCAGTGATTGTGAATCCTGCTGTGGCAGCATCTGTTCTCTCATGTTGAACAAATTCTGCAGCCATGTCTAGGGAAATGGTGATGAGGACTATGTCTCTGCTGCCTGCCTGATCTATCTCCAGATTTCCCTGTCTGTTCTACACCAGCACCTTAATCTTTGTACATCCTTGCAGATCTGTTTCTAATTTTTAGTTAAAAACCATTACCTCTTGTCTTACTGCTACACTTCATGAGTCCTTCCCCATCTTTCTTGTAGGCTCCATTTCAGTTCTTTGACCACTGTAAGGTTTCCCTGGAGCCTGCTCTAGGCTAACTTAACCAAGTTGTCTCAACCTGTTTTTGTCGGAGAACTTCTCCAGCTCTCTGAACATCTTTGTGGCCCTGCTCACGGTCCTTCTGGATGGCATCTCTTCCCTCCATTATGTTGACTGCACCATTCAACTTGGTGTCGTACACTGCCCCGTCACTGATGAAGATGTTAAATAGGACGTTAAATAGTGCTTGTCCCACTACCCCCTACCAACCTGTGAGAACTGTCACACACCACTGTTCTTCACCTGGACATTCTTAATTTCTTTCACCTGTCTGATGCTTAAAAACAAGCAGAAAACAAACAAACAAACAAACAAAAAAAAACAGCTGGCCCTAGTGTTTTGTATTTAGCAGCTGTATTTGGTATTTAGCAAGCTGTGTTTAGCAGACCAAAGGAAAAAAATGAGCAGACAGATCAGTTCAGGAATGACTCTTCCCTCGACAAATAAATAGCGTAGTCTTCCTGCCCAGAAGGGAAAGATAAGGCATTAGACAGCAAGGCCAGAGCTTCCCAGATGAGGAAGAAGGGCATAGAGCAGATGTTCAGAGCCTAAGGGGAAGGCAACTATGGCAGAGTGATCAGCATGGCCAAAGGTACCTGAGCAGGGCCTCCTTCAGCACAGTAGTGCTGTCTTTATACAGTGAAAACACGCAGCGGTAACAGAGGTTAATCTAATTCTATTTATTTGATACGGCTAATTATTCAACCCAACAGCCATTGGTTTTGATATTTCGTTACAGCTACCTGGCTATTAGATGGCTCAGTAACTGCAACTAGTGACTAACTTGATAATCAGATCAAAAAAGGCTTCTTTGCCTATAGCCTGTATTCTCTGCAAGTGCTTTTGGGGACTGCTGACTGAGGTTAAACATGTCTTAGGCAATTAAGGTTCTCTCTTGTTGGGAGAATGGTCCTTGAGGCCCACATCTGAGCAGGACACTGTCTTGCTCTGATTATCTGAGCGAGAGGAAGTTATTTGATATATGAATACCTGACATGACATTAAGAAACAATAGTTCAAATGTTGGTCTGACCAGCTTATTATAAATCCTAATCAATCAGGGAGATGAGGAAGGGAAGGCCAGCGAATTGTGGTGAAGTGTCCCATTGCTTGCTGTTCTGATGGTCCAAGTCCAGTGCAGGAGCAAAAGCAGAGGGTAGAACAGCAGCAGAGTGGCTGGCCTTAGGCAGCAAGCAGGTACAGTGAGTCCAGGAGGAAGAGGCAGGTCTCAAGTAGCAGGCCCAGGAGAGTCTGTCAGCAGGCAGGCATCATGTCATAAGGCATCTGATGTCAGACACAACCCTCTTGGTTGTAGGTCCCTTTTTTTTTTTTTATCCTTTTCTTTGGCCAACGTGGCATTCCTGGGCAGTGTGGTGAGTCATTTGCAGGCATTCCTGGGCACTTAGGTAAGAGTCACATGCAGCACCCTGGAGCATGCAGGTATGGCTATCTCTCTGGAGCCCAGGCAGAAGATTGCTTCCCTGCCATTAAGCTGCTACTCATCTCTCTCTCCTTGTCCCTGGCCTGCAAATCTTCGGACAAAAGATTTCTCCAGCTTTGACCAGGACTTGTCTGGACTTGTCCATCTGTGTTCCTCAGCAAGCTTTGAGGGAAAGGTGCAAAAAGAATAATCTCTTACAGGCACCCTGTGTGAGAATCTGTCTAAGACTACCAGGTATATTAGTTTTCTCCCAGAGAATCAACTCCTTTTAGCATTTCTTAAAAGTAAGCCTTTCCAATTTTCCTGCTTCTCAAGAGCAAATAGTTGAATAATTTTGACATAACTGAAATATTGAAAGTATTAATGCAAAGTGTATGTAAGTGTGCCTGTGAAAAATGAATATAGATTTACCTACACATTTCTGTGTATACACTGTGTATATGTATAGTTATATATACAGAACTGCATATGTAAAAATAACAGCTTTCTCAAGCTAGTGGAATTGGTAGTGATTTTTGTATTACAAAGCATGGAAAATTATGAGTGTTATGGTTTAACACCGCGGTTGGCTCACTCCTTCCTCAGTAGCATGGGGGAGAAAATTGAAAAGTTCAGGAACTCATGAACTGAGGTATCGATAGTTTAATAAGTAAGACACAAGAACAACAATAAAAATATTAACAGACAAAACATGTCAGCCAGTCCCTAGCCAACTCTCCCTATTTTTATTGCTAAGTGTGATGCCATTTTGTATGGTACATCAATTTTGTCAGCTGTGTCAGCTGACCTTGTTGTGTACCTTCTCAGCCCCCGGTGCTCCCAGAGCAGCATGAAGAACAGAAAAGTCTGTGTCTCTTTGTAAGCACTGTTCTGCAACAGCTAAAATATCAGTGTGTTAGCAAGAGTATTTTCATACTAAATCCAAAACACAGCAAGATTTTCAGCTACTAGGAGGAAAATTAACTCTATCCCAGCTAAAACCAGAACAGGATGAGCTTGTAGGCTAAGACAGAAGAGACAGAAGAGAAATACCATTGGCAGAAGCTAGATTTTAATTTGCTCATCATGAGTGAGATCTCTGCTGTAAAAAGGAAGAAAGATAAGTTTTCACGTGAGCTAATTAAATTAAAAAATGACTTGGTCAAATATCAGCCACTACATGTAAAGTCAAGTGTGGGAGATCTAAGGACGAGGCATTTCCAAGTGATGAGCTAGGGCTCATCATGTTTCTGGGGTGATGAAGTGGTTCAGCACCTTAAGTTCTCTCAGGTGTTTTAGCACTTCTTCAGGTAGAGCTTTCCTGATGAAATGGGCATGGCTAATTTTCACACGTTGTCTCCATTGCCATCCAGCCCAAAAATAATAATTAAAAAAAAAAGATGCAAATGAATTTGTGTTTTAAGTATAACTTTCTGTTGAAAACTAAATTCATTTAGATTCTCATTGACCATGTACACAAGCTGCAAGGTACACAAGTAGTATGGGGACAGGTAACAATATAAGCCATGTAGCACATGGTGAGATAGCTGCAGTTTGGATTTCTACTTTACTTCTACCTTTTTTTTTTTTTTTTTTTTTTTAATATACAGATTTTAGGTGGAATATGAAGGTTAGAAAAGAAAAGTAAGCTGTTATCTTTGGGTCTCTCTTTTCATGAGTGGAGGGAGCTAAGGGAGCTAAGTTCTTGTACCATCTTCCTGATTCTTCTGTAAAGAAAGCCTGCCAGTGTGCTGAATCACTGGCAGGGAACAGAGCTTAAATACAAAAACTGTGGTAAAATTTGAGAAGTCTACATAAAACCTCCTGATAACAAACCTCTTGTAAGAAGCGTTTTTATTAGTCTAATTGCTGTCACAGCTATGCTATTTCAACTATGCTATTGGATTAAAGATTGTATGATGAAACCTCTGTTCTCATAGACTTTGTTACAGAGGTAAAATATTAACTAGCAATTTCAAAGAAAACTGGGAGGTTAATATGTGAATTCATGATGTAAAGTGTCTCACTATTTTAACAGAATCAGTAAACAGTGAGTTTGTACTTTATGAAAGGACCACAGTCATACTTTCAGGAAGCATATCTTGAAGAATTTTTGATAAACATCCAAAATTTACTTCAAGTGTTCAAATATATTCAAACAGATTTCTAACGAAAAAGTTATTTTTTCTTTGTTTTCCTTGATTCATGAGTAGTCCATAAAATGACTTCAGAATTTCAGACTCCGATTTATGCAGCCTCCCCTCTCACACCTCCCTACACAGGATCTGGCATTAAATTGTGAAGTGCTTATTAATTTTGTTGCTTAATGTGGAAACTTGCAACATCAGAACTTCTCTGCCTGAGACATCACACAAACGCATTACTGCAGGGTAAGAAGTTACTGTGTGCTGGCAGATCCACAATAAATATCTATTTGAGTGCTCTTAGCCTGTGGCAAATGCAACTTAATTCAAGTTAGCATGAAACAAGGCTAAGCAAACTCAATTTATTTTGCTTTTGCCGTGGGCTGAAAGAATTCACAGTAGACAGCTGCTGTAGATCAGCTTCTGAGTTTGTGAATGATTCTTTTGTCTGTCACATTGGTGTGAAATTGGAGAACAATGAGGATAAAATTCTATAATTTGGGTATTGCATAACATCACTACCAGGGATTTGGAGAGGTGTTGTTTGAGGTGGGTATTGTTCACATTTTAAACTGCGGTCAGAATTTTTCCAAGTAGCTGTTACATGGCCAAACAAACATAAGAAAACAAAAAGCAAAGATGATACTTCTCAAATAAAATTGAAGATTTATAAATATAAATTTATAAATACATGGAATAGGACTGCATAAAATACCAACTCTCACTGGAAGTCCAACTCAGGCCATTCTATGATTCTAGGAAATCTGTGCAAATTTGCCCACAATATGACTGCGAGCAAAGGTATGTTCCTTTTCAATGTCTGGTCCTTAGATCCTGTTTTCGTCAGCTGCATAGTCATTCATATCTGCTCTTGAAATGGCAGCATTCTGGACTGTGAAAATAGGGCACTTGTTAACTGTTCTTGCTTGCACAAGAACACAAAGTACATTTCCTTTCAGAACATATTCTGTAGAATATTATATGGAAGAAATTTTACAGTGTAAGGGTAGGCAGTTTTGTGAGGAGCTAAAGTAAAAGGAAAAAAAAAGTATTTCTGGCTTCATCAAAGCTAATGGGTAATTTTTAAGGCTTTCAAGAGGAAAAGAATATCTCCGTCAATTTTCTTCCCCCTGCCCCAGCTAAAGGATGCTAAAAAGCGTAGTGCAGGAGTCGCTGCAGAAAGTTTGACAACCATTGCCACTAGAGGATGTCAGACTGTGAGTTAATAATGGCTCTTTTCACTCTTTACATCTAATCAATAAAATTGTTACAGACTTTCTGAGCTGTATGTTATCTAAGTGATGGGTAGCATGACTTGGGCCGTGTAACATGTCATGTTTGAAAAGCAGGGCCATGACATGTTTCTTTGCTGACTGCCTCATGATTTTGCAGCCCAATCTGCTTTCCTTCAGGATGGACTGTAAGAACTATGCTTCTGTTGGCCCTGCCAGGGGAATATAATGAAACTAAAAAGATTTTATTTATGTGGTGGACATAGTCTTACTTTTCAAGCCAGTCAGATTTGTGACCCTTCTGGTTGGGAAGACAGAACAGCATTATTGATCACAAGTTACAAGATACAGTAGAGTGAACAGGATATATCTGAGACCCACTTTTGTACAAGCAGAGCTGATCAGGTAATAGAAACACCTGCATTTCTTAGAGAACAGGCAGATGAAGGACACTGGGGCAATTGCCTGCAAGACTGTTATATTGTGATAACGTTAGAAATGCTTGGGTGCATCCTTAGTTGAATATGTGGAAGAAATGACTCGGTATCATTACCATGAACATTGGAGGTAACTAATGAGGCTAGGATATATACCCCAGAAACCTGTTTCTTACATATTACCCATGAAGTATGTGGTTTATATTCAAAGTCAGGAGACAAGGAAATGTGTTGGAAAGGCTCAGAACTTCCCTTTTACAAATCCCTGTAATTACGTTTTTGTCCATGATTTAAAACACTGTGGGATTGCTAATAGGAACTCCCCAAGCCTGTCATATGACTCTGTTTTGCTACTGAAGATTCTTTGGGATGCTACTTTTCTACTTGGTTTCTTATTACAGCTTGATTTCAGCTACTGCCTACCTCCATATATCTCAAAATCTACACTATCAAAATCTTTGTCTCTGCGGCCTGTAACAAATCCCATATCAAAAGTGGGTCTGTTCTGCAACACTTCCAATTGTCTTTCAACTTCTTGTCAACTCCTGGAGTCTGTGCGTAACACAAGAGAGATTTCAGGAAATTGAGCACTTTGCACTTGTGCAAATTTATCCATGATACTTAAATACAGAGCAAATTTTCAAATTTACTAACAGAACAGGTACATGGAAGCCCTAGATGTCAGTCTCTGCTGCATTCATACTGTATATTGAGCAGTAGAAACTAAAGACTTTAAATTCAAAGAATAAAAAGGTAATAAAATTTATGAGAGAGGGATTAAGAGTACGAAAATTGCCTCTTACATTCTGCAAAGCTGGTAGTCAACTGTCTGCTGGGGTGCCATTACAGTGATGTGTATAAATTATGCTTGGATCAAAAATGGTTCAACTTCTGCCAGAACAGAGTGGAGAAAGCTGCTTCAGCTGCCCACATCTAAGCCATGGAACTAGAGTGAGCTTTTCATTGCTTTGCCTTCCAGTTTCCTTGTTTATGCATAGGTACTATTACTTCCATTACAAAATCCTGAATATATACTATGACAGAGCAAAATTTTCATTGCAAAAGATTGACCTACCCAAGAAAGAGAAGCCAGCTGCTTGACTGTTGAGTAACAGGAATTTGTTCTTTTTCTGCAGCTAGTAAGTTCATCATTTGGAGTATGAAAGATTCAGCAGGACGCAGACAGTCCCTTCGAACTAGAACATCCATAAGTGAATGTTCAGGGCACTTTCCTTGGTGAAAAAATTCTCTTCAAGCAAAGAGAAATGATGACAGAGATGCCTTACATCACAGTGTAAGTAAATTACCTATGTGTCATTTGAAATGAAGGACTGCTTGGGAACATAATGCTGTGTCTGGGTTGAGGGGTTAGGAATGGAGGCAAGTGCCTTGCTGCAATTGAATTAGAAGTTAAGAAGAGGAAAAAAAGGAGAAAACTTCTCTGTTTCAATTTTCTGTAAGAAACCAGGAGGTTGTTGTCACTTTTTAAAGGTTGCATTTTGCAATTTCCTTCTTACATGCCTACATAATCTAAAATAATCTTTAAAGGACTCTTATTGCAAGTTAAGTGTACGGTTTCGAGTTAACTATTAAAACAGTAAAACTGTTTGATGACGGGAAAAGGTTTAATCCATCTATTATTTATTCTGACAGTTGGGTGAAAATCACTGATGAAGCTAGAAGACCAAAAGGGGTGAAATGCAAACTGATCATGTGTGGTGTATTCTGGTGTGCCTGTTAGGCCAAATATGTAAAATGCAGTTGCTGCTCCTCTTGCTGGAGGAGCAAAAGTGAGTTATGGTAGTACTTGGATAGCCTGATTCTGACCTAGAAAGGAAAACTGAGTATTTTGAGGTAAAGGAGAAAGAACACTTTAATCTGTGCTGCGGACAAGCCTCAACTCTTAAAAATAAATAGATAGATAGATAGATAGATACATACATACATACATACATACATACATACATACATAAAGGGCAAAGTTGATTTTAAGCTTATGGCTTCAGGAAGATGACTAGTACAAGTTAGTGGCATCTATTGGCAAGCAATTAAGTTGCTCACTACCATTACAAATGCTGTGTGTAAAGCAAATTGCTAACTGTGGCAAAATCTTTCTGCTTCGCTTAATTGAGAGGGAAAAGTCAGCTGGACCTGAAACGACTGGAGTGCAAAAAGTAGACGGTGTTCATAACCTCTGCTCAGAGTGGGTCAAAGGGTTTCTAGTTTAGAACAGGGTGTGGATTGTGCTTAAGCTTGTAAGTGACACCATACAATTTACCTCAGTTTTGAAGAGGAAGGGAAAAAATGGTAGACAGACAGAATTTCAACCTTTATCCCATTTCTTCATATTCTCTGTTTTCATCATGTTAGACATACCCATTATTATTTCCTGGAATAACCATGGAAGTATCATTCATGTATGTATGTTTTCATGTATGTGTTATTTCGTCAGTAAGCATGACAGTTTTTACTTCTTCTCTGAAGATGATGTGCCCATGGCAAATAGCCACATCTGTGCTGATTTACATAATTTTCTTCAGTGACGCATACGATACTGAAAATGGATTTTAAAATTCCTTGTTGGTATGAATTTTATCCATTTACTGCCTATAGAGAGGATGGGGGGGGGGGGGAGGGGGGTGAAGAGGGGGGTGAAAGGGCAGGCTGTTTAGGACCTATGTAGAGATTGCCTATGTTACTATTGTTATTTCAACTAAAAAAGATCAGTTCTTTTTTATTTCTTAATCTTGTTATAAACTTTTCTTAGGAGTTGTAGTTGAAACAAACTACATAGAGTACTTACTGTATAGATACATATACAAAACTGTGCATATTCATTCATGCATTGAAATTGGTACCCATTGATATTCATTGACACCATTGGCTAATGGTGGTGACTTATGCTGAAAAACAGTGTTCTGTAGTTGACAATCTCCTCTATCAAATAGTGTTATTTTGCTCTTTGTATCTGTTGTTGTTTCCATGGAAGTAAACACGCGACATTACTTTTGGAACTGCCTACGCAGATCCATTGCTGTGTTTCTTTTGTGTGCCTTAGTTTGGCTATTTGTTGGTAATCTAACAGACTGCATGGATTCAAATCAGCTTCAGCTGTAGAGGAAGAAAAGCAGGAAAAGCAGTGAGTATCTTGCAGAGATGTGTGCAGAGAGAATATCAATGCTCTTACAGAAACAGGGATTATCTAGTCACTGGAAAATACCGACATGATGCTGCTAACAAGGTCATTTCCTCAAGGCTAGTGTTAACATCAAGAGGAATGCTAGATGGTTAGAAAAAAAAGGAACCTATTTATTTATTTAGAACAATGGAAAGTTTGCAAGTAGGAAAAACCTCTTTGGATAAGGAAAATTTGGCAGGAATCTAACCATCATCACTATAGAATTAAGCAAGAGCTTCTGCGAACTGTGGCTGAGAAAGTGGACTTGCACAGATGTTAAGAGCTAGTGACTGCTAGAAGGAGCTTTGCTTTGGAAGAGAGAATTACATCACTTCAGGAAGGAACTGATTTAGCTTAAGTAGCATATAGCAGGGATACTTAGATAGGAATAGCTTACAAATATTGGCTGAAAATTGGCTTGTCATATTAACACAGTTGGAAGGGATGATACTATCTGGGATGCGATTAAAGAATCACTTAGTATCAAGAGAGAAATTTGTCAGATCTGCATATATTCTTTAGGGAATGTATGAAGATATAAAATAATATTTGCTTTATAAATCTGTCCAATAATAAGAAAAAAATAAAAGCAAGTGAATACAGTCAAAACACACATTTTTTTATCTGAACGGAATAACACTGCATAAGCAAACTTTATGAATCTGAGAATGGCTTAATTAACTTAGAATTTAAAACATTATCAAGCTTATCCCACTCTTGACAACCACAGTAAGCAATAAAATGAGAACATAATGAATTTGATAATTAATACTTCAGCTGGCACAACACCATAGTTTCAGGAAAAGAAACAGGGATTTCTCTAGCAGAGATACAAGTTCAGCTGATGTCAATCAAGATATGCCAATCTGTGCCACATGGAAATGTTGAATTTTACTTTTGTCTTATTAAAAAATCCGGAGCTTATTCTGTATTTTGGATCATCTCAAATGTTGAAAATTGTTAAGATTTTAATTTGCGTTGAGAATATCCCTTAAACGTGAATTGGATTTTGCTTCTGCTTCACTACTGAGGATAAGGAAAAGGCTGAGGTTCACAATGCCTTCTTTATGTCTGTCTTTAAAAGTTAGACCAGTTATATCCTCAGGGTACTCTACCCCCTGATCTGGACGTGTTGGATGAGGAGCAAAATAGACCCCCCATGATTCAGGTGGAAACAGTTAGAGACCTACTACTCCACCTGGACTGCTGCAAGTCCATGGGACCTTGATGGGATCCACCCCAGGGTGCTGAGGGAGCTGGCAGAAGTGATAGCCAAGCCGTTTCCCATCATCTATCTGTTCCTCGTCAACCGCAGAGATCCCAGAGGATTGGAAACTTGCCAGTGTGACTTAACTACAGGAATAATTGTAAGGAGGATGCAGGGAACTGTCAGCCTGAACTTGGTGCTGGTAAGGTTATAGAGCAGGTCGTCTTGAGGGAGATCACTCAGTATGTGCAGGACAACTGGGGGATCAGAACTAGTCAGCATGGATTCATGACAGGCAGGTCCTGCTTGACCAACATGATCTTCTGTAACCAAGTGACCCTCCTGATGGATGAGGGAAAGGTTGTTGACATAGTCTACCTAGATTTCAGCAAAGCCTTCAATACGGTCATTCACAGTGTTCTCCTGGAGAAGCTGGCAGCCTGTGGCTTGGACAGATACACTCTTTGCTGGTTAAAGAACTGGCTGGATGGCAGGGCCCAGAGAGTAGTGGGGAATGGAGTTAAATCTAGCTCGTGGCCGATCATGAGTGGTGTTCCTCAGGGGTCACTACTGGAGCCTGTTCAGTATCTTTATTGATGACCTGGTGAGGGCATTGTGTGCACACTCAGTAAGTTTGCAGATGACGCCTAGATAGCAGGAAGTGTCGATCTGCTTGTGGAAAGGAAGTCCCTGCAGAGCTATGCGGACAGGCTGGATCCCTGGGCTGAGGCCAGTGGGATGAAGTTCAGCAAGATCAAGTGCCAAGTCCTGCCTTTTGGCCACAGCAGCCCCAGGCAGTGCTTCAGGCTTGGGGCAGAGTGTCTGGAAGACTGTGTAGAGGAAACTGGCCTGGGGTTATTGGTTGACACTCAGCTGAATATGGGCCAGTAGTGTGCCCAGGTGGTGAGGTGGGAGTTGGCCCCTCTCCCATGTGACTAGCAATAGGACAAGAGGAAATGGCCTCAAGTTGCACCAGGAAAGATTCAGATTGGGCATTAGGAAATACTTTTTCTTTGAGTCAGTGGTCAGGCTCTGGAATGGGCTGCCCAGGGATGTAGGTGGTAGAGTCACTGTCCCTGGAGGTGTTCAAGAAACATTTAAATGTTACACTGAGGGACATGGTTTAGTGGGAAATATTCATGACAGGTGAGTGGTTGGACTGGATGATCTTAGAAGTCTTTCCCAACCTTGGTGATTTTGTGATTCTATGATAACATCATGAAATTCTCCAGAAATCGTAGCAGGTACCTCCACATGAAGAATGATTTCTGTTTTGTGGGGTTTTGAGCTATTTTATACCACTTATTAGGAAATACAGAGAACTATAACCTCAAGCCTAGTAAGGTCACTTTCCAGTGCTGGAAAATAAAAACTTTAATTTATTATTCTATCAGAAAACAAATTCACCTCTGCAATAAGAAGTCTGATTGGGAAAATGAGCGGATTAACCTCATGTCCTCATTGATGTGAGAAACAAGTCTGTTGTACTCTGGAAAAGTTTTGCTAAATACCAAATCCAAGCATGAAGAAACAACACGGAAAAGATCTTTTCTGTATTATCCTGCTTTAGGACTTATCAAAAAAGGAAATAAAAATAAAAAGGGCTAAGGCAACACCAGGTTTTCAGTATTAAAAGAGGAAATCTTAAAGGCACACCAATCAAGCTTTAAGTCTTTCCATTTTACTCTTGAAAAGGAGTTTGTATGAGTCTGCTCATCTTGAGGGGAGAAAAAAATAACAGGGACCATCTCCTGCAGAATCTTTGTAACGAAGCTTGGAAAGTGTGGAATAAGTGGACAGTGAGGTGGCTTGAGAACTGGTGGACTAGCATTGCTCAGAGACTTGTGCAATGGCACAGAGTCTAATTGGAGACCTGTAGCTAGCGGTGTTCCCTGAGGGTCAGAATGCTAGGTCTGGTCTTGTACAACATCTTCATTTGTGACCTGCATGATGGTATAGAGTCTACCCTCACGAAGTTTGCTGATGGTAGAAGACTGGGAGGAGTGGCTGACACACCTGAAGGCTGTGCTGCCATTCAGCAAGACCTGGACAGACTGGAGAGTTGGGAAGGGAGGAACAAGGGCAAGTGTAGAGGTCCCTTGCAATCACTGCAATTCTGCAATTCCTCACTTTGTAGTAACAAGACGGGGTACTTTGCTGCAAGATGAATGCCACTTAAGTCAGTGTGATTATACCACAAGATGAACAAAAGCAGTGCTCTTGGATAGATGTTGAAAAATGTTATAGGTACAAATCAATAAAACTTTGCATTTTGCATCCTTCCTCAACAGTGCAGAAACCTGCTGCCTCCCTTTGGTGACTGAGACTTAAGGAATTAATCGGTGTAGTTGTGTTAATAAAATACAAGTTTCTTCCATACTAATAAAGTATATTATTGTCTTCCAGAAGGAATTGTAATATATTTTTGTGCTGTATCTTTTCCTCTATTTTTTTAAGATATTTTAGTAAATGTAACTTCTAGTTGTTCTCCTGTTACCCTCCTTGACTCCCGAGTGAATGGCAGCACAAGGATGTACAGTAATCCACAGTATGGGTTCATTTTTAGAATACAGCTGAAGCATCAAAAGGAGGGCTGTGAAGATGGTGAATGGTCTGGAGGACAAGATGTGTGAGGAGTAGCTGAGCTCCCTTGGTTTGTTCAGCCCAGAGAAGAAGAGACTGACGGAAAGCTTTATGGAGGCCTACAGCTGCTGAGCCCCAACCTTTGTGCCTCATAGTCAGAAGCACCACACCCAATTGCTAGCAGCACCTGTGTGCTCTGCCCTGAGCTTTGAGTAGGACTGAGATGCCTGTGGGATAGTCATCGTTTCTTGTGTTTGTTTGTTTTTTTATTTAAAGATTACTGTAAGCCCTGCTAATGGTGCCATGAAGGTGGCCTCTTGCAAGGCTGGGATGTGTCCAGTGCACTGCTGTCCTCTTTTTGGGATGTCTGAGCTTCCTAGGTAAGCAGTCAGGAGTGGAGGGGCTATGGCTGCAGCCCTGCTTAGAAAGACCTGTCATGGGGCTTCTCCATTTCCTTGGGGATGGATATGTTGGGATGATCCCCCAGGGTCTCTAGGAAGAGCTGTACTGGAAGAGCTGGGGGGCTTTTGCTCATTGGGACCTGCAGACCTGACAGATGGTCCAAGGCTTGGAGTGACAGTGCCCTGCAGGGAGGCTAACTGCTCTCAGCTGTGGACTCTAATGGAAGTGTGATGGTACGCTGGACAGTCATCTGCCCTCACTAAAAATTGAGTAGAATTCCTAAGCCTCCTATAGAGAGAGCATATGTGTTTCTTCCTGGTCCGCTGAAGGATGCTGCTGAGGCAGAATGTGTGGTTACTGGGAGCCACATACGCCACATCAGTTCTCACGTCATGGCAGATGGAACATGAACATGCCTCCTCCATAGCTGTGTTCTTCACACTGCAGTGGGCTGAGAGGAGCTGAAGGTGAAGAGCTGCTCCCTTGACTGGTGCCACTACCAAAGCAAAGCCTCACTTGAAGCTTCCAGGCCTTGCAAGCACGCTCAGACAGAATCCAAGAAGCAAGGCTGGGGAAGGCTCTACTGACAGCCCAGTATATGCAGTAGAGGGTTATGAGGTCACAGTCATTGCCTGGAGATGCCACACATTGTGACTTCATGGCATCAAAATTTATTGCTCAGCTCTTTCACCCTTGGGAAGCCTGACAGTCCCACAGCACTCCATCTAGCACCAACAGTGCACCTCTGCACACCTCCTGGAGCTACTGTGGCATTGATTATGGTTTTTCTCAGCAGACACTCAGGCCCTGGCCTCATCTTCCCAATGACCCAGCAGATGCCTTGGTAGCTTCCTTTTTCCTGTCCAGCCTTCTACTGAAATAAACCACTTGTCCTCATTTACATTTTTCCCCACTCATCCCAACTTGGCTACAGCTGTTCCCTCCTTTGGCATTCCGGACACCATTCAGACATCAGGCCTACAGCTTCCTGACAAGGGGAGCAAGGTGCTTGATCTCTGGTGGCAGTAACAGAACCCTAGGGAACAGCATGGAGCTGTGGCAGGGAATGGTCAGTTTGGGTGTTAAGAAAAGGTCTTTCACCAAAGGGTGGTCAAACCCTGGAACAGGAACATGCTCCCCAGGGCAGTAATCAATGGCCCCAAGCTGCCAGAGTTCAAGGAGTGTTTGGACAATGCTCTCAGGCATAGGGTTTGAATTTTGGGTCATCCTGTGTGGGGCCAGGATTTGGACTCAGGGATCCTTGTGGATCCCTTCCAACTTGGAATATTCTGTGACCTTATAGTCATTCTCTAAAATGTGTACAATCATCTCATTGGGATGTATGCCAGATAAGCAGTATCAGAAAACTTTAGTACATAAGCCTTATGTAGTCCTGTTGGCATCGATGGCTAAGGCACTTAATTTAATTAGATGAGCTTGCCATTGCTGAAACTGCTGATTGTAGTATTTTCAGGAGAGCCAAGGAAAAACCTAATTCATTAGACCTCTGGAACTGTGTTCAGCTATTGTGACCATGTGCTCTCACAGCAACTGCAGTATTTCAAATATAAATACAGGAAGCCCACAAAAGGTAGCGTTCCACTCTTTGAATTTGTATATTGAATTTCTGTAATGATGAACATTTTCATTCTCACGCAATGATAAAATGGGTTATATTGTCTTCCTGGCTGCCCCAGCATAGCTGGTGATCAAATACTCGATACCAATAAACCAATAGCAAAGGACAGTTGTTAAAGTATGTTACTGCTGTCATCTGTAATGGCAAATGACAGCACAATTTTGCAATATGATGACTTGTCTCTGCTAATATGGAGAGTAACACATTTCTAAGAAAAAGAAAATGAGAAACATATTGCCATCATTACTAATTGTAGTGTGAGAAGGGAAAAAATAGATTTGAGCCTTTAGGAAAAGTTATCAGTCCCCTGGCATGTGCATTTTTTTATTATTTATTATTTAATGTATTTTGTAAGAGAAAGCAGATGATATAAAAGATAACTATGGCTTAGACAATGAGGAATTAAAGTCTGAGAATTTCTGCAGTTGAATATTGTCTTACTAAACCCCTGGGTTATGATACAGCATTTCTTCATAATACAGTATTTGTGAAATAGCGTGAAATAAGAATATATAACTAGACTAAAAAAACTGAAATTTCTTGTATCAAGCCCTGTAACCAGCCCAGTTATAACTGCCTAGGTTATGGTCATACCTACAGCAGCATTATGGTAGTATACAATAGCAGAGGTTGAATTTTGTGAAGTATTCCTGTAGTTTTTTCAATTCATCTCATGTTCTAGTTGCTTATTACTGCATCTGCATTGTATCTTTAGAAAACTGAAGGCCAGAAGATCAATACTTTGTGTTAAGGGGATGCAGGAAGTATGTACCTAGGCTGCTGTAAAGTCCCACTTGGAGGCCAGCAAAATTTCATGCTTGGTCCTCTGTTCGGTTCTCTTCTACTGTACTCTATGTTATTTTATTCTGTTCTACTCTAATCTAATTCTATTCTCTCTAATCTTCATTTTTATTCACCTCCTTTGCACAAATGTTCCTTATCCTACCAGACACTAGTTATCTCAGGAATTAGATGCCTCCAAGAAGATGCCACAGAAGTTCAGACTATCACACAGCACCAGACAGTAAAGGTAATTTGATTATTAACTGTGAGGATGAATTCATTGCATGTTTTTCAAAGTCCATATATGGTTCTGCTGTGTCTGATGCACAGACTCAGATGTGAATGATCGAAATCGTTTATTACAAGTTCTCACATCACTTATATACCTTCACAAGTTTTCTTTTCCTGGCTTTACCATTCGCCCCTACATGTCAACAGAACATTCCACAAACACTTCTTCAACTGTTCATACGGGTGCTTATCCAATCAGAGCTGTGAGCTGTTATTTCTTCTTATAGATGTGTCCTTGGTTCTCATGCTGTTTATCTTGCTTCACAGCTGCTGCTCTGTACAGTCCTTCTTGTATTCCCACATGGTTCTACTTACAAAACTGTGATGATGCAAGTATTACAAGGTTTGTACTGTTCATAAGCTAGATTCTAACTTCTGGCTCACCCTGTATGCATGGTATGATATATAGCATATATACAGCATGTATAAAGCATGCTGTACTCTATTTCCTGTCTGGCTGAAATGTTTAGAACAAGAATACAGAAAAATCTAAACCAGTAACGCACTTTGTCTAGATCATTATTCAAGACTTGGAGATCTCTTTCAGATCAGAAAGAACCATTAGGTTTACTTAGTGCAACTTACACCGAGTATAGGAGTGACTTTGACTGATAAAAGTGGGATCCTATAAATGTCTTTACATGCTTTTAAAGAGTCCAGTCAGTTACAGCCTCATAAATGCACCACTGCACTGTTTGTAAAAGGGTGTAAAGCTGATACCACCCAGAGAAATATAGTGATCTCAAAGTTCTTGTCATGTAAGTGACACTACTTACTGCTTAGCTGTTTAGAAGCAGGGCCCTACCTGGAAAGGCAGTTGTTTTCCTGTAGTCACTGAAATTAAAGGTCTCCCACAAGATGCAACAAAAAGCTGTGAATTCTCTCATGGAACTGCTAGTAAATAATCCTATGGAAACTATTACATAGTAAGATACATACTTTAACATTTTCATTACATCTGTTACATTGCCATGAAAACTGAAAAAGGTTCCTGATAGCTTTACTTTTCAAAGCACTAAAAACAAGAAGTCTGTGTATGTACACGCATATCAAAATTTTAAACCTGGGAACAATGTACAGAAAGACTTTTAAATATGGTGAAGTGATGAAGCCCCTGATGCTACAGTAATATGTAAATGCTAACCTTCTCAGTGTTCTGTAGTTAAGAAATGTCATCTTCTTTGAAATAAACATTTGAGATTAACTTTCAGTTCTTGTTTTAAAATACGATAGCTGAGTTTCACTGCGATTTTTGAGGTACAGTAAAATGTTCTGCAGCAATTATGAGGGGCCAGAGTTGAACAAACCTTCAGAATTTTAATGATTTTCCTGTGGTAATTATTTTTAATTGCCTTCAATCTCATTAGAGTACCAGGTGGCAGCTATGTAACTTCACTATGGATGCCGATTGTCTGTAGGGCCAAGTATTTCTCTGCAGACACTAATGAACAGGCTGTCCAAAGCAACTTGTTAGTTCCTTTGAACAAGAGGAGTCTGATTCTGACCTCACTCACACTAAAATTAACTGCAAAGGTATCATTGCATCATACCCCTTCCAGCATATGTTTTTAAACAAAAATATATGAACGTACATATGAATATGTTAAGTTCTGTCTTCTACTATAGACTCTTTAAGGGCTTTTACATTTATGTACCACTGTAGAAACAATAGGATTGTCAGCTCCTTTATCTGTATTATATTACTAATAAATGCTTATCAGTTACTATCAACTCGAGCCTTATAGAATCTGCTTCTTTTAATTGATTTTAATTTCTTCCCTTGGCACAGTGAATAGCTGAAGGCAACAATGTCCCTGAAATCATATAGTTCCCATACTAGATATAATTTAGGAAAAAAAAATACAAAGATTTTATCTTGGCCTAGAAGATCTTTTTAGGCTCTAAACTGGTTATCTACAACTGAATTCTGTAGCCAAATCTGTACGCTAGTACACGTGTACATTGTGACATGACCTAATGGCCAATAGTCTTAAAAAACCCTGTACACTAAACTTCTGGAAATCAGGTTGTAGCAAGCTGAGTCTGTTCATAGTATTTGAAAACCTTGCTGTAGAATTTTTGTATTGACTAAAATTGGATATTTCCTTTTGATACTGGAAATCTTTTGATTTCTTCATATACTGTTTTTCACATGAGGAATATTAGAAAACAATTATAAACTCATTTCTTGATTACTTGACCTTGGTTTATTACGTTCAACAGTCAAATATGCTTTTTATTTTTGTTTTGTTTTGTTTTGTTTTCCCAAAATAGTAAATTAAGTTAGATTACCTTTCGCAGCAACAACTTTTCCACTTATTTTAGTGGACTGGTGAAGGGAAGAGAGGAAGAGGCTTGTGAACTATTGGAGTCAAAGATGGATTAAAATAAGAAACTTCTTGAAAAATGAATGTTTCCTAAAAAACAACACACCACAAGAAAATAAGTAATGCTAACCATCCCTGTAATAAAACTAGTGTGGATGACATATAGTAGCTGTCTCTGTGCTTTAGGAAGATAGTCTGCATATTCTGGTTTCTGGTTTATTGTTACGACCTGCGTGGTCACATGAACACATTTCATCCAAACTGTGCATTCACACAAACACAAATCAGGGATAACTGTAAATTCAGACAAATGTTAAACACCCTCAAAGCCATTAGCAAAAATAAAAAGAAGAAAAAAAGGGAAATTTAGCACACTTTAAATAACAGTGATGCTGATAGACATTAAGAGTCTTAAATTCCATTCTGCAATGGAATGTTCTATGAAAGAGGTTTAGAAAATGTAGTGAAGCTTTTATAAAAGGGCTATAGGTACATTTGCATTAATCATTGAAGGTTTCATAGTTCAAACAGCATTCTCTCCTTTGCAAACGCATACTTTTTCTGTTATTACCTTACAATTGTGTCAGGACTTTCTATATCAGCACAGCTTGAACTCATCAGTGGCTAAGCTTGTTATGGATAATCTTATTTATTCTACCACCTCTCTGCAAGATAATCACATTATGGTTTTCTCAAGGGCTTATCACCTTGAATCCACACAGGACCTGAAACATGCATAGAGAGAGCAAGAAGGAGAAAGATGTACAGATGTGTGAAAAGCTTAGCTGAAGTTCTTACTTCTTTATGCTCAGAATGATTGCATCAAGACTCAAAATAATTACTGCATATATTAAATCATAAAGAAGAATAGATTTAATTGGCAGGAAAATTAAATGAAAATGCTATGAATGGCATATTGGATGAGGAATGAGCATTTACATTTTCTGTTAAAAAGAATAGAATAATGAGTATATTATATTAAAAAACCTCTTATCTGTAATGAGTTAAAGATTATCACAAGGAGTTCTGATATGATTTCTGTAAGACCAAGATCATATTTGCTTTTCAATAAAATACTGTATGAAAGGAAAATTTTCCTCCGAGGCTTTAATAAGCATATAAGAAAGTGCAATTCATTTGTTGAATTACCAAAAACTACACATTGAAAGGAACTTAACAAAATGCACATAGACATTCTGGACAATGCCCAGATATTTGAACAGACAGAATTATCTGTTATTCCATTATTTGGACGTTTAACCTTGATTAAATGCTATTAAGTACTGAATATAAGACAACCTTCTACTGCTAGATAAGTGTATTAATGTGTTCTTATTTATAAAGATATATTCAAAAATACATAATTGTTATGAATTCATGTGATTATTTTTCCAAATGCGTGTCATAAGAAGGTGTCGGAACCACTCTTTTCACATGCTTTGGCAATGCTTGCCTTATAAACCTGGTCCACATTCATTTTTGTTCAGATCCATAGAATCTATTAAGGCTTCTCTGAAAAGAGACTTTGAGTTACTTAATCCAATATTATGAACAAGTCAGTGAAATTAAGCAGTCACTATCTCTTCATTGTGTTGGCAAATTTATTTTTCCCTCCCTTGTGTCTGTTCTCAATTTAGCTACACACAGTTCAACACAAAACTGTCATGTCCACTTTTTTGCACATTGCCAGTCAGTCAAGTTCTTGAAGTGGGGGACTCAGATCTGTCTTCAAATGCACTACGTGGGAATTTAGTATCCCTGTAGACAGAAGATGGTCCTATATTTGGCTGTATTCTTGCATAACTCACGTGGGTATTAGTTTACATTAGCAAGTGTTAAATAATTCTTCATTCCCATGTATCTAAATGCTCCTTAGATAAGCACAAATGTTAGCACACTCTGTGCAGTGGGGAAGGTGATTAAGTATGAAGTGCTATTTTGAATTTCAAGTGGATTCTTCTTCATAAAGTGTAACATGCTGTGCAAACTAAACAGATTTGAGTATTTGATTTGGTCTTCAATCCTTTTCTCCACAGAGAGGAGTTTTCACTGTTGGGAAAAGAAGGCACTCATATATCTTACATGAGAAACAAAATCAGCTTACACAATTTTTCAGAAGATATTTTGAGCTTTAGATGTAACTTTTTAATATTTATTTTCATAGCATTCTTTTATGATCGCTGTGATATGCGTCAGAAAAACAATGTGTAACAATGAAATAAGATGATTAGTATTTACTTTTTTTTTTTTTTTTTCTTAATCATTTGCCAGGCAGAGAACAATATCTAAAAACTCACTAATAGAGTTTATAAAGGAAAGTGTGGAACGCTTATACAGCTAAGCTAACATGAATGGGACGTGTAAAACTTACGTCAGAGATAAGGAGTCAAAAGCTACAAGATATCAATGTAATTTTAATTCAGCTTCCTTGTGCACATGCATTACAAAGCTGTAACTTCATATTTACATGCTGTATTTTCCACTGAACCCTGCATTCATTTTACAGTTTCTGGGAAGGGTTTCTAACCGCCATATACGCACAGGACTTAAGAAACACTTCAGGTTTCTAATTCATTCTTTATGATCTCTGTGTATCTTACCTTACATGAATGATCAAAGTTGGATCCCTGCCCCTTGTTAGCCCAGGAATAGCAGAAATTATCTATAATATACTTAATATACTCCATCTTTTCCTTCTGCTATAGTGTCTCACCATGTTTCCTTTAGGAACTGTAAAGTCTCGAGTGACTAAGGATTTTTAAAGAATCCTTTAAATATCCTCATATGCTCCATAGTATAGTTACCTTTTCTCCTATTAAAAGCTCTTTGTCCCAAATCTCAACTTTATTCTCACCATCTGCTTTTCAGTACTGTGAAAAGGGGACCACAGCATACAAAAGAGGTGGACTGTTGGAGCAGGTCCAGGGGAGGACCCCAAAGGTATTCAAAGAGCTGGAGTACCCTTCGTGAACAGGTTGAGCGGGTTCTTCAGCCTGAAGAAGAGAAGGCACTAAGGAGACCTTATAGTGGACTTCCAGTACTTAAAGGGTGCCTACAGGAAAGATGAGGAGGGAATCTTTTTCAGGGAGTGTAGCATTGCAGCAAGGGCTGATGGCTTTAAGCTAAAAAAGGGTATACTTAGATTAGATATTAGGAGGAAATTATTTACTTACCAAGGCAGTGAGGCACTGGTACAGCTGCCCAGAGAAGCTGTGGTGCCCCATCCCTAGTGACGCTCAAGGCCAGGTTGGATGGGGCCCTGGGCAGCTGAGCTGGTGGGGGGGGTGGGGGGGGGGCAGCTCTGCTCACGGCAGGGGGTTGGGTCTGAGTGGGCTTTAAGGTTACTTCCAACCTGAGCTATTCTGTGATTCCATGATTCTATGATTTACACCCTTCTGTGATTCTAAGATATATACTGCATCTCCCTTATGAGAAAAGGCAGAGGGAGCTGGGTCTCTTTGGGGTGACCTCATTAATGTTTATAAATATGTAAAGGGTGAGTGTCACAAGGATGGAAGCAGGCTCTTCAAAGTGACATCCAGTGACAGGATAAGGGATAATGGGTGCAAGCTGGAACATAAGAGGTTCCACGTAAATATGAGAAGAAACTTCTTCATGGTGAGGGTAACAGAACACTGGAACAAGCTGTCCAGAGAGGTTGTGGGGTCGTCTTCTACAGAGGCATTCAAAACCCACCTGGACGTGTACCTCTGTGACCTGGTCCAGGTATCCCTACTCTGGCAGAGGGATTGAACTAGGTGATATTTTGAGGTCCCTTCCAATCCCTGACATTCTGTGATTCTGTGATAGGCCTAAAAAAAAAAAATGAATCTCAGAAAGAATTTCCACAAATAGAGACAGTGTTATTATTTTTACCTGGTAATAGTTGTAAACCCTGCAGTACTCTCCATCGTGCATCAAACATTACTGTGACCTCCTGTTGGTCTGATACTACTTGGTGCTATAAAGAGGAAACATTAGGCGCAGACTATTAAAAGAACTGTCTCCTTCACTTGGCTCCTATCTGCTTACTATGATTTAAGTACACTATTTAAAACCAAGTAGTCTTGCAGACCCCTTGGTTCTTTGTCTTCATTTATGAATAGTTTCTCCTATAAGTAATATATTCAGTAATTAAGTAGCTTCTTTCAACTACTGATCTCCTGATAAGGTGAAATCTTTAGCAACTGTAAAAATTAGTAACATTACAGGCAACATAGCCTTGTATTGATGTTTAGATGGTTTATTTTGAACTCTCTCGGCTATCTTATATTCAGAGCCATTTCTCATTTCTTTCTATACTGTTCTAGAGTAACACAGATCTTAAGTAGTACTACTCAGTTTAATTTGCTTTCATTTTGATACATAATGCTGAACAGAATTCAGAAGGATGGGTATAATTAAAAATGAAATGTTTTATTGTCACAAAACTTGAGCTAAAACAGAAATATCTAAAATATATTATGGTCAAGTAAGTTTACTAGATTTGGTAATGGAAAGTGCAGAAGAAGGACAACTTTTGCATAGATTTTAATGCGTGACATTCTAGTAGTTCAGAAGTTTTACTTGAATATAATACGTGTAGTAAAAACACTTCTGCCAATGTGGATATTAAGTCCAATACTATATGTAAATGATTTCTTGGAACTAATAGTCTATGTTTAAAATTTAGATGTTTCTTCAGCAAAATTCAGAAGACTTCATTTTTTGTGTTTCCAGAAATAGATGTAGATTTATTTAAACTGGGTGTGCACATGGCTTACACATCTCTGCAGGGCAGATATACACACACACATCAGTGTGTGCAGGTATCAGTTAGAGAAATATCACTAAGTCAAAGTGTGATCTCTGGCACGCACTGTTGTAAGCACTCATGGCAATCATGGGAAGTAACTGCAGTTGCTGTACAAGAATACACTGAGGAGAGATGAGCTACAGGCCTCAAATGTTTCTGTAGTCTCCTGAAGAAAGGAGAGTCTCCTTGCTCCCTTATGTAAATATTGTGATATAAAAAAAGCAATATGGGTCATAGTTTAGTCTTGAAGCTGTGAATTTCTAATGGATTCTGCTTAATAGAGAGAAAATTCTCCTTCAGACACCTTTGCATACCATCTCTAACACATGGCTCATCCAACCTTGTAAGGTTACATACCCAGGTTTCAACATGATCAATCATCCTGTGTACTCTTGCAAATTCTGTGTCACCAGAATACCCACTACATAAATAAAACAAATGATATTCCCAGGCTGCTTTTAAGGTGGACCTTCCTTTGGGGCTGCTGACAGGTACTGGTGAGGTCTGCGTAACTGTCTCCATTAATGCTGCACGCTCTTAAGGAAGGATTTGAGTATTTCCTTTCCATCTCAGATGCATTTTAAAACACAATGCTTGATACTTAATTAATAGCAACATTAATAAATTGAATACCTTGACCCTTTGATTATATTAAATAGTTGGATAGGATGCTTTAATTGGTCACATTGGAGAGATGGTGACTGAGTAATATTTCTGCTCTGTATGTTTCCTCTTTATGACAACTGACTGTCAACAGTTTTTCTTCAAAACTTGAAGTGCTTAGTAAATCAATATATTTAAGGCTGATTTAGTCAATTCATAATTAACAGTGGAAAGTAATTTTGTACTAGCAGACAAATGAAAAACATCCCTTTTTCACAATTTTGGTCTTAAGTGTGCCACACTTTCTTTTGGATGAAAGTTTTGCTTAGTAAACAATCACATTGATTCCATGTGCCTATCTGCACGTCATTTGAGGCATTATTTACAAACACTACATGATTTGTGTAAAAAAAAAATATATTAAAAATTCAAGACCAGTAACTGTGTTTTAAAGCAAGAAATATTAATTACTTCCAGTATTCCTTAAATTTCCACCTAGGAGCAGTCTGAAATTTTCACCCAGCACCTTGGTGTTTATAGATGTGACTACAAGTATCAAAACACAACAGGACATAATATAAGAATGAATCATATCTTGAAAGCAGTGGGGCCTAGCAGTTCAGTGATGGATGTAGAAGGAAACTGTGATTCTTTGGCTCTGATCCATGGTGCCTTGGAATAACATTTCATAACCTCTTCTCCTCTAGTTCCACTACTTCTTGTCTACATAGGTTACAAAATACTGGCTTAAGGACTGTCTTTTACCGGTCATCTTTCTTGCATCTGACAATGCCTCTGCAAACTCCACAGAGGCCACAGAGAAACAATGCATAAACTATTTAAATCTAATGATAGAATACTACATTGCTTGAAAATATTAGAGTAATCAAAGACCAGAATCTGACAGGATTTAATAATGGTCCCCAAACTAGCTCCTTTATGGTCAAATTTGGAACATGTTAGCATGCATTTGAAGGTTTACAATCAAGGGTTACAGGTTATTTTGTATTTTGATCCAGTAGTACTTCATTGTATGTGAGCTTTTCTCAAGGTTTCAGCTCTCCATGAATCTCTTGATAAGCTCTTCTCAATGATTGTGCTAAGCTGTTAGTGTGTGAACTGCTAGCCTGCTCAGTGGTAGTCTTAAAGGTCTATCACAAGAAGAAGCTCTAAATATTGACTGTGTTTTGCATTTTCTCTGCTAAATATTTTCCTTAATCTGGACAATCACATAAAAGGAGGTGAAATCACATAAAAAATAATTTAAAAAAAATCCATTATGATTTTTTAATGATAAATTCATGTTTCACTAGGAGTGTAGTGCTTGGAGACAAATTTTATTCTGCTTTTTTTTTTTTTTTTTTTTTTTTTTTTAAACTTTTTGTTTGCAATCAAGTGCTCTGGCATGTTCCAGTGGTGGTACTTTTGGCTTGATTTCAGAAAAAGGGCCTGTACAGTATAACTAGGACATAATAGGGTATGGAACACAAGTCTTATGGGGAGTGGCTGGAGGAGCTGGGATTGTTTAGTCTGGAGAAGAGGAGGCTCAGGGGAGACATTATTGCCCTCCACAACTACCTGAAAGGAGGTTGTTGCGAGGTGGGGGGTCAGCCTCTTTTCCCGGGTGACAGGATGAGAGGGAATGACCTCAGGTTTTGCAGAGGGAGGTTCAAATTGGCTGTTAGGAAAAATTTATTCTCAGAAAGAGTAGTGAAGCATTGGAACAAACTGCCCAGGAAGGTGGTTGAGTCTGCACAGGTGTTCAAGAAGTGTGTAGATGTGGCACTGAGGTACATGGTTTAGTGGGCATGGTGGGCATGGGTTGGTGGTTGGGCTAGATAATATTACTGATCTTTTCCAACCTTAATGATTCTGATTCTATGATGATCTGTTAAGACTGATGGTAGCAGTCTACAGTTATTTCTTTCCATTGTCAGAAAGAGAAGTTCTGAAGATAATCTGCACACAGGCTAACCACAAGTTGCAACTCAGGCTAAACTAGATCAGTGTTCCAATAACTTTTTTTTCAACAAACCCCAGCAAGTCACGATCACCTACTCAAATAATTGAAAATCTGTCACTAGGGTATAAAAATATACCAGTCAAATTTTTCTTGCCATTTATTACAGTGGTTCAGAGATTGAAGCAAAATCAATGAAAACTAAAACTGATATTTTCACAGGACTGACCTTTAGCTGGTATAAATCTATAAAATGCTTCTTATCAAATGATAGACCAGTTCTTAGCTGGTTCTGATCAGTCCACTGAGTTTAAAAGATCAAAGATTTTCTACATATTTTTGTTGTTTTTGGTGTATGGATTGATATTTCTAAAGCATGCATTCGTGAATAGGAGATGAGTTTGTTCTACTACTTCTGCCAGCATATGAATTTGATGTAAGAAATCTTTTGCACAAAGCCCTAATGGCAAAAATCCATGTATCATTTAGCATGCTTCGTTCACAGAGGCAGTGCATTTACTATATTAAGATACCCTTTTAAGGAATTACCCAATTTAAAAAATTGAATGAAGGAAAAACAAATCTCTGGCACTTCAATTTAATTGTAAAAGAAAATGCTACGTTAACTGCTGATTCTCAGAGAAATCCAAAACTAGCAGGAGGAAAATATTACCACTCAATAAAAGTCTTGGCAACTTCCCACTGAAACACAATGTGCACACATCAAACAGTCACTAACTTATTAGATCATTAGGTAAAAGCCAAAGTCATTTGGATAGAGTGCTGTTCTTCTTAAAGCTGAAATACTTCCTAGTGACATAAATAAAGCAGACACAAATAATTTTGCACGATAGGAATTATTAAGAATAGCAATTTTTTAAGAAGCAATCTGCAAAACTTTCTTACATGCAGATTTACTTTGAAGTTAACTTTTTCAGTATGCTCAAGAAATTTCATACTACTTTTTTATTTTTACAAACCCAGAAACCAGAATTCCAATGAAACCAAATTCAAATCTTTCTTAGTATAAATGGAAAAATGTGGATGGAAAGTAAAAGGGCATCTGAAAATGTTCTTGGAAATACTTTCCACGTCACAGATGTACAAATAATAGCAACATTTTTCTTTTTTTTCTCTATGTTTTTTGAGTGAGTAATTTTACTTATGAATAGAAGTGAGAACACAGTTGTGTCACACTTACTAATATGATGGCTTAAATAAAGGAAAAAACAACAGCTGAAAGCTGTATAGATTGGTATCTTTTGATTTGGTCATTTTTCTTTAAAAACAAACATTGGCTCTTGCCAGGGTTTGGTACATCTATATACTAGGGCACATCTCTGATTATATCATGCTGCAATTATTTAACTCCATGTAGAATAAAGGCAGCATCTGAAGAAACAAAAAAAACACTCTGCCATATCCCCTCTTTGATCTATACCTTCTTTTGCTTTTTAGTTTAGAACACATTGTTCTTTCCTGACCCCTCTAGTGGTTTTCCACATCTCTCCCAAATTTTCCTTCCCTTTGTCCTGTATGTTTGGGCCTTACTCCTTTTTTCGCCTTACCAAGTAATCTGATTTCCATACATCCTCTAAAACGACTACTACTAGTAGTATTGCCTACCTATTTGATCTTCTGATTTTACTCCATTCATGCTTCCCACTCTCTTTACAAACTTAGTACTATGTACATTGCTCAACAGCTCTTTCTGTGTCCTTGTATAGCTACTCTTTTGCCAATGCTGGACATCACAGTACCCTTCCTGACAAGTCCCTCAGGTCAGTTTCATGTCCTTCCTCTCGTTCCTTCTCTTGCAAATGTCTTCCCCCTCTCTTTCACCTCCACCCTTTTATCCTTGCTTCTCATGACTGGGAGGTGAAGATAAACTGTACTCTGACCTAAGGAATATAATCCTTGAAGATCTCCTCCAAGAAGATGGACATATTACAGCAAACGAAGCAGTAACTCATGAGGAGAAAAGTGCCCTTCTCCCTCAGATTTTAAGTTTTTTTTTCCCTTACATTCTTTCAATGTTTCTGCTGGATATTTGCAGTAAATAATAATTTTTAAAAAAATGCTGAAAAAATTATAAGAACTAGATTAATCAGGGATTGCCAAATGAGTCTAAGTGAGGAGGCATAAATGTCCCTGAATTTAACTTAATGTCCCAGATTGTGTAAGTCACCTGCATTAAGTAGTTTTAGCTCTATAGACAGTTGGCAACCTATGGCAATTTATGCCAGCTACAGAACTACTCCTGTATTTGGAATGAAATAAAAATTGTTAGCCCACATATCTTAAGTCAAAGTCAAACAAAGGACTTATTTTAAAGGGCATTCTTGCAAGCAGAGCCAGGAATACAGACATTTTAGCTGAGAGCAGTTAATGTTTTATGTATATTTTTTATTTTCAGAACAACGCAATGTGTTGTTGTTATGTGGCTCTCATCTAACTGTTAATTTATATTTGAGAATTTATTTTCTTACAGAAGAAAAATTATGAAGTGGAAATACTACCTTGCACATATTCCTTTTATTTTGAAAACAAATTCTATTTGCCCTTTGTCCCTCTTACACTGGTAAACTACCTGGAAGCTGTATGACACAAGAGATAAATAAACTGTAACATTACAGCATTTGAAATTAACTACATTTGCAGGACTTGGGCACAGAAAGAATGAAGACGTGTAATATCTCAGTTTGCAATTAGCTGGACTATCACTGTGTGTACTGTCACATCAAAACGATGGTGTATTCTGTGTTTTCTTCCACTTAATGTTGAGGACAGTGTTTTGGTCTCCTCATCCTCTATGCAGAAACTACTGGGATATGTGACAGACTGACGTGTTACTTGCAGAATAGTATTAATGTGGGATAATTTACTTGATCTAAGTCTACAATGGCTGTCTCGAAATGCTCAAGAGGAGGTGGGTTTCAGAAAACGGGAAAAAGGATTTAAACCAGGTTTCTTTCTGCACCTCTGAATCCAGTGTTACTGCAAAGCTCGAATTCAGAGGGCCTGATTGAGAGATGCCTGGACAGCAACGTCATTTAGATGGGAATTTTTTTTTTTTTTTTAGTTTCATTGTTGCTGTTGTTTGTGTCAAGGAATCAGAGACATTTTT
This sequence comes from Alectoris magna, assembly GCA_030625065.1. Lineage (NCBI taxonomy): Eukaryota > Metazoa > Chordata > Aves > Galliformes > Phasianidae > Alectoris > Alectoris magna. The sequence continues at coordinate 101,004,712 of CM060560.1, forward strand.
GTCTCTTTTGGTTTAATGTCTTCATGCAAAATGCACTCCAATCAATGAAAGAAGAGTTTGGACTTGAAATGCTGTTTACTGACAGAAAAACAGTAATATTATCACAGTTTCCTCACTGTTTCAAACACCGTTTTTTTGCTGTTATTCAGACATCAACACCGTCTCCCGTATTTCCTACGTTAATCAAGGGTGGAAGAGTCAGAACTTAAAAGTACCTCTTCTTAATAGAAAAGGTGTAATTTTATGCCCCTTTACCACTTGTTTTCACCTCCTTATTGTGCAGAATTGTCTTTGTCACAAACTCAGTTACACTGTACAGACACTTTCTAGTTGTTTCAGTGTTTACAGTGTTGTCTGGTGCTTTTATTTAAAATGTGATAGAAGGTCTCAATCTCGCAACACCTTCTGTCAGTGTTCAGGGGTGGCAAGGATGCTCAGCATCCAATAGAGCTACATATCAAAAAATTTCTCTGGCATGCTGTGGTGTAGGCCTCCAGCAAGGAGATCAATAGACACCAACATTGCAGGCTTTTTGCCTTGGGGGGAAAAAAAATAAAATCATATAAGCAGAATCAATGGCATTGTATGGATGACATTTTATGTGACTGGGGACAGGGAGAAGTACAGTTATATTTATGAGAGTACATAGCCAATTGGATTTTGTTTATTCTTCACACAGTGCAACATCATTCCCATTTATACTGTGCGAGGGTTTGATTTTCGCAAAAAAAAAATATTTTTTTTTAGATAATAGAAGGAAATTTATCATCCTTACCAAACATTGGCAGAGAAAAATCCCTATAAATGTATGACATAGAAAACATAGATGTAAATTTCTATTCTAGCAACATCACACATTCACAGTACTCTCTCTACTTTCCCAGCTACAACATAAAGTCAGACTGATGACTCTAAATCAAAATTGCATTCTTCTGACACTTCATCTCTCTGTCATATTGTCTCTTCGCAATATCTGTGCTACAAAATTCTGCTTCTTTGCCCATTGATAGCATCACAGGACACATCAATTTTATAGGTAACAAGACTGATATATATGTAGAGAAAATCTTACAAATTGCATTTGTGGAGAGGAAAACTGTGTTAAACACAACAGCCATTTAAAGAAAACCAATTTGTTTTGCAATTTTTTCAGCTGATATGTAATATTTTGTAGTGTCAAATCATGCTATATTGGACATATTTATTGTGATGTTGTGTATGATATACAACGTATGCTAACTTAGAGCTCTGATAGTGCACCTTTTTCACACGGAAGAAAAACAGCCTGGCTGTATCCTCAGGTACTGAAATACCTCTTTAACTCCTGTCTTCCGTTCTTTTACCGCAAACCTTCTAACAAGTTTTGCACCTTATCTGTTGCCTTTTTGCAAAAAAAAGAAAAGGTAAATGTCCTCTAATACTGGCAACTGCTTTCCACCTCCAGATGCCTTCTATGATTTTGGATCCCAACATCATCCCTTATTGCATGTAACACCGTGAGTGATTCTCTGAGTCAACACAATGCTCTCGTTCTAATATTTTTATACAAAAGTGAGACAGAGGGTATCACTCTATTTGGTGAAATTTAGTAAACAAACAAACAAATAGTATGAAACAATTTCTTAAAAGGCTTGCTCATTTGGAAGAGTTTTCACCCTTCAAGAATATATTGCCTTTATCATAAGTATATAATCTGGATCAAAAATTGCAGTGTGTCTTCATTATTTATATGCTAAATGACTTAGCTGAGTCTCTAGAGATGACTGCAAGTTCACGTTAGCACAGAAAACAGTCTTTTATTTTCAGAATATTTCAATTAGCCAAACTGATTCATGTACCCTGCTGGCATTTACATCTGGATAATTTATCCACAGAAATAAGCATTAGAGAAATCTCTGGGAAAAAGAAAAAGAAAAAAAAAAAAAGGTGGGGGGGGGGGGAGTAAAGAAAAAAACAACTCATGACTCTTTCATGAGCCCATCCCAGGTGAGAAAACGCAGCTCTGTCCCCTTACGTTTCAACAAACCCACACAGACTTGCATCTTGAAACACTTTGTTATTCTTTTCAGAAGAAGCCGTATCTTTGATTCCATATTCAGTTTGACACCTGTCCTTTCATCCATTATTCCCCTAGGCTTGCCTGCTGAACCTCCACAGAAAGATAAAGAAGCGTATCTTCCCATTCTAGTAGTGGCTGGCACAGTGTTAGACATAATACTCTGCAAGTATTAAAGGAATGCTCCATTGGATTTTGGGGGTCTAGTAAACCAATCTGTTCCATTTTATTGTTTCTGTGACCTAAGGTATTTGCTGTTTCTATTCTTGTTACTTTAATAACATTGTTTTGCATGAGCTTCTATGCACTTTTAAAATTTCTCTGATATTGCACCTCTAGAAATCCTAGGCTGATGTCAATCAGGAAAATTCTCATTTAAACTGAGTTACTAAGTACTTTCAGAAGCAAAGGATCTGGCTTTTCGATGTGAGGCTGTTGCTGGTCTGAAGTCTTAATAAGAGGTTATGCTAACATTCAAAAAGTATGCCAAAACATTAATTTTTAAAAGATGAAAAATCATAAAGGCTATTGAAAATGGAAATAATATTCACACTCAAAGACAGTTTGTACTGTGCATTAATAATGAATTCCCAAATCTGAAGAGCCTTCTGATATTATAATTACACTTTATGTCTTTTTGTACAACTGCTATATTCTGTTGAGGGGGAATCTGTTTATTTTAACGTAGAGGCACAACAAACTAACGTGTTTAAATAACAGACAGGGATACAGTGTCATAAGGCCTTGTAAGTGATTGTCTACTCTTTTGCTACTAGTCTATTGACATTCAGATCATTAAAGTGAAATTCACACCAGTACTCCCAGCCTGCACAAGGCCTACACATCCCTTAAATCCAACTTAAATTCTCTGAATGGAGCTTTACAGGGATTTATGAAGTACGTAGCCTTATGAGCCTTCTGCACAAAAGGTGAATACTACCATTAATTTATTTCACCTCTGCAAATACTTAAACCGAAATTACAGTAACTTTAGTTGTTGTCTTTCTTTAACACATGTTCAGCAAAGGTTGACAGGACTCTTGTGCTATCTTTAAAAAGGTACTTGATCTTATCGCTGAAGTTTGACATGAGACAACGCATCGAGCATTTTAAAAATGGGTAAAAAATTAACACCTAAAAGAACCAGTGGTATTATAAAACAGTGAAATAGAGCGTGGAGTAAAACCCATTTGCGAGTATTTGTTCCACCTCCATGCCCATCAGTATCTAAAGAAAAAGTCTTCCAAATATTCTTGATTATGGCTAATTTAAATTACAGAATCACAGAACTGCAGGGGCTGGAAGGGACCTCCAGAGATCATCGAGTCCAGCCCCCCTGAAAAGTAGGCTCCCTACAGCCGGCATGACAATTTTGCATTGTTTGGTTAGCCTTTCCAATGGATCATCGTTTGACCTTTGCCTCGTGTTTGCAAAGTATGGGAACTGTCAAACTGGTTGCAATTTTCATATTTTAGACTGTTGTAAGTTGTTTTGGTTAAATACACCATTCTCCCTGGATTCTACTTTAGTTATTTCATACAAGATGAAAACAATCTGACGGCCAATCATATCCTGTTTCAGAGGGGTGAAATAGGCACTTTTGAAATCTGTCATGCGTTATTTTTTTCATCTCAGTTCCAACCTACTCAAACCTTCCCTATCCAACTAAATAGCAACATTTAAAACCCATTTGGATCATGTAAATATAAGTGAATATGGCAAGCAGTTGAGAACTTTTCATCGTTGAAATTGTTAATCGACACTCCATGTTAGCAAATTACAGATGGGGAAAAAAAAATCTTGAATAGGGAATCTTTGAAAATTTTAAAGAAGTGTTCAATGACTTGAACTTAGAGGTCAGATTATGACTTTTTATGCTGAGGAGCCATTTCTCACCTAAGGTAATTCCTTGGAGTTATTAGATGCATGCTATATCAGTGAAATGAATCAGAATAATGGCATTTTCTAAACTCACGTCGCTTAACATAAGGTCTTGCATGCAGAATTCTCTACAGAGTAGAAACATCTAATGGGGGAACAGTTTCCACTGTACTTCAGAATTTAGTGTCTCTTAAGAGAACGCATGCTTCCCCCAAGTCCTCAGTTCCTATATACACTTAATGTCAACCCCTCCCCCTTTTTAAAAGTAAAATGCACCAAGAAAGAGAAAATGTCAGAACTTTTTATTTCAAAATAGGATGTACATTGATATAAATATTAAAAAGCTAATTTATTTTCTTATTCTTTAATCACTGTTCCTGGGGCTCCGGACCATATCGAGAGGGATTCTGACAGCTTACTGTTAGTTTGGAGAAGGAAGAAAAAAATGTATCAGCAGTGAATGATTGTATTAAAGGTTGACAATGATGAAATAGTAGAGGCCACGCTACAATTTCTGCTCCTTCATTTGTCTTTGTTGATAAAATGAGCACTGTCAGAGGCTCGAGCTCACAGCAAATTTAACGTGACTCTGTTTATCCCTGCACAGAATAAGGTTTGCACATGATCCGATGATGAATGCAAAAAAAAGTTCTGGACATCCTTCCTAAGAAAAACGTGCAATTTTCCTATCTTCTTTTTCCTTAAAGGAATAAAGATGGAGAAAACTAATTAGATTTTTCAAGAACATATTTAATTAAATAGCATGACATCCAAAGGTACAAGGGTTGCTCTGAAAGTGATGCCTCCTATTTTATGATGTTGGCCTATGAAATCAGAGGCAGATGCTGGTGATATGGCAGTAGAGGTTGGACCTTCCCACCAATATTCCATTACATCTTATTGCCATGTGACAGATGACAGCAGAGGGGCAGTCTGGCAAAATGGCGTCTGACATGGAAGTGCATAAGAAGAAAATGTGTTAAATTGAATTCCTTTGTGTAGAAAAAATGATACCCACTGACATGCACTGATGCTTGCTGAACTTGTCCAGAGACCAAACAGTGAATGTGAGCAAAGTGAGGCAGTGGGTGGTGCGTTTCAGCAGTGGTGACAGTGACAGTGGGTCACCTCTGCTTGTGCAGATCTTAGGATGTGCGGCATGCAGGCTCCTGTTCATCCCTGGCAAAAGTGCATAGCTCCTGGTAGTGACTATCCAGCACACATGGCCAAGCCTTCAGAGTCATCAGGGGTCATGGCTCTGGTTTACTTCATATTTACTTTTATACTTATTATTTTTTTTTGTATTCTGAGGGCACTGAAATTTATCAGTGATGAAATTCTGCAGTATTCCTCAATACCTACCACCTGTTTCAATTCCCGTTTACCATGTACTTTGTAAAAACCACAATTTGTTAACACAGTTGAGCTTTATTTTGTAATTACAGTAGCAATAATCCTGTGATTTATGCAGGCACAAGGTGCCAAAGGATTAATATATACAGATACATAACTGCGTGCATGTGTGTATATATATATATATATATATATATATATATATACACACACATACATAATGAGCAGCTTTCCTAGCCAAAGCTATAATTTGACAGTCAGCCAACAGTTTACTTCCTCAGATGACACACGAAGGGTCTCCAGCACCGCTCCCAAAACCAAAAAGATAAGGTGATGATGATAAATAAGGCTGCGCCAGTAGGAGTCCCCCACCCGCCGGCCCTCCGCACCCAGCCCTGGCCTGGCCTGGCCGCGCGCATCCGTGCGGCCGCCGCCGGCCGCCGCCAGCCTCCGCCCGCACCTCGGGGCAGCAGCGCCCCCTGCCGGCAGGCGGCCATGCAGGCGACTCAGCCCTTTGCTTGGGAGAGCGGAGAGAGCGCAGTCGGGAGACGAGTTCGTTCATCGCATCCTCGCGGTGTTAAGCTCCTCGAGTAAAGTTTGTATCGGTATAATTCTTTTCTTTAAAATGCTCGCCTTTAGATCCATTTTTAAAATATATATTTAGGGATTCTATGCTTCTCTTACCTATTTTAATCTGCGTTACCTGTCTCTGGCAGTGAAACAGATCAAGAGAATATAGTCACTTCTTAATTTAAAAGTTTTATCCATAAAACACTGAAATTTAATTATCCATCTTTTCAATTCTCTTAGAAGAATTTAAAGAAATCTCTAATAAAATAGCTAGTGAAAAGGACTTAAAGTTCACTTGAATCACAGAATCACAGAATGGTTTGGGGTTGGAAGGTACCTTAGCCCACCCAGCTCCAACCCCCTGCTATGAACAGCGCTGTCCCCACCAGCTCAGGCTGCCCAAGGCTTCATCCAACCTGGCCTTGAGCGTCGCTAGGGTTGAGGCACCCACAGCTTCTCTGGGCAGCTGTGCCAGTGCCTTACCACTCTCTTAACATCTAACCTAAGTCTTCCCTATTTTAGCTGAAAAGCATTCGTCCACCTATCACTATCTGCCTCTTGTAAAGAGTTAATCTCCCTCTTGTTTATTAGCTCCCTTTAAGAGCTGGAAGGCTACAATGAGGTCTCCCCAGAGCCACCTTCTCCACAATGTGCAACTTCAGCTGCCTCTGCACAGGCAGCAGAGGTGCTCCAGCCCTTCGATCAGCTTTGTGGCCCTCCTATTCTGAGCAGTCCACCCTTCAAAGCCATATATTTCCAAATTAGTGATAAGGATGTAATGTAGGACCATGACAAAGGCCTCCAAGAAGTCCAGAAAGATGATATCAGGGTGCTCCTTCTTTGTCCACCCACGCTGTCACTAGTAGAAGGCCAGCACATCAGTTAGGCACAGTCTACCCTTGGTGAAGTTGTGCTGGTGGTCATGGACCACCTCCACGTCTTATGTGCCTTAACATCTCTTCCAGGCTGTATCTGCAAAATGTTAATGGAAATAGTTCCATTAGTGAGAGGTATACTTTACCTATATGTTGATATTGTTTAAAGACAGCACACACTAATATTCAATGTTTGATTTCCATCACAATCAAAGGGATATTTTCAGGATAAATTGTCTGGGTTTTTTTTGGTACTGCAGTCAGCTTTTAACTATGAATAGCAAAGTGTTTGAATTTGAAAAGCAAACACAAGATACAATCTGTGTTCAACAACATCCTTAAAGCAAATACAAACCAACCAGAACAAACAGCTCCAGGCAAGCTAACAGAGTAAACAACAAAAAGCAAAGAGAACAAGGGAAGAGCAGTGGGATGCTGTGCTGTACTTTCTTTGGACATAGCATTCTTAGAGGGGTTCAGCAACTCCCAGCTCCATCTGTGTAAAGGAAAACATTTTTTTTGCCACTGGCATGAGAATTAAAATTCTACTATGGGACTGGAAGAGATGAAATTCATAGGGCTTTAAAACTCCTTAATTAATTTCTCTCCTGTCAAATAGCACAGCACATATTTTTAGCTCAATAAGTAGTCTCAGATAATTTCTCAATCAGTCTTTAGGATTTGATTCTGCAGTGTAATCCACTGATACCAGCTTCTGTCCTGCTGATTTCACTAGAGCTCTGTGGTTGCAAGAATTGGCTGACATTAACCACTTTGCACAGTCAGGGCTTTCTTCTGTCCTGACTTTGCTAGTGGAGGTTTAATATTCTACTATATAATATAGCTCTTTCCACAGGTATGTTAGTTTTTGTCTTTTGTTCACATGTACTTATCAGCTAGAGTATCTGCTAGTTAGATTTTTGTCCCGAGGCACTTAACCATCAATCAATACTTCATTATTCTTATTATTCCACTTTTGTTTCATCTGAGATTATAGTCTTTATTAGAAAGTAGGCTGCCTTGCAAACTGCAACAGTCTTAAAACACAATTGCGAGTCAAACTTGATAATTAATGTTTTTCTGGTTGTTTTTTTTTTTGTTTGTTTGTTTTGTTTTTTGGGTTTTTTTTGTTTTGTTTTTTTTTTTGGAACACAGCAAAATACATTATCTCAATTTCCACGAAACTTTGATTTAGAATCATTAACTATATTATTTTGCATGTGTTTGTGTTTATTTGTGTACTACTGTCATCAAGGAAGCGGTGTTGTAGTGTTAAAAGACAATCAGCATCTTTTAGAAACACATGCAAAGCTGTAACAGAAGGTCTCTTTATTTTCTGCCTTATACATTTTCTTTTCTGATGTAACGATTTTCAGAAGTCGTTAGGCTTACAGGGGTCAATAGACAGTGTAAGAGTCCATTAGCTGCAGAAGAAAAGAGAGCTCTGAAAAACAGTCACAGTGAGAAGCATAAAACAAGAAAAACAATGGTCCAGCAAAGATTAGGAATGTTATTAAGTACAGATGTTGTCTTAGAAAGCAAAGCATCTGGTACAAGGAGAGTATTCTCAGGTTCTGCACTGGCCAATTTGGACCTTCTTTTGTCCCTTTTAGGGCTCTGGAAAAGGGTATCTATTTCCCATTAAATTTCAGAAGGTTTGTGTGAGTAGAAATGGACTATAACCCCTACTGCATCTTGTTATTTCCCCTGAACTCTGCAATCTGGCTTTACAGCCAATTTATATGATAGTGACACCTGGTATTTTTCCTTATAGCTGCAAATTTCCTTGATTCTTTCCTATGACTTGTCTCTGTTCTTTACAATTAGACTTACAAATGACATCCCTAGCTCTGGTGCCTTGTCTCCCTGCCAGAAGCCCACCATGCTGGTTTCTCACTCTCTCTCCTCGGTGGGTCAGGGAAATGCTGACTGTGCATTCACAGAAGACCAAAATGAAGATGTACTGCATGTCCTGCTCGTGGGCTCTCCATTGGCATATCTGCATGTATATGTTATTCTGCTCTGTGTCAGGAGCTAGTGGATGTATATAAGCAACAAAGACAAGATTTTCAGCTTAACAGATATCCAGTCTATGAATAACAAAATATAAAGGCCAAATCCAAAATTTCTATCATCTTCTTTCTTTGACCACTGATTATGATTCAAGTGAGATCTTTCTTTTTGTGATTACTGCTTTCCCATACACTGCCAAAATGACAATCAAGGATGGATGAATCCAAAGCCAACATATTTTTCACGTTCTTTTACTGTAGCAAGGACAGATTTCTCAATATTAAGAATTAAAAATGAGGAAAAAGAAACAGACTTTGTCATTTTTTTAAAAACAATGAAAAAATAAGTCTGAGACACTCCATCCATTCTAAGAGTCCATGTCTAAGTACAAGATTAATTCCCAGGTTGAACAAAGAGAACCAGCATGCACCAACCTCTCAATGAAATTCAAGTTTAATATTTAGTTTTTGAAAATTTTTAGCCATTATCCATAATTTCACTCATGATAGCTGCATTTTAAAGTTCCTAATAGCTCTGGAGCTTGAGCACTGAATTGACATCCAACAAAGCTTTTTTCCTGTCTAACTTTCAGTCCAGCTGGATATGAGATGAACAAATTCCTATAAAATGTGGTGCATCCCAGGAGATTTACATAGATTGGATACGCTGCAGGTAAACTTTTGAACCAAATTTTATATCTTCCAAGGATTACCTGCAAGGCATTATTGATAATTCCTATGGCATTATTATTAATGCTTTGCATTATATACTGTTAAATTCTTTAGTGATTTTGTAATGGAAGAAAATAAGATTTATTTAATTTTGAGGGAATATTGTTGTTATAGAGGACAACAATATAGAGGAAAAGGCATCATTTATTATTATTTAAAGCTGACATTTGTTAATAACTGTGAAACAGTGGTATTTCAGACAATATAACTAGACTTTTCCCACATTTGGAAAATTCACAATCTCCTGAATATTGACATTTAATATTCAGATTCCCCTAAAAATTTACTAATGGATTTCTATTTCGTTCTACTTTACTGTACTATTGCACATCACTGATACTCAAAATAACTTTTCTCATGTGAAAGGTCCTTAGGTTTGAAGACTGTTGTGATGAAAATGATTTGAACAAGCAATATCTGGTACTTATAGTAAGAGTGGCTATCACATTTTAAACACTGTGCCTACTAGCAAAGAGACCCCAGGCTTGTGGAATGCAAGTGTACCTAAAACGCTGCAGTAATTTTGTACTGACTGCTGTATATTTACTGCATCTTTTTTTTTTTTGTAACTTGAACAAGAGCAGGTATTTTATCTGTCAACATCTCTGGTTACTTTGCTCATACAAAGCAGTGCAGCTTCTGACTATGGGACTTATGCCCAAGGGCTGTTTGTCACATGGGCTGTATTGTGTTGATATGTCCAGAGAAGTAAGAAAACTTGAAAGAAGAATCAGTGACAGCCTTATTTTGAGGGGAACTTTTGCCAATGGTATAGGGTGATTTCAATCCCAAGTTTGGGTATAGGAATCACAAGAGAAACTATGTACTGTGTCAGACAAGCCTGAATATTGATTATGTAAAACATCTGAAAATCTCTGTATTGGCTCAATTTGCACTCATACTGCTTATTTGTTAGCCCTACAGTTTACTGCGTTTTCAGGCCTGGCAACTTCATAACTAGATTATAAAGTAGCTTTGACTGTGGGTTATCTTAGTTCCTGTTGCTGTTGTTGAACAATTGGGACCTGAAAGCTAAATGCATGTCAGGTAGATGAGTAAAGGATGCAACAGAGCCGGTTCAATTCAGCTCCCAAAGTATAGCAGAATTGCATTTGTTCAGCACTTCTGACAGCTTGCAGCAGTAAAAGACAAGCAGCAAGTTAATGTTGTCCACCCACAGCGGCAAATAATGTTAAAACTTTATCACTAAGTTAATGACAAACTCCTTTGGAGAACTTGTTAATGACAAACTCCTTTTTTCCTTCTTGCAGTCAGTACACTGAAATAGATTGAACATTTTTCTGACTGCCAAACTACACACAAGAAAAATCACAAGTTTGTCCAGATCTACTAAACATGTTTTTAGTCTGTTGCACCTGCACGAAGAATTAAAGGAAGGTGCTATTGTACTGTAAAATAACTAGAGGGTAGCATTGTATAGTCTTACAGAAGCAATTCTAACTAGAATGCTTTGCATTTACTTATGTAGCTGTAGCTACTTATGTAGCTGCTGAACTTCAAGGAAATCTAATACAAGTCAACGATTTCCAGATTTCCATGACAACCTAATGAAAACAAACAAAAGATACAACAGAAAATGATGCTTGGATGTATCAGAAGAATAGCACTAATTAAGCAACAACACATTCTTGGAAGGAAATGTTGAATTGTATAAAGAATCAGCATTCATCTGGCATCTTACACAATACTACATTGTAAAAGGGAAATTCAACAATCAAACCTGCAGATGTACGTCTCTGACAGCCATTTAAGTAAAGCTCATTGTGGTCTCAGAAACATTAAATGGATTCTCTTTGGGAATCTCCTAGACTCCCAAATGTACTTACCTCCAGATGCAATATTCAGCTGGTGTCTCCTGGGGAGAATGTGATTTGAGGGAAAAGGGTTGATCTTAGCACAATTCTTTTTATTTTTACCATCTGATCTCTTCCTTACTTAATCTCGCTGAGGTTAGCTGAGCCAGCAGGAATGGGAGAAAGAATTGCAATAAACCAGACTACACTCTGAGAAAACAAATCTATTTTGCCTAGGTTTTAAAGTTATTATTCCACTGATGTATTACAGGAGAGCTAGAGGGGTACCAGAATAGGAAGATATGTCTTTTAATGCAGAATGCACCAAGAAGTTATATGATTTTACCAGATAATTTGGATCCTAACTACAGTCTCATCATAAGTAGTAGTATTCTTCATTAAACGATCCCTGAATACATATCATTGTATAACAGTGATTTAAATGCCAGCCTACCATGCAATATTTTTCAAGAAGAACTCATTCTGAAATGGAAATTACATTTTCTTAATCTGTTCCTCTTCAGTATACTGCATTATGATATTGCTTGAAAAACATGTTGGATAACCAAACCATGTCATATCAGCAATATGCTTTAGATTTAGAACAAAGTTCAGAATAAGAAACCCCTTCTCATAGCATTCTCATTTTCATAAACGAATAAAGACATTAAAAATTTAATCTATTTTTATTCACAGGTCAGATTTTAAGGTAGTCCATACAAACTCATCTGAACTGTCTCAAGTTCTGTGCCAAACCAGAAACTTTACTTATGTCTGTAACTTACATGCCACACATTTATGAAGAATTTGGGAGCAGACATCTCTACATTTTATCTGCTTTCTATATGCCTAGGACCAGCTTAAACAGGCAAAATGATAAACTACTCATTGTTATTCCAAAGGTCTTCTGTGAAGTATGCGCAGGAAATAAGATTTGTGATTCAAGAAGCAAGACATATTTTAATTCTTATACAATGGAGAAATCAATATTAAAATCAGGATTGTTCTGCTTCTGAGGCTGTATCCCCAAAGATAGCAAAATATTGACTTAGTATTCTCATCCTGGAGCAAAAAAAAAGCCAAGAAAATTTGAACTTTAACTAATATAATGTATGTAGGTCACTCTGAAAGTAATGCGTCCTGTTTATTTCCATGGAAAATACAATAGATAAAAGAGCATAATAGCACTACTTGATAGAGCACATTCTCAGCTACAAAACGTTATTTTTCAACATAGACACCACCATGAGCTATGCATTTTTGCCTGCCATGAACAAGAGCCAGCATGCCACACGCATAAAAACCTGCCACCAATATAGGTGACTCACTGTTGCTGTGGCCACTGCTGAAATGCACCACCCACTGCCTCACTTTGCTCACATCCAGCGTTTGGTCTCTGGAAATGTTAGTGCGTGCTAATTTTTTCTTCATGGAGGAATTCAGTTCCACACTTTTTCTTCATACTCACTTCCATGTCAGACGCCATTGTGTCAGACTGCCCCTCTGCTGCCAGCTGTCACACAGCAACAACATGTAGCAGAATATTGGTGGGAAGGTTCAGCCTCTACTGCCACAACACCTCAGACACCATGGTAATATAATAAAATAGAAGGCATTACTTTCAGAGTAGCCCCTGTAATCACAGCTTCTCTTGACCTCTTCCTTCAGAATGCATAAAGTTATGACATCCAGTCTGTGAAGGTATATTAAATTGATTTGCAAGCTTGCCTGGGCCCTGTCTTACTGTCTGCCTATGTAATGTCAGGCATGCCTGTGGCACTATATGAATAATCATATTAGTAAATAAGAAGAATCAAAGCCAAACCAAAATTAAAAAAAAAAAACAAAAAACAAACAAACAAACAAACAAAACCAACGAGGAAACCGAAAAAAACCCTACCAAATTCATCAAATTAGATTTTTGATCAGATCGTCTCTTTTGATGGGTTAGCCACTAACTCTTTCTGAGCCCCTGTGGCTACTTTTATCCAAAGTAGTTGACAAGTTTTACAGATCTATAATGAAGAAAGAACATACTGATAGGTCTTGTGGACAGTTTACTTCTATTATCCATCAGAGGAGATGAACCAAAGTGCATTTCAGTGGCCTTTTCAAGTGACAGGACAAATGCTTCAGGCCAAGTTTGTGACCAGCAAATCTGCATGCATAAAATGTAGACAAAATGCTAAAGGTTTAGCACTTAAAGGTTCTGATCACAGAACTGGGCTGCTGTTTTCTGAGGATGCTGATATTGGTTCAGCTCAATTTCACAAATATGTGACCCTGCATAAACTTGTATATTCTACAAAGACATTAATCAAAACTCGCTGTTTTGTTTTATTGCTATCTGTCCTAAGTCACAGAAAACTAAAGAGAATTACAACCATATGACCAAGTCATCAGTCACTAGCAGATATCACTAAGCAAATTTCTGTGCACTACACTAGGAACTAAGATCTGTCTATAAAACGAAAATAACAAAACAACTTTCTTTGAACAATATGCCATCTGAGATGAATAACAAATTTGTATAAATCATTATTTTGATTGCAGTTTCTGTGATACTAGAGGGGAAAAAAAGGATAAAAATTCTCTAAGTGTATTATTCACCATGTATTATTCACTCAGTTTCACTTAATCATCCAGCCTCTGTAGGTGCCCAAGGCAACCCTTCAAACCTCTGATTTATTTTTGGTCTCATTTAGAAGCTGTCATACAATTGCAATGTATTAGTTCCAAGCAGCAACAATTTCAGAAATGCACAGAACAGAACTGATCGATTCAATTACTCTCTACTGGAAGAAGAAAACACCCCAAAATGTGTGAAATGTTTGAACATGAGAGATTGAACATGCGAGAAATAAATTAAATTTAAATTGAATCCTATTTTAAATATTTGTGCAGTTCTAGCCCTACAGTCCTTTGTGATTCCCTAGGTTTGTTAGGCATGAATGAGAATTCTTGTAATACAATAATACTTTACCAACTAAGTGTTTTCTTTTTCTTCATTGCTAAGGCTCTGCCCAAAATAATACTGTCTTTTTTTTTTTCCCTGGAATTCAATAGCAGTCACCTATCTACATTATGTAGTGTATAAATCAGTTTCTTCTGCTTTCTATAGAGTCCATCTATCTTTGCAAAGTTTTATGTGAGTTCCAGCCTTTGTCTTTTCCACTGAGATTTCTGTAGAAGTTGTAATCCTGTTTGCATTACTTCCAGAAATCTCTGTCACATACTCAACAGGCATGTAAAGATGATACGGATGTGTGAGTGCAAATCCAGTCCCTAGGCTTCTGCTTTGATGCAGTGGTTCTGATACATCTGGGAAGCTATGAGCAAACTGTGCATGTACCTCACAGATGGCTTGCATGTGAGTTATAACCCTGATGCATTTGGAATGGGTCAGATATAATGCGTTAGCACATTGAAATTCAGTAAAGAAATATAGGGAAAATATTGACTCCATTCCTTCCCTTCCCTCAGATTGCATTCAGTTTCCAGGAAGACACCTTTGCCATACATTCTTGTATTGGAAGGGAGGGGAGAGAGCAACCCTTTCATCTAGTACACATTCTTTTCTGATGTAATGTGCAGGATGTAGAGCTGCAGAGAGATGAAACTTGCTTAAAGTAAGTATCTTTCCCCAAAAGAGAATGGAATGACCCTCATTAGTCTAAGGGAATAAAGTCTATACCTGAGGCAAAAGAGTCTGCCTTTTTAAAAACAGAGGGCTGAAACTGGCACCTGCATGGTCTGCAGCTGCCATCTTCATGCTGTTTGATACACTCACCTATCACTTACTCTGTTGATCAGGACATTCACTGGAGAAGCAGCTACCAGGCTATTTTCTGTTCCCCGTGCTATTCACACTGCGGAATCAAGCAGTGTCAGCTGGTGATATTTATGGTGCCTGGAGAAGAATAGCAGGAATACCCGTGTCCAGAGGAGCATCCTCAAAAGAAATAGAGAGGAAGATTTTCATTTTTTTCACTATAACCTTAAAATGATTATTTTCCACACAGAAAATATATATGTATATTTATCAGCCTTTCATTTCAGGGAATGGAGGAGGGAAAAGAAAAGTAGCTCCTGTTCATACTAAACTAAGCTGGAGTCATCTTTTCAGTGTCCTAGTTCAGCAGCCAGCAGTGGGTTATTTGCCTAGACCCACGGTTCCCTGGCTGAAAGCTATAGAGACATCACGAAAATAAATGCATAATGCATAATTTCTGCAGCATGAAATGTTGCATTTGACTTCTTTTGTGGCCTGGCCCCAACTCACAACAGCTACTGGTGTTAGACGAGAGAAAATCACACAAATAATGAAGAAGGGTATAAAATCTGAGAAACTGTAAGGTGTTTAAGTACAACAAACAGAGTAATAAAGAAGTAGGAGACCAAATACAATAAACCAAAAAGCTATTCTTATTGGCACTGAATGAGACTTGCTTAAGGTTTCTAAGAAAGGTTATAAACATACATTTGTAAAATCTTATGTAAGGGACTGTAAATATTGGGAATTGCCTTCTGTTAATTGTCCTGTTCTGGCTGTAGGAAATGATGGTCCACCTTATTACTGACAGAGGCCAAAGCTGGAAAGGTGAAGGCAGAGCCCTGGTAATTCAGCCCAATCCCACTCCTCAGCTGAGGAATCTGATTCTCTGGTGAACTTTCTCTCATTATGAAGCAAGTGAAAGTAGGATTCTGCAGTTGTAAACTAGCAGCAAATTTGCTCTTAAAGGGTATTTCTAGTGGTTCTCATTTTAATGCAAACGTAAATTCAGAGAGATGGATGTTTTTATCATTTCAACACTACCGCAGAATTAAAATATCAGCAATATCCAAGAATTAAATGGTCCTCATCTCTACACTTCTTACAGCAATTGAGATAGCATTTTGCATATTTTGTTCACAAACATCAGTAAATATACTCATGAGTACTGATTTTTATTATTGCCAGGATTTATTATGCAGCACTTATTTTCTTGGCTTTGCATAAAACAAAACAACAACAAAAAAGAAGCAGCATGAATTGTTTACAAGCAATTTCTAAAATACCACCAATATATATATAAGATGTTGGAATCCTGCATCTTTGCAAGGACTGTATCCAACATTCCTAGATGGGCGCATGGGTATCTGTGAACGAATTAGTTGTTAAGGTATCATATCATTTACTAGATCCAAAGCACTTGAAATATGCTATTATCTACCACTACATGTACACATCTTAGATTAGATTAGACCCCAGACCATCAGGAAATGGCCTACCCTTAGGCTGTTATGAGAAAATAAGGTTGCCCTTTACTCCTTTGTGGCTTGAAAGAAATAATATAGAATTCAAAGGACTGCGTTCTAAGCTAGGATATGATTAGACCACAGGTCTCTTTTCTGGAAGAAATGGAGACCAAGCTTCAATGAACAAGTCCCAAGAGGGGGATGCTCGCTGAAAGGCACAACACACGCTGCTAGCTGGCTCCCTGAGGCTGCATGAAGCCATTGAGATAGCCCTTGATGGACCTGAAGCTGAGGCTGAGCAAGACCTGCCTGTGCATGTATGGGCTGTTCAGAAAAGATGATAGAAACATGGCACATTCAAGAACATTCTACTACTTTTCGGGAATGTAAAAATTCTCTACCCAGTAATTAAAAGAGAAACCAAGAAAAAGGCCAAACTGCAATTATAACACATAGTCTTTTTTATTTTATTTTATTTTTTTCTTCCTCCATTCTCTGGAAGGTTTTGATACCCATCTAGCAATCTGGGAGCACTTAATTGAAGTAAACAAACAAACAAACCCTAAAACTTATAGTCTTCATCACTTTATCATTTTTTCTCTGGATGAGTATTTTTCAATAAGGCAAAACTCTGGCCAGCTGTAGCATAATCCGACTGATTTTAACAGGGTATGACATGCAAGTAACTGGAGGCAGAGTCTGATCATTAATTTGGTATTAAAGCCAATTTATTCATTCTTTTCTGTATCTTTTACAGAGTTTCCTGTCCAAAATATTATTTCAGCCCAAAATAAATTGGTTTGAGATGAATTTAGTTAAAGTGGTTCAAAACTCCTGAGTGCACACACTTAAATTGTTTTAAAACTGAAACATCAACCTAGATTAAATTGATCTCTCATAAGAATGAACAAAATCAATATATAGGCCATCTTTAACCTGTTTAATCCATTAGGTAAATTAGTTTAAAAAACTAATAATTTCACAGCCCATGCTGAGTCTCGTTCTTATCATGGTGAGCACCATTCTCATAGAATCACAGAATCATAGAATCAGAGAATGGCCTGGGTTGAAAAGGACCACAAAGATCACCTAGTTTCAACCCCCCTGATATGTGCAGGGTTGCCAACCACCATCCCAGTCTGCCCAGAGCCACATCCAGCCTGGCCTTGAATGCCTCCAGGGATGGGGCATCCACAACCTCCATGGGCAACCTGTTCCAGTGCTGCACCACCCTCTGTGTCTTCCTGTTTCCTGATAGCTGTCTGTCTCTCAGCCTCTGCTCACTGGCCACGCTGCTTTTACAACTCCTGCCTCCTTTGGAGCTGTTAACCTGAACTTTGTACAGGATCTGGCACCACGGGAATGCTGTCAGTGAGAGGGACTCATGGTAATCATGACATTAAAACAGCATAACTTTACATTCAGGGGAGGCCGTACTTTACAGCTTCAGTCCTAAATGCTGGATTTCCTGCCTAGTGGTTCTTGGACTTTCTGCACAGAAATATTGCACCTGTTTTCTCACCAAAAAATAGACCTATTTAGACAAAAGAATGTTCCAAATTGCTGGGAGGAGGAAAATAACTTGCAATCTTCTTTAAATGGCCGGCTCTGAAGTAGAAATCTGCATATGGTTAATTAAAGAGGAATAAAAGCTGAAAAGAACCAGTATGAAAACTTAAGCTTCTAATGGATTAAAATGAATTATATATATATATATATATATATATTTAAGTATCACTATTACCAATTGCTTCCTGTTCAGAAAGAACCAGCTGATTCCTAACTTCAAATAAAATACCATTTTTTGAGTTAAGTGCAAGAAAGCAAGCGTAATGTTTCTTTTAGTTGATTCAAAGTCTCATTACTTTGGAAGTGCAAAAAGCTACCAGACATAAAGAACTCTGAATGGGCATCATACGAGTTTGACAGTTCACTAAAAGAACGTTATACAAATGCTTTCTGGTTGGCATGTTGTATGTAGAAAATGGCACACGTTTGTGAGGGGGAAAATAATTAAATTCTTATGATAAAATCTAAATTGTATTTTACTATGGAATAACTTATGATTCAGTTGCTCTAATCTTTATTCTGTGACTGTAAAAAAATGTGCTGTATCTCATTTATTTCATATTTTTGGAAGCAAGAAGCCCTTTGAAGATATGCATCAGTAATTTTCAATACTGTATTAGGAAACTCTTGTCTTTGATAGCCACATAATGAGTGAAGGATACTGAATCCTTTTGCAAGACTTATTCCAGTAAAATATATCAGACACCAAGAGATTCATACCAGCAAATATTTCTTTTCTGCTCACATTTAAAAGTAACGTGGCAGGACAGAAAAATATTAAACTGGAATGCTTTAAATAGAAAGTAGTAGGAAATATTTTAGGAACGTGGTAAATGATGAGAAGAGGATGAAAGCAGTATTTCCCAGATAGGCATATATGTACTTCTTGTAAACATTATGCAGACATTGCATTAAGATGTCTCCTGTCATAGCACAGAATGATTGATAAAAATGATTCAGGGTCCAGACAGTGATAGTACTGAGTGAAAAAACATGGGGGGCGGGGGACAAGCAGAGGGCAGAAATCCTTTTAGATTGACCTTTAACTGATAAATTGATGATGTCCTCATTAGCAGCAACCCTGCTGCTTGCCCTCAATAAAAGATAATGTCCTGCTGTTAACACTACTCCCGTTTCTGTGATTTAACACTACTATTACAGTGCAGATTCTACTTAAACGGATTAAGGCTTAAATTAAGATAAAATATTGTTGGGTCTGCACTGTTTGTCTCTGAACAAAGCAGTGTGATTTCATTGCCTGTGACTGAGAATCAGCAAGCTATAGGCGCATTTATCCAATGACATTAGAGCCAAGGTTTTCACAAGGTAGTACCTATACAATAACCAATTTCTTTAGTATTCGAAAAGTAATATATCAAGGCAGTCTGTTTATGACTGTTACTCACAGTATCATCCTCTCTGCCAACAAAAAAACTAGAACAAAACAAAACAAAACATACATAGTAGAATTACTATATTTTCTTAAAATGCAAAATTTATAGGGTTCACAATCTAGTTAGATAATGAATCAGATTGCCTATTACGTTCAACAGGAACACCATGAACAGCCCTCTACAGTGATGAAAATACAGAAAGAGGTGTGCCATTATTAATTTGTTTTAGCAACACATTCACTGGGTTTTGAAAAAGGCATTTTTTAAAAAGAAGCCTAATTGTCATGGTGAGCCAGCTTCTATGCTTATTTATTAATTAGACGCTAGACACAAGGAAATTCTCTACATTGGTTTGAGTCTGCTGATGCTTATATAGGGACTATCACTACAGAATGCAAAGTGTTGTGGTCTAACCCAAGCAGACATCTCAGCACCACACAACCACTCACTCTCTCCTCAGGTGTGATGTGCAAGAGAATTGGAAAGGCAAAGAACTCATGGGTTGAGATAAATACCATTTACTATATAAAACAAAACCCATATGGACAAGCAAAGCAAAGCGAAGAATTCATTTGCTACTTCCCATCACCAGGGAGGTCTTCAGCAAGGATCATCACATGTAATCGTTCCTTGGAAAGAAAAATGCCATCACTCCAAACACCCTCCCATTCCTCCTCCATTACACTAGCTTTTATTGCTATGATGTCATATGGTATGGGACATCCCTTTGGTCAACTGGATCAGCTTTCCTTACTGTGTCCCGTCCCAGCTCCCCGTGCACCCTCAGCTCCTGGCTGGCAGGGCAGCACTAGGAGCAGGAAAGTCCTTGGCTCTGTGCAGCACTGCTCTGCAACAACTAAAACATTGATGTGTGATCAACTCTGTTCGCATCAAAACCCAAACCAGAGCATCATACACACCACTATGAAGAAAATTAAAATATATCTCAGCTAAAACCACAACAGAAAGCAATATAGTCACAGGATAGAACTGCATGATTTTGAAAATCTAGTATTTTATTTCACTGGTGTGTATTGACATGCCACCACACAATCTACCTACTTTGATCAACAGCAAACACACAAAGTAATGTGAAGGATGTAATTGCTTTCCACAAGATAAACATGGTAAACATGGTTTAGAAATTGATGTCATCCTAAGTATAGCTTTCCACTATAGGAAGGTTCTTGCACATGAAATATATTTCCAACTCATAGAATCATAGAATCATAGGATGGTTTGGGTTGGAAGGGACCTTTAATATCATCTAGTTCCAACCCCCTGCTATAGTCAGGGACACCTCCCTCTAGACCAGATTGCTCAAAGCCCCATCCAGCCTGGCCTTGAGTGCTTCCAGGGAGAGGGCATCCACAACCTCTGGGGGCAACCTGTTCCAGTGTCTCACCAGCCTCACAGTAAAGAATTTCTTCTAGCGTCTAGTCTAAACCTACCAGTTTCCATTTTAAAGCCATTTCTCCTCACCCTGTCACTGCCTGCCCTTATAAATAGTCACTCCCCAGATTTCCTGCAGGCCCCCTTCAGGTACTGGAAGGCAGCTATAAGGTCCCCCCTGAGCCTCCTCTTTTCTAGGCTGAAGAGCCCTGGCTCTCTCAGCTTGTGCTCATAGGGAAAGTGCTCCAGCCCTCTGATCATCTCCATGGCCCTCCTTTGGACCCACTCCAACAGCTCCATGTCCTTTTTGTGTTGGGGGCTCCAGAACTGGACGCAGTACTCCAGGTGAGGTCTCAAGGGCAGAGTAGAGGGGCAGAATCACCTCCCTCGTCCTGCTGATGCTTTTCTTGAGGCAGCCCAGGATATGGTTTGCCTTCTGGGCTGCAGGTGCACATTGCCGGTTCACGTTGAATCATCAACTAATACCCTCTAATCCTTCTCCTTGGGGCTGCTCTCAAGCCATTCTCTGACCAACCTGTATATGTGCTTGGTATTGCGTCAACCCAGGTACAGGTCTTTGCACTTGGCCTTGTTGAACTTCATGAACTCCAGAAAAAGTATTTTTTTATTTATTTTTTATTTTTTTATTTTTTTTTTTTTTTTTATTTGCAGCTGAATGGACAGCATCCTGATCTCACAAGTTTCAGTATTATGACCCTATGGGCACTACTTGTCAGTATGGTCTTCAGAGGTGATGGCAGTGCCCACCTGGGTGGTGACAGAGTGATACCTGTTGGCCTCATGACTGGCAATAGGCTGAAGGCAATTTTTCTTTTCCCTGCTCCACTCACTCTGGCAGGTGTAAGCCAGGGGAAGGGGCCAGAGCTCCAGCATCTGCCTTCCTCAGAGTCATTCTTATGACAATATTGTACCAAAAGACCAAAGCAGTGGGCCCAAGGCTCAGGTGACGGACACACTCCTCAGATACCCTGGCACTGGGTATTGCCACATTGGAGACTCCCATTCCCCTTGTCTTTCTGTATGTAGCAGAAAGAACATGTGGTCTCCACTCTCTCTCCAGGCTCTTTTTCCATGACTTTATGAGCCCTTGGTCCCTCTGGTAATCAGCTCCCACATGCGCCCTTTCTCTTTCACCATGTTAAACAGGGTTTTAATCAAAAGGTTCACTATTTCATCCTGGATTCTTTCCAGAAGGGGGGGGGGGGTGGAAATCACACATAATTGCAAGAAACAGCTGTCACAAGCAAAAGGTAGGCAAGTAACAGAGTGACTGGAATAACAATATCTAAAAGACCTGAATAAAGTGACATTATTCAAAGTGCACTTTCAAATAGAATTATTTTCATTTGAGAAGTTTGTGAGGTTTGAATCTTATTGCAATTTTTTTAATGCATATCTTTCTTCAAGGAATTTGTACCTGGCAGTAGACAATTTTTTTTTAAAATCTCTGTTCCTTATAAGTGGAATCTGGACTATTCTGCAAGAATAACTTGGGCAAAATTTTACGGGTTTCACAATCCCATTAAAATTTGAGACAATTCATAAAGCTCCATTTTGCTGTATTCTTAGGAATTTCAGATTCATGTTAAATGGTTCAGTACTGCTACTGGATGTGGAATAGATTTATGAGGAGAAATGGCAACAATCAGTTCTTTACTGCTTGAAACTTGAAACTCAAAATCTGCATAATCTTAGTTGTTCAAAGCTTTCACTGTAAGTCCAGTCTGAGTTTTCAGCTATTTTTCTGAGTTTTAAGCAAAAATGTGTACTTAGATAAAGACATAATTATGTGTGTGTGTGTGGGGGGGGGGGGGGGGGGGGGATTAGTCCTATACAAATTAGATAAATTATTTTAAATTATTACTTTATGCTGACTTCAACTTTTACAACTCCATACTCCATGTCATGTGTACTCACTGGTAAAAAAAAGTATCTATATTCAGCGTTCTGTACTTTGACTGGTATGTACCTTATTTTCCTTGCATTACTTAACATATATGCATGCCTATGTATATTTACATATATTTATTTATATTTAGGAAAAACATTTCTTAAATAAAAACAGACTTCCCTTTGAAAAGATAATGCAGTGAATTAAAATACTTTCAATTATTCAGTTACATACTGATTTCTATCACACTTTGGTTGACAGTGGGAGGCTATTTTATAATTTTATGAGCTTAGTGGGAATGAGAAAAAAAATTAGATTAATAGTGTAATTATTATCTCTGTTCTCGTTCTGTAGTTTCTCTTGTTATTTTCGTACATCAAAAATAACTGAAAAATTTCAAATGCTTTGAAGTTGCACCTTTTTTGAAGCAACTTTATAAACAGAAAAACTGGAAGGCAATATAAATGTTAAATAATGTTAAAAGCTAGGAATATAAAAGGATGTGTAAAAGAACTTTTGAGTGCTAACCTGAAGCCCCAGACAACATTTTAAGAGGTTTCCTTTTGCTTATTTTAAAAGTTAATGAATATTGTAATTAGTGTTACATTTGGAGCATTGCATTGACAAAAAACTAGTCTCAGTTAAATTAACAATAATTTATATCATTTCTTTTTTTTTCAGAAAGCATTACTGAGTTCATTGTGTTAGCAGGAATTAAAGATGATCTGAAATGACCATTGGAGCATGTAGTATAGTGAGTGAAAAGAGGGGAAAAAGCCCAATAGTCATCTCTGGCAAAGGCAAAATGTTCTAGGAATTTCTGCAAATGAAGAAGGGCGTAGAAGTATTTCCACTGCACTAAAAGAGAGCTTTGATGAGTTGGGGGGGATGGGATGCAGTAGCATGTATAAGAGGACAGAGATACATGTTTGTTGATAAAACTTAAATATGCAAGTGCTAGGGGAGATACGAAAGTACATTAACTTAAATGTTGTTTTTCACTGCTCCTGTTGTCCAGGCGCAGTTTGGCCTCAACATTCAAAACATACTTGAAGAGAGCAAAGAAATCAAGAGGAATAAGTTGAAACATTTTCCCCAAAGGTCACAAAAGCTGAGTCTCCTGACAAAGAACAAGATCATTCAAGTGTATAAGCCAATCTGTTTCTCAACAGTAGTATCGGATAATTTGGAGACTGAGAGCACAATAGCTATTTTTTTACTGCTATGCATTATAGAAAAATAGCAAGAGAAATGAAACTGCTAACATTTAACAGTTGTGCACCCAAAGCATTACAGCTTGCTGTTTACATTCCTGTAGACAGAGTAGAACAGGAAAGCACTGCAAAGCCATCTCAACAAAGCAAAGGTACACACACACACACAAAAAAAATCTTTCCATCTCTTCCCTTTCGGTTTATAAAGTTACAAAATTTCTTGACAAGAAAAGGCCATATCTTAACTTCAAGAAACTATTTTGATTACAACAGGAGAGGAATAAATCCTAAATGTCTTCAAGAAATTAATCTCCCTTTCAAACACAGGTGTGTGGGTTTTTTTTAGCGAGTTTTTGTTGTTGTGTTGTTTTATTTTGTTTTTGTTTTGGTTTTGTTTATTTTAAAGAGAGAAAAGTCAAGAGAGCTCACTTTGTTTTCTACCAGCAACAAATACTTGGAAAAATTTGCTTATGGAATTTAGTAAAGGATTATTTTTTTTCTTCACTTTGCACATAGATGTCTTGAATTGTCTCTGGATTTCTCCTGTGGCATTAGCTATTTCAAATTTCTATTGAGATTAGCCCTAAAAAAGTTATATGTGTGTGCACAACATATGAAAAACAGTGTTCTAATGCTGCAAAACAGGAATCAGAAGTTTATTCTCTGGAGACAGAGCTCTACCTTCCAGTGAAAAATTACCTTCTCTTGCCTTTTATTTATACATTTATTTCTCCTTGGTTGGTGTTTTTGTGTTTTGAGGTGTTTTTTGTTTTTTTTTTTTAATTATTATTTGGATTGGTTTTTGTTTCTTCGTTTGTTTGTTTTAAGCCAAAAAAAGCCCTCAACTTGACCAAGAGTCTTCTGAAGAAGCAATGTTACACAGTTCCAGAGCTGAACAAGAAAATGCAAGTATTTTGGGACATGTAAAGAAATTAGATTATTTCTCTCTATAAAGTTAGTCTTAGAGCTTTAATTCTGATACTGCATAACATGTTTCAAAGGTCATAGCATTAAAAGCAAAAGCAGCAATCCACATGCACTTTCCTAGAACTTGCGGCAAAAAAAATCTCACCTATGATTCACATAGGCTTGTGAATGCTCACAGAAAACCCCAAGCCTCACATGTGAGCACCTCCTGAGGGAAAATTAGTCATTTCACACAGCACTAATGATAGCTTGCCAGTGTTAAATTAATGGCATCCTTGGGGAGAAAGGTAATAACATTTTTTCTGATTAACCTAACTGGCTGCAGGAGTCCACTGTAGTTCTGTTGAAATTCATCAGCAAAACCATTTTTTTTGTGTAGTACCTTGAGTTGGAAATTGTGATTCTCAGAGCTAAGAGGGCAAATGGCACTTTCTGGTGTTCTTCTGATTTCTGTAATTACCTATGATCACAAACTACATTTATTCTCATAAGATTTAGCTAAGTTGTAAAAACCAATGATATCCCATAAATCCTCAGAATAACTTTTTTGCATCGGCAAATCATTTACCTAGCCTTTTTCAGTCCATCAATCACCTCCAGTATGAAAGACACTGTATGAACCAAAACTGAGTTAGCATGCTGAAACTTTATGCAGTACATACAGGTTAGAAAAATGCTGTTTTCCAGGTGAAGAGTTTATATGTACCTATTCATTTAATGTACAGTGCATTTTTTTCCTCAGAAGATTTCTAGCTTTTTATTAGAAGAAACTGAATAGAAAAAGAAAGTTAGAGTGAATGGTTTTTCAGAACTTTCTAATATGCTACTATGCTATTAATTGTGTGCATCTTTGAATGTAAAGGAGTAGGGGAAATATTCCTAAGGAATTCAGTGCAATATGATAACAAAATTCAATGGAAGTGGAAAAAACAACTAAGCTTTCAGTTTGCAGTGAAGACACATTTATTTTATTTCCTCTGAAACATCTCTGTAGTAAAATTCTTTACTATTTTGAACTAAAATTTTCATTGACGTTTTACCAGTAACAACAATCTTTCAAAGCTTATAGAAAACAGACTGCAACAGCTAATGCAGAAATGAAGCTGCATTGGTATGAAATATATGTTAGAAACAAACAGCAATGCTAAGTGTTAGAGAAATAAAGATGAACTTTATGACAAGCGTTAAATCCTACTAATTTTTCTCCTGGGGACAGATGCTCTGGGCCATATCCTATTTCTTTTACTTTGTGTTTGAGATTTCTTTAGGACTTTAACACAGATAGATGAAAGAGAAACCTCAGCAGTCAGCCCAGTTGGTTGAATTACATCAGTTACTGAAAGAAGATGAGCAATGCTTAGTCTCCACTTTAAAACAGATGGGAAATTTACTTTGGTGAAATATAGCATCAATATCCAGTTTGGAACTTTATGGTGAGAGCGTCAGCTTTGTATAGCAATATTAACTACAGTAATATAAATGAAACAAGATTACTAATGGAAGCTAACTCTGGAAAGGTGTATTTAGAAACTTCATTATTGTATTAAACTGATTCTCTGCTAAAGGACCTTGCATTTTTCTTGATAAGTCAATACGAGTCACTTCACGTCTTATTACCCATGAGATCTCCAGAGAACTCAATTTAAAATTCATGGGAGACTAACTATCTAATGATTAATTTCAGTAATAACTTTTCTCTCTGGTTTCTAGGCCACAAATTGTCTGGACTCTGAAAACTTACCCTAGTTGTTCAGAAGAACATTTTAATTGCCTTGGTTTTTTTTTGGCAAAGATAGAATGCTTGATCAGTCTTTGAAGGTCGCGACAGCAGTATCAGAGAAACCTTAAAGTGTGTTTGAAGAGAGTCCACGTGTAGTGATGATGCAGGGTTCCCCCTGCTGTCATCCAAGAGAAAGAAATCTAAATCTATTTTAAACTGTCATCTAACTTTTTGAATATGTAGTAAGAAGGGTAGCAAGAAAGATTTGACAGCTACAAATATGAGAACGTGAGAATTGATAGCTATTTAAAAAGTGACAAGGAGGCTGGACTCAAAAGACAAAATGAACAAAACTTTAGCCATGATTCTTCCGTAAGCGGAGATTTGTCAAACAGACTCTTGTTTCTTTTCAGATGTGTACTTTTAAGAGCAGAACTCATTTAGTGCCCAGTTCTTAACATACAGAAAACTATTCCGACTCATGTCATATCATGACCAAGATCACTGTCCATACTTTATACCTGATGTGAAAAAAATCCCCAAAGTTAACTGCGTGTATTCCTGTAGACTGCCCAGGGATGACCCCATAAAGCACACTGGAAGCTGTGTGAACAGCAGCTGGTGTGCAGAGTAGGCTGGGATTTACAAACTCTTCCTGCCTGGCTCAGGCTGAGCTAATGGCTTTCTTTTACTCATAGATGTTTAAATTATTAAGTCAGACTTAAGTGCATACTTACTTAAAATCAGAATTACCACCAAAACTGGGCTTAGTGGAACATCTCACATAATCATTTCTATAGCTGGTAGTTCCATTTCTATAGATGGTAGTTCTGTTTTCTTTATCAGAAAGCACAGTGTTTAAGTATTTTAAAAAGATATGCAGAAAACAAATTTCAGTCATGCTGCTTCTGAGACAGTCTCATATTTGAGATTCCACTAAAAGCCAGATACAGAATTATTTTGTTTCTTTTATGTGAATCTGTTACGAAATCTAGAGCCTGTCCCAGCACAGTATGTCGTGAGCCCCAGTTTGCCAAACTGCCACAAGATCAGACAAATCTTCTGAATGTTGCCCATTTGAAATTTGGACAGCTGTGAGGGGCCTCTCAGAGTTAGTAAGCCATACATCCCTTTCATCCCAGTAATAATTTTAAAGAGGTGACAAGGACTGTTTGAAGCTGCAGGAACTTCTATATCTTAGAAACTGATTGAATAAACAATGCCATAAGCTTTTCAAATGGATGCAGTTTAGATTTTCTGCAGTGCTGAACTGAGCCCCACGTACTCTGTATTTGGTCAGAAGTTAGATGTGCCCTGCAGACTCTCCCTTCTCTTTCATTTCACATGAGTTTCAGCAGAAGATTATCTAACTACAACTACAGATGTATGTTATTTGAGGAAATGTAGTTGTAACACGCAACAGTTACATTTATGCTGTGCAAATTGCCTGAATAACGTGCCTTATGTGATAAATGCATTTGAATAACATGGAAACCGCTCCTTCAGCCTCATCTTATATATCTAATTGAAGCTTTTCATGAACCTTCAGTCCTCCTTGGGAAATCAAAGGTGAGTTAAGAAACAAGGAATTACTTTGTTTCTAAGGAAATCATTTCTGAAATAGACAGTCTCATAACCAGAGGAAAGTCATTAAGCTGAAACTCCATGCTGAGCTGTAAAAGTGCATTATATATTCCTTGATATAAAAGTGGTTATTAAAGTATCACAGAATATTTGAGAAATTCAACATCAATAAAATTTATTTTTTTCCCCCAGTATTGAATGTTTTGAGACTTTTTCAAATGTATTTCTTAAAAGAGTTAATCTTAAAACAAAACAAAACAAAAAAAGCATAGCTGTTTTTCTCAAAGGCAATACATTTTCTAGTAAGGAAAAAGTCTCAAAGTCATAAAGATAATTATTTCTAGAACAGAGCTTTTAAATAATTGGTGGAGCTACCTGATAATTGTAAAATCATAGTGTTGGAAAATACTTCTAAGATCATCCAGTCCAACCGTCCACGTGCAGTCACTGTTGCCCACTAACCATGTCCCTAAGTACTGCATCCACTCTTTCCTTACACACCTCCAGGGACAGTGACTCCACCACTTCCTTGGGCAGCCTGTTCCAATGCCTAACCACTCTTTCAGAGAATAAATTCTTCCTAATATCCAACCTGAATCTCCCCTCACAAAACCTGAGGCCATTCCCTCTAGTCCTAGTTAAAAGAGACTAAAGGAAATAGAAAGAAATAGTAAAATCTTACTCTGATTTACATAGTATGCACATCATCTATATTCTCCTAATAAATGAATCAAATAATCCTAACACTGTAAATTATCCCACCTGGGAGTGTTAAAAATATCAACTGAAATTGTTCCCATGTCATCTGCTGGAAATAAGCCAATTTTTCTTTTTTTCACTACTACCTTTGAGATGTATCTACTTATTAATTGAAAAATGATAGTAATAAAGGTACAAATCTCAGATGTGAAATTTCTCTTAAAGCAAATAGACTAACAAAATTGCAGCATAATTGAGATACTTTCCCTAAACAAAAGACATATTGTTCAGGAATGCCTTTTTTTTTTGTGCAGAAAGGCTACATTTTATGTAAGAGAACTCCTTCTACCAGCTTGCAAATAGAGTCTCTCATTCCTGTGCATAGCCCCTTCCTCCAGATGCATTCAGAATTCAGATAGGACTGTCCTATTATATTTAAAGGACTCTTAAACTCTTATTCTTACACAATAAGAAAGAGGGAGAAGGTTCTTTTGAAAACCTCTTTCCCTCTCCTGAGGGCTCCATCCAGATTCTAGATGAGAAGTTTCTATATGATAGCTTAGAAATTGAATGCCATTCTAAACATAAAGCTTTGTTGTTTGTTACTGTTTTTGTTTTTTTTCTTTCAGATTTTAATAATTTTGTTCCAGTTTCTTAATCAAAAGTTAAACTTTTTATTTTATTTCCTATTAAAGAGGATTTACTCTATGTTATTCAGACATTCATCAGGTTGGGCTCACTGATGGAGGTACCAA
Source organism: Alectoris magna (assembly GCA_030625065.1). Lineage (NCBI taxonomy): Eukaryota > Metazoa > Chordata > Aves > Galliformes > Phasianidae > Alectoris > Alectoris magna. Next base: position 101,034,409 of record CM060560.1, read on the forward strand.
GTCCAGTCACAGCATTGGAAGCAAGTAACCTTCCCGTAGGCCAATGAGCCTGCTGCAAAAGCTGCATTCAGTGGAAGCATTATTTATAGAGAAAGAGGGAAACAGGGAGGGAGTGGGGCAAAAAAGTACAATTTGTAAGGTCTATGTAACCTGTCAGATCACCACAGCTTAGGACTCCCAACACAGTGTTCAAATCTTCACCATACATGCAACACCTGGTTTACTGCTTAACAGAGAACAAGGAGTCCTAGGCAAATTTAGCCCCATACTTTTTGAAATCCCCCAAGTCTAATTAAGATTATGAATATAGCCTTTTCATTTCACTGTTTTTTTTTTTTTCACTATAAATTTATGCCATTATTTTCTTTTCTTTTCTTTTTTTTTTTCCACAGGCATGAAATTTTATGATAATTTTGCCTGCTGATATGGCATTCAAGGCCTGAAAAGTCTAACAAGAACTAAAAAGAAACAAGAACAGTGAAAATATTAAGAAAAACATAACCATATTTCCAAGTACATATTCTGATACTCAATGAATTTTAAAAGCAATTCATTAGAAATCAAATAACAAAAAATGTCTTTTAATGCAGATGCAATTGACGATTTTTTCCATTTCTATTTAAACTAATAAAACTCTCCTCAAAGCTGAGCATAAATATGTAATTGATTGTGGAAACGTAGAATTACAGAATGGTTCTGATTGGAAGGGACCTTAAAGCCCACTGAGTTCCAGTCCCCTGCCATAGGCAGAGTTGCCCCTCACCAGCTCAGGCTGCCCAGGGCCCCATCCAACCTGGCCTTGAGCGCCTCCAGGGATGGGGCACCACGGCTTCTATGGGCAGCTGTGCCAGCGCCTCACTGCCCTCCGAGGAAAGAATTTCCGCTAAAAAGCTAACCTAATTCTCCCCTCCTTTAGTATGAAACCATTCCTCTTCATCCTATTACTATTAATTTGAATAAATGATTATATTGTAGCCCATCTGTGCAGAACCCAAAACCAATATTTTGTCTCCAATAAAAAGCAGCAAGTGAAGAATCAGCCCTAAACAAGCAAACCCAAAAGCAATAAGCAAGCTGCAGACCCATTTCCCTTCACCCCCTTGTATCAGGTGGGTCACAAAGCAAGCGTCCACTTCTTCATGAGTATTTGCTTTAGCTGAAATTAGCAGGGCACTTAATTTTTGGCTAATTCATGTCCTTTTCCCTGATTCCTTTTGTACTTTTCCCTGAAGACTGATGTTTAAACGTGACCATAGATTCTCTTACTGCCACAAATTTAAAATGTATCAGGAAAAAGTTAAAAAGAGAAAAATATATAGGAAAAATAAAAGAAGTTGGGAAGTGAGACAAAGGAAAAAAAGATCAACTGGGTATTTCAATGATTTATTCTGTCTTAAAGTATGGTAAAAAAAAATGAATATTCCTAATTATGTGCCTCTGAAACAATAACATGGATTTATAGAGGTGAAATGTTTGCAAATAATACCTGACTAAATCCTCACTCATCGCTGGCAGGTCTCCCTTTCCTCATAGCCTATCTCTAAGCAGAGAGACCTGGGAAACCTTGCCAGGGAAGGCTGATGCAGATGCTTCGAGCTCTTTCTGTAATCTCATCCTTACCTCTGTCCACTACCATTAAATCATCTTCCACACCCATTCAGCAGTAGTCGCACATCTTTCTTGATCAGCCTGTTACTACTAAGCTGGTGGCAAAAAATCTTTTTTTTTTTTTTTTGTCCTTTATGTCTCTTGGCAAGTCTTAGGCCGAGCTGAGGTTTTCTTAACACTATCCTTATATCCCCTGGCAGTATTTTTAAATTACCCTTTTGAAGCCCATCCCTGTTACCACTTCCATCTCTATGGTTATTATTGTATTTTTACATTGCGGTTCTGTCACAAGCTTTAAAATGTGGTTGTAGGAATCTAGGGTTTTGCCTTCTAAAAAGATCATGCTCATGCTATGTACACAAATTAAGCATTCTAGTAAACATCGTGACAGATAATATTTTTTTGTTGTTTGTTTAAACTGCGAGTGAAACTAGCATTTTTTAAATCAGAAAAGTATTGATCAGAAATACTTTATTAATACATGCATAGATTTTCACAAATTATAAATTATCCGAACCTCAAATCACAGTAAGATAGATTATTTTTCTCAGGCAGAAGTTGAAGTCTTTGTTATTGAATACAAAAATGCAAATGTATTAAATAGCTATGCAGGTAATCTCACAAGAAATTCACCAAGCAATTTCAAAAAAAATATCTGAAATCTTCAGAATAAGTTTTGCCTGTTCAATAAAATACAATTTTCACCATCAGGACAGCATGGCATAGTCATGTGTTATGGTAGAATTTGTGCTGGGATGCTCTCAGTAGAGGAAAATTATCAGGCTGCACTTTTCAATCTTCACCATTCAACAAAGGTGTAAAAGACAGAAAGAAAGTAAGAAAGAAAGTTTCAAATTTTGCCTGTATTTCACTTAATTCAGTTATGCATCATAGTTATTTAGTACTCCCCCCCAGAGCTGATATGAATTCAGAACACTAAAGGAAAAAAATATTTGGACTCAGTTAAAAAAGTTTGCTGATACACTGAGAACACCATGTCTGTTAACTCCCTATAATTCAAACAACATCTGTTTTTCAGTCTATGCTCACTTTTGTCTCATTAAAGAAAAAGTTTTGCCCAATTCGAACATAGTGAAAAAGAATTTAGGATCTGTTTGCTTATTTTAAGTCCCAGGTTACTCGATGTATGGGACAAATCACATGGTTAAAGTATTCTAGGTGGCAAAATCTAACTAATTGGAAGATTTTGCCTCCTTTTATTATGAATGCAAAGTAGAGCAGAGGGAGAAGCAAGTGAGAGAAAACAAAGTAATTAGAGAAAGTTTAAAGGCTGGGGTACAAGTCTTGTTTACCTTCTGCAGTAAACATGAAAACTATGGTGTTATCCAGGATGAGACTTTAAAAATGTTAAGGATGCAAACAATAAAAAAGCAAAAAACCTTTAACATGCTGGGATTAAATATTTTAATTTGTGTGTGTGCTTATATGTTGTGAAAAGCTCCTGGCTACTCTCAAATCTACAGAAAGTAGAAGTTGCTAAAATAGTTACTTCTGTTCTCTGTCAAACTTAACTCTTACAAGGTATTCACGGTGTTTGCATGAAGATGCTATAGATATGAGCTTTACGTGATTAAGAGAGACAAAGCAATGGAGAACATCAAAACTGGCTGTGTGTAGCTTAAAAATTAATTCTGTAAGGGTAGGTGTTACATCTCACGTCCCAGAGTTGCACAAAAGACACAGGTTTCATTTAGGCAGCAGATTCTTCCTTCACTAGGTGACTGAAAAAAATACTGTAACATCTGCTTATTAAAAAAAAGCAACAACAGCAAAACTTCATTTCCTTGAGCTATAGAAAAACTAAGCAGCAGAAGTAGTATCAGAGGAACAAATAAACATGCCTTTTTAATTATGAATTGCAAAAAGATTATAAGCATCATTGAAGGTGTGCCACTAACAGAAGGAAATACATTAGAAAATCCCCTGTGCCATTCTCATGTTAGGGTTTCTGGTACCTGTGCTCAGGCACAGCAGAATCAGGAATGGACTCAGTGGAGACACTTGGGTCTCAGTCACTGAAAACAGAGCCACTGACATGTGAGAATCCTGTGTATCACTGTGTTCAGCTCTTTCAGGGTTTATGCTAACGACTGCAGTGAACAGTGTCATAGATGTTGGGTGTGTTGCACAGTAACTCTGCGAGCCCTTTCATACTGGCAGATCAGGTTCTTTCATTGAGAAGCAGATGCCTCAAAAACAGGGTTTTTATCAGGAACTATAAACCTTTACTCTTTCCGCAGTGACCACATAGTCATGTTAAAAAATACCGTAGTTATGGAAAAGATAATAAAATGAAAGAAAAGAAACTATTAAAAATGTATTCAAACTCTAGCAAACTTATAATTAGGGCTTTCTCTGTGAAGCCTTGGGAGAAAAACTAATTATTTTCAGATTGTGTAGCTGATGCAGAAAATTTTGTAAGTAATTATATATTTATTAGTAGTTTATAAAAGCAAGAAACTGTAACTCCATCTGGTCTGGAAAAAAATCTGCCTTTACTAAGAGATCTTCTTTTCCAAAATTATGGGTTAATTTTATAACAAACTGTACATTAGAACATATTGATGTACTTACTTGCAGGAGGGAAATAGTATAATAAAATTATTTTAATATAATTTTGTTCCAAATCTTGAGTACAAAATATTTTATTGTTGTTCTTCATGAGAATGAATTATTGTATACATTAATTTTGATATAGTCTATCTTCATATGAAAATACATTTTAAATTGAAATAATTTAAAAAGTATTGTGCACAATTATTATAAATTATTACTATCAGCAAAACTTGTGATTTTTATCACAAGATGAGAACTGAACAAAATATCTGAAAACAGACTTCAGCTGTCAGTAAATTGCAATCAAAGGACGGTACAGATGTGTGGTCAAGCTGTAAGAAAAATCAAACAAACAAACAAAAACCCAAACACATGCAACAGAATGCGAGTGATTCATTTTCTACCTAATAGATCCCTTGTTTTGTAATTAGTTTCTTAAATGGAAGAGCTGACCGTTCCTTTCATCTACTTTTCTTATATTGAATAAGTTTGACCATTAGAAGCTTTTGTTAAATAACAGCCTTGAAATGAAACAGATGGCTTTAATACTCTCTATATATTTGCTTAACAGAAAAACCACAATGGGAGCTGAGTTCATCAGTATGAAAAATAAGTAGATGTTCTTAGGGAAATGCAAACCTAAGTGCCCAAGAATGTATTTTAAGAGGTTAAAGGACCATGTCCACACTAAAAGCTCTTAAAGAACGTGAAAGTGTATTATGAAGAATTGATTTTCTTTTGTTGTTTTATAAAACAGAAGGCCAGTCATCTTACTGACCTTAAAGTCACTAAGTCCTGGTCTTGGACCAAGGCTGTGCTAAAGATACAAGCAGCTTCAGAGGAATAAGAAGGCAGGGGAGAGTATTTCTGATGTCTAAAATCTGCTTTAAATGCAATTGCTATTGGCATTTCTTAATTTATTTTTTGAATAAAGGTTCTTGTTTCTGTTATTGTTATTATCATTATCACTGCTAGATGGTGCCATCCAGTCCTTGCCACGCTATGTTATTATTTCATCTTAAAAGAACAGTAATATTCATGGGAATATTCATGGGGCTGTGTACATAGGCACAGTAGTCACTAAACACCTGATTATAAATTCCTGATCCTACTAAAGTCGAGAGATTATTATATCAGATGAGAACTGTTGAAACTAGTGCACGCGATTGCTGAAATGAAGGAGAAAGAGGAGAGAAGAATCAGGAGGAGGCTGACCTCATCTTAGGACATTGGTGAATGACTGGCAGCCTCCCAGGGCAAAACTAGTCAAAAATTAGAGAAGTAAATTGCATGTATTTTGTATCTTTTTAAAAAACTATTATTATTTAAAATGCAACTAGTAAAAGAAAACTGCTATTTTTGTGTTTGTTTGTTTGTTTGTTTTTTCCTATTTTAATAAGCATTCATGTGCAGGGAAAAAAAAAGCAAATTTTTAATTTGCCTTCCTGTATTACTTGATCAAGTAAAAACCAAAATAATTTGAAACACGTTTAAAAATCATCAGCAGTTTACATTCTAACTAATCTCTGCAGATTTCTAGCAGATGGAACACTTAAAATAAGACCTCCAAAATTTGATGTCACGACCCAGTTTTACTATTGAAACACAAATGCACTACAACTTGAAGTCACCAATACTGAACAAACTGTTGCTGTGTTGGAACATATCTTTGCCTTCCTGAAACTGCCTTCCTCCATGCTTTCACAGGTTTTGAGAGCATTGTTTTTATAAGTGAAGTCAAGAAAAGTCATAGATCCTTTATGACTCTGAAAATCACACGTGGTGCCACTCTTGTTGAACACTAAAACTGGAGGAAGAAAAATCTCCTTTGAAATTTTGAAAAAAAATTATTTAACGAAACGTGTTTTAATTTACTTTTCTGTGAAAGAAAAGTACTTTTTGTTCTTTTTGTTTTTGTTTTTTTTTTTGTTCTGTTCTACCCAGATCAAAGACATTATGAAACTTAATGTTATAAGTATATAAATACATACTATTTTATGTTTTAAATATACCACACATATGTATACTCTCAGTGCTTATTTTACATCTATGCGTGACTTTTGTGTGTGAGCTTTTGCATGTGTTTTGAAATATTCAGCCAAACCTTCTCAGCTCAATTCAAAGTACAGCTGGGCAACCAAGCATTCCCTAACCAGCAACAAATTTTGAAATATGGTGTTATGAATTCATTATATGTTTAAAGCTTGAGAGTATCAACTTTATTAGTAAGTTAGAGCATGATCATTCAAGTTAAAGTATAATGTGTCTGGGTGAGAGCTAGCCATAAGAAGCTACTCTTGCTTGGAGTAATATACCAGCTATAGATATAAAATCCTGTTTTTCTGCCTTATGCTGATTTCTGTCACCAGGTGTTCCTACTGAAATTAAGCAGTCTCACCAGAAAGAATACTACCTAAGGTAGAAGGGCGCATCCTTTGTCTCAAAATACCTTTAAAAGAAGAACAAAATAAACTTTATATTTTTGTGCAAGAATTCATGGTTACGTATTATTTGCAATATCAAAACAATAACCTCAGCCACTGAAAAAATAGGAGTGAAAGGACTATATTGTAGAAAAGATGGAAAATTGTCATTAAATAGTAAAACAGACAATAAAAAAGATAGGATGCACTGTCCTAAGCATTTGAAAAGCATCTAAACTGATAAAAGAATAACCTTCTAAACAGTCTCCAAGGACACAGAGGCTGCAAAAGAGCTGTCTTTTTTTCAAAGAATGAGAAATCCCCAGATCTGACCCGATGCCACAAAGTACCTAATCAGTACATCTCTTTTAGAACCAGGGGAAAAAAAAACCTTTCTGTTTTTTATACAATAGCCATGGAAATATTAGTTAAAAATCCAATATATAGACTTGTGACAAAGAAAAGTAATGATTGGCTGCACTTGCTAATGATGATATCCACTGCTTAGACTGGGTAGTGCAATTATATGACTGCTTTGTTTTATAATGGTTTCTTCTTCATTTCTTTCTTCTCATTGACATTTTTCTCCATTCTCAATGAAGAGAAAATATTGCATATAATATGTTTGCACAAATGATATAATCTAAAAATATATAGATTATTAAGGTTTCTTATTACTCCTCCAGACAGTAGAGATTAACTACAAGGTTCATGGGTCACACACAATGCCTTTCAAATGCATTATGGCGTTAATCCTCTCCCCTAGTGTCCCAAGTAGGAGACTAAGACAGGCAATAATGATATGGCAAGGGACTGGCTTGTTACTCAGTTTATGCTTGAAAGTGCATGACTGAATTCATAGTGTCACAGACTAGGTTAGCAATAATTAGCAGTGTTTTCGGAGAGCTTGATACCAACATGAAGAAATGGTCATTGGATCATCACCCCTACAGAGACACAAAGGGCAAATGCTCCAGCTATGCTTTCAGCGGCATAACATATGTGCTGCAGACAGAACAGATATTTTTTAGGGAAAAAAAGGTAACAAACTACCAGGCAAGGATATATTAAATATGATACAATAAGAAAATTGAACTGTGTTTTTTTTTTTTTTCTTCTTTATATCTAATTGAGCTAATTTAAAGCCTAAGCTGTAAAAAACACTAAATATGTTCTTATATTTAAAAAAAAAAAAAAAAAAAGCCACTCAAAACTGGATTGTGTCAGATATATAGTCTAAAAAAACATGCTAAATTAGATATACATGAATGACAAGCAGTAAATCTAAATGAGGCTTTTAGGTCTATAGGAAGGTCCATGGAAATGAGATCCAGTTCAAGGCCTTGCAAACTACTTCAACACAGCAGGAAATTAAATTTTTCTTTCTTATTGGATTTTTGTATAAATTGCTTCAGAACATTCAGACTTACAAGAAACATGACATGAGAATTAGATCCAACAATGAAAACTGAGATTTGTGTGGCTTAACTGCACAGCATGGACCTGCTTGCCTGCTACATTCTGAAGTCTGCTTTCAACATTCAGGATAAGCAAAGGTTCATGCATGTACCGGGGGGGAGATTCTCAGCCGATGCAAAGCAGAGTAGCTCTGCTGGCTTCTCTGTCATTGTGATGATTTTCATAATGAAAGAGTTACGGCTCTATTCCTCTTACAACCTCCTTTTTTTTTTTTTTTCTTTTTTCTTTTTTCTACTAAATATGCTAGAAATCTTTTTAAAAAGAAACAGCATAGACAAATCACAATAAATCAAAATATGAGAACAAAAAACTGATATTCTGTTGAGAATTTTCACAGATTTCTGTATCAGTAACATAGTCCAATATGGATGTTTCCCTTTTTAATGGTCTTACAGGAATGTTAAGCAAAATAGTTTATCCAAAGGAATTCCAAGGAAACATCATTACATTCAGCAAATGCCAGACAATTTTCACAGTGTTTCAGACAATGTACATGTATCAGACAGGTATGCTATCTGCTTATACTATAAGAAGTAAAGGCATCTCCTCGCACTAAATTTTCAAACAAGGAACTCAAAGGGCACACTTTGTCTACCAATTAGTTAGAAAGTTATATATACATTGAAAAGAGTGTATTCTGCTTAACCATCTCAACTTTATTGTCACGTGGTCTCCCTTTGTCTCCTCTCTACTTCTGGACTTTGTATTCACAAAGCAGGACACTCAACTTTTAGATGCTAATCTAGTCAAATATAGCATCAAAAACGAATGAACAAACAAACAAAAAATAAAGTCATAACTCACGAGGGAAAAAAACAATACAGCAAGATCTGCCTGGCAAATATAGCCAAAAAGAGTGGCAACTTGGGACTGATGTGGCAATATGGGATTACAGGAGAAAAAAAAAGGCCCCATTTCACCCTGCAAATGGTGTGAGGCTTCTGAATCTTTCCAGTCATCCAAAACCATGGCTGTGCTTTCTGGTGGAAGCACTAGAGTTCCAGGTGTGCCGGTGTAAAGGGAAAAAATGGCTGACATGGCATTCCCAAGTTAATCCCAAACAGAAAAAGTCTTATCATTTTTGATACAAAGCCTGTGTTTTCCAGTGTCTTTCTCGGCAGAATAAAATGCTACCTGAACACTTCTTGCAGAGGGATACTGTGCTTGGCTTCAGTTTTCAACTCCTGAACCTTTTAACCAAGCAGTAATCTGTTCAAAACATAAACTTCAGGAGAGAAAAAAAAAAAAAAAAATGGACAAACAGTTGTCAAAATACAAAAGAAAAATCAGTGTCTTACAGAAAATTGTGTAGATTCACAAAACCTGCAACTAAGGTGAGAAACTCCTTGCCCTGGATATCATAAAATGCCAAAGTTTATGTAAGTTCAAGGAGTAGCAGGACAACTACAGGAAATAAAACACATAGGTATTATGCGTTATAATTAGAAATTTCATAAGCTGCAAGTCACTACCAGGGGAAATAAGGGATGGAAAAATCACAGACATTTGCTCTGCTTTAGGTACCCACTTCTGGCTACTGTTTCAGACAGGCTGCTGGATTAGGTAAACTCATATGATACCTTATGGACCCATTCTTGACCAGTTAAAATTTTTCACAAAGTCTTTTCAGAAAAAGAATAAAAAATGAAAACTGCCATGTTATATTTCAGATTTTTCTCTTTCCCACTTTTCAGTACCAAAGTAAAACATTTCAGCCCTCCTCCCCTTCTTTCCCCTTATTAAATCTCAGGAGACGCTGTGCTTCAACTGCTTACAATGTATATTGTGGATACTGAAGGTCACTCTAACCTTATGAAAATATGTTTAATGAACTTTAGCCTAGGATTATGGCATGTTTTCTGCTGGACTTTTGTTTCTTTCTATTTTTCTTTAAACTGAGGTATGCTTTTTAAAAAGTTTTGAACACAATGCAAGGAATGGATATTAGAAAGTATCTGTAACAGACTGATCAACTGTTGAAGAACCACAACAGACACAAAGCCAAAAAAAAATACCAACAACCACTAAAACTCACAGAAGTCTATTTAGATCTTTCAGGAATACTTTATATGCCAACTATGAATATCCTGATGAAAGGACAGAGTTCCTTTCTTTCAGAGTTCCTGCTCTTGACTCAGTGTGATTTTCTGCAGAACTCACATTTTAAAATGATGGTAGTAAAATTTATTTTCTGTAAAGCTAATGTTTCCTCAGTAACATGTTCTTTCTCATCTTCCTTTTTGTGATGTTGGTCAGCTACACACTCTTTCTTAATTACATTTCTAAAAATCAGGAAAATGTTGACAGCAATGACTTTAATCCGTTTTACAACTTTTCTTGTCAGTTTAAGCCAAGAAAACTGTCACAGATATCCCAATAAAGAAAACCTAAAATGGGTCCATAAACAAATATAGCTTTAATTTATTACAGTTGAAATTAAATGTTTAGATTTTATAATGGAATAGATAATGCTGGTGAATTAACTGTATGCAAATACATGTCATATGCAATCATATGGAGAAAGAGCAGCGGTGAATCAAAGCCTTCAATGAAATATAGCTGAAGGTTTTTTATAAAATGTTTAGCTGAGCACAGATTTTAGCTTCATTTACTCTATTTCATGAAAAAAAAAAAAAAAAAAGCAACATACTTTGAATTTATCTGTGAGATTATAAACATATAGACACTCAGATTTCTTTTCTTATGCTTGCTTTGAGATTTTCTTGCTGAAGGGAAGTTAGCATCTGAGTAAGATTATTTTGTTTGTTCTTTAATGTACTTCATACAGTAACACTGCACACTTCAAGATATCAGATGCTCTCCCAGCGTTCTCCATGCAGCACATATCCATGAGAATTAGAAACTCCAATAATACTCAATATCACAGCTCCATTTATGGACTGCTCTTGGTTATCAAAGCCCACAGATTGTCAGTAGGAATGTATTTGTCATGGCTCTAAAAAATTATGTTCATTAATTCCCAACACTGCTGGAGGATTACATTCTATTTGCTGATTTGTATGGCTATATAACAGAAGATTGTAGAGATAATGTGGATCTTGACCTGATTATATCTCCAGCTATTACAGTTCAGATATGAATTTTAAAAAAGAACAAACAAACAAATAGCACTGAAACTTTACCGGCACAGAGATGTATAAAATGAAGCTTTATTTTTTACGCAAATATCTCAATAGATATTTAGTAAGACTTTTAAGCCAATAAACAATTGTCAAAATGTTGAGGAATTTAATCATCTAGTCTCTATAAACAATCCAAATGACCTTCATATTCCACCCATAAGAGAAAATTACTGGAAAGCATTTATAGCTATATAAGAGAGTGTACAGATTATAGACCATTTAAGTAACATAAATCTAAAATATCACATGAAGAGGTCAGTAGCTCTGGTACTGATTCAGTAACTCTGTGTAGTGAAATAGAAGTATTTCAAACACATTTGGTTAAATTTCGGTTGTATTTTCATATCAAACCAGGAATAGGTTAAGCCAAACTATTTAGATTTCATATAAGGAGAATGATGCTAAGAGATACTTTTACTTATTATTGGCACTCTATTATGGCTAGTTTTCTATGCATTATGAAAGAGGAGTAAAATCAAAATTAGTCCACGATGGCTGCCTACTGCTGCCACTTGCACCTATCATCTTTTCTTCACCTATTATTTCAGCAGAAGTGATTATTATATTATTATTGTACATATTATTATATATATTATATATATATATTATTATATTCAGCGTGACCACGAAGTGAAGCAAAGCACATGCAAATTAGAAACAACTTGAAGGAATAAATAAGTAATTAGAACACCTCCAAAAATAAGTGAAGCTTTATTAGCCTATGGCATGTGGATGAGATTTTCAGTGATTTTTAAAACTAATTGCTGTGATAATTCCTTGTTTCCTGGGAAATATTTCATTTTTTTTAGTCATTTTAATGATCGTCCTCTTTGACTAGTACAAAATTACCTAATGCCTGATTTCTGTGAAGATATACCAGTGTGCAAGTGGTGAAAATGAGAACAATTCCATTCATTTTATCAGCTAACAACCACGCAAAAGTCTATGTGTAAGCATAAAAGTAGAAAAGTTCAGAAGTTAACTCTACAAATGTGAATTTTTTAAAACGTCATGGCACAAATTATGATAAAACACCTGCCACTGATGACATAATATAGGGTCTTTTTTTCTGCCTGTTCAGCACTTGTATCTCCAGCTGCTTAAGTCTTCTTTGTCAAGAAGACACCAAAGGCATTGGTCTGTTGGGCTATTCCCTGCATATGATGGCAACTTGGCATAGGTATAGATGGTCATTGTGGTCCTTTTCAACCCCAGCCATTCTGTGATTCTATGATTCTGTGATCATGAACTTTGTTAAGAAGATAATGTACCTTTGTCTTCCCATAAGCTCTTGCTAATACTGTGGGTTGCCAGGAAGGAAAGTGAAGATTTTGCAAAGCCATCTTACTTTGAGAAAATGGTTTCATTTTTATTTTTTTCTTTAGATTAGAAATTCCTTTTCTTTGTGAATAAGAGGGATATTAAATAAACGTATCTCACGTAATGTTCCAAAGCAAAACAATGATTAGTGTATGTTTTTAATGCATTCTGAATTATTTAAAATTATCTAAGAAAGTTACAACATGGTAACAGTACCACAATCATTAACATCTAAAACTTCAATTAGCATACTGTTATCTTCAAACAGCTGATTTTGTGTGTGTTTGTGTGTGTGTCCTGAATAAATATTTCTCATTCATGTGTAAATTAACTTCTCTGATTAAGTAAAACAAAACAAAACAACAACAACAACAAAAAAAACCACTGTATATTTGGCAAGATATTATAATTACCAGTAATGTAAGTCACAGTCATATTAATACTGTATTTACATAGATTTTAAGTTCTAGAACAAAGTCATTCATTTTGAATTTTTAGTTTGTATTTAATTAAATTTATAACTCCACTGTTTCACAGTGAATAAATCAGGGTCGTTCAATACTGAAGTTCATTTATGCTGAAGAATTAAGGAGGAAACTGCAGAGCAGAAAGATAGTCTTGAAACTTCAACAGGGAGATAAGCTGAAACAACTGCCATTTGTGATGGTGGAGAGAATGGGAGAAGGATCTTCTACTGAGAAACTCCAGGCATAACCCTCTCCTCAGATTTTTCACTAGGATTTTGTGATATAACATTTGACTGAATTTCAAATCAGAAATTGATTTATTTCTTGCTGAGGTAATAAAATAGCATGGTGGCACTCAGCTGAGGTGTCACAGCTTCTAGAAATGGACTTACTGTAGCACTATTCTGGCCTTCAGTCAAGTTATACCACAAAATTACTCAAAATTCTGCAAAACACATGAAACTGAGTCTTCCTCTCACTGACTCAGGCAGAAGTGAGAAAGTTATCAGAATTCTTTTCCTGACCAGAGATGGAACAAAGGCAGAAGAAAAGGAGTCAATGGACCTAAAATATTTTAGGACAATCAAAATATTTAACCTAATTGTATGATTAGTATATGTATATGTATATATATAAAATAACATGCTCATTTCTAAAAAGAAATGATTGGCCAAAACATTGCTGCCAGATCTGTTGGAAGCACCCAGGAAATGAGTGTCTGTTTATCATATGTAATATTAAATATATCTTTTTTTCCCCTGTATTTTGGTGGGGTTTTTTTTTTGTTGTTTTTTTTTGTTTTGTTTTGTTTTTTTTTGCAACTAAAGGCTGCTCTAAGGTAGTTATCACTAGACTGGAGAAACTGCAGTTCATATGCACCTCTTATCCCATGTAACTGAATTAGTACAGAATTTTAATTTTACCGTAATATTACACAGAGACTTATAACACCAGACAGGCAGTTCAGCCCCCAGAAAACCTGTTATGTTGAATGACAACCTTTTCGTCTTTCAGTGGACCTCTGGAAAAGGTGGTTACCTTGAAGAAGTATGCTACAGAGGACAGGACTTGGCTGCTCAGAGAAGAAAATGTGCTTAATAGGTGTGGCAATGCAACAGAACCAAGATGCTCCAAGATTGGGCTACCATGGCCCTGCTTTTTCTTCTGTTTTTTTGTTCCTAACAGAGATTATATCTGAGCTTTAGAGACAGGGATATTTCTGAGAAGATGAGCTCTGCTGCCTTTTGCAAGTGAGAGAACTGTATGGATTCTGGCAACCAGTTTAGGTTTCTGTCACCAAACATTTCAGCAGACAACTTTGAGCTGACCTGCGAGAGAGTTACACTTGCCATGGGCTGAAGGTTCTGAGATAAGAAGGGATTTAGAGTGGATGGCTAAAAAGCAAATTACTCAGAAGATGCATGTTTTGACTGGAATCAGCCTGTAGTAATGCCTTGGAGTAGAACAGAGAGGCACTGAGAAGGTCTGTGAAGCTGTAAAGATGAAAAGGGGGGCAGGGGATTGTGAGGTTAAATAATTCTACAGGGCTGTTAAGAGGGTTTGAACCTTTTGGTAGTGTCTATAAACCGTAGGGGGCTGCTATCAGGAAGGATTGGACCAGCAGCCAGGAGCTACTGGCCCACCTGGGCAGCCTCATCCAGAACACTGCCAAGACAACCAGGGCACACATTGTTCCTATGGCCCTGTTTACTGACAGAAGTACAGTTGCTACCATATAAGTTGGCCCTCATTGCTAGTCCTCCGAAGTTTGGATTCCTAAACTTCTCCATAGTGAGTAGGAAGTAGACATATCGTTTTAGCAGCTTGCTTCCAAACAAGTCTAGACTTACTGTCATAAATCCAATGTTTTTTACAGTTATCCTTCTCTTACTTTTCAGGGGCTGGAAGTAGGTGTCACAATGGTTTGTCAAAGTCATTTCATTTTGAGTTTACTCTAAGGTGCTAGAGAGTGAAGTAATGAGGAATGTATGTTGATATTATAAAAAGGTGAGTTGTGAAGATTAAAGGCAGCCATTAGAAATGTGTACTGGCCAGCATGTGTGTCGTATTTCAAAGGCATATTTCAAAGCCACGATAAATGAAATAAGATTTCCTAAATTTTAGTGCCAGTGATGATAGGTTTAGGATTTCCATATATGTGCACATGTAGACAGAGTTTTCCTTGCCAATAACAGACTGGGGAAAGAATCTTGATTTTTTTTTTTTTTTTTTTTTTTTTGCACTTGCCTGTCAATATGGATTACAGCTTGCTTCTAAGGGTAGAGTAGTCGAGCAATCTAGCAATGACATGTTGGCCACAGAAGAAAAAATTTACACATTCATATATGCATATGTAATCACACAGACAATAATGTTTTATCTACTTGGTAGGGTTCTCTCATTTACTTCATTTCATTTACACTTCAAAACTGGAAAATGTGTTTAAAAACATCCTGCATTTTTGCTATTTTTTTCTGTCATATTTAGCATAATGGAGAATTGTCCCACAGCAGATGTTTGTAGAAACACTGCTCAGAGAACAATACTGCAAACGTCTAAGGCAACCCAACTGTATTTCATACTACTCAAAATCAATTACATAGTTTATATATACACGGATTACGCACTGGAAACACGTTAACTGTTGAACTGTTAAATCTTCATCAGTGGGTATTTTCCCCCACTTTCTCTGAATAGGTGAACACATGCATTCATGTGTTGCTACAAGACATCAACACTGCTGAAGTGCTTCTGGAAGCATAGCCTGCACTGAGTTAAACCTGCAGCAGAATTCCCTCTTTGGAATTCATAGAATTTCAGCCCCTACTCTTCAGTCTACTACAGTGCTGTTCAGAAGTAGCATTTTGAATTATTACTGCCTATTTCTAAATTTGAATCCAAGTCCCTATGAGTCAGATTGAGTATTTCCACTTTATTGACTGGGATTTAGTTCAAAAGCATAACATTTCCTGTTCAACACCAAATTTCAGGTTCTCATAACATTTATTTCCTATACCAAGGGCTAGCATAATTTCATAGGAAATACAACAGTTTCTTCTATTAATGCTGCTCCAGCAAGAATTGCCTTTGACATATTATCTTATGGTACATATTATAAATGGTAGAACTGGTAAACAAAGCTACAACAAAGCCGTTCGATAGCATAAATCTGCATTAATCTGTAGAAGCTTTACTATGGGACTTTCAACTAATTCAATTTGTGAATACAATATTGAATATTAAAATGAAGTAAAGCATTGTTCTAGTGTATGCTATATCTTTTTTTTCTGTTCAAAAAGCTCCCAAATATTCAAGCGAAACCAAATCAAACTGTCACTCTGTAACATATAGCTGAATCTTATCCATAATGAAATGAACTGTGGCAAATATATTAAATAAAAGGCATTCATTTCTCTATTGTCAGCACTGAAATTAACTTGGGGGAAGTGAGAAATAGTATTTATATGCAGCTGTAGTAGTGATTTTGCTTTCCATTTGCATATTAAGACTTGCATTCCAGCAAAGCAAATGACTTTGATAAATTGCCTTACATGTAATTATTGAATATTCTTATGAGTCTTCAAAGAATTCAGATAACTTTTAATATGAATCTGAAATTTCACAGAGATAATCTTTATAACCCTTTAAATTTTTAAAGTATTTTCATTTTCTTAGTGAGAATTCATGATGAACTCTGTCATACATTTCAAATTAAAAAGTTTCTGAAATTAAAACATGGTTATCTGTTCAAAAAAATTCTTGCTTCTTTTTTTTTTTTTCTTTGCTATTGACTGATACCTCTTGAAAATGTCAATATCGGATTTATTGCTTTGTAGGTAACCTGGAAGCTTATGTTCAGTGTATACTGTCCTTCAGATTAGCCATGCACAGCCTCATTTCATGACAGTATTTCTGGTATCACCATGCAAGCTTTATTCCAGGCTCTATTGGCTGTTTTTGAAGATTAAAACAGATAAATTGGTCTATCTTCTTGGCATTTTCTTCTAGGTGAGAAAAAAATTGCGCCAATTGGATGAACCCAAATGTATATTTAACTCCATAACCTGTCTCCACTTACAAGTGGACTCACTTGTCCAAGCTGCATCTCCTACCTTGAGAATCCTCAGCTCTGGGCCACCATTTGTTGCACTTTCCTTGATGGTCCCAAGCTGTCAACCTGAAATTGACAGTTAAAGATTTCCCTCTATTCACATTTGCTGTCCCACTCTTTTAAAAACCAAGATGTCATATATCTGTCTTCACATGACTTCTATGAATTTTTTATCATGTTTTCTGTCCTTCTTTCTTTACCAACAAAAAAATCCTAGTCAAAATAGCCATTCTTCTTAGAGAAGCTGTTCCCCATCTTTGAAAATCCCTTTTCTCATTTCTGTCATAGCAGTTCTGAATGGTGAGAGTAGAACTTCAGAACTTCAAAATGAGGACACCATGGCTTTATATAGCACCCTATTCAGATCTGCATTTCTTACCTATTCCTCCAAATCTTAGCAATTACTAGTATTTATTCTCTTTCCTTGAACCCTACTGAGAGTCAGAACAGATTCACTAGCTTCCCCAAGTGTTACTAAAATCACCACACATGTGCTTCGTAATTAACTTTCCCTATCCTAACCCCCTTTAGAGAGTCAATGGTGACAGAATAGACTGCAGCTTGCTCTGGTATGCAAAAACAGGCAATTATTCTTCTGTTGCTGCATTAATTGCCTTCAGAGGCAAAAAAGAAAAGTCTGTGAACATACCTAAGTCTTGTGAATGATATGCTTACAAAAACTGCATCTGCTGTTTCTCAACTATGAAAATCCTTCAAATCCTCTCATGAAGTTCAGCTAAAATTCCTCCTTAGAAAGCAGAAATTCCTCTTTCACCTGTCCTCTCTACATGATGGAAATGCATGAGAGTTGTGACAATTGTGCAACGGGGGAGGGGGGAGAAAAATAACCAATTGTCGAGATGTCTGTATTGTTAACAAAATAGATTACATACTGCAGCTAGGCCATGGATGTCCAAAATTTTGGCTTTCCTGGGCTGCATTAAGTGAAGAAGAAGAATTGCCTTGAGCTGCATATAAAATATATTACATAGTTAATGTATTCAAGCAACAAAAGTCTTTTTTTAAATATATTTTTTATTAAAATATTTTTTAAAATAGCAACAGACATTAAACTAGTGGGATATTTGACCTTGTTTTTGTGACACTAAGTGCATCAGTCTGGTTCAGTGACAGTGGTTGCAATTCTTAGTGAATTTTAAAGGTGTTTATCAGAGATTTCTGATGAAATTTTACTCTTTCTGCACTTTATCTTTGAAAATAGTTCACAAATATATGTATTGTGATAACAAGCTGTGATTGTAAAGTGAGAGACATCTTTCTCTGCTAAGATGGGGCTTGTAAAATTCCAGCTGAGAGACATGATCAATTTGTTGAGTTGAATATCTGACTGCAATTCTATAAATTCCATTTGAAAGTCTGCAGGTCGTGTAATTGTGTCAACTGAAAATGGAGTCACAAAAAAACAAGTTATTTTTTCAGGAATCTTGAAAACTATTCTCAAACTCCTTTATCAAAACGGAAAGCAAGGCTGCATGTTTTTTACTGTTCACAGGACTATGTTTAGCCATTGCATCAAAATGCATAACATCATTTAACCGTAACTTGAATTAGCACTGCGCTGTGCACTCCCCTTGTTATGGTTTCAGCCCAGAGAATGCTGATCACACACCAGTGTTTGATTGCTGCTGAGTGATGAGTGGGCATCTAGGGTCAGGCGGGGCTGCTTGGTGGGGAATTGTCACTGCAATGATGGTGTGGGGCAGAGGGCAGCTGCAATATGAGCTGAGCTGGTTCACCTGCAAGCTGTGGCTTGGACATGTCTGAGCAAGGCCACAGGTAAAGATCCTACCTTGCTTACCTCTGAGAGAATCAGATGTCTTATTGGATGGCTTTTCTCCAATATCGTTGCTGATCAGGCATTTATAAGTAGGTTTTTGACTTTCTTTTCATTTGAAAATCAGCAAGAAGGGATGTATATTTTTTTTTGTAATGAAAGCTGGGGTTCCATGGTTTCTCGTACCCCCACTTATTTTCTGGGCTATGATATAGTTGGAGCAAGTTCCCAAAATTAACTGTGTATTCTTCAAGAAAATGATGATTTTGATGATAGAACATAGTACTGGAAATTACAATTGCATTCAATAAATAATCAAATATATAATAATCAAGCAAAAGCAGCTTTTGATGAATTCCTTCCCCCCCCCCCCCGCCCCCCCCCCCTTTTTTTTTTGTCTGCTGTGTTTTTGTTCCTCCCTACTGTATTTTCTGTGAAATCATGCCTGAAAGCTGTAAGTGTAATACACTTACCAGTCATGCAATTTTAAATAGAGTTTTACTATCTAACAGCTTTGAGAGCTTCAAGTATGTCCATGAGATAAGCAGTGAGAGAGACCTACCTCCCCTTTCTCTTTCTATGATGGTTATTTCTTGCTAAGGTATGTGTGTTCAAAAAGAAAAATCATCTGGTGTTACTTTTGAAATTTGTTTCTGGTATTAGTAAATCATGTATCCACTGGTAATTTACCATTGCATTCCATGGCATGTGAACAGAATTATTATTTTTTTTAAATGATTTTTAAACTTTTTTCTTTTCCTTTTTCACTGAAATCTTGAAGTAACCAAACCAATCTCAGCAGTCACAGAGCATTCTACCTGTCACAGAGGGTGAATTTCGTTGCTTTAATTAAAGCTGGAAATCAAACACAGATCTGACCATACAAGGGAAATAACACCAATATCTTTAAAGCTGACTAAGTGTGAAGGTCACAACTTATGTATTAATATATTCTTCCATGTGTCCTTCTGTTGTAAACAAAGAATATTAAATGCCGTTATTCATCTTCTTCTAATGAACATATATTACTCTGGAGCCTAATGAACAGATAAAACATCTTTGTTCATCAAATATTTATTAAAGTAATATTTTCTATGCTTACCAATTAGAAGGGTATTTTATTACAAATTTAGAGTCAATCCTTGGAGACTAGGTGCCTGAGAATGCCAAGAAACAAAGCATGGTCTTCAGCTCATTATCTTCACATGGCTATTTCCAATATACAAATATGAGTACATAATAATAAAACCAATATTAGGCCAAGGAAATAACCAATGGGTTTACTTCTTTTTTTTACAATGACTGGTTTCACAATAACCATTTACCTCAGGATTCTGTGAATGTGTGCAGAAGTAGCCTGTGTCCATACTATTTGCAAAGGATTTGCTCATGCTGTCGTACCATTACAGCCATCATCCAAATAGATGTAATATGATGCAACTGTGTGGCTCGGTAAATATATACAAATTTATCTTCACATATAAGTAATACACAATGTCATGAAAGCATGCGATATGAACTCTATGTGGTATACATGAAAAACATTCATATGCATACTCAGCTTGTATGCAGATAAATGTCACAAGGGGTACAAGGTTCCACATCTCTACCGAAAGCTGAAATACTGGTGGTAGGCACTGTCAGGTTGTACACGCGTGTTAATACCAAGGAAATGCAATGAATATTCTGTATGGATGGTCTTAGCTTTGCAGTCTTGTCAGCTTCATGTTTTGTTGTTGTTTTTTTTTTTCATTGTTTTGTTTTGAAATGCCAGTAACTTGCATAGGTTTCAACAACTAAAATGTTTGTGGTTTTTTTTTTTTCTTCTGGTATTTTTGTTAGTTTTTGTGAAAGTAACTGTCATATAACTCACAATTAGTTTTCCCCTATTGATTCTTTAAAACTTTTAGACTACAATTAATTTAGAGCATAAAATATTGTACATGTAGAATAAATACTTTTCCTGAGGAGGAAAGAGATAAAAATGAATAAGAAACAAGCTATTATAGACAGATTACCTTCAGCAAAGGTCTGAGCAATGTATTTTGATAAAAAACAGTTTTATCATCTTTTATCTTTTATTTTTATTTTTTTTTAATGGCAACAGATGCTGGAAACTACATTTCCATTTAAAAAAAAAAAAAAAAAGCACTTATCTGAAATGCTCAAAAACTCAACTTTAAAAATCTGTTAAAATAGACTTTTTTTTTTTTTTTTTTGGTCTTTCTTGCATTAAGCTGGTAAGGGGAATCAAGGATTTGCTGCGCTATTTACATAAGGGAAAAAGTAACTTTTTTCTCCAATGCAGGACATTGGTGCCCTCTGCTGTCTGTTTGCTAAGTATCATCGGCTTTTTTTTTTTCTTTTTTTTCTTTTTTTCTTTTTTTTTTTTCCCAACACCAGCAAAATTGCTTTGAAATTGCTATTAAGGTGTCACAATTATGCTTGGAAATTGCAGTCCAAATGTAAAAATAAGTGGTTTGCTTTTTTATTCTTCCAGCTTTTACTGACTCCATCAAGGGATAAATGTTCCAGACAATGACCTTTGTAATTTATATGCCCTCTCTAAACAGTTTCCAGTTGTGGCATGCAAAGCTAATACGTAGGAAATATCTAAACACACAATCCATAATTTTTCTGACTGTTCTAAGATTTTTTTGTACTCTTAATCATGTAGTTGATGGTACATGGATTTGAAGCCATTGTTAAGGATAGGTAACGTTTAAAACATTCTCATGCCAAAGTCCTGATAATTCAGTGAAAGTATTTCCAATGACATTAACACATTTGAGATGCTTCAAGAGCCATTGCTGTCATATGCTGCAACCTCCAAGGGATTTGTTTGCTTGTCAGCTTACATAGCTCAGGGTAAAATACCCTTCAAATTTCAGGGCAGCCCTGCTGTTGTCTGATAGCTTGGGAGGACTGGCTTAAAGTAAAAGCTAAGATGTAGCTGGCTATGAGTGAAAGGTTTCATACAGGAGAATTGAATATGAGAAGATATGTAAGTAAACCACCACATCTGCTTCAAAATACAGAGACAGTGTAGGCCACAGCTGCTCTTTCCCTAACAGCTTCTTTCAGAAAACAAGAGATTATTTTAGAGTTTATATATGATTTTATACATGGTGCTCAGACACAATGACGATGATGAATGTGGCAATGGCTGAACATGCAGCTCCTGCCCCCAGTAGCTGTTGCAGTTGTTATCCAAGCAGTGTGTTGGATTTCCTTGTCCTGGTACCGAGTTTTTGAAGACTTGAAAGTGCAGCTAATCCTATTCTTGATGGAAATAATGTGAAAGTTTGGGAATCAACAAGATGGTCTGAGACCAGGATTGTAGGTTTGAATTCTAGCCCAGGTGCAAAATGCATGGAGGTTTTTCAAGAATGGTGGAGATAAGGAGGGGAGATTATTCCCTTCTAAAATGCAATATTGTATTGTTAAAATAAGAGGTTTTATTAGTTACTGTTCAGATGGTGGGGTTGTCCTATCCTTTGTTTTATATTTTTATACACTTATTAGTATAACCATTAAGTTTATTCAAGTCCTTCCCTCTCTCACCTCACCTCTGCAGGATTCCCAGCTTTATACAGACAAATGCAGTATATCTTGATTTATGAATACACTAAGATCTTGAAAACAAAACGCTTGATATGAGAGGGAAGCTAGGAAAAACTCATTTAAATTCCCTGACATAACAAAACAGCTGTGAATCTACCTCCTGGAGGTACTCTGTGGCACACTCAATACACTGCCAAACAGATGCCCCTGATAGGGTCACGGAGAGGCAAAAGTTGTTATTGCATACCACATTGCTACCTTTGGTGCCTTGGGAAATTGCAATTGAACATTCTCAAAATAGCTAAAGCTGTTTAGGTATTCAGTTGAGTAATGTGATTTTAAATATTCCAACCAAGAATATTAAATCACCCCATCTTTTCATAGACGTGGTATCATGCCCTCTTAGGTATTTCAGATGGGTCAGTGCCAGTAACATCCAGAACTTAATGTTTCCTTATGATGGAGAGGTGTTGGGAAGAGTCCTCGCTGGTAGGTTTCCTGGTGTCAATTTAGGAAGACCTCTGTGATTTTCTAGTCTCCCCAGTGGAAGAAGTTTCAGATAAAGCTTTTCAGAGAATAGTGAACACAATTGTTCTCTGGTGGAAACTAAGAAAAATAAGGTTTTACTCATAGCATGAGAGAGTAAATCTTTTTTATTGCTAGGTCAATATGAAAGGTAAGTTTCCTTTTAAAGGAAGTTTCAAGGGCAACACAGTTCAACGCAATGGACTTTGTCTGCAAACTCAGTAGAATCTTTTCATATTTAGTGAATCTGTGTGCAATGTGGCCATCTGAGCCTACAAGAAATATTTATTTCTCCTTTGTTCATGGACAGTTATTCTCTGTCTCACACACACACACACATATATACGCACACTACCCAATATATTGTTTGATATTGTGAAAGAAAAGTCAGGCCTTTCACTCAATAAAACACTGCCCACCTTTACCCGAATCATTTTTATAATTGTTTTTTTTTTTTCACAAAACAATCCTTTCTTTAAATATACTTTCCAAGTCTGTATATATAGTTCTCATTTATTATTCTGTTAACTCCTATTGAATGTTAGGTCATGTGAGCTGAAACATTTTGCTTTTTCAGAGTGAAATATGTTGCTTTGCACTATTCTTCCTCTCCAGAGCAAGTTTTGTTGGACTCGGGGGTTTGTTTGGAGGAATTATCGATTCCTTTATTGGCATGGGATAAAATCTGTAGCTAAGCTTTCTGTAACTCTCTCATGTTTCTCTTACTGCTCAAACTGCTAGAACACAGGCAATCCATGATGCAAGCAAAAGAGGAATGTGAAGAATCAGAAATTTCATTAGGTGTCTTTATAGCTCAGGGTTATAGCACACAGTTTATCATTTCTTTCAGAGCACAAAAGTCAAGACATAGTATTTTAGCATTTCTGTATATATACATTAAGTGCTCCAAAAATGCTGTAAAGTTTCTTTTTTTTTTTTTTTTTTTTTTTTTTTTTGGGGGGGGAGGTTGTTTTTTTACAAATACCACATAATAATAACGATTTCAGTCCATTTGATATTTAATACGGAAGAAAGTCAATCAATTCTGTATCATTATAAACAGAGGAACACTATGCACTTTTCTTCTGCAAGCCTGGATATATTTTTCTGCCCTAGTTCATTGAATTGATGAAAAAAATAACCTTTTCAAGGGAAAACAAACAAACAAACAAAACAACAACAACCAAAAGAAAGAATATTTTTTTCCCCTGTTCCCATTCAGATAGGGATCAGATAATAACTAGAATTGGTGAAAGATTGGAGATGAGACTTGGGGGGTGAAATGGTCTTCTGACTTTTCATCAGAAAATGCATCCAGACAAGTAGAACTATATTTACAACCCATTTATAGAGTCATTTCATAAACTGCATTTAAAGGAATTTCCATGATTTGATTCATTTTGTTACTAATTTGTCAAAAATGCTTGGCACTATCATTTTGCTGTGTGGATTTAAACTTTTGTAATTGCTGTGCACAGCCCTTAAAGGTCATTCAATCTACACACAGATCATCTGAATCTTTCTTATCAATAGAAGAAGGTGAATGCTGGGTATCTGTTGTTACTTCACAATCAGCTGCCTTTGTTAGAGGAACAGAGCTTTTAAAACAAAGCTCTTCTAACTAATCTAAGAAATTTTCATTAGCTTTTTTAGCATTCTTAAAATGAATTGAATTTTTTCTTAAATTATAACATAGTAAATATCTCTAAAAGGTTATATCAGGTGGAAATGCTATAAAGATTGCATAAGTAGAGAGCATTGCTAGTTCATGGCTGAACATTTCTAACATTATACATTTAGCTTCGCATGCATTCAACAGCTGAGTTCTACACTGCACTCACTGATACAAAAGTGCATCTAACTTTTTCAGAAACTGATTTATTTTTAACAATCTCTGTTCTTTCTGTCAAATGATTTTTTTTTTTTCTTAGGTAGAATGCCACATGTCAATAAAAACTCCTTTTATTGTGAAATACACCAAGTTCTAGATGCTTAAGAATTTATGGAAAACCTGAAATTTTCAATAGTAGGAAAATAAAAGTAGAAAAAAGAAAAAAGTAGAAAAAGTAGAAGATAAAAGAAATATTAGCATTGAATCTGATTACCTCAATAATAGCTGGTGGTTTTGCTTTCTTGATTTTAGAACATTAAAGAACAGATAATTCCTTTCAAATTACACAGTATCATGAATGTATACCATACAGAGTATAATTACTTATGTGCTCTTTCAGAAACAAGTCCTAAATTTCCTTTTTTACCATGAGATAGACACTTAGAAACTACTGAAGTTTTGATGAGGAGAAACAGTCTGCTGAAGCACCTCCAAGGCAGAGGTTCCTCTGAAGTTCAGGTTGAAGCTTGTACGAACTGGTGTAATGGCAAGTATCACACTCTTTGAAATCTCTGTAGATCTAGCCCTACAGGTTTCATTACATTTGAGAATGGGTGAGCGCTTCAAAAAAGACAAATAGTGTTTGCAATGCAATACAGTGTGCAAACTGCTATAGAGTGTGGTAGTAAAATCTTTTGGCTTCATTGCTCACAAGTGTTCTCTTGGCAGTAAAGCTATTTCCAGCTCTCCTGCTGTGAAATGTACTGCTATTAAATCTTTCACATGAAAATCAAAGAAAAACAAAACAAGTAGCCATTATTTTTCTTTGATAGTATTAAAGTTTTGAGTCGGTTATGGCTTGTCCTTCTTCCTAGCTATCACTCAAAACAGTTATATAAACTTCCTAATTTTCAAAACAAATTAAAGCACTTAGCTGCCTGCTCTGTCTTAGTCCTCCTGGATGACTAACAACCACTCAGCCATTGTGCCCTTGTCTCTCCTCTAATGAAACAGTGATAATACTTCTTCCTCACACAGAGTTGTTCTTTTATATTTACGCAGATGGAGAAAGAACTCAGAGAAGCTTACCTATTCCAGACTTCACTGATTATCCTTACCTTTTTTCTTTCGATTTCTTCTGAGATCCAATTCAGATGTTCAAATCCAGCGAGGAGTATGACACTATGGGATATAGGATGAGTAATACTTCTGGCAGATGCCATATCCAGGCAATTAATTTTTTTTTATGTCCAAGAAATAGTCTCCACTTTAGAACATTAAACTTGTTTTTATGAGAAATTATATAAATAAAAGTTTCTACTATTAGTTACCTATTATTCTTCTTCAGAGAGAATATTTAAAAAAAAAAGTGAAAAAAATTTTGCAGCAATCAGAAAGTGAGCAAAAAATGAAAATGCTTACATGGTAATACAAACACTGAAGGGGAATAAGAAAGCTTTGAGAATATTCCTAAAATTTACCAAAAAAGCTTGAAGTATGTAAATGACAGAAAACGATGATCAGATCATCCAGGAGAATGGGAATTTTGAAGTGAAAGAATATAAAAAATCCTCCCTAACGGTGTGATCAGAGACCTGATTTTATTTAGAAATCAGGGTTTGTAAGCTCAGCATGAAATCTTGGGATAAAAATCAGATTGGAGGAATATGATTTGACACCCTGCAGCTGAGCTGATGATGTAAGTGATGCAAACACTCTGTACTGCATTGCAAACACAATTTGTCTTTTTTGAAGTACCCAGCCATTCTCAAATGTGAGGAAACCTGTAGGGCTAGATCTACAGACATTTCAAAGAGTGTGATACTTGCCATTACACCAGTTCGTATAAGCTTCAACCTGAACTTCAGAGGAACCTCTGCCTTGGAGGTGCTTCAGCAGACTGTTTCTCCTCATCAAATGCTCCCAGTTAACAGTGATGTTTTGAAAGCATCTATCTCACGGTAAGAAAGGAAATTTAGGATTTGTTTCTGAAAGAGCACATAAGTAATTATACTCTGTATGGTATACCTTCCTGATACTGTGTATTTTGAAAAGAACTGGCTGCTTATTAATTTTCTGAAATAAAGCAAGCAAGATCTCCTGCAAATTTTCCTTCTCTTTCTCCTGAATCCAATTATTATGAGAAAGAAATTATAGATGCATTACTTACTGCACAGAAAACAATATATACTTTTTGTATGATTTTTTTTATCTTTTGTTGCAACCACAGCTAACATTAGACAAAAGAAAATTGTCAGCATGCATCATAGCTTACCCCAGTTCATCCCATAATCACCTCCAAGCAAGCGACTGAACATTTAATCCTAATAAACTGTGGTGGTAAAATCTTTGGCTTCATTGCTCACAAGTGTTCTCTTGGCAGTAAAGCTATTTCCAGCTCTCCTGCTGTGAAATGTACTGCTATTAAATCTTCCACATGAAAATCAAAGAAAAACAAAACAAGTAGCCATTATTTTTCTTTGATAGTATTAAAGTTTTGAGTCGGTTATGGCTTGTCCTTCTTCCTAGCTATCACTCAAAACAGTTATATAAACTTCCTAATTTTCAAAACAAATTAAAGCACTTAGCTGCCTGCTCTGTCTTAGTCCTCCTGGATGACTAACAACCACTCAGCCATTGTGCCCTTGTCTCTCCTCTAATGAAACAGTGATAATACTTCTTCCTCACACAGAGTTGTTCTTTTATATTTACGCAGATGGAGAAAGAACTCAGAGAAGCTTACCTATTCTAGACTTCACTGATTATCCTTACCTTTTTTTTTTTTTCTTTCGATTTCTTCTGAGATCCAATACAGATGTTCAAATCCAGCGAGGAGTATGACACTGTGGGTCATGGGAGAAGTAATATTTTTGGCAGGTGTAATACACAATAGAGCTTTTTATACCATGACAAATAGTCTCCACTCAGAAACTGATGTACATCAAGTACTGCTGATTGTGGGACAGTGATTTCAGGTGGAAGATACACTTACTGTGTTTTGCATTCTATATTTGAAAAAGAAGCTCTTTCAGCTTCTCCTCAAACCTCCCGTGTTCCAGTCAACTTTCACATTCAAAGGAGGAACTCGATTACAATTATCCTATTCCAGAAGTAAGAGAGTCTTGACTTAGTGTTGTCTTATGCAACCAAGAGAAAAGGTTCTGTATTTATAGAAAGAAACTTATACTAAGATAACATTATGTCTCTGTTGTGGTATCATTATCTTTAATAGAAGTGGCTTTTAAATTAACTCTTGAAAGACTTACAGCTGAGAGATCTGAGAATAAGAAGTGCAGTACAAGAATTCATAGTGTCCCTCTAAGGGTTACAAACCTGCAGATTGGAAGAAGAACCACAAATCATTTCTGGAAGTCTAGAAGGGACCTCTAGAGACCTTTCCTCCAATCCATGCCTCAACACAGGACAAATTAAAGCAGGTTATTCAGGCTGTGTCCAATAACAATTTGAGTGTCTCCATTGACAGAGAACCCATAAATTCTCTAGGCAACCAGTTCCAGGATTGTCCACCCTTAGGTTAAAAAAACCTAAAAGAAATCTTTTGTCAAATTGTAATTTTCCATATTGTCACTTGTTTTCATTCAGTCTCTGTTATCTATCTCCATCACAATTGCTTAGGTGGAGAGAGAAACATGACCTCTCTCTCAAGTCTTTTCTTTCCCAGTACGACCAAACTCAGCTCTCAGTGCTTCTCCTCAAGCCTCCTATACTACTATGCTACCCCAGCTACCTTCATGGCTTGCCACAGGTTTTACTCCAGTGTGTTTCTGTTCATGTTGTACCAGAGATGCCAAAACTGAACGCAGCATTCCAGACACAGCTCTACAAGTGCAAAATGAAAAACAAACAAACAAACTGAATTTCTTCCCTCTATTTACTGGCTGAAATCCTGTTGGCATTTGGACAACAAACTTTAAAACACTGCTTGATTTTTGACGGCCCTGTGTAGAGCCAGGAGTAGGCTTTCATAGTGTTTGTGGGTTCCTTCCAACTTGGGATATTCAGTATTCAGTGATTCTGCAATTCTCTGTTCTACCATTCAGGACAACAGCAAAGGTACTGAAGAACTAACCAGCTAATAGTTGGACTTTGTGCTTCCAAGACTGATGATCTAGCCAGTTTACTGCCTATCATCTTATCATTCCCCTCTTCCAGTCCACACCTTACCACTTTGTCTAGAACGAATGAGGTGACAGGAGGAAAGAATAAAACCACTGGGAACCAAAAGAAGACTCTCTGCCAGCATCTGTACGATGGCTGCAGGTAAGCAAGTCCTGTCATTTCAAATAAACTTTTCAAAACTTCAGAAATGAATCTGAAATTCGGCCTATGACTGGAATGGGAAGACATAACAGAAAAAAAGACTTCAAGGGTTCTGTTATTTTCTGGTACATTTGGGGAGAAAATTCTGCAAGCATTTTATTTGCTTTTACATTATTTCTGCATCTGCAATACGATGCAGTCTGAGAAATCTGTGCAAAAATGTCCACTGTCCTTGATGTGTTATTAATCAGGAAAGCAGAAATCCAAGGCATGCAGAATTCAATGAAAGTTAACTTTAAACCAGCACACCTTCAGAAAGGAAAACTTTGGGTCTTACTGTGTTTTGGATGAAGAGTTATAACTGATTCATTTTTATTCAAACCACTTCACACATTGCTGAGAAAAGCTGTTTGGATTCAAGTATTTTATGACATGTCTACCGTAGGGTAGGGAGTGAAAACACTGAAATTTATTGCTTTTTTTTTTCAAACCTTCAGTTTTAGTTACTTTACTTCCCAGGCTTCCCATGTTTTGAAGTCAGCATCAGCTTAATCACTTGTCAAAACTTCTCCTGAACATTTGAAAAAAGAAGATAAGATGGTCTAGAGTTTGGCACTTGAGAAACTATGCAGTTATTTTATATAATCTGACAATTTTCCAGCTCAAGCTTTCTGCTAGATATGGATATAACAGGTACTTCAGAAGAACAAGTCTTACCAAAAAAGAATGATTTGCCATAAATAGTTAATTTCTGCTGAGTGATTTAACTCTGGTACTCGTTTCAGCTGCCCCACTGTAAGTCAGAAACAAGTCTCCTGAAATTCCTGTCTTTTAGCAACAAGAAGAGAATGAAGCCCACGTTGTAACTGGAGAGATTCTGAAAACACAAAATCAATTGCTGAGGCTTAAACAAAACAAAACAAAACAAGAAATCCACAACAATAAGTGCAACAATGGAAGTTTGGCCATAGCAAAATTGGGTCCTGGCTATGTAAGATAAGATGATTTACATAATCAGTGAATATGTTTTGGTTGTTTCTTTTACAATATTTGCAGAACAAAGACCAATAGTAGCAAAAAATGTACCTTATATAGATTTTCCTTCCAGAAATGCTCCTGATGTAATTAGAAAGTGAAAAATCTTGGAGAATATGCATGGAGGAGGCAGAGTGAAAGAACTGAAGCAGCATGAATCACTGGAAGAAAGGATGTGCATGTGTGTAAAAGGCAAGTCATTCCTTCCATCGGAGGAAGCTTGGTGATCCCCAGATCTGGAGCTTCTTACTAAAATAAAGCAGCATCCACTTTCAGGGTGGAGGCAGAACTTGGCTACCAAATCTGTAGAGTCTGTGTTCATAATTGCATACATGTTACTACTGGTGGCTAAGTGTAAGATTTGTCCCAAATTCAGAAAAGTAATGTCAAATTAGCTCTTTGTGAATCTCCTTTGATGCAGGTATGCCAGCAGTGGGGCATCGTTTCAGGATTCAGAGCCCTCTCTGAGCTGAGCTCTGCAGTCAATTCACTCTACTGCCTTTTCACATCCAAAATAGCAAGTCCTGCTTCATCTTATACTTTTTCTCTTTCCTTCTCTTCTTCCTTATCCCTTACGAAACTGTCTATCTCACCACATATATCACTTGCATCATCTTTGGTGTCTGTCTAATGCCACAATAAGGCAAGGGAACTAATTTTATTTATTTATGTATTTATTTTTTTCGACAAAGCAAATAAATAGAACCATTCAGCTCATGATGAAAAGTAGGTCCATGCCAGAGGTGGCACAAGGTGGAGGTGAGGTAACTTGAAATACAGGTAGGAAACAAGACCGCCCTTTTGTGTCATGGTGAAATCAGAAATTGCAGCTGAAATTGCACCTGTGAATTAGAAACACCTGATTTATTTTTCTGACTTCTAGAGGCTGAGCAGAAAGTGGGTGTCACTAATGGGTTCCTATAAAGGCCAGTTCTGTAAAAGCCAGCTATGGACATACTTTTACACATATCTTTGTTCCATTAAGGGCTTTTTATATAAAGATTTTTGCAACCAATTATCCGTGGCATTGTGTATTTGATATGTACTTAAAAGATGCTGTTAAAAATCCACTATCATGCAAAATAAATACTGAGTTCACAGATTTTGCAGTTATGTAAGCAGAATAAGAATTAAATAGAATTGCTTAAAAAAGATTTTTCTGAAAAGGAAACTGTTGGAAAGTTTTACTGTCTCCAAGTGCCAAAGATCTCAGGAATTATATGTATATATATTATATCTACCTATCTATCTATCAGAATCCATTTTTAAATATCAGCGTGTGTAATCAGATCCAGTTGTATTTGGTTGATAGTGCATTGAAGAAACACAAAGTCCAGCAAGATTCTGCAATTCTAAATGTACTTCAAAAGGAGATACCTCTTCAAGATGACAATTTATCATGGACAGCATTTTCAGAAGCATTAGTAGCCATAGAAGGACTTTCTTCCTCCTAACCTATCATAAAAATGACCACTGTGAACTTGAAAACATTTAAAAAAGTGATATTCGGTGAAATTACAATAGCTATTTCCTCTTTCTTCTTTATGGAAATACAGATCATACAACTGCATAATGATATTCACAGTAATCCATGAGAAAATAAAAATAAAATCAATATATTTTAGAGTCAGTATAATTCCAAGGGAAAAACAAACAAACAAACAAACAAACTCAGAAACATTATCTTGTGAGATTGCAGAGAAAAAGACTGGAATATTAAAGGTGCAGGGAAAACAAAGTAAGAGAAAGAGACATGGAAATAATGAAAATATTGCCCGAGATTAGTAAGGCCTGGAATATATTGGTTACAAAATTATCCATGAAAAGTTTTAGTGATGAACTACTTGAGATATGAGCTTGTTTTTTGGGGGGGCTCTGATCAGTGGGTTTTAATTCACTCTTTAACAAACTATACCCTGCCCAGTTCTGCAGTCTTTACTTGACAACAGCAGCTGAACAAATACATACTAGGAAATAATTCAGCAAGTGGTGTTATTACGAATAAATTCCACACATTTATTTTGCTGATAATTGCGACTGCTCTTATTGACTACCTTAGGAAAAGTTATACCAAGGATCTTTTTTTTTTTTTTTAGCAGTAATTATTACTTATTAATTGCAGTGAAGAGTTCTCAAAAGTTCAAAATAATGAACCTTATTCCAAAATGTCTCCCCACTAAAGGACTGTTTGCAATAGAGGAAAAAAAAAATAAAAATTCTAATGTCATGTTAGTCATGACATTATATCCCCATTTTGCTTCAGTCCCCTCCGGGGAGCCAAACATGTAAGCAGAACTAAACAGGCTGTATCTGCAGAACTATATCTGATGGTTTTCTACAAGAGACAGAAAATAGAATAGACAGAAAAAGAACAACCAGGAAAATTTGCTGACTTCTGCAATCTGCAGAAATTTACTTACTTTCCTTCTTCTTCATAAAATACCTGGACCAGGATAAAAAGAAAATCCTATTATCATGTCATACACACATTTGATTTGTAGTCTTCTCTTAACTTAAAAACACATCTAAAGTCAACAAAAGTATTCAGACACCATTTTTCAACATTTTGACAGTAATCTGGGTGTATCTCAGTCTCACATAAAATGCTTTCTTTATCTTTTGTCTGTACACAGATGATGAAATTCCTTACGATTCTCCCCAAATAGTTCTCCAGTTTACAAAGTTTAGATGATTCAATGAAAGAAGAGAAACATGCCAGGTGATTCAGGTGACAGATCATTCATACTGAATAACCACAACCATAAGTATAAGTTAGAAAATTAACATGAATCATAGAATCATAGAATTGCTCAGGTTGGAAAAGATCTTAAAGATCATCAAGTTCAACCACAACCTAGCCATACTACCCTAACTCTAACAACCCTCCACTAAATCATGTCCCTGAGCACCACATCCAAACAGTTTTTAAACACATGCAGAGATGGGTGACTCAACCACCTCCCTGAGGAGCCTATTCCAGTGCTTAACAGCCCTGTCTGTAAAGAAGTTTTTCTTGATATCCAACCTAAACTTACCCTGGAGCAACTTGAGGCCATTTCCCCTCCTCCTGTCACCTGTCACCAGTGAGAAGAGACCAACCCCGCTCTCGCTGTAAGCACCTTTCAGATATTGGCAGAGAGCAATAAGGTCTCCCCTCAGCCTCCTTTTCCCTAAACTAAACAGCCACAATTCCTTCAGTTGCTCCTTGTAGGGCATATTCTCCAAGCCCTTCACAAGTCTTCTTGCCCATCTTTGGACCTGCTCCAGCACCTCAATGTCCTTTCTGTACTGAGGTGCCCAAAACTGAACACAGTACTCAAAGTGAGGCCTCACCAGTGATTGGGTCCAGGGATAGAAGCTGTGCTACCCTGTTCTCCCGAGGACAAGAGCCTGCACCAGCAACAGTCAGCTCCACTAATGGCTGCCAGAATGGCAAACGGCTGCTGGCAACAGCTACATTAAATGCATTCAAAGTTCCCACTGGACAAATAGCAGATAGATAGATACATTCATAAAAAGTCAAACAAATTTTTTATAGATAATTTCTGAATAGAGACAGGTAGCATACTTGCCTGACAAAATAGGTATAATGACTTGGATTCACTCAACTTTTTCATATTACACACACACACACATATATATATATATTTCTCATTTCAGTACAACTTGAAGGGAAAAACTGGCAACAAATTAGTTTTCATCTGAAAAATATCTCACCTGAATTTATTTAACTGTGTTCACTCCAACTTTCATATGTTAGATACATTGTTAGATATGTTGTTCAGTAAATCACCTGTCACTTTTCCAATCTGCAGAGGTGCACATTTGCAATAGGGGATGTGCACTTTTACTGGGGATTAGCAATGGCGATGGCTGTTGGAACAACTGTGTACCTACCTCTTCAGACAGCAGAAAAGGGGTTTTAGTGACAGCTGTCAAAACGGAAGGCAAACCAAATGAAGCCAGATCAGATTTTATCTTTCTTTTATGAACAATTCCTGCTTAGAAGGGCATATCTTCCAGCTAACTCTTTCAGAACCAATTCCATGTAATTCTGCTGTTAAGAACTCACTGTATAGGAAAAAAAAAAATAGATTTCAATCCTCTACATGAATTTATTTTAATTTAACAGGCAGCTGAATAGGACTCCTTCGTATTATAATATTCATCTTTGTATTTCATATAAAATGTATACAATGACTCTTTGTTTTCCTTAAAGCCTTTTTTTTATAGAAATGAGAATAATTATAAGATTTGGTTTTTCATTCCTTAGTTTAGGCAAAAGTTCCTATATGTAGAAATAAGGAAATATTAAAAGATATATGTGAAATAAATGTGTGATTGTTGGATATAACTAGTAAAATCTCAGCACTGGAAAAGATCACGTAGAAAACTTCATGTAGTACGATACCTTTTTTTCTAACTTGCACAAAGAGCCATTTGGGGGAGAAAAAGTAACTTGTGATTTTCACTTCTAACCAGTAACATTTTGAATGGGGAAGGTCATCCAAAGATTCAGGTTCTTAAAGCCATGCTGTTGAGTGCCTAATTCAATTTTGGGCTTCAGTCCTGAAGCTTTCCCTCCTCCAGGTCACAAAGATGCTTAAACATTAGAATTGAGTCACTGATGGATTAAATTAATTTTATGTTACATTAAATATTAGAAACTGAACTGTCCTGGCAATAAGGAATCTAGGATTTTTCTCTTCCTAGTTGAATCCTTAACTAAAGAATTCTGAATTATTACCCACAAAGTTATGATTCACATTTAGAGGGACTGTGAGCACTATCTGATGGAGAGGGAAGATCCTAAAAGATGTAGCCTTTGCCCCTTCCAGTTGGAAAGTTGTTTGTCTTTTGCCTACCTTGTGGAAGGCAGGCACCACTCTGTAAAGGCCCTTCAGGCAGGAAAGTGCTGTTATCCTGATGAGGCATAAGCCAAAACTTGCTGTTCTGAGCCAGGTCACCAGCCCTGGGAATCACAAGTTTTATAGCAGAGTCTGTTTATGACCTCTTTGTATGCACTAGTGATAGCAAGCTATACAGTGTGAGATCACCTAAATGAGTGAATACAGAAATAACAGTAGCAGCACAGTGATGCCGATGTACACACTTCAACAGCCTGAACACTCAGCATCTTGAATGCAGATGCAGTCTAGTTCAGTGCTGCAGTTCTCCTGCAGCATCTGTGCCAGATGTGCTAATTGATTTTGCAACACAGGTTTCTCACTCTGGATTTTATTGGCTCTTCCAGTGCCTGATTGGGGAAGGATACCCAACCCCTTGCTGAAGGCAGGTGGCTGAGCGTTGGCTTTTGTCACCTTGCCATTGAAAACATGGCTCATCTCAGACCAAACCTAGTATGGCACATACTAGTCATCATTAGCTATCATGTGAATGTTTTGTGAAGAATTCAAGAACAGGACATCTGCATAGTGATATGATTCTAGCTTCCAATCATCTGAGTATCAAGGACTTTCTTAAAAGATGCATAATTCGGGAGTGCCAGAGAACATCCTTATTTAGCACCTCAGTGAAGAGCTTTCCTGAGCTTCTATCAGTGTTAGTTTCATACATAAAATAGTTTTACAAGTGAAGGAAACGGGAGCAAGATGTGTTGGCACATCACCTGATTAAATAACTTTGAAGGAATCGTCTGTAATTGCTATTAACATCCATATTGTCTTGTCCAGAATGTCTGCTTGAGTTGCCAGCATATTTGGCTTATTGCGCAAAGACTTTCTGGAATCTGACACTAAAGTCAAACAAGTTATTGTGTGTTATTCTAGATCTTTGTTGCAGCCAGGTTTTCAGAGCTTTCAGACACATGAAACCTCAGCAAGTGTAAATGGGACAGGTAGGTGTTCAGTGCACTGAAAATTGGGTTGCTACAGTTTAGGTCAAAATTAGAAATGTGAATGATACTGTAGAGCAAGGATTCCTTCCATGCAACTTTTCTAGATGCAGAAAATTGGTCAATTCATTTAAGGCCGTTTAGTTGTCCTACAGCATGGTCAGAATGCAGGAACATTTCATTGATACAAAAAGTTTAGGTTAAAAGTGGGCATGAAATGTTAGACATTTTTTAAGCTGATAGATAACATCATAAGTGAAACTGCAGTTGTTATTTTGCCATATAGTGTTTTTCAATTCAAGTCTTTCCAAATTATGGTGCTTTCAGATCAGTGCAATACAGTTAATGAAAATTTCATCAAAAAGGTATAAATGCTCAGTATCTCAGTTTAAAGAATAGTATTTCTTCAAACATCTTATAAGGCAGGTTCTATTTCTAATTCTTGTATGATCTTACTAAGCAGTATATAGGTGCATTAATCTAACACTAGCGCTGCTAC
Organism: Alectoris magna; assembly: GCA_030625065.1. NCBI lineage: Eukaryota > Metazoa > Chordata > Aves > Galliformes > Phasianidae > Alectoris > Alectoris magna. The sequence goes on from CM060560.1 coordinate 101,070,921, forward strand.
TAATATTTGTGACAATGGCTAGACTCCTTGAGAATATTTTAAAATATATCTCTTTGTATTTTAAAGTTTGTCAAAGAATTTGGTATTTGTTTTTCTCACCTCTGGCCACATTCTACTACTTTCAGTTTAATTCAGATGTTGAGATATCCTTTTCATCACACATTTTCTGAAGACAACCAACAGTGATTATAATGCCAACCCTGACATTTTACAGTTAAAGCTAAAATAATCTAATGCCTAATTGCCTTTGAAAAGGTCTTTTTTTGGCCTGGTATTTCTGCTATTCCCATATCACCAGAATTGGCCCCAAAAATGGCATGACTCAGAGAATCAGTGCAGTGTGCACTTCTCATCTCTTTCTTGTAAGACTGATTTTTGACTTGTTTAACTCCTTGACTCAGTTCATCATAGTGCCAGAGAAGCACCAAGGGTGGCTTAAAATGTTGAGGGCTGTAATGTGAAACCATATTCTAAATGACACTTGTAGGTGACAAAAATAATTAAAAAAAAAAAAAAAAAAAAAAGTTCTGAAAGTTCACTTTTAAACAAAGCCACAGAAGGCAGCAGGTATTAGCAACATTTCTTCATGAAAATAGATTATTTTAGTCAAACATTTATTGCAACAACTATCAAAAGAGGAAGAGCAGTAAGAAAAGTGTAACTTGCAGAGAAAAATTTATAACTTTTAACAATTTATTATAGGAATGGTTTCTCAATTGAAGTGTTTCTTAAGATTGTTCCATGAAAAAGCTTTTCATGATTGAACGACACATATGTAGGTTACTCTGAAAGTAATGCCTCCTATTTATTCCTATGAAAACTACAGCAGATAAAAGAGTACAATAGCACTACTTAATAGAGCACTATTCTATTCTACAATATTCTCATCTGCGAAGTGATATTTTTCAACATAGTCACCACCATAAGCTATACATTTTTGCCAGCCATGAACAGGAACCTCATAGTCTGCTCATAAAAATCTACATGTCTTTCTGAAATGTGGCTTGCCTTTCACATCACTGTCATCGCAGCTGAAATGCACCAACCAATACTTCACTGTTGTCACATTCACTATTTGATCACCAGAAATGTCCAGCAAGTGTGGACAAATGTCAATGAATGTCATTTTTTTTCCGCATGGAAGAATTCAATGACACATCTTTGCTTCATATTCACTTCTATGTCAGACGCCATTCTGTCAGACTGCCCCTCTGCTGCCATCTGTCACACTGCAACAACATGTAACATAATATTGGCAGGAAAGTTCAACTACGACTGCCATATCACCAACGTCTGCCTCTGGCATCATGGGCCAACATAATAAAATACGAGATATTACTTTTGGAGCATCGCTCTTAATTTTTTCTTTTTTTTTTTTTTTTTTTCCTGGCCTTTATTCCAGTTTTTAATGAAGTTTAAATCCCACTGAGTTTGTGTAGTTTTGTCTAACTGAAAACTACATGGTAAAATAACCAGAAGCAATTTGAAACTGATTCATACTATTTAAAATCTTGTTTCAAGTCTGAGTTTACCTTTTGTCAGCTTTCTTCCATGCCTGACATACACCATATGCGTTTCATTATGAGAGCAACTTCACTCATATAAGCATATGGAACAATTCAGTAGAGACAAAGGTTCATGTGTAAAGTGTATGAAGAAGGAAACTAGCACTTCTAAGAATATGTTGGGGAATGAAGTGAATCTAGCTGTGTGTGCCAACATTTTGCCATGCCCCTCATATCATGTGCTTAGATTCTTTTATTTATTTATTTATTTATTTATTTAGTCATTTCAGAAATAATTCAAAATATTTTGCTAGGGGTAAAGTTTTAGAATAAATCCTCACTAAGCAATCTGATCCACGATCGTAACCTCACATCCATGCTATGTCAAATTCTGATGAACAAATAAAATTTAATGGTTTTGAAAGAAAATATAGAATTTTTTTTTGAGTTATTTTAATCATCTCATCATACCAACAGCAAGAGATAAAAGTTAGATGCAGAAGATTTAAAGTGATGGAGTAGATTTGACAGAATATAACTCCGTTGTCATAAAGAAATAATTCTATGTTTCTGTGATTCTCTGATTCTATGAGAGAAACCAATGCATACAGAGAAAAATCACAAAGCTCAAAGACACTGGTGGAAGGTATGCACTCATTTTATGTTTTGTTACAATACTGTCTTAGTTCAGGTCAATAGTTCTACCTTGACTGGGCTGAAAAACAGTCTTAGTCATCTTAGTCATCCATATCTTTCTCTTGGAGGATCTGCTGGCCTGACTTCTCTCAGTATCAGTATAACATGAAGTCAATCCCATCTGGATGAACAGGACTTCTGTAAAATCAAAAGTGCCTTGTTTCCAGACAGGCATAAATTCCAGAAAGATAGATAGACATATAACTATGCATTGCTGCGTTCTATCCTTTACCCTACCAGTTGGAGCACCCAAGTAGAATCTTTTTAGAATGGTAAGACAAACCTGTACCAAAAAAGGGCTTAGACTCTTTAATGCAAAACCAGAAGTCTTCCATCTGAGCTGAACTACTTTGCTATGTGGCTTCTCACGTTATGAGAAATCAGCTTTGGTTTTCTCTGTATGAAGGATCTCCTTCTGTTCCAAATGATATTCAGATGTTAGACTGTGACAGCGGCAGAAATTTCTCAAAAGTATTATCCAAATGTAAGCCATTAGAAGACATCAGAAGTGACTCTTCAATAGATATAAATGGCACAATAGAAATTTCCACTGTGATGTTGTGCCTGTATTTATTTAAAAGAAAACAATAACAAACAAACAGAAACATTTGAAGACTGAAGACCCTTAGCACCTCCCTGAAGGGGTCCCATTTCATCATCAGTAAAAAAAAAAAAAATGCTCACCACCTATTTATCTTACATTAATTTGCAGAGAAACAGTATTCAGCCATACTACCTTCTTGAGGGTTTCTGATGTTTTTCTTCTTCTGCAGCTGAAATGCTTTCTAGAATATTATCTCCCTGCTAAGATCATATGTTTAAAACTTCAGAATTGGATCAGATCAGAAAATTGCCATGAATGTAGAAGTAGATTTCAACACATCATTTCAACACACATCAATAGGGGTATAATATGTTCTTTTCTAGGGTTTATTTTCAAAGCAATAATTCAGTTCAACAACAAACTACTCTCAGTCTCTCTACATGTCTAGCAACTGTATTGTTCCCAGTTAAATTGATTTTGAATTATTTCCTAGCCACTGTTTATTCTGCCAGTGTCCAGAAATTGCCACGGAAATTGTGACATTAGCTTTGGCATAAAATTCGGAGGCTGTCAAGTCCTCTTTCACTTTTGTCTTTGGTCTTCCATAGACTAAGCCTTTCACTTCCCCTAGTAGTATTTATGAAAGCAGTATCTCCAGCCTGAGTGATATATTTATAATTTTTATATATACATATAGAACCACCTCTTTTATAGACATGCAAGCATAGTTCACATTTGTTAATTTCTGTTATAATATTTCCTGTGAATATGTCTACATTGTAGGGTAAATCAAATTTAAGCAAGCCTTATTACGTTCTCAGCTGGGTAGATATGAGCTAGGTTTGACCTGGAAGCCTTATAAAAACATTATGTCTACATTGCAGCTGAGTTGCTAAGACATAGAAAGGATAGGAAAGAATTATGTGAGAGAAGGCAGTCCATTACGGCATGCAGTTACATGATGATTTTGGATAATATCTCTGAATGAGAATGCTGACTGCAGGGCAGTAGTTTCTGTAATCATATTCTGGAAGATGATTAGAAAATTTGTCTCAGTTACAGAACTTTTATGACCTCAGCTGGATCCTGAAAACATATGAAAACATACTTTCCTCCTTTTTCTAGGACTCGAAAAGGACTGTGTCTAGTACAACCTTTATTTGTCTCTCACATTTCAGCACATACTAATATTTTCCACACTAAACAAAATGCTTCTTCAAGGCCAGTTAATAGGGACCTATTTAGGCAGCAGGGAGCCTTTTCTAGTTGCTAGGGAAATAAGGATTATCCCCCCCCCCCCCCGACTAACATTAATAAAATAATAATAATAATAATAATAAATCTGTCCTAAAAGGTTGGCTTGTAAGCCAACGTGCATGATTACACTTTATAATTACATTTATAGGAATCAAAGGATAGCAACACGTTAATGTACTAAATTAATCTTAATGCAGTAAATAGTTGCTGTTCTAATCCTTTCTAGCAGACAAATCTTGGATATAACAGAGCTTTCTTATATCCTCAAAGAACAACAGACAATATGTAACATTTGAGTGAGGCTTTTGAACAAATAGAACACTTTGTTTTTCAGAAGGGCACTTTGAAGGCATCTGGTTTGAAGTATAACAGCTTTGAACAGATAGTTTGTTGCAGTTTTTAATGGATATTACAGTTGACATCTCTGAAGATGATGCTATTCAACCTAAGAATACAAAAGCGCTGCAGCTGTTTAGAAAGGTAGCAGCAGAGCTTTTTGTCTCTGGAGACTATAGAAACTGCAAGCTATATGTTCTGCTCCAGATAAGATAAGGCTTCTTCTCCTTCCCAAACAGTGGTGCAATATTAGTATGCATGCTAGCACCTTACAGTGTGGCTACATTTCAAGAACAAAGAAAGAATTCACCACAATCATTGATTTATCAATTTATTTCACATCCCTATATTGTTTTGGCAATGACAGGGTATATATGTTGACATACATTTTAGTTCCTTTTAAAATTCATAGATGATTGGGTTTACTTGCTGATGGTGTTCACTGGATGATCATGGGCATGGGAACAAAGATTTAACACTGTAGAGCAAATGAAATGCTAGCACAGACTCTACAAAAAGTTCTCTACAAAAGCTTGGCATATCTGATCCTATTTTGGAAGCAAATATAGGAAATTGATATTCAAAATGACGCTGAACATAGCATGTCCTATATCCAATATTTTATTGGAAGTTTCAAAAAACCATACAGTAGGGGGAAGAAAAAAAAAATCAATAGTTCTGCAATGTGTTAGGCTTCTTCCTGAGTTTATGATGAAAAGCTGACTTGTGGCCATAAATCAGATGTAAGATGAGGTATTACTTTTACCTATGGTTTTGTAAAACTCCTGATTGATTCTTTTCCTTTCTGCAGATTAATTCCTTGTTTTAAGTTCAAATTTCAGAGTATATCCTTTACTTGCCATCTAGACCAAGGTATGCTGGAAAGCCTAAAACAGAGTTGTATTGTGCTCAACCTAAAGTTCATGGAGGTCACTTCAGAGGCACGGGCAGTAGCAGCATGCTGGTAAGAAAGAGAACATGCCTTTTTTTAAAATATTTATTTATTTATTTATTTATTTTTATTATTTCCACTTGAGAAGTTGGGGGTTTTGGAAAGAACTGTGCTTGTGAGAACTGGAGGACAAAAAGAAGACAGAATTCATGGAACAGTATATAAAGACAAAGACCCCACCTCAAAAGCAAAGACTGTCTTTAACTAGATATAAAAAAAAAAAAAAAAAAAAAGAAGAAGAATTCTTTGTCCCTGGATACCCCTGTGGCCTATTTTTGTTTCTTTCATTGGTTATAACAGCTGCTTTCATGGTAGTTCATTTTCTCTCCCTCCAGACGACATAGCTGTCAGATGAACAATTATATTGTATACTGGTTTCATGTTTTCCCATTATTATCCCACTGACTGTCTACTGGCCTGCAATTATCTACCAGCTACAGCAATGAAGAGGAACACCCAAAATGGGAAATTGCACTACTTCTCAGCAACAAAAGCATAAAACAAAACAAAACAAAAAACAACCACCCCCAAAACAACAACAACAACAAACAGGAAGAGAAAAAAAAATCTGCTTGTCTTCAAGCAGGAGGAAACAAAGACAAAACTATCATCACACAATGCCTATGAAAACAAGCATGCACGGGGAAAATAAATAAATAAACCCCAGTGCCAGGAGCTAGTGCCACTCCAAGGGCATGAAATAGGCTAATATACATAACAGTAAATGCTGAATCCCTTCTTTATTATATTTCAGAGAAGAGAATAAAAGTAGCTTTACATATGTCAACAGTCACTGAAATAACAGCAGCCTCAAATTATTTTACTCTCCAAAAGGCTGAAGTTGTGAATTGTCCATCAGAAAGGCTAGGGTGGTAGCAAATGCAGAAAAGAAGTTAAACCACTGGAGGGGTGGGGAGTTGGAGGAGGGCAGGAGGAAGTGTTACTATTTAATAAGCAACATTAGCAATTGTCATCATTTACTGCTTGGAGTTACTGTACTTTTCCAAACATACTTACCACTTCATATATTTACATTCACATATATATATATATATAAAACTCAAGCAGACTTAAATATTTATGGGACATTCCTCCGTTTAATAAAATGGAATCTTGCTATAATGACTTGCATTTTCAGGAAAGTTGGATAATTATTTATTGACAAAGCCAAGTAGATACTTGTATTTCCTTCTGCTGTACCCTCCATTAATTCTGATGTTGGCTCAAAATTGAATCAAGCTACAACTTGGAGTTTTCTTCAATCCAGACCTACAGATGCCTAGCTCATCAGTAGGAATTATATTGCCTAGATTAAGCTGAATTTAGTTGCCAGTGTTACTCTTTTAAGAGTAGCTTTCCTACTGTATTTATACAGTGGTTATAACTTTAAAAGTTTCTCCCATTATTTAAAAAAAAAAAAAAAAAAAAGTTTGAAAGATTCTACCACCACTCCCTAAATACTTACTTCCAGTGGTCATTAGGGAAAAACTGCTGAAACTCATTATTTTGCAAGACAGGAAGAACTGTCACGGAAAAATCTCCATTGTGTATGTACTCTTTTATTAGCAATGACTCTCCAAAAAAATGAAGTAGCTGATGAATAAATAATACAAAATGCAAAATAGCATGCTTTTGAATTAAAGTTCATTCACTCAACCCAGATTCACTTTAGCATCTAGATTACATTTGCAGATCTTGTTTCACAATCATAGGATATATCCATTCCCAGAGAAAGGCCTATTTCAGCACTTCTGCTCCAGGAGTATTCTAGTCAGGGTGCATGTGAAGAAGACATGAGGGTAGGACATGATGTTGTCATGACAAAGAACTGGCACATGTCAGACAAAGTATGCTTTTCATGCAAGGTGAATGTATGTAAAACCAATCTCTGTATAAATTCATCAAAGTCTAGGTTTTTATTTTTCTAGGTTTTGTATTGTCTGCCCCTGGCTCATGCATTGCTCTACCTTTGTGAAATCCCATCCCCAAAACAGCAGCAAATCCAACTTGTGAGACATTCAAATTACAAATTAGACAACTAGTTTGGAGACTCTGCAACTTGAGTATGTCACCCTTGGTCTAACATCCAATATTATCTTAAACAACTATTTCCTACTTATTGATACACCCACTCTGGGACAAAACTGTTGATGAAAGACTTACTTCCACTTTTACTTATTAGTACAGAACTAAAAGAAATTTTCTTCCGATGACTCGAGTCCTATTATTCCATGTCCATGTTACACCATCACACCATGTTACACTGAAAGCTTGCATAAAAAGAAAAAAAAAAAAAAAAACTGAAGTAAGAGGCCACTGAAAATACAAAGCACATCTCCAATTCACAAAACACCATCAGGTGTCTATCAGTGAAATACCAGTTATAAAACAAGTGCTGTAAACTTCAAGGGAGGTGCACAAACATTAGCGCTTGCTAGTTCTATTCTTTTTCACAGCTTGTAACATCTCTTCAGCACAGTAAACATCGAAGGAGCCTGTGTTGTGTTTTCTTACAATGTGCAGGGCAAGGTAAACCAGAGATTTAAGTGTGCGTAGGCAACAAACTCACTTCTGTAGAAGGAAGAATACTCAGTTTAAGAGCAAAGCAGAAAAAAACACAACAAAGGCATTTATTCCTCAAAATACATGGTAGTATTATTACTACAGACTGAGATAAGAGTTATCTGGATTTCACAGTACAATAAATGTGTCTTTGAATTTGCAGACAGACAATGTGAAAGGAAGTATATCTTAACAAATGTTTTCCATCAATACATATCCTTGAACAGCAAGTGAAGATATTATTCTGTTAATAATAATATATATATATATTCCCTTCTCTTCCTCAAGGAAAACATAGGGTTTTCAGCAGAAGGGGGCGCAAAAGCAAGGAGAATAGATGGTAAAATGTCTGCTTCTTATACACACACATATTTAATTCCCTCAATCTTGAGTGTGAGAAGACTGCTGGCTAGCATTGTATTTTTGCTTCCCCAAAATGCACACAATGCTTCAGCTGTTGAGTTTTATTTTATTGTAAATGAAAAACTGGAACAACAAAAGTTATTTAATAATTCTTCATTCATAAGAACAATGAACCCTGAAGCACTTCTGTCCAACATCAATATCCACTACTGGCATTTTTTCTGAACTGACCCATTAAGGAGTAGTCAACAGTGTTGAAATTTACAGTCTTAATATAAAACCAGTAAGTTGATAGTAGCTCTTCCACATTTTTCTTCTCTTCCAGATTTCTATCTACCTGAAGAATTAGACTTGAATATCTGACATCCATTTACGTTCTTTTAATAGTCAGAAAGAAGCCTTGAAAAAATAACTAAAACTAAAATAATGGTTGTTTTATTTTTGAAGGGGGACTCTCATATCTGGAAGCACAATTACACAGTTCATAGAGCACACTACACAAAATCCATTATGTTTTGCTCTGATGTGTTTTTCCAGAACAAAATGTAAGTTTGTTTCTGTGATGTCTCATGATTTTTGCAAAGGGTAGAATCACATAGCATGCCAATTTGCTACACACCAGGAAAAATCTCCTTGGACAAAGAACAAAGTGGATCAGTCTGCACAGGAAACGCAAAGAAACAAAATTTGTATTTATCTCAATACAATATACCTTTTTTCCCATACTATGCTTTAAATCCAAAGTCTTTGATTTACTTTGGTGAGCAGGTGCAAAGTGAAGGATAAAAGTGTATCTTTTATCTTATTGTGTAATAACAAGCTGCTGCACCTCATCTATGCCACACTAAATGCTTTGTATACACTCTTATCCTGTGATAAATGTGAGTTCTATAATCACCACTCTGAATTCTTGTTTTATAAATTTACAGTATCTTTCCAGAAACAACAATGAGCTTATATCTAAAACTGATATTCATTTTCTGATGTGTTCTTAGCGTGTGAGACAACAAATAACCATCTTAAATGTTGTCTGAGTTGTTGGGAGGTGAAAGCAAGGATGTTTATCTTCCTTGTTTTGGAAAAAGCAAAACAAAACAAACTGGTAGTGTGCTTTGATACCACTGCTTTAGGTTATTATTCCTACTTGCAGCCTAAGACCTTTATGCATCATTGAGCAGACTTCATTTGGCATCTGTTACAAGCCCAGAAAATATAGCAATAAAGTGCCTTAAAAAATATATATATTTACTATTATTTCAGATGATTTGTCACCCTTCATGGTGAAGTTTTTCAAAATAGAAAGAAGTGATTGAAACAGATAATTTACTATATTGCAATATTTCTCTATTGCAAGAAAAGCTATGCAGGTTTTATTTTGATTTGTTTAGGTTAGTTGGATGATGAAGGCTCCTTGGGAATTAAAAAAGGAGAAAAAGAGAGAGACAGAGGAAGAGAGGATCAGATAAATATTTGTTATAAAGCCAGTGACAAAGCTATTCAGTTTACATACGCAATTCCCGTAGCATACCTACTGTCATCATGGCAACTGAAGTTGTGGAACATAAATTTTGAGCTCAGTTATCCAGAAATGGATCTGAAGAAAATATGTTTGTCATCAAACTCAAACTTTGAAATAACAAGACTAAGTCCTGCCTGGTTGTTTCAAGTTGCGTCACTCGACCTGACGTGTTGTTTGGAATAATGAAGAATACCAGATTTACCTATATTTTATTTTGCTTCCTATTGGCTAATGCTGGGTAAAGTAAAAATTCAGTTGTTACTTACAGCTTCTATCTTCTTCCATTGAAACTGATATGATATACAGTCAGTATTTGATATCTGAAAAGAAAAAAAAAAATTGCATCCTATTTACCTTTTATTTCAAATGATTCTTTTTCTTCTTCCTCTTCTAATCTTCAATAAATGCCATGCAGTAAAACATATGGCGTTCACATACGTGTGCCACTACTCTTAAGCACTTCAGGTGGGCAAGATGTACTGCAAAATCAACACTGCGTGAAACACAGCTTCTGCTCTTTCACTGAATCTTTTAGTGCAGGCAGTAAGATATTCTCTTGTAAAAATGATTGCTGTGTTCAGCAGTTTTAAAGTTTTCCCTCACAAGAGAAAAGCCTCACAATTAAAATCAGATTTCTTTACTTCATTTTCGTTTGTGTTTTTTTCACCCCAGAAATTACCAAAAGCTGGGGGAAAAAGAGCAACAGAAGCTATTAAGAATTCCTTCTTTTCATATTCTTCCTGAGAAGGCTACATCAGTGTTGAAGGAAGGGTGGTGTGTATTTTTCACTTGGCTTAGTTTTTTTCCTCTTGCATCGGCCTATATCAGGTTAGGAGAAATTTAAGAGATTGAGCTTGAAGATTTCTTCACACAGTGCTAAGCATACATGGCTTAGTAGAAGGGAAGAGATATAGCTCAGTTTAAGTGAAGTCCATACTACAGAAAATCTAGTTAGGTGTGTAGTTTACTTCAGAGAGCACCATTAGCTAGGGTCTATTGTTAGACACGAATTAACAGTACCACAACAGCCCTTAATATGTAGTTCTGATCATAATGAAAGGGAATAATGACCTTCAGCCCTGAGTTAAGTACAGTGAGGACCAGCATGGAGGTAGTGTAACTATGGAAGTCCAGCCTTAAATTTATTATTCCATATAATAATCATTGCTTTTGTCAGCCTTAAGATAGGAGCTGAGAAATTTCATTTTTTATATTTGAGAGGAAAAAAAAAGGAGCAATAAGGGATTGAGTTATGGGATTTCTGTATAGTTTCAGTAATAAAAGTTTCATTCTTATTCCATAAGGTGGTTTTCAGGTTAACCTGGGACTTTGAATTTCTTTAAGACATCATTCTAGCAAGGGTATTAGCTTTAGAAAGAGAAAAGGTGGTATAGAGGTGTACTGGATGAAAAGATGACACTCTTTAGCTCAGTATTTTTTCCCTGCAAGACCATCTAGACTCGTAAAGTTTTTGAGATCCTACCAGGAAAAAGAACCTACACAGTGTATCTGGTCTGTTTTGATAGCAGTAGTTAATGATTCTGGAATTAGTCCTTGTAAAGGCCTACAAATACTTGTGCAAACAATTCAACAAACAGCTGCACAAGAGCTGTGAAGTCTTTGTGGCTTGTTTGCCACAGGACTTGTTTATTTAATCACCTAAGTTAGAGCTCAGTCAGCTAAAATAACATTAGAAGTATCTCCAAAGTTCCTCTGAACAGAATATACTGAAAAGTCCTTCTTGTGTGGATCATTTATAACCTAATGAAAGTTGATGTATTTGAATATGCTTACTTTAGACACATCATTTGATTCTATTAATTTTTAGTAGGACTAGCCTAATGATTAAAGCGATAAATATGAGAGTAGCATTTGCAAGACTGATGCTTCAGTAAGCAAGCTTTAGAAAAACTGCAAACCCATGCAATACACTAATAAGGCACCACCTGCCTGACTCCCATGGGCCAGCTGCATGCTCCAGTGATTTTCCAAGGTGGATATGATGTTAACTGCATGGCAGAGAGCATGCTGGGGCCATCACACAGAGAGGAAAGCAGTGATCCATGTCTTTGTTGTAGCAGAAAGAAAACAAAATAAGAAAAATGAAGTTTCAAGTCTATGTGACTACCCATTCTCACCCTTGACACAGTGCTCGGCACATTATATTATTCTAGAGCTAATGGAGTTCTCTGAATTCTATTTGCAAATCAATTTTAAGAAAGAAAGATTGCAGGAGCCTGGGCATAGCCAGAGGAGTGGGACAAACCAATACAACATTCAGATAGCATTTTAATGCTTGAATTTCATGCTTTTGAAGCTCTTAGACACCTGCTGCTGCATCAGCATTTTAAAATGTGAAGGGAGGGGAAATAGCATTTTTTCTTCTCCTGCCAAGTAGCTGCTGATGTTCACCTTAGTGGCATTTTCTCTATTTGCATCAGTAGAAAATTATTTGAGGGAATATCTTTCTCAGCATTCTCTTCTTTTAAAGCCAAGGCAAGGCACTGAATTTTCAAACAGGAAACAAATTACTTTGTGTTCTGCAGTTCAGCTTAGGTCTTACAGAGAAATTAATTTGCATCAGAAGCAGGTTCTTACAAGTAGTTTCTTTTGGAAGTGAGCTTTGGAAAACATCTGTACACAGTGGATCTTTTCACCAGAGAATGAAGAACTGTGCTCTGCTCACAGACTGGTGGAGTTCTCAGTGAAAGCAACTGAGAAACAGAGGCTACCATAAGAACTGGGCTCTGTGACAGCTACTAGGCACCTGGAAGGAATGTCTGTCCTTCTACGGGGCTCTGGAGACCCTTCTCTCAACTCCCACCCTGGCTAATGTCCCTGTCACTCTACCAGATTCCTTGTAACCCTGCCACACAGTTTATCCTAGCAGCAGGAGACAATATTGAGGAATTGTCCAGTAGCTGAAGTAGTCGTGTTAGATCACTGAAAGGCTGACTGAAAGTCTCTTCAGAAGGGTGTTGCAGAGTGTCCTTATCTCCTCCTGGCACATGGGGCCTTATTAAGCTTGAAAATCTGGCCAGCACTCATTCACCTAGTAATTGGATGGTTATTTAAAAATGAAAATGCCAATGGGATTGCTGAGCTACAAGAATAAATTAGCTATCCTTACAGGGAAAGTCTTACCAAAGCAAAACTGTTACCTATCATCTTCAGTTACTAACAAACTGGAACGGTATTTGGTTCCTCACGTGGAGCAGAAAATATTGGTTCTCTTTGAAATAAAAATAATCAAATAAAATAAAGAAGTAACATGCTGAATATCATCTATTTCTCTTGTCTTTAAAAATCGAAGGACCCTTGGAATGGAAGTATCAATCATTTTTCAGTTGAACTTGATTGCTTTTTGGAAGTTTGTCCAAATTTAAGACTTGGTGCTATATTTCAAGACAAAGATAATTCTCTATAACGGGAGAGATGTAGATCAGTAACCTGCCTTCATTCAACATATCATTTCAAAAAATTCTTGAAAACCGAACTGGACAGGAGACTGATCTGTGTTTTACACCTCAGCTTACAGAGAAGTTATGCATGTAAACATACATACATACATATACAGGAGTGCATACACCGGACGTGTACCCCTCTTCCCAACCCTCCCCCCCCCCCCCGCACCCCCCCCCCGCGCCCCCCTGCCCCGCACCTGGCTCCACTGGCCCACTTGGTTTGTACTTCATATGAAGGATCGAGTATTTTTATCAAATGAATCTAGTGATCTCAGTCAAGATCTACATCCAATTTCATCCCAAGGCTTTCTGTCCTTGTTTATACAGAACAAATTTTTCTCTTCTCGTAGAACAAACTGAGAGACATTAATTTATAAAAGAAAAAATGTAAACTATCTCTCTACAGACAGGCAGTTGAGGCATTAGGAGAGTGATATGCTTTATATTTATTGTGATGTCTGTATGGGAAGTAGACAAAACCCCATGTGTTTCAATTCAGTTTTTATAAGACGCAATATCAACTTCCTATTTGTGTAGGATACATATTATACATACCTGAATGTACACACACATTTCATATTTCTACATGAACATAATCAGTCATGCACCTTCCTGCTCAAATCACGTGCATAAGTATTTTAGACAGCTGATTTCAAGGAGTGAGGAGAACTAAGCCAATTGCTGAAGCAGAATTTCATTACACAAGGAAACTCCAAAGATATAGTGTGATATTTGCAAAGATTCAAGCTTTTATACCAATTAGCCTGACATTCAACTCTGCATAAAATAGAACAATGCAGTTCATGACACTCAGTAACATGAAATTAAAAACTGAAGTATAATTGATGTTCTTCAACATAATTTAATGGAAAATAACCTTCCCTAACAAGGTTCTTCAGAACAGAAGGAAAAAATACAACACAAGAAATTTGAACACAGTGATGCTCCAAGTCTAAGCTTAAAAAAAAAAAAAAAGAAACAAAATAACAACAACAAAAAAAACACCCCACATATGCTAAAGACTAGTTGAGGAATTCTGCAAATGAAATAAAAGCAGCAACTGCAATCTCATGTTGTATGCTTTACACTGTCCAGTGCTGTGTTCATGGAGTTTAAAGGAAAATTGAAAAGTAATTTAGAACTTTGGTATGTCAGCCTTGGAGTGAGATGGTAGAGGCAAAAGAAGGTCATACTGGACATAACAGTAGAATCCTTAAGAAAAGAACTGAGATTTTCCTAAAAGAGTGAAACTGAAAGTTCACGCTTACAATTTGAGAATACTCTGAGTCTAATTCTATTTCACATTGCTTATATAATCTTTACTACTCCACAGCATTTGTTGTTCTACAATCAGAAAGCATTCAAAATCTCAAGTTTCAGGTCTTCAGTCAGTTGATTATACTTTTGTGGGTTTTTTTGTTTGTTTTTTTGTTTGTTTTGTGGTTGCTCAGAGGTGGGTTCAGTTGAAAACTGACAATAATACAAGAAAACAGTCCATTTGCCACTAAAACAAGAGACCTTGAATATCACCTGTACTGGGTATAGTACCCAGATAGCAGGTCAGTATAGCAAGTCTTTAATGATCATGACATTTTGGACTCAGCAAGAATCTTACCCCATGATAATGGTACAAATTTGAAAGGAGAAGGAGAATGAAGGAAAGGAAGAAGATAAAAAGATCCATTATCTGAGGCATGGGAAAGAGGCTGACTGCCAGGTCATTCATACTAATAGCCCCTTGCTGTTGCTAGATATGACATATAGTGCCATCTCAACCTCAAAGACTGAAATGCATTAAACTGAGAAGAGTCATTTGACATGTACAAGTAAAATTTAAAGGGCTATGCTTTTGCATGAAGTTATATTAAGTGATCCAAAGACCCCTTAAGCTCTATTAGATCTAACAAACAATTTGGGTATTATAAAAAAATGTACTGAAAAAAATCTAAGCTAATGCATCTTTAATCATTTTAAACATTATGATTTTGTGATTGACAAGCTTACAACTGACAAGCTTGCGACTGACAATAAGTTTAAGAACCTGAGTGATACGTTTCACCACATCTTTAAATTGTACTCATGGATAAACCACATTTATAAAATCAATGTTCTAAATTATTAATTAATAGATTACATTCATACAATAGCTGCAGAATTTGGATGTTAAATGTACTATAGCAGAAGACTGTCACAGCAATAATGAGGGGTAACTGATCAAAACCATTTTGTAAGCCTTGGTTAACAGCTTTCCTTTCATATCTATTTCAGGTCTAGACATCACTGACATACTGAACAGTCATCTGCCCAAACTCCGTGGCTCTCCACACCACACAGTAAGCGTTAGAGATTAAAGATTGATTCATTAAGCTTTTTCCTCCAAGGGATATAGGCAATTTCAGTAATCTCCCAGGAGAGTTTGATGATGATATTTTGTAAATATGCGATAAGGTAGGGTCAAACTGTTTTTCTTACTGCTGCTTTTTAGTGTATATCTGCTTAAAGTAATACCTAAAGGGTTATATTTCTCAGACTTGGAAACAGAGACACAAACAAATCCATCATTCCTAAGCCAAAGGCTGAGAGACACAAGAGGTATTCTTATATTTTTCAGGGGTTAAAAGAATGAAACCATGTACAGGGTTTGTTCTAATCATGCAGTGAAACTGCTTATGAAGTTTCACCCAGGATCTGTAAGTACAGACACTTGAAATTGCATGTCATTTAATTTGAAATGGGGTGTAATTCATACTAGCACATCCTGATTGTCAACCACCAGTGAAATGAACTCTGCATTTTAATATGCAGGGAAAAAAAGATAAAAGAATTTGCTCTGTGACAAACAGCCAACACGGTCTAGCCTACAGTTCAGGAAAATCATAGAGATGCACAACATAGGACAGTTCACCTATGACACTATTTGCTTTGGCTCTTCTACACAGAATAGAGGGATTTTTTCAGAGGAAAAAAAACACATTCCAATTGGATTTAAGAATAATAATGAATGTGAGTTACTGATTTTTATTGTTATTTTTAATATGTACAAGAAAACATTGTAGACTTGGGACAAAGGGTAATGTCTTCATATACTGACACTAGTTTTGTTAAACTGTTGTAGAGTTCAAACCAAAATATATATGACAACATGCAGAAGTAATTCTACTATTAGAAAAGTAGCAAACGATTTAGCTTTCTACGAGTTTCCATTCTTACTGAGAACATGAGGAAAATTAATAAAATTCGTGAGACTACTCATGCTCTGTACAAAAAGTTATGATGAGGTGGTCTTAGCAGATGTGAAAATGGAGCACTTTGTCAGAAAACCCATAAAATTTAAATAAAACATGCTCCTTGTTTAATAGATCAGGAAAAAAATATGAATGTTATGTATTATAGCACAAAGGAGGGAGATATGATCAGCAAAAAGAGCATAAACCCTGCTGAGAGTGTTGGGGAGCTGATGTCATGGATCACAGTGCAGTATCTCAATTACAATTCTATTATACAAATGTCTTTATGCAACCTTTTAAAATGCGTATGACAAACCCATATTTGATGATTCATTGTACATAAAGATGGATTCTTGACTTCATGCAACTCTAATGACATCTATATTGATACATTATGTAAACAAATATATACATTGCAAAAATAAAACCAATCAAACAAAAAGCCTACTTATGGAAATGGAAGAGAAAGATCCAACAGAACTGTGAATAGAGTTGAACACTATCAACAGAGTTCATTCTACAACTCTTCATTCTTGTTTGCATAAATAAATACAAAACCAGTAGTACATAAAGCAGAAATGGAAACTCCAAAATGACCTTTGTTTAGGACTGAAAAGTAACTCAAGACAATCTCATGGTCAGCAAAGACCTTTTGGAGAAAATGAATCATATAACTCAACACAGAACTCATTTGTCTCCCCCAGACCTGACGATGCACTCTTGGGAAAAGAATAGATAAGCACATTAGCATGGTCAGCAAGACCTTAGGGGGAAACAAAGTTGTGTTATACATAGTTTTTATGATTAGTTCTTCTCTATCAGCTATGTCTGAGCATACCATGTCTATTCTGAAAACTCATGGTGCGCTAAACTCATTTGATACATAAATTTGAAAGACACATCCACAATCTTCTTGGTTAAAACAAAGAAAGAAAAGGTCTATGGTTGAACACAAGTTTCTCAAAATTTGAGGAACTGTTGAATATCAAAGTGACAAAATTGAACCACTTCCTCCAAACAGTTGCAGTTCTACTTAGGCCCACGCAAACAAGTACACAAGCACAGCTATCAATTTTTTCACTTGCACCCTGAAGCCTTATCATGACTGAAACCCCTTCACATATGAAGGGGAATGTTTTCTGTGCTCATGACCAAAATTAACTCAGAACTGACATTGCCCAGTTCCCAGATATTTAGGATTTCATACCTGAACTGAAAAGGTAAACATCTTAATTAACAACATCTTAATTAATTAGTTTAAAATTAGATGTCTTATAATGCTCCAAGAGCTGGATTTAGTGATATCTGTTTGAACTTCTGTGTATGGGAGGAAGAAAAGACGAAGAAAACTCTCTCACTCCAAATACTTGAACGTATTCACAATAGAGTCGGTCATGAGCTTTCTGTCACTATCAACCTGAAATAGATTTAAACAGCCAAGAGTCCATATTCTATTACAAAGTTTTCCAGTCTTTTCAAAAAAGCAATCTGCGATGTACTAAATTGAAAGCACTGTCTGATTTGCTGAGACATCAAAACTTCGTGATTCCAAAAAGTTCATAGAGTGACAGCTGTGATGAGCTGTTTGCTGCAGTGGCACATTGTCATACAGAGGAGTGCAAGAAACAGGGAAAACAAGACAAAAGGAAGGTCACCAAACCAGGAGCTAAAGGAACATTGAAAATAAGAGAGATTTGCTTTTAAACCTCAGTTTACTGACACCATCTGTGGCAGCAAATATTTAACAAGACATACTCATGATGCAGCTGGGGAGTCCTTCTTTGCTCAGGTGGCATGTGCATAGGAATGTGCTGCCCTAAGCTGTAACGTATAATTTAGTCTGAAAATCATGATTATCTGACCAATAAATTTATCAAAATAGCTGTATCTAAGATATGCATTCAAAAACTTTTACTGTTTTTTTTTCATAAAGAGATGAACATTTTAGACAGTGAACATGTAAATTAATATAAAATTGCTACACCTATTTGCATTTCTACAACTTGTAATTGCAGTTACAGTAGACAGAAAGGAGACATCAGAGTGTGTGAAGCTTGTTTAACTAGTGAAACAAGGAAAACAAGCAAAATGGGTTCTCTGTGAAGGGCAGGAGTGCACAGATTATGGCCATTTAATCAGATATGCAGAAGCAAAAAATAAGCTTCAGGGACTTAGAGGAAGTATTCTGTACAGGTGCTTTAAAATCTCCAGGGATAAGAATAGCATTAGTTATATATCTTCAGGCTATGTATTGGTGTGTACTCATTTTATTCCCACTGTCTTAAGTAAGGATTATGGGTTACTATCCTTCTCCTGTAAAATAAGATCTCTAAAAATTAGAAGGGACTTGCATGAAAGGATAACCTTTGTCCCTTCTATGCCTTTCATTTAAATAACAAGGCTGAGCTAAAAGTTTGCAACTTGACAATTTTGCAGTTATCATGATATCCAAGACTAGATCTGCGGTACCAGCAGTACAGCACAATGATAATGGTGGTGAAGGAAGCCACCCTGCTCAGCCTAAGTGAGTTCAGCTGCTCCCCACAGGTTCTGGACTCCTCACCAGCTGCTCATTCTCAGCTAGAGGATCCACAACACTTGCTGTCTTTGCTTTGTTTGGGACCGCACTGTCAGCAAGACAATATAAAGAAGTATTCCTATCTGAGTAAAGGATACTGTAGTCTATACCATTATTTATTTTGTAAATAAGTACCTCTCTACAGAAAACAGAAAGTAGGATTTTAATTTTTAATTTTACTGTACCCTTATCACAAACAACTTCTACCGCTTTAGTTGCAGTCTTTCTCCAAACTTCAATTCTCCTCTTTTTTTTTTTTTTTCCTTTCAAAGGGAAGTGAGTGTTTGAGAATTCTTCAGAATTTTTATTCAATATTATGTTAGACAATTTATTACCTCAAACTGTAAAATAGGCATACGTTTCCTTTTCCCATTCTGCTACATGAAATAAAAAAATAGGCACACATTCTTTTAGAGATGCCTCTGGAGGGAGACACAGCCCAAAAAGTAGCTTGTGCCTGTTATAATATGAAAAATAGAATTAGAGCGTTCTCAAAAATCTAGAGATGTCTATTTTAAATCATGTATCGAAATATGTACAGTAGTCTAGTCTGGCTAGATATGTCTGGATCTGAATTCTGCAGAATTTCCTTAACCCTTCATTTATCTTACACTAAGAAATTTGCTCTGTCGTGTTACTAAAAAGCTGCATTTAAAACTTACTAAAATACTATGATTTCTTTTTTTTTTTTTTTCTTAATTTTAACAGTAATGACAACCAGTCTGACTAACAAGAGGTACTGTAAACCAAAGATGCTTTTTCTTCCTGAGATATACTAAAATGTTCTTTAACATTTGTGTGAATTAAATCACTCAGGGTTAATCATCTGCATTTTGATGTTAATACACCACCCTTCAGCTACAAGAGCTTTAAACAGTATTACAAAATTTCATATTACATGAAGCAATGGAGATTAAAAAACCCACAGCTGAATTAACGCATCAAAGAGAATCTCACTACAGGTTGAGAATTACAATAAACTACAGCTAGGAACAAATCCAGGAGGAGAAGTCTTTCTTTTTTTAATCTATAAATGGTATTTTTACCATGAAATGGGACCATGGTACAAAGCCTTGCTGCCAAATACAGGGTCTAACTCTGGTGTCTCTGAAATAAACTATATATACATATACATATATATATATATATACATATATACATGTATATATATATATATATACATATATATATATATATATATGATGTTTAAATACATATATATATATATATGATGTTTAAATACATATATATATATATATGATGTTTAAATACATATATATATATATATGATGTTTAAATACATATATATATATATATATTCTCCCTACATATCTGTAGATACGAAAGACATTTTTCTTATACTACCCAGTCCTGAGAAGTCACAGACATATTTTTACTTTGCCTTCAGCAGAAATACCAGCTAACGGAGCTCCTGTTTTCTGCCTCACACCGCACTTTACTACCGCAAATGTCAGCAATTTGCATTTTGCTGCCACTTCCTCTGGCTGGCAATAGGAACTGACTGTTTTGTGTTTGTTGTTGGTGGTGGTGGCTTTGCTGTTTTCTAATTAAATATTTTGTACAGGAAGAAGGCTAATTTTTTCCCACCTTTCTTTTCAAGTTTCGAAGGCTCCTTACCTCCCATTCAAAATACAAGCAAAATACAGATATATTGGAACAACAAAGCTATATTGTAGCTACTAAAAATGCTGTACTACCCTACCTCAACGCTTCTCAGTGTAGCTCTCAATTCATACATGTATAACGTTCTCTAAGGAATATGCAAGCTTAGAGATTGGTTGACTTCCTATTCTATTCCCATCAGTCAAATACTAACTAAAAATCAATAATAATAAAAATAAAGTGGTCAAAGGAAAACACCTAGGGAACAGAAAGGATAAAGTATGAACAACAGTTCTTTCAAACTAATCTTTTTCTCATCCTCTTATCATGTTTACTTCTCTTCCACTGAACTTACTGCAGTTTGTCTAAACAATTCTTCTTCTAGGCATTCGTCCAGTCTCTTCCTGAGATCTCATAATGAATGACTTCCTTTAGTCAAGGTCATCCACAGATCTGTTGCTCACTGTATGGACAATTTTTTCTTCTTCCCTTTGAATCTGATTGTCACTGATTTCCTTACTTGGAGAAAATGGGAACGTCAATCTTCACTCACCTTCTCCACAGCAATGACCTCAGATGACCATCATATACCTTTGCTGAGCTGAAGATACACAGCTTATCCAAGCATTTCTCATAAGGAATTACTCATATTTTCTGTCCTTCACTGGTGCTTCTAGATTCACAGAATAATTTGGGATGGAATTGGCCTTGTTTGTCAACCCTTTCTGCTCAAAGAAGGTCCAATTAGATTAGGTTGCCTAGAGTAGTTGTCATGACTCATCTAGGCAAGACCCTGAGTAACCTGATCTAATTCAAATTGCTTTGAGTAGGGGACTGGACTAGTGACCTCTGGATATCCTTTCCAATCCAAATTACTCCATGATTCCTCTGTATCATTTTTTTGAGATGCTGAGACCACTCTCATGCAGTATTCAATATTCCAGCAAATCATTAACTCACACAGAAATATAATTATGTTCTCTACCTTGCCTCCAGTTCTTTTCTAATAATTTCTTTCATCAGAGTTGAGCTTTTGGATGACGAGACAGGAGCTGCTTTTTTTTTTTTTTTGTGGAATTTTCAATCATGGCCACAAAAGTTTTGCTCCAGAGAAAGTGGCCAGAAGAGAGTTCATTTTATTTGTGAAGCTAAGATTTTTCTTTCCCTGTGTGCACTTTACATTTTTCATCACTTCATGTGTCAGTTCAAACTCCTTATAGTTGAACTGAAGCTAACAAAATTATGATCTAGACAGACTGAATGTAACAGCTACAGTTATATTGACTATATACAACTATTCTTGTGTTTTTTAGATAGGAAAAAAAAAAAAAAAACACAAAAAACAGTAATTCATTTTTTTTCTTGGTGCTTTGCTTATAGTCTGCATTCTCCTTACATGATAACTTTCCCTTGGCTTGAAGTTCTGATAACTTTAAGAGTGTTTCCACAATAAATAAATAAATAAATAAAATTAAAAGAACAACAACAAGCTCTCCTCCTGATCTCCCCGAGTGCTGCAGGGCGACTCCTCACCCTGCTCCACTCAACCCTTGCTGATGCCTGCTGTGTTCCCTGCCCTCCCCAGGTGCCCCACTGGGCTGCTGGGCCCAGTTCTGCCTTGTGCTGGATGGAGCTGACTGGAACCGACTGTGCCCAGCATGGAGCAGCCCC
Organism: Alectoris magna; assembly: GCA_030625065.1. NCBI lineage: Eukaryota > Metazoa > Chordata > Aves > Galliformes > Phasianidae > Alectoris > Alectoris magna. The sequence continues at coordinate 101,093,218 of CM060560.1, forward strand.
AGCTCCACCTCACACAGCAGATCCCTGACACAACAGGGCACCTGAGCCCAGTATATCAGATTTCAAGTTTTCTCAAGGCCTTGGAAAACAACCCAAGTAATCTCTTTTTCTAAAATAGCTTTACTTTTTCAAGCAATTGATGGAAAAGCCAGTACATTCCTAAGATAAAAATATATAATGTTCATGTTATAAGCTATAAAGGCAAAGCATTCCTGAAAACTCAACTCATTCACCCAGAAATGAAAGGTATTCTTGTCCAATGTACCTGAATTTATACTTTCGTACAAGGGTGCTCTAGAGAACAATTAGATGAAAAAACTGGAGGTGAGGAGTTAGTGGAACATATGATGACTCTTTCAGAACAAATACAGGACTCAAAATAGGACTCCAGCTTTACTAGCCTACTAGTTTCTGTCAAAGGACTAAGCTTTCCCAAATCTATGTGTGGCTGAAGAATACCTGGTGCAAGATCCATGGCAAATGCTGTTTTCTGGGTGCTCATCAGACTACCTGCCTCTAAAGAAAGATGTAAACAGCTCACATGAACTAAAAGTTCTTGGAAGCTTCCTGAATTTACTCCTTTTGAAGAGTCCAAGGAACAGAGATTATGGAAACTTCCAGAGGCTTCTGGACCAAACTAGTCATCAAAACGATCCTTGTTCCAACAATGGGGGTGATGCCAATATCCGTACACCATCAATAAATTCAAGGTGTCAACTTCCAATCAGTGTTTGGAGAGGCCATGGTAACAAGAGGAAGTCTGTGGGCTACAGAATGAACAAACCCAATAAATAATCAAATAGTTGTATTTATTACGCTGTACTATACCTCTTTTAAAAGGGATTCATTCCTGAATTTCTCCTCGAAAAGGAAAGAATTATGTGGAACTAGTCAGCCTTGAACAATAGAAATGTAGGCAAAATAAGCACTGTGTGGAATTCTACCTGATGCAAAGCAGGGGGCTACTGCTTCTTTACTGTCATGATTTGTAAAGCAGAAGTAAAACGCTAACTGCTTTTGCAATACTTCATTACACTTTCCGTGCAAAAATGAAATGACTTCATAATGCGCAAACTGATATATAAAAAAAAAAAAAAAAAAAAGAAGATCTAAGATCAAAGAGGCTGATTCCTCACTGTGTATAAATATTTAATCTGTTTATAGTAGAATGGAGATAAAAATAATAATTTTAAACCCCAGGATTAATGCATCACTAGTGGTCTGCACAAACACAGAATAAGAAAATTGCAAAGTGAAAAGCAGCAGAGAATCAGATTTATTCAGAAAACAAAAACAAACAGGGAAGTTGAATTCTGAACTTATTTAGAGCTTATTTACACTAGTGAATTTACTCTAAATTCCCTAGTATCCAAATGCTCTGCCTGGCTTTTTCTAATTGTTGTTAGAACATAACTTCCCACAGTATCAAAAGTCCAGTACCTGAAAGAGGCAGAATTTTCAGAAATTAAACCTACCACAGACAATCTCTTTTTTCTCCATTCTGAGAAGTTTCAAGTTTCCCAAGCAAGAATAACAGCATCACAGTATCTGAAAGAATGATGCTTTTTGGGAAAGTCACATTCATGAGGGAAAGTAGTAGGCAAATGCGAACTACAACCAACTCAGTTAGCTTATGGAATCCTTTCTATTGGCACAACACACTAGTGGCAAGACACTTGTTGCATAACAGTACCCTTGAAGCTGTAACACTGAGCATGTACCAAGCCAAGCAGGCATAACCACCCCTCTGGCTAAGAATCTGTGATACTGATGAAAGTCTACTGACAAGATTTTTTGGTCAAGATTAATATACTAACATAATTTACCTAATTGCAACCTAATTCACTTAGGTTTCATATGATCTGCTACTCATACGGATAAATGAGAGACACATCTGTGTGATGGATTCTGAAGATTAAAGCCAGGTGAGATAGAAGGTTACCAACAGCTAAACTAACCAGCATTATTTCAGTCTGTTAAATTGTTGGATATCTTCCTGCAGATTTGCTTCAGATCAATAAGAATGGGCCCAGCGTACATTCATCAGCTGTCAAAGAGCCACACGAGGCTATGCAGATATATTATTGATCCTAGTGGAGAAGCTGCTGTAGTAAAGAGTTACATCACTTTGATCCCAAATCACAACCCATCCATGCTTCAGCCTTCACAAAAGTCTTTTTTTTGTTTGTTTTTCTCCACTACACAGTATTAGAAAGTATTAATATGGGAGGTCTCACTTGCTAATATGTTGGAAATTCCATAAATACATGTAATACTTATTTCCTAATCACAGCACAGAAATAAATTTATTACGGGGAGGAACAGAAGAAGAAAGCCAAGAAAGGACACTGGGAAAGAGATGTACAGGAACTGCAGCAATATAGCAGCACTGTAAGAAATATAACCCGATTTCTTACTCTACGACTCTTGTTACGCTAAAGGAATTTCACCAACAAGACTACAGCTCTAATACATTAAACAAATCTTTAAGAAACGTGCATTCATTTTCTTAACCCTTTGATCATGACTGGAATTACTTGTCAATGAAAGAGAAACACTGAAGTTTCTCACTCTAATACAATCTGCGTGTATATGCATTACACAATGTGCCTGCAATAACTTCCGAAATTATTTTTCTGTTTCTAAATCTTTATTTGCATTTCTTATTCAGTGTAGGAAATCTACCCTTTCTTTTCCTATCCTGATCTTATCCTGTCCTCAAATACATCAACTAACAGATAAAACCCTCATATACATTTCCACTGCAGGAAGAGCAACCTGGCAGTTATTTTGAGAGGAATGCAGTATCTATGGAGAATGAAAATTTCAAAGAGATGAATGAGAATTTGTACCTCAAATTGCATTTTCTATTAAGTACTGAATTTCCTAAAAATAGAATGACCGTGAAAATAAGATGACCTCTGATTTTTTGTGCATGTATTCTAGTGCTGGGAGATTATTTCTTACCTCCTCTCCCCCCACCCAATTCTCTTCACTCACATCCTCCTACACATAGCCTCCTATAATCAAGTTTTCCATCTCACATTTCCTGACCCTTCCTCCTTCCTATTGCTCATCTCCACTCATCTCATTTCATCTAAAATGTATTTTGCTTCATACATGCCTTATGTCTTAAACTAGAGAGCTTTACTTAACTCTTCTACCTCCATTAATTTCTGAATGTGTTGCAGAGGAGGTACTGGAATCATTGCCTATCACTGGTGAAAGATTTGTCAGATGAATTCTCTGCTCACGAATCATCATCTCCTAAATCATCTTCTCCTGACTCTCAGTGAAAATATAAAGTGGCACTTAATTATAATGTGAAGTGTGAGCTTTTAAAAACGTGTTCTGGGGGAAGGAGCAGAGAAGAGGAAACAAACTGAGCCAAGCAAGTTGTCTCATACTTCAAGCAAACTGAAATCCACTGACCTATCAGCCCTCTGGCCATTTGGCAATAGAACTTGCTGCATTGTTCTGCTTCTCTCATAAATCATTACAGACTATAGGAATGAAAGGGTCCAATCTCAGACTCACCTTGCTGAATAGATTCAGTATTTTTTGGTTTGTGCTAGACTATACTAAGTTGCATCCAAAAATACATACTGATTTTGGCTATAAAAGAATACATGAGACTATTAGTCTGTGCATTGCTCAGACAGCACATGGATAGTCTGGAGGCACACCTAGGAGTAGTCATTTAGCTACTTGGTATGGTCAGATGGCTCAAGTTATCAGAAAATATGACCTGAACCTGACAGACTTGAACCATTGCTGAAGACCAAAGTTAATGTTTAAAGAGATGTGGACAGAGAATTTTGCCATTCCCATGGCAGGGATCATTATAATTGTCTATTAGCTTTAGACCAGGTACCAGCACAAGCATGGCTATACCTACATGTCATGAATCTGTTTTATAACATCTTGTGGTAGCAGCATTGGCCTGACTAGAGGGCTGTGGATCTCTAACGTCCCAGTCTGTAAGTGGCAGTTCTAACTTTTGGAGGTTTTACTGTACCTTTGCTCCACAGATCTATATCTATTGAGATTGATAATAATGAGAATGGTTAGGCTTATTACAATCTCTAAATAATATATCAGCTATGATTAACAAATAGCTTCACTGTAGTCTACTAGCTATTTATTAACAAAACTATAATAAATTTGGAGGTAGCTTATTTATGCACTGGAAGAAAATAGCAGCTAGAATGAGAAAGATGCATGGGATTTCTGATTTACCTATTTTGCTGAGAGATAAACAGATATATCAACACAATTAATGTGTCTGTTACTAATTAAAAACAATATTCTCAATAATAATTTCTGATGCAATTTTACTTTTGGGTACCTCATGCTAGTCTAAGGAAGCTTTCAAATCTACAAATCATTTGCTTTCCTTGCTTTTCTCTCCCTTGGTTTCATGATTACTATCATCACCACTACTATTAGCTATTTCCCATGTAGCGTTACTTTGTACAGTACAAGGATGTACTTTTAAAAAGTGCTTTCTTATATAAATACCCCACATTACATACTAGTTTCACTCAACAAAAACTATGCAGCTTGAATGAAGGAAAACACCAAATTAAGATATTTTCTGTGGCTGGCTGAAGAAGTAGAAACATTAGGATGGAGGCCAAGAAAAGATAAAGACAGATTAAGGAGAGGAGACCTGCTTTCAGATACACTGCTGTATAGCATATCATAAAAATTAAAGAGCAAATGTGGGAGTAGGCTCTTAGAAAGGGTAATGTCTAACTCATATTAGACAAATTATGACAAAGTGCTTAAGCTGAAAACTTGCTCCCCCTGAATTTGTGTAATTTGCACTATCTCCTGTACCAAAAAGCCTCTGTTTTTTCTTATTCAAAGGCTGATCTGAGGGTCTATGGTATCAAGAGAGTCTGAACTGGAGATTAGCAGACCTAATCAGTATGGACTTGTTTCCTAAATAACATTAGTCCTACTTAGGCTTCAAATTATCGTGGGAGACTAAGTCAGGAGCAGAAAAGCATGAGGATTAGGCTGAGATCTTCTGGGAAATGGAAAATGCAATTGAATTCTCAAACAAACAACAAGGACAGCAGAAAGCTGACAGTTCCAGGAAGTATTCCAATCACTGATATTTTTCTGGTACAGTTTGAGGGCAAATGGATTTTGTCTAGGTCTGTTTGTATGTCAGTCCAGCCAGTGCAACAAATTACATCTAATAGATGCTAAGGATGTAAAAGTTATTGGGAGTTTTTCTACTGATTCTAATTGGTTTCAATAAACCTCCTAAAAGCTTAGTGATACTTCCCAACTGACAAGCAAATTGCATATTATCCTTCACCAATGGCACTCTCTCTCCGTTTAGCTTTTTCATTTCATTTTTCTGTAAAGATATTTGCTGTTGAAGATCAAATCATTAAACTCTCACTACAACAAATTCGGGAGAGAGAGAGAACTCCTCTGCACAGTTCTGCCAGTCCATCTTTCGAGTGAAACATGTACATAACATCTTTGCTAGCACCCTTGTTAGGTAGGAACTCTATTGTGTAAATCTGTAGTGGATATATTATAACATTGTCTGAAATCCATTAAATACAGGTCTAAATTGATGTTCACTTGTAAATTTGAAAAAATAGTAAATTTGCTCTCAAAAATCAAGAACTGAATTCACTGAAGTTGCTTGGGATTACCTGGTTCTGATGTTTAAAACTGCTTTCACTACTTCATACCATACAATTTTGAGATATCAAGAAAACTGTGCTGATATTATCTGAAAACAATTCCCACAAACTTGTTCAGTTCTCTTTCTTTTACTTATCAAATCATCCTGTTGCAGAGAACTTGAATAGTTAAAAGGTATATCTGGACCTAGTTCAATCTTCATCTATTTGTGTATTTTTAAAGAGATTTATATGGACCAAGTGGTCTAACAGGAAATGACATTTGTTTGAAACTAGTATTTGCTGTAAGAAGTCATCAGCTGGATAAAAATTTATATGTTGAGATGGAAGAAAGGGAATCAGTAGTAAGACAGACAAAAAAGCCTAAACAAAAAATCTCCTAACCTAAAAAATATCAGGCCCTAGAAATACAGAAAGAGAAGAGACAACCAGCACAGATCTTGAGTTTTGCGGCTCTGAATTAGAAAGAGAAGCTCCAAAAGCGAGGAAGTACTGAGAAGGTTGCCTTGGGAGGAAATCAGCCTGAGAAGCCTATCAATGATGGGTTATTGCCAGTAGTGAATAAGGATGGATAGTAGCTCCTTTACCGATATTTGTTTTTTTTCCTGAAGAGGGAATGACTATGTTGCAGGACCTTGTTTCACACTAGCTGATTTATTTTAGTGAGAAATCAGCTTGTGCTTAAAATCAAGGAAAAAAAAACAAAACACCTTTTTCTTCAAGGAAAACAAGAGATATAAATAAAAAATGCCTTCTTATTCATCCCCAGTCAGCTCCCCAAAAAAACAACAACAGCCAGAAAAGAACCCAACAACCTTTGCTTACACTTATAGATTTATATTTTCTGCAATAGCAATAATTTACCAAGTCCTACAGTACATCTGAGCAGGAAGCTTAAGGCTATGGCATGCCACAAGTACAAATAACTTGCCTTATCCTCATTTTTTTTTTTTTTTTTGGGTACAAAACAAGTAAAATAAACAAATAAATAAAGTGAATGAAGAACAACAAGCATCACTGGAGCAGTGATTTTTAGATTCAAAACAGTAATGTCCTTGGGAATGTAGGCTGTTGTAAAAAAATATATAAATATATATTATATATTTTATATATATATAAATTTTATATATTAAATATATAAATATATATATAAATATATCTTATATATTTATATATATATATATAATATATATGTTTGTGTGTAAATATATATATATATATATAATATATAAATATACATATAAAGTCTCCTGCAAAAGTACCATCTTCTTCTCTGATGCTTAAAGCCCTGTTTTGATTTTTAATTTTTTTATTTCTTGAATTTCCTCTGCTTCCCAGTAAGGTTGTTGGTGCTCTGTCCCTGGAGGTATTCAGGGCCAGGTTGGATGGGGCCCTGGGCAACCCAATCTAGTACAAGATTTGGAGGTCGGTGGCCCTGCCTTTGGCAGAGGGGTTGAAAGCTGATGATCCTTGAAGTTCCTTCCAACCCAAGCCATTCTACGACACTATGATTCTATTATTCCCTTTTAAGTAAACTTTCTAATTATCCAAGTTTTTCAAGTGCTCTCAACTTCGGCGTATATTATGAATGCTGCCAGATCACTTAAACTCCAGCAGCCTGAGCAGTGACCAGGATAAATATGAAGCTTAATGGAGGATAACTGACTTTGATGCAATTTCATCAATGAGACAGAGACAAACCGCTCTTTTCTCTCGCAGGTACCCCTTTTAAGAAAAATATATTGATTTTCTTTTCTTTTTTTTTTATCAGGTAGACATATTAACTAGCAAGACAATGCATTCTTTTGTCTGCATGCGCATTTTGAGTAGCAATTGATTTTTTTACTCTGTGGGAAAACAGTCACTATTGAGTGATAAACTACAAAAAAATTGTGCTTTCCTGTCCTGCTGCCAGAGGCAACGAATTAGCATTCACAAAACATAATTTATGAGATAGAACAAAAAAATAATTTGTTTTTTTCCCCATAAAACTTTCACTTTGTGACCGCAGGAACCCATGGTAGGAGACTAGACACATTTGTAAAGTTGAAAACAGAAGTATATTTGATTTCTGTATTCTTCCATTAATTAATATATCTGTACAGTAACTGATCAATGCACCTGATTCAGGTCCTTTTGTGACTGATCATTAAGAGCCCCATGACACTTTTTTCAGAAGGCTAGTGTTAACTTCACTGTCCTTGCCAAATTCAATCGCGAGTGATGATTTTCTTCTGCCTATCTATTTTCCCTGTAGTTTTATCTGGATAAGACTTTGCTTTTCATTCCCTGGACAAAAATTGTTGCATAATATCTCTATGTGCTATTAAATAGCTGCAGTTTTCTATCCTGAAGATTACAGTATCAGATGAAATGATTTCTGTATTACGGATACAACAACGTTATCATAGTTCTTTGAAAGTCCATGGTAATTTGCTCTATAAGAGTAGGCCAATTTAGTGAATTGGGTTCTCAGCTGAAGAGCGGGACTGTGCAGCACAACTGCTTTTTCCTGTTTTGATTACTCCAATTTTACAAGCCTTGCCACTAATAGTAGAATTGGTCCTGCAGAATCAGTACTACTTGAGAAGCTGCTCAAGCAGAGAGGAAAAAACTGCGCTGGAACTGCAGTGCTGCCAACCAATCTGAGCATCACAGGTTTTTGTTGTTGTCGTTTTTGTTTCTAAATGCACCTGTACACATCTGAAAAGGCATTATTACAGATATTATATATTATTATTAATGAGACTATAAGTTTTACACAAAATCACAATTATTTCTTTAGATGAAGAGTTAATCATGTTAGATGAAATTCTGTTCCATGCAGTGGTATTTTCGAATGTATGCTGTGTAGTCTCCATGAAAGAAGCCTGAGAACAAAACTTAAGCTTGGACTCACATTACAGTCAGGTTCAGAAGTTACTGACTTCAGTAAAACACCACAAAACATATAGTTAAAATCTTATCAGAGGCACAGTATATTCAAGTAACTGATTTTACTCTGAAGACAACATTGTAATTGACTTGGAGTGGTAGTGGCTGTGGCAGTGTTACCCACCTGAAAGAAGTAAACTGCATGTAATTCCTAAAGTAGTATGAAACCCTTTAGAACACGTTTAATAAACATCCATTTCTTTCCTTTTACAAAGGAAGAATCTTTAGATGAAAACAAGTCTGTATTACAAAAAACTTAATGTTTAGAATATTTATCCTTCCATGTTTTCAGGATATTTTTATTTACTTTCTTAAGGGCAAATTATCTCCACAACTTCCATCAGGTCTTTTTTTTTTTCTTGTGGGAGCATTGACCGTGCACCCTCTTACTAATATATTTACATCTACACATTATGGATTCTGTATTGAGCTCACCATAGTTCTGTAGAAATTACATTAATGTATCAAAACATTATCCTTTTCATGAAATGGTACCCTATGTGTTGCTGTATGAGCCAGCTAGTTCAGAAAGTAAGAGCAGAACAAGCTTGGGAAAGCATTTCCAAAATTTCAAACGAAGCGCTGCCAACCCACATGCCAAGTTTAAGGCTAGGTTCTGAACAGGTACTTTTGAAGAACATAAAGATACAGGATGCTGAAGAGGAAAGACACCTCAAGGAAGCTGAGGTTCTTTTGTGTTTTTTGCAGTCTTTTGGATTACTGGGAAGGGAGGCATTTTCAAAAGACAAGCTAAGAAACACTGAAGGTTGTTTGACATGCTCCTCAGCATTAGTAAACACAATAAAAAGCAAGTTTTATCTTTGTTTCCTGCCCTAACTCAGCAGCTACTTTCTATGAGGAGTGACGGTAATTATAATAAAAAGCTTTAATGGGCACAACTGGACGAAATGAGAGAGGATAGGGAGGTAGAAACTGAGCCCTCTCTGAGCCCCTTCTTCAATGCCCTGGAGAGATTTTGAGAGACAAAGTTCCCTTTTACATTAATCAGGTTTCCCCAGGTCATTCCATAACAAATCTGTAGTAAGAGCTTCTTTCCATCATAGATGGAGATTTAGTAACAGCTTAAAAGATGATCACTGAAAGTTTATTTCCGCAAATCAGAAAAATTACCTTAGTACTTCAGAGATCAACTTGAGTTGCTTCTTTGGATCTTCCATGCCGCATGCCATTAGACACTTCCCCAGTCCCCAACCCCTCCCCCAACCCCAAGAAAAAGAAAATAAAGAAAAAGGCTTTTCCAATAGCTTTTCTTCTATTTACTGGCAAGATTAACAACAACAAAAAAAAACAAGTATTTTAGCAAAACAAAAGGAAAAGATTTATGATTACAAAAAAGATCATAAGTTCAAGTCTGCTCATACCTCAGGAGGTTATTCAACTAATTAGGATATCATTTAAGTCATTAGCAAGAGAAATGTTCTGATTAACGTGGAAAATCACTTATGTTTATACAATGAAGTTTTAATAGTAAAGGGTATTAGAAATCAAATAACTAAATTCCCACTTGGAAAAATGTGTTCTGTTTTGTTAGAGTATGATGACAGTTTTCTAATTTCTTGAAGATTATGCAAGTTTAATCAAATCCTGACCTTATTAAAATGCAATGAGATCATATTTCAAATCCTAAACTAAAATGTATGTTTGCAAAGTAGGCAAAGAATTTTCAGTCTCAAATTTTGTTCTCCAAGCACTGATTTAAACCAAATGATGCCTTATTATTTCATTTTCAGTCCATAACAAGCAAAATTTAATAAGTGAGTTTTAAGCTTCAGGGGATTTCTTCATATCAAACTATAAAAACCAAGTTTTCTTTATGCATTTACACTGAGATAGACAGTTTCTGAAGTAAACACCCAAAGGTCTTTCTCTTACGCTATCTTGTATTCAGGAAAGATCTTACAATTTTTCACGGTCACACTTCCCCCCACCCCCATTACATTCCTTTCTGTAGTTCAACATTTTTAACTTTAGTTCAAACTAGTATTTTGTTTGAATTTAAACTTAACACTTGTGAACAATTTATAGTATTATTGGTTGGCCTCTTCTCTCATGTAACTGGTGATAGTACTACAGGGAATGGCTTCAAGCTGCACCAGGGGAGATTTAAGCTGGACATTAGGAAATACTACTTCTCTGAAAGAGAGGTCAGGCAGTGGAATGGGCTGCCCAGGGAGGTGGTGGAGGCACTGACCCTGGAGCTGTTCAATGAATGTTTGGACACTGTGTTGAAGGAAAAGGTTTACTGAAAACTATTGGTGATGGGTGGATGGTTGGACTGAATGATATTGTGGGTCTCTTCCAACCTTGGCAATTCTATGATTCTATGATCTATCTCAGCACAGAGCATGTCAATTATTTGAACATACTGGAAATGTTGGAAAGACACAGTTGATAAATACCAGCCTAAAGATGCTGTGTTTCAGGTGAGTATTGCTAAATCATTTTCTTCTTGTTCAATGAAAGCAATTAATTTCAGGAAACAAGTTCTTCAGTATTCATCCACCCACCAGAAATACTCTCCCCAACCCTCCAACCCTTGATATTATGTATTCCTAGAAAAATAAAACAGCAGCTTTTACCTTCTCAGGACCATCAATTATAGGGATCCCGTTATTATTCAGTGATACATACCACATTATAGTAACGCATGCTGTAAGTTGTAAGAATTGGACTCTGGAAGAGCATCCAAGTAGAAATTTTATCACAAAATTGCTTCATTTACATGTGAGACTCTGTTTTTTCATTGCTGCTGTGGAAAGAGTACTGCACTACACAGATTTTTGTCCAACCTGTATTTTAACTCATATTAGAGCTGGTGCTAGTACTACAAAAGCAGATGAGAGCTGCCCTGGATTATTCTGGGGTAGGGACAAGCATGGGCTGCTTCCACAGGTTGTGGATGCCCCATCCCTGGGGGCATTCAAGGCCAGACTGGATGTGGCTCTGGGCAGCTTTGTCTAGTGGTTGGCAACCCTGCCCTTGACAGAAGGGTTGAAACTAGATGATCGTTATGGTCCTGTTCAACCCAGACCATTCTATGATTCATTCAATGATTCTACAGTTAAGAGACTTATGAAGTCTTGTTTATAAAGCACCTTATTCAGAGGAAAAACGAAAGTGGTAAGGAAAGATTGATCCAGATATGCTTAAAATCATGTTAGCTAATAATACATTATTACACTCCCAAAATTTAATGACACCTACGGATAGCAGAGCTTGTGTGATATTTAATAATTTAACTTGACATAAGCTGTGGAAGTCAATACTAGTACAGTGTTGTACCATGAATAGAGCAATGGCCATAATGTGTAGTGAAATCACTGTGACATATATATGTCACATATAGGCTTGGGGATGAGTGGCTGGATGACTGTGAAGAGGAAATGGACGTGGGGGCTTTGGTTGAGGCTTGGCTGAATGTGAGCCAACAGTGTGCCCAGGTGGCCAAGAAGGCCAACAGCATCCTGGCCAGCATTAGAAATAGTGTGGCCAGCAGGAGCAGAGAGGTAATCAACCCCTGTACTCAGCACTGGTGAGGCTGCACCTCAAATGTATGTTCACTTTTGGGCCCCTCACTACAGGAAAGACATTGAGGCCCTGGAATGTGGCCAGAGAAGGGCAACAAAACTGGTGAGGGGTCTGGAGCACAAGTCTTATTAAATGTTTCATCACTAAAAAGAACAAAACGCTTATCAATGAATTTATTGTCATTTTATTAATATTGAGAGAAAAAATTTCTTAAGGTATCTCTCAAATTGTTACATACAACTAAAATGTTTAGGAGACTAATGTTGGTCAAAAGATGTGGGTTATTGTTACTTATAAATCCATGTTGAATTAACCACAAATCCAAAACAACTGCTACAAACAGTGCTGCTTTGCACTTAGCCACAGAGACAGTTATTTGTTTATGTATTTGAATCCAGCTATCTCCTGAAAATGGCTGCCGTAAAAAGAATATGCTAACACGTTAAAGTAATTATCACAACAATAAGAGCAAAAGAGTAAGGCCAAAACACTGATGGTGTCTTAATCTTACAAATCTGACTTTTGGAAAAATCACTCAATGATTTTGTAAAGCCCAGGACTGCAAAGGAAACATGTAAAGAAATTAAAAAGTACTTAGAGAATATGGAACAAACAAACAAACAAACCCAACACAAAGCAAAAGAAACCACCAATCTCTTCCCCCCCCCCCCCCCCCCCCCCCCCCCCCCCCCCCCCCCCAACAATCAAACAAACAGAACTCCACCAACTCAAAACTTCAGACTTACATTTTCTTTGCACAAGGTCACTCCAGCTCTGCTTGGTTGTTGTTTTGCCCTTCTAACAAGGGCGGGAATTAAAGATACCTCAGGCACTTTGAAGCCCCAGGTGGTATCCAGCCTTTCCAGCAGTAACTTAAGGCATCTTTGAGCTTCACTTCCACTACAGGTGTGCTGAGCAATGTTTTGATGCAGATGATTTCAATAATATCCTGACCTGAATGAAGTCCATAGGAGCTTCACCATTGATTTCAGCAGAGCCAAAACTTCAAGCAGTGAGTTAATACAATGTATGTTTGTCTTGTGGCTTCCTCAAAAGCTGCTTCAAAATGCAGTTCAAAGGGAGATATATTGAATGAAGTTTAATTCAATTAATTAACTGTATTTAATAGTGTTTAATTAATTTTAAAGGCAGTTAATCACATTTTTAAAATGCTTTCTAGGAAGTAAAAACTGCTTCACTCTTAATGCAATGCCATGTTTGATGATACTAAGAGATATTTTTAAGCTCCTCTAGTACATACGTTTTCAGTAAGGATTAGTTTTATAAAGTAGTACTATCATTTTCCATGAAAAGGAAAAAAAAAGAAAAAAAAGAACTAAGTACTGAGTTATCAAAACTTAGCAGGGTTAACTTGTAAGGATTTACAAGATTTCTGCCTTCCTATATTAATGAAGCTCGCTTAAATATAAACTTTATATATTCTTCCAACAGTGGCGTTTATTAGAGCTGAATGTCCCTTACATGTTGAATAGCCATTTTACTAAAACTTGTTTGTTTGACTGGCTGTAAGTAGCAGTAAGTAGTAGTTGTGTTCAGATAATGTACTTTTCAGTTATTTGACTTGAGAATAGATATTAGATTTTGCTCTAACTTCTCTATTGCACACATATGCATAGCACCTTTTCTTTTTTCTTTTTTTTTTCTTTTTTTTTCTTTCTTGAGCCACTAAGTATTAAAATTTTTGGTTAATAGTGTCTGGAAGCAGAATATTTGTAATGTTTTCTAAAAGCATGTAACTCTGATTTTGTTGCTATAGAAATCACGCTACAAACTGAGACGAAACACTTTTCATTTAAAACCACCCAACACTAAAATAGTCTCAGCAAGAAAGAAAATAATTTGAAGCTATGTTCCACAGAAATCGCAATAGACTTAGTTTCTATGAGCAGCCTTGTGAGGGCATTTAAGAGACAACAGCTTAATACTTTTGGTGTATAGTTAGTGAAGACCAGAATGGAACACCCCCAAATCAGAAATACACTCTTGATTTCTATGCCTCTTCCCGTGCATGTCCAGAATCTGAATTTTCCATTAATCATTCAGGGAACAACAAAACTGATGATCTGTAGACCAGCTGTGCAGTTTCACTCAGAAATCCTCTGTGGCTTTGTTCACATCACTAGAAATGTGACTAAAAATGCAGAGATTTCTATTCCATCCTGTGAGTCCGGGGACTAGACCTGAACAGATATAAATTGTTTCCTGAATGACAGGACTAATGAGGAATGATTCTGTATTGATTTGAGACATATTTCACCCAGTCTTTCTCCCTCTGCACAGTAAACTCATGTAACATCAAATCTCATCTCTTCATCCTTCTTTGTATTTTTACTTCCACTGCCACTTCCCCAGCACAGGAGGATATGCATGCCATAGTTTATGGGTGCAGGCAATGCTGTGTGACTTGGCTAGCCACTTCTCAGGAGCCAGCCTGGAAGTAACACCAACTGGACTGGGCTGGTGCCCCACACATGCAGCCAAGATTTTTCCCTGTTGGGGAGTAGGAGGTAGTGTCATGAAAGCCTTCTCCTCTGACTAGCTACAGATATTAAGATTCTACAGCAATTTCTCAATATCTCTGACATCTTTACCTTCCCGGCAGCCATACTTGAAACTTGGTAGGATGTTCACATCTTAAAGGGGTTCGAAAGGACAGCATAAAATCACATAAATCGCATAAGACTGTTAAACAACTGCAAATCACATAATCAAAATTTAAAGAGTTGCTCTATTAGAGAAGCTCCAAATGCCTATATTTGTATCTGTCAGAACCAATCTTTTTAGTCAGCTTCAGGGAGATTCTCATTAACTATTGTTAAACCATAATTTGATGAATAATTAAGGGTATTGAATGTCACATGTAAGCATTCAATGAAATTTCTAGGAAGAAATTCAGAGTGGGATTAAACTTAGCATCTCATCTAGTGCTTGATTCTCTGAGGCATTCCACCTGACCTCTGGACATTGCTACTAAAAGGCACAGGTCTCCTGTTAGGTAGGACAACCCCCCATCTCAAGTGGCTTCAGATACCTATGATTAGACATTGTAACTGCAGCTTGAGTTATCCAAAATATTCTTGCATATTTAGATAATTCCACCTCCCCACCAGTTATCCGTAATACTCATGATGTCCTTTTTTCCCTAGCCTATTTTTTTACCCGTAAATCTTTTCCCCCTTGCTTTACATTCCTAGCTCTTCCCAGAACATCATGTCCTTCATGTCTGTCCTACACCATCATGGTACGACCCAGTGAAAAAAAACAAACATGACGGACTGGAAGGAGCAGTCCTTGAGAGTAGCCCTGCAGAGAAGGACCTGGGGGTCCTGGTGGATGAAAAACTTAACATGAGCCAGCAGTGTGCTTTTTCAGCTCAGAGCTCCATCAGAAGAGAGGTGGCCAGAAGGGACAGGAAGGTGATTGTCCCTAATTCTCACTATTTCCACTCTCAAAGTGAAGAATAGATGAAGTAGCCTGAGCATGTAGTTTGACTCACAATGGAAAGACTGCATAAAATTCACCTGTAAGTCACTTAGAATAGAGACAATCCTACATAAAGAAAATGCTAAGAAAAAGTAAGAGTTCATGGTTTAAATACCCTCACATCTTTCCCCAAATAATTCATTTGCCAGAAATAGAAAAAAAAATTGGACCAAGTTTATCACTTTTAAATAACATATATATATTATGTATTAACTTTGGCTATTGTACTTGCTGGAAGAAGCAGAATACGTCAAAGAAATGTCTACTGAAGTTAAAGAATTTTATCCATTTATCACATTTTCTATTAATATATTTCAAATACAAGATTGCTTTTTAAAAGCCCAAGGATTAAAATACCATCAGGTCAATACAAAAATAGTTATAGTAATAACATACAATATATTTTACGTTTCTGCATTAACATTTTCGTTAGAGGATGTTCCATAGCTTTTATAAAACATAACAGGAAGAAACAATTGGAAGGTTAGTAATTGCTATAGTTTTTCCTTTCTTTCTTATTTATTTATTTTGGACCAAATGCAGGCTTGATTTTGAAGTTCAAAATAGCTTGATAATTTGGGTATGTACAAACAGAGATTAAATATTCACAATTAGTTTCAAAAAGTGGACAGGAAGTTTAAATGTTGTATATGAAGTACATGCAGTATTTTGTTACATATGTAAACAATTATACAATTACAGTCTTAATTTGATAAAGTTGGTTTAGTAAGAACATGATCAAATCTGATTAAAATTGTGGCAATTAACTGCAATCATATGTCTACCTGCTTTCGAGGGCTGGTAAGTACTGTAACATATATTAGTTCGTACTCCTGGCATCTGCTTATTTACTTCAGTTAATTTGTTAAATTTCTATTAGTAGAATGATATATAGGCACATTTCACCAAGAATACAGTGGAAACTACAGCAATTCACAGTAATAAAAGCTTTGAATTCCACTATTTATAAAGCATTTATTTATAAACAATTTTCATAATATGCAAGCATTACGTTGATTCATTAATCATGGGAATGAGGAAGCAGGAAAAAAATATTGGCATTATCCAAGAGAATAAGCAAAGTTCCTTGAAAGATTTACTTCAGTAAGGCCTGCCATAGACTTCACTTGTGATCTTTATACTGTAATTAGATCTAAATCTCAGAAATTACTCAGGCAGCTAGCTGTCAGTGAAATCAACATGATGTAGTAGACTAAGAGAAGGAGCTGAAAGTTTAAATACCATCATGCCTCTGACCCTTAATCTATGTGAGAAGGTTCATCTAAAAGTCATCTAAAAACTACACATGCAATTGAACTTGATTTCCAAGTCTGCTTTTTTAGCAGGAGTAAAGAGGTAGATAAAATGGTACTCTCACTGGAATTTTTATCCGCTGACCTCACAAAAAAGAAAATTGAAGAAATCTAAATAACCAATGCAGATCAGATCATCATCTTTAAATGTATCTGGTTAAAGGTGAGATTAATTTCACCCTCAGGTTTTTGTTTTTGTTTTTTTAATCTTTAGCTAAGTAGACATAGATTCCCCTACTTTACTACAGTACTCTTCTAGTATATGTATAGTACAAAGTACAGTATGTACTACAGACATACATCACAAATGGAGATGTATTTAGAAAAAGTATGTGGCCTATACACATTCTCACATTTCAAACAAGAAAAAGCTTAAACAACCCCAGCAGATCACTATACAAATAAAGCTTTCTAGGATATTCCACATGTAGAGAACCGAAATAAAAACGATCATCTCCAGAATACTAAGAGACAGATAACTATCTAGATTCCCCTGTCAAGAACCTTTATTTCTCTTTGATACTGAGTTCGCTCTAAAGATATGAGAGCATCACTCCTACAAATGGTTTAACTCTTCATAACGCTCTCCTTGGAAGAACCAGAGGCTGAGACCGTTCTTAGTGGACTACATGCCACTTATCAGAAATCTATGTATGATGTTTTGTAGATTCTGACAATTTTGAGTCTGATTTCCTTCACGAGGAAGGAATTTTTCCTTTTTTAAATCCTTCCTAAACTTCTGTTTAGCTACCAGACAGAATCTCTTAATAGGTATACAGGTGCAACATTAGAAATCCAATTAGATATTAGAACAAAATAAATTCACAATGAAAGAGATCAATCACTGCAGCAAATTGGCCAAAACAATCAGGAAACCTCCATCCTGGGAAAGAGAGTGCTTCACTGGCTTTGAGCAACCTGATATAACTTAGTAATTGTATTTATATTTGAAACTGCCTCTGGTTTGAGTGGGACTTTGAGCCAGATGACCTTCAGAAATCCCTTCAATCTACATTCTTTATTTTTATGTTTGTCAATTGCTAGTCTGTTATCTAACTCAATTCACATCTTAATTTGTCAATTAAAAAAAAAAAAAAAAAAAGTTAGTGATCCTTGAAATCAGTCCACAATCAGTTAATGAAAGCATTACTGCTTGATGCTAGTACATAGAAGCCTTAAGCTAATTGTGGACCTAACTGTGTTTCAGAAAAGAAAATACAATTTCTCCTTTTTCCCCAGTGCCTCTACATATATGTATTCTGTCCTCTGGTGACTCGGAGTGACATCGGCTTTGTACCAGCTATCCAGTCAGGTATTTCAAACTTTTGCTCCCAAATGCAAAATGACTCCGTTTCCTTACTATATATCAAACATATCAAAACAGCTGCTTTATTTTGTTTTCTAGGAATTCTGAAAGATTTTTATCTTAAACAAACAAATAAACAAAAAACCACAAATTGAAATGTACTTTTTAATTACTTTGTTTTATTTTGCTTCCTCGCTTTAAGAATGCCTAAATTAAAAGAATGATAAAATAGTCTTTTTATTTTAACAAAGATAGAACAATTGCCTTCCAGGAATTGCCAGTCAACACCCACTTTAAATCTGCTTATTGGCTCCAGTCCTTCAAGTACTTGAGGATTCTGAGGTTTTCAAAAAAATCTCTGAGGTTAATGATTAGAAATAGTAATAGGCTTCTGCTTATGAGAGGATTTTGTTTCACATCAAATTGTTGCTAAATCATAACAACATGTGAGTTACACACAAAAAAAAGCCTAATTTCCACTTTGTAAAATCAGTACACAGGCAAAAAGAACTGAATTTAATCCAAGAAAATTGAGATTTCTTTCACGTTGAACATTGATTAGACATCACCTTAAACAAT
The DNA here is from genome assembly GCA_030625065.1 of Alectoris magna. Lineage (NCBI taxonomy): Eukaryota > Metazoa > Chordata > Aves > Galliformes > Phasianidae > Alectoris > Alectoris magna. Next base: position 101,112,075 of record CM060560.1, read on the forward strand.
CAAAGGTTTTACTCCTGGCCATTAAATAATGACCAAAAAAAAAAAAAAAAAGCTAACTTTTGTGATTGGTTGTTTTGTTGTTTGTTTTTATTGTTTCAAATACATGGCAGACTGAACAGGAGGAACGTTTTTTCTTTCCTAGCATTATATTTCAGAATTTATAGCTGGCTAGAATGTGTATTTAAAAAAAAAAAAAAAAAAAGTATTTTTATTTATTATTATATGGGTACCCTCATACCTTCAAGGTTCTAGTTAAAAAACAATGAGGTCATTATTCAGCACTCCACACAGAAGGTCTCCTTTTACTTTCCACTGTAACACATACAGAGCACATTTATTTCCTTTAGCAATTTGAAAGATGCCAGTACAAAGAGATGATCTAGAGACAAGATTGTTTGCAAGCAAATTCTCATAGGGATAATATCCAGAGAAATAGATAGTTTCCTTCTACAAAACACTTGAGGTACTATTAAGATGCACCAGTGTAGGACTGAAGAACTAAGAAAAACAAGATTGAAAATTAGAAGATTTTTTCAAAAAGGAACAAATTAGATAAAGTCACAATCTGAAGAAAAATACAAGGGACAATACTAAAATTACATCTTCATCTAACAGCAGAATCGACAAGTAAGAAATACCAAAGAAACAGGATCAAGCACTTTGTATTTATTTTTGCCTATAAAATACTTAACTATGCTCAGAAAAGTTAAAAGCATGGAAAGATTAGATAAAGAAAAGATAGAAAGAAAAGATAGAAAGATAGAAAGAAAACTAATGACAGGGCAGTAAAGACATATGAACGAAAGTTCTTCTCAAAATTGTACAAACCAGTAACTAGGTGGAAATAAAACATTTTTGAAGGGGTACAAAAATGGCTGGAGTTTTACCTTATCTATAACCGCACTGGATAAGACCTTTGTCTTACCTGACCAGATAACACCCAGAAATTTGACCGATAACCTTGGTCTTTGTAGTTTCCATGGGTTTATAGCCCTTTTTTTTTTTTTTTTTTCTTGTAAATGGGCAGTTACTGAAGTTACTGCCTTCTCTGATGCCTCCACCAAGTCATACATTAATAATTAGGTCATCAGTGTAGTGGTACATTTTGATAGTAGACAGTTTGTCTCAATTTGCCCAGTCACATGCCACCAGATTATAACAAAATATAGGTAAATGAACATACCACTGAGGCAGGACTTGAAAAGTCCGCCGTCTGCCCTCTCACGTGAAGGTGAACTTGTCTTGTGACCTCTTAGCAATTGGAATGCTGAAAAATGCATTTGCCAGATCCAGAACACAATGATATGTTTCTATTTCTCTACTCAATGTATCCACAAGGAAGGTGATTTTGGGTACTGCCAAATGGATTGGCAGCATGAATTTATTTAGTTCTCTGTAATCTACCATCATTCACTATGAACCATCTGACTTCCTGACTGTCCTTATGGGGGAGTTAGAGGGGCTGTGCGTATGCTTTACAATCTTGACTCTCTCCAGCTTCTGTACAGACTTGATGATCTCCTCTCGCCCACCCAGGAGTCTATATTGTTTTGTATTTATGATTCAGTGCTGCGGTGGAAAACAAATGGGCTCAGTTTTCACATGGCCCTTTAAAATTGCCTGCACCACCTGGATGCTAATACATCTTTCTCTCAATCTGAACCCTCCAACACTGGTCTGGATAGTCAGTCCCCACAGAATGTCTATCCCCAGTATATATTCTGGAATTGGGGAAATTCACACCCTGTACTCCTGGGACGGGAGACACCCAAACCCCAGTTTTAAACACATTTGGGTTTCAGAGATCATCTATCTCCTTGTATGAAAACTGTTGAATCATGGCCTGAACCTCTGATTGACCACCTGAGGTGAGCACTGAGTCAGCCGTAGGAGCACAGGTGAAGGCAATTCACCTGTGTGACCATAAGGGGTGGAGCCTAGCTCCCACCTCTCCTAGACCCCATTTAAGGGATGACTGCCACTGGGCAAGGATCTCTTTCTGGAGATTGCTCCTCTTGGAGTTTTGCCTGTGAGCCTACACAGATGAACAATTTTCATCTACTTCTGATTATCCCTTTCTAACCACACCACTTTATTTTTTGTTGATTATACACTCCTGAACCCCAGCTATCATCACTTTAGCCCTCAGAAATTTATCTGGATCTCTATATATTATAATAAAGGTTTCTGCTTCAGTATCCACTAATGCCATAACCCCCCCGTATATCCTTTCGGGATCAATTAATTCTAATTTTTACATAGGGCCTCTAGTCTCCTCTAGAGGCCCTAGTCCTGGGAGATTTTGGCAATCCCCAGTTCTTTTCCCTCCAATTGTTCAGCCGTGGCTGCCCAAGCTGCCTGAAGAGGTTTACACTTTATTTTTATTTTTTTTTAAATGGGACTATGAAATCATCTAGATTCCAATTTTCTCATGGAATCCTTTCCATGATTTAAATTCCTTCCCTTTTTGGGGAGGATTGGAATCTTTGTTAGTCAGTTAATTGTTTCCCAAATAATAGAAATAATTGTAATAGGACCTGATTAGGCTCTCTGTCCATCTTTTTAAATAGAAATCCTGCCCCAATCAATCAGGTCATTGAGCATCTGTATTCTTGAGACTCTAATGGGTCCAGATTGGATTACTTTAGGTGCTAATCTCCCAGGTCATGGTCACAAATGGACTTCCAGCATCTTCACCATCTTTCAGACACTGTGCCTGGCCCATAGGTACTCTGTCTCCCCCAGATTTGCCACCAACTGGGCAGCCTGTCTTACAGCCTCTGAGACCACTAGGGGATTCAGTACGTGTACATAAGTACCATACTGATGTGGTAGAACTTGCTGCAGGATGAGATCCCTCATTCCTGCCAGAAATTTTTTCAGGTTTGAGCTCGCAAAGGCATTCTCATAGATTGCCTTTTTCATGTCTAATGCATTGACGTAGTTTTGTAAGTCTTCCATAGATGACCATGAACCCACATTTAAGGGAATATTGTTTTTATTTGGCCATGTTATTCAGCATGCAGCCATAAGCCACTGAATGATTTTTTCTCATTATGTTGGACTATCATGCATAATCTCTTTTCCTGAGGACAGACTGAGTAATAGCAAATGCCAGTTTTGAAATTTCTGGTCCATTTACTATAATGCTTTCCACTCCCATGTCCTATAACCAGAGCAACCACACTGATATGCTTTCTCTATTCCCCCCCCCAAATTGCTGTACCAGATCCATAAGCCACCACATATGGGCATACCGTTGCATGTAATGTGGTCTGAACGTGGTGCCATTAGCCAAGGGGCACCGTCACTGGTCTAACTTGCATCTTTTTTTCATTTTTTGAGTTACAGTTAGATCTCAAATGGATCTGGCTCAAGTGTTGCAGGGTAAGAGTCAGATGCAACTTTTCCCCCGTCAGTATTTCAACCTGTCGCTCAAGTTTTTCATCTTGATCACATAGAAATTGATTTTCATTGGCCAAAGCTTCTTCAGATATATTTAACCAATTTAAAGCAATAAACAGTGGCCATGTCACTGTGGATAGTACTCTGATGTTCTCTGGTAATAAGTATGCCTTTGCTGAGGCCATAAAGGTACTCTGCTATATGGGCCAGGGACTTATGGATATTTCCTCCATTCCTACAAGGAGCCCCATTTTTCAATTACAGTAGTAACTGGCAAGATCTCCTGCAAAGGGCTAGTCTTTCCCTATCCAAACTACCCTATTATTATGTTACTTAGGAATGCCATTTTACTATTTTAGGAATCTTATGATGGAATGCATTTAAAGGGTTAGACTCCTGACTAGCTTGCCACTAACATGGGGCAAAAGAAGGTAATAGCAGTGCCTTCTACCAGGATACAAGTGCAACGGAGAAACAAAAAATGACAGAGAAAAAAAACACAAAACCCAACTCACCCCTTCCAACAACCAGTGACAGCTCAAGAGAAGTATAATGACTAGAGAGATAGTGCTCTCTCAACTGCTAATACTTAAATGGGGATGAGAAGGGGCGGACCCTGGGTCCACCAGCCACTCAGGTGCATATCTTGCACCTGGACCACCTGGTTTAACCACACCTTCTCACCTGGTGCTCAATTGTTAGTGTAGGCTGTGACTTAGCAATTCCCATGTATAAGAAAATATATTTTATATATATATATATATAAATATATATATATGTTAATGAATAAATATGAATAATTTTCTTTCAGAAGCTCTAAAGTACCATTTGAAATCTCAGTGTTAGTGCACTTTTTCTTTCTCAGAAATAACAGAGGAATTTTTGCAGACTGGAACTATATTATTTTTTGTTACCCAAAAGAGGCAAGAAGGATGAATTTCCAATCATAAATGAAAATACTGCTGTTTGGGGAATTTGATTACTCCCAGACATAACAATGAAATCTAGATTTTTTTTTTTTTTTTTATGCTGCATTTTGTGGCAAAGTTACCATGAAAAAATTGTATTCTTTTCTGTCCTTCAGTTTCTTGTTCAACTTACTCTGTACCTTCTGTCTTTTTTTTTTTTTCTTAACCATTTCTCCTTTCATTTTTTATTTTATTTTATTTTATTTATTTATTTATTCATTTTGTGAGACCTTGTAAACTATATCATTATATAAAGGAAGTTTAGAAATCTCTGGCTTTATGGAAGACAGTATGTAATGAAAAGCATTATCTCAATGTCACTTGGTGCTCCATTTAGCAGCACTAAAATAGCATTAAAGTTCATGTTAAAGAATTAGGAATTGATTGACAGATCACATAAAAAGCCTTTAAATGGAGAAGTCAAACGTAGCAATGCCTCCTTCACCTCCCCACGTTTTTATTTGAGCTTTCTGGATCTTATAGTTTTTCTTAATTTAGTGATCTGGAGGTATATGATTAATAACCAATAAAAGCTGTCCATAACAAAGGGAAATTGGAAATAATTAAGAGGATATGGCAGATCTATATGATGTAGCAACACAAAGAGAGAGATGCTATCCTGGGAACCAATTACACTGGAAAGGATTTAAGGGCTGGAAGGGTTAGGCAGTAACTAACAAGAATTCCCAGTGGAATCAGGCTGCACAAGGGCTGGAGAAAGAAGGGTATATGAACTGAGTAATGAGAGGGATGGGAGATTGGTTTTACTTCAGTGTGTGTCATTCTAAGACGGGTGCTGTAACACTACGTAGCACTCTTTGAGCCCTGTAAATAGTGACTATTGAGTAACAAACACAAGAACAACTCATGGCCAGAGGAAAAATGTCTGTTCAGTGAGTGACTGAAGGAACTCAGTTTAATTTCTACAAAAAAAAAAAAAAAGAGTCATAATATTATTGTACAAGTATCAGTGTACAGGCACACACAGAAACAAAATTAATGGATATTAACAAGCTAAAATATATAACAATGACAGTAACTAATCAGTGTAAGGTCTGGAGCCTTCATCTTTCAAAAGGTTCAAAATCAGACAGGATCTTCCTCAACTGGATGCTTTAATAAAACATATACTATTGGATTTCAGATAAAGCTGACATTCAATGGCTTCCAACATTAAAGAGTAAAGGAGTTTAGATCATCTCATACCCTTTTCTATCCTTAACCTCTATGAAGCTGAACACCTTTATACACTCAGAATGTTTTAGCAGATAAAGTAGAATTTTTTATCAAATCCCTGCCTTAAAACAGAAAAAAAGGGGAGAAGGGTAACATATATACCATATTCTAGTGTAAGCCAGCATGAGACTCATAATGACAGATCTAGGAGTTATTTTCTGTATCTTTTCAGGGGAAAGGGTGGGCATCAATGAAAAATATGCATATGCAATTGTGAAAAATTCTTCAGCAGTGTGGGGAGTGACCCACTGGGAGGGCTACTTCTTCCTTGGATCTCCCCCAGGCCACAGGATATTGGGTTGCACAGGCCATATGGGTCTATTACCCTTCACAAGAAAGGAAATTTCCTAAGCTTTGTGTCCCATCCCTCACATCTGCCTCCCTCTGGCAGCCAAGTAATGTATAAGGAAAAACACCTCCAAGAGTTGAATGTCACTGCTGTCAATTTTAAACTTTTCTTTTTTCCTCCTTTTCTCATTTCATGTATACTGGAAGTGCAAGCAATCTATAGACAACAAATTCAGGCATCTGGAAAAGTCTCCATCTTGGAATTATTCTTTATCAGAAATTCTCTTTTTTTCCTGTATTTCTTGTAGTTCTTCTAAAAGAAGCTCAAAACCTTCTCTGGTACTGCAAGTTATGATCCAAGCTCTTTTTCCCCAACATAGAGACCTGTTACAGCTTCCTTCTGCACCAAGCTGTGAACCTAAATGCTGAACAACACTGATGTAAAAACAATTCTTTCTTTCTTTTTTTTTTAACCTTTTCTCCACCACTCCATATCTCTATTTAGAATGGAGTTGCACCTTTTCCTTGAAATATCAGTGCTGCCATCTCTGCATGGAACTAAATCCCACCTCTAAATCAACAGGAAATCTGATGCAATTTATGCAATGCATTTCTTTTACGTACACTCCCCTTTCCTGGATGCTGTTCTGAGTCTAGTCTGTTTGCTACCTCAGCTGAGAGGAATTACCAGGGAGCTGCAACACAAATCCCTGCCTCGCTCCACTGCTGACAACTCAGGTTTTTTTTAGTGTACTGATGCTTCGCAATAGCAGCACAAGCAGATCCCATTCCTCTTGCCTGTCCACTTTCCACAATTACCACTAGGCATGTCCAACCCACAGCACAAAGGCCGCATGTGGCCCAGCACAGCTCACAGTGCAGCTCACCCCCACCCCACAATCTAAAGGTGGCAGCTCTTCCCTGAGGAGCAGCCCTGGGAACACACCCATTGCTCAGCAACAAGCAAACCATCCTTGCACTATTATTAATGCTGCATCGACAGAAAATAAGGCACGGGGAAGGCAGTGTTGTGCAGTGCTGACTCAAGAGATGGCTAAATACAATGCTCTGAACAGTGAAGAATACATAGCTGTATTTTCTGCTTTGATAAAGAAATTTGAAAATCGAATCATAGAATCATAGAATCCTTAGACTTTGAAGGGACATTAAAAGGTTGTTCTGTCCAACTCGCTGCTGTTCTGTTCCAGTGCCTCACCACCCTTACTGTAAAAGACATTTTGCCTATATCCAATCTAAATCTCCCCTCCTTTAGTTTGAAACCATTTCCCCTTATTCTATCACAACAGACCATGCTAAAGACTCTGTCCCCTTTTAAACACTGAAAGGCTGATTTCAGGTCTCTCCAGAGCCTTCTCTTCTCCAGGCTGAATAGCCCCAGCTCTCTCAGCCTGTCCTTGTAGGGGAGGGGTTCCATCCCTTGGATCACTTTTGTAGCACTACTTTAGATGTACTCCAACAGATCTATGTCTCTCCTGTGCTAAGGGCTCCACATCTGGATGAAGTAGTCTAAGTAAGCCCTCACCAGCACAGAGAAGAGGGTCAGGACCACCTCTCTTCACCTGCTGTCTGCATTTCTTTTGATGCAGCCCAGGATACATTTGGCCTTCTGGGCTGCAAGGGCACGTTTCTGGCTCATGTCCAGTTTGCCATCCACCAGACCCTCCGCAGGGCTGAGCTCAATCCTTTTATCCCCAAGTTTTTATTGGTAGTGGGGATTGCCTCGACCCAGGTGCAAGGCCTTGCACTCACATTTTTTGAACATCATGAGATTCTCCTAGTCACCCGTCAAAGTGTAACACAGGTGTCCTAAGGCGAGCTCAGGGAGGCCAGAAACCTCCCATGGAGCAGAAGGGCAAAAGCTTGCTTGATCTTGATTTTCAGTGCAAATACAGACCGTGAAAGCAGGGCCTCATGATCCTTCTGACTTTTGCCTGTCTGGGTCCCTCTGAATGGCATCCCATCCCTCTTGTCTGTCAACCATACCTCACAGCTTGGGGTTTCAAGTCTGCTGAAGAAAAATCATCAATTTATATTTCTGAGACAATTTTCAGTTGATATAAATACATGACCTGTACATTTTCAAATGGAAAGTATAGAATTGCAATTATTTCACGCTTTTTTCATGTCGTTACTTTTTGGCAGTACACATAGTTCAAACAGTTATTCTCAAGGATGAAGTAGGGGAAGAGTAAAATTTCAAAAAAAAACTCTGATGAACACCTTGATACCTTACTAAGACAACAGCCACTGCCATCAAACCAGAGTGCTGTGTTCGCTTCATAAAAACAGTGTCAAAATTCCTGCTAGTTTTATGTTTTTGTTCCCCTCCCTTCTTCCCTTCCTCCTTCCTTCCTTCCCTCCCTCCCTTCCTCCTTCCCTTCTTCCTTAACGTTTTAAGAAAAATATTTAAAATTAAAATGTTTTGTTACTTATGTATTAATGGTACTGTATATTTTGTGAGGGCTGTTCCAAAAGTAATGCCTCCTATTGTATTGTGTTGGCCCACAACAGCAGAGGTGAATGTTGGTAGTATAGTAGTAGAGAGTGAATCTCCCCACCAGTATTCCACTACATTTTGTTGCTGTGTGACAGATGGCAGCAGAGGCAATATGACAAAATGGCATCTGACATGGAAGTGAGTATGGAGCAAAGATGTGTCACCGAATACCTCCGTGTGGAAAAATTTGCATCCACTGTCATTCACCAATGCTTGCTGAATGTTTATGGAGACCAAACAGTGAATATGTGCACAGTGAAGCAGTGGGATGGTGTGTTTCAGCAGTGGTGACAGTGGGTCACCTTCACTGGTGCAGACTGCTTTGTGCACAGCATGTTCGTTGCTGGAAAAAAAAAAGATGTAGCTAATGGTGGTGTGTATGTTGAAAAAATATGTTTTGTAGCTGAGAATTTGCTCTATCAAGTACTGTTATTGTACTCTGTATAGCTGTTGTCATTTCCACGGAAATAAATAGGAGGCATAACTTTTGGAGCAACCTATGTATATGCAGCACAAGACAATTTCTATTCCCCAAATGTCACCCAGACAGGCTGAAAGGTTGGACTCCCATTAGCACCTCAGTTAAATAGATACAACTGCTTATTAAACCACAAAATGAGAAATGGATCTGCATTAAAAATAGTCCTGCATAAATTTAGAAAATTACTACTTTTAATCTAAATTCTATTCTTTGTTAAGGAAGAGAAGTGTCACTGATAAAGAATCTGTAATAAAATGAAAATGAAGGTGCCTGAAATAGATCTGCATCATTGCAGCCCTTCTAATATTGATTATACTTAAGCTTCACACTTCCTGCACTGATCTCAATGGTTTCAGAAATACTTGGTGAAGCAGAGGTGGCCAAAGCTGAATTTTGCCATTTTAGTCATGAAGAAAAGATTAGAGCTTTCACATCATATATTCTTTCATTGTTATTAAAAGTCCTTGGTTTGCTTCTTATAACTAGGGATTAATAACTAAATTATTTTTCACAATATAAGTCTGTCATCAAAAAAACTTAGAAAAGTAAACTTGGAGCTGACACTGTTATTTTTTCCCAATTTTTTGTTGTAACTGTAGTATGTATGCATGGAGATATTGGTTTGAACAAGAAGGAGAGACTCATATACAGTCACTTTACATTATTCTGTGATCTGTGAAATGATATTTCCTTCTGAAGCTTAGTGCTTTATAACTGTGTGAGACCTTCAGCATGCCAAGAAGACACTATAAAATTAAAAGATGTCTCTTATCAACTGCCCATTCATTTTCAATTGCTACTCTTTGTTTTCAATTTATTAAAAAAAAAGGCTAATTCTATCTTTAAATCAAGTTACCCTGCTTAGAACAAACAGGAACCTGAAAGTCTGATGATAACATTAGTAAGCCTGTTATTTGGCAGGTTGCAAAAAAAAAAAAAAAAAAAAATTAAAAAAACCCCACTGTTTTGCTTCATCTGAACAATCAAAATAATGAATGATAATTATGAAGTCTGACAGTTAAAAACAATAAAAAGTGGAAAGTAATAAAATTTTCACAAGGGAAAGACAAGAAAAAAGAAGTAATGAGGCAGAATGGACAAGTAAATACATTATTTATTTGAAGTCTCCATTCAGACATGACGTGTTTCACTCTCATTAAGCCTTGCAGTCATACATAGGTCTGACCTGCTGCACTGGATGTTCTTTCTCTCCCCTTTCCTTCCCTAACTGCATGACATTTATTGCAGAATAATAATGAATAATTCTTTTGCTGATAATTTATTTTCTTCATAGTGTTGGCCAATACTGTTAGACTCAGCCTACACCCAACAAATGAATACCTGTTGAAAAGTTGCTTTATAAAGGGGGACAAAAGGATTATTTTCTTATATGGAGATCAGAGATCTTCAGAAGTCTTGGTTCAACTGATGAGCACAAAGTCAGGAGATATGAAGATGCATTTCTACTATTTTCATCTCAATTATTTACTTTTGGTTAAAAAATACATTCATCTGCATTTCAGAAGTTCTAGGAGCTGAGGCACGGAAACATAAGCAACAAAAACATAAGCACGGGTTCCTGGAAAGATTCAGAATACACATGTACTTGGCCTTCTTGGATGACAGGATAGACAGAGACTGATACTGTAGTTGTAGTGACAGCAGTAGTCTGGACTCCGCTTCCATTCCATTTGGTTCAGACACCTGATGGGCAGCCATTCAGTAGCAAAAGGCTGAGGTATTCAGCTGGACATTCTTCTGTCTGAAGAACTATTTCACATTTTAGATTTCCAAGAAATAGCCTGCTTTTTTTTTTTATTTTTTATTTTTTAATTTTTTTTTAAAGCCTACTGAGATATCAGAGAGAAAAGGTGGCAAATGTTTTTACAGACAGGAAATCATTTAAATGAGTCAAGGTTTATTGCATGTTGTTGTCGAGACTGAGGGGCAAACTAGAAAGAAATTTGTTGCTTCTATTTCACTTGATGAGTGTCTGACTTTTTTGCCAGCTCCAGGAGCTACATTAGTTATATATTTTTGTGTGGTTTGAAGGAATGTTGGGAGCATGAAATCTGCTGAAAAGGCTGAATCTCTGTTCCTAGTACTGCATGGAAAACTAGTGACCATTTTATATCTGCTGTGCTTCTTGTAACAATGACTTCGCCTAGAACACCTTTATGAATTAAAGCAATTCTAAGCAATTTCTTTAGCCCAGGAGCATGGTGAGCTGCCAGCACAGAATACATCACAAATTTTACATAGCATGTTGCTAGTCTTTAGTGAACCAACTCTCAAATCAATTATGTCTGCTGGCAAGGAGGCCTTAACACTCTAAATAATTTAAAGCACTAACTGTGTGGCATACAATTCCTTTCATCAGCAGCAAGATTGATTTTACCTTGTAGCATCTCTAGCTTTCTTTACTTAATTTTTCAAAGTTATCACAATAAAGCAGTAAAGTCTGCAAGATACATCTGTTCTTTTTGGATCTTACGGACAATCATCGCTCAAAGTAAAAAATTACTGAAAAGGCAACATTAAAAATACTTTTCTGTTATAGACTTGCAGGACCACTTGGTAGAAAATACTTTATTTTAAACACTGATAAATTATAGCTTTTCATTCAGGATCAAATGCAGAATGAAAAGTCAGTGATTCTAGAGTACATGTAGAACTTGGTTGCAACAATCTCAGTTCATTTCATTCTGTTATGCCATATGTCATGCAGATCTGCATGGACCAGCTATGTAGACCTACCTCCCTCTTAAACTTTAAACTCAGAAGGGGACTGTCAGTTCTTTATCTGAACCCAGTGACTAGAAAGCTGAAAATGGTTTAACTTTTACTGGTTTTGAAAACATTCTCCTGTCTCCTCCTCAGATGAGAACATCTCTCCAATTAAGAATGCCTTTGCCAGTGTGGTTTCCTGATTGTAGTGCGTGGCACTCAGGTGTGAGGACAGAAAAGTTCCAGAGCTAGAGCTCCCTGAGAAGAGGAAGCACAGAGGGAGGCGCTGAGCACCGCTCCTGGGAATCATGGGCAGGATGGGAATGGAACAGAGCTGTGCCGGGGAGGATTAGACTGGACAGCCTGAAACATTTCTTTACCAAGAGGGTGGTCGAACTCTGGAACAGACTTTTGGAGAGTTGGCTGATGCCCTATTCCTGTCAGTGTTCAAGAGGCATTTGGGCAATGCCCTCATTAATGTTCTTTAACTTTTGGTAAACCCTGAAGTGGTCAGGCAGTTGGACTTAATGGTAGTTGAAGGACTCTTCCAAATGAACTATTCTATGCTACGCTATGCTATGCTGCATCCTTTAGTCCAAAGTCAACTTTCTGTGTCTGACTTCATAGCACATTGCTGCATTAAGAAATGTGCTTTCTACGACTAATCTAAGCAGATGTACCAAAAAACTCACATTTTTCTCTAATATGTACTGAAAAAAATGCTGCTTTTCATTAAGCTCATAAAAACTGAAATAGCTTTTCAATTACAGAATATGTAATTGGCTTCAGGAAATAAAGAACAAATTTAAACCAAAAAAAAAAAAAAAAAGAAGAAAGAAAATGATAATTTACCTGTCTGACTTCAGCGCTATAGTCAAGGGCACTCTAACAAAGTACATGCATCTCTGCTTATGGCTTCAGCCTTTGAACACTGAATGGTGAATATATTTTGCTAACACTTTTCTGGAAGTCCAGAAATACATTTCATTAAAATTGGAGTTGTATGGCTACCTATTCCATTACTAGATCAGAAGAGCTGATATTGTGTATGCATGGACTTTAAAAAAAAAAAAAAAAATAGGGGATTTTGCAAACCTTACAGACATAAAAGGATGTCCTTGTACAAAGTCAGAAAGGAATTTCAGCAGAGAGAACCTCATTTCCACTATGTAGAACAGGTTTTATTTCAGGACTGGCTTGTCTGCACAATACCAGCATTAGAATAAAATCTGAGGTATCCCATTGTAAGTGATAATCTTTCCATTGACTTTAGTCCTTGAATCTGTCCCTTTTTCTGGAACTTAACAGTAGTTCAAAAAGAAAAAAGACTGAATGTCTCAAAAACCCTAAAACCAAAACAAAAGATTATTCAGTTACTTTGATTAAACTTTCTACTTTCTTTTTCTACTTGCCTTTTGTTTTATTTTCCTTCTTTCTGATCCCATGATCAGCATACACAGTACCTTTTCAGGCTTAAAGCACTTGAAAAATGAAAAGAGACAGAACAAAACTGATTGTTGTTTTTGTTGTTGTTGTTGTTGTTTGTTTGTTTCTTTTCTCTCTCTCTCTCTCTTTTTTTTTTTTTTAAATAAGTACTGGCATGAAACTCTTCTGTCCTTGGACTGAAAGTCCAAAATCAAACTCTACACAAAATCTAAATAATAAATTGTATGGGAATTCTGCAAAACTGTGACATTTCAAGTACAGGCCAATACATCCACATACCTGTTTCAAGTACAGGCCAATACATTCATGTAGCCGTGTGCACAAAAGCCATGCTTCTTGTCTTTCAGCTCTACATTCTGAGTCAGCCCAAGACGGTGGCATCTATTTATTCATCATAACAATACAGACCTTCCCTTTATTATTCTGAATTAATGGCCAAAACAGAGCATTGTTCAACAGCTGCAGAAAAAAAACATTCTACTCATCTGTATTTTTGACTTTTGCATAGAACATTCTGATACACATTCTAATCTTGCTTAGACCTTATTCCACCATAGCAATCTAGAGAGTAAATAAAATTTATTGTTTTAAAATATATTACTGGCCATATATGACCTTCATACTGAAGAAACAAGAGATGTTCACATTTGACATGAAGGTGGAACTTCATAAAATTACTCCTACTGTTGTTTGTTTTTCTGACCAAATGAAGAGAGGAAAAGTATAAAATAAGCCTACTGGGCTTCCTGCCCAGTTCCGGGTGCTCTGTTTTAAATGAAATTCCTGTCAATATCTTTGTCAATGTGAAAGGTGACTACACTATCTCAAAGAAGACTGCATGTGTTCAGTAAACATGAGGACCTTATTAATTTCAGTGGATTCTCATTAAAATATAGATCATTACAATCATGGCTCAGAAGGATTGATACACACTCAGCTGTTTCCTCAAACTATTTCTCAAAAGTTAGTACGAAGATTGTGATCTTGGAAAAGGCTGCAACGGCAAATCTCAGTTTTAGAGAGAAAGAAACCTGTAGAATAAGTTTATTTAGATTTTTGCTCTGACTCCATAAACATAAAAATGAAAGATTTTTTCCCCTTATCACCCTTGTCTTACTTTCCTTATCAGTTTTTCTCATTTAAAGCATATTTTCTTTCTACTTAGAAAGCATAGCTGGAAATGAGTATGATAGTAAGTCATGCATCTGAAAGGCATAACTCCACATGCCTTAGCCAAGTCCATCTCTGAAATTAACTGATATAATTTTCAGTTCATTGACAGTACAGTGCTTCACTACTTCATGTTCGAAGTTGAGTCCTCTGAGAGAAGAATTACTTCTGATAGAGAAAATCTACAAATACACTGGTAAGCTACAGGTTGGGTTTTGTTTTGTTTTTGTTTGCATCTATTTATTTATTTATTTTATCCCTGCTCTCTTCATTTCCTATCTTAAGCTGTATTTTGAAATTTATCACTGTAATAGAAATGACCTTGCCATTTTGTTTTATCATTTGCCATTTTTGCTTTATCATCTCCTGAGACTTCAGTAACTGTGGAATCTGAGTTGTCTTATGAAAAAAAACAGAAAATGCCTTACAGCAACTGAATTAGTTCTTCATTATGTAGCAGTCTTCTCAGGAAGGGACAGTAGCATTTTTTTGGTTCAAGCAGTATCTTTCCGATGAGATGTAAAATGGCCTCAGAACCTGTGAGTACCAAAATTTCTACCAACTGTTTAGCAGGTAACAGATTATTGTATTAGAGGAAGATAAAGAAAAGCAATCTTCCTGACAGTTAAATGAGTGGAGAGGTGGATGTGCAAAGGCTATTTTTTTGTTGTTTCTTTGTTTGTTTTTGCTTTTTCATGGGTTTGCATTTTGGTGGGATTTTATAGCTGACAGACTCAGTGAATTAGAAAAAGCTTTCTGATTGCACTTTAGGCCTTATTTACCTATATACCTACTGAGACAAAGGCTGTTCAAATGAAAAATAATAACCACTATTTCAGGTACTCAATTAACCTCACTGTTTGTCAGCCTAAGTTTCCTAAAAGCCTAAAATTTCTTGTAGATAAAAGGCACTAATTAAATATAATTATTTGTGCTTCACTCAGTTGTACCTCTCTACACATTAAAGACACCATTCAGTGCAATACCAAGATTTCTATCAACCTTGGACAGCTAAAAATTGAGCACTTAAAAATGCACAGACATTCAATATTTTGAATCAAAACGGTTCCACAGAAGTAAGTGTGTGAAATTCTTAAGGCAATTAAATTGTTTGCCATGATATAGGCAAAAGACAAGATTTTTAGCTAGACTTATACAAGCACTGTATACATATACTAAGGGAATCAAATTGTAAACGTAGGTGCAAATTAATCTTTTCTTGCTGTGCAAAGAATTTACTATAAAGCAGCTGAGGTTTAGCAACAATAGGATTTCAAAAAAAGGCAGGTTTTTTTCAGGTATTAAGAATAGGTTGTGGGGTTCTTTTTAGGGGAAAAATGGTGCCAATAATGCTGTACTAGAAAGCTAGACTAGAACAGTAAAAACTCTTCCAAATTATTTCCAGTTAGTCACTGTCTTCTTAGATAGAATTAAATTTACCCACTTTCCGTCATCTCTGGAAAAAAAAATTTCCACATCCATGCAAATGTCCACTGCTTGTGAATCTCACTAAACTTCTGTGATTAGCTTTCTCTCACAGAAGCAAACTTGAAGGACTAAATAATTTTTTTTACAAAATGCATCTTTTTTTTTTCTAATTTGAAATGCATTGTGCTTCAATTTCATCAACTATTTTGACAGTGTATAAAGCAGCATTTATCTTTTTTACCTCATCATCCCTTAAATTTCTGTTCATGGAAAGCTTGACTTACTAGTTGCATGAATTATCAGGCACATGACTATTAAAGTCATATAGATTAAATGAACTTAAGAAACACAACAGATTTAGAATTTCTTAATTGCAAATCATGTTTTGTCTTCATTCCACATCATGAGCCATTTTGGGGGTTTTGGCTCTCGAGGTACCAACACAGTCTATAGGAAGATGACATAATGTCATTTCATCAACTTTTACAAACAGTGAGTTTCTCAAACTGCCAGTTTGCAGCCAAATTGTGCTTGTTTGCTTTCAGAGTAAATAGCATTGCTATTTATATTTCTACAACCATAACGCATGACAAAGACAGTAGATACTGTTCTCTTAATCTATTGTTCTAATAAACAAAATGTCTGCGTTTCTTTTTAAATCTACTGCTTAACTACATGGTTTACTCAGTAATGAGAGCCACTCCCTTACTTAAAAATGCAAGAAAAATGGCAGGTGCAACAGTCAGTAGGGGAAGTAAATGCTTATTTGAAAAGGTAATGCTAAAAACAAAAACAACAAAAACTGTTGTGTAAATTATTAATAATTTGTTTCTGAGCTTTGCCATTTTTACATATATAGCCTATGCTTTTCTCACATGGGAATTCACCTGAGGCTGTCAGAAGAAGCCTGTAAATGCAAACTGACCAATTACATGTTATCTGACCTCAGATGTATTAGTAAAATTAGACTTCATGGGGATAAGCCCACTTTTAAATGGGAATTGTCTGTATCTTTTAAGTCAATAAACTCCCTCAGGCTAATACTGCCTCTGCTGCTCAACCTTCAATTCTTCACTTGAACTTCAGAGACAAGAGATGTGAATTACTGTGCAGATGAATAATCATTATTCACCACATCCATCTCTCCTAAAAAACAAGTTGTCTCACTGGACAGGACATAAATATTAATAAAAGCCATCATTGCAGGAATCAGTGGCAAGATCAGAGAAATGAGAAGTATCCACAACCTCTGTAGTAGAGCTTGCCTTAAGGGGAAATGATGCCACCTTGGCCATGACGAATCTGTTTCTATAATGAAGGTAGAGAGTAAATCTCAGCATTCAAAAAGGGAGGAATTTACAAAGGTTATCAATACTGTCTGGTGCAGTATGTACATGTGGGGGAATCGTTTACCTTACCATATCCTCCATAGCAGTACAATGGAATTTTAAATAGGAAATTCATTGTTCAGCCCCTTTTCAGCTGTTTAGAGGGGAATGAGGACATCTACTTGAAGGGCCAGTCTGTGTTTGAAAAGTGCCTCTGGTTTTAGCATAACAAGGCATACACTGCTCCTTGTGCCTATTGCAGCAGAGGGAGCACCAGTAAGGGTCTATTCACTGCCCTTACCTTTCTTCCATCACATTTTCATCTCTCCTTTAGCCTGTGGACCCTGAGAAAAATTTGGAGCCTTTCTCAAGCTGAAATACAAGTTATTAATTCCCTCACCTGTCAGATATGTCCTTCCCCTTATCCTCCTAAAATCTCGCTAATACAAGGGTAGGTCAGAGACTTCTGGGTTCCCCCACAGGAAAATAAAATGCACCAGCAGGAGCTGTAACTGAATACCTAAAAAACTGACCTAATAATCTTCAGGGAAGTAGAAAGCCCAAGTTTACATCTTCCTTGTTTTATTTAATCCAGGTATTCAAAAACAAACTTTGCAGCCTGGATTATTTCTGGAACGAATTCTTCCTTTCCCTACTGTGTCATGTATTTGATGCACATTTGGATCTAACTGATACAGTTCTGAATAATTTTGGAAACGTTGAAATGCTAGTTATAAAAAGATTTACAGGTAGCCTTAAAAAAATTCTACCTCTAATCACAGTTAGAATTATGTGTACATGCCATTGTTTAACTCCCTTGGCCTTAGGCCCACAAGCTAATCATATACTGTAAAAAAAATAAAATAAAAATGAAATAAAATTTAAAAAATCAAGGCTCATTCTAAACCTGGAGAAATAAATGATAAGTGTTTTCTTTATGCCATTACCAGTTACAGAAGAAAACTGACTTTTCTGTTCTGTCTATACTGATGACAGTGCTGAACTTTTTATCCTGGTTGCTGTGCTGGTTTGGAAAGTAAAGTTAAAAAGGTAATGCATACTATTACATGCACTGGGTAGCTCTACAACAAGGAGAGATTCCAATAGAGATGGTAACAGAAAGTTACTGGCATCCCTAAGAATCAGAAAGGCATACTAACAAGAGTAAAACTACAATGAAATGGAATGTTAAAAAAGACCAAGTATATGTTGATTGTAATAAGCCCAACTGAAAAGTATGTGTGAGCCTGGGTAAATTTTAGGACAGCTGGAATATTGGCCATATTTAGCAGTACGATATCAGGCAAAGTAGTGAGCAAAAGAAACTATTATTTCTTTCCCAGAAACAGCTTGACAGCATCATAGAAGCCAGTATGCTGTGATAGAAGCAGGTCTGTATTTCAAGGGCACCTACATCTCATCTTCCTTGTAATCTCAAAGTCTTTTGTTAGTTTGAATTAATTTCATGTCTGTTACTAAGTTGGCTTTAAGCTCTGGTGTGCTGCTCATTCAGCTGTATAATGGTAAGAAACATCTGATATCAGTCAGAACGCTTCAGTGTTACAACCTGGTAATGACACTGTGTCAGCTGTGTGAAGATATTGGAAAACACAATGCTTTCAGTTTTGTTGCTGATGATCCTTCTCCACGGAATTACCTTTCTATCCTAAATTTTGTTGCAAAAATCCTTTATGTTTCTGCTTCTAAACACTAAGCAATTTTTTAAATCAATTGGAGTAACATGTAGTTACCAGGAGTTCAGAGGGGAAGGAGGAGAAAGGATTTCTCTCACATAATTGAACTTGACATGGGTAGGGAATACTAAAACTACATTGTGTGTCAAAGGGAAAAAAATACAGAACAGCATATGGGAGAGATTTAGAACCTAAAATTCTACTATAGAAGGAATTAGAGGTTTGATAAAACAAGCATGTCATTTAGTTCATGAACTTAATAATCTTAACTTATTCTGACTTAATAATAAACTTAATAATACAGAGATTCCTGACTAATAGTCGAGAGCACCTCAAAAGGCCTGACCATATAGAATTATGTAGTTACACTTGCATTTTTATTGCAATGAACAGAATCATTTTGTGACTCGGTATGTTTTTCCTTAATATAAATTTATATTGAAATCATGATTTACTCAGATTTTTTTTTTTTTTTTCACATACACAAAATGCTGTGATTTTTTCTTATAAATGATGTTGTCCATCTATAAACTGGGGTAACATAACACACAAAAAAGTCTTGTATGGATAGAGTTTTCTCCCCTCTGCTTAGTTCATTATTGCACCACGGCTAAACACACACACATGAGCTATAGAAGCTGGATAGATGAAGAAAATTGACATTTAATTCAACACAAGAAATATGGAGGAGAATTTCCTTATTTCTGAAGACCTAATCTTAACTCTTGGGCTTAAGACTCTTGTTACTTCCTTATTCCTGACACAGCAGGCACTCTTGCAAATGGGCCATTGATACTAACATTTTTATGTTAGTATCATTTTATGTCAATGGTTTACGGGCTGGTTCGGCCCGGCTCCGTGATGAGTGGGGCAGAGGGATTTTTCAGAATCCGCGCCTCCGGAGATAGGAAAACAGGGGACCCCAAATTATTTGAAAAAAAAACAGCAATAATGTGATGAGAAATGAACTAATTTACTAAATAGAGTATAAAACAAAACAAAACAAAACAAAACAAAAAACAAAAAACAAGACAGTATAATACAATATAATTAGAATTGGGATTGACCAAATCAGATATAATGAAAAAAAGAAGAGATTGTCTGAAAAAAAGATGGCGTGACGCTAATGCTGAGATGTAGACGCGACAGTCAAGTCGAGCATTAGGGAGGAGAGCTGAAGGAAAGCAAGAGAGAGCATCAGATGACCCATCAATGCCTTATATGTGTTCCCCCCTGTGCAGGAATGATATCAGCACAGCAAACAGTCTTCTGGGGAACGTAGTTTTTTCTCTTTGGTATGTGGAACTGGGACATTAACACTTTAATTCCCAGTGCACTACATGATGTTATGATGTGGAATACTGATGACCATGAAACCATGATATTTTACTAACTTGAGGAAAATATTAAAGCAGATTTTCAAAATTTATTTTAAAATTTTCATTCTGTGTACAAAGAAATAAAGTTTGGGGGAAAAAAAAAATTAAATGATGGAATTGCCATCATTTAAAACAAAAAATTCTGAGCTTCACTCAGAAATAAAAGTATTTCCAGTAGCAAACAACCAATCCACCCTGTTGCAGTTGGACTCCCTGAGAGAAGAAGGTTAGGCTAGAAAACCCTCAGCGGCCCCTTCCAACCTACTATTTTAAATGATTTTTTACTGTATATATAAATAACTGTAAGTATAAATTTTTGTACCAAATGCCTGTGGGCTAAGTATTATAGTAAAATTTAATGCATAAACAAACATTTTGTCTGTGACATATCTTACTGCATTTTGTAAAAAAAAAAATTCCATAGATGGAATCAAAGGCTTTAGAGTGCAGACCTGTAGTTTACGAACAGCTTGTTTTTTAAGGAGAAATCTTCCTATTTGCCAAGTGGACACTGAAGTAGGAAAAATGAGCTTTAAAAGGCAAAACAGAACAGTGGGAGATAAGGTGTAGCATTTAGTAGGTAGATGTAACCACAAGAATTTGAAAGAGTAGATACTGAAGTATCTAAGGCATTTTGAATAGGAATAAGGATAGGAACAAACTAATATCAAAATAGTATGAGACAATAATACTTCCTGAAAATGTTTATGTTTACCCATTCCTTTTCTTTAGAGTTGTCATTTTCATTTGTGTGAAATGATGAATATTGTGAAGAAAATTAACCTTAATGAATCTTTAACTTCTGTAGTTAAACTTTAGCTCTGTCCTTCTGAGTTTATAATGGGAAATGGTATATTTTTGTTTTTATTGTTTTTAATTGTATTTTATATGATACTGTAATAGAGTGCTCTGCATAAATTTAATGCACCAGATGCATTTCCATCTTAGTATTTGTCAGATGTTAATGTGAGGTAGGATATAAAACAATAGATGGATTTAATCCATGAATATGCAACTGCTATTTACGCTGTGCCAATACGTGCAGTTGCAGTGAGCAAAAAAGAACTTGACTACAGGGTTTTACATTTGCCTTGAGTTTTCCAAAAATTCAAAGAAACCCTCAGATTGACCTACCTGGATTTATTTTTTTATTAATTCATTATTAATATTTCTTAATGTTATTATTTAAAAGGAGGAGAACATTGAAGGTTCTTGCATTTCTCATCTCCTAGCAACATTTATTTTTAAATTGATCCTTGTTGTTTTCCATAGATTATGCAAAGCTTACATGGCATTTTTATAGAATTCTAATGTCACTTTGCACTTAGCTCAATATTTGTTTTAATTTCTAGCACAAGATTATTTTCTGAATTGACTAAGGAACCATATCATTAGATAAAATCTTAACACTTTACCATATTAGAATTTCAATCATCTATTTAAACCAAAAAGTGACAAAAAAAGAAAAAAAGGATATTACTTCAAAAATTTGCTAAAACATAATTTTGCCAATATGACTTTTAAACGTTATTCTGAATATCTATTTACAAGATGGTAGAAATTATTGTTTCTTTGCAGTTTCACATACTACCATGTCAGCTTGGTTTAAGACCCTAATTCTTGGCCGAGAATAACATTTTGCTAATATAGCAATGTAAGTACCACTAATGTCTACAAATGCTGCAAGAAACATGCTGTTCCCAGAAAAACCCTGAGAGACCCTGTTGCCAGTCATTTTGGAGCACCTTCACAGACATCTTGGTCTGAAAGAATCCGAAAGGTTTAGTTTGTGCCCTAAGTAGAGCTGTGCCCCTTGTTGCACAAAATCTTATGGTTAATATGATCAAAGTTATCGAACATTATGGCGATGAGCCTCCGAGAATATGCTATGGATTTTATATGAATAAATAAAAGTAATAAAATATATTTCTTTTAACATTATTTTAACTGTGCTTAAAATGAATACTTTGTTTTAATCATATCCTAATGTTAGAACACATCTCACAAATTCCATCCAATAATTACAAAATCTAAATTAACTAACAATACTCAGCTTTGTGCTCTTGTATCACTGTCACTCTGCCTCAGACACAAAAATGAATAGAAAATTCTTCAGGACAAGACTGATATACTAAGAGGCTCAAGAACAATTTCAGAAGACAAATATATTGGAATTCCTCTCTCTGTCACGATTCTGTGACCTTGTTTTTCTTCCCATATAAGAACTACCAAGAGAAGTTATGCACTTCATTCTTTATTTAGCCCAGGGCTTTCCCGGTGAAGGAGTCAGCAAAAATCAGTTCTAAAAAACCTGTGTGTCATTTTGTTTAAGCTATGAGTGTTGGGGAGTGTTTGCTTGGGGCAGAGTGGCTGGAAGACTCTGTAGAGGAAAAAGTGGGTGGGGGTGTTGATTGATGCTCAGCTGAACATGAGCCACCAGTGTGCCCATGTGGCCAGGAAGGCCAATAGTATCCTGGCATGCATCAGAAATAGCATTGCCAGCAGGAACAGGGAGGTGACCCTCTGTACTCAGCTCTGATGAAGCTGCACCTTGAATACTATATTCAGTTTTGGGTTCCTCACTACAAAAAAAAACATCAAGGCCCTGGAGCATGTCCAGAGAAGGGCAACAAAGCTGGTGAGGGAACTGGAGCATGAGTCTTATGAGGAATGGCTGAGGGAACAGGGATTGCTTAGTCTGGAGAAGAGGAGGCTCAGGGGAGACCCTACTGCCCTCTATATCATCCTGAAATTAGGTTGTGTTGAGATGAACGTCAGCCTCTTCTGCCAGGTAACAGTGATTGGACAAGAGAGAATGGCCTCAAGTTGCTCCAGGGAAAGTTCAGGTTGGATATTAGGAAAAATTTCTTCTCTGAAAGTGTGGTTTGGCACTGAAATGCACTGCCCAAGGAGGTGGTTGAGTCTTTGTCCCTGGAGGTGTTCAAGAAACATGTAGATGTGGTACTAAGGGACATGGTTCAGTGACCAATATTGGTGGTTGTTGAATGGTTGGACTGGATGATTTTAGAGACCTTTTCCAACCTTAATGATTCCATGATTGTATGATTGTTGTTGTATGTTGGCACTGTATTAATCTTGCCAAATGATAACGTGCCAGTATGTTCTGTAGCTGTAATGAGTTTTGCATTCTGATCATACTATATGACAGTAACATAAACAATAGTGGAACAACTTTATTCTAGAAAGATGCACAAAGTGGTGATTTCCCAACTCACAAGCTGGACTGTGAACAGAGCTGCTAACTATCATTTGGAACAAAGGTAATTCCTGTGAAATAAATTTTAAGTAAAAAAACTCAAGAGTATGACTTCTTCTTTAACAAGTATTATCACTCTTCCAGAGGATCCAGTCTTTCTTTAACTACAGTATAACACCCAAGTGGCTGGATTTTATCTATTTGGGAGGCCATTTAATTTATTCATGTGTGTCCATCATATCGCTTATGACTTGTGAGCACTGCTCCTGTTGCATTTATCAACATTTAATACAGCATTGTCTTGTGGCTCCAGCCTGAGGAGTAGTCTGGAGATGATAAAGTTCCAGTTTTGATGTGCAGCTATTTTCTAATGCATTAAAAAGTGTATAAGTGAAAGAAAAAAATCAAGAGATTTTTTCTTGGCTCTTGCTGCTTAAAAAGCCATTTTTTGGTCAACATACTAAGTCTTATTCTGTGCAAGTCTCCCTAAAAGATAACATTAAGGGTTTTGACAGACAAACTACAAAGCATGAGATAAATTAAAATAGAGTAGATTTTTTTTCATAGTATAATTTAGGTGTTGACCTAAATTGTCTTTGTTGTCATTATTCTTCCACCTTCTGTACTAATACTCCCCACGCATGTGCAATATCATTTAGATGCGGTACAGATATAACATAGATATAATTAATGTTATCCATATATCATGTGCCATAGTTTGCTAAATTTTGCCCATTTTCCTTGTTAATGGGCAATTCAGATTGATCAAGAAGTTATAAAACTGCCAAGAAAGCTGACATGGGAAAGTAAGTGCTTTAAAACTTTAATTTGACAACATGGCTACCATTATTACTTATCCTCTGTATGTTCGCTTAGAAATATCTTCTGTATTTTCAGGGATGGGTCAATATTCAATACTTTTGCTTCAACAGAGTCTTCAATCTCAATTTAATTTCAAATAAGTTACTAGACACCATTCTCTTAGTTTAATTTTTTGTCTACTGTAAACCAATTGCATAGCTTTGCTCTTTGTCTTTGAAGAGAAGTGGTGAACATTTCCAGGATTACTGATGAATAAACTTGTATTTTAAAAAAAACCTTAACAAAGAACACTATTTGCTTCAAAGGTATTCACAACCCATTTGTATTCACTATGTTTTCTTAGCAGCATACTTGTCTGAACTAATGTGCTCAGAATACACTAATGATTCAGTTCAATTGATTTCTGAAACTAAAAAAAACACAAAACAAAACAAAACAAAACAAAACCTAGGAAGAAGTATCATTTGCAAAACTTTTGGAATCCCAAATAGTCAGGAGCTGAGTAGCAAGAAGTGGCCTACTTGCAAATTCATTAAAACTAACTTGGATCTTTTCTGAAAGAAAAAACAAAAAACAAACAAAAAAAACCTTTTCTTTCATCAGAAACAGAGAAGGCTGATTATTTATTTATTTATTTTTTAAACACATGTAAGATGTTCTTCTGTTCTTCTGGTTAAAAATAAATATATTAAAGAAACATACCTTTTACTTCCATCAGTGAGCCAGTCCATGGGAAACACTCTCCCTTAAGAATTCTTTTGCTAAAGAGAGAGTAGCTGACTGGGGAGAGTCCAGCTGAAATCTCCTGTGACGGTGAGGGAGTCACCAGGGAAGTGACCTGATAACTGCTGACAAAGATGGCTATCTTCTTACCTAGGGCCTCTGAGGAGTGTCTGGTGAGCTCAGCCAAAACTTCCTTAATGAAGTTCAATTGGCAAGGCAAAGGAAACTTGATGGGTGCAGAACAAAGGAACAGGGAAAAATGAACTGGCCTTCAAGGAAAACAGGCCAGCAAACTCTCTTACTGGAGCTGGTGTTCTACTCCCAATCAAATATTTATACAAAAGATATTGAGAATAACTAGCTGTGCTCACAAAATGAGCTTCTCTATAAGAGCCTCTTATGCATGAGGATCTTTTGGACAGATCCTCATTGGGGATATCTGGATGACTCTGGACTCTGTGCCATTGATGAAAATTTCTTCCATTGTCAATTAGTCCCACTTGTGGCAGGAGTTTAGTGAGTTTTGTACTAGGAGAGCCCTCACATTATATATCTATATATCACATTATATACATTTGACGATACATATACATGATATTGTATATATGTCTATCAAATGTATACATCTAGATAAATGATTATAAGTGCACAGAATATGCTAGAACTCACTTGCTCTACAGGTGGCAATTTTTGTAGACTACTGGACCTTGGTGGCCAAAGAAGGTGTGCATTTTCCCCCCTTGGAGATTTTCATAATGCAACCAGACTCTACACTGGCCACACTCTAGCTTCAGTGAAGGATCTGAATAGCTGACTTGACCAAATGACCTACCAAAGTCTTCTTTCAAACTAATTTATGCAATGATTCTGTTCAAAGGGTCTAAATATAGAGCAAAATCTTTTGATATAAAGTAAGTTAGACAGATCAGGGAATTGAATTTCATTTCACATATGCCAGATAACAACCTTACACCACTGAGAACAGAATTATTCAAGGTAATTATGTGTAAATTAATTTTTAACCACTCAGAATTATCCACTTTTATTGCTCAGCCTGAAAAAATCAACAAGTGATATAAGACATTTTTCTTCTTACTTTTCCCCCCCCCCCCCCCCCAGCAAATGAAGTTAGGTTTTTAGCCTTTTTTCCCCTCTTTTTCTGAAAAGGCTAACCAAAGTCATAGCAGAGCTCAACTCTTCCAGACATTCAGTCCTGTCATATTAGACCTTTCATTTTGTAAGAACACCTGTATTTCCACTGTGGTTACAATGGAGCCCTACCTCTTCACTGAGGGAACACAGCTGCTAACATTTTTGCGTGTGTATTTGTGTGTGTGTAAACACCACTTGAATGTCTACTGAACTTGAAGAGGAGTTATATCTAGATTTCAATGATTTCATTTGATCCAGTCTACAGTAAGATTCATGATTAGACTTTTTGGACTGGGAATAGCATAATAATGTTCAAACTGAGTATTCCTAATACACAAGGTTGAATAAATGCCAAAATTTCTCACCAAAGGGTCTCATGGTACAGTGTTTATCAATCACTGGTCTCTTTGCAAAGTTTCTTTACACATCTCTTTGCCAAACAAGTTCATTGTTCATTAAAAATTAAAACAACAACAACAACAAACAATAAACTGAAACATGATGCAGAAAAGAAAAAGATTTAATTCATGTTAACACTCTGAACTATCCAAATATGAGTTTAATGTGCTGATATTACAAATTACAATATTTTAATACTTTTTTATAAATATAGTGGTATAAAATTATTATATTCAAAATATTTATATTATTTAACACTATTAAATTAATTACAGTAATTCTATGTTCACAATGACTGCACTTCCAGCAAAGATAATAATGTGAGGTTAGAAAACGTGGTCATAAATGCTATGGCAAATGCACAATTTACATGGAGATTTTACATTTTCCTTGTTAAATGTGCCTGAAAATAGGCATGCTACTACCTTTCTAATGTGTGGATTTCAACAGAGGTTTGTATTTTTCTTCTTCTCTTTATTTGAAAGGAGTATGTAAGTATAATACAGGTTATGATGAAAATGGAAGCTTTTATTTTTTTCCCTCATCAATAGCAGTCATCTTTTACTGTGAAGCAGATGACTGCTTTATGTGTTAAAAACTTAGATTATGGCATCAAAGCTTTGTTATTGCTGTGCCTCATTTTCCTAGTTTGTTTCATAGTAGCGTGTCTCAGGCAAATTGTGTATTGCACATTTTCAGAGAAAAACAAACAAACAAGAAGATTAGTCTCTGATTCAAATAGGAAAGATTTGTAGAAATTTACAGAACACAGCTGCCTCCCTACCTACTCTCTTTGCCTTCAGTTTATGTGAGATGGATTAGTACGTTATCTCTCCTGTGTAGGACCAAAACATACTGAATTATTGCTCAGGGTTCTGATCCATCAAACCAGTTTCCACCATCATTTTGTGTTCAGATTTGTGTATATAGCTCAGACTGCAGTAATTATGAGAAGTTACAGGCATACAGAAAAGCACGCATATTTAAGTCATTTTCAGGTGTCTATTAAATGTTACTAATGTATGATTATAATGGTATGTAATGTTAGCCAGCCTCTTCTCTTTTTGCTTCACTAATAGTTGGACTGAGACCTTTCTGGTTGAGCTCAGAGAATCAGCAGTGTGAGCAGTGGAGACTACAAGGTGTATGGCCAATCTAAATAGAAGATTGTTTGGCTGCATTCTGCTGAGGATATGATATTCAATGTGAATTTGTTATAAATTAACCTTCTTCTGAGAATCTCTTTCTTTATTTTTAGAAAACTGTATTTTCCACATAAGTGTTATTAGAATTCCAAGGTTTTGCTTTCTATTCTTCCATTAATTTAATAATTCTGTTTCAAAAGCTCATACCTTTTTAATTTAATTTCCACATAGAATTGATTTGTGTCTATTCATAGGATGCCTTCTAAGTAAAATTTGTAAACAGAGTCAAGCAAATGTTTTTTCTTTCTGTCATTACTATTAATGAGGCCATAATAACTGCATTATTAATGCAGTTCTTTGCATCAGTTATCAATTTAAGGTTAAGCAAGTTCATTTTGGTTTAAAGCAATTTACCTAGAAATTATCAAACCATGTATTTCCTCCCTTCTCTTCCTACCTTTACATAGACATTCAAATATAATCACACTTGCTTATTCTGAGATTGTCTTATATTTCTCGAAGGCCAGTTTCTGCCAGCCTGTCAACGGTTTATGGGCTGGTTCGGCCCGGTTCTGTGACTACAGGGCAGAGGAACTTCACAAAATCCACACCTCTGGAAAAGGGAAACAGGAGACTTAGTCATACAGGTAAGCATTTATTTACAGGACTTGGGGGGAAAAATTTTAGCCCCACTGGAAAGCTGCATGTTTCTTAATCTGTTTGTTAGTTCCTTTACGTATCAATACAGACTCCCTGGTTTTACAGACATCTCATAGCATTGTAATCTCATGTACCAGAAACAGAGAAATACTGTTTTGTAATCACTAAAATATGAATTTAATGGTTCCTTCATATTTCACCCTCTCTACTAGATGGAAGAAGCTGATAATTCTTACAGAGTTTAAAATTGTTTCAGATGCAATTTATTTCAGAAAACTAACCTTTTTCTTTCTTTTCTTCATCTTTCTTTTCTTTCTTTCCTTCTTTCTTTCTTTCTTTCTTTCTTTCTTTCTTTCTTTCTTTCTTTCTTTCTTTCTTTCTTTCTTTCTTTCTTTCTTTCTTTCTTTCTTTCTTTCTTTCTTTCCCTCTCTATTTCTTTGTATTAGTCTTTTTATTTTAATCTTTTCCTTTTATTATTTTAACATTTAAAAGTGGTTTGAACTTCCCAGTTCAAATGCGACAGAAGAACAAATAGTATTCATAGGCTCTTTGTTGTTATTAGCATTGACTGAAAAATGGTGAGGAAAAATTTTAAATCTGTAAAAACTGCTTGCAGTAATGTATCATGAAATGCGGGAAAAAAAAAAAAAATCCAAACAAGATTTAAGTAGAATGTTTGTTGTGTTTAAGTTCTGTTTCTGATAGTAAAATACCTGTTTAACTGTATATTAATCAAAATTTAACAGAAGCATATAATTTCACTGAGTTATTTGCTCATAAATTGGGTTTTAAAGATATAAATAGCTTAATTTATGAGACATATAACTTCTATCATTTTCAAATAATATTAATCAAGGCAGTTAACCCACACAGAAGCTTTCCTTCTGCAAGGCACTTTGAAGGACTGATATTCCACGCATCACTTGTTCTTTTTTTCTCCCCCTAAGGAGACGTGACAATTTTCTGTAAAGGGCTATTTTTTGTCTACTTGTTTGTTTCCCAGATTCAATTTGTATACCATCAGTACTGAAAATAGTATTTCCTGCATTGCCTTCTAGGTTGTTTGCTTAGGTTGTCTTCCATTCTGATTGACTGAGTGAATGTGAAACCATTTATTGTCTCTCTACAGAGATGATAAAAAATACTATCATACACAACAACTGCTTCACTAAAAAATGAGCTGTATGTAGATATGATCTCATAGATGTCATCAGGCACATTTGTATACAATCTTCTAATAAATTTATGCAATTATTAGAATAAAGATATATGTATTTTTGTCCTTAACGATCACAAAAATACCAAATACATTAACTAATAATGAGAAATTGTTTACTTTCCATTATTGCTCACCTTCCAGATTAAAACACTAGATAAAAAAGCTATGAAAGGCCTGCCCCAGACACCTTCCTGTCTCCACCACTTAGCATTCAGTATTTTGAGAATCAAACTCAGCTATGGGTTTTGGGCTTATTTTCTCTTGCTCCCGGGTTTTGATAGCACGTCTTTGCTCTAGTGCATAGACACTTTTGAAAGCCTGTGTTCTCTGCTGTGCCAAGCAAAGTCAAATAAAGTAAAAATATTTCCACCCTATTTTTTAAATTCTGCCAGTCTTTGTGAGATCTTCTATTGTTGTAGCATTGTTTTGGTATCTGTCTTCCAAAATGTCTTTTTAACCTTTGCCCAATGTAGTCTCTAAATTCCCACAAATTGACTAGATCTGCTCAATAACGCACTCAAATTGCCTTACCCTCCCCCCCCCCCCCCCCCCCCCCAAACATCAGCTAACTTATTTACCATACATATTGGCCTAAACTCTAGTCTTGTGTCTTCTGTGATTTGATAACTTATTCTGAAAATCTCAATGTAGCAGGAGACCATAACTTCTCTACCAGATGCATTGGAATGATCGAGAAGCAAATCTGGGCTGATCTGTTAGCCACAGAATTAACATTTCATAAGGAACTGAAACATATAATTCCTTATTAAAACAGAACGGCAAGGTCCATTGATGTACATGGTGTCATTTTTACTTCTGTAATGATTTTAGCTGGGATAGTTTTCTCTGTAGAGGCTTGTATTATGCTACATTTGGATTTCTGGTCAGAATGGTGGTGATCACACACAGATGTTTTAGTAGTTGCAGAGCAGTGCTGCAGAGAGCCAAAGGTTTTCCTGCTCCTCATGCTGCCCTGTCAGCCAGGAGCTGTGGGTGCACATGGAGATGGGAGGGGACAGAGTCAGGACAGATGATTCAGCTGACCAAAGAGATGTCCTATACCATATGGTATCATGCTCAGCAATAAAAGCCAAGATAAAGGAGAAGGTCTGAAAAGCACCATCAAAATAATGGCTCTTGTCTTCCTCAGAAACCTCTGTTTTATTTAACAAATCCTGCTTTCCTGGGAGAGGCTGAACATCTGCTTGCAAATGAGAAGTAAATGAATTCCTTGCTTTGCTTTAGTTTGCTTACACACATGGCTTTTACTTTATCTACTTTTGTTTTTATCTAAACTTGTAAAATCTCATAGTTTTACCTTTCCTACTCACTCCCTCATCCCACCTGGGAAGAACTGCTATGTGGCACTGAGCTGTTGGTGTTAAAACACAACAGTCTCTAATAAGTTGAATCAAAAAGAATCATTCTTTAAATGTGATTAGATTTGCTAAAAAATGGTCTTACCTGGTTCTCTTCTCAGTAGCTTACACAGAAAATATGAAACCTTTTAGAACTGAAATTCTTCGTCTGGTTTAGAGTAAGGAAATCCCTAGCTGATGCAAATGATCAATTTCTGTGCAATTTCCTCTCAGATCTTTCTTACTTTCTTCTCTTTCTTTTTCTTCCCTATGAAAAAATTCTTCATTGTTAAAGATGTGAAGGAAATATTTTTTTGCGGAAAATATAGTAGAATGTAATTACAACTCTTTTTATTGAAAAATCACATTTTAATGTAAGCCTTTAAGATTGTATCTTATGTTCCTCGTCATAATGTTTTCCATAATTAAATTAGTGACATATTTTGAAAAAAACACAGAAGACTTTCTCTTCATAAATTTCAGGTAAAAGTATTACTACAATTAAAAAAAATCTGATATTATTTATAAAAGGAAGAAATTAGCTCATCTATATTTATGAAATTCTTATTAATGTACACTTACAAGTATGAAGCATATAATAAAACTCAAACATGATTGATTACTTAGGTATCTTTGAAGACAAAGCAGATGTTTAGCTGTGTCAAATTATTCCTGTAAGTCTTGATAACCTTCCATTGACTTCTATGTGTATTGCATCAGCCTTTAAATGACTAAAAAAAAAAAAAAGAATTTATTGCTCCCAAAACAATAACCTCAAGGTTGTGTGTAATTACTTGAATATGCTTGTAAAAAGAAATATTCCTTGAATCCATTATCTCCCTTAAGATAAAGAACATACAAGCAGGGAAAAAAAAAAAAATTACTTCAACACAACTTGTTTTAACAGTACAAAGCATATCAGAACCACACACACAGAAACATGGCTTTAGGCCACATATAGAATTTGCGATACAAAATGATCCTTAGAAATGGACCCAGAAAGGTGCAAGAGAAATATTTCTAAATATTTTAGTGGTTTTCTCTCTCCTGAAAGAAAAAGGGTGTATTATTTTAACTGAAGATTCAGCCTTCACCTATATACTAGGGCTGATCTGAAAGTAATGACACCTATTTTATTATGTTGGTCCATGACATCAGAGGCAGATGTGGTGGTGTGGAAGTAGAGGCTGAACCTTTCAGTCAATGTTCCATTACATTTTGTTGCCGTGTGACAGCTGTAGCAGAGGGGCAGTCTGACAAAATGGTGTCTGACATGGAAGTGCTTGTGAAGCAAAAGCATGTCTCTGAATTCCTCCATGCAGAAAAAAATTCACTCGTTGACATTCATCAGTGCTTGGTGAACACCTGTGGAGACCAAACAGTGTATGTGGTGGTGGTTTCAGAAGTGGCAACAGCAACATGAAAGACAAACCACATTCTGGACAATCATGCAGATTGCTGTGAGCACACAATGCAGGCTCTTGCTCATTGTGAGCGATAAAGTATAGCTAATGGTTGTGTCTATGTTGACAGTGTTTTATAGCTGAGAATTTGCTCTATCAAATAGTGTTCTTGTTATATTATTTTATATGTTATATTTTCCATGGAAGCAAATGGGAGGCACTACTTTCAGAGGGACCTATGCAACATGACAATACTGATGTCTAGGAGAGCCATTTCCTTTGGTCTTTTCAATTAAGTTCTGAATAAGAGCTTTAATCCTTTTGTGTTAATTTATTAAAATACATGTCCCAAAGTAAAATTCCTTTCAGTTTTATAAAACCATACATGTTGAGCACCAAAACTGTTTTCCTGGGGGATCTCCCAATTTCATGAGTTGTTTTAATTGTCTCTTAAGTCCCTAAAACAAATGTTATAGCTAAGTCATTTACTACAAATTCCAGATCTGTTAAACAATGATCAATGTTGCTTATTTTAATTAAAATTCCTCAAAATTTTGAATGGAGAAATATTTTGTTAAAGCAAAGAAAAAAAATCCTTCCAAGAATAGCTACTTAGCTTTAGAAATCATATTACAAGAAATTCTCCTGATACTACAGAGTATAATTATGCATGTGGCAGTGTCCTCTCCTCTCCATATTGCCCTGCGTTTTGTCCCTTTACTGACAAGCTTCAACTACCACATCTGGCATGAGGCCTGCCAAACTTCTGTTAAGATGCAAAGGACTAAGCATGATCTAAGCACGTGAAGTGGGCAGAGTGGCAGGATTCAGGGAAGGATGTATGCTGGGGAAGGTTTTCTTTTGATTTTGTTTGTTTTGGTTGTTATTGTTTTCAGTTGAAAACCTGCATTACGCTTAACAAACTTAAGACTGAGATATTAATCCTGAGATATTAACTGTGAATTTGTTAGGTTGAATTAATGGCATTTTCATCTATGACAAATATTTTCAGCATACATATATGTATCAATGATTTGTGCAAACATTCAAACAACTGTCAGCTACAGTCCCTTGAAAGTGGCCTTGCAGGAAATGCTGTCTTCAAAGTGATTACATGTAAATACAATCCCTGAGCATCTCAAACTCAAAGATGATGTAGATTCAGAGGAAGAACCATTTTTATCACTTCTCACAGTTTACATGTATGAAGTCCTACAAGTGAGTTATCAGACTAAGCCTGTATGGTAGTATAGGCTTTGCTGAAAAAGCCTTGAAGTGATCTTCAGAACAAAAGTTCTTGTTTCAGCTTTGTCAGATGACTTGAGTGTTATGTATTAGAATATTGCTCAAATACCAAAGTCAAGGTTAAGTAAAGCACTGTGTTGTGTTTTCTCTCACCGTGTCTTCTGCTAAAGCCCATATGCCCTATGGATATCAAAACCTTTCACTGAAACAAATAAAACCAGATATCAGCCAATAAAAGACCATTAGAAAAATGGTATCTCTTGCAAGTCTGGCTCACAAAATAAATATTAAAATTAAGTCAAAATATTTTTCAGAGAAACTGTTTTACTTTGAAGAGCTGCCAAGTAGTGAATACTGGGATAATTGTTTGCAACAATAATTGTCAGCAAAGTGGATTTGTTAGTAAACACTCACACATTCCTGAGGGGCTAGACTGCTGTTCAAGCATGGAAAATCTGTACACATAACTGCTCTTTATGCTAAATCTTAAACATATTAAAACTGAGCTTCTTACGCTTTAATGATATTTGTAAAATGTCAGATGGCATATAGTAACAATAATACAATAAAATACTTCTGCAATATTCATTTGCTATCTACAAGAAGGATATATGTAGTGTTTCATCTTACCGTAAGTTCTATGCAAAGATAACTTTTAATTCCCAAAGAAAGGAAAATATATCAGAGAGTCGCTGCTTGCAAAACAACTCTTCCCTAGCAGTTCTTTATAATGATGTGAAATTTCATCTCTCACCATTTTGAGGTGGTCAGTTTCAAGGCATGATCCATATGGGTTATTTTTCACCTGTGGTTGAAATAGACTACCTTTAGGTGTAAGGTGAGATAACTGCATTTCATAGCTCTGAATAGAGATGAATCCATAGAAGAGTCATTTACAAGATATAGTAGGAAGAGATGTCATCAGATTAGGCTGTCTATGCTTAATGTGTAGTGAAGGAGGAAATTGTAAGCACACTCAGAAGCCAAACAAAATGAAATCAAACTGAAAATGTTGGTATTTAAAACAGACCTTTCCTCAATAAAATAAAATAAAATAAAATAAAATAAAATAATAAAATCTGAATTTTTCAAGACAGTTTTTTTTTGTTGTTGTTTTCTTTTTCCCCAGAGATTCTCAGCCAGTCTGGTGGGAAGTCTTTTATTGACACATCATAACAGTATATTCAGAGGATTTCCTCTCACAACAAATTTTGTCAGCTGCTGAAGAGTGCACAATAGCATCACTGGCTTATGAAGTCCATGTAACAACTGAGTTTCTTTTGTTAAATTCAAACTGAACACTGTCATATTTTAGAAGTTTGTTTTTTGTTCTGTTTTTAAGGAACAACAAAGAGTTTATATAATTCATTTTCTGTGTTCTAACCACTTCATGCACGTGATATAGCTGTGTGGGAGAAAGGCAGGATCTGCACCCTAAAGATGTTGCTTTAAGGTTAAGTATCATTCGAAAAGTAATTACCGACGCTTAAGGTGGAATATTAATGACATTCAGATCATTAAGATAATGTATGAACATTAACACTATTCAGGCTTGCAAGACCACTAGGACATATTGAATTAAGGAAAAATCATGAAAACTTACTCACTCACTGGTGGCCGTAAATTTATTCCTCTTATCTTAAAGTATAGTCTTTTAGGAGAGTAGAAAGGTTAAAGAGAAACAGTGGAAGAGAAGATTTATGTTGCTTATGGAAAACCACGTACATTAAGGCTAAATAACATGCAAAGTCATTTGAAAGATTCTCTCAATCTAATTTCCTTCGTTTCCATACATCAAAAGTAGATTACAATTTTAAGATGCACACTACAATTACTCACAGTGCTTATCTGTAAATGAAATTCAAGAACATGACATGAACATAATGTGCTGCCAGAAGACACTGAGACACAGCTAATCTGCCTCATATCACACTTTATGTCACTGTTCCCATTCACAAGGGAGAAGTCACTTGATTGAAGATATGTTGTGAGCACACTCATGCTTTCACTGAGATTCCTGAAAAAAATCTCTCTCACCTCAGCATAAAGCTGCATTTGTACATGAACTATTACCTTGTGCATTGGAATTAAAACAAAACAAATAAAATCTGTCTGGAAAATATTTTTATATTCTGCTTTTTTCAGAACGGAATTGGCATGGAAATGCACACAAAAATGGCCTCTGCAGGTTCTCAAGTCCTTTGTTATTCATTAGAAAAACACATCTAGACACCATTAAGCATTGTTTAAATACAAACTCTACTTTAAAAAAAAATAATAATTAAAAAAAAATCCGTAAAGAAAGCTGTCTAGATGCATTTTCACAGAAAATTAAAGATGTGAACAAACTGTCACAAACTGTGACTGTGTATCTTTGTACAATAAGCAGGAGACAAAAAAGAAAGTCAGAGATCTGAATTTCCCGGAGACTTTGCATTGTTCAGTAGAACAAATGAAGTCATAAGCCAGTGCAATTTCATTGCAGTCACTATCTATGGTACAAAGACCATGATTAAGCTTTTTTTGAAACATTTTTCTTTAAATGTCATCAGAATAGAGTCCTTCTGGAATTAAAGCAACCAAAAAAAAAAAAAAAGTTCAAATGAGCTCCTTTCAATCAATTTCAATTTAGGCTGATTCCAGCCTCTGTGAGTAGTGTGCTGGTCTCAGCACGATGGTTGGTCATAAGAACCCAGGAAACATTTTTTTGACAGAGACTTTCTATTGCAAAAAGTCAGGAATACTTCACCTCCATAGTGTGGAGCAGGTCCACAAAATGGAATTATTACAAAATACATTGATATGGTGTACATATACAAAAATATTCTAGCTTTTCTATAAAATTAAGCATATAACAGAAAATAAGAAACAGTTTTCCACAACTTTTCTCTGTGCACTGGAAGTCTGGAAGCCATGTAGTAAGTGCTGCATTCATGATATATTTCTCTTGTAAATTGTAGCCTGGAACTGTAAATAATTAATACTTTTTTTTTTTTTTTTTTTAATACCAGAAGAAATATTTTGGTGACATTAAAGGATATCTGATGTTACCACACCAAGATTACACAGTAGGTTCTCTTGATGAATTGTCATAGGCAATTCAAAAATATTTCTACAGCTATTATATGACAAATAATCCCAGAAAGAGATTATAAACTAGGTCTCTGTCATTGATGTAATATAGTTTGCATAATTGAAGTACATCTTGAGACTTTTATGGAGCTAGTTTTATTACCTTGTGATTTTTTCCATTGTTTTAAGATTCTGGGCAGGGCTAGTATGAGTTTCATGTTCAGAGACATTCTTACCAGTTTGTCCACCAGGGAGAGAAACCATCACAGAATCAGAGAATCACAGGGGTTGGAAGGGACTTGAGGAGATCATCAAGTCTGTCCCCCTGCTAAAGCATGTTCCTACAATAGGTCATACAGGTAAGCATCCAGATGGGTCTTGAATAGCTCCGTAGAAGGAGGCTTCACAGGCTCTCCAGGCAGCTTGTTCCAGGTCTCCATCCCTCTTACC
This sequence comes from Alectoris magna, assembly GCA_030625065.1. Classification (NCBI taxonomy): domain Eukaryota; kingdom Metazoa; phylum Chordata; class Aves; order Galliformes; family Phasianidae; genus Alectoris; species Alectoris magna. The sequence continues at coordinate 101,149,008 of CM060560.1, forward strand.
ATAAAGAAGCTCTTCTGCATGTGAATATGGAACTTCCTATGTACAGGTTTTAGGCCATTACTCCTTGTCCCAAGACTACACCAGAAAGAACCTGGCCTCATCCATTTGCCTCCCACCTCTTTTTAGATATTTCTAAACATTTATTAGATCATCCTTCAGTCTTCGATCAGCTATCTTATCTATGTATTTTCACAGTTCTTACATAAAAGCAGTTAATAATAAGTCTCAGCTGTCCTCTTTTTGTTCTCAAATACTAAATACGTATTTACAGGGGAAAAAAAGCAAAGGGAGTGTCATTTCCCCTTTCCAGAGGCGTGGATCTGCTGCTTCCTCTGCCCCACTAGTCACGGAACCGGGACGAACCAGCCCGTTAACTGTCAACAGGGAGGAGGGGGAGGAAAGCACTTTTGTCTTTTCCATTTCCTTTGGCCAAAATAGACCAGTTCATTTTTGCTTTTTTAACCTTCCCTCAATCAAACATTAGTTTTAGGAGGGGAGAGAGAGGAACTCTGGAAGCTGCAAGAGCACAGATGATGTTGGGAAATGTACAATAAATGGGTGTTGAATCATAATAAATCTGCGGAAATGCCAAATTAATTAATTTGAATATACAGGCTTTGGGGAAAAAAACTGGAAAAAGCATTCCCATGTCATCAGAGAGAGAAAACTTCTGAAGTAGGGCAAAAAGATCAACTAACTCTACAGGCATGAATTTAATAAAAGGTTTTTCTTTACATACCTTAGAATCACAGAATCATCAAGGTTAGAAAGGACCTCCAAGATCATCCAGTCACATCTTCCACCAATATTTTCCCACTAAACCACGTCCCTTATTACCACATCTAAATGTTTATTGAACACCTACAGAGACAGCGACTCAACCACCTCCCTGGGCAGTGCATTCGAAGGCCTGACCACTCCTTATACGGCAGCTACTTTTGAATGTTCTAATGAATTAATTTGCTTGCCAGGAATTTTAATATAGTTTTAAAATATGTGTTTATTTCCATCTGCTTCATGCTTCTCATTCTGGCTTTAATTATTACGAATATTTGAGTACTACTAGGAGACTATAATGAAATTTTTGCCAAAGTGAAAAAACAGCAATTCTTCCCTTCAGCTACAGATCACTTGAGGTTTGGATAACTACATTTTCTTAAACATTGAAAAACTAATCATCTAAAGTAAACATTCCGTAAATTTTCTTGTCCGTTTTAAATAAAATTGCAACAACTGACCATCAATAGTGAATTCTACCCTGCCTTCTCTGAATTAACAATATCTACTTCAAGTTCATTCTCATTGCTCTCAGATTGTGTAACAGGGCATTAAGAGGAAATTAGTCCCTTCAGAATTGCTAACTCCTCTGTCAATGTGTCATATCCGAGTACTTAAAGAACTTTATTCTAATACTACAAATGTCTTCTTTCAACAGTTCTTTTCAGCTTTTGTAATGGTCACAGGCATGCCAAGTTAAAGGTATACCAAAAACCAGAGTATGTCCTTCAGACAGCAGATTGAAAATGGTGCAAAGCAGTAGCATCTCTTTGGAACAGCCTCCAGCTTTGTCAGATAGGAGAAATGCAGCATTTTTTTCACCTCTGGGTTTACTGGCATATGAGGAACACAGCAAGTACAAAATGCATTCACAGTCTCTCTAAGCCGAAATCATCTTTAAGCAATTTTCAATTCCTCTGTTTGAACAAACAGACTTTCTAACCCCTATACCAAAAATACCAGGACACTTTTCCCAGTAAATACAAAAGGTGAATATGCTGCTGAATGTGCTAGCAGGGCTTCTGAATTCAATTGTGTCTCCTGAGAAAACCTTATTTTTTGACAGGGGATTACAAACCCATGCTGCCTGACAAAATGGTCATTCCTATATAGACAACAGTATTTCATTTGCCAGGGCAATGAAGTATGTTAGTTTAGTACAGATGAGTATAATTCATCTTGACTAGTCTCTCAGCTATTCCTCTAAATTGCCTCTAATTTCTTTAGAATTAATTGTACAGAAGTATAATGTAAATTGGGTTGTTTTTGTCATAGCTCACCATTCCTAGAAATCCTCCCATGGCTGACAAGTGGTTTTTAATGAAGCACCTGACCTTTCACTAAGTCATCTCCAAGCTTGTTAACTCTCATGTTAACGATGGAGTTTGAATAGATATTATGTGTTCAGAGATGTGCACACACAGTGCTACATTAAAAAATAATAATAATGATCAGTGAGTAAAATAAAATATTCCTTAACCGGGAAGTTACAGAACTGTAATTTCAAGACAACTTTATTTTAATGTACAGACACAAAAAGAGGTGAACTGTAATTTTGTTGCTGCATTACTCTTCATTCTCCCCCACAGAATTGAAGGAATGTACTCATAACAGTAAGAATTTTATTACAATCCACAATTACTGTATGGCATTCAACATCACATATTTTTCATACTTTAATTTAAAAACAGATATTTATTTCCTCATAGATTTTTATTTTTTTTTTTTTTCATACTTTAGTCCTATGCAACTATTTGGAGAACATATCTGCAAAATGAAGGTTGATTTTTTCAATTTTTGATATCAGAAGTTGAAACATCAATGATTTACTATCTCAGAAAAGATTTTCTCAAGATGGTGTTTTTTCATTTGCTTGTTTTAAAGTAAGAAACACTGTAAAAATATACTTTCAAATATTCACTGAATTCATTAGCACATCTATGGGTTGGTCTCCAAAGTACTGACATAGTACAAAAAACAAAAAAAGCTACTACCCATTGAATACTTACAAACTATGGATCATCTGTGGAAAGATTCAGGTGTTAACTAGCAGCATATTAAATATGTCTTTGCTTCCACCCCAGCTTGTAGTACCCTCAGTCTACCTTAGTTCCTATATCAAGCTCTGTAGAAGGCTCCTTCCCACCTTATTCTTTCCCCTGTTACATGTTCTCCAGCCCCCCACAGCTTGCTCCTGTAGCTCTCATGTATAGGCATTTCCTGGCCAGATCCATCTCCCTACCTGCACTTGAACTGCATGGTTCTCTTTGTTTTCCTCAGAGTCATGAAACACAAACTCAAGATGCTATCTGTGCTCAGCATGGCCTGAAGCTGAGTATGTCCAAGCTAGTCATGTTGCCCACCATGTGGGCAACTGTACTGAATCAACTGGACAAGAACTGTAAGCTTTTGAGAAACTTAACGGATTTGTATGTAATTAAAAAAAAAAAAAAAAGAAAGAAAAAAAAAAGAAAAAAAAAAAGAAAAAGGCTTGTGAAGACTGTTTGTCCACTGACATTCAGGATCTTCACCAAAGAGTGTATAGTGTTTCTCAAAAGAAGATATGAACTGTTCTGTTTTACAATTCGAAAAATAATTCTGCATTCTTAGGTATATATGAGCTCTTTTGGCTGAGGTTTTCTTGGCAGATATCAACCTCAGGCAGAGATCAATGTAAGAAATTTAAAGAACCAATAAAGAGCTCTTTTTTAAAAAAGAGTTCGTGCATCACCGACTGCGCATAATTATGTCACCTTCTTTGTCCTTTGATTGCTCCTATTTCATACTGTAGTGTAGCTTAGTAGCTCAGGACAAGGGAAAATGGCCATAAAGTTGAGCATAAGAAGTTCTGCACCAACATGTGACAGAACTTGTTCACAGTGAGGGTGACAGAGCATTGGAGCAGGCTGACTAGGTATTCAAGACCTGCTAAGACACCTTCCTGTGCAGCCTGCTGTAGGGGGCCTGCTTTGCAGGGGGCAGGACTGGATGACCTCTAGAAATCCCTTCCAAATGCTACAATCCCGTGATTCTGTGATTTTGTGATTTGTCTCAAAAGACTGTGGATGATATTTTTAAAGTACTTAACTAACATGAAAGGTTGATTTTTATTTTTTTTTTAGTAATTATTTTGTTTAGATTCTCTTTGCTAACCAAGATAGTTTGAAAGCTAACTTCGACAGTAACAAATGATAAAATGATAAAAGGTGATAAAAATCAAATATATTCTTGTATCTCAGCAATACATAACAGTCAAAAAGAATGAAATAATGTGGTAGAGTTCACATTGTCATTTCTCAGTGAAATCACACCGCTAAATTGTAGCGTAAGAACTCCTCTTAAATCATTGAAAATCATAATACTTGGTTAACAAGTGGTAAAATTCACATACAGTAGTTTTTTAATACCTGAGAAAGTTCATTTGGTATGAAAATTCTCAAATTCAGGAGAACCAAATATATATATGTATGTGTATATATATGCATATGTATACATACGATTGTTTGGAACTAGCGTTGAAAACCTAACCATGTTTAACAGAAAGAAGGAAAAAAAACCCACAAAACAAACAAGCAAACAAAAAACTTCAAACAAAGGGAATCGGGGAAATATGCTAACAAAGTAGAACTAGAATGATTTTTTTCAAAGCTTGGTCAATATTAGTTACACAACATTCCTAAAATATCATACTGTTAATTAAACACAGCCCTATTTTTTTTTAAATTTCTTTATTGATTTACTTTTGACTATAGATGTCAGGATAATTATGTAAATTTAGATTATTATTGAACATAAGTCATGTTTTTTTTCCTTCATTTTACAAAATTTAAATTTCTAGGTTGCATCAGGTTAAAGGCAACTAAATAAACACACATCAATTTATGCTCACTTATTCTTTTCAGTCCTCATCTGGTACTATATTTGAAATATGCAAAATGAGTGATGTGAACCTGAGAAATTAGTAAAATTTGTACAAGTATTTTACAACTTGCTGAGTCATTAGTCATTGAGAAGTGAAGGATTTAGTATAACATTCTTTTAAAGCAAACTCTCTGTAACACACATCTTTCCTCCTTATCCAACAGAATATTGAAACATTTACTGTGTATCGTGGTATTATTTCATCCTGATAAGATCAGAAATAATATGGATGGTAGATATTTAAATACAAGTGTGACAGACAGTCATTATGCTCTGTGGAGCTCATCCAAGCTCATCCAAGCACAGTCTCAGATCTCAGGTCTACCCTTAGCTGTGACATCAACCTATAAGGCAGGTCATTCTCATCTCTTTTTTTCCTCCCTCTTGAGTAACTAGACTTCTCTAGTTAAATGGTGAAGATTCTTTGGCCTAGACCGTCCTTCATAGCATGTATGTATTACTGAAATCAGGAGAACACAGGTAAATATCAACACCACTGTGCAGTACCGAATACATATGACAACCCAGCAGATGTATAACCCCTAATTAGAGAGTTGCTGAATTGGAAAATGAATAACACGTTCACTAAAGTTATTTTTCCCATAATCTTCAAAGAACTTATGTGACACATACCTGTGGTGATACTCTGAAATATATTTTTATTTCAGCAGTTTTTAATGATCTCATATACTTGATTTATTATATAAAAATGTAGTATACCATATACAGAAGTAATATGTTTGCCACTAAGTTTGGTTGTGCTCCTATTGAGTATAATAGAATCTGAAAGAAAATGGTACCTTCTAATCATACGGCACTTGCTGTCCTAAACCTTAGAATAAACTTGGCATGTTTCTATGATTCTATGTGCTCCACTGAGAGGAAACTAAGATTGTGAAATGGAAGTTTTTGAAGCCTATTTATTTTTTATGATGTTACTTGAAACAGGTATATAAATTATAGGTATGTAATGGTGATTTTTAGAACCACAAAAATGTAGTATATGTGCATAAACTTAAAAAAAATCAATAGAATTATATATATATATATATGCATTCTTATACACACTGCTGCACACACACATAAATATAAATGCAAAATCCAGGTAGCAACCAGACTATTAACTTGAGTTTTCCTCTCTTAACAGTAGGGTAGCTCACCTCACAAATCATATTTCTGTTGGAAATGAAAGGTGCACTGCTGCCAGCATTTTGTAAGAAATAATGACACACTTTACTACCTGTAAGTGCTGACTGAATGCTTCTGCTTTTCCTCTCCAAGGTGACTGTAACACAGATTGATGAAAGATTCCGTGGGACTACAAAGGTTAAAGATGCAGACCCAGAGCTAGAAGGCAGCTCTGACACTGATGGAATACAGTACAATGAGAATGCCCACATTATTGTCCTATCCTCTGATAACCAGTGTAATATGAAAACAGACTACAGGAGAAGGGAACAAATTAAATCCATTAATCAAGCATATCTGTGCTAAACAGTTGTTCTGAAAAGATGAACAAATGAAAAATTTACTGTTTGTTTCTATGCTTGCTAGCACCGGCGAAGAAAATTAATTATAAGGATGTAGCTAAACTATTAGTTAAGTTTTTTCTTGAGAAAACTATTTATGGCTTTGTCAAAGAACAAATGAACCTCATTAGTGAGATTAGTTTCAGCTGATCGTTTTGCATTAGGACAGACTAATAGCATACCCTTCAAAGATATATTGAAGGAAATAACTCTAATGAACCAAAATACATTTTATACCTCTTATTATATTAGAGTGTTAAATTGGAAATATATGATTTACCACCAAACTAAAAATCAACTCTGTTTTATTTGTTTTCCTCTGGTAAAGTTAAGTAGGTAGTTGTTAGGTTAAGTATAACCATCTGTTGGTCAGGGATTCACAAAGGGATCTCTTGTCAAGGGGTCTCACAGTTCACTTACAAACTCCGCTTTTGAAGTACTTTATCTAAGTCTTAACTAATTATTAAAAGAAAAAGAAAAGTAAAAGCAAATGTATATTATTTTAATATAGAAAATGAAATGTCAGTCTGATCCAAACTCAATGAAATTTTTCCAGAAGCTTATATTGATAGAAGTAAGATGTATGGAAGTTCTCTAATCTACTGGGAAAAGAGTACAAGCTGTGTTGTTATAGTGCTTTATCATCCTTCTTAAAACTATTATTAAAATAGTCAGTGCCTTTTGGAATGAATGGAAACTAGCTTTCTATGAACCTTCATAGCAAACTATTACCCACTCTACATAAGGGAAATTAAATATCTTTGTAGTACAGCATTTATGATGAAGTTTCTATTCTCTTTTTTTTTTCCCACAGCAAAGCCACTGGTATAGAACAGGCTACAGTACTGGATTTCTCATGATGCAAATGCTTCCCATGGGGAATTGAACTGAAATAATGCAGGTGAGATAGCCAGACACCAAACAGTAATTAGTTTGTCACTACTCAATTGACCTGGTTCCCACTGGAAGTCTAGAGGCAAATAAATAGTTGCCATACACCTAAGCTAATGAAGTCTGTTTCCATTAGCTTTGTGCCTCATGAGTGCCAGCTGTGCTGGGTAAACCTACAGGAAGACTTTGTAAAGCCTGGAACATCTGAGAAGATGTTCCTCCACTGCCTCCTTATACTGCATAGTAATCTATTATCATCAGTGCTGTAAATGTGAAGAAGAATATCTGTTTGTCTATCTAGCATCTTATTTTCATAAGCCTTGAATTCTTTCACCCAGAAGAGCTGGAACCGACAAACAGATTAAAATGTAACTGACCAGAAAGAGAAGAAAGTGTTGTAACAGCATATGGAAACGCATAAACCTCTGCCCTGAAGGTCTGATTTTCTTAGAGTAATTCTTAGTCTTTTATCTCATGATTATTCATCTCCTGATCCGTCCAGCTGCATAATTTGGATTCTTGGCTGTGGAAAAAACTGTATTTAAAGTGATGTTTTTGTGCTAATATGAATGTTTTCCCTATATTTAAATAAAAGAAAAAAGTACAATTAACAGATTAAAACCTTTCACTTTTTATATAGCTTGTTTAACTGTAAGAAAAACATCAAACAGGACTGAAAGTCTGACCTACTGTCTTCATTTTCTGCTGCTGAAGTGATTTAGCTTGCTCTCTATTTCTAGAGTGCACTGTGAAATGCAATAACAGTTAATCCAACAAAGCAGCTGCTAAGATATCCCTGATAGCCACCCTTGAAACTTCAATGGCAAAAAGGCTTTTGGTGCAATAGGCGTAATGTTCAAAGTTACCTTGAAGATTTAACTGTAGAACTCACGCTTTTATTGTATGTACATACATTCTTGTAGTTTAAACAAGACAACCTGTCTTTACATTATTTCAACTCCATTTTGGCAATAAATCCACTCAAACTAAAGCTATTTTAGTGGGGAATAGTGTATTCAATACAAGTCTCACATGGTGTTTCAGTGTTTGCCCTTCATAATCTGGATACATGATGGGTGTCCAGAGGTTATCTTTAACCATATTTTTCTTTTCAGTAAGTGACGGGATAAAATCTTTGGCACTATGTCCTTCATAGTAGATGACTGCATTAGCCCACATTCCCCAGAGTAACATTTGATAAATTGAAGTATGAATGGTCCTATCTGGAAGGAAATGTGATGTGGGCATCAAACACTGTGATTCAAAACCTCCCTTCTTGTTTCTCCACTGCTGGATCTCTTAGCCCTTCTAAGAACTGAAGTCATCCACTGTAGAAACTGCACCTTAAAGATTAGCCAGAAGAACCTTTTCCTTTACTACAGTAAATCTCTTGTGAATAAGGGGCAACTGGCTACCATAAAATGAGAGTCTTTTCTACAGTCTCTGATGACTCAGGCCTATAGCAGTACTTGTGATTTTGAACGATAAAAGTAGTTTCTACATTTTGCACGGATGCACTGTATTTTGCATAGTTAGTCTAAACTGTAAATGAAAATGGCACATTAAAAAACTACATGAAATCTCTTTTACTGTGAGAGAAATTTGTAACTCAAAATAGATGAATAGAGAAACACAATAATGGCAACAGATAATTATTTGTAAAACATGGTGAAAATTGTACTTTGGGCTACTGATGCTTAGCCACAAATAATAAGGAGCACATTTGGATTTCCTCATAAATGACATAAGAGAGTCTAAATAAATGAATTAGAAAACAGCACGTTATTATATCTACAGTATTTCATAGCATCAAATGATGGATTAACAGAAGACATTATTAAAATGGAAATTATATATTTTCTTTACTCAGATTTCTTAATGAAAGTAGGGATTAATGAACAATTAAGAATATATACGCATAGGATATTTGAAGTTTGAATAATCTCCGTGGATTACCAAAATGATTTAGGGTTGTTTTAAGTTGATCTTGAAAAGGACAAATTTAAAATTAACCCCTCACTAATAGTGCCACTGTTTGTAATGTGAAAGGTTTGAGTTATTGGCCTGAAAGAGGCAAATCCTAAAACTCAGTGTCCCATTTTAGAAAGTAATTGCTTTATTGTTTAGTGAGATTGAGTATTTCCTTCTGCTGTTTCTGATGAAATGCTTCAAAAGGCCTCTCACTCTTTTTTCTCTTTATTTCTTTCCCCAAGACAGAGTAAGGGGGAAAAAAAGCTTACAATATTTTATGGATGGAAAAAGTATTTATTGACACATTTTTTTCTGGGATAGAACTTCATATGAATAACAGCATACTAGTTGTGCTAGATGAGACTTCGGACTCCCTAAAACACTAAAATTTTTGTCCCCTACTTTACCACACTAATCTATTATACTCTTATTTCAGAAATTTTCATAAGTTCTTTTTATGTTTGTTCACTAGAAACTCATGTGTGTTTTTTCTTTTGTTTTTTTTACTTGTTTGTCTTTTTCTTTCTTTCTTTCTTTCTTTTTTTTTTTTCTAAAGATATAATTGATTCTGAAAGATTGACCTCTGATGAGGGAGGCTTTCTTTTTTTGTTTTGTATTTCTCAAATCGATACTCTGACCTTCAGTCATTTTTGGCTGCCTGCTTGTGTAACATGGAATCTTCAAAAACAGTTTAAGACTAAATTTTTGTGAATATCATTTAATAAATGTCCTTTCATTTGCATTTCATGAAAGAGCTTAACTGACATCACGTAACATAACCATCCTAATTTTGGAGATGCATCATTTGGAGGAAAGACAGAACAAAATAAGTATGCAAAATAAAAAGCAAAAATCCTCCAACAACTAACCAACAAACAAAAACCACGCACATGCAAAAAACAAACAAACAAAAAAACAACAACAAAAAAACCCCATACTATCCAAAATGTCAGCTTTGCACAGAGCATATAGAAGAGAAACAGTTGGCGTGTTTCACTTAGATCTCTGGGTATTTCATCTCCACTGCAGAGGAGGGAGGTTTTATTTCAAAGGCCTGAGCAATGTCTATGGCCACAGGTCTCCTAGCTCTGATGTATGTATTGAAACAGACAAAGGAAGAAGACTGCTGTTTACACTCTTAGAGCTAACAAGAAACTTAGTGAGACACAGGCTTTGACCATACAAACTAATGATCTGAAACTGTAAATGCACGGAGATTTTTTGCAAAGCCTCATTTTTCCCATGATCAAGTTTAAGCTCCTATATTAGTCAAGAAGACTGACCACTAAATTCTTCATTGTTAGGACCAAATTAACCTTTTTTGTCTTTGGGACTTCTTATACTGTTTTCATAAACAGCTATTTCTAGAGTGCTGATCTAACATTTCTTATTAAAGACTTGCATAATTAAGTGCTGTAAACTGACTTCCTTTCAAGAATCTGCCGCTTACAAACAACCTTCTCCATCAAAAAGACCAGGTGCCAGGTCCTGTACTTTGGCCACAACAACCACATAAAACACTACAGGCTTGGGGCAGAGCGGCCAGAAGACTGTGTAGAAACTGACCAGGGGGCTTTGGTCAACACTTGGCTGAACATGAGCCAGCAGTGTGCCCAGGTGGGCAAGAAGGCCAATGGCATCCTGGCTTGTATCAGAAATAGTGCTGCCAGCAGGAGCAGTGAAGTGATCATCCCTCTGTACTCAGCATTGAGACCGTGCATTGAGTACTGTGCTCAGATTTGGGCCCCTCATTATAAGAAAGACATTGAGAACCTGGAGCATGTCCAGAGAAGGGCAACAAAGCTGATGAGAGGTTTGGAGCACTAGTCTTATGAGGAGCAGCTGGGGGAATTGAAGTTATTTAGTTTGGAGAAGAGAAGGCTCAGGGGAGACCTTACAACTACCTGAAAGGAGATTGTGGTGAAGTGGGCATTGGCCTCTTCTCCCATATAACTAACGATAAGACTAGAGGGAATTGCTTCAAGTTGTGCCGGGGTGGGAGATTGAGGTTGAACGTAAAGAAAAAAATACTCTGAAAGAGAAACTATTATAGTTTGTTCAACAGTTTCAGATGATTTTTATATAGGTTGTTTCTTATTTTGACAATTTAAGAAATACTATCTCATACACTAAATTATCTCATATATTAAATATTATTACCAAGGAAAGAGTAAAGTTAATGTATTCTCATCTACAACACTAACAAAACTTTCCAGAGAAAGTTATTAGACATCTGACAGTTTCAAAGAGCATGTAAAGTTCAAAATTTTCTCTATACTAAGCCAAACTAGAGGTATATCTGTAGGTTTTTTGTTAACTGGATCTTTTACACATAAAGCAGACAACAGAGAGAGAGGAAAAACAAAACCAGATTTTTTTCCATTAGAGCTTAATGTCAGAAAGCATAACTCCACATATGATGATAAAGGAATAGAATTCAGATAGAAAGTTCAGCTAAAATCTTTCTTCATTGCTAACTTTCAATACCTGCTCCTCTTCAAAAAGTTCCTCCTACTAACAGAAGTATTATTCTCTAGTTAAGTTAAATTACAGACCAGAATTTGATTGCCGTTGTTCCCATCTGGAACGATTTGGTAGATTTTTTAATGGGATAGTTGGAATAACAATAGTAGAGACAACTGTAATACAGTTTAAATCAGCATAGCACACAATGATTTACACTGAAGGAAATCAGGCTGTACCACCCAGTCATCTAGTCAAAACAAATTAACAAACAAAACACTCTCCTGTTCATAAAAGGATGTCCTATAAAAAGAAAGTTATTCTTGTGGAATAATCTATTATCTTAAATAACCTCCAAAAATATGTCTGATACTACCCAGTCAAAAGGCTCAGTTTTGCCATTTCTATCTATCATCTTTTGAGCTTCAGTTCACAGAACTCATTAACTTTATATAATATTAATAATTTAGGAATTCAATGTTCATTAGCTGTAAGTAGCAGACAGACCAGTTTGGGGCTAAATTCATAATCAGCAGACAAGCTTAAGATGTACTTGTTTGTCTGATCCATTTTTAATTTTAAGACCTGTTCAAGTTTCCAAGTTTCATTGTTTTGTACCGCGACTAAGTGAATTTGCAAATAGTAAAAACTATCTTAAAAAAAAAAGAAGAAAATATCAGAAGAGCAGGCCTCTGAGATAAATGGAAGCTAGCAGGAGCTCAGCATTTTGCAAACTTGGGCAGGTGCCTAGCTACAGGTGTCTGAAAATCTTAATCACAGGATTTATTTCTCTGCTCTAACATGTAATAGAATAAATGAGATTATGAAAACCATAAACTATTTCATTTTCACTTGGTTGGATTTCTAGACAGGTAAAATAAAGATAAATGTTCTCCAAATAAGGCTTTGCGTTTTGACATTCTTATTACAAACAATATAAATTGTATATGAAGCACTCCCTCAGATGTGAAGGAAAAGGCTTTCACATAACAATTTGCAAATTTATGATCAGCACTGTTGCTCTGTGTTTAGAATGGTAGTATTTCAAAGATTTTTTTTTATTTTTTTTTTACTGGAGATAAAGATCCTCTATTTCTCTATGGGAACATTAATTCTTCCTCAAAGTTTTACCACCAAAAACTCCCTAACAAGTTAATGTTATTCCATATATAACCCATGACTAATGTTTTACTAGGTATGCCTTAGTTTGACAGGTTTTTCCCATTTCTTCTTGTTATCTGATATTGTTCGAGCACTACATCTTTGTTGTCTGCTAGACTACCATAGTATAGTTTGATTTAGCTACCACAATGACAGTAGTATCAGTCAGGGCAAAGTCAATAATTATATCTGCTTTCTGCTGTATCATGTACCTTACTCTAAGAAGTCAACACCTCACACATTTGAACCTTTCAGAACCATCTGGACTGATTAGAGTCAGTCTTATTTACATGCTCTTACAAGTGCGTAAGTGCAACAAAGATAGTAGACATCAAAACTGTAGAATCATAGAATCTTCTGAGTTGGAAGAGACCCTTAAAGGTCATCTGGTCCAACCCACCTGCAGTGAACAGGGACATCTGTACAGCTAGATCAGGGTGCTCAGAGCCCAATCCAGCCTGACCTTGGGTGCCTCTGAGGAAGGGGCATCTACCACCTCTCAGGGCAATCTGTCCCAGTGCCTCACAACTGTTACTGTAAAAAACAGTTTTCTTATATCTAGTCTAAATCTCCCCACCTTTTATTTTGGGATGGGAGAAGGGAAACTGTTTCAATTGTGCCTGCTAAGGAGCCTGTCCCCTTCATTCTTACAGACCCTCTTGATCTGCTGGCTACACTTCTTTTGGTGCAGACTGGGATACAGCTGCCTTTCCAGGCTATAATGGCACACTTCTGGCTCATGGCTCATGCCCAGATTGCCATCCACCACTACCCTCAAACCAGCAATTATTCATCAAATCTATACAGAAATCTCAGACAAAAAGCAAAAGTTTCTCAAGCAGTTGAAATGAGAACTTACACTGGCAGAATTCAGCTTTTTCACTAGTGTTTGCCAACATAACATGTAGAGCAACCTACATGCAATTTACAGAAGACCTTCCCCAACAAATGCTGAATAGAACAATGCCTTTTCCCTTTCCAAGCAGGCAGGATGGCTCCTGAGAGCTTGCTGCACCTTTTAAGGGCTGTTAGAAGTTTCTCTATCACTTCTCTGCATCCTTTTCCCTTTAATAGCTGGTCTGATTTCCATATTGATAAACTGTGATCTTCTACTAAGTTGCCAGTTCATATTATGTGTTTGTGGCTGACTACTTGTTCAATAGAGTCAATACTTTCATTAAGAGAACCGCAATCATAAGCACAGTAGAGACCACTGAAAACTGATTATCCCTGCAAAGTTTGCAGGGATCTATAGGGAAATCATGGCAGCAAAATTACAGCATACTGTTCATTTTGGAAAAGAATATTGCAAAATGCTGCAGGAACCCCTTAGAACAGTGAAGCGTTGATAAGCATCATATAAAATGTGGTATTTATACAAAGGCCATACATTTATTTATTTTTTTTTAAACTCACACACATGCAAAAACAAACAAACAAAACAAACCTCTTGCAAAATAAATGTGTGTATGAAAAGAATAAAATATTCAGATAAAGTTATGGGATAAAACCTCTGAGTATAAAGCACCTCTAAAAGTTCTTAAAAATAATTTTATTTTATACGTATTACAAAATTATGTAGTAAATAGACAAGAAAATAAAGATTGTCATCTCTTCATTAGAGCAACATTAATGATTTTGGTAGACAAAGTTGCGAAATAATACAATTCAAAGTTCAGGTATGAGAAGAAAAAAACACTTGAAATTACTCTGCACAGTATTAGAATAACATGCTAAAAATGTTTCCTACTTTTGTAAGAAGTCATTTATCTTTTCAGAGCAGGTCTAGTTTTATGTACTAAATGTGTACAGGAACAGAAGTTTCCCCTTGGATAAAACAAACCTAAACAAAATAACAATATATTTAAGTGTGTTGAAATATAGAGGAAATAATTTGAATGAGTAAATATATTTTTGTATCATTTCAAAAGCAGTCTTCATATATGTGTGCGCGTACGCAGAGCTTGGGAGCTGTTTAGAAGTCCATGAGTCTATTCCACAAACATCCAGGCTGACCAAAGAAAATGTTTCCTAGCTTGCTGAGAAAACTTCGGATATCCATCTGACACCGTAAGCCTGAAAAAGAACATCATAATGAATTTCTGTCATGTGAGGAAGGAAGGAGTAATTATATGCATTAGCTATCTTAACAGAAATATATATTCTGGAATATATATATTTTTTCTTTCCTTTCATTAGGGAAAAACTTGAATCTTGAGAAATAATTAGGAACAGCAGGAACTTCTGCAGAAATTGTCCAGTCTGTGAAATTGCAGAGAATTGCATATCAGTCTACAAAATCTGTGCTTATCTAATGGCATATGCAGGTTTGTATTTAGATTGTATGTATGAAAACTCAGTGAAAACCACTGGCAGGGCTGGCACGTTCCTTCAGCAGCTGGTATGTAGAATTGATAAGTACTGTTTTGGAAAGTACTACCTCGGTTGTCAGTAAAGGAGAAATATATTGTTATTGCTTGTGTTCGGTCTGATGCTCTGTCCTTGAACCTGAAGCATGACTTTTATTTTAGACGCAATAGTGAAGCACTGGTAGCAAGCAATACAAGATGGATTATTGTATCTGTCTCATACCATTGGAAGTTTGGGGGACTTTATCTCTAGGTTTTGATTCGTAGATAAAGACAAAAGGTATTGAGAATTTAATAAGGCAGATAATGAGAACAGAACAGACTTGCATCAACGCTGACTTTCACTGAATGTATTACTGCAATCTCTACCTCCTACATTTCTAACTTTTCAAACAGATTAAAACAGTTCTTCACTTTGAATACTGGTTGGATTTTAGCACTAAAAATATAACAAGATGGCTATATATTCTGGATAACACCAAGACCTTCCACCAAGTTTTATTTCGATAACTGTGATTGCCCAATGAACTTCACTTCTGTTATAAATACGTAAGAGTTTGCATGACCTCATGCTTGATTAACACTTGTTGATGCTGAAGGCTGCTATGGCTATTTCATCCTCAATTCACATTGAATCACTATAGCCTCTCATGGCTTCAAAGTCAAAAATGTCCAATCCAGAAGTATTTAATCTTCAAACAGTTTTCTGTCTTTATCAGCATGAGCTCAGTGACAAGCAGTATCTTCATCAACATTAATAATTTCTTCTGAGCAAATCTCTAAGTTGTACAATGAAGGGAACTGATAAATAAAAAGTGTCTACTTGGGTAAGAGGCAAAAACATGAGTTCAGGGAACAGCAAGGTGCATTCTTAGTGTAATCTATTTTGGATTAGACAAAACAGGTGGGAAAAGAGTCATTTTTTCTGTAGAATGTTGTATAGAATCATGCCAAAATTGAGACTTCTGGCCTGGGTCCTGATAATGAATAATTATTCATTGTATATTTCACTCTCTTCTCCACCAACATAAAAAGCTCTGCAGAGGATTTGATCATATCTCATTTTGGAAATTATGAAAAGTTTATTTACCAAGAGGTTAGTTAAGCACAGGAAGAGGTTCCCCAGGGCAATGTTTTCAACCCCAAGCTGCTCAAGTTCAAAAAAACATTTGTACAACACTCTCAGATATAAAGTTTGATATTCAGGTGGTCCTCTATGGAGCCAGGATTTGGGCTCACTGATACCTGTGGTTCTCTTCCAAGTCAAGATATTGTATGATTCTATATGTTCTGGTAAGATTAATTAGCAGAGGATACATTACAAATGAAAGGAATATTTTCCTCCTAATCACTTGGAATGTTTCATCTCTTCTAGTAAAAAATTTTTCTTCTTATCCTGGGTGATGTCTGATGATATCACAGAATCACAGAATCACAGAATTGTAGGGGTTGGAAGGGACCTCTAGAGATCATCGAGTCCAACCCCCCTGATATCTTTCTCTCTCTTAAAAATGGAAGAATGCCTACAAATATTTAAAAGTCCTTTGGCCCTCTAACTGTTGATCATTGTTGACATTTCCAATAGCTTTCTTTCCTTTTGTTTTCTCAGACTAATTGGCCTTCCATACTAGCGAATTAAGAAATAGGTAAAGAGAGGAGATGGTTTTGAAGAGAAAGAATTTTTTCATGTAAGCATGAGATTTTTAGAGATCATCCTTTAGGATACTAAACTGCTTATCTTTTTTAAAATCACATATCTTTGTAATCAGAATTTGGAGAAAATTAAGAACGCAATTTGTTGATGCATAGATATTTTATAATTTTGAGATTGGATACTGCAAGAACTGCAGCATTCTTTTACAATAACTGTAGCAAAAATTTAAAATATTTCATTTCTACTTTTCAAAACTTCTTTTTCGTTTACCAGATTTTAGTTAGTGATTAATTTTTTAAATCCTCAAGTTTTGTTTGGAGCAAATCATGGTAAACAAACTACCGATATCTTTCCTGTCATCCAGAATTTTCTTCAGCTTTGTGTTCATATAAATAGACATAACTAGATTAGAAATAATCAATGCTGAGATACAAATCACAAAAGTAAATGGCATATATTCTCCCTATTGTCAGTAAAAGACAATTTGCTAAGCTTCATATCTAGAAATGAATGGACAAAAAGATGACAATTGCTCTCCACTTTGGATTAAAACAAACTAAAACTTGTTTGGAACCAAGATATAGGTTGCCACCTAAAATATTAGTGCAAAATTATTTAATATAATGTACTTTTCCATAGTATATAAAAATTATTTTAATACCTGTAGACATAATACTGCTTGTATAAAGATGACAGTTATTTAATATCTATAAATCAATGTGCATCATATTGCCTTTTTCTGAAACCCCGCATCTATTCTTTTTTGAATAATAGAGAATACGGTCATCTTACAACCATAAGAAACATCAGTAATAATCCAACTAGCAAAATCCAGTTAGCATATGTAAAGTCCTTTTCACACACACACACACACAAAAAAAAAAAAAACCATAGGAAATTATAACAAAATTTCTTAGCAAGCATGCATTTAGTAGTGCTGGAATTTTGCAAATAGTATTTGAAGTATAACCTTTAAATCAAACTTGCCAGAAAACAAGGCTGCTTTATCCAAGGTTTTCTCACTCAGATCTGAAAGCTCACTACCTTGTAAAAGCAATAGAAAGTCCTGCCTGTCAAGCAAATATTCTGATGGGCTGAACAATGTCCTAGTGAAGGAAATTCAACAAGCTCTCAGAACTATACCTGAAACTGACCTGAAGTTTGGTCTTAATTTCAGATGCTTGACAAAGTTTTCATACATGAAAGTACACAATTTAGCAGAGGTAGAGGAAGAACATCACCACAGGTAGATGTTTTTATTTCATTATGCTGTTCTAAAACTACTAAGAACAAGCTGATCATTTATGATCATTTAATGGCCACGAGGAGAAAAAAAAAAAAAAAGTTGGAAGAAGCACTGTTTAATGGGATTCATAGCTACACATAGGAAAGTGAACTGTGACAGCAAAGATCAATACTACTGTCCTGAAAGCTTCTGTGCTGTTCAACATAATAGTCATACTCACTGCATTTGTTATGTATGTGCAATACACTGCTGAGCACAACAGTCATACATGCTCTTGGAAAGGGGTGAGTTGTGAGGACATGGACAAGAGGGAAAACAACATGGTGATAAAAAGCTACACAATACCAAGGGAAAACAAAGCAAGCTCACAAAAGTGTAATGCCACAATGAATTATTAAATATACACTTACATACAGACATCCGTGGGTCAGGCAGTCCCTGAGCAGCAAATTGGTGGAGACCAGGAAAATGTTCAGGGAAGTAATGCTGTGTCTGCTCCTTTTTTTTTGTCCTTGTCCCTAGGCAGTCTACTTTGTTCATTCTCTAAGCCAGGACATTAGAGAAACTGGATTCATCCAATGGATATCAACAGATCAGTTCAAAACATATTTATCAATGGCCAGTTTTATTTTATATATATAGTCAGGCTTACAGAAATTTAATCCCTTTCTTTTAGGGCCACTAATAAGGTACAACTTGTTCTTTAAATATGCATGGAATATCACTATATAATCACTATATAATCTTGGAATGATATATGCAATAACTAAATAGCATGTATTTTATAGGTCAGATACTTGAGAAATTAAAGTTGTCATTACTTACAGCTTACGTTTATTAATCATGTATTAACTGATATACTATCTTATGGTATATTTGATTACAAGCATGAGGTTTAAACTTTTAAATTTGTCCTATAGTAATTTATTCAGAGAACATCAGTATCCTTGATAACAATTTCTATGAAAGTGAGATCCAAAGATGCGTGTAGGCCAGCATAAGATAGTGCACTCAAACTACACAGCTACCAGTTTTCTACAGATTACAGACTTTCTGAGAAAAATTAAATATCACTAAATATTATTTATGAATATCCTTTTATTTTATATATATATAATTAACATCCTTCGATTGCATTTTCTTTCAATGTTTGCATTGACTTTAGAATCAGTCTTTACCATTGCTTTTTATGGCAATGGTATCCATTATTTGAATATATTATAAATATTATTTGCTCCATTTTACAATCAACCCCTTCTTTACGAGGAATAACATAAATCATCTTCTTCATCACAGTTCTGATTTTATAGTCTTCTATCATATCTTCCTTTTGTGCTTTCTCTTTCTGTATAAGGAGTTCTGGACTAAAAACATTATTCTTTGTACCAAAAATATTCCACAATTTTGATTATCTCTGATGATTTTCCTTTTATCTTTTCTACTTCTACTATTGCACTTTTAGATGAAAGGTTTTGAGAACAAGAGATAATCTTATGGATGTGGTATTAGACTAGGGTTCAGAAAAAAAGGTGTTTTATTCCTGTTTGTGTCACAGATTTTATGAACTATTAACTTGTTGGCTTACTTTCGAGTCAACATTTACTGCTAAGAGAATATATTCTTCTTCTGAATCAAAGAACATTCCTACTTCCAGCATGTGGTATATAACCACAGTGCAATAAACTGATTTGAAATTAATACATAAGAAACACTGCAACATATGGTTAATCTTAATTTTTTATAAATTGAGACACTCATATCTGCTTTTAGATCAGATCCCCGAATGTATGGGAAACTGTTGATCACAGCCTGAACCTCTGACTGACCACCGGAGGCAAGCAATGAGTCAGCTGCGGGAGCACAGGTGAAGGTAATTCAGCTGTGCTACTGGAAGAGGTAGAGCCTGGCTGTACTTCTCCTAGATCCTATTTAAGGGCTGACTACCACTGAGGAAGGATCTCTTTCTCTGGAGTTTGCTCCTTTGTGGAGTTTACTATGAGTCTTCAATATTGGTGAGTATTTCCATTTATTATAGATTATCTTTCCATCATGATAATCTTTCTTAACAAAACATCTGTTTAACTTTCATTTACTTATTGATTGTACACTGAAAGTCTCAAAGATAACCCTGAGTACCTCAGTTCTCTGACTGATTGCCTTATAAAAGCTAATAAGAATGGAACACTTCACAACAGTTTTGTACTTAGCTCATAAAGTCAGGCATCCCAGATTACTGATGTGTTTACAGATAATAACTCTTTTTGACCAACAGTCTCGCCCACTGTGCCAGACACAGAAACATACTGCTGAGAATGCTGTATCTTCAGAAGGAGCTGTACTTCCGTTACTGTGTTTTCATTTGGTCTATGTAAACAGAATTGCTATTGGTTCTAAGTTATTTTAGAGGAAGAAAAATACGCTAGATTGTCCTTCAGATTTTTGTTTTGTTTTGAACCCATCTTTTCAGAAGCTGAGCTTCCAAACTATGAATAAACTTGTTGTAATGCTATAGTGTGATAGAAAGTACAGCGATGACAGTAGGGTGGCACGGAGTCTTTGGCTACTGCAAATGAGGACAAACCCAAGTACAGCAGCTGCAGACACAGAAGTGAAGGAAGAAAACAAACAAACAAATGCTGCTTACCTTTGGAAGGCCTCAGGTAGGCAGGGATCTCCATCAAGATAGCCTCACCTCCACTTCCAACCATTACATGAGGTTTGGGAAGGGGTGGATCCTGGCTCTACTGCTTCCCGTCACTCAGGTACATTGGTTGACCTGAGCAACCCTGGGTAGGCCCTGCCTTCCCACCAGGTGCTCAATCACTGCTTCAGGCCATGCCTTAGCATTTCTGCTATGCTTGTGATTAAAAGTCACTTGTCTGGATGATTATTAAGTTGAAGTAACTCACTTTGTTTTTCATTTAGTTTATATACTCGGGTGTTATGAAGGTGTAAGAAACAGACAAGCAAATAAGTAGTCCTCAATTTACCATGTTGCAGGTGTATTTGTTTTATAAGTAAAAAAAAAAAAAACAGTCCTTCCCTAATACTGTACAATAATTTATGCCCACAAAATTGATAACACTGAAGAATATAGAGAGAATGTAGAGAACGTTAGATTTTGTTTTTGCCAGCAGATGTTGACTTTTCCAGTGATAGCCACTGATTTCTGAAGTGCTATAATCCAAACAGCATCTATTGTGTCACCTTTCATTGGCAATCTGTCACTTATAAGCAGTGCAAGGCTTTTCATTTTTTTCCCCTAGATTTATCTCTGGTATATAAGGAAAGAGAAGCTTCAGCATAAGTCATGCAGTGTCATGCCAGTAAAGAAAATGAAGAGCATGTCAAACTAAATGAAAAAGTAGTTAACTCCATACACCGTATTAAAACATTGCTTTCTAATCAGTGTATAATCTCTGAATTTCTACACCTTGCTGTGGAGCCTTAGGCATTTCAGCTGGAGTCCGACAAGCCCTAAAATCTTACTCACACACAGATCCAAACCTAATTCACATGCAAAGCAGATAAAAATAAAAAAAATCCACTGCAGGAATCAAAAACGTTATGAATTTTGTGGGATATTTGCAATTTATTTTTTAGTGCACAAAATTCACTGTAGTTAGAAAAGACAACAAAATACTACAAAACTCATTTATCTTCCTCCTTTAGTATTTTTTTTCACATATGTATTCATATATTCTGTGGTATAGTATCAGAACAAGTCCTAAATATTTAACAAATAGTGATTTAGTTGGGAAAGCATTTACAGCACCTCTTTAGAAAATGAAATAAACAGTAACAACAGAAAACCAAACAAAAATAGGAAATAAATAGAAAGAAATAGCTTTATATTAATTTGCTTGATCTGTGTATATATAATTTCAGAAAGTATTTGTTGTTTAGTTTTTCACTCAGTGCACACAAAATGTTTTCAGAATTCCCAGTGCGAGTCAATACATTCATTCCAATGTCTGATGGACATTCCAATGTCCATCAAGTCTATCCCTTTCTTTCCAGATGACATGAAAATAAAAAGGGATTTCCTTTTGTGTTAAGAGATTTCTTGGGTCACTCTAAAGAGACACATTGCCTTTCCCAGCAGGTTTCAACAAAATACTTTAATTACTCCTTTATGGGAGAAAATAAGGCACAGTTACACTTTTTCTCCATCAGCTCCCCATGAGTTGATCATTAAGTCAGCTCTATCTATGACAACAATGCAATGTTAACTGATAAAAGTTGTCAGTATTCTGATCATCAAATAATATAGAAAAAAGAAAAGGAAAAAGCCCAGTAGGATCCTCCAGAGATAACTGCCCTCCTTGTGTACTAACTCCAGCTTCACAAAGGGCTGTAGTCTAACTGTTTTATTTTTCCTGGTTCACATTTAATTTGATTTTCCACTTAAGGAATGCCTGCGTTAATAGATCTGTATAAGATCATCCCTATGGAAAGAAAAGTGAAGCCTCCAAATTTCATTAGGGAAAAGCTAACAAACTTACTAGATGCAAGACAGTCCAGTAAAGTTTTATTTCATTTTATACTGAAAGATGCTGAAGTAAAGACTACTGTAGGGAAGTCATAAATAAAGTTGTGGATGACCTGTTACAAAACTACAGAAAATAGTAATAAAATGAGCTTGTGTAGTTTTCTGTAGGGTTAAATCTTGTAATTTACATTATAAACAGATTGCACCACAAGAGTGATACTGATATCCACTGATTTTATATAATAAAGCAAAACATACCCTGTACATGAATAACTGCTGACAGAATTCCTGTATCTTCCATGATCCAGACAGTGAAATTTTCAAGATCATCTCATGTGAAAATCTTGCAGACACTATTGACGAATTCCACGTGTGTTATTAAGCACTACATAGCCATCATCAACAGTCAAATAATTTGTTAGGACACCTGTGTTGGATTTATGTTTTTTTTTTTGCAGGCTTCTAGTTTTGAAAACAGCTGTGCTTAGACACAAAAAAGATAATGCGCATATTAAGAAGAATCTTCTTGTTCATGATCAATATATGCAGAAACTATGCTCAAGCAAATCCACCGCATTTCTGAACTCCTGTCTATAAATTTCTTCACGCAAATTATAATTTGCTTTTGTCATTGTTTTATATGTTCAGATGTGAGCAGTCTTTAAGATTTTTTCCTGTTAAAAAGTAACTGTACACCTTTATGTATATTTTTCTCTCTCTATGACTGTATAATGAAAGAAGTTTGCAGACAACTGATTTTGTCCTATAAGATTAAACACAAAGAGTGGAGTGTCACCTTTTCAAACACTGCCTTTCAGTACAAAGCTTAGCTGAAGTTCCTTTAGTCCATCATGACTACTACTTATGGTTTTAACTGAGTCTGCTCTGCTTCCAAACACATACCAGACTGAATGGCAGCATAAACACTTTTAAACATCCTTCATGAAAGAAGACAAAAATCATATGGTAAAAACCTAAACTGGAAAAAACCTCTCAACCGTACTGACATATACTCGTTTTACACAGACTTTCATCTCCACTGGTTGCCAGACTCTAATAAGCAGTGAAGTTCATGGGTTTATCTTCTAATTCTCGAATATTCACAGCTTCCTACATTTAACATCCTATGCAATAATCAAAAGATTCTCGGGCTAGATGCTTTCAGATTCTACTGCATAGGAGATCCTCAAGTAGACTGAGACTATCTCCATTACTGGTCTTTTGAAAGCTGGTAGCCTTTATCCCATAATGCCTTATGACTTGCTCACAAAACAAATTCTGGTATCTGTCAAGGTGCTGTATCGCGGATATTATGCCACTAATTCTCTTTCATACCTGCAGCTAGAGCTCAACACATGTTAGCATCACGTCTGACTACTCATGACTTGGACTTACAAAGCCACCTCCCAAATCATTTGCTCTACTTAGCTTCTAATAAACATGAGCATTGATTATCAATAGCAGTATTAATAATGGTATCATTAGGAATATGTTGTTAGACAGTTAATTAGATAATTAGATGATTAGGTGATAAAGTAGAGATAAAACATCTTTAGAGTATTGTGTGTCTTTTTTTTTTTTTATTTAAAATCTTCTGGAATAATACCTTTCATTTTTGTTTCTCTAGATGAAGAATGCCTTGAAAATTAAGCAGTCTACATTGTATCTTAATTTCAGTCCATCTTATTTCATTTATATCTTAACTTCAAATCTCATCCAATGTCTATTTCTCATTTAAAATAAGCAACGTTTTCATTATAGCCATGTGGTTAACCAGAGAAGAACAAAATTTTCAGATGCATCCACAGACTGTTAAAGTACAGAACTAGAAAAGCAGCAGCAAGTGCGGACTTAATAAATTATCTATTTATTTTCATTTATCTGCCACTGGCAATATTTTCTGCATTAGCACAAACATTAGCAACAAATGCAAGTTCCTGCACATGATCTTAATGGGGGATTGATGTTTATAGTCAGGAAAAACAGAATAAAAACATACTCAGGTGCATACCGCTAAATCCTTTACCATACTGATGAAAAAAAAAATATTATTTTCCTGAAAGATTTAGTTTCTTACCAGATCAGTTACGCTGAAATTTCTATGATAAAAAAGATATGATGTATGCCTTAGACCAAACTGATATCTGCCACTGACTTGTTGTTGTTGTTTTAAAGAGATTTCATAAATAATTATTTGTGTTACAATTCACTAGTTTAAAAACATATATTCAATTCATGGGACACATTGTGTTAATTCATTTGTGAGTATATCATATACTAAAATTGGTCTTCATAAAATTATTTAAACCCCAAACACTGGACTGGACTTTGAATCAGATTCTATGAGACTAGATCTCGGTCCTTACTCAGTCTTCCTTCTTTTGTTTGTAGAGGAAAAACATTAAAATAAATCTCTCTATATATATGTTTTAACACCTGGAATATTGATAGACAAGGATAGTGTCATGGATTTTCTTGCCTCTGCATTTTCCAGACAAATATTTACTTATTTACAGTGTTGTGTATGTTTGTTCACATATGTAAATTTTGGTTTGCCAGCTCTTCCTTTATCTTCCTGATTCACAGCTCTTCACTTGCACAGTGTAAGTACTTTATACTTTTAATTAGTTCAGCCTTTCATTCAATATTTGCTTGTGTTGGCTCTGTGGAAACAAGTTGCAACCATTCACATTTATCCATAGAATTTAGATTTTTTTTCTGTAATATGGTTGATCCATTTAAGGTTTTCAAAGAAGTTTCATTCTCTTTGTTTTAAATGAGAGGAACAGAAATACCTATGGAAGATGTAAAAATAAAGTGAATTTGCTATTATACTTATTTTTCCCCTTGAAAGGCATTTAACCTAAACATATGCACCTAACAAGGAACACAGTGTGGAAAAAATAGTGTGTTATTCTCCACTAAAAGGGCACTGACTGTTATCCAACCTCAACATTCCCTAGTGAAAACTGATGCCATTCCCTCTCATCCTATTACTTGTTACAGGGGAGAAGAGGCTGACCCCCACCTCACTGCAACCTAATATCAGGGAGATATAGAAGGCAACAAGGTCCTCCCTGGGCCTCCTCTTCTCTAGACTAAGCACTCAGCTCCCTTAGCCACTCACCAGCTTCATTGCCCTTCTCTGGACATGCTCCAGGGCCCTGATGTCTTTCTGGTTGTGAGGGGCCTAAAACTGAACATAGTACTCAATGTGCAATCGCATCAATGCTGAGTATGGAGGGATGATCACTTCCCTGCTCCTGCTGGCAACACTATTTCTCATACAAGCCAGGATGCCATTGGCCTTCTTGCCCACCTGGGCACACTGCTGGCTCATGTTCAGCCAAGTGTTGACCAGTGCCCCCATGTCAATTTCTTCTACACAGTCTTCCAGCCACTCTGTCCCAAGCCTGTACTGTTGCCTGTGGTTGTTGTGTCTGAAGTACAGGGATTTGGGATGTGGTCTTGTTGAACTTCATCCCAGTGGCCTCGGTTCAGTGATCCAACCTGCTCAGATTCCTCTGTAGGGCCTTCCCACTCCCAGGCAGATCAGCATTTCGTCCCAGCTTGCTATTATCTGCAGACTTAATGAGGTGCACTCAATCCCCTCATCCAGATTGTCAATAAAGGTGTTAAACAAGACAGGCTCCAGTATTGACCCCTGGGAAACAGCACTCATGACTGGTGACCCACTGGATTTAACTCCATTCACCAGCCCTCCAGCCAGTTCTTTACCCAGCAAAGTATGTACCTGTCCAGCTTTTCCAGGAGAATATAATATCCGTGGGAGACTTGCTGAAGTCTGTGTAGACTATGTCAGTCACCTTTCCCTCATCCGCCAGGTGGATCACTAAATTATAGATTAAGTTGGTCAAGCAGGACCAGCCTTTCATGAACTCATGCTTGCTAGGCCTGAACCTCTGGTTGTCCTGCGCATGCCATCACACTATGCTTTTCTTTGGTTCAATAAATGATCTTAATATACTACCATTCTTCTCACACCATCACTGCTTGTGTAAGGCCTCAGCCCAAGCATTGACTTTCCTCGCTAACTATCTAATGAAGTCATGACTTTACAAAGGATACAAGTACTTGCTGCCTGGCCTCACTTTCAACATGCTGTTTTGGCATTACTGCCTACAATGAACTGCAAGAAGTTGTAAACAGGCTGCCACAGCTATGGCAGAGGAGCACCTTGAATGACCTGACATCTGTAAGCCAGGATTTTCTTTTGTCTTTAGGCAAAACGAGATCAAAATGCCTGTTCAGGTGTCCTTGCCACTGTGACTGCTTTGACCAAAGTTGAGCAGAGGTTGTGGGCCTGAGGAAATACGACTTCAAATTTGGCACGCAGGAATGATGATCCACAAATGCAAAACCATTAGGACAAATAAATATGTACTGAAGTTCCTGTGTCATTAATGGTATTGTGAGTTCATCAGCTTCTCACACAGCATCAGGAGATGGTTACTGAAGGGAGGCACAGCCTGCTAGAGCCTCAGAGCTGAAAGTTCAGAAATGCAGCTGGCTTACTACTGCTCTGGTGCCTAATAGCACCTAAAAGTCTCCACAGTATCTGCACATCTGTCAAGCCAACCCCAAGCTCTTCTAGAGCAGTGCTCTACTTTTCTTGAATGTAAAGCAGCATTGTTTCTTTATGTTCTCATGTGCAGCAGCTGTCATGTAGCCTACATCCTCTGGGTATGCCCTTGGTTTTACCATGTCACCTGAGCAGTGCACAGCCCTCCAGCTGTCCAGCATTTTGAAAGATGAGGAAATTTCCTCAAGTGCACTAGTTGTTCCTCTCTGAATTTTCTGAGAAGTGAAGGACTGCAATCAGCAGAATAGACAGAAGTAGATAGATGAATGGATGTAGTAGGTTGTAGGTAGATAGATGATGCGGAAAGGGATAAGAAAAAGTGAAAAGTTTACTGAAAAGAAAGTAATGGTTGAATAAAGGGAAATAATAGGAACAGAAAGGGGAAGAAGAGAAAGGATCTCAAAGGCGCAGAAATAAATCCAAACAATTCTGTTTAGATTAAGCTACAACTAATATTATATTTTAGATTCACTCAACATTTTTATCTTGGTAATCTCGAGGAATCTGAATAAAGTAAGATACAAGGAGTTTCACAGACTGCCTGTATTCATGACCTATTATTCATCCTCAAAGTCTGCATCTCAGTTAAATCTCAATTCATTCTGGGGCTTAATTAAACAAATTTTGAATGGATAGAAATGTTTTGGAAAAATTCTTTTGTAGCTTCTTTAATTTTAATTGCAGATAAGTATACCTCTGAAAACTTTACATCGGAATTGATGTTTTTAATAATACTACTCTATCAATAATTCACTTTCTAATATAATTAAACTTGCTATTAGAATAGATATTAATAATGCAATATAATATATTATACACCTTCATTTAGCTAAGACCCTATGACATACACTTTGTTTTTCTTGTTCAACTCTTTTTTCATGGACAAGAAAAAAATGTGCAATTTTTTTTTTTTTGGCATGTTACAAAACTACATGCATATAGAAAAGTATAGGATGCACTTCAGCAACCAGCTTGTGTTACAAAAAGGTGTCAATAATTGATGAACAGCTATTAGAGGCACAGAAGGTAAACTCAAATTTATACTCATAAATTTAGCTTCTTAACAGTCCTCAAAGATAAATTTTAATAAATAAGCATCATATGTAATGTATGGCCTCTTAACTTTTATAAGGCTTCCTGAAAACTAGATGGAGATACAGTAGAAAACCTTGCAGGAATCTGAAATTATAATAATTAATTAATAGTGGAACTATTAAAAAGTCCAATCAAATACTCTTCTAAAAATACTTTCTTTGCGTCATTATCCCTGTCAGTCTTTCTTTTAAATAAATCTCAGTTTAAAAAATAATAAAAAGAAGGAAATGTACAAGTGTGTACTCCTGAAATGACTTCACAAATTGATTAATTTTTGAAACTTTTGACTGATTAATGAGAAAAAGACAGCTGAAATATGTGAACTGGAGATAAAAATACACTCCAGCTATTCACATCGCCATTTTTCAAGCTGTCTTTTCTGTGGATTATTTAAAATTAACTATCATATACTTCTCATGGAATCTGGCCATTCAACGATTTATTTGTTTGTTTGTTTGTTTTAAATAACATTTCCAGGCCCTTTTGATAGTGGTTTTCTGAGAATACAGGAACTGGTGAATTTGTGATTTATGCCATGCCGCCTGTATATCAGTCCACATGTGAAATTACAGAATTATTTCAGCACCACCTCACTAACACTGGTGTAGATCTTGAACTTACAGTGTCCCACCAAAGGTGAATCACTTCATTCATATTCTAAGTGAGCTGAGCTCTGTTCAACAACTCCATGAAGGCAATGAAGGAACAGAAAGTTTTATTTCTCCACAGCTCATTATAACACAAGGTATTAGTTATACTACACATTTCTGCACTACTGTCACTGTGCAAGAGCACTGCAAATTCCAAGAATCACATCAGAAGATATAACAAGCAGATAGAGTAGGTAGTTATAAAAAAGATAGGTGAGTCCATTTCCAGGGGCTTACTTTAAATATATAATATCTGTTCTGACTCTGGAAAATATTAAATATTTAATAATAAAGTAGAAAGTTTGACTTCTGAGATCTCTTTTTTTTCTGTAGGTAACAAATGTTGTTTTTTTTCTCATGTAAGAATAAACCAACAATTACTTTCAAGCATAGCTTTATCTTTAAGGTTTCTGTAGCAGAGCAACAATGATATGAATAGAAACCACTGACAAAGGCATGTGCTTCTTTGTCATGAAAGCTGGTGAAAAGATTTTAGCAAAATTCTACAGTTTTACTACTCTTTGACATATTGCTTCTGTTTTTGCTGTTGTTCTGAATATGGTGTATCTACAGTACATATTTTATAAATCCTACCAATTAATTTATTCTAAATTGTGATATAGATTGAGAAAATAAGTGCATACTGAATTTGATGGAGATTCTACAGGATACAGCTGCTTGTATTTTGCATCTTTAAACCTAATTTCATTTTCTATATAATTGTAATGAAGTAAAATTCCTCTGTAAGGCATATTTAAATTCTAGGAAATTCTGAAGTCTGGTAGCTGTGTCAGAGGCTTGAGATTAAAAAAAAAAAAAAAAAAAAAAAAAAGGTTTTCTAAGAAGAAACAGTAGTTTGTGCTTCAGCCTTAAATGATCCTGATATCTGATGCAACGGAAAAGCTGAAGAAAAGATTAGCCATTTGAAAAATGACCATTTCAAAGCTGTTCATTGATTTCTTAAAGGTCTACTCACTAAAAATACATTTAATGCATAAATAGCAAAGTTCTTACTGGTAGCTCATTACTTTGAGTCAAGCAGCTTGTACTTCACTGCTTCCGAACAGCATAAAATATCAGTCCCTTAGTAATGATGTAGCTATGATTTTGGGTGCCAACTTGTGACAGGACATGAAGGTAAAACTGTGCCAGAGGCAGGACTTAGTATGCAGGCCTCAGATTATTTTAATACTAAAGATGCCTCGTGGATGGTAGATGAGGTTTGATCCCTCAGAAAGATTGACCAGGGGAAGTAAAGATGTATTCATAGATCCAGCAGCCAGGGACATGTGTTCACAGCCATAGTGACAATACTGGATTCAGTGGCATGGGTAAGCAAACACAGTGAAGACAAAGGAGACAGAAATTTAGTTACAGCACGACTGACGGCTGATGTATCACTGTATCAGGATCAGATCACCATTTGTGACAAGGCACTATTCATAATACGTGATCTGTTGACAATAGAGGATATTCTAGAAGAAAAGAGAAATAGAAACAAATTAAAAGTTGAAATAGTTATAGTTTCAAGGGGAAAAAAAAAAGGGGGGGGGGGCTGGAAGAAAAAAAAAAAAAGGAAAAAAAAAAAAAGAAAAAGAAACAGGCCAGGGAATTAAGACCAGAAAGCTTAAATATTGGGAGTGAGGAAGATATTATTAATAGGACAAGAAGACAAGAAACTGCAATCAGAATTACCTTGCATTTAGTACTGAGAAGCCCTTGGGTGGGCTACTTTGCCCAGGATGGAGCCAGAACAGACCCAGTAACAGGTGTAAGAGTGTAGAAGGCTATTGGAAAGAGGAAATGCATCCCCCCCACACATACACAGAGCTTAATCTATAACATGTAAGACTGTGGAAGGCAACGACATGAACAGAGAAGATCTGTAATATGTAGGGGATCATGTAATCATCTCATCAGTGGAATCAGTGAAGTAAGTTAAGCACCTACTTCTCAGGAACCACAAATGACTTTACCTAAGCATTGAAAACTGAGCAAGATGACATCCTGCAGCTCAGTCAGGACATTTTTTTCTCTGCGGATTATATTGCTCTGCTTTCTTAGGATAGCTTTTACAGTGTTTCTGGCACATTCAAAATTGCTCCTCAAACACATATCCAAAGCACAAGAAATAGTGATACTAATGATATTGACCAAGTTCTGTTTTGCAATGACTTCTTTGTTGTAAGTGATGGATGCAGCACATTATCCACAAAATTACTACGTAGCCTGCAAGGGCAATTAATTTTTCTGAGAAATTGCAAGGTAGTTAATTAATCTGACTTAAAGTTAATTAAAATTTTACTCCTTTAAGAAAAGAGTTGGTCTATTTAACATATGTCAGTCTTTTTCCACTAATGACCTCAAAAAGAAAATATTATAAATTCTTGAACTTTTTTTTAAAAAGGCTGTAGAATCCCTGCATATATTCCTCAGGAAAACTGAAGGTTAATTATTTATTTTTGTTAATTTTTGCCTAATCACAGTAAGTCTGAATACTTTCATTGTGACATAAAAGCTAATTAGCAATCAAATTTGCACACAAAACATCTGTTGTTTCTGATTTATTAAGAGTCTGAGGGATACCAGGTAAAGGCAACAGAAATGCGATGTAAGGATGCAGTTCCCTTTCATAAGAAGTCATGTGGCCACATACTTCTTGGGCAATAGTTCCTTAAAGACTCCTTATAGTGCTACTTACACTGCTCAGGGAAGGAGCACTATCAAGAAAAATGCAACTGTGTCTGCCCATAGAGATTGTATACGTGTGACACAGAGACAGAGCTCTCCCTTTTGACCTTATACTACAGATTGTTGTCACTACTATTTCAAATTAAGGATCTCATGCTCCATCAGCATTCTGTGGAGATGCGTAACAGCCATAAACAGCCAGTTCAACTGGCTGGTGTGCTTTGTTTGCTTTAGTGTATTGGTGAGTCTAATCTACTCTTCTTAGTTGAAATAAAATACGATTTAAGATACTAGGTAAAATCAAAAGATATAGTAATGCTACATTCTACATTTAAATAGAGTAAAAACATATTCCTTAGACTATGCATGAAATGAATTGATTTTTCGTGTACAATATAGTGTATAACAAAAGGATGTGATAATCCTCTTGACATGCATTGTGGTGGGACAAAAATACGTCTAAACTGCACTCAAAAGACTTTAAATCAGTAAACAGTGTTAAACTTAATGTGTAGTCCTACTGTGAGAAAAAACACACTGAGGATATGAAAAGTAAAGAATAAATCAAATTAATTCTAGAACACATTTTTAAAAAATATATATTTTTGGATATCTAACAGAAGCCAATCTTCTTGCATCCTATCATATGCTAATACTACAGGAATAACAAAGCTAGTTTTTGTAGGTATTCATGAGCATAATACTCAAACTTATAAATACAATTTATGAGAAATCTATGAATAAACATATTCTGGCATTTCCAATAAAGCTTTCAACACCCTTTCATATTTTATCTTAATGCATCTTTATCCTTTCTTCTTGTATCAGTTTATTTAAAGAATTTGTATACACTGAAGGAAAAGCTGTGATTTAAATTGCACAATAAGAAGTGGAAAAAGGGCTTTTATTTTGCTGTGGGCTTAGGTAATCAGGTTTTGTTCTTAGTTTTCTGGACAGGAAAGCAGAAAACACTCATCTGAAACAATTTTTTAATTTTCATTATTTTTATTTTTTTCCCCCAGAGCGGATTGGAAACAAGAATTAGTTGAAATACACGAGCCATTATTAATTTCAGAGATATCTGGGTAAATTTGAAGAGACAGTTAGATTGATGGTGATAAAAATTTAGGGTAGTTTTTAATATGTAGTAGTGCTGTGATGTGTTATGTCTAGAGATCAAAACACAAAACTGATCAACAGACTTTGCTAAAAAAAAAAGTGTTAATATTTAATTTAAAATTATTCTAGAAGCATGATGAAGATAACAATTCTTCATGAGAAAAAAGCATCATGACATTTGACATTTTGGCTAAATAGTCTTTTGTTGAAGAAATTGATATCTGTAGCCAGCTGGGGTCAGGGACTGCAGACAAATGGAAATTTGTTTCAGATATTTTCCTCATTTCTCTAATTCCTTCTCCAGCCCCTACAGCCAGGATCTTCTCCTTTCATCTTCAGTGAGTCTTGCAGACACTCACCTGCACTTCCAATAGGAACAAATTTTCCCGTTAATACCAGACTGGCCATATTCAGGGTTTTGAGTGAAAGTAGTAAGGAAAGTCTTCACTGTGATCTAATTTTAAAGACTTCTAAAGCAGTATGACATTAATAAGTAAAATTTTGTACAGAAAATTATTACTAATAGTGACCTCGAGCATACTCAAGGTCCTGCAGCTAATTGTTAACAGTCTAAAGTGAATTTCAAGTCTAGAAGAGTTAAGTATGAATTAGTTTAGAAGTTTCAGTGCAAACAACAGCTCAAGATCTAAAGTGCTTATGACTTGAAACAAGTTTAGTTAATTGCTAATCAATACTCTGAATCATGAGATAGACCGTTTTTAGTGGGATATGAGTAACAGTAAACCTGATATGCAGTCTTCAGAAGAAAGAAAAGTTAAAACATAATGTCCAAAATATAAAATGGATCCAAGAAGAACCATGTTTAGGCTACGTAAATTCCTAAATGTCATAGAGCAGTATAATTTTTCTTCTTGATGTATCTAGTAACGTATTTAGAAATACATAACAACATTATAATGAAACTTGAGCGTATTGTATGTTTCGATGCAGCTTACAGAATATGTATGAAGTTATAACGCCTTATAAAGGAAAAATTTCCCTTTTTGGTCTTTTAATGAATGTATATGGATACAGTCACAAGCAAGAACCAGCAGACAGGAATTAGAAATGACACAGGGAAGGTGAGTTTGCATGTCAATTTGATAATACAGACAGAAATGAAGGTGTATATAATCAGGCACTTTATATTAGCATTATTGATTACCTGAAGGGTGCTGGCTGTCACAGGCAAATGTCAAATGC
This sequence comes from Alectoris magna, assembly GCA_030625065.1. Taxonomy (NCBI): domain Eukaryota; kingdom Metazoa; phylum Chordata; class Aves; order Galliformes; family Phasianidae; genus Alectoris; species Alectoris magna. The sequence continues at coordinate 101,182,843 of CM060560.1, forward strand.
ACTAATTAGATTACTGTACAACTTGTATAAGAATTAACTGCATAAGGGATTGCAGCGATTGTGTCTTTGTTTCTCACACTTCTTTTTTCCTCAACGGATCTTTTACATCTGCTGGATGATGACACCAAGAAATACAGCTTCTGCATGCAGATTTGTTTTGGGATATTCAGTAACTTTATGTATGCAGACAGTGTGATTTCTATCTCTGGTTCACCAACGGATCTACAAAGCGTCTTAAAAAGATTAATTACAGCTCACATCAATTTTGGCCTCTAGATGTCATGTAAAGAACATAACACCAAAGAAGAAGCAAAAGAATTTTGATTATGTCCATCAGAGAGAGCAGGGAGAATAACAGGTAAGTGCTAGAATTTTAAGAAGGGGTCAGTTTTCTGTTTGCATCTTCATAAATATCTGAAGTTTTTGAAAGTAAGTGGGAAGTAGGAAGAAATAAATTCAGTGGAAGAAACGGTACTGATTGAAGAACTTCTGTAAATCAGCAGGATCTGAGGAAACACTAAACAGGGTTCAAGAACTCAGAGATGTCGTGTAACTGATATTCAGGGTTAAAATGGTACATAAAATACAATAGCTGTCAAGGATGTTACAGAAATGCAGTTATACATCTGACCTTTTGAATCAAACTCTGCTTGTAGTTCCAAGTATATCTCAGAATACAACAATTTTCCAAAAATTTTATTTGCAATTTTAAGCTGCACAGTGCAAACACCATAAAAACACATCATTGCTCCATAACAACATTTATCCATGGATCTTAAAATGCATTAGTCTAGCAAGTGTTGTATAAAATAAGTAAACCTAATTATATTCATTTTTGCAGATCAGTGAATGGGAAGAAAGTTATTGAAATACAGGTCACAACTGTAGCTCCAAAGTGATAGCAAAGCCAGAAGAGGAACCTCAAAATCTTTTCCCCACCAAATTAAACTTCCATTATCAAATATTAATAAAAAATATGACAGGAAATCAATTTAGATTCTACAAGGAATCTTGCATGATGAGTTTCTAAGGGAGTATGTTTTTCTGTTTAATAATACACTGGAAAAACGTTAGGCGTCTGCAGGCTTAGATACCATCAGTGAACAACTTCTCATCTTTATGCAGACACTGGGCATTCTGGCAACATGAAATACTAATGTTTAGTAGAGACTCAGAGGAAGTCTGTGTCCTAAGTGTTGAGTCCTGCACAGTACATGTAGGACAGGCCAGTAAAGTTGACCATTATCCTTGAAAGCCACAAAGCAGTATTTGTAAGCTATGCAACACTAGGGCTCTCCACAGCTTCTCCACTATTTGGCTCTAGCAGTCATAAATCCTTCAACTATCAAAAACTGTGTGCTTTTTCCTGTCCTACATCCTTCTCCTAAAGCTATCAATGAGATTACCAAACAGCAACATAAAGGCTTTATCTCAGAGATTCTGTTCCTACTCACCATTAATGGCTTCCAAGTACAGAAGTACAAAATAAATATCAAGTTTAAGCCAGTTTTTCACTTCTTGGTAATGGCCATTTCAAAATGACATTGCTAAGTTAGTGTATGACAATACATAGAGTATGACAGTAATTTCATACTTCTTTACGTGTCCATTTTTATTTTCTGTTTTCTCCCACTAAAATGCTTTTCTCTTCTGAGTATTCTTATTAAATAAAAATAGCTGCAACAGACTGACCTTGTTTATCACACTCAATAGATGTAATCCTTTAAGTATGGCATTTTCAGGACTTAAAGAATAATGAGATTAGACTCCACTTAAAACCAATACATTCTGCTTGAAATTTACATGTGCCTCACATGCATAAATGTTCTCAGCCTTGATACACAACACTGAGTATTTTTAATAATGTTTTGGTATGTTTACACATTTACAGCTTTATTTCACTTTTGCTAGTAGTCAAAACTCAAAGAGAAGCAGCTCAACAGAAAATAATGGTTTTACCTAACTTTGTTAATGCACAAAAATTGGACCCCATTCCTCACTTTGCCTTTCTCCTATGTTCTTCTCAGATTCTGAGGAACATTAAACCATAAGTGAAAACAACCTTTTAGAAAATTACTTCTTGCTTCAGCTTCATACAGTGACATCCCCAGCTAGGTTAGCCAGTTTCTATCAGTCAATTCAAATTGCTAGTGAGGAGTGGAGTGGAATTTTGTGCTTACTACGCAAACTAAAAATGGTGAACGATTTTATTCTCATGCAGACCATTTCTGCCCCAAAATGGAAGTCCTCTATTTCTCAATTTCTTTGTAAGCACTGATCTATAACAAAAAGTTAGCCAGACTGTTGAGCAAACATAACATGACACTAGCTTTTAACAAAAAGTAAATGAAACCGTGTATGACTAAATGGTAACAGAGCCACAGAATGACAGAATTTCGGGGATTGGAAGGGACCTCCAGAGGACTGAGTCCAAACCTACAAAAGCAGGTTCCCTGCAATAGGTCGCACAGGTAGGCCCCCAGACTGGTCTTGAATATCTCCACAGAATGAGACTCCACAACCTCTCTGGGCAGCCTGTTCCAGTGCTCCATCACTCTTAGCATAAAGGTTCTTCTGCATGTTAGTATGAAACTCCCTATGTTCAGGTTTTAGAACATTTCTCCTTGCCCTATTGCTACACACCACTGAGAAGAGCCTGGTCTCACCCATTTGCGACCCATCTTGTTTTGGATCTTTGTAAACATTCTCTCTCAGTCTACTTTTCACCAGTCTGAACAGACACAGTTTACTCAGCCTTTCCTCATATGGGAGATGCTCCAGGTCCTTTATCATCTTTGTGTCCCTTCTTCTAAGAGATCCCTGTCTTTTTTGAACTAAGGAGCCCAGAACTGAACACAGTACTCTTAATATGGCCTCACCAGGGCAAAGAAGAGGAAGAGGATCATTTCCCTCGACCTGCTGGCCACACTTTTTAATGCACCCCAGGATACCATTGGCCTTCCTGATCACAAGGTCACACTTTGGCTCATGGCCAACACTTCTGAAATACTTCTGAAAATCCAAGGGTTAAGCAATAACAACTTGAAGTCTCCCATGGTGAGAAAATTCTGTTCAAGACTCTGAAGAGTCCTACATTTCTGCCTAAACTGGTATTTGGCATTTCAAATCTTTGAGGCTTTGGAATAATAGTTCATGAGTTTGTAATATCACAAACAGTATGGAGAAGAACTGAAAAGATTAAGCAGGAAATTATTTTAAAAGCATGTTTTTTTCCTCTTCTAAAAGATCCTAACCTTGAGAAAGAAATTGTTTCTACAAATTAAACAGTGAAATACAAATGAATTTTTAAAATACTATTTAATATTTTGTGTCTTGAAATTAATTAAATTAAAATATATTTCAAGAATACAAAGTGCCTTTTACTCAATTTAATCACTGGTTAATTTGATCCTCCATTTAATTTGATCTAAACCCCAGGAATCAAATCAACTGTATTAAAAATAGCAAAACTTTCACTCCTTATTTTGATTAATTTTGATCGCCTTAGGCATGTAATATTGGATAATTCAATCACTGGTTATAGAACATTGCCATTTTAATTAATTATGAAAATGAAAAAAATTGAGTGAGAACAGAGATAAAAGCCCAAGGAAGAAAATGTATTTATAACAAAAGGACAATTACAACTCAATGTTGTGTTATTAAGACATTATTACTACAAACTTTAGTTATACCATTTGTCATTGTAATCTACTTACTTACTGTTCAAACCCGATAAGCACCTTACCCTCTGACTATACTGGAAGCATAGAAGATCAAAATCCGATGTGAACATCTGCCTCCTCTTGAGATTCACTTGCAAGGAGAGGCCACTCATAATTAATATGTATTTTAGCATTCTAAGGAATTTCAATCCTGCCTCAAGGCAAATCTCCTTGGATATGTTATTTCTCCTTTATTTCCCACCTTTTCAGGGAAAAAATGCTGCAAGAACAGTCTCAGAAAGCAAATGAAATTATTTAAACAAAGTTGAGGAGAGAAGGAGATGAAAATAGCAAGTTTCTTCATTACCTTCCATCCCTCTTGTTCTATTCTCCTTTCCTTCACGCTACCCACCATGTCTCATGGAAGCAGAAACTAAAATTCTGGTGGCTCAGAAGAGAAATGCAGGTTCCCTGAAGATGTGCTGAGGTTGGTAGCAATCAGAAAAATGTAGGTTGGTGCCATAATTAAGTGCTGACCAAGCAGACTGGAATCGTATAGATAAATTATATTGCAACTCTCCTTTGTAAATGTGGCAGGAATGCTGATGTAAATTATACTATACGCAACATTATACATTAATACAGTATGTTATATAAATAATTCCCAATCCAAGGAAATAAGATGATGATAATTAAATAAAAATGTAGCAGTTAAGGAAAAAAAAATAGGATCTCATTTCCTGTTTTTTTGTTTGTTTGTTTGTTTGTTTGTTTAATGTTTTCATTTTCCGTTTGCTTTTTGTTTGATTGGTTTCTTTTAGGATTAATGGTATTGACTCACTGGTCCATGAATATGAATACACTTGTTCAAAACTACTGGAATTCTGAGATAGAATTTGCCACTTCCTGATTAGGCACCAGCCAAAGTTTTAAAGAGACTGTTTTTGCTTTTTGTTTTGTTTTGCTTTGCTTATTTCCTTTTTTTTTTTTTTTTTTTTTTCTTAAGCAAATTATGATCTGTTGAGATTTATCCTTGAGGCTTCTCCCCATTGGTCCTAGATTTCATCGATACATTAAAAAACATTGAATAACTAAAGATTTGATCAATAGAAATATGAGGTTTGTTTGAAATGAATTAATCAAAATAATGAAAAAATCTTCCTCCCATTATACATCATTTCTTGGGTCATAACTGGGCCCCCGCTTTCTTGATTAAATTTGAGATATATATGATATATATCCCAATTTTGTAGACATAATTTTTTAGGATGATTTTAGCTATAGAAAGACCCAGTCCAACAGATAGTAAAGGAATTACCATTGTTCAGCTTCCTTGAAGAAAGGAAGCATTCTGGAAACATCTTTTTAGACTCAATAAACCAGTAAGATTTTTCATAGCTAATTCTACTTTCATCTCTTTTTTTCTGATCTTTTTAAGTCCATTGTTCAATTCAGATTGTGATGCAACAGAACTCTAAATTATTGGACAGTCACTCAGACTGGAATTTCAGAACCATATAAAGTCTTCGCCCGGCAGCATGGACAAAACGTACATAGGCTTGTAGCAAATTCTGTTCTGCTGCATAATGTGCATTTTTGGAGTGGCTGGAAATCTGGTCTCTCCCATGAAATATAGCGCTTTAGCAGATACTTTTCCATATTTAAATTACCGTAGTCAAGAAATAGTATATTCTCTTGCTTATCCATCACAGCTACTCCTTGTCTATCCTCAGAGTACTCCTATATGTAGAGATTGTTTGCTTTCCACATTCCCATTCCAACACTTAGTAATTAAGATTAATTTTTCCAGCACAAAATCCATTGTTTGTGATACATTTTCTATTGTTGATTATTTTCATAATCTAAACAGATTGCACTTATTACTTTATGGTTGGATAAAATTGCTGAGAGATTCCTACAAAGGAAAGAATCCTTCTTAGTGACCTTACAAATTTGCTGTATATTCAGACATTTTAAGTGTACAACTCTGATAGAAGAAGGAAATTTTCTCAAGAAGTCTGTCCATACGTCTAGTTACATCTTTTGAATTGTTCTTATTTTGGGCTCAGGGTTATTCTCCAGCATTGTATACACTGCTTTTCAGCAGGTAACAGTAGTCGCTGGCATAATTTCTACAGACAGCTTATACTGAAAGACAATTTAAGGCCCTAAATATATATTAAAAGAAAAAGAGAAAGAGAAAGAGAAAGAGAAAGAGAAAGAGAAAGAGAAAGAGAAAGAGAAAGAAAGAAAAAAATAAAGGTCTACTCTTTTTACTCTTTTAAATTAGAAAACACTGATAGTGTTAAAAAACTTGTCCTTAAATGTAAGAGACAGGCTAAGAAATAGAAGCAACAATGAGATACAACTTTGAATCATTTTGAAAAACAAAGGAAAATAATGCATCCATGTTAAGATTTGTTTTGGTTTCTACATGTTTTTTCATACCAGCAGACACTGTGGAGCAAATAAAATAAAAGTACCTTATTTCCTCTTCACTAGAATGCCAGTTGTTCCATGTCTTAAGGACCTGCAGTGTTTTTAATTTTCCATGTTTAAAAGAAAACTGTTGAAACTGATTATTTTGAGAAATCATGAGATAATTTCCATTTTAAGGAGGTTATTGTGATTTTTTTTTTTTTTTTTTGCGAAAATGCAACAAAAAAAAAAAGATTTTAAGTCATTTTGAAATGTACTTTTATTACTTTTCAAATTTAATTATTATAAGAACAGTATCACTATATTAAAACCTAATTACCTTATACTCTTTCTGGCTTTATGACAATGCTCACAAAATGCTTAATATTCATGTAACATGCTACCTCACCCTGTAATATCACCATATTTATGGAAAGAAATTGTAATCCTCTTTACTGGCTCAGGTTAATTCCAATAAAATATTAAATCCATTTTCTAATCTAAATGAGTTCATTAGGAGAGGCATGGTACTGAGAATACCAAACTCTCTATAGAGTTCAGCTTCATTACATTTCAGCACTGTGCATTTCCAGAGCTGTTGTACTACATTTATGAGGATTTATCTGTACTGTTCCAAAAACATTCATCCTAATTCTGCTCCTTCTGTGCATGCTAATCATGAATATGTTAAGTGGAAATACTAAGCGAGCAGCCAATCTCATCCCCAGATGGGTTCAAGTTATGATTACAGAAGCAAATTTGCCATAAGCGCTCTTAAAGCAGTGCCAGAGAAGAGAAAATGAAGGTGTGGAGATTCTGTTTCTTTCTTTCTTTCTTTCTTTTTTTTTTTTTTTCCTTTTTCCTTATATATATATATATATATATTTAGGTGAGGTGAAAAAAGAAAATTTGCAAGATGTGTAGAGGGCTGGTATTTACAGGCTGATGTAAACTATTGACTTTGCATTAAGCCTTCAAATGTTATGCATGAAACAATTGTAAACAATTGTAAACAATGTACAACAAACCCCTCTGGGCTAAATTCTGGTATCTTCCACAGGTTTAAGGGCACCTCTCCATAGAAGTAATCCCATTGATCCTGCAAAAACTGTTGATGAAGTATGGTTTGCTCAAACTTCAGTCTAAATGAAAGAGTATATTAACTTCATTAAACTGAACAGCAGTAGATACAACTATCTCTACCCTGGGTAAAAAACATCACCACCAGAGTTTTCATGGGCAAAATCTGTATTTTAGATGAAGAAATCATAAACTAAAATTCATCCAACAAAAGATATCCTCAAATTATTTACAGTCAAGTGCCAAATATATTATGTGCATTAATGATAGATGAGTAGAAAAGTATGACATTTTTCTTCAAACCCTCTCCTTTTCTCTTTGGAAAAACTAAACCATGATTCCTTTGCACAGTCAGTGATCCCCATGTGCTATCCCACCAGCAAGTCACTGAAACCTTTAATGGCCATACATATTTTTATACACTACTGAAATATGGACATTGTGGATCAGAAGTTATTTTTTTCTTTATCGAAATACAGCAGCTCTATACTGAATTGCCAGAGCACAACTGCTCTTAATTAGACATTGCATTTTTTTCTTTTACATTCCTCATCAGAGTTAAGATAGATAAAAGGAAATAAATTAGGTCTGTCTTTTACCTTTGAAGAATGGATATGGCTGGCTAGTAATGTGAAGGACGTCCACACTGAATAGCTTGGCCAATATTAGCTAAATGGCCGCTGGTTGTCACTGTTGCTCCACAAAACAGGAGCTGCAGATGTGAACTAGCCCTTACAGTCCAAAGTTGCAGACTTTAGGTGGATCTCTTTATGTGGCCTGAGGTAAAGACATCCACTGAATTTTAATACTTTTCAGAAGTGGACTAGTATGTTAAAAAGAACGGCTTATGAAAGACAAAGAGATCAGATGGAGCTATGACAAAAACACAGCAGGCCCAGTTCTACACAGAACAAAGTATAAGTGCTAAAAACAAACAACAACAGCAATAAATAAACACATTTTAATCAGAATTATTTCCTTCTGAAGACCAATATGTCATTTAAAGCTGTCATTTTTATGATGATTTAGAGCCCAATCATGCAAATACTCCTATATGCGTAGGAGTATATGCATAATAGTTCTCCTTACTTTGCAGAAGCTTCTAAGTCTCTACAATCCCTGTGTATTACAGAACTGGACTCCAACTGTGCAACCATCAGTGCTTACTTCTTTGAGTAGTATCAGTGGGAAATTGGCTTAGTATCCTCAGATTCTAGCTGCTTAGACAAACCAACCAGTGGTGCAATTCAACGTGGCAAGCAGTGAATTCCACAGTTTGCAGGAACAATTAATTAGCACACAATTGTCACAAAATTAAATCAAATTAATGTGAAGTTGGTCTTCCTCTATTTGTTTCTTATTTTTTTCTGAATGATTTTCTTTCTGGAGATAAAGGACTGACTGATAATTCTACTTAAGCAGAAAGCATTATTTTTATGATCAGTAGGGATTCTGAGCAAAATGTCCCACTTTATTCTTTTAGGAGTTTCATATTGGCTCTAATATAGGGAAGATATGCTATAAAAAGGGATGAGTTTCAGAATTTTCTTTAGGTTTTCTTTTATTTAGTTAAAAAACAACAACAACAACAAACCAACAGAGGAAATATTCATATTTAAACCAGAATATCAATTCTAGGTTGGCAGTTATGGGCTCCTCTTTAGTCAGAAAGGAAGCATATTAGTTTGATCATCCTTTATTTAAGAGAAAATTAAGTATTTAAGATTAAGGAACTCTGGCTAGGTTGTTTTTTTAAAGAGTATCCCTGAAAATATGAATACAAATTTCAATCAAAAATAAAGATGATTTATTAACTCTCGCCTTTCTAAAAAGAAGTACCTGCTTAGAAGGTGAAAATGTGCTTTCCACTCTATTATATTTCCTTTCAGTGACTAATTAATAGATAAATAAAAAACTATGATTTATACTTAAAGGGTATTTTCAATGCAATCGAGGAACATATTTTTTTCAGATAGTTCCTCTGGCAAGTTCAGTTTTCTTAAATATTTTAAGCATTTCTCTTAGTTTTACTGTTTAAGTAAGTATTTATTCATATGCTCATAGTTAAATCAGACTTCATTGACCATATTTATATTTTTGAAATAATCAGTACTAATTTCGTTCACAGACCAAATATTTCTATGTATCTAGACGACTTCAGTGAATAGTATATCCACTTGTACAAAAAGGCATCAATTAACTGTGTAAAAACTCCCAAGTTCTCAATGTTCAATTATTATTTTTTTTGAGTTCAAAAGGTCACAAAGCACAAAATAAATTAAAAACAGAAAGCCAGGAACGAAAGTGGTAAGTGATGGAATCCCCACAGTGACTGAGAACAGAAGGATCCTTTAACTATGCTTTCCGTTCCATCACACAAAGATTTCTGCCTTAAGACATGTCAGCTCCAGTTTATCAAAGGAGCAGTGCTCACCCAACAATCCAGTGCTTGGACTCGAGTTAATGGCTTGTTAGAAAGAAACCTTCAGTTGAATGGTGCTGTGAAATAATTTTTGTGTTCATTTAAGAGGAGCTGATTATCTGATCCACATCTAGGTAGAGGGTTCCCTTTTTACATTTCAGTTCTGTGCCCTACATCTGTGATTTTTTAATACTTCATTCCCTTTCCTTCTGCACCACAAAAGAGTCAGTGGAGCTGCAGAGCAGTATCAAACTTTGCATTGGCTTTCAAATGTGTCTGAGTATCCAAAGTATCCAATTTATTGCATAAATTGGAGCCTTCTTTTGCAGCCTACTGAGATCATAGAATCTCCATTCCTTCAATTAAAAAAAAAAAAAAAAAAAAAAAAAAAAGTAAAATGGTATTTTATTTGTAAGCATGATAATAAGGGAAAAACTACTTCAACCCCAGAAAGCTATTTTAAAAACCTTTGTAAAATATGTGAATTACAGGTTATTCACAACCTAACTACATTTCACTATATTCGATAGTAATTAGTTTTCTTCTGATACTATGGAGTTTCTAAAATTGTCCTTTTAAACATTTTCAAATAGAGATCCTGAATTTCTATCATCATTGAGAAAGGAACGTACAGCATAAAGACAAGTCAACCCCCCTTTTTTTTTTTTTTTTTTTTTTTTGAAAATAACCGGGTAAAGGTTTATAAACACCTTTACCAGCATCTCCCTGAGGAGAATGTACAGCAAAACCAAGCTGTGACATCAAATTGAGAGATAAATCCACACAGGGCTGGATTTTAGAGCAGAAGAATACCCTCCTGACAGGGAACTGATGAAGGGAAGCAGTGTCCAGTTAAGCTGAACACCGTGAAGCTAGGCTGCCTGTCTTGGAGGGGCTCACAAAGGAATTTTGCTGTCCAGAAACCAAAAGCAGAAACCCTTGCAGCAACAACAACAAAAAAGCTACTATAGTCATATTGTGGGCATACAGATGCTTTTCATTCTCAGCAAATAAGGATTTCAGTAACATGAAATCTTTTTCAAAAGAGTACATGGCTAGTCTTTTCCAAAAAATACAGAGAGGGCAGGAAAAAAAAAGGCCCTAAGACACCAAATGTCACTTCAATTTTGGCTACACATTCTTTTTACATTTTTGTCCATGGATGCACTAAGCTTAATGTTGTTCAATATGGCTATGGATTTCCAGAGGCTGATTAATTATTAGTTTTTAAGATTTTTTTTTAAAGAAAACATATAAAATCCTAATCCCTACTTCACTGCAGTCATTAAGCAAATGCTTAACTATACCACTGTACTAGGAGCAGAGCTGGACGGCTGAAATATAAGTTAAGTCTTTGCTGGCAATTGAAGTGTGAGGTCAAAATGATCATAAAAGCATTTCCTAATAAGATGTTTTTAAGAACTGGTGTCTTTAAAGGACAATAAGAAATAATAGCTAGCAGGCAGGCATTTCTATTCAAAAAAACCTACAGTCAAAAATAACCACCAAAGACAGTTTAGATCGATTGCAATCTTTTTATCAATTCAGTTTTGACAGTGAGCTCCCACGTTGCTGATCTGCCCCCCAGACACTGCGTAGAACTAAATGGAGAGACAAAGCTGTAATCTCATGACCTTAAGCATATATCCACCCAATTTTTCAGATGCACCTCATCACCACTCTGGGAAGCAGGCTATCTTGTACGATCAGACATGCAGCTGTTTGTATTTTGCACCCACAGAATGAAGTGGGGAGGAGAGTATTTAAACCTGCTCTTTGTTTCTGATTGAGTTACCTGCTGATCCTACAAAAAGAAAAAACTCCTGCTGTGATTTCTCTGTTTTCCTCTCTATAAATCTACGTATAATTTTAAAATCTCAGGTCGCTGCTGAAAGTGTTTTAATGCTCTTTTGCATTTCTGCTACAATAATTCCTTTGTATAGTGGTAAACTGTCAGAGAAAGGGCCTTTGCCTTTACCCCCATATATTAGAGAAGAAGAAATGAGGAAAAGAGGGGGAAAAAAACCCAAAAAACTGTTTTTTCTATTATTTTGCTTATCCACTGCCTGCCAACCAGCTAGAACTACAACATCAAAGCTTTTAACTATTATTTTTTTTTTAAGGCAGCAAACTACTAACTTCTTAAAAGCATTTGACTGGAGGAGAGGATTCATTTCAGCAAGCATATTGAATGGTATCTGCTGAGTCCACTCCAGATAAGTTGAGCAATGAAAATGTAAGTGAAGAAAGCAGTGCAGCAGGATGGTGGAGAAGGAGAGCAGGTAGTGAAGGAATAAGACTGCCTGGTGCAAAAAGAGGCAGCATATATTTTATTCTGGCAGGAATGATTTTCTAAATAGGAATAATTAGTTATGCCATCAATTAAAGATGAGACTTTAGTGCAGTCACTGATGAGGAAGAAAATAAGTATCTGCATGAGTTTCCAATTTATTACTATTTATTTTCCATTTAAAAAGAAAAAAAAACAAAAAAGGAAAAAAAGAAAAAAGAAAAAAAAGAAAGGATACTTAGTCCCAAACAGCACCATAGAGAATAAAGAAGAGAGTATAAGTGAGACTGTACAAAAAGGAAGTAAAACATGTAGAAAAGGGTACTGTTGGCTGGCATGTTTCATTATGCTCTTATTACTATTTCTAAAAATGCTTTATTTTTTACTTTCTGAATGTTCCCCATTTTTTAGGAACAAGAGTACAACAGTAAAGCTCTTGGGGAAACAAACAAAAACAAACACCGCATAATTTTTCTAATAAATTCAATCCATTTTGGAAGGTTGCAGTCAGGTTAACCACCACTCCTACCCTACCTTCTCAAAGCTAAATTATGCACAAGAAATGTACAGAGAAACTATCATTAAAATGGTTACAGAACTCCTGATTCCAATACAGTCGATGTGAGAGGAGAAAGAGAAAATCAAAGCAGGGAGTAACATAGCACAGATGGTGTCAGACATGTTTGACTGTAAGCAACAGAGGACCTTAACTCTCTTTGTTTTCCAGTTCTAGTTCCTTGGCATATAACTGCTGTAATTCAAATAGAATTTTGTGATATAATGGTTAGATTTAAAACAGATAAATAAAATAAAATCCATAATAAAATCATAAAATCCACTAGAAATAGCTCCCTAAGTCTACGGTAGCTATTCAAAATAGGTAGTCACATACTTGCCTTTCCCATTTTCAAATGTTATTTCTTGACTATTCAAAGTTATTTCTTGATTAGATATAAACAAGTAAAAATAATAACAGTTCTGAAGACTGTTTTATGATTTAACATCAAGGATACTCAACTGAACTTTCAGAATCTCAGATATCCAAAGCGCTAGTGAAATTACCTTGTTTGGATATTTATGAAAAGTTGCCTGTGGTTATTACTCTTCATTTTCTTTTCCTTTCCCCCCCCCCCCCCCCCCCCCCAGAAAACTGCAAAGACACTAACTGTGACATTGGTCATTAGCAGAACATTTAATTTACATTTCCGTAATTCCATAACTTCTCGAGTAAACATCTATTTTTTTATTTTTTTTTTTTTCACATAATTGACATTAAAAATCTTTCGGGAGGACCATATTCACTCAAGAATTCATGGGGTGGTGATTGTATTTCAGCTGGGCCTTATTAGATTCCATTCAAAGGTAATACTCTTTTCAATAATGTCTACAAAGTTCATCATTTACCAGCTATAGCATTGCAAATAATACTAAGATTGGACAGCAACTGTATCTTCTTATGTACCTGATGAGAATTGTACTCCTGTATTAAATTAAATCATGAATAATTCCCATCCACATGGGATTAAGCCTGAAAGAAATTCCAGACAGAGTCATCATAGATGGCTGGAAACAAATCGAAACTCCTAGCACTCAGAGCAATCATACAGTAGCATTATCAGAGGCCTTCCTCACTGAACATACCCTAAGCAACATCACCCTCTTTGATTCCAGGCCAGAGTCATGGGATATAAAGATACATAATTCTGATCAAATTGCAAAATATTTAATACAGTAGCATGATAAATAATATATAGAATTTTGCTTGGATTTTGGAAACTGGGTTGGCCACATTGTTAGAAAAAAAAATGTTCTCTGAAAGAGTGGTGAAGTATTGGAACAAGCTTTCCAGGGGGGTGGTGGAGTCACAGTCCCTGGAAGTATTCAAGAAGATGAAGTATTCAAGTAGATGTGGCCCTGAGGGCTAGTGGGCATGGTGGTGATAGGCTGAAGGTTGCACTAGGTGATTTTAAAGGCCGCAGACAGAGGGTGGTGGTCAATGGCTCTATGTCCAGGTGGAGGCCGGTAACAAGCGGTGTCCCCCAAGGGTCTGTCTTGGGACCGGTGCTCTTTAACATCTTTATTAATAACATTGATGAGGGAATTGAGTGCACCCTCAGCAAGTTTGCTGACAACACCAAGCTGAGTGGTGCGGTTGATATGGTAGAAGGAAGGGATGCCATTCAAAGGGACCTCGACAGGCTGGAAAGCTGGGCTCAGGTGAACCTAATGAGGTTCAACACAGCAAAGTGCAAGGTTTTGCACTTGGGCCGGAAGAACCCCAGGCACCTGTACAGGCTGGGAGGAGTGGTCCTTGAGAGCAGCTCGGCAGAGAAGGACCTGGGGGTCCTGATGGACGAGAGACCTAACATGAGCCAGCAGTGCGCTCTGGCAGCTCAGAAAGCAAATGGGATCCTGGGCTCCATCAGGAGAGGGGTGGTCAGCAGTGATAGGGAGGTGATTGTCCCTCTCTACTCGGCTCTTGTGAGGCCCCATCTGGAGTACTGTGTCCAGGTGTGGAGCCCTCAATACAAAAAGGACATGGAGATTTTGGAAAGGGTCCAGAGGAGGGCCACGAAGATGATCAGGGGGCTGTAGCACCTCCCCTATGAGGACAGGCTGAGGGAGTTAGGCTTGTTCAGCCTGAAGAAGAGAAGGCTGCGGGGTGACCTCATTGCAGCCTTTCAATACCTGAAGGGAACCTACACCCAGGAGGTGAATAAACTCTTTGAAAGGGCTGACAATAGCAGGACTAGGGGAAATGGATCCAAGTTGAAGGAGGGAAGATTTAGGTTGGATGTTAGGGGGAAGTTCTTTACTAGGAGAGTGGTTAGGCCCTGGAACAGGCTGCCCAGGGAGGTTGTGGATGCCCCGTCCTTGGAAGTGTTCAAGGCCAGGTTGGACGGGGCCCTGGGCAACCTGATCTAGTAAATGTGTATGTTTGGTGGCCCTGCTAGGCAGGGGGGTTGGAACTACACAATCCTTGAGGTCCAACCCGGGTCATTCTGTGATTCTGTGTGATTCTGTGATTTTAGTGGTCCTTTCCAATCTTAATGATTTTATGATTCAGTGATAATTTGCTCTCTACAACTACCTGAAAGGAAGTTGTGGCGAGGTTGGGCTTAGCGTCTTCTCCTGTGTAACTAGTGATAGGTCTAGTGAAAATGGCCTCAAGTTCCTCCAGGGGAGATTTAGATTGTACATTAGGAAAAATTTCTTCTCCAAGAGAGTGGTCAGGTGCTGGAACGAGCTGCCAAGGGAGGTGATTGAGTCACTGTCCTTGAAGGTGTTCAAGAAACTTTTAGGTGTTGTACTAAGGGACATGATTTAGTGGGGAAATACTGGTGATAGGTGAGTGGTTGGACTGGGTGATCTTAGAGATCTTTTCCAACTTCGGTGATTCTATGATAAGCAGATATAATTTAAAACAGTGTATGAGGGCTGCTATGGAAGTAATGTCTCCTATTTTATTATGTTGGCCAAGGACATCAGACACAGATGTTGGTGGGATAGCAGTAGAGGATGAACCTTCCCACCAATATTCCATTACATTTTGTTGCCACGCGATGGATGGCAGTAGAGGGACAGCCTGACAAAATGTCATCTGTCATGGAAGTGTGTTTGAAGAAAAGGTGTGTCATTTAGTTCCCCTGCATGGAAAATATTGCAGCTATTTACATTCATCATCGCTTTGTGGAGACCAAACAGTGGATTGCACAGTGAGGCAGTGGGTGGTACATTTCAGCAGCGGCAACAGCAACTGTGGATCACCTCCACTGGTGCAGATTTTTACAAGCACAGTAGGTAAGCTCATGTACATTGCTGGTAAAAAATCATAGCTCACAGTGGTGACTACACTGAAAAATAATGTTTTGTAGCTGAGAATTTTGTCTATCAAACAGTGTTATTGTGCTCTTTGTATCTGCTGTAGCTTCCAAGGAAAAAGACAGGAGGCATTACTTTTGGAGTGACCTATGTATATTTTCTTGTGTAGCAAAATATGTAGCAGAAAGTTATAAAAGATATATATATATATATATATAATATGGGATGGAGAGGCTAGGACTTGCTTGCTATACTTGTAAAAAATGAGAAATATTTTAGCACAAAAATGTAAAGACTTTTCAATACATTAAAAGTACAAAAAAGGGGAAAGAGAAAAGTGAGTTAAATTTCAAGTAGTAATTGTAAATCGTAACGCTCTGAGAGGAAATCAGAACACAATACTTTTATTATTCGTCATGACAATCTAGGTTTAGGGGCAATATTTTTCTGGAAGTATTTTACAAGTAAATAAACTTATTCAAAGGCAGCTTCACTGAAGGAATGCAAGACTCATTCTGAATGCTGTTCTTGATAATGTTTCAGCTTTTTCCTGCTGCATGGCCTTGGCAAGTCATTTCACCTTGGAGCACTTCTGGCTCCAGACCTCTCTTTCTCTCTGCTCTATACAAAACAAGCTCTTCAGAAGCTTATTGCTTAATATCCAATATAAACACAAGATCAGGTACCAATTCAGCTGCAGTTTCTAGGCACTGCTGTAATGCCATTAAAAACAAAAGCAACTGAAAAAGAAATACTCTTTTTTTTCCCTACTATTTGGCAGTACTCTGAAAACAATCTAGTCCAATTGAACTTAGGCAATTCTACGCAGTTATTTCAGAAATGAACAATATTAAATGAACTGTATTAAATCATACACTTGTTTTTATTTTAATTATGATTTTTTTAAGTGATTAACACTGAAATAACAGCAGTAATTCAAAATATTGACCTTCTTAAAGTACTAGTTGTCTAAAAAAAAAGTATCAAAAACTATATGTGATGCATTACACAAGCATCATAGTGAAATATCTCACTCTGCAAAAAGATACATACTGGAAAAAGCTAGAAAAACCTAGACAAAAATGTAACCTGAATATTCCTCAGACTGAACTCATAAGCTTTTTTTCTAAAAATCAGAAGCCAGACTTAGTGGCAAGCTTCTGAAAACTTGCACAGCTCTGATAAGAAAGGACATCTCTCATAAATATTCATTAAAAATTACCTTTTCTGGATCATGAATTTTTCAAGCAGACACTGGTTTGACCTCTGAAAGGAGCAAAACTGAACCCATAGCAGAATGTCTCAATTTTCTGAAAAAAAAAAATAATAATAAAAAAAAAATTAAAAAGGGTTTTTCTGGGTGAGCATCTACTTTGTACACTACGCGAGGCTGCAGGTCAATTACCTTTGCAATCCAAGCATCCAAGTAATAATACCAAATTCAAATTACAGTCTTTAAATTCTGAATTGTTATCTTATTTTCTTGAAAAACTGATTGTGAGGAAAGATTTGCATTTTAAACAGTTTTCTAAATTGGCAGCCCTATTTCTCAGTCATCTTTTAGTTCAAACAGCAGTTTTAATTGGTAATTCATTAACACCTCCTGAGCTGGGAAGCCCGGAATATGCTTGCAAGTCTTCTCAAGCTGTTCTGTCCTGCTAGCTCTCAGGAGATCGGGGAGTTCTTTTGCATATATGTTACCACAGAGGATAAAACACCTTGTTGTTTTATCACCTGGTGATACATTGCTCAATATCACCAGCTACTAGCAAAGGATGCATAAATGGGTGCTCTGATAGCTGCACCCAAAATGTGTTGTGCTGAAGAAGCCCTCACTGTCTATGCTGTCTTTACTACATCTGTTTCACAAAGGCAATTCAATCTCACTTTTGCTAAGGCTTGTGATGGCCATTTTTAACAACCTCAGGTTTTAAACCATCATGACAACGTCAGCAGCTTCAACTTTTTGCTGATCATCTTTACCATAACATCTACTTGATGTACAGATAAAAATGCCATCAGCCAATGAAGACATGAACAGTAGGCTTTATATCTCAACTCTACAGTTCTACACACAAAGGAGTGGCTCAGAGAGGATCAGGGAACTATTCTATACAACCATATTTCAACTTTGCCAGTACAGAAGACAGAAACATTGTGCTTTTTGTGGATTAACATATACATACTGTAATAGTTTTTCCTTAGAATCTTATGATTTTAAGGCTATTTGAATATCAAGTATGGAAATGAGATATTTCTTCTAATTATTTCTCTTAGTTGTAGGTATCCCTGTAGGAGATGTGTTAAGCAAAAGATATGTATGTATTTTTTTTTTTTTTTTCTATTCAATTTCCTCTCTTCTGCTTCTGTGGAGGCAATCCTTATAAATGGAGTTCTAAATGTAACAGGACTGTAGCTAACAGGGAAAAAATTGGCAGGCTGGAAATTTTAGATTTTGGCATGCTTTTACAAAATTCAGCTTAGCACACTGCTCTCAGACAAGATAATTCATTTAAGCGAAACTGCATGATTTGCTGCTTGTGCTGAACATAAAATCCTTCTGGTGCAGAAACTTAACAGGACATGTTAGGAGGATTTAAACTATGTATTCATACAATTTTAGCAACAACAAAAAAAAGTTATATTGGAAGAGTATGAATTGTATCACTGCAAGCGTGGTAGAGACAGACATCTGTCTGCATCAGCATAATAAAACTTTGGCAGAGTAATAAATGCATTCTAAAAATGCTTGAAAATTGTTCAGCATTGAAGGGCACTTTTAGAAACTTTATTCTTTTTTGTTGACTCTTTGTCTTTAAATGTGTTTCTTTAATTTCTTTATGACTTAAAAAAAAAGTATACTTTGAATGCTGAAGTAGAATGGTAAGAATGGTATGTTTGATACAGAAGACAGATATCCGTCAATGACTTTTATTGTACTTTACATTTCCACAGTTATGCACAGAGTTGAGGAAGGAGAGAGAGGAAATGAAGCCGAAGATTCAAGATGTGGCAAATAATATATGCTCCCCTTTTCAAAGGCAAGGTGCATATATACATATAGGCTAGTCATTATGAACAACAGAATTGCTATTTGCCTATTTCAAATGGAATCCAAACGTGTTCAAGCACAGCAAGAATACCGAGAGCAAAGAGTGCTTAATATTCTAGCCCAGCTCACTGAAAAAAGCACTGAATTGACAGAGCAGTGTTCTGTAGAGCAACATGATGTGTCTGCTTTAAATGGAGAATAATGGATTTAAGTTTAGTGCAGAACTAAAGGGCTCAATTACTATTCATGAATTCTGAAATGTTCTACTACAGAAACTCCTTTTGCATGAAATGTTCATCAGAATCAATATGCAGAACTGCAAAAAGTAAACCTTGGCCCCTTACACAATACAGTACTTACCTAGATTTGTGCATTTACAAAGAGCATTGCTGTGGCATTTATCTAAAACCATCCAGACTACTATTTAAAATAAATATGCTTTGGATAGTTGTTGTAGGGAAAGCTACTCTATTACAGCCATTTTCTTTAGTTCTTAGACATCACATTTCCATTTGACCAGCCTGAGGTGTGTTCCGCACATCGAGAAAACAGTTTTTGTGATGCCTGAGTGTAGGCTTTTAGCCAGCAATGCAAGAAGGCTGATTTGTAGGCCCTTTGAATGGTTTCTGCCATGTAACTGTGCTTTTGTTGGAAGTTATACTAACAGTAAATGAACAAATGGTCCAGAAATTGTTTTCTGTTTTATGTATAATTATTTTACAACATACTCCTTATTCAGTATTTACAGTTCTCATGCTTTCTGTAAAGTCAGAACCATTACATACGGTAAATATAATCCAGCATTTCACATGAAATACAGGCTTTACTCACAATTCATATCTCATCAGTCTCTATAGTTATACTTTGTAAGCTTGCTATTAAAAATAGGTTTTAATCAGTTGCTAAAATGCAAGCAGGGATTTTCTCTACAATCTTGCACCATATATACAGGCATGAAATGATATCTCATGGAATTATTCTTGAAATTCAGACTCATCAGTGTTTGGATGTAACTTTGCTTTGCAGTTTGCAGTATTCAATGTAACAAGGACTAATCAGAGCAGAAATTTTTACTTTGAATGAAAGAAAGGTAATGCAAAATCACTTTAAGATATGAAGTTTTTCTGTAGATCCTTTATTATCTTCAAATAACATTTAATCTTACAAACTCATATATCTTGTATTTTTTTGAAATTACTTAGGGTCAAATTAGTCATCTATCTACTTGGAAAACAGATGCCATTCAATATTTATTAGCATACAAATGCTGCTAATTCTTCAAACATTAGTGTTTCCTGCATTATATTTGAGATTTGCAAAGCAATATATATATATATATATATATGTATATATATTCATTTATGTGATCATTTTAAGAGTCAAAAACTCTGTTTGTTTGTCTCCTTTGTGTTAACAAGCTACTTCAGTTTGCATATTCCATCTTTCAAAGTAACATATGCATAATTTTATCATCGTTGTGTGCCATCTGGAGCATACTGATTGAACTGCAGTTTTAAAGTGAAGTCTATGGAGTATTTTGGTTGCTTTTATCTGGAAGAATTACACACTTCAAAGCTTCTCTCATATAATGTGCATGGAGTTTGGTGAGGACTTTGCACATATTTGCGTTAGCGTATGAACTTCAGTTTGAAACTAAACTTTTTTTCTTTTTTCACTCTTTCCATTTTATTTTTCTCTACAGTGAGCAAGAGTCCTGTAGAATAAAAAAAAAACACCTTATACTTATCACACAGGTGATTTTCCCATCATGATTCCTCAGCTAAGTGGCACAAGATAAGGACAACATAACAGCGATGTTTGCTGCTTTATATTTCTAAATCTGAAGAATTAATGGAAAGGTAAACCACAAACCTCCTGCAAAGAAAATGTAATAAATGGTTGACACTGATCCAGGGTCATTTGACAAGGAAACTTAAATGCTATTAGTTCCCATTAAAGCTTTTCAGAAAAATAGGTAGGAAGTCATTTTTTAAGGAAGAAGGTCAAGAGCAGATCTAGAAAGGAGTCAGTATAAGAACAGAAATGTCATTATCAGTACTAAGTTCATCTGAATAAGAACAAACTTATTCACAGGAAAGAAGGATTCCATGGCCAGGAAATGCAACAGAATGAAACCCAGAAATAATAGATTAGGGGCAAAGAATATAAAGAGAAGACCTGCACAACATGTGTTCATTTCATGAATGAGAATTCAATTTCCTTGCACTAAAAAGGAACTTGTTTGTTTGTTGTTTTTGTTGTTTTTTCCTTTTATAACATAAAAATCTGTGGCTGGCTCCCTTTTGCTCAAGACCATATATTCCTAAAAGGTGAAACTGCAATAATTGCATTGATGGCACACTAGAAAATGTTGAGTTGAAGCCTTTGATGGTAGATCTGGGGATCTAGAGGAGCTAGACACAAGATCCTGTTTTCCTAAGGGGCTCACAGATGCAAGGCAGTGAGAAGAAAACCTAGATTTTTGAAGGTATCTTCCTAACTTCATCAAGCTTGCGTGGCAAAGTGGTTTGATTAAAATTTGAATTTCTATAGAGATTATCTTTCAAAATGCATCAGTTGAGGATGATCACACAAAAGGTAGATTGATTTGACATTGTTAATTCAGTAGCTAAGAAAGCATAATTTAGATGAGGTAGTAT
Organism: Alectoris magna; assembly: GCA_030625065.1. Classification (NCBI taxonomy): domain Eukaryota; kingdom Metazoa; phylum Chordata; class Aves; order Galliformes; family Phasianidae; genus Alectoris; species Alectoris magna. The sequence continues at coordinate 101,204,252 of CM060560.1, forward strand.
TTGCATCTCACAGTGTAGTACCAACTACGGCTCCTGTGTCACCTTACTCAAGTTCTTTAATGCATCTTTGTTAAATGGTGACAAAGACTAGACTCAGACAATTTATTTCATGCAATCTAATGTCACTAGGACTACAGTTGAGATTACTTTAGGTAGAAAAATTTATCAGGGTTCATCCAATTGAAACAGTATAGATTAACTCTGTTGCCATAGAAACACATGATTTTGGCATTGCAAACACAAGAACACTACATCTATCCTAGTATTTCACTTCCAACTAAGAACTATCAGATTCTTCAAGGGACTACTAGAATAAAACACAGGTCAGATGGACAGTTCTTTAAATTTGAGACTATCAAAACACACAATGTTCAGAGAATTATCTAAAGCTGGTGTAAAACTATATCATATTATCATCTTTCCTATAGAGATAAAAACATAAGAATTCCAACCACAAAAGGTATAAAAGGAAATTAACTTCCTGTAAGATAAGACCAGATCTGTCTTTTGCTCCTGGAAGCTAATTGTCTGTATTTATTTTGGGCATCTTTCAGACATTCTTAAGTATAATTTACGAAAACAACTTTATCTGCTTGCAAACAAAACAAATAACATGCTAAATCATATCATTATAGCAATAACTTTTCGCTTGTATTTGGTTAAACCTGTGATTGATGTTTGAGTTTGCTTATTTCCAACAATTTAATGTATTTAACTTTTTTTTTCTTTTTTTTCTTTTTTCTTTTTTCCTGATATCTGTGTGTCTGTGGGACTTTCTTCAACATAGATTTTTATTCTGTCTCTTTACATGTGCACAGGACACAAGTAAACTCAGATATTTAAATCAGAATCAGCCATTTTGTGAATGGGTCTGATATTACTGCCAAAGAAGAAACGGCATTTATTTCAGTAATTCTTGAGTCTAATTCAGCTCAAGGTTGAACTGTGCTGTATCTTTCAGAAAAATATTCATGCTCAATTTAAAGGCTCTGCGCTGAAGAGGCTTTAAGAAATGTCTACCCAACTTGTTCAAATGGTTAACTGCTACAACTGGCAGTGTTACGAGTCTCACAATTAGTTTCAACTCAGCTGTCTAGTTTTCTACCAATGCACATTCCTATGTGTTCATCTAGTGAAATTTAGATATGTATAACTTATTCTTCATAGGTAATGTGTTACTAGTTAGATCAACTTTCTTATTAACCTGCTTTACAAATAAATTTTACAAATATGTTATTAAATATATGCATAAAATTTAAGCTACTTAGTTTTTCACTTCACAGATTGTCATTTAAAGACTGCAAGCAAAATTTATACACATATGCATCAGAAAGAATAAGATACTGGTAGCAATAACTCAGTGGAGGCAGAGCCTGTTTCATTTCTGTAACATCTTTGCTTTAAGGTGGTATTTATTCTACCAAGAAATGTAACTCCGAAACTGCAAAATATCGAGACAGTTTTCACTGAACTAAATGTACTCTTTCACCCCATATTAGATGTCACTTTCTCTTCCCCATGGGTATACCTTACCGGTATTAAGCACAGATGGAATCTTACAAGTGAGGAGAATTCCCCCGTTTCCATTTTCGAGCGCAGCCTTTTATTACTGCTCTGATACAGCAGTTCTGCTTAGAAAGATCTTATGTATTGTACTATATTCCTCATTGTAAATAGAGGCTGACGAACTGTTTCAAAATGTGCTACACTTTTAACGCAAGATAATCCAGGTGTTTAACTAAAATATCAGTTCCAGCTGAAATCAATGTTCTTATTAAACAAGTATTCTGTATAATTCTATTGTTATTTGGGGTGATAACTGCTCAGTGAAAAATACACTAAAGATCTTCAAGATGTACTCTGCCTTAGTAGGTGAATAGAAATAAATATACATTATTCAGGAAGATATACAGGAAGATTTTTGATAGGATACAATCTCTGCTCTAAAGAATATTTACTACTATTTGAACATTATTCTTAATATTGTGGGATTCCTATAAATCCTTTATCTTTCCACAGTGAGCTGTACTATGGTGGGTTGACTTCAGCTGGCTTCCAGTTGTCCACTCAGATTCCCTCTCATATCCCCTTTTCAGTGAAACCAAGGGGGAAAAATAAAGTGAAAAAGCCTGTGGGTTGAAATAGATTGGAGGGCACTTACTGTTTACCATCACACACAAAACAAGCTTAAGAAAAACTAATTTAATCTATTGCAAATAAAAACAGTTGAGTAGTAAGAAACAGAGACAAAATATTAAAAAAATGATACCTTTCCTTCTCTTGTCCAGATTCAGCTTCATTTCCCAGTCCTGTGCTTCTTTGCTCCCCAAGTAGCACAGGGGATGGGGAATAGAGGCTCTGGCCATAATAGATCTTCTCTGACACAGCATGGAATCTTCACAGGCTGCAGTTCCTTCAGGAAGTACTTGCTTGCTCCTGCTTGGAGTCCTCCACAGGCTGCAGTGTGGATAGTGGTCCTCTATGTATGCTGCAGAAAAACAACTTCTTCACCTAAGGAGATGTTTCTCAGATTTGTTTCCAAGTTTCTGGAGTTGCTTGTAAAATTTCCAGTCCCTCACCACCTCCCCTTACCTGCTGTATTTGATGATTGATTTGAAGTTGTCCCAGCGTTGATGAATTTTCTCTTTTAGTATTAAGCACAAGTTAGAGTGAAAATTTGTGTATAAAGATATATTGTAAGATTGTTCCCCACTTCCTCATTCAGCTTTTTACTCAAGAGCAGGAGGGCTAATTATTTCTGCTTGGGACTAGATGAAGGATGGCAGGAGACTGAAGGTGTGGAAGACTGGAGACATTAAAGACCAGGTTCCATAACTCTTTAATTAGCAATTTGCTTTGGTATGAGTTTATCTTGCAGTATATGTGTTAAACTGCAATATGTAGGTACTGTGAAACTTCATTCTTGACTACAAGGTGCAAATGTCTTTATTTTTAAAGATTATTAGGCTGGAAGGGAGCTTAAAAGAGTTTGTTGCATTCCAGTGATGAAAAAAAGATCAGACAACAGATTCATTTCCTCTTCTTATTTTATCATAAATATTTATATTGTCTTATGATTAGTATTTATGATTTTCTGATTTAGCAATGTTTTGTTCAAGTTTGATTTACTCTGTTCTAGAATTCTGCTTCTTTTGTATCACCGTCCAAAATTAGTTACGCTTTCACACACAATTTTAATATATAAATTTTATTCCCTCGTGTTTCTTCCAACAACTCTTTTTTGCTTTTTTTTTTTTTTTAATAACTATGTTGATAAGCCATTACATATACTGTTCACAATGAGCATGTAAACAAGTCCTATAATATCAGCACAAATGAGAAATATTTTTTCTGCAATCATCTTATTAAAGTGAAATATAAGTCGAATTAGTCAAGTGCACAAAGCAATATAGACATGTATAAGACAATTATGTTAATTTCACTCCATTTTAAGTCAAATGGCATTTTCCCCTTGACTGAATAAGAGAATGCTTGCATTATTGCTGTAATTCTGTTCATTTATTAGAAACAGTACACAGAACTATATGTTCTGTCAATTCTAAGTACTTGAACTCAGGTGCTTTTTCTTTTAGGGATTTTCAGATTGGTATTTAGGAGTTTCTAGTATTTGTTTATGCATGATACGCACTTTTATAAAGTAAACCTCAATAAATTTCCATGGTAAAAAAAAAAAATAAATAATATTTTAATGCTTTCTTTTTTTCTTCTTTTTTTTTTTAATTTTTTTTTTTTAATTTTATTTTTATTTTTTTATTTTTACTTTTATGTTCCTAGCTAAAATGCAATGCTGGGAGTTTGTAATTTGACAAAAAGATGAATACCTTTTTGATAGTTGACTTTCTGTAAAACATGATGCTGTATGCCTCCAGCCTAGATAGGAGTAAAAACTGCTGCTTCAGAAGAAAGGCATGAGAAGTACTAATGATGGAAAAACCTTCAAGGGTAAGCTTGCTTTTGATGGCTTCCAAGAGTTTAGATCTTAACACAAAAAAATTCTTGCATTTCAATTTTACTCTACTATTTTAGAAATTGGGAAAATATAATCACTTAATGACATTCTAATACTGTCTTCTTTACTAAGTCAAACAAGATTTGCCACCAGGAACAATATTTTTACTGTACATCCAGTTTTTAATTCTTAATACGTCTTTAGCTTGGTAACAATGTTTTCATGCTCTATGAAGGACAAGCAAACAAATTTATGTCTGCATATTAATGATATTGTTGATACAGATGTCAAAAATAAAAATATCTCACTAGTTCCTATAACTTTATGAAATGTTGCTAAGAACAGAAAAACAAACCAAACCAAAACAAAAACAACAACAACAACAAAATCAATCTATAACCAGACTGTTTTAATACCAGTCTTCTCTGTCTTGTAATCTCCATCAGGTAGGATATTATATCACTGCAGGCAATGCCAGAGGCACAGGACAGGCCCACACTAATTTGAATGGAGGAATGGTCCTCCATTTATTAACAGCAAGTAAGCAGCACTAAGTACTACCAACCTGCTACAAATCCATGACTTCCAGATTGTTTCAAGTCTAGGATGTTAGCTTAATCTGAGATGATGTTAGAGGCTGCTATTTTGCTTCTCAGTAGAGTAGACCATTTGGCACTCAATGGAAGTCTGAAGTAGCAGGTGAAATCACCACAATTTTCAGGAACTAAAAAGTTGCTGTCCTGTCCAATATTGGCATTATAATCTCCAATTATTTTGATGCAGGGAAACAGAACTTGAGATTGAGATCTGTGTCTCTTATTAAGATAAGTAACTGACCTTTGTTAAGTGAAACTACATTTGACATATTCATGGTTCCAAAACTCAAAAATATTTTCACATATCGAAGATTTTTTTCCTAAGGAAATAACAAATCCAAGACTCATACTCTCCAGCAGTTTTACTGCATCTGCATCCACAGTGCTTTCCTCAGAACAGTAAACAACTCCATCATGTCTCCTCTTAATCTTTCATAAAGGCTTAATTTTTCCTTTCTTTACAATGCAAGAACTTGTCATCCTAATGACAATGTACTTCTACATGCCTGAAATATGACACCTAAAATATAGAATTACTTTAGACATCTTTTTAGGCATCTTTTTACTTGGGGGTGGGGGGTGGGGGTGGGGGAGGGAGGGTTCTTTTTGTTTGTTTGTTTGTTTTTTGAGAGAGAAAAATAGCAATCTTCATTTTCTTCTTTCTCTGTTTTTTTTTTTTTTTTCTCTCAAATTTCTCCAGTTTCCTGGACATTTTAAACCAATGCTCATTAAAAACAGACACACTAAATAAATAAATATATAAATAAATAAAAATTAAAATTAAAAAAAAAAAAAAAAAAAAAGATCAATTCCAACCTTATGATCCTGTATAAATATTAGAGCAAACCTGTTAGAAGGTCACTCAGGCATTTCTTTAGAGCCACATTCTATATTTGTATGCATTTACTTGCCTTACAATTGTTCACCATCTAGATATGCTAAATCTTTCAATTCAGTGAGGCATCATTTAAACTAAGTTGAACTAAATTATTCATGATCATTCGTAGTCTATAATCTTCAAGCATGCTATCAAATGGCATGACACTTCTTAAAATTTGAAAGCAAACCCTGATAACATATTTTGGAATTTGACCAGAAATAACATCGCAGCTGTTTTAATGACACAACAAAACAAATTACTTTGATACAGAAAAACCTTTCACTGAAGGTAAGAAATGACTGTACAAAAAGAAACAAGCAAGGCAGGCATCTAAAAAATGGACAATGCCATTACTTAACAACCAAAACTGTGAGGAGGTAAAAGATTTATTCCTTTTAAATGTTGTGTTCTTGTAGGAAGTTTAGTAGCCCATGACAAGTACTCCTCAAATGTTTCTTAGTTTTCTGCTTTTCTTTGAAATGAAAATATCAAGCACTGGAATAAACAATTACATTTTTTTTTCTGCAGATTCCTAGCTTTTTATTCCTCGTCCTTACAAAAACATTGATAATCAGATTGGTTTAATACCCATCCATTTGTTTCTCACTTCCTCATTCCTAGGCATGAAAAAAACCTACATATCCCAAGAAATTGTGCTTTGCCTGAATGAGCCAACGTCCCCTCTTGCTTTTTTTTCATCTTAAAGACTGGAATTGTGTAAAAGAGATTGTTTCTCTGTGGTTGCTCCAATACCACAATACTCAGCCAGGTCTGACTGCTGTCTCTCTGTATTTAGGTTTGGGGAAGGGGTTGTGCACCCCTGCCACATTGGGTCCCCAGTGCAGTTGTGCTCACAGGCACCTTCAAGCCTGACAGCCTCTTAAATCTGGCCTCACTGGCAAAAGGACAACTGACAGGCACAAATGGAGTAATAGGAGTAAATCTGTTACACAAGAGACAATTACCAGAGGTTGAAATGGAAGACCTGCAGATTTCCTGCAGCTGAGGAGGCGCTCCTGCAGAGCACCTCCATCAGTCAGAGACAGCTGAACAAGCATTGAATATAATCATTTCCAGAAACATTTGGGTCTCTGTCTAAATACAAATATGTCCCCAATGCTACTACTGGTAGTAGCATTTAAAATCCTGTAGGGATTTTGAAGAGAGATACTACCTTATTTTCCTGTTCTGGAAGAGCACAAGACACCACCAAAAGTGCTGTAGTCAAATTCAGTAGGCTGAAAAGGGACTTATGATTTGTTAAAGGTATCACATTTTGCCACTCATTTTCTTCACTGCTCACTCACACATCTTACCACCACAGCTTGTGAGTCTAGGTATTTAAAATCTTATGTAAATATGTAAGTTTTCTAACAGTCATGTAGTCATATGACTGTCAGCTTCATGCTCTCTAAATTTCACTTGCCATAGTTACAGAAAATGTACCATGTAAATTTCCTAAGAGACACTTATAACTAAGAATATATCCCTTTCTCTCTTCACTGTTTCCCAAATCCCTTCTCTAAGTACATTGAATTTGGAGCCATGGTATTTTACATCTTGTGAGGACTTCTGCCATAGGACTTCTGATACTCTGGTTTCTGTCCTCCTTAAAGATCAAAACACTGAACAACTAAGTTTTGAATTCCACCTAGATAACTCCTGTAAGTTGCAACAACGAGGAATATAGATTGCTGTAGCATAAGCACATTTAAACTGATAACCAAAGCCAAAATGATGTTACTTTTGTCCACATGGAAACATTGTGCAATTCCAGCAGCAGAGATTACCTATAATATTGTCTTATATATACTTTTTTTTCTTTTTTTTTCCCAAGCATTCCCTAATAAACATAAGAAAGAATAAAACTTACCTTTTATTGCCCATACTACTCTATTGATCCTGGTTAATCTGTAAATGGACCCTTCTTTCTGATGTCACAGGCCTAACAGCAGTATCTATATTGTTCATATGGTTACAAATTACTAGAATCCATGTCACATTTTTTGAAACAGTATTACACTTTGCCATGGCAAGAGCCAGTAAACATACTAAAAAGAACTCAGAATGAGGAGACTTTTAGAGTCATAGAGTCACTTTCATTGGATAAGGCTTTCAAGATCAAAAGTCCAGCCATCAACCTAACACTAAAAAAGTCTACCACTAAACCAGGTTTCCAAGTGCCACACCCATACAGCTCTTAAATGTGATGATGTCTCTACCACCTCTCTGGACAGCCTATTCCAATGCCTAACCATCATTTCCTTGAACAAACTCTTCCCGATAACCAGTTCAAATCTACTTTGGCACAGTTTGAATCTTTTGCTTTGTATCCTTTCACTTGTCACCTGAGAATAGAGACCCATACCCTCCTCACCGCAACATCCCTAGAGGTAGTTAATGGCAGATTAACTAATACGATATACATTAATTATAATGGCAGACCATCTAGTCAGTTTAAACAAAATCTATACATAAATATGCAAACATATACAAAACATGTACAAAATTGTCTTTGCCCTTTCAGTACCTCATTTGATTAATATTTGTGCATTTTTTTGAAGGAAAAAGAACATTCTTGTTAAACACAAGACTTTTCAAACTTTAAAATCTCCTAAATTTGATCTCCTTTATGTGTCCTTCCCCCAAGAAATGTTTACTTTCAGTCTCTGCTATGCAGCCCTGACATCTATTGAGCTGGGCAAAAAATAAAGATACATGGCTTCTAATGCTGGTCCTGCAATAGTTTTACTGTAAAACACATTAGGCCTCCATGTCTAGCTCCAGCTCTATTCTTTCAGACACCTCAACATCTTCACCGGGTATATGATGGGGAAGAAGCAGTTAAAGAATTTTAGATTTTAGCAGGAGAGTACACTCAGACCAAGAAACCAGGTGCTATTCCCACAGTCACATCTTCTCAAAGGAGGAATCAAAACTTTTTTGGACAAAAATGAGGAGGCTTCCACAGAAACTATTATAACAAGGTGATTGTAGCTTTGTATTCTCCTGGTTTCTTACAACAGCATCCTAAGTGAATTACTGTTGAGTGACAAAAATGTAATTAAAGTCCAGAAGTCATGTACTTTATCTGAAATCTTGATAGAAATATAAATTTAAGGACATTTTGCAGGCTCTATTTTATTTCACATAGTGTTTATCTCAAAGGGTGTTCATTACAGTAGTGCTTCCTGTTCTGGCCCCAGGTCCCTGAGGAACTCATCAGTGGTCCTTCAGGAATCAATAGGAAACTTTTACTTGACCATGAAACTGAGATACAAATTATAAACTGGGGTCCTTGCAGGACAGTGGAGGTCATTTCTGGGGAGTTTTGATGTGGAGAGAAGGAAATCAATATGTAGTTTTAAAAATAACTTTGTTCAGAGAAGAAAGATAGCAGTCATACAATGGAGAATTTTATAATTGCTTACTTCTGCAGTACATCCAAAGGCACAGAAGACATTTTTTTCCCAATTGAAACTACATAGGTTGCTAATTTCCATGAAAATACAGAGTACAATAACACTATTTGATATAGTAAATTCCCAGCTACAAAACACTACCTTTCAACACAGTCACACCAACGAGCTATGCATTTTCACCAGTGATTAAAAAGAGCCTGCATGATGCGCTCATAAATATCTGAACCAGTGGAGGTGACTCACTATCACCACTGCCCAAATACACCTCCCATTGCTTCGCTGTACTCACATCCGCTGTTCGGTCTCCGTAAATGCTCAGCAAGTGTTAATGAATATCAGTGGGTGCCTTTTTTTTTTTTTTTTTTTTTTTCCACACAGAGAAATTCAGTGACACACCTTTGCTTCATACTCACTTCCATGTCAGACACCATTCTGTCAGACTGGCCCTCTGCTGCCATCTGTCACGTGGCAACATAATGTAATGGCATATTGATGGGAAAGGAACAACTTCTACTGCCATAGCAGCAACAACTATTTCTGCCACTGTGGAGTGCCATAATAAAATAGGAGTCATTACATTTAGGGCAGTCTTTATAATACTTATAGTTGCTATACTAATTTATAATATATTTCAGAAACAATATATTTTTTAAGAGAAAAAGAAGCATCTAACAAACATGGAAAAGAAATGCTATATGACATGTAATTACAAGCTCTGGTCTCAAACACTGCTCCTTCTAATGAGTTCTCTTATAACTACCTTTCTTCATTGGACAAAGGACTGCCTCACAAGTTTACAAGGGAGAAGTGTGTGTCCTACAACATGAAGACTGCACCAATTAACACCGGATTTTCACAGATCAACCATCTCTCACTTGGTAGAGTAAGTTTTAACAAGGGTTTAAATATTTCACAGCTCTCATTTTGGAAAATAAAGTCCTCTCCATTTCCAGTTCTCTGAAATTTAAAAATCCACTGTTAGATGCTAATCAGCCCCAAAGCTGTTTTGAAAATCTGCCCAGACCATTGCTCAAATCACAGTAGCATACCTATAATCTGTTACACAGACATTCACAGGCAGAGCATTTATTAAAAAACTAATTTAGTTTTGAGATTTTTGCAGAGAGTAGCACTTTCAAGGGAGAGGGGGATCTAATCTCTTAAACTGTGTGGTCAGTGGAAGCCTCTGTTACAAAGATCCTTGCAATGACACCTTCAGCTAGGCTGGGCAAAGATCCCTGAACCTCTGTTTCTCTCAACTCCTATAATCCAGCTGGTCTATAGTCTTAATGTTACCACACTAGCACATTCACAATCCACGGAAATTGGCTGCGTTAAACTACATTAAAAACACCTCTAACACACAAAATTCTTACATGACCTTTTCTGCATCTGCAGGAACAGTTTCTATTAAGACGAAAAATTTCATCAATTTTGCATCAGGAACCACCTGGGGAGACTTTCTCCACCATGGATATTAATCACATTTAAGCACACAAAGTAGACCAGTGAACAGTATGAATAGGTTTTGTTGTTTTTTTTTCCCGAGCTCTTCATTAAATTTAATTATTTGAAACATTTATCAAAGCATCATTTGAATAGAGCCGTTGAGAAGCACCTGTCTGAGCAATACAGTGCATGTTTCGTCAAAAAGTATGCAGTCAGGAAAGGTTAGGAAACCTAAGATACCCGTTGAATTCAGGGAGGCATGTTTAGACATATATGAACTCCTCAACTTATGCGCCACATCAATCAGCTTCAAATCACCTCATCATGGAAATTATACTCATGCATTAATACTGTTTAGAAACAGCTATTATTATAGAATCATAGATAGATAGAAGGGAATATGGACGGATGCAGAATAGAAGTGCAGCAGAACGCTGGAAGAAATTATAGTAGAAGTTTGTCTTCTCATGAAGCCAGGTGGAAATACACTTTTTGGCTTTTTACAATGACCTTTTGGAGAACCAGAAGCCTACAGCAAAATGAAAGATATCAAAACCAGTTATCAGTTTAGTCTATAAGTTTCAAAAATATGACTTCCCTAGAGAGAATTTTTTCTTGAAAGTGAACAATTTCATCTGGGAACACCAAGATGTGAAGAAACATGTGGAAGAAGCATGTGAAGCCTTTACAACAAATCTGAAGCTCAGTCCAAATCCTGTTGAATAGAAATTCCTTTGAAATCTTTAATCTGAACTTAAACAGTAATAGCCTTAGAAATCCAGGCCAATGAGTAAGATTATTAGAAGATTTCAACTGAGAATTATTAATAAATTACTTCAACAATTGATTACATAATAAAATAAAGCGGTATCAGAAAGAATAAAGTGAAAACTGACCAACCTAACTGATGGACAGAAAACAAAGCAGTGTCTCTAGTTAGTAAATATTAGGGCATAAGGAACATGAAAAAGGGAAACTGCTGAAGGTTAAAAGGACATATCTGCAAAGTTCTATTGAAATTAATTGATGTAAGATGGCACTAAAGGTAACTTAAAATTCTGAAGATGACACAAACCCTTAGCAGCATTATGTGCTTAAACAAGGCCATTACGCGTGAAATGTAAACATTTTGCAGAAGCCTGCATTCAAAGAATTGAAGCTACCTAAAGAGAAACAAAGTATGAATCAAATGCACATTGAACAAAGAACTAAATTTCATTATAGGAGCTGCTCAAGATAAGACTACACTGAGAGGCTTTCCATATCATCTTGAATATGAAAGATGCTCTGTGACTTACAATTTAGACACTGATACATAATTTAATATGATTTCTTGTATTTCATTAAATCATGTTGATAAAAAGACAGTCATATCGAACATGGAGAGATAAAACTCAGATTGCATAGTGAAAAAAGCACTCCTATTGTAAATGAACATATGTTTGTTGTAAAACAAAATCTTAAAAAAGTGGTTTGTATTGTTTCAGGAAACAGCATATATCCCTGGATAGAAAACACAGCAAAGTCTACAGGTCATTGAAAGAAATACTTTGTAGAAAAAATGGCAGCCAATGAAGATTTTAAAAGTAGCCACAAATGCAGAAGCAGAGAAATGCTACCAGAAAAGCAAATGGTGGAAAGACAAAAAGTAGAAATGATTTAAACAAAGTGATAAAGACAAAAGCAGAAAATGATGCTATGTGTGTGAATGCACTCAAAGGCATTTTAAATGAATAATAATAAGATACCCTTATGTTGCGAATCCTCTCTTATAAAACAGTGAATAGGTACAAGTTCAAGGTTTTTTCATTTGTTATCCAAAAGATGAAGAATTTACAATACAGATATCTAGCATACAGGATCATGCATAACGTGTTGGAGTTGACACCTTGGCTGAGGTGAAAAAAGCATACAACAGATGACAACTCGATTATTATGCATTTTACAATGTTGTAAATTAATGTGATTTTTAGTGCATTTTAAGAACTCAAGCTTCAGCTACATATATTCTACAAATCTGTAGAAATCAAAGAATCAAAAAATTTGGAAAAGACCTTCAAGAACATCTAGTCCAACTGTCATTTTGACCTACTAAGTCGTATGACTAAACCATGCCCCTGCCTGCCACCAGTATCAGTATGGCAAAAATCAGACTTTTGTTTGGTGCCATGTAATTGGCATCCTCAAGATGAGAGTAGCTTCTTGATATTGAGTAACTATTCAATAGAACGCTTAGAGGGAGAAAGCCTGATTATACAATAGCTTATAGCATATTTTTAGAAATGCTATGCCCACAAAAAGAGCAGGAAAAATGTACTGTTGATAACCAACTGCCTGAGCTAGATTTTGCAGCCACAAGAGAATTCATACAATACATATTCAGAGCAGCTAAATCGGAAACAGCTGGAAAGACTACTTCTTGTCAAGTTGCACCTGACTTCTACACAGAAGAGAGAAACCACTTTCAGCTCCTTCAGGGGAAAAAGATGGAAAAAGAAATGGGTATTCAGAACTGACACTGAGTAGCCACGGGAGGAGACACTGCAGAAAACAGACAGGATAGAGCTTTTGCACCTAAGGTAGTTTGTATGCTGCATGACAGGGTCACGTTACAGACTGGCTGTGGCACCTTGATGTGAGGCTCAGGATACCAGATCTAGCTGACTTTTCTCTTTTATGTGCTACCCTGAGATGCAGTCTCCCATGTGTCCAGCCTCATCCACTGAAGGTCACACAGTCTCACTGCTTCCCTACAACTCCTGCTTCTCTCTGACTGCTCTTCTGCCTTGCCTCAGGTGTAGCAGTTTGGCTTTCTTGAAGGAGGAAGATCTGGCAGAAAATATGTAGTCTGAGTCTGTTTGTTTACTATCAAACCAAGGAGTCAGCTGGACAATCTCAGGCCTACAGGACCCTACAGTTTAGTTAATCTGATCCATTCATTCAGGAACCATTTTCTCAGTTTTGACAATATTATATGATGTGATTTTAGAATGATCTCCACATAGGTGTATGTGCCTTACTGGTTTTGTACTCAGACTGTATCACTGGAATATCTATAACAAGGTCTTTATTTAGAGGGAAAAATATATAGTCCCCCGCCAGGAAGGAAGAAGGGTTAGAGGGGAATAAAAGAAAACTAAAATGTCAGGAAACACAAATCTGTTGACTGAAATGTCAATCACTGATTTAAATTTCTGAGATTTCTCAAAAGAGTTCATCACGGGCATAGGTCCTTTCTTCACTAAAATCTCCTTTTGAGGTATTTCATGTGTAAAATTTACCCCGGCACAAGCAGTAATAAGTAAGCAGCATGCATATTTTGGAGAAGTTGAGAATAAGCATACCAACACACAGTTTATTAGAAATTGGTTTATCCAAAGGCAGTCACCTAAGCAACTTAATTATGCTGTGCATGCAATCTGCTTCCATTGAATGTTCAATACTGATCATTTTATGCAATCACTGTAAACAGAGACATAGACAATACCTGGTGTCTGGATATGTGCCATGTCTTTCTAAGATAGATGAGGTTTACTATTATTCTATGCAGGAGAATAAAAAATTATGGGTAACTCAGATTCTCTCATTTACCACTTTGATCCTGTATACTTTCTTCCCAATGGCTATGTAGAGAATATAATTACAACCTGTCATATTATTTTTTTTTTCAGCTACGAAAAATGCAATTTGGTTGAAGCAAAATGTTTTGTGAAAATGAATCAATTTCAATTAAACATTTGCTAGGATTAATTCTTATGCAGAGAAAGCTTCAAGGGAGAGCTAGAAAAAGCGAGGCTGTGGAAAGAATCTGTCAGATCCAAAATAACAATTGTTCAAATGTGAATGGAGAAAAAATAACAAAAACCCTTCTATTCCTAAGGAAGAATAGTAAAGAATCTAGTCCAGCCATCTTCTGGCTGGACTCCATGCTCTAAATGCTCAGATTCTTCTATGGAAACACAGTCTCACCATCATTTTACTGTAAAATTAAATAAACTTTGAACCTTCAATATTTCAGAAAACTAATTTGCTTTTCCACTTATTTATAATAGTGCCTTAGAATGTTGGCCAGCTTTTCGTCACCACAGAAACATGTTTCAGTGGTGCTTCTCCCTGTATGCTAATTGGAAAGATGTAGGCTTCGATAAGCCTCCATCAAGTCAATCAGCAAAAGAGAAGAATATAGTGCACAGTAACATTTCTACTTGCAGTGACATTCCTAATATTTTATTTATTTGAAGAAATGACTGTTCAAAGAATAATGATGAACTTTGTAGATGAGCAAAGAAGTTCCTAAAGAAAGGAAGGAAAGGTAGAATGGTGAATAAAACAGGTGAAACAGAAATCTTCTCCAGCAAGCTAGAATATATATATTCCTTTTTTAAGACATAAAGACCCAGTTCTGTACTGTTTCAGCTAGCTAGTGGCTGCTTTAACACCCACCAGGTCAGATAAAAATCTAATTAGCATCAGTCCACTGCATTATATGACTGTGACTAAAGTCCTGTAGTCCAAGGTAGGAATCCCAACCTAGAAATGTCAATGTAGCTGATAATGTCTATTAACGTTTGCTCTGTACACATTTATAGTAAATTTCAGTTCTTACCACAACTGTAAAGTTAGAAGAAAAGATAAATGAATCTAAATCAATGCTTTCTCTAACTCAGTCCTCTCAGTGTTTATCAGAAAAATACTATTTTGACTGACTTTGCTTTATGGAAAACACACACACAAAAAGCACTACTGCATAATCCTACTAGCTAGTAGTACATTACCTATCAGTAATGTAAAAGGACCTATGAAACATTCAAATATTTAAAACACAAATTTCTGTAATAATATGTTTTAAAAGTAAAATAAATTTTAGTAATGTGAATAAATAATGTCACTTATCTTTGAAAGTCAGTGCCAGGCAAGTGGTTTAGTCTAGTATGAGTGCTAGAAAGGGTTGTGAAGAGACAGAAAAACCATCATATGAATACTTAGTAAAATGTGGGAACAATTGATTTCATCATTTCACTGGTGACATTTCAGCAAACTTTTGCATTTGACCATCACTGTTAGCCCATATGAGCTATGAATTCATATAGGATGTTTCATTATCAGATTGATCACATGGTAAAATCTGTGTGGTTACACACTTTAAATGACACAAAATACAGCTATGTGTGTAATTCCTCATTGTGCCAGCTCAGTGTGCAATAGTACAGACAATGCACATTCTTCTATTCATCCTGAGTTGCATATATACATATACACACACACACACACACACACACATATATACATACGTATATGTTCACACAGCTCCTAAAATGATACAAAAAGGCAATGCTTAATTGTTTTCTCTTGATAGGGGAGCAGGGGAAACATTATCAAAGAGGCCCACAAATAATCCTGAGAAACACATTGTATGCATAATCACATGCCCCGTTCCTCTGTGCCCCTGGGGACTCAAGTAAGCTCTCCAGCCATGGTGCAGCAGTGGCACCCATTAGCAGGTGGCAGTACCTCAAGCCTTCCCTCCTCACCCTGCTTACCACCTACCCCCATGCCTCTTTTTATCACTAAGCCCATAATATACACCCAAATCTGGAAGGCAAGGCAGTGTCTCACTCCAATTTACAGGAGGGAGAGGAGGTTCTTTGATATATGTATACCTGACGTTAGATTAAGAAACCACTGTTCAAATGTTGGTCCAACCAGTTTGTTACAAATCTTAATCAGGAAGATGGGGAAGGGGAGGATGGACACTATTATGATTTAGGGTGATGGGGAAGGGAAGGTGGGCGATAGAAAAGATAGAAAGAGGCAAGAATTGCTTAAAGCGAGGATAGTCACCACCAGGATCTAGCAGTAGTCCCATTGCAGGATGTTCTGGTGGTTCGGGGCAGTAGTGCAGGGGGAGAGCAGCAACAGAGTGGCCGGCCTTAGGCAGCAGGCAGGTAGCAGGAAGAAGCCACAGGGTAAGTCTGGGAGAGAGGCACATCGTGGGGCTTCTCATGTCAGCAACCTTCTTGTTCTTCTACAGCATGCAGGTCTCAGTTTGTGAGGAATCTGTTTTCAGAAACCCAACTTCATGGTTGCTGATCCCTCTTTTATCCTCCTTTTTTCCTGCCTACGTGGATGCTTGTGTAAGAGTCATGTGCAGCACCCCCTGAGATGTCCACCTTCCTCAAGACAAGCCCACACAAAAGACTGCTTCCCGGCCACTAAACTGCAGTTATCTGTCTCTCATTGACCCTGGCCTTGTCCATCTGTGTCCCTCAGACAAAGTATTTCTCAACCCTTTAGGACTTGATTGGACTTGTTCATCTGTGTCCTTCAGCAAGATTTGAGGCAATGGTATAAAAGAATAATCTCTTACAGTCAGATGACACATCTCATTTATTCAACAGAATATCAAGCTGTTTTCCATGACCACTCCTTTTTTATCAAATCTATGAGTTTTAGCAAAATATACAAACTATGCTAGACCAGTGTATATTCACCCTATTTCCACCAATTTCCACCATGGGTGAAGATGTTTCATCCTTTTTTTCTGCAACATGCTGATGTTTCTGAGTGATGTTTCCTATTTCTGGATACTGCTCTGTTCAGGTGCGAAACAGTAATCATGAAGTGAAGCATGTGCTGTGTCCTGATCGAGAGAGTGGAAATGTTAGTAAAGCTTGCATTCGTACTTGCATGTGGGGAATTAATGAGGAGCGTCACGCATGAAATACAAATAAAACATCATATTAGCTTGATACTAAATCAGACCTAATCAAAGGTCCATGTGGTCTAATATTCTGCCTCAAGATAGGCCAAAAACAAGGTAGTCAGAGAACGCAAGAACAAAACTAGTGCACAGCAGTGCATACCCAAAATATCATGGTATGATTACGGATTGGGTTACAAACCTATACCGTTTGTTTAGACCCAGATATCTGGTGATTTAATTTTATGTCCCCATGTAGTGGATGCCCAGTCCTTAGGGACGTACAAGGTCAGGCTGTACAGGGCTCTGAGCACTCTTGATCTAGACCCTGTTCATTGCAGGGAAGTTGGGCTGTATGACCTTTAAGAGTTCTTTCCCACTCAAATGATTCTGTGATTCTATATTGCCATACTAAAGAAGGTGGCAAACAATTTCAGTCATCTCCCATCCATTCATCAGTGCACAGGTCTTTGCCATATTCTGACAGGCCCTTCACTGTATGTTTCCCAGAACGAAGAAAAGATACTTTTTCATGCCATCTGTTGGAGTTCTATAAATATCTGGGATTTTATACATGGCCTTTAATAGCAAATTCCTAATGATCTCCATGCTCCCCAAAAGTGGGTCAATGCTCCTCAACATTTTCTTGGATGGATGCTAGGCTTTAGCCAAGATATATCATACAAACAAGTACACTGACAAGAAATACACTGAATGCAAATTTCTCAGTATTCCAGAATGAAGAAAAGTTGTTGGACAGCAGTTCAGTAGCACAATCATTTTGGTGAAGAGAGAGATTACCTAAGTCATCTGAGTACTTACAGGTATTTGGTAAAATTAGAAAACTTAAAAAGGAAACATTAGAAATGTAATGTTAATTGTCACAAGTAGCATCTTGGCAAGTATTAGTAGAAATTGAACTTCCAAGATACAAAAACCTCTGCTTCAGTCAACAATATGCCACTAAAAAAGACTGAAGAGGTCAAAATATTGCTATCAACTACCTGTTTTTCCTAGCATTATGAAAACAGTAAAAAAAAGATTAAGAAATAAAAGATGTTTAAACTTCCATCTTTATCTGATATCAGTGGAATTTAGGCATCTAGGTATTTTTTACAGATCTGCCTATAAGTGCTTATATTAAGAATTTTAAAAAAAATGTATAAAGATTTGGATTCGTTTTCACAGCTTTGAGGCTTTTTATCTGCTATCTAGAAATGCTCTCTTTTTTTCTAATATATAGAAAGAAAATATAATTTTATGTCATAATTTGTTTTACCTTTGAGTTATAAAAAACCTTTTGTTTCAAAGACATTTTAAGTCATGAGGAGATCTAAAATGATTGGCAAAGATATCAATCTTTTCTCTGTCCCTAGTGACTGATATCAAGGCAGCAAAATAAGGAGAAAATTGCATGATAATTGAAATGAAATGTCATCCAGAGCATTTTTAGAGGACACTGTTTTCATTCTGACTAAGAATTTGAAAGGAAAATGTTGCCTCTCTTGAACTTATATATCAGAATATACTAGTGTAAATAAAGTAAGTAAGTAAGTAAGCCATGCTATGAATTATCTTCTCTGTGATCAAATACATAATCTGTTCAGGGACTTCCTTCCTTTCTAGCTCTAGTTCAGGTTACTGAAATCATGAGATTCAAAACCATATCTTCATGATGATGAGGTAATAGAAGAGAAACCAAACACAGGTTGGTGCTTGCTTCCACCCAGACACAGATGATCACAGACATCTGGTCTTTCCATTTTCAACTTGCTCTAAGAAGGGTATAAACTGCACTACAGTAAGCTTTACTAGATGACTCCAGGTCAGGAGGCACGAGGTTCACCAAGCTATAGCACTAAAAATCCTTGAAGAGTGGAGATTAAAATAATAGAACATTCCATTTAAATCATAATTCTTCATGCATAAAGAACATAATATTATATAGATGAGTTATTCAGAAATGTAAATATGACTCAGAAATGCTCAATTCTTTGATTACAAATTGGCCAAAAAAAAAAAAAAAAAAAAAAGGTGTTTCAGAAAAGGAGATAGTGGCAGTTTCAGGCAGATGTAACTTTCCAGTTATCAGCAGTTTATGGGCTGGTTCGGCCTAGTTCTGTGACTAGCAGGGCGGAGGGATCTGCAGATCCGTGCCTTCGGAAAAGGGAAACAGGGGACCCCGAATAATTAAAAACAGCAGCAACGATCTAAGGAGAAGCGAACTAATTTACTAAATATGGTATCAGAATGCAAGATAACACACTGTAATACAATGTAATTAGAAATGAAGCTAATAAATCAAGTATAATGAGGGAGAGTGTCTGAAAGGTGGAAAGGCCTCACCGTAATACTGAGGTGAGATGGACAGTCAGGTCGAGCAGCGGGGAGGAGAGCACGAAAAAGGGAAGGGAAGGTCAGGTGATCTACAAAGGCTTATATCCCTTCTCTGAATGCAAAGTCTTCCAGGGTATGTAGTTCTTCTCTTCCAGACAGGTTCCCAGAACTGGAGCATTAACTCTTCAACTCCCAGTGCCCTACATGATGTTATGATGTGGAATACCAGTAACCAAAAATCATAGAACCGTGACACCAGTATTGAATTCTTCACAGGACAGAAAAAAATCACTTGACCCCTATTTCTCTAAGGTATGAGATATTTTTTTTTTTAAAAGCCAACTATAATAGCAATAAAATGGATAAAAATGACATTAACATAAACTGTAGCTTTACGTTAATGCTTTCTAAGTCACTGCTCAAAGAGTAATGACTTCTAACATTATTTCTAAGCCATGCAGATGTTCAGCACTGACCCAAGTGATGTAGTTCTTTGCTACTGTAGTGCACCAAAATATTTGGTAGGAGATCCGTATCCAAATTCTTCTCAGGTCCCTCCTCTGGTAAAGGTCTCATTTCTCATGAGATCACTCAGTTCATGAAATATGACAAAGAGCGGTATGGATTTCTCTCTAAGCTTCTCTTCAAACTGTGGGCTGTCAATCTCTGAAAGAAAGAGCAAGCAAGTGAGAGAGTTAGAGGGAAAGAGGGAAAAAGGCATGCACGTTCGCACATATGAAGGAGATACAAGGCATTACTGATGATGGATACATAAGACACTGCATTCTGAAATCAAATCCCCAAATTCACCCTCCCCCTTTTCATCTGTCTTTTATTTATGTACAGTTTGTCATATTCTGTTTTCCCATCTGGTGGCAGTTATGTGTGTCTGATGAATCCTCCGAAAGTTTCAACTTTATATTCTTTGGTTTCTTAGTGCATTTACGGATAACTTCTTGAAAGCTTTTCTCAAAAGCAGTCACTTGGGTAACATGCTTCTACTTTGCAGGTATTACTGCTACCCTGTGTGTTGCCTGCCTTGTTCTGAAGCCCATTTTTATAGCTCTGTGATTACAACAATAGGTACACATTATATGAAATAATATTCACAAATGACCACATTGTTCAGTATGCTGCATCCCATACATTTACTTGTGGCAATAAATCCAATCACATTACTCCAGCTACAGCAGATTTATATCTGCTTCCTTTCAGTCAACGCATTGACTTTAAAATTTTGTTGTGAGTTTTTCATTACCTGTCTGAAACATCCCTTTCATACCTATCAAAACTGATCTCCATTTATACATACCCTCAGTCCCTACTTTCTAATAATAAATCTCAAATTCATCAGCCCGCTTGTCAGGTCTCTCATCTGTGGGTAGCAGAGCATTCGCCTGTTACGCCCCTGAGCTGTGGGATTCGCTGAACTGGTCTCATCTCCAAGTCCCCTGAGCTCTTCTAATCCCTCTTTGATTCCCACTTATTAAAAATTACTTTTAATATTTGATCCACTACTGACACTTTCTGTAGGCTTTACTGACAAGAAAATATTTCTGTGTTCTTTACAGAGGATGCAGTGACACTTTCAAGACTAAAAATGCAATTATTTCTTGCATTCCACATGGATTACAAGTCTTGCCTTTCTCTGCATTTCATTTCTGAAGTTAAACATCAGTTCATCTGCTTAGGCTGTGGTCTCCAGACCCCAAATCTAAAACAAACAAACAAATGAACAAAGTGCTGTCGCTTTTAGTAACATACCAGGAATGAAATACTGAGTACTGAGTAGGCGCATTGCCAAAGCTCTCCTAATTTGTAGTAAAGATGCTTTATAAAATATCTTCTAATGAAATCCAAGTATTTTTCTGGCCTAATCAAATGCTGTACTCAAGGAAACTGAAGCAAAGGGGACATGTCAAAAACCACACCAGACCTTTGGTAGAAGATTCCTGACGCTGCAGTGTCCAAACTCTGCTTTTTCAGCAGCACATAACTGTGTCTTTCCCGCCTATGTTCACTTTGTCTCAGTCTGCATGCTGTCATTTGTGGAAAGACTTCGTATTTCAGGAGCGTTATGTGGGAGCAGTAAAGTGAAGTACACACAGCTCTGAAGCATATTAGGATTGTAATTCCTGAAGGCGGATACACAGAATCCTAGTGACCTAAGCTTCATCTCACCCCTTCAGGGTATATTAAGTGATAGCTTTAAAACCCACTGCAAGCAAAAGCTGAAAAGCAGGCACATTTATAATTTGGGTATTTGTTGTTTGTTTTTTTCTAATCCTTCCAAGTATGTCTAATCTCACATATAAATTTGTATACATGATCAGGCACACTCTAATGCTGTAGAACTGATGCTGTATCACTAATAGCCCATTTAAGAATTATTTGGGGAAGTCAGTAGGGCATTGTCTGACAGTTTGCGTAAGCCCATTGGGGATCAAGGACAAAAGCACATTTGTGCTATGCGAACATAAGAGCGGGATTTATTTTCTCATCACGAGAAATGGCTGCACTTCTGATTACACCTATTCCCCAACCAAGGTTCATAGAAATCTTAGTAAAATGCAAAGATTTCTCCTGCTTTGCATACCCTACTGAACATCATGCACCAGGGCATTTCTGAGCTCTGGCTACAGTGAGCGCAAGCTGGAGATTCTCTCCCTGCAGCTCCAGAGAAGGGCCATGAGTGGTGGGAAACATTGTCCTGTACTGCTTGTTGCTGTCCTAACAGCAGCACTGAACAGCATTAGGCCAAGGAAGAACCCAGGCAGAACAAAGCACCAAATGGTGATAATTTCAAGTGTACATTTACATCCCCCATACACAGTTAAACAGTTAATCACAACAGGCTACATATATTTACTGATTTGAGTTCCACAACAGCCTTTCTGAGTTTTGGCTCAAGGTTAATGTCAGGTTGCCAACTAGACTTATTGCAATATATTTCAGCTCATAAATTATTGGTACATTGAATTGTTTTAGTACTCTGGAACTCTTTCATTGTTCTATCGTTTATTTAAAATCAACATTAATGGTTCAGAAAGTTTCACAGTGAGCTCTTATAACACTCTTGGGTGCAAGTTATCTGGCCTTGTCAATTAAAAAAAATTTAGCTCTGACAGTTGCTGTTTAACACCCTCCCGATTTATTGATTGAATAGGAAGTAGTTCTTATCACTGTCAGATATGAGTATATCAAAACACTTTGTTCCAAATCGGAGTAGAAATACATAGTGAGTTCTGCCTTTTCTGTGCTATGGTTGATATATTTACCATCCTTATCTAGTATCAGCTGTACACCATTGTTAGAATTCCATCTTTCTGCAATACTGAAATTATTTCTTCCTCTTCATCCCACATTGTGTTATCTTTAAATTTTCATATGTATCTGTAATTCCTAATTAACAGTGTACACTCCTCCAACAGTTTTCTGTCTTTCCAAATATTTTACACTAGCTTTAACGAGGAGTAGTTTTCCCTAATACCATTTTGGAGTAAGAAGCCTCCTATACCTTTTTGGAAATGTATGCGTGTTTCTCTGAAAGTAATGCCTCCCATTTATTTCCATAGAAACTACAACAGAAACAAAGAGCACAATAGCACTGTTTGATGGGAAAATATTCTCAGCTACAAAACACTATTTTCCACCATTAGCTACGCATTTTCAAAGGAATGAACAAGAGTCTACATGCTGCTCTTGTAAAAATCTGCACCAGCGGAGGTGAACTGTTGCTACTATTACCACTGCTTAAACACACCACCCACCTCATTGCATTCACATTCACTGTTCGGTCTCCATCAATATTCAGCAAGCGCTGATAAATGTCAATGGGTGCTGGTCACATTGGTTACTCTTCTGGAGCAAGTCTATTATAAATACTTTCAGAAATTTAAAAAAAAAAAAAAAAAAGTCTTCTGATGAGTATTTTTAGTTAGGAATATTAGGTTATTACAAAATAACTAAATTTGAAACAAACTTTACTTTTTCATTAATAAGAGTGAAGCATTTTTACCACCCCTCCCCTCCCTTTTCGTCCTTTCTTATCCCATACCCTCCCCTCGCCTCTCCATCTTCTTCTCCCTTTTTCCATCTTTTCCCAAATCTAACAGAGCTCTTTTGTACCTTGGCAGTGAATATAGTTAAAGACTTCCTCTGTGCTTGCTCTGAAAGCACTTTAAGGGAGGATGGCCACAGCCAGAAGTAGGTAGCTTGGCTCTTCCTGCCCCAGCTTCAGCAGAACTCTCACCTGGCACCTGCTTATGAAACAGATGGTAATTGCAGGCTTTTAATTTCCTGAAGCTATTTGGTCTCACCTCACCTTACCCAGCTTGGGGAGAACACTGATAGGCAAAACTGGCCAGAGAAAGGTGTCAGTTTTACAAGGCTAGGCAGAATTTTAATCAACATGAGATGTCATGTGCTTATCTTTCCTCTGCCTTGATATACTGCCTCCTCTTCACAGAGTCCACTCCTCTCCCCTTTCTTTCTAGTTGTTCCTCACTAAACTTACTCCTTTTTTTTCCTTCCTAAAATGCCTTGAATTTAGAAACCATCTTACTGCTCAATACTTCAGCAAGTCATTTTCTTCTTTTTCTGTGGTGTTTATTTAAAATGTATAGGAGGGAACTGCCTCTATCTTGTCTCTTTATTACATCTACCAAAATAAGCCAATAATTTATTTTATTTTCAGCTTGGTCAATTAGAAGTTTTAATACAGAAGGAAAAAGAGGCAACAGATCTATTTTCCTCCTTCTTTCTTAATGAAAGACAGTAAAGCATTGCTCAGGTGCACACCACTCTTCAAAAAGGCCTGCTGAAGAAACTCCTTTATGCACTGAGCAGAGACACGTGCATTAAATTGATGGTACAACGTGCCATAAGATGATTAGTAACTTATCATTGTGGTCTCCTCAGTTACCCACAGCACCAGTCCTCAGGGTTTTGTATGAAAAATGCCCACGAGTTACAGAGCTTTGGGGAGCTAGTTACTTATGCTGGGGACAGTAAGCAAGGGATGACAACAATATTTTGGGCTTTGAACTCAGAGTTTAGAAAGAGGAAGAGTGGAAAGTGCCTGTTTAGTTTAAGTTTCTGGCTAGAGAAGCTCCTCCAAGCATGACAGGCAGCACAGGAGTACATACACAAGTGGCTGTTTAAAAATTTAACAAGTAGGCAGTGGAGGCTGCTATAATAGGTTGATCAAAGGCAAGAGTCAGCATCTTGACAGTGAATGAGTAGTAATAGCTACAGCAAGGTTGGACTCTAAAGAACCTGGAAGGCAAAAGCAGTTATTTCTGATGCAATATAGAAAAAGGAAAGCTGTGAGAGAGGGATACCAAAAGAGAGTGATCTTTTCAGCAGTATCCTTCATGGCTACAAGTGGAGCAGAACGCTATTTGTCAAGGCCAGGGTGAAGGATGTTGCTGTAGCTGAGATAAAAGAAGAGGCTGAATGAGCTGGATAGAAAATCTTCTGCATGGAAATATTTTCAGAAGTGCTGAAAAGGAAGAAATGGTGAGGCTGAGACACTGTCCAGAAGCCTCACTAGTCAAAATGAGCAGACCATGGGCCAGACTGACAAGTAGAAGTGAGCAGTGGGCAATGAGCTCTTCAGCTGTACGGAGCCAGCCCGATGGCTTCTATGAATGCAGCGAAGGCAGTAAAAGAGGCTAGCTAAAGGAAAATATACTACTAAGTAAATGAGAGAAAAGGGAACTAAATTAGTGCTTGCAGAAGGCATTTTTCAGAGAAATGGAGAGATGAGAGAAATGAGAGCTTCTGGTAATCAGCTGCAGAAAACAGGAAGGGGTTACTTGAGTTAGATCTGTTTGTCAGTGAGTTTGACCCTGGTTATTGAAAGCCTCATCAGTTCAATTACTTCATTACTTTGGCATTCACTCTTATACTATACAGGTCTGCAGTGGAACAGTCATCTCATGGCAGGGAGCACCAGGATCTTTTCCTTCCAAACTCAAATCAGGCTACCAGAGCAAGCAAGAAACAACACACTGGAAGATCTAAGTCCATCACCTGCATTCATTTGGCCAAGCAATCACCATAGCTTAGAAAAAACAATCTGCAAATTGGAGATAATCTGGGAGTCTTCTCTGAAATGTAACCTACTGCCTTTTGTTTTTAATGCACCATTTTTCTTCTTCTCATATTTTGCTTAGTCATTCTAAAATGTTCCCCATCTGTTTAGTTATACACCACATGGCACAGTGGGAGTACTGTCTGGTTAGAGACTAATTCTAAAAGCAATTTAAATCAATGTGAGTGTAATTTACCATGTATAAGTCTCTGACATTCCCTTGTCAGTTTTACCCTTTATTGCAATCAGGGAAGCATTCTGTTGC
This sequence comes from Alectoris magna, assembly GCA_030625065.1. Lineage (NCBI taxonomy): Eukaryota > Metazoa > Chordata > Aves > Galliformes > Phasianidae > Alectoris > Alectoris magna. Next base: position 101,229,968 of record CM060560.1, read on the forward strand.
AGTTCCCTGTTTTTCCACACATTACTGTTTTAAAATAATATCCTTGTCCTCTGAATACGTATTAGAAGTACATATCATTCTTTCAGAAAACTAATCCACTTACATCCCTAAGATTCATCCTGTGAACATGGTAAGCTTAACTTAGCTTAAGTTTTTGGCTCTAGTCATTCTTACTTGCAATTACTGCAAAAATTTTAGTGTCAAGAGGGAAGATGAGGAAAATGATTCCTTATATTTTTTGTACTTTGAAAGAAAATGTCAGAGAACAATCTATTAAGAACCAAAGAAAGGAAACCTGTGAAAGAAGAAATCCCAGGACAAGTATGGATGAAAGCATGAAAGGCAATTAGTAGTTCAAGAAATATAGCTTTGGCTAAAAACAAAATCATAATCTCGAGAATCCTTGTGAAAAACAGGCTGCAAGGGATTGAAGCTAAATTTTAGAAGAGCTAGAATGGGAACACAGTTGATATACCCCAGACAGAGTCAAATGGGACACCTGCATTAATTCAGAATAGGAAGAAATGAACCAAAGGAAGGTGAGGATGAAATACCAATGAATGAATCAAGAAAAACAAAAAGAAAACAAAAGAAAACAAACAAACAAAAAAAAACCCCAACAATAACAAAAAAAAAAAAAAAGCAAACCAATGAAACGAACAAAAACACTGAAGGAGAACAAACCAGAGGGACCAGAAGGACAGTAAGGTCACTTCTTTCAGTCTTCAAATAGGATAAATTTTCAATAACCTTTGAAGAGGGAGGGGAGTAGTAAAGTTTTGAGATTGCAGCTGCAAATCACCACCCTACCACTGAATTAGAAATTTTGGCAGAAATGGGGAAGTAATCTGAGAAAACAGTTTGATGCTGGAAGAGGATTGCTACCTGTGATTGCTATAGAACTAGACAGTACTGCGTTATTTAAATAACATCACTCCAGTTTTTGGTTTTTTTTTCCGAAATTATTAACAAATTTAACACAAAAATACCAAATACTTACAAAAAGAGAGGGCAAGTTGCAGAATGGAATCTAAAAATATTCCACTCTTCTTTTGTATAGTGATACAAAGTGTTCCTAGGACACTTTTACAATTTCCCAAATAAAGCTGCTGCTTCATTTGCATAATATCCATTCATTTTTAATGCATTAAATTCATAGCTAAAGACAAAAACACTATATATTTCTCCTACCTCAAATGTACATAATATACTTAGAAAGAACATTCCCAGGCCCTTGTCTCTCTCAGGCATTAGCGTTCATTGCCTCTTCTGTCCCTCTGGAAGCAGTCTGACCTCCAGATCCTGTTGGTAACTGGAAGGTAGGACTAGGAATTATTGTCATATATGCAGTTTCTTCTTATCAGTGGGAAAAGAATGGGCTAAATTTATCCTCTCTTGTATCTTCACTGAGGGTCAATGAAGTGCCACACAACAGAGCAGAGCAATCCATACTGATCCACTTGAAGCCAACCAACAGAAGAACAGTTTTCTGTTCTAACCTAGAAGTTTAGAAAAGACAGGAAAAGCATGTCCTGGAATACTACAAGCAATTAAGTGTGTTTCAGTATCAGGAACTATAAGTGAAAAAGAAAAGGAATGTACAGAAGTTAAATGAGGCATTTATCTCAAGGGGCCCCACATTTGTTTCTCTCACTTTGTCTATAATAAAATGTCAGATCATGCCTTTCATTACCACTTCCAAGAACTATTACGGAACACAGTTGCACAGAATGTGGATTGATGCTTTGGATTGCTAGTTTTTAACAAAACAGTTTCTAACAGAAAACATCAAAGAATTTCATAGAGAGATTGGATTCCTAGTCAGAAGAAGAGCGCATAAGCCCAGTGCTGAGCTTTGTGACCAGAGCTCACTACAGGATGGCAGATACAGGATCTGAGCCCAGTTCAGAGTAGAAATCTGAATGTGTTCATCTCATCTGCAACCTCTAACTAGCAGGAGATCTGCATACAGCAGGGCAAAACAGAAGAGGAGGAAAAAGTGATTCTGTCTTTTGCAGCTTGTCTCTACTATGCACATTATGCCAGCACCTCAAAAAGCAAAACCCCTGAAAGTCAAACCTCCTCATTCAAGTATGCAGGCTCACAAGCACATTAAACAACAGTAAGCTCCGTCTTTTGATCACAGGTCACCACAAAGTGCATGCCAATAAGCTTCCCCTTTTGTAGTGGATCATGATATTCCATTCTTTAAACTTTTCAAAGCTTTCTCAAAAATTGCCAGCCAGAAACATAACCAGAGGAAAGAGCAGAGTGTTCTTTTAACCAGGAACATCCTGCTGTCCTTTGTTATATGCATACTTAAAAACAGTGCCGATTCTTTTGCTCAGCTGCAGGTATTACCCAGCATACAGAAATGTGTTCCACGTGTTTCATTAATGTCAATTATACAGCAGCAAATTTTCCCACTAGGTACAGGCATTTGATCTTACTTGCAGGAATGCACATATAAAGACAGCTTCATCAGTTCAAGTGCACTGCTAGAAAGACCTGAGCTCAAGTCTTCAGACGTCATTGAAAAGAGCAGACAAATAATAGCATGATTGCAGAGGTTATCCAATTTGAACACAATGTGTATGTCACCCAGCATCACTTATATGAAGCACAGGAAGCATTTATTCCCCACAAACCTGTTTTCAAAATGTGTCTGTAGTGCAAGATTAAAAGAGAAAAAAAAAAAAAAAAATCAGAGTAAGAACTCAATAAGGCATGGGAAATGGTACAACGAAGTTAAACAGAAAGGGAGATTTTGTGTGATTCAGACAATGTTTTATTATTTTTTTTAACCAAGATCCTATTCATTATATGCCACAGAGGTGTAAGGAGAACAGCTTTCACAGAAATTGTTTCCAATTTCCACTGTCTTCTCTTCCAAAAGAGATGCCAATGTTTTATGTCAAGAAAGCAACCAAGCTTTTTGTTTCACTGAAAGAAAGTGGTAGATGAAATGGAGCACAGTGAGAATCAGAGAAACAGCTATTTCCAGTTCTAGCACTGATAGTGCCAGTGCAACCCTACTGTCCTCTTTCCATACTCTCAAAGAAAGCCTCTTGATCGCAGCCATTTCAAGCAGGGAGCTGAAAATAAGCAAAGAAATCCAGGATATTTAAGGAGAAAAGAGTAGGTTATAGTAAAGCCACAGAAATTTTTGAGCCAATCTTTTGCTATCAAGCGGTAATGATATTTCCTCATCTCTGAGTGGTAGTGCAACTCTCTGTAACAAGTGGTACAATACAAAACAAGCAGCCAGTGTGTGCAGGATCAAGGAATACCTCCAGAGCTGACATTCATACACAGAGATAAAGCAATGCTCAGTTGGGCGACACACACCAGGCTCCAGGAATTTGAGTTGATGCTTGTTCATCACACAGTTTGAATAATGCTTCTTTAGACTTGTAGATTGTTTCTCAAAAAGGAGTTGCCGTATCCTTTTTTTTTCTTTTTTTTTTTTTCACACCGCAAGAAGTGGAAGAGCACTTTAATATCTGATTTCAATTATTTTCTCAGTTTAGTTACAGCAGGCAAATAGATAACACCCTAAATTATCCAAACTCTTATCATTGTTTTGTAAGGAAAAACTTTCTCAAGCTATCCCATGTCATCCATCATCTTTATATTTCTGGAATACGGATATTTTTGGGGGCTCTTTTTTACCTCTTGTTTCTTTCCCTTAGAATGAACAACAGCCTAGCAACAATTATACCAGCAAACAAGCATTTCACCAACTATCAACACAGAATGAAAATAGCACATTTCTATAGAGGAAGATACTGAAAAATAATTTGTTTATCCGTATACAAAGCAATATAATTAACAAAAGACAACATACCTGACAATATGGGCACCCTGTTTTGTTTTTACATTCCTGCTGGAACTTACGCCTTTTAAAGATGCTTTTGAATCACCATCAAATATGGAAGTAGCCTCCCTTTCCAAACATTTCCAGGGAAGAACTTCTAGCTGAAAGAAGAAGGAAAAAAAAGATAAAAATCTTGATTAAAAAAATGAATTCTGGAAACTTTGTGTCCTTATGGCTATTTTAATAATTTATCCCGAGAGAATGATCTGCTTGCATGTGTGTTAATTAGTGGAAAGGACACTAAGCCAGTATAAAATAAATTTGTATGGTAAGAATTCACACCCTTTGTATGTTTTCAGGCCTACTGAAATAATAGAAGGGAAAAATGTCTTATGAACAAGTAAGTAGTGCAACGTTGCAACTTTGAAGGTGCAGATAGAAAACATTGCTCGTTTCCATTAGAATTAGTATTGTCTTTAAGCTTCAAAATTACCTATCATTACCTATATTATTTCCAACTATAAAATGGAAAGCTGTAGGGTTTTTACAGGAAACTAAACATGTTGCAGAAATTTAAATGTCCTTAAGCTCATGTAGAGGTTTCAGAAAGTCCTTGATTTGAAGTGGTTCTTTCATACTAGCTAATTAAACTAACTGTTCTCAAGGTTTAGCTAATTACTAGCCATGTACTCATTTTTTTTTGTACAGCTCAGATAACTTTCAAGGTTGTTGAACTTAGGCCAACTTCCCTCTCTTGAGAAGTCTGAAAGAAGAACTGAAATTAGAACCAAACTTTACTAAGTATGAACCTCAAAATGAAACTTTGAATTTCCACACGTATCAACTGAAAACCATTAGGACCTCTACTAGAACTGCATAGGACAGTAAAGGATGAAAAAGTAAAAATAAAAATAAATGAAAAACAAAGTAACAACTGTAGAGCAAATAGAAAAAAAATTGCTGTAAGCCCAGTCTCACATTAAATGATGTGAGACTCCTCTGCACCCATGGATCATCACCAGCTTGGTTTCCTATGCACAGCTGCAGTGAACTCCTGCAGTTCTTCCTGCTCCCTTGCTAGAGCAGCCCAGCACATATCTCCTTCCCTCACAACTGAGCCATGTACAGCACAAGAGGCAGCACATAGCACGCTCAGTGCCAGAGGTGCTTTTTATCTAGGCAGCCAAGCAGAGCAGGTAGTCTACAAGCCACGGTGCAGCGTTTCTGTCTTAGAGGATGTGAAATGCAAGTCACCAAGGTGACTAGGTGACTTTCAAACATATGTATAGGAACACAGCGCTCCCAAACCTGTTGCCTGCATGCAAAGATCCATCACAAACAGAGAGGTGAAGAGACTGACACAGAAAACCTGCATATTTTGTTGTCATTAGGGGGAAAAAAAAAAAAAAAAAGTTTAGAGAGGGAAATTACCAAGTTTCTCTCACATTTTTCATTCTTATAATACATTTTTGTCCACTTTCAGCTATCAGTTCATTACTTCAGTTCCAGCACTACCTGCCATGTTATTCAAGTACCATACAGTAAATTCATGCTGGGTAGTTTCTCTGTACTCTGCTATTCATATTTCCTAAGGAGACAGCACAGTTCTTGCAAGAACAGGCATTTAATTCACAGCCCTGCCATGGGCTCCCTGCCTGACCACAGACAAGCCACTTAACCTTTCAATGCTGTGGTTTTCTCAGCTGTAAAAAGGGAAAAATAACGATGCATTTCTTGCTTTTTATTCATTTTGTCTGCTTAGACTGTATGCTCTTTAGGGTGGAGGTTATCTGCATGAAGTTATAGTACTGCAGTATTTATCAGTATAAAGATATCAATCGCCCACATAAAATAGTTCAGAATTTATTCTTTTTATGTGAATTGAAGTTCATCACTATCAGAGGGAGCACAAAAGGTTCAAACGTTTTTAAAAAGCAAGCAAATTGCTCCATGTTGCCTGTATTTATAGATACTGTGCTGCCAACGTCTGAAGTTAAAGCAGCACTGCACATGTATCCTTGGTTTCTGACAGCTGGGAATCCTACAGCTAGAAAAGGGATTAGGGTCTGCCTCGCCACTGAGCTCCCCAGCTTTCTTGTTCAGCACATAGTTACTGCAATTTTAATGTAGATTTACCACTATTTTGTTCCTGCTTGTTACAGTGGTGATAATACGCGTAGTGGCCAAGACACACAATATCCCCTTTTTCAGCCCATAATTGGTAATAATATTATCATTTATACTTTTAGACTGCTAACTTGTTAATCTAGCCAAATCTTTTTTTGTATGACAAAAAAAAATCTTTTTTTTGTATGACAAAGAAAAAGAAAAAGCATGTGTATCTGCTTGCAGGGATTCCTAACTCTGTATTAAGAAAGATCTAGAACGAAGCATAGACACTACACCTTCGGTGAGATAATTTATGACAGTTTTTTTGAGGGTGAATGAAATGGACACATATTGAGACATGACATGGAAGACAGAAGAATTGCCTGATAACCTTGTGGCAGTGAAAGTGCATTTGTTTCTATACCATCAATAATGTAGTTTGGCCTACAGGCTTTCTTTACTTAGGATGTCATAGATAGTGAGGTTTGGTTCATCACTGGGAAAGTCCCCTCCCTCAGTTTAATGGAATTCATCAAGGCTGATTCACCCTTTCTAGTAAATTATCACAAAGGTTGTGAGGAAAGCAGGGGGAGAAAGTGAGTGTGGAGGCTGTGGTGAAGAAAGGAATTTCTTCAAACCGCCTACACTATTAATAATGTGCTTCCAAAGACTATAATGTGTTTGACAAAAGCATTACTAATTTGCTATGTCACTGCTATGAAAACTTTTTTTGCCCTATTTTTAGGGCATATGGGACCTTCTTAAGGTTGAAGTTTCAAAAAAAGATCTCAGACTATCCTGAGATATTTTCCTGATTTATTTATTTTTTTAACTTGCATATTCAGATGTACTCAAAATACAAATTTACTGATACAATCTGAAATCTGTGTCCAAGGTTGTGTCTTACATTTGTAGAAATAATTAAGTTCCAAATCACAGTTTAGATTTATCTTAATACTCTATACTGCTGATGGCACAGGCATGTCAGATGCCTTTTTCTCAGACTGCCCTTCTTCTGTCATCTGTCACATGACAACAGACTGTAACAGTACTGGTGGGAAGGTTCAATTTCTACTGCCATGCCACCAACATCCACCTCTGACACTGTAGACCAACATAAGGAAATAGAAGGCAGTGCTTTTGGAGCATCCCTCCTTTTTGGAGCAACCATATACACATACATATACATATACCGTATATGGTATGTATATGGTACGTACCATATACATATACGGTATATATATATGTATATGATAGTGTGATGGTTTGATATACTAATTATAGCAGAGGTTTGCTACCTGCTAAAAAGCTGAAAAAGCAAACATTTTGTAGAATGAGTACATGCACGCATTCACACATGGTGTATTTCCACCACAAAAATGTGTTAGTATTGCAGATGATGTTAACCTGATTCCCTGCCTTTGTGATACATCCTAGAAGCTGTAGGTGTGACAGAAAGATCCTTTCCTGTTATGTTTTCTTCTCAATGAAACAGCATCGTTAATGCCATGTTACTTCAGGCATAATTCCTAAAGAAACTCTTGAGGTTTATATGCACCTGAACCACACCAAGGCCATTTGCTATCAAAACAAAACAAGAACAACAAACATAAGGCAAAAATATATTTCTGAATATTTCATTGAAACCACAAATTATCAAAGGAAAACTACTTGAGCAGTAAGAGAAAAGCTGTTCATTTAGTAAACAACTGTAGATAGTAAAATGTAATTATCACAAAAGCAAACTTTGCTAAGGGGATAACTGTGAAAGCTGTTACAGTAAAAGGTCTCTTTATATTTCTATATTAGCAGCATGAGATCTCTCTGGAGAAAACAGTTCTTAATAAAACCACACATGCAGAAGACCTTTTCAGTCCTTGCTCTCCACTGCACCTTTGCTTATAAAACAAATTAAGCTCATTTATTTGCAGTAATGACCACATTTGGAAAATGAACAAAAGACTTTCTCAGTATTTCTTGGCAAAATAATGTAATCAGATTTTAGATACTAAATTACTCTTGACTCACAGGATGAATGACTAATCTGAGCTCCAATTTTAGTTTCAGGCTTTCATCTGATAACTCTCTAAACTCACTTCTTGAAACTAATCAAGAGGAGAAGTTAAAACTAGGTTTCTTTTCAGATCAGTTTTCTAACCTTATGGACAGAGGTAAGATACAATTAGATAAAGGCGACAGCAGACTCTAATAGCAACCATACACATACAGTTTCTTCTTAAATTGTCCCTTTAGAGTCATTTTCTAAGAAGTATATTCAACACTGTAAATAACATAAGTAAGTGTTCATTTTAACAGGGAAAATTAGTCTCCAAATTCTATTTTTTAATATATTTTCAATTATTATTAGTTTAACAATGCTCACCTCCAGCTTTGACATACTACTTTCTAAACTAATTTTGAAAGATGCTAATTGGCTTTTTACTACTTGGTCTTCAAAAATATATCATATGTAAAATTTGGTCCAATAAGGAAACAGACAGTGAACAAAAATCTCTATCCAGGGTGCTCTTGGTTTTTGTTCCTTGCCTTAGGATGAAGCTATGATGAAACAATGAGGAAACTCACACAGATATGAAGGTGCTACAGATTGCAAAAGGACAAAACAAAACAAAACAAAACAACACCAGTTGATAGTTGATAAGAAATGTTAAAGACGCTTGTTTGTTTTTAGCTTGCTCAAAAGAATCAAAGTGCAATATTTGAGGACTAGGATGTTTGGAATAACAAAAAGCAATCTGTACTTCCACTTCCTTACTTCCCAGGGGAATAATTCTGTAAATCCCTGCCATGCATGTCAAAGCCCAGTCAGCTTTCTGAAGGTCTAAAAGGTCTTTTGAGAAAGACTGGTTATCATTTCATCAGTTTAGTCTGGTTTTTTCGTGAACATGCAGCTTGATGCTCTGAACATTCTTTTCTTGCTTTCCCAGTCCCCAAGGACCAGAAGCTCTTTAAACCAAGAAATCAGTAATGTTGCCTGTGTAGTTTACTTAAAGACCAATCTTCTCTTGGTGAGTGACCTTAGTTCAGCACAAATGTTTGATTAACAATTCTGATGACATTGCTCCACATTTTGTACTTGATTCTACTCCACCTTTTCAGGCAGAGCTCACACTGAAATCAAAAGGAATTACACTCTGGTAAAGATGGCTACTTTCAAGGTAGCACATGTTTCTTTGCATGCAGATTAGTAGTTTGTTTCTGATATCTTAATCACCCCTCTCCATATGATTAAGGAGCATCCATTGTCTTCTGTTTCAGGGCTATACCATCCCATTGATTTTTAAGCAAAATCCTCATTGATTTCAGTAGGAAGTTCTTCCTTGAAAAGAAAAAAGAAGAAAAAAGAAGAAGAAAAAGAAAGAAGAAAAGAAGGAAAGAAAGAAGGAAAGAAAGATGGAAAGAGAAAGGAAGGAAGGAAGGAAGGAAGGAAGGAAGGAAGGAAGGAAGGAAGGAAGGAAGGAAGGAAGGAAGGAAGGAAGGAAGGAAGGAAGGAAGGAAGGAAGGAATGATACATCATGTCTCTTAGAAGGTAAACAGTCTAAGAGAAATCATTTGAAGATGTTTCAGGCATTACAAAGGGAGTTTGTTTCAAAACGAGGAAATGAAATTGGTGCATTGTCTAAATTTTCTTATTGATCTCTAAGAACAGAGAATTTATAAAGAACACATACTCAATGTTCATACCTTTCTCAGGGAAAAATACATTCAACCTACAAAAATTATGGTGCTAACCATGTCCAGAGCATGACTATAACAACAGCTGCTTGATAAAGAGCTCTGCAAGAGAAAAAAGTGACCATAGTTTACTTAAGAAAAGTTATTTCTCAGCTAAACAAAACAAAAAAACCAACAAGACGAAGAACAGAAACCCCCCCTCCAAAAAAACCCAAAAACTGAGTGGTTCACTGAAAAGATCTCACAAGGTCTTCCTGCAATTTCATATCTTGCTGGACCCTTGAGAGAGCACTGAGACTCTAGAAGAGGTTGTTTCTCTTCTACAACAGCATCTCCAATGGTTTCTCCCTCCACACCCAACAAAACTTTATGGCACATTAGTCTGTCAAAAAAAAAATCTCTAAAACAAAAATCTCTTTCATTCCTTGTTCACATAGAGCTTAGCTTCACTACAAAATAGCTGTCCTCATCAGGTTATTCTTCATTCCAGTGTATGTAATTTATTGTGATCACTTATCCTCTAAAACTATCAGAGCCAAATGGATGATAGCTATCTATACCACTCAGGAATAGCAGACTTGTACCTAACTAAGCACACAGAATGAGGAGAGGCAGTTTGAATCCACCTGCAGCAAGCCATGCATGCTGTATCAAATAGCAGTTAGACTCATTAGCAGTCTTGTCTTGATACCTTCTTCATCCATTTGGTGCTATTTCCATTACAACAAAGAGTGAAAATAAAGGTGTAGTTGAGCAATATGCAAGTCCTTCTTTGCACAGTCTACAGCGTGAATAAACACTTTTAGTCCCTTGCATATAGACTGAGGTCACAGCTGTCAAAGTACAACTGTATCTGTAAAGCTGAAAATTTCAGTTGCTACTGTCCAAAACAAAGAAATAAAGTCTCTAGATGGGACTATAATAGACACACTCTGTATATTGACATAGGTAGGTCTCTAGCATATGCTCAGCAATAGGTTACATGTCACCACTGACAATGTCAAACAGAATTATTCTCTCCACTTCCCCGTCTTTATTTGTGCTCGGATACAAGATATTTGATCTTCCTTCCTTAGGAAGATCAAATTCACATTCAAATTACAACAAGAGGAAAGAGATTATGTCCTCTTTCGGCATGGTAGTAGCAATCAGAACCAGGAAGGAAAAGAATTCTCTCTCTCCAGAATTTCCTAATTATCCTTCACCTCTATGCTTGTAGCAGAAAGTTACTGAAATTTTAAAACGCGTAGACTGTACAAAATGCAATCTTAAATAATATATAAAGCTATTAGTTATTTTGTCAGTTTGTCAACAATTCAACAAATAAATTAAGATTTTTTTAAATGCATAAACGTGGTAAACGATAAATGAATCTAAATAAATGTCCAACTGATTAAAAAGAAAGATCTATGCAATCAAGTCCACCCTATGGAGATATTTGAATACCCTTATGATTGTTTTTCTCCCTGTCCCAAGGGAGAAATCACCAATTTCAATATCAAACTTTCTCGCCCTTCTAACCAGCTGCTCTGACTCTCCTAGCTACCAAACAAGGGGCAATCCCCACACACACATACATGACTTCCATGGGCCAGCTTTTGTAAGAAATAATACAACCCCCAAAATGGGAGAGAGGCAGAAATTACTTTGCTAACACAATGGTGATAAAGCTACCTCAACAGACCTTTCTTCAAATGCTATGCACTGACTATTCAAGGAGAAAAATAAAAATGATTGAGATGTTATTTTTTCTCAAAGTGAGGCTGAAAATGCAGTACCATCTCCTATAAAACTCTCAAGGGGATTTTCAGCTTGTAGTCTTAGCACACATTCATGATAGATGAATAATCCATGGCTCCCAAGGTCTGTACAAATCCATGGACATGAGACACCAGGACTTCTCAAAAGAAAAAAAAGAGAGAAAAAAAAAAGAAAAAAAAAAAAAAAGGCAGAAAGAAGTTTTCACTAGTTCTCATGTTATTAGTTGATAATGTACCTTCTGAATGATCTTTTTAATGACAGATATACATAACAGATTATAACTTCCTAAAATGCAGGTTAGTCAGACAGGTAAAGGGAATATAAACATAATACATATTTTAGGGCTTACATATCAGTTTTGCATTTACCTGAGAGATTCATATGTTTCCTACAGAGAAATTACGACCATCTAGAAACATAGCACAGTCTGGGACAATGCTGTGCTAAGAAAAAATGTAAATATTCAGAGCACTGTTCACACCACAAGAACCTAATTCAGAATTCAGGTTGAAGCTGTGTCCTGAATGCATTGCATTGGGAGATTGGCCTTTCCTGCTGGTCAGAGACCAGCTGAAAGCAAATCACAGCATGTGCTTGTGGGGAAGAGGAAATTTTATATATATTTGTTATTCAAAACAGAATTTCTCTGAAACTGTCGCTGTAAAGTGACCCCTTGAAATTCTTTAAATTTCAGATGCATCTCCTTTCTTGAGGAGTAGCTTAGTACTTAATAAGAGGGAGAAAAAAGTGATTCTATTTTTAAAAATACTTATGGTATAGGTGGTGAATTTCAAAGCACATTATATTTTTCTACTATTATCTAGAGTGCAAATGTCACAGAATAATTCTGCTGTTATTTTTCCACATTATTGCTTGAGTTAAAAGACCTGACTGCTATACAGTCCAAGGTTGCTGATTTCCATTGCAATTCCTCTACTTTCAAGCTTACATAATTTATTCTGCTTTGTCTGCCACCTTCATACTCAGCTGCTGTCTCCTTAAGTATTCAAAGAATATAAACAACTTTTAGGCTTGCTTTATACTAAAGACAATAAGCATGGCAGAAAAAAAAAAAAAAAAAAAAAAAGACCTTGTGTTGTCAAAAGACCAAAAATCAACCCTTTTACTTATTTCTTTTCTGTTTGGCTCTAAGCTAAAGTACCCTCACATACATTCCATTGTACTGTTTGCATTTGAAAATCACAGAGAAGCATTATCAAATGGCTCTGTAGTCATACAAGATGATCTAACTGAAAGAGAGATCATGTAAGCTATTGTTAGAAGCAAAGGACAGGTTAGCAGAACATGATAAAACAAATGAACAAGCAAGGCAGCAAATGAATCAGAAGAATTACCCCATCATAGCATGTCTGTCACTGAACTAAGGTTACATAGCAACAACAAAACAGTCTTCAAATAATCCACCTTGCTAACATCATTGATTCTTCAGTTCAGAAAGATGCTGCTCTTTGGGGACTATATATAAATGCTGGTGTTCAGAGCATCAAAACTGTTTGCTTCAGAAAGGAATGCTCAGGTGGGTTAAACAATTCCAAGACCTTCTCAAAAGACCTTTTGGCCTGTTAAGGAGTAGGCTGGTATTTGCTGTGCAGTACAGGGATTTGCAAAGGAATCTCCCTTGAGATTGTCACAACAGGAGCTTTTGAATGGTGATAGACCTGGCTGGGGGCCTGGCACCTGGGTCCAGGACAGAGTAAGGAATCTTTGCAATGCAGAACATTAGTTGGCACCAAAGACAGATAAAAAGGCAAAGAGGTGCTTGCAACAAGAAAGAGACTCTACATAATATGAGGTCACACTTCTAAAGGAGCAGTGACAGTTCTTGTGCTCTCATCAAGGCCCTGCCCACTTAAAACCAGTTCTGGCTGAAAATAGCAGAGATTAGGTTTACTCTGCACAAACTTCTCTAATTCATGATGGGTGTAAGTAGAATACTAGAATTTGAAGTTGTGTTAACCTTTTATTAGCTACAGTTTAAACAAAGTTTTGTTTAGATTTCAGTATCTCTGGAATAGAAAAATCTACACAACAATTCACCCCCAAAGAAAATTAGACAAAGAGTGGAAAGTTCATTGGAACCTTTCTTTGAAAAGGGTGATCCTCTCAGAGTTGGATGTTTGATTTGGATACATGCGCAATGAATAACAAGCAAAGCTTACCATTTTTTGGATCTCAGATGCTAATCCCTCTGATTTTTCTAAAAGACAGCTTGGTATTGTAGAAATGAAAATCTTGATTTTCTTAGTTGTCATTTGTTACAAGAGAGAGGGAAGGATTTTCAGTCAGTTTCTCTGGATTTTGAATAGCATAGAAGCGAAAGTTGAGATCTGGAAGCTGATTTATACCAATGTCAATTACTTGTTTTTATTTCTGTTTAGTAGATAATTAGGAGAAAACACAATCAGGTCTTATCCACAATGTCTATAGGTAAAGACTAACATTTCAATTTAAACATATATCAATTACTTATAACAGATGGAAAAAATCTGACTTTCCATACAGACTCCTATACTATGAATCAAATGAATTATTAATAGCTATATTCCTCTTCCCTGGCTGTTCAGTGTCTAACCATTGCCGTGCACATACACAGAAATGGAAATGGAGAAAGATGGTATAAACAATGTGTACCTTAAAATATGAAGGGCATTTATTTTTACTCTTAAGTAGTATGTCCGTTAGCGAACAGGACCAAAAGAAAACTATTTTTATGGCAGCCTTCTAGTTCAAGATTTAATGGAGAAAGAGGAGCAGAAAAAACTATTTTTCTTCAGAAGGAAAGAAATGTTCACCTGGGACAGTCATGTTTCTAACACAAACAAACAATAAGCATTCAGATTCTATTATGGCATAGTATCACTTTTAATAGGAATGGTTTGCATTTTAAGTCTGCAACACTGCTGATGGGATTAGCCTCTTCTTTCAAAACAAGTTTTAAAGCAAGTGAAGAAAGCGGCATATTTTGAAATGTTAGCTATTTCATAAAAGAAAAGCTGCATAGAACATCTGTGGCACGACTAAATTCTCACAATTATACAGCACCGCAAAGCCCCTTGGGACACTGATTCCATTATATTTTATCGTTCCTGAGTTCACTGAAATTCTTTACAGAAAGCATTTTACTAATCAAGCTAGCAGCAATTCTGAAAATGTTGCAGTAATCTGTATTCTTTATTAAGCATATATTTGCTGACTAAACAAATGACTCTTGTTTACTTCCATGAGATAATAGCTCTGGTGCTATATTTTCCTGCAAGTCTAATACATGATTTGCTGCCACAAAGAAAGGAGAATTTTAGCAACGAACATGATCCAACTGCAGAACAAAAACTTCTTTTTGTAAAACTCACCTGATCACTCCCATAAAATGGTAATATTCTGCTGCTCTGTATTAACAAGACTGAGCATTTAAGTCTGTTAAGATGCATTTCATTACCTCTGCCAAATGCAAATGACTTTCAACCTTTTCTCAGCAGTAAAGATTTATTGTACAGTTTAAAGAATGATTGTGCCTTTCTTCGTATACAAACAGGATTTGTTTTCATGAGTACATTCCCAGCAATTTAGTAGCTATAATTCATTGGGCTTGATATACTTCTGTAAATATTTGTTAAGGAATTTGAGTAACAGCCCTGGCACATCCACACTGATTTATTGAGAGATACTTGCAGGAATGCTGCCACGAATCGCGGTAGAGTTAACATTGTCACTAGTGGAATATTTACTCAGTTATCAAGTACCACACAATGCAGAGATAAACACAGTCTGTAATTCCTCTCAGAAATAAGATATATTTTTTTTATGATAGGACACAGGATGAGGGTTAATGTAGAAGGTAATCTTTAAAAGTATATTTTCAACCTCAGACTTTGATGCTTATACATCACTATAAGTAGGTTATAGAATTAATAAGCTTAGTGTAAACATATGAATATGTCCTAGCATATATAGATCAGGAAGGAAATGAAAGTTCCTGTTCAACCAAGTTCAGCATACATAAAAGTATTTGTAGGACTTTGGCCTGAAATGTTTTTTCCACATTTAAGTGGAAAATTGTGTGTACTGTTAAGGAAACAAAACTTCCCTCAAGACCCAGAAAACACCTCAGTACTATAATCAGTTCTGCTCAACACCTTCTGTTCCTTGTTCTCCCACACACCATTATGGTGGCAAGCATCACAATGTTGCAGTTCCAGCTTCTTCTATCCATCACCTCACCCTCACTGCCAACCAACAGGATAGATAAATAAAAACTCAAGTACAAAATAGCTACTTATTACCAAACACTGACACAGGTGTTCCTCAGTTACTACTTGGGCGAGTGAGTAGTAATCCATGGTGATATAATAATGTGTGTATAGAAGACTATGATGCTGATCTCACAAATTCAGTATTATTTTTTCCACTTCTAGTTGCCCAAAATGATATTAAGCCTTTAGTAATACTTTTTCTAAAAGGAAATTCTTTTGGTGTTAAAATATAGTCCAGAACTGGAGCGTACAATTATCTAATCTTCTAAACTACATCTTTTATTTTTTGTCAGCCTCAACTCAGAACAATACGTGAGGTCCTAAACAAGCAGTCTTTTGAAATCAATAAGGCTGTGCTTGTATTGGAAAATAATCATTTTCACATAAAGGTCTCTGACTAGATTTGAAGCAGTAATATTAAGTCATATGGAGGTAGATGAGTAATATGGAGAAACACCTGGAGGTACTTCTACTTGTCAACAGCCTGTCAGAGTTGTTAATCTATTTCTTTTCCTGGATCATAGAATCATAGAACTGCTCAGGTTGGAAAGGATCTTTGAGACCATGAAGTCCAACAGCAGCCTAACCATACTACCCTAACTCCAATAACCCACTGCTAAATCATGCCCCTGAGCACCACATCCAAATGGTTCTTAAACATTTGGGGATGATGACTCAAACAGAACAGCTAAGAACACAGTTTGCAAGCCTAGAGGACAGACTGTGCAAAGTCATCTTAATTACTCTGAAACTGCTCAAAGATGTTAGCATGGGAATTATTTGAAGTGAAATGCAGAAAAGAAAGAAGAATTGGGCAGTAAAAGGGAGTTAGACCAACGTTTCAGCACCAGGAAGACTACAATTACTAAGCACAGGTTTGGGAAAAATGTTTTCTTTTTTAACTTCAACTTTCTAGAATTGGTGTGGTAAAATTCCACTTGAAAATAAGTCTGATCACCCACTTAAAATCCAGTTCAGAAGTAGGAAGGCTGTGGACTCAGAAGGCATACAGTTTTAATACATAAGAGTTAGTTACATTGACAGTTAAGTCAATTACTTCCCTAAGTGGCTTTCCCAGCTTCAGATTACCTTTTCCAAAATACCTTCAGCTCACTTTTTTTTCACTATAATGAGGTGCCTGGGGCAAAAACATATTGCTTAGTTTGAGAAGCAAATGGCAGCATAGACCTGTCTGGTTTTCAGGAGGATCCAGAAGGTTTGGGTCATCAAAAAGTAGCCTGACCTCTTTCCACTAAAACCAAGGATTAGGCAATTCCTTTTTCAGGTTTTCATCCTCCCTGTTGGATTCTTCACATTCGGTAGCTTTCTGGAAAGACCTGAAGTTACCCCGGGTCCTCAGCAGCACCCAAAACTGGTGACATTTAGAGGCACAGAAGGACCCTGCAGACAAGCTCCACATCCTTTCTTGCGCTCTGCCTTTTGGCTGCAGATAAAACCATCAGTTGGCAGGGGACATTCTGAGTCCTCAGCTCACCTGTAGGAAACAAATTCTTCTTCGACTGAGAGGAATGCTTTCATGTATTGGTAGAAACCTGATTTTCAGAGAGTTTAAGTTCCTATTGGTGTAACTGCAGTACCAGTTAGTGTACCTCTGAGAAGATCAGTCACTAAAGCTTTCTGGGAACCCCACAGCCACCTCTGCCAATGAGATCTGAAGCAGAGACTTCAAGATATGCTTCTGATATATTCTAGCCAGAACATAAAACTATTGATAAATGGTACACAGTTAACATGTGGAACTTTGCAATGATAAGAAAAATTTAGATTTTTCGAAGGGACAAAAACAATGAACTTTTTTCTGTGAAACAGTGAACAATAGGCTTTCTCCATGGATTCATAATCTTTTAACCCAAATTACATTACAATTTTTATAAAAAAACTCACATAACTCACTGCCTCTATGAAGCCGTCTTTTGCTGGATCAGACTGCAATAATTACCAGCTACACTACGCTTAAGTAGCAATTATAGGAATTGAAATTTAGGCTAAGGTAAATGCTCACAATAGAGAATTACACAAGAGAACACTAATTGAATGTCCAGCCACCTTCATTATGATTTGGCTTTAACCTGAAAGTGATATTCTTTCCTGGAATTAATATTTTTCTTTCTTTTTGCTAATGGAAGATGCTCCTTTGCTGTTGTGTTTGTTTGTTTGTTTCCTATACTTGATATATAAGTATGCTTTACACAGTGAAATTAAACTGGTAAATATAAAATACACATATTTACAATGTGATATGCAAAAGTTTTGAATAATCTCTCATTTAAACAAAAGGAT
This sequence comes from Alectoris magna, assembly GCA_030625065.1. Taxonomy (NCBI): domain Eukaryota; kingdom Metazoa; phylum Chordata; class Aves; order Galliformes; family Phasianidae; genus Alectoris; species Alectoris magna. The sequence goes on from CM060560.1 coordinate 101,247,923, forward strand.
TCCAGGACAGAATGAATTTGAGTGAAAAGTTCTGAACACTGCACTTTGTTAGAAAGAAAAATTTTACATGCTGTTTGAAAGTGGACATGAATACATGTAATGGATTTTTCCCCTGGTGCTATTTGAGACACTCTTATTCTGGCAATTCAAATCGTTGTTCTGTTTTTGGAATACTATCTACCTGGAATTTATAACTGTACACTACTTTTTATAATAAAATAATCTATGGTCATTAACAATATAAATACTATTACAACTTGAGACCTGTATGCACTAGACATCACAAATCACGAAAGGAAAGGGAAAAGGACAGGGAAAGGAAAGATGAAAATGAGTGAAATTTACAAGTTCAGCATCACTTCACAAGGTTTCCTAAGTCATGTAATTACATCAAAACATGCTGAGCAAGAGATAAAGCAGCTCATATTAATTCTGTAATAAAAACACTCACCTCAAGTGCGTCCTCTACCCTGCAATCTTGTTCTCATCCTAGAAGCATATTTTTTAAGTTCAGTAAAAATTTTCTGGAAAAGCTTTCAGAGATCTGCTTTAACTCACCACATACTTCCAGAGTAGACACTGTATTATTATGGTTAATTAAAGAAAAATCACGGTCATAAGAAAAAAAGATTGTTTTACACTCTGCTCCAGGGGAGTTTTAAGGGTTGACACCAGATTTATGTAGTTCCCTGTGAATTTACAAATTTAAAAATACTTATAAATAGGAACAGTTAAGTCCAAGTTAAACAGAGACTTTCGGTTTGTACCACATACACAATGTGAAAGCAAAAGTGAATTTGTGAAACTATATTTTATATTCTATGAACTTCAGAATCTGATTTGAAATATACAGGTTAGTCTTAGCTATAGCTTTTACATTCTGAGCAACAGAACTGGCCAGTAGGTATCAATGCATTGCCAGATGGAGATTTTTACATATCTGCATAAAAGCACTGGAAAGACATACAGTTCTCCATCCAAGCTGTTCCACACACTGACTCCAGCATAAACTTTTACCGAGGAAAATGTAAGAGGTTGTGAAAATGAGGTGCTTGAATCTCTTAAAGGGAGCCAGAGTTAATTTGGAGACTGGCAACATGTCAGAGGTACAAAGCTTCACTCCTAGAAAAATGGGGCAAGAAGCCCATTTCTTGATCATTGTGAGGACACTTGGTTAGACTATGATCAGAATGTAACAGCAGAAGTGTAACTTACTTACTGACAAAATAAGAATCTAAACATTTCTAAGTTGTTAGTAATATTACATTATTTCCTTTTTATCTAAATGTAATCATAGCCCTGCTCCTAGTTCTCCACAAATGAAAAATGTAAAATAGTTTTACTTTCAAATTAAGGCATGATTATTCATTATCAAATTATCAAAACACAAATGACATACTGTATTTCATGTATTTCATGACAGATGCCTGGATTAGAATTTCCCCATGTAACCATATTAATTCTCCTGCCATGCAAAACTCAGAAATAGAACAAACTGAATCCCATTACTTCGGAAGTTATTCAAAACCATGCAAACCAGATACTGTCTTCTCAATCCAGCAAGCACAAATGGTGCTATATAGGTGCATTTGGAATGACAGAACAAGACTGTATCTTTTAACTTTGGAAAACATAAGATTCTAATAGGTATCTCAAGAAGTACATTCTTGTATAATATTCAGACAAATAACATGAGGTACACATCAGTTCAGCTGAATATGTTTGCTATTTGAGGGAAACAGACTACAAACCCTCACAGAATTAAATAGTGTTAAAAAACTTGGCTAACATTCAGAAAGATAGGTCTTGCAAAACACAAAACAAAACAAAAACAAAACAAACAAACAAACAAAACCACAAAAAGCAAGGAGAGTCTTAGTTCAGTCAAACACTTCATTATAAAGATATAATAAAATACAGAATGTGCATGTATTTAGGGAAATAGAGTGATGGTTAACAAAGCTCTTCTGAACCAAGAAACTTGACACAACAAAACATTGTGCTCTTTTCAGCAAGAATGTAGTTAAAATGACCGGGAGAGGGGAAAAAACAGGAAGGAGAAGGGAAGTAAAGCACAATTTCCTAATAAAGCATTCCAAACAAAGACATTGCTATCATGTACCTATCATTTACATTTTAATGCAGGAAATACAGTTCTTAGTTTGCAGCTACTACATTTAGTTTGTTATCACTTTACTATCATATAAGAACTAAAATGAATGCTTAAAAATTTTTATGCAGACTGATTAGCATTAATCCAGTTCAATGAGCTCATATGAAACAGTAAAGGAAATTCTTACCTTTTCCAACTCAGTTTTGTCTAAGGCAAGTGGAGAGTATCACTCAGAAAACACTGAAGAAAGCAGGGATCCAAAGCAAACTTAATCCAACCAAAATGTATACTTTTTCTCAACATTTCTATATCATGGTACTACACAAGGTAAAAAAATAAAATATTAAAATTTTCTGCTGTACTACAGAAAATCATAAGGAATAATAGGATGATGATATAACTCAACAGTCCATGGATTTTAACTTGTTATAAGACAGCATTTCTTACACATTTTTCTTACACCACATTCTGTTCCTTTTCATCCTGCGTGTTAGAGAACTTCTGCCATAAGCTCCATATTCCTCTGAGGCATGTGGTGTCTGTGATACACCAGCCCTGCCATGCTGGGCAAACACATCACAATGATGGGACTTCATCAGACTTGGGATCTCAGCATCCCTTGATTTGGCCTTCTGTTTTCAGATAGGTAGTTTTTCTCGGACCATGCCAAAGCTACTGCTACTCCCATGCTGTGGCAAGGTCCAGAAAAGTAAAATCATGAGTTCCCTCTGCTTCTGCTTTGTATTGTCTGTACTTTCTGCCAAAGCTCTACCAGCACTACCTCACCTTCTAAGCCCAGTCTATCCACGTCAACAAAATCCTGATCAACAGATCCTCAGGAAAGAAAAGAGAGATTTTTCTTCTTTCACACATATTTGTCATTTAAAAGCCACTAACTTAAAACTTTAATTTAGGAATACCGTCATAATGGAATTTACCAGAAACTGCTTTAGAAGAATTCAGCAGTACTGATTGATCCTGACCTAGTCTTGTTTCTGAAATGTCTGGACTGCCTAGTTACATAAAGGAGATAATTATTCATCGCCATTAAAGGATTATGCTGTCAAAACCTTAAAAATAATATATTGTATCAGACAAATGCATCAGAGCAGACCTGGTCATTCCTGCATACAACACCCTCCTTGAAAGCTAAATTATCGTATTTGCAACAAATGCATTGATTTATTGTTCATTTGTTAATTTTTTAAATTTGTTCCATGTTCGTGTCTTTATTCTTCACTTCCTACAAAGTCTTAGCATATTTTGTCTGTTAGCAGAAACTGTTGCTGAAGATTTAAAGTGTATTGTTTCATTTATCACGAACACTATCACCCATTGGCAATACCACCCAGGTTATTGGACTCTGCAGGGCAGAGGGCAAATCTTCCTGGTTTTCATCAAATGTTCTGCCAACATGGAGCTAACAGCAGCTGGTCTGATGCTGAAGTTCCTGTGACAGCCAGAACCAGTCCCCAAGCAAGAGCTCTCTCCACCACACCAGCAAAACATTCCAAGCCTAAGATCATAAGCTTGTGGAAAGCTGAAGGACACATTTCCTCTTTTTTTGAGATCATACAGCCAATGCTTTGCAAATTCATTTTCCTGTGAAATTATTCAAGATACATGACAGAGCTAAGAATCTTGCCTTTCTCAGACCCCACCAAAGATGCAAAGATTGCTTTTCTACCATAAAGAAAGCTAATTCTCTCCCCACCCCATGTTCAAATACCTCTGTAATTATATTAATCATATATGTAAGCCAGTGTGGCTTAGAGAAGGACTTAGGGTACCTAGTCCTGTCATTTGTGTTCATAACAAAGCTTCAATCATTGAATAAGTGCTCACTTTTATCATTAAAAATAGCTGAATACAAAGACTGAATTACTTTAATCCTGCAGGAATTCTTCAAAGTATGGTTGTCTAGCTTATCATACAATGATTTTTAACCCGAAGAACACTCTTTTCCTGCTGTTTCAGGATTCTTTTTCCTTTGCCAAAAAACAGCACTTGATAACTGCCTAATTCCTGATGGAACTGAACATAGTTTCCTCATATGATACTGTGTGTGACCCAGATATGTAGCTTACTGCTTTGCAAAGCACATTCTCCTATACTGACAGATAAATCAGTTCCTTGTGGCTGCTTAAAAATAGCATCTAGCTGTTGGAGAAGTTCTCAGCAAGTACTGCTGAAAGAGAAAATTGCACAAGTAATCTACCACACTCTTGACAAGCCCAAGGAGAGCCTGATTCATGCTATCGCGAGCCCCACATGCAACCCCACTGGCAAAGCGACAAAGCTGAAAAACCCTCACGGTACAGTGAAGACTGTCAACAGAGTTAATATGATTAGTTCAGGGGATCTGCTTGTTTTCCTCACACAGATGTGATGTGCTAATGTGGTTAAACTTAGGCACTCTTATTAACTGGGTCATCCCTGCTGTAGGCCCTAAGTAGACATAAAAGCCATCAATCCACACTGACACTGTCAAAGCTAGCCTGTCACTTTTCCTCAGGTATCTGAGCTTGACCAAGAGGTAACTCAACTACCTGTGCATACACCATAGCTTTTAGCCAAGGGCACTTCACCATTATGTCATCTTCCATTACAGATGAGTTCCCACTTTAGATCTGGATGGTAAAAAAAACGCAAAACAAGTTTGTCTAAACTATATTTTTCCACACTTTGAACATTGAAGACCAAACAGAATGCAAAACAGTCAAGAAGAAAATAATATTCTCCTCCCTAATCTGACTTAGTATAGCATTTCTTCTCAGATGTTCCCTAAAATGTTTTTCAGATAAGAAATTCTAAAATGTAATGATCTAGATAAAATTTCAAAAGAACAAGTAGTAGTAGAATTGGCTTCCGAAACTAAATGGGTAAGAGGATCTCAGCTGCAATTCATCATCTAGTCAATATGTTTCATCTATGCCACCTGTAAAATTATTCTTCTCTGCTTGATTTTAGTTTCAGGAAACAAGAAGGAAAAAGGACAAGAAAGAAAATGGTAATGATGACTTCCTTACTGTCTTTTCATGCCAAAAATTAGTATTTGATTATGCATTTTATGCATGAAGGCTGCTCCAGAAGTAATGTCTCCTATTTTCTTATGTTTGCCTGTGATGCCAGAGGCAGATGTTGGTGGTATGGTACCAGAGGTTGAACCTTTTCACCAATATTCCATTATATTTTCTTGCCACATGACAGATGACAGAGAGGGGCAGTCTGACAAAAAGGCATCTGACATGGAAGTGTTATTGATACGTCATTGAATTCTTCCATGCAGAAAAAACAGCAACCACTGACATTCAGGAGCACCTGCTGAATGTTTCTGGAGACTAAACATTGGATGTGGGCATGGTGAGGCAGTAAGTGGAGAATTTCAGCAGTGGTTACAACAATTTGAATGGCAAGCCATGTTCTAGATGACCATGCACATTTTTGTGAAGTGTTGCATGCAGGCAATTGTTCATCAAATGCAAAAATGCATAGCTAATGGTGGAAACTACATTGAAAAATGTAGTTGAGAATTTTCTCTGCCAAAGAGTGTTATTATTCTCTTTTAATCTGTTGTAGTTTCCATGGAAATAAATAGAAGGCACTAATTTCAGAGTGTCACGGGGTTATCAAGATCAATCTGGGTCTGTGACAGGGGAGGGGGCAGTAGGCCCGTAGCCCCCCGGCCCCCTCGGAAAAAAGGGAAAAAGGGAAAGGGGTAGGGAGATGGGAGTTCAAGGGAACAAACGGAACAGCGGCAACGATCTGAGGAGTAAAACTTATTTACTAACTATGATATCGGAATGCAAGATAACACACTATAATACAATATAATTAGAATTGAAGCTAATAAATCAAATATAATGAGAGAGAGAGGTTTTCCGAACACCGAGAGGCCTACTTTGAAGTTGAAGGCGCCGCGGCTTGGAAGCACACCCACACCCGCTGCCAGGCAGTGAGAGAGAGAGAGCGAGCATCGCTTCCGTGACGTATTTTCCCTCTCTGGCCGCGAGGTCCCCTGGGACGTGTAGTACTTGTTCTCTGTGTTCCACATGATGTGTTCCACATCATGGTGTTCCACATAACAACATCATGTGGAACACCAATAGCAAAAAATTACAAAACACAAAACCATAACATTCCACCCCTTATTCTACATCACTACATCATGCTTAAAAATACATATACAAATAAACAATACTTGAAAATGCATTACACACACAGTTCTATATACATGTATATACATGGAATTACTGACTGCACTCCCCCAACATCAAGTTCCCTTGTGGTACACATTGAACATCCCCATCCTTCTGCATCACCCACCAAGTGCACCCAGGTCCCTGGGCGAAAACAGTTCCACGGAGAGGTTTGCCCTTTCCAGAGGCTGGAAGGACCCACACTGCTTTTCCCAACATGTTCTTTACATGTACAACAGGGACCTTATCTCCCTCTACAGTATGTAGGGGACTGGATTGGGTAGGACCATCGCGATTGACAGATCCTCTGGTATTGACCAACCAGGTGGCTTCTGCCAAATGCTTCTCCCAGTGCTTAAATGTTCCACCACCCATTGCTTTCAACATGGTTTTCAGCAACCCATTGTATCGTTCAATTTTACCAGAAGCTGGTGCATGATAGGGGATATGATAAATCCACTCAATGCCATGATCTTTGGCCCAAGTATTTACAAGGGAATTTTTGAAATGTGTCCCATTATCAGACTCAATTCTTTCTGGAGTGCCATGTCGCCACAGGACTTGTTTCTCAAGACCCAATATGGTGTTTCGGGCGGTAGCATGGGGTACTGCATATGTTTCAAGCCACCCAGTGGTTGCTTCCACCATGGTAAGCACGTAACGCTTACCACTGCGAGATCGTGGTAAGGTGATATAATCAACCTGCCACGCCTCCCCATATTTGTAGTTTTGCCATCGCCCTTCCCCCCAGAGAGGTTTCATCCTCCTGGCTTGTTTAATTACGGCACATGTCTCACAGTCATGAATAACCTGTGCAATAGTGTCCATAGTTAAGTCCACCCCTCGGTCTCTGGCCCACTTATATGTTGCGTCCCGTCCTTGATGGCCTGAGGTCTCATGGGCCCATCGAGCTAGAAATAATTCACCCTTGTTCTGCCAGTCCAAGTCTATTTGAGCCACCTCAATTCTGGCAGCTCGATCTACCTGATGGTTGTTTTGTTGTTCTTCAGTAGCCCGACTCTTGGGCACATGAGCATCTACATGACGCACCTTTATAACCATATCTTTTGCTCGGGCGGCAATGTCTTTCCACAGTTCAGCAGCCCAAATAGGTTTACCTTTCCGCTGCCAGTTATTTTGTTCCCACTGCTGTAACCATCCCCACAAGGCATTTGCCACCATCCATGAGTCAGTATAAAGATAAAGCATTGGCCACCTTTCCCGTTCAGCAACATCTAAGGCCAGCTGGACAGCCTTTACCTCTGCGAACTGACTAGATTCTCCTTTTCCTTCAGTGGCCTCTGCAACCTGTCGTGTGGGGCTCCACACAGCAGCTTTCCATCTGCGATGCTTCCCCACAATACGACACGATCCATCAGTGAACAGGGCATATTCCTTCTCATTTTCTGGTAGTTCATTGTATGGTGGGGCCTCTTTAGCACGTGACACTTCTTCTGCTGGTGATGTTCCAAACTTTTTACCTTCAGGCCAGTCCATGATCACCTCTAAAATTCCCGGACGGCTGAGGTTCCCCATCCGCGCTCATTGTGTAATCAGCGCAATCCACTTGCTCCAAGTGGCATCAGTAGCATGATGGGTGGAGGGAACCTTTCCTTTAAACATCCAGTTCAGCACTGGCAGTCGAGGTGCCAGAAGGAGCTGCGTTTCAGTACTGACTACTTCGGAAGCAGCCCGAACCCCCTCATATGCGGCTAAGATCTCCTTCTCAGTTGGAGTGTAGCCCTCTTCAGACCCCTTGTACGCTCGACTCCAAAATCCCAGGGGTCGGCCTCGAGTCTCTCCTGAGGCTCTTTGCCACAAACTCCAAGTGGGACCTTTCTCACCAGCAGCAGTGTAGAGGATGTTCTTTACATCCTGTCCCGTCCGTACTGGCCCCAGGGCCACGGCACGGGCTATCTCCTGTTTAATCTGTTCAAAAGCCTGCTGCTGCTCTGGGCCCCATGTAAAATCGTTCTTCTTCCGCGTCACCTGATAAAGGGGGCTTACAATAAGGCTGTAGTTTGGAACATGCATCCTCCAAAAGCCCACTACGCCCAGAAAAGACTGTGTGTCTTTCTTGCTAGTGGGTGGAGACATAGCAGCAATCTTGTCGATCACATCTGCTGGGATGTGACGACGTCCATCTTGCCACTTTATTCCCAGGAATTGAATTTCCTGAGCAGGTCCTTTCACTTTGCTTCGCTTAATCGCGAAGCCAGCACGTAGAAGGATCTGGATTATTTGTTCTCCTTTCTCAAAAACTTCCCTTGCTGTATTGCCCCACACAATGATGTCATCAATGTACTGTAAGTGCTCGGGAGCACCACCCTGTTCCAGTGCAGTCTGGATCAACCCATGGCAAATGGTGGGACTATGTTTCCACCCCTGGGGCAAACGGTTCCAGGTATACTGAATGCCCCTCCAGGTGAAAGCAAACTGTGGTCTACATTCTGTGGCCAAAGGAATGGAAAAGAAGGCATTCGCAATGTCAATGGTGGCATACCATTTGGCTGATTTTGACTCCAGCTCGTATTGGAGTTCTAACATGTCTGGCACAGCAGCACTCAGTGGGGGTGTTACTTCATTCAGGCCACGGTAGTCTACCGTCAGCCGCCATTCTCCACTGGCTTTACGCACCGGCCATATGGGGCTGTTAAAAGGTGAGTGAGTTTTACTAATCACTCCCTGACTCTCCAGTTGACGAATTAACTTATGAATGGGGAGCAAGGAATCCCTATTGGTGCGATACTGACGTCTGTGCACCGTTTTTGCGGCAATCGGTACCTGCTGCTCTTTCACTCGTAGCAGCCCCACAACTGATGGGTCTTCCGACAGGCCAGGCAAAACAGACAACTGCTTAACACCTTCTGTATCTACAGAAGCTATTCCAAAGGCCCACCGATACCCCTTAGGATCCTTAAAATATCCCATTCTGAGGATATATAGAACCTATATAGATTTCATGTCTTTGAAGAGAATATGAGGCTCATGATAGATGTGTTTGACCTGTATGGGTCTCAGGTAAAAAACCCAAGATAAGCAAAATCAACATATTTGGAAAGGTGAATTTGTCCACTATAGCAATTAGGTCAGCATAGTCTGTGAGAAGGTAAGCCATTCTCAATATGTTCTTAAACACATAGAATGAGTTAGAGGCATATATACTAAAGGACAACAATGCTATGTTGATTGGTTCTACTGAAAATATCACATTAGACTCAGACTAATTAACCATCTGACTTGATGGATATGGTTTCTAAATTACAGAATATTTTCCTGCAGCCTCACAGAACTTGAATATTCACATTAAGCTGGTCAAGGTGATTTAAATACAGCAAGATGAAAATATAACCTTCTTAGAGTTTTCTGATACATGCCGTAGACAGGAGATCAAGCTCTGATCAGAATGGTCTACTCTGACTTTAAAAGCCTTTTCATATACATGTGAAAATACTGGCATGCCTAGATTTTTATCCAAACTGAATGCTGTCCATAATGAAAGCTTTCATATGGCTCTCCAACTATTGTGAGAAAGATTTTTATCTACTTGCCTGTCCAGACATTTTTTTTAATAAGAAATGATTAAAAAAATGAGCTAAAAATAAATGAAATTAGTGTTATCCAATTTACTTCATAAAATAGTAAAAAGAAAAAAATATCTCAATTACAGCATATTCAATTTTAGGAAAAATGACAGAAGATAATTTTTTTTTTTCTTCTAGTTTTCACTGAAAACACCCTTGTTCTTTAATTTCTTTGTAGCTTTTCACACTACATATATTTTACACTGCACATTATTTTACTCTGACCAATGAGATCAATCAGCAGAACTCGTTTCCCCATGAGAACTAATTCTAACAGTATATTCTCCAAATCAATTAGAAACAAGCCAGCTCTGGCCAGGAAGCTGTAGTGGTGTGAAGTTTGATCCAAACTGAAATGTCCAGTTTGTAGCAAGACCACCCCTGAACACATATAACAGTACAGAGACTGATCTTCTCTGGGCATGAGCTGAACAGATGCATGATTGCCTCTGCACAGGGCTATGAACTCACTGAAAATGATACTGAAGCTGTACAAAGGCTGAATATTTGTAGCCTACTTATAAGTCAGTTTTTCTCAATAGGACTGGCATCTTTAGATGTCTCTGCAAATACTCCTTTCTGCAGCTCTAGCCTTAAAAGTCTCCCTCAGTTCTATCTTCATATAACTTTCTTGCTCCAGTAGTTTCCCCCATGTCAGTAATCAGTTGGGTTTGTGGGAGTCACACAGAAAGCTTCTAATTAAGCTGATACTGATACTGCAACACTGGTGCAAAGGTGGCCTTAGTGGTATCCAAGCAATAAACTAGAAAGGAGGAAGAGTAATTGCGTAATTGCTGAAATTAATTGGTGCTTTAAAATGGGAAAGAGGGGGGGGGGGATGGGGGGAGAGGAGGTATAAAAGTGTACTTACTCCTGCTATACTGCAAATACTAACTAATGTTACCAGCTAACTTCAACCCTTTTCAGAGCTGCCTCTGAACTCAATAAAAGCAGGTGTAGACCCTTTGAATGCAGGCAATCACTTTCATGATGAGAATCATCTTCTGCAGTGTCATCATTAAGATGATTAATGGGAATTGCTTTTTTTGCTACCATCTCACTTCATTTGTAGCAGCATGCACAGCACAGTGACACTTAAGATAACTCCTCTACTTGGTCATTGCGTGATGGGATTTGCCTTCAACATGCTGTCCTGATTTCTGTTGAGATGGTACTAATAGCACACTGATGTTTTGGTTGTTGCTGAGAGATGGGAGCAGGGCCATTTTGCTTTCCTGTCTTAGTAAATAGTTTTTATCTCAACCCACAAGTTATATTTTGTTTCCAGTTCTTTTCCTCATCCCACTGTGTCAGGGGTGAGCAAACAGTCATGTAGTGCTGAGCTGCTGACAGGTTATACCACAACCCTTGCCATTGTAACTAACTAGCTGGCATCAAGAAATATCTATTTACAGTTCTTTTATATTTGAGAATCTCAGGAACTCACAAAATATTAGCAAAAAGAAAGCCTCATATTTTTATTAGAGGCTATTAAGAATCCCTTCACTAAAATGTTTTGTCACTATTGACTTCAAGTCAACTTCTAGCTTTTAGCTAACGCATGCTTCATTGATGAAATTTAGTTTCGCTTCTATAAAGGGGAATATTTTATTAAGTCTTACAATATCTTTTTGGAGTTAAAAAGCATTCTCATTATACTCCAGGTGAAAAAACAAGGCAGAGAGTTTCTGTAACTCAATGACTTGTCCTTTATCACTATGCAGCATGACTACAACAGGAACCCATGTTGCTATCATGCTCCATCAATAATCCTCAAAGATTTCTACTCTAGTAACTATTTTCATCCAAACTTAGAGCACTTCAGGAAAGCAGAGAAGAGAGTATTCAAAAAAAATTTCAGCCACACAGGCAAAGTGTGCAACTTACTTTGGAACCATGTGCCTTGATGCTTTCCGATGACTCTCTGGAGTGGCCAGAGTTTTCAGAATGGAAAAAAAAAAGTCAAACTCCTGCACTTATTGGAGAAGTACTTACAGTCATACTACACTAAAGGAAAGAAAGAGAGGAGAAAACTATGTACTGTGTTTAGATATGTAGTAGATTATTTATATAGTAACTCAAAGTTGTGTACAAAATCCCCAAATCTTAAAAACTGTGACAAGTTACAGTTTAAAATTATCTCAGAGATAATTTTATCTCTGAGATTTTTATCTAATAGAAAATGTAGTAGCCATATCAGTCAGTTTAAAACTAAATTCCTTAGGGAGTGATCGTATATTTTATTTTTCTGCAGCTCTGGAAATACATATTAACTTCACAACTCCATTGACTGCACAACTGCACAGTTGTTCTCCAATGTTAAACATGCCTACAGCAAGACAGATCTCAACTTATTATCATAGATTGTAATCATTTCACCTCCTCTCCTTTCTCTCTCTTTTTTTTTTCTTTTGAATTATTACTTTAAAAGTGCTTTTTCGTTGTTGTTTTTGTTATTGTTGTTGTTACATAAAATTTAAGTTGATGCAGTACATAAAAACCTGCACTAAATCAACTGGCAATAAATACATTTATCTTACAGATTTATTTCTTTACTAGCCATGTGTTCTTCCCCAGTTACACTCCAAGGTTTATTGTAATACATCTAGCTAAAGAATCGTGGTTTATTTTTCAGTAAAAATATGGATTCTTGCTGACAGCAAAATTTTATTGCAGAACTATTGGAAAGTAATATCTGTTCACTATAACAAGATCCCCTGAATCCGTGCTATCAACCAGAAACCTGTTATGGGCCATTTGTTCTGTCTTTTTACTTCCCCTCTCTCTTAAGCAAGTGTAATTGGAGCAGGAACAAAAAATGTAACCTTGAAGGACAGATCTCAAATGGTCAGCCTTCAAAAGCATTAAGCAGTATACATTGCCTCTTTGGATGCTATCAGTCAGTGCACCTCAATTCCCTCTCATATGAGAAGACTGCCTGTCTCGCATTTCTATTGCATTTTGACAGCTGGAGTTTCCTTTTAGGTTTGTGAAATGAGAATATTCCATGACCCAATACACCTACTTGCATTAACAAACTGACACACACACAGAAAAAAAGGAAAAAAAGGAGAAAAAAAAAAAAAAGAGAAAAAAAAAAACCCAACCAAACACACGCTAAAAACACAATATACTTGAGCAAGAAATTCTTGTTTACCAAGACAAGTCATACTGAGCTCAGAAAACATAGTCTGGATAGAACTGACTTGAAGTAAGCATCAGATCTTAGAGAAATACACTGGTTCAAATTCTTACTTACATGTGACAGATTTTCTATGAAAGGGACATATATTCCTTACTGAACATACTGAAATACATATTTAACCGATCTAAACTACCAACACATTAAGAGTTGGAAGCCAAAAGAAAAAGTGAGTGAAGTAAGTCAGGGATGGGGGAGCAAGTACACCCACTCATCATATTTAATGTAATTGTAGCAGTACTTAAAAGAGCAGCAGCAGAGACTTAAAGAGGAAAGTTCTGTCATAAACAGTTTAGCTGCTTAACATGCCCTAACATCAATAAGATAAATTTGCCCCAGGAACCTTTGGAGAGATGATCTTTGCCCTTAACTGGAACAATAAATAGCAGTATGAGTGGGCAACTGGTTCGTGTTGTCTGGGGACAGGAAGAGCAGAACTTCCTCCATCAAAAAACATACAGACAAACTAACAGAAAAACAAAAAACAAAAAACAAACAAAAAAAACCCTGCTCCCCCCAACACACATACAGAAAGTAAAACTATAAGAAAAACCACCAGGATTTTCAGACCAGCCAAAGCCAGCAGCGATTGAATAAATGAGGAGAGACTGAGTGGCCCACTGGACTGACATTATTTTGTACATAGCTGACTAATCACTCTAGGACAGCTAAGCATTAGTCCTTAATCTGATTCAACAATACACTCAAGTGCATTCCTTTCTTTCTTACATAAATGACAAAGTGAGAGAAACAATAAGATGAAAAAGAAGATGCCTGTGAGCTTATGGAGAATATTCAGGAAGAAATCTCAAAAGATTTAAATAACTTCTTGGACCGTAAACAATGATTCTTATTGGGAGTATTTTTATGCTCCAAGACAAATCTGTCTTAGTATTCATTTTACAACTCCTCTGCCCCACTGGCAGGGCTGATAGGCTGATAGGGGTTGAGGTTTAATAATATTACAATGACTGGCATTTTTCCTACACAGATATTGTTCTTTGTGACACATTAAGCAATATTACTTCCCTTGTATCTTTTAAATGCATACAATTACAATGAGAGATAAATCTCATTCTTAGACAGTTCATCAGCAAATTCAGGAGTTGCAATCCTCCCGACTCAAAGCGATTGACAGTTCCACTGGCTGTAATGAAAGTTTAAAATACATCTTTAGAGTGTGCCAAGGAATCAAAACACGAAGAAGAAGCACTACTGGGGAGAAAGTTTCTTGTCATCACCTACTTATAAATCGTACTTAAGTGTTTTCCAAACACTGTTCCTCCTTTAAGTATTCAAAATTAATGCGCTGTTACAATGTCAACAAGTGAAAGCTGCCCTTCCCTTTGCACACTCTTTTAGGAATGAGAGGAGTTATAGCGATGCCTTCACTCCAGCAAATATATCAGACATGAGGACATTGGCAGGGGCCCAGTTCTGAGTGGCCCTCCAATGTCCATCTGACCTTGACAGTCATCCTCAAACAGATCCCTAAAGCTGTTTAGGCACTTTACTCCTAATGACAAGTATAAAATGGGATAACCCAATGGCTGTGTTGTTTATCATAGAATCATAGAATTACTCAGGTTGGAAAAGACCTCAAAGATCATCAAGTCTAACCGCAGCCTAACCATAGTGCCCTAACTCTAACAACCCTCTGCTAAATCATATCTCTGAGCACCACATCCAAACGGCTCTTAAACACATCCAGGGACGGTGACTCAACCACCTCCCTGGGGAGCCTATTCCAGTGTTTAACTACCCTTTCTGTAAAGAAGTGTTTCCTAATGTCCAACCTAAACTTACCCTGGCGCAACTTGAGGCCATTTCCCGTCGTTCTGTCACCCATCACCAGTGAGAAGAGACTTGCCCCGCTCTCACTGCAAGCTCCTTTCAGATACTGGAAGAGAGCAATAAGGTCTCCCCTCAGCCACCTTTTCCCCAGACTAAACAGCCCCAGCTCCCTCAGCCTCTCCTCATAGGGCTGATTTTCCAAGCCCTTCACAAGCCTCGTTGCCATTCTCTGGACCTGCTCCAGTACCTCCATATCCTTTTTGTACTGAGGTGCCCAAAACTGAACACAGTTCTCGAGGTGAGGCCTCACCAATGCCGAGTACAGGGGCAGGATGACTTCCCTAGTCCTTCTCACCACCCCATTCCTGATACAAGCCAGGATGCTGTTGGCCTTCCTGGCCACCTGGGCACACTGCTGGCTCATATTCAGTGTCATCAGTACACCAAGGTCCCTTTCCAACAGGCAGCTTTCCAGCCACACCTCCCCAAGCCTGTAGGGTTTCCTGGGGTTGTTGTGACCAAAATGCAGGACCCAACACTTGGCCCTATTGAAACTCATGCCGTTAACCTTGGCCTATAAATCCAGTCTATCCAGGTCCCTCTGCAGTGCCCTTCTCCCCTCCCTTGGGAGGGAGATCAACACTCCCTCCCAACTTAGTGTTGTCCTCAAATTTACTGAGGGTGCACTCAATCCCCTCATCAAGATCATCAATGAAGATGTTAAACAGAAGCAGTCCCATCACTGAGCCCTGGGGGACACCGCTCATGACCAGCCACCAACTGGATTTAACTCCATTGACCACAACACTTTGGGCCCTGCTATCCAGCCAGTGCTTCACCCAGCAGAGCGTACGCCCATCCAGACCATGGGTAGCCAGCTTCTCCATGAGAATTTTATGGGGGACAGTGTCAAAGGCCAAGCTGAAGTCCAGGTAGACCACATCAACCGCCTTACCCTCATCCACTAAGCAGGTCACCTTGTCATAGAATGAAATCAGGTTTGTCAGACAGGACCTACCATTCATAAACCCATGCTGACTGGGCTTGATCCCCTCATTGACCTTTAACTGGTCCATGATGGTTTCCGAGATTATTCGTTCCATAACTTTCCTGGGCACCGAGGTGAGGCTGATAGGCCTGTAGCTTCCAGGATCATCTTTCTGGCCCTTTTTGAAGATGGGCTTCATATTCGTCAGTTTCCAATCCACCAGGACATCCCTGGTTAGCCAGGACTGCCAAAAAATGATGGAGAGTGGTTTGGCAGCCACATCCACCAACTCCCTCAGCACTTTAGGGTGCAATCCATCCGTCCCCATGGACTTGTAAGCATCCAGCTTTCGGAGCAGGTCCAAAACTATCTCATCATGGATCATAAAACTATAAAACTATCTCATCATGGATCAATGTTTAGGTTATATGTTGTTCAGAAATTGCATGAATGGCATGCATTTGTCCAATACTCCCATAACTGAACTCATCCTTGTCAAGGCCTTCGATCACGATCTGAATACAAATAAAATAACAGCAGAATATGCTGCAGGAACTTGACTCTGCTGTTACAGCTTGGGTAATTATAGCCCTCTGTACTTAGCAGCACTTCACCTCACCGTATTCTAACTATTCAGCCTTCTGTTCTTTGAGACTCTCTCTTTGCTTTGTCCCTCATTTTGGTCTCCCCCAGTTGGCTACTCTCCACCCACCTAATGTTTCATATAGGAGAGGATGGAAGACCCTCCAGCATGGTGCTTCTTAGATATTTTGGTCAGAGGTAACTGATTACAATTCAAAAAAAAAAAAATAAAAATCCAGATATCTGCAAATATCTGCAGTAGTGATTGAAGGTGTGTTATGCAATGACGATATATGGCATGTGTAAATACTAATGAAACACACGTATTCATCTGTCAGAGATAACTGTTTCTTCAAAGAAATATAGATGCGACAAGTTGATTGTGACAACTCTGGAGTCAAAGAGAAAAACAGAAAATGCTGAAGAATAAATTTCTTTCAAAGAGGCTTTTTTAAATGAACCATTTCAAAATGGATTGCTGAATTTAGCAGCTTTTCAGATGGTCATGCTTAATTCAAGGTTAGTCTTTGTTAACACTAAGCATAATCTCAAAAGAGATTGTTGGTCTTTTTTCTTTTTTCAAAAAGAAAGGCGCTTACTGTCTTAACAAATTATGACTAACCCAAAATATATTCTTAGCAAAAACAAATAAGTGCTTCTTTGACTACAGGTTGTTAGGCCAAGGCACACTGTAGTCTTCATCCCAATGTTTACCTCAGCCTAATACTAAAATGACAGCTTTTACTAAGATTTCTCTTGTGTTATTTACTCTATTATATAAGGTCTATAAAAGCCTTTTTTTCTACTGTGAGTTTGCTCTGTGTGTTCAGTCACAACTAATACTGTCTTTGTTTACTCAAACAAAGTGGTTGCTCCAGCATCAAGTGATTTTCACTAAAGGGCCAGCACTGGGTAGGTCCCACACACTGCCTACTCCTCCAGCTCGACAATGAATGCAGGAGGAGAAGCCTCTGCAATGGCTAGCAGATAAAAAGCTGCATAAAGTTCTGTATAGGGTTGTAGATTTCATGCTATTCACAAGGCATGGAAACTAAACAACAAAAATCTTCTTCAAAGCAAGGAAGAATAGAATAAACTAGCTAACAAAAAAATTCTTTAAATTTTTAGCCCCATTTGTTCATTCTGTATGTAAAACTATCTGTAGACCTAACACCTAAAAGTCCAGTTTTAGGGGCATTTTGTGTTCAGCCTTCCAGAATACGACAATGTGCTCTGATTTATATGTAGATTCCATAGCAGTGAAAATCAGGACAAGATGCTGCTATTCAGATGGCTGACAGAGCCAGCCCAATGTAATTATAAATAGAATTAGGAAGAGTAATCTACTTCTTCCCATTTATACTGAGATTTTATTAGGGGAAAAAAAAAAAAAATGGTAAGGAAGGTAACAAGCATGCTGAGAGACTCTGTGAGGTATTTCTTCGTGTCTTTTACATTGCAACCTATTTTTAAAGGTTCTCTTTCAAAACTGCCTGCCTGAAAGAACTTATTCTTTTAAAAACAATTGTGTGTAGTTAGGACTTAAAGAGGTAGAAAAGCCAAAGCATAAATTATAGAGAAATGAGCTATTTACCACAATGTAATAATGAGTAGACTGAGGTTTCTCAGTGTTGCCACTTCATGCACATATGATGATCCCAGAAGAACAGCCTATATTTTCAAACACCACACAAAGCAAATTTCCAGCAGGGCTACAAAAAGATTGAAAAAAATCACCTTGCAACACAGTTCACTTTATTTTTAAAAGCTCACCAAGGTCACAAGCCCAAGGAAAGCTTAATTAAAGTCGATGGAAGATGCAGAAGTGAGGCGGAAAGAATAAGATGGCTAGAAAAATCATTTTTAAAACATATTAGATTATGTGAAGCCAGAGAGGCTTGACACCATCGATTTCAGAAATGGGTTAAAGATAAGGAACTGAGTATTGTAGGAATTACAATGAGGCAAAGCAGGCTGGGAACATCTGCTACACACATCCACTTTCTAATTCCGAAAGATAAAATGAAGGCTAAGACTTAAGGGTGCCTAAACCCAGCAGGCTTTCATTAGGAGCTACACGCTTAACTCCTTAGAATCAAACAAGGAAAAAAAAAACAACCAAACAACCAAACAACAAAAAAAAAACCCTAGTAAAAATAAATGTACAAAAAAAAAAAAAAAAAAACCCTAGACCATGACAGACCAGTCATATTACATTTTCAGTCCTTGTTGTTAACTGTTTTTAAAGTAACAAAACATTTTCCTTCCACAGACCATGTTATCTCAGTGTTTTACCCTGTCCCACCCTGTCCATATCCATAAGTCCTGGAAAAGATGTCAGTAAAATTATTTCCTATCCAAGAAAACTAAAAAAGTTTCCCAGCAAGGCAGCTTGCTCAGGAAAGAATAGAAAATGAATCAACCCACAAGCTGAGCTAGCACTTATTATGCATAAACATATTGGCAATACATAACACTTTCATGAAACCTCCTCTTCTCATCATTGTGCAGCATTCAAAAAAAAAAAAACAACAAACAAACAAAAAAAAAGAACAGTGACAACACACATAATACAGAGATATGAAGTTATGTTTAAAGCCCTCTTTTCTACAGCTGCATCTTAAACTGACTTAGACGAATATCTCATTCCTAAGACCAGTGCCCAAAGGTGTACTCCCCTTCAACAGAGAGATTTTCATTACCTGAGTAAAGATTTTGCATCTTAACCTTAAGTTACTCAGACCCTCTCAGCACTCATCTCCTCACACATTCTACAGCAGTTAGCAGCAAAGCAGAGGGAAAAAAAAGCAGTTTACAAAACGAAAAATGGAAATACCTCAAGTGCTGCCTGCCAGCTAGAGTTAGGAAGGCCCATCACTTACTCTGGAAATCAGTTCAGAGGAGAGATTTAAAGGTTTGTACAAAAACATGGCAGTTGGGAGCCCATGTATTGCTGATCTCTGTGGCTGGACACGTTTCTAGAGCTGAGATTGAGAGAGGTTCTCACCCAAGGAACTCCAGAAAAATTCTCAGGAATTTTTCAGAATAAAGATGAATAGCACTATTCCTTTGATCTTCCACACAGCACAACACTAATAGCTTGTTTTTGCAAAGCATTTAAAAATGCACTTCAGTATTTCATAACACAGAGCTAGAGATGCTGGAGGAAGCAGAAGAGCTGTCTGATTCTAACACATTAACTGCTTTTTACCTCGAGGCAGTGCTGACTACAGGAATATTAGATTTGCAATCAATTTGGCTAGCCCCTCTGTTGTTTTCCAGATGTGCATATTTAATGTTATTTGAAAAAGAAACCGTTTGAATAATGTAGATGTAGTTAGGAGTTATACAGACTTTTAATTGTTTTGGGTTTGTTTATTTTAAATGTGGATTATCTAAAGTATTTTAGGTATATCAAAATCTATGACACCTATTACAATGCCGTTTGCCTGAAGGAGACTGCAGCATTTGCTGGATAGCCCCATGAAGCAAAAACAGTGTAAAAATTACACTCAACTGAACGTATTGGAGAACTTCCAAATGACCTGATCTCAGAATTATATGCCTGATTATTGGTGTCAAGGAAAGAATTCAGTAAAATACTAATATTGTATTAGGTGTAGAATTTAGCAAAACATTAATATTGTAATAGATTTAATACTGTTAAATTTATGAAAAAACATTCTCATGGCTAATTTAGGCACACTGTTTTCTCATGTTCACCACACTCAAGGTCTTCTCATTACTACTTAAAGCATTCATCTGCTCCTAAGTAAAAAAAGCTATATATTTCCTAATACCATTTGTCCCACATATAGGCTATATGAAGCAAACAATTAAGAAAATGAATTGTTCACAAACATACTTTTATTTTTATGAATCTGACTGCAGCCTATAATTATTTGGAGATCTTATGTCAGTAACATTTGGCCTATGACATGCTTGCAAATTGTGTTTAGAGAATTAATGTGGCTGTTTGTATTGGGTCACCTTGGGATATTTTTCTGCTCTTCCTTTTCTCAGTGATACACTTCATTATATTTAAGTGCATTCACAGAGGAAAGAGAGTGAAGCAAAGGTAATTAAGGGACTGAGGTTAATGAATTAAAAAGTTACAGGCGGAAGGGAGGGTTCTCCTTTCAAAATGTTCCCAAGGTATATCATTTTGTTTTTTTAAATATCAATCGACCAAAATTTTGGATTGTTCTAAGTAAATTTGAATCCGTAAAGGAAACACTTAGCTTTCTTTTGTTGCAAGGGTATTTGGTTATGTCACATGGAGTCCAGTCTCCCTCTGAGCTTTCTCCTCCAGCTTCTGAGAAGCTAAAGGAAAGTATCCATACGTATTACAAGAATATCTTCTTGCAGAACTTCTGGAAGAGTTCATTTCAATTATGCTTTGCTTGGTTCCAAGCAGCACTGTTTTTCTTGATATCTCAAGAAAGATAAGGAAGCAGGAAGGACCAGGAAACGTGTGGCAAACAGGGAAGAATTTTGTTAAACAGATCCTTCTAGATGTTTTATAAATATTCAAGGTCAAGGTTCAAATTGTAATCAACACCATGTCTCTCTCCGTTCATCAAGATAGTTCTGACTGGGAAGAAGCATATCAATGACAGTCTGAAAGAAACAGAGGTACTGTGGATTAAACACAATCAAGGTAGATCACAATCACCCTAGGGAAGGATACCAAAGACTTTTAAAAATGAGATTGTTAAAAAAAAATCTGAGTTAGATGGAGTTTTCTGTAATTATTCTAAAAAGAAAAATATTGCAGATGTTGTTACTTCATACTGAAAATATATATTTGCTATGTGGAGCACTGAATGAGTGGGTACATGGAAGTATGCAATGGCAGGGCTTGGCAAAGCATGGAACTGGGCTTCATGGACCTTATCTACTCTGTATTCTACCTAAGGAAGAGAGAGAGGGAGCAGGGGAAGACAGAAAAGAGCCTTCTGACAAACTGAATCAGAAAGCCAAATAATCTTTTAATTCCATTTCATCCAAAATGGATTTGGTTTACTATGAAACAGATTTCAACATCCATTTCTCATAAACATTTGTACAAACAAAATTTTACTTACTGAAATACAAATATTTGAGAAGAGATGAACATGAAAAGAAGGAAAACATGGCCAGCTGTTTCACTTTCTGATTATCCCAAATATTCATTAATTATTTTTGTTATTATTCGCCCAGCTTTAAGTTGTACTTAAAGTCTAACTGTTCACCTTTAGGGGAAAACACAAAGATTCTTGTTCTGGGTGGGCTACAGCAAAGCCCTTAGTCTAGTTCACAACAAAGAAGCTTTACTGTTTAATTGGCTGAGCTCTCTAATTGCTTACTAAAGTCTGGATACAGCACCTCGATTAAAAAATATAACCTTTTAATGACACTGTAGTTTAGTTTATAAATAGTAGGCTACCACAGAAGACAGATGACTTTGCTTCTTATGCTTCTCACATGATACTTTATATAAAATATCCGAAGTCAGGCTCAGGCAGTTCTTGCAGTACTGTGTAATGTGAAGATTTGCCACTGGGCACTGCCCTTATAACTACGACTCTTACCAGTGATGATTAAATGAGAGAGAAAAGACACAATTACTTGGTCTTGGTTTTGATAGCGTAATGGATACAGTATAATCTTAGTGATGACCAGAGATGCAAAACAAGGCTTGATCCTGAAAGTCATTTCAGTGCTGGAAACAGATGCTTCTTGGAACAATGCCCAGTGAACTGCAACTTTCACAAAGTCGAGTCTGTCCTATTAAATCTAAAAGGTTGGTTTGGCTGGTATACAGTAGATATTAAACTAACTACAAAAGTCAGGTTGACTTATTGAGACATTTATCTGCTGGAAAGATTGCTCACCTTTCACTTTCTTCTGCTGAACTACCTCGGTTTTAATCAGATCCATATGCCTATGGAAGTAAAAGAGTGACACAAGGCAACATAGATCCCAAGGTGTGTGACAGAATTATTACCATTTATTTTTCCCCATCTAGGAACTAAAAACACATATAACGTTTAAACATTTGACAGGACTGTTCCTTTCTTTTCAGAACTTACTCTTATTCTGTGTGACCATGTGATCAATTCCTCTCTCTGGCACAAAGTTTCCTGCATTGTTATCCACACTGAATCATGGGGAAGAAAACAGAAAATGACTAAATTCTACCGAAAACACGATATGCTTTCAGAAAGGAAAGGGGTTGCTATGAGGCGAGTTACTTTGTGTGTGTGCACATCCTGTATAGAACTTAGCCTATTCCAGGATGCAGTTTCATTGGCTCCCCCCAAATAGAATCTTATACTGTATAACATTCTAATCCTTTTCTGAAATCAAGAAGGACACATACATCAACTTCTTTCTCTAGCCCTCTCCTATTTCTACAGAAAAGAAATCTTGCAAATCATACAAGAGACATATAAGAGCTGAGGTGGTGATAGAGGTTACAGGTTGCACTGTAGAGTGCGCTTGAAGTTCATATTTGACAAAAATTATTGGACTTGGTCTTATAATCTGTGCCAGAAACAAAGACGTATTATTCGTCCTCCTGGGCTAGCACCTCACAAAAAATAATTGTTGCAGAGCCAGGTATTGCCCTTACTTAGTAGTCAGCAGAGAATACTAAAATTCATTTGATTTCACAGATACTGGAGATGCCACTTGATCCTCTCCATCTCCACCTTCCTTCAGTCTCAAAATGAAAACAAGAATGAAACTGAAAGAGAAAATTAGCCCTTTGGTCACATGTATGGACACGCGAATGGAATCTGCATCACCAGTGCAGTTTATTTTAGCTCTGCCTTAAAAGCAGTCAAGGAAAGTAGCCTCACATTCATAAACTCCGTTCTTAGTTTTAATTAATAAGAGAGAATAACACTGAAAGGACTTGTACGTTTCAAATCACAATACATCAGGCTGTCAGAAACATTGGAATGTTACATACCCCACTCTTTTTCATTCACCGTAACACAGTCAGTACAATTATAGTGATGCAGCAAAATGGGGGAAAAAGTATCAAGACTAAATTGGTGTACCAGAGCTATAAAATATACATTACAGGTTGTCCCACTTCCTATTAAAATTAAAAGATTATTATGGAATAATTAAATAAGGATGCAATTTTTTTTATTATATCTTAATAAGCTTATTTCTTTTGTCTTGCAGCTGTGCAAATAATTTAGTGCACTCATGACCACATGCAATACTATCAGCGACGGGGAAAAAATACATATGAACCTAGGTGAGACCTGTAGTTTTAAAACGAATATGTAATAATAAACAAATCTGATGGGAAAAGCCATTAATACTGATATTTTGCTTGCAATAGATGTGATGGTAAGAAAAAACATTGGATACAATTAAAAAGATGAAAACACATATGGAGAAAAACAACAAAAAAAAAGCCACTGTTGTCCAAGCAGATATCTTTCTCAGTCAGCATAAGATTTTATTTTATGCATCTCTTAAGTACTGATTGTACCCATGACTAAAAATAATGAACAGTAGATAATTTGAAAAACCTTACCTCTTTCCAGTTTCCTGGTGTTTATGACACTTTTCAAAACTACCAGGCTGAATTCATCTGCCTCAACCTGATCACAGCGGCTCAAATGCCCCATGCAGTTTTTGAATATTCCATCACTGACAGCTCTCTGTCATACTAAAGATACAAACCTAAAGGAACATGTTAAAATACAGAAGTAAAAGAGTAAGACCCTATTTGTCCTCATCATTACTGTCAAGAGGAGGATAATAAGAAGAAAATATTAGAAAAACAGGCAGAGATGACATATTTGGAGGTTCTTCTAAAATTAATCTGGTGAGAAATAATAGAGTTTTTGTCAAAGACAGAACATGTATCTTTGAATTGGAGCACAACAACTTTTTATCTGTAGGCTTTTCATTCTCTTGGAAGCTGTGAGGTGTGGCACTGATGGAGGGTGAAGTCTTAAACAGTTTACAGTTCACAAATGCAGCTCCTAGTGATCGGTGTAATACGTAAGTATAAACACAACATTTAAAAAAATAATAATAATAATCAAAACCAAACTTATTTCTGTCAAGGTAATAAAATAAATTATTCCTAAATTTGTCCAATGTTTAAACCTGAGATAAGTTTTGAATATTTTGCCTTCATTTTGCTCCTGAAGGATTTTGCTATGAGCAATGGGTTCTGATCTGCTGATCATTCTTCTTGGCTGTGCTCTCCTGCAGCTCTGGAACACATTAAGTAATTTGCTTAATATCTGGAAACACATTACTGTTTTAAGTGTTGGTTTGGTTTGGAGTCTGGTACCTCTTATTTTCAGTCTAATGGATTTGGTGTGAATCCACATAAATGCATCCAACTGCAAAAACTTACCTTCTGATAGTGCTTTTGTAGCTCCAGCAGTTTAAGGATGCAAGCAAGACAAAGCTTTTAAGATTGATGTTATCCTTTATTAGGCTAGTATTTACCTATATATCATTCTCTCCAGACAGAGAAATTGGTGCTAGATTTGGATCCACAACTCAGAGATTCTTGTGTTGGTATATGATTGGAGGACTTTCTCTAGGGTAAATCAAAAACACTTTCTTCCTAGAACTTGAACAAAGCTAGAATTGTCTATCATCTACAAACACAGATGTTGACTGAATGCAAGGAGACTTGCTCTTTGCTACCATAAACAATGAAGTAGTTCCATGCAATTGTGCGTCCCCATTCCTGGAGGTGAAGACAGGAAGTAGCGTCTTATCTCACCATGGTTCCATCGCCACAAAAATACATGGAGTGTAGGAAAGCTCATGCAAAGTGTCATCCTTCAAAGACTTGGTGCGTGACTGAGGTACATAATCCAGGAGCTGAGGGCTTCTGGTACTACACTGCGGATGAATCAGTTTCCACATGTATCAATTTCAAAACAAATTGAATGAACATTGTTTGTTTGCATGGATGAACTCTGCACAGAGAGGCACTTGTGTGCTACTGTAATGGAAGCCACAAAATAGCTAAAAACAGTTGCTCATTTAATTACATCATACATCTCAGGAGAATAAAGAAAAAGTGTGAACTGACATTTGAAAAATGAATAAAAATTAAATGGTAAATAAACACTTCTAAAAAAAACCCTATAACAATACAGTTTAAATTAATTTTATGTTAATAGATTGAATACCTTCATGAAAAAAGTCATGAATGCTGGAGTTATTCACTCAGTACTCACTTGGTTTATTCAGACTAGAAATTTTGGGGATTAACATACAAATTTAATGTTTGTTGTACGTCTTTTCATGATTTGTGTTGTGATTTGTGAATGATAGCTGGCCATTTCATAAGTGGACATACAGG
Organism: Alectoris magna; assembly: GCA_030625065.1. NCBI lineage: Eukaryota > Metazoa > Chordata > Aves > Galliformes > Phasianidae > Alectoris > Alectoris magna. Next base: position 101,273,728 of record CM060560.1, read on the forward strand.
AGCATTATTCACATGGGTATAAAATAACTGAGTCATGGCTTTTGTACATTTCATTTTAGGAAGTTTAAAATGGCTTTTGTTAGATCTGTCTGATACCCTCCTGTTTGAAAACATATATCCCAGTTAGATAAAGTGTCTGTTTCTGTGCAATTATATCCCTGCCCACATTAGTGAAGGCATTGGTGAACCCCTTTCAAGGAGCTGCCTTCAACATCACATTTGATCAATTTTATGGACACAAACAACGCTTGAAAAGCAAATTCAGACTGAAGTGGATAAGAATTTTTTTGAGATCCTTCTAGAAGCAGCAGCATTCCATTCCAACTAAGGAAGATCATATTCTTTCTGAAGTATTTTTCTCCTTTTTTGGTGATTAGCTATAGAATGAAGTAAAGTGCATGACATGCCACAATAAGAGGAACACTAAGCGGTTTACAAGTCTTAGTAATTAATGAGTATTTTTATCGCAGAGAATATAGACTACCTTCTTATATCTATCTGAACCTCAATATAAGCCTCTATAAGCTTCCAGGCTGCATAATTGGTGCATTAGGGCTGAAAATCAGATGGAGGATATAATACAGCTCAAGTAATCCTGTATTTAGCTGAAATTGAACAGTGAAGAATCTAAGCATCCAGAAATGTTGTTTCCATTAAGATTTAAAGCCAGTCAGCTGTTACTTTGTTTAGTGTGCTTTAAATATTTAAAGTAACACAACTGTATATTTGGGCATTTTTTTATCTCTAGTAAATTAAGTAACTTCCATGCTTTTCCACATTTTTATAAAAGCTCACTCTGGAAATTACCTCAGTTTACAACACCCTGGAAATAAAGAAATTGATTATACCTTCTGTATTTAGTAGTTGTAAGAAATAAATTCTTTTGAAAATCCTAATGGGTTTATAAAGGATTTAGAGAACAGGAACACTGAAAAAGTTTATGTAGCAGTGACATTTTAAGATTGTAAGACAGTGCTTGTTATACAGAGACGTGATGAAATATGTGGTTGGGATTTATTATCCAGAACTTTTACCTCAGATTTTTAAAAAATCCAAAAATTAAAAAATGGGTAAAATGAAAGTAAGACATCAATCTCATCTCTTTTCTTTACACTTTCTGTTGCAGACAAGATTAGAACAGACTGATAAGGACAATGACCAAAATATTAACCTACATTATTTCATTTCTTTATGCCAGTTATTGGTAGATGATACACATAGCATAATGTGATAAACTTTATCACTGGAAACAAAGCGAGCGTATGGTGTTCTGGCTGAAATATGGACATATATTTTGTTTTTCCTTGATTTTTATTTTTTCTTGGCTTCTCATAAATTTACAACAGATGAAGTACAGTCTGTTACCCGTGCTTTTGGATAATGATTATCTTTTTTTTTTTTTTTAATTGTGTGCAAGAAGCCTAGCAGAGATGAGCCCTGAGACACCACTGTAGAATAGTCACTGAAAGACATTAAATTTTTGGCAAGGAAGTAGAAATCCAAGTAATTATGGTACATCTTGTATCCTGTATTCACTTTCAACCTAGAGTCCAGGTCTTCGTCTGTTGGAACTCCATCTTCTGATTACAACAGAAAAATCTCATTAATATTTCTGCCACTGCCACAGACTTACTCTGTGTGTCCTTGGGACAGTTATATTACCATGCTCTCATTCATCATCTGCTTCTCTAAAATAAGAACACAGATTTTCTATATCAGGTAAATGTTGTATGCTTTTACTAAAGATAGTTATACATTCTGACACTGTGGAACTGAGAATGATGTGGAACAATAGAGTATTTTTATTACTCTTTAATGTAGTTGAACAATACTTACTACCTTCTTTTTCTTCATGACTCCTATTCTGAAAGCACAATCACTTCTTATAACAGAGGGTTGGTAGGCAATTTTTAGGCAATGATGTTCTCCATTCAAACAGGCAATAAACTCTCACAACCCATTGGCCACAATGAATCTTCTTCTAAGGAAACTGCTCTCATGCTCCAAAACATCCTCTGTTATCACCTGCAAAGACCCTGACATTTTGTATACTTTTGATTTTGGCCTAGGCAAAACATCAGTCAAACTGAGGAGAACCAAATAAATACCAAATATGGTGAGACATCTCAACTTTTGTGGATGAACAGAATGGCCTTTCTTTGGTATCTGAATGTGCTTCCACCCAGGACAAAACATGGATCTCAAACGGATATTCTATGCCCTTATATTCATCTCTTCTATGTATTCTATTTTTTATGTCTTGTTTAGAAGAGTTCAAGGATCATGCAATCCAACTGCCTGACTACTTCAGTGTTAGCCAAAAGTTAAAGCACATTAATGAAGGCATTATCCAAATGACTCCAATACTGAGGGCTGAGACATCAACCACCTTGCTAGGAAGACTGTTCCAGTATTTGAACACTCTTATGGCAAAGATCTCCTAATGTCCAGTTTGAACTTCCCTGGTACAGCTTTTCTGATCCTCCATGTCCTGTTATCAGTGACCAGGGAGAAGAGATCAGCTTCTCCCTTTAAACTTGTCCTCCTCAGGAAGTCATGGAAAGCAGTGAGACTGCCTCTCAGCCTCCTCTTGTCCACACTAAGACAACCAAAGTGTCCTCAGCCTCTCCTCACAGGACTCACTGGGAGCTCATGTTGAGATTCGGCTGAGCTACTCCATCCACTCGTCTCCCAGTCTGTACCTTTATCCCAAATTACTCCACCACAGATTCAGAACCCAGTACATTCCTTCATTGATTTTCACATCATTGGTGATTGCCCCAGTGCTTCAATCTATCTAGGACCCTCAGCAAGACCTCTTTTCACCTCAGTGAAAAAACAGTACCTTCCAGTTTGGTATCATCAAACTTGCTAAGGATGCATTTCACCCTTGTATCCAGATCACCGACAAAAATGTTGAACAGAACTGGCTATAGAAATGGGAACAGCACTTGTGACTGGCCATCAAGCAGATGTAGCCCTATTCCCTGCAATCCTTTGAACTCTACTGTTAAACCACTTTATTGCCCAGCAAAGAGTGAAGATGTTTATCTCAGAGGTGGACAATTTTTCCAGATAGATGGGATCCATGAGGGATGACACCAAAGGCCTTACTAAAATCCAGGAAGATTATGTCCACCACTTCTCCTTTATTCACCAAGTGATTGATCTTATTATAGAATTATACCAAATTACTAAGACAGGATTTTCACTGGATGGAGCCCTTTTGACTGTACCTGCTAACAGCTTTTTTTCTTTAACTGCCTTTCAATATCACCCAGGACAATCTTCTCCATAACTTCTCCAGGGACTGAAGTTAAATTAACAGGTGTAGCTTCCTGGATCTTCTTACACGTAGATTGGTATAACATTGGCTAGCTTCCAGTCGGCACAAATCCCCACCACACTCCCACAACCTCTGTTACATAAATTGTTGAGAGGTGTCCAACTAGAACGTCTGCTAATTCCATAAGGTCCCATGGACTTACAAATGTTGAGCAGAAAATTTTTTCCCTTACAGTTTTAGTGACCACAGATGCAAAATCACTTCTCCCAGTGGTCCGCCAACTCTAAGGTCCAGGCAACTTAAAATCCGTCATTATTCTTGAAAACTGAGGCAAAAAAGAAAAGGCATTAAATGCCCCCATCTTATTCTTGTTAGGATTATTTTGCTTTTGTAAATTACACTACAGAAGAATTGCTACATAGCATGCAAAGAGATAATATGGAATGTGTTGCTAAAACTAGTTTATCACATTTACATTTAATCAGTGGTACTGAATAATTTTTAGTATTCATTGGGGCATAAATAAATGCTTTTCCTTTTTATGTTAAAATTTTACATTTGTCCATCATCAGTTTAGAACTGCTTTGTCTGACTGCTTTCTTCAAAACTCTGATAAAGTAGGAGTACAGGAAATTTTGTTAAGATGGAGATTTTCTGAACCTCAAATTATTTTATTCGTTACACAAAGCCTATTTGACCATATGAAGCATTTCCTCTAGGAATCTCAGACCACTGTTCTTGTGAGGAAACTCTACTTGTAAGAAACAGGTTTGTGAGTTTCAGAAAGTTTTAATGATGTTTCAGGAGCTATAGGTAACCAAGGGAATAGAGATTTGGTTAAAGGGAATACAGTATTTCCACAGAAAGTCTTCAATTATAAATAAATAAATGAATAGATAAGAGGAAGGATTTAACAGTCACTAACAGGACGAGTGATAGATCTGTCCTTAATCTCTTTAAATTACTCATCAGAATTTTCATTTTATTGTTAAAGTCACCTCTATTTGGCTCTGTAGTTTATATGCTTTGAATTTTATATTTGAATATTCTCCTTTCTACTCTCATCTCTTTCTTCAGACCTCTTATCAAAATTGTCTTCTCCATATCACACAATTTATTTTTCCATTTCATTCTTAATATTTTCATCTTGCTTCCTCTTTATTTTAAATGTTTTTAAGAACAGATTCTCCTGCAGTGTGAACATTATAGGGTTTTGTTTTGTTTTGTTTTTGTTTTTAATCAACCTGTAGGAGGAGGAAGCACAAGAACCTTTAGTACGGTCATATTGATATTGACCGTATATGATGATATTTCTGCCTGCTTATATATACATGAAGCTAACGGTTTTTAACATGTCCCACACTCTTATGTGGAATGTTGGCCCATTATTCACATCTGATAGCATACAAAAAGAATGCTTATTCCATCCAAAGTTGTTGCAGGAGATATGGTCTTTTAAAACATTTTTCTTAAGTATTTTTATAGACTTGAGCTCACAGTTAAATGTGGAGTTCATAAACCTTAATAATACAGAATCCTGCACCAGGTTATCCATTCCTTAATGTTATGCTACATTTTGGAAATTGTGCCACCTGCCCACAAGATAATGTGTACCTGCAGTTTTGAAGCGCAGACTGCTTGCAGACCCATGTCACCAAAGACGTGTTTCTCACATCAGGGTGGAGCTATGGAGGAGACAAATACAGGAAAAAACATAAAAGATTTGCAATCAGGAAGTAGTTATGGAAGGATATATGTTATTAAAGCCATAGTTGCTTTATCAGATATGTCTATGGTCTGAAGAGGTGCCAGCATGTGAATCTGATTAGATCTGTGCTTGAAACTGACCTTAGAGGCACAAAAAAATGGATGCTCAGGGGAAATCAACAGATTTGTTTTCCAGCTTAGTGCATTCAGTCTCCTGCAATCTTATAAACTTCCTCTGTCATACTGCAGGATAATGAGGACTCAAGTTGCAACTACTTTAGCATTAGTATGTCCATGGTACGAAACCTGGCCTGCAGGAGTAGCAATCCAGGTGGGCGTTAATAAACCTGCCATTATTTATTACCACATGTGCTGTTCTGTGGCAGGAAAAGCAAGGAACCACTATGCTACATGCCCCTAAGGAGCCAACAGTCCTATGTTTAGCAGGAGTGATGCAGAAACCAGTAGGGAGCTAGTGCACACAACACAGAAAGAAAGCAAGTTAATTTCCTTTGGGGAGGCTGTAGCTTTATGAAATCATGCAATCACTGAGGCTGAAAAAGACCTTCAAGATCACCAAGTCCAACCATCAAACCGACCAAATCCCTCACTAAACTATATCCCTTACTGCTATATCCAAACCTCTCTTAAAATTCCTCCAGGGATTTGGACTCTGTCTTTTCCCTGGTCTGATTCTTCCAATGCTTTATCATCCACTCCATGAAGAAATTATGCCTAATTTCCAATCTGATCATCCCCTTATCCAGCTTAAGGTTTCCTCATCTCCTGTCACTTTCTCACCTAAGAAAAGAGACCAGTACTCTCCTCACTGCAACTTCCATTCAGGTGTTCAAGTTGTAGAGGGTGATTGAGGTCTCCCCTCAGACTCTTCTGTACTAACTAGCCCACGTATCCTCAGCCACTCCTCATAAATCTTGTTTACTAGCCACTTCACCAGCTTCATTGCTCTTTTTTGCACATGCTTGAGCAACTCAGTATCCTTGTGCATTGAGACATTTTTCTTATTTTGGCTGTTTTGCCCAAGAATGGCACTTCTGAATAGCCTGAACCAGAAAAACTGACTTCTTCTGTGATATCAGTGTTTCAGACCAGAGAGAACAGATCTTCAGTCAGAAGGAGGATGGAATCAGGGAGCCAGCAATGGAACATTCCAGATCATCACCTGGAAGACAAAGGGCAGTGGCTTTCCCCCCCACAGTGTGTGCTGTGAGGTAGGCCTATGTGCTGCTGGGCAGCATGTCTGGTTACTGCAAGCAAACTGGCAGGAAAAAAATAGGTAAAAAATAGAGTAAACAACCAATATTTATTTGTGTAATTAAAGGAGGCTAAAATGCAATAGAAATATCTAATCTCCACAAGAAATCCCATAACCAATTTCCAACATGATTAAACTCTCATTGTTGCGAAATGAAACAATCTAATCAACCTTCTGTGTTCTAATTATGTCTACCTGATCTTGAAATATTTCTGAGCTTGTTTATATCCCCAGGCCCTTTTATCTTGACGTATTGTAAAATCATTTCTAAAATGAATGGAGTAGCGCGTTTTTCTTTCCATGGCAGGTACCGCATGGTGAGCGCAGGGAAGTTCAGAGCCTGCTGCTATGAGATGATTGAAAATCTCAGGCAAGGAGGGAGCAGTGGAGAGAGAAAGGGAAGAGCTCAAGGGGAAGAAATGTGTTTAGCACTGGTACAGTGCTAATATATATAGTATACAAATGAGGGTATAGCAGACCATTAGGATGAGTAGGAGCTGTGCAGTGCAGAATGAGAAAGAAGAGCTGGAAGATGAAGGCAATGTAGTTGGAGGCACCTTTAAATAGAATAGATATGATAGAGAATTCACGGCTCTTTTCAAGTTACTATCAATTAAAAAGTCTCTTTTCTAACTCTTCCTCACACTCTACTGTTTTATTCCTTTGAACACTTCCCCAAACCTGATTTTTGCTCTCATAACTGTAAGAGCTCAAGAAGTAAATGACAGTTGTTAGAGGGAGAGATGAATGAGAGGGGATATACGAAAACAGTAAAATTGTGAATACTGTAAAACATAAATTACCTCTAAAAGGTAGTGAAGGACAGGAACTCTGGAGAGTGGGAAGAGAAAAAACATGTCTTCTTATTTCACAGTGTAGCAAAGTGCATTACAAGGTTTTGATCCTGATACAGGCTTCTGGAGGCCACTGCAACATACAAAATTGACAGAGTTGCTATGGCAGTAGGAAAAGAGAACACTCTTTAAATTGGAAAGATTGGAGTTGGGAGCCCTAATAGTTTAACCAGTAGATTAACCACACAAATGATGAGAGGGAAAAAGAAATGCAAACTTTCAAGTTGTCGTTGTGTTTCTTTTCATTATAAACTCTTAGCAAAATCAAACTTCTTAAAAAACATTTCCCTGCGCACATACACATTTTAATTCCAAAGAGATCATTTAAATTAAGGAAGGTTTCTTCCTGGAGTTCTGAAAATCAAGTAGATGGGCAGAGTCCCAATTAGAAGAGCTCCCAGCAGAACACTACACACCAATGTCCATCGTTTCTCTAGTGATAGGGTCTTACCTCAGGTAAGAAAACAGTTTGTTACTTTTAATCAACATGACAACAGCAAGACAATTCAGACAGGGTAAAAGGCATTGAAGATACTTTTCCACTAATGAATATAAAATGTTCTGCCCTTCTTGTGAAGGTGAGCACTCCTATGTTTTCAAAACAGCCATAAACACTTCAGAGGTTCCCTGTGAAACGCCTCTCATTTCTTGTTTCTTTGGGTACTCAGAAGCAGACACTGTGGGATATTTTTTTTTAACTTTTGTGGAATAAAATTCACTGCATTAAATGTTTCTAGCTTTAGAACATCAAGATTATATGTCTGTATTATCAGTAGTCATTGTTAATGATAGCAAGATTTTATTATTAAGATCAATACCTAGGAAAGTTGTCTGCCCTGAAGGAGAAGATGCAGAGTTCTGAAATTTTGGCAGGCTTCCTCTGAAACACATCTAGTGGCCTCCCAGTGCAAACAGGTATTCAAAGAAGCAGCGCCAGCTGGAAAACTGAAAAGACAACAATTATAATTTTGATAGTAATCGCTGTATCAGGACCAAAGAGAAAAAAGAAAAAAAAAAAAAAGAAAGAAAAAACGAAAACCAACACCGGTTGTCTCTTTCTCTGAGCTGTCACAGGAAAGCCTCATGCAAGCAGCTTCAGAGGTAGAACAGAGGAAAGGCCTAGTTCAGACCTTCACATTTACTTTGCTCCAGTCAGAGCCATGCAGTAAGACTAAAACAACTTTCTGCATAAACTAATTATTCGCATTATGAACACACTGAGTTTGGAACGTACTGTATGACACATTAGTTCCACAGGAGATTTTCCTAAGGAGTGAAGTACCCACGGTGCCTGATCCAAGGGGAATGGCAGGAAGGGAATCAGAGAACACATCCTTGTGGGGGAATGTGAGCAGGGGTGGGACAAAGGTATTCTCACAAACAGTTGAAAAAGAGAAATAAAATGTATACAACACCAATAATGGAACTATATATATATAGTTTATATATATATATATATGGGCTAAAGAAAAACAAACTGCAGATCTGGAACAAGGTTAGTAATTTCCAAAAGTGCTTACGTGACCTACATATCTTTTGTTAAATATACTGCTGTCTATACAGTGCAGAGATCAGAATACCTTTGTAATATGGTATGTCTGATCACATGTAAAACCCTTATTGTGACTACACAGAGCTCAATGTCTAGCCTTTTTTTTTTTTTTTACACATCTTCTTCTCTGACTGCAATGTATATACTACTTGAAGTGCCTAAATCTCATTTATTTCTGTCCTCCATCTTTAAGAAGCTTTCTGAACTTACAAGGCTTTGCAGTTTCTGTAAACAGACAGACAGAAAAAAACAGGCTGATTATAAACTACCAATTATGCAAAAAGTTGGTGTGGTAGCTGATGATTTATATGTTGTTTCATCTTTTATAGGTCATCTTATAAGTTAACATTTAAATTATTTGAGAAATTCTGACTCTTAAATTGACTGTTTTAATAACATCATTGCCGCTGACTCCCCTGAGTGTTTCTGCTCTTACTTTCCTGATTTTAATTATTAATTCACCACCGCATGTTGCATTTCTCTGAAGCAACAGAAAAGTTAATATTCATAACCGATATTCTAGGTTATTTTTAAAGGTAGGTGAGGAACAGTGGAGGGGAAGGTGGAGAGAGGGGGAGAGGGAATCAATTTTTAATTACTGGTTAGTATTACTATCTAGGTTACGGAGATGATTGCAGCTCTGCTTCTTTCCAGCTCTTTATGTGAACACAAGAAGTGCAGTTGCAACAGAAGCTTAACACAGTTCTCTGCCATTTGCACATAACCTCTGCACCAGTTGATCCTACGGACTTGTGACCAGGAGCTTTTGTAAGACCAGACTGCTGAAGTGATAAATGAAGCAAAACATCAGAGAATGATTTCATAAAGGAAGCACATATGTATGTGCAATCTCACCTTATGTTTCATCACAATGTAAACAAGGCTGACTGGCTTCTTTCTTAATTTGGAAGGGCTAAATCCAGCTTCAACTTCCAGAAAGACACAGAGCTTCCTGGAGACCCAGTCTTCTCTCTGATTTATTCATTATTGTCTCTCAAAATGATTTTTTATCCTAAGCCAAATCTAGACTTAACAACATCAAAGCACACAATTTCTTCCTAAGGTCTATTTGTCTGATTGTCTAGAAAATGCTACAGTTGGTGGGTTGTTGTTTAGTGTCTTTTTTCTACAAAGCCAAACTGACAAAATCTTCATCTCAGCTCAGACTTCCAGCACAGACTCTACATTACATCAGAATGTAGTGTTATATAGCCCCTTCTCAATATAAGGTGTACTCTCACAGCTATAGTGAAGTCAGAAGGTGACAAATACAAGAAGAAAAATCTTTCTCTAGCAATGTTTCATTCAGGTTTTTCCTCAAAAAAAAAAAAAAAAAGAAAAAAGAAAAAGAAAAAGTTCACATAATTAGTCACATTTAGAACTGGAGTCAAAGTTCAAAGTTCATAGTTGCTGGAGACAAACATCTGCATGCCTCTGCACATCTCTACGTTGAAATGAAGATGTTTCTGTTGAGACTTCTTGCTTCCAGGCTACTCTGAAAATAAAGATGTCAGTGGAAAAAGCCTGCACCTTTGTATCCTTTTAAGATATTAAAAAAAAAAAAAAAAAAATCAGATGTACAAGTTTTTTTTGTCATTTTAAATCCTCAGCGCATGCAAAAGAAAAATATAGAAGCTGCTGCTTTCACTTCTCATTGTCACTGCTCCCAGAAATTCACCAGTAAGGGGATAGTCAAGTTTTGCCTTAGAAATTGAGATGAAAAAATGCACCCTCAAATATACCCCAACAACTAACATTTATGAGAGACACATATAGAATCATAGAATCACAGAATCACCAAGGTTGGAAAAGACCTACCAGATCATCCAGTCCAACCATTCACCTATCACCAATAGCTCCCACTAAACCACGTCCCTCAACACAACATCCAATCGTTCCTTGAACACACCCAGGGTCGGTGACTCCACCAACTCCCTGGGCAGTCCATTCCAGTGCCTGACCACCTTTTCTGAGAAGTAATATTTTCTAATGTCCAGCCTGAAATATTCAATAGGATATGTACTTTTATTTTTGCTATATCCAAATGTTCAGGAGCAATCTTTCTTACATAAAGCTCTGGATCACTAGCATTATTCAATTCAAATTCAAAACTGAATGTTTATGGTACACTCCTGCAATATCCCAGTAATGCAGAATGCATTCTAAAGCTCTGAGGTTTTAATGTAATATAACTATAGTTCTGCCACATAAATACAACATCCTTGGTCACCTTGACGAAAATCCCACATGCTTAATGATGAAATGGACAACTAAGGGTTACTGCCTTTTTTTTTTTTTTTTCTTTTTTTTTCTTTTTTTTTTTTTTTTTGTCCTGGAGATCTTTATAAAAATTGTGTTAGAAAATCTTCTTTTATTATCTTGAAAGACTGTTAGAAAATTCCTTTCTGCTGAATGAACTTCATGAACACCCTTCCCTGCTACTCCAGTTTATTTTACTGTATTTTCAAGAAGTTTTCTTGCTTGCAGTATTATCATCTGTTAAGATACAGGCAGACCCTAGGAACACAAATCATTACCGTACACTCATTCTTCTTGTTTAGATAGTTTTAATTACCTATATTCACAACAGGACATCTACCTATGACTTTAGACTTACTTATTTTTCTTTACTTCAAAAGATGCTAGTATTTGCCATACACCTGCATTCAAAAAGTCCTTTTTTTCTATGTTCTACGTCAAAAAGATAAAGCAAATAAAAGCTGAAAGTCTTGCAGTATGTATAGAAGATAACAGTTCTGAACTATAAACTGCAAGTTCATTTTAAACTGCTTTTTCAGAGCAGAAAAATGATGAAACTAACCTCAGCTTATGCCTTGCCACCAATCAAAACATACACATGCCCAGTTTCATGCAGAAAGGTGAGTTTTAACTGAGATCATGTACAGCTGAGACAAAAGACAGATTGATGCTACTGTGGCATTTTTCTGAAGACCCCGAACTGTTATTTTTGCTCTGTCAAAGACCTCTAGATGGCATACTTTAGTAAACTTTAATGGTCACAGGCATTTTGGCCTCAGTAAAGTGTTTACAGTGTTCTCACCAATGTTTTTGAATTAATCTACTGTAATGACTGTCAGTTTAATGAGTTATTAAAAGATATTCATGCTTTTGTAGTGCAAAGTGTAGAGAAAATAATAGAATAAATAACATTTCATTTATTACAAAAGTTCCCAGAATAAAATATTTTTCCCTGTCTGAACTGCACTGCAGACTCTAGCGGGAATAAAAGCAACAGTATTTTCAGACAATAAATATTTTTCCAGAACAGGACATAGGCTTGCAGAAGTTATTGTAATCAATTTTCCCCATTGAAGTAATTAACATTTTTCAGATCTTTAATATATTTGAATGGCTTATCTAGTAGAGATTTGAATGGTTTTACAAGCAGAACAACTAATAACGGAAATGGAAACTTACTTCCAGGATCCCTGCACATTATTCCACCAGAATATTGCATTAATTTCTAGTAGATTCCCAAATATAGGTATAATTAAATCAGAAGATACAGATTTCTGTATAATACAAGCTGTCTGTTACTGCCACATGGAGCCCATTAATTTGCATTTAGATATAACTTACCTTTCATTGCTTTGCATTTAACAGAATCAGATCCTAGCAGTAAGGCTGTCTGTCTTGACAAAGACAAGTCAATATGAAGCTGAATGTCACGGCCATCAGACAAGCTACAATCATCTCTCACTCCAAGTTCTTTTATGTATACGTGATCCAAGACATTTTTGTGCTAATTCAGCATGAGAACTGGACACAATGTGATTACTGCATGGTTCTTCTACCTTTCGTCCTACATTATGACTGAAGCTTTCTGACTCAGAGAAAATCAGTGCAAGCACAAGAAGTAGGGCACATGACTTGGTACATGGAGTCAGCTTATGCCAATCCAGATCTCTTACTGAATGCTCTGGGCTGGTTCCTGTATGCCTGCATTACTTTCAGGCCCTCACTAGTGCAGGTGGACTGAGCAGGCTGCATATGATCTCTTCCTGACTGTTTCCAGACCATAAGCACACAACTCGCTTTTTCTGCAGGTCTGCAACTCTACACTTTTTTTTTTTTTTTTTTTTTTTTTTTAGGAATATAGTTGTGAGATTGGTAGATTTGAAAATCAGCCCCAAAAGACTGAATCACTGCTTAATTATGTTTGATCCAGTATGTACATAGGTGTTACATTTTTTTTAACTACCCCAAATTAAGCCACGTATGTATGTTCTCTTTGCATATACTCCAGTGGGTGGATGATACTGCATATTTTATTCAGAATACCATTGGAGAAGGGAGAACAAATGCTATTCAAAACCATGAACAAGCCAAAAGTACCCTGGGGTTATTGTAAACTCCAGCAGATTTTTTTGCAGGTGTTCTAGTCTTCAACAGCACAGTGAGACTTTTTCATTCATGTTTCGCCTGCTTCCTGGAAAACCATGCTGATGTGAATATCCAAGCTGAAGAAAACAAAGCCCAATGTAAATTTCAAAAAAAGAACTGGCTTTATATCCCACGGATTATTATATAGCTGTGTTCACAAGCTGTGCCCAGGCATCTCAGGCATGTTGAACTATTCAAGAATAAACAGAGCCAAGATTATTTATAGTTCTTTTGTGTCATACTGGATGAGGCTGTTTTGCAATCGGATAAATAATAGGGCCCAAGGTGACACATACTGTAGTATTGGTAGAGGGGAAGAGGGGGAAATCATGAAATTGAAGTGCTAGAAAGTCTACAAACTATAGCAAGAGCAACCAATGTCATGAGAAAGTCATTTCTCTCTCACAACACGTGGTTTTGGGTTCCTTTTAATCATTTTGTCTAGCTGTGTACTCTGTTTTATGATGGTTTAATTGTAGCTGTACTTCAAATGTGGTACGCTGATGGGGGACAGCAGGGGAGCATTAGGCATAAAATTTAACTGCAAAGCTCAATGCAATCCTAATTATGGTGCTGCTATGACACCTCCATAATTACTCTTTCTTATCCACTGGCTCTACTAAAATAATTCACAAGACAAAAAGCAAGCTGAGAATGCCAGCATTGTCACTGCAATCCAAATCTAGACAGGACTAAAGTATGGTGATGGCTGGCTTTTTGACATGCACATCCCTCCACAGAATTTACAAAAGATTTATTTTAAGCAGCCAGTTTCCATATAATCCAAAAGACATCTAAACCAGCTGGAAGGAAATGTGGATGAGAAGTGCCTAAAATCTCATCTTTCTCAGGCTACTTTATGCAATCTGAATTAGTAGTTTTTCTGAAATCAGGATCTACAGTCCTGCAGGATGTAGGAACTTTCTGAGCACATGCTGGCTGCTTACACTTTTCCTCTTAAAAACAGCAAGAAATAGGAGTGGAACTTGTACCATTATTTTTCTTTCTTATAGCAACCTAGAAGCAGTGCATTTCGTGCATGGACAAAATGAATAAGTATCACCATGCCTTACTCCCTCTCTAGATCAGGAGCACAGTGACAGGGCTGGCATTCTCAGCTTGCTGCTTGTCTTGTGAAACACTCAGTGAAGACAGCACATGGGGATGATTAATGACAAATGTGTCGTAGTGGCACAGTAATTAGGATTGCCCTGAGCTTTGAACTTGATTTGGGAAGCATAAATCAATCTTCGGTCCTCCCTTTGCGTTATTGCAGGACTAAGGAGGCAAATTCCTCTTGCAGACTCTTCTTTTGGACCCATTAACTCACCGATTTTAAAGACTGTACAAGCTAGCCCCTCACTTTTCAGTTCAATTGCTTTCATAAGAAAGGATGAACAAGAGTCTGCATTTTTGAGCAGAGGATAAATTCAAGCTTTGACCTTTGCATTATAATGCAATGGGTACCAGGCATGAAGGACCCTCTTAGTACTTCTTCCCCTGGCCCCAGTTGTGATACAAAGGAATCTAATCAAGCCTAGATAGCTAAATACTTTTAAGAGAGAAGTAAATTTTACCATGCTCAGTGACAAAATCTGCAGCTATCTATCTTGAATAGTCCTCTATGAAAATGCAGGTGCACATTCACAGGCCTTTCAGTACGAAGACTGCCATTTTGTGCTCATCACTCCTGTATTTGGGCTCCATTTTGCCTGTCTTTGTGTCTTACAGTTTATATCTCAAAGTGTAACCAGAGCTGCAGGATCTTTGTGTCTCCAAATAACCTGTAAGACAGTGATGGTACAGTGGTAGCAATCGCATTATTGTGGTAAGATTAAACAACTTTTGCTTTTTGGCTCTGCTTAAGAGGTTGAGGAGAACTGCCATAATTATCATTGCTGTATTTCTGTCTTTTGGTCCTTCTAATCTGAGAACAGTTTGTCTCACTCCCAGTTATAGGAGGGAGAGGAGGTTCTTTGGTATATGTATACCCAGAATGAGATTAAGAAACAACGGTTCAAATGTTGGTCCAACCAGTTTATTACAAATCTTAATCAGGGAGATGAGGAAGGGGAGAACAGACACTATTCTATTATGCTGTAGGGTGATGGGGAAGGGAAGGCAGGCGATAGTAAAGATAGGAAAGATAGAAAATAAATAGAAGCAATGAGTCTTTGTAGGAAGCAAGAGGGAGATAGTCACCACCATGGATTTGGCGTGGTTTGTAGTTCAGTCATTGATCTTCAGTAGTGGTGGGTTGTCAGGCGTCGTTGTTCCATTGACGATAACGGTGACCACAGCAACTATTTCCAATGGTAGTACAAACTTATTTATAAGTCCGAAGTGGTCAAGTCAGCTCTCTTTAGAGTGACAGCTCGAATGCAAAGTGGTTGAGTCGGTTCTCCTTGGAGTAGCAGCTTCTGGCTCTGGGATCTCAGCAGAAATTCAAAGGCTAGGTCTTCCGCCAGTAAACTCTCCTGAGCACTCTCTTCCAGAGGCAAACAGCTCTGAAGGAAGGTGCTTTCAAATGTCCACAAAGTGATGATGATTGTCACATGGTAGAACCCATCACTTGCCTCCTCCATAAATCAGAGTCTTATCACAAGAAATACCTCAGGAAGCAAGCTTTGAGCCAGAAAACAAAGAAGGGTTCTTACACAGTTTAGGTAGGATACAAAACGATTCAGTGGACTGTGAAGGAAGGGATCCTTACATTTGGGAAGGGTATCAACAGTGATACAGTTTTCCTCCAGTACTGATAATTCCAAGTCACCCCATTGGTTTGAAATAATAAGCTTTGAAAATATCCTGAATATGATGTAAATATTTTAATGTTTTTCCTCTTGAAGAGCAAAGAATACAGTTTTTAAAAAACAAAACCAAATACCCTACGTAAAGATTCTTAAGCACTAACATGCAACTATGGAACTAGAATGAGACGTCACATGCTGCAGGAATTTCAAATAATTGAGTCCGCAGCATTGTCCCTGTTCAGCTAATGTATTTCCAGACTGCAGGGTTAGGTGACAGATACTGACAGCAAAGGTTAGATCAACTTCCCAATCTGCTTAGGAGGGTGCTTAAAGGATTACTGCTGAGGGACTTAATGCTATTGAAAGTACTTGATTCTCTTCGCTACTCCTAGCTTATTACGAGGAACTTCTTTCCTCTGCCTAAACAACAGCAAAATGTCTTATCAAAGCTAAAATCAGGTACAGTTATTTCACTTCCAGATACCTTCATGGCTTATTTCTGAAAACTAAGACCCATTTCCCTTTGTCAAATCTGTGAATCAATCTGGATGCATAGTGCACAACTGCCAATCAACACATTGGAATCGGAGGCCAACTAACACATTAGAAGAGAAATTGTTGACTCTAAACATGGTTGTATTGAAACAAATGCACATGTATTTCTACAGTAAACAAAACATTTCTAGAAAAAAGAGAATTGCTTAAAAATATCTAGACCCATGATTTGCTATGTATACATGTACATATATACACAAGCAAGTATATATGTATTTACACATAAATATACATACACATGTGCATGTATATGTGAACCCTTATTGTTGACTGAAGTTGTATTGGGCTTATATGACAATGTTTTTATAGGTGGGGAGCTGCAGGAGTGATCTCTGTGAGCAGTGACCAGCACTGCCCCATGTCAGAGGAGTATAGTTTCAGTGGCTGCAACAGGCACTTGCTGCTGTCAGAGCTGAGCTATGAACAATGATGGGTATGCTCATGGCAAACCCAGAAAGGCAGCTGATGTAATCTACCTGGACTTCTGCAAAGCCTTTGGCAAGGTCCTCCACTACATCCTTATCTCTAAATTGGAGAGAGATGGATTTAAATGGTGGAATATTCAGTGGATAAGGAATTAGTTGGAAGGTTGCAGCCAGAGGACTGTGATCAATGGCTCTATGTCTAAGTGGAGGCTGGTGACGAGTGGTGTCCCCCAGGGGTCTGTCTTGGGACTGGTACTCTTTAATATCTTTATCAGTGACATACATGATGGGATCAATTGCACCCCCAGCAAGTTTGCTGATGACACCAAGTTGAGTGGTGCAGTTGATTCAACAGAAGGAAGGGATGCCATCCAGAGGGATCTCTATAAACTCAAAAGATGGGCCCATGTGAATCTAATGAGGTTCAGCAAAGTAAAGTGCAAGATTCTACACTTAAATCAAGGTAATCCCAAGATTACCTAGCCTACACAGGCTAGGAGAAGAAATGCTTGAGAGTAGCCCTGTTGAGAAGGATTTAGGTGTCCTGCTAGATAAAAAACTTAACATGAGCCAGCAGATTGCACAACTGCAGTCTGGAAGATCAATGGTATCCTGGGCTGCATCAGAAAAGGGGTGGACCAGCAGGCTGAGGGAGGTGCTTACCCCAGTCTACTCTATCCTTGTGAGGGCCCACCTTGAGTTTCTTGTCCAGGTCTCAGGTTCTCAACACTGGAATAATGTTGAGATTTTCGAGAGAGTACAGAGGAGGGTCACAAAGATGATCAGAGGACTGAAGCACCTCTCCTGTGAAGACACACTGAAGGAAATGGGCTTGTTTAGCCTGGAGAAGAGAAGGTGACAAGAAGTCCTCGTAGTGGCCTTCCAGTAATTAAAGGGAGATTATAAACAGGAGGAAAATCAACTTTTTTACATGGGTAGATAGTGATAGGACAAGCAGAAATGGCTGTAAGCTAAAGGAGAGGAGGACTACATGTCAGTAGTATCACTCAGAGGACGGTGAGGTGTTGAAACAGGTTGCCCATAGAGGCTGTGCATGCCCCATCTTGGGAGGTGTTTAAGGCCAGGTGGGGTGGGGCCCTGGGCAACCTGATCTAGTACTAGATCCATTGCTTGGCAACCCTGCTTGTGACAGGGTTGTTGGAAATTGGTGATCCTTGAGGTCCCTTCCAACCAAAGACACTGTGTGATGACTCTATTAAGGAGCAGAGTTATGGAAATTAAAAACTGCAACAGCAGCTGGGAGAGATGACTGAGAAACATGAGAGAAACAGCCCTCCAAACACCAAGGTCAGTGCAGAAGGAGGGCAGGAGGTGCTCCAGGTACTGAGCAGAAGCTCCCTGCAGTGCAGAAGAGGTCCATAGAGGAGTAGGCTGTCCCCAGAGTAGATCTTCATGTGCAGTCATGGAAGAGCCCATGGTGAAGCAGAGGCTGAGGCCTGAAGGAGCTGCTGGAGCTGCAGCCTATGGAGAGGAACCCAAGGTAGGGCAGGAGGTCCTTACTTCAATCCATGAGCCCTTTTTCATTGTATTTTCTCTTTCCAGTTCTTTTGAGGAGCGTGAATGAGGAGTAGCATGGTGGAACTGAGCTAGCTGCTGGTGTAAAACAACCAGAAGTGTTTTCCAAACATGAACTACAATACAAAGATATTTTTTTTAATGCATATTGACAAAGTGAGGCACAGGCAGCTTCAATGCTTCTTTTCCTGAAGTCAGACTAAGAGTCATCTGATTGTTTACAGACATGTATAAGTTTGTCATCTAGACTTTTATTATAGCGAGCACTGCAATTTAAGTTTATCCAGAATATGATTGATCTCAGTAAAAGGAAGAGGTCTAAATTCAAAATCTGGTAAGAAAAATATTCTTTTAGCCCACTTGAATATTCATTTCAAAATACGAAAAAATATCAGCAAGTTTGCATTAAGTAACAAGAAAACAATTGAAAATCAAATGCGCTCAAAACTTTAAAACTATGAAATTCAAATCTCATTTGCTTTTTCTTAAGATCTAAAAATTGAGTACTAAGTCATCCATTAAGTGACATCTTGACAGCTCTCCGGATTTAAAACATACGGAGAAATCCAAAAGTTGACTGACTAAATTTTATTTACTCTCAGAAATGTCACTTCTGATCTGAAGCCAACCATAGAATGCATTAAAGAGAAAGAGATCTGGCTGAGGAAGCTGTGGACAATTGAGGTGAAAACAGTTAATGGAACAGACTTGAATATGTTTATTCTGCATCAGCACAAAATAAAATAAAACTTATAATGAATAAAGCTTTCTAAAGGTATAAAACAGGGGGGGTGGAGGGGGAATGACACCTAAAAAACCATACTGTTCATCATTTATTTATTTATTTATTTTCCCCCCTCTCTGAGAGTATCTAAAATACCCACTTAGTGACTCTTACCTCCTGAAAGTATAACAGGGCAGGACTGGATGACTGAACACACCTGTAGCAAAGAGGATCACGAGGAAGAGATTACAGATTCATGCAGATACTTTCAGGAAAAGATTATGCAGAAATACAACATAAAATTAGAAGAACTATGTTTTTCCTACAAAGTAAGTTATATGACATCCATGATTTGTTAAGGGTATTTTACTTCATTAATGGTTTATCAGATAAAAGGTAAAGGGCATGGAAGAAAACCCTTAAAGCTCAATAGTTTTGGTAACATAGAACAGAAGTTCATGTCTAAGTCCCCATATATCATTTATTTAGTGGAGAAAGGCTTCATGCCTGATGTAAAAATATTTATAAATACAGAGGGGGAAGTAACAATTATTTCTTTGACCTATGCTATTCATCTAAAAGGAAAAATTGGATGCACAATAAACATATAAATTTTGTCTCTTCTATAGGAACAAATTATTCAGCTTGCCCTTTAACAATACATTGTGACTCTTTTACCATCAGCTTATGCAAACAGCTGAGGGAATTCTTCTAATTAACTACAAGTTATGAACTGCACAATTCAGCTGTCAGCTTGCTTCTTCTTTAAAACAAACAAACAAAAAATGCATCAGAACATTCAAATCCTCCTGTTGGCTTTATCTTGTATTTCTTAAGGAAAACTGAGATATTTAAGATCCAGAATAAATATTGATAGTACTAGCTTCGAAAAGCTAATGGTTGATGCAGGACCCATGATGCTGGAAGTGAATGCCAGAATACTCCAGCAAACTAGGCCATTAGATTTCTTATCCTCTACACTGCCAATAACACAAATGCAATGATTTCATTTATATAAATAACTGCTGCTGTTCACAGATAATGGAAGCTTAAGCTACTCAGTGTGCAGTAGGCCACTTGAAGAAGTGAAATAAAAATAAATCACGCTGTAGAAGTACGGAAGAGCAGTGCAAGCACATGGTTACCTTTTACAAAGAGGGGGGCAACAATTTCTGGCTACTGGAGCAAGCACAAAGATGAACAGATAACTACATGGATAAACAAATGTTCTTCTATAATTAGGACACAGGCAACTAGCCCACAAAATAGATCTGCACAACCTTGAATGTAACAGGTTTTCTTTTTTTGTTATTTTTTTACTTTACTTTCAATGGCTGCATGTACTAGATAAACTCATGCTACTCACAGGCAGTGACTAGAACAAACGAGCTGGTTCAAAGGGCCATTGTGAGGCTCTCAGTTATTTATACAGGAGTACCATTTTTCCTTTGTATGCTGAATTCCATCTCTAATCCAAAGCAATTGCTCTGAGGTGCCAGACTTACATGCAGCATGACAGCCAGCAACAGTGAATAACAGCAGTGCCTGCTTCCTCCAGATACTAAATGCTGCTGGACAGAAAGCTCACACTGTATTCTGCCTGTGGTCCACCATTCCAGCAGTAGTCATAACCTCAGACTCTGCTCCTCAAAGAACCACAGTGATTCTGTAAGAAAAAGGGCAGTAAGGAGACAAAAGTAATGCAGATTAATTCAATATAGAATGTAACAGTAGGGAGTTTATGTCTACAGTTTTGGACAGTTATGAATGCTGAATTTTTGCCCTGCCATCACATCAAAGATTTAACAGATGATCACCAAGCAGTCCGTGAACCACCACAGTTTGCAGCACAGAGTAAACGGCATCAGATGGTGATTTGCACTGAGGTTATTCACACTCTGCAGCTGAGGGTGGTTATATCCTCAGCCATCTCACACTACTCATCCTCTAGTAAAAATCCAGGGGACAGCATGAAAGGAAGTATGAACTGGTAATATTTTTAGAATCTGCTGTTTGTCAGGGGGTCATAGGATACGTTACACTCTTAAAGTGGCCAAAATACTAAGAAAATGGTGAATGAATCATCCATTTCTATGATTGCATGCCTGTAGTATCACTAGTGTTTACCCAAGGTTAGATGTATTAAATATTGGAAACCATTTAAGGTTCAAAACTGTGTGTGGAAAAATGGCTGCGCTGGTACCTACCTTTCACCAGCACAAGGTGGACATCCTCTTGAAAATTCTCACACAGAGCTCTGCTCTTGGCTCTCATCTGCCTGTGGGAGGAATAGCTTATTGTAGTACCGCAAATGAAACAACCCCTAGGAGCTTGTAAAGAAATCCCCAATTTAGGATTATCAGTACTCTCATAAAGCATAGAAGGACAAAAGTGAGTCATGAAGTTATCGATGAAATGTTCAATACTGCCAGTGAACTACTATCTCACAGGAAGACATTACCACATAAGAATAATGAAGTGTTCTTGACCTCCTGAAATTTGATCATTTTCTCCCAACAAGTATATACAAGTATATATCAAATATATAAAGACACCTTAGATTAATCAGACCTCAGAGACTTATTTCACATAAATATTATTAAGAAAGGACTGTCCATAGGCAGAGGTGGAGATGAGAACAAGGACTTGTTACAGCATCTCCTTATTAGAAAAATCAGGGGCATCGGGGCAGCTGTCTGCACAGCCCAACCTAGGCATCTCTCTAAGGACTAGAAAAAGCTTTCCTTGCTAATGCTCAACTCTGGAACCTGAGTCAAACTGGTTGAAAATTAGCACAGCAGCACCAGATATGCTGCAGTTATCTCAGTAAAGGTGCTCTTCCCAAATCTTGAACATTTTTGAACTAGCATTTTTGAACTAGAGAGACCAGCCATGCCATCATGCCAGTTAAAGCAATAAGAAACAGTTGGGCTCGCATGTGCTTAACATGGGAGGGAGAGAGAGACTCCAGAAGCTAGCATCAGTGATCAAAGCACAACTGCTTATTTGTTCAGTAAAAGTTCTTGGGTTTTGGTCATTTATTTGAAGTATTGCCATCAGCTGTGACCTAGGAGAAGTCACTTCTTTGCTTCATGTCTTTGCCTTCCCACCTGTGAAACATCTTGAGAGCTGCTGCTTATCTCCAACTGCTATCTAAAGCCTACACATCATTACTGTATCCTTCAATCTTTTGTAATTAAATGTGATGAATGTAAATTTGATTTAAGACTCTAAGTCCAGTACATATTTCAACAGAAACATAGCATTTATTTTTTAAAGAAACACTTCAGTTCTTTTCTGTTAATCATACAAGACATAACTGCTCCCCATTAATGTCTCTGTGATGTAGAATTTACTTCCCACCATTTTCCTTTTAATTATTGCAAGACTTCCATGCAATAACCTGAAGCAAAGTATTGATGGGACAAGCCCTTGAAATGATGAGACATAAGAATTACTAATTACAACTTAAAAGTCCCCAGCAGAACTTATTTGCTATAAATACTGTCTGACTTCAGAAGCTGAACAAAGGCCAGTATTATGCAACAGTCAATTAATTACACATATACACAGATACTGTTGTTAATGAATTTGCCTATGAAAAGAGCAACTCTCAGATTGAAATACTGACTCAAGTGTTAGCATCCATATATTTTTCCAGGGATGAATATATTAGCTCATACAAGCCACCTAATTACATCACAAATTATTATTTTCTCTGATATAGTGTTAAGTACTTTGTATGTGGAGTTCACATTTTTACACTTTTATAAACTGTGCTTAGCTGTGTAGGAAAACTTTAAATCCTCCATAAAGGCAAATATCTTTTTTCTGTTTTCTGCAGAACACAACAAATTTTATTGTTAGCTTGAACAGGACTGTAAAATAGCATGCCTGTCACAAGTAAATCAACAGAGCTCCCTTCTTATAATATGCTATGAAAATGCTCAGCAAACCTCTGTCTTAATTTCAAGTGCTTTTGGGAACCAGTAATTCATTTTCCAAAGAAATGATTCCACAGGTAAAGAAGTTTTTTGCCACTTTTGTGAAAGAGATTTTAATTACCTTCCTTTAATCAATTCTTGTACATACACATTGCAAAGCAATTTATGAGGTTTACGGAGCCTGCAGCACAGCTCACAAAATAAATCATCCCTTTTGCAAGGTACTTACCCTGCCTACTACTGACTTGGGGCAATGATTTCTTGTATTGTTTTTATTTATTTATTTAAAAGAAAAATGAAAAGCACATAGATATTGTCTTCTGGTACCAATGACAGCAGTGTGGCCCAGGGTTTAGGGCATGTGGTCAGAACAGTATAACTGGGTTTTCTTCCCAGCTGCACCAGGTAAGCAGCAGGAGACAGACCAGTCTCATCGCTTGCCATTCAGAATTTGCACTGATGTGTAAATAGGACCTTTTCCATTTCCATTGTTTATTTATTTACTTTTTTAAGAACGGGAAAAACAAAAACCTCCAGTTTGGAACAAAATGTTGGGTGACTGCTTTGCAGAGGGCCAAACGCTGCCCTGCGCTACGATAATATTAAAAATGCCTTTTCTACTTTGCTACTGTCTGCATATCAGGATGAGTGAAATCCAGCAGTTTCCAACCATGGTTGCAACTTTTTGCAGAGCGAATGGGAAGGAAAGACAAGTGACTAAATCTGTGTGAAAAAATGCATGTGTTTGAATTACAGTAACACCTATATCTCCCTGGAAATATCAGTAGAAATCCACCTCTGTTCTGATGTGTTACTTGGATGGATAGAATTGGGAAAAAAAAGATGTAGTTCTAGGATTGCTTAGCTTATCACTGTTCTTATCTGTCTCTTTGTTTTTAAACCAGACATGAAGGCCATTTTGTGGGCAATCAGATCACAGAATACACTAAAAGTAAAGCATTAAACATACTGAAGAACTTGCTGCTCTTGTGGGCTCCTAAAATTTCATGTCCTAGAAGGATGACACAGCAGTAAGTTTTTACCATGTCATTACCTCACTTAGTGTGTACTAGAACAAATACCACTAGGAACATTTGCAATACTAACTGTAAAACAAGCTGATGATTTCTAGCACCGTGAGCAAAGTGATGGAAGACATTGACCGTACATTCCTGGCAGACGTATGTCCTGCTGATACTTTTCTCATGACCCTGTGAAATTCCTATGCAAGCGAAGATTAGAATAGGTATAAATATAAGAAGTGAAAGGAAAAACATCACCAAAGCTAGTACAAGAGTGTGGCATAAACTGTATATCTCCCAGAGAATTGTATATTAAGAATGGTGTTAACTCTTTCTGAAAATTTCAAGGCATTCCC
This sequence comes from Alectoris magna, assembly GCA_030625065.1. NCBI lineage: Eukaryota > Metazoa > Chordata > Aves > Galliformes > Phasianidae > Alectoris > Alectoris magna. The sequence continues at coordinate 101,298,122 of CM060560.1, forward strand.
ATTGAAAAAAAATAAACAAATAAATAAAAATCCAGATACAGAGAGACTCCTAATGACATTTCTTCATAGTTCATCTCCCTAGCACTAATTAGTGGGGGATATTTGCATTGAAACAATCCCTTTTTCTTCTTCATTCATTTGATCAGCTGCTTATCCCTCACCTGGAAGCCATAATCTCTTGTCTGTTGCTTCATAATCCTCTGCATTGCTAAAAGGATTAGGTATCCAGGTGAAGCATAAACAGCAGGAACAGATGATCACATAAGAAACAAAAACTATTCTGACTTTTCAGATGCCAATTTCCCCAGTGGTAATTAAAAATGAAGTAAAGAGGAATCCTAACCACCACCACCTCTCAGGAACTTAAGCAGCAACCCTGTAAACTTACAGAAGAAAATAAAACAAGAAAAACAAACAAAACCCCCTTAGGATACAACTTTTTAAACTAACTCTCATCAGAATTAAAGCTGCTTGAAACTACAAAATTAGTAGTAGAAAAAGAGAATGTATAAGAAGATTAAAGAAGAGAGAGAGAGATGATTCTAATGTTTTATCAAAACTGCTGCAAACCTTTACAGTACAAATATTCTCTATTTTTAACATAGATTTTTTTTTTTTGTCTTAGCTTTCTAAAAAAGAATGGTGAGGCTGAACTAGTGTTGGGAAGATTACACATTTAGTCTACAGTTTTCAGCAGGTAAAATTGAATCTGGCTATTTACTAACCATATTTATTTCTTTTCTAAACAAACCAATTTATTTCTTTTCTAAAATTGTACTGCTTTCCTTGCAGAAATTTATTTTTTAAGCCAGTACACCAATTGGATAATTTGCCATAACTTTCCAATGCAATTGAAAAAGACCCTGATTAGTTGTGGTCATGAAAAATGCAGAGAGAAATATTTCTAAAACTCAATTTGCTTTTTAAAAGATTAGGGTCTAAACCTAGCCAATTCACATTCTTTCGACCCACCCACTTTATCTAATATGTAAGTCTTTTGTTTTGTTCTTTCGCGTTACATTGTTTTTCTTTTACTAGACTTCTGACATTAAGCTCAAGCAGGGCCACTGCTAACACACTGCATAACTGGGAATCTTTCAGGAATTGAATTGCCTACAATTGTGAGAAAAGATGAAAATCTTTCAAAATGTATTGCACTTTTTTTTTTTTTTTTTTTTTTAAACCGTAGGTATACAATGACTTCTACAAAAGTGAAAGAATCACAGATGAATATGGCTTTCTGATTATTCAGTTGTTCTTTGTTGTGAGAATGGAGAAATCTCACTCCTAAATGGACAGATTCACCCAGTAGACACAGCCATTGGAGAAGCAAAAAGGAAAGTCAGGATGCTCAAAAACACATACATCTTCATATCTTCCTTCTTCGCTTCAAGTTACCACCAGGCTCTGTTTATTTATCTGCCAATATTGTTTGAAGGTTAGCAAAGCGTTGATTCATTCCCTATCAGCTTAGTGGGCAATAGATCTGCTTTTCTCCATTACTAACGTATGGAGATTTACAGTAAGTAAAGCAAGAATACAAAAAATCTACTCTCAAGTCAAGATGTTTACCTTCCGTTCCATCAGTTAAAGTAGATTTTAGTAAGAGAATGAATGCAATAGATAGCATAACATTAAAGAGGTTTTAAAGGTCTGCAAAAAATTTCTGTCAAATACACATATAAAATTTATGGGTTTTTTTGTTTGTTTGTTTTTTCCTGTGGACAACGTGTAGGCAGCATCTAGAGAGCTAACAACAGGCTCTAGCTGACAAACTAAAATGAACCCCTGAGCCAGGGGAGCCATTGTTTGTCTACATCTACATTTATTCTTAATGGGTTTGTTAAAAACCTACCATTTAGCAAAGAGACAGAGTACTGAAAATTATGGCAATTCAAAATTTATCTGGCACTCCCCTTTACTATACTGTTACAGACAGGTTCAAGCACTCATGTTCAAGCATGGATATTACCAGGACATGAAACTGGTAGCAAAAATTCATAGTGAACATTTTAGCAAAAGTTCAGGCAAGGTAGAATATATATATTGAAGATACAGCAGGGACTGCGCCTGGTACTTCATCTTAAGGGTAAGCAGATTTCAACACAATAAATCTGCAACAAAATAAATTGAATGATGATGATAATGCAAAAAGACATCCACTGTGAGAAATTTTTAGGCTGTGAAAATGACACTAGGCTTCCAGGAGATACAATCACTCCTTGGAGGTGTACATGAAAAGTTACCATACCAAGGAAGTTTTTTGGCATCTAAAATATCCTCCAACTAAAGCTGCAGTCTTGAATTTGGGAAAAGCTGTGAGTAATGTTTGTCACATAGGCAGCTTCAGTTCTGGGCTCATCCCCCCTCCTTCTCTGGAGCAACCCCAGGTCACTGACTTCAGGAGTAAGCTGAAAAGATTGTCTTTTCCCCGAGCAGCAGAAATGGCCAAATAACATGAAATACAAGAGCTGGGACTGAAAAAGCTGTGATATATAATGGGCTACTCTCTTTTACATTTATATTCATTACTTTAATCACAGGGTGTATCAGAAAAGCCCAGAATCTAGGACAGATGAGTTGAATTTCATATATAACTCCAGCCAAATAAATATTTCAGAAAATTGGGACATCAACAGTGATTGCTCAGGAAGCAATTAACAAGGAAGGTAAAAAAATGACTGAAAATGTGCTGTTTGGACAAGAATTGACTGAAAAGAAAGGCACTGAGAAGATAGTAGATGTGTGCTAATGGAATAATGAACAAACATTTCTAGGGAACAAACATCTAGGAAGACCACCATTGTACTTTCTCAGATTGCCTTAAATAACAATAGAGGTGTCAAATTTAGAGATCGTTATTAATTAAAAATTCTTTTGTTTTTGAGCAGTAGAGCTTTAAGATATTTCTCTATAAACACCAAAGAGTTAAGGTATGAGAGCATAGAAAAAAAAACTTACTATAAATTGAGATTTATACTTAGTTTTGAACTAATTAATGCACCAACCACGCTATGAAACCAATAAAATGTTAGAGAGGGATATGCTATATCTGAGACTTGAAGAGTGCTGTTGCACAAGCACTTTCAATTTGCTGAAAATAAGGATCTTTTAATGATTGCATATCATTACAATATCCTGAGTACAGATGCAATTCTCTCAGTGCAAGTTTACCACATTTTACAGCCACATAAGTTTTAAGATCCAAGAAGAGGGAACACATTATTCACAGAATCACAGAATTATCAAGGTTGGAAAAGACCTAGAAGATCATCTAGTCCAACCATTACCAATACTTCCCAGCTAAATCGTATCCCTCAATGCAACATCCAAACGTTTCTTGAACACTCCCATGGTCGGTGACTCCACCACCTCCCTGGGCAGTGCATTCCAATGCCTGACTACCCTTTCCAAGAAGTAATACTTCCTAATGTCCGGCCTGAACCTCCCCTGGCGCAGCTTGAAACCATTCCCTCTAGTTCTATCACTGATTACACGAGAGAAGAGGCCAACCCCCAGCTCACTACAACCTCTCTTCAGGAAGTTATAGAGAGCTATAAGGTCTCCCCGAGCCTCCTCTTCTCCAGAGAGCCCCTAAAAAAAGTTTTAAAACTGATTAATTAAAATACTACAGAGAAAAAGAATTAAAACGCACAAGAAGCCTTTAATATAGACCCACATAAAATTAAGGTCTTTGATGTGGTTCCACATGGAATCCTTTTCTCTAAATTTGAGATATATGGATTTGAAGATTGGACCATACAGTGGATAAGGAACTGACTAGGTGGCTGCTGCCTGAGGGTTGCAGTCAATAGCTGACTGTTCAGGTGGAGATGAGCGAGGAGTGGTGTCCTTCAGGGTGTGATCTTGAAACTGGTGCCCTTTAACATCTTCGTTGATGAGATAGATAGTGGGATCAAGAGTACCCTTAACATTTTTGCAGACAACACTAAGCTGAGTGGTACAGCTGATATGACAGAAGGAAGGGATGCCACTTAAAGGTACCTGGACAAGTTTCAAAAGGGGGCCCACAAGAAGATAATAAGGTTCAACAAGGTCAGATGCAAGATCTGTGCTAGGACAGATATTCCCACCGTGGAAGATTTGGGGGTCTTGGTAGACAAAAAGAGCCATCCATGAACCAGCACTGTGGTCTTGCAGCCCAGACGGCCTGTTGTATCCTGGGCTGTATCAAAAGAAGGGTGGCCAACAGGATGAGGGAGGGGGGATTGTCCCCATCTGCTCTGTCTCTGCAAAGCTTCATCTGGAGTACTGCATCCAGGCCTGGGGCCCCCAGCACGAGAAAGTAATGGAGCTGTTGGAGGGGGGCTCCAGAGGAGGACCACAAGGATGATCACAGGTCTGTAGCACTCTCCTATGAAGAAAGGTTGAGCAAGTTGGGGTTGTTCACCTTGGAAAAGAGATGGCTCTGGAAACATCTCATTGCAGCCTTCTAGTACTTGATGGGAGCTTATAAACAGAAGGGGGAATGACTTTTAACACAGGTAGATAGCATAAGGAAAAGAGGAAATGGTTTTAAACTAAAATGGGAGATTTAGATTAGATATTAGAAAGAAATTCTTTACTCAGAGTGTCAAGGCATGGACACAGGCTGCTCAGAGAAGCTGTGGGTGCCCCATCTCTGAAGGTGCTGAAGGCCAGGTTGGGCAGCCTGAGCTGGCGGGGGGCAGCCCTGCCCATGGCAGGGGGTTGGAACTAAATGGTCTTAAAAGCCCCTTCCAACCCAAGCCATTCTATGGTAAAAGAAGAAATTGAAGTTATAGATGAACCATTTGACTTTATTATTCAACACTTGTGCAAGATAAATAGAATTTATCAGATTTATGTTGCTAGAGAGTAGACACTCAGTATTCTCGAGCATCAAAAGATCTTTCTTAGTAAAGAACAAACAGTTTCCTTATTGAATCTCAACTCACTTGTGCTATTTTGCTGCCAACACAGACACAAACAACAGATTAGTAAAAGGAAGAATGCTTCTTTTATATATCTCAGGATAAAATGTGATCTATCATCCATGAACACACTCTCTGTATCTTAGTTAAGATTGTCTCTTGCAACCATCTGGTACAGAACATTTCCAGTTTTTGTGCCTCACTGGACACCCTGACACCTATTAGTGCTGTCTGGACTTTTCATTGTGCACAGTAAAGAAAATTTGGCTCAGCTTTACGTAAAAATAGAGAAAAGCATGTGCACAAAGATGCTTAAGAAATGAATAGTGGATGGAAACGATGGAAGAAAGAATGGGACATGCAGTGTATGGAGTTATGCTTCTCATTCTTTTTTGTTTGCTTTTAACCTTGACAGATGTTATGATAGAAGATTATACCATTTAATTAATGGAGGTTCAATTTCTGACATGTGACCTTTGGTCAGCTGACTCAGAAATTATCCTACTTTCATACATCAGTCACAGTCCTAACCAAGCAGTCCACAGTTTCATCAGAATGTTCCTGTCTAGGTTGCACTGAAGCACTAACCTACCAAAATATAAGCCAAGGCACTCAGGGTCTTGGCACCAGGGAAATGATTAGTTGTCACTTACTATTTCATAAAGTCATTAAAATAATAAAAGTACTACCTTGACTGTATATTAAATAACTAACATTATATTATATAAAATAGCTAACATTAAATAACAAATGTCTGCTCTTGAAGAATTACTAATTCTGACCAGTATAGCTTATTCTGAGAGTACACTAATGTGCTGAAAATAAGAACGTATACAGAGAATGCACTGATAGCTTGTAATAACACTAACAACTTTATATGCAGAGTCTTTTACCAAGGATTTAGGAAGGTGTATTGCTAATGTTTAAGAACTAAACAAGCCTGAAAAAATACCCTAGAAGCTGACGTAGCAAGAAACCTTAAAGTCAACAGTATGTGTCAGCCTATAAATGGTATTTCCAGGGAAACAGTGAAAAGTGCCAACATTTAATCCAAAGACCCTGCAAATCATAAAAACAAACAAACAAACAAACGAATGAACAAAAAACACCACCTTTTATATTTTGAAACTATACTGGCCTAGTAGGGGCATAGAGCAGCATCTTAGATCAAGGCACTAGAAAGCTGAATTTCTAGCTTGTTATGTGAGATTATCACTTGTTATCTCAAATATTTAAGCTCTTTTTTTTTTTTTTCCCCTCTCAGTTCAGAAATGTTAAGTTTTGTATTCCATCAAACCAACTATCTCAGAGTTGCTACAGAAGCTAGAGGACCTCAGAAAGGAAGGGGAAAAATTAAAATGAAATTAATGCAGGAAGATGAGATAAATCAAGTAGCAAAGTCAAGAGTAAATTATCTTAAGATCTTTTATCAAAAATGAATAAATTTTTCTACTTCAAGAAGAACCTATTAATTTTATTCCCCCACACCCCGTTCCTTGACACGATTGTAGTTCTAGCAGCATAATATGAAAATAGACTTATTAAGATTTGAAATGCGTTTAACTCATCGTAAGCACTGCCGTGCTTCAAAAATTAATTTAAAAATATATATAAATCAGGAGAACATAAAAGGGTTTGCACTTGGCAGTATTTAAGGGGGGGAAAAAAACACAACATTTTTATGTAAAATTGAGCCAGGAAATAAACGGCATGGGCTGAATTTGACGATCATTGACAGCACTGCGGCTGCTTTCATTGACTTTAAATGAGGCTTGGGGGTGTTCCCTATGGAGTAATTCTATGTTTTTCAAAAGACAAGAGATATAGGAGGTCCAGCATGATTTAACACAAGTCAAGAAAAGAGATGATTTGAATATCCATACCCCAATTCTGTATGAAAGTGAACTTTCTAGTCCTGGTTAAAAAGGAAAATAAAATGAGAAGCATACAGCATATACTCAAGTTTAAGGCTTTTATCTCACTAGCATCCCACATTTACTACAAATTAAGCAAAACGCTATAATTGCTTCCTAGATTTGCCAAGGTGAAGCCAGGGGACATGGAACCACCTACTGGTGGTGTGTAGTACATGAATCATCTTGTACCACATGTAGACTTCTTCAATTTGGTTATTCATTGAAACACCATTCTGTGCTACAATCTCCCCCTCTTCCTTTTCTGAACTAATTCCTAGATGAGAGGCCAATTAAAATGCCCTTGGAATAAGGTGCCCTCTTGCTAAAATTAACTTGCAAGGAATCAGGAATACCTGCATACATGTGAAGATATAGAACCAAAGACTGCTACAATAAGGACAGACTTCAGGAAGTCAGCTGTAGTGGTTAAAAAACACCCCGTGCTAACAGGCATAACACTGGCAGTGACTTCCGTGGACAGAGCTTCTTGAGACCACTTGCAATAAAGTAATTAGGTAAGTCCCAACTGATCATACCAGAACAGTACTAAGAATGGTGATGCCCAAGTAATCTAATTAAAAATGTAAGATCTGATAATGAGGAAATTATCAGGAGATATATATTAATTGGTCAACTGATACATAACTCAGGATATAGAGAAACAAATTCAATTTCATATGCAGTTTGATGAGGTAGGCAGAACCTTTTAAGGTCAGAATACTGAAAAAAGACCTGACTGCTCAGCCTAGGTAACACCAAGCACAGGCATGCAGGTAGCACCTGGGGCAGTCCTGACGTTGAAACAGCAGATGAAAAGACACCACAGGTGCAGGGCCTACAAGTGCAGTGCTGGAGGTGGCAGGACAAAATGGGTGCTTTAGTATCCCATGCATTACAAGTGCTAGACCATGGATATGAATTGGAGATTCATATGAATCAAGTTGTTTCACCTGGAAGCCAAGCAGATGACTGAGGCTGACAAAGGGCAAAGAACCCACTTCGTGTCAGTGCCTCATCTGTTCACTTTTCAAACAGGTGCCCACACCCACGGAACAACAGACACCTTGGACACAGACAAGGACACTAAGTTAAAAGCATCATCAGGATACATGATCAACAATGGGTCCTGGATGAGAAATTGTACCCCACAGCTGTCACCTGCCCTGTGAGTCTATGGATCACTAGGGCAGAGCATCATGATGTTTTTCTGAGCCAATCCATGTTTGAGTATTTCATATCATCCTCATCAGACTGGAGCCTGTATTACATTAACACCAAAATCTCTAGCTGAAAAACTCTTCTTTTCCTAACACAATTCAGATCTGACCCTTGGCAGAACTCATCCATCAGTTCTCTTCTGTTCTTCATCTGTTCCCAAATTAATCTTGTTATTTTAGGTCAAACGAAGCATTTCTAGTACTACAAAACACTGTGATTTACTTCAATAACAAGTGATAAAAACTGCTAATATAATCTTTAAACATTTGTACTTTAGTGGTGTGCTGAATGAGGCAATAAATTCAATTATTCACCCAGAAAGGAGGCACTGAGCTCTACTTAGACAGAAAAAAAACATTTCATTTATTGTAGGATTTTTATGAAAACCGAAGGAAGACTTTTCCCTGGAGGACTAGAATGAGAATGGCAGCTTTAATACATTTGCTTAACCCTCTTAAAGTTTCTTCAAGATAAACTTTTTAAGCTTTAATGGAAGTTAAAACGTATTTATAAATAATATTCTTTCTGTGGTAGCAACTGAATACATAAACAGGGATTACTCTATAAGCAACATATATATTTAAAGTCAGTATTTCCTATTAAGTTGCAATCTGTACTCAGCAAGGTCAGAACACACTACTGTGCCGGAGAAGTTTGTGTCTCAGATTCCTTATAGTAACAGTAACTGTGAATTACTGGACTGCTATTATTCAGCCAGTGTACCTCTAAAAAATTCAAATTAATGGGACTACTTCAACTGTCAAAGTACTGAATTCTACATGAGATTTTCCAGTGAAAAAGAGTAACGTTTCCTTCCCAAACACTTCTATAATGTTGCACCTACTACCTGGTACAGCACTCCTATTGTTTACATGTGCTTTGGATTACCAATGTAAATTTTCATCTAGGTTACCCAGATATTTAAATGAAATTAAATTTTTGCTTATGTTGACTAATATTGGCCATACATGTATATTTGGTTTCAGTACAGTGCATAGATATTTACAGTAGCTATATTTGGCCTATTTACACAGAAAAAAAAGATGTTAACGCTGCATAAATCAATCAAGGTCTCATACACAGTGCTAGAGAAAACATTATCTGCATATCCCCGTATATACAACTTATGCATATTTGAATAGAAAGTTTTATGTTTAGTGACATGCATCACAATGTCCCTGATGTTACTGAAGATCCTACATGTCACTAAAATAGAACTTTGCACCAGTGCAAGCTGCTCCAAAAAAAAAAAAAAAAAAAAAAAGGCTGTGCAACAGCAGGCAGAAAACTTATTTGCATGATGCTACACTTGCCTACTCTTCTGCAATGGCACATCTGCACCTGGGACACTGGGACAGCATTGCCCATGCAGTCCTGCTGAAACCACTGTTAGGGCTCAGCTGAACCCCATGGGCACAGGGTTCATTCTGTATGTGGCTTTTTACAGCTGAGCTCTGTGCTGATGACACTATCTTCCTCTCAAGCACTTAAAATCTGACAGGATGTCACAGCACAAGAAAGCATATCCACATTTAATCTCTTCAGATGTCAGGCAGCAGCTCCAGCAAGTCTGAAGGAGAATATCTGTTCATCCCATGAATCCAGAGCAGTTCTCCCACACACTCTGTAGGATGACCCCCATTCCTTAGCCACCTGGTGCCTAGGTGATGCATGCTGACATGGACTGAGCATTGGGAACACCAAGAAGTCTCCTTTTTCTGCTCATATCTATAGGCATTATGGGATCCAAGAGAGGTTGTGCATGACAGGAAAGAACACCTGGGTCCAAAACTTCACTGAGAAGTTGCTAGGAAGCTGCAAGAAGGGCTGACATGGTAAGTACCACAGCACAGTCATTTACATACATCAAATGCAGAAAGTGGTGTCTCCTTAATACTCTCCCTGATTTCTGCATTTTCTGGAGCAATGATAAAGGTACAGGAAAACATGCACAAAGTAAAATATTTGTAGAGCACCAAGGGCAGTATTTAGCCCATTTAGCCCACAGGTAGGCTCTTCCTCAGTGCAGTTAAGTAAGGAAGAACTTAGTAAGAGAAGGGCACTGCAAGATCTGGAAGAAGTGAATCCTCTTATCGCCAAAGCACCACAAAGTATGTCATGAAATACAAACTCCAAGTGACAGATCCTTGCCTATAAAATGGGACATACCACTTCCGCTTCCCTTGTGCTATACCTTCTGTGAATATTTGGTGTTTCCTTGTCCTACAAATCAGTCTCAAACAGAACTGAGATTCAGTACCAGATATCAGATTGTGAGTCTACAAATGTACAAATGGGAATGGTAACCCCTAAAGGCATTGAGATAGAGGAATAAGCTGACCTCCACTGTGTGCTTCTAAATTAAAAACAACAAGGGCAACCACCTATGTAAGTTCTTAACTTAAAAATCTTCTGGCTCGTGAAGACCAATTAGGATCAGTTAGAAAAAAGAAACAAAACTACAAGACCAAACAACAACTGCCATCCAAACGTCTCATTGGTAATAATTTTGAGTACTGAAATGTTAAATATACTGCTTCAACTTATAAATCTGCATTTCAGATGAAAAAGTGCAAAATAAGCTTTAGCAAATTAAAGATTTTGCTATTCACTGTGGTTTCTGTTATATTAGACAAGAACATTATCCGCGTTAGTGGGCTGAAAGAGCAATGTCTAAAGGCTGTCGTTATGCCAGAATAGGTGCATTAAGATAAGTGTAGAAATAACTGTAGATTCACATCAGCAGTTCTGTGTAAGCATTTTCTGAAACATTTCTGTATCTTTGTTTTGCAGTGCTACGTATGTACACAGCACTTAAGCCAAGGAACATGGATTGACAATAGTAGAGTCTTGTATATTTAGGCCAGTACCATTGTTTCTATTAAGCTACATCTGCCGTGTGAATATTTTAGGATGAGAAGATCAAAGTGGCCAATGCCAAGCTCTTCACATTGCTACTACTTACGGTACTCCACAAGTAATTTGAAGTAATTTGGTAGGGACACACATGAGATGTTGGTGGGAAGTCCTTGCAGAAGGAAGAGACCAGGCATGGCATATTAGGGTCTCAACAAATCACACATCCAATAGGCATTTGGAATGCTTTTGGAGAATAAACTGCTGTTTAGTTCAATTTCTAAGGAAAAAATATTGTTTGCCTTAAAACAGCTTTGGAACTGAGTTAGCACACAGTAACTGGAGTTCCTCGGGGTGCTTGCTTCAGTATTATTACCTCTCTGATCCAAATCACAGTTATAGACTCAGCCTTACAAAAAACACCAAATAATTTGTAGTACAGTTCAGAATGATAAATATGCTATCACTTTTTTTTTGTTATCGTTTCTAAGAGGTTCAGGTCTTTCAGGATATACATTTAGAAAGGTGTCATGTAGTATTATTACACATCACTTGATTAAGCAGTATCAAGTGTGGAAATAATGTGCAGCAGTGGGCTGCTGGTGCTAATGATGTGACCTAGAGATGTAGAAAAGATACAAAGATAGATACACAATACTGCTGAATGAGCGTTTAAAGAATGGAGTTCAACTTTTCAAGTTTCTGTAACCAAGAGATATATCAACAGAAGATATAAAAGCAACAACAGCTTCACTGCAGATATCTACCTGGTATATTTGGATACTTACTCCCTCTCTACAGCTCCTTCTCTGCACAGATCCATATCATGCCCATCCCCAAGCAAACCCAGCCCTCTCTTTATGCAGGATTATCACTTAAATACCTACTACTGCCTCCTTGCATTTTCTGCCAGCAGAGGTCACTGTGAAAGGATAAACACTTGTTTGATCTTAATAAGAACCATCTATATGATGTGCTTTAGGTTGCATACCCTTATTCACATTGGCCTTTCTGTTGTCTGAGTTCCTGCCATTGCACTTGTAATTCCTTGAGCATATGGAGCATCTGTGTACTGATTTGGGTACAGCGGAACTTCCTTGGATGGTAAGAGGGTTTATATTATTATCTCAATCCAGCAAGTTGCAGCAGGATTCCCACGAAGTCTGACTCTCCCACTAGGCATGAAAGTAACCGTGGAAGGTGAAGTGTCTTCACAGACCCTTCCCATCTTCATGCTTGATTTGCTTCCCCAGTATCCTACTACAAAAAGCTGTACATGGTGACCTGCGGTATGAGATTCTCTCATCCTGAGCAAGTCATCTGCCACATCAGCTTTTCAGAGCAGAGGTGCATGGGACACAGAAAGGAGTCAGTCTCCCCTGACTATATGCAAGAACATGCTCAGACCTAGAATTTTTGCTCACGGGGAAAATTCCCTACCAGCAATAAGCAACCATTACTCAGCAGATGACACAGAAAAGTAAGTTTAAGAAGTTGAAGAAACTGTTCATTTGCACATCTCTGATTGAAGCTTACATTTGTGCTGTTACAATAATTGCTGTGAGCACAATAGCAGAAACACTGCTATGAAGCTTTTCAGATCAGACAGACCTGAAAAGGGGTGGGGAGGGGGTCACCAAACTGAAGTGACAGAACTCATAACAACTGAGGAAGTTCAGAGTTAGGAGCTGGGGCCCTCATGACCTTTAAAGATAGGGTGAAACGGGGGACCAGTACATTTATCTCTATTGTAATCCTTTCTGCCTCTGAGCACCCAAGAGTTCTGCTCTAGAAGAACTTTTAATGGGTCAAAAGCCTTGCAAGTACTTCTACCAACACAGCCTTGCTAGGCAGTGGGGATTAGGGACAGGACACAAGGGCTGCTCAGCACACAACTAAAAGCTTCCAAGACTAAGCAAGGAAAAGTCCTGAAGGGTGTCAGGACTCTGTAAGGGTCACAAGCCCACATCAGCCAAAATAAACAGAAAGGTTCACAAGCTCTAGTCTGAAAAAAAGCAAATGCAAACAAGACAGGCTGAAAGCTGTATCTAGCATCAAAGCATGTCTTGGCTTGACACCCATCAAGACTGTTAATACAAAAGGTCAGTGTATTTAATTATTCATAGGAATGAATACGTATGAGTTACCTCCAACAAAAAAAAGAAGCAACTATCTTTCATGTTTAAATATCCTTGTACAGTGTTTTACATAACATGCTGTGTATCACCACTCAAGTTTAAATTGGGCTATTACAATCAGCCTATACTGCAAGACAAGAACTTCCTGAAGAGGGTTTCTGTAGCAGAACCAGATGTATAACTCAGGGATATTTGCTCCTGTCATTTTTCATACCAGAAATAACATGAAGATTTCTGAAAAAAAGCAACCCTGTTTGTGTAGTGATGGAAGATTAGGACTCTCCTCCACTCTACCAGTACTTCAGTCCAACAGCAAACTGGTTAATCTGATAGGAGAATAGCTTTCCTTACTTAATTTCCAGTTGTATGTCAATACAGCTTTGTATTCCTTTTAATATGTGTGCTTGGTGATAGCATGTCTAGGGATGCATTAACCACTGATATCCTGTGCCAATTCCATCCACAGGAAGAGAAGAAGAAAAAAAAAAAAAAAAGAAGGAAAAAGCTAATAATGCACTAAATGAATACAATTTCTACATTATCACTTCCAACCAGGTATCCCTATCTGAACAGCTCGTGCTCAATTTGCTTAAAAAAATACTTAATTATGCTACTAAATGATTCCTTGGGGTCATTGCTATGAAGGACACATAGTTACTGTGTTAATCCATGCATATACATTGCATTATAGTAGTCCAATAAGTCTGAGGAACAAGGACAGGTTTCTCTAGGTTATTGAAAATTGGAAGGGTTAGTTCTGTGTCACAGCAGTTAGTGACACAGGACAACTAGAGAAAAAAAAAAAACACACAACAAATACATATTGGATATCACATCATCACCCCCCAACAAGAATGACTGAGACACCTATAGCAAGGAGCCCATTTTCAAGCTTTGGTTACATAAAACAACAGCTAGCCCCCAACTCATGACAAACAAACAAATAAATAAATAATCACGATTGGATGAAAAATTAACTAACATTTAGATAGGCTGTGGAATACAGAAACATTTAATGAAAGCGTTGTGTTTGGCCGAATACTACTGCAGTGAACAAAACAAGAAAATACCACAATGAAAGCAAAAGCCAATACATGAAAGGAACTTTCTATAAAACTAGTGATTAGAATTTCATGAACTAAGGTGAGAAACTGTTCTATAGAGTGCATTTTCCATATCTCTACAAAGTATAGTCATTTGATATATTTGCATCTAACAAAGAATATACTTTTACGAAGCAATTTACATTAAAAACAACTTTTTTGAGTAGAAAAGTTTTTCTATAATTCTTTTTTAAACAAACCTCTTCAATAGGTATAGTCACGTGCCAGCAAGTCGAGACTTCTACAAAGAACTGGTCCAATAATTTTTACCATGAAATAGTCTGGATACAGCTTTGTCTGGCTGCTCACGAAGATGGTACTTTAACAGCAGGATAACTAAAGTACCCCAGTTATCTTACACTATAACTCAAGTTAACACAAAACACAGAGCGCTTTTTGAAAGGCAGCTAAGGTTGAGTTTTACCCCCTCCAATTTCCTTCAATGAATTTCAAGTGACTTCACCTAATTTCAAATTGCCAGCTAACTTAACAGGGAAAGCGAAAGCTATGTACACAAGCAAAATGGGAAAAGCAATTTATTCATGACTCAGCATCAGGAAGATGTCCAGCCACTTCCTGGCTTGCCTTTGGGCAGTTTTGTGTCAGCTCTCTTGGCCATCCTCCCACTTACTGGGGTGGATGAAGGCAGGGAAGAAAACAAAGGCTCAACATTGTGCAAGCACTGCTCAGTAGTAGCCAAAACATTGATATGTCATAAACACCATTTTAGCCACAAATCCAAAACACAGTACTATATGGCTGCTATGAAGAAAGTGAACACAATCCCAGCCAGATCCAGAGCAGTAAGACAACTAGCTGCACATGCCCAATTCCTTCTCAAGCGTAAAAAGTGCAGAAAATATAACAAAGCCATTTTCTTCACTACAAAACACTCAAGCAGACCACAGGGAAGTGGAATAACAAAAAACTACTGTGGAAAAAAGCAATATAATATCATTTACCGTTTAGTTTTTTCAGTGTTTACAGATATAACTATTTATCCAAAATGCACTGTTTTCTTTCATAAATATCATACTTATCCTGAACAAAGACTGAATAGTCAACCAATTAAATTAACATCATCTTATAGACTATGCTCACTCTATACATTTAAACTGTGTTTTGTGAGGCATAGTCAAAAAAAGACAAGTAAGCTTAGAGGGAGTTCCTTGAGTTTTTAACAACACTGAAAATCACCTTGGAGTCAAATGGCATGAGCAATTAGTGTTGCATCAATTTTAATACTCTCCTAATACTCCAAGAAATGATTGTCTTTGTCTTTCAAAGACAGATTTCAGAAAAAAGTTCAATTAAACTTGGATCACTTTGAGGGCTCGGAATAGCTTTATAAAAATGCAGAAATACTAGCTAAGCTGAGATCTATTATTTCAATGCCTGTAAGTTCTTACATTTTCTCTTAATTCATTTTAAGCTTTAATTTACCATGAACATCCACGAGTTATTTATATTTACAGGGTACATATTGTACTCACAGGCATGAAAAATATAATTTGTCTCATCTAATGAGTCATAATTAACTTTTGTTTTTACCTCTCCATAAGCAGAATAGTTTTAATATATTCAACTAGAGTTATTTTTATGCCAAGATTTATATAGGTCTTTTTAATAAGACAGTCATATGTCAGACTCTCATTATTACTGCAACATGTTTTCAGATAAAGCAGAAATTAAAAAGCCCACATAAAGAAAACACTGCATGAAGAAAAAAGTATTTCTCTAAACCCAGTAAGCAAGACCAGAAGAGTTCTGGATTATTTTTTTTTTTAATTTTCATTGAATGCTTATGAAACTTTTGGAAAGGTGCAGTTTCTTTCCTCAAGAACTTTACTAACACTCTAAGTAATCCGGAAACTCAAAGAATTAAAAAATTTTCTCCATCATAAGAGATGGCTCCTCTTTACAGCAAATAACCTCCACTCCCCCTTTCAAAACACTTGCAGCATTTACTATGAGGTCTGAAAACATATACATGTACAAAGTTAGCCTTGGCAGAAAACTTTCTGTTAACCACAAGGAAGGTACCACTTTCAGACTATAAAACTGAGATCCTACTTAAGGGACTGTGGGAATATTTAATGGCAGATATAGATGCTTCAAACCAGTTTTAGATCACCTAAGAAAAGCAGAGGCCACAATCCAATAACAAAGACGGAATCACTTACCCCTTTCGAAGGGTCAGGGCTCACCAAATACTCCAAAGAAAGCAACCTTGGAGTAGCAATGCTTCCCTTTCACCTGACAGCCCTTAAATGACATTAGGGAGGGATGGAGCCAGTGTCCTCCCCTTCTTGTCACACAGGTGAATTGCTTCCACCTATGCTCCCAGTGCTGGCAATGTCCCTTCACCAGGTGCTCAATCACTGGTTCATGCTGTGACCTAATAGTTCCCATACAGGGACTAAGTAAGAAAACATGTGAAACTGCTTTGGCTTTTTAGCAGTTGTCCTAGAGTTTCCTAACTGCAAGAGTTAGGAAACGTTAGTCAATGAAGAAACTTTTAAACACTATATATTTAAATTAATCAAAATCAAATTATGGAGGAGGACAATCACGGACTTTTATGTGTCTGGAACAGAATAGCTATATTTTATTAGGTTAAAGGAAAGGTTTCTGTTGTTCATTCAGATAACTCTCCCTTTTCACTACCTAATTAATAAAGCTATTTCTGCCTATGAGAATCAAGACTTTTAAATATATTGGAACTTTATTTCTTTATCCATTGATGTGCAGTTGAGAAGAACCTGGAGTCATAAAAAATTGAGGCAACTACAACTTATTCAGCTGCTTAATCTTAATTTGAAAGCCGAATTGTGATTGACATAGTGATACAGAATGTATCACCTTACATTTCGTTCAAGTACCACACAACAACTTACCTACTGTTTTCTTACTGTTTATACAGCTGTTTATACAGGTCCCCCATTTTCAGAGAATTAGCTAAAATGCATTCCTATCTTTCAGAAAACTTGGTTAACAAACTCTTTACTAAATTGAATATAATGTGCAAGGCAAATTTCATGGGAGAAGAACAAATGGAAAGGTCAAACAGATTTCCATTATAGTCTGTTTTTCAGAAATACTGACCAAGTTGATACAACTACTCCATTCCTTATCTTCATAATAAACTTCAGGACAACAAGGCTTGAGTTTGTCCAAGTAGAGAAAAACGCAAGGAAATGAAAAAATAACCGCTCTCAGAATATACCAGTCAAATGGATACTTCCCTGTCATTGTAAGAATCACCTGAGTTGAAGAAGAGAGGTTATCTTTAAAGGTAGTTCCTCCGCAATGCCTAAATCTCTGTGGAGAGCTATTTGCCCACAGATGAATGACCATAGACAACTTATCTTATTTCTGTGACAGAGATAAGCTATCAAATTTGACAGAAGAGTGCTGATTAGAGGTGTACCCTCAAGGGAAAATTGCTAGCATCTTAAAATAGGCAGGAGAACATCCACCAAGAGAATCATAAGGGTTGGAAAAAAACCTCTAAAATCATCCAGTCGAATCATCAGCCCCCAACACCATGCCCACCAACTCCTGACCTTTAGCGCCACATCTACATGCTTCTTGAACACCTCCACAGATGGTGACTTTGCCACCTTCCCGGGCAGCCTGTTCCAATGCATAATCACTCTTACTTAGAAAAATTTTTTCCTAATATCCAACCAGAACCTCCCCTGGTGCAACCTAAGTCCATTCCCATTAATCCTATCACTGCTACCTGGGAGAAGAGGCCAATCTTCAATTTGACACAACCTCCTTTCAGGTCATTGGAGAGAGCAATAAAGTCTTCCGAATCTCCTCCATATTAAACAATCCCAGTTCTTTCAGCCACTCCTAAGACTTGTGCTCCAGACCCTTCACCTGTTTCAATACCCTTCTCCGAAAACGTTTCAGGGCCTTGATGTCTTTCTTGTAGTGAGGGGCCCAAAACTGTTGCCTTGTGTTACTGCAACCAAAGTGCAGGACTAGGTCTTGTTGAACTTCAACTCACTGGTCTCAGCCTAGCTATCTAGCCTGTCCAGATCTCTCTCTGCAGACTTCGGACACTCAAGTAGATCAACACTTCTTGCCTGCTTGGTTTAATCTGCAAACCTACTGAGAGTATACTCAATCCTCTCATCCAGATCATCAATTAATATATTAAAGAGGGCCAGCACCAGTACAGATTCCTGAGGAACACCACTCGTGACTGGTTGACAGCTGAATTTTACTCCATTAAGGCACAATTTCCTGGACTCAGCCATCCAGCTTGTTGTTTAATCAGGGAAGAGGACACCTGTGGAAGCCATGGGCTGCTAGCTTCTCCATTACAATACTATGGGAGACAAAGTCAAAGGCTTTAATAAAGTCTAGATAGATTATATCCTCCTCCAACAAGCTGGTCACCTGGTCATAGAAGGATATTAGGCTGGTCAAGCAGCACCTGTGTTTCATTAACCCATGTTGACTGGGCCTGATCACCTGGTTGTCTTACACACGGCATGTGATCACATTCATTAAGTTTTGCTCCATAACCTTTCCCAAAACTGAGGTCAGGCTGACAAGCCTGCAGTCCCTCCCTCCAACCCTTCTCGTAGATGAGCATCACATTAGCAAGTTTCCAGTCATCTGGGACCCCCCTGGTTGACCAGGACTGCAGATAAATTATGGAAATCAGCTTAGTAATCACTTCTGCCATCTCTCTCAAAAATCTTGGGTGGATCTTGTTCCACAGACTTATGACAGTCCAGGTGAGGTAGAATGCCACTAACTCTCTCCTCCTGAATTGTGGGGATTTATTCTGCTCCCCATTCCTGTCTCACATCTCAGGGGGCTGAATGTGCACAAGGACTCAAAAAATTTCCAAATTATTATGCTTCTTACATTTACATGTTTACCTTGCAAATCTTGTAATTTGCTTTTATTAGTCTACTACTGCAGAAGAGCGATATATATATGTCAAACAATCCACCATTCTCCCTAGATCGCTTCTGACCAAAACAAGTTATTGATTCCAAGACAGTTTTTGATGTTGGTCTATCCAGTGTTAAGACAACCACACAATATTTTCACAGCATAAGCAATGAAATCATACACACATTTGTTTTATTCTCCTCAGTTTATTTGCATGTAATTTTACAATTTTTTTCCTTCATGTCACACGTTTATTCCTTCTCTTGCAAAACGTTTTGACAAGGGGACTTGCATTCCATTACTTTTGGAAACCTGGAGCTGGTGTAAATAAAAATAATAAAGCAAAACGCCATCTACTGAACACCTACTAAATAAAATAATGTAAATATAGCATACATACTAGAATTTCCTAATTATTTCAATACAAGGAAAACAATTTGGAAGAAAAAAAAAATCATCAGTTCCAGTTGCTAAAATAGTTCAGTGTATTTTCTTTCAAAGACTTTATTTCAAAGTTTCAGTATAGAAATGCTTCTACTAGCTCACTACTGAGCAGATCAAACTGGTATAGCAGAAAATGAAGCATGATAGTAGACAATATTGTAGTACTCCACCACAATACAGAATTCTCTTTCACAATGAATATAACAGGCAAGGGATGTTCATAAAATCCCTTCCATTGTGAACACTTCCAAAAGACTGTTTTCCATCATGCTGCAAGATTCCATTATGTATCTTACTTAGCTTAAGAAGTAAGCTATATAGAAGTACAAGTAAGCATTTCAAGACCTGTGAATAGACTTTCAGTGCTGGCACAATTTTTCAGTAATTTACACAATGGTTCATGTAGTAAGCTGGGTAAAAAACAAGAAACAAAGGAAAAAAAAAAACAAAACAACTTTTTGAAATGATTACGGGCATCTTCCTCTTTGGCTAATTTAAAGTCACAAAATTCAGACTTGTATAAAAGAGACATTCACTTCATACCCAATTCTAATATGCCTTTGAGCAAGTGGAACAAAATAAAGTACATTTCATTAATTTGGTATTAATTTTTCAGAGTATTTCTCTACACATTTTCAAATATAAAGAATCTTAATCATTACAAAAAGAAAAATTCTATTTATTAAAGAATTCTCTTGAATAATCTTAGCAGCATCCCAATAACTGTCTTGATTTTATTGAAGAAAAAAAAAACACAAAAACCCCTTAATTACTGTACTTTGAGACAGCTTTTTCTCAAAACATAAACATTTTAGAAGTTACAAAAGTGCAAGAAGAAGCTCACATTCCAAGCTGAAAGGCAGCTTCTGGAAATGGTGAAATCAGTATGACAAAGTCCTAACATCACTGAAATGAAAGCAATAAGATGAATTATGTATTTAGAACATTTTCCAGTGTAACATTCTTCTTAGTGAAGACCTTAGCAGTGTAAATAAAAGTTTTGTTGTTGTTGTTGCTTTTTTCAGCTGTAGCAAGTGAGGTGCACAGACTAAGTGATTTGATGGAGAGCAAGTAAGCAACCCAGCGGCATCAGCACATCGGCAGTCAGTTGTCTGCCCACTTGGTTCTTAAGCACCTTTTTGCAATTTTAATCAAATTAAAAAATGGCAGAGTACAACACTCTTAAGGATCTTCTCATTCATTTGGGTAAATGTCTTAAATTGCATGTTAGAATTCATTGCAGAAGAGGAGCCTCTAATTAGGTCCTTAAGGCTGCCTTTCAGCCGAAAACTTTTGCTTTATTTAAGCAAACCACTATTAATAAGCAGCATTTACATATAATGAGCATTTTAATTCACTTTTTGAAAAAGAAGATTTCAAGAAATTACAAACATTGGAGCAGGATCACTTTTGGTAAGAATATTATTCCTCATAAAATTCTGTAAACAACAGTTTAATTGAGAATACCTGCTGTTTTGAAGCAAAAATTTTTATTACCAAAATGACAACATTCTTCTTTCTCTTCCTTAAAGTGTCCTCAAAATAGGCCCTAGCAAGCGCAGACCTCTGCATTTGCAAGCGAATATTAATCTTGCATTTTAAAAACATTAGTATTACTAGACTCAGCTTCAGAAAGATTCAATAGAGCTCGCTTTGTTACACTTAGTAGTAGTACAGTGTATCAGCACTTCTATCACTTGCTTCTTCAGTGATAGTTAGAGATCTTCACTGCGGGACATCCGTATTCTGAAGCACAATAGCCACTCTGCTTGGAATGTACACCTAGTAAAAAGATGATAAGAACAAGGAAAAATCCATGAACATCGCAGGATTCATTTTCTAAAAAACGGTATCTGAAACAACGTATGTCATACTTAGCCATTCAATATTTCTCATTTTTGTGATCTTGTAGGTTATTCTAATTGCATTTTAAATGTGTCTGGCTGCTTAGTTCCCAGCACTTAAGTTATACGATCTTAATTGCAATCTCTCCACTTTTTTTATAAACATTGCTTTGAAAGATTTAAAGTGGCTACCAGTAGAGGGCCTCATATGACTTCCAAAGTCCGATTTATAATATTTGAGGACATCTAGGTCAATAGACTATATAATGATAAATGAGAAAGTTTTACAACAGCATTTGAACACTCCTCTGCTGTGAAGTAAAGAGGCCTCAAGGCATTTGATATCGTTTCATACAGGTAAGTACCAGCATTACGACACAGCACTGCATTCTTCTCAGTCTTGGCATCTATGGAATTTCAGCGCAGGTTGCTAAAAATCACTTTAAAACTAGATATAGATTTGTATTAATCATTACACTGTTGCATTTTGCTTTTCCCTTTTTTTATCTGATTACCATGAGAAAGATATGCAAATAATCAAAAGACTTCTCATAGATCACAAAAGAGCTTGTGGCAATATATTTTACATGACATTCCTTCTAAGCAAAGTAGAATCACAATCTGAAAACGAGACTGATATGCACTACCTACCAATTACCTTGATATATGGTACTCCATCAATTGTCAAGTGTATGAATGTGTTTGCTGAACAAGTCAATAAAAATGCAATTATAAAAGGTAACACAAGATTGAAGATTATCGGCTTCATTCTGACAACATCCTCCTTTAGACTACTCTCCATCCCTGTGGAATATCTAATATCCCACAATTTCAACTATGTTATCTGCAAAGCAGAGCTTGATGGCATGAAAGGCTTTCATAGTTTTCAAAACAGAATGAAGAAACAGAGCAAAGAGCTTTAAGAAAAGGAGAAAAAAGAAAAGAATAGCTGATCTTCATTGAATCAGACAGAGCCATGTCCAATGCTTCTTGAAAGGCAGTGAACATAATGATTTCCCCTAAGGTTTCAGTGATAAATAGCTCCACTGTTCAGGGGAGGAAATACTTAATGAACTAGCTCAGAATGTATAGATAATGCAGAGATTTTTAAATTGTGTATTGAGAAATTCAGCACTCCAAGTTGATATGATGAAAATGGAAAGGAGCTAAAGGGAATAATTTTTCTAAGAAAATATTCATAAAAAGTTACTTTGGTTAAGGCAACAAAGATTGACATTAATAGAGGATATATCAATTCTGTTATAGCCAGATCAATAATGTATCAGACCTTAAGAGAAATGATTATCTCCGTTCCTATAAAGTCAACTTGCACCAGTGCAGAATCTGAGAGCACTGTGGAAGTACTCCACCAGTACAATGTCAATCAAAGTTTTAGAATTGGTTTCAGGTACAATTTTGGAATCTGTGTAATATATTATAGTAATATAATATATATTATAACATATAATACTTATTTAGATTTAGATTGATTTTCTGCTTGTTTTTCTGCTTGTCAGGAAGAGATTCAACTGCAAGTTTATTACATTAGTCACACATTTCTTTCCATACCTTGGAAAATTAAACATAAGTTCTAGTGTTTATTGACTTGGTGGGCTTTTTACTAAAACACAGAAAAGTCAGCTATGACATTACTTCCTAATCTGATCAACTTATGTCATTTATCAGTGTAATCACCTCTAAGGCCTACATAAAAGTACAGGAAATAACAAAACCACTAGGGCATGAGCAAGGAATACTCTCAACTGTAGGTTAAATATTCATTTCACTGGTATGAATACAATTTTTTAAAAGTAGCAATATTATACAAGCATTAGATAATTCCTGTTGCTTTGTTTAAAAAGAATTCAGAACATCTGGGTGAAGGAGAGGTTAGAAAAAATGTGACCAAAGAGGTTGGAAAGATTGCCCATCTTTCATGAGGTGAGATCTGGAAGACTATTCACTCAGGATCCAGCAGAATTTTCAGCCTTCCCAGACCAGATTTCTAACACTTACTCTTCCTGCTCCTGGCACTCAAAATCCAAAGCTTCCCCAGCCTTTTCCAGTCTTTCATCACATTTAACTACCACTTGTGTAAAAACACATCCCCACACATTTCAGTTTATTTTCTCTATTCTTTTCCTGATTTCCTCCTAGTCACAGACACTCCTCCTCCATCCAGACTAAGGGCCATCATACTTGTAATTACTGAACTCCTCTGGCAGCCTGGCAGTAGTGGTGTACTGGTTAGATTACACACCACCTGTGTTTTGAAGAAAACAAAACAAAACAAAAACAGAAGCCAAATTTTTGAAGTGGCCTTTAAAAATTCTGAGATTACATATCATCTGTTGCAACTAGCAAATCCAGAGACAACAAGGGGAACAAACAGTTGGCATTTCAACTTTCTCCAAGAAATTCTTAATCATATTGAAAACACGCGAGCAGCATAAAGCTGTATTACAGAAAGATATGCCCTCTCAGAGTGAACTAAATTTCTTATACTAAACCCCTGACATCAAGAGTTGAAATTTAAGGTAGCATTAATTGAGGCTGTATCTGTACGAACTGATCCCTTGTGCTTCAAGTTGACCAGACTAGTCAATACTGTTTTATCGAGCTAACACTCTTTTGTTTGAACAGTCGCTTCAAGGGGTGTGAACTCATCTAGGATAGTCCACAAACAGCATATTATAAATTTATTTTTGGCTAGATGCTGTTGATTATTTGATACAATATTCCCTTCTGTTTGCACTATTGCAATGCAATACTCTTGAGCATATAATTATTGGCTTTTAGAAAATACAGGTTAGTAGAGAAGGCAGCTATTAGAACTTAGAACAACATGAAAATACAATATGAACTCAATTCACATACTATCTTCCAACAGTTAATAAGTTTATATCTTCAGATTGTTCAGTGGTTCACAGACTACTTCACATATTTTCTGAATTTACTGGAAAATCTTGACTGCTTTGTCAAAACTATAAAATTACTATGTACAGCAAAGTGTATTTATAATGAAGACATTAAGTGGAATGGGTCTCAAGTTGGGGGATTGTGTGCAATTTCATTCACCCATTGACATATGAGCTGCATTTCTTAGCCTTCGTCAGAATATGGTTTGGA
Source organism: Alectoris magna (assembly GCA_030625065.1). Classification (NCBI taxonomy): domain Eukaryota; kingdom Metazoa; phylum Chordata; class Aves; order Galliformes; family Phasianidae; genus Alectoris; species Alectoris magna. The sequence goes on from CM060560.1 coordinate 101,322,603, forward strand.
TCTCTCCTATGAAGAGGGAAAGTGGAAAATTCCAAACCAACTATTATATCTGTTTTGAAAGACTCATTTACGAAGGGTAAGAATTTAAAGTACGCTATAAAGTTAGTCTTTCACACCTACCTCAAGGTGGATCACAGCATCCTGCCTAATTAGTAGGTTATAAAAGTTCTTGAACCTTAAATAATTCTATAAAGTCAGGACGTAAATAAAAACAAAACAAAACAAAAAATAAAACAACATTAAGAACTATGGTAGAAATAGTGATATATGTGAATTAAAAAAAAAATAAAAATCAGTGCAGTTGGAAAAGCTGACAAGAAACTTAAATTATCTAGATTATTGGTCTCAGTAATTTACTACAACCCTGCTCCCTCTTGAATTTGTAATTTGTATAACTCAACAATATTTAATAGGAGATAGAAATTTGCATATTTTCTGCCCATGCTAGAGTTTGTGATCAAGTGGTACAGTTATAAAAATAATAAAAAATAAATCCATTAGTGACAGGATAAATTAAAATGCAAGCATCTGATTGTATTTAAGTCCAGATACATTTGAATACATACAGAATAGATAAATCCTAGCTATAAGCAAATAAAAGCATGCCTTAATTAGTGACAATACATATATTTTAATTTCTCTATACAATGTAGATTAAGAACTGTTTGTTTATTATGTTTTAATCCACTGTTCTGATCATATCAGAACACATACATATAGTACTCAATATTTTAGAAAAATAAATATGCAATAGCACACAATAAAAGGCCAGCATTCCCAGACACACACATCCATGTTTCTACTGTATTACTCAGTTCTATCTTATTTAAATACTGAAAAAAATGGCAACCATCGTTCTTTCTGCATTTCCTAAGTAAGCCACTATATATATTTTTTGTTCTGTTCACTTGTTTTTAAGTAAGTCCAAGTCATATTATTTTAACAATCACTCCAACACACTAAAATGCATTAATGAAGATGTGTTCTAACATTTTATGGTAAATGTCTGTGACAAACTCCACTCAATTCAATCTGGTATCCAGCATAACCACCAGTTCTTTTTATGATGTCTCCTACTCAGCATACTGGTTTTCCAATCTTTACTAGTACATGGGATTCTTCTGATTTTTTCCTCATTGATTTTTCTATTGGCTAAATCCTCAGATTTATTAAGATGCATCTGGATTGGACCCCTAACATTCAATCTATCAATGACTGACCCTAATTCAGCGTCATCTACAAATCTGCTGGGAGTGTGCTTTGTGTCATTATTTCAGTTACTGCTAAAGATTCCATCAAACAGCATCAGCCCTGGCAGCAATTCCTACAGCAGTCTTCTTCATATCAGTCAACACCTGGACACTGAACCTCCAACTACTAAAACTGCAGCACTCCAACCAGTTTTCAATGTGTGCAACAATATTCCCATCCAGCTTGTACTTCCACTTGTAGGAGACAAAGCTTAAAGTCTTACAACATTGATTGTAGTACCCTCATGCATGTAGCTAGATATTTCATCAGAGAAAGCAACCAGGTTATCAGGCATGTTTTGTATTTACTAAATCTGAGTTGTCTTTCTGATCAACTCATACTTATCTCCTTAGATATGAATTCCAAGGGGATATGGTCCATGATCTCCCAAGAGACTAAGCAGGTAAGGCTCACTGGCCTACAAATCCCTTCGGTTTCTTTTTTTTACTTTTACTACAACCTCTTAAAACCAAAAGTTTCCCCTGGACACTATGATTTTTCACAGATGATTTCAGCCTTGCAACCACTCCAGTGAAATCTTCCCAAATCCCTGGATATATCCCATTTATCCAGCTTCTTTAAGGTGTCCCTAACCTATTGCTCTGTTGCTGCTATATTCTTTCACACTGCACTGGCACACAAAAGAGTTGGAAAGCAGGCTTTGCCCTCAGAGGCTGAGGTTTAAAAACGAAAAACAAACATATTTAACTCCTCCTTTTCTCAAGGATCTTGCATTTTTTCTTGAGCTCTTCTGATATTTGTACACTTTCTGCATGCTTGTAGAACTCTTTTCTTGCCATCCTTTATATCCCTAACTAGTTTTTAACTCAAACTAGGTTTTGACCTCTCTGATTTTGCTCTTAATAGTCTACACCTTGCTTTAATATTCCTTCATTACCTGCCTTATTCCCTTATTTTACATATGTAATTAAGTTTGCCAAGTAGCTCCTCATTTTTTATTGCTGTGTTCAGCATACATGATCTTGTCATTTATGATTTTACATAGAACACTCACTGAGGTGTTGACTTCCAATTAACAATTATGAAAATACAAGCCACGTAATAAGTGATAACTGACTTATCCTTAAGGTATGTTCTAAGAAAAAAAAACACCTAAAACCTCGAGACAGACAATTTAATGTAAAGTGTTATTACATTACACTAACTCAGATCCTTAACCTTTATTTAGCTACAGAAATAATAATAATAAAAAAGATTTAAAAATAACTGGTTTTTTTTTTCCCATTTTAGCTCAGTACAAATATCTTAGCAGCAACATCCATGTTTTCTCTCTTACCGTGCTTACTTTATTATTCTTCATGATGCTGGTCATAACAGTTAAAAATTTGATCTTTTTCCAGGCTTTCTTACCCTAAATGCATCTCTTGAAAGCCAGGAGATGTGGACACTGAGAAATGACTTCTGGAGGCCTTTCTTAAGATGTTCACCTCCTTGCGCCCCAATTGCCAACTTCAAAATGTCTGTCTAGCTCAGATCATGTAACAGTATATAAAAGCATCTCGATTCAAAGCACAACAGGAAATCGAGACATTTATCATGAAAATAAATTATAGATAAATGCTATTTTTCCTGCTTTTCTACACACCAATGAGGAGAGTTACGGAACTATTTTCTAGTCTTGCTTTTCCTTTCATATACTGCTGCTGAATGATATAGTTTCAATGAACAGCTTCAGTTTGGCTTACATCCTCATATCTTATATCCTGCCCTTCTGATCACAGATTTTATTTCATTTATGTCTTCATAATTTCACAAGGTTTACTTATTAACATGAATATAAGTGAAAATTCAAAGTACAGAATATTAAGGAGAATACACTCATAGCAAATCAACTTCTTGACTATCTTTCAATCATATCATCCTCTGAATGTTGTTTCAAGCATTTTGCGCTCATCCTACAGGCCCTTCTAACTCCTTCTTCCCCTTCAGGATTACAGTCTCATTCACACTGGAAGGGGCCTCAAGAGGCAGGGCCAACTATGAGGTCAAACCAGGTTAGTCAAGGCTTTAGATATCTCAATGAATTGAACCTTTGTTTTCTACACCAACTGCTTACTTATGACCTCCTACCCTCTGTGTTGTCACACTAACTCTGCTATTTTAGGAAGACATCAAAAAACACATCAGAAGACTCATAAGGCCTTCACTAATGGAGGGAGTGGAATACGTAAAAGAGAGAACATCATAACCTCTGAGGACAGTTAGGGTGACTCAGCCGTGAAAAAAAGTTTTCAACAAAGTTAATTTTCAGATGTTTAGTCATCAAGTTATTGAAAGTCTTTTTATTCCCAATGGAGTATTCAGTGGGAATAAAGTGGAATAGTTGTGGTTGACTTCACAGGCCGAATTGCTAACGACGATGATGACTGAGGACAGAAACGTTTGTAAGTCAAATACATACAACACGTTTTTCATTATCTCCTCTTTGACCTTCTCATACGACTTCTCAATTTAAAATGTAAGGCAGTCACAATGTTTGCAATTAGGCAAATTTCACAGAGATCAGAGTTTCTAGCACTAATATAGTACAGCCAATATAATACACACATGAAAGCATTTCTTACAAGCAACCTGTTTTCCACCTGCATACATGGTATTCTATCAAGATCATATGCTTTTTATGTGGGCTATCGTGGAAACAGGGAAAAGAAACTGGTCTTGCAACCATTTGACAGGAATACATAAAATGCTTTTCAGTATTCAAATACTTATTTCCTATACCTCTCCCCTGCTTCCCTCCCCCGGATAATTTCAAGAAACAAGAGACTAGAAAAGTTAAGAATACAGAAATACAAAATACAGGAAGTATTTGCGAACAGCAGCAGCTGTAAGTATGAAGCTCACCTTAGATATTTTAGGAGGGCTGAAATATATAGCAATCTCTAAATATATATATTAAAACAAACAAACAAAAACAAACAAGCCATGAGCAAGAAATTCTACAAACTACATTTCTACTTTCAGATCCATCAAAGTAGATTCAGTACCAGGTGCAAGCACAACTGAAATTGGCTGGAACCGTAATGAACTACCCTTCATCCCACTTTGAGGGTTGGAAAACATCAAGTCCTAAAAATCATTTCAAGGTCATTTTGCAGCAGATGGAAGAATTACTGGAACTCAGAGCTAGATCAGGAACTGCAGAAAAATATTTGATAGTGCATATTGCAGCTGGTGGATGCAGAAGGCAATACCACAGGAGTCTGTGCCAACATTTTCCCAAACTTTTAATTAAAATGAGGGCTTTGGACAATCTCATGTCTCTGTATCACTACTAGTTGTCAGACACTGAGACTATTCTGAGAATATAATTAACCATCAGTGAATAAGATACATGATAGCTTTTACTTTCTGACTGTAACTTGTTATAAAGAACTTCATATTTCAGATTTTATTTTGCAAGATATTGCATATGAAAAATAAGGTATGCTTAAAGTAATGTGAAGCACTGCCTCCCAATTTGTTTTTCAATTTACAGCTGTAAAGCATGAATATGCAGAAAATCATTTCTCTGACTGTCTTGCTTCATTTATGCAAAAGATCTCCAGATCTCTATCTCAACATTTCTATTATCTTTTGCACTCTTCCTTAAGAAAGGTTACTTCAAAAAGACAACAAACTCAAACATGCAGTCCAAAAAAATGAGGCTGAATGAAAGTGGATAACAGATTAACTTCGGAATCATTATACTTGTTTCTGAGTTTTTGTTTGTTGAAGAACTGAACTGATCAATGAATACATTTATCAATTTATTGTTAATTTATCTTAATCATCAAGAGGCAAGATCTTGCTGCTATCTGATCTTCCTAGTTAGAACAGTCAATTTTCTAACTACAAATATTCTGTCACATATTGTGTATATCTGTGCATGTTAAGGGAGAAAATAGCTGAAGATTACATCATTCTTTTAAAATTCAATACATAAATCCTTATCATGAAAGTTTTCCAAATTACTATTTTCAAAGCTAAGGTCACTAAAAGCTTTTAGATCATTTCAGTCTATGTGAATATTTTTAATTTGTCAATAGACTCATGGAGACATGAAGTTGCACTTTGACACTGAATATTATACATTAAGGTCAAGGTTAAAAAGCCCAAGCCAGCAATAAGGATATTCTTAGAATACACTACGCAATTTCGATTTGATATAATGAAAGGGAGAAGGAGTATTTCAGCTTCCACTTATAGTTTAGCTAATTGAAATGATGAAAACTACAGGAAAAGTCAATCTTTTAAAACTGAAATATGTTAGACAATTACACTTCTCATTAAACTGCATACTGCTTTGCCAATGACACAACATACTCTGCAACTTTACATTTATACCGCTTGTCACTCAGTTCTGTTGGTGTAACAAGTATAAAACCCAGTGCTTCCCTACAAATCCTTAATTCTGGTGTATTAAAAAAAAAATATTTAAGTTACTATGACATACTTTTATATCTAATTGCCTTTTCAATAAAAAAAAATCAAGTCAAATGCCTAATAAAACAAATGGAATGAAGAATGTTATTAGAAACAGACTTTTTTCTTCCCCCAACCTCTTCTTGCCCCAAATCTAACTTTCACATCCAGCTACAATAATCAGGTAAGGTACAAACATAAAGGAGCACTAGGATCTTACAGGAGTTGAAACATGTCTGCAGCATTTAATCTGAGATGTGAAGACATATATAAAACTAGAAGGTTATGCAAGCATTGAAAAAAGCACACATCTTTCATAAAACATAGAATGTCCTGGGTTGGAAGGAACTTTAAAGACCACCTAGCACCAACCCCCTGCTATGGGCCAGGTTGCAACCCATGAGATCAGGCTGCCCAGGGCTCCATCCAATCTGACCTTAAACGCCTCCAGAAATGTGGCATCCACAACAAACATAGCTCAAAAAGGACTACTAAAACCTCTTTTCCATGGCAGCAATACAAACAAAAATAAGATGGTTTAAAAGTCCGTTTGTACAATGACAAATAGGTTAACAGCTTGTTTTAAGGTTTGATCACGTGAAAAGTTATGTACATTTAAAGTATTTGTTAACAACCCACAGCAGAGCAAGCAGTGCAATGGAAGAATGACATTATTTACAAAGAATACTTTTGATATATTTTTCTACAGAATTTTTAAGGCATGCATGTTGATCTTGAAATCTGGCCTTCTACAGAACCTGAATTACCATATATTCATCAGCAAAATTTCACAGTATCGAGTAGCGTTTACAAAGTTTACTCTTCATCCAGTTTTCTTCACTCCAGGTATTTCACATTTCTTCTCATTTTGCAATGTCACTTTGAATATTTCTTTTATTAGGTGATGTTTCTAGAATGAATTATGTCACGTCAAATCTCCTACTTCTATAACGTGTTTGTGCACTATTTAAGCTTGACTTGAGCAGCAGAATTATTGCATGTAATTTCATTTTGTCATAGTCCTGTGGGCATGTTTTACTGACAGTGTTTATCTAGCACACCTTAAGGGAGGTGCATCTTTCACTATAAAAAAAGTATTTGTGGTTAATTTTTGAAACTAGATACTTAAGTCACCTGCGGTACATAAGTACAATAAGATAATTACAAGAAAAAACCTTTTCTGAGTTCACTGGGGTGGTGTCATTGAAAAGAAAAATCGAAGGGAAGACATCTGTTTGGATTTCTTAACGTTAAACCAGGATTAAAACAATTTTCAAGGATGACGGATTATCAAAGAACTGGGATCTAAATTTCTATTTACGATAAAATATTTCTGTTTCGTTGTAGAATACCAGCTGGTGGTATTCACTGTAACTTTCGTTCTTTCTTACGTGGTGTTACATCTTGCTGGATTTGGTCTGATTTTCCACATTTTTTTCCCCCAATTACTTTTTCTTTGTGTCCTCTTACTACCATTTTACCTTTATGAGGTGCTTGTGGCATCTTCTGAAGTGCTGGCTGAGGCTGGTCTGTGAATAGGACTGCTGAAGGACATAAAGGAAAGTTGTCATGACCCACTCTGATGGGTGTCTATCTGACTCAGAAGTGCCATTGCCATGCCACAGCTTATGCTGCAAAAATGCATTTGCTGCTTTGCTTGTCACATGCTTCATCTTCCACATGCTTCTAGTTAAGACGCATCTTCACATTTTGTTGTATTTTTTTTCTGTCCTGAATGATTTGCATTCATCATCTAAAAGCCCTAATGTGAAATATACACTCTAAATTACAGTTAATTGGCTTGCAAAAGTTAGGTTAGTGGCAGACAATTAAAATGCTCTCTAATCACTGAAGCATCATACTTGAATTGGACACAGAAAGCAAGAATTCTGGGAGCATTAATTTGCTCTATAACCCGCAGGAATGAACTTCTAGTTCTTCAGTTTCTTAGTGTGCTTATGATAATAGATACTTACCTATACTCTACGAGCACTGTCACATACAAACACTTAAAAAAACCCCACCAAAATAACAAAAAACTGTTCCCAAGATCCTTTCTGCTAAGCACAATAAAAGCATCATGTAACAAAACTGTTTTAAAACATGCCAACAAAAGAATTGTCAATACTCTGAATATAACAAAAGAGGGTATAAGAGAAAGCGTGAGAGACAGAGATTAGAACGTACAGTAATTCTCAGGAATTTGGATCTCACAAGAAATGTGACACCAGAAGACCATTTATTCATTCTGTCATGGAAGAAGAATGTCACATACATACCAGTACAGATACTCCATATCTATAGTCTGTTACATTACAAAAATAATACACTTTAAGTGTTTCTGTATACAGATATACCTGTGTATAGAGGTACACACACCTTTTCACACACATAGACGGTTTAGATGTAAAAACGTGGTCAGAAACATAAGCATTCACAGAACATATCCAGTGAAGTCTGACTAATTCATGGCCTTATTGAATCTTAGTATCTGTTGAACTTGTGAAAATACATAGAAGTGTGTAATATATATATACACACACACACATATATAGTATATGCATACATGTATATGTATACATATAAAAAGAATGGGAAATTGTAGATTTATAAATTAATTGTGGTAAGGGATTATGATTTCAAGAGTAATGACAATAGGCACTATTTTGGTTTCAATTAGTCACCACCTCAGCTAACAGGAATTGTATGTACAGCAATACAAGCAAAATGATTAGAAGTTGATCTGAAGTGATTTGAGGGAAGTATTTGTTCACCGTTCATAACAATTAGGACTAAACATTCTTGATGTGAACAGAGGAAGTCCGTTCTATGTTTTTTTCTGTAAACTGAGGAGGATAAAGTCAGCTGGCTTTGTGAAGTTAGGCAAATGATTTTAAGAAAGCAATGAAAAATTAGTTTTTATAGCTATATTCACAAAGAAAGCATGAAGACGGAGTTTTTCAGACATGAAAACAAAGTAAATGCTTACATTGGAAATGGCAATTCAAAAGTACATTAGAAGGTTTTCATGCATATCATGCGGCAAGACAGTGCAGGATGACATGCAAATGAAAAGGTAATGTCAAAAGAAAATCAGTTAATATTATTAGACATCATAAAATTGTAACATCCCCTCTGATGTATTCATACACAGACTAATTTCAGAAAGTGAAAAAACCAAACAAACCCACTACAGAAATACTCCTAGAATAGTCTCCATATTCGTATGAAGACTTTTAAAATCGTTCAATTATTAAGATTAAAAATAGAACATCGTTCTTACCATAACTGAATTAGGTCGATAATTGTGAGGATATTCTTCAGAGAAGTACTCTGTATTGTGGTCCAACCTTTGATGCCCTCCATATTCTGAAGCATCAGAATCCATAAGGATTTTATACTTAAAAAGACTGTTAAGGTATTATGTGAAAATTATGTTAAATGGGAAATAAATTAAAGTGGAAATTCTGAAAGAAGTGCTATGACATATTTAATGCTAACATAATATATAGGAAATTTAAATATATGCACATAAGTGTATATACACGTGAGTGAAAAAATATACAGAACCTCTAAAAACTGTGTGATGTTTTCTCTTGAAAATTTCTTCTTGGCTTTTCTGGAATTTTCAATGAATGATAAGTTTACAGTATTACAGTAGATATACACAGCAATTTTTGCAGTGATTTAGACTAAGGATACACCAGTAAACAAAGTAAGTGACTTTGATGTGAACTGCATTTATAAGAAATAATACAATCATGAACAATCACCAAAATGACAATCAGTGTTTAACTGCCAAAGAGTCTGATCAAGCGTTAAAGAAAAAAAGTATATACATTTGTAGGAATAAAACCTTGTAATTCCTTTAAAGTTCATAGAAGAACAAAAGAAAAGTTATATTTAATAGAAGACGATCATTATTCTGACTGCAGTTGCTAAAATGGGGGTGTTACTTCACATTTTAGCAATGAGTTGGAATACCTGTATGGATACATATAAGAACTTAAAAAAAAAAAAAAAATCCAAAAACAAGCAATAAAATAATTTTGAAGGAAGAAAAAAAAAAAAAAAAAAAAGGAGGAAATAAAGAGCTAACACTTATTCTAAAGTACAGGCCTTATTTGGGACAAGAACAAATGGAGTACTTTATAATTTTCCGGTATCAATTCAGCTGTAGACGTTTATTACACAAGCTATTTAGAACCCTTGAATTTCAATAGGTTTTAATTTCTTGTTCTTGTATAAATAGAAAATCTTTTACCTCCTGAAGTTACAACAGAAAGCCTCAGTCTATACCCCTTATCTCCCTCTCACAAAAACCAAGCAAACAAACAAAACAAAACAAAACAAAAACCAAACACATACAGAGAAGTAAATGAATGTTCTATAATCACAAACTGCCTCCTTAATTTAAAATCACAGAAGAACCTTATTCTGATAGAGTGTGTATTTGTTAGGATTAGGGAAGTATGAAGCAACGTATTATGCTCTCAGGGGTTCTTTAACTGCTCTTGGACTTCTGTATTTGCTCACTCTTTTGAAAATAGGACTGATTAAAACCTAAGGATTTGGTATTGACAGAATTGTTTTTCTTACATTTCTCTAACAGGCACTGATGAACATAGAAAATTTCCCGACTGCCACAGTCCTACCAGTTCAAATCCCCAACAACATAAAAGACTGCTCATTTGAAGCCTGACATAACACAAAAGATGTCTAAACTACAAGTAAGTGCAAATTAATTCTGTGACAGTTCATAAGACCAGCAAATTGCACAGGTTTGGGGACAGAAAGTAGGAAAGAAGAAATACAGGTGCACAAGAGGGAAGAAAACTAAAGCTGTCAATTAGCTGTTGAATCACTAATGTTATGCAATGTCTTCCCCAGAAGTATTTGAAGCAAAAGAAACCAATGTCCTAACTGCCGCCCGAGCTTTGGATTTCTAGAGGGTAGGTATTGAAGAGAGAAACACTACGCTGCCTAGCAATATTCTTGTTTGTTGCTTTTCTTGTTTCCCTTTTAAGAAAAGGTGAGGAAAATTATACTTCATTGTCAGCTTTAATTCACAATGCCTTATATGCTCATTATATACTCCCTCTCCTTTATTTTAAAAACATGCCCAAATTGTCAGCCATTTCTTGCTACGCACAACATATCTACAAATTACAGCACCAACTTTTCAGTATCCTTCCAAAGCCAGTATCAACAAGGGCTGCTACTGTTCCATTGTATATTTTATGAACACAGCAGGGGAATGTCTCCCTCAAGCATTTCACTCATTGCTACTATGATCTACATTATACATTAAATTTAATAATTTATCAACTTTGCTGAGAGCCCTGACATCTCTAATGATTCCTTTAAAACTATTTACAGCAAATGCAATTGTTACGGCTATACTAATTGGAAACAAATTATCCAGTGTCCTTAATCTACACTATCAAAGTATGTCTAGCAGTGCTCTCTAGCAATCACTGCTTCTCCACACCTCACAGCACAGCTTATTTGGAAGAACTACTGCTAACCAGACCCTGAAAAATGGGGACAGAAGCATTCTAAGATCTTCATAAATCAGAAGGAAAAAGACTTTGTTTGGTAAACAAGACCATTTCCCTTCCAACTTAAACCTCACAAAGAAGTTGCATTCACGTTTGAGAATTTTATGAGCATTTAAGTTTTAGAAAGCTACCTTCATAGAAACATGAAACACCAGTTTTGCATTTTAATTAAGCACATAATAGTAGTACTTTATTTTGCATGGAAGTCTCTTGTTTCACTGACAGAACGCTGGAAATACTACCCCAATTCAAAAAAGCCCAATTTCTGTTCAGTTTGATTCTCTAACTAACTGTAAATTTCTTAACTACTACAGTGGAGTAGAGCAGTAAAAGCAATGAACTCTTGTACAGATTGAGCTGGAAATGGAAAGTCTGTCATTATATACCACATTAATTACTGAATTACCATGCTTTTTTTGATATTTTGAAATACGTACTTTAACACAGATTTTTAATTTAATCTTTTGCCTGCTTAATGACACATAAAGCACCACCAAGTAAATGATGAAATGAAATAATTTGTATTTTGTTCCTCAACCTCTAGTACTGAAAAAAGAATACCAGTGTTAATTGTCGGGATGATGGCCCCGCATAATTAGGAACTTTGCAGAAGAGCAGACAGGAATTTCTCCTGGAAAATGATGTAAAACTAACTGAGTATATATAAAAAACCCCAAACTGTTCTTCTCTGTATAGTCTGGTTTGATTCATGTAATTTTATTTGAATGTGTTTGATCTATGATACATGTTTAAGCACAGTTGGGTTCTCTGTATTATACATAACAGTCTTATTAGAGTGATAACTTACACAACAGATTACTTGACCCATCAAGTTAGAAAGTCTGATTATGACTGATTAAAACTGGAAATGTAGGAAGGATAACTAAACGTATGAAAACACTATGTCATCCGGACAATTTTGCCTCCATCTTTCATAACGTGCTTTAAAATTAGGATCAGGCACTGTTACAATTTTGATGCTATCATACAATTAAATGTTTAAGCACTCATACTCCTGTTTCTGTGCTGTTTTCCAGACAAGTACCTAGAGCTTGAATCTCAACATAAATATTTATATTTCAGATGTAAATCAGCTCCCACCTTCTTGCCGTCCTTCTCAAAATATAAGCAAAATATCTTAACAAGATTTCATTTTTATCCCTTGCTACCATTTCCTAGCCAAAAAGAAAAGGATATGGTTCTAGCAATACCGGTAGAACAAAGATGAAGTACAGATAAAAAAGGATCAAAAACTGCTTGAAACACTTACTTCACAGTTGTACATAGGAACTTTCAGAAAATGAATTAAGACTAGAAAGAAAGAACGTTATGGACAACAGAAATGGGAACAATTTGAAGAGGCCTTTGATCCTTTAAACAGTCCTGGGATCAACTGAATCAGTTATAGAGGCAACACCAGAAACACTGGCATGGCTGCACACTTAATTAATCTGGAAATTATAAAGTTATTACAAGATTAAATTTACTCATTCTCATTACATCCATATGGAGTAGAAGATTTACTCAAAAGGAACAGCTTAGGTACACTCTCCTATTTGGGATGTCCAAAGAAAAATTCGGGTGCTTTCTTTTTTTTGTTTGTATAAAACAAACAACTTTCCCATAAAGATTCTTTCAGCATTTCTGAAAGGAAATCTTTTACACAAATCGCTGTGTATATGCTCCCATAGTTGTATATCATGTACAAAAGAACCCTATATCACATTAAAGAGTTTCATTTATTTACTTATTGTTCTGAATATATTTGCAAAGGCTGTACAAAAGCAAGATATACTTAACTCTAGCATTTGGCAAAACACAATGGAATGCAGGAGAAAAAAAAAAAAAACAAATACCTTTCCCCACACCCTCAAATTCATTGTCATAGATTCTTGAAGAAAAAGATGCTCACATACTGTTACAACAGCTCTCCACACGTGATTCTGTATTGTGCATGACAAGAAAAAGGAAGATTTATAAGCACAGAATAGTGAAGAGGGTAAATATATTTTCTTAGGGAAAAGATAGACAGATTCTGAATCAGTCTTGACTCAGTGTTCTAATCCAGAAACAGATGTTAAAGGATAGTTTTCTTCTTTCAAAGGAATTATATCACAGTAGATTAAAAAAGTTTTTCCTCAATCATTAATGGTGCAATGCAACACCAAAGTACAGAAAATATCCGTCTTTCCTGACGTCAGATAATGAAATAAAACAGTTACATTAGCACTGTTCAATAAAGACTTATAAAAGTTGTTTCCAAACCCCAGAAAAAATAATCCAAACTTAAAATGAACTGGTAAGATTTTAAATTAACACATCTTCCTAGATAATAATGCTGGTGAAAGCAGCATGTTTACAGATGTCATCATGTGCAAGAACATTACGAAGTAGCAGTGGGAAGGAGAACACAAAAATAAAATGCTGAGACTTCCAGGGACTGTAATTTTAATATTAAAGAAAGGCTAGGACTATTGGACACTGTAGTGCTCTCTCCTCTTAGACAGCAATAAGATGACACAATTTCCATACACATTTATCTAATGATCTTTCCTGAAAAGACCGAGATTTTGTGTCTTATTCAAGTTGGATGTACTGAAGGTTTTAATGAACGTGCATTTAGCAACTTAAAAATCATCCTTATGTGTAGCAGATGAAAATCAAGGCTGACTCTGATGCAAAGCATTAAACTGCTTTTTAGTACAATTAGTTTTTTAGCTATATATACAGTGATTGCATAAGATAGAAAAAAATCCAAATAAAAACCTTTAATGAGTTGGAAATATTACGACCAATCTAACCTTCAGACTATGGTAAAATATTTTTGCCCATCTGAAATAGGAATCAAAAGCCACCTTCAAGTGTTGTACCAGCATTTCTCTTTTGTCTTGTTTTAGAAACTAGCATACAAACAGCCTACATCTGAACTAAATTCAATATTGTAATAAGAGGATGCTTAGAGGTCAGATTGAATATACTAGTAAAGCAGTAGGATGACCCATATCAGCATTTAAAAGCTGAATACACGAGTCTTTCCAACTTTGCTCATTAAAAAAAAAAGTCACTATAAGTCAACAGCACAGAAATTACTGAGGGTCAACCCCTGTAAGTGTGGATTAGAAATCTGTCATGAGTGCACCAAAATTTCCTTTTACTATTTTAATTTAAACAAAAAATAGCTTATCCTGCTTTTTTTTCAGTACTTCTCTATTCAAAACTGAAAACTACAAGAGGCAAAATATGAAGTTCACAGATTTCACATTTCATTTGAAGCCTTCACAGATACCAATCACTACCATGAAGTTCACATGTCCTTAAATGCCCCATTATCTGAAATAACTTTTTTCCTTACTTTAACAGATTTTTCTCTTCTTTAGATACAGCCAGTGGTTCAGATATACAAGACATCATGCTAATTTTCTCTACTTAAAGCTCTCAAGAGGCAGAAGAGAAACACTCCCTGGTTTTACGGTGAAAACAGGTAGGTCTGTATGAACCTGTTTACTCACCCTGAAGATGCAACCCAGGGTTATTCTAAGAAAAAATGAAAATAGAGTGGCTTCAATTCAGGGCAGTTCTTACAGTAAGCTGCAATTTCTTTCTTCAAAACTAAAACTTGTTACACAAGGGATTAGAGAGGTCCTGTATTAAAAAACTGAAGCGCAATGCTTTAGAAGTACCTTTTTGTTTACCGCAACTACCTTATCTCTTGTATGTTTATACTTACTCATTGTATGTGGACAGATTCTCACCATCATCATGAGATGTAGGGGAATGAGAAGGTGCATCAACCTTAACATTTCAGATGGACTTGGAAGTACACTTTTATAGTAAGTCTCATCCATCAACACTTACCCTGTGCTTTGATTTACAGTTCTACGCTATGTTGGTGTTCAAAGAATGCCACCTGTAGATCTGTTTTTTGTGTCTTTTATTTGTTTGTTTGTTTTTAAATCAGTTTAACAGAATTTGAAACTGAGTACACGTTCTTAAGTTAGTAAGACAATACACTAAAAGCATACAAAAACTTTCCCCCCAGAAAAGAAAAACAATTAACAGGAAAATACTTCAGTATTCTTTCCATTACATCTGAATATTCAAGTTATGTGTATAAAAGTTGAAGATATGAAATACAGAATTTGACTCAGAAGCTTCTAAACGAAGACAAAACATCCCAGATTCAACAGAACCCTTCTGAAAGCAATGTGTTTTTTGTTAACTGAGTCCAGAAAAGTCAAGAAATCTACCATAAACACAAACACCTTTCCATGTTGAATCACAGACTGGCCTGGGTTGGAAGGGATCTCAAGGACACACAAGTTCCAAGTCCCCTGGCTGTGGGCAGGGCTGCCAACACCTAGGTCAAGCACAAGATCAGGCTGCCTAGGGCTCCATCCAACCTGGAGTTAAACACCTCCAGGGACGGGGCATCCAAAACCTCTCTGGGCAGCCTGTTCCAGCACCTCACCAGCACAGCACCTCTCTGTGAAGAAACTTCCCCCTGACATCTAATAAAAATATTCCCTCCTTTAGTTTGAAACCAGTTCCCTTTGTCCTATCACTGTCTACCCTTGTAAAAAGTTGATTTCCCTTCTGATTATAATTTCAGCTCCAGTTCCATTTAGATATTCCACTTCTTCAATCTATTTAAAATCATCTCTGAGAGTGCTCTGGCATTATCAAGAGTGCATTTCCCAAATTTAAGTCAGTTCCAATTATTTACTTATGTTTACTCATCTTTAAGAACTCTGCTGGCAGAAATAACACAAAGCTGCTATTTAGGAAAGCTACTGTTAAATAGATGCAAGTTAATCAGAAAAAAAACAGCTCATCTAGGTAAAAGAGATGTCCCCACTTACCACAGAAATTTACGCTCACAGAAGAGAGTAGAAAACAGTACATAAGACGGCCTAAAGGAAAACTGGGATCATCAAACATGTGGGTTGGAAGTAACCTCTGGAAGTCAGCTACAGGGTTAGACCAAGTTGCTCAGGGCTTTATCTAGTAAGATATTAAAAAGGTTACTCTAAAGATTGAGCCTGCACAACTTTGTGGGCAATCTGTTTCAACACTTGCTTGCCTTTCTGCACTGTGGAAAGTTTCTGTTTGGAAAAGCAACATCCCTGCAATTAGACTTGTAGCTGATAAAGTTGTACCATGGTTGTAATCTCCTTCAAGGCTACTCCAACACAGATTTTTTACTAGATTTACTGGAACCATGCCCTACGCAAGAGTGGAAGATATCTGGGAAGAGAACATCATTCTGGTTTTCAAAATTATGCAGAAAAGCTGTTGGAAAAAGCACTGATACATGGAAATCATGAGGATGATAATGCAGATGATATGTGACTATTACATTATTAAAGGTATCAGCTGGTTTGAGACATCAAAGCCAACAATAATGAACCAGGGCTAAAGGAAAATACTTACAGTAAGCAAAAACAGATAAGCTGTCCTGGCAACAATTTTCATTGCCAAAATGTTACCACTTGAAGAAGACACCCTGTCAAAGAGTGAAGATAAGAAACACAATGAAAAAGGAAAGGAAAGCACCTGTAGAACTGAAAATCATTACTATAACACTGAATTGATTTTGTAAAAGAAAAGCTATGGCCACGATCATAACTTATAAATTACAAAAATGCACAACAAAACCAATAAATACAGTCACAGATCATTATGACTAAACAATGAATGTTTTAGTCCCCTCAAATCCTAAAAAGCAGAGACCAGATTTTCAAACTAGATTAGGAATACCCAGGGAACAATAAGGATGTTAAAGGAACAAAATTATATACTGATAAGACACATAAAGTAAAATGCGTCTTACTCATTTTTTAAATAACTCACTTTTTAAATGCACCATGTATGAAGGAAAGATGACAAAAAGAGAAGCCTCCAGAACAACTGTAAAAAGCCCATATTTGTTAGGATCCCTTTTTGTTTGTTTTGTTTTTAATGGTTCTTGAATTTCATTAACAAACCAGGTAATTAACATAATTTCAAGGCAAAGGGTACTTGTTTTCCTCCTCTAAATACGCTTCAAATTTTGGAGAGAACTAAGGTGCCAACTTTGAGGAAGAGCATATTAGGGAGTTTTTAGATGAGTTTTCAGATCAAATTAAATGTCTTGGCTTGATGATCTTCAACTCAGAATATGTAAAGGATAGCTGAAGTCATTTATAAGTTAACTAATGATGCAGCACTGAAGGGGAAGGGGCCAGTACTAAACCTTTTTGCTTCAACCAAACATGCATATGGATGTATATAAATCCATATCAGCTGATAATCATGAAGATAAAATGCTAATTTACTTTTGTTGCAAGATAACAAGCTTTGTTAACAGAAAAAAAAAAATAGGAAAATAAATATAGCATAATTTTAATGAGACTTCTGACATTGCAGAAAATTTGGTAAAAGTCAGCATGAAATCTTATGGAAGGAAAAGGGATTATTTATGAAATCTTTAAGAAAGTTGCTTTTAGACACATTCTGTCACAAATTTTTCTCACTCTCATGCCAAATCACGTGTCCAAGTGTACACTACAAGTGTACAACACTTAAAGCAATGTCAGTTACTAACACTTCATTATGTCTCCTTAGGTTCTTCCTGATTCATAATGAGGATGCAGCTACTGGACAAATCCATTACATTCTCTGGAAGATTACAGTTGTTCTGAGTTGTTATTCTTTGCTTTGGAATCTTCCTCACTGCAGTCTCTGTAAGTGTTAGAAAAGATTGCTGTTCACTGTCTGCTTATCCTTGTTTACTTGCAATGTGTCTGCTTTCCTACTGTGCTAATGGGAAAAGGAATAGCATATGTTAAATCTTGTTGCCATCCCACTGCTGTTAGGATGCAGGGTTGTCTGACAAGTCAGCTGTGCCACAACAGAGATGGTGACACTTATCTACCCTCCTGTCTTGATAAGAAAACTGATTCCTTTGTTCTGCTGCTGGGAACAACAGTCTCCATTATCAATACAGATCATTCTTTTAACTCTTATTTTGTTGTTTCTGGCAGTACTTTCACAAACATGTTTCCATTCGCACATTTTGTTCACATTAGTAATACATTTGTTACAAATGTAGTCTTATTCTGGAGATGGTGAAATACACATTTGCTTCAATTACGCCACAGGGCTGCAGTAAATTTGAGAACGGACCAGGGTGAAAGGAGGGAAGTTCAGTTGGCATAAACGCAAAAACTACAAAAGTAGGAACAAGAATTATTTAACTGTAGGGAATAGTACAAAATGAGAGGAAGTAAACAGTTGAAAAACATTGGCGTAAACATCACACAATTTAATTTTTCAAGACCATGAATCTTTATAGCTCTGTGGATTTGGTGAACTGTCAGAACTATGACTCGGTTTTGACAATGAAGTTCAAGAAAGCCGATTCCAGAGGAACGGTTGAAAAATTTTAACAAGAGAAGATAAAAAAAAAACTGACAGCAGTATCATCTAAACAGAAAGAATCTCTCTACTTCACAAAAAATGGGACCAAGAACAAACAGTGTTTAACATGTATTTGAAGAGATTTCAATTAAGCAGTAAGGAAACCATTCTAACAATAGAGACAGTAACTCACTAGAATAGATCTTACCACAGAAGTGGGGAAGTTAATTTGAAATTACTATTATTAACTTAAATGGAAATCAAAGCTCCTTCCCCTTTTCCTTTTCTGCCTCCTTTCAGCCATCATCCTCAACAGAGGTAAGTTTTACTGCAGACAAGCCTTTGAATCAAATTAACCACTACGCCACAGAAAGGTCTAGGCAAAATTAGAAGGGAAAAAAAAAAAAAAAGAGAGAAGAAAAATAAAGAGGAAATTTATGAATGGTTTCCTGTTAGCATTCAAAATTTTATCTTCAATCAGAACTAGAGACAGATGATCTAGATGTTGATTATTCTTCCAAACTGAAGGAAATTAGGCAGAAATAATTTGTTAACTCAAGCTGCCTGTTTCTCATGAAGAGGCTTCTGAAATAGCATAATTTATGAGGTAAAAATCCAGTATCAGCACAGAAATGTTTTCTTCTTTTCTTCACATAAAAAAATAGAAATTGAGAAATAGCATATGCTGCACTAGTAGCTACACAGATTCATGATGCTGTAAACCCATGCCTTTTCCTACTCTGATCAAACTTTTTCAAGATGCATTAGTAGGCTATATTTCTTATACACAGATATTAACCTTAACGTATGAACTACCTTGATAGAATTTGGCATTTGGCTGATCCTAAATGAAGTTCTTTGTCTTCATTTGGTGTATACACACTGAATTCTAATAGGCAGGGACAGTTACATAACTGCACTTCAAAGCAGCCTGCAAAGCAGCATCTTTGCCTTCAGCAATCACACTCCAGTGACTCATTCAAGTGACCTTATTTGCTCATTAGAAGCTCTTGGTGCAGGTTGCAAATGTCAGAGAGCCTGAGTTAACTTTTTTTTTTTTTTTTAAGAATATTTCCCCAGCATTTCAGTGACAATATTTGTGATATTTCAGGCCTCATCTAGCTACTTTCATATCAGTAACTCTGACTTTCAATATATTAACTGTAAATTCATGCCAACAATAACTGTATGACTTTTTGATATCATTCACTCTAGCTTTGCAATGACTTGGTACAGTATTTTACATTAAAAATGGCAATATCTGTAATGAGGTAACCATTTCTTTTCACAATACTTTATTCTCTCCTTGTATTTTAGTAGTGTATTATATGACAATATAAAATGTCAAGACACAAACAGACATACGCTAGTTGAGACTCAGTACTGCTTAACAACACAGACATTCATGCCCACATCCACTATTAAGGTCTCAGTCTTTGAATGTCTCACACTAGGATACATGATCTTAGGCATACAAGATATAGAACAGAGTAACTCACTTCCAAGGGAAATATATTAACAGAGAAGACAACGGTATAAAAGGGAAGAAAAACTGACTTCAGGCTTCAGGTCTTCATTAAGCTGCCTGTTCAGAAAAAGAATGTCCAAACTAAGCAATACCAGAAGGACTGTAATGTCTACTATTACTTCTCTTACAAAAGCACAAGTGAAGTTTGCTATGCCAACAGCCTACAAAGAACTGCTGAAAGAAGGATGATATCTTCAATGAGATAAGAACAGCCAAATGCCTACAAAAACACTGGCCAGAGAATCAGGAAGTTCTGTATCCTTTAAAGTAAGTAACAACATACCTGACAAGGTATAAATAGCAACGCTGTTATATTCAAATGTATTTGAATATGTGTCAAAGACATCCACTTAATACAGACAAATTTAAGACAATTGTTACGTACACAAATCTGATTAATCCAATCCATTAAACAGACTGTAACCCAGGTGTGGGTAAGTAAATCATCACTACATTTCTTACAATTCTCAGTGTCATTCAAATAAACCTTTTATTAAAAAGAATTTAATCAGTGCATTATAGTACTTGGCTCTTAAGGCTTATTCAGCAAATTGCCTCCCAGAGTAGCAAGTAAAAAAATCCACTCATTTCTTAAAATGAAAACAACAAGTAACAATAAGGTCTTGTCTTTTAGTTCCGCTTTATGTTTAAGTTCCAAAGGGAGAAGAAGAAAATGCTTTCAGAAGCGGAGAAGTTGTCCTGATGTTTTAAGGTCACATGTGACAACATTTCCTATTGATAAAAAACACACTTCATAAAATCCCAGGTTAAAAGTTACAAAACTACACATAAAATTCATTGTTCTAATTGCAGAACAAGAGTTAGAAAAAAGAAGAAGAAGGAAAAAAAAAAAAGGTTCAACATGAAAAACACTCCAGCATCTCTAAAGAAAACAGGTATTAATCATTGGTCAGCTGAATGCTGGCAGGCAGAAGAGAAGATGCTGAAAACAAAACAGGATGATAATAGCGGTTGCTAACTTTTGGGTACATTCCATTTAAAAACTGTTATTATAAACAGTTTTGCACTGTTTCTATACTATGAATGTTTGAACACTATAAAAGACTGAGCTGCAAGAATTAGCCTTCATGATTTTTTTTTTGTTGCCTATAAACTGAGGCAAAGTGTTGTTCAAGGAAGCTGTTTTTGATTAGTAGTTTAGAAAGCTCCATCAAGAAGGACTTCCAACATGCTCAAAGGAAATGAATATGCAATTTTCAGCTCTCCTGGTTAACTGGGGTATAAAGAAGACTTTCTATGATCTTGTGTTGTTGATAACCATCCCTTACTTTCAGTTTTAAAAACAAAGGCAAATCCTTCCTGAAGCACCAAAAGCAAGCCTCAACCTTGTTCATGTTCTAGAAATCACATGATTCTTTCCCTCTTCTGCTCTGGCTCACTTTTACCAGACTTAGAAAGATATCAGAAATAGTTCAAGTTAGCCAAGAGATATGAAATTATTGACTTCTTATCTGAGAGAAATGAGGCCATTTCAGTTATCTTCAATATCTCAAACTTGCTGCCAATTAGTACTATGCATATAGTCAATTACCGCTGCTTGGTTAACCAGAAAATATTTAAGGAACTTCTGTAACATGATTCTGCTTTGGAGCTCAGATTCAGAGAAGTGTTATCAATTATACATATCACATATAAGCTATTACTAAGATACTGAAGTAGTTCCCTAATATGCTGACCAAGCACTACCTGGTCATGGTACTTCCACAACTCCAGGGCTTTCCTTGGAGCAGTAGAAAAGCAAACTTTTAACACATAGCAATGGGATAATGGAGTGCTTTCACATTTATTTACCAATGAAAAGAACATAAAGAATGTAATACATTTAAAATTGCTTGGCTTTTACATATACAGAGCAGGAACAAAAAACTTAGGTATGTTCAAGGTATTTATGAACAACTTATTGCTCACAGACTTTGCTAGCAACAGGCACTTTGCAAACCACAGCTTGCAGACAGATATATACATCGCAAGAGATAGCGCACGTATTATTTGGAATGATTCACATCTTTAAAATGCTAGATACTGAAAAGAAGATTCCTTTTATCAAACGTAAAAAATACAACATTAATCAGGCTGCGATTCAGTTGGCAATAGCTAATTCCCAAAGTTCACTCACCTTGCTCATACACTGAACTGGTGTAGAATAAAACTACCAGGGGAAGGATTGTTGCGAAATTGACTGATGGGAAGAATCAACATTTGGAATTCTCGAATAAGACTACTAAATTACAAGAAGCTCACTAGTTCCACTCAAAGTTGTGAACAGTACAGTACAGTAAAACAAGACAGCACTTTCTTAATCAAATAAACAAAGCCCTCAGGTAAAGGTGCATGTTTGACAGAAAAGTAGTAGAATGACTGCAGAGAGCCTTCAGCTCTACCAAAGAAAGCAGCTAATGCAGCACACAGAGGACACAAAACTAAAAATGTCACTATTTGATTAGTGTGGGAGGGGTTAGTACAACAAAACAGCTCTAATGAATGCAGATGCAGTGTGGCAGTTCCACTAGCCATAAAAACTTTAGCTCAGTGAATGGAAAAGTTAGTATGTATCTTTATGCCTTAACAAAGGCCTTTTACATTTAAACTACCTGTAACATATTTTGTAAATAAAATTATATATTGCATTCACTTATAAAACAAGAATGTGTACTGAGACTAACATATTAAAATAAATACATAATTTAAACTGTAAATATGAAACATCATGGAATCACAGAATCATAGAACGGTTTGAGCTGGAAGGGTCATTAATTAAGATCATCTAGTTCTAACACCCTGTTATAAATCACCTTTATGATTTTTTTATAACATGCTTGCTTTATATATTCTTGAGCTGCTAAGTTTCTCATATGATTATCAGTGAACTAAATTTTTTTTAAAAGCATCTGAAAAAATGTGGTTAGCTACCACTAAGTGAAAAACAAACACTTCCCAGTGAATTTCCACCGGCTTAATAAAAATAAAAAAGTCAATCTGCATTGACTGTGCTGCTCACCAAGAAACAGTACAGAAAGTTGTTTAATGACCAGAGAGAACTAGTCTCAAACCAACTTACTGAAATCCAACTTGGCCTTGTGATCTGTAAAGGAAAAGCAGTGAAGACCAGATTTTCCAATTTGCTTCTCAACAGCTACAGCTCAGCTGAAACAGGAGCAACACATTCAGAATTCTACACAAACAACAAATGCCTAAGGAAAAAGGAGATTCTGGTGCTGTAAAATAGATTCATGAAATGCTTCCAAAATGACTGAAAAATTTAGAGCACTGGTAAAAAAAACCCCCAAAGACTGCTTATATAAAATATTTAGTCAATAGAATAATCATAAAAATAGTTTCATAAACATAAAGAAAGATCAAATAGTTTCAAAAAAGCCTGAGCACAGCTCGGACCCATCTTTGTTGCATGTGATACAGAGTAAAATTTTTGAAAAACTGTACATAGCACATTTAAATACATGTTCAAAAATAAAACCTGGGTATTTAATTCACTTAGTACAGAACAGAAATCGAAGCTAGGGAAACAGACTCATATGAAATTGCACTTAAACCAAGGCTTCATCAACACATTTGTTATAGAAGAAACAAAATAAATGACATGAAGTTTTTGAGAATGAGTTTTCCTGAAATATTTCTCAAGTATTTCTGAGAACTGAAACTGTACTATGTTTGAGAAAGAAAGAGAACAACAAAACGTGTTTTGGATTTAATTGCATCTGTATACGTATTACAGCAAGAAAGTCAAGCTAAATCTATTGTTATGTGTTGTAGTCTATAAAATTGATTTTACACCTTTTCCATCTGCAAACTCAAAGCATTTCATACAAGACAGAGGAAGTACAGTAGCATCAACCAAAACAGGTGTATATCTGATGCCTATGACAGTGAAGTATTGGTATATCTCACAGCATCAGATTAAGATTTTACTAATCCAAATTACTACCCCATTCTATCTCTACTAAAAGCTCAGGTATTACCATACCGGCAGCAGAGGACAGCAATTAAGAAGGATTTGACCTGATGTTTCTAAACCAGAATCCTGCTATGTTTTGGAATTCCTGTCAGTAAATTCAAGCAGTACTCAAGTAATAAGGTGCTACACTGCACGAAAGCAACTCAAATACAGCAACAGTTTGCTGAAAATGCTAATTAAAAAAATTTTAAAAAAAGTTAGGAGCTGCAGTGCTTTAAACCGACGCGGCAGGATTCATTAGACTTTGCTTGTCAATGCACTTGAAAAACTGGATTTGGACACAAGCAAAACCAGCCAATTACTCAAGATTAATCATTTACCGTTTCTCAGCTGAGCTAAGAGCACATTTTCAGTCCACCCAATTATAAAACAGAAATTGCACAATCTTCCTGGAGGTTTAAACTAATGCATTCCCTTGTGCAAGTACGTGCATCTTTCTGTGGTCAGCTTCTGTAATTTAAGAAGCAGGAGTTCCTTGATTTCTATATAACATTTTGGGATGCAGGGGGGAGATGCACAAAGAAAGTTTCAAATGGAGCCTTTAAAGCTCCACTTTTACTTGGGTTCTACAAAATGATCTCATGAAGATGGTAAACTTCTAATAGTCACTTTTGCTGTGCACTAAGAATTAAAGCAAGACTGTACTGATGAGGAGTAAGTGATGTCTAACCTTCTAGTTATAGTCTGCATTAATATTAGAAAACACACACATACACACACACATATATATATATATACACACATGCACTAATTAAGTAAGTTTCTTTGTAGAAATGAAAGAGTAAGAAAAGGATATTTTCCTGGAACTTCAACACCCACTCTGTAGTCCACGTAACTTTCATATGGATGGAAATTGAAAATAAAAAGGAGACCGGCTCTCTCGTATGCAATGACCTTGTTGGATTCATGCTTTTCAGTCACAAAAGCCTAGGAAGGAAAAAAAAAAAAAAAAGGGTAAATCCAATGCTAAGAAATATTTTCCTTTGTAGCATCAATCACAAAATAATAGAATGGCTTGGACTGAAAGAGACCTCAAGAATCATTAAGCTGCAAACCCCCACCATAGGCAAGGTTGCCAACTGCTAGATCAAGCACTAGATTAGGTTGCCCAGGGCCCCATCCAACCTTGCCTTGAACACCTCTAGGGATAGGGCATCCACAGCCTCTCTGGGCAGCCAGGTCTAGCACCTCAACACCTCAGCGAAAAACTTTCCCTTGATTTAGATTACTAAATCTCCCTTCCTCTAGCTTAAAACCATTACCCCCTGTCCTATCACTATCTACTATTGTAAAAAGTTGATCTCCCTCCTGTTTATAATCTCCTTTTAAATACTGGAAGGCTGCAATCTGGTCAACTCACAGCCTTCTCCAGATTGAACAAGCCCAGCCCCTTCAGCCTGTCTTCACAGGAGAGGTGCTCCAGCCCTCTGCTCATCTTTGTGGCCGTCTTGTGGACCCTCTCCAAAAGCTCAACATCCCTCCTATACTGGGGACCCAAGATCTGGATGCTCTGTTCTGGGTAAGGCCTCACGAGGGTGGAGCAGAGGGGGGACAATAATTTCCTTTGTCCATCTGGGTGCCCCTCTTCTGATGCAGTCCAGGTTACCATTGGCCTTCTGGGCTGCAACAGCACACTGCTAGTTCACGTTAAGTTTTTCCATCTACCAGTACCCCTAAGTCCTTCTCAGCAGGGCTATTCTCAAGGAGTTAGTCTGCATACATACCTGACATTATCTCGACCCAAGTGCAAAACTTCACACTTTGCTGATCAATCCCATCTTTTGAGTTAATCAAAGTCTCTCTGGATGCATCCCTGCCTTCTGTTCTATTAACTGCACCACTCAGCTCCAAGTCCTTGCCAAACTTGCTGAGAGCGCACTTGATCCCATCCTCTATGTCATCTCTCCCCAATTTAGAGATAAGGATGTTGTGGGGGACCAAGTCAAAGACCTTGTAGAGGTCCAGGTAGATTATATCAGTTGACTTCCCTTTGTCTACTGATGCTGTTACCCCACCATACAGGGCCAGCAGATTAATCAAGAATGACTTTCTCTTAGTGAAGTTATGCTGGCTGTCTTTGATCACCTGCTCATCCCTCATGTACCTTAACATGTCTTCAAGGAGGATCTGTTCCATGATCTCAGGCACAGAGGCGAGGCCCACAAGCCTGTAGTTCCCTGAGTCTTCCTTACGCACTTCCTTATAAATGAAAGGGATGTTTCCCCTTTTCCAGTCACCAGGGATTTCACCTGACAGCCACAACTTTTCAAATATGAAAAGGAGCAGCACAGCAATCCCATCAACAGTTCCCTTAGGACCCTGGGATGCTTGCCATCCAGACCCATAGACTTAAACACATTCAGCCTCATGAGGTGGTCTCAGACTTGCTCTGCCCTTACATTGTGTAGGAGGAAACTCTCCCATTTCCCACCAAAAGTTTCAGGGATGTGAGGTTCAGGAATATGAGAAATATGAGAATCCTGGTTGATCACGAAGACTGAGACAAAGATATCACTGAGTACCTCAGCCTTCTCCATATCTGTTGTAGCTAGTTCTCCTTTGTCATTTATCAGAGGAATTACACTACACTCTCCCTGGCCTGTCTCTTCTGACCAGCGTACCTACAGAACCCCTTCTTGTTGTTTTTAACATCCCTCATCAAGTTGAGTTCCATCTGTGCCTTGACTTTCCTAATCCCACCTCTGCAAGTCTGGACAGCATCCCTGTATTCTTCCCAGGTGTTATGTCCTTGTTTCCATTGCTGATATATCCCATTCTTTTCCTTCAGTTTGACAAGCAGGTCCTTGCCAAGCCATGCTGATTTCCTGCCTCCTCTGCGTGCTTTCTTATTCTGGGGGATGGAGAGCTCTTGCTCTCTCAGTAACATATCCTTAAAGAATAGCCAGCTTTGCTGCACTCCTTTGTCTCTAAGGATAGCGTCCCAGGACATCTCATTCAACAATTCCTTAAACAGTCTGAAGTTCACTCTCCTGAAGTTCAGGGTCCTGACTTCACTCTTTGCCAGGCCCACGTTCCTCAAGATCATGAACTCAACCAATCGTCTTTAATGATCTCTTATGCGTTAGTGAGCACCAGGTCCACAACACTTCACCTCTGGTTGGTCTGTCCAATACTTGAACCAGAAAGTTATCACTGATGGACTCCAGGAGTCTGCTGGATTGCTTGCAACAAACTGCACTACTTTCCCAGCAGATATTTGGATAGTTGAAATCCCCTGTCAGGCCTCGTCAACATATTCCTCTTGACCAAGTGGCCTGTAGTAGACCCCAACCACTAGCAGTCCTCTACTGGTCTCATCCCCAGTCTTAACCCACAGCCTCTTAGCCTGCTGTAGACTTTTTCTAATTGAATTAACAAAAATAAGAAACAAACAAACAAACAAAAACCTGCTGCAATACCTCATTTCAAGTAAAACAATAAAAGATTCAAGCAATATAGATATGAACATTAAATGTAAACAGTAACTGTTATGCCTACATAACGCCATAGAAAATTTATGAAAACTGAACTGTAGCTTACTTTTTAAAAGGATATGTAAAATTAAAGAGGAAGAAGCACATTTTCCTTTCATCAAATCAATTTTTCCATTTACATGGAGTGAGGATCAGCATCAGTTCTTGGTGGTTTTTTTTGCGTGTTTCTGTCTTTTTTTCTTAAAAATTGTGCCCAAATAGTTCTGATAAACTACATAAAACACCTTTGCTGTATTTGCTAAAGCTATTAATTACTAGAAGCACGTTTTACAAAAAAAAAATATCTTTGAAGTAGATTAGGACTAGTATGAAATAATTTAAACACTGAGATATTATAATTCAGTTGCTTTAATAAGGACAGTGCAATATTTAGGAAAAAAAAGGCAAATACAAAAGTGACAAGTTGAAGACTAGGAAACTATACCTTGCATTACAGCTGATCAGAAGGGTTTCCTCAGTAATAATTATATATGTAAAAGTAACTTGTCAGAACAATTCACACTTTCCCAAAGCGACTCTTGGATTGGATTACACACAATTTCATAGTCTGCTTTATCCAATCTGCAGTTACTTAAATAAAATAGCAAAAATAATACAAAAAGAGCTTGCTATGAAGCTAGAAGGAGACTGTTTCATATTTTCATTATCTCAGGAAGATATTTCAGTGACAAGTTTTGACAACTTGAAATATATAGAGCGACATTACGCAGCGCATAATAAAGTGCTGTTTAAAATTTCTGCATGCAAATTTTGTATTGTTGTTATTCTGAACATGTACGCAACTGGTGACTAAAAACTTATCATTTACTATATACAGCTTACCGGAGGAGACGCAAGCCAGCCAAATTTTTCTTCCAATTTATTCATATCTCTATCAAACTCATTTAGGAATTTATAGCGAAGAAGATGATCATCGGTAAGATTGAACTGTCTTCTGGCATAGTGAAAGCTCTCATTATTCCCTTTTCTGGGGAAGTCAAGCCATTCTGGATGCCCAAATTCATTACCTGCATTTAAAAATATTGAGGAGCTGTGAAATCATGTGCTAAAAATAATAATAAAATCTTAGAAATAAAATACATTAAAAGGTATTTCCTTTCTATAAGTTTTAAATTTCAAACAACAATCCTTCGTACATGAATTGGTCCTTCCATTATTAAAATCATTTTTAGAACATTCATGCTTGGTTACAGGTTTGTTTGGTCAATAAAACTAGCAGAGCAAAATATCCATGAACCCAAAGGGAAATCTGAATTGATAGACGCATTTTAACCTCTGTGCTATCATACCATGATAATTTCTCATTGCAATTCCTTAAAATAAGGGCAACAGGAATTCAGTCAGCCAGGATACAAGCTTCACAGTTGCTATAAAACCATCACCATAGTAAGTCCGTTACCTTAGAGAACTTATCAGAAATCAGCACTGTCAGTTTCCATAACCATAGAGGCAGAACTTTCCCCCAAAAAGCCATAGGACCAGGGACCCACTTTGATCATCTTTTTGATTTTTATAATTGTGGCCATAAATACTGTCATCACTGTTTCCAGTGGTATAAAAATAACAATTAGGAAAGTGACTTGAATCACTGTTCCTCACTTCCCAGGAAAATTCAGAAAGACATCCTAGTTCAAGGAGTAGGTTAGATTGTATAGGATAAAGCACAATGCTTAAAAATGACGAATGCAGTGTTTTACATTGAAAACAAGTGACTTAATGGGCATGACACTTCAATGACATAACACTTTGAGTGAGCCCCTCTGAAAATGGAGCTCCTTTTCTACACATTATACTTTGTTTCACACACGTGAGACCGTTTTATGGACTGGAGTGATACATGTTTCAGTTCTGAATTCATCCACACAACAATGGCTCAGGTCCCATTGACTGTGCAAATGTGGCATTTTTGTTTTTCTCTAATGCTAATGCTTTGTATGCTTACCAGTCTCATCACAATTATCTAGCCGACTCAGCTACCCTTTATGAAATGAAATTGGCTTATTCAGACTTAGTTGAAACTCTATGTTAAAAAAATAAGAAAAAGCTTGACTTACATAGAATCTCCAAAGCAAATCTCAGTTGACAAAGTTAAAGAATCATGCAAACACTTCAACTGGAATACATTATATCCAATGTTGTTCACATATGTAAACTTTTTTTGTTTTATTTATATACCATAATTATTACAGTTCGAACTTAAATGTTTCTACCTCAGGCTATAAACTACTGCCTTGTATACTCCCAGCCAATTCTGACTACTCATTTTACACAAGATTAGATGGCATTCAGTATTCTGAAAATTAAACACATTTCAGTGTCTACAATAGCTGATTCACCACAAACTGTTTATGGATAGTACACAGAATACCTCCTCACTCCAAAACACAGACAACAAGCGGTGTATGTGGAAATATGTAAAGCAACACAATCAGATGTAAAAGGGTTACTACTAAAAAAAAAAATCCTAATCTTTCTACAAGCAACTACTCAACTTCTGGCAATAAACTGAAGTTTTGTGGGCAGATGAAGGACAGGGATGCTGAGGGAAGGTGTGCGCTGTTTCCTGGATGGATACCCTGCATGTGTAGCCACCATCTGCTGTCTCACACAGCCTGCGTTGCCTTGGAGGCTCTGAGGATATGGTCAACAGTGACAGCTATGAATTTAGATTTTTAAAATGATTTTTGTCTATTTCCATGCTTCATGGGAATAAAGAAGTGAACAACGAACCAAAGAGAGGGGATTTAGGAGAATCCTCTGCACTGGTACTTGTTTTGTAAGCAAGCTGACAAGTTGTAAATTAAATCTCCTGTTCAAAAGCTAAGCCACTAAATTTCATATTCAGCTCAGAACCAGAGACAAATATAAAAGAATCAGAATCACAGCAGGACGCTCAAAACAACCTTGGAATAATGCTGGACTGAGCTCTTAAGCAGCGATAACAGTAAAGTACAAAAATGGAGAAAAGATATTGCTGCAAAACAGTTTACCTAACCATATTCAATACTCTCTAAGAGCCGGACAAGGCATTACCTTCGTTCATGATCTACACACTATTGAAAAGATGGATGACACAAGATAGCTTAGTTAGAGAGTAAAAAAACCATCAGAAAGCCAGAGATTATATGTATATTGAAAAGATAGCCAGGGAAATAATAACTTTTCATTCATGGAAAACATACAAATGGGGAAATAAGCAATGGAGGATAGTGAAGATAGACTGAACCAGCAAATCATTTTAATGGAGTATTTCACCAGAAGTGTATATCTTTATGCTTAGACCACATAGCAACTCCCCTGTCTCCATCTCCTTTCCTTGTCTCCCCACCAGAGTAGCTAGTGTTGTTTGAATGCTGTTTGTGTTTTTATGTTGTTAAAAAAGAAAAAAAAAAAAAAAAAAGCAAAATAAAAAAGTTAATAATGGTCACTAAGAAATAAGGAATTGAACATAGAATCATAGAATCATGGAAGTTGGAAAAGATCTCTAAGATCATCTAGTCCAAGCACACAGTACCCACTGTACTCACTAATGATGTCCCTTAGTGCCATACGCACACATTTCTTGAACCCCTCCAGGGATGTTGACTACAACATCTCCCTGGGCAGTCTGTGCCAGTGCCTCACCATTCCCCCTGAGAAGAAATTTTCCCTAATATCCAACTTGAACATCCTCCGGTGCAACTTAAGACCATTCCCTCTTGTCCTATCATCTGCTTGTCCTATCACCTGTGAGAAGAGGCTGACCCTCACCTCACCACAACCTCCTTTCAGGTCATTATAGAGACCAGTCTCTCAAGTCTCTTCTCCAGACTAAACAATCTCAGTTCCCTTAGCCACTTCCTGTAAGACTTGTGCTCCAGACCCCTCACCAGCTTTGTTGCCCTTCTCTGGACATGCTCCAGGGCTTCAATGTCTTTCTTCTAGGAACCCAAAACTGAACACAACACTCAAGATGCAGTCTCACAAGTGCTGAGTACACAGTGTAGCAACTCAATAACAAGACTATATTACTAACATTAAGGATGCCAGCAGGCCTTCTAATAAACTTAAACATGCTTCTGCAACTTGAAAAGCATTAATGCTACACATCCCTTAAGAAGAAACATACATCTTGTACTGCTCTTTTTTTTTTTAATTATTATTATTATTCTTTTCCATTGCTTTTTGTCCTATTTGAACTCTATGGCAAAAGAAGAGAGGAACTAGAAAATGGAAAGTAGAGGGTAACTGACTAATGCCTACTTCTAGCCAAAGGAATCGGTGAAGTACATGCTCCATCCTCTCCTGTGTTCCACTTCTCCTTTCTGATGAGAATCAGAAGCATTCGCTTCTTAATAACTGTGAAAACCTCCAAGCGTAGAAGTACTATTGGGATTTCTTTTCCTGTAATTAATTTGCTGTTTGATGTAAAGGTCCAAAGGACAGATTAACAAGAAGCCAGCTGCTATGAATGATGCAAATCAAGACAATGGAACTAATGTGGGGGAGGCTGAGAACAAGGCTGAAATTAACTGAGATTTTGATTAGAGAAACAAAACAAAGACAAATCATTGAAGTGCAATGCATACTAATTTTATTTAGGAATTAATTCAAGTTTGCTATTCCCTACATATTGTGAAACTTCATTGTGTACAAGATTTCAAGATCATAGTCCCAACAAAGGAATTAACACTATCACTATAATGAAAATTTACATCACACTTGTTTATTAGGGTAGAAATACATTTACAGCACAAAGTACTTATGATGATGATGATTACTTTGTAGCTGAGCCCCACAGGTCATTAAAGTTTTCTTAAGAGGGGACTCTTAAGACATCTTTACTAGTTATTTCCTCTCAAAGAATAAGGCTAAACAAAACTGAGGGCATATTTAAAAGATGCAGGCAGTGCTAAGAGATGCCTGGTATTTTTGTTTGCTTTTTTTTGTTTGTTTGTTTGTTTTTTAATAACTTATGACATTAAATCTTTAAAAGCAGTTTAAGCAAGTAGTCTGCTTTATACATAAGAAGTTAGAAGCTTTAGTAGGTGTATAAAGTTGAATGAGTACATAAATTTTGGCTGATGAAACACATGAAGGATCTGAATTGGTATTTCTATCCCTTATACAAAAAAAACCCAAACCAAAACAAACAAAAAAACCAAACAAAAACAACAACAAAAAACCAAACCAAAACAGCAACAACAACAAAAAACCTTATGAAAAACTTACTATCTTCCCTTAGCATAAGAAAAACCATGCAAAATAAAATTTGCTGGAAGCTAAAGTAAGTTTGACAATATTTCCGTGAAATATTTTCAGCCCCATTACAGTGGCCTGGATTAACTTATTTATTATCATGTAAATTTAATCAATATCGATGTGGGCTTATCAGAAGTATAGCATTCTAGACAAGCTTAACTTTTGATAATGTCATAAGAAGATTTAATATATTGCACTAATTCTACAATATATCACAGAAAAGTATAATTTCATTTAATCAGAAACTAAAACAGGTTTGTATGGAAACAAATGATAGCAAACTAGACTTTTTTTTTTTTTTTTTTTTTTTTTTTTTTTTTTTTTTGAGTCTTGTTTGTTTCTTTTGCTATGCATGGATATTGCACTTGCTAGCATCAAGCCTGGCAACACAAAGCATTATTGTGCTTATGCAGTAGTACTCAGAGGATGTTTCCTGGCTATTCCCAAAGTCAGATGAGCGTGTGGCAATTCAGTTTGACTGAAAATCAGCATGAAGGGAGATGATAAAAGGTAACAGACATTTATTCCTGTTGCAGAGTATAATAATACAAGATGAGAATATTTTTTCAGCTATATAGTGAGTAATCGATACTGATGCTGCTTTGTTATTAAACCTTTGCTGCGCTGTATGACTGTGCAGACACATATACACATCAGTTATGAAGTCTTCTGTTGGGATCCTTGACTCCAGCTGGAAAACACTGTCATCACTGATTTGTTGTATGTGAATCAGCTGGAAATGGCTCAAGACAGAGAATAAATGAGGGGTCACTGCCTGCATTACAGGAGCAAAATAATGCACCTCCTCTGGTGTTGAAAAAACACAAGCATTTCTCTAATGTGCCAAAGGCACAAAGGAAAGTACTCGGTACGTAAAATGGTTACCCTAGATCACACCATAGATATGGTACTCTACCCGAAGTAGCTGACATGAATCAGGCCAAGTACTCAGTGATTCTTTTTGTAACTGAATCATAAAAATAATGCTCATTCATTATGAAACAATTTTGTGCTGGAGAATACCAGCTTTGGCAAAATCTTAACTAGGGCAAATACTCTCCATGCCTTCCTTTGAGGCTAATAAAAATAAATAAATACTGGGTCATAGAGAAACTGCTTCTGTAGTCTGTCAGTTTGAGAACAAAACTAGGGTGTCAACTCTATTACGAGTGTTATTGTCTCCCTTCGTTTCCTCATCAATCTTTGGCTGGTTTAATTAAAAACATTTCAAAAATTGTGAAAATTATCTTCTGTTCTTACTTCCTCAGCACTATTACTGTGAATTTTAAAGTTGGAAAGAATAAAGTACAACATTAAAAAATATATATATTATAAGCCTATGAAAACTACATAGACAAACATACCATTTATGACATATACCAAAGCTTCTGGCAATCAAAGCTTCTTCTGTGTGGAAGAAATGGAAGAAATGGTTGTCGATTGATGCTTAACTAAACATGAGTCAGCAGTGTACCCAGGGAGCCAAGGTCACTGGCATTCCCGCTAGTATCAGAAAGACTGTTGCCAGCAGGAATAGGGAAGTTATTGTTCCTCTGTACTCAGCACTGGTGAGACCGCACCTTGAGTACTGTGTTCACTTCTGGGCTCCTTGCTAGAAAAAAAAGACACTGAAGCCCTGGAGCATGTCCAGAGAAGGGCAACAAAGCTGGTGAGGGGTCTGGAGCACAAATCTTACAGGAAGCGGCTGAGAGAACTGAGATTGTTTAGTCTGGAGAAG
Organism: Alectoris magna; assembly: GCA_030625065.1. Lineage (NCBI taxonomy): Eukaryota > Metazoa > Chordata > Aves > Galliformes > Phasianidae > Alectoris > Alectoris magna. The sequence continues at coordinate 101,357,233 of CM060560.1, forward strand.
AGGAGACTTTACTGGTCTCTATAATGACCTGAGAGGAGGTTGTGGTGAGGTGGGGGTCAGCCTCTTCTCCTATAACTAGCAATAGGACTGGCCTCAAGTTGCACCAGGGGAGATTCAGACTGGATGTTAGGAAAAACTTATTCTATAAAAGAGTGGTCAGACAGTGGAATGGGCTGCTTAGAAATGGTTGAGTAACTGTCCCTGGAGGTGTTCAAGAAACACTTAGATATGGTACTAAAGGAAAAGGTTTAGTGGGGAAATATTGGTGGTAGGCAGATGGTTGGACTGTGTGATCTTGAACATCTTTTTCAACCCTGTTGATTCTCTGATTCTATGAAAACCATACACATTACTCAGCAGGAAAACATTAGCTTTATAAGCTGCCTTCATCAGTTTAAGGATTTTATTACCCTATATATGTACATATGGTAATAAATATATTTTATTACCATTATATATATATATATATACAGTAATAATATTATATATATATAAATATATATATATACATATTATATATTGTATATATACAGTAATAATAATATATAACACAAACATATGCACACACTTATTTAAAGATCACTTACTGGTTGCTGACCTTTTCTCCTCCAAAAGAGATACATTTGCAGTATAGGTCATTTACAATAAATGTCTTCTTGTCAAAGCAAACAGATCTACTTCATCATTCTCTCAATCATTAAGGCAAAATGCCACAGGTTAATACAAATAAATGACCCAGAAAAGCAAATATACTCATATCAGAGACTTTGTTTTAATAGTAATCTATGAAGCCTCTTGTGTTTATATTTCATAGAAGTGAACAAATTACCAAATCTGTGATCTTGCAAGATATTGTATTATTTTTATATTACTGTTAAAAGGTTTGGTATTCTCATTTTTTTTTCCTATTTCATATGCTGACCATTTCACATCACATTAGACTACTGCTTGGTACATGGGTTGTCAAGCCTAGACAAATACAGTTAACCTGTACCTGTATGCAGATGCTATGGAATTTAGCAGAAGGCCTCCATTTTTGAAATATACTGCAATTTGCACTATTTAGCTTTTTTTTTTTCCCCCTCTTTCTCTCCTTATATTAGATGATCACAGTACTTCCAAAGTTCATGATGACAGATACTCTCAAAGATCCTCTTAAAATTGTATGTATTGTTATCTATTCCTTATGCAGTCTACTTGGCAAATAAGAGATCAACAGAAATCCCACTAAAAGACATTTCTCACAACCAGTAATGCCACATTCTTTTTAAGCTGGAAAAATAAATGTTTTGAAATCTCAGCTGAATTCAGGATTAAAATACTGCTGTAAAGCCAAGGAAATAAGCCATCATCCCAGACTTCTATGAAACATATTTTACTCGATTTCTATTAGATTTATATGCCACAAAAATGATACAGTTGACACCCTGGTTCCCATGTGTCTTTCCAGGGCTACATCTGGCTTATCTAAGGAAGTCTTTCAGGGAAAATGGCTGTAGTAGAGAACACTGCAGGAATAAATTAAGATCTTCATGCATTATATTCATCTGCACGACATGGAGTAGAAACATTTGACCTCTAGGGGTATCCATGCTGAGGATCATGCCCCTTTTGGCAGAAGCTGGGCAGAGACATGTGTTGGCTACTTCCACACAAGTAAAACTCCCTGTTTTTATGCTCCTACCTTTCATTATACTCCCCAGTCCTTTTGCTGTAGTTCATGATAAAGCACAGTGTAGCTAGTAAAGCATACTAGTATGGCTAGTAAAACATTCATACGTAGAGAAAGGATCCCAATCTTGTATAATACCTAGTCATTCCTAGCTTCTCAGCTAAGAGCTTACTTTTTTTAAAATGAGCACAACTAATTCTTAACTCCCTTATTAGGACAGAGACACATCTGTATAGCATCAAACACACTGAGAGTGCTCAAACTTACGTTGTTAAAATTACTTTATATTGTGTTATCTGATGAGTTTTGTAACTTCCCTAAGGCATTTTTACATTAAAAATAGTGATTGTTACCCTGACTCATTCAAATATAAGCTTGCTTTGCAAATGAAATGAGAGGTAAAGTCTCAAGTACATTTCTTTGTGTTTTATTATTGCATGAAGGCTTACGTTGCTTTATAGCAACATTTCGTCTGTTTCTGGATTTTGTACTCAACAGGGACATTCAAGTCTGTAGTAAGGATGACAATCCCAGGTGCAGATTAGAAATATGTTCTTTTACAGTTCTGCATAGATATTCAAAAGTAAACAGTCTGTGATGACTGGAAGTTGTATATGACTTTGACATTACCATTAAGTACATGTGTGTTATAAAATCATAGAATCATTAAAGTTGGAAAAGATAACTAAGATCATCTAGTCCAACCCACCTCAACTCATTCTAATCAGAACCACCAACTCTTCATATCTGTATCTAGGAAGGCAGGACCGTGCTGGAGATCACTTACATAGAGGAACGGCTTGGTGTAGGCAACAGTGGACAGAGCATCACACTGTACAGTACGATTTATGTTATTTTCCAACAGAGGAAAGGTGCAGCGTGTTTGCAGTTAGTAGAACTATATTTACACAGGAAAGTATTTATCTGGAATAAATATTTCATTTACTTACCTGTAGTGTTTCACTGAAAGAGTATTCAATCAAATATTATTAATGCCATTAATAATATTCAGTTCCCAAGAGCAGACAAATGTTTCTCCTTAAATGCTTTAGTGAACAGAACTCAGGAGCTTTGTCAGTTCATACTACTGACCAAAAAAAAGTGGACCAGGAAAAGTCATCTAGACCATATTTTACTAATCTGCTCTTAAAAAATTCTAGTCATTAATGTTTGTATTTCAGCACACCTTCAACAGTGAAGAATAATAAATTTTTGACATAAAACTTGACTCCAATATCACATACTGCATTTAACAAACTGACTAACAATGCTAACTATGTGGGTTACTGAGACACTGCAATGGTTTTCATTTTGTTGTTTCCTATTAGTAGCATCTTAGCAAAACGACAGACTGACATGGAAATTCTGATATTTTCACTACGTTGCATGCCTACTCAATAATATATCTTTTCATATTACAGTGTTGTTAGATTACAACAACAATCCCGCAGATTACAACATAATCTGCGGGAAAAAAAGCTGAAAACAATCCCCTCCAAAACAAAGCAATACAAAACTTGATGAGAAGGAACTTTCTCCAAAGAGAAGGAGTCAACAAAGAAGTTCTAGCTAATTCTTTCCGTGTGACATACTGCTAGCTATTGGTGAATACAATTAACAGGTCAACAGATTTTAAAAGTGAATCAAAGACACAACTGTGACAGGAAAAGGTCACAAAAAAATGGCAGAATTTTTTGCCATAATACATTAAATAAATGAAAGCACTCTTACTGGCTCCAGTTAGTTCAGAATTTCATCCTCTAATTTTTAGATAACAGATAAAGGATTAAACTAGTGAAATTAAATGAAAACTAAAGAAAAAGACTATTTGAATAATATTTGATAAAAGAGAAAGTTAAAGCTTTTCACACGGAGTAAGTCAATAATGAAAGTTTATATTGTCCAGTAACATTCAGCAGTTGCAACAGAAGCAAATGCAGTTAAAATTAGGTAAATATGCATTTTCTAAGATCACCAAATGATGAAACTTCATACGACTCCAAAAAATCAGAAGAGAAAAAAAAACAAACAAAACAAATAGTCAACTTGCCTTTAGAGTTTGGGGAGTTAACAAAAACAGTTACACTAGAAAGAGGACTGCAATAAATGTCAAAGCTTACAAGAAACCAAGCTATCTGGAAGCACAACTTAGGCAAGAAGGTACAAAACAACCCTGTCAGAAACAGATATATCTGAGGGCTGGTCTGAAGGTCCTATTGTATTATGTTGGCCTATGATGCCAGAGGTAGACATTGGTTGTATGGCAGTAGAGGTTGAACCTTTCCAGCAATTTTCCACTACATTTTGTTGCTGTGTGACAGATGGCAGCAGAGGGGCACTCTGACAGACACAATGGTGTCTGACATTGAAGTGTGTATGGAGTAAAGGTGTGTCACCGAATTCCTCCAAGTGAATAACTGGCACCCACTAACATTCATTGATGTTTGCTGAAAGTTTGAGGAAAACACACAGTGGATGTGAGTACACTGAGGCAGTGGGTGGTGCATTTCAGCAGTGGTGGCAGCTATGTGAAAGACAAGCCATGTTCTAGACAGCCATGCACAATGTTCACACTATTAAACAGAGTGTCCCAATCACCTTATCTACACAACTTGGCTCATGGGTGGTGATGATGTAGAAAAATAGCATTTTGTAGCTGAGATTGTAATTCACAAAATACTATTGTTGTGTTCTTTGTACCAGTTGCAGTTTCCATGGAAATAAATAGGAAGCATTACTTTCAGAGTAACCTTTATATATTTTACAAAGTCCTTCATACTAGCTGACTACAGAATTGTTAAATTCCATAAGTCCTCAGGAAGGTAGAAATAATGCACAGAGAATGTCAGCATTCTACTCAAATGCATACAGTGTTCACTTCAGAACTGACATATCATCTACACTCAAAAATCAGTTCCTTTCTTGTAAATATGCCTTTACATACATTAGAAATATACCTGCACAACACATGCTTCATACACAGAATTGCAATAAAGAAACAAGAAGTCAGATAGACACTGGATTATGAGCTTGCTCAACTGAACAGGCAGATAGTATTAAGCCAAATAAACAAAAAGTAATATGAAGTCTTGCTTTCTTGAAACTGTAGTTTCAATACCTCTAGTTGCAGGACTGAAACTCTTTCTATTTAACGTCCTCAAAGAAGTACATTAACAATATCCCTGCTATAATCACACACTGCTGCTTTGAGCCCACATCAAAGCTTCCTTCTGTCAGCTGTCTGCTGCTCTCCGCCCTGCCATGCTGAGTATGCATTCATAAACTTCTTAAAAATACTTGTTTTAAAGCCATATTAAAACAAATGTCAAACACCTAATTTATCATTGTTCTACATGGACCTGGGCACTTGCTAAGAGAATCTCAAAAACTTCAATTTGTGGTTATTGTAAAAGTGTGCAAAAAACACAGCATCTTACTGCTGTCTATGCTACTTTTTTTCCACAAAGAGATGGAAAACACAAAAAGTAGAGCACCTGAAGCAAGTTGCATCTGAGCACTGCTGCACACCAAGGTGCAGTTCTTGAAGGGTCCAGATACTTACCTCTGATATGTCAGTCTCAATGCTGTGGCTACCAATGTTGGACTTCTGTGATTTAAAACAGCAACAAACCAAAACCAACCAACCAACAAAACAACAACAACAACAACAACAACAAATACACCACAAAAAAGAAGCCGAACAACAACAACAACAAAAATATAAGTATCTCGAGTTCACATACTAGATATGTCCCAGTGTAATTAAGGAAACTGATTTCTTCCTATTCTGAATGTCATATAAGTGACTTATGAATTTAGACAACAGAAACAGTATTTCATTTGCAGGACTTGGCACTTCTTCAATGCAGTCTATTACTGTAATGTCTCCCTACTGTGATCTTGTATATTTATATGTACACAAATAAACACAACAATATATATAAATTGCCAAGAGATGTGGTGATGTAGTGGATCCCCCATCCCTGGAGACATTCAAGATCAGACTGGACCAGGCTCTGAGCCACCTGATCGAGCTGTGGATGTCTCTGTTTATTGCAAGGGAGGTGAATGAGGTGACCTTTAAAGATCCCTTCCAACTCTAAAGATTCTATAATAAATATATACACAAATATATACTTGTTTTCAAAACAGAGTTCTCTAAAACAGCTGAAATCTGATGCATGACTAATATGCAACTTAAGCCACACTTTAGATACACAAGCACATTTGCTCAGAAATAAGTTGAAACAATCAGAAAACAGGTAAAATCAAGCAGAAGCAGCTACAGAGCAATATGTGCCCAGTTCTGAAATGTTTCCAATTTGTAGCATTCCTCCTACAGAAGATTCCAGTGCAATGGTAGCAGCATTATCCTGCCTACTCACCCTTTATCACCTCAGTGAAATTGCATATGCAATAGTAATTCACATGGATAGATCATCTTTGTTGTTTTCAAATGCATATTTTACAGGTTTGTATGAGGATAGCCAAGCTAAAAGCATGGCTAGCACTTCACACAAAAGATAGCAGTATCATGATAGCCCTTACTTGAGGAGCCTATCTCACATCCTCTAATTGTTTCACTGATATTGATTCCTACAAAGACCTGTGTCATTTACAAAGTTACCTTGGAGCCAGAGAAGCCTGTTTGTGCACATGGTCCTTGACAGGTCTTTGAGATCCTAGATCATGCCTGAGGATATCTGGACATGCATGATAGAATGCTTGCTAGCACACAGATTCCCCTGAGACATGGAATAAACAAAAAAGTTGTGCAGAACTCCTATACAAAGAACAAAAACTAAATCTGATGTACTGCCAGCACATCTCATCAAGGCATGCTGATTGGCATATGAATTTTCTGTGCTTAAATAGCCTAAGCTTTAAAATCCAGCTGAATTCTGATGAATTTGTAGTTAACTCATCTTCTGTGAGTGACTGCAAACCACCACATAATTAGGTCTGTGCCTAGTTTAGTCTCTGAAGTTAGAAAACTCACTGCCTTATCTGACTACTTGGGCTGTTGGAGAAGAAAGCTTCTATCATGCAAAAAAAAAAAAAAAATCTACTAGATGGCACAGAATTTCACAACATTAAAGTGTAAAAAAAAAAAAACAAAAAACAAAAAAACACACAGTACAACGATTCTCAACTAAGTCACATATGTCACATTCAGTATGAAACTTTTTACGTTACTGTTCTTGCAAGTTCCTAACTCAGCAATTAAACAAGATGGGTGCATATGTCAAAGAAGTTTTTGAACATAATCACATCTTCCAATTATATACCCTTAAAAAAAAAAAAAAAAAAAAGATCTGAATATATAATGTCTGTTTCTTACAAAGTGTTCATTAGAGTCTTTTAATTAACTGTTACAGAGTTTGACGACACCATTCCATGTACTGCTTGGCTAGCACATCCAAGCTCATTGTCGAAAAAAAAAAAGCAAATGATTTGACCCAATGTTATGTATTAACAATGGCTCAGAATATAGAAAGCCTTCCAAAACGAGAAGAGTTACAAACATTTTCAAGTCAGGTTTCTTTTATGCAATTCTCTCAAAAATAGACTTGCCTCAGCAAGCTGATAAAAAAAGTGTAGTCTTGGCAAAATTCAGCATTCCTACTGTTCAGCACAGCATAATTTCTTTCTACAACTACTTCAATTCCACTACTTAGCAGGAAGATATTTGAATTTTTATTGTATCTCTTCTTCTCAGTGAAATAATGTAGAAGGTTGATGTTAAATAATAACAGACTGAAGATTTCAGGTTAGATCACTTTCTTCTTCTTTTTTTTTTTTTTTTTTTTTTCTTAAATAGACACAGTAAATGAAAATAAATAACAGCCACTGGCAATGAAAAAGAAGTTTGGCCAACTATATTCCCTTTGCTTCAAGGCTACTGCTGTGCTATAAATGAAATATTAGACATCTGTAAAATCCAAACACGCTGGAAAAAAATACAAATACAAAAATGACATTTTGAGAATTGTAACTTTTGGTAACAGTTTAGAACAATGCTGAGGTAACATTTATCTAATCAAGATACTTTCTTGTACAGCTATCAAAGTAAACGTCGTACATAAAATTAACAAAAATAATTGTATGCATAGATAAAGGACTCTGAGTGCGGGCAAACAGGACTAAACACTTCATCCTGCCATTCCCAAATGCTCATACTAAATTATTTTTGGAGAGAAATATACCAAGTGAGCTGTAGAAGGATCCAAATACACCACATGCTTGACTTTAAAAACTCATGACTACTTTGTGTCACTGAAGTCATCTAATGCAACAGTGCTTTGAAGAGAGAAAATGTAAGGGCACAACAGGCCCAGCAGAAACCAGACAACCACACTTACAGGAAGGACAAGACCTTGTAAAAGGCAGGAGTGACAGAAGCCCTTACTGAGTCCAAGATCAGCTGAAATTGGCCTATTCCACTGCTCGCACAGATTGAGAGACAAAAATTCCAATGAAGTTCTGAGCTGACATCCACTGCCTTCCACAGATTCATGGTATGGCTTATCAGCTGCCCCATGCTACTTCGTTCTGAGATAAGCAACTCTGCACAAGTCTAGCCTCAACCACCTGGAATGCCTGCAGTGATAGGCAGAAACTGCTGTTAGTCCTCTGTACGGGAAACTGTTGAACACAGCCTGAACCTGATTGACCACCTGAGGCAAGCAATCAGTCAGCTGCAGGAGCACAGGTGAAGGTAATTCTTGGCTCCACCCCTCCTAGATCCCATTTAATGGCTGATCTCTTTCTCTGGAGATTGCTTCTTGTGGAGTTTATTGCAAGCCTTTAATATTGGTGAGCATTTTCCATTTATCATAGATTATCTTTCCTTTATCATAGATTATTTATCATAGATTATCTTTCCATCATGATAATCTTTCATAACAAAACATTTGTTTAACCTCTGTTTACCTATCAGTAGTATGACTGTACAGTTCTCCAAGTACAGCTGCTGATCCAAAGACCTCACAGCATGTGCATGTCAGTGAAACACTGGTGACACTGCTCTCCAATTCATAGGCAGCAGTTTCACTTCAGGACCTGAATATCACAGTAAGTTCGCTTAAGATATTCTCTTGGAAAAGAGAGGTAAAACTTGTGTCTTAATTTCTAACACAAACATTGATGTAATGTTTATTAGCTCTACTTAGAGGCAAAATAAACTCACTGACCTAAATATGTTATAATACTATGTGTTGCTCGTTTGGCTTTCCCACTCAAACCACAGCAATTTCAGAAAGATTTGCTGGGGTACAGAGGTAATTCTTATCTAATAATTTAGGGGTAAAAGTTGAGGCAACATAGGAAGCCTTGTGAGCTTCAAATTCCCATTTGCACTAAACCCAATTAAACATTACATTTACATTGTGATTGTTTTCTGTTCTGCTTACTAGTAAGTAAATACATTAAAACAGAAGTATAAACTTAGATTCTACCATTTGAAAACTAATGATTTTTCATCTCACAAGATTTTGTCATTCTAATTTGAAAGGAATGCTACCTTTGAAATATACTGGTTTTCCAGAGAGTGAAACTCTTCCTTTGCAGAGAGCATTCCATAAGAGGTATCTTCAGTCGTTCATAAATAATTATGCTGATATGCACGTAATTAGCTTGCATATCAGAAAATTTTTCCATCAGTCCACCTACTTTGTGCATTCACTGCTTCTGAGTCCCCTTTTTTTTCCTTTCAACTTCTTCACTGTGACATTTAGGGTGTTTTTTTGTTTCTGTTTTTTGCTTGTTTGTTTGAGACACGCTTACATAAGAGATGAAAGAAGGTGACTGCTTATTCAAAAATCAGGCACTTAAAAGTTTTAATAAGTGATGGTTATTACTTTTAGAGTATTTCCAAAGTGCTAGTATAATAATTGTATGGTAACAGAACAGTCTGTTCTGAGATTCTTGTTCATTACAGTCAATCAAAACAGGAATGCTTAGAGGCAAAATTATCTTTACGCTGATATCTTTCTTCCTTTATTTTCCTACATGGAAAAGGATACTGAAGCCTGCAAGTTTGGATTTTCACTAAGAACAGTTACGCCTCTGTAGGCTGAGTCTCTGTATGTAGCCAGGCTACAAAATAGGCAAATTTTAAATACTTAAAAGTCATATCAGGCAGTTTATTAAGCCAACTGAAAAATTGTCTGGGCAGTCACAGAAAATGTACAGTGTGAACGGAAATGCCTTGACTGTCTGTATATATGTTCTACTAATGAAGATGCATGGAACACCTGTATTAATTCACAGAAACCTCAGATTATTTAGTTCTGACCTCAGTAATTTCATTGGAATTTGCTGTCTGTGATCTATGGCAGCTGTTTGCTCTGGGGATGGCACGCAGTGCAACAAGGATGCTATAGCAGACCATTACAAGTGTCCTGATAAATGGATAGGCTGTATTTACAAGTGCAATTTAAATATAGTATTATCTTGTGTACATTTAATCAGCATCAGCGCAATTTAGAAATGGGTGAAGAAACAACACAGGAAAGAAGAAAATATAAGAAAGAAGAAAATTAATTTAGCAGGTTTAGGTATTGCCCATGAGGCAACTGTCCAGCAGGCAATAGCTTTGGAAGTTAAAGTGAAACATCACTTCTCAGAGGAAAAAAAAAAAAAAAAAGGAAAGTAGTGTAGAGAATTGGTACTGATGGTAACTTCACTACAAATAGCAAGTGATTTATAAAATACCATATGAAATCTATAAGATCAGAGAACAACTGTCCTGTGAGGCATTCGTCATATTTTTTGTTTCCATGGAGTGAGAAAAGGAAGAAAGAAAAAAAAAATATCACTGTAATATTTGGAGAACAAGCTTAAAACATGATTTGTTCTAATTTTTCCTAACATAAGGAAGTGGGAAAATTTATAGGGAGTTCTGTAATTGACAAACTAGATCACAACTAAACGTTACCATATTCTTTCTTTGAAAAATTAGTTGCAGCAGAAAATATCCTTTCTGTTTGAGTTTACAAACAGAAACAGCAGATACCTGCTAGACTTCAAGCTAGTGGTGATAGTTTCCTTTTTCTATCTTCTCTTAGATGTTTAAAGAAAAAAAAAGTCTAAAAACTTTGTTCAAATGCTTTAGGAAACAAATAAATAGTCTTAAATAAACAGTCTAACTGTACAGACCTATGAGATCCAGTTTCCAAGAAACTGGGATTCCCCATGAATTATCTGGTTTCATGAGGGTATATCATAGTTCTTTATTTTCAGATTACAGCTACTTTGGTTTTGGAATTCTAGAATTTGCTATAAGCACAAGTGATAGTATTCCTCTTGTACTTGAAATGCATTTGGCTTAGCCCTAAGACTTAAGATTAGGTGAACTGGGATCCTTTCAAGACACACCTAACTAATGCTTTTAGGTCTTCCTTGTGACACCAAGTTAACATATACAGAAATTATCACAGATAAATGAGAATCAGAACAGATTATAGGTCTAGATTACATTATGGCTGCTTAAAACATGAGAATTCAATTTTTGCAACAAATATTTCTGAACTAGCCGTATAAAATGAATAAACTCATTTAAGTAGTGAACTCCAACATGATTTTCTTGAGCTGTTTTTTTTAGTAGAAAAATGTTTCTAATATGCACTCCTTTTCCAACTCCAAAGTTTGTGTACTTACTGGAATTTGTTTTGTATGCATATATTCACTATTTTAAAATATCATTTCCAGAACTATTACTCAATTTCTCCTCTCCCCTGTAGCAATGATGTATGGAAATTCAAAGTGACAAAAACAAAACACAATACAGAGAAGAAATCATTACTGCTTACTGACAGAGAGAAAATTTTTATTTGGACATATTAATATATTTCAGTAAGGATTTTTCATTTCTTTCTTTTTTTTCCTTCTTTTTATATTTAAATAAATGAAGTCACTGAGGTGGAAAAAAAGAAGTCAATCTTCTGAAACAAGTAAGACTGCATACTTACTGCAAAAGATTTATTTATCTATATCATTACTTTTATTTCATTTCATTCTTTTACAAAGCCAAAAAATACTGGTCACATATTTCACTACTTGTTTTCTTATTAAGATCATAATGGGAAATGTAGAGGTGAAATAATGCTCCTTCAGACATACAACATGAGGTTTTCTGAGTATCTGTGTTAGTATTTTCAACGTATCCATGTAACAGAAGATACCAAGAATCAAGAAGCTTACCAAGAGATTATAAAACTGAACTCTGGGCAGCCTGGACTGGTGGTTGGCAACCCTGCACATAGCAGGGGGTTGAAACTAGATGATCACTATGGTCCTTTTCAACTCAGGCCATTCTACGATTCTATGAGTGTGAACTTAAAGCAGCTATCTGTGTTATTTTCATGTGTTCTTCCTGCATTTAAGTATTTGGAGAAAAGCAAAAGATACAGTTATGAATTCCTGTGTGCAGCATTCAAATCAAACATGGAGGAAATGAAAAATTACACTGTCCTATTGTTCTACAAATATAAATGCAACTAGTAAATATGCAAAAGTAATTTTCACGGTTTATCTGAAAAACTGCAATGAGTAAAAAGTTAAACTCAATTTAAAATGGTTTTCATCTTCTTAAGAGACTGCCTGCTTCATTATTTTTAATTGAGACCCCCTTCTGTCCCATAAACAGGAAGAAAGGAGATCAACTAATAGCTTGTTAAATTTCTAAGACCAGTCACAGCTAGCACTGTAACAACTGCAGAGCCCTGTTTATTATTTTTGAAACCATAGCAACAAATTTCACATAATGTAGAAGTCTGCACAAGTAAAGTCCTTTTATGACGGAGTAACAAGTCATTGGATAAAGCAAGATCACTGACATCATCAATCTGGACTTGTGCAGAGCATTCAATACTGTCCTGCATTACATCCTGGTAAAAAAAAAAAAAAATAGGAGAAAAATGGAATTGATGAATGGACCACATGCTGCATAAGGAATTGGATGGACAGCAACACTCAGAGAGTTGCAGGCAAGAGCTCAGTGTCAAACTGGAGACCAGTGATGGGTGGCATTCCTCGAAGATTGGTACTGGGACCGGTGTTATTTAACATCTTTGTAAGCAGCATGGACAGTGGGATCAAGTGTACCCTCAGCAAGTTTGCAGACAGCATCAAGCTGAGTTGTGCTGTTGATATGCAAGAGGGAAGCAATGCTACCTAGAGAGACCTGGACAGGCTTTGGAGGTGGGCCCATGTCAACCTTGTGATGTTCAATAAGGCCGCATGCAAGGTCCTGCACCTGAGCTGGGACAATCCCAAGCATAGATAAAGGCTGGCTTGAGAATGACCATAGAACAGCCCTGAGGAGAAGGATTTGGGGGTGTCGGTTGATGCAAGACTCAACTTGAGCCAGTAATATGTGCTAGCAGCCCAGAAGACCAATCATATCCTGGGTAGCATCAAGAAAAGCATGACCAGTAGGTTGAGGGAGGTTATTCTGCCCCTCTACTCTGCTCTTTTGAGACCCCACCTGGAAAACTGCATCCAGTTCTCAACCCCTCAGAACAAGAAGGACACAAGAAGTATGTAGTCTAAATTTGCATGATAAATTGTAATGACACAAAGCCTGCTTAGTTTTCAATTTCAAACCAAAGATCTCCAGACATATGAGAGACAGTTCAGAATTTATAAAGCTTGTTTTAATATGCTGTCCACTGCAGAATTTACCACTTCTTATGAAAATTTGCATAGAAAATACTTTGCCCCTAGAAGATCAATGCAATGGTGTTAAAATTCATATTCTACTAAATTTATGAGTAAGCGTCAAATTGATGACCTCAGAAAATTAAGACAATGAGCAGATTTTAAACTAATAGGGCTTGTGAAAAAAAAACAAGTTATTGAACTCAAAGACATAAGGTTTTATGCCAGTATCACCACAGAAGGTGTTAGCCCAGTTTAAACTACATTGCTTTGGGGGATTTAATGATGCTACTGAGATGAATTCATTTAAAATTACCACAACAGTACACATTAAAATCCGAACTGGAATGCATGCTTAAAGGTCTACTATTCAGACTTTACTAATACAAAATGTCACCTGTTCAGTCATGGCTCAAAATAACAATTTCTTACTGAGTAACCCATACTGTTTAGTTTTATTTGGCTATTCACTGCCCTGTACCAGCCTTAAGAAAGAGTAACACATTGTCAAATGCAGAGTTGCTGATGAACAGATTCCTATGCATGCTATTACAGCAGCTTACTACAGTCTTTTTTATTATTTGATTGGAAGGTAAAGAAAAATGAAGTTTACGTCATCTCTCTCTCTCTTCTAAAGCCAGCCTACAAAGTATAACCAAGAAGAAATTATTTGCTTTTTGGTACACTGTTTCGGGAAAAAAAAAAATGTATTTATCACTAGACCATGCAATTCTTAAACATTTTCCATATCATCGAAGACAAAAAGTCTGCAAAAAGCAGAAGTAAAACACATCTGGCTGTGGCAAAAGGCTACTGTAGTTGTTTTCAGGGTTGAGAGTTCCAGAAATAAGTAACTTAAAAAATCGAAGTAATATAAAACTTGACTACTAACCAATTATCAGCATCAAATCTGTATGAAGTACACTGAGTATTAGTGAGAGAAAAGACAAACTTTAACATGATAACGGCTAGGTTTTGTTTAGCAGATACAGCTTCTTTCATCAGGATAGATATGGATGACACACATAGTTCATAACAGATGCATTCTTTAATGAATGTCCACCCTTGCTGATGACTTAAACAGTTCACAAAAAACGTGTTTGTCACTGTTTGGATTGGGCACTCTTATCCCATGCCCTGCTGTTACACATAAAATTCTTCAAATAATGGCCTTGGAGAGACTTAGCAACTCCAGTGGGTTTCTAATCAGGTAGACTGTTTCTGTAGACTTCTGACATTCAAAAAATGACTGGCCTCTTGTACTATGCATGTAATTAGTGAAGCTGATGAACTAGAAAATAAACATTACTCCTTGCTTTTGCTTAGGTCCTATAAGAAAAGCATATTTTATTACACAAATTTATAGAAGATGATAGATACAACTGAAGGGAAGAAAACCAAGACTAGTTTCTCCCAGAAATGCAGACGTTCATTTTTAATTAAAATAGGGACCTTAATGTTGGATTACAATTTTATCTATAGATCAACTTAGTTACACAAAGTCTAAAAATATTATTTTCTTCCTTTTGGTTTTGCACAGTGTCTTCCAATTAAGAGAATCAGGAGTTGGCCTATAATTTTCCCAAATAACTCAGGTGTAAAAATGATATCTCTCTGAAACAATAACAGTTAAAGAAAAAAAATACCAGAAATTCGTCCATCAAAACCCAACCGTATATGGCAATTAAAATGTCAGTATGGACTACAAATCTGCCCCACTCACGATACTTGAATATCTGATACTCTGCAGACCTGAGTCATACAAAGGAAGGAAATATCAGCATTGCTCTGTTTTATGAACAGTCTTTCTCTAATTGCTTCTCTCCTACTTTCTAACATGTTTTGAGCAAGCGTAGAAATGAAATTTATTTCACTTAACTTTAAATGAACAGAAGTATTCACAATTTGCGCTGGAAGACCTTTTGGAAGAAACTCTCAAAGCAATTAACAAAGTCTATCCTACATAACTGGATAGTCCCTCCCACTCCTCAAGTTTTGATATGCAGCGTACTGCAGAACAATGTTGTAACTGGGCCAGTACTACTAAAAAAGACATATATAATTAGATTTTTCTTATTTTACACCTTACCTGATGACCTTAAAGGTCTTTTCCAACCTAAATGATTCAGTGATTCTAATTGTTACTGTCCAGCTGCCAGGAAATAAAAACACCCAGCAGAACTGGCAGCACAGAAAGCACATTTGCCAGGAATACTAGCATACATTAAGAAGAATGACTTCAAAATACATATCCTAATGCCCAGTCTTTTCACCACCTGACAATATCAAGACTGTTCGTCTAAAAAAATTGACTAAAGTGAGCTAGCTCAAGGAGAATCTGCTCTTGCAAAAGGCCATTTGGTTTGAAATGAATATCCTTGTTTTGGATGAAATTGTTTTTTTATCCAGAGTAGTTCACAAAAATAGCATTTTAGATTTTGCATCAGAAGACTATAGATTTTGCTTTAAACAACATTCCCATTTGTACTTTTATTTCAAACTTGAAATTAACATTCTTCAAGCAAATTGTATGCACATTTCCCACTATGATATTGGCGCTACTGATGCTTTTGCACCATTCCTTGTTTGTTAACATATTTTTGCCTAATAAATGCTTTTTATTATGAAATGCCTTAGTTTACAAAAATCTATGTTTCTTTCTGCAAAATGCTCATTTGAAGGAATAGTAGATGCATAGTATTTTTTTCAAAGGCCCAGGAGAAAACAAGGTTTCATTACACCAAACATTAGAGAAGAAACCATTTAGTGCATTAGAAAAACTTCAGCAAAGAGAAAGTAGATAAACTGCTGTCTAAATGAACTAACAAGTGGGAAGAAGAGGAAGCTGAACAGATAGATTGATTTGATACTAGTGAAACAGAGATAAATGTCAACTCAAATAATAATACCATCACTCAATGATCGTGACTGCAAAGAATTCTGTAGTTACTGAAAATCATTTTCCCGCTTCCACATTAAGGAAAAAAAAAAAAAAAAAAAAAAGTTCCAGTTCTGCAGGAAGAGACAGACATGGCCTCTGGAGCCCTAATTAAGAGTTATTTTACTTTAGGAAAGCCATGCAAAATAGTACTAGAGAGATTCATGTTGGGATTAATCTTCATTTAAATCAATAGATTTGAGTTTAAGCCAATTTCAAATGAAGAAGGAAGTAAGAAAATGATTGCTAGCGAGCTGAAAAGCAAGATCTTACAGAGGCATAAAACAGTAAATATGATGGCTGCGCTGAAATAAATGCCTCCTATCTTATTATGTTGGCTCACAAAGTCAGAGGTGGATATCAGTGGTATAGCTATAGAGGTTGAATCCTCCCACAAATTTCTAGTACACTATGTTGCCATGTGAAAGATGGCAGCAGAGGGGCAGTCAGACAGATCGGAGTCTGACATGGAAGTGTGTATGAAGCAAAGGTGTGTCCTTGCTGAATGTTTACAGAGACCAAACAGTGGGTCATCTATCTCCTCTGGTGCAGATATTTATGAGAGTGGCATGCAGGTTCTTGTTTATTGCTGGTGAAAATGCATAGCTATTGGTGGTCATTATGTAGAAGAACCATGTTATGTAGATGAGAATTTGCTCTATCAAATAGTATTGTGCTCTTTCTATCTACTGTAGTTTTCATGGAAATTAATGGGAGGCATTACATTCAGAGCAACCTATGTATTTGTGCTATAAAGGATCCCAAGGACATATACTGCTGTTTATTGGGTTGGACTTTATTCTGGCCAATAAAATAGCCACCATTGCTTGTCTAAATCTAGCCAGACACACAGACGAAACTCATGATAAGGAGAGATCAGGGAAACAAGCTGTATGGGAACTGTTGAGTCACGGCCTGAACCACTGATTGATCACCAGAGGAAAGGACCGAGTCAGCCCTGGGAGCACAGTTGAAGGCAATTCAGCTTTGTGACCAGAAGGGGTGGAGCCTGGCTGCAGTTCTCTTAGATCCCATTTAAGGGCTGACTGCCAGTGGGGAAGGATCTCTGGTTGGAGATTTTTCCCTTGTGGAGTTTTTCCCTGGGAGCCTAGATCTTTGGAGATGGGTGAGCATTCTTGACCTGTTTGTCTCTTTTGCCATTTCACTATTCTAATCTTTCAAACTGTAACACAAGTTTGCTGAAGAACTGCTACAGCTCTTCTGTGCCTCCTGCAGGGTCCTCCCTACTTGGAGGGAACTGCTACAGTTGGCTTTCCTTCAAGAACAGGATGGAAAATAAAGCCAAATACAAATGAAGGAATGTACAGACATGACGGTTTTGTAGTAATAATTTCAACTATTATTTGCGTGAAATATATGAGAACCTTTACACTTAAACGTTATCCAGTGGATGTCAACAGTGTTTCCTGAATTCACAAGGTCTGATATTCCAGTAATATTCTAGAAGTCTTACTACAATTTCTAATTATTCTTGTTATGCAATTTAGCAATTAGAATCAAATCTTAAGAGTTTTTTTGTTATGTTTTGGTGGGATTTTTTTGTTTTTTTTTTGTTTGTTTGTTTGTTTTTTTTGGTTGAATTTCTAGTTGCATGTAAGGTATTTAGTTTGGTTTTGAATCTTCACACTATGAAAGGCAAATATTTATCACTTTCCTTCTGCTTTGAATTACATTAATAACATATGCTTATTTTAGTTCAATATCATTATATTTACAAACATAAATATTTCTATCCCAATAGAGGTGTTACCAACATTGCCAACAGAAAAATTACTTCTACTGTATAATATAAACACATACTGTGAATGCTTTGGACTCTTCTTTCAAGTGTCATTAAAAGTCAGACAACCACTTGTGCATGGTCTAAATATGTCAGGATTTTCATAGATGCTTGCCCATGGAGGAGAGAATGCTGTGGCACTGCTTAGTTATTGAACAAAAAAACTTGAAACTTTTATGATTTCCTAAAATCCTGTAAAATGTTTTCTGACCAGAAGTGGCCCTTCTCAGTATTAAAATCTCCATCTAAGAAGAGCACTACTGTAACGGTAGGATTGCTGTTCCCTACCTGCTTTGAAAGCACAAGTATCAAAACAATTACTACTTAATGATGATGATTAACCAAACTGTCCTTCCTGAGTGTGTTCATTCCCTAAAGCAGAATGTTAATCACTGTCATGCTCATTTTTCAGCCAGGCATATTAAGTTTTCCTTTCTAGGTTAAGACTACCATTCCAGATGGGCAAAAGAAACCCCAGAGATTACTTGCAAAGCTGTATTAAAAACAAAACAACAACAACAAAAAACAACAGACAGAAGGAAAGAGTACTCCCAACGGAGTAATACATACTCAGTATGTATTACTAGGAATGTAATTTGCTGACATGACAAAATATTTCTTTTTGTATTTAAGTTTCCATGCACCACTGCTTGTTTATACTAGGCCTTCAGTGAAAATGAAATAGCCAGAAACATTAAAAAAAAAACAAAAAACAAGGAAAACAATTTCCGGGGACTTTTGCAACAGAACTAGACAGTATTAAGGTCAGGAGAAAGCATCTGATGGGCAAAACTTTCTCAGAATCTGCTTGCACATACAGAATACAAATGATACTTCAGCACAGATGTAGTTAAATATTACTCCAGATCTTCAAGGAGAAAGTCAAGCATATATTTGAGCGCACAAGTTTCTAAACCCATGTATAGTTCTACTAAACAACACTTTTAGAAGGGGTTTTCTTTCCTTTAAAGAAAGCACTGAAAAGGCAGCATATTGCTTTGATATTTTCTTTTTCAGAAAAATAATATATATATATATATATTTTAGTAAACCTAAGGATGCACAGAGGCAACCAGAGTGCCTTCTCCAGTTCTGAAAAGAGATTTCTTGTCTTCTTCCACCTCACTTGAGTCTCCTCTTCCTAACTCTCTTCTATCTCTCAAAAAAGAAAGTTAGAGAACTTGTTTGTCATTATGTTTGCTTAACATAAAGCATAAAATAGCGTGTTGCAATGTGCATTTTAAGTACACTAAGTTTATACATTTTTCTCATCCAACATTCATTTCAATTTTTTCACCTTTTATATATAGCATAATTTATTTACTGAAACATATCCAGAAGGATACACAATATTAATTGTTCAATCAACCAGCACTGACACACTGAATTTAACATGCCACATTGAATTACTTATCGTTTCTCTAACCTTATGAAGTCAATCTGAGCCAGAGACATCTGCAGTTTAGCAGGGACATTTTCTAAACACCTGCTTCCTCAGCTACTGTAGTATCAATAGTTTGAATGGAACAGCACACATCATCCCTTGTACATTTTGTGGCCTGTCTATAGCACTTACACTTTTTTTTAACTAATTCTTCACTCTAGGGAAAAAAAATCTGCATTTTATTGGAAGCGATGTTTTTACCAGTCTAGCACATAATTAAGTTTTTTATGCAGTAACTTCACATAGTGCACATAGTGAATGCACATAGTGAAGTTACTTTAGTTATCAAATGGAAAAAAAAACAAAACAAAAAAAACCCAACCAAACCCACAACCTGGGCATCTAAATTTTCAAGTGCTCTTTTACTGCTGAGGAGCAGAACAGTACAGACACACTTAAATGAAATGCCAGCATTCCCCTTTTTAAGGTTTTTAATTAGAAACATTCATATGTATTATGCATCTTTTAAACATACTCTTAAGAAAAGAGAACAAAGTACAGCCAGTTCTCCTCAAACTTGATAGAAAATGCTATTTACTAACAAAAACTGAAGGCAATATTAAGCTAAAGCTTCTATAATTTTCAAGTATTTCATTGCTTGAAAATCTTCCAAGATGACTGCTTTCAGCATGCTTTCAGCCTTTTTTGCCTTTCATGTGACTAACCTTCTGTGTTGAACTGCTGTATAAAACTTGACGTACCACATTACAGAATTGTAATTTTACTTTTCTTTTTTTAGAATAGATAAGGGTTGTTTTGCAAAGAGGTCATCAAGCATAAATTGTTTCAGCATTGCATGTAAAACTAATAACAACGTTAATTTTGTAAGACCACTACATGGAATTGTAGCTGGCAACTGTAGCTGGCTGATGAAATGAGAACTATGGGACGGTCTTGTAGCAATAGTGTTTAGGACGCAAAGAAACAGTTGTATTTTAGAGATTATGAAGAAAAAAGTACTGCTAGCTCTCACTATTTCCCTGCTTCCACAGCAGGATGTGCCTCCTGTCTCTGATTCATCCTTGCCTACACCTCATTAAACTCCTGCTCTTCACTTGGAAGCAATGAAATATAGAACAACTGATTCCAGATTACTTTCTTGCACTAATTATTTGATACTGAATAACTGAAATAAGAGTTATCCTCGGTTATTTCAGTGCTACTCTAAAAACCTTAGGAGAGAAGAGGCAAAAGGCAATCTGGTTTTGTAAGGTAAGGCTTACACAGACAGAACTGCAGAACTACAGTTAAAATACTCACTTGAACTATAAATATGAGCAACCTGAAACTTTAAGAAACTTATTTCTTTTTACAATTAGGGGCCCCACTGATTTTATTTTCTTGTTTTACAATACATCTTAAAGACAGAAAAAAAATGTGTTATCATTTGTGCTAAATCTTTATTAAAAAAAAATAGTATTCTTGTAAGATGGTACCATATATTTTTATTTCCCTCTGTAGATGAGAAAATGAAAGACATGCTTCTAAGATTACTTACCCATGAAGTTCAGATAGCCGTCTCCTCCAAGTGTGTGAGTAATGAGGCGAATCATTTTATGGAGCTGGATTCCGCGATCAATAACTGGAGTAAGAGGTGTGAACACACTCATGTTTGTGTACATCTCTGCATCCATCAATCGAAATGCCAATGTCTTATCACCAACAAGTGCCTATTAAAAAAAATAATAAGAAGAAGAAACCCCTAGGAGTACTAGAAGAGTTTCTAATATTGTTTGGTTGGTTTTTTTTTTGCTTTCTGGGTTTTTCTTTTTTTAAGCAAGTTTTGTATTGTGTAAGGGGAGAATTTGAAAAATCTGTGAGGAGTCAAGAATACGGCTTGGTGAATATGACCTAGTCCTAGCTCACAAAGCAAACAGCTTGCCCCTACTTATGACCATAAGGTCACAGTGAGCCCAGTTTTTAATTACTGCAGCAATTATTTTGTTTGATATATACTACACCCATGTGATTATACACTCTGCTGTCAAAAAGAAAAGTCTAAGTTGATGCAGGGACACCCCTGAGCTGAGCCCTGCCTAGATCCCTGATCTAGCTGCCCACTTTTCCTGTGCAACTCTGTGCTTGCATGTATACAATCAATCAGCGCCTAGCCATCTATCTCCAGCTATGGTATTATGTTTCACCTGATGGTACTGAACCACACAGTTAATTCTGAATACCTTTTTACCTATGTATATCAAATGTAAAATGTAAGTTTCTACTCAGTAAGCCACAAATAGCCGATCATTTTGGAATTTTTATAGGAAAAACATAAAATGAGAAAGCAAAGACCTCTAGTACCTGGGATGCACAAATAAAAGGCTATTAATACATCTGATTTAAAGATGCAGAAAGATAGTGAAGCATTCATCCATATGCTATCAAGAATATGATTTGTTTTCTGATTTTACACAATGGAGCAATATAGAGTAGTATTTCTACATAAAAACAGTAACTGAATTACTAACTTGCTAGCGTTTACAGTACTTAAGAAAGGCCGAGCAAATCTTTTTAATAACAAGGATTATTCTAAGATATTAGCATACAGATAGTTGAAAATGTTTGGGAATGTTTGTGTGTAAATCTGTAATTTTTGTTCTATCAGCCTAATTCTCATTTTACACTCTATTAAGAAAACTTACTATGTTCCACAGAGACAGCTGAGCTATAAGCAGGTGTAGGTGAAAAACCCCAACATCCTTTAGTTTTCAGAGTGGCAATATGATGACATAAAGAGATAATTCCCCCAAAGTACTCTCATTTAATTAGGGAGGGGGGAAAAAAAGAAAAAAAAAAAGAAAAAAGGAGTTCCTACCTAACAATGGAAAGACTGCAATGCTAAAAAGTCTTGTATTAAGCAGACTTGTATTAATATGTCTTCCATTTGGCTCTAGTCTTTTAGTCATGAATGAATATTCTTTTAATTCAATGAAAGAGTTACTTGACTTGTGTATTCACACGGATACAACAAGTATAGTACAACAGACAGCAGTCTATCTGGCTTAGTACACTTAGTACACAACTCCAAAACCAGCCAATAGCAGATGTGAAAGAACAGAGCATGAAGGGAGCAAAACTTTTAGCAATACTTCCCAAAAACACTATGGCAAGAGTAACAGACAGATGTTGAAACATAATGTCGGTATTCAGGAGTCTTCCAGAAATCTTCTGTGAAACAAATTCAAACTCTTTTAAAATTATGTAAGCGTGGTACAAACATAGCATAATACAACAGATTTTGCTTCACACTGGAGAAATGGGGGAGGAACAACTCTTCTCTTTATGCAGAATCTGGCATTTCTTCATTTCATTTAACATCCCCTAATCTTTCTCCTAGAAATGAAGGCAATTGTTCACTATTCACATTTTCTATGTCAGTCATGACTTTATAAACTGACGCTCTTCCAATTTTAATGATCTCTTATCTATCCTGAAGCGTCTTGGTCTATTTAGTTTTCTTCTGAAAGCCATTCCATACATCTAATTATTCTTACCAACTCCGTCAACTTCTCTTCCAGTTATGCTGGTTGTCCTGAGATACAGGACTACACCTGTCCACAGCATTCAAGACGCAAGTAAACTATGAAAGTCTACAGTGACATACTGATTTTGCTCTTTGCTGTCTACTCCTTTCATAATAATTCCAAGAAAAATATATGCTTTCTGACTGCTAATAGCATTGAGTTGCTATTTTCATATGTGTGTTACAATCATAAGGCCCTATACTCTGACTGTTTACGGTCTGCTCATAAACCATTATTATATGTAAGAAATCGGAATCATTTCAGACCCTTATGTACTTCACTGCATACCATTACATCACATTTTAACTATCATCCCCTTTTGTTACTCTGTCCTACTTTTCACCTCTTCACATATCATCCTGGTATCCATCTGCAATCCACATAGCTATCTTCCTGTTTAAATTTGAAATATACATACAGATCTTAGTCCAAAGAATAAGATTCTAAAATAAAAATACACTGCCATTCATAAAATCCAGTATGAAATAAAACAACGGAAATGCTTTTTGAGGGTTCCTTCAAAAGTAATGCCTCCTGTTCTATTACATTGGCTCACAATGTCAGAGGTCATGGTACGACAGTAGAGGTTGACCCTTCCCCTCAAACACTCTACTACCTTCTGTTGTCATGCAACAAATGGCAGTAGGGGGGCAGTCTGACAAAATGGCGTCTGACATGGAAGTGTGAATGAAGCAAAGGTGTGTCACTGAATTCCTCCATGCAGGAAAAAAATGGCACCGATTGACATTTGTAGATGCTTGCTGAATGTTTATGGAGACCAAACAGTAGATGTGAGCACAATGAGGTGGACAGTGGTGCATTTCAGAAATGTTGCTGTCTTAGCAGCTATAAAACAGTGGGTCACATTTCAGGATGAAGACTCATCTTTTATAAAAGTATATAAGCAGAAAAATATGCATTTCCACGTAATGCCTCAATTTTTTGCTAGGACAGGGACTCCACTCTCATGCTTTAAGTGAATTCTATGTAACAATCTCATAGATAAGAAGGCAAATAAGCACAAAAAAGCGAGTTGATAAATTCTTATTTTAAATGACAACATACATAGAAGTTGTTTTAGGCACTTCTGTTGACTTACATTGTAGAAGGCATAGAAAATATACATCAATCTCTTATGTAAATGAAAGAGTTGAAGAAAGGTTACTTACTTAAACCTTTTATTAGAAAACTATTTCTTCTTCGTTCTTATTTTTAAGTTTCTAATATTAAAACTCTCATCTGTCATGTTTTCTGTTACCTCAGAAACAAACAACTAGAAAGACAGTGGGAATTGAGTGTTACCTAAACTAATCATTATTTTTTGTTTTTCTATACACAGAACTACTGAAATTGCTGTGTTTTGCACCAAATTGTTAAAGAACATGCCATTTAGATCTCAAAATAGAATTGGAGTTTGCAATCCTTTAAGAGATGAAACATTTTTCTGAGTGGAACACAACCATTTGAGACAGTGATTCAGTAAGTAAATTTGCTAACTTGTCATGTTGTTTATGCTTATCATAAGCAGTGCTCCAGCATACCTTATGGAAACTGGATTTTTTGAAATTACAAATTATATGCTTTCCTATGTCCTCTGACAAGCAGGCAAAACTAGAAGCTAGAACTTGTTTATTAAATTACAAAACTGAATAGTAACACCACCCACCTCTGCAAGGGAGGATCAAAAAACCAAATCAAAACAAACAAACAAAAAACCCAGAACAAAAAAGCCTACAAGCAGTGTATGAGACCTTCCCATGTCTTGTAGCTGTTGTCTATCATTTTCAAGTCAGGGCTCAATTTTAATAACAAAAATCAACTAAACCTTTAAGCCTCATTTTTTGCGTATTTATAAATAATAAATAAATAAATAGGCATTGTCTATCATACCTGGTCATGACTCTCTGCATATGCAATATATTTCTCATCACATCTTCTGTTTGTTAATGTGTACACAATATTGCCCATATTCCAGTCTTCATCTTTCAACTCCTTAATTATCTACAAAAATAAAAGAAAAATCAATCAGAAGTTATTGCTTTTTTTATGAAAAGCACTGTGTTACCTTTCTTCATTATTTTGGCACAGCAATTGTCAATGAACAGTGAACTAAATTTTGAAGTTATGGGCTCTCGGTGATAATCCAAAAAGATTTCTGTTCATTATATTCAATTCAGTAATTTATTCATTATGTTCAGTATATGATATGTATATCATATACAGACAAAAAAACCCAACAAAACAGTGGTGACATCAAGAACACTGATATGATGCTGTAAAATTTAACATTCTGATTGTAACTGGCTATGCACTCCTCAGCAACTTTTTTATTCTCCCTCTCTTAAATTCTGGCCCTGAAAACATTCAGGCACCAATGCAGCATATAACTTACTAGATGTAACCTTAATCTGAACAAGTACAATCACTCTTATGGCAGCTATCATGTCTTAACAACTTTTTACAGATCCATCAGAACAAGTTTACAGCACCCTGGAAATCTTTCAGGTCTAAGACTTCTTTTAGGAAGGTGCTCAGGTGATTAAAACATGCATACTTAAAAGAGAGAAAAGTCAGCAAGCAACTGATAGACTGCAATATTTACCCTCCGAATCATTTTAGCTTTACTTTTGTTCCAAAAGTGTGGTAACAGACTAAGCACATCACCTCTTTCTTAACTCAAGGTCTTCTGCTGTGTTTTTGTAAAATCAACATACTCCTGAACTAAAATAAGAGCAAACTAAACTAAGATGCCACAGCAGAGATTGCTGTAATAGATTATCCATCCATAATACAAAAATTCAAACGTTTTGCTTCTAAAAATTTAAGTCTTTTTTCTGTAAAACATAAAATTCAACCACATGCATTTTACCTATGCAGAAAAATCACTTATTTTTGTCTGTCAAGGTGTGGCAGGGAAGTTGAATTTATAATGAAAAAAAACCAAAATATTTTTTTTTTTTAAAAAAAGCAACATCGCAACAGATTATTACAAAATTATGTGCCCACACCATATTCAGGATCTAAACTTCTTCCCACTCTACAGTTCAGTGATGCTATTAGAAAACCTGGCAAGTTTGTCTTCCACGTGGAAAGAAGGAAAACTGTTTTTCAATTGATCTACTCTCTACCTCCTAGTTACAAAAGTGAAAGATTCTAAAGATAAGTTAATTCACTTTTTATTTTAAGCTACTCACTACATTTACTGGGGCATTAATGCTCGTATAAAACATTTATTGTTTTCAGATTATCACGATAGCCCCAGGGATTGGGATGCAATCTTATATCTAACTGAAAAACATTCTCTAAAACATTAGTAAAAGCCTTTTTTAAGATTGTTTCATTCTTTTATTGTTTCATTCTCTTTTCTTGTGATTCTCTGTAACAAGGTAAAGGTGATTTTAATCCTTATCACAGTCAGTGTTCATTAGCATATTATTGTTCTTGAAGAGCACTTACAAAGTTATTATTCTTTTTGTAACCCCATGCTGCAGATTGTTGATGTTAGAGTAATTAGCTCATGTTTACTTTGGTTAAATTTTCAGCTCTATCTATGCTCAGTGGCAATTGCTACGCCCAATTTCAGAAGAGTTCATTGTATGTTTTTGTTTGTTTCTTTCTAACTTATGTGCATATGGTTATCTTATTATTTACCTGTTCCCATTCAATACTGACTACACATTCTACTGTTGCTCCAAGTTATAGGTTACTTCAAACAAAATGAAGTCCAAGCCTGTTGCATTGAAAAAAGAAATGAATTCAGCTAAAATGCAAAGAACAGCCCATAATCTTACTCATCTTCTGAAACCTGAGATATGATATCTGACAGCTCTCATTTCAACCACTAATATCTGTGCTCAAGACTGTCAGAATTTATTCTAATAGGGCATTAAGTTAATGGATGAGGGAGACAGTTGAATTCATCAGCAGAATTCCTAAAAGTGTTTCTATATATGTGTGGTTAGAGCAACATAGCACTCTGAAGAGCAGAACATATTTTTAAAACACATTTTCTCACCTTTATCCACTTGTCTGGAATAGCCATAGCTAGTCGATAATCAAATCCCCCTCCTCCCTCTGCAACAGGACGGCAAAGAGCTGGCATTCCAGAAACATCCTTAAATAATACACAACATAATTTGGCTAGCATAGTAATTATTTGTTCAGCTTTTCCATCATATAGTTGTACTTCAGTGTACACAAGTGCTATGTAAACTATAAACAGCTTCTATGATTGACTGGGGGAGAAAGGGGTGAGAGAGGGAAAGAGAAAGAAAAATCTATGGGTGATTGCAGCACAGACTTACTCTTTGAATGCAAGCTACAGGGAAGCATTATAACTTGTCTCAAATATTCCACTATAAAGAATTTTGATAGAATAGACATTTGAAGAGAAAGAGACCTTAGCAGAGGCAGAATTTGAAATAATTAGCTCTCTTGAGCTTCAAGTAATCAATAGTGAGTAAAAAGTAATCAACAAAAGACAAATGAAACCTTCATTTTGTTTATTGATATTCTGCATAAGAAATGGCATAAAAGTAAAAGGCTGAATTAAGTACAGCAAGGAAGAAAAATACAATCATCTCTACTATTTTCCTAAACACATAAAACTACTGATTCAGCTAGCCCTGGAAAGTAACACACTCTAATTGCATAGTTCTCTGGCTTTATATTCATGGAGGCTGGTCACTCTTAAGTTTATAAATCAGAGTTCTTAGTATTTACATCATCATTTTATTAGACAGTTATGTCACATAGCATCTTTCCTATAAAGTTAGATTATCTAAGTAGAAAATGCAAATCCAAAAATAATTGCAAAATATCTACCAACAATCAGTTGAATTACCTTATATAAGTGAGAAGTCATTCCACCACGTAGCTATGGATTAACACACACATCTTTTGTGTCTACTCAAGTGTTTATATGGAACTGAATTTATCTTAAACTAAAACATTATTTCAATGCAAAATCTGTAACAAAATCAAAAGATGTGGAATTTCCTTCACAATGAAAAAGGTATTTGCACGTGAAGTTACATATATACACTTATACAGCAACCTCAGGAAGTTCAACAAGGGCAAATATAAAATCCTGCCCATGGGATGGAATAACCCAGGCATGTCCAACCCACAGCTTATGGGTCACAGGTGGCCTGGCACTGCAGTCACCCTCTATCCCAAGCCATCATGGTGGTAGCTCTATCCCACCAAGCAGCTCTACCAAATTCAGACAACGCGCCCATCTCCCACAACAACCAAATGTCAATGTGCAATCGTCACTCTCTAGGCTGAATCCAGGGCATGGGGAGAGTTCAGTGCAGTGCTAACTCTACTTAAGGCAAATGAATTTTGATTTTATGCATTTTATGCATTTTGATACACTGCCTAAACACAGTTCTGTGAACAATGAAAAACATGCAGCTGTGCTTTCCATTCCAATAAAGGAATTTGAGGGTAGGTTTCAAGATTGACAGAAAAATCATCAATTGTTTTGCATATTCGTGACTCCATTTTCAGTCAACATAAATATGTTAACCACAAATTTTCAAATGGAACATATAGAGTTGCAATCAGATATCCAACTCAACATTTTGATCATGTCTCTTTACCAGACTTTTAAAAGACCTCTCTTCTCAGAGAAAAAAATTCCCCGTATTCACAGTCATGCCTTACACATCATTATCACTTTTTGGCAGTATGTACATTTGTGCACAACTCTTTTCAAGGATGAAGCACAGGAACAGTTAAAATTCTGTAAAAAATCCCTGGCAAACACCTTCAGAGCACATTAAGAATTGCAACCACTGCCATCAAACCACCCTGAGGCACTAGTTTCACAAAACAAGGTCAAATACCATTTTAGTCCTATGTTTTGTCGCCCTCTTATGTTTTAGCTATTAAAAATAAAATAAAATAAAATAAAATAAATTGTTGGTTACATGTATTAAATATATTATCTATTTTATATGCCACTTGACAATTCCTTTTCACCCAACACAACCCAGGCAAGACAAAACGTTTGACACCCATGGACTAACCCCTTTCATCAGGGCAGGCAAGGGCCTGCCAAGCCAGGGAGGTGCTCTGCTGAAAAGGCCCTGGGCTGGCAGCATGCTGAACAGGAGTCAGTAGCCTGTCCTGGCACCAGAGATGGCTGGCATCATCCTTGGCTGAATGAACAGACAGATCAAAGGAAGGGATTATCACACTTCACTCAGCAGTCATTAGACCACAGAGAAAACAGCATCCACTTTTTTTCCCTGCCCAGCTATAGACAGACACTGCCAAACCAAAAGGAGTTTTATCAGGAGGTTAGCAGGACACCGGACTGGAGCCCTTGCCCTGTAAGGGCAGGCTGAAGACTGGGCCTTGTTCTGCCTGGGGAAGAAGTGACTGCAGGGGACCTAAAAGCAGTCAGTGCCTGTGAGGTTACTGAGAAGACAGTCTTTGTAATGAGTTAGGCAGCAGGAGAATGAGTGACACAAGTGCTAAATCAATACAGAGATGATTTCTGCATTTACATCACTGGGAGGTTAAATAAACAGACTGCCCAGAGAGGCAGTGGGAGACACGTCCTTGGAGGTTTTCAAGACCAACTAAAGAAAAGCACTGAGCAGCCAAACTTGCGTAAGTTCAGTTTTGAACCTATTTTGAGCAAGAGGCAAGGCTAGATTATCCCAGTTACCTTCCAACATGAACGAATTTATGTTTTCTTTTGAAGTATGTTTCAATATTTATGTATTTATTTATGATTTTCACATAAAACTTTACTCTTTCAATTTATTGAGGAAAATTAATAGAAGAGTTAAGTTTAGCAGTAGCCATACTGAAGGAAAGTACACAGCTTTAAAAATAAGACAGGCTGTCAAAAGAATTTCTGTACCAAAACAGTATTTTCTACAATATTCAATCTCTATATAGATATCTTCATGTCTAGGTAAATAAATCTAGAGATTCCATATGTTGTAAATCTCAAAGTTTAGTAAAGTGGCATTTCTTTCCAATTTAGACACTAGAAAACTAAGTTAAACCGTTCTCCTAAATCAGTCAAAGGACAAAAGCATGACTAATGCCCCCCAAGACATTAGACTTGAAACACACAATTTTCTCTGTGGCATCTACCAGATCAGTGGTGGGAGTCTGAGATTTAAATACCTTCCGCTGACTTTATATCACAGTTTTGAAAGTCAGATTTTGGGGAAGTAAAATTTGAAATTTAATATATATACACATCTATATCTACAGTTTGCCTGCATACTGAAAAAATAGAGACAATGTTAGATTGTTCAACATATTTTCTGTCAGATGTAAGCAGCCAGAGCCTAAGCACTTGCTTACACTTGTTTGACATGAGCTGTATGTAAAAAATGCAATCACTGCAGTAGAGATTTTTTGTCTGTTTGCTTTTATAAATCTTCAGGCACGATATAATTTTACTTAACATTTTTTTTTCTTCTAATTATACAAAGCCTTAATCACAGTTTTATTTAAAAGACAAAATGAAAAACAAACATACAGACAGAAATACCTAAAAATTTAGAAGCTACTAAGATCTTGAATACACAGAATATTAAAAATCTGTAAAAATTATGAGAAAAGGAATTAAAATATATATTATGATTAGTTATGGTTATGCAAAACCATATTTTACTCCTATGGAATTCATTCTATCATCATTATAGGCAAACAAAAATTCTTCATTATCTTTTGCAGTTTTCATTTATGCCAACAGTTTCTCCTTTTGATCCATACGGATCAAATTTGTCTTTTGTACAGTGACTCCCAAAGGCTGAAGACTGATGTATTGAAACAGAAGCAGTTTTCAACACAAGCAAGAGAAATAGATGGGGCAACTCATGCTAAAGAGTTCTTAAGCCTGGAAATACAAGCAGATTGAACTCAAAATTTCGTTGGTAGGAATGCTTATAATCTACAGCTTCCTAGAAAATAAGCTTTCTCATTTACTCACAGAGTAATGAGACCATTTATTATTAATTGCTTACCAGATGTGGTTTTGATAGCCTTTCACTAAGCTTTTAGTCTATAATGTAAACTTACGTAAGTACCATGGTTTTGTTTTCTGAAAAGGAACTAAGAACTCTAATACAAAAGTGCTTCATTAACAGTCTATATAATCCCATAATGAGAGAGTATTTTTTTTTTAATGAAAAGAATTATTTAAATATAATAACAGAAGAATCCTCAAGAGAACTCAAACAACTTAAATATAGCCTATTTACTCCCTCAGAAACCTGAAGGAATTTAACACTAAATATAGATTATCATACACATTCAGTATTTATAAATTTATCCCATTTATTATGAAAGGTAATTGTCAATTATGCCAATATAATTCAAAATACACAAAACAGCACAAGGGCTGTTTATCTTTAGTACCATGAATTGCTAGTGACAAATAGCAATCATGAAAAAGTAACGAACTAATAAAAACAAACCTCATTACAAGTTCAAGAAAATGAGAGGGAAAAAAAGAAAAGAATAGAAATTCTCACATTAGTTAATGACCCATTTATGTAGAGAAAATTCCCAATATGTGTATTCTAGTTGTTTCCTCCCCCCCAGCCTCCCCCCCCAAGGCACTGTCTGTCCTCTAATTAATATTTATCAGCTCATGTCACTTCCTGAGTCCCTGAAGGATGACTTGATAATTACCAAGAAATCACATCTGAAAATAAATTGATCAGTATAAATTCACTGAGTATGGAAAATTCTGATTTTACCTCTGCTATTGTTATGCAGTCTGGATGCAAGAAGTTAATCATGTGGTTGGCTAGCATCAGATAACACAAAGCATCTTCATCCACATCTAGGCCAAAATATTCATTGTAATCCCCACTGAATTCTTTGCCTATTAAGACAGGAAGTTTTAAAAAGATACATTTTAAAAATACGTTTTGTAATATGTAAATTGTTATTCGAAATTTCAAATCTATCTTCATAGCAGCAGAAAAAAAGATACTGGCAAATCTGGATTAGTTTTTGAGTATTCAGTTAATTTTTGTATCACAATTTCTACAACAGAGCTGCAACAGGACTGCTTACATCAGAACTGATTAAATTACTTACCAATCCCATGATCATGATACAGCATAGATGTAACACCATCGAATCGGAAGCCATCAAAACCATAATCTTCGATCCACATTCTCAGATTAGACAAAAGGAATCTCAAAACTTCCCAACTGAAATAACATTAATGGAAAATTTTAGAAACCTTGGAAGGAATTACAGTTCCTTACACAATGCATCTACTTGAATATACTATGTACACTACTCATAGTGGACATTTTATTTTTTTAATGACTTTTTCACCATTCCTTTAATCTGTGTCTCTTACAGCCACAGAATTTTAAGCTACTGGATGGGAGCTAGGAAAAAAAGTTACAATCTATCTGCATATACATATCTTTATAGGTTAGTGTTTTAACACATTTTAATACAGAATGTGTTACTGTATGTATGGTTTGCATCTCTAAAAATGGTAATGCTCTGAGGAAATAGATCTTAGAAAAATTGAAAGGAAATTATGTTAGTTAAGATTTACTCCCCAGGATGTTAGGGATTTACAGCAATTTCTAGGCCCAATAGAAGTTCAAAAACTTCTGTGGTATATGTTTCTTTCCCCCAACCCCCAATTATACATATAAATCACATGTCATCAGTAAATTACTAGCACCGTATCACATATTGTGCTTCAGAAATTGCCTAAAGCACAAACTAATGGAAATCAAAGAGATATTATTTGCAATTCAAAACAACAGGAATGAGATGTAATAAATAAACAAAGCAAGGACAGTAAATTGAAAATATAAAAGAAGTTCCAAAGTAAGCAAGCACAGAGGCATCTGTGAACAAAATCTGTAACAAAGAGCAGAACAGTTTCCAAAAGTCTTCCTACTCCCAGCACACTGACCTCAGTAGTTTCAAAACCACTCCTATCTTGTTTCCACTGGTTGTGCCATATTGTGCTCCTGTACTCTGATACCCTCAGTACAGACTGCACCAAGTCGTCTCCTGCAAGTTAAGTTTCGGGATAGCTCATCCACCTCAATCATTCCCATGAGGTATTTTTTGCCCATGCATACAACATTTGCCAATAGAGCATAATTACAGTCCCACCCACTACCAACTTTGAGCCCAGGGAAAAGAGCAAGCTACACAGAAGCATACAGGGCACCTTACTCATCACCCTCTGGCAGGGTGAGATGGAAGGGGTACACCTAACTCAAGGTGCATTTCTTAGCATCACTACTGTAATTTATCCATGCACATACATGGAATTAGCCAGTGAATGAGATCCCTGATCTTTTCTATATTTTATTTAGCAGATAATAGAGGCAGCACATTCATGAGGCTGTTACAACAAAAGGGACGAACTCTATTTTGACAAAAGAAACATTTCCACCTTCATTCCTCCCAGAACCATCCTCATGTGAAGGCTGCTTTAAATCATAAAATACAGGAGCATCCTAGATGCATTATGAACCTGGTAAAATCCTGATCTCATTGAATAACAAACTCTCATTTCTCATTTTTTTTGCATGCATTGCATATAAATATTTGTGCATATAGAAACAGAAATATTACTAAATCAAAAATTCCAAAGCTGGAAATGCAAATCAATGTGTTGCCTCGATTCAATCATTTAATACCTTTTTGAGCATGTATTACATGATAACTTTTTTTCCTCAGAATTATTTAATTTATAAGATAGCATTATAGTAGGAAGATTCCCAACATCTTGTCTGCAGATATCAGATATCTAAGATATACTTCTTAGATGTTTTGTATTTTTTAGGTGAGATGATTTGCAATGAATGAAAATTAAAAAAAAAGATAATGCTCTGATGGTGAAAAGACTAGGAAGATATCAACATTCTTGTGAATTGGCAAACTTGTCCCTTCAAAATGCAACATTTTGCCAATGCTTGCTGAATCTTTTCCTGCCGAGCATCAAATATGCAGTAAGCTCTTTGCTGTAACGTAAGCACTGTGAGTCACATCAACAGTAGCTGTACAGTGATAAAAATAATCTCTCATGATTAAGATAATACATGTACAAAGAGTAGCGGAATTGTCACAAGCACCAACAAGTCTTAGAAACCGGTTTTCCTCATTACAGACTGCTTGACTTTATAACCTTTTAGCACTTAGACAATGAGTAGGATTTGTAAAACATACACAGAATTCCCAAGATGGGTCACATGCAATTTTTCCCACGTTGTTGGCACTGAAGACTGATCTTTTGAAAAAGATGGAAAGGAAGTATGAAAATAATTTGTAATTACTTTTACATTAAAAAGTGACTACAGAGAACAGTAAACAAGATGGATTTGCTGAATCAAAACATTAGTTAACAAATCAATGACTAAAAACCTGTGTAGGAACAGGAGGTGTTTTCTAGCCATCTGATTGCACATAGGAGAGAAG
Organism: Alectoris magna; assembly: GCA_030625065.1. NCBI lineage: Eukaryota > Metazoa > Chordata > Aves > Galliformes > Phasianidae > Alectoris > Alectoris magna. Next base: position 101,391,721 of record CM060560.1, read on the forward strand.
ATCATGAATAAATAAATAAACAAGAAAACAAACAGATGAAATCTGTTTCTCATATAAACTTGGAGGGGAAAAAAAAAAAAAAAAGAAAAGAGTTTGAAGAAAATTTCTAGGGTGCAATTCTAGGGTATAATTGTCACCCTATAGGGCGACATAGCTCCAAAACAAGAGCCAGAGGAACAGTTTCAAAGGAACAAGCAAATAACAAATCATACAGAGATTCATTAGTTCATCCAATTCAATTTGCTTATAGGAGCAGCAGCACTAGAAATAGAAGTTGACAGAAGTAACAAAAAATTGTGGAATTGCAAAATCATAGCATAAATGAAACACATCCACAATATAAGCAATAATTCAGTAACATTTCTAAAAGAAATAGATCCCATAATTTAACAGATATGCAAACAGGATAGCATTCATTAAGAACGTAATTTCTTTTGGGCAAAAGTTGTGCATTAAATTACATCCTAACAGTTTCTCATACTTTTACATGTCATAAAATTGAGAACGTTCTTTTATTCCTTGCAAGAACTAAGAGAGAAAAAAAAAGATATGCTGTATTTGCATTCAACAAAATGATTTACAACATAAGAAATTTAAGCAGTTGAGAACTCACTCAAATATCATTCAAAACAAAGGCGGTCTTTGCAGGGAAATCTTGTTTTTTTTGTTCCCCCAGTGAAAAATAACTTATGTATTTCAACTGAGAAATTCACTTTTTTAGTGAAAAGAGCACACATCTGATTAGATGACCTGGTTTCACACGGTGATAAGGAATTTAAACAACTAGGTCATCAGAAAACCTGTGAAATTTTGTGTAAGTCATCCTCATTATTTACTTTTTTTCCTCCTTTGGTAATAAAGAGCGCAAATAACAATTCACTCTGGAATTCCAAGGCATTATGCCTTGGAAGTGAACTCTGCAGAAACCAGAATCCAAAATAAAACAAAAGCCAATACTAAAGCAAAACTAAAGCACTGTCCTCCTGGAGCATACTGTAATCTGAGAGCAGAAGGGGACAGCAATGACGTTATTTCCCCTGTATCAGTCCCCAGAAGCCATGAGTTGACTCTTCCTCCCCCAGTAACAACCACACAGGCAAAGCATAAGGTACTGTTTCCAAAGACAGGATTTCTGGGAATGCACTTTTATGGCAGCCTTTTAGACAGACTTTTAAACAGTGAAATAGGCCATTACATTTCAGCAATACTGAGTTCCGTTACATTTCAAAACTAACATTCAGACACAAAGGAGAAAGCATCTTCTGACTATAAAAAATGCTAATTAATCTTAGTTGCATGTGAACACTAAAATTTTACAGTTCAACACACACTGAGTTTTTAAGATTCTTTTAAAATGAAGACAATTGACAAAAGTTCTGAGGACAGACAGGTATAAAGATTCTACATTCAAACTAACAGGAGAATTTAGCTGACAGAAGTCTTCAAAATGACTGCAGCACTCTTGCAGAGTTCTTGAGCTATTCTTTAGCACAGTATTTTAAATATCATTAATTGAATAGGAACAAAATAATCTTTTTTATTTAAAAAAAAATTCCAGTATAGACTATAAACTCAATAGATGATCAGTGCTGCCACAATCCCTTTGGTCAAGCAGTTCAAGCTTGTGAAAGTGAGCTGTGGGCCAAGGGAGAACTTAAGAGGTTACATGAATAAGTTGGAAAGTTTTTACTTCTGTCCATCACAATCTCGGGCACGAGTAAACTTGAAACTAACACTTCCAACAACAATACATCTTTATTTGCACAAAATTTGAAAAGATGCTACTCACATTGCATCCATCATGATTATATTTTCTTGAGAAGGATTATAAGAATAATCTTTCAATTCCCTCACCTTCCCAATCCTAATGGCCCAAGAGTTCCTTAATAGAGAGCTTGGATCATTAAATAGGATCTATCCACATCTTCTTCAGTCATATCATTGATGAAGAGACGAACTACCTTTTCTTCCCACGAAGGCTCTGAATTTAAAATAAATATTAGCTCTAGATCTAGCCCCCGAGGTTTTCTCACAGTTAGAAAACAAGAGGGCTGCTCCAAAAGTAATGACTTCTATATTATTATGTTGGCCCAGGGCATCAGAGGTGGATGCTGGTGGTATGGCAGTAGACGTTGAACCTTTCCATCACTATTCCATTACATTTTGTTGCAGTGTGACAGATGGCAGCAGGGGGGCAGTCTGACAGAATGGCATCTGACATGAAAATGCATATGAAGCAAAGGCGTGTCACTGACTTCCCTGCAGAAAAAATGGCATCTACTGGCATTTTTCCATGCTTGCTGAAAATGCTTATGGATATTTCTGGGGAGTAAACAGTAGATGAGACCATACTGAGGTGGTGGGTTATGCATTTCAGCAGAAGCAATGGCAACGTGGAAGACAAGTCACATTGCTCTGTCAAAAAGTGTTATTATGTTCTTTGTACCTGCCGTAGTTTCCATGGAAATAAATGGGAGACAATCTACATAGCTTAATTACTGCCCCACTGTCTGTTCCTTCCCCACTGTCCTGGCTTTATCAGTATTCCGTAAGATGATATCATGTGACAAGCTCTTTAGTGCTGGGACATGGTGCTGGAGAGCTGCACTTTCTTCAGTCAGCTCTCAGCAGTCTCAGCTATTTGCACTTCATGGGTCCTGGCAGCATTGGCTATTCTTATGTGAGCTTCAGCTCTGAGAAAGGAAGATAAACTTAAAAGAGACAGACTACAGTTCCCAGAAGTCTCCAGTATTCTCCACATGTTTTCCAATTCCAGGTAAAAGAGGCAGGAGAGCACAGCGATGGAGAAGAAACCTCTCTTCCATTTACAGTAGCACAGTGAGCAACATGGTCAAAACTCCTCTCTAACAAAATCATTTATTTGATTTATTACCTGTAACTCCTTTTCATGTCGTATTGTCTTACATTCTCTTATCATTTGTAGTAAATTAGTTATCCTTCCTTATCTTGGTTACATCACTCATACTTCTTCCCCTCTGGAAGAGGGAAAAAAGGGGCAGGGTGTGAAGCCCCATCACTTGTGAAAGAATCAACGAAACCACAACACCCACTTACTACTTACAATCATTTATCACTTTATCACTCTGCTCCCTGCATTGTGAGATTCTGTTTGTTTTGAAGAGAAATGGATCCATATCATGACCTTTCTGTTTCACTTGATTAGATTATGCTCACTTTGCTACCTGTATGGAATTCATAACACTGAAAGCATACAATTTATATTCTGAGATACATCAAAGATTTTGACAATGCTACAAGACTTATAACCTTTGATCTTTACTGTGCAAAATAGCTTTATCTTTTAAATGCTATTTCACATTAAAAAAGCATTACAGTAAATAACACACATAATACTACAACTCTCTGAGTTTTATCTTTCCTTTAGGTCCAGCACGACGACCAAAATCTTCTCAACTCTGGATTCTATAGCTTAGTCTAAAGGTTTCATGGCCAGCTTTCCTTTCAGCCCTCACTAAAAAACTCTTGGCTGACACTTCAAGATCTCAAGACACAACTGTGGAACAGAGAGCTCTCTACTGAAAAAGAATGCACATGGGTCACTGCAAGTGGATGAAAGGTTTTGGCAAACAAGAACTGCTATGCAGTGAAAAAAGTGATTTGCTAGCTCAGGTTAATGCACTAGTTAACAGTACTCTGACACCAGAAAGGAAAGAAAGACCTTCATTATGGACACATGGAAGAATGTCAGATCAATAAAGAAACAAAAACATTAAACATCTGAAATCAGAGAAGATGAGCAAAGGTGAAGTACTCAGATGCAGACATCTGACAGCAAACCAGATCTTAATTTCAAGATACAAAATCCCTGAGGCAGTGCTAGATTGCTTGACTTGTCAAACACCCATTTATGTCTGTTCTAGATAATCATGCTTCTACTGAATCTTAAAGTGTAGATGCCTGCACCAGAACACAGCAGTGACTAAGGACTAGAGTGGCCTGAAGTACATAGCCTACCCTGAGGCCAGAAAAGGATGCAGTTAAGAATGAAAGTCTGAAACACTAGATTAGGAATCAGGGTCTCAGGATGACTTAGTGATTGTGAAAAACTGCAGTGCAAAAGTTTCCTGTAATCTCATGGCCTATACTGTGGCCCTCTAGAGTCTTTTGTCACTGGAAAAGAATTTTTTAAAAAGCCAAATAGCCCTCATGGACTCAAAACAAAGATCTACAGGAAGACCAGTTATTCTCAATCAATCTTGTTACAGTGAGGTGCCAAAATACCACAAAGTCGACATGTTAACAAACTGACACAGTCTTCTTCTGGTAAGGTATTTGACTACTAAATGCTCAGCTTTTATGAGCATTTTTACAAAAAGATAGAGATCACCGAAAAGGATTGATAGGAAAATGTTTTATATGGTTTTATAGAACTCTATTCCATTAAACTGAACAGCATGAGAGGTTACGATGCTAAAAATAAAGAAGGCAGTTGAGCCCCTCAATTCTTCAGAATCTCTTTTGAAGAAATGCAGGAATCTTGCATGTGTAAGATCACATGGATAGCACGTGTAAGTCTAGGCAGATTTTAATTTTAGCCACAGGAATTCAGGATTTTTCAACATAAGAAAACCAACAATATTGTAATGCTAAAAGACTACTTCAAATGAGTCACAGAAAGACTAAAAGCTTCCTGTAGTGGTACACAAACAATGGATATTTTTAAAAACCTTTTTGTCGGAAGACATCTTTGCTCAGTCGTTATCTCATCCCTTGAATTACAAAGGAAAAGCTCAAAAGTATTTCTGATTTTCAATAAGTCTTCAGGAAACTGTCATTAAATATTTAAGTAATATTGTAAAATATCTTGAGAAGGTGAAAGAAGGATTATTTTTAAGTTTGGAAGCATTTGTTCAGGAAAGATCTGAAGTTCTTTCATTAACTAGATCACATAAGTTTCTAACAAGCAACATAAAAACACTGATAAATCAATTGCATACAGAACTGCACAATTCTATTTCACCCCCTCTACAGACATAAATACATGCATTTTTAATACTAAAAAGAAAAAAGCAGAAATTCTTTAAAAGAAGTTATACTTTTTAATACTAATTAATTATATATGTATACATATATTAATTATATATGTATTTATATTTTCATATTTAATAATTATTCTTCGAATAAGAGAAGCACTGGTTAATATATCATAGAATTATAGAACCACCAAGGCTGGAGAAGACCTCTAACATCCCAACATCTAACAGTCCAACTGTCCACCCATCACCAATATTTCGTACTCAGCCATGTCCGTCAGGACATCTAAATGTTTCTTGAACACCTCCAGGAACAGTGACTCCACCACCTACCTTCTAGAGGCCATTCCCTCTAGTCTTATTGCTAGCCACATGGGGGAAGAGGCCAAATCCCACCTCACCACAACCTCCCTTCAGGCAGGTGTAGAGAGTGATAGATAAGGTACCCCTGTGCCTCTTCTTCTCCAGACTGAACAATCCCAGCTCCCTCAGCTGTTCCTCATCAAACTTGTGCTGCAGACCCCTCACCAGCTTTGTTGCCCTTCTCTGAACTTGTTCCAGCGCCTTAAGGTCTTTCTTGTCACAGGGGGCCCAAGACATGGTCACCATCATTAGTTATGCATTTGCACTAGCAATAAACAAAAGCCCACATGTCATACTAATAAAAACCTGCACGCTATACTAATAAAAACCTGCACTAGAGGAAGTGACCCACTGTCACTGTTGCCATTGCTGAAACACACCACCCACCACCTCACTGTGCTCATATCCACTGTTTGGTCTCTGGAAACATTCAGCAAGTGTTGCTGATGGTCAGTGGGTGCTATTTTTTCCACAAGGAAGAACTTAATTAAGCACCTTTTCTTCACATGGAAATATTCTGTCAGACCGCTCCTCTGCTGCTATCTGTCACACAGCAATAAAATGAAACAGAATATTGGTGGGAAGGTTCAACCTCTGGCCACCATACCACCACCATCGGCCTCTGATGTCTCTGGCCAATGTAATAAAATAGGAGACGTTACCTTTGGAGCAGTTCTTGCATACTCTGATAACTAAAAATCCAACTTCTGCTGCAGAAAAGACGGTTAAAAAAATTCAAAAGGAAGAAAAAAAAAACAGAGAACAATGCACAAAGACTATTAGTTAAGAATCATTAACACTGCATTATGTTCATCAAAATTAATTATGATCAAGCTATTTTTCATAACTCAGAATTAATTGTTGTTTTGGAGAGTCTGAAGTCATAACTTGATATTCTAAGACTAAGTGAAAGGTGTATAAAATATTGATTACTCTAAGTAAAAATGAAATAACCAGAGTAGTTTTCCTCATTTAGCTTTAGTTGAAAGTATTTTATTCAACTAAAGGTCTCCCCCATCTCCTTTATGAGTAAAGAAGTACAACAGAAAAACATCTTTGAAGATGCAAAGGATTTTGCAATTTAGTTTTAGCCAGTGTTCCAGAGTCCCATATCAGACAATGCCCATTCTGAAAGCATCAGCCCTGACTCCCAAAAGTTTGCTGTTATGCAGGGAGATTAAACTTTCAGTCACATCACTCTAAAGGATACAATAGCAATATGCACTTATTAGACATATAAAATCATAGAATCGTTTGATTTGGAAGAGACCCTTAAAGGCCATCTAGTATAACTTCCCTGCAATGAACAGGAACATCTACAGCTAGATCAGAGGTTCCTCAGAGCCTGCTCCACCCTGACCTTGACTTGATACATACTCAATAATTACTTAGGGGAAGTGATTTTTTAGCAGTAGGTCTATCTTTCATTCAAATAAAAGTAGTAATTCTGAAAATATTCCTAAGTAGCACTTTTCTAAAATTGCTACTTCATCTGTTGCTGCAAAGAAGTGTTATTCAGTGAGGATCTGTTAGTACAGAATCTCACATTAACTAGAATGCATCCATATAACGCTCTCACACTTTTAAAATTTGAATTCATACCTATATCAGAGCATATTTTCTGCAAAACAAGGAAAGAAATGAACCTATGCTGACTCCAGAGCTTAGAAAGCCCATCTGTAATAGGAACACAAGGGCATGCGGGCAGGCTATTCATTCAGTTCCTAAGAATAACAGTATAGGAGGAGAAGAAATTCAGCTGTGTAGTGCTAGATGACAGATTTGTGGACACCTTCCATTACAATCATAAAGTTGTTGAAATATATGAAAAATCACTTTCAAGAACCAAATTTCTTTGAAACTTTAAAAAGAGAGCTTATCCACACTCCACATTTTTCTAAACATAAACTGATTTTGAAAATAAACTTTTAACAGATGTCAATTCCAAAATACTTCTTTGAAAAATGGCTTTTATGCTGTAAGGTAAATGAAAAGTTCAAGCATGCTACAGATTCGGTCTGTATCATTACATCCAAAATGCTGACAGCATAAATAACAGCACCTGATTTATTTTTTCTAAAATCCATCAAAAAATCTGAGGGATGCACTTTTCAGATGTCATTTTGTATGTGGGCTGTCATTTCAATAAGCTCTCTTCTCTACTTTTTTTTCTTCAGTTACCATGTACCAAGAGGTACACTGAGGTCTGTTTTACTGGTGCTGAGAAGATGAATTATAAAAGTTTGTTACTAATTACTTTTAATTTATAGAAGTTGTGTGGATAGGGATTCTGATGCTTTACTTTAGTTTTGAAGTTACATTAAGATGACTGTGTACTAGGTAAATACACAATGGCTTTAACCTTTTGTCTGGCTAAAATTAAGAGACGTTGAGGGCAATCTTGTCTTTCTTAGAGGCTCTCCCAAAGTCACTGTTACTGACCCTGATGATCCAATGCTGTGTCCTTATCAGTTAAATTCTCTTGAGAACGAATGAACAGAAGAAAAAGTACTAAGAATATGTGAACTTGACTCTAAGTGTTGAACACTGATTGTCTGTGCATCTAATTCCAGATCAGTTGCACTATACCTTGATATATTGGGCTTACCTAAGAGGTAACGCATGTATACACTTTTGCCTTATATACACTCTTGACTTTTGGAAAACTGTTACTTCACATACAGTATTTTAATAGTTGCTTGTTTTCTACTTTCTATGGTTCTTAATTATTTTGTCCCATTATTATCTGTTTTGTCTCTTTTCAGCAATCTTACCAAAATCAGATTTCAACTATATGTATGTTATATAAAACATACATTAAAGTAAAAAAAAGAAAAAAAGAAAAACAAGACAAACTGACAATGTTCTAAATGTTCCCTTAATGTTCCTATTCTTTTGCATTGCAATGAGATGTTCCATGCCTAATTTTTCTCCAACTTGGATCTTCTCTGGATACATCGCTAATAGGATAAAGTCTACGTTCCCTGCTTCATGTGTGACATTTTCCATAACACCTCTGTTTAATCTCCAATCTGTATAGTCATCACCCTTTCTCCTCACAGCAAAAAGGTCCTATTTACAACAAATTCATTGCACCTGTTAAACTGCTCATGCAATTTGGTGAAGAAATCACAAAAGAAATGCTGTGAAATATGTCAATTTAAGTGTGGATTACTAAATGCAAGATTATTATGACATTTAAACGGATGAGGAATGATTCTCTGCAGCATCTTGAATCTAGCCTAATTTCAGATCTTTACTGAAATACTGTAATTAACTTCAGGTAAGAGTTATTGTGTCTATTCAAAAGAAGAACAATTCAATTGGCTACAAGTGGTGACCTCTGTATTTTAAGACTGACTACTTGACAAAATTTAGAACAATTGCTTGCAATTTTTCAGTGTGCCTCTTCCTCTTGTGTTAATTTATTACTACAATACACATTTCAGAAGCTTCATGTAAAGCTTGCACTGCAAGTTACTATAGGAAACTGGACCCATCAAGGAAATTTATACATTCACACCTGATCTTCTAAGCTTCAGAACATCTGTGTCTTTAGTGCCTTTTTGTCATATCAGTACAGTGCAGTAAAACAATCAAGCTTTAGAAGAACGTTAATTAAAAATTAATTATATATAACAAGGCTAGACTGCGTATACTCATATGTTCATGGCTGGAACATTACAGAGCACTGTTATTTTAATAATTTCAAATATGCTGCACTTAATTCCACTGCCTTCTGTTGATGCTTCTACTACTCCTTCCCCTCAAAGAAAGGAATTTATTAACACTACATCCCCAAATATACAATTGAAAGTGCTTTCCTGCCAGCATCTACAATGATAACGAAAAGGAGGAGAATACAAAGAAACCATGATTTTCAAAAGCATATGAGCATTTATGTCTTTGTAAAGTATTTGGTGCTTTTATAGTCACCTTCAAAAAGTCCACTCTATAAGAAGTAGTGTTAATGGCACACAGATTTTTTTTTTTAATGACACTTTTTTTTTTTTAAAGGCCGTTCTATGAGAAAAACAAATATATGAGCTTTGGGAAAAAAAATGCTAATCTCCCTACTGCATCACAAATGGTGCTTTCTTAAAACTGTTAGTCATTAAGAAACAATCTTTGCTAGTCAAATCAAACACCAACACTAATGCATACTATAGGAACTGTCAACACAGAGCTTTCCTGTACTTAGTGAAAGAAGACTGGTAGAACACAAATTGAAATAAGCATAGTTGTATCATGATGTATAAACCTTCAATCTACACTTCTGTTCCTATGATAACTACCTCACAATCAACAATGTACATTAAAAAAATATATACATTTAAAAAGGTAAGTCTCTAAGCTCACTGACAGCAGTTTCTGTATTACCTTTAATTTTGGCCATAGTTTAAGCTAGATATCTAAGACATCTCCTCAGGAAAAATACATTTGTGATAAACATGACCTGCCACTGGATGTCATTACTACTGCATAAATGCAGCTTGAAGATTATTGACTGTATTTGGCTAAGCCCCAAAGAGTTGCAGGAGAGATCACTTTAGCCACTGAACAGCAATTTGGAGAATCCTCTCTTCTGTAGATGGTAAATAAATTGCTTTGTAACTTTCCCCTACACCTTTCCCTCTCCCATTCCCATGACTAGAGGAACAACTATGTCCCAAACTGAGAATAGATTAAACTTCTAAGGAAATCACAGAATCACAGAATTATCAAGGTTGGAAAAGACCTAGAAGATCATCTAGTCCAACCATTACCAATACTTCCCAGCTAAATCATATCCCTCAACGCAACATCCAAACGTTTCTTGAACACTCCCATGGTCATGACTCCACCACCTCCCTGGGCAGTGCATTCCAATGCCTGACTACCCTTTCCGAGAAGTAATACTTCCTAATGTCCAGCCTGAACCTCCCCTGCAGCAGCTTGAAACCATTCCCTCTTGTTCTATCACTGATGAGAGAAGAGGCCAACCCACAGCTCACTACAACCTCCCTTCAGGAAGTTATAGAGAACTATAAGGTCTCCCCTGAGCCTCCTCTTCTCCAGGCTGAACAATCCCAGCTCCCTCAGCCGCTCCTCATAAGGCCAGTGCTTCAGAACCCTCACCAGCTTCGTAGCCCTCCTCTGAACACGTTCCAGGGCCTCAATGTCTTTCTTGCAGTGAGGGGCCCAAAACTGAACACAGTACTCGAGGTGCGGGTGCACCAATGCCGAGTACAGGGGGACAATTACCTCCCTGTTCCTGCTAGTAACACTGTTTTTGATGCAAGTCAGGATGCCATTAGCCTTCTTGGCCACCCGGACACACTGTCGGCTCATGTTCAGCCGAGCATCAATCAATACCCCCAGGTCTGTTTCCTCAACACAGTCCTCCAGCCACTCTGCTCCAAGCCTATAGCGCTGCCTGGGGTTGTTGTGGCCAAAGTGCAGGACCCGGCATTTGGTCTTGTTGAACCTCATCCCGTTGGCTTCGGCCCAGCTCACCAGCCTATCCAGATCCCTCTGTAGGGCCTCGCTACCCTCAGGCAGATCCACACTCCCTGCCAATTTGGTGTCATCCACGAACTTACTGAGGGCGCACTCAATGCCCTCATCCAAGTCATCAATAAAGATGTTGAAGAGGACAGGCCCCAGCACGGACCCCTGGGGAACACCACTCATGACTGGTCTCCAACTGGATTTGACTCCATTTACCACCACTCTCTGGGCCCGGCCCTCCAGCCAGCTCCTTACCCAGCCGAGAGTGTACCCATCCAAGCCACGGGCTGCCAGCTTTTGCAGGAGAATAGCATGGGAGACAGTGTCGAAGGCTTTGCTGAAGTCTAAGTAGACCACATCAACCGCCTTTCCTCCATCCATCAGAAGGGTCACAGGATCGTAGAAGGAGATCAGATTGGTCAAGCAGGACCTGCCCTTCACGAACCCATGCTGGCTAGGTCTGATCTCCTGGTCATCCCACACCTGCCGTGTGATCTCCCTCAAGACAATCTGTTCCATTACCTTCCCTGGCACCGAGGTCAGGCTAAATCACACAGTTGAGAGGAAGTAGCAAAAAAAGTCTTAAGAATAGAGCTAGGAAAGGTAAGAAATGAGAAGTTATGCACAAGTTTGTTGAGATAAGAATTGCTCAAGGATTCAAAAGGAAAGGTACAAATCTGTAAAGGCATAAAAGCAATGAGTCTGAAGAGGACTACCCAGCACCATCAAAGGTCTTTTATATCAAGCAGTGGAAGATTCTCTTCCCTTAACTGACTGATACCTGCCTGGCCAAAGATTCCTCATGTGTCTTACTGGATACTGTGACTATACAAGCAATTTTTAAATCCTGTCTATCCTTTTAATATGATAATTAATAAGTAATAGTTTGCATAGTTTACTATGGTCATCACTGCTTTCTGTAAACACAGTTTGAAGTCTATACTAGATTTAAACACTGGTGGCAGAAAGGGCCACTGTCTCAGCATCCAAACATAGGTGTAACATGCTATTTCAGGTGCAAGGGGACTTCCAAGGTATTTGCATGAGGTTGGAATACAGGATATGGAACAAAACTGACAGATGACCCACACTATTCTGGAGAAGCAGCTGGAGGACAAGCAGTCTAAAACATAGTGAAGCACATGTTTGGGCATCTGAATCACTCCCCAGCCAGTTATCCTACTTCTGCTGTACTGACTGCAGGCTAAAAGCTGTTTCAGAACTACAGTTGTTTATAATCCACTTTAAGAATAACTAGAGAAAGAAGAGGGGAAAAAAAACAACATATACCTAGAAAAAAGAACAATGAACTCTGTAGTGAATTCTGTGGAGTTCAGGAGCTGCTTTGTGAACAGTTCTGAAGACTGCACTCAAGAAGACAGTGCAGCAGGAAACCATAATATCATCCTTTGTTGTGAGCTGTAGAACAGTGTTTATACTTTGAACCCTACTTACATTATTTTAAGGAATATTAAATATGAACATCACTTGAGTTGTATAATATAGAACTGAAGAGGGAAGAATGAAGAAAATATGACTTAGTTAAGAAGATTACCATTATTCTCCAACATTTACAAGCATTTATTGCCAAAATAGAGGATTGTTACCAACAAGTACAAAAAAGACAAAAGCTGTAGATGCACAGGCCAAGGAGTTCTCACTCACTGTGGTTCAGGTTTGGTGCCTGCACAGCAGAACTAAAGCACAGGCTCAAATTAGGCCCAAAAATTTGGTCCTGAAAACAGAACCTCAAAAAAACCTGAAGAGAGATTCCAAGGAAGTCTTCTGGCCCCAGAATCTTGTAGCTATCATCATCTCTTATTGCAGTGCTCAAGGAAGCGAGTCATTAATTAAAAACAGAATTAAATCTAACCTCTAACTTTTGTGCCAAATTGCTCTCAAAGACTGAACAACTTAAAGTTTGGGTTAAACGCTCAGATGACACAGTATTAAAACCAAACAAACAAATAAAAAAGTACCCAGAGCATCCCATGATTTTTGCCAAGTTTTACTTCTACCGTTTTCCTCAAGGCACACCTTACACATAAATATATCAGGATACCTACTGTCACATAGAATTAGATTAAGTGTAGAATCTAACGAAACCTAACGAGAGAGAGAAAGAAAAAGAAAAAAAAAGTAATTCAAAATAATACTCTCAGTTTTCAACAAGCTGAGGAAAAGCAGACTCATTTACAGGCAAAAAAAAAAGAGGCAAAAATCTTTGCTAGCTAAAATCTTGCTCTCAATTATTTTTAAATTGTTTTGCCTAATTAGTATTTTAGACACATTTGCTATTTGGAGAAATGAATATAAATCAAAACACAATCACCTACTCTAGTTGTGATCCCACCTGGTCTACAGGGTCTACAGTGACACTTCTAATGAATTTGGCAGCTGGATAATGTTCAAATACAATTTGAGGAGGGAAGAAGAGATACACTTAGCTTGTGTTATGTTAATTATAAGCAGAATCCTTACTTAAAATGAAGATGGGTGAAGAGAGAAAATTGGCTTTTTGCATGCATTTTGAGTGAGCCATCTCAAACAGAATGACAGTAGAGACAAGGCATTTAATTTATAACAAAATGAAATAGACGGTGCCAGGTAAAGTACAGATCCAGAGTATTTGATATCTCTGCTACCATAGCACTTTACTGAATTACTTCACCATTCCACTTTACTGAATCTGGGGATAGGAAAGCCCCATTTTATTAGAAATCAAGACAAAGAATATAAAAAGTAAGTTCCTGTCTTAAAAAAACTATTATTAAAAAAATCACACAATACCCACTAAGAGTTTGTTAGTTTGGCTTTTGGTTTACTTTTATTTGAGGGACCCAAGAGGAGAACTACAGGATGGAATAAAACAATAGATTCACCAAATAATTACTATATTTTAAGAATACAATGCCTCGATCCAGACTTTAGAAGAAAATGGAAAAAAAAAAAAAAATCAGAACTGTGAAAGTAGAAGTTTATTTCTGAATTGATTTTTGGGGGTAGTTGGTTTTTGGGGGGCTTTTTGTTTGTTTTTCACATTAAGAATTGGTTTTTTCCCAAATAAAAGTTAGGCAGAAAATACTATGTTACTGATCCAGATATTTTATCTGTCAGTTATCTTTCTATGAAATTGAGGGTTTTTTCCTCACATCACACGACTTTAAACTAGATAATTTTTAGCATGTCTACAGTTTACAAGTCTTACATAAACTTGCTCATTAGGTATTGCTGTGAAGTCCACAATACAAAACCCACTTTTATCTTCTTAAATTATACTATTGTGCTAGAGATGAAGCACAAGTTTTAATATTACTGTTATTGGACCTTCTCAGTACTTGCATGAACGTAACTAAAAATATTCTAAATACACCATGAATGTAGTTTGCATGGATATAGATCTTTGCCACTTTCTGCTGCGGTAAGCACTCACAGTCACCTTCCTAGACAACTAAATAATCTTGCAAATGTTGCAAGACAATTTCCTTATGCCTTGGCATTCAAAGAAAATGTAGACAGACTAAACTGACAAAGCAATTGTTTTTTCCATCTCTTTCGTGGCAGTGATTTAGTTTCTCTCAATTCCAAAATAAATTGAGTATTGTCTGTATTTGATGTTTAAGTACATGTAGAATTAACTTTTTCCACTACAGAACAATAAAGACACTATTCTGTATGCTATTCAATAGGTTGTGCTTGGCATCATTTATTTTCAACAAACTTTGAGCAACAGCAAACAATCTGAGTCTATCCCACAGATTTTTTGCACTCCCCTCAATCAGAGGGTAGCTGCTCATTTACCAGTGTGGAAATCTTCATGCATGTCAATGAAACATAGATGGAAAAAATAATATTTTCAGTTCCAACATTTTCCCAATTTTGTTTGCAATCTTTATACACAAAAAAAAAAAAGAGAAAATAATAGATATTTTTAACAATTTCTGAGCAACCTAGAAGAAACATGATTGTTATACCTTTTAAGCATTAAGCTTTGACTGTAAGTATGTATAGAATATTTAATGTTTCAGATATTAGGACTAAAGAAAACATTTCTGACTAAACCTAGTTCACTGCACAGCATCCTGTGCTTAAAGGAGAAGGATGGATTTTTCTGAAAGTTTTAAAAAGGAGAACTGAACTCATTACTGCATTTCACTAGAGGACAGTGGATGGGGAATGACATACAAGGCACCATCAGACACCCAGGACATCATTTTTTTTCTCTTCAATAGAAAACATATTCAATTGCTCTGGTCTCCACTGTTTTGTAATCTCTTCTGTCTCTCTCACATCTCTTCACCTTCAGCATCCAGTCTAGCATCTATTCCAGTCACATAAGAAAAAGAGTAATTATACAGTGGTGCCCCTCCTCAACAAATAAAGGCGTATAACATTAACTAAAAAGAACTGTGTAAGCAGTTCTTCAGGTCTGAATATGAGCCTATTATTGCGTATGTCATCCAACCTATGTAACTTGGAAAGCAGCTTCCTGTTTCTTTCATTTATGATTCCTTCCTAAACACTCAATAGCATCACCACTTTCTTTACAACCTGTCTCTGCTTGGAATAAAGGTCTGTAACTATTCAGTTCAACACATTCTCACACTGGAGAGTCTGGTGCCACCACACAATTGTTTGATTAAACGTAAGTATAAAAGGTAATAAAATGTGAAGCATCACTGTATTATATTCAAGCTTTAAGATTACCTGAAATGCAGTTTACCTGAACATAGATTCAAAGATGAATAGGAAGCAACCCAAACAAGAAGTGGTTATGTTGAGACCTACTAAAATGAATTTGTTGCACAATTCAAATAGGCCTTCTGAATTTATCATAAAATTATCTCAGATAAAAGAAATTAAATTCATAACAGTTTATCCTATTAAGTAACAGTGTGTAAGCCACTTACTACACTTGTCACTCAGTGTAATTGAAATTGTGAGTTATGATAAGAGAGTTTCCTTTAAAAAAATGACCTATGTTATATAACGATACTTCTTCAAGAGTGACATTCTTAAACAGTTATAATCCTCATTAGCTATGAAACTGTCAATCAAGAGTGCAGCCTGAGTACAATACATATAGATTTCTCTATCTACCTACACATATACATATGTACACTTTTTTTTTTTTTGGGGGGGACACTACATGAACACACAGAATTCTGATCTAATGTTTAAAGACATTTGCACTGTAAACACAACTAATAAATGGCAACTATAGATAGCTAAGGAGAGAAATGGGTGTAAAAAAAAAAAGAAAAGAAAAAAAAAAGCAATAAATTGAACTTGCAGGCACACAGACCCTAATAAATAACATATTAACAAGAGACTAGAACTCTTAAGTCACTGACTGATGAGCTGGCGAAGGATCTACTCAAGCAAAACCTTGAAGAGGATAAACCAGAACTTTGTAATTGATAGCAAGATTAAAAAAAAAAAAAAAAAAAAAAAAAAAAGGTATTTTAGGGGGATGTTTAGAGGAAGAACTGAAGACAAGAAAAGGGGAAAATCAATACGGTTCAGGTAAAAACATGCATAGCAAAACAAGAGGAGGCATAAATAAGTTGGTTGCCTTTCTCTCTCTCCATGTAAAACAACTATAAATACTCAGTACACAAGACAAATCTCTCCCAATTTCACTATCTCGGAGAACACAAAGTAAATAATATTAAATGCTAATCATTACCTGGCATTAATCTGAATCTCTACTAGGAAACTAAATGTGCCCAGCAAGGGTCTTGGTCTCCAGATTTAGGCTACGCTGTTCAGAACAGGTTCCACGTATAAATCCTTCAGTCTCCAAAACAGGATGCCTGCATCCAAACTGCCTACTGAAAATGACCCCTGCTTTGACCTGTTGATCTACCTCCGGAAAGTTCTGAAATATAGCTAGCCAGGGCCACAACCTTTACTGAATTTTAACAATCTTACAGTTTGATAGTTCACAAATTTTCTTCAGCTTTTCTTATTCTTTTATTTTATATATATTTTCTACTTAAATATAATACATATATAATACAAGTATATTAAGTGTATATATATATATATATATATATATATGTACAGGTAGATATCTATATATTTTAACATATACATGTATTTAAATATATACACAAGATTTGTATAACTACCTATATGTATGTTCATGCATATAAAAAATGTACATACTTGCATAAGCTTTGTAATTATATACATATGTAGTCGCAGATCACAGAAGAATAACAGAAACTGAATACAATTATTTAATCTTAGATTTTAAATATTTAGCAAAGCAGATGAATTTAACTCAGGATATTTTAACCATTAAGCAATCCAAATGATTTTTTTCAGCTTGGCAAGTACTGAAGCTTTAATATAATTGCTAAGGGATTATTATAACTAAAATACTTGAAACTATAATGTATACTTACTTAGCATAATCAAAGAGCCTGCTGTCCCAGATCCGATGAGTTCCTCTAGGACCAGAATGGAAGAAACAAGAATCTGTACCATCGAATTTGTTGAGACCATCTTCCGAGTTTTTTGATGCATGGCTGTGCACAACATCCAGCAGAACTGTGATACCCATTGAATGAGCAACGTCAATCAATTCTTTCAGATCATCTGGAGTTCCATAACGGCTATCAGTGTGAAAAATAAATGTGTTATGACGGGAGCCACCCAAACTTAAGCCAAAAATAGTTAACATCACAAATAGAAAGTACATCAATGTCACTAGTTCTTCACCACCTAGATTCCAATTGTATGTATATTTGTGGGTTTTTTCCAGCCTCAAAAGGAGTGATTACAAACTTACAGTTAAAAAGATTTTTTAGCTGTGAAATGACATCACCCACATATGCATGCAAAACACATGCAGGCAGCTGAAATTGGATTAGATGGAATATACTGTGATGGCTAAAGTTAAAGTTACTTACAACTTTTTTTTTTTTTTTTTTTTATGCTGTGTTTTGCAAAACAGGTGATGACTACAACAAATTGATATCAGATTTAAGAAGCTATTGCAAATGCCTAAGCCTGTACTTTCTTCTTCCATTAAACTTGTACTTGCAATCAAAGACATACTGATTTTAGCAGATGGAGAGAAAGGTAAAAGTACAAATGAGATTAAGCACTTATACCTACCTTGATGCTGCAAAGAAGCTTGTGACCTGATAACCAAAACTGGCGTAATATGCATGTTCCATAACAGCCATCATCTGGATACAGTTATAGCCTATAGAAATATAAGAAATAAAAAAATTACACCCTTGCCTCAAGAATGGTTGACCAAAAAATTCAACTCCTGTAACTTATCAGTTCCAATTTGTGTTATCCTTTTCCTATTTTAGCTGGTTTAACTCTCATGCATAGTTAACAACTAGCAACAAATTTGCTCTCTCTCAAGAGGTAACTCTACCTAATAGCTTATACTTACATGACCTTCCTTTGAAAATGGAAGGTTCAATCATCAAGTAATCTACGTAAAACTAAATCTTTCAAAAGAAATAAAATATGGGAGTAATGTGTTTTTGTTCTGAGTTTACCAAAGAGCCAAGACAGCAAAGAAGCACAAGTGACTCACTCTCTCTTGCATATTTCAGTGCAGATAAGAGACGGAAATCTAAAGGAGAAACTGTGTACTAGCAATGAACCTACTTACTATATGCCTCACCCAATCTATCATCAGTGTCAGCAAATAAGCTAGCTAGTAAATAGGCACAGTCAACAAAAGGTAACTTTCAAGTTTAATGTACAATCTGCTAAGATACCTACGACTACATAGCTTCTCTTTATTAGCTTAACCAAGCTCTTCATTCTTTGGCGTAAACAAAAAACTTTTGTTGGTGGTTTTGTTTTCAAATTTTGCACCCATAAATGAGTTAGTTATTAGCAGGTAGTTGGCATAAGCTCAGCACTTAGAGATAAGATCAGATAAAATGATGTTTCATAACTCAAGCTCATTGCATTTATTATTATTTACAGCATTTTTGTAAATAAAAATTATCAAATAGCATCAAATTAGTATGATTTAGAATGTTTTGCTATTTTTCATGCATGTTTCTACAAGTTACTAATATCTTAGTATTTATTCCTAAATACTTATGTCTTAAAGCTTGTCGTTAACAAGTAAGACATTTCAAAACTGAAGCAAATAACACTTAAAAATACATCTTAAAAAAAAAAAGAGAGAGAGAGAGTGAGAGAGAGAGACAATTCCCACAGAGCTCACAGAGCTTACTTATTTAAATAAAAAACTCCCTATCATATTCTGTATACGCAGCCTAACTTTGAATTGCTTTTATGGTATATCATTCTTTTCACATTTCTTCTCCCCAAAAAATGAATCGGGACATAAGACAGAAAGTTGTCATTTCTCCATTAAACCTATTAACCTCCTGGAAAGAAGGAAGTACTTTGGCTCTAGGAAAAGAGGCGCACGTATTTAATGGGCATTTCAAATGAATTTTTTGAGGGCATTCAGATTTGCAGACTTTAACTCCCACCATGCTTTGTGAAACACTGACTCAACAAATAAGCCTAGAAGTAAAGCATACACCTTCTTCAGGCACTCTGATAAATAAAAATCAAACTACAGATAAGGACAGCCAACATGTAAAAGCTATCAGTCATATATGGCAAGGCTACGTGACATTTGAGTGTAACAAAACACATTTCATCACAGTGAGTGAAAGTTAACAAGTTATAACCATTGTAACAGTGCAAAGGTGTCACAGGAATTAAAAAAAAAAAAATAAAAAATCATTCAACAGATTGAGATGAACAGTTTGCTATGCTTCTTAATTTAATCATGCCAGCTGTTTCACATATACGCTCCACTATACTAGAAGTTTCTTTGAAAGAGAGGATTTCTCATGTTTAAAATTCCCATGTTCTGACACCTCATAACAACCGTCACAACTATTAAGGGATTAAAATAAATTGTAAATAAATAAATAAATAAAAGATAGCATACTTCGTATGGCAAACAAAAAGGACAGTCCTTTCTATTCAGATATTTCTTTATCTTTTGTAAAAATCAAGATGTACACTAGCAGAGCTGATTAAGAACACAGTATTTTCCAAAGACTAACACACAATAGATCTGTTTTCAGATGAAAGGAAGCCATGCCAAAAGGAAATTGCCCTCCAATAACTGTCTAGATTTCTGAAATCACATTTTACTTTAAAATCTGTTGAATGGATTCTGGTTAAAAATTATACTTCAGTCCACATTTCTTTTCCATAAATTTAACTTTTTTTTTTTCCTCTGTCTTAAGAATCTATTTCTGCAGTGCTTTTAATTTGAAAATACAAAAAAACAAAAAACAAAAACCCACCCTCATAGACACTTGATAATTACATACTCTAATAAGAGCACAAGCACATATCTGCACGCATCTGTGTTATTACTTACCAAGATCCCTTATTCTGGGTAGTACATTATATGTGAAGTTTTTATAAGAAGCTATTTTCCCTTCTGGAGAAGCAATTCCCACATGAGATTCATAGATTCTCAGGCTTTTTAATTTCTTGGGGGAACGATGCTTACGCTATGCAGAAAAATAAAAACTGACTGTTGATTGTATACAAGAAGAAATACAAGAAGTTTACATCTAATTGGGATCTTATCTTTTAAAAACCAAAAATCTTACATGAAGAAACAGATAAACTATTGTTTAAAATATACTTTTCCTCCAAGTTTTTTTTCACTTCTAATTTCTCCCAATTAATAAAAAAATAATGTTGCAAGACTTTATTTCCTATCTGTCAGTTCAGTACTTAAGTGAAGTCTAAGTTAGAACAAAACCAATTAAAATACATGCAGACATACATATTTGCAAAGAATAAAAAGAAGTTTAAGTATCTCTCTTACTCATAACGATTCAATTCCTTTCATCTGACATAACTCAGTAAAGGCTAGTCCACAGCCTATATGTTCTTGCCTCCTTTTTACTCTTGGCCATAAAAACTGATCTATTTCCAGCTGTTGGAAATAATCCTTTTCGATTTGAGCAAAGCTTTCAATGTCATTTCTCACAGTAACCTTCTGGACAAAACGTTCAGAATACAGCTCAACAAAAATATAATGTGATATGTGGACAACTAGTTCATGGGTTGAGCTCAAGGGGTTATAGTAAATGGGGTTATATCAGGTTGGCAGCCAGTCACTTGGTAGGGTTTCAAAGGGCTCTTTGTTTCAGCCAGTGTTCTTCAATGGTTTCATAAGTGACTTAAATGTAAGACTCAGTGGTATACTAACTGAGTTTTAGGATGGCACTGGACTTGGAGGAGTTATTGACTCCCCTGACAGCAGGAAGGCCTTGCAGAAAGATAGTGACAGATCAGAAGGTTGGGCAATCACCAGCTGCAAGGAGTTCTACAAGAGCAAGTGCTGGATTCATCACTTGGGACAGGGAAACCCTGGATCTGCATACAGACTGGGGAACAGAGGCTGGAGAGTACTCCTGAGGAGAGGGATTTGCATATTATGGCAGTTAGTTGTATCTGAGTCAGCAGGATGCCTTGGTAGCCCAAACGGCCAATTGTACCCAGCACCTCCAGCTGGGCAAGGGAAGGGGCTGCCCTGCTGTGCTTATTCAGTGATTCTGTATGATTTTGTCACTCAATTATTGCTTCTCGTACAAAAATTAGGAGTTACAGAGCATGAAAAAATAGACTATATATCAATTCACAGGGATTTTACAATAAACTCAAAAGTTACTGAAGTTTATGTAATTTTTATGTTTAAAGAGATTCTACAGGCAAATTACTCTTTCTCTGTCAAGCACATGCTTCATAATTTGAGGTGGGTGCTAAAATGTAACTCAAAACAGAACTTGCAATATCTCTCATACAAAAAGCTGCATATTATTTTAATTAAAACAAACAAACAAAAACCCCACAGAAAACAATACCTAAGTATAACAATATGTCAGTCAGAAGCTCTAAACACTTTCCTGGGGTACTTATATATCAGAAGCTGTCAACCCTGTAACTTACAGTACTGCATGAAAAGTAACGGGCTATAAAATACATAAACAAATTTCCCCCCCAAAAAAGCCCTGGAATAATATTGAAGCACAAGGGCCTTATTTTTGAGGACTTCTTTTGACTTCAGTGTTAACTTATTACTGGCATTAAACTTCATACATACAGCTAATTCTATACCTAATTCCATCCTCAAGAGCAGAGTAGGACCATAACTACATAATCCTGGAAGAATTACCAAACTTACCCATAATGTGGAAAGTCAAGGCAAATATATCATTTTAAGGAATAACCACTGTTTATATACTCCATGGGAGACAGTGAAAATAGTTCAGAAACACCCATCATTAAAGTCAGTTGTTTCTGTCAAATCGTTTCTCAGGTGGCTATCCCAGCTAGTACGTTACTCTCGTTTTCAAGAAACAACTCTACATTTCCAAAATAGGGCCACAAATATGATGTGATACATGTTTTTATACACCTCTCAAAAATAATATTTAAGCCTTACTATATACGTCTGTGGTGGATCCCAGTGTACCCAATCATAATTCACTTTGCCTTCATAACGGACTACGTATCTTGCCCATGGTGAAATACGATAGAGGAGTTTGCCATTTTGAGCACGAATCACCACCTATAAAACAATTATAACATACCAATGCAGTCGTTAATTC
The DNA here is from genome assembly GCA_030625065.1 of Alectoris magna. NCBI lineage: Eukaryota > Metazoa > Chordata > Aves > Galliformes > Phasianidae > Alectoris > Alectoris magna. The sequence goes on from CM060560.1 coordinate 101,414,237, forward strand.
ATAAAATTGCATAAAATTCATGAAACATTCACTGTGTAAACCATAGCAGAGAATGAAACAGTATGGTACACAGAAATTTAAAGAATAAACAAATACACAACGCTTGTTAAGAAAGAACGACCCTGTTCATAGGCAAAGTTTGTAAAGTGATAGCAAACCAGGCATGTCAGACACACAAATGATGTTCACAAGCATGTAAACGTCATTAAGTAATGGGAAAATGAGCCTTTCCAAACAGATTACTGCTAGGTTCCCTTACTCCCCATCATCACTGTTTCACCACCACATTCTAATAATTTAAATAGGCACATAGTATAATGTCACCAAGATGAGAACCATGATTTGTTTACTATGCCAATTTTAATATCTTAATTTCTCTTCTTTTCTATGCTTCGCGAATCATGGATACATAGAAAATGGCTGTATAGATCGGAAACATGGATTTACACAAAAGGCACAGGAAAACTTCCAAGCCAAGAAGATGGTGAAGAAGAAAATTAAGGTTGCAGGATTTCCACTGTTGCCTTGAGTTCCTTCAGTTGTTTTCACCAATCTAATGCTAAAATAAGGGTAAGCACATAATTTATTTTACCTTTCTTATTTGCCACCACCTATTTACACAGAGATTTTTTAATTACTCAAAAAATCTCACAAAACTTCACTTTGCCAGAATATGTGATCAAAAAAAAAGAAATCTGTTTTGCTTATTACCATTTTACATAACAAAAGAAAATCTGAAATGATGGACAGCATCAGGGGCTCTGTCCTGGTGCTACACAAGCACAGGTGCTCAGCATCAGAAGGGATGCAAAAACTTGTTCAAGGTCTACTATTTTCCTTCTTATTCTGTCTTATTAAAGCAGTTAACAAGAAATCAGTTGTTGTTAGTGTTTTCTTACTAAGATCCTGAAAATGTCTGCTTCATCCCACTCACTCATTTCCTCTGTACAACTAGTGTCAGTCTAGTTTTGTTTGCAGTTTTGGTTGCCATTCAAGCAGTGACACATAAGAACTGCAGATTTAGAATCCAGAAACACACAAGTCGCTGATGCCTTTCACCTAAACTTTAATCGGCATTTGTTAGGAAACTGGCTGTATTTTTATTTTTTGTGTTGGTTTTGGTGGTTTGTAAAAGAGAGGTGGAAAAGTAGTAAGGAAGTGTAGAAGTTGAGGTTTCTCATCTTTATTTATTTATTTATTTATTTTTAAAGGGAGAAAAAAGAACAAATTTTCTTTGCTCTTATTTCCTAACAAGAAGTCTGGTTGAAGATGATTATCAGCAATTGCCTTCTTGCCTGTGGCAAGTTTTTTTTTTTATTATTATTTTGATAGATTATTTGTATCCTCAATCCAATCACGTGAGAAAACAAGATGAAAATAAGGATACGTGGCAGGTTAATGGAAGTTGGTTGAATAAAGTAAGGAAACGTCTTTCAGTGTATAATACCAAAGACTATTGCACCTTAGCTTCACTGACAATTGAAAACAGGCTTGGCTGAGAATAAGTTATTGCATAACTCTGGATAGCTGCATGAAAAATTCCTTCTGCCAAAGCGCTGTCCTAGAAAGTGGGCTAAAAAGTGTTTTTGCAAGTTATATCAACAGTAAAGATCCTCCTGATTTTTTCATGTATTGATGTATTGATGCAATTTGCATACTACTTCTAAAAACTCCCTCTTCTTTCTGATTGCACACTTCTGATGATGTTATTGCTTGTTTTATTAAGTTTGTCCCAATTTATTAGAAATAATGTAATTACTGCATATAATAACTATAGCTAAGCATCTTCACATTCCTTTTTTCTCTCTAATGCACTAGAGGAATTTATACTATATAGGACTATAAGAAGTGGGCACATTTTTATGAGGTACTTCAACTAAACATAGAACATCAGTCTATTAGATATAGGCCAGGCTTAATCTAAAAATGATCCTGGGAAGGTGAATGGGGAGAGAAAAAGTTCATCTATTATGAAATATCAAAAACAGTCATGTGCACTCTTTAATTCATTAAACAATGAAAAACACATGAAAACAACAGGTTAGAAACATTTAAATATGATCACACATCTATTTCCCTATTTTTAAGTCACACTTCCCAATTATGTTGCACATACGATAATTTATCTCTATTCTGTATATCCCAAATTACAGAATTTTCCTTCTTCCACCATCACGCATCTCAATCAGACCATACTTCTTCCTCATCTCTGAATTTTTACAAAATGACTTTTGAAGAACTGATAAGTACTCTTAAATATCTATCCGGTCAAGTTTGTTAGACTTTTAATGAACTTACAGACTTTTGTACAATGGGAACAATGAAAGTCCCTGTGAGTTTTAATAGTCAGAAGTCAAACTGCAATAAGTAAAACTACTGAGAAGTAGAGGTGCAGAAAAATTTCACTATGCTGTGATATGAATAGTGAACAGCCATAACCAGGTTGTGCTAATATACCATTTCTGCAAATGTTGGGTTTACACACTTAAATTTATTAAAGATGTGACTTTTCTTTGCTCTTCATCCCTAACAATATCTAATTTTTTTGTCTTCATTTTAAATTTAGGACAACTCAGCTTACAGTTGGACTATGCAAATATAAGAAAACTCAAATATTCTAAAGAAAATAACTTTTTTCAACAACAGAAGTGGTACAATTTAACTATGCAAATATCAGAAAACCTCTAAAGAGTGGGAATAAGCACTTCAATTAGACAAGTAGTTATAAAATACATCTGTTGCTTTCTTCACAGTCTAAGCCTTCTTAAAACAAGGAGCATTTTTGGATACAGCCACGGCTGAACCTGGCTGAACCTCAAACCTCACCATGATTACCACTGGTAGAAACCTCAATGTCTCCCATGCGCTGCTGCTGTGTTTTAACGTTACGAGTGCAGTTAACTCAGGAAATAAATCATTACACTTCTAACATTAGTAAAGTCAAATTCACTTCTTTAGCTGAGGGATGACAAAACACTACAAAATCTTGAATGGTGCCCCAACACAAGCAGAAATTCAGCCCAAGACTGATAAAAACACTTCAAGAAAATGGTCCAATAACTTGTTTCCATACTTGTCTAGGCATTTCTTGAAATACCTAATTAAAATGAAAGTTTTATTGTAATTACTTCTTTTATAAAACATACATGTAAAACTAAAAGATGCATAAATACCCCATGCTCTACTTGCACACAGTATTACCCATGATTCATTCTTTGCAGTGCTCATAGAAAAGATGTAGCCACCATGAACAGGCTGCACACACTGCAGCAGATTATACGTACATGAAGAATACTGAATATAGTCATTACACAACGTACCTATGAGTCTACTTAGCAGATACTATTTTTCTTCTCTACATTTGATTTTTTACTCATTTAAAAATAATATTTAAAAGTTATTGTGCATAACCTAAGCTAGTTACAGCTTAGTCCATCAACACTTTATAGCTGAGTTTACATTTCCTAATTACCTAACCAATGTTCTCTACAGAAAAAAAATGTATAAAATTATGATGTTCATTAAACAGGCTGATTCAAAATGGTCTTGGGACTTCCCTACTTCATTTTTAAGAGGTACGTTCCCACTCTTTGCTTAATGTATATGTGGAAGGATATTATACTGTTTGGTATAAACCCTGTAATCCCACTAAAAAAGCACCAAAATGCATAATGCTATGACATGATATGCATTTGTGACATGGACCAAGCAAACTGGCAATAGTTTAACTAACTACTAATGACAAGAAACCTGTTTCACACTTACTAAGCTTTAAAGAAAATTGTAGATAAAAGCATGCAATATATTTCCAATTTTATTACAATTTCTTTAAATACTGATGACTTTCAAGAACATACAGCATTGTTTTCCTGGCTTTTAAGAACACGGACCTGTTGGAACAAGTGCAGATGAGAGCCAAGAAAACAATAAGAGGGGTGGAGCACCTCTCCTCTGAATGGGGGATGAGGGAGCTGGGGTTGTTCACACAGGATGAGAGTACAGTTATAAACCTCTTTCTTTGGCTTTTAGGATTTAAAATCCTTTCTAAATACCAACTATGTCAAAATGGTCAGAAAAGAGATTCATCATTGGTCACTACAGAAAAACCTCCAAGAGGTCAAGTGTGAGGGAAAAAGGGAACTCATGTTCTACATGCAAAACAATACATCTGCCTCCATTTTGTGTTTAAGATAATCGGTTAAGAAATGGCTGAATCTAGGTTAAGAAGAAATGTATGCATCAGAAGAGTTACATATATGCTGTCGATACATAGGCAGAAAAACAGAGTAAACAAACAAATGAACAAACAAACAAGTAGGTAAAGTACTTGCCACCACCTACATTAAAACTTCTTTATTTTCATTACCAATAAAGTATTATTTCATGAGAGGTACTCTAAAAGTAATGTCTGCTATTTTATTATGTTGGTCCACAACATCAGAGGCAGATGTTGGTAGTATGGAAGTGGGCACTGAACCCTTCCATCAATATTCCATTACATTTTGTTGCAATGTGACAGAGGGCAGCAGAGGGGCAGTCTGACAGAACAGCATCTGACACAGAAGTTGATATCAACATTCATTTATACTTTTTGCATGTTTATGGAAACCAAACAGCAGATGTGAACACAGTGAGGCAGGGGGTGATGCATTTTGACGCTGTCCCCCATAACATTCTTGTGGAGAAGCTGGCTGCCCATGGTCTGGATGGGCGTATGCTCTGCTGGGTGAAGTACTGGCTGGATGGCAGGGCCCAAAGAGTTGTGGTCAATGGAGTTGAATCCAGTTGGCAGCCAGTCACGAGCAGTGTCCCCCAGGGCTCAGTGCTGGGACTGCTTCTGTTTAACATCTTCATTGATGATCTTGATGAGGGGATTGAGTGCACCCTCAGTAAATTTGCAGACAACACCAAGCTGGGAGGTAGTGTTGATCTGCCAGAGGGGAGAAGGGCAATACAGAAGGACCTGGATAGACTGGATCGATGGGCCAAGGTTAACAGCATGAGTTTCGATAGGGCCAAGTGTCAGGTCCTGCATTTTGGTCACAACAACCCCAGGAAACCCTACAGGCTTGGGGAGGACTGGCTGGAAAGCTGCGTGTTGGAAGACCTTGGTGTACTGATGGACAGTGGGCTGAATATGAGCCAGCAGTGTGCCCAGGTGGCCAAGAAGGCCAACAGCATCCTGGCTTGTATCAGGAACAGGGTGCTGAGCAGGACTAGGGAAGTCATCCTGCCCCTGTATTCGGCATTGGTGATGCCCCACCTCGAGTACTGCATTCAGTTTTGGGCACTTCAGTACAAAAAGGATATGGAGGTACTGGAGCAGGACCAGAGAAGGGCAATGAGGCTTGTGAAGGGCTTGGAAAATTAGCCCTATGAGGAGAGGCTGAGGGAGCTGGGGCTGTTTAGTCTGGGGAAAAGGAGTCTGAGGGGAGACCTTATTGCTCTCTTCCAGTATCTGAAAGGAGCTTACAGTGAGAACGGGGCAAGTCTCTTCTCACTAGTGATGGGTGACAGGATGAGGGGAAATGGCCTCAAGTTGCACCAAGATAAGTTTAGGTTGGACGTTAGGAAACACTTCTTTACAGAAAGGGTAGTTAAGCACTGGAATAGGCTCCCCAGGGAGGTGGTTGAGTCACCATCCCTGGATGTGTTTAAGAGCCGTTTGGATGTGGTGCTCAGAGATATGATTTAGCAGAGGGTTATTAGAGTTCAGGTACTATGGTTAGGCTGCGGTTGGACTTGATGATCTTTGAGGTCTTTACCAACCTGAGTAATTCTATGATTCAGCAGTGGTGACAGTAATGTGAAAGATAAGTCACATTCCAGACAGCCATGGTTGTTTGGTTCTGGGGTTTTTTTTGTGTGTGTTTGTTTTTTTAAACAAATAAAAAAATATTACCAGCTCTTATTGCTGGCAAAAATGTGTAGCTAATGTTGGTGACTATGTTGAAAAATAATGTTTTGTGGCTCGGAATTCGATCTATCAAAAAGTGTTATTGTGCTCTTTGTATATGATACATTTATTTCCATGGATACTACAAGGTATTACTTTCAGAGCGACCTATATACTACCAGCAAACTACATAATACATAGGCAATTTGACACTTTTTTGTGGAAAGAAGGATTTATCTCACAATAGTTCATCTACTGTGTATTTCATATTTAGAATGTTGTGCAAAAATAAACTCTTCTATCTACTTCCCCATAGTTTTTGAATTGCTTACCCACTGGTATTTACAGTGCAAACTTCCAGAAAATTCAAAATTAAGCATACAGAATTTGCCTACATTAACACCAAGTATACCTCATCCATTTTTGTTGGTGGTGATGGCTTTTTTTGGCTCCACTGGTAAATACATTCACACAAGAAGTATGAACTCTGGCAACCACAGAAGCCAGAAGCACATAACATTCGAAGTGAAGTATCAGTATAAGTACACATTAAATAAATGCTCTCAGACAAGTACGCAAATGCCAGAAAGGCAGAATGAACGCGTTTTTCAAAATTTGACATTCAAAAGTTATGTTGTTCAACAAATGCATGGGCACAGATATATAAATCATATATGCGTAACTGCAGAACAGTAAAAAGCAGTTACTGCTAAGCTGCTCACCTCTCATATTTGAAGTTTAAAAATGTGTGTTTTATTTACATTTTCCATTATAGAGACATTTAAACATTTCTGTTTTAAACTTCCAGCACACCTGAAGTTTAGCATCTGAGACCACTGTGATTAGTCAAGTAGATTTTGCAAGTGAGTACACCCAAGGTAGCGAAAAGATGCCCCGGTAACCTGAGGCATCAATGCTACTGAAGTGATTAATTCTGAAGTAAGAAATTCCATGTCTAACTAAAATCACCATAACAACTGGAATGTACAGCTGTAATAAGAGCAAATGTACATAAAGAAATTGCTGACCTTGAAGCTATGTTAAAATAGGTGAGCAAAGATATATTCCTATTTTAATAATGCTGGACTATCACAAGAAAAAGCAGGAACTAAATCTCAGAATAATGTTAGCATCAAAATGACAAGTTGTCTGTCCCACTAGAGTAGAGGAGATTTATGAAATTGAGAGTAAGCTGTAGGATAAAACTAAGTACATTCTCAAAAGCAGTCTATTATAGTTAGCAAAAAAACACTCTGAGGGCAGCCTAGCCTTACAGAAAAGGCAATAACACACTGGAGTAACTGAAAAGCTGAAATAGTTCCATTTAATTTAATGGTGCTTCCAAGGCAGGACAGTGAGATTCAGTGGCCTCAATTTACACATACATTAAACATTTTAGAGCCTCTCAAATACCCCACTATTCTTTTCTGTCTTTCCATATAGCCTACAAGACATCTGCCAGTCCCTTGTAGAAGTCTCTGGCATTTGAAATAAAACTAGGCTCTTACATTCAGTCAGCTTTCCATCCACTCTGAGTTAGCGAAAAACTGGGATTTTTATGACCTTTAAACCTTTATTTATGACAATGAGCAGTCTGAAAGATTTTCAAGTCTAATACTTGTTCACTAACAAATAAGAATTGTTCAAAGTATAAAGCTACATACAAAATGGAGCTTCATGTGATCGTGCTATTTTTATAACAAACTGAACTGTGCAACAAAACACTGTTTAAAATTCAAACATGTTTATGAATTTCATTTATTTTTTTTAATCACTCGTCCATCCTTATTTTTACATTGGCTTTATTGGGCTATCTCACCTTTCTGTATACATACAAACTCAGATCTTCAGAACAGCATGACAGAATCATTCAACTGACAGTTACATACAAGAGCATACACAGTTTCTTTCCCATTTGTAGCCTCCATGCCCACTCATTTAGCTTTCAACTCCTGCCTTTAAAGCAGACAAATTCAACATGCAAGTGTTATTTTCACTTACAACATGACTCCTTAAATTGTCTACCTCTGTTTCTCACTAGAGGTGATGCAGAGCCAAGCACTGAAAATTGAAAACAAGGAATTGTGGTTGAGACATCATGATTTGTAGTTTTCAAATTAAAAACTTGAGGTGGTTTTTTTTTGTTTGTTTTGTTTTTTTCAAATACTCCTGCAGTTGCTAAAGAATTCAGAGTGATATTTTGCACATCAGTAAATTTGTTACACCATGGCTTGACATATATACTAGAGATGAGGAGACAGACTGAAAAAGGGGAAGATAATGAAAATAACATGTAACCAATAAACTGCTCCGAAACACTGTATTATTATTTCATTACTTTAATGGCTTGAAAGCCCTTGGAAAGATTGTTGATATATGTGGCTTTTAACACAATGATGAAATTAAAATGGCTATCAAACTAACAAGAGCTAACACATAATGAGAGTGTGGATTACCTTTAATACAAATATGGAAGTGTCAGTGATTTGTTATTTACAAGGGCAATAGGCTATTACTTTCATTTATCATAAATTTTTTTCATTAGCTTCTTTTTTTTTTTTTCCATTTCTGATAAAAGATAATGTGGATATTAAAAAAAATAGAAGACAAAAACAGATATAAACACCATCTCAACTCAGTTAACGTGCATGTGATCGGAAAAAAAAAGGGACTGAAAAGTTGGAATTATATTAGGATTAGGTCTGAAAGACTTTCCAGAAAGTTTAAGTAAGTTAGATGATGAAATATGACAGTAATTTTGTTCTCACTCTATGATTAGAAATCAAACATCAAGGTATTTCCCTTCCTTGGTTGTGTGGAAAGGAAAAAAAGCCTCATACACCAAGACTTTTTCTAATAAAATAGACACTGTAAAACAAGAAAAGTTTTAATTTTTATTTCAATAAATTAAGGGAAAAGAGAGAAAGCACAGGTTTACAAGAATAGAAAAGAATCTGAACCAACTCAAGTTTATCTCTCTCTAAAAATTTGTACCTGAAACTTACTATGCAGCCATGTGTTTTAACTAAACCTCTCAGAGCAAACTGAGGCAGCTTTACAGATGGCAGTTGTTGCACACCCAACAGTTTCATGTTCATGGGCTCAAACTATTCCAAGGTTGGCTTTTCTCCCTATTCTGGAGTGAGGAATGCTTTTGGTAAGGCAATGCAAAATGCCGAGGAATACAGAACGAGAATGCAGGGTTTCTTGTCTCCCACAGTTATCTTTAAAAGAGAATACAGACAAAATTCAAATACCTGGGAAAAAAAAGAAAAAAAAAAAAGAAAAAAAGAAAGAAAGAAAAAAAAAAGGACAACAGCACTGTTAAGAGCTTTATTCCAGAATTCAACCCGATAAATTTCAAGGAGCCCAGACAAAGCAAGCAATGCAAAAACAGTGCAGCAGTAGTGAAGAAAAGCAATATCTGCTTGTTCATTCCTTGTCTTTTACTTGCAGAGGCTGCTAAGGCACTGCTCTCTTTAAACACTGAAAAGAAGTTTCAGAAAACACATAAAGGTATTTTTCGTCTGTCAGGTTGTTCTTCATAAATTGCAAGTCAGCTAAAATGGAAAGGAAAAGTAACAGAACACTCTAGCCACATTACTCCAGGTCTCCCCTTTTCAACTTACTATCAAATCAAAATTAGTCAAGACAAAGCTTCCTGCTTTAGAAAAAGCAGTCAAGCCTTTATTACAGACATTGAAAAAAATGCTGCTTTGTTATTGGACACACTTGAATACTTCACAGGTGGATTTATGTTTGACAATAACTCTGTGAAGAAGAATCTGCGGTTCAGAAGTCACTGTGGAAGAAATTTTCTGTGCAGATTATTTGTCTGAAAATATATCAGTCACACCAGACTCTAAACTTATCAGGGACACTTAGAATTTTCCCCTTCATCCCCCTCACTGTGAAAAATTAAAATAAATAAAATCAAGATATGAAAGAAGGAAAAGACTAACTCCAAAGTTAAGCCATGCTCAGATTTTCCAAAAGAGGGAGATGTAACTCCATTTGTGAATTAAGCTACTATTTCTACTTCAATGAAGAACCTAAAAATGTGTTTAACTAGTTTACTATTAGGTATTTACAGTCAATTAGGCTACTTCATAAAAAAGAAAACACCACATATTTACCTTGCAAGACATCATTCAAACTAGAATCTGGAATCCAGATTTTGAAAAACTCTTTCAAAGATAAGTTAATAAAACGAAAACTGGAATCTCTAAAAATGTAATTCAAGTAATATTTTTTTCCCCACTGCGACTTAACCAGAATCACGTTACCATAACAACAGTGATGAAGATTAAAAACTATAAAAAACTTTATACACAATATAAAAACTTTCATATGTATTAAATAAGTAAAGAGGCTTGGGACAGCATGATTTGAAAAGCAATCATAGTTACAAAGCAGATTACACACAATAAGTGCAACTTATTAGAGTTATTTCAAGCCATGTCAAGTAGAAAAGAAGCTACTGAAGTACACAAATGGCATACTGAAGCACTATGACATAATCTCTACTAAAAAGTATTTGCGTAAAGTATAACTGATGCATAATGAACCTTGCGGTAGGGGGGCTGTGGCATAGCTGCTTACTTTTTGGTTCTCCCATTCACAGTTCTTTCAAAGTGATGAAGAAACACCTTTAGATGAAGTAGCAGTTTTCTGTGACATATTCACAGTGTTTTACAGATGACTGAGGTAGCTTTTGGCAATGGTTCTTTCCCTGTCCGCCTGTCTTCCTGCTATTTCCCTCCACAACACAGGAGTCTTGATCATATTTGGTCACAGCCTCTTTAGTGGATAACAGGGAGAAAATACAAGCCACCCACCCCACCATCTTGATGTGTTTTCTGCTTGATGATGTCATCTTCCAGTGATAAGGTCCCCTGAATCTCTCTATACATTGTAAGATGCATTAATTTAGCTATTCTTTGATAACCTAAAGGAGAATACTATTAATATTTCATTATAATGCCTCAGAAAAACTCTTCTTCCACCGATTCCTGTGTTACACACAGAGACACCAAGACAGGACTTGACATCAACCGTATGGAATAGTTCCATTAGAATACTGAAGTTTATCCTCCACTTCATCCTCTGCCTACAATTTTCTCTTAACAATGTTATAGAGAAATACAGCTGAAAGTTAGAATTTCTAAATTACCACTAGTCGCATTGTAGTACTAACAGCTTTAACCTATTAGTGACTCTATCCTAAAAACAAACACACAAACAACAACAACAAAAAAACAGAAGAAAATTACATATATTTAGACTTAACTGGACCATCAGGTTCCAAATTCTATTTTGAAGACTTCTTCCTTTTTAAGAAGCTTTGAATTCTTTCCCTAAAAAAAAATACATTTTGTTCTAGTGCATACCCATTCTCAATTGAAACAATTCATCTTTTGTGTGGCTAAACTAAAAGGAAACAATTTTTTTAAATGGCAAAACCTCCTACCAAGGAATTGTGCAGTCAACAAGTCACAGGAGAGCTCAGCCTGCCAAAATAACTGAACAAAAACATTCTGAAGTGCTGGGCTCAGTCTGGAAAAAAAAAAAAAAAAAAAAAAAAAAAACCACAAAAAACCTAAGCCTCTAAAAGGCTCTGAAGAGCAACAGTCCACTGTATCATAACAATTTATGGCTGCTACAACCCCTCCTATGTGCCCATGAGTAGTTGCACATTGCCTATTTGCATTTGATAAACAAAGTAAGAGACCATTTTTGGCCCATTGAGAGAACAACTCTTCCTGCCAGTAAATTTAATCCGTAGTTAACAGAGAATTTGACAATAACTTGCTAACAATCATGCAATGAAACAAAAGTCAGTGCCACATACTAAGGTTTTACTTCCCATTTAGCTCCACTGAGGTACTGAATGCATCTCATTATAGAAACGATATGGAGATAGATATGCTTCCCCAATCCTGTTGTCTAGAGTTCAAAATGCCAGCGACACTATGTCTGCTCCTTGCTGCACACAAATGATGTAGCATAATGCTTCAAGACACTCATCTCAGTCACTGTTCAACTTAGCAGAGCTGGGGTTTTGCTCCTCTCACTCACTTGAAGACATTAAATTTAAAGTGACGTTGTACTTAAGCTATGAGCAAGAATATTTTCCCCACATACAGTTGATGTGGAAGCAGGAAATATTATATTTGTACGAGATAACAAGGAGTGCTTCTTCAGAAACCTTCCTATGGAATTACCTCAGCTAGGGGTATCTGGACTCCCTTTGTATGTGTAGACTGTTGTACATGGATTATATGTAGTTAGACATCTTATGTTTAAAGGAAAAATCCACCACATCCCTAACACTTTCATATCTAGCAACCTAGCCACAAACCTGTTATCCCATTTATTCATGTTTACTATTCTTTCATGTTCACATTAAAAATGCTTTCACACTACTTGAAACACATGAAACTTGAACTTGAAACCTGTCTTATACTATGCTACTGGACTTCATGATCAGTAAGGTCAGCAGCAACATCATCTACTTCATTATTGGCAGTAATTACACTTGATGAATTTTACAAACAGTGGTTCCCTGACACTGATTAACCTACTTGCTCACCACATTTGATTCTTTTTCAAGGTCTCCGTGTTAAACACAGAGCATGCAGCTCCGTGAGTTATTATATAGAGTGGTAAAATATTGTAAATATGAAGTTTTTGATAACATTCTTTCCAAAGAATTTTCCTTTCCCCAGAATTTCATCAGTACACAAACATACTTATAGGTACTTTAAACATGTCTAGTGTGTGTTAAAGCACTCTGATGTAAAGCAATTCCGCCTTTGCACACATTAATGTTAAAAAGCATTACATATTTCAACTAGAAAACTATCAAAAATCAGCAGAGGTGGACTTGTATTTTTGTACAAAATAAGAAATTATGACTTATTAGCCATGGTGCCAACCTCAATTTTGTATTTTGGATATATTTTTTCTTACTGTCATCTATCGGCATGCAATTACATAAAAGCTATCTAAGAAAGCTACCCATTTGTAGTAAATTTATATAACCTCAAAAAGACTACACAAAACCAATAAATGTAGTCATCCTTTAAGTTCTTCAGACAACTTTATTAACCTTTACCATACCTTTGGAAAAAGTTACATTGTGAAGACATCCTGACACTTGCCTTCATAAGTCAACAGGAATAAACCAGAATCAATTACACTGAGCTAAATTTCATTAATATATGAATAGGATTTGGATGTACACAGTGTTTTAATTTCAAGCACCTACTCAACATGTTGTCAGTTAAAGCATCGGATAAATTTATTATATAAGATTCATAATCCGTCATTTAAAAAAAAACAAAACTGTCACTACTTGGAAGTTTAACAATTATTACTATTTTAGTACTACTTAATTTCTCCAGCACAGAGAAGAAAAAGTTTGTTGTTCAGCTTACACCAATGCCATACTAGAAATTATTTTCTATTCAATGTTCTGGGGCAGCAGATAGTCCATAATCATAATTGCCAACATTTCATAAGTACTATGCATTATTATTTATCTGTCAAAATATTTTTGAATTTGATTGTTAGCCATAAATTTGGAAGATAATTTTCTCTAGATTTGAATTTTTATTAGCTTCTGTTTCCCAGTAGGTTTTCGTTTTCCATTTTGATCTTTTGTATTCCTATGAAGAATATTAAACAAGTTCTCCAACATAGATAATAAGATTTCAATTTTTAAATGGTGCACCTGACCTAAGCTTTACCGGCACTATTTCAAAATTAGAGACTACTTCAGTGAAAACTAAATTTTCAGGTACTTTCAGCAGTTACAATACTCATTTGACACTGCCCCCCCAAGCCTTTGACGCTGTTCCCCACAATATCGTAATGGAGAAGCTGGTTGCCCATGGTCTGGACGGGCATATACTCTGCTCGATGAATCACTGGCTGGATGGCCAGGCCCAAAGAGTTGTGGTCAATGGAGTTAAATCTAGTTGGTGGTCAGTCATGAGTGGTGTCGCCCAGGGCTCACTAATGAGGCCTGCTCCTATTCAACATCTTTATTGAGGATCTTGATGCAACCTCAGTAAGTTTGAAGACAACACCAAGTTGGGAGGGAGTGTTGATCTGCCAGAGAGGAGGAGGGCACTACAGAGGGACCTGCATAGACTGGATTGATGGGCCAAAGTTAACAGCATGAGTTTCAATAGGGCCAAGTGTCAGGTCCTGCATTTTGGTCACAGCAACCCCAGGAAACCCTACAGGCTTGGGGAGGACGGGCTAGAAAGCTGCCTGATGGAAGATCTTGGTGTACTGATGGACAGTCAGCTGAATATGAGCCAGCAGTGTGCCCAGGTGGCCAAGAAGGCCAATGGCATCCTGGCTTGTATCCGGAATGGCGTGGTGAACAGGACTAGGGAAGTAATTCTGCCCCTGTATTCGGCACTGGTGACACCCCACCTCAAGTATTGAGTCCAGTTTTGGGCACCTCAATACAGAAATGACACTGAGGTGCTGGAACAGGTCCAAAGAAGGGCAAGGCTTGTGAGGGACTTGGAGAATACGCCCTATGAGGAGCGACTAAAGGAACTGGGGCTGTTTAGGCTGGGGAAGAATAGGCTGAGGGGAGACCTTACTGCTCTCTTCAAATATCTGAAAGGCACTTACAGCAAGAATGGGATTGTTCTCTTCTCACTGGTGACAGGACAAGGGGAAATGGCCTCAAGTCACACCAGGGTAGGTTTAGGCTGGATATTAGGAAAAACTTCTTTACTGAAAGGGTTGTTAAGCACTGGAATAGGCTCCCCAGGGAGGTCGTTGAGTCACCATCCCTGGATGTGTTTAAAATCCATTTGGATGTGGTGCTCAGGGACATGATTTAGCTGAGGGTTGTTAGAGTTAGGATAATATGGTTAGGTTGTAGTTGGACTTGACCTTCAAGGTCTTTTCCAACCTGAACAATTCTAAGATTCTATGATTTATAAACAACAAATAAAAAGAATGAAGTGGAACACAGATACATTCCTGCATGTGCATTACAACACGAGACTTACTAAGGAATCCTATCCACCTGAATTCTTCTAACAGCTTGCTGTATACTATGAAAAAGAAATTGGGAACACAGTCAATGAAAGAATTGAGTCATTTCTGACAATGAAAGTAGATAATAACACTCACCCCCTCCTCACAACTACCGTCATCATTAAGAGATTTACTAAACAAACAGATCCCATTAGACTGAAGAAACAGAGGTATGCAGAAGTTCAACTCATTGAAGCAGAGGTGGCTTCTTTATTTGTTTTAAATCTGTGCTAGGCTTATGAGTGCTTTTTATTTTCTGACAGATGTCATAACAAAAACAGCAACTGTATTTGTTCACCAAGTAACTAATTATAAGCTCCCGTATAGACCTAGGAGGAGCTTTGGAAATACCTGGTGGTATTTTCACCAAGTAACAACAACAAAAAAAATACATTGTTATTTTCAAAGAAAAAAGAAGGTGCCCAACTGCTGTAAGCATCGATTCCTTGACACACACACACACACACACACACACAAAGTGTAAAAAGCATACTAAAATGCAAGACTTCATTGGGTTTGTTTTTGTTTGTTTGTTTTGTTTTTTAAACTCACCTTCTTTCATGTCTTTGTTTGGTTATGAGAAGGCTGCTTGAAGAGCTACAGTAGATAGTCTACTACTACTGTACACAGGAAAATGTTTGACCTCTGTTCCTCATTTATTTTCCTATAAAAAAAAATTTGTGACCTGATCTAAATTAGTGTCACCAGCTACACTCCATCCACTTCCATTCTGGTTCAGAAATTACTTATTTAAAAGAAATGACCTTGTCACAATTTCAGAACTCGGCATTCGCCTGTGTAGAACTGAAGATGAAAATAGTGTAGAGAGAAGCTAAAGATAAGGACCTTCTGGAGGAACAGTTTTCCTCCTAGCAGATTACTCAAATCTCTATGCGAATGTCATGAGTTGACTACTTAAGTATATAAGAATTAATATTAGCAAAAGAGAGTTTAAAAACTTTTGATGCCCTTATGCTTTTTACAACAATGCAATATACATATACACATCTTCAATATCATTTTTTTTGCCTAGTCTATTATACACAGACAACACTGACTGTGTCTTTAAGTATTACCTCTGCAATCTGCATAATAATTTCTATCTGCATAAAATCCAATATTCTTAGCTTCTACATGAATGAACAACTGCAAAACATTGTTCTACTACACAAATTCTAATGATCCCCAAAATAAACAAAACCATGAATGGCTATAGTGTCTAATTAAGCCACTAATAAAAGAGCAGCGGTTTTATGAATCTGTTACTGGAGTGACAGGAGATGGAAAGATCACCAATAATATGAGGATAATGTATATTCTTACTACATGAAATACTCCAACCTTACTTCAGGTTTTGTGACAAACAAGCTATCTCAGAACCACCTTACCTTAACTGAGGAATTTTTTCACATGTTAGTTTGTGATACATAAATGCACAGGAAGGAAACATTAATGATGTGTTAGATTCATAGGCACCAGTAACACAAAAATAATCATGAAATATTATCAGAAAAGTTACATACAAGGTAGGAATGAATATTGTGTGGGGAAAGTCATCAGTTGTAACTATGTATACTTGTATTTTAAGTGCAAAAATTTCAAAATGTGATTCACATCAGGATACATGCATTCAAAAGCTAATCAGACTCAGGGGTAGACAGAATAATAACAATTTACCTTCATGGACCTCTTTAGTAATTAAACGTTTTGAGTGTCAGTGATAATTGCATATATCTTTGTTTAGAGCAAATTGCTCAAAAGCACAATTAAAGACAAGGGGGAGGAGTAAAAAAAGGAAATCAAACCCACATTCTGCTCTGCCGGCCTTTTCAGAAGGCTCAGAGCAACTACAAAACTACAGTGAATAACATGGCTAATATCAAGAGTCATCCTGGGTAGCCCAAATTCAGTACAGTAAACCAATTATAAGCAGTACTGTCTTTGCCTTACAGATGGTAAATGGAAAGAGAGTAAGCACTATACAGATCTACAGTTTAAAAGTAGGAAATATGACCATGATTATACTAAGAGAAAGACGCAGATCTCAATTTTACTAAGCATTCTTAAGAATACACAGTTTGCTAATAGTTATCAACGTTTCTCATCATTCACACCTTTTGTCTCTACACTGAGCACAGAACATTCTGTGTAAGTAGGTAAGCACAATAATTTTGAAAATGCAACATAAATAGAAGTTAAATTTAGCAGCAGTTAGAAAACATAACCTATTTATCTCTAAATTATAGAAAGTATTAGTAACCATTCTCTAATGTCGTAAATTATTGTTTAATCACCACATTTCAGTTACAGAGAACAGTTTTCTTCCCCGCTCTGCAAAATAAAATCAGCTTTCTCACACCCCTGAATGATTAATCCTAAATTTCAATTCATCCATATTTATTACTGAGACAATTTTCTATACCATAATAAACACAGTAAACATTAAAAGCACACATATTGAGCAAGTATTTCCAGTGCATTTTTACACATTTTTTGCTTCTGCAGATTCCATTTCATTAAGATGAGATTTTTAATGGAAAGCTGAAGATTTTTTTGATGCATTAGTTTCATTGATAGGAGCCCTGAGACTATAGCATATATTATACAAGCACTCCCAGTTGATTAGTTTTCTTATATATGATTTCAGTAATATTTCTTTTCTTAACTACTCATTACTGACCCCTGTTATCATTTGACATCTCTAGAACACAAGCTCAAATTGCAACAAGTCAGATACTCGGAAGTATATCTCAATGACAGAAATCAGTATTCACATGTAAATAACTACATTCAGTGATAGCTGTTGTTACGCATGTAATGAAACTAGGCATAAAAATTGTGGTATTTGACAGCTCAAATTAAGCTTCAGTTAATTTTTGAAAGACGGGACTTTATGCTCATGAAATACAACTGGTGATGAGCTTTCCCTCGTTCTGTATTTAGCTCAAATTCCTTAAGCTAACTCTACCGATCAATACCCTTAATTACGAAGTGTTAAGAGTTAAGTTTTAAGAGGCTGGATATACTACATACAAACAGAACACCTGAAAAGTTATGGTTAAAAGCACAGCACTTCCCACCAGGGTACTAAGATTTGAATAGAATACTAAGTAGTTGCACGAAATACAAAGAAAACTAGACATTACTGTTTCACCATTTAGGGTCACTCTGCACAAAAAGATAAATTGATTCTGTTTCTTATAACAACTACAAGATATTTAGGAGAGAACAAATAGGACAAAATGAGTAAGAAATGTCACAAGAATTGAAAAGAAAAAGGTCAGAACTAGCACCTTTAGCTTTGATCCATGAGGCACAGGAGAAAAACCATCTTGTCCAGGTGGAATGAACAACTCCCATTTCCCGTAATCCATTTTCTTATATGGATGAGAAAATGGATTCCAGCCATCTGTAATAAGAACACAGAATTAAATGTATTTATCTTAAAATACGCTGAATTCAAAGACATAACAGTATATTCAATCTTTTTCAGAATACATTTCATTTTCAGCAAGTACAAATACTTTTAAATCAGCTACTACTGCACACTTCCTTTAGGAGAGGTTCAATATGATGTTCACTGGGAAACCATACTCCAATTCTACTTTGACAATTTCTGATTACAGAAAAGGAAGAAAAAGTTTATTTTGGACAAAATAAAAGCCATCTCCATAAACCATATTCTTAAATCAACCCTGGATATGGATATGCATACTCATAGTTGCTTCTGTTTTGACTAACTGATGTCCCTAATAACACAAAATATGTAAACTAGGAGAATGAGGAAGGGGCAGACAAACCTGGTAGCAATGGCCACTAAGTCACTTGATACTAAATACTGTGTGACAGCTAAGAACTTTAGCCTTAAATGCCACAGTTATAATTAATTAAATCCTGAAGAAGGTTCCCTTTTCATTAAAAAGGCACAAAAACACAACACATTCACTGAACCAAGCTTAGATTCTATAATTCACGATTCTTCATGCTGTTTTGACTCACTGAGTTCTAGAGGTGTGAGGTTAGTCATTATGAAATCCTTAACTAAATAAATGCCTGCCAAGAAAATTGTGTGCATTTCTATAGATGTTCATGGTTAATTCTTATGAATGCAACTAAATACAAAGTTTCTGAACTGACTGATACAGGCAATGTAACTATTTCTGAACTAGAAGAAAGCGGCAAGCCAACTTTCAAAATGACTTATTTTTGCCTTGAAACTCATCCACCTCATGTAGCCCACAGCAACAGGCGAATCTCAAGGTAACAAGAAACCGGTCAAAAGAGAAAACTGAATTGAAAGACATAACTTCCTTCTTGCTGATTTATTTGCATGATTTCCTGCAGTAAAATGACAGGTGGTTTTCATCTCAAGTACAGAACCATAAGCAGTCTTCTGCAAGCTCCTGTGTACATTAATTACATACAAGATCTTAAGTACATTCACTAAATAAATGCTATGTTCACATCCTCAGCTGTAGTCCTGTTACTTAAGCTAATATAAAACAATGTTTCTACTAAGCATGTTAGTGGGTTGAAAGTAATTAAAAAAACAAAAAACAAAACAAAACAAAAAAAAAAAAGACACAGCAACAAAACTTATTTCCCTGCTCCAGTGGCAGCAACAACTTACACTACTTTGAAATCATTAGCTTACTTGTCATAGGTTTTGCTTGCTTGTTTTCAGGGAAAACCTAACAAATAGATTTTCCTACTTTTTAGTATATAGTAGTAGATGCCAAAGAATGAATCACTTGAATAATTATTCAAAAAAAAATAATAATAATAATGAAGAGCAACATTTAATATCTGACAAGATTCAACATTTAACTGTACAAAGCTCTGAAAATACTGGAATTTAACTGAAAATCATGCTTTTCATTCTCCAATTCAAATGCAGATTTGTGTGCCATTCTACCTTTTTCCGCAAGGTATAATACTAGAAGTTATCCCATAAAGAGAATCCCATTCTCTACAAATGTCACAGAAGATTTAAAACAAAAACAAACAAAAAAAAACCAACCCCACATATAATTTGAGCTAAAAGTTCTTAATACCAAAGTTTTTACTGTCTGCACTATCAATTTTTACTTGTTTTCTATCCTTGAATATAATTAACTTAAAAGGTTAAGTAGCAGGTAGTTGGTGGTATGTTTTTTGTTTTTTTTTTTGTAAATTTGTTTTCTCTTGTCTTTGAGCCAAATACCTCAGAGACTCACAGATAATACCTAAGTAAGTAAACCATTATGAGAAAACACCATGATCTATTTATCCACAGCAAAACAAAAAGCAAGTCATGAATTGTCTTGTTTTTAAGTTATATATCATTATATTTCAGCTTAAAACTGAAAAGCTGCTATTTTAAGTTTGGTTTGCTTCCTTGTAACAGTTCAACCCCTCCTGCCTCCAGTAGTTCAATTACAGTTTCCTCTTTATAAACCTGAGCTTTTATAAAAAAAATCTTATTAACAGAAAACCTGATATTCAATTTAAATACAATACGATCATAAATTTAGTTTGAGACTTTAACCTGTTTGAAAACTTGAAGAAAGGTTAAAGGGATTCAGTTTTAATTAAATGCACCTGTAGCAACCTGACTCTAAATCTTAGGGTTTTGCAACCCAATTTCTCATCAGAAAATTATTAAAGCCAAACCATCTGAATTGAATGACAATCTTCCATTCCTCTATGCTTTCTGAGTACATTATC
Organism: Alectoris magna; assembly: GCA_030625065.1. NCBI lineage: Eukaryota > Metazoa > Chordata > Aves > Galliformes > Phasianidae > Alectoris > Alectoris magna. The sequence goes on from CM060560.1 coordinate 101,434,908, forward strand.
TTCCCCTCTGGGAATGAATACTTTACTATGACTGATGATGAATATGATAGATAGGACAAATGCATTTTTTTTTTCCACATTAAAGTGAACTTCTTTTTAGTCTTGACTTCTTACTTCCACATTTCATTAACATAGATACAACTATTCTAAGTCCTAAAACTCTGTTTTATATGTTGTACTACATTAAATATTTTTTAAATGAAATAGGTTTGTTTTCAGGAATTTGTTGATGTTCTTTGTTTATTTGTTTTTAAACTATCTTTCCAGTACCGATACATATAGTCCCCTGCAAACTCCACTCCAACCCAGTTTACAACTTATATCCTCATTTTAAAATCTAAGATGTAGCTGATGGTGTTAGATTGCAAGCAGGAAAGAGAAAAGGAGAATTGTGTGTGTTTATAAATGTAAAGTTTAGCTTTTAAAATTCCCTCACGCAGCTGCCTTACAGTCAATACTAACAGCTAGCACCACTGTAACCTAGCAGGAGGTGAACTATAGTCGTGAGTTGTTACTGAGTTTTGGAATCAAAAGATATATCTGATTCCTGTATTAAAATTCACATGCTATATCAACCTATTTTATCAACACCTATTCAAATCAAATGACAAAGACTGTTTGAAGGAAAGCTACTCTGTCATTCATTAGGTCAAATTGTATCAAATGGTACCATTGCTAAAAGTACTCTTACACAAACCTTTCTGTTCATCTTCTGCATTAAAGACTTTCCTGAAAGTAACCATTGCCTACATGCTCAGATTACAAGAGTGAATAGCAGACACAGACTCTTTAATCAAGTTCTTAAAGGAAATAAATAAAGTACAAAGCCTGACAACTAAAACAGATACAGTTTAGGACTGATATCTGAGAACTAATGTACAACTTGCATATTTAACTGGTACTTTTGCATATTCTGTTAGTAAGTGTATCTTAGGACTATTAAAAAGTAGTACTAAAACTAAATACTATGAAATACTGAAAAAAATCTCAAATGTATCTGAAAAGTACTGTGAAGGTAATGTACATAAACTTCTTTCTAACGGTGCATATTTTATTACAAAAGCCTAACTACTGTACCACCAGGTACTACAGCTAACAGTATAGGTAAAGAGTCTTACCATTTTAAAATTATATAAGCACATCAGGAAGAAAAAAAAAAAGTTGAATTAGTATTGCAGGATTTAAGAGCAAAAATGCACCTGATTTTCATTTAAGAGTCTGCATAACATGACCTAAGTGTAGCTAAAGTTCTGACAAAGGAGCAAATTTATGATTTTGTTTCAAGCTTTAAGTAAATCAATATCTTCCCAGTTCTCAAACTAAGCAATACAGTTCCTCCACTGCGATCCCACCACGTTCCTGTTCTGCCAACACCATTTCTTCTTCTTTCCCTGGAAGAGAATAGTACTTTTCCAGGAATATGTTAACTAAGGATTTGATATTACTGTTTTGAAGCAGTACTTGTTTCTATACTCTCGTGACTAGTTAGAATCACAAAGAACCTTGGTTCTTGAACAACACTGCTGTTAGAGTAGTAGAGAAAATAAATCTAGTTATTCCGCTATTATTTCCTTTTTCCCCTCTACATGATATTACAGAAGCCTAACAGTAGATCTTCAGGGAGGTTATCAGGCAGTTTAGGTATACTCAGCTAATGCTACACTGTGATCAGGCTAGAGTCTTTAGAGAAGTCATCATCTTATGGATATAAAAAGTAGAAATACATAATTCTGATACATAATACTGAATTCAATAGAAATGCACACATTCTTAGGTTACTCTAATATGGAAGAAAAGATGATTATTTAAGTTACTAACTGCCGTTACACTAGCAACATATAACATGTATTTTTGCTATCAGAATTAAAAGCTAAACTAAAAAGCTAAATAAAAAAGCCAAACTAAAGCACTGCTTTAGGTGAGAAAAGGACGCTGATCTAAAACACGGTGCAGGGGAGAGGAAATGTTCCTAAAATACTTACTGAAATCACCCGTGAGAAACACCGCTTCTGCACCTGGTGCCCACTCTTTGCAATATACTCCACCATCCACAAATTGGTTAACTCCAAAAGATTTGTAGCTTTTTGAAAATTTATTAAGACCTCCTTCATTGTCGTCAATACTCTTCAAGCGTTTATAAAACAGAGCATACCTTTAAAAAAAAAAAAAAAAAAAAAAAAGGAAAAAAGTTAGAATATCTGAGACATCACTCTTTACAGAAATAGAAAATAATCAAACCACATAATATTTATGGTTGCAACATAGAGAAAATTTGCAATTTTCACTTCTGTGTTTTCTCTACTTCACATGAATTCCTTGCACTTTAAATCTATACCTACAGCTCCCGATTGGCAGTCCAAAAATCCTGGTATTACAACACAACAGGAGAAATTCACACTCTGAACAGCCTAACACTTTCATTTACCTTACTAATACTGAGCAAGGACATCATAGGGAGAATTGCATAGGCCTGGTACATCTATCACAACCAATTTTAATAGACAAACTCTGAACACTGAAAAATCTGCAATACAGCACGTAGCAAGCATGGAAGAAATAATCTGGCACCGCTTCACCAGTTTCTCTAGAAAGACCATCAGCAAAATTGCATGCTCCTCTGCCACTGGAACTAGCTGGAGAGAAGTATACATATTTACTTACACACATGCACACACACAAACTTTATGGAAGTAATTATTTTGCATTGTCCTCTACTTACCCCTGTTAGGGCTATAAATACAATAAACCTCTAATGTATAAATTTCTTATTAATAGCTTCAATTTTTCCTGTCAGACCTTCCCAGCAATTCAGAGAAACAGCAGATGCTACACAAAGAAAAGGGTTAGATTTGCTTCCCAAAGTATGAGCTACTATGTGAAGAGGCACAGCTAAAAAACTTCAGTTCAGAATTTTATTAATGCTACCTGTAAGGTTATTTTATTTGCAACCTAGAAACGTACTGGTGTTCTTCATAAATGGAAAGGAGGCTTCTGAAACGTATAAAAACTAGAAAGAACTGAAGCAAAACCAACTTGTCTGCCTCATTACACTTACTGTACTTTGAAAACAGAAAAATAAACAGTAAAAAACCTAACAACATTATAGTATTACACGTTGTTGGTTTAGAAGAAAAAAAAAGAAGAGTTATGTTGCCTGTAATGTTCAGACTGGTACACTGCTCTCAGGTTTGTTTTAAAGTTTCGCTTCGGAATTGGCCTTCATTAGTTCAAAGTAGAGGATCAAAATGTCAATTTTCTGGTTAAACAGGATAACATTAATTTTGAGTACTATGACCACTTTCAAGGTTAATCTCCCAGCAGGTTTGTAGTACAAAGACTGACATTCACACTTAAAAACAGCAAGATTCAAAAAATGCCTCAGGATTCACTACAGAAAAAAATATTTATAACATGTTGCCCATCTACTTGCACCATTCCTTTAAATTTACTCATGAGTCTAATCCTCAGAAACACATTACAAATGACTACTCTGGTAATCAATTTCATTTACAGTGCTTAGGGGAGAATATTTCGTCAGATTTACAAATATAAGTGTATAACCTATATATACACACCCAGCTGACTGAGTTAAATTTTAATCAATTGCAATCATAGAAAGATTTATGTAAATAAATGAAATGAAAGTTAAATACAGAAACAGAACCAGTGCCTTCTAAAACAGCCTCAAAAGTTCACCAGGTGGCATTTGGTAACAGAAGCATTGTTCCCTACTGAAAGTATCTATTTGGAAAGTAAATGTATTCTGGTTTGATTAGCTCAGGGAAGGATTGTAGTCTTTTTTGTTGTTTCATTTTAAGCTACTCTTTAAAATATAGTAATTATACAAGAGCATAGTGCTTGTGACAGAGCAAGTTCATTCTGACACAACTGCTGTGCCATCATTATAGAAATTATGAAAATTGAAACAACTAGTGCCCTCTGTGTTTGTTTTACACGATAGTCTAGAAAGCATTTGGTTTTAATTCTGTCAGTGACCTCCTGAAGCGATCAAATATAGGACTATGGGTTATTTGAAGTTCATGAAAAAGCCACAGGCTTCTAAAATGGATCAATTACTTGTGCTGTGAACTATTCTGAAAAACTCATCTCAGGAGACAAAATGCATCTGGCCACAAAACAAAGTTATCTTCCCTTGAAGGTCCTGTAAATCAGAACAGAAGTGTATTTCTCTATCTGCTTTAAAGGAGATGATTCATTTAAGAGCATTCTTATAATCCCGGTGTAGCAACCTTAAGGTTTTGCTTTCACAGAATCTTCTTTTATTTCTACATCACTGAAACATTTTCATCTTTCAGACTGAAAGCCCAGAATCACACAAAGAAAATGACAGGAAAAACCTTTTTGTTTGAGCCATTCCAAAGGCTGATATGTTCATTCGTGGCACACAAGTGTTAAAAGAGGTAGATATCTGTCTGATCATCACATTTAGCAATCCCCTCTGAGCACTATATGTTACCATAAGCAAACATGCACACAAATTTACATGACATATTTAGCTATACAGACTACAACCAGACTGTGAACAGGCAACAATGTAAAGATGAGAGAATCTTGCAAAATTCTGGATGCATGACAGGAATTGCCAACAGCATTCAGAGCCAGAAGCCAGGATTAGAAGCCAAGTTCTGAATTCCCACCTTCCAAGCCTTTATGTCTTCAGGAGCAACTGCTAAGTCTCTTCAGATTTTTCTGCTTCCTTATACTGAAGTTGACACTGAAGAGATATACCTAAGTATGGTTTTAACATTGCAATACTTTGAAAAGTACTACTGTTACCTTTGTGACAAAGATAAAAACCAAAGATTTAAAAAAAACAAACAAAAAAAAAAAAAAAACCAAAAAAAAACCAGAAGAAGATCCATGTATTTTCAGGGCTCTGGTCAGAGGTAAGTGGAAGACGACATAGGTTAGCTTCCTTCCTACAGAGACAGGGATGACAAAGCACACCAAGTACAGATGACCAGGACTGCTGTGGCACACTTCTTATGCCAGGAATTCTTATGAAAAAGTAAGCTCATACACTAGGATGGGATCACTAGCTAATCCCATTAAAAATGAGAGAAAGACATTTAAATTAATAATTTCATTATGGCAAAACAAATAAATACAATTTAAGCTTCCTCCTTCCCAAACTTAACTGCCTCAGTGAAATATGACTTCTGGCAGAATACTGAAGAAGTTTGATGGAAAGTCATAATAATGAATTACATCTCCACATAAAGCCCTCAGACCTCTAATTTTTAAAACAATTGGAGGTATCTACTCCCCCCTAGCCACCTTGTATTATAAAATTTTAAACCTTTGTATTTACACTAAATTTCTTAGGTCTCACAGGAATCTAAATAGAAACTAACATAACCAAAGAGGTCTTGGTAGCATATATAATATCCTCATTTAATCACCATGGTGCTGCACTCTAACATGGCTGCATAATTTCAGAAGGTTTTTATGCCCACTCTTGCACCTTTTTAGGAAGTCATAATTATTGCAGTTTATAGAGCAGTCAATCAGCCTATTTTAAGACCTGTAACGTCAACACTGACATTAATCATTTTCATCCCTCTTCTGCTTATGATGTTCACATTTCAGTAGCTACTCATTTTCTAGTTTTTTGGGGGTTTTTTGTCCACTTTGGTTTTTGTGCCATAATTTATTTCCACAATATTGGCCCAATATTAATGCAAATTTATTCAAAACATGAAAGCAAATAGGAGAGGCTTTGATGATGATATCTGGCATCCATATGGAAAGCCCAATACTGAAGACACCAAAGGGAAATGGATATGAAAGAAAACACCCAGAAAGGTATTCTATGTAACCAAATCCTCTCATTTTCCAACAAATAAAAACATTTGCAGGAACGTCAGTGTTAAAAATAAAGGTACAGCCAAACGGAAAGAAAATAACACTCTCAGCTACTTCAGTCTGTTGTATTTCTTTCCATTTCTTCTAATGTAGGTATTGGAAGGACTGAAAGATAGAAGTAGAAAGGGTAGAATGTTTGGGAGATTTTATTTATTTATTGTCATTCTTTTGGTTTTGTCCTCTCCTTTAAACAATAAACCTTAAGGGGGAAAAAAAAAACCCACAACTCAGTTTGTTTTGAGATGCATTTTTATTCACTTATCCTGTTCATAAACTTGTTCCTGAAACCTCTTAGGGGAATGCAGGTTCTATTTCCAAGCTTCCAACAAACAAGAAAGTCCTAGATGTCATTGTACCATGCTTTCACCAGCACAATACTGTTTACAGATCACCCCTCTGTAGGATGAGGAATAAAACTCATCATTCTTAAAGGTTTACTTTTTATTTAAATAATACATTATGTAATGTAAAGACAGTTCAAAAATTGGCAAACCAGGAATTGAAAAAAAGTTGATTTTAGCTCTGATAGACTACTACAGTGAGAACAACGGAAAGGATTAACAGCTGGTTTTGACTGATATATCAAGAAAGGCACGGGAGCTGCAGTTCCTTTCTGTTATCATAGACAGCCCATCTTTAAGATATCAATGTCCAAAATTTTGCAACACTGTCATCTACTAGCAGTGACAGGTATCATTTAAGTGCCTACACTGAGTATTTATACAGCAACAGCCTCTTGAAAGAAAAAAAAAAAAAAGTAAAATACATCTTGACAGTCATGCAAGAAGAGGAACTCCATATCTGAAGATATGATGTTAACACTCGGGTCACAAAATTCTATACAAAAGCAGCTCTGCATTCTCACTATGTGTTTCTGGAAAGCCAGAGTGGAATTACACACTTTCCAAGTAGCTGAAGGAGGAACATGCAGGAATATTAAACAGGACAATCACAAAACAAACACCATTAATAATGTTCATCTCTATTCCTTCTATGTCCCCTACCATTTCACAGATGGAAAAAAAAAAAAAAAAAAATGATTGAAAAGATGAAAGTGGAAGTCAGAAGTATAGACTCAACATCTCTAAATATTTCAAAATAAACAACATGACTATTCACAGATTACTTTTTCCAATATTGCCGCTATTAATTTGTAGACAGTCAAGTCCATGCAGTTAGTTGTTGCTATGATTATGAGTCTCCACATCTCAATTTCTCATTTACTCAATAGTTCGTCATTCCCTAACACTGTCCTCATTCCTATACAGGAATAGCCTGAAAGAAGACAGGAGAAAGACAGATGAAGTTCTTCCCAAAGATTTCTGCACTTCAATAAATTAAGCACACCACGAATAGGAATGTGCAACAAAAAAAATAAATAAATTCCTTTTTGTTTCTTCAGCAGGTATATATAAAAACAAAAGCATCTGATTTTATTTTATTCTCTTCTTCACCCCCCTTTACTCACCCTTCTTTTATCTAATCATAGCATAAGACTCATCAAATTGTGGAATGGTTTGGGTTGGAAGGGACCTTTAATATCATCTAGTTCCAACCCTCTGCTATAAGCAGGGACACCTCCCTCTAGACCAGGTTGCTCAAAGCCCCACCCAGCCTGGCCTTGAATGCTTCCAGGAAGGGGGCATTCACAACCTCACTGGGCAACTGGTTCCAGTGTCTTACCACCCTCAAAGTAAAGAATTTCTTCCTAACATCTAGACTAAATCTACCCTCTTCTAGTTTAAAACCATTTCCCCTCATCCTGTTGATGCAACCACTAATAAAAAGTCCCTCCTCAACTTCCCTGTAGACCCCCTTCAGATACTGGAAGGCCACTATCAGGTCACCTCATAGCCTTCTCTTCTCTTGGCTGAAAAACTCCAGCTCTCTCAGCCTGTCCTCACAGGAGAGGTGCTCCAGCCCTCTGCTCATTTCTGTGGCCCTCCTCTGTGTCCTTCTTGTGTTGGGGGCTGAAGAACTGGATGCACTACTCCATGTGGGGTCTCACAAGAGCAGAATCACCTCCCTTGACCTGCTGGTCACACTTCTCTTTATGCAACCCAGGATGCATTTGGTGGGATGCACTTGGATGCTGCAAGCACACATTGATGGCTCACAATAAGTCTTTCATCAACAGCCATTTCCAAATCCTTCTCCTCAGGGCTGCTCTCAAGCAGGTAAGTACTGCTATTTCATAACAAAATAATTAAGTGCACTGTAACCTAGATCACCTTCATAGTTTTAGATGACTGACTTGCACTATCTAAATAGAAATATTTGGTTAGCCCATTTAAATGTTAAGTGTATTCATTTACGTTTGAACAGCATGTAACCCTTGAAGTGGCCAAAGAATTCCAAGAGGGTACACTTTAAAAATCACAAGATAGCAGTGGGTGATTACAGAGACACTGAAAAAGTCTGCCACTTCATTTTGCTTTTCTAAGGGTTAAAAGCAAAGATTTTATATTTCTGAAATAATGCCTATGGGTGGCTAAATCAGAATTTCCCAGAGACTATAGCTATAATTATTAAAATTCTTCATTACAGAAGTACTTTGCCTCTTCATCTTAAAAATAAACAAACAATGTAATATCGATTTTCAGCTAAAAATGAAAGATTCCATAGATTGTCCAAGTAATTTGGATATACAAGTATTCCAATAGGAAACTTACACAGTTAAATAATTTTTGTTACTATTCCTACCACTAAGGGAGTGCTCAAAATTCAAGATCTGGTTCCTCTTTTCAAAAAGAAAAAAAAAAAAAAGCAGCTTTTCTACATTTTTTTCTACTCTCCAAATAATGAATGTCAACATGAAGAATCCAAGTAAACGCACTAACTTGAGTGTCTTTGCTACGTCTCTCCAGCTAGAATGAGACTGTAATATTGGAAGCTACATAAGAAATGAAAACAGGAAAAAAAGTTAAAGAAGGAGAAAAAAAAAAAAAAAAAACAAACCACAACACCTTAACTCAGCAGTCAAAATTCTCAGACATCTTCCATAGTGAGTAAAGGGATACAAAAATCCCAACTCACCTTGGACGTCCCACTACTTCAGTAGTGGAATAAGGAAATAACACAGCTTTGTATCAAACTAAATGCATTATCTTAAACATTAGGAAGATATCTGCTTGGGATAATTAATGAGTAATTACTTGTTCTATTAAAACTTATTCATACGAGACAAAATAACTAATGAAGCACAAGCTCTTTTTTCAAAATATAATGCAGTGATTTGCAAGTTGAGGCCTAACAACACTGTACAGTCTATTTTATGAGCACAACAAACTGTAAAAATTATCAGAAAATAAAGAGCAACTACAGAGATTTTCTTGACATCTTTTCAACAGCTGCCGTTTCTCATAAATGTGAATACAAATAAACTAGAAATTTAATAAAGACAAATTTCAGCAGTATTTTAGCAAGAAGATTATCTGCTGACTTATGTTCTGGCACAGCGCTTTCTGCACAATAACAAGGCCTAGAAGCAAGCCTCTTTCCTCCTTCACACATTAAGTTAATTTAGTGACTTCACCAGAATTTGACAGCTGTAATATCTTGCCATCAGTCTCATAACAAACATATACATTGCTTGATTCAGAACCAAATGCAAGAGTGATTACAAAATGTATCAAATTCAAACTTAATGCAACCATTTAGTAATAATTCCTCCTCTGAATTATCTAAACCAATCCACTTCTAAGAACACCCTTCACCACAACATTTAGAGGTTACCTTACCCACATCTGTGTTGATCTCACCCCCTTCAGTTCTATTAGAAACACATGAATGTACCTCAGAGTAGGTGTAGCAAACCATAAATATTCAGAAGGAATAAGTGCAATTTTTTATTCCCCCCTGCATAGGAAGTCTAGAAAACTAGCTGAAGACATCAACTCCAGCAAGAGACAAAAGCATACCAATACTTCAGCATTAACACTTCCTACAAGCAAGCTATTTTACCTGTTTAGAGATAAAAATTATACGATTTTCTGTTTATGTGCTTAAAAACCTGAAAGATGCCCCCCAAAAGACAGCCTCCTCCAAGATACTAACCAGCATTACATCTTTTCGGAACAAAAAGGCTATGCATATATATGCCAAAGCACACAAACCAGCTCCCCCATCATGAAGAAACAGTCTGAAGAAACAATTACCATCTCAATGCTCCATTTTGTAACTTTACGTACAAATGAAAAAGTATAAATTTACCAGTAGCATTCTTTATTTTGTTTTACACATCTAAATAGTTGTCAACTAAACACTTTAGTTATCAGACTTCATTTCATAGTCATTGTCTCACTATCTCTCTGCAAAATAATCTTAATTATGCATAAATTATGCTCTAAAAAAAACCCTTAACTGTAACACTATGGATGCCATCTTAACAGAGAATCAAAATAATTTGAGGTAGTGCTTTTTAAATTAATGTAACTAGAGAGAAATTCCATATTCAAGCAGAAAGCTGTAGGAATGTAAAGAGACAGATATCTTTCTCAAAATCAGTAGACTAAGACTGTGTTAGCTCATGTTTCATATTACACAAGAGAAAATAAACTGAAAGGTCAGTTGAACAGTTACAGCATTGCCCTTTTCCAAGGTAATCAGCAGAGCATGTAGCAGAGACGTGACCATGAGCGTGACTGGAAAGATGGGTGCTGATGAAGAGGCGCTGCCACAAGCACGTGGGACACAACACCATTCCCCACATGGCACTCCACAGGCCATACTTCTGCAACTCTGATTTATCACTTTTATTTCAAATTAGCGTTCTTGCTAACTGTTAGGGTTTTCATATTAGTCATTCCAGTGTGTTTTGGCAATACTGAACATTAATCATGTTCCCAGGTAAACTACAGGAAAATCAGTTATTCATTTGTTTGTAATAGGGACCCAATACAGACAAAATAATCCATATGGATTACTAATGCATTTTTAATTAAAAAAAAATAATAATAATTCTTGTTATTCAGTATTATTTAACTGCAAATTGTAGAGCTCCACTCCTCCCTGCCTTCCCTCACACAAACAAGTTCATTTTTTCTTTCAGAAGAATGCATTGTTAGAAAGCTCCAAAAGTGGTTTTACTAATTATATGCTTACTAACCCCCTCCTTAAGCTGGAGATAACTCACTCAAAAGTTTTATTTACCAGAATAAACCTTTAAACAACACCATATCCATTCCCATTTGACCCTATCATCAACGATTTCTAAGAGACTTCCTTCGTATTAACAGATAAAGTTAGTTAAGGGGGATGTTAAAAACAGGCAACAATTCCCACAGCACTAGCACAACACAGGAAGCAAAACACAGTCTAAAAGCAGAAGTTACAACAGAGGTTTCAGAAAAAGAAACAAGAACTTCTTAGAAAAAAATATATATAATACGATTTTCACTAGGCAAGCAGTACTGCCTCATGAAGGTCTTAATCAACTTGAAAGCATGAGTCAGTCCCGTTTTTAATGCAGTTACCTGCATGGTAAGAATTTGACCATGTGTGTCCTATGTATTTTAAAAACTCCGCACATCATGACAGGATAATGTGGACTTCAGCAACTCTTTCATTTTGTTTTAGTTGTTAAAAAGAAGCCATTTTCAATGTATTCTCTTTTTTATTAGCTTTCCGTAGTAGTAAACATAAGAAGCCATCTGTTTCTTCTCAAATTTGGATTCAAAGTATGTTGCATCAGTTTGGCTTTCATATTCTTAGGAATACTGCAAGTAATTTCAATTGGCAGAAATGAAGCTCAACACAATGCTATGAATGATTTATCCTTTTATATAACCCACAAGAAGTTAAGAATGAAAAGTTTTAGTTGGCTATCAAATTTTTGGCCTACCAAGCTTCTAGGTCAAAGTCACTCTCCATTATTTCAAACAAAACATTGGATATTTGTCATTACACTAGCCTCCAAATCTGCTTTAGAGGACACATTACACAACAACAACCCAAATTTCATAACAAAGCTAGCTACAACATGATTGTTTGCTTTCATAATCCTTACTTCATTTCCTATTAAAACCTGTTCAAAAATTAAAAGCAAACTCCTAATTTAATGGATCAAATCAGTTGGCTGTATATTCAAGTAGTTTACAACCTGAAAGTCAAGACAAAGGTAAACAGAAGTCCTGTTGTCTGCTGACAACTATAGAGCAAACAAATCTTATTTACAGAGATGTTTCTTTACAGAGAAACACATCAAGCTGTGGATTGAACAGATTTAAATAGATAGCCAGAGTTGTCAAAAAGTTGGCTAGAGAAAGGGCACCCTCAGCTGTGCCTGAGTTTCACACCACAGCAAACGTTGCTCCCTTGCAACACTTTTCCTCTTATCTAGTGAAAACCTACAGTACTCAATTAATAACCCTTTGAATCACAAAAATCAATAAGGTTGGAAAAGACCTCTAAGATCACCCAGTCCAACCACCAACCCATTACCACCATGCCCACTAAACTACATCCCCATGTTCCACATCTACACATTTCGTGAACGCCTCCAGTGGCAGTGACTTCACACCACCTCCCTGGGCAGCCTGTACTACCAGTACCAGCAAGCACTCACGTGCTGAGCCCCACACTCAGAGCAACCCCACACCTCCAGCCCTCTAGGTGCCCAAGCAGCCACCAAGTTCCTGCCACATCTTGCTGCTCATTGGAACTGGAGCATTCCATCCTTCACATGCAAAAAACAGACAATTAAAATCAGTAATTTCTGTTTGCATTCAGTCTTCCTGCAAGTGTATTGATTTTTGTCCACAAGAAACAATAAACCTTACCACTTTAGTCTCAATTTTCAGATGTGCATGTATACCAACTGAAAAAGCATTCTGTTTTCCTCACAGAGAAACAGCTTTATTCCCAACATAGATTTTACTTCCTAGCCCTTAACTTTTTTAATCACCCATTCTTAGATTACCTTTCTGTATTTTAACATCACAAAGAAAACTTCACAATACTCCAGAAATACACACACATTATTTTACATACAAAGAATAGATAGAAAAACAGCTACAAAATACAGGATGGGAAGGAAGGTATACTTTTGCTTTTCTGGTTGACCACGGTAGCAGTTCGATCAGTCTTCACTGGTTGGATCAATAAGTCTTTTCTATTTAGGTTCAGTGGCTCTACACAACAATTCATATTGACTGCAGATTCAACTTACCAAGCAAACCTGGTCTGCTAGCTTGGTTCCCTGTTATGCCAATGAATAGCAGCCCTTTTAGAATAGATTTTTGAGGAAGAAAGTGTTTCCTTCACAGACTATAAGATCCTAGAGGGATTTGGGGCTGGAGAAAAGGAACACCACAGAACTCCTTTATTTGCTAAATAATTATGATAGCTTTAGGCACCTTAGCAGAAGCACCATGCCATCTTTACAGCATGAGTTTGCCTACATTTAATTATTAACCAATTTCACTGTAGACAAGATCAACCAAAAAAGCAAAGCAGTCATAAACACTGTATACAAAGCAAAATGCCTATAATTCAATATGAATAAACTAGAAGAACAATTAGACCTTGGGTATTTCAGAAGAATTTATAACTAGCCCTAGCTAATCAAGCCTATTCCCAAGGAAGATGAGCAATCAAGAAGCATGCATTTAACTATTCACAGAAGCAATCTACAATACAAAGACTTACTTCATTCACAGTCAAGCATTTCCACTCTAAAAAGCTCTTCCAAACTTCGGCAGCAAGGAACAAAGCTGAGAAATACAGGCCATTAAGTGAGTTGTACCATCATCTGGAGAGGCATGAACATCAAATTCACAACAGCATTACCCTGAATATTCACAACTCTTTAGAAAACAGAAGAAATATGGAGTCTGACTGTTCTTCTGAAACATTGTGTCTCCTTCAACACAATCTTTTTATTGGAATAAAAGTACATGAAATGCTGCATGTCAAAAATCCATTAAGGACCTCGTAACTGCAGAGAGAGCATGACTCAACAGCTGTTGGATTCATCTCAACCACATATCCATTTCCACAGGTTTGGAGCTCTGAAGGACCTGACAGCTTTGACGGCATCTGCCTTCTTATGGCTGTATTTGAAGCTACCAGAGACAGCCTGATAATCATAGAAGTCACTGCTACTTTGCAGCCTCCAAGCATATGGTAATCACCCATCCATAATTCAACTTGCCTGTCACTGCATTGGAAAACTTATGGTTCAAGTATTGAATTGATGATGAAAGTTGTAAACTTCTAGAAAACTAATATGGCACTACTGTTCAAGACTTACAAACCATCCACTGTACATATGGTTCAAGACTCACTGAAGCTTACATCAGAGTTTGCAACAGACCAAGCAATGAAGTAACTCAGAACACACAGAAATCACTTGAAGCTATCAGTGGGATAAGTAAGGAGAAGAAAAACCTCAACTCCACCAGCACGCACACACACCACTCCTCTCAGAAAGCCTTGTATTGCCAGGATGAGCCACTCTGATGATGCACACCATCATCTTACTTTTCAACAGGGCTATTGAGAAAGCTTCAGAAACCACACAAGTATTAACACTCTCCTAACACTAGGAGTTATAAATACAACATTAACATACTGTCTACCGGGTGGATAAAACCTATTTTTACAGTTGCATATTCTTCTCCCCTGCTTAGGCTCTGCTAGTACTTGCTTTAGAAAATGTGTAAGTTAGAGAAGTCTTTCATGACAAATTTTAACAAAAGCTTTATTTACACAGAACCTCTTGTACCAAAAGTTAGTACTGTAAGTATTCACTTCAGAAGGATAAAGTTAAACACCACAAATGTTGAGCAACATAGTAACCGGCAACACATTGAAAAGAACTTTTTTTAGCAATTTTCCACTCCATGACATCCTGTGGCTATTTAATACCCATTCTCCTGTAAAGAAACGTAGACAGCATTGACTAATCTGCTTGATAAATTCTATTTCAAAGTACCTGACGATCTCTGAAGTACAAACTAGAAAAAAAGCAGTGCTCTATACATACATGCACCTTCAGTCAAGAGTATGCAATTTTCTAAGTATTTACACTAGGTACTTAAACAAGCATCCCTTCCTTCCCCTCTCCCCCAACTGCAGCAGGTACAAGGAAACACTCAAGTAGTATCTTTTTTGAAACTAAGCCCAGGAAAACACCACTAGCTCCAATTCTCAAACTCAAGAGCTGCCAACATAAAGCCAGCCAAGCCCACCAAAGTCAAGTGTCCAACAGGTTAGCCTCAGAGCTTCAGCACAGCCTCCTTGCACCAGGCCAGCAGCAGCAAAGAATAGAAAAGAGGAAAAGAAATCAACCTAGAGCTCTGTTCACTGTTCATTAGGAATTTGATCTCTTGATTTAAAAGTTAGGTATTAAGAATAAATCTGGTAAAGACTTCTGAGGCATCATGGAATGCTTCCATCACAATGCATTAATTATATCAGAGTAGCTAAGGAACTTATTCTATAAGAACATGCCAATCTTCTTCTTATAGAAATCCCCCCCCAAAAAAGAAAAAAAATCTAAACTTCAACCTTTTCTCCCTCTTATGAAGAGTCTGGAAGGCCAAATATACCTCAGCATCCACAACTGTGAATTCACACACTGTCAATTATAAGTCTCCAATTGTCACTTGAACTGGTATAAGATTAAAGATTAAGGTGAAATGTATGCAGAATTGACATATGAAGTACCAACTAGAAAGAGAAAAAAATAGATCCCATTAGGAATCTGAGAGATACTGCAGCATCTGCATCTTTACAGGTTTAAGATCCAAGTGATCCTAAGCAATCCAGTCTGAAGTCAATATTGACTTGTTTCTGAGCAGAATGCTGGTTCCTGCCAGCCAGAATTTTCTATGAATACTTACTACTTTATGTCTTTTGAAGCTAGCCAGTTTTGCAAAAGGAAAACAAAGAACGTGGTTAGATATAAAAAGAACAATGCAGACAACAGATAAACACAGCAACTACTGCAAGTGTCAAAACATTCTAATATATCTTAGGTTAATGAGAATCACATACGCGTCTGCTGAGCTTGCATTCATTTTCTTTGTATGTGTATTTACATACACAGATAACAGAATACTACATTGATAAAACAAACAAAAAAAAAAAAACAGACAACTGATACTCTGAAAGTTTTGCTGTTGTGGTTCGTATTGTTTTTCCACTTAAGTGTCTTATTAGCACAATTGCCATATGATTTAAAATCAGTTAAAGTAGTCACTGAAGCATGTCAAGTGATCTTCTGCATCAATATCACTTAAAAAAAAACACAAAAACATTACTCATACAATTCCAGCAACCAGACTTCCACAAGAAATTGATATACCTGGTTATTTCCATTTTAATTTCTTGTATACACGTTAGATAGCTGTACAGTATACACTTTACATAAATACATATATATAAGTAAATTTGTATTTATAGAAAGTACCGTTTCAAAACATTCTGGAACTATAACAACAAATTACTACTGACACAGTTTCCCAGAGTTTTCAGCACTGAAGTATAAAACACTTTAGGAATGAGGATGTTACGGATACAAGATTGTATTCATACTAGATATTACCCAATACTAAAGATTGCTTTTCCTTCTTCTTTAACTAGTACTGCAATTTTTCTGCCTTTCTTCCTGGAAAAGCAACTCAAGTTAGAAGATCCATACTCTCTGAGTACTCCACACCAGAGGGAGATGCACCATCAGCAGGAAATGCAATGTTATTAAAGACGGCGTAGGGCCTGGAGCATCTCCCCTATGAGGAACAACTGAGTGAACGGGGTCTGTTTAGCCTTGAGAACAGAAGGCTGAGAGGGGATTTGATCCAGGTTTATAAATACCTGAGGTGTGGGGGCCATAGTGGTGAGGCTGGACTCTTTTCAGTAGTGCGTGGGGACAGGACAAGGGGAAATGGGATGAAGCTAGGGCATAGGAAGTTCCATACGAATGTGCGCAAGAACTTCTTTACGGTGAGGGTGACGGAGCACTGGAACAGGCTGCCCAGGGGGGTTGTGGAGTCTCCTTCTCTGGAGATATTCAAGACCCGCCTGGACGCCTACCTGTGTGACCTGCTGTAGGAAGCCTACTTTGGCAGGGGGGTTGGAATCAATGATCTCTAGAGGTCCTTTCCAACCACTACAATTCTGTGATTCTGTGTGATCATGCCTCCCTCCCCAAGTGAAGAACAGAGTTTTTGTTAAACAACGCAGTATCTCTACAGGATATGGATCACTAGTTTTTCCCTATCACCAATGTGACAGGCAATGTGAAGCCACCATAGGCTGCTACTCAGTATCTCACCTTAAATACCCCATAGCTACTCACCAGCAAACTCCCCTGGCAGCTAAGGTCAGTCTCTCATTTGCACCAGCAATGAGATTCTGAAGGCAAGAATGGGCCCACACATGAGCTGTTCAAAGATCAGGACCTTACCCCACCTTTCAGACAGCTTCCGGTAAATTTAAATTAAGTGCAACAGCCCTAATTCTATAACACTGAACTCCTTCATAGAGAACTTCCCCCACTAATTTCTTCAGGATTTTCAAGACTAGTCTCTAAACTATAAAAGTGCTTAACCTAAAACTTTCAATACAGATGTAGCATTCTTTGTGGCTTTCGAAAATGTACCCACATCTACTGGGTAGAGTTGTGTTTGACATGCCTTTCCTCCTTGGCAGGTGCCTGTTAAGACAGACGAGCACAATATTGCATTACCAGGGAGGCACTAACTGTACTGTAGTTATCAGAATTACCATACTAAGTCTCTTACACAGCAAAAGGCTATTGAGTGAGGGTTTATCTCACCCAATTTAAGTTCTCTTGGAAGAAGTCTGGATTCTTATATTTGATTATTAATTCATTCTATTTTTTTTTTAATGTAATTCTCATTTTTCTGAGCTAAGCTTTTAATGCCTTTTGAAAATGTACATGATAAATTAAATATTTTGTGTTTGTTTTAAACATTAGGTCAACAAAGATCATCAGTAGTTGCACTGTAAACATCTGTTTAGAAAGAGTTGATACGTATGCATTTAGTTATGTCCTATGAGGGTTGCTCTGAAAGTAATGCCTCCTATGTTATTACATTGGCCCAGGCATCAGAGGCAGATGTTGGTACGGCAGTAGAGGCTGAATCTTCCCACCAATACCCCATTACATTTTGTTGCCATGTGACAGATGACAGCAGAGGGGCAGTCTGACATAGAAGCGCATATGAATCAAAATGCGTATGATTGAATTCCTCCATACAGAAAAATGGCACCCACTAACATTCATCAACATCTGCTGAACATTTTGATAGACCCAGCAACGGGTGTGAGTACACTGAGGCAGCGGGTAGTGCATTTCAGCAGCTGTGACAACAACATAAAAGACAAAACACATTCTAGGCAGTTATCCACAGCTCTTACACCACAAGGTAACGAACGTCTGGACCAGCTCACCCATGCAAACCAGCTAATGGTAGTGAATACATTGAAAAATACTGTTTCGTAGCTGAGCATTTCTTCTATCAAGTAATGTCATCACGTTCTTTGTATCTGTTTCCACAGAAACAAGTAGGAGGCATTATTTTTGGAGCAACCTGAGTACTATCAGCTTCCAGAACAGCATTAGCACACAGGAGCACCTCACAAAAAGGCCCCTTTCACTACCATGCTTTTAGTACAGTTCAGATTTCTAAATGCAGGCCAGAGCCATGGCCTCTTTCCCAGACTTAAAATATCACACAGCTGGTAAAAGGAACAGTTCAGTCTGATACATGGAGACACAGGAACATGAGAAGTTCATTCAAGGTTATCAGCACGTGAACTGGAAGTGCTGCACTGTATAAACACAGTAAGCAAATCTCAGGTCCGAAGTGAACATTTATTTTTTTTCTTTCCTAGTGTTAACGATGTGTACTGCTGAATTCAATTTAAAAAAATTTTTTTTTAAAGTAGTAATTTTCAACCTGCCAGATGACTGAGAGAAACCTCTTAAGAATACCAATTATTCCTAATTAAGGGTAAACTTTCAGATTGCTTACTGAGAAAAATCCATGATAAGTAACAAAATTTTGCTAGCACAATAGGATCTGTAACAAGCAGCACGAACAAAAATTGATACGGACACTAAAAAACAGAGCTCAAATTGATAATTAATTCCTCTTTTACACCATTTAGGATTTGCTAGAACTGCATTTCACTTAGAAATTGAGTGACTCTAATCACAACATAGCTCATATGGATTTCAACTTCCACATATCATATGGCAAGCTCCCCTCCTGGGGAAGAGATCTTTACTGAAGTATTGTTCTACCACACTGCTGTCTTTTTCACATGGCCTCTTACCCCAGCATATGCTTGCAGTGTAACATGCATTACAAACAGCCCTCCCAGTTTGTTTGTGCCCTCACACAAAGAACACTGCAAAGAAAGCTCTGATCTTGAGAACAATACATTTTGTTTTTCTCTACCTATAAAAATCAGAAAGCTGAATGCTCAGGGACAGCGCACAACCCAGGCTCAGTACACAAAGCATGTTAGTGGAGTGTGTACTTTCACAGAGAGGACCTGAAATTCTCTGACAGCTTTTACCCAGAGCCCAGGCAATTTTATGTGCTGGGGAATAAGGCAGATGAAAACACACATCTTTACTAAGACCCTCCAAGGCCTCCAGCTCCAGGGCAGGCACCAAGCTGGGGCCCAAAGCCAGGATCTGCTCTTTGCCCACAGCTGTCCTTTAACAAGGTCTTTTCCCTCCCCTTCTTCATTTCAGTTTGGAACAAAACCAAGCTTTGAAATTCCCAAGCAGTGGAGCCACATTTCTGCATGTAGTTCTAAAAACAAGTGCAACTGTTGGTGATGTAATTCTTCACATCTAACACCTCAAATCACTTGCACATACCCACAGTTTAAGGCCACAAACATTAATGAAATCCATTCTGTTAAAAGTTTAAGGTAGCGTGAAGGGAAAAGCTGTTCTTTAATTAACTCATTATTTACATATTAAGCTATCACGCAGAACAGGTAAACAGTTTCGAAATAAATATCTTGGCAGAGGTAAAAGCCTGTTAATTTGAGCAAAGGTGAACCTGAGGTATGGCAGCTTTTTACTAAAATGAACAGAAGGCAAAAACTACAATTTAAAACTACATATTGTCCTCTTTGCTCATCAGCTAGCTCTTTTCAGCATCAGGCATCCTCAGCTAGTTCTTAAATGGCTTTTCTCAGTTATTTGCAGGTGGGGGATGCTGAAATCAACAGAAACTACTCCAGTTTATGTAATGCAATTATTATTTTCCATTTTTATTCTCACAGAAACGAAAACACTGGAAGCAAGTTTAGCTTGCATCTGGGACAGCCAATTCAGATGCCCATTTGGTGATCACCAAAATCTGCTGGCAAAGGTTCCAGAATATCCCGAGCTTTCACAGTTCAGGAAGTAATTTAGAGAGGAAGTAACCAACAAAAGAGCACACATAATAAAACCACTCATCCCATCCCCCACAAAAATCACTCCACACAGACACTGTCCTCATCAAACCCATGAAATCATACTTTGAGCACAGCTGAACAGCCAAATTTGACTCTTTCCATTAAAAATTTGGAAGACCAGATACTACCGTATTATATAATCGCTTTCAATTTAAGGTTGTGTTTGCAATCTTCATTACAAACTAAGGCCTCATCATATCACCTCCAAACACACCAACCATATCCTCTACTGTCTCATCTACAGGTTTTATATTGTGTGTTATGATTAACGTATTTTCACAACACCAAAACACTAGCAGTTACAATAATGAAAAATGAAAAACTTATTATTAGGAGCCTAGGAGCCTTGAACTCCCCAAATATAAAGCACTGGTTTGAATACCTCAAGCACATACTACAGATTACTCCCAGTACAAGAAGTACACAACCAGCTAATGCTTGTAATCAAGACGAAAAATAGTTATAGTAGCAGAAGAAAATATGAATGTAGTAACAAATGAGAACAGCAAATAGAAGACACAGTGCAGAAGATCTGTCAAGACCTGAAAACACAAAAAGTTTGTATATTTTACCTTTCCATAATACTTTCAATTAAAAAATTACTACTCTGCAGTAATCATAGAGCTTTTCTATTGTTAAAAATTTATCATGATTATTTTATTTGTTTTTTAAGGTAAAAGCTCTCCCCATCACAAATGGCATTCAGCAGGCTATTGACATGATGATATCCAGTGCACATTGTATCAAATAACACTGAAACTATTCTTCTAAAATTTGATGCTAACTGGTATTTCCAGTAATGTAACAAAAAGACGTTAAAAAATTCCACCTACTAATAAGAATTGCCTGACTAGATATTGCTAAGAAATCAGAACAGTAAGAACAATTGAAGTCACACTGAAATATAGAATTATTCTAACCAAAGGCTTGAAGTTATCTTACTCGCATATATACACGATATAATCATGCAGTTTCTTAAGTTCCCTGCATTTGACCAACTCTCCCATCAGCTATCCCAGCAGAGCACAAAGGAACATGCCAGGCAATGCACACTCCATGACAAATGCCATTGAGAGTTTCATGTGAGCTGCAATTACCATGTCACAGCAGTAAGCATCACAAAAAGTAACACCGCATGTTGCAATTACAGTCTGTTTGTTCCAGTCATCTTATGACCACCATATTATTTAAAATAAAATCCTACCCACCTATAAACAACCCACAAGCTACACTCTTCTCCATAGCTGGAAAAGAGAACACTGCAGTAAACTCTGGATCTTTCTGAAAGAGACAAACATCTTGCCTTTTGTCTCAATCTCTAAGAGGGGATCTGCCAACCTTCACTCTGTGTCCCCTTTCCTTCTCTCAAGTTCGTCCTGACCCAAACTTCATACACTCTTTCATTCCTTAAGACAATTTCAGAAGTTGCAGAACAATGTCATTTGACAATACAGAAACGAAAATTTTTGTCACAATAGCATGTCCATGCATAAAATCTCATTGGCTTCCACCAAAATTTGCTTTGGCTGTATTATAAAAGGTAGAGCAAGACAAATATGAGAATCTTACGGTAATTTATACATACAGTATCATATACTTTATCTTCAACAGGCTATCAGCTGTCTAGGCTTCAGAGTCATATATAACCTACAGTGCAATAGGCCTGCTTGGCTTTCTGGGAGATGATTTAAAGATTGTTTAATAAATATCTCAATCACTCAGATAAGATTACGTGGGTATTCAGTAGAAGACAACACCTATCTTTTTAAGTCCCTAAATTACATTTCAAGATGATGAAAATTGAAAGGATAGAGTAAAAAGCTCAATTAAAACCTTGCGCTTGTACATCTAACACACAACATCTCAATTCAGAACCAAAGCAGAACACAATGTTTGCATCAACAGGATACTTTAAATTCAGTCAGCGGAACAAAATGACAAAAACAAAAAAGCAGTGCCTTACATAGTCTGGCAATCAGTAGGCAGTTAAGTTATACTTTTTTTTTTTCTTCCAGTAAGAGCTATTTAAACCCTCAAGGTTTCATTTTATTTTTCCTCCAAAGCCATATACTTTTGAACAGAAGAGGCTGCATGCCCCTTTCAACTTTATTTCATACAACAAACGGATCTTCCTTGAATTCATCTCCAAAGACCACAAATTCCCCCTCACTTCAATTTCTTTACAATTTCTTCCATAGTTTACAAGTGGCTCATCTGATAAAAAAAGAATCAGGAGAAATAGCAGAGGAAAAAAAACAACACAAAAACTTAAGCCAAATCTTCTCACCTAACAAGCCATATATTCATTGTCAAAGCATGTGTACAACAGAAGTGCCTTATCTCCACAAAGTTTTTTAGATGCCTATTTATATCTTAGAGCATTAGATATTATATTATCAGATGAAAGCTTATACCCCACTGAATATTGAGGTTTCTTCAGTACTTTTTCCCTTCCGTAGTGGAAAGCAAACCACAGTTAGTACGTCACCTTGATAAAGAGTATAGACTTCCCTCCTGTCTACTCTGATAGAAAGCAGTTTGAGTCTCAGTGTTGGACACCTTACAAAAAAAGCTTTGCATGCTTTTTACACCTATTAAAAAAGGTTTGTTAAAAGTCAAAGAAGTTATTTTCAAGATACTTTGCATTGACATTTGAGTATCAGAAACTTCAGCAACACAGATTCGGGAAGTTGCTATTATCCCAATGCAGACAGATACTAAGAAAAACTGGATCAACACACTGAAAAACACTTTTTAAAAAAACAGAAAAACAAAGTGTGAAAAACATTCACAAAACCAGCCACAAATTACTGTTAATTCCTACTTTTCTGTCCTTACGTTTTTTTCCTCACAATAATTAGTGGTTTTTCAAAAACAGTAGCTTCTTATTTTTTCTTTGGATAATTATGAGTTCCGCAAAACTTGTTATCAGGAACTCTGTTAGGGAGTGTAGCAACAGGACAAGGGGTAATGGCTGTAAACTAACAAAAGTAGTCTTAGATTAGATGTAAGGGAGAAGTTCTTCACTGAAGAGTAGTGAGGCGCTAGCACAGCTGCCCAGAGAAGCCATGGACGTCCCATCCATGGAGGCATTCAAGGCCAAGTTGGATGGGACCCTGGGCAGACTGAGCTGATGGGGGGCAGCTCAGCCCATGACGGGGAGTTAAAACTAGATGGTTTTTAAGGTCCCTAACAATTCAAGCCACTCTATGGTTCTATGATCAAAAACAGGGCTTAGAGCTCATGATCTTACCAAATTGGCAGTACATTTCACTGTGCCAAAAGAAAACAAGCATCAGCTTTTGGTCAACACATCAAGGTGTAAACAGCTTGGATATACTAACCTTATTAAGCACTAAATAAAAACTGTGAAGAAGTCTCAGTTGCATTTTTACAACTACTTACCCAGCCAATGTGAGTGTTCATTAATACAACAGCAAATGCTGTTGCTAGTGAGCAATATCCTTTTGCTGCCAAAGGCCTCAGTGAAGAAACAGCAAGACCAAGGAATCTGTCATCACAAGTTCTTTCTCGTTTGGGGAAGGCATCGCATCAGCAAGAGCTTGGACTATGAAAAGCATGCTTTTGCACCCGTAAGCTATACAGACAGTGCAACCACTTTTCTGATACTGTATGCCATGCTAGCAATGCCTGTCACTGTATGAGACCTACTTCAGTACCTGCTTTTTTTTGGTTGCCCTGCCAAGTAATGTAGTGATTATCCAACCAATAGCACAGAACTAAGCATTTGAGAAAATATGTTATAATTGAATTACATTAACTGACAGATACTGGACTTGGCAGCAAACCACCAATTCCTGCTACATAAGGACAAACAAGCTGTGTGGGGGAATTTCTTTAAAAAAAAAAAAGAAAATTAGATCTTGACAGAGTTTGCATTTCCTACCCTATAGGGTCTCCTGGAAGATGCTTCTGTCACAAACGGTTACAAAAGTCAACTGTGACTGCTGCTGAGTGCTCAGTCTGATACCTACTTTGATGTTAATACATTACCTTACTCATGACATTAGGAAAGAAAACACACTATTCGATGTTCTGAGATTCAAAGACCCAGCCACAGAAATTTTTGGCTGATATTAAAAAGTATGTTTTATTTTCATATCTATTTGTTTCTACTACTTCCCATTAAGAAAAAAAAAAAAAAAAAAAAAAAACAACTAAGCCAAAAGACAATGGCTGACAGGCATACCCAAACCTATCACTTGTTATCTTATAATACTTAAGCCATAGCTTCATGGTCCAAAAGCAATCAGAAGATACCAAGAAAACTTCAGTCCGCACATTTCTATTGTACAGTATCAACACTCATGGTTTACTGGCTGTGATAAAGCAGTTGCTTTCCAAATTTGCTAAGTTTTACTGTAATAATGATCATTAGGTCTATTCTAGTACCTAACCTTTAGTAAACCATTTTATTTCCAAAAGTATCAAGTTAAAGCTGAAACACATACATCACCACCATATGCAAACTGACTCCTTAATTTTTACCAGTTTTGGAACCTAGCTTCACAGTTTTGAGTAGTTTCTGCCAGCTGAAGGTGTCAAGGAATAGGTAAACTAATGTGTTATGAAAGGCACATTTTCTTCCTGCTACCAGTTCCTAAGAAGTGGCAGATGGCTTTCCTCAGAAGTCGGGGGAGGTAGGGATAGTATTTTTTGAACAATTAGATTTCAAGATTTGAGCCTTCTGTGGCCACTAAGAACTCCATGAGTATTGAGGAACTTAAATTACCTGATTTTTTCTTTTCCCCCTTGCAAAGGTTAAGATTCTGCTGCTGAAATAGGGCAATTATTCCATAAATCTTAAAACCAGAAAAGACAGCTTGCACCACAAGCAGCATTTACTTTGTGCCACATTATGGGGATAGACAGGTGGAATTTACATACGACAGATAAGTTTTGCCAAATAGCATCCATTCTTGGCATTATCACTCTATATAGTCACTACTTCTTAAATTACATCTGGTAATTAACATCTCCAGCTTCACCAAGTCTCATCCTCTTCAAAAGCTTTTCATCCATATTGTATCTTAACACCATCTTTTGAAATTATCTATTTTCTTTCATATATTACAATCTTTTGCACTGATACTATAATTCAATATAGTTTTATTTCAGGATGACAAGTAGGAAACAACTAGAAAAAGATCTTCTGTCCAGAAATATTTAGACAATACGAAGAAAATCCAAAGAAATTTGGCAAATAAATCCACATACTAACAAGAATAATTTATAATTTTCTATCTATAAGAGCTAATCATTATAATCACATCCAAATTACACTGCAAGAGCATTGCTATTAAAAGTCTGTTTACTGCTATGTAAAGGGGACTGTTAGAAGCCTGATTTTTTGTTAAATAGAGCCCAATTGTTGTAAACAAGCTTAAAATAAAGCAGCAATATTTTGGGAAAAAAAAAAAATCTTCCAAATCTTTATGACAAGCCAGCATTAATGAGCTCATTCTTACTTGAAAATTCACAGATATGTCATTAAGACTACAAACTCCACAAGCCATAATTAAACTCACCAATGAATCCAGTGGAGGCTGGACACATGGACATGCTAGCTAGAAACTCCTTCAAAGAAGGGTGGTACACATACTTAATTAAGTGCATGTGTGCAATTAACGGAAAACACTTCTTGTTTCTCTCAAAAGCTATAAAGAAAGGTATACAGCAAACAACAGGAAAAGCTTGCTTTCACTCTCAAATTGAAAGCTTTGTCACTGAAGGCTAAGACATAACTACCTTCATTTCTGCACCGGCTAAGAAACAGTTAATTGCAGATAGAATGACATCTCCACAGAAGCTCCCCCACAGTCTCTTTAAAAATAAACAGATAATCCTCTAGCACTTAAGATTTTCCTCTCACTTCCTGACAAAAAAAAAAGTTTTGTTTGTTTGTTTTTTCTAAGAAAAAGGATAGAACAAGAAAAAACTGCTTAGAGCATGAATACAATCCAAAGTAGCTAGCCTAAATGCTATGCTTTAGCTACGGTCTCCCTCTCATCCCTCTGAGGCTTGTCAATGAAAAGATTATTTTTCTACTGGTTCTATATGCTGAAATTAGTTCAGCATCCAAACAGTACCTGCTGCTGTTCTAAATAACTGCCAGTAGCAAAAAAGTAGTGAGGAGCTAACCAAAGAAGGAAACAGAAGCAATGAAATGGGGGCAAACGGATAAAACTGTTCTGTCTCCTGAAGACTGCACCCAAGGGAGAAGATGGAACAGACACCATATTGCCTGCAAAATGGACAAAAATGAGATTATTACTGCATTGATCATTTTTAAAGCCTCACTCCTCTAAATTCACTTACCCTTTAAGTCAGAAAAATTCATAGAATACATACGATTCCTTTTGAGGAAAAAAAAAAAAAAGGCCGAAGTCCTCTGCCAACAGATTACACATCATTTAAAACCTCAAATATGTGTTCAAAGAGCCAATGCCATTGCCAGTATTAGATACAGACCATCTATACCATTTACTCGTAAAAACTGAAGTATTTTATTACAACAAAATCCATTTACTAAACTTGAAAGACATGATGACTTATTAATGTAACTAGGAATATTTATACTAGTGATATCAACCACTATAGATATTAAATGACATTAACAGCGAAAGCTACTTGCCTAAAGATCTACAGGCATGTTAGCCTGAAGTATTCAAGATACCTACTATCACATACAACAGAATTTATGAAAATCCCACAATGTTTTCCGGAATAACAGTTACAATACACTCAGGATAACCCCAGTGCTTCTAGAATGAGCCACAAGACTTCTATGCTTATGTAACAAATTCATTCTAGATGGGCAATTCCTGAGTAGTTGTGGTTGTATGGCACGTTAGCCACATAAAATATACCACGTGTATGATTTTAATAGGAGCCTTTTAGACAATTCCCCCAGCTTCCCGCTTCTCTCCAAAGCATCTAACCAAATGCTCATACAGCCAAAAACCTTATAACTGATGGGGCTGCATTCACATGTGACCATGAGCAACACCTGCTTATGAGTGACAGATTACAAAAGAGTGCCCTCAAAACAGATGTCTGGGCCAACACACAGGTGGCACAGATGGACTTGCTTGGAATGAGCACTGCTTTACCAAAAAAGCCTCCACACTAACTGCTTACAGCAGTGTGATCAGTACTGTAGTGTTATTTTACACTAGTCATTCCAATATAAAAAGCCTTCTCTATCATCTTCCCAGGAAAAATAACCTAAGACCAGCTCACGTAACAAAGGTGGAAACTCATACTTTCTGTTCTAATAACTGAACACTCAGAAGTTCACTTTGCATGACTAAGCATCACCCACTTCCTTCTGCAGATCTGAGCAACGTTTTCTGAACTTGGCATATCTCTCAAACTGAAAAACTCCTTGGAAAGGTGATCCACCTTTACTGGAACTTCATAACCCTGAGAAGATTTTCTCTCTAATGCTAAGCACAATGACAGACACGCCAGCACAAAAAGCAGCAACACAGCACACCAAGAGTGTAAGGACACGTGGAAGCCAGGGTGCTGTGCCTGCAGACCCAAGGAAAGAAGGAATGTCAAACAGCATTAGAGCTACCCACAGCTGCTTACTGAGGAGACTGTCAGTAAGGTCTGTGTTTTCTTTTGTTTCTTTTGTGAGTTTTTTCTGTTTGTTGTTTTCACTATACAAGACGATAGATTAAAATAAATTCAGCATTAGAAATACCTAGATTAATAAAATAGTCTCAAGATGTTCACATAAGTGAATATATATTTCAAACAAACTAGTTGACTTGTCTAATGAGACAGGTCTTCAGGCATCTATTCTGAGAAAACAGATCTATACTAGATTTTAATTGTAAATAATGTGAAGATAACATTCATCAGTAAGGTGCTTCTGACAGCAACATGAGCAAAGCAGACTTTGTTGTTCTAGGCAGCTTGAGAGTCCTATGCTTTGCAGCATGACCGGGAATCATCACTAAAAACTGGCCTTCAACTCATTAACATGAGATGCTATAAAAACATCAAATAAATTGTCAGATAGTTGGGGAAGAGGCAAGCTGTTCTTTAGCTACAAACTTCTTTTTTTGCAGAAAAATATTTTTTGCCAAGGAAAACTGAAAGCTCATGTTTTAAACATTTTAAATACAAAAATCTTATGTTGTTTCACTTGACACATTGCCTTAAGACATTATTTTCTTTTTAAGCTAATGAATAACTGTATGAAGCAAAGCTTCAGAAGTACAAAGTAAACTGAAGCAGAAGTGAGACAGGTTTTAGATCTCTGACACCATACAAGTGGAAAGGAGCTTCCTTCATGGAAAGACAGGAGATGAAGGAGCAGCCAAGATTAGAAGGCATAGTGGGAGTAAGTAGAAGGTAACAGGGAGGCAGAGAAGAAAGGAAAGTATGTATACATAAATACTGAATGGAAGGAAAACGCATCTTCATGAGATAGGTTGTCAATTAAGAAGGTCCTTCAGAATATGAACACTTCACAGTTTAGAAGTAGTAAGAAAGCATGCATAAACACTTGAATGTGAAGTATTCAACATGGCAACACTATTTCTCACTACTACAATGAGACAGTAATTAGACTCCTGGTCACGTACTCTATAGTTTCTAAATACTGGCCAAATTCTCAGCATCCATCCAACTTTCTTGGACACAACGCTAAATAGCAGAATTGAGGGGGCCTCCAATTAGTTTTTCAAAGAGTACTCAGCTCTAATTAAAATATCAAGGCAACTGTCCTGCTAACAAAATTTAGTATCTATACCTAATTCTCTCCCGCCTTTTTATAAACCTAGCAGCTATTAAGCCAATAGGCAGCTTGAACTTTTTGATGCCAGCTATGGCAACAACGCATTGTATTGTCCAACCATACACTTGGTTTTGCGGTTAGTAGGTGTCAGCGTGTCAACTCTAGCTCTAACCATAATGGCATCAACAATTTCCTAATATCAATTTAAGACAGTATTTCCTTCAGGAATCTCTCAAGTTCTAGTTTTAGTCAATATTAAGACCTAGATTTGTGGCTCTCACCCATGTTATGTTCATCCCAACTTTTTAAAAATACTAATTAACCCAATGGCCCTGCTTCTGGTTTAAGTTTACTAAGCTACCTCTTCTAAACCATTTAGATTACACTTGTGTTTCGGTTCACAACACAACAGTTTTCTACAACTGGTAAACTAAGTAAACTTCACTGTTCTGCAAAGTTGTACAACACCAGATGAGAAATAATTTGAGAAACAAACTTTCAAACATCTGCATGTACATCATGTATACAGATGCATCCAAGGTATTCCCCCTCACAGGCTTAAAAGTCATGGCCATCAGTAATGCAATCAGTTGAGCTTGTCAGGGTTATTAATTCTAACGTAAAAAAAAATGATTGTGAAGTATCATAATGCAGAAGCACATACTCCATTATCAGCTGACAAGTATTGTTTTCTACACAGTTCTGAAATCATTCTGACTTGTTCAACAGAAGTCCGCTGTATACAGGGTATGCCATAAGAAAAACAGAAAAAAGACAGCAATGTACAAAATATAGTTTTGTATACAATACAGCAGACTATGAGAAAATAGAAATGACGAACCTCCCTCCCCCTTTTTTTTTTTCCAGTTAGTATCATCAGTCCCTACAGAGAAGGCAAACAGTCACTGTGTAAATTCTATGACAGAGCTTATTCCGATTTCAACCTCGCTCCCACTATTATCCATGACTAGGATGCTATCTGAGGCACTCTTTCAGCCATCATTCCCTAACTTAATAAACTCCAACAGATGCCTTCTCACTCAGTGCTATCAAACCTAATTTAATACTTTTTCATTTTCAAAACTTGGAGTAGTCACTACTGTGAGTCTCTGAAAGTAGAAAAAAAAAAATGACAAAGCCATAATAAAGCACCCATAATTTAATAGTAGATAGATATAAGAGGAGAATGGCAAGTGTTAACCTTGTGAAGGGATCAAGGAACACCACCAGAGACCTATAAGCCAGTTGACAGGTACCTTCTTAATTGATCTAGCTACTAAGGCCACTAGGTAGATCCAGTCTTCTTGACCAGAAACTCAGCAACACTTTAAAAAGAAGTGGGACAATCCCTTTCTCTCATAACCCTTGCCTAGCACTAAGTGTTTCATCTAGCTGATGAAACCAACATCCTTTTCTGAAGCTGTAGTCAAGATAAAAACTAAAGACTACATAGTGGTACTTTTTTACTCGTTTACTGTATAAACTGAACTATTCAATAACAATTTTTCAATGAGGATGATATAGTTAATAGACACCGAAACAGTTGCAGGGGCTGGTAAAATATAATATGCCACGCATGCTGTAACAACAGAAAATTCTAATGGGCAGCACTTTCTGATTCCAGTTTGTAACTCCATAAAATGCAATTACACCACAGGCATTAATGGTTTTAATTGAGCCAATTATGTACTAAGAGGTAAAAAGACTAAAAATACATACTAAATTATACAAAGTCTTTAGACTAAATAAGACTTGGGAGTTAACAAAATACTTGTGGGAAAACATATCACAGATGGTCAAACAATTTAAAGCAGTGGTATCCTATGCAAAGACTATCACTTGGGGTTTTTCCTAGTAGGATTTTTTTTTTTTTTTTTAAATATATTCTTGTTTCAGCTGTTGAACAAAATGCCTTTAGGTCAAAGCTGAAGGGCTCACTAAATACACTGAAATGATTCCTTTCTTCCCTAACAAATCATCCCCACATACCTCACAGCCAAATTCAGGTACTTGCAGAAGTAAAGAATTACAGATTTCTATTTCCCCTACCCTGAAACACCACTTGCAATGAAATGACCACGCATGACAAAAAAAAAAAAAAAAAAGAGAAAGAAGAGAGCAGAAGCCCAGTTCTTCCCATAAGCCACCCATTTAACCATGGTAGTCCATTTTCCATGCTGATGACTTAAGCAAGGCTCTAGGATCCCTTTAGGTAGCTCCCCTTCACAGAAACAGTTCTTACAGAAACACTCAGACTGTAAAACAAAACATGGAAGTGATATGAAACACTTTACAGATGCATGCTCATATATCAAAGATTTGGGTCAAGTAGAGATTTCTGACCCACATACTAGGGCAAGATGGTACAGTTTAAGCATCTAGTAACCAATGAAGAGGTACATTGAGCATCTACTTGAAATCTGTTACTAAATGGGTGTTAACTCATGGTACTGACAGACTTCTTCCCCCTTCTCCTTCAACCCCCGCCTTTCTTAGCTCAAAGTAAAAAGAAGCATAGCCTAGAAGTCAAACAAAACAAAGTAGGTAACATTTGCAGAATGGCTTTTTGTAAAGACCAGCTGCTTTCACTGAAAGCCCACCCATACAAGTGTCTGAGGCTTCAGTGTAGCCCTATACAGCAAGATATAGCTTAGTTCATTTTAGACACTTTTCCCTTTCATTTGGAGCTACCTATGGCAGTGATTAAGCAAGAAATAGCAAGATACACACAAGTAGAACTACCTACGAACAGTTCTGAAGAGCAAACAGTACTTGGTAATAAAAATTTGGATGAGGTTACCTAAGAAACACTGCAAAACACTAGTTCAGAGAATGTTGACTACTATGTGGGAGAACATAGCCTGAAAGAAGAATTCAGCAGCATCAGCATACAGTCCGTAACAACAAAGCTTGCTTAGACTTTACTGCCAAGAACTTTAAGCAAAACCCTAGCAGAGAGCTTTGACAGTGTTTGTTAATCAGGACTTAAAGCCCCCTCAAACAAAACGTATCTTCTACATAAACAAACAAGCAATAGTATCAAGACTGTGTCTGCAGCAAGTACATCTAAATGGCTGTCTGCAAAATTGTGTACAAACCATCTTATCCTAGCTGTACCACCCATGATCGGCCTCATTTTGTTTAACTGCCAGAACAGCTTGAAAGAATTCAGAGGCACATTACATAAGCAGAAGACATCCCTTTTAGCAATGAACTTCACAGTTGGATATTAGGAAAAAATTCTTCTCAGGAAGAATGGTGAGGCATTAGAACAAGCTGCTCAGGAAGGTGATGGAGTCACAGTCTCTACAGGTGTTCAAGCAAAGAGTAGATATGGCACTGAGAGCCATGGTTAGGGGACATGGTGATGATGGGTTGACAGCTGGACTAGATGATCTTAGTCTAACCTTAATGATTCTATGATTCATGTCCAAGCAGATGTGAAAAATTAATATAATCTATGATCATTTGAATTACACAGGCACAATCTCAGAAGTAGTGTTAGACAGCTATTTCTGAACACTGAGAGCTGGTTCCTTCTGACTAGAGAAGAAAAAGGTAACCTTGGGGAGGTGTGGATGGCAGATGTTAACTTACAGTCCTGAGCTACCAAAAGGACAGGTAGAAAGGGGAATGTCAGAAGAAAAGAATGGGCCAAGCTCATCCCCACAGTACACAGAAAGAGAGCCGAGAAAATGAACAAAACCGCAGCAAGGGAAGTTACAGAATTAAGACAAATTTTTAGTCAGGATAGCCAAGCACTGGGACAAGCTGCCCAAGGAGGCTGCGGAAATGCATCTGCAGAAATACAGCACAACATGATCCACCGCCAGAAATAGCCCTGTTTTCGGTAGGAGAAAAAGCCATCATTATGAAGTTAACTATGTGTCCTTTAAAAACCATGAAGAAAAAGTTATGAAATTTTCCACTAGCAATAATCCATGCTAAGATGATTCTATGGATAAACAGCAGGCAGACTCAAGCCCAAAGGGTGAGTCAACAGCTTGCTGATGTCACAGCCAGGAATAGAGCTCAAATCTTTTTTTTCCCCTCCCTTCTTCTGTTAGTAAGGGAGGCAAAGAAAGGACTACTT
Organism: Alectoris magna; assembly: GCA_030625065.1. NCBI lineage: Eukaryota > Metazoa > Chordata > Aves > Galliformes > Phasianidae > Alectoris > Alectoris magna. Next base: position 101,468,114 of record CM060560.1, read on the forward strand.
TTATGTGTTCTTGCACAAAACACAGTAAAAAAAAATATCTCCACAACCATGTTTGAGAAACACATGGTGGTTACTGTTTTTTTTTTAATCTTTAATCCTGTCAAAAACTCCAGTTTTTATTTCTCTAGGTTACACACAGCTGTAAGCCACAAGATTTCCCATCAGTTCTTATTTTCTTTTTAATACTGAATTTAACATCACTGTACTTTTATACACTTTATAAAGAAGTTTAGACTACTACACAAAAAGTACTCACACACACTGCATTTCACCAAGTCTGTTTCACTTCTTGCTTTCCTAACCCAAGCAAGAAAAGCTCTCCAGGTATTTTCACTTTTTGCAAGGTGTCAAGCACATCTGTCTTGCCCCCTTTGCCAGGAACAACTCAAGCCTGTGAGCCAGAAAGCTACCTGTATTATTGTTGTTTGAATTGTTCGCCTGGAAAATAACACCACCGATGAGGAGAGGAGGTAGAATCAGCAGCACAGGTAGAAAGGTCAGCCAGTTGGTTCACAAGGAATAATGAACTTCATCTAGGAGTTCAGCTGTATCACGTTCACACAATTTTCCTACGCTTAAAAGATTGCTATTTCCATATTACACACTAAGAATTGGCCCTTCTCAGCTATGACCACAAGGCAAGCAGTTAACAGTCAATCAACTAATAGGCAGCATTGCTTAACAGCATGTATTCCTAGCTGCCCCATCACCACCTTTCCTACTTTATTTTGGATGTATCTAATCCACCAGTTTACTCAATAGCACACCCCACAATTGCAGGATCAAAATTTAAGCAACCACCTAAAATTACTGCTATCCATCTAGAGGCATAAAAACATACTGTCAGTGGGATTCAAGACCATGCGCAACTTGATTTTGTACATATACATGAAGCTTCAAAGGTAAATACACTTCTGCCTCTAGACAGCTTGCCAGGTTTTATTTTTCTTCACACTTTTATGTTAAAGACTAGTTACGTGAGTGCAGTATCATTACATAAACGTATTAACCATAGTATTAATCCATACAATATGGAACTCAAGGACTGTTTTCAGTTCTAATTCCCATCTCACAAGGAAAAGTCACAGAAAACATGGCAGAGACACAGGTCACCTTGTAACACTCAGTTGAACATATTAGGATTCCTGAGCCTGGAAGAAAGATTACAAAGCTACACACTGCTCAGGATCTTAAGACACAGCAGAATCGAGCAGAGTTGTTCACCTCTTGCAGTACAAGAATCTGAGAGCAGAGAGTAAAATTAACACACCGGGGCTTCGGGACACTCCAAGGAACCAGTTCTTTACACCAGCATCAACTAGGCTAGGAAAATCCTTTCTCCCCAGCATTCCTGATACAAGAGCTACTTGTATCAAAAAGTAGCTAGATAAAAAGCACACCTGGAGCTATTAAATACACTATGAATCACAGTTTGCAGAGCTGGAATGAGTATTGCATAAACACCAAGGGGCATTTTGGTCTGCCTCCTTCCCCTGGGCATTCCCTCCCACAGCATGAACAGCTGGAACGATTGGGCTTTGAGTAAGACATTTCATTTATCGCAGGTTGTCACAGAAATTGTTTCTCTTTCAAAAAAAATTACGAGTTTACAGATTTCCACAATAATTTCATCATTAAAGAATGGCTTGAGTTCCAGAAGGCAGGAAGAGAATAGACAAAGAGGATCATCTGAAGTTCTGTATGCAAGATGGATAAACCTAAAAACAACACAGTTCTGCAAACTCACTGTTTCAGCACAATCATGCAAGAACACTGCTCTCCACAATATGCCATTTAGATGGCAGGTGCATCCAGGCTTCCAAATTGATTTAATGAGTAGTTTTATTACGTCAGATCTGCCTAGTCATTACTTCCTACACACAGGCATCCTAATGAAAGAATCAGGTGCCTCACAGCACTGCCGTAAACAGAAGTTTGCCAGGAATCACTACTCAAAACACTCCATTATTCTATCATTAAGAGATTACAGTTGGAAAAAATGCACTATAAACTAGCATAGCAGTTTACTCAATTCTTAATCCCATCTTACAAGACCTAGCCGTGCCACCACTCTGCCAGAAGCCCACAGGACACCTAGCAGCCCCAAACCAAACATGCTATTTGTAATACAGCAAGGAGGGGGGAAAAAAGAAGGGAAAAAAAAAGAATGGCAAAATACTGATCAAACCTCAAACTCCGTACTGCCTCCCTGCCACACACACAGAAGACTTTCTCAGACTCTGAGGACACAGGCCATTAGTTAGTATCATACTTTTGATTATTAGGGGACTGCTAACAAAATGGAAGGCATCGAGGTGTAGCAGGGAAGCCCCGAAATTCTATTCACAAGCTATCACAGGGAATTTACAGACAGCGGAACAGGACAGGAAAAGGCAACAGGGACACTCGGGGGGCAACCTGCACCAGTATGGTACTCGGTCTGCTGCAAGCCTGACCAACACCTAAGCGGAAAAGAAAGAATACACCAGAAAGAGGCCCAGACGAAGTTTATTTACAGGTCACCACAGCTGGACTGCAAGAATGTTTAATTAGCAACAGCGGCCTTGCTAACTACGTCCACAACTGTAGAACACGTTTGTTCCCCGCCCCCGACGCGCAAGGAGCTCGCGGACGAGCCCTCCCCTCCCCAGCTACGTGGAGAAGCGCTACCGCTTCCAGGTGGTCCCATGGGGAACGGGGCGAGACGCTAGAAGCCACGCTGCGGCCGCCAGAGGGGCCACAGGGGACAGCCCGGCCCGGACGCCTGCATCGCAGTGTGAGTACCCGCGCAGCGTCCCCCGCCTCTCCCGAGAGGCCGCACCGGTAGAGCGGCATGAACCGCCTTGTCCTCGCCGGGGCCGGAAGCGGAGCCGCGCCGGCGCAGGGACAGCCCACCGCCGCGGGGAGGGGTACAGCCGCCGCCCCCTGCCTGATCCGGCGCCCCCAGAGGCGGGCGGCTGTAGCCTGCTAGCCCGCAGCTCGTCGCGCAGGTCTAATCCGCCGCCGTGCCTGGGCCTGTACCTGCGCTGGAAGTCCTGCTCGAAGGGGGCCAGGTAGGGGTCCCGCTCCAGCAGCTCCGGTAGATTCGGCGCCTGCGGGCCTTGTGTGCCGGAGGCGGCCATCTTGCCGCCACAGCTCGATAGCACCGGGCACGGCTGCTATATACCTCCAGGCGGGGGAGGAGGGGGGTCGCGGGGCGGGCGGGCGAGGAGCCCACTGCCTCTCACCGCCCGGCGCCGCCCACCGGCGGGGGCAGCCCCGGGACCGGGAGCCGCCCGCCTCCGCCGCCACTCCCCGCCTGCCGTGTGCCTCGCGGCCTTGGGCGGGGTGGGAGGCCGGGGCTGCGGGTGGTGCTGGCCGCGACGCCCGGGCTCCCTGGAAGGGGTATGGGGTGCGAGCGCTGCGATAGATTCCTCCGCCGCTCGGCGGGGCGCTGGGCAGCTCGCAGCCGAGCGCAGCGGCACGGCTCTTACGGCGTCTGTGAGCTCTCATAAAACACTGCGTGTGTCTGGCAGAATGTTGCTTCGCGGGGGCCAGAGGGAGGCTTCAACAAAGTAGTGAGTTCAGTGGATCCTAAGGCAGCTGTAAATGCTGAATAGCACAGATATATTACAAGGGGCAGGGTATCAATCATTGTGTCTCATTTTTTGATAGGCCTCCAGATATCCAAGGCAACTCTTCACCAGCCTGACCGTGGCTGCAGGCCAACGTCCAGCACTTTTTCAACATACAGCAGTATTGCTTTGTTAAGACACATACTGACAATGTGTATTTACAGGCCTCTTTTTGAATACTTTTTAGCCACAGGTTATAAACTTTCCAGCACTAGGGTACTTGACATTGCTTCCACAACCATCTCCATGATTTCTGTCCTTGGTTTATAACTCATCTCCCCTGCCTTGGCTTACTCTGGATTTAGAGTGGCTTCCTATTCTGATGCCAGGTGACAGCCTGTAACAAACTGCAGCAGTTAATTTATAGCCTCTTTAAAAATTGGCTGCAGTGACAGTTTTCAAAATTATTTGTTTCATCAAATGGTATGCATTTAACTATGCTGTATTTCCTTCTTGCAGCAGTTTGTAACTACACACACGAAAATCCAAGTACTTTTGTCCTTTTGTCTTACAGAGAACAGAAATTGTTCTCTGTCCTAACAATCAATGACTTGGTGTCTGGATGGAGATCAGTGGTAAGTGGTGTCCCTCAGGGGTCAGAACTGGGACGAGTGCTGTTTAATATCTTCATCTGTGACATCAGCAGTAGGATTGAGTGCACCCTCAGCAAGTTTGTGGAAGACACCAAGCTGTGTGGTGCTGTCAGCACAGCTGAGGGACAGGATGCTATCTAGAGGGACCTAAACAGCCTTGAGCAGTGGACCCATGTCGACCTCATGAGGTTCGATGAAGCCATGTGCAAGACCCTTTAGCAGGGTCTGTTGTGACAGGATGAGTAGAAATTATTTCAAACTAAAAGAGGGGAGTCTTAGACTGGATGTAAGAAGGTTTTTACAATAGGAGTTAAGTTTTTTACAATAAGGCACTGAAACTGGTTGCACAAAGAGGTGGTGGCTGCCCTGTCCCTAGGGGCATTCAAGGTTTAGGCTGGACAGGGCTCTGAGCAACGTGATCTGGTAGGTGTCCCTGTTCATTAAAGGGAGTTGGACTAGATGACCTTCAAAGGCCCCTTAAACGATGCTAGGATTCTGTGAAATTGTTACATAAGTTGCCCCATGAGAAGGCCTGAACAGTTTCTGTTTGTTTTGTGAAATAAACAGCATTATACAGCAGAGCTACCTGTCATAACCAGCTTACAATAGGACTTATTTATTTATTTATTTTATTGTTTCCCCTTGGTGTCTACCATTTCTTCAGTCTTGGTCAGGACTGAAAACTTGTTAGGTTACTGTCTGTGTAGCAGTGATTCCCTTGTCTGTGTATTAAACCAAAGTTTAATAACTCTATCTTATTTCCAACATCATGCTATGCACGTTATGTTTTCTTTTGCAAACTGTCTCTGCCATTCCCATAGTTATCTGGTTGGGCAAGCTAAAAGGGGAGCGAATCCAGCTGTTAATCAAGAGCCAGGAACATGTTTTTCACAATAGCTAGCGTTTTACCTATACTGTTGTTTGATGCTTCCAGCTGTAACTGAGAGGTTGCCTGCTGCTGAAGAGGAAGGAGGGGGGAAATCCCTGCAGTCTTTGAATATACTACCATAGGAAACAGGAGCTTCGTTTTGAGCACAGTCTGTTTGGTTTTCTTAATTATCAGAAAGCTCAACAGGTTCAGAGTGCCATTATTAGCTGTTTGGCATAGACACAAGAGAGAGATTTATAAATTGGCATTCGCAATTTATGTAAACAGTAGGAATATTGCTGTGTCTTCTAGCTCCCTGGAGACAGAGACCCTTTCTTAACCTTTCTGAGATTGTAAGCAGAAATAACACAGTATCCAGACTCGCATCCAAGCATCCTTGAATGTCAGGAAGTTAAATTCTTCAAGTAGCCCCAAGTGCTGTATTTAATATCTTGTGGATTGGGAAATTGATAACCATTCTATTTGTATCCATTCATGTTCGAGTTTACAACTGAGGTGTGATTTTATCTGCCTGCTCAAAGACACAAAGGCATATATTACTGTGATCATCTATTCCAGCACAGTCTGGCTGAGACTCTAAGGCTGAATTTGGCTCTGAGGACATTGCCATTTAGTATTCTACCTAGAGGCAAAAAGGGCACTCAAAACAATAAATGTTGTCACAGTAGATGAATGCTTCTTTGTGTATTTGTCTGACATCCACACAAAGATAGCAGGTGCTAGTAGAGATAGGAAGAAGGGGTGGATAGTAATAACTGCTCTTTTGGGGGACAGTAATGGATCTTAAAGGGGTGATATCTGAGGCATGTGCCAGGCACCCCGTTACCAATGAGAACAGAGTATAACAAACCGCTCTAAATTAGTCTTTCAAAGGATGTTCACGATTAAGTTTAGTATACTTTAAAATGTTGCATAGCAGTGCTATACAATAACTAAATAGTTACAATTCTTAAAATAGTTTCTCTACAAAGTTCAAAAAGAAACCAGTTTTATATTGAAGAACATTCAAGAACTGACTACTCATGTAATGCACTACAACAATTTTCATTTTCTCATATTTTACTCTTACTTGCAAAATCAGACAGAGATGCTGAACTGTAGGAACAAGGTTCTATCTTTGAAGCACTGGTTCAAATTCTCCCAACCATCCTGGCTCTCAGATTGGCCAGAGACCACCACATGATGTTAGCTGGAGCCTGCAGGGAGACAGACATGGCAGTTGTCAAGGGTGATGTGTACCTGGTTTTCCTTCCAGTATAAGCATAAAGGGGGCATTGCAAACATCCAATACATTTCTTAATTATCACTAATGTACATAGTCTTTACAGGTAGGTCAGACATTGGTAGTTGAGATTAAACAAGTTTTTTATCCCTGTCTTTGAGCTTTCCAAGGCTCTGCTGAGATGTAGAAGGAGGAAAAATGGGCAACGTTGCACAATTGCTGAATCTCAGCAGCATGTCAGAGTTCTCTAATTAAAACATAGTTTTGCAGTTTTTGTAAGGATTCAACTGTTAATGAATTACTTAGGAAGAATAAAGGATATAACCTTGAAAATTACAGCGAACATTATAAGAATCCATTAGTATATCCCTTAATTAGTTTATGATTTGGGGATTTTGTTTTTGTTGGCTTTTTTTTTCTGTCAGTTTGTTTTAAGAAATGTATTATTCATTGAGATTGTCTTTTTAGGTCTTACCTTTGCCCTCTTATGGTAACAGGAGTTTTAAATAACAACATGTCTTTAAAGATCAAAAGTAATACGAAATCTAAACTACTGAAAAGACGGTTTCAGAGTTGTCAAATTCCACTAAATGCTCTTGATAGGAATGCTGTTTGCGCTTAGCATACTGAACCAAAATCACACTTGTGCAGCATGAAAGCTCTAGCTAATGGCTGCTTTTTGCTTTCATGTTATTGAAGTATTACTATGATTTGGTGTCCTTGTGGAACACCTTCCCAGTGAAGACAGGCTGAAAGAGCTGGGACTGTTCAGCCTGGAGAAGAGAAGCCTCTGGGAAGACTAGATAGCAGCCTTTCAGTGTCTGAAGAGGGACTGTAAGAAAGGACAGACTCTTTAGCAGGGTCTGTGGTGACAGGACAAGGGGAAATGGTTTCATACTAAAAGAGGGGAGATTTAAATTGGACATAAGGAAGAAGTTTTTTACGATAAGGATGGTGAGGCTCTAGAACAAGTTGCTCAAAGATGTGGCCTTGGAGACATTCAAGAACCTATAAAGGTCCTTTCCTACTTAAAAGATTCTATAATTCATTACTTCTTAGTAAGAATATTTTACTTCATGTCATTACATCACCTCAGTAATATTCTATTTCTTTTTGTTTGTTTTACTTTGGTTTCATCTCTTCTAACAAACAGATAAACATTTATAATTTATATAGCAGTCTTTGCAGTTAAACATAGATTTTTTTTTTTAACCATAGTTTTGAGATTTTAATTACAATCATATATAAGGTTAATTTTGAGTTTTCTGAGTTAATGTTATCCTACTTCAGCTGGAATTATGGATTGATGTTTCTCAGTTTCAAATGCCCTTCATTTTTTGGTATCTCTTTGAGATTTTTGTTAATCTTTCAAAATTCTCCCTGGATGTTGGGTTTAGTCTCCTCATTCCACTCAATAAATATTTGGTATCTGATTTTAGTTTAACTAACCAGTCTGTGCAGGTGTTTCTGCATGATCGGCTTCGACAGCAGGGCTCTCATACCTGTTCTGGTTTCCACCGCTTTCATATTTCAGCTTCTTTGTTAGCACTTCATTCTCTTTGTGACTATTTAATCAGAATGACCTTCTAAATTGTACAGATCTCAGCTTGTGCCAGTATTCAGTCTTTCTGCGTTATGTTCTCTTCTCAGGTAACATCCAGGCTCATCATTTTTCAATTGTCCATTGGTTCTATCAGGACAGTAGGCCTTCCCCAATGATCAAATTGTAATTTGGAGTCCATAAGGGTGAAGTGTAAGCCTTTTTGACTGCAGCTGAGAGATACAAATAGCCTTTTTCCTTTTGTCAGTCTTCAGTTAGTAATCCAGTGGAGACCTTGTAGGAGATGCTGTTCCAGTACATTGAATCTTTTCCAGTTTCCTCACTGTATCTGGATGTTCGTGCTAAGTTCAGCTGCTTTCTTGCTACACTATTTCCTACCACTGCATATATGCATGGATTGCTTTGCCGCTGCGTCTTACCTTGTCATCTCCCTTTTCTTTAGAAGAACGTTTGAGTGTAAATTCTGATAAAAATAACAGTGTTACAGCTTCTGAGTCATCTGCTCGCTTTGATATTTTTGATTTTGCCGTTTACTATCTATGATGGCTGGTATCACTTCTCCCCTCCATATATGCTGCTAGCTCATTCCATGTTTTTCTAGTATCTCTGTAGGCCCTAAAACTAAATACACTCCCAGCCATCCACTATAGTTATTTTAACATTATAATAACATTATAGTTATTTTAACATTATTTTAACATTTAACATTAACATTTAAACATTCAAGGCTTGTTGATTTCTACTGTGCTGCCATGCACAAAACATTAAACAGAGCCTGACCACTCTTTTCTGCTTCTAATATGTCTCTGCTTTCTTTTGGCTTATGACCATCACAGTGGTAAAATTGTTCAAATTCTGGTCTTCCTTCTTAAGTTCATACACTGTTATGCATCCACTCATAATAATCAGTGGCAAGATCTTTTGAAAGAATCTGGAGCCCGAAGATTTAGTCCCTGCTTAATACAGTTTCCTCACCTCATCTATTTCTTCCAAAGAGTAGAAATGGGTAGATGTTTCTAGGAGCAGAGTGGGAATGTCCAGCAGGGGACTGGGTTTGTTTTTATTCTTCCTAAGAATCACAGAATTGTAGAATCATTAAAATTGGAAAAGGTGACTAAGATTGTCTTGTCCAACTGTCAGCCCAGCATCACCATGCCTGCTGAAACTTGTCCTCAGAACCTTAATTCCCCTGTCAGTGGCCTTGTCCTTATTATACTAATAAGCCGTAAGAAAAACAAAGTCTCTGTTCAGCTGAGTCATGGGAAGGGAGCCAAGACAAAGATCTCTGATCACCTAGGGCTATAATCAGAGGCTTTTAAAGCAATCTTTGGGCCTCCATCCAATGTCTACCTAGTGTCAGTTTGCCAGACTGCCACATTTTCTTTCTCAGATTTTCAGCAGTTGACATCCACCACAAAGACTGCTACCTATCTAAAAGAGATTTGCCCAAAGTGAGCTGCAGCCAGATCACTTGAATGATTTAGGTACTGTTTCTCTTCTTTCCTCAGATCATCAGTGATCTTGAGTCACCCGGACTCAAAACTTATTTGTTATACTGTATACAAACTATTTACAGTAAGATGAATGGTAGGATAACTGACAATTCATGAACCAGTGGATGCCCTGAGTCTTTGGAATCTATCTATCTGCTATTTACTTTGTGTCACCACGTAGTCTGTGTTCTAAGCAAAATTACTCTTACATATATATTTTTGCTTTAATATCAACCATTTATCAATTTAACTTTTTTTTTTTTTAAGTTGCAGGTACAGTTCTCTGTATCTGGTCAGTCAGGTCAGTAGAAGTCAAATAAGAGCCATATGAGTACACTGTTAAATGAGAAATGCTTTAAAAAGTCTTCCATGCCTTTGTCTTCCTCCATTAAAACTTGGTCTCACAGACCACATTGAGATCCTTTACTGTTATTTTTCTGTTGGTCTTTGGCTCTTTAACCTTTGCTGTTAAAGCATTGGTTTATGCAAATAGAGAGTTTTCTTCACTGATAAGATTGTTATCCAAATTATTAGAAATGTTTGTTTTTTCCATCTTTCCCTGTTTCAGCTGCACATTTAAAATACTGAAATGCTCATACAGTTCACAAATTATCTGTTGCTTCTTGGCCTGTGCGATCTTTCAGCTGTCTCCTCAGTAATTCTTATGTTGTCTTCTGTTTCAACACACGCACAAGAAAAACTCACAAAGGATTCCATCCTGGGAGCTGAGTCACTCTCTAAATCAAGAACTGTCATTCTCTGTACATAAAATAGTCTTCTCTAGAGCTTAAGGGCAAGTATTACATATATGATTTTATGTTGTTGGGGTTTTTTTTTTTTTTGCTTCTCTTACTTTAAATTACTTGCATATCTGACTCAAAATACCACATCATTTAGCTGTACACACCAACATTTTCTTTACATTCATATAATTACATAATGTGTTACGTAATGCCAAAATGTTATTCTTGTGTGCTATTTATTTGATAGCCATTTCAAAAAATGCACTCACATTTTCACTAGTTTTGTATTTACACCTAATTCCCTTGAACTTTTAACTACTTTCCTCCTATCCAGGAAACCTCCAGTCCTCAAGGAACATGATCTGTACAATCAAATTGTTACTCCAGTCACACCTCTAAAAGACAGTCATGGTGAATTGCAATCTAGCTTTAGTCATCTGAGATAGCTAACATTTAAAAGAGCTGACTAACAGTGACATGTATTAGACATGGAAAAAACAAGACCAACTATTTATTTCTTACCCTTTTCTTAGCTCTATAAAGTACCTTACACATTCTCTGTATTTTTAAATAAACATTTTAAATAAAAAAAACTAAATCTTGTGTCTGTGATTGCCAAAAATAAATGCTTTAGTAGGTTGAAACCACTCTAGCACTATCAGTTGTTAACATTATGATTTTTCCTGTTTATGTCCAAATTGATGTGTGGGTTACAGCACTGAATGAGATTTATACAAAGATTTCTGAACACCTCTGTCTTGAGTTTTATTATACTGTTTGAAATGAAACTTTTCAGCTAATTTCTCCAGCACAATTCTTTTCAGTTGTTAAAAATTCTCATTGTAGCTCAGTTTTTATAAATAATGCCTTTATTAAATTTATAATTTTCCAGCCTATTACCTTTTTATTCCCCTTTCTTTATTTGCTTGCGTACTTATCACTCTTTGTTTCAATGTGTTTTGTTTTGTCCCTTTAACTCTTTGTTTTACAGTAAGTCTCATTGCACTGCTTTCCTTTAAAAATTTACATCTGCACAGAAGAAAATTGAGCCTCATGCCAGTAGATGAGATGGACTTTATGACTTCTCCATGATCACACCACATATTGGTAAAAGCATGGAACTGTGAAATATGGGATGCAAATGTCAAAATATTTCTTTGTTTTTGTAAGGAGTTGCACAAAGAGTCATTCCTTTTCTGTACAATGAAGTATGGGTATTCATAACTCTAAAAAAGCCACACTGCCAAGAAAAGAAAAATAAATGCCATTTGTTGTTCTGTTTTTCTAATTTCCTTTCTGTAGAATGTAGCATTAATATTCTCAAGAAGATAAAAGCCAACTCTAAGAAAAACTATCACATTGTCTACTGTCTTTTTTAAATCTATAAATGTTTTGCCGGTCTTATCTTAAGTCAGTTGTCTTGCTCCAGTTTTTGATCTTCAAAATAAACCTAACTTATTCTGGCTTTTAGCGTGTGTCCTGTTGTTCACATGATTTCATTTGTATGTTGGGAATCAATTTTTCATAAACATCAAGAGTTCTTTCAACACGGACACAATTGCAAGGAATTGAGGTAGGTTTAGTTGTACTTCTGTAATAAATTATTGTAAAACAAGTTGAGTAGATACAGGAAAAAAAGGCCTTGCTAGAAGTTGGAAAATGGATACACTGCACATTTTAGGCTAATAACTTTTATATACTGTTTTGAGTGCAAGTTTGCATATCAATCAAAAGGGGACTGATTAGTTTTATTCTTTTCAAAAAGTTTTGCTTTGCATATTACCTTTATTAGTAAAAAAGTATGGAATGTTCTCTGATAACTTTCCATTAGAATCATAGAATCATGGAATGGCCTGGGTTGAAAAGAACCACAGTGACGATCCAGTTTCAACCACCAGGCTGCCCAGAGTCACATCCAGCCTGACCTTGAACACCTCCAGGGATGGGGCATCCACAACCTCCTTGGGCAACCTGATCCAGTGTGTCACCACCCTCTGTGTGAAAAAATTCCTCCTAATATCTAACCTAAACCTCCCATCTCAGTTTAAAACCATTATGTTAGAGAAGATTCAGCAAAGGCTTAAATTTCTTTTGTCTTACACTGTAAATCTGGATAGCAAAGAAAATAAAATCATCAAGAATATGGTATCTACATGTAAATAAAATATTGTTGATCACAGTTAGACATAAATATGCAAGGGTTATAGCTATGAGAGCTATTTAAAAATCAGAAATCAGAATGTAGTCATGTTTGGAGTAGTACATAAAATGTTATCCCTCAAGAACATGCCCTTCTAAAGTGTAACCAAGTAAATATAATTATTTCATATGGTGCTGTATAATTGAGATGACTTGGAATTCCCTCTCAGAACACTTTTGATCTAGCTGTTAGGTGTGACAGGGTAAGGTTAAATCTCCTTCTCCTATCACAGGTTAGGAAAGACTTAGTTCTAAGAATAGCTCAAAGGAGGATGGTGAGCCTTCTTTTCCAGTGTACACATTAATTACCATAACACTCAGTGAATTTATGTTTGCTGACAAAATGACATACCTTGTTTACATATAAGTGAAAAAAAATAAAATAAAATTGAGTTTCTTGCTGATTGAAACTGTTGCTTTCCTCAAGTAACTAATGAAGTAAAACCAAAGAAAACAGAGCAAGATTTTGTAAAAATACATAGTTCTGCTATAAGCAAAACAGCACCTGTTTCTTTGTAGAATGAATTTGAATTGAACACAAGTCTTGAAAAAGTCACTAAACTCATGATCTGATCCACCATTCTGGACCTTATATGACCATCTACTGAATTCCTGGCTTTCCACTGATGTCACTGATAACAAAAAACACCTTAGTAAGTAAACTTAATATAATGCTTGATCCTTAGAATTTGAGGTGAGTGATGCCAGGGACATCAGCAGCCACAAGACAGGTAAAACACTTCTATCCTCTTCTATCCTCCTCCAACAACACATCAGAACTCCTGGTAATTAAGAAAGGCTAGAGAATACATATGTCATCAGATCTATGTGTCTTTGTTTTCACAGGAATACCTTACCTTTTTTTTTTTTATTATTATTTTGCCCCTACTAATTCTTTGCCTCAACACACAGAAAAATAACTGCACAACTGCAGTTTCAGATATATGTTACAATGCCGCCTTCTGCTCAGTATGTTTTTTTTTTATTTACCTCCAAGTGTGCAGTTCAGTGTGAATAAAATACATTGCTAAGAAATAAATTAATATATGCAACCTTACTTGACTTTCCTTTTAGTTGCTGAGATAAGATACTTAATTTCTTTACAAGTCTGTGTAGATAGATGTCTAGAGTTTATGAACTGTCAAAAGTGTGATTTAAGGATAACTAGCAGTGCTGCAAAGCAAACTAGAAGCTGCCCAGCGCTGGGTGTTGAGAGGGCTTGTTTAAAATCTGTTTAAGGATCCACTGTTCCTATTAAGATGTACAATACATCTGTAGAATTTTTCATACAGAACCAGCATCTCCGGGGCTTTATTGTCACAAAGTTATAAATAAAGTACAGAAAGATTTCAGTACGCTTTCACAGAATCAGAATCACAGAATCACCAAGGTTGGAAAAGACCTACAAGATCTTCCAGTCCAGCCATCCACCCATCACCAATAGTTCTTGCTAGACCATGTCCCTCAACACAACATCCAAATGTTCCCTGAACACCTCCAGGGTCGGTGACTCCACCACCTCCCTGGGCAGCCCATTCCACCGCCTGACCACTCTTTCAGAGAAGTAGTATTTCCTAACATCCAGCCTAAATCCCCCCTGGCGCAGCTTGAAGCCATTCCTTCTAGTCCTACCACCAGTTACAAGAGAGAAGAGGCTGACCCCCAGCTCGCTACAACCTCCCTTCAGGTAGTTGTAGAGAGCAAAAATGCATGGTACTAGGAACAGATTAAGGAGTTTACTATTCATGATCAAAGACAATAGCCAATGCTGCCGTAGCAGTGGTGAACAAAAGCAAAATTTAAAATGCTCTATTATTTCATCCTTTTAATTAAACAAACAAACAAACAAACAAAAAACCTCAGTATCATCTTAGAGCTTGGTCATTTTTTTCGAGAACTGATAAAAAATACAACGTAATTATTTCAATACTTAATTGTCACTCAATCTGGTAATGAAGGGAAATAAAAAGCATTAAGTCTTTCAGAAACATTTTCTCCACATATTTAAAATCTTTTCTATAAATTCAGAATCTGGTCTGTGCACTATTTTTGGTCTGTAAGTGATCCACAGATAATCTGGTACTAGCATTCATGCCTGGATATTTGATATCCTTTGGCTTGTTTGACTGAACTTGCATGATAGTCCTGCTGCATGTGGGTACTTAACACATCGCTAGTCCTGTTCAAGTATTATTCTGAGTGATTTTTCTCTGACAGTCATTGAAATTTATTCTTTTTGTAAGGCTATAATCATGGAAGAAGAAGAAGAAAAAAAAAAAGAAAAAAAAAAGAAAAAAAAAAAAGGAACAGTCGATGTCTTAGCATATTTTTTTTTTTACTGATTTGACCAAATATTCACATAGAAATATTTCTAAGCATTCACTAACTGGCAGACTAATAGTGCCCTTATATCCAGTCATACCATCTCATGGGGACAAACATCATTGCCAGACCTCACCTCCTCCCAGTCTCTTCAATGCTCAGTCTTTTTGAGTGACAGGCCTCTGCCTACGTGTTACCCACAGCAGAACTCCCAAGAAAATGCTTCTTTAAACCTGGTGGTGTGTCTACAGCATCCTGTATTCTGTATTCCTGCATTTAAAACTCCTTCTCAGAAGCACATCCCTTAAATTGCTAAATGGCAGTACATTGGATTCTTTCTAGTATGAATGCCCTACAGCAACCACTTTTTGTCTGAGCTCCAAAGAGGCATTTCTGTCTCTATTAGCAGGGCAAGCCAAACTACAATTTGTCTCTGCATGATGCTTCTGTATGGTACTACACCAGTGCACAATGCAATCTCTCAAAGAACTATTTTAAAGAAAACTGAAAAACATTTGTCCATCTGTATCTCTCTGTAAAGCTTACCCCTGTGATAAGCATCAGAAACGTGCCTGCCTTAGGTGTGCCAGGCAATAGTTCAGATTTGCAGATCTAGCACTCAGCGCCCATCTTTGTGTTTTTCACTTCCCTTTGGAGATGCTGGTCAGTGATTTCCTTCCCCTCCCATTCCTTCCCACACTGGGTTTGCCCTGAGTTTTGTTTGTAAATCTTCAAAATGGAAAAGCAAGGGTATAACCTGGAGATAGGCAAAGCAGGGCATCCCTAAATTAACAATTCTGCTATTTCCCATTCCAGAACTCTTAGTATGTTCTTGGAAATATCCCTAACCACAGTCTGGTTCTCTTCTTCATTTGTTGATTATTTCAAGCAAATTCAAGATGAAAATATCAGGCAGTTAAACTGAGGTGTGTGTAATATCTATGAAGAAGATATCCCCCCCAAGTTCTAATAAAGTCAGAGACACTTTTCCTGCTGGTTAAGTTCCACTCAGTGTAAGCAAGAATCAGAATATGACCCTGTACTACAGTTATTAGAGAAACCAAGGGCTGTTTATTTTAAATACTATATTAACTAAGCATGATTATTTTTAATGGAATGTTTGTTGAAAGCATTACAGGTGGCATGAAGGAATTTTTTGTAAGCGGGAACAAACGAAAAGGACCTGATCCTTTAGCCACCCCAGTGTGGCTAATGTTTCAGTGTATTTGCAGTATGAGGCCTCAGAAGAGTTCTCAGCGATGTCTTTAGAGCTTAGCTCACAGATAAGACAGTTTCCTATAGTTCATTTCCTAAGCTACTTCCTGCTGGTCTTCAGTATTACATCCATCCATCTCATCCTCAGGGCTTCTTTCTGTTGTTTTTTCACTTGCCATACCTAAAGGAACGCTTCTGACCTCATTTAATCCTGAAGAGCAAGGATGCTAAATGAGTTGAAAATGGTAATGATGCATCTAATTTTCTCACATCTGCATGCTCCCCCTCCTTTTGGAACACCTGACAACACCTGCATCCCGGAACAAGGCCTTCAACACATATTTTTCTGTGTCGCACCCAGCTACTCCCTTGACCTATTATCTGTGGCAAATTACACAGTGAATCAAACATGATTCCCTTCACATTTCTCCTCATTCTGTTTCGGAATAAGAGCAGGTGTACGCTCAGAACATTTTTGTATTTGTTGCCACAGTTAAAGCATAATTAGCTACATGAAAAAGAAGGGGGATTAACCACCTCCACTTTAGCTGAGACATCGTCACCTTTACATTTAAGGCTGCTATTTGGTTTTTCAGGTGTTTCAATTGCCAGTCAAGGAGCAGTTTAAGTCTGTAACATAATAACACTTGCAATTACTAGTAAATAACATTTTACAGCATTAACTAGCCTGTCCTTACAACATCCTTTCCAGGCAGGCAAATAAATGTTATTATCCTCATTTTACAAATACATTGATTAAGTGACTTGCCTAAAGGCCACACATCAATTTCAGTGTCAGTGCCAAGATTAGCACAAAGGAACTTCTGCATTGCAGTCGCAGAAAATAAATAAATAAATAAATAAAAATTTAAAATATCTGTAATATTAAGTCCACCCTCCCCTGAAACAAACAATCGTTTTTCAGATGCTCAGCCTAAATAGCACTAACCTGCTTTGCATCCCTCATCAGTTCTGTGCTCTGTCCACCTGTTAAGTGCTGCTTGTTAAAGACCCAAAATGGTTCCCAGCCTGCCACTAGTAGGGGAAGCTTTTCTCTCACCTGCTAGTTTCATCCCAGTGGCTGGCAGGTGCTGCCTCAAGAACCAGTGAAGCTCCCAGGCTTATAGCTGAACCAGCACTCAGGCAAGTGAGGAATGCTTCTGCTGCTTCCTTGAAGGGCAGCCTGAGTATGAGCACTGATTTGAAGAAGCAGCAGTTGCAGCAAGAACATAATTAGGAAGAAATTAGAAGGATCTTCCACCATTTGATAGATCGCTGGCCTCTCCAACTGAGCACGTTTTCAATATCTATGCTGTGTACGGCCAGCACACTTCTCTTTTCTATTGCTGCTGCAGCTACTGTTTGGAAATTGTGGTAGCTGAATTGGCAGTATTGGAAATTGAGCCTTCAGCTCTAAAACGCATTAACTTCTCTAGTCCTCGATCTCTGGAGCTACTACGTAAATTGCCCTATTTCAAAGCACCTGCTTTTATATTTGGAAGGAATTTTGGTTTTGATCTACATCGTTTGTTTCAGACTGAGGCATTATGTCCGTGTTCCTTTCCTGACTGATAAGCAATGCAGACCTTACTGCGTATGTGTATTCTATGACACGTGGAAGTATAGCAAGTAACACTGTTGTACACAAAAATCTATTAAACACTGTAGAGTTTCTAGTGTTAAAAGCCTGCTCTGTTTGCACGCAGTTATTGCTTAGGAGAAAAAAATAAAAAATAAAAATAAAAATAAAAAGCAGTAGCAATTGCTTGTTCCCCACCCTGCAGTATAACATATGTTTCCTACCTGGGAAGACAAAATAGAGAAAGTCACTCCACCACTTTTAACAGCTAATTAAGGCTATTGAGGTGTTAAGGGTGACAATGTTTTGTCCTGATTTAGGCACTGTTTACAAGATCTTCATGACTCAACTTCTAAATGCGACAGAAAATCAAAACAATTGTGAAGTTTTGAACTTCAGTAGCATTGTTTGTCAGTGGATTCACAAATCTGTCGTTAAAGCCTACGGCGTCATTTGCAAATACCTTAATTTGACCTAGTCATTGAAGCTGATACTGTGCCAATGTCTGAAAGCAGATACATTGAAAAATTGTCCAGCATTTATGATAGATACTGGTATTTCAGACCAGAGTCCCAGGCGACGAATTATATTCTTAATAAGCATACATAACAAAGTTAAATTTAGAAGTAGACTTTGAAATGGTTGCCAAGTTTTTAGCTGAAGGTCATTTCTACTTTTTTATTTTTATCCCAGGTGGAGAGAGTATGCACATATACTCAGACGAAATGTGTAGACTTAAGTACAAAATACCTCAAATATTAGCCACATTACTTTCTTTCTTCTTTCTTTCTTCTTTCTTTCTTCTTTCTTTCTTTCTTTCTTTTTTTTTTTTTTTTTTTTTGCCTTTTAGAGATCATTTTTTTGCATTAAAAGTACTATATTCAATTGCTTGCTTGCTAACCATCTATAGATTGCAGCATCAGATGCATTCATTAGGTTTATGCCTGTCAAATGTTCATGTTAGCATCATTATTTTTTAACAGCAAAAAATAAAACATCTTTCTAAACAAATGCTTAAATGTGTGTTTCTGGCAGCGTATTGGTTTGGCTTCTACACAACTCTGTAATCCTTACTCTTCTACTTCAAACTGTGTCACATAAGTAGAGATGCATTAAGCTGTAATAGAGGGGTACTCTCGCTGGTGAAAGAGCAAATCATGGCTTGATGGCCTTAGATGTGATTGAGTTCTGAAGCCTGATAAATATTTTATCATGCCACAACTTCAGATGCTCAAGGGCTTCACAATTTTAATTGTGTTTTAATGATAGCAACTCTGTTCAATTATGTTCTCTGCCTACTTCAGATATAAGCACTTCAGTCTTTTAAATGGTATTATGGCATAACTCATCTGCAGGGCTGCTGCAACATTCAGGGTATTTCCTGTAACCTTCAGCAGTATTTTTGTATGTAGTTTTACACACAAATACATAATCAAGAATAAAACACGAGGAACTACTATGAAAAGCATTAAAATAACAGAAGATTGTGTGTTAGTATAAAAACGGCATGTTTTTCTTCTGTTTAGCTTATGTGTTCTGCAGGACAAGTAGTATCTAGTGTTTTGTGAGGCATGTTACACTGCACAGCATGAACTTCATCTGTGGTTCCTTAGGTAATACCATGAACATGACCATTGAAGAAAGTAAGTTTTCTTATAGTTTTTTTTGTTTTGTAATCTGTATTAATGTTCTTCCCTTAAACTCTGTAGTACCTCCTTGCTAAAATAAATAAATTAATTAAGAATTAATTTTGAGTAGGCACTGAGATTCCAGTATACTAAAGTGCTTAGATCCATGCTTATCTTCCCAAACTTTTAACACTCTCATTGCCTTTGATGAATTTTCTCACATGATGGAAGTCATAAGCATGCTTTAGTGTTCCAGTGGGTTAAAAGACCTAGCCTCTTAAAACTGTACTATATCGATAAGAATTAAACATTTTATAATGTTTTTGGCTCAGTTTTGGTACTCAAGTGTTCACTGATAACTCATCTCTTTCATTCCCTTCCAAAATCCACTCCTGATTTTAATCAGTATATAACATCAGTGTGTAATGAAATGTTCAGCTGTGCTTTCAAAAGAAGTTAAAATTACCTAGTGAAAGCCTTATTTTCATTTTCAGAAGCTATTGCAAACAAAATTATTTGTGTTTGTTCAGAAGTGCAAGAACTATGGGTGAAATTCTCTTTGCTTCTCATGCAAAAAGTCGGGCTAGATGATCAAAACACTCCCTTGTGGCCTTAAAAATCTCTGATGTGTTTTAAAGCTTACAATTGCCGCATCAGATCAGTGAAATGTTATCTTTGTTTCCAAAGAACAAGCCTCTGTGATCATTGCTGCTCTGTTAGCTGATCATTTTAAATTAACATAGCACAAAACAATTAAAAAAAAATCAATTCATATTCTTATCTCCAGAGTTACAGTTCTAAATGTGGGAAAAAAATGGAGTCAGAAAATGGGATTTGCATGAATAAAATGCCTTACACCTCCCAACCACCTCCTCTATTATCTCATGTTGCTTTTCAAAGAAATGATTCCATGTAACTCACAACTTCTAAAGGGATTTGAAGGTTATTGCATTCCATTCACTTCCAAATAGATTGGATACTAAAAATAAAAAGTAATGACAGAGCTTACCTTTCCTGACTCTGGAACTGATATGGTAAATATTTAATAAGGGAAACTCACTTTCCCAAAGTTTTGTTCATCTCTGTCTTTCTATCTAATAAGAAAGCAAAATGAGTTTCTAAGCATATAGCTATTCTGATACCACACTCATGGATGTTCATGTTTCTATTGGACAAATGCAGAATCCCCGTCCTGCAAAAACATGTGAGGATTTTTACTAATGAAAACAGCTCCAATAAAGACAATAGGAATAACTGAAAATCCCATGGGCATATAAGATACAATGCAATGACTAAATTGACGTGTTTTTATCTACCTTACTTGGTATCATCAGAACATCTGCAAATGTCTTTTATAGGTAACAGTATATATTTTAAAATGTATGAGACACACATCTGTGATTATTTCTAAGTAAGTGTGCTTCATGTACACATTAAAGTAGTGGACACAGCAGAGCATTTCTGCTTTAGTCCAGTTTTCAAATACAGAAAAATACAAAGGCATCTAAGTTCTTTCTTTGCAAGATCTGAATAACTTCATATAATTTGTTTCTAATTTTGATTGTTATAAGACATTCACCTAGAAGAAAAAATATTATAACGAAACATAACGTTTCGGGTGTTGCTCAGTGAATAAAAGAATCTTTCTACTAGGGGCCATCATCTCAAGGAGACTTTACAGCTCCTTTGGAAAATCTCTCCAATTTGCATAGCACTATTAGCATGATGTATTTGGCTCAAAGAAAGAGATGAATACAGGTGTGCCAGGAAGACTTCTTCAAATATGAAGTAGAAGGGAGTGAGTATGAATAAAAATACCAAGCTGGAGATTTCAGCTCCCTCTCAACTCATCTTTCCATGCAGGCCCTCGCCCAGATCATTGATCTCTCTCTCAGTGCTTTCAGTGACCCCTGATCTTTCTTTTTTTCTTTTTCTAGCCTTAAAATTGAAAACATTGTTTTGAAGAAAATAGCTAGCATAGGAAAAGTAAGTAAAAAAAAAAAGTAAGTAAAAGTCTCAACAAAACTATATTGATCCTAACAGCTTTCTGCTAAAAGCAAATGCATATACAATTTCCTCTGGAAATCTGAATGAGTTCTATAAATGACTTACACATAGGAAATAGCAGAGATATTCTCTAGGGCTTTCCCACTTCATTTGAAGGTAATGTGAGCTGGGTCACAGGTGATATCATTGTAACAGCCTCTGGGGAATCAGATTACCTAGGCACTTCTTACCTGGCTTTTCCTTGCCAATGCAACCAAGATAAAGCCTTGGCATGGAAATGGTTCTCAAATAAATCTGCCTTTTGCTGCCACAAGCCAGCCACGTGCCCCATACATGCTGTCCACATACCACCCATATATATTATTACAATAAGAAAAATTGAGGTCCTAGGTAGTGCTCAAAAGTGTCAGTTTACAAGTGTACAAAACCACCCCACAGATAGCATATCCACTGCTATTGGAGACAAACTGATTTTACATTTCCTTTTATTATATAAAATTTCAACTGGTTGTTCAAGAATCCAAACTGTGGGCTTATGACACTCGAGGAAAAGCTTTGTGAAACACAAGGACAGATTATTAGGTGCGTCCTACTTAATAACCACTCAGCTTTTGTAAACTGCTGAAATTTTACTTCCCTTAGTTTGTAATATCTATCTTAGCTAACAGATTGACAGAAGATGGTGAACAAATATGTATTGATGTTGCTCTTACAGATTACTGCATATCTACTTTTTTTTTTTTTTTTTTTTTTTAGAAAAAAGAAAGCAACGTTTGCTTTCAGTTTGAAAAGGGAAAAAGATTTTTTTTTTCTCTCTTTTCAAAATATTCTCATTACTTCTGTTTCTGTACACTCTTTTCCTTGCTTTACAGTTTTTACCGTTAATTCTAGATTACATTCAGGCTTACAATGTGAAATAGTGACTTTACAGCAGAAACACATTGACTTCTACCACTTCTTTCTGTGACTACATGTTCATTTTACCCTCCAAAATATCCAACCTACATTAAAACTGTTAGATCTGCATTCCTTGGCTAGGAATCCAATGTTTTATTTCTTTAATCTCTCCCAAGACAAAGTAGTGATGTTACCAAACTCTTCTAAACCTTGTGAACTACTCAGAACAATATCATTAGTGTTATTACTTTTAACTCTTCCTTGCAAAAATGGGTGATTTGAGAGTCCAAAAGTGTTAGAGGTACTGATACCAGTTCCTTCTTTCAGCCTAACAGTCACTCCTTCAGATGAATACAAGATTGGTTCTTGCATTCCCTGATGGAAAATTTTCGGTAGAGCTAATTAAATAGTGTCTGTAGCTCCAGGTTACAGTATGTCACAAAATATGTTCTATTGTGTTGATTCTTTTTTTTAATTATTGGTATTACTGTTTAGATGTTTGAAACTGTAAGCGTAAGATAAATGCAACTTTTTTTTTTTTTTTTAAACTTCATCAGGCATACTTATCAAGTTATCTCTACGTCTTCAAGCAAGTAATACTATGCCTCATTATGTCCATGTACAAAGTGAGAAAAAAAAATACTAGAATGACTTTTAGGAGACCAAAGAGAGAAACCAATCCCTCTTTCCCCCAGTGTTGCTTCATTTGCCCCATTTTCTGGACCAACTTTCAAACAGGTTTGGTTATTGCATGCCTGCTGATGTGCATTTGTTTGTATTGTCTTGTCAGGAATTTAATTTCACATGCTACCAACACAACCGTGTCACTGCAATTTAGCATGCATTTTGATGATGTGTTCTATATCTCATTAAAGTCTCATCTCTTTAGCCAATACCATATGCTACTCATCTGTAGAAAAGCTCTTAAACATAATGAAAAAGGTATAATCACAAATGAGAAGGCAAATGCTGACAAACAACCTGCAGGTATTCAAGTTCCATGACACTACTGAAAAAAAAGATAGTGCAACAGAAAGCCTTTTAAAAAGTTTTAGAATTGTTATCTGACATGAAAAAAAAATATTGAGCTTGGAGGTACCCTTCAGTTACTCCAGGAAACTCCATTGCAGCATTTTCAGATCACTAATGATGTACTAATGTGTATGTAGGAGGAAGACTTGTTTTTAACAAAGACAAAAGTTTCAAATTATTGATATGCAATACTGAACAATTAATGTTTTTAAAAGTGCTAATTTAAAAATTAAAATATTTTGAAAATATTTTGAAGCTATTATACCTAGCTTTTCTTTTCCCTCAGATTTTGATTTTTTTGTTTGTTTGTTTTGAGCCACAATGGGAACTTTATTTTTTTCCTGAATATAATCATTATGAAAACAAAATAAAAGACTTTGTGGTGATCAGTTGTATCAGGAGTAGTAGAAGAGATAAGCCAAGCTCTGTCCTCAGATGTGCATCTGACAATTATATGTCAGAAATTAACTGAAAGTGCAGCTGAGTTAGGTAAGAAATCAAGTTTAGAAAGAGGACCAGAGAGACTATTTCAATCTACTCAGTATTACTGCTAATACTTTAATTCTTAAAATCAGAGAGATGCCAGCCCTGAAAGGACACCTATACACGTATGATGCTAAGTTTACCATAAAGATGCACCAAGATCTTAAAAGTTTTGCCTAGGCAAATGAAGGCCCAATCCCAGACTGCTGGTCACAGGTCTCAGAGAAGCCAGGACAATGCAGAAGGGAGCTGTGCCTGGGCATTACCCAGAGCTGGGGACACCATGACAAAGAAGTGGTAGAACCACAGTGATCATGGCTAGGGAGACTGCCTAGTTGAGCACCTAATCCATAGTGGAAAACACCTGGATGAGGCCAGTGAGCAAATGGTTGATGTTCACCCACAGTTTTGTTCCCCACCTTAGGGAAATAAAAGCCAAGCACAGGTTTCTATAAGCAGTGCTGCTCTCAGCATTGATATATTGCCAAATTGTATTTCTCACACATAGTGAATATGTGATTGATGTTGTTTATGGGGGCAGTAATCTTGCTTTGATGGCTGATGACCACAGCCAGTTAATCTGAAAGGTAGGCTTTCTTGAGTCAGTAACAGCTGGGAGAGCCAGCAGACAAAGATAATTTTTCCCCTCCAGTGTTAACGAATGCTTATTGAAGACATGCGTCTTGACTCCAGTCCATCTCTAATTAAATCTAAATTAAACTTCACCAAGCAGAATTACCAGGGCCTAAACAGACCTAGTGATAAATCCTTCTTCCTGATGATGACTAGTATTCACTAAAGACAAAGATCCACTAACAAGCAACAGTTTTGTCTGTTCTTGGTAAGTTAATTCAAATCATAAGAACTAAGCTAGTAGGTTTCTTTGGACAGACAGTATATTGCATATGTTCATTTAGATACATATTTTAATTGCACAGATCATGAAATATATTTGGAATTAATTCAGCGTTCTTAACATGAGAAGACAGCCATGTATGCAAAGTCAAAGCTTTCATACGTTTCTTTGGTGGCAGCTTCTTTGAAACACTCTCATACCATGGACCTTCCCCTATCAAAGCTCTATAAATGGTTGCTTCACTAATGGCTACCTTAGTCTCACTACTTTTTTTTTTTACTTTTTTTCTGAGAGTATAATCTTTTCTATCTCCGCCTTCCATCAGGAAATAAATTGCAATGAATCAAATGCACCTTTTTTAAAGTGCAGAAGTTACTATTAATTTTTAATTAAGCAGTCTTTGTCATTCATTATTTTTTCTCCTAGGAGGCTCTGAAGCTTACTCTGTTTCTGCCTGAATATACATAGATTACTGGCTTATTTTATCTTTTTATTTTTAGACTCACTTTGAACAAACTTTGATGATGGTATGAAAGTTACTAAGGATCACATGATCCTTCCTTCCACCTGTAAAAGTATGAATTATGGTCATTTTGTGAATCAAGCTCTGTAATATTCAGTAAAAAATAAAATTAAAAAAATAAAAAGATTACCTTTTCATTAATCATTGACAACAAATTAGTATTCTGAAAACAAAATGACTGCAACCCTCTGAAAATACCACTCTCTTCATGAAATCTAGTAGACGACTGAAAATATTATATGCCTTAGTTTCTGAATGCCCAGCTTAAAATTGAAAGGCCCAGAATAACAGGAGAAAACAAAATTGTCGGAATGTAGTTTATGTATCAATCTAATGTTGTGCATTGTGTGGTGCTTAGGTACACAATGAAACTTTCAGTTCCTGATACAATAAAAGATCACTTCTGTGGCTTCCTTTTAATTCTCAGTCTTTCTTACAGCCTGTGGAGAGCATCTGCTTGTTCTTTGTCCAGGCTGTTAGACAGTCTGAAGCTCTGGAGCAATATTGCTTAGTAGTCATTAGAAGTTATTATGGATTTATTCTATAATAATAATTAAGAAATATCTATTCCAGATGTCTGTACAAAGCTTTATGTGCTAAGTAGATATACTGTGAACTAATAAAGCTATTTCTCCTGAATGTTGCTACCAACAGAAAAGGAGCCAATTAATTCCACACAACTTTTATTATTATTTATAAACTGATTCTTAAATAGAAATGCTTACATCTGCCTCTTGCTCCAGATGGTGCAATTTAGCTGCCTATGTTACTCATGAATCGTCTTTGGTTTTAAACAAATTCTTAACTCAGCAACTATCTTATCAATAATTCTCCATTTCTTACAATTGAAACCTAAACTGCACTGATGCTTTAATTCTCAGAACAGAGAATTTTCTGTCTCATGGGTCAAAAGTACAAGGAAAAAAATATTTTTAATATTCCACTGCAGCAGTCACAGTTGTAAAACTGCCTGGTACTGTACCCTCAAGTTACTAGCAAAAATCCAGGCAGCAGGCTGAACCCAAAATTCTCATGAGGTCTGACTACATGCAGACATTGGGACAGACCTTTTATTATTATTATTATTATTATTATTATTATTATTATTTTCCTAGCACATCATCTGGTCATTGAGTTTACATTTATGTTCCAGGCCCTAGGAGTACTATTTCCCGCTCAGAACAAATGCTTCAGCATATATAACAATGCTGTGTCCTTGTCCTAAAATCTGCCCAGGAGGAAGCAATGAGCAGGCTTCCAGCTCTCTGACAGGACAGTCGGGTGCTGGATGCTGTTTCTGTAATTAAGAACCACTGTGGGTGCAGCTGCTCCCAGAGATACTGAGGGGAGAAGGGAACAAAAAACAAAACAATACATACCAAAACCAGTAAGTAGGTATTATCCTGTAGGAATGTAAATAGCACAGCAAGTATAGTCCGTCAAGGTCCTAGCAAAGGTTCAGCCCAGATCCACTATAAGTGTAGCCCTGACAGAGACCTTCAGATGTGTTTCAGCTGTCTACTGGAACAATAAGCAGAAATCACAGAATCACAGAATCACAGAATTGTAGGGGTCGGAAGGGACCTCCAGAGATCATCGAGTCCAACCCCCCTGCTAAAGCAGGTTCCCTACACCAGGTAGCTATACTATGCCATGGGTGTAATTTTTGCCTTGAACCTTCGTTGCCAGTGATGTGTTTTGAAATGATTGTAAAAGGTAGGATTATTTAGAAATATTAAATATAGGATTATTTCAATTTGCCTTTGTAAATCATATTCTTAAAATCCAAACTTATACTGAATTGAAAACAGACAATATTCTTGAGACTTTCAGAATAAAATAACTATAGAGTTTGAGTTAGGCCCTTCAAATCAGTAACATGAAACTACTAAGATTAAAAACAAAGCAAGCAATTGCTTTTCAAATTATTGTTCTAAAAATTGACTGGAATAAAAATGAATAAAAAAACTTAAATCTACGCATTCACAGAATTTTATTCGTGAGTGATTTTGGAGTCAGTTTGAAAGGTAAAATTTCATTTGAAAGATGAAGATAGGGTAATTTTGTATTTAGCATAGCACAAATGCTATGTTTTTGGGTTGGGTTTTTGTTTTGTTTTTTTCTCAAAATTACGAAAAATGCTTGAAATGGCTTAAACCTTATTTGACTTTCTGCTTCTGTACCTCAGCTTGTATGTCCTTTCATTATGAAACCTTCCTAAAAGATTTAAAAGCTATTCATAGCTTGTTTATACTTAGACGAGAGTAGCCATAACCTTACTGATGCTAATCAATCTTGTGATCGTGTACCGAGTATCTGATTTTTTATTTATTTTTTATTTATTTTTTTTTTTTACCAGAGCAGGCATTACCTGGGACTTGATCTGATTTTAACTGAAGCTACTAGCACAGCTGCTCCAAAGAGAACTAAACCTAGGAGCAGAGCTGATGCCTGAGGGATGTGCAATTAAAAACCATGTCATCATAGGCAATCAGCAAACAGGAGATTTGGGATTATATTTTAGACTTGGTGATACAATTTTAGGTCTGTTCCAAGTAATTTTCCTATGACTAAGCATTTAACCTGAACTACTGAAATGCTTTGGCGCAAGTTTGATAATTCTATGGACTTTGTGGTCAGTGCATCTTTGTTTGTCTCAAGCCTGTCTCTCCAAGCTCTTCTACCTTGTTTGAACAGTGAGTGCAAGTAAAGGGGCACTTCCAGGAACTCTTTCTAGCCTGCTCTTGACCATTAATATTTTCTTTCCACTTCTTACAGCTGACACTATAGGAAAGCACTTTAAGAAATGGAGAACCAGCAGAGCAGTGGGTGGGCCTTGTTCTCAGCTGTGAAGTGCAGGTTAGGGCACTCCTTGTCAGCTCGAAGGTGATGGTTAACCACCTAAGAGCTCTTCTTCTCCTCTTCTTTGGGAGAAGGGCTTTGGTCTTACAAAGCCACAATTCACAGCTGAGGCTGAAGATGCATAATTAATTATTTGCTGTATGGGACATTTAACCTACTGATAAAGGCAGACACTTATGCCCATGTGCTTGGGACAGTAAACTCAGAACACCCCAACATAAATCAAATAGTCTTTGTAAAAACAGCTTAAATTAAGATTATACACTGTGTAGGCTTTTTATACAGCTAACAGTGAAAGAAATGAAGGCAGAATTGCTTTCTGGAGGGATATAAGCTGTTATCATAGCAGTTCCTCTCTGTCTGCATATGTTACAATTAAGAAAATTGGATTTCCAGATTCTTTTCTCAACAGAGAAAAGCTAGACACAGGCTGAAAGAATTGTGCCTATGTCTCATGTTGGACTCAGCTTTTAGAAAATAAGAAGTGATTTTAAAAAAATTTTTTTTTTTTCTTACTGTCAATCTTCAGGCATTTAAGAGTTCTTGAAGAGTTACCATCCTGTCACTAGGGGGACTTTCATTAATTTGATGTGCTGTGATACCCAGCACAGAATTAAAGGTGGGAAATTCCATCTTTCTTGTGAGATTGAGGAGTCACATCACCAAAATGAAAGTACATTTAGCAAAGTACCACCCGACTTTGCTCAGTATGTTCACACAGCATCATGTCATCATCATTTGGCAGATATACAGTTTTAATAAATCTGCTAAGCTGCCACTTCAGGCCATCTTCTCTAAATCTCAAAGATCCATGTGTTTAAAACTGAAAAACTGAAAATGATGACTTGTTTTTTTTTCACTCTGCTTTTTTCAACACATCTTGACAGTGAACATTTTACGATCAATAAATGAAATCTAAAACTACCACGGGGAACCAGAGTCATCCCAGATACAAATAGCCAATTATAAAATGAAGTTCAGAATTGAATAAATTATTTTCTGACCCTGTAGGTAATAAAACGATTGCCAGCAGCACAAGTTTCATTATCCATATCTTTATCACAGCTCATATGACTGATAATGTCAACAATTACTTTGCTCAGCTATTCAAAGAAAAATTTTCGGTATGAATCTAGCAAACTATATTCTGATCACTTTGTTCCAGCTTTCTAAGACAGAGACATAAACACTCTGAATGACCATATATCTGTTGATTATGAGCTTGGACAGAATTAACACTCACGCAATAATAAGTCTTATCCAAATGAGCATTAGGATCAAAGACAGATCAAGCATGCAACAATTGTATCTATCAGCCTCCTGACCATCCTTCATACTTCACAGGAGAACTTTCTGCATTTTAAAATACCATTAATGGGAGGGGGGAAAAAAAAAAAAAAAAAGTGTTTAGGATCCCAAATTAATTGCTTCCACATAATATTTTCTAATGTATTTCTGTGAGCATTGCAAATATCCATTCATATTTCACTTGGGATGTTTACCAAACCATCAGACCCATTCCTACTACAATACTGTATCAGGTTTATTTTACACTAAAGGAAAAGTGCAACAGAGAAATGCCTAGAGACAGCTATTTTTAGAAGTGACAGCTAAGACTTTGTTAGTCCTCCCAGCCAGTGGATTCCTTCCATTTATTCATGTCCCAACAAAACTTCCACTATTATTCCCAACACACACAACTTCTAAATATCCATATATGAAAAAAAAGCATTTCTCTGTAGTCATTCTGCTTTGGTAACTGAGTCATCAGGAGTAGAGAGATACTCTACACAGTTCAAAAGCCTATCAGGTCGAGGGAATGGAAATTATATATAATAATTGATCAAAAGACAACAATCATGTATTTGAAATTCACGCTGAAATGACAAGTAAATTTAACAAGACTTTGCAATAAAGAAATTATACAAAACATTGGGAGTCAGAGGAGGGGTTCAAATATTTTTATTCATTTGTTTTTAAAAGTATTTACTAAGAGCAGAGAATCCTGCTGCATTGTGGTCAAGATCTCATGTCCTAGGATTTATTGGAGTAGCATGTAGAGAGAAGATTTTAGTTTCCTGTCATTATTTTTTATATATGTAATATATTTTTGTATATGTACGTATATGTTTGTCAGGGCAGGAACTTCATCGTGTATGCAGCTTTTAAATCCCAGACCACTCCTGTAGTTGCCAAGCTACAGATCATTAGAGTACATAACTTTCACTGTACCCATTTCAGCTCCTGGAAAACTATATGCTGTAATGACTTGAAGGGAAGCATTTTTCAATAAAATTTCATCTATCTTTAGCAGAACAGCTTCTGTATCTTTCTAGATATTACCAAAGTGTGGAAGAACCTAAATACAGTAGAAAGTGTTTTTCTGATGTTACAAGACTATAAATAGGACAGTGCAGCATGAGGAATGATGCCTACAATGGGAAGGTGAGCTATTATTTTAGGTATTATACATGAAAGTGTCCCTTCTGGCTTGCCTCCATTTGTAAGAATGAGCCATCCCAATGCCTGCTTAGACCTTTCAGTCTATGAAATCTTTACATGATTTGAAATAGTAAAACTTTGACATTCTTTTAAACTGAGTTCCTAACTGGCGATGCTTTATGAAAACTCTCTTCAAGAGACAACACTAAGAAGAACAGAACCAAGAAGTCTGCCAGTGAAGTAGAATTATGTCTAAATCTTGGGTACTCTGTGATGTAAGTTACTGAAAAATGAAAACAACCTCATGGTGCACAGCAAATGAGGCATGAGAGATTGCTGGGAAGAATGAAAGGTAATACACCACTGTAATAATTCCAACAGTTTAAGGACAGCCTGTGAACTGACAGTACGTAGCAGTTTTAGTAAACACAAAGTTTGAATGTCAGGAAAAGTCTTACTTATGGTCCTTTAGAACAAAAGGCATACTTCATCTATTAATAAAAGTTTGATCTCCAGCAGCAGACTTTAATCTTCAATGCCGAACTGTCATTGATGCTGAAAGACAAAAAGCATACATTAGTTTGCATACATGTAGAAGACAAAACAAACAAACACAGATTTCCCACTTTCATTCCTACTTAATATCTTTGCCAGAGAATCAAGGAAGAAAGAAAGAAAGAAAAATCATTGTTGATCACTTATCTTTACTTATTGCCTGGCATATGTACAGAACAGCTTAAATAGAAACAATAGAATGTCTCTCTCTACTGTGCTACTTATCCATTGTCTCAAATGGGTACTGGCACATACTCTGAGGTCCATTTATTTTGTGAAATATATGCTCAAGACAAGCACTACTTTTTTTTTTTTTTTTTACTTTTTTTTTTTTCCCCCCTCACATAGATATGGTGCATTGCTTCTTTACTCTCCTTTTCTTTTCCCACTAACTGGGCAGAAACCATTCTGGCCAAATGCACTATTTTTTGAACAAACAGCATTGCAGTGCATTCTCTGTACATAGGAATAAACAGCTTAAGAAACGTTTAACAGAGTAGTGCATTTAAAGATGGACAATACTTCTATAATCGGTAGATTTTGTCTCCCACTGCTTTCTTTATCAGTAAATCCTCAAGGTGAGGAGAAAGCTGGAGAACGGCTCTGGCACTTACTCTCATGAAGAGAGATTTTTCTGTGTACTTTTTAATCATTAGACATGGTAGGGTTTCAGTCATCTGGGGCCTTGGTGGAACAGCCTCAGCACAGCAGCCTAAAAAAGAGTCAGGTATTTGTTGCTGTATGGATTGCTGTGAGTCCCTTTTTGCAGATTTGATTGGCTATTTTCAAGATGTGCTGACCTATTTTGCAGAAAGTAAGGGAAATGTTAGTAAGTGGGTGAACGCCTGGTTCTGCCTCAGCATAGCTGTGGGAAGATGAGAGAGTACATCCCACATAGCAGATGGGCATACATGCAGCCTACCGCTCATATCAGTGGTTCTTTCATTGTCTCACATTTTGTGACACCACGATGAAAAGCATGTCTCTCTCAGTTCTGCAGGCACTGGTCTAGGCCCAGCCTCTCTCCAACACCATGGTTGCTACAAGTAATCCATTGGGAAGATGCTGCAATTTCATCTTTATTTGTAGCACCGTGTTAGGGAAGAACTATTTCCTGGAATCCCTAAATTCAAGACCTGAAGAAATAATAAATAAAGCTTTGTTCATTGTTGCAGATATTCATTTAAAGAAACTCCTGCCAATTGGATGCTTGATTTCAAAGGATTGCACAGAAAGATAAGTTGGTGGAAGGAACCCATCCTTCCATAAATTTTTGGAAACCTTTGGTAAATTGTTATTTTGGATCTGGCCATAAGCAAGTGTTCTTTCTATGTGAGAAGAACAAAGGTCTTTTTTCCTACTGCATATATATTTATATACACATAATTATTTTCCCCTCTTCCTAAAGATTATGTATCTAAACTACTAAATCTCTGTCATTTCCAGGTAGTCCAGGAATTCATCACCATTTAGGATCATGGAGTTATGGACATGCTTCATGATACAAAAAGGTTCTCTCTCCACCTGGAAGCGTTAGAAAGCAAGAAGATCCTGGTCAGTGCAGATATTGTTTGAGTGGCTCTGTGAGCTGCCAGGTACCTGGTGAAGATGAGGCTGCCAACCAAGGGTTCCACCTCTAGCTGGATTCAGGTCATGGCTTGGCTATACTTCCTCTTAACAATCAGTCATGTTGGTCAGTGCCCTCCAGTTGGTGGTAGGCTTTAGAGTATATCCATTACACATGCATGAGGTTTGGATGAGTGTTAGAGGGCCTTGCAAAACGTGCAGTAAGGTGTTTGTCTGAGAGCAACTCTTGCACGTGGGGCAAGATAGATACACCTATGCATTAGTTCCACCATTATCTTGACACATGGGACCCCAGTATGCCAGCAAACAGGAGTGTGACTGCAGTCTTCAAGGTTATCAAACAACCTGGTTTTCAAATGAAGGATCAGGGATGTAGCATTGTCAAAAAATGAAAGTATCAGAAGTTTCTGAAATAATTCCAAATTTAGTTCAGAAATAGAAAAGGATAAAAGAGGAGTACGTGACATCTGAGAATGAGGACGTACACAGCCAACATTACCCCCTGAAAGTCAGACTTAAAAAATTACTTGCAAAAAAAGATACTGCTTGTTACTTACTGGGCAGAGAGAATGTTCCCAGCCTGCTCCCCTTATTCCAGGCACTGAAATAAAGCAAAACTAAAATGTTTTCTAAAGCTCTCTGTTATAAATCAGGACCTTTCAGATAGCTTAGAAGCGCTTGTTTGCAGGAGCTCATCTCTCATAAAAAGCTTGTTGCCACTCTAGGGAGGAGTAAAATAGCTACTGATGACATTCAAATCATGGTCTGCCTTCTCAGCCATTAATTTTAAATATGATTCATACTCCATTATGCTCTGGAAACCAAAGAAATTATCCTTTATTGTGTCTAGCCATTTTTCATCACTATGGACCCGTAATGACCAATTTTACTCTTATCTGTTATAATATGCTTGAAAATGTGCAAAAATTAACCCAAATGTTTACATTTCCCTGTAATTCAGCTTCATAAGGATTTCCCAGTGTAAATATACATTAACACAATAGAACAGAATTATTAGCTTGTAACATATGTAAACAGCATTAGCTTTTAAATTGCGTTTTGCATTCACGTTTGTAGATTAGAAACAAGTTGGGTCAATCTTCAGGGTTGGGTCAAACGCTACTGAACTTTATCCTACTTAAACAGAAATCCAAATAAAAACATACATTTTAATGAATATCTAAGCCAGTTTTAGGCTATTTTAATAACTGTGAAGCCCAAAAATGAATGGGTTTATACTGTTCTTCCTCATTTACAAAACCAAATTTTAGTTAAAGATAAAAAATACAAGAAAGGTCACAGAGAAAAGGTCCAGGCTGATATTTTCAGAAATCCTGATGCAATTCCTTATTTCAGCTATGTGACTTTAATAATTTGCTGTCTCTGTCACTCAAAATCTCACCTGTAAAACTGAGGTATTTTTTTCCAAACAGAACAGGCATGCTGCAGGAAGGGGAAACACCCCTTCCTTCACCTGTTGGGGACAGGATGCATCCTCTTTCCTCGGGAGGAAGATGCAGCTCTGCACCCCAAACCAGGGCCAGATTCTTCCTCAAAAGCCTGCATGAGAAGTTACTCTGCTGTAGTTCTCATTAAGCTTCACTCATTGTGTGCACAGCAGGTGAATCTGGTTTCAGTGTCCATGTCCTGTCTTTCCCCCCCAGACCAGCCCCATGCTTGCTGGGGGATGCAGGGTTGATGGCAGGGGGCAGCAGTGGTCAGTGCATGGCAGGGAAACATGGCCTGACTCATCCATTGGAATACTGCTCAAGGAAAGAAGGAGTTATGGTATAACAAAACTTATAAATGCCTGTTTTGCTTTGCTTTTTGGAATAAGGTAGATAAGGGTTGCCACCCGTACCAGGTGGCAATAGTAAATGCTATGGATCTCATACAGTTTGTCACAAGTAGAGCAAATTCCACAACCCCCACGAATACAAGCTTCAGAAAGCAAATTTTCAGCTTGATCACAAAGATTTGATCTTAAATTAAGCTCCCAGTGGGTAACTGGGGAAGTTATTCCTATTTTTAATACGTTACAGATGCTGCAAGGAATGAGGGACAAGGGACAGGTGTACAGGGCTCAGGTGCCCCATCAGTGTTAGGGGGGCTTCAGGGCTGTGCCAGGCAAGGCCAGGACTGCTCCATGCTGGACACAGACAGTTCCAGCCAACTCTGGTGGCCCCAGCACAGGGCAGTGTTGGGGCACAGCTGCCCTGGGGTGAGGGAAGAAAGGGAGAGTGAGAGCACAGCTGGGTGGGAGCTTGGCCTGAGCCAAGGTTAACCCACAACAACAGGCCCACAAATTTTATGACAGTTCCTAAGTAAAGTTACTTAGAAGATGTACGTTTAATCTGAGGGATACACAGAAAGAGCATTAATCTAAAGACTGGCAGAGCAAGTCAGTCAACAAATTAGTTTAGGGTACTCTACAGATACAGAGGCCAATGTAGTAATGGCTGCACTGCATTAATAACTGCATGAAGCAACCAGACATGTGGAGAGCAAAACAAAAAATGAGACAAGTTAGCTAACAAAGTTATGAAAAAGCAGAGAGGTGCTTCTGGATGAGACAATCCCATGGAAAGGCCAGAGGTTATTCCCTTCTATGGTCAGCTTTCTCTGCATTTTTGTAAATTGCATTTGATTATAACAGAAGATAACTGATGCAGATTACATATTCCTAATGAAAATAACAAGGCATCAAATACTAGCTACTTGATTAAGCAAAAGAACGGTAAAACCATATAATTTTCTCCAACCATTATTCTTATAATTCTAGCATCTACATGATGCTAGACATTTTCAGTTATGGCCTCCAATATCAAACTTTCATTTACAGTTTCCACATTTCTCAATTTTTTCAATATTTTTTAAAGTATGTTTGTGCCATTAAAAAAAAATAAAAAATGTTGAAGATGTTGAATTTATCTTGAATAAATAATCCAAATTCTCACTTGAAATTGTTCCCTTTTTGACCTCTGACTTGTCAGAGGTTGAGTAATAAGCTGACAAGATGCCTGTGCTGACCAAGTCATTTTTTGATCTGTGAAGGTTCCCTGTCCATTCCTATCCTGCTGTAGACATTTACCTTGCTTAAAGCCAAAAATCTTGAGCCCAAGTCAATTAAAATAATATCAGAGCAATAAAAAATAACCTGCAGAAACCAGTAAAGTCAATTTAATTGCCAAATAGAATTCCTGAGCTGGAAAACAGTACACAGATTTTGTACATAAATTCTCACAATTCTTTTGAGCCACAGACAAAAGAAAGGGAAAGAAAGCAACCACGATACTGCATAGTCACTTTCTCCTCACCTTTTTAAATCCTGTCTCAAATGAATGGTACAATTAAAATGAACTCTGAAGCAACACAACACGAATCTATCCATGAAATTTAATGTCCTAAAGATGGTTCAGTCAGCTTGATCACGACCACACTGAGGGAAAAAAACGTTAATCTAATTATAAAACTTCTGAGCATTAAATTATTTATGTTGCAGATATTTGCTGTGTTTCTTTGCAAAGCTTTAGACATGTAATCTAGGAAAATGTTTTTTTGTTCTTTTTTCTGTAAAATGGCTGAGATAATTGGTGGTAAGACATTAAAATGAATGATATGGAAGTCGATGCGTAGTAACATTAGATGCAGTTCAGCTGTTGAAATTGCCTTAGTATTGTAAGCTGTTAAAGAACACTTTTCTCAAGTGATTGACAACTATTTCCAGATCTATATTTTTGAGTAATATGCACAGGTAAGAATCATGCTGAATTTTCTTCCATAAAGCAGCTCAAGCAAAGATATTCAGATACTCATTTAAAAAGTGACAGCTAGGATCTCAGCAGGTTAGAAGGCCACATGCTACAAAAAATTTACTGTATAGAAACTGACCTAAGGAGGACTCTAATTCCTGAGAAATATAACCAGAAACCACATTCTACATTAGCTTGCATTTAATATTGATAGGGAGAAATATAGGACAGAGTATGTATGCACAGCATACTGCATATCTGGTTATGAGTTTACTGTATTCTATTCTTTCCTTTTACAGTGGTCTTCAATAATGATCTCTTTGGAATCAGCATTTAATTTATGAAATACACACAACTCCATAGAAACAATGCCATAGATTTCAAGCAGCGTTGGATCAAACTTGTAAGATAACTGTATTTAAACTTTGGACTGACCCTGCTCCTGCTCATTGTATGATCTGCTTTGGCTTAACTCTATCATCTTTTGTACTTGTGAAGGTTCATCCATGTCAACAAGGCAAAAGCAAAACTCTGAGAACAGCCTTAGTTCTTTTTCTTTACGTGTCTTACTACAAAAAATAAAATAAAATAAAAATTCCTGTTAAATTCCCTGTGCCTACGCTATTTCTCTTGTTATTAAATTTACTTGAAGATCAGTGTATACCTGCATAAGAACGTTTCTTTAAATTGCTAAACAAACAAACAAATGTTGAAAAAAACATTGAAATAGAAATCTTCTATGGTGCTTTTATCAAAGCATTTCCACACAAGTTTTGATGCATGTCTAGCTCTTACGGTTCTTAACAACTTTAGCTCTTTATAACCTGAGCTCTTTCAGCATGTGAAAACACAGTAGTCATACTGCAGCACATGCTAGCAAGCCCCCCAATCTGTCCTAGGATGCCAAAAGGGGGAGAAAAGGAATCCCAGGCTAAGAAAACTTATACATTTTACTGAGTGGGAAGCTTATTGCACAGAATTTTTGCTAAGCCATGGCTCCCTTACTTTGACACAGAACATAAAAGGGTTTCAGCACCACGAAAATCAAAACACAGCCACTTGTTTTTTCGACAATTCTCCCCCACACACAGAAAGAACAGTTATTCTCTATATACGTATTTGTTTTGCATACTGTGGCATTCTCTTACCAGACTTCTTAGTCACAGAAACATGTCAGTTAAAAATTATTTTTACTACTCACAAATGCATATTTCAACTGGTACATGGAACCATTAAAAATTTTGCTACACAGTAGCATCTGTAGAAATAAATATTTTTCTGTTCCTACTGTGAAGAGATACCTCTATTATTGTCAGCATGGTATGGTAAATATCGTAATTCTGAACATGCCCCTGGTACCATGTGGCTGATACTGTTGCTCCACGCCTCATATCCTGTGTATCAGCCATCAGTCACTTCTAATGTCAATCTGTTGCCTTCTCCTGGAAATAACTGACATAATCTCACTGTAGTTACTATTATAAGTCCGATTTGTCCATGTTCAGTATGCATATAAACTCCTTTGCATCAGAATGAGAACATCATAAAGACAGACGTATTGATACATACTTACCTGTATATATACCCAAATACATGTTGTCTCTATAAAAGCAGTAATACAAATGTATTATATTCAGCTTTAAACAGAACTTTGGTAATGTAGTTGTAGATATATTGCATATTGCTCTTGGCACTACTAAAAATAAGTCATTTGGATTAACCATTTTCACAAAGCACATTTTATAACTGAAACATATTTATTCAAGTTCTCTTTTGGATTAATGCAATTTGTCTGAGAGCATGCACTAATTTCTGTTCTCAGCATAGCCTTGGGAGGTTAAAAATGTTAAATACGATTCTTTGCAGGTTTTAATACATCATCTTGCCTTATGGAGAGTTGATTATCACCACCCAGTGGCGCTTACATACTGACAGAATTCATTATCGTATGCATCCAAAGTAGTACCGAGAGGACCGTGTAAAAGAGATGACTATATTCTATGTAAGTAGCTACTTAACTGTAGTCAGTATTGTAAAATGTTGAGAAGTTCTCATTCTCTTAAAAATTGGAGCCTTTTGGTCAAGCAAACTGCTTTTCCACTGACAAAATTTATTGCAGTAGGTTGCTGAACTGAAAGTTTAATTTAAGTTGTAAAATTGAAAAGCTCTTGTAATTGAAAGTGAAAAATATGGAGTAGTCTGAATGCACGAATGAGGAGTAAATTACAGATAAAAGGACTGACTAGAGAGGAACCCATATGGATAGTTGGATGTTTACAAATTATGTTTTAATGCAAGACATAATTATACCTTTATTTTTCATCTTAATTCATTTTCATTGTTTTCATGTGAACACAGTGGCAGTTACACATGAAAGCCAAATACAGTCTGTAGAAATTACTTTGGCCAAGTTTAAACAAAGTATACTGAAAAATGGCCTCACATTTTCACCTGGGAAAACCTTCTATTTAGCATTTATAGCTCTCTATTGAAGCTCACAAAGGGAAGGAGTACCAGTAATTCATACTGCTAGTCTATCAAAACCCTAAGCTTTCTCTATACATTGGAAATACCAAGTTTTTTCACAGTTTATAAATACATTAGACTACCTATACATCTTTTATGATTTATCCATTCACTTCTCACTGGTAAAAAGCTAAAACAAACTGACTTTTAATTGTAGTCTTGAAACTCAGAAATGAAAAGTATAAAAATAGGTGGAACCAATCATCTATTGCAGAAAGCTGAGGGCAGTTCTAAAGTTCAAGAAGCTTTTCAAAAAAATAAAATGAATGTAATCTTTATGAGAAATGTCAATTTTATTCTGGGCAACTGCAGTCAAAACATGAGGGTTTTAGCTGGAGCAGTTAAGAGCCATATGCTCAGAAAACCAAAAGAAGGAAATAATAGTTTTGGAAAAAGGTTAACATCTTGACATTAAATTATGGACTTTAATAAAAATTATGATATGTTTTTATATGATCAGGTATAACTGACTGCTATGGCAGGTAATAAAACAGAAATGAAAAGACTCGTTTCATCTGTCAGTCTCTGGTTGCAGTAGAGCTCTGCAGGAAACCTAAATGCGTGGGACTTTGAACTGAGCTAAATAGCTGTGTGAAATAAACCTGCTTTGCTTTCAAGTCTCTGTGCTGGAGATAAAAGTATCATATTCACTCTGGCTTGTTTTGTTCAACAGTATAGAAAACTTTAGTCCCAGTTTCAAATAATAGCCCCTGTCTTTTATGACCTGTTCCGCAGGTTTTTAATTGCATATTTTTTTATTTGTTAAACTAATTACACATATGTATGCTTCTATAATTGCAATGTGGCCCTTAAACCATATAAATCAAATTTGTCTTTATGGGTTGCAGTTTTATTAGATTACTATTACTTTGGAGTGAATTTATTACTATTATTATAATTATGAAGAAAAAAATACTGCATTTGTGCAATCAATAACAGTAATTTTATAGATTTAAGCCTTTAAAAGATATAGGAAATCACTAACTGCAAATAGGACAAACTTTTTCAATGAGTGCCTTTCTTCTAGGCATCTAAAGCTGCTTAAAAGAGTCTAATGGCTTTTTGTTTCCCTGCAATGTGACTAAATAGATAAAGTCAGTGGGAGATAAGTACCTAACTTGTTAAAGATCTTTGAAAATCTCAATTGGTATTCATCAAAATCATTAGATGCTTAAATCCCTTAGGGAATATGGATCTAACTCTCTCTACAGCCATTTATATGTGGCTGATGTAATGTATACAAAAAGTGTCAGTGCAGGTTCTGCATAAAGTAGTTATTTTCATAACCATGCACAGCAAAAGCTATGCCTTTCAAATCTCCTGCAATATTAGCATGGTTCCTCAACTGTCTTATTGATACTATGAGCATCTTTACCCATTTAATATCAAAGTTCATTTCCACACTGACAGGGAAATAGCTATACTGACATTGGGCATATGCATAATGGTGCAACTTCACTCAAAAATGGGATGTCCATAACTCAGTAATTTAAAAACCACATATATATAACAATCTTTTACACCAGTCCTATCAGTTCTTACATTTTAAAACTGTTTGTACTTCACTGCAAAGTACCGTTAAATCCACCTGTGAATTTAGGCTTACAAATGTCAGGTATGTAAGTCAGTCAGAACTTCACTCCTCACACATAAGGGTGAAAACTTGTCTTAAACTGACATGCCCCTATTTATGTAAGTTGGGATTCACTTGTTCAAAGAAAGAGGTTATAGTTGTCAAAGTCTCACACAGAAACCTTCAGATTTTTTATAGCGCTGCTATGCTTATGTGACAGAATACTGCATGATGATAGAAGATAAAAGCTAAGTGGTGTTCCAATTAATACAAATACATTATTTTCACAAACCTTTCAAAAACATTCAGAAAATTATTGAATACATTTTACTTTTCCAGAGAGATTAAAAAAAACAGCTCTCAAGTGTTTTTTTCTGATTATTGTTACTATATAAATGAAATTACAAAAAGGACAGTTGTCCATTTAAAGTGTATTTCTTATTGTGCATTCCATTAAACAAGTTTGCTATTTATAAAAGAAACACCATAGTCGAGATCTTTGTTAATAATCCTTTAGAAAATAAGAATGCAAAAACATTCTTTTTTCCTTGCATATTACATAAAATATACCTTAAACGTAAAATATATTCCTTTCCTATCCATTCCAGATTGGTGAATCAAATTCTGTTTGGTACTTTTATTACATCTCATTATCATGAAGAATTCCACACAAAGAGAGAAAAAAAATGGTCCTATTTTACTTTATGTATATATTTGTGACTTGTTCAATCAAGTTATTCCTGCCTGCCTAATATTACCTTATCAAATGCAATAAATATGTTAAGAGCATTAATACTGACACTCTTGCAATGTAAATTATGCATCAGCTACAAATACATGATATCACATGTTTACAATAGAGATTAATTCGGAAATTGCAAAATATCTTCATAAAGAACTAGCATCCACAAATTTTCAGTTTTTTCTTCAAATGATGCTATCATTGCCTTCTAACGAAACTCCAAGTAAAAACTGTTCTTTGCAGCATTGTTCTCATTCTGTAATTGGATTTGATTTGCTTAAGATTTTAACATATTCTGCCTTTTGCTGGCTACCAAAATTCACGTTAAGAACAAAACTCTAGAAAAGATAAAGAAGAAAGTAAAGAAGAGTGACACCAGTTGAATTTTCTTTTCCAAATACACATAGATACAGAAGGAACTACTTGAATGATCTCCACATGAAAGATGTCTTATTGTCTATTACAAAATATCAGAAACCAAATACTGTACTCTGTTCTTAGCTGCAATGCTCCGAAAATATATAAAAAAATGAAACACTACAGCAGATGTAGGCCAGAGGTGTGACTTCACTGGAGATTATGTATTTTGTAAATCTGATGGCTGCATTGAGAGCAGACTGAAGAACAGAAATTACAGACGTCTACGTACACATTCTGAGGAAAGTTTCCAACAGTACTCACTGACAGTTAATAAGGTGATAACTGAGCTTACCATATGGGTCTATTTTCCCTGTTTTACAAATATCTAAAGATTATCTGTCTGTATAGTTAGTCTTTCTGATGATACGATGCATAATTTTTCATTATTTGATTGTTCATCTCTTTCAGTAAAACAGAAATAAATTGAGTTTTGCAGATTGGAATGATAACCCCCTGGGGGAAAAAAAAAACAAACAACAACAACACAAAAAAAAAACATTTTAAGTCTCTTTATAAGCTGTAGAATGATAACTAATTTTTATGACAGGAGGTATTGCCATTTCTCAAAGGCTGCACGAGAAATAGATTTTAAAAGTAAAAATGCAAGTGCTAGGAAAACAATTGAAATGCTCTGAGTCCTTTATGGTCATACGGTCATACTGATTACATCCAGGTGATAATCAGCATCCAAGAATTAGCAGAGAAAGTGAAAGAGTCAAGTCTTTCTTATGTTTTATGCCCCGCTACTGTTTGCATTACTCTCTGAATCAAGAGGAAGATGATCATAAATTACAACTACATATTTCATTAGCAAAAACCATTTAAGTATTTAAAAGATCTTAATTTTGCTGATGACATTAATCAGCAACAGAAATACATGTGGTTGGTGTTTTTTTTTTTTTTTATTTGTTTGTTTGTTTAATAAGGATGTTGGAAACATATGCCTGTTCACACTCCAGGGATATTATTTGAAATATCAAGTTTTTTTGCTTATCTAGGAAGTCGTAGGTGCAGTAATGGTGACACCGGGCATACAACAGCCCTCAACAAAATACTTCATAAACTTGAAATATTTTGGCCACAGTAGCATGACCTGCACTAACCCAAAAATAATTTCCAATATTTCCTCTCCTTCTCTAGAGACATTCCTAGAACTTTTTCTGGAATTCATTGTTCTTATGAGGAAAGACTTTAAAAAAAAAATCTAAAGAATGTACTGTGTCTTCTGGAAGTCTTCTGGAGAGCAGACAAACTGAAGGCATCCATCAGATGCAAAACACAAATAGTTACACTGCAACTTCCACAACAGATTCAATCTAAAAAAGAGAAGAGAGCCTTCCTGAAGTCACTGGAATAGAAAGAAAAATACCTTTATCATCACAGTGAGGCTCAAAAGTCTAAGCAAGCTAATCCAAGGCCAAAATATGTAGCAATGTATAGTGAATACTCTTGAAAACCACAAGGTAAAGACAGACATATTGAAAGCACTGTATGCATTTTTGTTACCAATAGGAAAAATATATAATTTCAACATGGGTTACACTTTTACTTCTGAATGTTATTCTCCCCCATATTGTGAACAAGAATGGAGATTTAAAAATAGAAATCACTCACAATATCATAAATCAAGTGTGATAGTTTGTTAATTAGTGTGCAGCATAAGTGAATGCATGTAAAAAGAACTACAGATTAAAATTCATCCTTTTGCAGTGTGAAACTGGTGACAGACTTCGGAGACAATTTACTTTACTAATAAATAACAAACCAGACATTACCATGGCAACAATAATATTGGAGATGCAGTACTTCAAGTAATTGTTGGGTTAAATGAACTTTTGTAAAACTCACTTGGTTTGAAAGTTTCCTCATTACTTTATGCTCTCTAAAAAACTTTAAAACAAGTGAAAATGTGAATACAGCAATTTTTTTTTTTTATTTTATTATTATTTTTTTTTTTAATACAGGTTAGGCAGCAAGCTTGTTAAAGTGTATGCCTATAAATCCAAATTCTAACACCTCATTATTTGTATTGATGAGGTAGAATTCAGCTGGATGGGGCAATAGTCCCACAGGACTTTATTTCCAGGCCATTGGCTATAAAAACTAGCAGTATTCACAAAGTAGTGGAGTTTAACTGCCCTGTTCTGATACAAAACATTGGCTCAGGATGATTCTTGATACACTCCAATCTTGTAAGATATCTGAAATGTACAGCCACTGCTTCTCTTGTGGCAACAGGAAGACTGAAGGCCATTCTGACCTATCACCCTTGGTACGAGCAGTCCTGTAGTTTCAAAACACTACCAACATCCCTGGCACAAGGGTTATAGCCAGAGTAAAATCTTTGACTTGGTCTTCTCCGTGTCTCAGCCTGACTGTTATTCTTCTGGTTCACATTTCCAGCTACATCACTACATCTGAGCTGATACTCTAGAAGCTACAGACAGATGGAGGCAGACAGTGTACCCTGGGCATCTCAAATGACACTGGCTGTCTAAATTTTAACATTGAAGTCTCATGCCTGATTTTGCAGAAATGGTCAAACACCTTTTTGACCATTATCACTTCTTCATTATTTTTGCTTTCGATTTTGTTAATTTACCGATTCATACCTCTTGGGTTTCCTAATTTACCTTGTTCCTATGTTTTAACTGCTTGTGGATGTCACCTGCTGTATCAGCACTGATCTACAAGCATATACAATTCGCTTGATTCAGGTGCCATCATGTAGCCTCTTTCAGCAGAGAAGGGTATGCTTCTCAAGATAATGAATCCAATATCATGGTCCCAGTGTCTTGGTTGAATACAGACTTACCTACACCATGGACCTTGGTGCATGATTGGACTTTGGTGATTTGTTACCTTGTATATAAACTGTAAAAGGAATTCACGACTTTAGAATTTAATAGAATGGATAACATGCAATAAACAGCCACTCATAAAGAATCAGTGGATTCTTGATACTGGGATTCTATCTACATCCAATCTATATTGGAATGAGAATTGTAACTGGCATCTAAATGACAGAGAAACAGCTCTGAGAATTATGAGAGTGAAAAAAAAAAAAAAAAAAAGAGAAAAAGCATAGTTAAAAAAAAGAATCTTGGTAACAGAATTAGGTTTTTGGCGAGAAGTCAGTAGGCTGAATTTAAATGTTAATTTTGATCTGTAGAGCAGAATGTGCTTGGTAATAAAGGTTAGGGGTTTTTTGTTGTTGTTTTTTTAGGAGGTATCCTATCACACAGTGTGATTTATATCCTAATT
This sequence comes from Alectoris magna, assembly GCA_030625065.1. NCBI lineage: Eukaryota > Metazoa > Chordata > Aves > Galliformes > Phasianidae > Alectoris > Alectoris magna. The sequence continues at coordinate 101,512,693 of CM060560.1, forward strand.
AGTTTATAACCCTGTAGCTAGTCCATCTTACAAACAATTAGCTGATTTTCTTAGTCTAGTATCTTATATGGGTACAATAATTTGTTTTCTTCCTCCTGTCCTCTTCATTGCTTTCCCTCTTGTTAACAGCCTTAAAAACCAAAGAAACAAACAAAACAAAAAAACCCACAGGGATCTCCTGGAAAGAGTCCAGCATAGGGCCACAAAGGTGACAAAAGCCATGGAGCACTTCTTATGAGGAAAGGATGAGTAACCTGGGTCTGTTCAGCCTTAAGAAAAAAAGACTGAGAGGGGATCTTGTTAATGTTTATAAATACCTTAAGTGTGGGAGTCAAAGTGACATGGCCAAACTCTTTTCAGTGGTCTGTGGGGACAGGACGAGGGGAAATGTCCATAAACTGGAGCACAGGAACTTCTGTGCCAATTCGCAAAGGACTTCATCACACTAAGGGTGACAGAGAACTGGAACAAGCTGCCCAGGGAGGCTGTGGATTCTCCTTCTCTAGAGATAACCAAGACCTGCCTGGATGCCTACCTGTGTAGGGGGCCTAGTCTGCTGTAGGGGGCATGCTTTGCAGCAGGGCTGGACTTGAGATCTCTTCCAACCCTTGCAATTCTGTGATTCTGTGAAAAGCAAAACCTAAAGGGTAAAAACAACCCAACCTGAAGATGATATTAAAGGATATAGCTTATAACATTGTAGCTTTTCCCTATGAAACAAGTTTGGACCATTATTTCTTAGATTACAACATCTCTGATTGATGTATGTATAAGAACATTTTGTGCAGATAACAGTATAAAGTTTATACAGCTAATAATGGAAAAATCTGATTCAATACTTCGTGTCTGAGACATGAAGAATAGCTTTATATTCTTTAAGTTCCATTCTTTGAGCTAAATTAATCACTTCTACTGTTCTGTCATCAATTGTCCATTGATATTTGAAAATCACAGAGCCTACATTTTAAAGGTAGTATTGTACGTGTTGTATAACAGCTGTTAGACATTATTTAAAGAGGAAAACATTTCTGCAAACACATATAAGACATCAGGAAATAAACTTACAGAAACAATTCCTTTAGGCTAAAACCTGACATTAGGAAATAAACTAATCCACGCTAAAACAGATTTAATAAGCATTTCAGTTAGAACAAATATAGCCTTCTTTCTTAAGATGAGAGCAAGAATACTGTCCTTGGTAGAATAAGCAAAGTGAGAAGACATATGCTTTGACCAAAGCAGATTCAAATGAGGATATACAGTATATTGGTGGTGTGCCAATTGCTGATGTTCTAAACAAAGACTAAGTGCAAAGCATTCATAACCTTTCACAGTCAAGTCAGCAATTTAATTTGTGTTCAAAACTGACTTTGGCATCATCAGGAATACACACCCACAAATCAAGTGTTTTAGAAATGGATTGTTCTGGACAAGAGAAAAAAAAATGATTTTACTAAAAGGGAATTAACAAAATCATGAAATGAAAGTATATTTAAAACTACTGATAATTATTTAAATACATTTCAGGGCAGAGATAACAGCAAAACTTGGCCATGCTTGCTGATTCATTATGGAATGAAATGAAGAACATTTTTGTAATTACATTTTATTCATCTTCCCTAGAAAGCTTTTCCTGATATAACCTAAGGCATCATTTATGTTTTCAGTTCAGAATATCCCATTAGTAACACACAATCAGCCTGTGATCAAAGCATGTACTTGCCAGGTGTAAATCGTGATTTTTTTCAGTTGGGGTAGAATACAAAAAGTAAATTCCAAGTTTAAAACAGCCCTCCTACACTTGGCTGTAACAATAATTATATCAAAATAGTGGACTGATTTTGTGTTGAGCTACTAACATTCATGCTTCCATTCTTCGAGACTTAAAGTTGCAGAAATTTCTTTAAAAAGTAGTTCTCATATTTTTAAGCTTAAATAACAAAAAGATGAGTCCACACTCTTAATTATCTGACAGATGAGTATTTTGCTAAAATGTGCATTTAAAATGTGATTTTGGAATCATTTATCCCAAGAAGGAATCTTTTTCTCTTTAACAAAGTTATGAATAGCTATTAAAATCACAATAACCTCTATGACATGATAAACTGTAACAGCTCCCTAGGACTGCTGCAATCTGCAATGTCAATAGCCTCCAAATTAAGGGCTTTAATCTGGTTAGAAAGAGATTAAGAAAGTACTGACATGACAGAATTAGTCTGGCCTCATAATTAGCCATGGATTATGGTATTTGTCTTTCCAAAATAGTATTAGAAGTGAAAGTAAATATATTAAGGGAATAGGCAGGCACTATATAAAGTTGCACTGCACAATACCACCTCTCACTGAAGCCATCTGCTACCAAATAAATAAATAAATAAATAAATAAAAATACTATCAGCCCAATCATACCAATATGTTAGCCAAAAGAAACGCATGTGTGGTTAAATTAGGACTTTAAGAAAAGCTCTGAGAAAGGAGCAGCACATAAACCTTGTCAGTAAAGAAGTAACTCTAGTAGACATCATACTATAAACATTTGATCATTAACACAAGACTTCCTCTCTCTTTCTTTGCTTCTGGCAGTAATTTACTGCATTCCCATTGCATAACCCTGTGCACTGGCTCATCTGTACTGTAAAAAGAGCTTAAACCAAGTTCTGGGTTTCTTTTTGAAAAAAAAAAGGGTGAAAGACATTGCAGCTCTGAATAATCAATTCTCATATCCTGGCAGTCCTTTGAGACACTTCCATTCAAAGCTAAACAAAAAGATGGGATACGCTAACCTGAGATGAGTCAGGAGCAATGGGTGTTCTCCTAGATCTACGGTATCTAGATTGGCTACGTTGGTGTAGAAACTGCACAGAGCAAGCTGCCTCCCAGAGCTCTGATACACACATACCTAGGGGCAACTTTGTTGCAGTTTTCAATGGAGCTGACTAAACACACAAAGAATTATCCAGTTTGTTGTTGGATGCAAAGACAAAACTATGGCTTGTGCTTCATTCTATCTAGCAATATCCTTTTTAGTTTTAAAGAATTCAAGAAGCAGAAAATTCAAGCTATTAACAGCTCTTCCTACATGGCTTGGGCATGATTTGTCTAATTACTTGAATAAAAGTACATTTCTGTTCAACTGTGATATTTAGTTGTATGATTAAGTATCAGACAAATCTTCAAGGGCTTTAACATCTCCTGCTATCCACTCTTTCTTCTCAAGAAAAATGAAAGCAATATGAGAAAATTCGGAGCTTATGCTGTTGCTGTGGTTGTTTTCTTAGCCATTCTTCAAACTTAGCATTTATTATCATGCAGCTCCTTTTCAGTCATTATAGAGAAGTTGTACAAACACAAGAACACATTTTGTCTTAAAAAGAAGGTGAACTTGGAATACTGAAAAATTCAAGTGAAAAAATTCCATGGTACAAATTAGGATTGTCAGACTGGAGCTCAAATGATCTCCCAGATGGCAAAAATAAATAAAATAAAATAAAATAAAATCATATTTAGATTGTCTACAGCATATAATTATGTGGAAGCCTGAGGAGAATTATTCAGATACAGGTAGAGAATCTGTGTTCCTATTTCAACAGTATGACCTTTCCTTACTTAAAGTAGTGCAAAATACAAAGTTATATAATTTAACAGAATAAATGGACCAATTTAAATCATACTGCAGAGAAAAATCCAGGCCCGTGACTCTAATTCCACTTTTGTTGGGCCCAAGTATGTGTTGTTTTTTGTTTGTTTGTTTGTTTTTGACTTTTTACAAATGTGCACTGACAAGTGCTCATCAATTGCATACTGAAACTCAAAAAGATTACTTCTACCCTGGAATGAAAATAAATCATATATTCTATTCCAGATTTGACAACCTTATTTATAGGGAGACTTAGAAAACCGGGAGTTGTTTAAGCCACATCCCACACGTGATCTTGCATGCTCGGATGTTAAGCAGTATTCTACATGAGTCACTGACTGTCTGGATACCTTTGGGGGTGTTCTTCTCAATCTGGATTTGTATCCAAATTCCATGCCCTTTTTCTTTTAATACATGGAAATCCTTCACGCTTTCACAATATATAAATCAGTTAAAAAATAAATGAATAAATAGCAGAAAAACCCACACAAACACTGTAAGTAGCAGAACTGTGAAATAATTATTTGTAATTACTGATGCATGGTAGCTGCATGCTTACCTGGACACCAGACACTCCAGTGACCCCAATTACACAAAGCTAGAAGACATTCATTTTCTTCAAACATGGGAAATGCATGCTTCAAATATACAATATTTTTACACTTCCTTCTTCCCTGAGTCTCTTGGCTATTCTGATTGTTCCTGTCACCTTGATATTGGGATGAAGTTGGTCTGTACTTCAAGTACCAAACAGCAGGAGGTAATGTGACGTCAGTCTTCCCATTTCTTGTGCTACAGGAGTGGGAAGACTTAGCCCAAACTATCCTCTTTTAGTGCCTTAATAACTAGTGCAGTTTATTACAGTGACTATGACAAGGCCAAAGCTTGTGTGTAGTCAGCCAGATAATTAAGCAGCTACCTAGGAAGCACATACTATCTTCTTTTGCTATTCCTGAAGGATCATGGGTGTCACAGAAAATGTAAGCTCAGGTTTTCCATGCTTTTTGAATATAATCTTTGGCAACACTTAAAATCTGTAACTATTTCTAGCTTGTCAGTAAAGCTTAAAAAAATGATATAGTCACCACAGGAGAATACTTTATTATGCTATCTCCTGAACCAAGTAGTTTCAACTCATTGGAATTCAAGTAATTAAATGCTCGAGCAACTTCTGCAACTCCAGACAAGAACGCATGGACATATAGTCAAGTACAAAGTGAACAAGGCAAATACTGTTCCAACTTCTGCTTTTCCCCATCTGATAGTTAGTTTGGTCATTCTTTACTGCCCACTTGAGATACTGCTGTGGAAGGAACACTGATGAATCATCTCTCTGTCTAGCAATACTATTGAAACAGATCAGACGGATCGGCATTTTTTTGCTTCAGTAAACTTAATCCTGAGTCCAGGAAAATACCACCAAAGTTACACTGGCATAAGACACAGTTTTCGGGCTCTCTGATGAGCTGGAATCTGCAAATTATTTATCGCAGAAGGATATATCTTTGCTTTGTAAGGCAACATTGGAAACATGCTTTTGCAAGGTAGACACTTATTCCTTAAAAGTTGCTTTTCTTCCCTAAGACAGAAAGAGAGATGAAGAGAAAATGAGAATCTTACAGTTGATATTTTTTTAGGAAAAGTAAACTTCTAATTTTCCAAAGTTTCCATGTATGACTTTCCCTCCCCCCAGTCAAAATCACAATCAGGATTAAATGTTCTTAGACACCTCTCACAAAAAGCGTTGCTTTTTGGACAAGAATTTTAAATATAGATTCCTCAAGTTGGGTTCCCAAAGGTCATGTTTAGGCACCTGTTTGCTTTGAAGAGCGCTGAGCAGCCAACCTCTCAACATGATTTCTCCTAGGAGCCTGGCACCACAGCAAAGCAGACAGATGCTTAATTATAGCCTGGGGAGCTCCTTGTTAAGTTGTTACTTTAGAAAGTCTTGGCCTTTATCCCTTCTCACAGGTGGGAAATCTTGTCCTTTTTACTTAAGTTTGGAAACCTTTGCCCTTTCTTTTCCCACTTTTCCTCCTAAGATTTATATACCCACATTTATATACACGCATACACACAAAAGTAAAGAAAATAGCTTTTTTAAAAATATATCTGTTATAGTAAAATAATATAATATGTGTATAATATTATTAATACATACCTTAAAGACTATACACTACAGCAGAATGTCTTAAAGAACAACCTTCCTATCTTCAGAGAGGTGGCTACAATTGAAGCAAATAAAATGTATTTTTCCACATCTTAGCAATCCTAACCAACAATCTGGAGATCCATGTAGATATGACAACTTTAGATGTTAAAGAGTACCAGACCCAAGATGGTCACGTGGGACACACCACTCGTTATGGGCTTCTCCCTGGACATAGAGCTACTGACCACAGCCCTCTGGCTGAAGGCTTCCAACCAAATCCTTATTTACCGAACAGTCCACCCTTCAAATCTACATCACTCCAATTTATAGAAAAGGATGCAGAGGAGGACCAAGTCAAAGGCCTTGCAGAAGTCCAGCTAGGTAACATCTGTTGCTCTCCCTTTGCCCACCGATGCCATCGCTCCATTACAGTAGGCCACCAGATTGGTCAGGCACAAACTTCCCTTGGTGAAGCCAGCTATCTCAGATCACTTGCTTGTTCCTCACATGCCTTAACATGTCTTTGACAAGAATCTGTTCCATGGTCTTCTCGGACACAGATGTGAGGTTCATGGGCCTGTAGTTCCCTGGGTCCTCCTTTCTCCCTTTCTTGTAAATAGGAATGATGTGTTTCTTTTTTCCAGTCCCTGGGGACTTCACCTAACAACCACAACTTTTCAAATACGATGGAGAGCAGCTCAGCAACCACCTCAGCCAGATCCCTTAGGACATTGGGGTACACATCACCTGGCCCATGGGCTTATTGACATTTAGCCTCATTAGTTGGTCTCAGATTTGGTCCTCCCTTAAAGCCAGGGAGAGTTTGCTCCCCCAGTTCCCACCTAGAGGTACAGGTTCAGGGATGTGAGAATCCTGGCTGCTTGTGAATACTAAGGCAAAGAACTCACTGAGCACCTCAGCCTTCTCCATATCTGTTGCAGACAGTTTTCCTTTGTCATTTAGCTGTGGACATAAGCTCTCTTTGGCCCGTCTTTTCTGACCTAGGCACCTGTATAATCTCTTCATGTTATTTTTAACATCCCTCACCAATTCAGTTCCATCTGTGTCTTGGCGTTCCCAATCCCATCTCTGCAAGTCCAGATAGCACCCCTGTATTCTTCCAAGGTGACACACCCTTGCTTCCACTGTCGGTACATAACCCTTCTTTTCCCTCAGTTTGACTAGCAGGACTTTAACAAGCCATGCCTGCTTTCTTACCTAGGGAGATGGAGAGCTCTTTCATGCTCAGAAAGAGATCCTTAGAGAGTAGCCAGCTTTGTTCCACTCCTTTGTTTCTAAGGACTTCTTCTCTAGAGAACTTGTTCTACAATTCCTTAAAAAAAACTGAAGTTTGCTCTCTTGAAGTTCAGAGTCCTGACCCCACACTTTGCTAGGCCCATGTTCCTCTGTGTCACAAACTCAACCAGAGACAGTCTCTATAGCCCAGGCTGCTTCTGGTCTTTAATGATCTCCTCTCCATTGGTGAACACTAGGTCCAGCAGCGGTTCATCTCTGGCTGGTCTACCCACTGCTTGAAACAAGGTTATCAATGGACTTCAGGAATCTCCTGGATTACTTATAGCTTGATGTGTAGTCTTGCCATTGGATATCCAGGTGGTTGAAATCCCCTATCAGAATGAGAGCCTGTGAGCATGAAACTTCTTGTAGCTGACACAGAAAGGCCTCATACACAGGCTTCTCTTGATCAGCTGTCCTTTATTGATCCCATCCCTAATTTTAACCCACTGGCTCTCCATCTGTTCCTGGCTGTTTTTCAGAGGGATCTCATTGCAGTCTTCCTACTCCTTAACGTAGAGGGCAACTCCCCCAGCCCCCTTACATTGCCTATCCCATCTAAAAAGTTTATAGCCCCCAATGGTGTTGTTCCAGTTGTGTGAACCATCCCACCATGTTTCTTGGATGGCAGAAAGATCAAAGTTTTCCAAGCACACCAAAGTTTCCAACTCCCCTTGCTTATTTCCCGTGCTGTGTACATTGGCACAGAAGCACTTCACCTGGGCTTTCAGGTGCATGGCCTTTCTAAAGGAGCCATCCCACAAGCCTGCGGGACAAATCTGAGGTTATCCCCCCCACTTCTTCCTGGAGTGACAGCATTCCCTGGCTCTTCTCTGTCACTCAGCAGTGCATCTCCTTCCCCCAACAGATCTAGTTTGACCCTCTGAGTCAGTTGTGTCCCATACCACGTCACCGTTCCTGGTTTATCAGAGCTGTTACATATATCATAGAAGCTATAGCCCTGGGCTTGACACCACTTATGCAATCAGTCATTCAGCTGGTCAGTTCTCCTCCTCCTGCCTGGATGCCGGTCTCCCACTGGGAGGTCTGAGAAGAATGCCACCTGTGCTCCTTAACCGTTCAATACCTTCCCAAGGAAAACAAAGTCCTTTCTGATATTTTTTAATTTTCTGGTCATGGCCTCATATGATCAAACTTGAAATATCAGTATGTTTTCAGACCCACAAAGTTTAACAATTGCAGTGCTCCTATCATTTTTGAACTTATTTTTATGCAGGCATCCAAAGAATTGTATGGTAGTGCTTTCCACAGCTTAAGCTTAATAAGCACTTGCTTTAATCAATGAAGTTCCCTACTTCTTCCATAACAGTTACATATTTTTCTCTATACATCTTTTCAATACTTTGATTAATGTTTTTTAGGTTATAGCTGCACATCAGAAACTTGTGGTCTGTGATAAAGCAGTCTATTTTGTCTTTTCTCGTGTGAAAGCCACGTTATTATTCTTTGTCTACCCTTTCAAACACTAATGCTCCCTTTCCGTGCAACGTCAAACAGTATTCAAATCCCTGGTATATTAGAAAAACATAGAGTGGGGTAACAGGGCTTTTTGACTTTTCAGAATACTAAGTTTCATAGCAATCTAAAGTCTCTCCTGTGTGACAGCTTATTAGAGATCACCAGGCTGTAAAGGAATGCATGCATGCCTGCACATAGAAACATACGCTATACTGGCAGTACCTAGTACTAAGCATGTATTGACACTGAGTTTTTTACTCCTGTATTATTGATGTGCTCAGAGCAGAATGAATCTTTACAGGTCAGCATAACTTAATAATCTTTAATGTAACACTTCATCCCTTACTTCAGATTCAAAATATGCTTGCATATTGAGTACCATAATCCCCAAAAAAAGGATCTGGAACCTTGTTGATGCTGAACTTACACTACAAAACCTAAACTTCTAATTATTTATCAGCCATAAAAGACACCTTCTAATGATAGTTTCATGCATTTCTGGATGTGTTTTGCCTAATTAGGTAAATCATATTGACTGGATCACCTGTATCTGCACATTATCTTACATAGAGGAAGAAATGGCTTTCTCTTATTAAAAAAAAAAAACAAAAAAAAAAACATTTTCTTTCACTGCATCATATTTATTCATGGGTCTGCTAATTAATTCTCTTTATTTCACAGCTCCTACCAGTTTTATTCTCATGAAAATCTTATTTACTTGTTTATATTAACCAGGGTTGCTTTGGGAGTCTTTTTAAAGTTTCTGTCATGCTTGCCACTTTTCTTTCCTTAGGTATTGAGGTTGATTCAAAGAATATATTGCAAACCACAGTTAGCAGTTCAACAATTTCATATTCATGGTTGAATTATATCTGGCCCCGGAAATTTGTTCCTATTCATTTTATAAAATTTGTTTTTAAATCTTTTTAGTGAGGTTTCATCTCAGGACAGTTTCTCTTCCCTTCCCCTGTAATGAGAGGTTCCTTCTGCTGTCGAGGTCTGCCTTGAGCTGTGACAAGTGTATTGGCTATACATGAAGCAGAGGTTTCTAACTCAGAAGATAGGAGCTGCTGTTTTCACAAGGCCACCTGTTTGGCAAAATCTTGATGTTTTCCTGTAGTTTGACCTTCATTTTCACAACGAGTCACTCATTCATCTCACTCCCAGTGGCATGTGGCATGTGTTTGAGATACAGTTTCTTAAGTGAAGCAAAGCTACACACACAAACAAAGCAAAAGGAGGAGTTCAGTAACTATTTCCCATTGGAAGGCAGATGTTTAGCTATTTCCCAGCAAGCAGGCCTCTATAGACTTAAGTTTCATGGGAAGATAAATACAATAACCACAAATCTTCTTTCCCAAGGCATTTGCAGATGATGTTAAAGCATGGGACATCCCCTTGATTCTTTTGGGTCAACTGACCAAGCTGAGTCTCCTCCCAGCTTCTTGCATACCTCCAATCTACTTTCTGTGGTGACAGGAGAAAAAATAATAAAAAAATAATAATAAAAATGAAACTTTGAGGCTGTGCAGTGTGGGCAGGCAACCTACATACAAAAAAAATGTGACTATCTGTCTCCTTTTCTTTCCCTCTGTTTTCCTTCCTTGAAAAGACCAGAAGGAAAAAAAACATCATTATCCTCTTCCTCTTATCTTGCTTAGTCCTAAAAATGCAGGAGATCCAGGAGCATGGTTTCCCTAAAGTGCACGCATGTGTGTGAAAATGGACCAGGTGAAGAGCTACATGAGATAGCTGACTCACAAGAATGTGATCAGCAATCTTCTCCTGTGTTCAGAAGCATATTCTCACCCAGTCTTCCCTGGATTGGTTGGGTCTAGTTTTTTATCCCTGCTGTTTGAACATTCATCATTGCCACCACAATAAATAAATAAATAAATAAAAATCCAAGCATTATTGCAGGAAATGTGATAAGAGATATTAACACACTTTTTTTTGCCCAGTTATCAATACCTCTCTCCCCTTGTAGTTGGGAAAATTCTGTCTCTCTTTCAAAAACTGTGATGCATGCATGTTGCCAATATAACGATCTTCCATATGCAAAAAAGAGGCCAGGAAATGATTTAAAATGCCATAAACTTCTTCAGAACATGTTTTCTGCTGATATGCCTTTCTCCCTGAAGTGCTCCCCATGCTCTTTCTGAAATATTCATTGCCCTAATGATTTCTTCAGGCTCTGCTCCTGTACATAAAGATTAGTTCCTCCTATCAGGAAAGAAACAATTCCAAGGGAACAATTATGGGAGAAACCCATAGGGTCCAAAAACATAAAAAATGTTTGCTTTTCTTCCTCTGTGCCTAAGGTTGATTTCAACCTTTACTTTCAGATGTGGAACAGTTACTGCTACCCATGTGTTTACAACTACGAAAACAAATCTCTGATTACTTATTTTCTAGAACTGTTACATGTTCTAATTTTATCCACTATCTTCCTTGTTTCATGAACATTTATTTTGTCCTCATAGCATTGCAGAGCTAGATACACTAGAATTCACATATTTATCCATTCTCCAGACCCCTCCTGCCACCCTTATGGCAAATCAAAAGATGTCATCTGTCACAAATTGATCTCTTTTTTTCCCCCAACAAGATTCGCTTGCAAGCTCACTGTGAGGTAATTCCTTACAGTTCAGTGTAATTTCTGACAACTTTAATATGCGGTAGCCCCTTTATGATATAGCTTGCCAGAAGAAGAAAGAATGTGTAAACATTCAGCAAACCCAGCAATAGAAAGTTTAGGGGATAAGTGTCCAACTTCTGAATTCTCAGTGTTCTGCAGGAGGCTTGGTGGCTGAAAGACAGTGAACCATGGCTCAGAAGCACCAGCTGTGCTCCTTTAAGATTGTTTCTACAGTTGAACGCAGTTTGCATCTCAGTTTCTCATTTTACAAAAAAGAGATATGCTACTGTGTTTGTATTCTACACATTAAATGTAATGAAATGGAAACAAATAAGTGGTCTTTGTTAAGACCTACTTCAAGAAGTAAAGTAGTAATCTACTTCAGATTCTACAATGCACTACATCATCTCAGTGTGAGAGGTGCCAAAGCTCATTTGAGAGATGAACCCCTGAGTACAGAAGAAAGCATGAGTAGTATGAGAATAATATTTGAGGAAAGGGTGCCCATGATGGATTTAAATAAAAAATTAGGGGTAAAGAGAGCTATTCATTTTATCCAAGAGAAAAACTTGTGAACTGAAGGAGAGCCATAAACACCAGTATTAGATTTCTTGCTCAGGAGTTTTTTAGTGATACAGTAACAAATCTGGGAATTAACCCACTTCATGCATTTCATAAATACTTGAATTATCTTACGGTGGGAGGAATACAAACTAGATCGCTGACTCCAGGAGTCAACTCCCAAGCAGATACATTTAAATAGTCTTATCTTCTGTATGATTATCATAACAAGGGAACGCAATGGATATTCATCTGTTCCTACTACTTCTCCCAGGCCATACTATGTCATTAATATGTCATTAATAATCTTTTAAATCACTTAAAAATGAAACAAAAATCAAAGATGTTCCATACAGCACTGAGATCCTCAATATTTCAAGTTATTCTGAATGAATAGAGATACAAAAACTACCTACAACCTACACAAAACCTGATCTTGTCGCAGGTAATAGCAACATATGCAAAATAAAGTAGAATACGGAAAACAACAAGAAGGTGTAAACCAGTAAAATAATAATACTAATAATCTGAATTTATGCTAGAAACAACCCATAAACACCAAGAAGCAACCCAAATAAAACTCTGAAATAACCGAAAAAAGGAAATTCATCCCCAAACTGGACAGATTAATTCCATTAACTTCAATTCCCAGTGAAAATACATATACAAAATATTTTATCAGTGTTAGAATTTGATACAGTTATATGGATCACAAATAACTCATTTGAAAATGTGTTGTGTATTTTTCCTTTTTATGTTACAAAAGTATTTTAAAAATATTAATTTTAGAAGAAGATAACCAAGATGACCAACCTAGGTTTAAAAAATAATAACAACAAAACCCACAACTGTAACGAACAAGGAAGAAAGATATTTTTTGAGTGTTTTAGGAAAAGAACGGAACATTAGATGAAGAATCAAAACATTATTAATCATAGATAAAAAAGATCAGAGGTAGTGGCAAATAAACTTTCACCTGACAATACTATTAATATGTGATACAAAATCAGAGGTTTCCACATTTAGTAAAATATTACAGGAAGAACAGCAAGTTGAATACAGGAATGGAAAAATAATAATGATCTTATGAATAAATCTGAGAAAGTTTTGAACAATTCAAAAAGTCAAGATCAAGTTTTCATATTAGAAGAGATTTGGTACAGAAATTGCTAGGAGTACTAAACAATTTTGATTTAGACCTCTCATAAAAAATAGAAAGGTGTTGAAACAAGATTCTGTGCCATCAACAGATATTCAAGTTAAAAATGTAACCAAAGCTAGACATGAGAAGTGGGCATGTTTGTCTGTGACACAGAGAGTGCCATTGACTGCACCCTCAGCAAGTTGAAAATGACACCCAGCTGTGTGGTGTAGTTGATGTGTTAGAGGGAAAGATGCCATGCTGAGGGACCTTGACAGGCTAGAAAAGTAGGTTTGTACAAACCTACTGATATTCAACAAGGCCAAGTGCAAGGTTTTGCACCTGTGATGGGGCAATTTCAAATATGAATACAGTGAGTAGATTGAGAGCAGCCTTTCAGAGAAGGGCTTGGGGGTACTGGTGGATGAAAAAGTCTGCATCAAATGAGCATATCCAGCAGGTTTAGAGAGGTGATTTTCCCTCTTCCACTCCATTCTTGTGAGCCCCAGTTGCAGTACAATGTTCAGCTCCAGAAGCATAAGGACATTGGCCACAAGGATTGCTAGGGGGCTGGAGCACCTCTCCCATTAAGAATGGTACTGTGCCTTACTGGTTGGTGTCCATATTCCAGGAGAGATTTTCCTAGACTTCTAAGAAAGGTCTCCAAAGTGACTGAGAGTGAGAAAGACATGACACAGATGTAATCTGTGTAGTTTACTATAGAAAATAAAATAAGGATAAGCCCTACCAATATATGCAGAATGCTTATACAATGAAGTAACCTGAATATCTGCAGTATCAGAATTCACCCACAACACAAGCTGATATAGCTAAAAAATTCAACCAATTCAGCATCCAAATAAGACGCAATTTCCAGGTATTGGGAATTAATATCAACTTCACCTAGAAGATGGCACTCACTTTGGCTTGGAGTTTTTAAAATAGGATTCAGTATAACTAAATGTGTCTTTTGAAGATGGTTGTATGCTGTGTATGTGACGACACTTAGACTAGTCACAACTTTATTGGATTAAATAATCCAACTAGCATGTAATATGAACTATGTAGTATTACAGAGACAAATTTAGAAATTTTCTGACAGAAAGCTATGCTTTTAATAACTTCTGCATTATATTCTTAATATTTGAAGTATCCTGTGACAGAAGGAAATCCAAGCTGACCTCAATTTAATCTCACCAACTGAGTTTAGCAGCAAAGGCACATTTCAGTTCTGCAATAGATCTGATAGCACCAGAGGTTTTTAATAGGTCTCATTTTCATGGCAATGATATTACAAATACAGTGGGAAGCAAATCAAACTCCCCCATATCTGACAAGTAAAAAGAGTGACTGGTAATAAACTACAGCACTGCTTAAAATGATGAGCTGGTTCTCCCATTGTAATAAATCAACATTATTTCATTGGAGATGAAGTCTTCTGGATTTATGCCAGTTAAGGGTCTGACCAGCATGTAGCACTTTGAAATCTGGGGAAACCATTTTTCTTGGCTGCAATACATCTCATTCCTCATAAAAGCACAGTAAAACATTCAGAAAGGTTACTTAATACACTGTCAAAGTAAATGCATCTCTGTAAATCAGTCAGCATCGCTCTGTCTCAGGTGATACTAGTGTTGCTAAGGTAACTACTAATTTCCACCATAGAGTAAATAGTTACATAAATCTGACAGCTTATTCAATTTTATGTGCTAGACTCTGGGGCAGAGCATGTCTTTTATTTCCTCCTGTGATATTGACCCTAGTTCAGGCTGTGCACCCCCTTGGCTGCTTAAAACCAGAGGTCACCTTTATCACCTGCAAAAAGCTATCTAGGTAACAGGCAGAAAATCTGATCCCTCTGGTCTACCACTTTCTCATGTTCTTGGCTTTTTATTTTGTGTCAGGCTCTGAGTCAAATTTCTTGACTCACACTTTGAGGCTTGGAAACAGCATCTCTAAAATATCATGCAGCTGGTTTCTAAGTAAAGATTCAGCTGCTACAAACCCGCTTTTCCCACTTAATTTGAATTTCTCTGATAAGTAAGCCCGCTTGTTTTTCCTTTCACACATTGGTGGGCAGCTGTTAGTATCTTGTTGAGAACACACAGCAGCACTTAAATGCTCATTGGAACTCCTCTAAAACTATTGTTTCAAGTGCAAAGTGTTTAGGAGCAATAGCAGCTTAAACTATTCCTTTCCTTGTCCTACGGTGCACTTTGCTTTCTGTTGTTTTAGCACAATCACCTGCTACCTTGTGCTATGGCTCTGATTAGTATTCTCTCTTAAAAATGAAAAAGCCTTATTTGACTGCCTTTTTGATTAGCTCAAATCAATTCCTTGATTAGGTTGAAAGAACAACCCTATAAACAGGCATCTTGAAAAACCGAGGATGTTTGTGTGCATGGCAACAGGAAAATGGGGACATGAGAGAAGGACAAGGAAAATCAAATACCTAAAAATTCAGTTTTACTACACTCAGGTATCCCAAAGCCGTAATACTTATTTTTCAATTGTGTATTTACCATTTCTTTCCTTATTTAAGATGATGCCAGTCTGTAGCTTTCATATTTAGTTCTTGCCTCAGCTTTCAATAACATGGGCCAAATATGCCTATAATGAATACTTAGCATACTATTCTAATACAATGCATCTGTAGGTAAAATTCAAACGTACCCTTTGAATTTCTTGAAGATGCATCAACTTATACCAGCAGAGTAACAAGCTTAAGAAGTTACAATTTAGTAAGCCAACCATCATCTGCATACCCTTCAGAACTGTTGAAATAAATGCCAAATAGTCATTGCCCTATACTTGCTACATATGTGACTTTTTTAGTATAAACAGTTTCTGTTATAATATGTTTAATCTCATTCGGAAATGAAATGCAAAAGAAAAAAGAAAAAGAAAAAAAAAAAGAAAGAAAAAAAAAGGAAAATAAATCAAGCCTGTGTTAACCATATAAAAATCTTCACATACTATGGAAAAGAGTTTTACTTTATGAAATACTCCAAAATTCCTCCTCCCTTATGGCTAGAAAGGAAAAAAAGATATTTCATATTTTTGTTTTATTTACTTTTCCAACAGTATAAACAAGATAAATTTCCAAGCATTAAAGGTAACTGACCTAAATTCTTGAATTTCATATCTATTTTTAACATAGTTGCATGAAAGAGATTTAAACTAGATATTTTTATGCTCATGTCTATACTATCATCACAGTTATGCTGCTTATTCAGAGAACAAAAGAACACAAGACATATACTAAAAGACATGGTGTTGACAGCTTGTCAGATGTCCTGTTTACCCTGAAACAGAGAACCAATCACTGCCTTATGCTGAAGATGTAATCAACAGTGGAAATGTGAAGTTGGAAAACTTTTTCATGAGATTTGGAAAGTGTTTAACTTTTATATTGGAAAATTACTGCTTTTGGAAGCGACCGATTCACACTCCAGCCTTAAATGTGGCAGCAATGATTGAAGGCAATATTTTTATATTCCTGGGAAAATATTGTAGACTCTCTCAAGGAGAAGAGCAAGCGAACTGCCTTTAGTTTGCTCAGTGCTGTAGAGAACCTGAGGTGTCTGTGAATCAATTAAGGACTCCAGAAAGCTCCCAGGAGACATGGGAGCAGTGAGCATTTATTTGCACAACCTCTCTGCAATCTTGAGTCTTTTCTTTAATGGTTGTTTTCTATTCCTGTTCAGTATTTGAAATTTAAAACAATAATAAAGATGATCATATTAAGTGGACAGATGTCCTTAACGAACTGGACTGGCAACATCATTGCCTTTGATGTAAATTTATGGAATAGTTGTCAGATGGTAATGACTTTCTGTCATCACCATGTCTGAATTTGAGACACTGAATAGCATAACAATAGGCTTGGTGCTGTTTTACCAGTTTCCTGAGCTGTGCAGTATCCAGCATCCATCTTTGAAAGAATAAATCTTGGTGTTTCAAACAAAACATTAGAAAATTAAGATTCATCTTTCGGTGGCCACCTAACATGTACAGACTGAACAATCAATGAAATTTCCTGCAGTCATAATTGACTTTTTCAAAACAACTTTGAAAATAAATACTCCTTCTTTAGTAACCTGTGGATATCATAGATAAAGTATCTCTTCCAAAAATAATAAAAAAAGGAAAACACTTTATAACAAGAGTTTCTGCATCCACAGAGTGAGTATTCTCTGGGCCAAACATGACGAAAGAGCTATAGTCCTTTGCAAGTTCCTCAGGCTTATGGCCTTACAGCCAGCAAGAAAGAGGACCCAGTCAGGTGTCTGAATCATGTGCTGAATTTTTTGAAGTTATTCAGATACAAGAAGTCAAAAAGTGTATGATGAAATCCAACTTAATTTTATGATGCAAATTAGTGTATGGACTGCCAATGATTTTATTGCCTATTGACCTATATTATAGTGGCATAAGCAAAATTTTTACTTAATCTAATGTATTTTAAATTAACTTTTTTTTTGTACACTTGCATGTTGATAGACACATCTTATGACTGACTTCTAAGGGTGATGTAAGTCACGATTATCAAGAATTTTGCAATAGTGAGTATTTAGCTTCCTGTGCTCCCTTACTTAAGAGTCTGTAGAAACTACACATGTAGCTTTTTGTAGCATGTGTCCCAGGTAACTTTTTGTGTAACATATGTTCCAGTGATATTGTGTTAGTTAATATACAGACACATGAAAAGAGGTACATACTAACAAGTGCACACTACCATTAATGGGCAGAGGAGTTTCATCCTTCATAGAATCACGGAGATGATCAGCCAGATTAAGTGCAGGAGTTAATATCTGGCCTGTCAAACTGACATTTACACACCCATAGAACTACAGAATACTGATTCTACTTCAGAACTGTGGAAAAGCTTTTCTTTAAATAAGATCTGGGAAGACATATTTTGAGAATGAGATTGGCTATAAAAGTTGGCATGCCTTGTCAAGAAGTTCCTTCTGGCTGTTGAAGCCTGGGTCATAAAATCCCAAGAGATTTGACAGACTGCCTGCTGGGAAAGTGCACGATAAGTCAACTTGACAAGGGAGAGGTATGGAACTTGCTTATTAAATTCAATTTAGTCTAAGGTTTCTAGACCCTTTCTTCCCCCCTTTTGTTGCATTGATATCTTTCATAAGATCTAAAGAGGCATTGTTTTCTGATGGAATTTCATTTCACAGTAACATATCTTGAAGTAAGGATTATAGTAAAATAAACAAGATAGCAAACCACAAATCATTCCTTAGCACAAGATGAGGTGAATCTATACTAGGTGTCTGGGGCTATGAAAGATCTTTCCATTTGCCAGAACATTCACCCAATTATCCATGTACACAATTCATCTACATGAGAACTGGTATCATGAGAGTTAAATGAGGAAGAAATGCTGTTTAGTGACTGTGATGACCATGAGAGCTCTCTTACATGCAGTAAGTTATTGGGACATATGCCAACATCACATTGATCCTCAGGGAGGATGCCACAGCATGAAACTATCACCATATATTCTGAATTCTTAGAAAAGACCAAAGACTATATCACGTCCTTATGATGGCCAGAGTTTTACTAATGATCTAAACAGGTTTTAAAACTCTACTATAGCTGTATATGACAACAAAACCTTTTGTACTAACCAGATATGATATAGAACATCAGCATTAAGTTGTTCAAAAGATTGCCTATTGCAAATAGGCAAAACTAAAACAGACTTAGTCAGATGTAAGAAATTGGCTACATCTGATCTAAGTCCATATGACTCTGTACTGATTTACTACTATGCAGAATAAAAATTGTTCCAAAAATCCTTCAGAGAAAACTTGCAACCCCTAAAACAAAGTATTTGAATACATTTGATAATATTCTAGGACAGAAGATTTGATAAGGTTCTAGGACAGAATTCACTTGTAAACTTGTGCACTTTTCAGCCATTAAATGAGTTACTCACACTTCATATCCAAGTCTTTCTAATGGTCCAGATTCAGTTCTCTCAAAGAGCAGGATGATCTTCATCCTTAGTTGTACTGAAGGCAAAGTTAAGCTGTGAATTTGGTATGCTGTTTTGCCACTATTTGTATTTTAAAGATCAAAGACTGTCTACAATGCCTTGCAGAAAACAGTAACTGTGATATCTCCTGACCAACATTTATACAAACAGGAAAGTATAAGCTCTATTGCATGTAATCATCAAACACAAATCCCCTTTTCTTCTTGGGAAGTGATAGACTGACTTGATCACCTGGTAGGTTTTTTCTAACATTATAAGCCTAGAATTTTGCAATTGCCAATTTTTTTTCTTCACAGTCTTGTTGAATATGTCAGCTATCTCAATGCAGGCATGAACTCAAATTTATCTCTCTCTGGAAATGGAGACTCCAAAGGTCTCTGGGCAATCTAGTCCACTGTTAAACAATACTCATGGGGAGAACTTTTTCTCTTAATCTACTTACAACTTTCCTTGCTGCAGCTTCTGTGTGTTATTTCTTGCCCTTTTGATGTGAATCTCTGACAAAAGTTTAGCTCCATCTTCTCTATCAATACCTTTTAAGAAATTGAAAGTGACATTTAGATCTCCTTCCGGCCTTATCTTCTTCCATCTGCCACTATAGAACTCTCTGACATTTCTGTCAACCTATTTCTCTGCCTTACTGAATTCTCTCTGAATGACAGTCTTACCCTCCTATGTATTGACTGGTTCCCTAATGATGTGGTGTCATATACAAGCATGATCAGGATTTATCATTTCTAAGATTCAGCTCATTAATAAAGAGAGTAATCACTATTTGCCCCATTATAACTGCTAAGGAACACTGATATTAAAAACCTACCAGTTGGACTTTATGCCACTGACCATAACCCTTTGGCAGTCTAAAAAGTTTTATAAATGTTGAGCCAGTGTTTACCACTTGGATAGCAGAAATACTATGGGATACCATGTCTAAGACTGTCTTGTAGACAGAGTATACTTTACTCTCCCCTCATCCATCAAGACAGTCATCTCATCCTCAAAGGCAAACTGGTTGGTCAAAGAAAATCAGCCCTGGCAGAGAAGCTGTTCCCAGTCAGCTTATTTTTCATATCCATAGAAAAGTAAAATCAGTAGAATTTACTCCATAACCTTCAGGTGCAAGGCTGGACTGACTGACCTGTCATTCTCTGAATCCTTCTTGAATATAGATGGATTTGCCATTCTCAAGTCATCAGGGACATCCTCAAATGGCCACAACCTTTCAAAGATGACAGAAGGCAGCTTTTCAATGACTTCAGACAATTCCCACAGAATCTTTAAACACATACTATCTGGTCCCATAGGCTTACTCTTCTTTGGTTTGTTTAAGCAGTCCCTTGCCTAATCTTCCCCCTGCCACGAGTAGAGTTCATTACCAGAAACTCTTCCACTGGACATAGGATATGGTAGGGGCCTGAAAACTATCATTTCCACAACAGAGGCTGAGCCAAAGAAGGCATCAAGTCTTTTCTATACCCTTTGTCAGTACAAGGTCATCTATCCTTTATCTTCCTACAATTTCAGGATCTCTCCAATTTTCAGCATCTCTATTATACTATTTACAACTTTGCTAGATAACCTCTGCCTACTTGTAATTTAGGAAATATAGCCATCTCTGATCCTTTATGACATTTCATATGTTCAGTTTCTCTGCACAAATATTTTATGCTATACATTTACTGTTAAGGTTTAGCTAGAAACAAAAATAAATTGCTCTAAGATTACTTAAACAGAAAATTCTCAAGGTAAAGAGATATATCTTGCCAGCAAATCAACTAGTAGTAAAATATTAATTTCTTATACAGGCAGGTCAGTAATTTTTTTGTGTACTCTGAAGATAGGAATAACAGTTTCATATCAGGCATTAACCTTAGGTAACTTTGCCAAGGGAATTTTCTTCAAAGATCTTGAAGGTGAGCTGTTATCAGGAAGGTGTACTTACACATCAGCACAGATAAAGCTATGCAGAGTGAGACATCTTCTCCCTGAATCCCATTTAAAGGATGTACATTTTCAAAATCAAGTATTCAAAAACAAAACCAGGGATCAACTAACAGAGAACACACCATTTACACTTGTCCCAGAAACTTTAAGTTGTCATGCTACTACTATGCTTACAGACTGTCTTTAATTCTATGATTTCCTCTTCCCTACAATACTTGTGCCATTCAAAGAACACAATAGACACTTCACTCTTCATAACAACTAGTCAATATTTTCTCTACTTCTCCTCAGGATATGTCCCTTTGTTCAGGCTTTATTTACTATGCGCTCTGTTCCGATTAGCATCACACAAGAACTGTGTGAGAGAGGGAGAAAGAGAAGTGCAGTCTCTCTGGCACTATTCAATTTCTTTAGAATGTGAGTCCTGCAAATACAAACCTTTGCACAATACAAGTTCCAAATTATCCATATAAATGGCACTGGAATACATAATCTTCTCTATATACAACCTTCCCTTCAAAAACTATCTTCTTCCCAAAACAACAAGAAAAAAAACCTCAATACATTTTAATCTCTGAAAGGAGGAGGGTGAATGGAGGGAATCAAACAATGCCACAATCATCTGTGCAAGAAGAAAAAGAGACAAATGGGCAAAACTTATTGTCAAGTGGCTTCAAAGCAGGTATTTTGCTGAGCTAAACCCAGGTTTTCTATCATCTTTCTCTTGTGCCAGACCCATTTAGCACCTGAAATGCAAGTCAAAAGACATCTCTAGCTCCTCTCTCTCCCCATCTGCTTTTGGTGTCCCCACCATTCCCTTTAGAGATGTCGAGAGCGGCACTTAGAGCACAGGAATAATCGTCATCTTCCTCACATATTTTGTGTGCTGCTCTGGTTGAACACCTATCAGCAACCCGGAGCTGCAATGGCATAGGAAAATGATGAAAGTGAGGCACCAGTTCTTTGCTTAATTATGGCTTCAAATTCTGGAACCCGCATTGGAAAATTTATTTTATTTAATTTATACCACAACAAATACATTCATTCTACAGCATATAACCTTTTTTTTTTTTTTTTTTTTTTTTTTTATTATAGTTATGTACATAACATACAGTTTATCTAGGCAAAGATTATTATATATAGTGTGTAGCTGTACTTGTAATTATTATACATGCTATATATGTATAACAATATTTGTACTGTTACATCCTCTGGGAATCAGAAAGCACTTTCTGTATACAAAGGTGCTTTTTCTTTCATTTCTAGTCATGATTTTCTCATTCCCTCATGATCTTTAGAAATAAGGTAATTCCTGAGCAATCTGGGAGATGACTGAATTTCTGCTCATTTCTTTCAGAGAGAAAAAAAAAAAACAAAAACTTTTATGTTACTTCAGCCCAAAACTCTTATGGGAAGTAGTTGATTTAAACATTTGTAACACAAGGCCTTCTTAGTTCATCTTATTCTTGGGGCAGGAGGAATCGCTCACCAAGGTACATAGTGAAAAGTATTCCATTCCCAGAGCAAGAACATCAAGACGTCTTCATGCTGTTCAAGAGGAAGCAAACAGATGAAACTTCCCTCTGGCCAGTATCACAGAATGAAAGAAAAAAAAATGAGCCATGTGTACCTCAGGTACAGTTTGGCAGTCAACCAAAGAGGTGCACTGAGAAGTTATGAATATCCTAAAACAACAGACACCTGCTTTCACTGCAAGTACTGTGGGTGGAACTGATTAATTCCCTCTTCTCCCTGTGTTACCTGGTCTTTGTAACCTGGGTAATTCCAGAAGAGTCCTTTCCCTTGCTTCCTATCTATGCTAAGTGTAAACTTAGCAGTAGAATAATTTTGACACCTACTTCCCATTAGAAAACAGGAGATAAATGAGAGAGCAAAAGGAGTAATAGAGCACTGTTTACACAGACACACATCCCCTGAGCACTCATTTTCTTCAGCCTGGTTCTCTTTTTGTCATCTAAATTACCCACTTATTACAGCTGAGTTCTCCAGGACATATGGTGAAAAAAAGAAAAGGAGGGAAAAAAGGGTGAAAGAAAAAGAAGAAAAGAAGGAAAAATGAAGAGGAAGTTGGAGAAAGGGAGGAAATAGTTTTGTACTGAGAAAAACATAGTGTAAGGAATATTTTTGTTAATAAGAGGTAAGGGTAATTTGCAAGCTCATTCATTACTGAAGTGTTAGAGAAATATTTCATCTCCCCCAAATTTTGAGACATCTATCTCCCTAGTCCTATGCACTGAAAGAGGCTGGTAACTCTATTTTGATTATGCAGTGCAAATATTGACTGATTGGCATTTCCGAGTTGGAAACATGATGCATGTCGCTCCAATTCTTCCTCAGAAGTTCTTGACTGTTGGAGTTAGCAATAGACACAGCATGGCAATTTTCAGAACTATTCCTGTATCTAGAAATGGTTTTATTCCTTTAACTACTATAAAACATATTACAAGATATTTGACAATATAACCTTTGTAGACTACAGGGTTTGGTTTATATGTCTGATGACAGACTGTACAAATTAAAGATGAAATCTTTATTCCTTATATAGATTAAGGATGTATATATATATATTAAAAAAATCAGCAAAAGTTTAATAACTTCTAGAAACCTAATGGTGTTACTGTTTTTAAGTAGCTGAAGATTTTTCAGGATTGAATTACCCTCTACTTTCTATTACATCAAAGTCAAATTGTAAATGAATGAGAAAAACCATAACTTAACATATTTGGAAAACCAAATTTTTACTGATTAGTAAATACCAGTTTTGTGAATACTTTGTAAAGGTTATTGACACTGGTAACTAGATTTCTTTCCCCATAATCATCACAAATTTAAGTTTCCAAAATTTTAAGTTCTCCTTTGTCATACCCGTGCTGTATTCAGCAAATACTAATAATTTGTCTTGGTGTCACAAAAGCTTTTTCTACACACACTTCAGCAGTAAACTGCAGGAACATTTAAATTGGAAAAACTATCAGCAGATGAACTGTTACTTAGATAAAAGAATTATGAACCAAAATGACTGACTTCAGGATATTGGACACCTGCAAACGAACATGATAGAAGCTTTTATGCAGAAAGTGTTACCTGTAGGAAGTAAAGGAATAAGAAATTCAAGTAGCCTAGACATTGTTGGAAAAGAGGGTGAAAATCAGATTAAATGTCATGCTGTCTGTCAGAAATTAGGTTCAACAAATGTCCGGAGGCTATAAAGATTGCTAATGAGGATGGGATGATTTTCCATGTTTAGATAAAGTATGGTATTTTTCTGGCATGACTCAAAGATGGCTGTGTCAGGGGAAGGATACGTTATGGTGGGTATGCAATATTCAGTCATAGCTTAGCATTCATAGAGGATGATCAAGGCATACAAGACAGAAATAATTTAGAATATTTAGGACAGAAGACATGCACAGAAAAAGGATTGTTCAAAAGATGGATTCACTTGAGTACAATGGTACTGTACTAGTATAAGGAACAAGAGTTTTAAAACAAATTGGAACAGTTTGTGGCATGCATAGGTCAAGTTCTAATATGAATAGCAATGTGGCATGAGCTGAGGCATTCAGGTTAAAAATAAACAGTAAGATTGGTGAAAATGAAATCTAAGATTTTTCTGAGTTCCTGTAAGAAAACTGAAATATGATAGAAGGGTTTTTTTTTTTGTTTTTTTTTTTTTCTTATTGTTATTAGTTTTTCATTGTTTTTCTTGTTGCTGTTTCAAATGTAAATCCACAATCACTTGATGCTGCATCTCATTCTTACAGCTCACATATGATGGCCAGCTGTCTTCTGACATTGTTACTTTGAAGCATCCTCATTTGGGGAAAAATACATAATGACTTTCTCTTTAGTATAGAGGGCAAGTTTTTTTCTGTACTCTGTATTTCACTTCACTGTTTCTGCGTTAGACTCCTGAGACTATTTCTCAGTCCCTCCTTGCTTCCCCCTTGCTTGCCCTTGGTCTGCAGACCACCACATTGCTTCCTTTACACCAACAGTCCCAGGCGATGGGACTGTGAGGCCCAAGAGTTATTTTTCTTATAGACCACTCCCTTTTACCTCAGATGATGTTATTCACTATCTTTTCCCTCCCACTTCATCTTTCTCTGGCTGCTCAGCAGTCCCTACTAACTGGTACTCTCTCCATGCTAGTTTCCCAGGTTTCTGCCCTAAAATCACCATATCCATCTGGCTTCACCTTCTGTCCTTCATCTCCTCTTATGCTGTACTAATTCTGGTATCATTCCATACACATCATGTTACAATTGCTAGTAGTAATTTGTACTCTGCTATTATAAATCTATCTAGGAGCTACTTACCAGACAAAGCTCCTAACTTTGTAGATGCAGTTATGAAGAAAGCTGAATATCCTCCACCTCTTCTACTAGCAGATCTTGCCCTTTCCTAACTGCCATCTGGCACCTAGAAAGACCAAGAATCCCAGACAGAAAAGGGATGCATCCAGCTCCCTGACTGTGATGATACCTTTCTTTGTTATTCTACCTGCATCATCCTGCACTGGGTGTATATGGAGAAAAATGCTCTTGCCCATATCCTGTGCAATCCTGAAAACTGCCAATGCACTCCAGTTCCTAGGCCATAACCTTTACGTCTCCACACTTCCCCACCTGTATTCTTTAGCATGTGCTGTCAAGCTTGAAAAGCCAATGGGCTTCTGCTTATCTTTCTTTCCTCCATTTGCTTCTTCTCCCTTCCCCGTATAGGCTTATAAATCTGAAATAGGAATGTGGCTCCACATAAGATTTTGGGAAATATCATATTTGAGTTATAAGCCTTCTCATTACAAGGTACACAAAGATAGCAACAAAGCTCACAGAGGAGAAAGAAAGTAATTGTAATTCTATCAAGACTTCTAATTCAAGCAAACTGCTTCAAATGTTAATAGATTTCCAACGTAATACCAGCTAATCCTAGGCTGTCAATTTATATAGCAGGAGAATCACCTGCTCTGACATGTTTAATGTGCTCTTTGTAGCCAACCACCTTAAGCCACGATCTCGTCAGTTCTTGTTAAGCAAATGAAGTGGAGGTGGGTCAGTCTGTGGACAGGAGGTCCCTGGGGACAGCTGTAGCACTTCCATGTGGAAGCATGTTCAGTCACTAAGGAAACCGCATGGCAGTACTTTCACCATCCCAACCTGCACCACGTCTTGCCACAGACAGGAAAGGTTGCTTAGAAGAATGGGTTCATCACAGGAGACGATGTCCTTTCCCGTGGGTTTGTTATACCAACACCACAGCCAGCAGTGGGAGGCATGCTGTTAAGACAGATTTCTTTCCTCAGGATGGGAAATGAAACATCCATCTCGTGGCCATTAAAAATCCCACAGTGCCCTTCATAAGACTAGAGCCTAATGCTGCCATCCTGATCACATTCCAATGTGGAAAATTGTATTGTACCTACTTAAATTCCCCCTGCGAACTATCTGAATTCTCTTGTTGACTTCCGAAGCCCAAATCAGCTGCACCAGCAATACAAAGATTGCTACTGCACACTGCTGAAGGCTGTTTCAGCAAAGCAGTACATTGCTTCCTACATATACAGCATATCAAATTCTTCATAGAGCATCTTGATGCATGTGAATGGTGCCATATATACGTGCAGAATAATCAGTCAGTAACAAGAAAATCATGCAGCATGAAAAGATTTCAAAACAGATTAGTTTACTCTCCTCAGAAATCATTATATTTAAAAGAAAAAAAAAAACACAGCATATACAAATTAATATCTTGGTCAGGTGAAGAAGTAAACATTTCTCTAATATAACTGAGAGCGTAGGTATCGATTTCTGAGCAGACAGGGTACTGCAGCCTCTAGCAATCCTATCATTAAATCACTAGCTTCAGCTCTGGCATTAGTGTTTCCTTCAGCTGAAAAAAAAAAAAAAAAAAAGCCAAAGATATCTCCAGATCCCTAGAGCTGTTCCTCTGAGTAAACTGGCAAAATGTAAATATTTCCCAGAGGGATTCTGATCTAGTGTTAGGTTATCTGACTGAGGTTGATCATGTTAGTACTTTTTTGAAGGGGAAGTAGGTACTGCCTTCCAGATTTGGTTTGTTAAGGCTTTGAATGGAAATAAATTAAGAACTGCAACCAGCCTCTGTGACAAGGGTTTCTAAGCACTCTGCAGACAGATTTCCTGGTCTCACAGGTTCTGACCCCAGTCTCCAGGAAATTAACACACCCTTTTGCGACATGGGTAATGGTTTTAATGACTTAAATCAGGGCTTTCCACTTGGAGGTAGCAGGTGCTGTGGACACTGTACTCTCATTGCCAGAAATTGAGTGTTTCACATAATCAGCAGCAATTAGCAACAACTGTAGAATGCAAAGACAGTTTGAACCTCAGAAACTACCATCATAGCAATCTGTGCCATAAAATATACAAGGAAATTTGGAAATCTGATCCAAAATCTACTGAAATTGCTGTCTAGGTTAATTTACAGGAAAACATAGTTTTCTTTGCTAAAACAAAGTTCATTACTGATCATTAGTCTTCTAACAAATTCCACATCCAGTTCAAGAAAGTTTATCGTCATCTCTCTCATCCACTGCATCTTAAGAAACAACACAGAAAAACAAAATTCAATAAAAATATTTCTTTGCAACAGTCTGAAATGGCTCAGATCTTCAGGATCTGAAGTGGGATAAAAAGGGACATATTTTCCATTTTAATTAAAAGAATGAGTAACTGGAACATTAAACCTGTTGAATTTTTTATATATAAATTAAATGAGGAATGTAAATGACGAGGCCAAGAATGGAGCTCTATTGAAACAGCAGCCCCAAGCAGAATGATCTGTTAAAAGGATTAGAGAAGAAATTCTCTAAATATTAATAAAAAAAGAGAAGTTACTGGAAACTATAATTCTTAATTTAATGCCATTTATTCCTTATAAATATTTTCTATTTAAGACCTAATATGCATTAAATATAGATAAAGTCTTTATTAAAATAGTTTCACAGTGGCACAATCATCTTCGAATTCCTGCAACATAAGTCTAAGGAGTCCTCAACTGTCAAGTTTGACTGTAGAGAGTTGCCAGTCTGTGGGGAGTCTCCCCAGCTGTAGAGACCCACAAAAGCAACATCTGCCCCACACAGGTGAAGGGCTATGTCTTGGGAGCATTGCAAGCAGTGCCATCTGCCTGATTCCTGCCAAGACGTTTTGGTCACTCTAGGTAACAAAAATCAATTGATCCAATTATTATGAACACAGTGCTACAGTAAACAGACTGCAGAATAAAGAAATGTACACTGCAGGGAGCTTGTGCTACATGAAGATTCTTGGCAACAATCTTTCGTCAAGAAAATTTTGTTCATACCACCTCTCACTCATTACCTTATATAAGGAAGCAGCTGTAATTTTCAAATGTGTTTTTACTTTATATATCAATTTCTTTTTTCCTCCCCTGTTTCCTTCTTCCCAAATGTATTTTTATGTCTCTATGACAATAATGCCATTCTGAAAGGAACATGCTTTGCCAGCGTTTGTATGCTATTGCTACCAATATTTTCAGCCCGTCATTTAGTGTCAAATCCTTTCATACAACTCAAGGATAATCTGTTTGGTAACAATGAAGAAAAACAATCCATTTTTCCTTATAGAAGCATTCAGGTAAAATTATTCAGAAATTATCAGCAACTGTTGTGTTATTTTTCAGAACTCTAATAATCAACGCTTTATTCATTTTCAAAGCAATCTTGCAAAGGTTTTGCTTACTCTTAGAGAACTGTGAGCACATCCTGAGCATCTTTCAAGCAAACAGAAAATCATAGCCAACTGACACGATGGTAGGAAACTTAAATTTAGAACTTTGAGAAAAAAAAAAAAAATACATTTTTTTAAGTAAACAGAGAAACGTAAGTAGAAGAATCTGGCTTAGTATTTACTAGCCTCAGTGTGTTCTTGCTTTGTAAACTTGATAGTGGAATAACACAACAGATCTTAGAAAAAGCTTAATTCACTTATGCTAGTGACCTTGTCTTCTACCATTCGTCATAGGAAAAGTTTTGTTCTCACGTACACATCATAAGCTTGTCTTCAATTTTCAGTAATATACTGAGCGGATGAAGGAAACAGAAGAGTAATAGGAAACACAACAACATATTTTCCCCTCCTTTTTGAACTTTTCTGAATACTCAGCTTTCAAAGCAATAATTTTCTGTGCATGTCATAGAAAACAACAGAGGTTCCATATTCACAGCTTTAGAGGAAGATTTTCCCACTTCGTTAGTCATATAAATTTGGTGCCTGTGTTTTGTCACTCAACAGTACTCATTATTCTATCCCTTAGAATATAGTCATATCCCTTAGTTATAGTCATACAATGAGCAGAACTGCATTGTTTACACACAGAGGGAATACATCCATATCACCTTACTATATCTGGATGAGGGAGCATTTTCCTTTAGTCATGAGATGGAAGAACACTTAGGCCTGCTTAGTTTGCATTGTTCCACGTGTCAGAGCATTTGAGTCTGAGAAAAGGCGTGCCTCATCAACTCAACTGCTATTTCAAATGTTTTCTCCTCTAGGAAAGAAGTAAAAAGAGCACCCACTCAATTCAGCTGTTAATAACACCAACGACTAAACTTTCCCTGATACCACCAAACTTTCTGAGAGCAGAGAAGGCTCTTGCTCTGACCCAAAGAGTCTCCATACTGAAGGCAAGAATCATGCTTAGTTTTCCGGAGTAGAACCTCAAGTTTAAACAAGTTTTTCAGTCTGTAGACTCTCATCTCTATGGCAACCGGGGACATTCAGGAAAATCTTTCAACTATGGAGTAGATGCACGCTTCATATATTATTAATATGATATCTCCTAAAGGAAAGTCCAGATGACCAAATTAATTCTTTTTTTTTTTTTTCCCCTCTGTGCATCTTGGCTTATTTTCTAACATTTTCCTCTGAGAGCCCAGTTACAGTCCAGTTAAATCACAGCACAATTAAAATACAGCCCTCTCTCTTTTCCTTCCCCAAATATATTTCCTTTACTCTGGTCTCAGATTCAGGACAACCTTAACTGTCCTCCCACACAGTTACACAACTTGTAATCATTTTTGAGCTGTCCCTTCACGTAATCCCACACAACAACATTGAGATCTTGAAAGTTCTTCAAGCACATGGTATTTAAGAAGTTGAGCTGCCTGGAATGAGAGGGGAAACAGGTTTTCATCCAAGTTTTCATTCTGTCATGTCTCAGCTACTGCAGTTTCCACCCCTCTGGCCTGAATACCATATGTCTTCATTTCTTTCCATCCAAGTTTTTCTGCCAAAATTATTGCTCTGGCTCATAGATCTCTGGCACCATCCTCATCATTTATTTCTACAAATTCCTCCCCAAGTATGAGACATAATTTTTGGCTTAGCTATTTAATACCCACTATCGCCAGCACTAATGGTGCTGAAGATAGAATGGTAGAAGTGAATATTGAATAGCATTGGGAGGAAGAGTGGTATCATTTTGTGATGTTTACAACTCCATTCAGAACTTCTGTTTTGCTCACAGTGAAGATGCAGATCCTAAGGCAGCACAACTCACCAGTTTTATCCTCTTTTGCCTTATTATACCTATGAAAACCTCACAGTTGTAGGGCAGTTTGTATGTTGTCATCATGGACTAGAATATTTTTCAGAATTAGTTCACCTTTGACAAATTGTCTTTCATTACAAGTAGATTGGAAGGACAGTTAGTTATTTTCTTTCTATACTTGTGTGGTATTTGTACAAAAAAAAAAAAAAAAAAAAAGGAGATGAAGCAGCCTTAATGCTTGAATCCTTATGTTCTATTAGAAGATAAATAGCCATCCCTAGCAAAGAGAAAGGGCATATTTGCAGCACGTGGAGCTTGTTTTCAGGGAATGGGGCAGAACCAGACTAATGCAAACCAATACAGGTGGATTCTGCAAGGCACAAAACCAACACAGGTGGATTCTGCAAGGCACAAAATGTTAGATCATTTATTCTACTGTACCTTAATGTTCCATTGATCACAGAAAAGCTGTTGGTTTTTAAGTGATGTTGTAATTCTTTTAGGCTTTTTTTTTTTTTTTTTTCCACCCTCTGCATATTTGATTTTCTTGCTGAGAACAAGGAACTATGCCTGGAAAAGCACATCCTGTTTCTTAACCCATTTATAATACAATTATGGAGTAGGGGGGTAGAAAAAAACTGCTCAGAGTGAAGGAAGATTACAGGAACTGTGGATCATAAATATTCTACCTTTGCATAATACATTTCAAATTCAAACTTGTACTGCAGCTCTGCAGATCTGCTTGGGGCTTTCAGTATTAAGTGATGTTCTATGTGATTATATTAGTTACCTTAAAAAAAAAAGTCTAATATTTTTGTGTTAGTGTCAGATAGTTAATAAGGTATAAAAAATGTCATTAGCTTAACCTCCAAAAGATATCTTAACTAGTGAACTATAAAATTCTGAGCTCTTTTAAGCATTACCTGGAGAACTGGAAGGCATCTTTCATATCTTTAATTTAAAAAAAAAAGAACAAAAAAAAAAACCAACAAAATTGAATATCCTGTTATACTCGAATAAGCAAATAATGATTGCTGCTTATGTAGCTAGCTCACACATGTGGTCACTTCAAGAAAGGGCAAGAATGAAGCAGTATATGTGAGCAAAAAACTAAAAAGACATTAATGGGACTTCAAATGCAAAATGAAAATCTGTAGATATCATACATTTAAAAAGAGACCAAAACTACAGAGCTGTGCTTTTTAAATTATGATTATTTTTTGGTTTTATCTGAAGTCATAACTGTGTCATCACATTATATTACCCCAGTCCAGTAATTTGATCTGCTCAGCTGAAAATGTATACCTCAAAGAAATCCAGGGAACCCTGCATTACATTTTATCTTCTAACTTGACAATTACCATCATTGGCAACTCTTTCTCTATGTGTATACAGATATAGACACACCCACAGCTCAGTATTGATCATTGCAATGGCCCACTGTTAAATATTGAAGAACAAAAGTATTAACAGCAAACAGAGATATAGTTTATTGAATATGGCCTGTTTTAAGCAGATGAAACTTCCTCAGGAAAATACTATATAATGAAGAACAACTTTGTCTCCTTTGTTGAGTGTAAACCACAGTCTGTCTAAAAAACTACCAAGCATACAGGGATAACCAGTGGTTGAAGAACATATCGCATATTAACATACCCTTGGATATGACTACCATTAAAATACAGAGTAGTGATGTAATTGTAGAAAGCATTAGAGATCTACTGAATTAGAATTGCAAATGTATTAAAAGATGTAGAATAAGTTGTTCCAGAAATGTGTTAACATTTCTTTAATTTGAACTCATGAATTTGTAACTATTTACAGAAATTCTTTCTTCATTACAATGGCAAAAACATATATTACAAACCAAAAAAGAGACAAAATAGATTTTCTCACTACCACAAGCCTTTATCATATTGTGCTGTCCTTATACAAAGGAGAAAAAGCCTACTTATTTTATCCTCTTAAGCAGAAACAAGGACAGCTATTCTGCCTCTCCTATTCTTAACTACTCCACTGCTTTCTTGTCCTTTTTGCCATTAAATCTCAGATGAAATTTCAACTTATCCTTCATGCTTTTCATGCTTTGCACTAGCTATTATTTCTGTAAGTAAATTATATAAATTAGTAAAGCATTTGCAGAGTGAATTCTTATGAAAATATGACACAACAAGAAAAAATACATGCTTTAGTATGTAATCCAGATTCTCCACAGCTACCTTAATATAAAACATAGATTTAAGTAACTGCAATGCTATGCAGCTAGAAGCATAGTTTGATCTCATAAAAACAGGATATTTCCTTTCTCCTGTTTTTAACAGAATCATCAGTAACTAGAAATAAATGAGCTAGTTTTTAATGCAAATTTTAAAAACTACATCATTCAGCAAAATAATTACTCTTTCTTAAAGATCTTTTCCTCTGTGAGTAAATATAGTTTAACAGAAATTGTTCCCACTTCTGCCTTTGGACAGATTCATGCATTCTATGCTTTCCTTGCTGTCATAGATATAAAAGGTCTCCAAAGAAATGATGTATTTTAATTCTATGACTTCAGTGCACTAGGATATCTGGCTTTTATCAGCTAAACAAGACATCTCAGTAGTCTACATTTTTGTTTCTTGAATCCCAGACCAGTATGGATTATCTTACATAAATATATACACACACAAATATATTTTTAAATGTATAAATATACATCTATAATTACATATGTATTTACATAAATTTACACTGGAATCCTGGTTATTGTGGAATAACTTTGCATGATGACAACATGGATAAATTGCTAATGGTACTCCAACACAGTAACAGTATATTCTTTTTTCAGCTTGTAAACTTCTGACATAAAGCTATATACATGTCAAAGGAATTGCAGATTACGTGCCCGAAATTCTGCTTTTTCTTGCAAATTTCATCCTAGGAGTATCCTCTGGTTTTATAAAGTACTTTATACAAACAAAATGCTCACTTTTATAAACCAAATTTTGATGGAAAATTCCATGTATTATTACACTGTAGAAGCACTGGCTATTGTAGAGGCATGAGTCCATGGTAGGACCTTCTTTTAAGCTGACTATTGCTATATCTTATATGAGCCATTGTCCCAAGGTTGAGGTTTTTTCCCCTCTTAGTTCCTATGTTTATGCTTACTACATGAAATATTGTAATTTTGTTTAAAGGAATCATCCCAATATGATATTATACACATTGTTTTCCAACTGAATATCCTCGTACTCCACCACAAGCTTCCATGAACCCCAGTTTACATGTACAGAGCAGCAAATTGTTAGAATTCATACCATTTCCAACTGTAGAGACCAGTCAGTTTTTCCATGAAATTAATCCTTTTTTTTTTGGTATGATATATACTTTGCTATAGTCTCAGAAGTGAGAACACAGACAGTGACAATGCAGAAAAGAGAATCACACCATTTTCTAGCATATAACAAAGGAAAGTAAGACACTCAAACATAATTCTTCCCTAGATGTCATCCCTTAACATTATCAAGCAAACTTTAAGAGCCATCTCCATTTAATGTCAGAAGTAAGCAAATCTTCAGTCATCAGTGGACAATCACTTTGTAACTCTGGACATTGAATTGTATCGTGGAATAAATCAAAATAATTTTCAACTGAGCCCTAATTCTATAGAATGAGGTCCATTACAGCAAAAAGACAATCTCATACTAACATCAGGTGCAAAGATATCCAGACACACAAAATGGAAACATCAAATACTGATGATTGAACATGTAAATAAAACAAGCAAATATCCATAGAAGCTCTCAGAGCTGGGAAAAAATAAAAAATAAAAAAAAAATCATCTTCTACAAAACATTTACCCCAAAAGATGTTTCACCCCCAAGCATGTAAGATTTTGGCCCATGCTGGGTTTTGGCTAGCACTGAATTTCTTAATAGACCAAAGATAGCAATGGATTCCAATTCCAAATTTGATCCCACTGAAGAGCTGGGAGGATGCATAGAACAAGCAAGTTCAGTATTTTTGCCCTTGAAAACAAGTTCACGTGTTTTACATTATGAGGCAACAGAACAGATGAGTGAGAATTATAGCTGGATGTATATGAGTCTGTACTTTCAGTCCTGCCTAACTTAAAAATCAAATAAAACATCCACAATAACCTTACTAAAGTTACAGGATGTGCAACTAAAAGAAAAACAAGTAGGAATCAATTATCTGCATGTTGAAATCCCCATTATCACACATATCTGTTTGTGAGAACAAATTACAACTTTCTTCCTAAAATGTAGACTTTACTCACTACCTAAAATGACTGACTTTACGTTCCACATGACACGCAACAGCACAGTTGATATATCTCAGTAGTTTTCCTGAAGAGGGTTTGAAAGAGACCACAACACATATTGTAGGGACATGGCAAAGTGGGTAGCATTGTAAGAAAGGGAGGGGAGTGATCCAACCAGTACCCTGACTGAATTTCTTATAAAACTGTGGAGAAATTATGGCTTATGTCTTAACCTTTACAATTATCTGTTAACCCACCAAAGCAAAGAAATCCGAAGTTACCACATAAAAAAATATCATTCACTAGAGAAGAAACATATTTAAATAGTAGTGTTAAGATTTTTAAGAAATACATACCACAATAATTAAAATCAATGAGAACCAAACATAAGAATTTATTTTTTTCCATTTATTTAGTTGTTTCCATCTTCTTCATCTTGATCTTCCTATTAATTATTTTGCCAATCAGTAATAATTAATGATTCCAGCTGGCACAGATTAGAAGATGGTTCACATGGAATGAAAGGTTGTATCCTTTGGAAAGTACACAGATTTTCCAATGAAGCTATTCTCTACTTTCTTTCACTTGCAGTTCAAAAATTTCCAGAGCAACATAATCTTTAATGACTTAATGTATAATGAAGTTTCTTGCTAGATCTGTTTCATAGTGCTACAATGCAAAGAACAAATCTGAATTGAGACATAATAACAGTGGGAAGCAGTTTCCAGGCTCCAGATGAAAAATGCATTAAGCAGCAAAATGTAAGAAATAAAATATAATAAAAATAATTAAAAAATCATTTCCAATTCCCAGTATATTCAGCTGCTTCCTCCATATTTGGATACATGAACTGACGAAGGAAACAAAAGGTTTTGCTTGCAAGGATGGACTGAAATTTCTGGTAGAAGTCTCTCAAATACTGGATAGCAACAGTTCATCTGCAATCACAGTTAAAGCAACAGGGAAACATTCAGTCTGATATGAATGCCCTACTGTGAACTTTCTAGGAAAGCTTCTAGGAAAATCCCACATATCCACAACTGAACTCTGAGAAATAGAAAGAACATGTATAATCAGTGAGGGTAGAGGAAGTTATTTTTATGACTGAATTTTCCTAGAAGGATCAAAATGTAAGAGAGATAAGTGAACAAGTCAAAAGATACATCCACAAATAAACACATACACATATACAGATTTCCCCCACCCACCACAATATATTCATAGGTTGAAGTCTTTGCATGATAAAAGGTCTCTGTTTAGAGGGGTATAAATTTTATGGGATAAAGTCCTTGGATGCCACTGAAATCAAAGAGAGCTTTACCTTCAATTCACTCTCTTACTGGTGGCAGGACGAGGGGAAATGGCCTTAAGTTGTGCCAGGGTAAGTTTTTGTTGGATATCAGGAAAAACCTCCTTACTGAAAGGGTTGTTAAGCACTGGAATAGGCTCCCCAGGAAGGTGGTTGAGTCACCATCCCCGGATGTGTTTAAGAACCGTTTGGATGTGGTGCTCAGGGACATGATTTAGCGGAGGGTTGTTAGAGTTAGGGTAGTATGGTTAGGTTGTGGTTGGACTGGATAATCTTTAAGGTCTTTTCCAACCTGAGAAATTCTACGATTCTATGATTCCCACCCAGAATTTCACTCATAGAGAGCAAAAGGAAGAATTTCCACCAGTCACTCTAAGTCATCTAAATCAGGCAGCTGCATCTTCCCAACCCCACCTCTCATTTCTTGTATTACCACTGAAGTTTCCACTATAAGTATTCCTGAATCAAAGTTTCCTCTAAGAACATGACCCTTCTACTGTACAAAACACATCTAAATTAGATGATGTATTTAGATGGTAGGTAAATCCTTATTGCCAACACAAACAGCTTCAGAGAAGAGAAAATGTCGATTCATTCTTAAAAGGAAAGAAAAATACCAACTGATAAAATGGTCAAACAGGGCTTGATCACAATTTATTTCTGACCTTTTAACGTCTTCTGTTCTCAATGATTTTCTGTCATTTCTGCCTAGCTTGGACCTGGGCCCTGTCCCAGAGGTGTTTAGCTTTATGTTGCCACTTAACTTTCAACCTCTGTTTTTAGGACTGAAAGATAAGTAACTAATTGTCACTGTGATATCTGAGGGTTTATCAGCTCTTCAAATCTACCAGGCTAGAAGAAACCTTACACTTGAAAACTTTTCTGTACTCATTCTATATGAAAGCTAGCTTTATAATATAACTGCTATGGCCTGCTGCTGTCAGCATTGATATCTAACACCACAATGATGACTTGTCTGCTGTTTTGCTAGGTGACAACAACTGTAACTTTAAATTTATCACTTCTATCTTAAAGCAAAACAGAACAGACTCCTTTAAAAATTCACTAAATATGAAAATAAATGAACAAATACTTTTTTATTATGACCCTTCTCTTAAAGTGTTACTGGTTGCAATCTAAGGCAATACATTCAAATTCTATTTAAATATGCTTACCCTGCACACACAGTATTAGTAGTGTATGGAAAATTTATTTACTGGTGTTTTTGCCACAGAGTATTTTGTTCTGCATCATCTTTCTTTTCATTTTTGCATACAACATCTGAGTGTCAAACAAAGTGTTATGGAAAGGTAGAAAGAATGATTTGAAAAAAGAATTCTGCATTTTGCTATTAATTTTAAACAGGTATTTATAGGGAAGCATTAAACACTTGAGAAAAATGACAGTTTGGGAGGAAAAAAAAAAGCTACAAGCCCATACAAGTCTACGAATGTACAGAGATTGCATCACAATAACAAAATGCTTAAATATTATGCTCATATTTTATAAAAAGAAAGATCACACATCCATCAAGTATGCTGCTTATCCAAAGCAGTTATTGCCCTTGAGTTACATTTCTAGACCTTATTGAAGAACAAGCGATACATTGTTAACGTTTAGATCAATAAACAATTATTGTTCTTTGTGAGATGCTGAAAGGGGATTTAGAGAGTTTACAGGTAAGAGGCATAATTTACTAGTGGCTGTCAAACAACTGCAATATGCTCCTTCTCTACACCACCACCACCACCACCCCCTGCCATACACACACCTTTTTTATTCTTGTGGGCCTCAGTAGATAGCTGGTCTGATAGGAGTCAGCTCTTGACCTTCATTGTGGGGCACACATACGCTCACCATGGGCTCTCACAGCTCCTCGCAATAGCAACCACGGCACCAGCAGAGATTTTGTATGCTTCTTATCTGACACATCCCAACAGCTATTATTCACCATAATCATTGCTTCATCAACATGTAATTATTTTATTTTATTTTATTTTATTTTGCTTTTAAATAAAACAAGAGCAATTGTCAAAGATCATACTCTGGTAAAAGTATAAACAATGCCAGATAATAAAGAGGGTCTTTTTTTCCCCCTGAACTGTAAAAACAAAATACCTCCTCTTTCTTCAGGACTCAAGTAACTAATGTTGCTCAGCCACAAGTGTTTCATAAGGAATGATCAGCCTGAAATTTCTCTACAGCTATTATTTGCCCCCAAACTCTGTGTCTATTTTTCTTATGCATACCACAAGATCCCACTTTTACACTTGGCCTCTTGAAATTGCACAAAAAACTTCTGGAATGGGAAGTTTCAGCTTTTTCTAATAATAAGGATATTGATCAGCTCAGTTTACTAACACCAGTATAATGCTGTTTTGTTTTTCTCCTACCTTTCTTGCTTTCTTGAAGAACATAGTCTTCTTCTAAAACAAACAAACAAACAAACAAACAAACAAACAAACAAACAAACAAACATCCTCTTCCTCTGCCTTGTTACAGTCTTTACAAGGCTTAGTTTAATCAGTTGCATCAAGAATTAAGTCTAGATCCATGACCGTGGTAGAATCTATAAAACAAATTGAGCTTAGTAATGGTGATTTGCTAACACAAGTTACTACTAAATACTCTTCAGATTTTCAGAACTACTACAACTAAATCCCAGCAAACCTTAATAATGTGTCACCAAAAACATTTACTGTGAAGTGTGTAGAATGGGAACTTAATTGATGTTTTCAGTAGGTCACTGGTGTAATTAAAATAGCAGCTAGCATTTTTGACCAGATTCTGCCTTCCCTTACTCTGACATGTCCCTGTGAAGTCATGAAATGTGCACTCAGGTTCTTCAGAACCACTTCCTGGAATTAAATCAGTGTCTTGTGAATATGTAGCAATTTGCACTCCAGCCACCATCTCAAAGTCCTATACAAACACCAAAAGTGCAGTTAATACTTAGTTAGAACTAAGGTTTTTTTAGATAATGGAACAGATCAGAAAGAGAATTTGTAAAATTTCTGGATAAGAATCCAGGAACTCTACCTCATCCAAACCCAGTCTCTAAACATGGAGTCCACAACAACATCACACAGTGCAGCCAGCTGGGAGTTATCCATCTTCCTCCCATCCTAAACACATTAATGTGTTAATACTTGCATTTCTTCTTGTGATTAAATGTATTTTATATGCACTATATACATATATTTATGTCTGTGTGTATAGCCCAGTACTCTTCTGTATTTATTTCACTAATAAGTGTGGACAAAGTGTCATATCAATACTCACTGTCTTCTGTAGAAGCTTACAAGAAACAGTAAAGAGCAACACATTCTTTGCTAAGCATACAATAAACTTAAGGTAGAAATTATCTCACTTTAATACATTTTCCACCACATGTATTTTAAAATGCCATAGGCTAGCAGCTTCTTCCACATCGCTTTATGACAGTCCCTCAACAATCAATAAGAGTAATTTTAAAATAAACAAACTGGAAGATTAAAAAGGGAGGCAATTTTACATTGAGACTTTAGAAACTTCGGATCATTTCAAAGATTCTGAACAAATAATGAGAGTCCAAACTAAACTCCTTAAATGATCATGTGGGTTACTTGCAATCATGTGATGTGACAAGTGAGAAAAAAGGAATAAAAAATAATAGATCTGATAACAACAATCTTGAGAGTTGCTAATGCTACACCAGAGAGTTCTGGAAGAGCAGACTATGTTTGTAATTTTTTTTTTTTTTTTAATAACTTTACTGTAGATTTGAAATAATTTTCTGATAACTGTGAGAATTGACTCAATCTTACTCCTCCAGTCAAGCCACACTTCAGATATCTCTATTAAAAGAAATGAAGAAATTGCATATTCCCCAGTGCCGGAGTGACATGATAAAAATGAAGTGTTGCTTTCAGTATTTTCTGGTTGCACAAGGGAAAAACACTGCATTTCTCTCCCCTTTTCTCTTCTCTCCATGGTGGCTCTAGGGCCACTTCAGCTACAGTATTTCTACTAGTTTGGCAATGTTAATTCAGCTGTAGAGAGAAGGATTCTCCTCAGTGTTACTACACATTTCCATGTAGCCCACTTAGCATAACTACACATACCACATACATCCTCACTGCTTGTTTGTGCCTCCCTCTTTCTGTCTTCTCTTTTATCTTGGAGGTTCTGTCATCATGAACTTGAGACTAGAGGTGGTGGCTGGAAGGAGTAGTCTCAGGACCACTGGTTGGTTGCTAGATCTTAGAATCACTGAGGTTGGAAAAGACCTCTAACATCATCCAGCTCAATCATCAGTCCATCACCACCTCTCCCACTAACCATGCCCCTCAGCGCCACATCTACGTGGTTCTTGAACAATCCCAGAAACAGTGACTCCACCACCTCCTTGTACAGCCTGTTCCAACAACTCACCATTTTTCCTGGGAAGAAATTTTTGATAAATCATCCAGGCCAGGCTGGATGTGGCTCTGGGCAGCCTGGTCTGGTGGCTGGCGACCCTACACATAGCAGAGGGGTTGAAATTAGATGATCACTGTGGTCCTTTTCAACCCAGGCCATTCAATGATTCTATGACAAACACTCTAGCATTAATGCCTTTGATATATTACTATGGAGTTTTGAGACACTCTGAAATATGAAAATAACACATACTCTTAATCGGTGAATGATTGCTGAAAAGCAGGTTCAGTTCTGCAGACCACCACATAGGATCTGTTTCTCAAATCACAGATAAATTGTTTCCAAATCCTGCATATTCTGCACACATTTGTGAGTAGGTCTCACAGAACATATACCTCACACTTCTTAGGTTTTCTGAGTATTGACATCATAACAGCAGAACAGCCACAGGGGCTGCATTAGGACAGTTTATATTTGGTAGAACATTCTTTAGGCAAATACTCACTAAATAGTTTTCCACCTAATAAACCTACAAAATAATTTTAGATGTCCACAGTTTTAACCTGCACTTTAATTTATTTTGGAAAAATCTCACTACATTGTT
This sequence comes from Alectoris magna, assembly GCA_030625065.1. NCBI lineage: Eukaryota > Metazoa > Chordata > Aves > Galliformes > Phasianidae > Alectoris > Alectoris magna. The sequence goes on from CM060560.1 coordinate 101,553,723, forward strand.
AAAATTTCATGAGTTCATCAGGTAGTAGGATGTTCCTTTTCCTGAGATCCAGAAGTCCTGAAATTAACACAGTACACTTTTCCATCATTTGCAGTTCTCCATACTATCAGAATAACTTTGAAAAAAACAAATTGAAGGATAGCATCTAGTCTTGGAAAGGTTAAGGCTACCGTTTCAGACTTTGGTCAGCATTTCACATAAATACGTGTGCATCAGAATGGGTTTGGAACCATACATTGCAGATAATTCTTGGAAACACTAACACAGCCATTCACTGCTGCAATTGCTCTCAAGTAATTGGTTCCATCAGCCAGGAAGAGAATCAACTCATATTTCCTTTCTGCATCATTTTTATTCTGATTATCTTCTTTCCCATTTGTTCATAGAATAAGTGGGATGGGAGCAAACACATGCGGATGCGTGTCCAACAGTTTTGCAATGGATAACACAGAGAATCTTAACCACTTTATGCACATCAAATATATCTTGACACACTGTAGCACAGATTGCTTAGCAAAAAGGAAATCAGCAACTTGAGGATGTTTCACTAGTGTAAAAAGTATCTAAGACTTTTATATGGTAATCTTTGTGTTTTGGCATGAATGATTTTTAGAAGTATACTCTCCATCCTTTCCTTTTTCCCCTTTTAAACAAGCTTAGGAAAGCTCAACTGCTTTATAACACATTCCTCACTGTAGGCACAGCTGAAGATAATATTTTCTCCTGTCTAAACAGAATTCTTTTTGCACTGACATTTTATTTCCCTTGTTAGAAAAATCAACTTTTTCAAAACCAGAATCTGAATTTATGATTGTTTTGATTGCTCTATCTTTTCTTTTAATATTAAACTCTTGAACTACTAAAAAGAAATAAAATATTTTGTGCATTGTTTTAGCACGCAACACTTACAGCAAGTTTCTAAATTAGCTTATTTTCTGACTTTAAATCTCTTCATGGGCTCCCTTTGCCTGCGATGGCCAGCCAGTAGAGGATACTGGAGAGAGGCAGAGTGAAATACCAGCTCTGCTGAAATCACTGCCAAAACTTCCATCAACTTTAAAGAGGATATGGATTAATATCACCCCAAATAGCTGTCAGAGGTGCCCTTCTTCCATTCACAGGTAAGAGTAGGGCCATGAACTGTCCTGAAAAGTATCTGTTTCTAATTAGAGTTATAAGTTACTACTGAAGGTTTCAAGAAACTTTGGCTGGAGAAGTCTGTGGCCTGCTACTTGTCCTTTTCATCCTTGTTTCTCTATCTTCTTTTCACATTAGAGAACTCTTCATAACAAAAGCCTGACACCATTACAGCTGCTAAGAGGTTTGTGACATTTCCTTTTTTTGCGATGGATAGAGTTAGAAAAGCTTCAAGGTCATTTTCAGCACAAACCTGATCTTTTCTCTCTTATTGTTAGCAGGGATGATAATTTGTGAAAGTGAAATGTCTGCTGTAATCTGCTGCAAAACAAAATGTCTTGTGTATATTTCTTAACAGAAAGATATCACAAATGTAATACACATTGCTAAGTTCATATAATACCTAGTTCTGCTGCTTACATTCTGATGAACACTGGTAATGTAATGTTAACAGAAGCAGGAGTTCTAATAGAAGTGCTTTAATTATACTTGTGACACCACGGTTGTTCACACACTTTACTGTCTCATTTTAAAGGAAATAAAACAAATTTTATTGTGATCATGTGAACACATGCTATTTACAGTAGCTCTTACATTCTAGGAAATAATGATTTTTCCTGACTCTTCAAATTCTGCCTTTTTGACCATGGTTGGTTTTATTTTATGTGTATAATTGTGCATTCACATCAGTTGCACCACCATAATCATCTTTCATGGAACAGTGGAAACTCACTTTTCTGACCTCCAATTTAAAGAAATGGCGCATTTTTCCTTGTGAACCAAGATTAGGCAAAATGATAAGTGAGAAGCATCAAGACATCTATCTAGTGAGAAAAATACCAAAATAAGTCCGAGTTCCCAAGGCTTTTCCATATTCTCATTGCAATTGAATTTGATTTAGGACTTTAAAAGAAGGAAAAACTGTTGCTATTAAAAAGTATTTTTTTCTCTTTAAGAGCATAGGTAGGAATTCAGACAGTTTTCTCCTTTCTTAGAGATCAATGGCAGCCTCTCAGACTGGATTTATTCACTTACTCATTGGAAGAACTTTTCTGAGTGGCAGAAATCTAAATCAAGTGATATGTCCTATGATGACAAATGCAAATGTAATGACAGCCCACAAGTAAAATACTCAACAGCTTTTTCTACAGATGAAGAAAAGTTTCATTTTGTCCAGTCTTCAGGTTTCTGTATTTGAGCTACACATTTGTAATATCTTCAAAGGCAGGAGTGAGAATGAGGGATGCAATTGACCTTGACTTAGAGCAGACAACTAAAATAAATCAGACTAATCACTGTCTGCTTCTCTCTAGCATCCAAATAGGCAATCAAGACAGCTTACTAACAGAATTAACTAATATATTTCAAGCAACTGAAAAGAAAGTCATTTCACTAAGCCCTGGGAGTACAGCAATTACAGCTCAGTGGTTGTATCTGTCACAGTTTGGGAAGACATCCAAACATTTTTCTAAACTTCTCAAACCTAGACACCCAAATCTCCTCCATGGAATACTGCTAGCCTAACAGAAAACAGGGATTGTTGACATCAACATAGGTACATAGTCTGAGTTCTTCCCAACAGGATTCGGGCAAAATGCATTGAGTGAAAAATTGAATGCCTGCTGCAAAACACTGAATTCTTTGTCACTCAAAAGTTTCTGAGTAATCCTAATTGGACATAATTTTTTCCAACAGCTACAGGCAATGCTAGGGATTAGGGCAGCAGAGGCTGAAAGAGAAAGCTCAGGCACCTGGCTGGATTTGGCACCAAATCTCAGCAGTAGAGACAACATTTTTGGCAAGTGGAGAGCAGAGCTCTGAAAAGCTGGCAGAAAGGTGTGTGCTTGTGTGATGGGTGTGAGGCAAAAAACACGTACCCATTTCACGCTGTACTTGGTGAATCAGTTTGGATTTCTAACTGAAACTAAGTTCTCCCACAGTGATATTTTAACTACAATTTCTTTCCATGCAGTAGTCTTGACTTCATTTTGACAAAAGGAAAATAAAGAAAAGAAAAAAGTTTAAAAAGTATTTCTCCTCTTCTTTGAGTCTTCAGAATGTTTTGGTTATGTTACAAGAAGTGAGTCACCTCTTGGGTTACTCTACACTGAGCATAGAAGTTCATCTTCCCAGTATCACAAACTAATGAATACGTATACTAAAGTTGCTCTTCTGCTTCCCGCAGGAGAGCTAACTAAAGTGAGGAGATGGATAAATGCTTTGAACATTTAATGACTTAATGAGTGAAAAATTACCTTTGGTTCAAAGATGCAAACTATGGCTGACAGTTGAGCTCTGCTGGGAGAGGTAACCTGACCAGTACTCAATACAGCATTTCTTTAGGCCCTGTGGCAAGAGCTCCTGCTAAAAGAAGGGACTACTTTCGCCTAGAAGAACAAAGCACTTTCTTTTTATTTATTTATTTATTTATTTATTTTTTACCTTGCACACTCTAACATAAATTCAGAACAATATACGCAATTTAGAAACCTAAATCCCCATCAAAACATAACACTTCACTGTCCATTCTACTCCTTCTGAGGACACAATGGGAGAGCAAACAGCATCTGACAGATACTTAGTCACTTTGCTTAATGTGTAGAGTCCAGCAGTCAGAGACTACAGTAATAGTAATGATGAAAGGGGAAAGGGTTAGGAGAGGGAAAGCAACTGCCAGTAGTGAGAAGCATTAGAAACTAGATTAATCGTAAAAAAAAAAAGGTAAAGAATAACACTGCACTTTGACCTCCACTGAAGATTAAATATCTTCAAAAGTCATAAGTTTTCCTTTAGAGATCATTTAATAAGGAAGGTGTTGTGCAAATGCTAAAGGAAAACCAAAACAGCCTCCCAAGTACATTTTATAAATTTGCTTTAAAGAAAACTTCAGAATTGAAATACTTTAAAACCTGAACAAGACTTATTCTCTTGCAGTTTTTGAGAAAACTAGGCAAGAATGAAGAACTTTTTGTTCCCTCCAAAGTGGATTTATCCCAAAATGCCAATTTAAGTTCACTCTATTCCTTAAGATGTGCAAAAGGCCAGAGACCAAACAATCTTTGCTCTGAAAGCTTTCATACTTCCACCTAATTCCTAATCTAATATTCAAGAAAAAAATAGCCAGTTCCAGGCAATCATATTTAAAAGATACACAGTATTAATTGCAAAGAAAAGAACAGGCAAGAGGACTGTTCTCCTCAGGGTACTGCACTGATCTGAAAGCAGAATGTCACTACTACATTTCTGAATGCACTAGAATTGGGCAAGGCATCCAGCAAGTTGTTTTTTTTCTTACTGCTGGAGTCTGCATTACAGACGTAGATTTATGTCCTCATCAACAACTAACATTTAACATTGAAAGCTTCCAATAGAGATCACTTTTAATCAACAGCTGAATTTTTGGCCAAAATTTGGTTTTTAGTCTACCTATTCCTCTGCAAACATTCAAATTTCCTAAGTGGAACACATACACACAACCTAAATTTAAAATTACCAGTGTGTACATGAAATGTCTTTACTGCACAGCATCCCTGCAGCACATTTAAGGAACAGTCGTCTTCTCTAACTCACATCCTCCTTGTCAGGCATCAATACTGGCAGTGCCCACGGGCTGCCCTCCACCTGGCAGCTAGTGGGGACACTCCCTGCTCAGGATGGTTTGTTGGGTCCCCTGGCTATGTCCCTCTGGATCAGCCCCTTCTGAGATATTCAACACAGCTGGCAAACTTTGCGCTCTTTCAGGGCTTAATCATTCCAGACTCCTAATCCCTTCTGTGCTTGGCAGACTACATAGGAAATAAATGTTATTGCCTCACATAACGCTGAGCTGATCAGACAAGAGGCAAGGATCTTTATTGCAAGAGAGGGTACGCTCAAGACCAGGGGGACTGCTCTTGGGTTCTGGCTGTGGTGGGGGCAGGATGCCAGCTCCAGGGTTGAGTGGCTCAGCCAGTGAATGCTTAAGTGAATGCAGCAGAGGTAGGGGCAGGAGAGTATGAATTGAGCATGGTTTGCTTCTCTCTCCTTCCTCATGAGGGAGAGAAGATTTCTAGCAAGAAGGTTGATCTAAGTCTCGTATTATTGGTTCTAATTTGAGTAATGTCTTTACCTGATATTTTGTAACGTGGATGAGACCAACAAAATGCAGGGTTTGCATAAGAGATCCCTCTTCCATATAAAATAATATTATTCCTACTGCTAATCGTGAAGTCACAGTAAACAATGAAAATTGCCCTTCAATATCCAGTTTTCCTTCTACAGGTTTTATTTCAATATTATTGCACTGCAGTTTCATTAGTATAATTCTTTTAATACTGGATGCATGGTTGTCACAATAATTTAAGCCTTTATTAAACACACAAAAGGCCCACTGACATCAAAAGCAAAAGAGATGTTTAGTTCCAAGATATAAATTCAAAAATATAAAAACAGCATACTATAAAAAAATAAGATGTTTTTGAGAAGAGATTCCTGTTTGTTTGTTTGTTTGTTTTGCTAAACTCACAAAAAGAATGAGAATTTTGCTTTACAGTGTGAAGAATCACAACATCTGCAATAAACTGTTACAAATTCCACAGCCTTTGGAATAGTTCATTATGTTTTTTCAGTTTTTCAAGGCAAAAGCATTCCTGTAACAGTGTCAGCTATGAGATATTTTATGAAGAAATGTGATATGGCAAAAGTGACATGGCTGCTGGGGATTATGGCACAGCAAAGAGTGTCCTGTTTGACTCAGCTGCTTTTAATCAGAAATAAGTTTGTCTGACGTGACCATGAAATCATAAGCTGTATGAGGATTAAAAAAAAAAAAGTTAGTTACTTCCTTAGGGGAACAGTCTGGATATTTCCCAGAGGTATATTTCTTATTCAGGAGAGTGCTATAAAGCATCCAATCCTAGCAACTCCCAGACAACCGATTCTAGTTATTTTTATCTTCCCCTTTATTCTGCTTTTTTTGTTTGTTTGTTTTGTTTTTTTAAATAATGTTCTATATAAATGCTGCTGCTTCTTATCACGAAGATGATAGCTATTTTAAAAACAAACAGAAAACACACATCTTACAGATTTAGTTAAAATATTCAAAGCTAAGTATTAAAGACAGCTCAGTGAGTATCACTAAAACAGAGAGAAAAATGTAAATCAATTCCAAAGATAACTTTTTTTTTTTTTTTTTTTTTCCTTTTCTGAATTCTTCAACTGCTGGGAAGAATTCAGAAAATATGAATAGACTTGAAGCACCTCCACTTACAACTAGCTTCTCATTCTTAGAATTAAACACGGACCCCATGGAAGTAAAATCCAGATTTACTCTGCTATAGTACATCATGAAATTATAAACTCATTTTAAAAGTCCGTATTTCCACATAACTAACAAGTATATCAGGTTTTCCCGATCACACAGTGTATCAGAAAGCACAACACCAAAAGAAAGAAGTCTGCCATGGTGGTTGTAGGTCATGCAAGTGTAGAGCCTGATGGATGTGAAATACTCTCTTCGCAATGACCCTTCTTTAGACTTACTGCCTCTATGACTGATGTGAGTAGCTGTATTCTGTCCTAAGATAAATGACCATCACTGATAAGATGGAATAAATAGACAATCAGCTACCTGACTAAAATTCTTTCTGCTTCCCCCCTCCCCACCCCCACTTCTCAGTACTGTTTAATCACTGATTGATTGACTGGTTGACTGTACGATTCAAAGGCAGGGTCAGCCTCTGTCTTTGCTTTGGGTAACCTTCCTGACAAGAGGGGCTCAGCCATAGCTGGAGGTATCCAAGTTCTTCTGACCTGTATTAAGATTTGAGAGTCTTGTATTCCTGATTCTCATCATAATGAGCTAGCTAGATACAAACAGTGCTCATCTTCTGTACAGATGGATACACTCCACCCTCATTATAAAACTATTTTCAAAAGCAAAGGATATTGAATGTTATAACAGTAATGTCAGCTCTCATGATTTAATCATGAGGCGCATGAGTTTTCCGTTTAAATTTGATGTTCTCATGATCTCAATATTTTTCATGCAAATCTTGTTATTTCTGCATCCTTTCACACTGTAGCTTAAATTGCTTGTCAATTGCATTGCTCTCCTTGAGCGTGGTGCTTCTGAGATTCACCAGTATGATTTTACACATCTATTTATAACTATTACTTTAGCGTTTTATCTCTTAAAGAAGACATTATACATCATCCAGAATCTCTTAACTGAGACAGATGAGTTGGAAGCAATATTTCTTTCATATGGGAGAAGACCGACACAGAAACAGCTTAATTATCAATATTTAAATGAGCCCAACGTAAGGCTGCTCAGAAGAACTGAAGAGAGCAAAAAGGGCACCATACCCAACAGAAGAGAAACACAACTTATAGGAAGTTAATTGCAGTGCTGTTTCAAATATGCCTTATAAGAAGGAGAGGAAAAGACATTTTCATATTTAGTGCATCTCAAAGCAGGAGTGTCTCTGGGGCTTAAATTAGCTGTGGTTCCTTTGGACAATTCTTACTTTTGGAAATTTGCTCCCCTTCCCACCCATCTCACGATTTGGACTTCAGTGCCTTAATGCCAAAAGTGCCAAAGTCTTAATTTTCTGTGAAACTAAGGCCACAGCCTATATATCTAAATCTTGGCAGCTATTTTATTTTTCAAAGCAAGAGTTTATTAAAGGTCTGTAAAAATTTATGTTCATGTTGAGCCTAGATGAAAAAGAGGACAACCAAGATGGTTTTTACTCTCATAACATAAGAAAACAAGGTATGTGTGATCTTGAGATCTCTGCCTATTTGTCAGTCCTTAAAATAATACCAAAAGAAAATCCTATCAGTCCGTATCAGCCAAATGGGCAGAAGACTAGAAATTTCCCGTGTTCTGCAGATCAGAAATGTAAATTAGGACACAAGGCTGCCGTATCCACTCAATGCTCAGCTGCTCTGTTTGGTCTATCGGCTGCCACTCAGCAAATGTGCAGCTCAGTGCCATCTGCAACACATGCTGCTTTTTGCCCAGCCTGTGGTTAGAAAACACAGAAGGGAGCACAAGATATTCCAGGGATTTAGGGATGCAAAAGTCAGGGATTAGAGAGAGAACAGTACAGGAGACGCAGGTGGGGGCTGAGATTACAGTTGTCAGAGATAGCACATAAGACATGAATTGACAAAAAAAAAGAAAAAAAAAAAAAAGATTTTTTTCTTTGGTTTTCATATTCATAGAATAACATATTTTAAAATAGCAGCAACCCTCCCCCCTTGCCTATTATGTAAGCCTGAGAGGTTTCCACATCCTTTGCTATCATGTCATAGCAATCTTTCCTACTACTTCTGGATAGCAGTGCATTGTTTTTATTGATGCCTACTTGGAGAAATCAAATTTTAAATAAATAAATAAAAGCCAAGCTCAATTTTCCATCTTGGAAGCATTAAGAATATACAAACACTGGCTGCATACTTTTTCATTATTTTAAAGAAATATGCTCTTGTACAACCAGTATACTTCTAAGTAAATTACTGTACAAAACACATCAGCACAATTATAAATTAACAAAAGTGCTTACTAAAAGAGAAACAGAAGCTTTAAATATATATACACACACATACCTGCACTGCTCTTTCACAAGGCAAACATTTTTCATTAAAAGCCTTCTATATGAATAAAACCACTGATGAAAAAGAGGGCAGTGGAAAAGTAAAAAAAAAAAAAAAAAAAAAAAAAAAAAAAAGCAGTAAAATTGCTGAGCAGCAGCAAGAGATAAAACGACTTATTTATATATGGGCCAGAATAATTATTTCATAGACTCCTTTCAGGTTTGTCTAAGCATATCCTTTGTACAGGTACAGCAAAAGAACAGCAGAACACTAAATCAAAGCACACACCACTAACCCTGTTGTGGGGCGGTGGTGTAAGTCTGATTAGGTTTGTCCCACTGCATAAGCCTAGTAAAATTGATCTGTCACCCACATGGACTTTTCTATTACACTTCTCCGCTCGAGTCCATCTGGAAAAATCCATGCCTTTCATGGCAGTTTTGGAAATAAGGGGTTGGGAAATATAAAGCAGGCAGAGATCTGTTCAGTTTGTTTCAGATTTTGAGTGATTCACATTAAAACTATACATTTGAAATAAAGGCAACAATAGGTCCTTCCCCATCCCCAAAGGGCTGATAGCAAGCAAGCTGGATCAGGGCTTGTAGATATACAGACAAAAGTGACTTCTCTTGCTCTGGCAGGTGTGTGCATGCATGGGGGGAGCAGTCTGGGTTTGGGACAAATCTATCCAACCATAAAAAGGAAAGATTTAGAGACAAATAGCAGAAAGAAGCCAGCGAACAGCCTAAAGTCTTGTAAGGATGAGTCTCTTTGCTCCTGCCATCAGTGGAGCTAAGTTGGGGTAAAAAGGGTGACAGGCCTCATCTCTTCTGTCCATATGGCAGGTCCCTTCCTCAACACCAAAAGTGGCAGAAGCACATTTGCCTGCACAAATGGCACCTTTCTCAAGGTGGCAAGACAGCCAGTGCAACCCCTCAGAAGCAGACCTCTCCCCAGCCTCCGCTGGAAGAGAATGGGAGTCAAACACAGAGCCACCCTCATCATCCAGGAAAGAAATAGGACAACAGCAGGGCAACGTAGCGTGACAGAAGAGGGGGAGTCTGCTCAGTGAGGTGGGACAATGGCTTGTAGAAATCTGTCAGAAATATCATAAGGAAAGGTATAGAGTTATTATCATTTGTATAGCCCCTAGAATCCTCTGGTGGCAGAACATTTTCAATGATTGGTTCTGTTTGGTGGAATCAATTATCTCCTGATAGATTCTCCTTCCAAGTTTAAGATTGCATTTAAAACTCATCTGCTTTCTGAATTCTAATTGGGTATGTTTTGAACAGTAGATTTTTGGATGAATATTTTGTTTATGAATCTCTTTATATTTCAAAGTGGTTGCCAAAGCCATTTATGTGTCTGCACAGCATAAACTGTTCTACATGTAGTATACAATTTAGCTTGGAGATCTGATTTATTAAGAATGGTTTGATATGCTATCAAAGTGAGAAACAAAAAGACAAAGCTGAGAAAAATGAAGCTCACTAATGTTTATGTATTTTTAAAATCACACTTGTGCCTTGCAAGCTTGATTTATTATTTCAATAGAAGTTCAGACATGCTAGAAACAGTATTATTATTAATTTTACTCCAGACAAAGTGAAATTGGGAAAAAACAGGGCAATAAAGGACAAAATTGCACTTTTTAGCTGTTCATTTTTGAATCAAGCAGCCTTCTATGTAACTGATATTATACGTGCATAACACAATTCATTCTGAAGAATTCTTAAATGCTTCATAAAATATGAATAAATCCCAAATGACAGACTAATGCTTTCTTTAGAGAAGCAAATCATTTTGAAAGGTAGTGGCCATTTGTCCACTTAATTAGAAAAAACAGCTAAATCAGGATCTAATTCTAGATGAGGGCATCAGGTCAGGCCCATTTGTGCACGCGTGTCTCCCAGCAGCACCTGCCCTCATTGCAGAGCTTGAGGTGAGATGCATGTGGTTTGCATGGACCATGCTTCCCTCATCTTCACACAATACAGCAGCCGATCACCCTTCTCAGCTCTGTGTTGTGCTCTTGTCACCTCCAGTTCTGCCACCTCCCAGAAAACAGCAGAAAGTGCATTTGTACAAGCTTCTTTCAAAAGACCACTGAGAACTGGAGTAGATACAAGCTGAAGCATTCAGGCAGTCTGTAGGCATCCAAGGAGTACGTTATGTGGCACACTCACACATAACTGGTGTGCATGCATTTATTTTACAGCTGTTCTTTGTGTCCAAGGACATAGGTACTCTCTGGATAAGGTAGAGGGGAAAGATTATTACGAAGACAGAATGTAAGCTTGGGAGCTACAGTGGGTGTTTGAGGATGCTGCCAGTCTTTAACTCTTCCAGTTTTGTTTTAGAAATTGTCTCCTTCCCCGTTCATCAGGATTTATAATTTGAAAGCCTTTAACTAACTAATTTCAAAAAGACCTGTGTTAGATGCTGTATGGCAACTGTTGAGTCACAGCCTGAACCACTGATTGACCACCTCAGGAAAGGACCAGGTCAGCCCTGGGAGCACAGGTGAAGGCAATTCAGGTGTGTGACCGGAAGAGGTGGAACCTGGCTGCACCTCTCTTAGACACCATTTAAGGGCTGACTGCCTTCCTACCAGGTGCTCAATCACTGGTTCAAGTCATGACTCAGTATTTCTACTACACAGGGTTTGTTTTCACTTTTGTAGTGCTTTCTGTTCCCAGAAAGCCCCACAGTACCTGAGGAATGTAATCTGCATTCAAGCTACTTGGTCAATCTTCACCCCATGCAAGCTGAATTGCTGAAACAGTTATGTGTGGATAATTTGCCCAACACCATGTAAACAAGAGGAGAAACCAGGGCCTGTACCTCAGCAGGCCTGTACTCCGCCTTCATATGGCTCTCAGGCATTACTATATCACACACATACATGCAGGTAGGAGTGCAATACAACACACGCATGACATTTTAAAAAGGAAAATTTCTGCTGCTTTGATTTAAAAATTTCTGTAGTCAGACTAAAGTACTTAGGAACCGTCTTCATCTATAAACTTTTTTTTTTTGTTGTTAAAAAACATTTCACCATGTAAATATTTAGCTGTGGGTAGCAGCTTTGCAAAAAAGCAAGTAGGGAAAAAAAGAGAAGCCAGAGCTGAAGCAAATCATTTTTTTTTTTTATAACATCTCTTTGATAATGTACTATTTTTCTAATGCTTTCACTTAAATGTCATTCTGTGGTCTGTAGGCTTTGAGGTACCTTATGGGACAAGATTTTGTTCTTAATGTGGGATTTAAATGAGAAGATGATATGTTCCCACAATATCCAGTTCCCGTAAATAAACTACACTTAGCAGAACTTGTAGAGACCAGTGGCAGTCCTACCTCTGAGAATCAAGCTAGTATTATAGAAAATGCCAAGGACTTATTTTCGGCAGCAGTTTCAGACTGAGAGCGTCTCTGAAAAACACAGGGCGCTAGGAACTCTGGAAAACACTACATTTCTATAAACTGAGCTATTGCACTTTGATAATTAGTGTGTTGATTTTTCAAGAATACTTCCTATTTTGAATCTTCATTCACACTTATTTGCTTATCTATAGTTAATTATATGCTATGCCCAATGTAAAATATTTCCACTCAAAGTAACAAACAACACTGATGACACTTTTGTTAGCAAACATCTGGTGAAAGAAAAATGTCAATTCTTTTCATGCAGCAGAGCACCGATAATGTCTGAGTTAGAATTTTCATTTTAAATAAATGTATTAAAAAATACATATACACAAAGAATCCATTTCTGAAACAATACAAAAAGGTCAGAAAATGTTCTTGCATCATTCAGCATCATCCCTGCTACCTGATGTGTCCAGCCCATCGGCTCTCAGGACAGAAAACCTTAACACTTACTAACTCCCCTTCAGCATTCAGGACCAAATTGCACCAGAAAGATCTTACAGCTTGCCGATTAAAAGACACTCCAGCACATCTTGAGATGAAAATCTTCCATGCCTCTTCACTAAGGGATTTATTATTTCCCAGTCCCTTCCTCTATAGCATAATGATAATAAAAGCTTCTGAGACTCGTGGATCTTTCCTAAGATAACATAATGCATAGAAAGCAACATCTATTTCTTCATATTAAAAAAAAAACCAAAACAACAAAACAACCAAGAAAAAACCTCAAAGATTTTACAGAAGAAAAGGGAAAAGGAGCTAACACTAGACAAAGAAAAGAATTGTTCTTGATTAAAACAAACAAGCAAACAAAAACAAACAAATAAAAAAACCCTGAAGTTGAGCACATTACATTTCAGGCTTGAAAAAAGGCAAACAACTGTGCTGAGACATAGAGCCTCTAAGGTGCTTCATTATTGGCACTTAAAGATATTTCCAAGAAACACTTGGACTTGAGTAAAAAGTGTCATAAGACAATGCAAGAGAGAGTGGACGGTGTTGAAGATGAGATCATTACACATTCAATAGCCTCTTTAAAGCTGGAATCTGCACTATAAGCAAACATTTTTTACTTAACCATCCTAAAATACACTGTTATTAGTTGCTGGAGCTCTTCTGTAGGTCACCTAGTAATGGAACAGTATGACTTCTCTCAGAAATACATGGTTTCTGTTTTTTAATTATCATAATATTATTAGAGACAGCTTTAACATTCATGATTCCAAGCAAGCTCTTCTGTATATTCTTCTTTGTCATACTGTTTTTTGGTTGTTTTTAAACAAAGCACATTTTTCTCCTTCTCAACAGTATGATTCCCAAGACAGAGCCCTTTGCCTCATACATTAAATTTGAAAATGAAGATGTTTAATGGTCACTGCTTTGTTTACATGCCTATTTGGATTACTGCTTGTGAAATATGAGCTTTCTGCAGCGTTATTGACTATGAAGAAATTGGCAAAATTCAAAGAAGCTGCAAGCTTTTCTGTTTCCCAAGTAGTCTCAAATACCTAGTAAGTCATTTATGCCTATATGGCTTTCATTATGCCCAAGAAGAACTTGCGCTGATCTAATCAGTAACACTGTTTCTAGATAGTGACAACCAAACAGAGAGCAAAATTGTTCAAAAATTAGAATGAACAGCTTTTCACAGAGGGGAGAAAAAAAAAGACTTAAAGAATTTGTTTACATTAGACTTCAGAAAGAGAAGAGGACATTTACTAGATTCACATCCCAGTGATTTTATTTTACCAATTTGCTCTTATCTGTAAAGATATCCAACAATATGTATTACAGAAAAAAATACAGATCTATAGATCTACAGATCTACAGATCTATAAGTCTTTTAAGTTAAAAGCTTATTCCAGAAAAACATAGCTTTTAAAGAAACTAATACATGCATGTTCACCATTTGTCTCAAACTGTGGGCATAACAAGTGTTATTTTGACTCATCAACTGCTACCCTCTTTCTCCCAGCCTTAGCTTCTTATCACATACAATATATTCAGACTGGTTTTTCAAATACAGGTGGAAGAAGAACAGAAGAAAAAGGCTTAGTTTGAAATTACCTTTTGCAAGTTGAAGTACTGAAGGACATTTTCAGGACAGAGATGGATTCTTCCAGAAGGTACAAGAAGAGATCATGTGATTTTGCCTGCAAAAACACATATTTCTGAAAGCATATGGATTGACAGAGGAACCAGTTTAGTCATACTGGCATGCCCATTTAGTAGCAGCAATCACCTATTAATTATTTTCATGCTTTATAGGATGTTAGAAGAATAGCGGACTTTAGTTTATCCCAATTTCACTCCATGTCAAAAAGGTCTAAAGAGAAAAAAGCTAATCACCAATAAATGTTGTGGCCTTTTCCCATCAAACCAGAAGATAAGGAATGGTCTTTGTATTTAGTACCTAATTTGTATTTTGTATTCAAGTACCTAACAATGGGAGAACAACAACAACAAATCATGAGTAGTTCAGGAGAATTGACTTAATTTCTCATCTGCGTGACTGCTGAGCCAATATAGCCCTTACTTTCACGTAAATGTTTGCTTGGATCTTCCAAACATGACTTCATTTATTCAGTCAATCCATCGACTTAGGTCAGGTTTGGACTTAAACCTGTGTCCTATATCCATGCTGTTAATATACTTAAAAGAAAGTAATGAGCGCTGTACTTCTACAGAAGCAAAATGAATACAAACCCTCCTGAAACAGCTGTGTATGTGCTCAATGAGCTAGAGCAACGCTCCAAGATGCAATAATTTATCTTCATAGTTGGCAACATGCCACAAGTTTATCACATTTTTCGTCCTCCTTGTATTTCTGTATCTTCTTATGTAAAACGCACAAAACCTTGAACTCCAGGTAGCCATGCAAATCATTTGATGTTTTTACATTCTACATTTGGATTTCTTAAAAAACTGTGCCTTAAAACTAAAAATTTATCAGCATACTGAATTTCAGTCTGTTCTTAAATAAATAAACTCTGTTATTCTTACCCATTGGGAGTCAGTTGAACAGGCAGATGAAGAAAGAACTACACGCACCTGGGCACAAACAGCATTTGTGACTATATATTTGCAAGCATGTTCGTGCCCCTCACAAATCTTTGTAGTGTATGGTATCTGGACTGCATGCTATTGATATTTAATTCAGTCACCTCCTTCCCAGACTATGCAAGTACACAGAACCTAGCAGCACCAACTGGAAACCCATCAGAATAGCTCTGCTGAAGTGCAGTACCACAGTACTTAAGACATCCACATTGGGCACACAGGGAGGCCTCCTTATAGACATTTATCTCGATTTAATATGACTGTTTTATATAGCAGCACTAGAGAAATCATGTATTTCAAATGCAAGTATTCTGCCTTAAGAAGAGAAGGTAGAGAAGCAGTGGGGGAAACAGTCTACCTCCCACTAAGCAAAATAGATCTTTCAGAACAATCTACAAGTTTGAGGTTCTGGTTTTCATATTCCAAACTCAACTTGAGAGGGACTTAGGCTGTCCAGACTCTGCTTCTTCTGCCATCATTAGAAGAGTGCATTAAAGAATTTTGTTCTCTGAAGTTCATTTTTGTGCCTATGGAACTTCAACCCCTTTGCACTCTGACAGCACATCTAGCGAACTGGAACCTATACTAGTTCTAACAGATGCTGCACAGCAAGGCTCAGCAAGAAGCAATGTTAGCAGCCACCAGGGAATTAGGGAGAAGAGTAACTACTACAGAGAGCTGAGACTGCAAATTTTAACTAAAAATGTCAAAGACAGATCATATTTCAAGGGATTACAAACAGAATGAGCATCAAAGGACAAGATTTAAAAAAAAAAGAAAAGAAAAGAAAAGAAAAGCAGTATATATATATTTTTTTTTTCTAAATTTGTTTGAAATGGAGAAAGAAGGAAGTCCTGATAGGGCATTTCCTTCTAGGCTCAAGTCATACACCATTTGCACCTTAGACTGAAGCATTATCTTTGCTAACAAAGATGTTTTTCAAAACATTGCCTCATAGTTTGCTTCATGCATCAACAAAACACAAAGATTATGCAAGTTTTCACTACAGTTAGATTTACATTCCTAGTCATTTACTTCAGCATTCTTTCTTCCAACACACATTCTTTCCATCTTTCAATTAAACATACACCTTACTGACATGAATCCGCATTAAAAAACAAACAAACAAACAAACAAAAGCCACCACCAACAACAAAACAACAACAAAAACAACAACAAAAAGCACAACAACAAAAAACAGAAGAAGTGAGACTGGGCATTCACTTTGCTCTTACATTGCCTTTCTCTTTAACATTCCACTCTTACATAAGTTAAACACTCATTGGGATCAAGACAGACATTTATTTTGTATTTTTACATTGCCTAAAGCAATTGGTTTCAACTGCTCCCTTGGCACTAATATAATCTACTTGCTGAAAGACCCGAAAAATAGCATTTTCGAAAACATCCCAAACATGCAATTGAGTAGAAGTTTCTTAAAAGCTTTTCTAAAGAAACGAACATACAAAAATCTTAACACAAACTGTACAAAATATATGTTTAATCTCATAAATATTCATTTAACTATTTTTTTTTTTAAAGTGTTTCTCACAACGTTAATTATCTCCTGTAAACTCAGACTCTGGAGGGAAAGGAAAAGATCCAGTCATTGATACACTGATCTCTCACATTGCAACACTTTGCATTTGTGCATCTACAGACAGTGTATCCTTTATGTTTTGAAGCATAGAACAAAGTCAATGCCACTGGTGCCTTGTGGGTCATTTTTTGTTTGTTTGTTTGTTTTTGTTTGTTTGTTTGTTTGTTTTGCCATAACAGCACAAAGAAATTGTTTCGATTACCAATATCCTCTTTTAAACTCTCCTGAAAAGACCTAAAGGTACTAGCAAGGTTTCCAATAAAGCACACCATGGATTTATGCTCCAAAATTACATTAGAATAACATTTAAATTACAATAGTAAAAGTGTATTATTGTAGTCTTGTTGTGTACCTCAGTAATGATTAAGAAGTCAACTAATTATCAAACAGATCACAGAACTTGAATGGGAACTGCTTAGTTTGACTGAATACTCATCTTGTACTGGTAAAAATCTAGCATAAAATGGGGTGAGAAAATTTTCTTTTCTTTTCTTTTTTTTTTTTTAATCCTATTACATCACTCGGAGGCATACATTATTCACAATTTGACCATTATTCTATGATGTACATGTCTTGACTACTTATGTACATAGGCTGCCATACCTCTGCCTGGAGTTTGAAGGAAAATGTTATAGCTTTTAGTTACCCTCTCCAGACTCCTGTGCAAAACAGCTGCCAAGCATTTTCAGAACAGAATATCATATAGTCAGCCTTGCTATATGAAAAATCGTAAGATATAAAGCATTTGAACATTCAGCATAGTTTTGTCTTTTAGCTCTGCAAAATACCAGCAGTTTCAGAGTCAGCAACATGCTGAATGGCAAAAGAAAAGGTAGACTGGAAGAGAGGGTTGTGTTTATTCAGATTATATAATTAATTAGAACTCCTTATTATGTGTTTACATTGATTAGTTACACTCATTTATTATGGGTAACTTTTTTTAGTGATGTACAGGCATTTGCTGACAAAAGAAGTTTAAAGGAAATTGAGTTGGCCAGTACTAATTGTTTAGCAGGGACAAGAAAAAGATAGATATGGAAGACATTAAAAGCAGAAAGAGAAGGTATGAGCTATGTAATGGAAACAGCAGCTGGAAAGGAGTTGGATGCAATAGGGATGTGGGATCAGAACATGGGGAAGGAATGGGAAGAGCAAGAACAGAGGCTCCTCTGAATGTTTGGAGATCAGAATGTTTGCAGATGGAGTTCTGCATATTTCAGCTGACTACTTCCAAATCGAAGCTTTCCTCTCAGAAGTTTCAGGGGCACAGAATATTAGAAGAATATTATAAGAATACAGAAATGGTACACTGTTTTGGAGCAGAGTCCTGCAAAACAAACAGCAACTACTCTACAGTGGTTTCTGCTGGCTTAACCAGTACGTCCAAAGAAAAATAATATTACAATTTAAATTAAAAAAAAGAAAAAATAACCTTTTATTTCCTTACATTCCCTTAAGGTGAAGTAAATTAGTAAAGCAACCAATGCCACAGTCTTTCCCCCCCAAAATTACTCTGTTATGAATTCCTTCATTACTGTCTTTTGCTCTAAACGCACTGATTGTGCATCATCTTGAGACTTCCTTTGTTGTTGTTAAAGGTTTTTCTGAAAATAAGACCCCTGTTCATAGGTGGTTTAAACATTTTTCTGTATTAAGACCTTAAGCAACCTCTTCTCTTTTTGGAGAAGAATAACAATAAAACATGGTCTTTAAGCATCTGCAACATTCCACATAATTGCACCGATGATGCCATACAAACCTTAAGTGTCTTATTTTCCCTCCAAAGTTCCCCTTGCCTTTGGCTGATTTGGTCTTTGTTCACTTGGTGCATGAGAAGGACCATTACAAAGATTGGTGCTCTGGGGCTCTTCAAAGCGCCATTAAATGTTTCTTCATGACTGTTACCTCTCAAATACTTTATATATGGATTTTCTCTTCCTACAAATTAAGGACAAATCTAAACATTTGGGTTTAACTTTTATTTCCTCCAGTTGACGTCCTCAGCTTTATGATGTGATGTGATTTTATTTTACAGTTGCATATTTTACTTTTCTAAAGCCAATTGTCAGTTTGGTAATAGTATACTGATTTCATTATCCTAGAAGCTTGAACCAGTAGTAGATATCACAAACAACTAGTAAACATCCATTCTTATCAGACTAGTTTTGTCCTTCTTCCTTCCTTTCCCCAGAAGATAAACAATTTTTTCAACTCTTTGGGAGTTTGCAGTAAGAACAGAAATAAAACCACCAGAATCACCAAAGATAGCACTGTAACACACCAAGAGCTAGCCAAGGACTGTACTGGCTAACTTGCCTGGACATCAACAAATATGTCACTGTAGCTGCATACAAGACAATGCAATCTAACTTACCCTCTCTTTCTTAGGTTTACAAAAGAATGTGGATAAAGGAAGCTAAGCCAGCCTTTTTGTTATTCTTGGGTAGGCAATGGGTTCATGTTAATCAGATAGCAATCAAAACAAGAGTACAAACCAATAAGTATCTAATGATCTCTGACCTACATAAACTGAAGAAATGGTCTCATTTTGCTGTGCATATGTGGCAGCCCACAACACGCCCTTGTGACTGTCATTCCAGGCTCAAAAAGGAAGGGAAGATTTTCCAGTTGAATTGCTGTCTAAGTTTCATGTCTCAAATGACTGGGTGCACGTGATGTTTCTAAAGGCTGAGTTCAAGATGGCATTCTTGTAAACATTTCTGGACCTGTGTGATCCACAGATACGTGAGCAGCTCTTCTCCTCTCCTCTTAACATTATACAGACTTTTGTTTTCAAATGAGAATTGACCCAAAGCAAAGCTGCTTACTTCTGGGGCTGGAAGCTTCATGTGAACTCTCATGTCTCTTAGATTAGGTCATGAAAAAGGGCACAACTTTGCAGCCTTGCAAGACAACTGGAGTTGGATACTATAATCCAGGAAAACAACATGAAGGAAAACCTGGTGATAGGATTACTATCAGCTTTTGCTTCACAGCCTCAAAAGTATCATCATGTTACAAAACACCCAATCATGCTATGTTATGCACTGATTATCTGGGTATGAGAAGAAAATCTAGAAATACTATCCCTCAAAATTGATTATTGCTACAGAAACAACTATAGAACAAAAATGACAAAAATGACCTCAGTAATACAAGCATTTGTGACTAATATTCACAATGAATATTTATTTTCATATACTAATCTTATCACTGCTACATTTGCTGTATTTGTCATTATTGATAGAGTTGTCTGCTATTTATTCTGTAGATGCAGTTACCATCTTTCCTTCCACATTTTTTGGGTGGTATTGGAAGCATTAGCTTTTTTTCTCTTCTTCCTCTCCAGTCCTTCTTTTCAGGAAGTAGCAGATCCCATCAGATGTTTAGCAGTCATCACCAAGATGCACTAGTTTTATGATACCTTACATATTTACTAACATTTGAGAGAAGGAAAAACAGAAGGGGAAAAATAAACAAACGGGAAAAATAAACAAACAAGTGAAGAAAACAAAAAAAGCCTTCCATCTTGAAAGGAAAACAGTTTGGGAGTGGGCCAAGGTGCCTAGCCACCCACTCTCTGTCCTGCCATCAGACAAGCCATGGAATCCCATAGTAAGAGCACTTCTTGAAGCTGTATTGCCTCAGAAGAAATTCAAATACTCTCCCATTGCCATCACTGTCACCAGAGTTTGCTGGTACACATTCATGGCAAATTAGTTACCCCCATCTTTGCTGAAGATATAGGAATAGTGATATTTAAGTGAGCTTTCTGTTGTGTCAGGGAAGAAATATGTCCCAAACTAAAAAATGTCTATGCAGCAAAGGAGCATTGTTAGGAAAACACACTGCAAAATTCGTCACTGCTGTATATTAGGCTGTAAAGTACTCACTGAAAAATAAATAAAAGAAGTCAAGCTCAGTTATCCATGTTATGACTCTTAATCCATGGTTGTGTTCATTGCCTGCTGTACCCTAACAGGGACTGCTACAAATGAGAAGATTCTCTGAAATCAAGAGTGATTAAACAAACGGGACTACTAGAACTAGTTGTAGAACTCTATAATAAAAGAATTACACATAAACCACTCATTTCCATGCTATGCTATAAGTTATTTGTTCCCAAATGAAAATTTTCAGTAGTTGGTGTTTGTTTATGTTTTGGAATAGAACATAATCTGTTTCATTTCTGTTGCAAAAGCTTCCCTAGAAAGAGAAAAAACATTTACTTGTTTTAATTGACCCTGCCTTGAAATCAGCATGGGATTTGTTTGTTGGCCAAAAACATTTCAACAATGCTTGTGATTACAGAGCCAGCTAACTGTACAAATCTGGGAGCTTTTTCTTTTTTTTTCTTTTTTTGTTTGTTTGTTTGTTTTATAAATACAAAGCTTCCTTGACGAAAAGAATAAACATAACCAATCAACAAAACAAGCAAATAAAACGCTCCTCGACCAACACAGTCCTCTCTTACAAGACAAATTAAAAAAAAAAAAAAAAAGAATTTGCAATTGTATTCAATGTATCTGCACAATGGGGCCTCAAAACTGTATCTAAATATACATATATTACTGTATTTTATGAACAATAGATTTCTGATCTTATTTGGGTGGTGAGTAGTTGTGTACTGCAAAGTACAGGTGGAGGAGAATAAAACCATCCAAAAGAAAACATATAGTGACAAATTAAATTGACTAAATAGACTCATCACTTCTAATTGGTTCTGCTGTGCATATAGCAAATAGCACAACTGCGAGCTATAGCTCTCTAAGGGCTATTTATACACTGATACACTGAAATACTCTGCCGGAAGAGGACAGAGTCTGTAACAGCAAAACAAGGTCTCGTAAGTCAGCTCTTGTCTTGTTCTGTTAGTGTCAGGGAAGTCTAAGAAGGACTGACATCTTTATGTGATGCAGAGAATTAGGATCAAAGCAATCTTTCCGCTGTCTGACACAGTTTTACACTCTGAAGTACACTGACCCTTTTAAATTTGTTTACTATTTTGACCTTCTTAAATTAAGCCCTTAACTATATTTTTTTTCTTCACGTGGACAGTAAAGCACAGGTACACAGGAATGGAATAGAGCTGGAAGCTCTTTAAGGACACATTTCTGAAAACACAAGAATTCTCCATCCCCCAGCATAAGAAATCAAGCAGAGGAGGCAGGAAACTGGCATGGCTGAGCAAGGACCTGCTGGTAAAACTGAGGGAAAAGAAAGTACAGGCAGTGGAAACAGAGATAGGTGGACTGGAAAGAATACAGGGATACCATTCAGACATGCAGAGATGGGATTAGGAAAACCAAGGTGCAGATGGAACTGAACTTGGCAAGGGATGTGGAAAATGTGGAATTCCATACGTACATTGGTCAGAAGAGATAGGCAAAGAAGAGTGTACCCTCTCTGATAAATGAGAAGGGAGAACTGGCTTCAGCAGACATGGAGAAAGCTGAGGTACTTCAATGAATTCTCTGCCCCAGTTTTCTCTGGCAGTCAGGCTTCCCATGCCTCTCGTGTCCCTGAACTTCTAGGCGAGAGTTAGGGCAGCAAATGACTTCAAAAGGCTTTGCATTCACAAAGAGATGATTACAATACGTCTCAGACTTCCGTAAACTCCTGCAAATTTTCTGATTGCTCTTATTTCTATCAATACAACTTGTCCTTGTGACTTTGTAAAAGAACAATTATAATTTGGAGACAAACGGGCTTAAAATAGGCAGGTCACACTGTTTTCCTCCTTGTGAAAGAGAACCTTGCATTTTGCCTGTGCTGTTCTATGTTTGCCTACAGAGATATTACATTCTCTGGTATATTCTCTGCTAGGCTTCTTTGGCTACTGACGCAGTGACTGCCTGCATCCCCCTAGGATCATGACTTCTAGCACAGCACACATCCAACAGCAGCCTGACAGTTTAGACACGTGATCCTCAGAGCTCAAGGCACAACTGTGTCATAGAACACAGACTGTATGCATTTGAGTGCCTGCACAATACAGTGTGCTGTTGAAATTGCATGTGGCTGAAAATACTTTTGGGTCTGTAAGCAGAAAGCCCTGCCGGGAGGCAGAGCTTATCAGGCTAGGTGCAATGCCATGGGAACATTGTTACTATACTTCCTCTGCTGAAGCAGGTACTACCACAAACTACTGTGCACTGACAGTACCAAAACGTGTGTTATAAGGGTATGCATATATATATGCATGCACCGAACCCTTAGAATCAGTTCAAGGCTTCTTCTACAGGTCTTTAGTATGCAATGAAAAAACCATCAGTCTCTTCAGAAAATATGGATTTCTTCCAAGGTGTTACCTTTTGATATTTAAACACAAGTCAATCAAAGCAAAATATCAGACTGCATGACATATAGCTTGAATAAATGAAAATATTATGAAAGAATGCACTGTTGTTTTAGGAAATGATTGACAGGGAAAAAAAAATGTGACAGATAGGTGACTCAAATTCATTTGAATTAAGTAGTGTTAACTACATTGATATCAGCATTCCTCTAACCAGCAAGCAAGGATTCACATCACAGGGAGACAACACCGCTAAAGGCCAGTGTCACCCTAGATTTATCCTAGATTTATGAAGTTACAGAAACAACACCAATGGAAGACACAAGGCTTCTATATTAACATCACTCAGAAAGAGGCTTTCAGTAAGATAATGTCCAGCAGCAGACGATAACTGCAGGTAGAGCAGAGGGAGAGGCAAAATTATAAAGAACTCTGAACAGAGTGAATAAGAGAGTATTAAATTTGTGGAGGGCAATCTCTTACACTGCTTATTCCACACTGACCAGTCACTGCTAGAATCATTTCACTTATTTTTCTAACTCCAGAGAGGGGCAAATAACTAGCTTTATGAGAAAAAATGGCAAGATACACATGCTTAAGATGAGAACTGCAGGAAAGTTACATTTTTGCCCCACAGATGTGCATTCGAGATGCATTTTGTCACTGCAATATCTCAGTATTATTAAGTCCATTTTAGCTATGACTATATTAAGTTTTTAAACTCTGGCTCTGCTTTAGCAGAATGCTCTTCTAAAGCCAGTGGTAAGCTTATGACCTCTGCCTGAAGCAACATGTTGGCCATGGAGAAGGGGATACCATTACTGATGTACTGATAACACAGCTTTACTTTGCCCACACTGGCACTTCAGACACCTCGCAGAAACATTGGACAATCAGCAGAGCCACAGGAAAATAAAAGCAAACATCAGTTCCACCATTTGAAAGCTGGTATGGCAAAAATTTATGCAATCCTTATTTTCAGTTGGTCCAAAATGAGCTTCATTTTGTCATTTGATCAGAAGCAGATTCATGTGATTTTGGCCAACATGAAACATTTGAAGCAGTACGCACACGTGTACTGCCTTGCTCTTAAAAGGTCTCTAAAAACAAAACGAAATCTTAGCATTTAAGGAGCAAAATACTAACAGTGGATCTACTGAAGCAAATGAGAGAGAAAATACGTATGCAGACTGCATAAGTTTTGTGTTTTGTTTTGTTTTTAAAGAAAAAAGTCTCCCCAAAAGACTTCCAAACATTCTTTCCTTTATCAGATTGTGCCAAACACAATCTCTCTGTTATGACAGTGTGGATCCAGCACACTTCAGTCAACACCTATGGTGTGACACCCTATTTGCTTCTGCTGGGCTGAGAATTTGCAGCTTCTGTGGGAAGCTGCAGCCTGAGCTATCAGAAATAGCAGGCTGGGGGAGGCTTGCAAAGTCCTGGAAACAGCTTCTTGCAGCTGGCACATTCCAGCTTGGCAATAACTGTTTAGAATAAAGTACCCAGAACGTCTCGCACTACTCCCTGGTCCCAGTTCAGCATCTATTTAGAGGTGAATCTCAAGAAAAAAAAGGAGTTTGCTGCCTATAGCTGAAGGCAAAATCCAGCTCCCCCTCATGAGTATGCTAACTTGACATGAATATCAAGTGGCAACTACAGCTTATGTTAATCTCACACCAGAAAAATGCTAGTGAGGGAAAAGCTTGCAAACACTTCAGTTTCCAATCCTGTGTCATGTATGCAGACAAGTGCTATTTCCACACCCCGTATTGTGATTTCAATCGTGTGTGGGTCAAGCAATTTGCTAGGGTGGAAATGCCAGTCTGCATACCTGTGATTTTATTTGTAATGAGAAATGTTCGTTCTTTGTTGTGATGTCAGAGTTACAACGTTACATCAGGAGCAAATCCTCAATCTTTTTATTTTTATTTTTTTTTATTGTTTTCAAGTGTACCCACAGAGAGACCTACTCTTACAGTTTTAAGAGTTTCTATATACTAAACCCTGCAAGAATCATAATCATCTTGGCTCATATTTTGTCAGCAAGGGCAAATTTCCTTTAAAGAAAGAGCTAATTACATCTGCTTCAGATCTCTAAACTCCCTCAAGGTTGCATTTTAATGAGATTCAAAAGATTCGCCAAAACCAAGTTGAAAGCATTTGGCATTTTTTTTAAATATGCATTCAGATAAGCTTGATAAATCTGTTGATATGCTGTTATCTATCACTCCGTAAGACACCACAACATGCTATTCTTTACACAAAACCTGCCATCAAACATGCCGCACCTTTGGTAGAAAAAGGTAATGCATTCATCTGGGACTGGCAATAAGATCATGTTAAAGGAAATAAAGAAATAAAGAAATAAATAAAGAAAGACAGAAAGAAAAACAGGAAATAAGTCAAATGAAAATGCAGAAGAGGCAAGATGTAATGACTTCCATCTTGCATGGACAGAAACCTTGCCTGTCATGAAGTACTGGACTTACATGGCAAGGTTTTCATAGCTGGGGTGGGCTCTGCCAGCAGGGCCCAGGAGCTCAACCGCGAACGACGCTGAGAGAGCGGAGTTACAGAAGGGAAACTCGTTTGCAGCCGCAGCTGGGAGAGAGGGGTGAGAGGTGTGGGAGGAACTGCCCCGCAGGCACCGAGGTCAGAGCGGCAGGAGGCACACAGCAGCAGCTCCCTGCAACCCTGGAGAGGCCCACGGAGGAGCGGGCATCGCGCGGAGCAGAGCTCCCCGGCTGGCCACGGCGGGGCCCGCGGTGCGGCCGTGGGTGAGGCCTGGAGGAGGCACGGCCCTTGGATATCCCCGCAGGAGCGTCTTGGAGCTGGAGCCCGTGGGGAGAAGCTGCGGTGGGTCCTGAGGGCTGGGGGAGCTGCAGCCTGTGGGCAGCCCGTGCGGGACCGGCTCAGGAAGGACAGCATGCCGTGGGAAGGACCCCACGTGGAGCAGGGGCAGAGCTTGACCGTGAAGGAGCAGCAGGTACAAAGTGTTACCTACTGACTGCAGCCTCCGTTCCCCTGTGCTGCTCTGGTGAAGAGACAGAAGAGGGTGGATGGTACGGGAAGGTGTTTTCTGCTTGCTTTTACTTAGACGAGAGACTGTGCTTGTCAGCAATAAATTACATTTATCGCCCTATACTGAGTATGTTTTGCTCATGGTGGTAATTAATGGGCAATCTCCCTCTCTTTGTCTTAATCCTTAAGTCCTTTTTCATCATATTTTCTCTTCCTTTGAGTGTTATGGTGGAGTTGCCCATTAGGGTGAAGCCACCGCGATCACAGAATCACAGGGGTTGGAAGATCAAGAGATCATTGAGTCCAACCACCATGCTAAAGCAGTTACCCTACAGTAGGTTGCAAAGGTAGGTATCCAGACAGGTCTTGAACATCTCCATGAGCCTCCACAACCTCTGGGCAACCTTCTCCAGAGCTTTATCACCCTTACCATAAAGAACTTCTTCCACATGTTAGTACAGCGCTTCCTATGTTCAAGTTTTAGGCCATTACTCTTTGTCCTGTCACTACACACCAGTAAGAAGAACCTCATCTACTTGACTCCCACCTCCTTTTAGGTATTTAGAAACATTTATCAGATCCCCTCTCAGTCTTCTTTTTCCCAGGCTGAACCGACCCAGGTTACTCAGCCCAACTTATATGGGAGATGCTCCAGGCCCTTAATCATCTTTGTGGCCCTCTGCTGGACTTCTAGGAGATCCCTATCTTTTTTGAACTGGGGGGCCTAGGACTGGACACAGTAGTCTGAACACCTAGGGCCTTCTCCACAGAGCTCATCTCCACAGTCTATGCTGTTAAAGCAGTATCATGGGAGAATAATCCCTAATAGAAAAGCTATATTTAAAAGTGAGCATTGGAAACTGATATAGGCTGTATTGTTTAGTGTTAGGTTCAATATATTAGTTTAAGGACCAATGTCCTAATTCAGAACAAACAAACAAACAAACAAAAAAAGAGTGCTAATTCTAAAACTTTCAGCTTTGCATGTTTGCTTGGTGTGTGAACAGCTTTGTTGTCTCCTAATTCTGCTAAACAGGTAACACTGGAGTCATGATAGGTTACTTTTATCTTTTGCACCCACCAGCTGCAAGGACATCATTCTTAGATTTCACATGTATTGTTTTGTAAGTTGCTCACTATGGCCTAACAAGCAATGGAAATTTGCCAAATTGGGGAAAAACAGCTAAAGGTTAGCCAAAAGTCTCAGTGATGAAGCTGGTGGGGGAAAAACAGGAATAAAATAAGTGTGTGTACCACCACCCTAAATGCAACCGCTCATGCCCAGAGGGACATTAGCATATACTAATGAGTTCTTGGAAAAGAATGAAAGTGCATGCTGATATACTCCATATGTATGTCTTAACTGCTTAAATGCAGAACCTGAACTCTGAGAGTGAGCACTTGTTTTGTCAAGTCACCTGGTACGTATTGTGAGGAATAAAGGAATGCCACTTTCTAACACCACACTGGAGTAAGAGAGTTTTCTTCCTGGATTTCAGATGACAAAACTACTAATGTTCTTGGAGAAGTGTTGAGTTTTCTTGACTATACATGTATCGACTTCTACGCTGACAGCTGTCTGTACAACAGAATCTTTATATTCAGTAAGGTTGCATAGCCATTCATATCACACTGAGTGCTCTGCTAGATTTTGTTTTTATTAGCTCTGTGCAAATGGCTGATGCAGGAGCGAGAGTGCTGAATCCTATCCCTCCTTGAGCATTGTTTACCAGGTCCCTCACTAGCTCCCAATCAGTTCCACCTCTGCAATTCTATTGAAGGCAAAGAGTTTCCACAGGTATTGCCACAAAACATAATTAGAAAGCAGTTTCAGTTCAATGAGGCTTTATTAGCTTGACAAGCCATACAAGACTTATAAGTGTGTAAGAAGAGGCAGAACATTCCCAGCTCTGTCAAAAATCTAACATCCACTTAGGAGAAATGCACTTTTTGAGCATGATATTTCGTGTCTTCTGCTCTCTTTCAGCATCCCCAGTGCACTCGAATTGGAAGACCTTACTTGATTTATTTCTGAGCACTTAACATGTTTCACATTCCTGTTCAAGGTCCCAGCTAGAGGAGCCGCAACACAGCAACTGACTTCAAATTCCACAAGCATGTTCTTTCATGCCTTATATTTTGTAAGAAACAGCATGCGTAATACTCTGTCACTCTTTCGTTTTGTAATAAGCCTTGCAAAGAGTAAGGCTTAATAAGAGTAATAATAACACAAAAGATGATGTCCCTTATATTCTGGTTAGCAAAGCTAATCATTTCAGCAACCTGTCTGAATGTTTGCTGTTGCACTCCAGTACTCCCCTAATGTCATTGACAAACCTTGGGCTCTTGAAAGGGAAATTAACATATCAGCTGGGCTATCTGTAGGACTTTCTAAGGTAGTACACTTTTCAATATCATGTATCTTTTACATGTGAATAAAAACCATGGATGGTCATATGAAAATTATTGCACTGTGTAAACTACAGACCCTTATGTATCAGGCCTTTATGTATTCAGGAAAACTACTGTACCTGACTGTAAACATACGTCTTCAACTTTTAGAGATTTTACAACCTGCTTTTCATTCTCATTTTTAAATGAGCATTTTAGGAAATACTTGCTAAGGTTGCTAAAGTTGTAATTCCACCTTTTGCCAGTTTTATTCACTGTATTAATGTGTATCCTAAATAATTGTTGTGCTTCATAGGCATTTGACATGTTCGTATGCTTACTGAGAGCTCTGAGCATTCAAATGCTTTGATCATCAGGTATGATCAGTGTTGGTTCATTCATATTAAGTAGCTCCAAGTGTGGTACCAGACACATTAGACAGTACACAGGGCAACAGATTTGGTAAAGACAGGACTTTGGTCATTCTCAGCACATCTAGATCCTTCAAGAAACACAGATTTTCCCAACAGATCCATGATGAGACTTGACAACTGCATTAGTACTGTATGGGAACTGTTGAGTCATGGCCTGAACCATTGATCACCTGGGGAAAGGACCAGGTCAGCCCTGGGAGCACAGGTGAAGGCAATTCAGCTGTGTGACCAGAAGGGGTGGAGCCTGTCTGCACTTCTCTTAGACCCCATTTAAGGGCTGACTGCTACTAGGGAAAGGTTTCTGGTTGGAGATCCCTCTCTTGTGGAGTTTTTTCCTGGGAACCTAGATCTTTGGAGATAGGTGAGTGTTCTTTTCCTGTTTGTCCCTTTTGCTATTCCACTCCTGTATTGCATTTTCGCTACGCTAATCTTTCCGACTGTAGCAAGTACTAGTGAGGTAGTCACTTAAATCCTTGTTGTATTGTTTTTGTCCCTGACCTTGCATACCCCTCTACCAATCCTCTATAGAAATACATCTGAATTTGAGTTACTGTATCCTATGCTTCTTTGCTCACTGAATCGACAAGAAAATGTTCTTTATTTGATGATTAACATCACATAATACTATAGCTTCTTATCTCTAGTTATATCCTTCTAGTCTCACTGAAGTGTATGCCTCCTGTGTTACCTTGTAGACAGCTAAATCCTTCAAGCAACTCATCCACTCCTTTCCTTAGGTGTATCTGATCTTGTGGTCACATGCTAGGACAGCTACCTCCTTTCTCTCAATTGCTCACTCATCCTCCTCAGATGAGTTTCCTCAGCAAAGTTTCATCCTATATGATTTCCTCAGAGATCTCTCCACCCTCATATCTGTCTTCCACCATTTTTTATGTTGTTTGATTTATTTTTATTTCTATATTTATAAAGGCCTTTTGCAAGCTAGATCTTAGTACTTATTTTATTCATGTTTACTTTAAGCATATTTAAATACAAACATATTTAAGCATCAAACATTGTTTTTGTGAAAGCAGACTCATGCGTACCTGTGACAGACACAATGCATCTGCATGAAAATATAGAGAGGCCTTGACCAGGTTTCGAAAAGTTCTAAGTTTCCTGGAGTCATACTCAATTGCATTAACTCATTGCAGTACTACATATATGTATAGCCTGCATCAATGGAGGAAGGGGACACTGACTTTCAGCAAGGTAAGCCTTATTTTTAGAGCAAGTAGAGACAGAATAGTTTCTGGTTTGGTACTCATGAATACAAATTCAAATTCCAATGCTTATCTGTTTATTTCTTTGTAAGACAGTTATTGCGTTTTTATCTTAGAAGAACTACATGTTTTAAAGCACTGGCTATAGTTTTCTAGTGTAAAGGCATTTCTACAGTGAAAGCAATCTCTCTCATTTCTTTTTTTCCTTCTCTCTCCTCGCCAAAATCCCCAAGCACCCAATGACATCAAAATGCAGGATAAAAAGGGAATAGGTGTGTGGGGAGAGATTTAGAAGACAGTCAAAACAGAAGCCAAGAAGGTGATAGTTGAGCAGATACATTACTCTTCTAGGAAAAAAATTACAAATATCTGTCTTAAGAATAGCGCAACAAGAGAATTTTTTTCTATTGGAAACATAATAATGAACATTTCTTAAAGAAAAAAAAGTTGTGTTACCAATGCCCCTCTGTACAGATAATCACCAGAGGAAAGAAAAAGGGGGAAAGAAAAAAAGCTCACTAATAATGTAACTTGAGAAACCCAGACAGACTCACCTTCATTCACTTGCTCTGCTCCTGACCCAGCCAGTGCCCAACCTACTCTGATTGCCCAGAGCTCCAACATCAACCCAAACCCAGCTGCACCTTTGCCTCTGCACCCTTCCCACTTCAACAGCCTCTGCCAGCTACCTCATCAAAGGCATGTGAGAGATGGAAATTATCAGCCCAGTTTGCCCTTTAAAGGTGTAAAGTGTTTACGAAGTCCTGAAATAATTTTCTCATCATTATTTTTCAAAAATGTTAGAAGTTTCTTCCAAAAAGAAGAGTGTTTAAGATTTATGGAGAAATATCCTGCTTGGTCAAACATACAAAAGCACTGAAGAGGGATTACTTTCATAAACAGTTGTTACTGTTCCTTTCTCTCTTCCTATTTTTTTTCCTTTAAGTGGGGCTAAGAAACAAAAATAAAAATATCATGTAACACAAGAAACTCTTCCCACAAACAGCTCACAGCTTCCTACCATCTTCCCACTAAAAATCCAAATTTGTTTTATAAACAAAAGTTTGTCCTCTGAATGCTATTTCCTTATTGAAAAATTGATAGCTTCTTTAAAGTGAAATATGCGTAGGTATAACTGTGAAAAACAACATTGAAAATACCAACATTTGAAAATGTTTAACTACACTTTTCTGTTGAAGTTTAGAGAGATAATGTTATTGGGAACTTACAGACCCTTAGATTTATGTTTTGAAGTTCCACATTCCGGAGTCATTCAGATCTAGGATTTCAAGTTTTGATCCTTCAAATAATGCTTATCCCTCAGGATAAGTTACCTGTGTATTGAAAGATGACCTATTACACGCTTATCCTGAAAACAGTTATGCACATACAAAATGTAATGTGCTGTAAGTAATCATTGTGGTGACCCTTGGTGCATATAAAATTAAGTGGGTGTGTATGCCCTTGCAAGTTCCAGTCCATAGTTTGTATTATCGCATGATTTCTTTTTTATTCACTTTGTTTAGATTATTAACCAAGAGCCTCTTTTTACATATGGACAAATAGTAACTGTTAAAATTGTCTATTTCTTAAAAAAAAAAAAAAAATCATGACTAAAACTATGCAGTATGAAGTGTCTATGGCCATCCCTTCTTCAAAAGGTTTGTTTAAGAAAAATCCATCTGCATTTCAGTCAGAGCTCACCAGACTCTGGCTTGTGTGGAAATCACTACAGCCTGAGCAGAACCTTTGGAATTGAAACACTTTTGACTTTCCTTGTAACTTTACCAGAAAAAGAGACTTCAGGTTTGGAACAAAGTCCTGAAGGGTTGGCATAGATCCTAAGATGGTTGCCAGGGAAGAGACCAGCTTGCAGCTCTCTGGTTTTGTGAGTGTTTGGAACCTCAGATCCTGCCAGAGGGAGAACCATCTCAGGGAAATGTATGATGCTGTACAGCACAAACATTTCAAGTGGCAGAACTAATATGTCAGGAATTAAAATAAAAATACATATTATCTGCAGTTGATCTTGGGTAACATGAAACAGTGCTGTCAAGAAGAAATAAAAGAAAAAAAAAGAAAAGCTAAATTTCCTGGAGATTTCTTTTTTTGAAAGAAGTAAGCTGTATTGTTTCCTACTCACTCAGGGATATTGCAGCAGGTGGAGATTGAATGAGGAAATGATATGAAGGACAAAAAGGGTGGGAAGAGAAGCAGTGGAAGTAGGTTGTAAACTCTGCTTTTCAGTCTTGCAGGGCATTGAAGTGTGACTCTTGGTTTTTGTATACTTATTTGCATAGCATATAGAGAAGACAAAAGTTCGGATTCCAGGTGTCACTATGTAGGTAGATTATACAAGGACTTTTTTTGAAATAGGAAGTGTATGGGAACTGTTGAGTCATGGCCTGAGCCACTGATTCTTCACCTGGAGGAAGGACTAGGTCAGCCCTGGGAGCATAGCTGAAGGCAATTCAGCTGTGTGACTGGAAGGGGTGGAGCCTGGCTGCACCTCTCCTAGACCTCATTTAAGGGCTGACTGCTGCTGATGAAGGATCTCTGGTTGGAGATCCCTCCCTTGTGGAGTCCTTCCTGTGAGCCTAGATCTTTAGAGATGGGTAAGCACCTTTCTTTTATAATATGATTTCATCTGTGCCAATCTTTCCAATTGTAGCACCATCCTCTCTGTACCAATCTTTCTGTTTACAACAGCAAGGTGAAATGTATGACTTGTAGGAGCAGTTGTGCTTAACTTTGCAATGAATACCATTGTACTTATGTATCCACTCAAGTCTCTTGTAAACTTCTGCAAACAGACTTAACATTGTAAAGACTAACAGAGTGCCGGGTCTTGAAATGATTTCTACAAATTAGAGGTCATTAAAAGCAAGACCCTCAAAGTGTCCTTGAGGACCTTATTCTCTAATAAGGAAAGTACACCATTTTCTCAATTTTCAGCTTACGTACTCTTTACAGGTAGTGGGAAAAACTGCCTCTGTTACAGTAAGGAAGACAGATTTGCATCTTTGCCTGTCCAAGTTATAAGACTAAAATTACAGAGCTCTGCCGGCCCCACTGAGAGAGTGGTGTTGCTGGTACCCTTTCAGTTACTTCCTTGCTATGAATGTTTCCCTAGAGAAACCTGTATCTTGTCACCAGCTAAGTGCCTACGATCCCTGTCTTTTCCATTTTAGTGTCTTGATTTCCCCAATTTAAGACCCTCCTTACATGATGTAATCAGTTTATGATACCTCCCGATCCTTTTCTGGTAGGATCCTTTGTCATTCAAAGACTTGGAAGCAACTCTGAAGTGAAGCAGCAAATACGTTCTTAAAACTCATGTGGATTTCAGTTCATTCTTATTTAACAGTGTTTAAGCACATGTGGAATCTTCAGCTTGTAGCTACGTTCTCCTCAAGTCAACGGGTTGCAAACACATCTCTTATGTTAGGCAGGTGCCAAGGACTGGGCTAGACTACATTTACTTCAGTGTGATCTCCTTAACACGTGGTCTTGACATGACTGTTCAGTTCTGAGTGGCCACTGTCCTGCTGTACTTAATGAACAATTGTGCACATATCGATGCATGTACATATGTAGGTCACTGAAAGTGATGCTTCCTATTTACTTCCATGGAAACTAAAACAGATACGAAGAGCAGAATAACACTTTGATAGACCAAATTCTCACCTACAAAACACTATTTTTTCAGGATAGTCGTCACGACTAGCTGTGCAATTTTGCCAGCGATCAACAAGAGCGTGCATACCATGTTCCTAAGTATCTGCACCAGTGGAGGTGACCTACTGTTGCTGTACAATATCATGCTAATATCCACTGTTTGGTCTCCATAAACATTCAGGAAGCATCAATGAATGTCAATGGGGACCATTTTTTTTTTTTTTGTGGGAGGGAATTCAGTGGCACACCTTTGCTTCATATGCACTTGCAAATCAAATACCATTCTGTCAGACTGCTCCTCTTCTGCCATCTGTTGCACAATGAAATGTGAAGGAATATTAGCGGGAAGGTTCAGCCTCTACTGCCATACTACCAACATCTGCCTCTGATATCATGGGCAATAGTAGGAGGCATTACTTTTGGAGCCAGTCTTATATAAAGAGGATCAGAGATGTCAGGAGTGAAAAAGCTATTTTCTAAATAAAAAAAAGCTAAGATAAAATAAAGAGATATACAGATAAAGTTAGAAATCAGATATGAATAAAAAAGTGGCAGGTATCTTTAGCAGGGTCTTGAGCAGTCTTTTCTCTGTTTCTATGATTTCTCATGCTCTTATGTTCCAAGCCAAGATCAATTGAGATTAATCAGTTGTATAGAAACCATTGTAAACTCATTGCAGGCTTTTAGAGTTTAAATTTGTTTATTGAGCACAATTTGGTTAGCATCAGGTGCTGAAGTTACTGACACCAACACTAGCATAGAAATTACTTTATTTAGCTCCCAGTTGTAAGTTTCTATAGCAACCTTGTCCTATAACAGGAAGCTGAGTTTCTGGCACATGAATGCTGCTATTGCAGCTAGAGATTGTTAATACTGTATTTTTTTTTTTTTTAGAACTCAGCTGTTCCTTAATTCTTTCTAACATCCCCCACTCCACCTTTTCCTTTTTCGTGAGGTTTGTCTTCAGTATAAATCTGCCTGCTTAGTCATACTTGTAATTGCGTCTTTTGCTTTTAACCTTTCTTCCTTGGCTGTAACATAAAGTACCCATTTTGGTGAATGTTCATTTGCCCTGAAATTTTTGCGAAGTACACCATGCTGCGTTCACATACACTTTACAAACTGTGCAGAGTGGTGGAGCTGGAAGGATAGGACCTGGAGCTGTCAGGACTGTCCAGAAGAATTACAGTTGTCTCTTTTGGAGAAACTGCTCCCTGTGGCTTCAAACTTTCTGGATAAAACAGACTTATGGCTGCTCAGTCCACAAGAGTGAAATCTCTAGTGAACCTCAAGGAAGGGCTCATTCTGTAGATGCTCCCCATTTCCAAGGTTCAGAAGATTATCATAACCTGAAGGAAGCTCACATGTTTTGAGGTAGGGTCAAGAATAAAGCTGTTGTCACTGACGACTTGTAAACATGAGAGATCTCATTAAAATTCCTACATTTATTGGAAACTCACAGCTGAATACCATATTTAGATACTGAATAGTAAAATGAATCCCATTGAGATATTTTCAGACTTAGCCCAAAGTTACTGAGCTCTTTTATAAGGATGTCTGTGTACTCCATAAACAGGTCTGTATTATTGTAATATGAACAAATTTATCGTGTATACATACACATTTCCTCAGTGTGACTCAAGTCTTTCTTTGCAGCTATTTTTTTTTCTGGTGCACATTCAAATGCTTGTGTAAGGTATTGGATGAACCATAATGAACATAATGACAACAAAGCACAGTCATGTAAGTACTATAGGTGGATGGCTTAACAGTAATTAGCAGGCATTTTGAAATCCTATTTTGAGTGGGGTTGTTTTTTTGTTTTTGGTGGGTTTTTTTTTGTGTGTGTGTGTGAAATTACCTTGTATGTTGTTGTTTGTGTGTAAAACACTGTTTGGCAGAAATATTAGATGTTTATACTTCCTAGTTCTGTTTTCAACTTCTCTAGCTCGAGTACTTCTACATCAAAGAGGAATGTGTTGATCTACCTGAAATCCGTTGGGAATGTCCCTTCTGCTGTCCTAGAGCCCTCTGTCCTATGAGGAAGAGTCCAGGCTACCTCAAACCTAGAGAAAACAACTCCTGATATCAATGAAATGCAAATTTCTATTTTGTGACTCAAGCACAGCACAGACCATATGTTTTGAATAACAATAGCATCCCCAGGTAGGCTGGCCACTGTAACCAGAATTAATTCTTGTGATTCTTCACACATGAAAGGAGAAGCTGCTGTAGGGTCTCACTTCCTTGCACTTTCTAGCTGAGGCAGCAGCTATTCTCTTTAGAGAATAGTGAATACTGCAAGATCACCTGGCTGTAAATGTAAGAAAGCTTTAAGAGCCCTGAGCTTTGCATGGGCATCTGTTATTTTGTTGCAGAAAAACTTCCAGGAAGAAGTATATTGAACCTAAAGTTAACTACTGTCACGTTCAGCCCCAGTCTGTGCTGGCAAAGTCTAGATGACTTGGATATTTGTTGTTTGCTTCTGTTATCTTTCCTATACTTTGGTCGTCTCTTATCACTTCTAATAGGCACTTTTGCTTTCCCATCTGACCTTAACAAAATGGGATCGCCCTTGCTCAGGTTTCTAGGATTGCTATTTTTAGTGCTGGCAGTTTGAGAATGTCTATCTGTAGAAGTCTTTTCTTCCCTTCCTAGCCTTGTTTTTTGCCCAGCCTGGGGGTGAATTTGCTGTCCAACAGTATTCAGCTGGGTGATATGCAGGGTGTTGCAGGTTGACACGGGCACCTGTCTGTCCAGGTACATTCTGTCCTTGACAACTACGGACCACCTGTCTGGTTGCAGATCTATCCCAAGTATCCCTCATTCTCTAAATTCCTAACAATTACCTGCTGTTTTTCTGGGAGAGCCTATTTTGGAACAGGGATCAGAGCTCCAAAGCACAGGCTGAGGGCAACAGGAGTCTGTGGGAGACTGGTGAGAGGATAAAGATATTGGAAGCTGTTGTCTTAAAATCATCGATAGTCTCTCCAGTGACTCATTCAGTATTGCAGGCAACCTCAGCAGGACCTACTGCTGCTACTGCTCCTCCTGCACAGAGAGCCCACACAGCTTGATTAGAGGGCATTCTGCTACCATCTTCTGCCAAAACACTTCTTCTTGCAGCACTAAAGGTTTTCATTCTTTTCCATTTTGCTAACCCAGGTTTCTGGATTCTCTCTTAACAAGCTTTAGAGGTGTTTTTCAAAATGGCAGCTGCAAAAGTAATCTCTTTCTGTGTTTGCTTCTTTCGCAGAGACAGGAATCATATTTTACAGTAGAGATGCAAGTCAGCTTTCCAGAGAACAAAAAGTCAACATCTTTACATATTTTCTCCATCCTGAAACAGTTGAAGAAGGGGAGGGGGGAGAGAATGGGTGGAATTTGTAAAAATGCAAATTTGACTTTCCAGTATCTTTTTTTTTTTTTTTTTTTTTAACCATAAAGAAAATAGATATGTGAACTATATTGCAAGTTTCCTGAGCTGGGCATAGCTATTGGAGTTAGGAGGAGAGCAGGCCTTTCTTTTTATAAGTTTAGTGATAAAGGGAAGAAATAACAATTGCATAATTTCTGAATTTTTATAAACATATTATTTTCATTCATTATTCTATAACGATTATATTTTGCCTAGTTTAGATCAAACTTCTGTTATGCTATCAGATAGCATACGTTATATGAAAAAGAACCCTATAATTTATTGCACAGATATTAAATCCTTTAGATGAGTTGACTAAGAAAGCACTTCAGTAATAGAGCATAGAAACTACCACAAAATATATACTTTTAATCTAAGAAAAATAATCAGTGAAGCACTATGAGGCAGAGATACCCCTGTATCTGAAAACAGATTCCCCTTAGTGTTTTCACTTACTGTTATCTCGTGCTTAACGCATTTCTAATAGAATAAACAAGCTCTGAAACGTGCAGGAAGAATAAAAGGGGGGGAGGGAAAGAAGCAAATGTGATCTCAAGAGAAAATTTGTTAGATCTAGGGCTCTGCGCTCACTTCTTCCCAGTGTACAGACCCCTCTTCTGCACAATTACCACAGGTATAAGAAGCAGCCTCCAGCAGCCTGTCGCTATCACTCCCTCTTATAGGCATCATCTCACAATCTGTTCAAAAGAATCAATATGACTACACAGAGGGGCAAGTCCTGTCCATCCTTCACATCTCCAGCTCCTACCTACTCTTCTGTGTCAGCAGCCAGCATTTATGCAGTTGCTTCAGAAGTCAGATTGTAATATTGATCCACCTGAGAATATTTCACTTGAAATTTTTGCAGCTGGATTAGTTTTATCCTAATGGTCATGGCTTTATGACCAACAGTGGTTTTAGTAGCAGACCAGCATAATGAGAAGGATGATGCCCCTGCTGACATTGCGGACTTAGAATAATAAGCCTGTTCCAGTGATGTCTGATTAACACTGTTCAACAGTTTGCTTAATTAAAGAGAAAAAATCTTATTTGGTGCAACAAGGATATAGACGGTAGACTAGATTTTGATGTCTAACAACTGTTTGCATCAGTGTTATTTCCTTGTGATGAAGTTGCATCTTAAAAGCAGTTTATGATGTAGCTTTTCTTACTATAGACAAGACTGTGATATTACTGTCATATTTCATGCATGAAAGCATGATGTTTCTTTTTGCTATTCTTGCATCAGAAATGGCTCCAGTTTTTAATGTTTAAAACCATTATTTAGATATAAACTGTTGATGAGAACTACAGGAAACTCATATTAAAGTGCACTGCTTTTAAAAGATGACACATTTTTCCACGAGAAGAACCAGACTCTGTTTTTTGCATCTTAAAAAAAAATTACAAAAAAGGAAAAAAGCTACTTGATTCTACCTGATGGTACCAATGTCCTGCTCATCCACAAATCTCAAATCCATAAAAAGGATGTAGAATTCCATAAATAGAGAAATTGGGGCATGTGAAGTTTATACTAAGTATTTTTTCAATTCATATAATCTTTTCTTAAATTACATACTCTATATTTAAGGAAATTGAAAAAGTTGTAATTGTGTACCCTCACCAAAAACAACTTAATACCAAACTAACCACGTATGTTGTCATTTTAGAAAAATCTGAAGGGCAGAGATTATTTTTTGAATAGGTGATATATTTTAGGAGTGTGGGGTAATAGACTAAGGTGCCAGCCACTTTATATTTAAAAAGCACTTCTCAATAGAAGAAACACTTCATCTGATTCCAGATCATAAGCAAATAAATGATTTTTAAAGTACTGAATATGTAAAATAAAGATTAAAAAAAATGGCCGTAGAAATATACAAACTCAGTAAGAAAGCTGGGATGTGAGAACAACAGTTCCGCTTGTAATTGGAAAATAATGAAGAAGAGGGGCATCACTGGCAAAATTGGAGTGGAATAGGACATGCTGCTGAAAAATCCTCATTTCTTAGAATCAGTGGAAAAGAACGTGTGATACTTGTTTCTGAATTGCTTCTGTATGCAGCTGCCTGGAGAACATGTGAATCAATCCAGAGATGACAAACACATGGATGATTACTTTTAAGTAGTGAAGGTTAAATTACTTGTCTCGATGAGTTTAAACAACGTCCAAAAGAGCCAAAGCCTCCTGACACTCATTGTCCTGCAGTAAGCAAGCATGAGGCAATGCTACTTGCAGTTAAACCAACTACACAAGCCTGACACTTTCAGTGCACTTTTTTCAGTCTTTTCAGTATTAAGGAATTACTGATAGCTAAAATAGTATGAAATTAGACAATTTAGGCTAAATCCTATACTGAAGGTGTTGACCTTTTGAAAATGGATTCCTTCAGCACAGTGGCTTTTTACTTCCTCTATCTTGTTTCTCCTTTAGCAATTATTCATCTTTTATGGCCTCCTTTAGCTAAAAGCTTCAGCAACAGGAACATTTATTCAGAATCAGAATGGAAGATCTGGTACTTTTCTGTACATTAAAAAAGAAGAAAGTTCAATTTTCTTTCTGAAAAGCACAAGAAAGAGCATTTTGTGAGATGTAAAGACAGAGAGAAAAAGGGGCTGAATTCCCAAAATATTTGATGGCAGAAGTAATAATAGCAATGAATGAGGCCACATAAATGATTCATGAGACTCATTTTTTTCCTATTGTTACTAAAAAGAGGCTCATTATTACTCAGGAAAAAAAAAAAAGAAAAGCTTTGTTGGTGATGTAAAAAGAAATCAGTATTTGCTATCAATTACTTTCATTAACACTGAGCCTTTGTACACAGTTTTAGAAATATATTTTATAACAATATAATTTTGTAATTTCATCCCTACTGTGCTTTCAGCCTTCTGAGGCCCACAAATCTCTTTAATACCTCCACTCCTGCTGATAATAAAAAGTCTTGTGGGTGTAGTAACAGCTAAAAATACAATAGTAAATGATTCCTATATTACCATTTCAGAGGTCACAAAGAGTAACAAAGAGACCATGGGAGTGTAAAATAAACATCCTGCTCTAAAACATAAGCAAGTTGTAGCTTCAGGATGATCACTTTGAAGAGATGTGCTTCCTTTAAGGACATTTTCTTCTTTGGTTTGAAGGCTGTTAGAAATGTGTGAACATATGTTCTGAGGCAATGAAATTTCAATGGGATATTTTTCCTTTTAAAGCCCAATCCTTAAAACACTGACTTGCAACTTGAGACAGCAACAAAAAACAAGTTAACACCACATATATTGCAGAGAGATGTAAGGAATGAATAGAGCTAAACCTGAGCTTTTTGATTTTGTAACCAATGTGTCATTATAAGCCAAAGAAGACAATAAAGAATGGGATTACCGTGCATCCATTTGAGAAATTTCAATCAACATTTAAATACTTTTAGAGAATTTAATGTAAAATAGAGAGCTTTCTCAAATAAGCAATCAAAATAATCCATTAAGGCTTTAATCACCATTATGCTTGGGTGTTCCTGTGCTTTAGAATAAACTGGTTGTGTAAATACTGTTGAAGTAGTACCTCAGGTATTTACCTTTCTATTTTTTAAATGTTTGTTCTTGTTTTTAATTGCTGTATATTATCCTGCTTGATCTTCAACTCCAAAAATATTATTCCTTCCCAAACCTAGTTAACAGAATATCTGAAAAAAACATTCTTGATAAGGCTATAAATATGTATAAATGACTATAAGGCAAATGAGGCCAACTTCACATTATTGGAATACAAAGGCTGCATCTGTGTAAATCATGTCTCATTACTATTACAGACGAGACTTGCTGTAAAAAATTAATACTGATTTCTCATTAAAATCATGCTACTGAACCTTCAGAAATGGGGGCAAGTATAGATACTGTTGTCCATTTTGCCCTGCAATTGAGTTGTTATAACAAAAAGGGGTGTCTGGACCTCATGGGAAATTTTACAGAGTATTACTGGCTCTGCAATCACACTAAGGTTATAAACTTAACTGAGGCTAGATATTTCTGCAGAATAGCATTACAGATATACGATGAAAGGAAAGCAACATAAGAAATTTTTGCATCTCACAGAGAAGCCAGAAGGTTTGAGCACCTTGATTTCGATTAATCAGATAGGGGAAAACACTTGCAGGCAGAGAGACTGATGTAGGTAAAACCACTCAAATTCTTTTTAAAATATTTTTGCACTGCTCTGTCATGAACAATTTTGTAGCTCAACAGCAAGGAATCTGGAACTGGTTTTGCAGGTTATCTGTGAGGAGAAATGCAAACAACACTGAAAATGAAGGGATTATGAACTTTTTTTATTCTTTTTAAAATTATTACCATTACTACTATATGTGTGTATATATATACATATATACATATTTATGAGGAATAGATTTTACCTGCTGCACTTACACATTGGAAATAGGGTGGAAGTCAGGAGAGAAATAAATGGATAGAGTTTTTGCTTTGAAAGAAATATAGAGGAGTAAGAACATATGCTGCTGTAATGACAACTAAAATATCAGCAACTACTCTCCAAAGGAGAAATTCAAATCTGGCAGTTCACATAACTTCATATTTTGAGCATCAATATTAAAGCTGTACAGGAGTGATGGAAACTAGGATCAGTACCAGAAAGAAATGCTTCCTGTCACAGAAA
The DNA here is from genome assembly GCA_030625065.1 of Alectoris magna. Classification (NCBI taxonomy): domain Eukaryota; kingdom Metazoa; phylum Chordata; class Aves; order Galliformes; family Phasianidae; genus Alectoris; species Alectoris magna. The sequence goes on from CM060560.1 coordinate 101,595,668, forward strand.
TGCGGATTGCTAAACATTTTTCATATTTCTAATTTTAACAAAATAAATGCTGTAAATACAGCATCCTTTTGGCTGCACTCTCCGTGCTTATTACCCCTGGTCTCTCATAGTCTTAATTGTACATCTGACTAGCTCTAAGGGATCTGTTATTGTCTTTAGTTCATAGTGCTTTTATATCCTGACAGAGCAGGGTTCCTCTTTTATGCTTCCACGATCCTTTCGTTATCATTCTTCATCTATTGGTCTTTAATGAGTATTATCATTGCTCTAATTCTATATTAATAAGTACTTTAATTGTCAATTGTTAAGCAACAGTGGGAGAATGGGGGAAGGTGAGATAGGATGTGGTGACTGATACTGTCATCATCAGTTACAGAGCTGTGTTCTGTGGACAGCTGAAAGAGTTCTTGAAATTGTGGGTGGTCTAGGCATATCGTCCACTCAGTGTTTTGGTGTGCTCCCAGATAAATAGAGTACCCTCCCTTGATGCCTCAACTTCTAAAATTTTGGGATAGATAAAATACATATTTCAAATGAGCATCAATCAGACATAAGGAACTTGAATAAGACTTTAGGATACAGTAGAAGTCTCAAAAACTTTTCTACTAATTGGAACTGATGGATTACAGATATAAATTGTTGGGCTGATCATGAGAACATATCAAATTTAGCTGGAAATTTATAAGCAGTCTTTGTCTTTGCCTTGAAAATAATATAAATATTTCATGTAAAAGTATAACGTTATTTAGAAAGTCATAATTGGTAGGAGAAAATGTAGTTGCCTTGCTTTCCTGTTCTTTCCCTACTTGGACTGCCTTCTCCATGAAGGGGAATATGAAGGTATGGTTAAGGAGTACTTTGAATGATATGGAACCTGAACTGTGAAAAATGATCTAGAGAGGGGAACTGGCTAATTACATTTAAAGTCTTTGGAGGAACATTTCCAATTTAATCATTGTTGCTGAATAAACATGTCAAACAATTTAATTTTTTAAAATTTATTTATTATTCTTTTTTTGTTGCTGCTGCTGCACTCCTTCATCAGAACCAGCTATTTCTTTATGAAATAAAATCTGAATCATTTAGCTTGAAAAACTGAAGCACGTGTTTCTAGATGCTGTGAGCAACCCAAATGTCTCAAATACTTTTGATTCTGCAGACAATTAAGGACCTGAGTCTCTTAATATTGTAGATGACATCTTTAAAGGGCATCTACCAAAAAATACTAGTCTACTGGCCTAAGTTATGCTGGACGTAAAGAGCTGGATAATTGACTACTGTATTAAAACAGAAATATGTAAAATTTCCAAGAAATGACTAACTCATCCATTTATGCTCTCTTCCCCACCCTCTTACTGGAAATTGCTAAAAGAAGAAAGAAACGGACATCGGTCTTATATCATCCTTAATGACATAATTTATGGTGTTCTGCTTTAACATGCAAAATCTACAGAACTGATTTTGGAGAAGAATGGGAAGATTTTGTACAGAGACTGAAAACTGACAGGAGGAAAAAAAAAAAAATAAGAAAAAGAAAATGGAAGTTGAAAGTGGTGATTTAATTTACAGCTCTGGGTAGCATACTACACAGGTGTAAAAGATAAGTGGAGTGCATTATCTTTTATTGTTCATTTAACAGAAGAAAGAATCTGGAAATTGAAAGAAAGCAATTGTGAGTAATGTAGTCAGCTTCAGAGGCAGTTTGCAAGCTCATGGTAAGCATTGTGTAACAAGACTAGCTTAAAGCTTATGACTAAAAAAATAAATCATGAATTTGCAACAGAATAAAAGATCAGACACTGAATTAGCTAGCATCAGAGATGATTTTTTTTTTTTTTAACTTTATTTAAGAATATATTTATATCTTATCTGTGCAAGCTGGAATATCAATTCAGTAAGTCTAATTCAACAGTATGGACATGAAACCAAATACTATTCTAGCTATTGTGGCTGGTTTTATTTTAAATAGGGAGAACTTGAAGACCTAGAAGTTTATTAAGCACATTTAAAATGAAAGCATCAGTAGGAGAGATCATGTCTCTGAAAGGTAATGTCAAACATAAAACATTTCATTAAAGAAAGAAGCCACAGATGTAAGATTTTTTTCTGCTACTGGTAGAAACTACATTAGTTTATCTGTTTACCAGTTAAAACTAGTAAACAAAGAAGCTGGTTTAAACACTCACAAAAACCTAGACCCAACATTATATTCTGAAATAACTTGACCAGATATGAAGCAATAATTTTATGGTCAATTTTTGTTCAAATTGAAGTAGTTGCCATAATCCATGCTAAACTATAATAAAGCAATTTATTTTGAATCGTTCTTATGGCATGCTCATAAATGAAAGCAGTAGGACCACCTATGAAATCATTTTTACAAAGCCCATGTTTATGAAAAATAATACTTATGAGCATTCAAAACAGTGTCATTGGAAACAGTTGCAGAGTAAGTTGTGTGGAAGAATATAACTTCTGTGGGAGACTTGTACAGAAACAGAAAAATAAAGAAGCTGGCCCCTTCTTCTGAAAAAAAAAAATAAAAATAAAAAATCCCTCATGAACCAGTGTTTTTATTGCTAGGGAACTTAAAATGAAAATCCATAGTTCATATAACATATCATAGAATCATACAATATCCCAAGTTGGAAGGGACCCACAAAGATCCAACTCCTGGCTCCTTGGTACCTAAAAACTACCTAGAAATCAAACCATATGTCTAAGAGTGTTTTTTGAGCTCCAGCACTGGGGCCATGCCCACCACCCTCAGTTGAAGAACTACTTCCTAACCCCTAGCTGCCCCTCCCTGGTATGGCTCCATGCCATTCCCTGTTGCTGTCACAGAGAACAGAGCTCAGTGCTGCCCCTCTTCTCCCCTCGTGAGGGGCTGCCAGCTGCCATGAGGCCTCCCCTCTGCTCCTCTGCTCTGGGCTGAATCAACCAGGAGACCTCATACGTCCTGCCTTCCTGACAGTTCACCATCTTCTTATTCCTCCTTTGGACGCTCTCTCACAACTTTGTATTCCTTACATTGTGGTGCCCAAAGCTGCACCCAGTGCTTGAGGTGAGGCTGTGCGGTGCAGAGCAGGAAAATCCCCTCCCTTGTAGTTATAGTATGTTAATGTAGTTTTGCACTCATCATATGACAGTAATCGTGATTAGCTAAGGAGCAAGTGGAATTTAGGACATTTTACCAATTTTACCAATATTTGTTTGGATTTTGCTCCCACAAAACCAAATCACAGTGTTTAAAGGAAACTTAGGAAACTTAAACTTAAGCCCATTCTTCCTGAGGCAACTCAAAATACTAAGAAAAATAACACCAATCTTAGAGAAAACTACTTCAACAACACTTAAATATTAAAAAAACAACAACAACAACAACAAAAAACAAACAAAAAAAACCCATAAATCTGCATCAGTTAAATAACTTTTTAAGTTTGGATTGTTACTTGACCATTATGATTACAGGGAAACTAGCTGATATTTTGAGTCAGAATTCAAGCCAACTTTGTCTCAGAACATTACTGCTTCCTCATTTCCCTTGTTATTTTTCATAACTGCTCGTTGTGCAGTATAGAGTTTAGAAATGAGAAATATGTATGTCACACTTCTGAAAGAACTAGGAATCTCCATAGAGAAAACGTTCCCATGAGATTTCTAGAGCGAGCAAGATGCTTTGTCTAAACTTTGATGTTTTAATTGGGTTAGCTAAAGTTTGGAGTCAGAGGTTCCTTTCCAGCTGCGAAATGTTTTTTACAAAGCCCACCAACAATGTGCAAGTTATTCCTGCCTAATACAGCTGTTCCTATCTAATCACAGCTATGGGATATTACAAGAAATTATTATTCAGATGGGAAATAATATTGCAGTTAAAGGTTTTGAGTTTAGAAAAACATTGATTAAATAGATTAAAAACATTTTTCTAATTGAAAACAAAAACAAAAAATAATATATATATATGTGATGGCGAATGATTTACAAAATGAAGACTGATACCATGAAATTGTCTCCCAAAGGGGAACAAGTTGTGTGAGTCAATACAGGCAGGCAGTAGGAACAATCACAAATCCACAGCTGAAACTCAAAGAGTAAATTTATTTTTGTTACCTCACCATCTGGGGAATTTCTGAAGCGATATTTAAGTCGAGGCACACGAGCAGGGACACAGGTACTGATGAGCTTGATCCGTGCTAGAGAATCATTGGCCTGCTGTTTCTGTCTGTTTATCAAGGGTTTAGGTATGAATAGTTTACCATCATACAGTGATCTTCACTGTGCTTTATCTTTATACCAAGACAGGGAGCTCAAGCATATCCAAAAGGGTGCCTCCAAGTCTACTAAACAACAGATGTTCTACTTGTCAAACACACAAAGGATAAACAGTAGTAGCTATGATATATGTCTTTGCCTGTATTACAACTCTTCATACCTTAAAGGTCTGGGAGAAAGAAGTAACAATTTTTTGGGTGGTTTACACTTTGCACTTCTGAGAACAGTATGTATGTGAACTCCAGACCCAACTGTGCAAAGTCTCTTTTGCTAGAAAACTGGAGTTAAAGCAGCCATCCAGGAATGCTGGCCTAGAAGGCTGCTGGGAGCATGTGGGCAGTATCTGTAACAATAAATGTACAAACACCCTCAGGCGTCTAAATGACACCTAATGTCACATGAAACTACCAGGGTAGCACAGCCTGAAGTATATATCACCACGATTACAATAGTTTTGTGATTCCCTGCTTCTCTACCCAAGTTTCGAGTGTCACTGAGTTGCTGAAATATAAGCTCAGTCTCAAATGCTGAGTGTGAGAAGTGTGGAAGATGATAAAGTAGGCATCGCTTTTGGTTACAGCACTAGCAGCTATGAAAATGATAAGACATTTTAAGTAATGCTGAGGCAAAAGATGGTATGTCAGGATGAATTTAGCTTGATGAAGAGTGGAGAAAATAATATTTCCTCATGATCTGTGCACATCAGCACTCTAAATGTGAGATCACGTTGATGCAGCCATACACCTTAAGTATAAATTATTGCCCAGAAAGGAGAAAATGCTCCTACTTACAAACTTGGATATACTGCCATACTACCTCACCAATCCTATCCCTCATATAATGTCCCATAAAGTGCTGTTTTCACAGTTTGAAAAGTCAGCTGAGAGTGCAAATTCTTCATAAGAAATACTAATGTTTAAGAATATTACTTAGTACTTTTCTTCTCTTTTCTTTAAGCATCTCTAATTGATTTCTGCAAAGAGTTCTAAAGAAATCTGCTATGCATTTTGGTAAGAAATATTACTTCTCTTGGCTATTTTTTTCTCTTTAGATTCTTGATTCTGGTAGCATGAATAAAAATATACATTCTTTACCCATTTTATCTTTTCCAACTACAATTCTGGAAAAAAAATGCATTACAATCTGTTTGCTGATTTTTTTTTAGTCTTCAGGGAAAAATAGTTGATAAAAATTTTACCTTTTTTTAAAAAACATTTCTCTATAAATGAATTTTAGTACATTATATCAGTCATAATTGTATCATTTAGGAAAAAAAAAAAAAAAGTAGATTTCAAAGTTTTAATTGCAAATTTGAAGTTTTCCATACTGCTTAGAAGAGCCAGAACCTGTTAGAATAGAAGAAAATGTCTACTGTAAATTTGACAACTATGTGTATATATATGAATGTATAAGATACACAGCTGATGGAAATATAATTTATCCATATTTTTTCCCAGTAGGGGCATACTGGGAATAAAAGCAACAAAAAATATTTCCAAATAGCTCCTCAAACCTTTCCTTTTACAGTAGGTCAGAATAAAAGTCAGACAGGAAAAGGACACATACAACCATCTTTCCTCAACTAAGAGCAGAAGGAAACATCCCCTGTCAGTACTTGAGTTAAATAAGCAACACAGATTCTTTCTTAGATGCTACAATGCAAAGTTCCCATTCCTCTTTCCAGCTAGTGAACCTCATTCATAATCACAGGTTAATCCTCTTTGAAAGTCTGACAGAAAGGATGACTAAGAAAAGCCTTTCCAATGCCTGGGTTTTAAATCTTAAGGACTCTTATCTGTTCCAGACCTTTTCTTTTGAAATATTTTGTTTTGGCAAGTCTCTCAGCAGCAATCTGGCAATAGAATTGATGCCACTGAAATTTTGAAAAATGGCAATGGCTTCAAAAAAACTAACAAATCCAAAACATTGGCAAACGTTATTTTCAGAGCAATGCTTCATTTCAAAATAATAACTTTTAATGATCTTTTGCAATTAACTACACTAGGAAATTCCACCATGATAACACTGTTAGCAATCAGACAGACTAAGTTTCATGGAAAGATTCTTGTTTTTATGGCTGAGTTTCCAGGGCAGAATCTAAGATCACTGATGCTTTTCCAACTGGCTGTGTTTTTGGAAGAAATTATATGATGTCTTAACAGCAGAATAGGATTTCTCTTCGATATTGAGGTTTTACTTCAACAATACTGTTAGAATTTCCTAGATTGAAACTCCTGAACTAGTCTATAAAGTGAAATGCAATTTCATTACAGTGTAGGTGGGGGCTGTATTAACAGCAGGAACTTATCATTTGGAAGTCAGAGTGCATGAAACATATCCTCATGTAAGGTAAGGATCATTTCATTGTAAATGCTAAGGACAGTTTCATTGTTTAAGCAAATATTTATATATTTGTCATATTTACGACTCGAAAATACAACTAGAAAGGCAGAGCTTGTTCATTCTGATTTACTGTTTCCATATTAAAATGCATGTTGGTACTCTATAACACAAAACAATTTGTATGAAACTCAAGAAAAAGTCCTTGCACCTTGAGGATGCAAAGATAGAAGTAGTCTATTGTGGCTTTAGTGAGGTAAGGATTGCTCAAAAACAAGACTGTTCTCATACCAAGCAAATGCTAAACTGGAAAGTTTTAGAACTTAGCACACATTGATTCTTTTTTGCTAAACTAATATATTGGTCCTCACACTAATATATTGATCCCTATTGCTAAACCAGCCTATACCAACTTGTAAGCAAAATCCAAGTATGTCTCCTAGATTCCTCACTCTGGGAACTGTCAAATGGACCGCATGAGGTGACTGCTTCATATTTGGCACTCTGGACCATAAACAATCATCCAAAACATTCTGATCAGGGTTTACAATTTCACTTGCTTACACATGCCCTCATGCCAAGTTCCACATTGAAAAGCAGTATTCTGATGAGATGCAACATATTCTTCATATTATTTTATACATTTTGAAAAGAAAAAAAGCAAAAGACACGCTTGGCTTCCATTTGACTTACTACTTAGAGTGGATAGAGCATGCTTTAGAGGTGGTGATAATGGAGAAGTGGGAATTTAAGAAGCACTGTGCTATGTAGCCTTGGAGCAGACATCACTCCCTTGAGCAGATGCAGTCAGCAGTATCTCTGCTGCCATAGACTGATAGGAAGAAACGTGATATAAAGTGTTACAAGTGCACAGCTATATCAGACAGTAGCAGCTCCTTGGAGGATATAATAGTGTCTCACCAATGATATGGTAATATCTTTGTAGGAATCACTTTTATTTATTTTTTAGGATGTTAATGCAGCAGTAATTCAGTGCTTGTAAACCTGGTTTGGGACTATCAGATCACCCACTATATTATGCCTTCCTCCAGAAAAAGTTTTCTGTAGTTAATGCAGAGTTATAGTAGTTAAAACTCAGAACCCAAATCAGCGGGTGAGGGGCAGCAGAGCGGAAATTTTGTGCAAATCTGTAGAGCTCTATCCTATGCAAAAGTGTTCCTTAAATTTGATGTTGTCACTGTTGAGCTTGTTGCAGCTGCCACAGCTACATCTTGACAGCATAAATATCTGCAGGCTGCATTTGCTGGGTTCTTGCGTGAGCCTTAGGCAAAGAGAAACAGGTGACCCATTGTCTGCAGCAGCTCCAGACAGTCCTCTGTGAGCTGGCACAGCTGGCAGGAAGAGAAATAAGTATGAAACCTAGCTATTCCCTCAAACCTTTCCTTTCACAATAGGTCAAGAGCAGAGGTACCAGCCTGGAAAAATTTAGGTTGATTACTCACAGAATCAGCATACTGCAAATGCAAAGACAGTGACATAATTTATATTATTTTTAAACTGGAAGCAAAAGCATAATTAATGTCTAATTCTTTTTTCATGCATTCACTGAGAAAATAATACTAATATTTTATTATTTTCACTACAGAAAATTCTGATTCCAGTGTCAAAGAAGCTTTTTGATGTTGTATTTATTTCACATTGAACAGTGTGTTCTTTCACAATGAAGGCTAGCTCAGTCAACTGTAGATTACAGACTGGCAGACTTATATTACATCCAATAGAAGAAATAGGAAATTCTACACTGATCCTTAGAGGAAGAACAGAGACATTCAATAAGAGATGAAAACGAAATATTAATGTTTAATAAGGAAAAGCCAGAGTCTTTCTTTTAATAAGTCAAAATTTGTTTCCTATAAAAGGATAAATTCTTTGACTGTACATCTTCTAAGTGTACACCAGCAAAAATAAGGAAAACGCAAAACAATTATTTGTAGTAAGCTGCAGCACCCAGAGAAAAGGTATGCAAAAAGCTGTCTCCCTCAGCACGCTTTTATTATTTTTAGCTTTTCTTGAGAGCTCAGTGAACTAGTCTTTTTTTTTTTTTCTTTTTAGTTTTAGCTGGCATATATAAAAATTTTAATAAATGTATTCTGAAGAGGAACTACTTGAACAAAACCACATATCCATGCTATCTTATTTTATAATGGCTATGTGGTCCCATGAATAGAATGAATTAAGAAAACAACTAAAATGTCAAGTGCCTATTGTCTGAAACTTCCATAGGGACTAACAGGTCTGAACTTTTTCAATAAATCCTTCAAGGATCATGAAATTTGCACATAAGCACGTACACACACAGAATTCCACTAACTCTGCACAAGTTAGATAAACTTTCCTGAAATTCTTTTGGCAACTTATAAAATAAATGGATTTGTAAAATGAAAGAAGAGTAGAATGGGGAGGAAAGGAGAAAGAGAATATTGAAAAGAAGAAACACACATACATTTTCTGCCAAATGTGGGAAATGTATAGCATTTTAAATAATAATTCTAATACAGGGAAACGTGCTTCTCTTTTTTAAACATACTGAAAAAAAAGACCATCTATAACTAGGTAATAGAAATTCCTCCTGCAATGGTACTAGAGTACAATGATTTCCTTTCTGATTTTGTATAAATAATAAAAGACTGCTATGAGTGACAGTTTTCCTGCAGCTAACACAACAGCAAACAAGAATAGCAAATAACACTGTCTAATCTGGAGAGAAATATTTCTGTTATGAGTGGGTGTTTAAAATTTTTTAAATATCAGTTTACTTTTATTATTGGATTCATTTTCTGTGCCTTTTTTGAATATATATATATATTTTTTGAATGTATTATTTCTTAGAAGATCCGAAAAAAAATAAAAGATTTGCTCTTATAAGTCTTTCATCTGGACTGAAACACATAGACTCAAAATTGTTATGCTTTGTTCCTGAGACAGTTTATCCTGAATCATGGCAGAAAATGACTTATCAAGCGCATCGGTGATACAGCTATAATCTGCAACTGTGCTGTCAAACTCTGGAGTGTAAATACAGTTCTACTTATAAACATTTGTTAATGCTTTCCAATTAAATCAAATTATTTGGCACCACTGTAAAAGAGACACATGAACACCTCCAAACATTTTTTTTTTTTTCAGACTTCAGGCACCAATTCATATACACCAGCCAATTCAGCTGGCCCTAGGCTAATCCTCTGGGCTTTGCCTTAGCTATACATGGAAAAAGCATTTGTTTTCAATTGAACTAGTTCCATCAAACCAGAGCACCACAATGAAACACACCACCTACCATCACCCCCCAAATACTGCAACTGCTAGAATAAAGGCTGGGGGGGAAGTAATAAAAAATATAATAATCTAAATTACCTAGTCATGCAGTACTAGAGAAGATAAGGTAGGTTTTCTTTTAAGTCATTTGTTAGTCAAGGCAACGTAGTTTTAATCTAATCATCTAGCATGCCTTAGAACTACAGAGATTTCATCTGAATCAGAATTTTAACATGATCTAGATGTGTGAGTTAGTTTAACTTGGAATTCAAACACAACTTCTTTGCTGAGTGGCCAATCATATTCATGTGTTTAATTATAGCTAGTCATACAATAAATTGGGCCAACAAAAAATCATGGTGAGGGAAGACAAAGAAGTCAATCAATTTCAAACGTGAGGATACCTGGGTAACTTGACTGGTTTATATGTCTGCACGTCGACCATCTACACTGATAAAGGAGGGAAAAAGTTTCATTTCATGTCTGTCAATAATGGATGTGCCCAAATCCGTCAGGAACAGAACTGTTTGTATGTTATTTTTTCTTTTTGTTTAGAAGGAAACACTACCTGAATACATTCATATGCCAGTGTATGGTGTACAGAATACATACACATACACCAATTACATTCATAAACTCTACTCACATATGTTAAATATAAATGTATACTCTTTGGTTACAGAAAAATTCCTTTTTTTCTCTAAATGGAGAATGGATTTAAATTCTCTAAATCTGGCATGATGGTGGTAAGAAAAAACAACACACCCAGGTAATTCCCTTGCTGGAATACAAACTGTACCCAAATTCTTTTTGCAAAGCATTGGATCATGTACAGAACTGAAGGCAACTGTCACCTCCAAAGCAGAAAGGCTTTTTCAGAACTATCTAGGTGATCATACAGGCAAGAAGAGTATTGATCTGCCTACAGGACTCACTGTTCAGTCTCTGAATTTTGCATAGACATATGTCAACCTGAAACTTTCTTTTTAAGCTTTAATCTTCTACAAGCTTTTCATAAAGTCAATAAAAAGCTTAAATGCTATTTACTTATCTATAGATTATGCCATTAAAGACCCAGAGTGTGTGACTTGGGATCCCAAGATAACAAAGTTTTCCATAACAAAATTTAAGTATTTGACTGCGTTCTTGAATTTCTTACAATTTAAGAACATTTGAATTTTTTGAATCCTTAGGTTTAGCTATTTAATTCACCAACAAACAATTACACCAACAGAAATATTTTAAGTCTTTTTTTCCTTCCTTTAATCAATAATGCAGCTGAATGGTGAAGAGATACAGTAGATGACTGGAGAACTGCAGTATTTGGATTTCCAAGTGATTAAGAGACCTTTATTCTGCACCCTGAAAGCACATCGCATTTCTCTTAGAGCTGCAGCTTGGGGCTGACTTCATTGGATTACACTTTTGGTATTAAAATACAGCTTCTGTTTGTCTTTGCCAGCAATAACACCTGGTTTTCTCACTAAACAGATGTCCCTTTAGAATAGAGGATGGCTTTTCTGACCTCTCTATTGAATGCAAATGTTCTTGTCAACTTCTTTAACTGGAGCTGAATAACAAGTTCATTTCTGGCATCATCACAGGAAAGCACATAAATTCCGTACATATTCTTCCAGACCCTGTGGTCACAATCACACATGCATCCATACACAAACATGCCACTTTAGCACTCCATTATTCTTTTTGACCTATGTGGAAGAGAATGTTTTTGCAGAAAAATCTGCACTCACACTCAGATCTATTCAAAGATACTTGGACATGTTTACAAGTCCTCCTCTGCCACTGCTGTTAGAAGTCACCAAGTAAGAGTTCCAGTAAGCAGAAGAATATTTCTATTACCAGTGATAAAGATTATGAGAATACAAATTGTATAAAATGTGAGAATCCACCACATGAATACAGATCGTTTAATGCAGGTATTACAAGGAAATCCATAATTAGCAACCAGAAGACATCATTTGCAGAGCACATAAAATATCATTGACCTTGTCAAACCTAAAATATACATACTTATCTCTACTGGCACTTAATTTAAAGCCTACTGCAATAGTTAGCGTGACATCTAAGTTGCTTCTCTAACAGACTAAAACAATCCATAAACCAGAATCGAATCTATAGCTTTCTGTTTCTCCCTCCAACTTCTTTTGCTTGTATGTGCAAGCAATACCTTCTTCTAGTCTCCTCCTCTAGGAAGAAGAGTTTAATGCCACTGCATTAAATAGGTCCTGAGCAAGATCACATCCAAAAACTGGTCTTTGCTGAAACTGTGCACAAACATGCAGATAAAGACTCTGAGCTGGATTTTTTTTTTTTTTTTTAAACACACGCAGTTTCAAGTTCCTTCTTTATTTGTACCACTAGCAGATGTCTTACTTACATATTACTATAACATGCACTAAAATGAGTCAAAATAATGAACAACATATGAATTATTAAACATATGAATTAAGTGCTTATGTACATTGTCAACATCCCCACACCCATCTTTTCTGATGGAAAACTGAACTGCTAACTCATTTTATTAATGATCCCAACAACTACATACCAAATATATATAATGTGGCAAATGGGATAATTTTGCAATTATTTTAATTTATGAATAAAATTATGTTGTACTGCATTTTGTGTGCAATGTGATAATAACTAAATCACAATTGAGAAAACAGAAAACCTTGCTATTTTCTTATCCAAATCAGTGAATTGCATTTTATAACCACCGTGAAACTATTTCCATACTTTGTTCATCAATTTGCATTTCTGTGTAATGGATATGCTAAGCACACTCACAAACATATTAGCACGTAATGGAATATATATTTAACAGACACTCATAGCACAGAATTAGTTTTACTAGATCTACTTCTCTTTGCGTCTTATTTCTCATTACTCCCAAGTGCTACTACACACAACAAAGATGACTGGTCAAGGTGTTTAGTTCCTATACCTTAATAGTAACACTACCCAGAGCACTTCAGAGCATATGCTGTTTGAATATATTGCTGTATGAAGAAGGAAGACAGTTTCATAGCTTGAAGAATTTTTTTGTGACCAACTCTGTTCAAGAACTTACAGAGAAATCATTAATTATATAGCAGAAAGACTCAGCTTATGTCCTTGATGTATTTTTTTAAGTGGTATATCTGCCACCAATAGTATATATTTAACACAAAATGAAGGCCTAGTAATGAGGTTTTGATTTCAATTTTAATCTGCTATTTGATCAAACAGATCCTCAAAAAGTACAATAAATTTTACAGCTTTAAATCAAATTTATCATGCATTCACAGATGGAGGTTCAGTATCCAAAAAAGATAATGCATGAATGGATTATACATACAGACAGATAAATATGGACAGACAGAAATTATATATGTGCACAGTCTTGGGACACAGGTAACAAATATTTTATCATTAAGTAAGTCATTTTGTCAATACTAAAACCTTTGTTAGACGTTATGTGCCTGTGCTGCAGAGCAGCAGCTGCTGAGACATTATTCAGGCTCTTTTATGACTTCTAAAGAACATATAAAAATGCAAAGGGTTATTTTTTTTTAATTATTATTATTTTTTAATGTGTTAATAGCATCAGCTTGCACACCATGCTTCACTACTCATGTTTACTAGGCCTGCTAAAGCTCTTCTGGTCCAACAACCCAAATGACTACCAGACGTCAGTAGCATTCTCTTGCGTTTGAAATTTAGACACATACATGCACACAAGCATTTTTACTTTTTGCATCTGTACTTCAGCTTTGTTCACTCATACTTCTGCCTGTGGTTCCCTATGAATTATATAACATATCTGTTCTCGTTACAGATCAACCCTGGCTTATAAGCTCATTTACTAACCAGTGAAATATCTTCCTACTGCAGTACAGACACACACATATAAAAACCCATGGTCTGTTTATGAAAGGTGATCAGAAGCTATTGTTCAACCAAGAACAATGAAAGAGCCGGGGCTGTTCAAAAGAGCCTGGAGAAGAGAAGGAACTGAGGTGACCTAATAGCAGCCCTTCGGTATCTGAAGGGGAGCTACAGGAAAGAAGGGGACAGACTCTTTAGCAGGATCTGTTGTGACATAACAAGGCAAAATAGTTTCAAGTTTAAAGAGGGTACATTTAGGTTAGAAATAGAAAGAAAAAGTCTTTTACAGTGAGGGTGGTGAGGCACTGAAGCAGGTTGCCCAGAGATGCGGTTGATGTCCTGTTCCTGTAGTCTTTCAACGTGAGACTAGACCAGGCCCCAGGCAACCTCATCTAGCTGTGGTGTCCCTGGTCATTGCAGGGGAGTTGGACTAGATGACCTTCAAAGGTCCCTTCCACCTCTAACAATTCTATGCTTCTATTCTATGATTGTTGGAAGTTTTGAGGCAGAACAATCCCAGCAATCCCTGCACCAGCCATTCTGCTTCTACCCTTTTCCCCTTGCACACTAGAGGACTGGGCTGAGAACATGTGCAGCTACTCTGGGGTTCCCAGGGCACCAGCATGTTCCGGGGGCACTTCAGGCATTAATTATCAGACTTCTGTTGTACAGCGTGGTTGTATTGCTGAGAATTTAGAATTCTACACTCCAGATAGATAGGTGTAGTAAAAGCAGACTTTTACACTCTGCATATCTAGCATGTTTTATCAGCATTTTGGTTAATATCTTAGGGATTTCAAATTCAACAGCAGAGAGAAAACAATGACACACAGAAAGTTTTGGCAGTTAAACTCTCCCTCTGGATAATGCCTTTATCCTGAGTAACTTCTGCTGAAAGCCTGTGTCTGTTAAGCATCTCTTTTGCTTTAAGCTTTACATGAGTTCAGAAAATTCTTCATATAATTGCAGAAGTTAGACATAAGAAGGATTCAGTCATTCTGTCCTTCCACTGTAGCTGAAGTATAGTTTAGTGCTCAGTGTCAGTGTCTTGCCAAATTCAAATGGATGTGTTGAGTGGAGAAAGTTGATGTTGAGAGCCTGAAATACATTCAAAACATACTTGGAGGATTTTTACTTCAGACTAGCTCTAGTTTGAAGCCTAGTGTCCAAAACTGGTTGGAGCAAATTGGCATATTTCAGCAGCATGTATTCTGATTTAGTTTTACCCCAAAGGAATCTTCAGGGTTAGTAATGAAGCAGTCATGAAAACCAGTGCATGCTATGGAAGGACAGTAAGAAGATGAATTTCAAATCCTGGTAAACCCTTCCAGTAACTGTCTCTTAATGTAGAACAGTCATTATTCCCAACATTGCTGTTTTATTTTCTTCCTGACAGTCAGTCTGGCCTTTGCCTTATCCATCTGTGGTTTGTCTTACCCACTTCCTGCTCTTGAATGGTCTTCAGATAGATATTCGTAACTATACTTTCACAAATCGCTTTGGATACTTTAGATATCCACTGGAAAAAGGATGGAAAAAATGAATTCATCCACCTGGCCTTTTAGTGCTTCAGCCTTGGCCACTTCTGGCAACACTCACGCTACTACTAGTCCATCCTCACAAGCTTCAAGAGACCTTGGGCCCAGGAAACAGAATGTTCTACACAGAGCTCGGAAGGATAATTCAGAGAACACTAACTCCAACTTCTGTTCCCAGCAGGAGATTTTTCCTTCCCTTGGTTATAGTAATTAACGTTACAAGTGTCTGTCCATCTCTGCTCCAGGATCATTAATTCTATGCATTTAAAACAGTCATTTGTTAATTCTTACATAGATTGTAGAAGACTTTTGTTTAAAACCAAATTAGCAAAGAATCTCAGAAATATTTAATCACTAAACTTGCACTTAGTTCAAATTATTATTTCCTCACTTTTCTTATTTAGCTATGGCTTTTTTAAATTTGGCTTCTTTAAAAGCTAATGATTTCATTTTAGCCAGGAGAATGACTAATTTCAAAAAAGACATGGGGGGAGAAAAAGGAAGAGGGTTGTGTGCTGTAAGCTTGGAATAACAAGTTATCCACAAAATAAAGCTACATCCTCTGACTAAATTCCCAGATTGCTTACTGGCACTCTCACAAAATAGTATTTTGTTATGTCAATATTTTGTATACATTAGGGTATTTGCAGAAGAAAAAAAATCAGAGAGTGTTTCCTATCTGTAAGAGGTATCTGTTTTCTTTGCTGTACAGCGAGAGTTGTTCTTTTTTTGTTTGTTTTGTTGTGTTTTTTTTTTTAAGCAGAACTTCTGATAGTCAAAAGGAAAACAACCAGAGAAGGGTATTAACCAAAATATCTGTCAGCTGAACAAAACTTGTAAACCCAGTCAAACAGCTAAGGAGCATCGCACTGTTGAATCATCAGATTGCAGATCCCTGCCCTGTGGTTTGCTGTCTTGTAGAGAAAGATGCAAACTGTTAAGCTTTCCCAAACCCTCCTCCCTTCCATCTGCCTACTGACCCATGCAGCTGCCTTAGTGTTCACATTCACTCCACTGGAAGTTTCATGCCTGCCTTGACAGAAGAAAGTAAAATGTTGCAGTGACAGCAGCTTCAATGGGACCAAACAAAGAATGATGGAGAAGAGTAAAACGTGTTATTTCTGTAGATCGCTGAGAATTGGATAAGAAAACTTTGTGCATCGCTGTGCACCAGAACTGTCAGAACAGAAGGTATGAGGAAAAAAAGGAAAAATATGCAGGAGACCATAACTCCAAAGTGTGCTTTGTGTCACTTTTAGGAATAGAAGACAATATATGTAAAGAAGATGCACTGCACAGAAATTTAAGTCCTCAAGAATGCAAGTATAAATGCTTAACCTGCTAAAAATAATATTAAATTCTACCGAGACTGGTTCATAATAAAAGCAGCTTCTCTCTTCTTGACCATCATTTCCTTCACCATGGCATTTAGTGAAAATGAATTCTGGAAGGTAATTGAGCATGCTTTTCTTCCTTCCTCTGGGGCCCATAAGGTTATTTACAAAAGAATATTTAAAACAGTTATAATGAAGAGGATCTCTACAGAATAGTTTCCTCAACTATTCATGCAGTTAATCTTCTGCAAGGGCACCTATTGGTTGGTGAGCTCACACAGGATTCACTGAGATGGGATACCCTTCAGAAGTGGCAAGCAATGAAAAACTGCAAGCCAACATACTTTGTTAGAGAGATAAATTAATTTACTCTCAGTAAAAATTAATTTCCCCTGGAAATACAGGTGCAGCAAAAAAATGTTATTTCAAGTAACATTTTGCACAATTAAAAAATCTTCAGGTGACATGAAAGACACTGCTTGTGATAGCCTGCATTTTGTATTTTCTTGCACCTTGTGTTTGTTTCATCATTCTACAGGCAATTCAAGCAAACTATCAGACATAGCATTTTGGGAGGTGAGGCTGAGACCAGAAGATTTTTAGGGAATTTGCAGGTAGTTTTGCAATTAGCTGTGTCCAATTTTAAAAAGCTGTCCAACTACAAAACCTATATTCATTTTAGTCTGAAATAACATACTTTATTCCCCATTCTCAACGTACAAAGTGAGCTCTGTTTATTCCCGCAGGCTGTATCTCTGGGCAAAAAGATCAAGGGCTTCTCATTATTTTTGGTGAAACTCAAAGTTTAAAGGAGATGACTGTTCTACTCGGTGATAGTAATTTCTTTAATCACAGCAAGTTGAGTTTAATAGTACAATATTTATAGCTGATGTTCTAAAACAATTTGAAGTCTTCCCTTTTGAAGACAATGATAATCACAGGGAAATTGGAGCTACTTTTCTAAATAAATTTCACTGTATTGTACTGTACAGTGCCAGAGTTAACTTGTGAGCAATAAAATTATAAACTCTACCAGAAATCATTGGAACTAAAGTACTTCATAATTCTTTTCTGAGCAGAAAATTGCCAAAGATAAAGTCTCTGCATAACCTGTTATACCACATATATCCATTTCCTCTTTTGAAAATAAATACATACGCTGACTATACAAAACAGTATAGTTTCACAGAAGCTTTTTGTTATAAAACATAGAACCAAGGTCCAGCAGATAGGTCCCTCCTAGCCCGCCTTGAGAATGGTAGAATCAGAACCATTAGGGCTGGAAAAGACCTCTAAGATCATCTAGTACAACCATCAACTTATCACTGATACTGCCCATTGCCCAAGGAGATACTTCACTTTGGACAGTCCCACATTCCACTTTCTTGCCTTTTCATCCATCCCATAAAGCATACAACATTTGTGCTCATAATGACAGTGAACTTCTACCCAGAATATTCATCATCTCCTTCTATACTCCTGAACAACATTCCTCAACTGGGGAAGGTCTGTCATTGCTATACCAGTATGATAACCTATCACTAAAACTGCTATCTTCTATGTCATAGCCCATTTTACCATTAGATGAGGACCACATTGTTCCAAAGCCTTTACTTTCCCTCTTAAATAATTCTTCTTTTCGTTAAGCAGTTTCACATTTCTTTTGTTAGCCTCCTGAAGTCTAGGACTAGCTATGACAAAGAAAAACTAGCATGTTTCCTTATACTCCTATCAGCACAACAATAAGAATTTACCTAAATTCCAGTATTGAAAGGATAATTTATGTGCATACATTCCTGTCTATCTACATCAGTATATCTTTTAACACTTCTATATATGGTATAATCTGGGAAAACTGTCTGATAGACATCTGCAGAAATTACTGGACCAGTATTGACTCGGTTGCATAGAGTAAAATATTGATGAATGTCTGAAGAAAACAATCTATAAGGCTTATAACAGTACTTACTTGGATAAAAGTACAAAAGGAGTCATTCTCAGGAATTATTTATCCAGTCTTTATAGACAATTCCACCCATTTAAAATACCAGTCACAACCCTAGCTGGCCATTGCAATTCCTGAAATGAAGTTTGTTAGCCAATGCTTATCATATGGAAAAGACCAGCAGAAGAAATATATTTCTGAAGTTATACTGGTATAATTAATCTTTTGTATCACAGTATGTGTGAATGAAAACACTGTGGAGTGGCACTGCACAAAGGAGTTAGTTAAGTCTTGAATAACGTGAAATTAAATTCAAGCAATGTCAGGGCTACGTGGCAGTTTAAAATAAAGTTAACACTCCTTAAGTCCTCTCCATCTTCCTTTTCTTTCTTATCCCTCCTCCCCCCCTTCCCCCAATTAACATGTTTAATCACTCCTCAGGACGCAATCCTGCTACATCCTGGAGTTTTGATTTAGCTGCACCAGAGCTCCTCTGACAAGAGAGCATACCTCTGCACTCCTCAATAGCTTAATGGTGTAACTAATTGATCTCCATTCCTTTGTAAGTACCCTAATTAAAAACAAACAAGCCACTACTTCTGTTCCATTTACTTCTGTCAGGAAAGCTCTTTGCACTTCAGGAAATGTGAATGTTTTGTCCAAATAAATGCCACAAGTTCAAACCCACTCTAACACTCTCCTGAACTCTCTCAACCCCATTTAAAATGAGTTAGAGATAGCCGGAGGATTAGATTTAACTCACTCCAACTGACACTAGTATAAAGACTTACGTTTTTTCTTTAGCGCTAGCCAGAATTTATGAAGTTTATTTTTTGTTATGTTAAAGCAGTGTGATCAAGTTCTGTTTGTACTTCAGAGAAAACCACCAATAAGGTGAGCCAGGGTACAAAGTCCGGGTCCTTATGCATTTTTCACAATGACTCATCCACGCTTGGTCCTAAAACCAAGCCCTCTGTACTTGGCATCAATTTCACAGTGAAAAAAAGACAAACAACAACAACAACAAATTTTTTTTTTTTTTTCCGTTATTCTTATCCTGTACTGCACATGTACTGACTGTTTTCTTGACTCCGTTCCTCAGATTTCCTTCTTATTTTGAGGCATGATACCTCAGACCAGTAGGGTAACAGAGCTCTGCCGTGGGGTGTGAGGAGACAAAGACCTGCAGGCATCACCCGTGATAGCAGACCTTGAAAACTTCCAGTTCCAAATCTGTGGGTAGGCAATGAAAGCAGAGGAGAGCTCTGCTTTCCTCAGAGGAGAGAGGATGCATAACAGGTGGTCACCTCCTCTTGCAGCTCTGCTCCCCTTTTGCAGATGGATGTGGACTCTCTACACAGAGATAGGTTTGGGCAGCTTAAATACCCTTGTGAGATTAAATTGCTTTTGTTACCTGTGGCTAGCTGACAGCCTACACTGAGCCAAACACCAAGTGTTAACACTAAAGATTTTCAGTACGTCAATTTTTTTTTCCTTTTAATCTAGAGGTCTACTGTCACATCTCAAGCCCAGACCAACCCCTTTGGTTACCAGTCAAGTTAACACATGCTTTTAGCTGATGATGGCTTGCTTTGTAGTACCCAGAGCTACAATAATATGGTTACTTTGTAATCTTCTGCACAGAAAGCAAGAGGAATGGGCAAAGATACAAAAATTCTGCTTGCACTGTGGTGTTTATGGTTTGTGTTTCTGAAGGTAATTTAGTTGATTTGACTTGCTGTTTCTTTTGCTGAATGCTATGAAAAAATCAAGCTGAGCCCTAACACGTGGAAGGACTTTGCGACAGAGGAATTTTTTTTAATACTTCATGTGTCCACAAATATCAGCACTTACTACCTCTTAGAACAGGAAACTAAATGTAAAAGGAATCCCTCCTTTCTTTTCCTTTCCTAAGGGACAAACTGCTTAGCAGTTCATTGCCATTAGTCATTTTGACTTGTTAGCTATGTGAGCAATTATCAGTTTGTGGAAATACCGTAAATCATTTGTAAAGAAGGGATTTTTAAACTCAGAAAATTTGGAAGTTAGGAATCGCGAAGCATACAGATACAAGGAGAAAGTGAGCTGAAATCTCCAGTGTAGCTTTCAGAAGGCAGTTGGTAGTTGTTTCAATTGTGTATGGACCTTATTATTACCATTTTGGTGAGGAAACTAATGTGAATACTCATTACAACTGTCACTCAAATGCAAAGCTCAAAACAGAAGCTCTATCTGCACAGAGCAACAAAAAGCAGCATCTGGACTTCAATGAAGGTGTCACACAGTACACAGCTCTATTAGGCACACAAGGAAAGCTCTGAGGGGGTTAAAAGTCAATCGTAAGACCTGGGACCAGTGCCAATAAACTAGTACCTGGCCAGGCTTAAATTGAATTTTAGCTGCCAAATGCACATTTTCAGATCTCCAGAGGAAGCTAGATCCTTAGTGTGGGTGAAGTAGACAGAGGCAGCTGTTGAAATGGAAACCACTGCATCAAACAACTTGGGAACTGATTGAATTTAAAATTGGACTTTCGTATTCCTTGATTTTTGCCTCAGAACTCATTGAGGGGATGCAGGTGGCTGATAAACAGAAATGTATCGCTCAGGCAAGAGGTTAAAGAAAACCTTCCAAACAAACAAGAATTTTGTCTTTTGGGAGGGGGAAAGAAACCTCAACAAAGTCAACAATGAGATACAGAATCAAGCTCTTATTAGGTGCTGATCAGAGGAGCTGTTCTGGTTTACATCAGTGTTAGTAGATTGAGGCCTAGATTTCACAGCCACACCACTGTAAACCTCATAGAACAGTATATTAACTTGGAATATAGTTTCAAAAAACTCAACAAAACAACAACACACACACAAAAAAAAAAAAACAACCAAAAACCAACACAAAAAAAACAATATTATTTCAATTTAGGATTAGAGCTAGACTTGAAATAATATATACTTCTCTCTCCCTCTCTTTCTGCTTATACCCTAGTGGTGGTGATTTTCAGAACATGCACATAAGCACAAAAAACATGCTAAGATTTCCAAGTCCAATATTTCACAGTGATTTTTTTTGTTTGTTTGTTTTAAATTAGTGCAATCCTAATATTATTAAAAATAAATAAATAAATGATGGGTGATATCCTAATTTTATGTCTTGGAGGATTTCATATAATTCTGATCTCAGGTCCCCAGGTGGTGTTATGCCCTTCAGTATCAGTGGGAACTGCATTGCATTTGCAGCAGTGAAGGATGTAGTTTAGCATGCTCATTTGACTGAGTCCAAGATATAAACAGATTGTTGCTTACCACATGGACACCTAGTCACCAATGATGGTCTCGGTGCCTGCTTCTAGTTCCCATGCAGGAGAAAGTCTGTATTTTCTGTGGCAGCTTCTCAATTGAAATACATTCCAAAAAATACAGAGACAGAAGAAATACTGAAAGCATTTTATGTCTCCCAGACAGGTAAAACTAGTGGTATAACCAAGTTTATTATGATTATTCATTCAATAGTAGTCACAATGTGGCAAGTTAATAATTGCTTAGCCTTTATCTTAACTGAAAGCAAATTGAGTGAGACTGAGGATAAGTGTCATCGCCAATAGTAACAATAAAAGCATACATAATATCACAGAAAACTCTTGTTTGTATTTCACTAACCTCAAGTCTACAGGTTTCATTTTCAAGTTTACAGATGAAAGCATATAAATTCCAACAACCATTTTCATAGTGAGATCCCAATTGAATTTTTTATCATTTATCACCGTAGAGTGCTGTAAGATAAACCCACTGTCCAACGCCTTTAATGACATTCTACCACAGTATAATATTCTTCTACATAAAATAGAAGCTGAAATCCACCCCAAATATTTATTTTCCTTGAAATGTCTCTATAGTGAACTTTGACGCACAGAGTGATGGAAGGCACAGGCTAAAATCTTGTCTTCTTTACAAAATCAAATGTACACTGGCCATATAGCTATAGCAATAATGATGCTAAGCAGGATCATAAAAGATTTCTTCTCCCCAGGCCATTTATAAGATGGAGATAAAAAAAAAATAAAGCAATAGTTCTTGGCCACCATGACATCATTTTGTAAAATACTTTTCCAGAAATTGAAGGAATCATAGAACAACTTGGGTTGGAAGGGACCTTAAAGATCATTTCCATCCGGTCCCCAAAACCCTCAAGTCCTCATCAGAGCTTCTCTCAACAAGTTCTTCCCCCAGTCTGTACACATATCTGGGATTGTGGTGACCCAGGTGCAATACCTTACATTTGTCCTTGTTGAATCTCATTAGTTTCTCATGGGCCCACTTTTCAAGGTTGTTCAGGTCCCTTTGGATGTCATCCCTTCCTTCCCTTACCTATATTATCAAAGAGAAAAGGCTCATGGAAATATATTTGTCTTAATTCTATTTAACTTCTTGTTGCCACATCATTAAAAAAAACACAGACATAAGCCAAAATGTAGGGGGCAGAAGGGAAGGAGTGGAATGAAAGCCATGTTCCACTTAAATTACAATATACTTTTACAATTCAGGTTCATAACTTCAGGTCTTGGTGACAAATGAGGGCACAGAAAGACAAGACCTCAAAATACTGCCTGCTAACTGGTGGTTTCTTAGCAGGCTCCAGGCTGCATGCCAGCAGGGTGTCATTGCCAGTGCCTAAAGAAAAGACTACACACCATAGCTGATGTTGGTAGCCATGTTTCCTCCAGAAGAGGTTTTGCCAACAGCACAGGGGACAGACAGTAATCTGTAAGCAACAGCCTTATTTCCCACTGGGATTGGTCACAGCTTATTCAGACCGCTCCCTGTCCAGAATAGATTTGGTCTCTCTCCTGGGAAGTACATTTAGCCTGGAGGTACACTGAACATCTGTATATTTAAGGAATATAGTATTTTTTAATTAGATTGTCTTATCCGTTAATGGCCAATTGTCATCTCAGTAATATTTTTACTTTTATGATTACGGGAGAAGTAAATATGTGCATGTTGATGAGTCCTTCCACCACCCTATATGCTTTGCCATGGAATCTTCTATGCAAATAAAAAATGTGTTTATGGATTAAAACACAAACCATTCCTAACTTGATAATGGTAGAAATAGATTTAAAAACACATAAATTGCCATTTTATAAAATCAACAGTCCTATTGCCCGTCCCAGCCTCTGTATTAACTGAGAGACAAAAATAATAATAATTAAAAAATCCAGTTAATAATAATATTAGTGTAAACTTCAGGTATTGACCTCACTGTTTTTAAAAAGAAAAAAAACATTCTCAGGTCAATTCAATTCATATTCTATCTGTCTTTCATAGCCCAGGTAGATAATTTCAGCCTACACTAGATCAAGAAATAATGACACCCATTAAAAAAAAACATTAAATTAGAATTAGAACAAATAAGAATAACATATATATATATATATATATATATATAATATTATAATAATATTATAATAATATAGAATAAATTAGAACAAGTGACCTTGCATAACTTTAAGACCTGTTTGACTTTCAGGTAAATTCAAAAACCTTCCATAGAGTGAGCTCTCATTTTTACATCAAGCTTATTTTTAGCTTCAGTAGAACAGTGATATACTGTTCTCTGAGGATTAAGAAACAAGCATCATGGTTAACTTAATAGGGAATTTGACTTTGAATTTATTTCCTATTTAAGCTTCAAGAATTTTTCACAAAGACTGGAATGTTTTGGACTATTTTTAAAGAACAAACAGAATTCTCCCTGTTCTTACTCTGTCTACAGACTAAAAAGCATTCTTTGACAGTTGAATTAAATCCTCTTTGAGGTGGCAAAATGGAACCCCAAGTACAGTACTTCCCTGGCATAATGTCATTGAACAGTTCTAAGCCCTTTGTTCGTTCTAAGTCTACTTTGAAAAAGGAAAAAAGGAAAGATATGCATGTGATATAATGGGGATTTTTTCTTTGGTTGCAGTTATTCTTTCTTCCTTTCTCTGTGATTTATATGAATGCATGGGAAAATTTGCAATGGTCAGAAACCAGAAAAAAATCTTCATTGTAATTCTCTCATTCTCTCTCTCCTCTCTCTATCTCTCTCTCTCTCTTTTCTTTTTTTTTCCCCTAACAGATGTACTTTTTTTTTTTTTTTTGTCTACACATCTTTCAATCCTGTATTTAAATAACAATTTATTCTTCTTTTTTTTTTCCTAGTCCCTTCATGATAATTTAAGTGTTTCATTTTCTGTAGATGCAAAGTATCAAGTTATGAATGCCATGCAACCTATTTCATAATTAAAAGAGAACTAATGGAAAACCATAACTCTTAAAGTAGAGAGACATATTTTCCAAACTTCAATAAAAGATAGGTTACATTTCAAAGAGGAATATCTAATGTATGTCATCAAGATCATCCATTATACAATTTTATATTATCTAATTTTGTACATATTTGCAGTTTACAACTGTATGCAAGCTCCCCTTTCATTATAACAAAGTGGACATTTAATCAGAAAACTTATCAAGGACATATATAGTGCAGACTTACCTCACCTCTTTTAAGACAAATTTAATTACATTTTGAGGCCATGGAAGTTGACAGAAATATTTGTACTCTAAAGAACATTCTTATCTGAGGTAATTTGTAAGGGATATTCATATTGCTATCCTCCTAAATGGTCTAGTTTCATTACCTTGTACAATAGTTTGGAGTTATTTCATATTTTTAAGAGGTGATTTTCTATCTTGTAATGTCGCTGTTATTAATTTTATGTATCATGCTACACGATAAGAAAAAGTATTTTTGAGGTTTTGCTTAAGCTATGTTTTTATTAGAGGCCCCTCATTTGAGATACACTGTTGTAAATTAAAATGATTAAATTGGTGTTTTACTGCTCTAAGTTGCTAGAGAACAATTTTCACTCCATGCTGATGTGTTTTCATTGGCATTTTGATAAAAGGTGAATAACTAAAAATAGAATTCTAAATAGGCATTGCAAACTATCTATACTTTCAGGTCTCCATTAAATAATTTATCACAATATATCATTTCTTAAAGTGCGAGTAATAAATGTGACTTGGGAAACTTAATTCAATACATTGGCATTGGATTTGAACTGAAGAGCACTAGAAACAATTATTGATTTACCATACTGGTAATCATAAAGCATAACAAATACACTGAATTAGATTTAACCTCTAATGGTTTCTCTGAACTTCTTAGGCATTTTAACATATAGCCATTTTATACATAGAAATATATGACAAAAAGGGAATAAACTGACATCCTCAGTTTCACATAAAAGTCTGTCATGGAATTTCTGTTTTGGAGTTTGGGGCCAAACGTTTAATTCAGTGTCTTTTTAAAATTTATTTTTATCTGTAATTTTAATTTCATTTTATTATTTTTTTTACATTAATTTAATTTCTAGGTAACAGGAAACAGAAGCAGTGTTAACCCATCACTTTTTGGTTTCAACAACATTTTTTATTTGATGTTTTTACTTGCAGTAGATGGCATCTCTTACTAATTGAAATTCTAACTTAGTAGGCAATAGGCATTGCAAAACCTAGAAGAGCAAAATGTCCCTTTGGGTCATAAGCAATTTATGGTGAAGCAACACAAAATGGTGAGCTTCTGAGAGGGAATTAGTTTGTACCCCACCAATAACTGTTTCAAACCAGATTCCTGTGCTGCAATATATCACACTCAGAGTATCTTTAGTAGCCACTATCTCTGAATTCCAAAATTTACTGCAGTTCCAGTGGTACTTGGTACTACAGTTACTTATAAATTATTCCCCAGTATGTGACCCTTTTTCAGCACCATGGAGTGTCCTGACTTTTGAAACCTAGCAATTTACTGAATTTTACCCATACATATGGATATTTCATACTTTAGTTTCCCATTGTTTTGTGTTTTTTTCCCCTTTATTGATGAAATGAAGGATATGTAGTTTATATGAAAGCAGACATCAAATTTAAAATATATTATCTTACTGTAAATTCACACATCTTCAAGCCATGTGAACTATTTATAATGAGTCATACACAGTGTAACCTATTTTGAGCCATGTATAAATCAACTAGTACGAATGAAAAAACACTAACTAGCAGCTCTGATAGCATCCCAGAGAGATAACATCAAATTAGTTATAAAGAGTGATTTACATGCTAACTGACTAGTTTTATAAGAGTAATAAATGGAAATATTCTTAAAAAAACTAATGATCCATAAAAAAACCATGTAAAACAGGTGATCGTGTGTTAATTGATCTGCTACCTGTACTTTATGATATATGGGGCAATACATCTGCTACATAGCCTTGTGAATATATTTGTTGGTTAAGCTTTACCTTGGGATAAGCTGCAAAGATGAGCAGCCAAATATTTATTACAGGAACAGAAAATGTTGACAGCTCATTAGTGAGATAAATATACGCTCTCTATGAACTTAGAGATACCTGCACACACTTCAAGATCTGTGAGTATGACAAAGACTCCACCACATTGCCTACTGTGGAAAGCTTTGTTCTTGCAAAGAGAAAAACAATACACAGTGTGAACTATAATTTCCTTCAACTGAAATATATCTCTGATGAGTAGAGGAATGAATGTGCTCTGAGGCTGCAAATTGTAACTATCACAAGGTTGGCCGAATAGAATATTTTCGTCCTCTCAGTTTGTTTTGCTTCCTTCAAGTTATTAAAGGTGATTAAAATCCAATTTATACATTGGAATGCATTTGCCTTTCTCAAGGCTCAGATCCCCCTCATTTCTATAAAATGGTAGAAAAGCATAAAAAGCATCCTAGGAAGTAACATGCAAATGTTTGTGCTGTATATTTCTACATCAATTTCTGGGATGTTTTTGAGGATTTTTCACAAACACAATGGGATCTGAGCATGGGAGGGTAGAGAGGGAAGAGAGAGAAGAAAGAACTACCGTGTTTTGCATTCACGTCCAATGAGCTATTTTTTTCTGTGCTTGGCAAAAAAGAATTGCAGAAGGCTTTTCTGACTTTTAGCCTCTCCATTTTACCTTTATTGAGTGACTGTGCAGAAATAGCATCTAGAGGTTTTGTTTGGGGAATGATATCTGAACAAACAAAAGACATGCAGCATGAGAATACTCTGGAATTTGAAAGAAGGTGAAGAAATTAAAAACAAAGACCCTAAATGATTAAACCAACTCAGCCTTTCTACATTCTTTAAGCATACCGAACTACAGCACATTAATCAACCAGTGAACAGGTGAAGATGGTGCCCTGAATAAATTTCTAGACAGAACTGATGACTGTGGAGGAATTTGATTTTATGCTCTATAGTAGCAATATAAAAGATTTTAACATTCAGTGAAATATTATAGACTTTAGTTGTCTATCATTCACTTCATTTTCAATTAGATAAACTTTATCCACTCTTCCAGTTTGAGCTGAAATACAGAAAAAGGCTATCAGATACTGAATCTGATCTAAAGTAAATACAACAGAGAAGTGTTCACAAGCAAAATCTTCCTTTTACTTTTCATGTCAGTCTTCTAATCAATCTTATCAGAAAAGAGCAAGAGGGATAGAATAGCAAGGCTGGTCCTAGAACAGAGGAGGAAAAACCTATGGCTCAAATTTCACCAGTGTAAGTGGTGAGAGCCAAAGCACCATGCAGTCACTACATGACTGGTGACAATTATCTAGTCTTGTAAACATAACAGCAGATATCAGCAAGACAAAGAGGGATATGTATGAAATAAACTAAAAATGAAGTGTGTGAAAAATCACGTTTTTTCAAACTCAGTGAGGCCCAAGGGTTAAAAAAAAAAAAAAAAAAAAAGTTTCTGAAAAAGGAATATTAATGATGAACATAGTTTTTTCGGTTTTTTAGTTATCAGACTGGGACAAATTCACAGAGCCATTGAAGCCTCTAGTCATTGTCTAAGGACACTGAAGAGAAGAAATCCATTTGATCTAAGGACTTTCTTTATAGTTTGCCCTTGCTTTAGGAAGCAGAAGTCACCAGATCTTCTGGGAGACTTCAGTTCAAATATATGCAGCATAGCTGTAGTCCCAGTTACACAGGGAATGGGGAGAGGAAAGATGTCAGAATGGGAGCATGATAACTCTTTCAGTGAGTCTTCAATGCATATTTAAGTACAATTCTATTAAAGAGCAGTTTCAGAGATTGAGGCTAGATTTTTACCTCTCCATTAAGGGAAACTTCACCTTTCTTTGACAGTTACCACTGTACAAAGGTTTCGCTCACTCCTTCCCTCAACAGCCCAAGTGAGTGAAGTGAATTCTTGCTACCCACAGCAACCTTTGCCATCAACTGCAGGTTGCCTTTCTTTTAATTCTACCCCCTGTATTATATTCTTTTGGTCTTTTTCCATTATGTTGAGTAATACATTGACCAGAAGGATATGCGTGGTGTGTTGAGGGTAGTACTCTATATTGGTAGAGCTTTATTAACATTTTTCTTTTTTATGTATGTAGTCTCTTTCTTTTTTTTTCTTTTCACAGTCTTCCACATAAAGAACCTAAAATTGCGTGCTGCAGCTAAAGCTTAGCCAATTTGTAAGTAAGAGGAAAATCTATATGAACTTTGAAAACACATATATTTACTGACTTGTGTAAATACATGTATATTTTACTCTGCAGTTTAGAGAAAATGAGACTAATTATCTCTAAACTTGGGATTTACTAGTTTTATAGAATGCACAGTAAATACACTACAGCATACTGAGCTAATGCTTTCTTTTTTTCTTACTGTGCATATCAAACTTTTAATCAGCAAATAAAAATATTCCATTTTCCAGTTGTTCTTTTTAATTTCTTTACAACATTAAGTGGGAAATGGCCAATCCAATCTGTATCTCTAATGAACTGTAGGAAAATACTTTCATCTTCTCTGTCTTCACTGAAGCAGCACATCAAATCAATATCCAAGTCCTTTCAAAATTCTGTCAATGGAAAATGTAAACTATTCCTAATCAAGGAAGTTGAAACCAGGAGGCAAGCTGAAGATGAATTAGAACTTCATATTTTTAGAATTACAATCCTTGCGGGGAGTTATTTTAATATATATCAAGAAATACAGAAGACAGTATAATACAAATATCTATCTAGTAAGGAAATTATTTACCCTTTAAATGTTCAAAAGGCTTAAAGAAAACTAGATTAAACTACTGGTTGTCACAAGCACAGGGAAATAAAACACTCATATTAAAAAGGTAATAATTCTTAAATATTCTACCAGTTCCAGTTAATATATAGTCCACAGCATAAATTAATTTTCTGACAGTTGCTGTGGAAAGAGCAGGGAGTCGAAGCAGTTGTTCATTTGCCATAGCACACTAGAGAACATGTTTGGCTCCTCTTGAAGAAACAGGTCTAGACAGCCTCCAAATGTAACTTAATGGACTAGATAGTCTGTTTCAATCTGGCTGCTTTGTACCATCGTTTGTTCAAAGTGGACCGGATGTCTGTTGTTTAGTTTAGAATTAACTTTGTAATTATTAATAAATAAATAAATAAATAAAATCTAATACACCAAGGCCATGTGTGGCACAGGTGCATTTAAAGCGCTCTGTTGCATGTTTCTTTAATTAATGAATAGGATTCTGGATGTTAAGCCAGCTTTTGTTTGTTCGCTTATTGTTCTGGAGGCTGCATGCCTTCATTAAAAAGAAGGATGAGTGAGAAAAAGATTGAGGACTGCAATTGCTAAAGCATTAGACTAATACTAAACGCACTGTAACCTAAAATCTAGTTGCACATAAAATAGATAAACTCTGAACACATGAACACTTAATAGGGAAAACTAAAATACTGGTAGAATTTACTCATTTGCTAACAGTCCACAGGATAGCAGAGTTTAGGTGCTCTCACACGTATGGCAGTAGTTTTTCAGTTTGTTTATTTGTTTGCTTGTTTGTTTGTTTTTAACTAAGAAAAAATCAAAACAACGGATAAAAAAAGCTCAATATAAGAAAATAGACTTTCCAATTCAGATTGATATATTCAACTCACATAAATGAATATACTGGACATCTACTTACTGTAAAAAAAGAAACTATTCAGCATCTCTTCCTTTCTCATGCACTTTCTATAGTTTTTCTCTGTTTAAATACACACATAGGATGTGTATTAACAATCACTTAATCCTTGTGTCATAGCAGGACTGTGAGAGTGTCCTCCTAAAAAATGGGGACAACTTAGCTGTTTCCAGTGAATCTAAACTTTCAAAAAGGAAAAAAAAAATCTAGATGAGCTGTCCTAGATATTCATAAACATTATTATTTAAATATTAGAAAAGAGTGAATCTGCTTCTCTAGAGGAGTAAGGAAGCTGAAACTCCCTGTAGAAGAGCAGGTTATCAGAAAAAGAGAAAAATGCACAAATCAAAAAAATCTCTTCTCGATCAAACACTCACAATCCTCTAACAGTAGAGAAAACCTTTAATTCTACAATGCTTTTTTTTTTCTTTTTTCTTTTTTTTCTTTTTTTCTTCCTAATAAGCTTGCATGGCTCTTAACTTCAACAGTCTGTCAAGAAGCTACAAACTGAGTTGATTTAGGAGATGTTTGGGATTAGGCGTTAATCCCAGCTCCATAAACTCAATTTTCATTTGATTGGCAGACTTCAAGAAGTAGACCCATATCATTTTACTGCCTTTTTGTCCACTGTTCTGAACCTAAAAATATAAATTTCTACATCAACTACAGAAGCAAAAGCTATAATCAGGTTCTTTTCTAATATATTACGAAGTTTATTCTTTCAGGATTCCATCTTTACAAAATAAAGGGAGACTTGCATATACATTCTAATCTTTACATCTGGATATTTTCCTTTGGTACTGTAGTGTTTTCTTAATTTTCATATATGATCATAAAGAAAAGTGAAAAGTGTTTATAATAAATTATACTCATCATTTAAAACACACATTTGATAATTTTGAATTTGTCGAACTTACTGTTTTATCCTGGAGATTATGACATATTAAAGTGAATGACATACAAAGGAATTTACACTGCAACAAAAAAACAAAAGCTATCAGAATCACTGAAAAGGCTATCATGAAATTTGTAATATTGAATCAAAAGCAAGACAACGGAACTGAGAATTGCACACATCAGACAGGAGAAAAACAAAAAAAAACTAGTAATATACTTTGTAATTGAGATATGGTATCATTTTGGATACAGTAGAATGTTAGAGGAGGATGGATAGTCCCCATATCTCTCAACTTCATTGTATTTTTCTTTTCCAAGGGAGAGTTGATGGTACACTAGTATAAAGTTCATGTAAAATACTGTTCTTCTGATTTTGTAATTGCTATGTTGTCTGTAATAACAGATGAGGAAGACAAATAACAAGACCCAAAGTCTGGTGGGTTTATTTTCAGAGGGGAGAAGGGAATTTCAGACTTTTAAAATGCTTTTGCAAATTAAAATAATCTTCAGTTTTCAAAATCTTATCAAAATGGTCATCAAAGAAATATGAGATGGACATAACTGCAAGAATTTTGTGTGGATGTGATGAAAATATCTGTCAATAATGGAAAGATTTTCTACTAAAGAAATATAGATTCACAGCACAGATATGTCTGGGGAAAGCTGAAACATTTGTTAATACTAAAAAAATCAACAACTTTGTTTTAAATTTAATTTTATTTGCCATATTAATTGCAATGTGCTAATCTTAAAATGTTAACCTCACACTTCAAATTTTGTGTATTATGTAAATGTATGTTCTGCTGCTAGAAAACACTCTTGTGTTTTCAAAGAAGTTTTCAGGTGATCATTCTGAAGGAGCTCAGCATTGTCTTATCTTTCTGTTTTTCACAGAAAACATTCACTTCTTCAACATTTTTGAAGATTAGAAATTCTAGGTACGTGGCCAGAAATGATTACCTTAAGTAGGTCATGTAGCTTATGAAAATCAATACAGCATCAAGAAATAATAAAGGGTACTGATAGAAACAGAATGCAATTCACTTCCATCTAGATACAGCTATTTATTGTTCTTGAAAACTTTTGGAAAAATACAGAAGTACACATAACGCCTATCACAAATCTGAAATACTCTGTTGCTCATCCTTTAGATCTTTCATAACATCCCTTTTATTAAGATTTCAATTAATTTTGTCTGTCACTACAACATTAAGTACTTACTAAGTATATCAATATATTCTGACAATGGAAGTACAACTGTAACTCTCTGATTTGCTGCCCAGTGGTGGCTAAACCTTCCTTAATCTGCATTTCTGTTATGAGAATTAAATATACTATTACAGTAGTAGAAGAAAGCAGAAGATGAACACTAGTAATATTGAAGAATTCATCCTAAAATCTGTTCTTCCATTCCCACTAAATCTCTCTAAAAGAGTGACTACACAGTAAATAAAAATTAAAATTAGAACTGTGATAGAGAATCTTTTACCCCAGAAAGAAAGAAGCTAGAGATTTTATGAGGTACATTATTGTTGAGGATATTATATTAAATTTCCTGTGGACCACTGTGTGTTTCAGTGCAAAGAAAGACATTTCTGGCATTCAAATGCCAGTAAATTTGGCAGATATGAAGAGATTTCTGCAGTTGCTTGGGAAATCTCTTGAAGACAAAAAATAATTTCTGTAAAAGTAGTTGCTACCTACAGCCACCTCCTTCTGAGCTCCTCTCTGAAAGTGAACAGATCAAGTTACTTGCAGACTCCAGAATTCAGATTTGGCAGCAAGTGTCTTCTGCATGGGAAAGTCCTGCACACCTACTGAATTCCCTGCCTTGGGAGCCTCTGCCTTTCATAAAAGCAAGGTATTTCAAGGTCACCTGATAAGGAGCATTTTGCTTTCTCAACAACACAACTGAAAATCATTGGAAAAAAATGTAAAAAGGAAATGTGAGAAAGGAACAGCAAGGTGAAAAGGAAGTTAAAAACAGGATAATTGGTAGATAGATCTTGCACAGTTAACTCACTCTGAATCCCACATCTGGTTCCATTCTTCCACCCATAGCTTATTTTTTCCACACAATAATCTTTCCGACAACACAGTATCTATTCAACATTTTCCTGTTTATTCAATGGGAGTTATAAATTCACATACCCCTAGGACTTAATTTATACTACTAATAATATGTCCTTCACATTTTAATCATGTGTGCACTATTAAGATGATTTGACTATTATAAAAGGCATTGATTTCTCTACAAAATAACTAAATTTCTGAAGACAGAGAAATGCATTAAGGACGGCAGAAAACTCAACTCCAAGGAGAATTACTTTCAAAAACAGTTGAACTTAACTTAACCTTAGAATAACAGATCCTTCTAAATGATACCTGGCATTTAAAACACCTACATAAAAAATCCATCATTGCACTAAAATCCTCGGTTTGCACTAGAGTCAACAAAATTGGACAAACAAACAAAGTCTATGCAACTTAAAGCAGTGTGAAAGTAATGTCTGGTAATAATGTTGAAGAATCTGTGTGAGTACAGACATTCAATTCCAGTTCAGAACAAAACACAGATGATGTATTCTATATGCCTGGTGCTGGTTCTATATCTTCTCATGGGCCTTGAGAGCATCCCTTTTGTCTCAGCTTCAGTGAATTACTGCTACATTTCAGTGCTCTGTTGTATTTTCTGGAATCTGTGCTCTTGTAAAGCAAACAGCGATAAACTTTCTTTATAGATTAGAGATGACTTCAGAGTTGCTCTGAATGACAACCTGCAGTCTAGCCCAATTCACAAAACAAATCTGAATCATTTCTAGTCTCTTTTGTGTTTGATTTCTGGCAAATGTGAAGGTGATGTCCTGATTCACAGGGTGCGTTCTGGGAAGAAGAGATCATCGTGGCAAAAACTGGAAAGATTAGCTAGAATTTTACCTGAGTAAGAACCAGTCAAAGGGATTAAGGGATAGTACCAGGCAGTATACAGCATGTCTGAGATTAAAAAAAAAAACAACATATTAAAATATCATTTAAAAACTTTAAGGGAAAAGAGAACATAAAGAAAAATACGATCAAAATTCAACCTAATGACTATCTTCCAATTTTATCCTGCAATGATTGTCATTAACAAAAATTATTAAGTTCTGACTATGTAAGATTTACAGCCTTATTATGTTGTCTGGAAAGACTTCTGCAATGCAAAATTCTTAATCTTACATAGTCTCGACTATGAGAGCTACTCTGCCTCTTCTTAGAGATTCCTGAATTTTCTTTTCTGTCTAAAAAGTCATACTCTATGAAGTGTCTTTTATTGCACTGTAGACTTTATCCTTTTTCGTTATAATGAAAAAAAGAGGGTTTTGCTCAGCCTGATATTTATACTCCACGCTTCATTACCTTGAAACTGACATCAGAAAGGCCACGTGTACTCATATCATTCTCCTGAAAAACATTTAACAAGTAATTGATCGAAAATAACCACACTGCTTTCTTGATTATGACTTACCACAAAATTTACGGTATTAACTATGTTAAACTTAGTTTCAAAACAAATGAAAAAAAAACAAAAAAAGAGGAAGATAATTGATGAATTTTATTGCTAGATTTGGCTAGAGGTTTTTGGCTTTTCAAGTATAAATCTCTATATTTTTTTGGAACACTGCTTTACAGCTGGATTTTAATTTGTTACTTTAAATACAACTTTTTGAATAAACATGGCTTCTTCTTGTCCACTTGGACAACAGCCAAAATTGTAACAAAAAAATACCAGTTCTTTAGAAATTTCCCTACATACCTGGCATTAGGGACAAACTGAATAGAATTCTGAAGTAAGTAGTGGGGTACTGGCAAATGTAAATTGATTATGCTGTGCAGCAACCAAACTGTTGTGGATAGATGGAAGGAGGAGAAAGAGAAGAAATCTTAATTCAGAAGAGTTTTAATGGAGAACTTCATTAATTTCTAATTAGACCCTTTACTCCCTTTGTCTTTCCCCTCCTCTTTCCCTCCCAGCACACAGGCACAAAATTCAAAAAGAGGACCAAACCAACATCCAAGTCAACACCTATTCTGGAAGAAGGATAAGTAAATGGATATTGTTAGTTGATCTGATAATTAGAGCCTCTTCCATATTTGAGAGGCCACCATTGCTCAAGAATTAAGTCTATCAAAAGGACAAGATGGTTTTTTTTTTGTTTTTTTTTTTTTGTTTTTGTTTTTTGTTTGGTTGTTTTTTTAATCTTGCCCATAGAACAGCAGTCTAACCATGAAAACAATAAGTAATAAGCAGACTATTCTTGGAGTCAGTTCAGAAAAAGACAATTTGTGAAATGTTAGAGATGCATCTCAAAAAGAGCATGAAGCTGATAGAATTTCGAAGTTACTCTCCTGAAAGATTTACTGTATATCTCACCTTTTTAATTTCTTTCTTTTCCCTTCTATTGTTCTCATCAGATATCTTTTAATGTTTTTTTTTTGTTTGTTTTTGTTTGTTTGTTTTTTTTTTTAAGGGAAAAAGAACTGTGGAAATTCCATTCAATGCCTTTGGCTTTAACCAGAGCCAATTACTCCCTAGTGAATGAATGCCTTTCATTAAAGTGATTGAGTGGCCTTAAATTCCCACACACAAATAGGAGACATGGTCAGCGGTACTTAACAGACTGAGGCACTGGCTTCTTAGTTCTGACTCTTAAAAAACATTATTCTTTAAGAATATAATTAATGTACATGTTTTTAAATGTGCTGTGGGACTTCAAGGACATCTGTCCAACCATCTTGCTCTGCTGATTGGAAGTGACAGAGGAGGTAGCCTGGGAAGTTTCCTGGAGAGGGTACTCTGCCCCTGGTACACCAGGTCTCCTTCAACGCAATGAGTCATACCTGTGAATGAAGACAGCTTCATTTTCAGTTGTTAGGGAAATAATATCTGAAGCTTCATGTTGGCAGGGAATCTTCAGAGACAGTGCCAGACTTAAGGTCTGTTTCCTCAGCCTGAGGGTGCTACTAATCAGATTTGACTCCTTCACTGTACTGTATAACTGTTCCGCAAATATCCAGCAGGGCCACCTACCTAGAGATGTTGTTCTTCCTAGAACTGCAGAAGAAAGCTGCATTTCCCAAAGTCCTCTTTCCACAGATTTGCAAAAATTAATGTTTGAAGAGCTGACTCTTCACCAGGAAGTTGCCCCCTAAGCTGGTAAAGTGTGCAGACAGCTTGAAGTGGTGTATGAAGAAGATGAAGTGTTATCTTTCAGACGAGATACTAATAAGCATCATATATTTTCTGGAGAATAAGTGACAGAGAAAATGAGCAGAAAGGCTTGGAAGAATGACAATATGGAAAACATATGGTGAAAATACAAAGAAGGGGAATGTGTATCCAACATCCAGGAGAATCAACACATCTTAACAACCTGCACTACCTGCCTTCCTGTTTCCCACATTTGGTGCAGTGTTATTTGGCACATAATAATAATGTAAATTACTGACACTTCTTACAACCTGGCTGCTCAATACAGATTTTACAGAGGATGGAGCGAAAAATCTCACTAGGGAGAAATTACTTCAGTGTTTCTGAACAGTAAAATATTCAGAAATCAGGAACTGAATGTGAAAAAGAAATACACACTTTCTGCAGGTCCCCATTTTTGTCGTTTATTAGCAAGGATCTCCTGGGAACAACTCAATGAGTTAAAACAATGAATGTTCATTTGTTAGGAAAGCTCTGTAATTTTACTACTATTTATTTTTATTAGGGCAGTACTTTTATGTCGCTGCAGGTATGCATACATGTGTCAGGTCTTCTTTATTAGTCACCTTTTTAGGAATTTAAATTTAATGCATGTTCGTCATTAAAGCAAAAAATTGCTTTGTGGCAAACTTTGCTCCAAAAGCTTCTAGCTGGAAACTTGATGATGTTTAAGGTCTTTTCCAACCTGAGCAATTCTGTGTTTCTATGATTCGCAAATCTATGTATTATCACTATTAACTCAATAAATCCAGTATGAAAAATGCTCAGAGCACTAAGTGACAATATTATGCACTAATTTGAATGCACTGGCTACCACTGGGGAGACAGCTATTAAAAATTATGCAGAAAGTAGGTATAATTTGTATACACATACCTAAATCCCTAATAAATGATCATGAAGAAGGACTGAGGTGTTTAAATTATTGCAAATTGCAATCAAATATTTAATCTATGATTAATTGCATCTTATTATACCTTCAAAACCTGAGTTCCAATTCAAACTTAAATTGAAAATAAATGTTTTCAGCAGTTTTGGATAGTATAAGATTCGATATTAAGAAGCTTGATTTAGTCAGAACCTGTTGAGAGTTAGCCTCCATTTAATTAGGAATATTGATATTAGAACATGATAGGATTTAGGTGGACGTTATATATATGCAAACATGCATTGTGGGCATCTCTACATTTTGCAAGGTAAGATGAAGGTAAATACACATACACACATATTACATGGGCACAGTGCCTCCTCTTGAATGCTTTTTGCACCACATATATATCAAACACTGAATACCAATTTAGTACACTTCAATAACATCTATATGAACAAGGAAATGCAGACTGCGTGCTACAAGCAAAGCCATGAAACCATGGCTTTTTAACTATTAAGAAAGAATTTGCTATCCCAATAAGCATGCCATGTGTAGCCTGGCTAATACAGGCTTCCAGTTCAAGAAAGGAATGTGGATTAGAAGAATACACTTTTCTGGAAATGCTCAAATTCTGCAGCAATGGAGTGCAGCTACAAAAGCATGAAGGAATGACTCCTAGAAGATTTGTGCAGAATTAGCCATGGTACTGGAATGCTAGGTCATCAACAGGAAAATCCAGTTGAGTGTGGGAGAGAAAAGACTAGCAATAATTACAGACCTGCTGTGAAGATACCCTAGAATTCCATGTAGTTTAAGGCTGGCAAGCTGGTTTTAGTTTAGATTTTAGCTTTAGGACATGAATATCAAGGCAGCAGAATTTTTTAGAATAAGAAAATGCTTTTGGTCAGTTTAGACAGATCATCTGTCTATTTAATGCTTTAATAAAAACTTTATCCTCTTCAAGTCCTTACTGTCAATTAATGTCAATTAACATGAATTTAATCAGCCTTCTTCTGCTCCCAGTGCAATGCCACAAAAGCAATGTAATTCCAGTAATTTGTGTTTGATTTATACTAGCATAAATGAGACAAGGATGAGCGTTAATAGATGCACATTTATGTCTATGTTCTTAAGCCAAATTTTTTTAAGTGCCCCAACACAGGTTAAAAAAAAATCCTATGGGGCACATTTGTGATCATAAACTAACCTTTTACAATAAGTTAATAACTAAATGACTAACTTTTTAGGAAGAGCTTTGCAGACAAAATCTGAAGAATATAATATCACACACTAGCTTTATTTATGAGTAAACTAATATAGAATTTGATTGATAAGCGTGCAAATAACTTAGTTTGGTTAAACTATCCAATCATGTCTCAGAATAAAAAGAAAAAAAGAATCAGTGGGTGTATTATTATAATGTTGGTGTTATGGCAAGTGTCACCCAACTAGCGATTTGGAAGATGATATGCTTGCCAGGTGTATAGCTCTTATGATAAAAAAATTTTGATTCAAAATGAGGGGAGGTGCTAAACGAAAAAGAAATAATTAGAAAAACATTGGAAACATCAATCATTGTATTGCAATACAAATACGTTTACTTCAGAAATTTTTATAATGGGTGTAAAGAGAAAATATTTCTCTTGTAAGCACTTATTTTAGAGACAGTTAGTTAAAATTCTTTCTAATATTTTTCATGTAGTCCTCAGTGTACCATAATCTCTCTGAGGAAATCTTATTCCTCAGACCATAAAAAGGACAAAATCCTGTATCTCACAGGAAAGTTGTTCCACTTTGTTTTGCTCAGTAGAAGTGAAACATACAAATACTCTGTTTTGATGGATATTATTCCAGATTCCAAATGAAATGTGTGATACGTAGAAGTAGGAAGTGATTACAGAAGAACACTGCACTCTGGAATAGTAAGTCCTTATTTTTGTAGCGTGAGCCACAATTTATGTTCTCATCTGACAAAGAGAGTTTCAAAGATTGTATCAATCTGAAGCAGCAACCTCTACCCACAGCAACAAAAAAAATATATATATACTGTAAAAAGAAAAGAAAACAGTACATAAGAAAGGAACACTACATACTGTTCTGTTCATTAAGAAAATAGACATGGATATAAGAACATAATTGCAACAGCAGCAATTCTGAAGCTAAAAGTACAAATGTTATTTAGAGGCAAAATACCATGTACTTGTCCCCATCCTGCACTAAAAGTCTGCAAGTAGTGATAAGCCCCCCACCCACCTCCAAAGCATCTAAAAGATGGTAGAAGAAGGAATGGTAGGAAAATAGGAGATCATAGGAAGTCTTTTTAGGCAACTACCAACAAATGCAAACGCTTAATAAAAGAGATCAAAACTATGTAAACTGAGATATTCAAGTATGGTGCCAGAAAGAAGATAAACTTATGGAAAAGCATATACACAAATAAATGCATTTGAAATAGCTGTTTTAAGTACTGTTTTCAAAATAAATTTTAGGATTATATATATTAAAAAAAAAAAAAAAAGCAGAAATGTTGGTGGGAATAACTGAAACTGCTGGGTAGTGTAATGAATCAGGAAGACAAAAATATTATCAAAGGAAATGAAAGGAGAAATAAGAAATTATGCAAATATTGCAGCCTATAAGAAATTTGCAACAGAACTGGAATACTATCAACAAATTCTAGCCCCAAATTGTTTCATTAAACAATGCCAACCTGTGAAACAGCTAGCTTAAAGAAAATTCATTGTAGCAGCTGAAAGCTCTATTATGAGCAAGACAATGTCAGAAAGGTTGGCAGCATGGTTACATCAGTTTAACCCTCTCTTCTAGATACTATGATGCCGCTCCAAAATCTCCTTCAAATTGTGTATGCAATGCTGGGCAAGTCAATTAAAATCAAGCATTTTTTCACAGTTGTTCATGAACTGCGTGCTTGTTCTTGAACTTTGAGTCACCTTGATGCAATCTGTTCAAGGCAACTACAACTAAAAACAACAGGATGTTTGCTTTCAGAATGCAAATTGCAAAGGACTGTGAAAATACAAACTCTAGGTGCCCTAAGTAATGGGTAACTCCTTTAATAGTCTATGCAGCAGTTTCTGAAGTACTTCAGAGGTGTCAAGTGAAGGTAAAATCATTAATGTGTTTGAAGTATTTGCACATTTTGTAAAGAGCAATATAGAAGTAACTGATTCATTTAGACTTGTGATACATTATAGAGCGAGTCTCATACAGCTGACAGCAGATTGAGTAAGACATTAACTGAAAGAGCATATGAGAAAAACTGAATTTGACAATAGCCTTAAAAACAATAGCCTGCCACATACCTACAACAAAAATAAAGATGAAAGAACAACTGTCATTCTTCTACCTTATTGCTTAGGATCACGTGGATTTCCAGTTTTGACACTTCCTCATATATTTCTGAAAATATTAACTGTGCTAAAACTGTGTAGTAAAATAAATCTGATTAAACCAGAGAAATTTGAAAAGGAAGATCCATATAATCTCCTCTGTTTTTCTGTCAGCACAGTGAAGTCTCAAAGCCTTTCAGCTGACAGACTGGGCTATGATTATATTAGTAAATGGAAACAAAAACAGCCAAGCATCCACTAACAGTCAGAAGTGAGGGACATATTTTTCATACAGAAATTAAAATTCATTTATTGCATAACAAAAAAACTGTCAAAATTCAGTAATTCCTATGCCATGCATTAAATGAATTTTAAAGGTATCTCACTTATTTCCTCATTGGAAAGATGACTAGAGGCTTGGGGGAAGTGAGAACTATTAGTGTAAATCCGAAAACCCTGTCTTTTTTCCTCGGTATTCTTTAATAAAACACAGAATACATTGAAGAAAATGTTGTAAAGATTCTGGAAAAACTTTTATCTAGACGGCATTACATTTTATTGAAACACAGAAATACTTTATACAGTATTTCACTGACACTAGAATTCTTATACTTTACACATCTATTCTTACTCAGGGACTAGACTGTCAAAAGAGCTTTGTCTGGAACAG
Source organism: Alectoris magna (assembly GCA_030625065.1). Taxonomy (NCBI): domain Eukaryota; kingdom Metazoa; phylum Chordata; class Aves; order Galliformes; family Phasianidae; genus Alectoris; species Alectoris magna. The sequence goes on from CM060560.1 coordinate 101,637,333, forward strand.
TCAAAGTGAAAAAGTTTCAAATATACATGTACCCTATCCACTGGCAGTTTTACCAGTCCTATCTATGATCACCAATTTTTACAAAGAGCTCAACCCCAATTTACAAGCATTAATGAAATCTCCAGATGCCTAGAATTACCTATTATTCATGAAATTTCTTTGGCTGCCATGTTGAAATATTTGGCAGTGAACACCTCTGGGTGAAGAAATTCTATTCATGGCTGCATAAATCTACAAAGAAAGTAAATTAATTTAAATTTACACAGCTGTAACAGAGTAAAGAGAAACAAGATTACAGCCTTTCAAAGAAAGAATGAAATTAAATATAGTCTGAGACAGGCATCTGAGGAACACATAAAAGAAAAGGGTTGTTTAGCAACACTAATGGGGAAGCGTTAGACAGTTAAAAAAAATGACTAGACTCTTGAAAGAATGGACTAGGTTACAAAAACAGTGCAGACATTCCAGTGAATGTTCAGGGACTAGCTGCACATAGTTAGGTGTTGCTAAGTGATTTTCTTTTTGTTCCACCGTGAATTGAAAAAGATAAAATATTTAAAGTGCACATTGATTCACTGATAGTTTATCATTAATCAAGCCGTCCCACATGCAATAAACTAAATGGTCTCCCTCTAGGTCAGCAACAGAAACAAAAACAATAACAATAATGAAAAACAGAGAAAGGCTGTTCTAGTGGCAGTAAGAGAAAGGGCAGCATCACTGAGATAATCTCTCTACATAATAATTGCCTGCTATTTGTTCTGTTTAGAAAGAGATGATCTACTGGAGAAAGACAGGACTTTTGTTTAACAACAGCATAGCCCAGCTATGACTCCCAGGGATTTATCCTTGCATATTTCTGAAGAAACTCCTGTATTGTTACCACAATAACCCACAATAACCCATTTTTTTTTGTGTTTGTTTGTTTTGTTCTTGGTTTGTTTTTTTTTAATTCTTTTTGTTTCCAAGAGGAAACTCTTATTTATTGCCTTCCTTCTGTATGACCTTGGCAGCTGTGTAGCTTAGGAAAGATCCATAAAGTAGACCAATTAGATTACTATTTTGGAATACAGTTGATAGCATTATTAACAAGCTTGCTAAGCCTGTTTTCTGTAGCAACTGCCAAAATGATGTTCACTAGTATCATGACTGTAATCAATTTCTTTCAGTTAACAGCATATCCTGAATGAATCAGAAAAACACAGCCCATTAAATTCCTAATTATAAATAAGTACATATTTTTTATGTGAGCAGCTCTGGAAGTAATGCCCCCTATATTGCCATGTTGGCCAACAGCATTGGAAGTGGATGTTGGTGGTGTGGCAGTAGAGGCTGAACATTTCATTACATTTTGTTCCTGTGTGACAGATGAGGTGATTGATAGCTGAGCCACTTTCCATCATCTATCAGCGTTCCTTGTTGACTGGTGAGGTCCCAGAAGACTGGAGGCTTGCCAGTGTGACTCCCATTTACAAGAAAGGTTGTAAGGAGGATCCGGGGAACTACAGGTCTGTTAGCCTGACCTCGGTGCCAGGGAAGTTTATGGAGCAGATTGTCTTGAGGGAGATCACGTGGCATGTGCGGGACGACTGGGGGATCAGGCCTAGCCAGCATGGGTTCACGAAGAGCAGGTCCTGTTTGACCAACCTGACCTCCTTCAATGATCTAGTGACCCATCTGGTGGATGAGGGAAAGGCTGTTGATGTGGTCTACCTAGACTTCAGCAAAGCCTTTGACACTGTCTCCCACAGTATTCTCCTGCAGAAGCTGGCAGCCCGTGGCTTGGACGGGTGCACTCTTGGCTGGGTAAGGAGCAGGCTGGAGTGCCGGGCTCAGAGAGTGGTGGTGAATGGAGTTAAATCCAGCTGGTGACCGGTCACTAGTGGTGTTCCCCACGGGTTGGTGCTGGGGCCTGTCCTCTTCAATATCTTTATTGAAGACCTGGATGAGGGCACTGAGTGTACCCTCAGTAAGTTTGCAGATGACACCAAATTGGCTGGGAGTGTGGATCTGCCTGGGGGTAGCAAGGCCCTACATTGGGATCTGGACAGGCTGGAGAGTTGGGCTGAAGCCAATGGGATGAGGTTCAACAAGACCAAATGCCGGGTCCTGCACTTCGGCTACAGCAACCCCAGGCAGCGCTACAGGCTTGGGGGAGAGTGGCTGGAAGACTGTGTAGAGGAAATGGACCTGGGAGTATTGATTGATGCTTGGCTGAACATGAGCCAACAGTGTGCCCAGGTGGTCAAGAAGGCCAAGGGCATCCTGGCTTGTATCAGAAACAGTGTTACCAGCAGGAGCAGAGAGGTGATTGTCCCCCCGTACTCAGCACTGGTGAGGCCGCACCTTGAGTACTGTGTCCAGTTTTGGGCTCCTCACTGCAAGAAAGACATTGAGGCCCTGGAACATGTTCAAAGAAGGGCAACAAAGCTGGTGAGGGGTCTGGAGCACAGGCCTTATGAGGCTGAAGGAGCTGGGAATGTTCAGCCTGGAGAAGAGGAGGCTCAGGGGAGACCTTATTGCTCTCTATAACTTCCTGAAGGGAGGTTGTAGTGAGCTAGGGGTCGGCCTCTTCTCTCGTGTCATTAGTGATAGAACTAGAGGCAATAGTTTCAAGCTGTGGCAGGGGAGATTCAGGCTGGACATCAGGAAATATTACTTCTCAGAAAGGGTGGTCAGGCACTGGAATGGCCTGCCCAGGGAGGTGGTGGAGTCACCGACCCTGGGGGTGTTCAAGGAACAATTGGATGTTGTGTTGAGGGACATGGTTTAGTGGGAGCTATTGGTGATAGGTGAACGGTTGGACGGGATGACCTTGTAGGTCTTTTCCAACCTTGGTGATTCTATGATTCTGTGACAGCAGAGGGGCAGTCTGACAGAGGGGGTGACTGACATGGATGTGTCTATGAAGCAAAGCTGTATCACTACCTCCATGCTGAAAAAATGACACCCATTCACATTCATCAACACTTGCTAAACTTTCAAGATCAAACATTGGATGTGAGCACAGTGAGGCAGTGGGTTGTGTATTTCAGCAGAGGCCACAGCAATGTGAAAGACAAGTCATGTTCCAGGTGGCAATGAGAATTTTAAAAGCACTCTATGGAGGCTCTTGTTCATCACTGTTGAAAACATAATTCTTATGGTGGTGACTATGTTGAAAAATACTGTTTTGTAGGTGAGAATTTGTTTTATCAAGTAGTGTTATTGTGTTCTTTGAATCTGTTGTAGTTTCCATGAGACTTTCAGAACAAGATACATACAAACCCATCTACATTATCACAGAATAATGACATTAAATTTCTACACAAAATACTGTTTCACTGCCATAGCAAGTCTGCGTCAAGATGTTCTCCCCTTTTAGTCCTTTTTTCCTGTTTGAAACTGAATTCGTAGTTGGAGAGAGGAATGAAGAGAGAACCCCAGTATACCTTCTGCTTCCCCATCCCTGCAGTTGTATGTAAACTTCTGAGACCTCAAGTATTTTCTTATAAACACCTTCAATTTCTGTAACTCATCAAATTTTGATTTGATAGTAGTAGTAGTAGTAGTAAGAAATGGTGCTAGCAGAAAGGCAACTAGACAGTTTTCTATGAGAACTACCATAATCCAGAAAAAAAAGCAAAATCCCTTTGGCTCCCCTTTTCAAACTATAACAGAAAAAAGAAAGGCTAGGAAGACTTGGAGTTACTCAGCTAGGTAGCTTCAATCCAACAAGGAAAAACAAAACAACTTCAGAAGTCATTCTTGTTATAAAGTTCACAGTACATAGAAGGGTCTAGAGACAGTAGATAACAAACTCAAAGCAAACTACTTGTAGATTGATTAAAACAATCAATATTCATTTCACAAATCCTTTTTTTCCCCCTCTCCTCAGGTTTGTAAGGAAGAAATATCTAGGTAAAAATATGTCATTGTGCCTTTGCACTATTTCAAAGGCAAGAATTTTTTTCAGACAGTTTTCATAATTTTTTAATTGAACCAAATACAGAAAGCATTGAATTTTATCCAGGAAATATTTTCTCTGGCTAATAATCTGAAGATGAAAACAACCTATAAACAGCATTTTAGATTCATAACAGTAAGGGTATGAGAAAGAATGTATACATGTACCTCATTTAAATGATAACCAAATGTAAAAAGTACAAATACACATGAACCACTCTTCTAAAAAATTGTGACCTATATGTAACATCATGGTCACTGATAAGGGGGAGAAACACTGAATATTGTTTTTAACTTTACACTTATGCTCAGTTCCTTCTCTGAAATGCCAGATATTTTTATACTTTAATATATGTTTTTCTCTAATAGTTTGATTCTTTAACATTTTAACATTTCTATTCAAAGTTATGTATTTGTAGAGTTTGCTGAATGCTACATTTTGTGAAACTTCTCAATCTGTGAATTGTATAATAGTTGTTCAATCCAGGATCCTGTAAACTGAGTAGTGTCTCCTTTACTGGTGAAAACTGACACACATAAAAGAACCTGTTGAAGCTGTATGAAATTTTTCAGATTTAGATTCTGCTTTAAAGCTACTGAGGTAATTTTGTGAATTCAGCAAAAAAAGTGAGCTTTGCACATTCACAGACAGAATATTAATTCTTCGGGTCTAGTCCTCGAACCCTTGAGAGCAAGAGGAAGTCTAAACATGCCAATCTTCACTTTCATGGCTGTGTTTTTCATGCTTTTTTTTTTCCACAGTGATGTACTGCAAGTAACAGTTTGAAGAACAGCTTGTATTTTTAATCCAAAGTGAACTCAGAGCAGAAAAAATTAAGGTTACCTGTATAGACAGTACTCAAGCTTTGGAGGAGGGTTTGCTCTTCCCCAAAACAAACCACTGTGACAACAGAGGGTAAGAGTTAAGGTATTAATTAAGATATACCACTTCTTTCCTTTTTTTCACTAAAATGTCTGGAATTTTTAAAGCAATCTTGACCTTCTGAAATGGGGTCCTCCATAATTAACAGATCAAAAAGTCAGATCTATGTGTCAATTTATAGAAAAATTAATAGATCCGGTAGTCAAATCAAAAAGAGAAAAGATGTCAGGGATGAGTCTTGGATTTATTTTGTCTTTTTCAGCTCTCACCTTAATTTTCTGTCACGTCTTTTTTTTTTTCTTCATTTAACTGTCATTAATAGTTGTTTTTATTTTCTATTTTCAAGAAGATGCTGCATTTAAACAGAGCTCCCTACTTCTGCTCCTTTATCAGTACAAAAACTACAATGGTGGCTAGTCTTCTATGTCAGTCTCTTTTTTTAATGCTTTTTTTTTTTTTTTTTTTTTTTTTTTTTTAAATGACAAAATTATCATTCCCTTTCTAGGCTTGTCTTGGTATCCAGAGTAATGTCACTCAGGCCTCAGGGGCTGTTGAGCAGCAGCAGCAGGTATCAACTAAGGAAGTCAAAGTAGCATTAGCAGCTGTGCCTTGCTTTATAATAGTAGATTCTTTCTCCAGGATTTGTCAATTTTGATTTTGCAGTTCAGTCAGCAATAGCATGTGCTGTTTGCCTCCTGTCTGTTTGGAAAAATAAAGGGAATCATTTTGTCTTCCAGTTGACAAGACTGAAAACGAAACCTCTGCAGCTGATTTCATATTTTGAAGTACAAACTGCTTTGTTTTCCCCCTACCACTGCGGTGATTTTTTAAATTTATTTTTATTTTTATTTTTATTTTTATTTTCTTCAGGGACATTTGGATTCTTGGGATAATTTAATAAGGGACAGCTCTGACTTGCTTCTTATTTTCAAAGCTGGCATTTTTCATTGAACTTTTCTGCTTTCTCTTCACCAGCTGTGAGGGAAAGACAAGTGGGGAGAAGTGAGGAAGGACAAGTCTCATTTCTGACTGCAGAGGAAAGGCAGTGAAGAAGAATGAGTTGGAGGATACAGATGATCTCCCTGAGAGCTTTGTTTCCGCTAGAGGATAGTCTTACCAAAGAAGGAATGAGAAGAATGAAAAAGAAACAAACTGCAATGAACTCTGGCAGCACAGCACCAGGACATGAAGAAAGCAGTTGCCTTCTGAACAAGAGCAGGGGAGGAAATGAAGACTAATACTAAGTATCTCTGTTGCCAAGCTATGAACCTTAGAAGTTGTCAAGTATTTTTGCCTACTTATTGCATGAAATGACACACCAGCACAGCTTTGCTGTTAGTCACTGCTCCATTTTTTTCTCAGAAAGCTTGCAACACATGAGCTTAGTTACTCAGCTACGGGATTTCAGTCAGAGCTTGTTTTGAATTCTTATTGTGCATGCAGACTGCAAAAGTGTGCCAAATACTTTTGGCTGATTAGAAGGTATTTCAAAGATGTGAATAAAGTTTGCATGAGCTACAAGGAGTTTGAGGGAAGAGGGTCAGTATCCACAATACTAATTAGCCACAAAGCACTTGTCCCCTGAGAAAGCAAATTGTAATTTTAGTTCTGGGAATGTTTTCACATTTGCCAGCTCACATATTGTGCAGTGACTCATCAAAATGGATGGTGTTAGTCATTTGCTGCTTCAACTAACAAATATGAGAAAACATGGATTATGTTAACAATGGTTAAATGAAAATATGGTGATTTTTCCTCTAGGAAAGAAGAAAGTTTTTAAGGTATGTTTTTATGTTCCCTCTGGAAAGACAGAATAACATGTCTTATTCTATATTATCAATAAATTACAACACCTATGCCAATATAAATATCTGTGATAATTTTTTTTTTTTTTTTTTGCATTTAACTCAAATGATCAAAAAAATTATTCTATACATGCAGTATGGTCCATTCATTCTTATGCCCTCTATTTTTTTTTTTTTTTCCCTTCCTCAAAACTTATTGTCAGTATTGTTCAACTGTAATTTGTTAGAGGGGATACTGTAATTGCCTCTGTAGGATATTGGCAAAAATATACAATGATTGGAGATTGTCCACCTCTCCACATTATTAGCAGAGTTTTACATAATTCATAATTATCTGCAGAACGTGTTCTCTATTAAAGTTTTGGAAAAAAAGGAAACCTGAAGAAAATTACTTGTTATATTAAATTTCATGAAGAAACTTCAGTCCTGTGAAAAAGCCATATCTGAATTTCAGGGTAACCTGGCCAACACTGTTCTATTAGGAAAACTGAAAGGAATTTGAGCCAACCTAGTGCCTGTAGAGTTTTAGAAAATGTTATATGATATTTTCCCCCAGACAGGTTAATTGCAATAGACCACCTGCATGCTGCAGTCAGAGATGTTTGAGAGATGAAAGGTAATATAATCAAATTCTAATCTAAAATTCATGTGTCCAAATCCAAATAGCTCTTATAATAATGTCCTTCATTTTATAAAAACTGAAAACCTAATGTGACTTTTTAGCTAGGAATTAAAGAAAATTTGTTGATTAATTAATCCATCTCCAGAACTACTCTGAATTATTACGTGGTAGAATTCTAACTTTATTATTTTAAAATAACTATGTACTACTTAGCTCTTGTACAGAAATCGGTATGGGTGACATTTGACAGCAGCATAGATGCATGTGTGCATCTATCTGAAAAGCGTCATAGTTTTTTGAACGAAGAGGCACAAGAAGAGGAAGCGAGGTGTCCAGGGTGTTGAGAAATAATGAAAGAGTGTGGTTATGAAGTCCCAGAGTCATCTGTACAGTTTATTGTTAAGACAATCATATTGACCTAAAAGTGTACAACTAGAAAGCAAAATCTATACTATGTGTTACAGGACATGCTATAAAAATGTAAATGTAGCTTGAAGCATGCTTTATTAATGACTTTTTAAAACTATTGAGATCTTAAAGGGACAAAGCTGAAAGAGTTCCTGTTTAAAAAGCTAAAAGATAAAATATGCATTTAAAACAATAAATTATACATAAATGTGATTTATAATTTATTGGTTATAAAAATTTTATCACAGAAAGAAGAACGGGATACATGTAAATACAAAAAAAAAAAAGTAAACACTGTCATAAGATGGGTGCAGAGAAGGATATGAACTTGGACTTTTAAATTTTGTTTTTTAATGCAGCTATAATCCAAGGTGCACTCTTTAAGAGTGTCTTATAAGAATGGTAAAGCTTGGGGTATTTTTTACACTAGAAATGTAAATATACCTTTTCCTGCTTTCATAGGTAAAGCAGCGTGCAAAAAAATGTTTATGTAATTCAGCAATGTTCTGTCAGGCAGAGCAAACACTAACTAAAATAGCCAATTCCCATACTTACTGTATGCGAATTGCATGGAAATGGGCAAGAAGTCCTGATTTAACCCTGTGATTTTTATAATGTATCAGAGTTACATGTCACAGATGTAACAGAGACTCATAATTAAAAGCAAAAGATACCTGAGAAACAGATGTTGTAAAAGAAGTGCTTCAGACTGTTGATGTCTAACATACTAACCTGTGAGCAGGGCTAATGTACAGTCCTATTGTCACTCAGCACTCTGCTTCTTCATCTACTTTAATACAGTGAAAATACAGGTTAGATCTAGACCTATTTATTTAGGCTGCTCCAAAAGTTATGTCCCTATTTATGTAGGTCACTCGGAAAGCAATGCCTCCTATTTATTTCCATGGGAACTACAACAAAGAACACAATAACACTATTTTTCAGCATAGTTACCACCATTAGCTATGCATTTTCACCAGTGATGAATAAGAGCCTGAATGCCATGCTTGTAAAAATCTGCTCTAGTGGAGGTGACCTGCTGCGTCTGTCACCACTGCTGAAATGCACCACTCCTTGCTGTGTTAACATCTACTCTTTGGTCTCCATAAACTTTCATCAAGTTTCAGTGAACGTAGGTGGGTGTAATTTTTTTCTGCATGGAGGAATTCAATTACATACCTTTGATCCATAGGTGGTCCCATGTCAGATGCTGTTTTGTCATACTGCCCCTCTTCTGCCATCTGTCACGCAGAAACAACATGTAATGGAATACTGGTGGGAAGGTTCAACCCCTACTGCCATACCAACACCTGCCTCTGATATTATGGCCAACAAAATAAAATAGAATCACAGAACCATCAAGGTTGGAAAAGATTTCCAAGATCATCCAGTCCAACCATCCACCTATCACCAGTATTTCCCCAACAAACCATGTCCCTTAATACAACATCTCAACATTTCTTGAACATCTCCAGGGACAGCAACTCCACCACCTCCCTGGGCAGCCTGTTTCAGCACCTGACCACTCTTCTTGAGAGAAATTTTTCCTAGCGTGCAATCTGAAACTCCCTTGGTGCAACTTGAGGCCATTCCCTCTAGTCCTGTTGCTAGTTTCTTGGAGAAGAGGCCAGGCCCAACCTCACTACAATCTCCTTTCGGGTAGCTGGAGAGAGCAATAACACCCTCCCCTGAGTAAACTAAATAATCTCAGTTCCCTCAGCTGCTCCTCATAAGACTTGTGCTCCAGACCCCTCATCAGCTTCACTGCCCTTCTCTGGACATGCTTCAGGGCCTCAGTATCTTTCTTGTAGTGAAGGGCCCAAAACTGAACACAGTACAGCATCAGCCCTTTGGCCTCAGCCCAGCTATATAGCCTGTCCAGATCCCTCCGTAGCGCCTTCCTACCTCCAGGAAACACTTCCTGTCAACTTGGTGTCATCTGCAAACTTACTCAGGGTGCACTCAATCATCTCGTCCAGGTCTTCAATAAGGATACTGCTCAGGACAGGTCCCAGTACTGAGCTCTGGGGAGCATAATTCATGACCCGTTGCCAGTTGGGTTTAACATTATTCACTGACAATCTCTGGGCCTGGCCATTACCAAGGAAAGAGTGTATCTGTCCAAGCCATGGGCTGCCAGCTTCTCTAGGAGAATACTGTGGGAGACAGTGTCAAAGGCTTTGCTGAAGACTAGGTAGACTACACCAACAGCCTTCCCCTCGTCCACCAGGTGGGTCACTCAGTCATAGGATATTGGGTTGATCAAGCAGGACTTGTCTTTCATGAACCCACAGGAGGCAATACTTCCAGAGCAACCTCTTATTTACTCACCTAAAGTTAGGGTGGAAAATGATAGTTCATATTTGCTGTTTACCATAGGTTTCATAACATTTTTACATAAATCAGCTTTTAAAATTGATATTAATTTTGGCTGTAGTAATGTTTTACTATATTAAAAAACAGACTCAGTCTCAAAAGAGACAGTATAAAGGCACCAGAAGACCATAATTAAACAAGTTCATTTCTTTCACAATTCCTGGATACTCTCTGAAGGTCAATAATACAGGATTGCCAATTTCATTTACTATAAGAAATCTTTATATTTTCTATGAAGTAAAACTAACGGTTCCCTTCCAGAAAAATGTTTCTTAACTATACTGATAGGAAGTCACCTTTTCAACAGCCAGTCAATCTACAGAAGCCCACATTCAAAGGTAAACTGTAAAGAGAGAAACCAATGGGAAGATATATAGGAAGAAGGAATCTGCGTATCCCTACATAAAAATCCATTGAATGCTAATGGATTTTGCAGAGGAGAAGAATATTCTACAAAAAAGTGATAGAAATAAAAAAAATTTCAGAAATGTACATGACATCAGGAGAACAGAAAGACTAATTTATTCCTTGGGCTGTAACTAATTTTGCAATATAGGAGGTATTATTTGTTTCCAGAACTAAAACTCAGATTCTCAGAGCTTTTTAGACACTAGTTCCCAAACTGATAATCACACTTTTAATTCAGATGCAAGTAGGTATGTGGATTGGAAGTAAACAACTAAAACACTTGCCACAACCTCAGCCCAACCCTCTTTCCTTGTATTTCTCAGAAGCTGTCTTGAGCTGGCCTAACCACCTCAAGTATTGAGCTGGATCAGCATACACTGGGTAGAGTTGGAATCCACATAGCAAGGGATGAGGGAAATTCCAGTGGGAAGGGCTGTGAGAAACAAGGACTCATTTCTGTTCCCTGGGGTTCCCTTTCAGCCTGGCCATTGTTCTCTTCCTGGTCCCAGATTCTGCTGAGCTGGGCACCATTCCACCCCCATCCCAATCTGAGCCTTTCTGGCCTGGCCTGGACCACTGGCAGTCTGGGGATGGCCAGGAAGTGTTCCCTTCTCCATCCTGGTTCACCTTGCTGACAGATGAGCCTTTTTGGGGATGGAGGCAGTCATGTAGCCCTGACAGGTCCCATGGTCCTCCACACCTGGACAGGCCACCTCCAGCCATGTCATGCCCTGGCACGGGGCCTGGAGGAATGCTCTGGTGCTGGGTGCCAGGTCATTCTCCTGCAGATCCAGAAGTGAACAAAATCTGAAACTTAAACTGTCCTGGACAAGATTTCTGCACTGACATTATCTGTACTGACATTTTCTGCAGTGACAGCCAGCGTGGTCAGGACCACAGTCTGCAGTGCAATATGTTTAACCTCATTTTGACTTGGAAGGAAGCCTGGTAAATACTGGTATGTTAACCATCAATAGCATTAAATATGGCAGAGTAGTCTATCTGGAGAAATATGGATATGATTGTCTCTCTTAACTAAGGACAGGAGAAAAGAACCCATCAAAGCAACAAGTTTTGCTTCCATATTGTACTTCAGCTTGAAGTTGACATAAGTGGCTGTAGGACCAGGTATCATTTGATGGTATCCTTTCTCCAGATAGACTACTCTGCAGTATTTAATACCATTGATGGTAAATACATCACTCTTTACTCTGCCAATACTGACTACCTCAATAGCTTCCAGACATAAAATGCAATGAGTAAACTAGGGGAGGAGAGATTAAAACCAAAAACAACAAGCAAACAAATACAACTACAAAACACACACACACACACACACACGCACACACGCACACACACATATATATAAAATCACCTTCCCAAGGAATTTATTAGTAATAAATAAAAGAGTTAGATACTAGCTTATGTTTTAGGTCAGGAGTTTTCTTTGTTTATCTTGAATAAACCCTTTCTTCCTAGATTTGAGTACTCAGAAAAGACTAGTTGGACAATCAAGAATGCCAAAATCTTTTATGCACATCCCTTATGTTATAAAATTAATTTTGAATGGGTGTACCATTGCAGTGCTGGCACATGAAGGAGAACATTAAGAAATCAAAGTGAATCTTTCACATTTTTATATGCATACTCTTATTACTTTTTCATAGTTATTAGCACTTTAAAAAGTTTAGTGTAAGTTTAATACAATTTTTACAGCATAAGAGCATCAGCATAGCAGTTATCTTTAAATTTACCCTAATGTCAGTGCCAACTTTATTTCAGCACTGACATACTACAATACCTATGCTATGTCACTGCTGGGACTCTGTAGAGTGGTGAGGCTGCCAGTCTTGTCTAATTCTAGGCCAGGATAGGGGCAGTGCTATTGATAAATATGCATTAGGAGTGGAGCGATCCTAACAAAATTAATTTTACGTGTGATATACAGACTCAAATCCAATTCTGTAGGTAATCTTTAGAGAATTGGTTTCTTTCTGATAAAAATGATGATGCTTTATAACAAACTGTATTCATTTGTGCTTCAAGGCAGCTTGAAGATCTGTGTTTCAGTTATACGATATTTTTGAACTCTATGTATGATTAAATTTTTATTTTATAGTAGAAATTAATTATAAATAATTTAAAGCAGAATATCTTTTCTGAAGACAACATCTAGGCCTGCTAGAAGGCATGCTTGATAAACCAACCATGTTTGAATGTTGGGTGGAAGTAAACCATCACCATTTTGAAAATGTCTAGTGATCTGCTTATCTGCAATCAGTTAGTTAATCAGCAGATTGTAAAGTACACAGATCTTTGTCAGGATAACTTCTTTTTTTTCCTTTTGTGCCCAACATACCAATTTTTGCTATATTAATTGATTTCTACTGTAAAGGACTGGTAGATACTGCTCTAGGTGAACAACTCAATTCACCTAGGTTCTGATTTACAGCAGGCTATCCATGACAGCACTAATAAATTGTGCATGAAATTGATTTAATCTATACTGGAGACCTAATTCGTCCTGCAGAATGTTGGTATGCAATTCACTCATGTTTCTGTTTTGTTTGCAATTCTGTGGCCTTCTTTGCTATAATCATTTGCAATAATTTGAATTCTCATTCTCATCAGAAAAAATATACATTTTCTTCTTTTTGTTTGTTTGTTTGTTTGTTTCTTTCTTTCTTTTCCTGTTCACCTTTATTTTTACCCTGGATAACACAAATATCTGAATTGAGATGTTCTTTTGTTCTGGTTTTATCAGTATTCCATATCATGACATCATGCAGCAGGCTGTCTTAGTGATAGAACATGGTGCTGGAAAGCTGCATTTCCTTAGTCAGCCCCTGGCAGTGTCAGCTTACATGAGCACTGGCTCTCTAAGATACACTGAGAAGAGACAAACTACAGCCCCCAGATGTCTCCAGTACTCTCCATGTGTTTTCCAATTCCATGTAAAAGAGGTAGAAGGGCACAGGGATGTGGGAGAAGACACTGTTCCATTTCCAGTGGCAAACAAGCAGCATCGTCAGAGTTTCTCTCCCATTTGTTTGATCACCTGTTACTCCTTTTCATCTCATACTGTCTTACATTCTCTTATCATTTACTATAAATTAGTTATCCCTCTTTATCTTGATTGCATCCTTCGTACTTCTTTCCCCTGTCCCAGCAGAGGGAACAGTGGGGGCAAGGGAAGCCCTGTCAATGGTGGTATAATCAATGTCTTTAATGATCCTTTCTACCTCAACCACTCTCTGCACTGAGGTTCTCCACTTTAAATCTTTCTCTCTCCATAAAACATATTCAGTAAAATTCTCTAGTGATCTCATATAGAACTCCTAATTGACAACAACAATATTTCTATTATTTCTAGAGGACACTAGATTATGACTTCTCTGTTATTACATACTTAGTATGGAACTAAGTCCTAAGACAGCCAAGCATAGGAAAGAGTATTCTGAGGGGAGGAGAACATTGCATTTTCTGCTTTTAGATATTATAATAACATGGACTGATGGAACGTGAACCTGTGATGTGAATATATCTTGTATTTCCATGGTTGACAAGGGTTGTTGCAATCTGCTGTTGCTCTCAATGGTAAGTTTAAAGAAAATTCTCCTGCTACCAACAGGGTTTTTGTTTGTTTGTTTGTTTGTTTTTGTTTTTGTTTTGTTTTTCCTATTATTTATTCAAAAACTTTGTTTTTTCTCTACTCTGGTTTCCTTATGCTAGAATACTAGCTTCATTGTTTCTTCCTTCTTAATAAATAAAGTGTTACAGTACACCTTCGCTGTATTTTCCCAGCCATTCATTCATCTATAAAATGTACTATGGTGCATAACTCATATAGTCAAACACATACCTGCCCACATATAAACTTTGAAGATATACTACTAAAGGCCATATCTTCAGGAAAAAATTGATACATGCTATTTTTAATGTTTTCCAGCCTTAGACTTCAGACTATGAATATTCTTTTACTGAAAATGACTAATTTTGGGCAGGTTTTCAACAAAGTATCATTGTCAAAAACAAAACAAAACAAAACAAAAAACAACAATCCCAAAATATTCTCATTACTGTAGATATGTAGCTATAGTCTAAATACACTTACATTTCTTTGCAGGTTTGCATGTGATCATCTTCTATTCCGTAATTCCCTTCTTCCCATTCCCCTGAAGAAATGTCAGTTTGCAACTCAAAATGGAGTCATTAGTTATGTCATTTCATAGGAGAAGCCAGTTTGCAACTCAAAATGGAGTCATTAGTTACGTCATTTCATAGGAGAAGCTGGGTTCCCTAGTATGATGAGTTATCATCAGCTGTGGTTGATGAACATGCACATTCTTTCCTCTGAACAAATCACAGCTTTTATATTAAATTACAACAGGAATACAACATATAAATAAGGAAGGCTTAGGTGAATTCCTTCAATACAATCAAATGAGCAGTACAAAAAATGAGCAGTAGTTTACAAGGGTATCTGCTAAGCCATGCAATTTTATCTCAAAGAACAATGCCTATGATTCTATGATGATTCTATGATTCTATTTCTCAAGCCACTGATTCATGTCCCAGTCCTTCCATCTCTAAGGACCAGTAAAGTATATAAAAATAGCAGTGATTACTTCAGATATTTCTGACATGCACATCCAGTAGAACCGTGTTGTTGCTGGATTTTTGATTTCTTTTTATATGTATAAATTTATGAATATGTATATCAAACATAGGAATGCTGAACCTATAGTTTAGCCAGTAAAACTTGTCTTCCCAACCATTCCTTTCTGGTTAAATAGGTAAGATACATATATAGTTGATACCAAATTAAAAAGTGACTAACAATACCATGTTGTATCAACAGTTCAGTTCATGTTTGGTTCAATCCCAGGCTTCCCCAAATTACAGTTCATTTTAGAAGTGCTTTCCCTTCTGAAGCATCTGGTTGACATGGCTGGGTTCAGTGCTTTCCATGTGTGGTAGAAAGCTTCACTAACCTTTCATAAAGCTGCTAGCAGAGCTGAGTTGGAAAACACTGCTTACTTACTTGTTTTGGCATATGTTTGCAGTTGAAACTTGGAACAGGATAAATCCCTGAAGGTTGCACTAGCAACAAAAATGCCTGAGGAAGAAGGGAAAGTGAGGAGATAAAGTGACTGGCAGAGCAAGAGGGTTCTGAAAGCATGCATTAAATATTAGGTGATATATATTTGCAAATGATTCTCATGAGCTCACCCATGTGGCAAATTCTGATGTACTGACTTGAAAGTTCCCCATGAATGCATTTTTTAATCTAAAGTAAAATCTCACACCAAAAATTTTCTATTTAGAGTGTGAGAAAGTTTTGCTTTGTTCTAAAATATAACTCTTAGCCTTTATCTTTACCTCCAAACCTCAAAAAGATTAATTGCTAACAGGCTGCTCAGGAGCTGCAAGGAAGCTCTCTGGCTATATTTCAACGATGTGACAGTGTTGGGATGTTGTAGTGGTTCTGCATTGTATTTCAACAGCTGAATACGTTACTTACCATACATGAAGGGTAAACTTGTTATTCAAACCTTAATGTTTTTTTTTCTGTTGACATAACTAAAGAAATCTTTGAGTATATATCTATTTTTCTAACTTACCTCCAGACTGTTTTTATTCTGAACATAATGAGGCCAGCTTCATGCAGTGGAAGTGTTGTATCAGGTCATGAGAGGCATGTGTACCTCTCAGGCCCACCATCATTACAGCACATACTTCTTTGGCTCCTCACGTTTGAAGCACTTTTTCTGTGTTGAAATAAGTTCCTTCTGCTAAGTTTACAGTTCTGGAGGATTTTATTTTCACCTTATTTTTAACTTCACCTCTACTTTTATTTTTCAGTCCTTTCATTGATAGTATGTTTCCCCTTCATCAATTTCTATGTCTATATGCTTTTTTCGGTTTGCTTTCCTCCTCCTATTCTTTCTTATACATTGCTAGTGCTTCTTCCTTCCCACTTTTTTCTCAAATTTTTATAGATTTTATTCTCCATTTGCCACTCATGTTTTTACTACTTCAGGACTCATTCACCTTAATTTGGTGCAGTAGGAGGGCTTCAGTGTGGTAAGCTTACTGTTTTAAAGAGCAGATAGTGGTAAATAACAAATCGTAGAAACTGTATTGCAAATGGTGATCTTTGGTATGGAGCCAGGAAAACAGCAGCATGCAAATACTGCAGTTATTGCTCCTCGTGAATTCAATGCTATTCTTGAAGGGTAGGATGGAAGGAAGGAAGTTTGGTTTAGACACATAACATTTTAATAAGTGGTAGCCTTCTAAAACTGCAACTATGTCAGAGAACATAAATTTCTCAGAATCACAGAATGGTTAAGTTTGGAGGGGAGCTCTGCAGCTGATGAACCCACAGCACATTTCTGGTTCTGAAAGATGCCTAATAGCTGCAATGATACAGCCCATGGAGAAACAAGCTCTGGAAGCGTGTAAGGAAAAAGGGAATTTTTCAACTTCTGAATATACTTTGCCATAAAATAGTGAAACATTCTGGTATCTGATCATAATATTACTTTGTCAAATAGTGATAGGACAAGGGGGAATGCTTTTAAATTAAAAGAGGAGAGATTCAAATTAGGTGTTAGCAGGAAATTCTTTACTCAGAGGGTGGTAAGGCACCAGCACAGGCTGCCCAGAGAACCTGTGGGTAACCTACCCCTGGAGGCATTAAAGGACAGTTTGAATGGGGCCTCAGGCAACCTGGTCTGGTATAGTGGGTGGCATCACTGCCCACGGCTTCGGAAATGGAACTAGGTGATCTTTAAGATCCCTTTCAACCCAAGTCATTCTATTTTCTTGAAAACATCTAGTCTAACTTTGCTCAAGCAAGGTCAGTTAGAGCAGGCTGTCCAGCGCAACGCTCACTTGAGCTCTGAATACCTCCAAGGCGGGGAATGCCAAAACCTCTTTGGGAAACACGTTCAAATAAAAAAAAATAGAATTTTGGTTGGTTTTTTTTTCTTCTTCTTTTTTTTTTCCAGATAGAATTTCATATTTTTATAATCCTTATCACTTGACACCATCCATAACAGTCTGGCTCCCTCATCTTCTTTTTTTCTTCCAATCAGTTTTTTATATACCTTGAAAAGATCTCACTTGAGCCTTCTCTTCTCCAGGCTGAAGAGTACCAGCAATCTGTCTCTCTGGAACGCAAGGAAGTTGCTTCAGTCCCTTACTGCTTATGGTTGTCCTGTGCTGGACTTGCTCCAGTATGTTCCATCCTCTTTTTCCATAGCTCTGGATCACACTCATCTGCAGGCAAACTACTGCAATTCCCAAAACACCAGTAATTTGCTAACTACTAATTTCTAGTTCAACTTGTTTTTATTTTATGTAATAATAATAATAATGCAGATATAGGTCAATGATTTTAAAACATCCCAATCCAAATTTTATGATTATGCATTCAAGCTTATAAACATATTTGTAGTTAATATTTTAGTACTTTCAGATAACCTGCAAAGTATGGAAAGAACTACATACCACATTCAATGTACACACTGAATACTTTTTTTACAATTCTTTTTTGCCAGTAAACTTCTTGTTTGGTATCCTTTTTACAATCAGATTTGAATTATTTTTATATCCAAAATTCTGCACTGACTTCCTGTAAGCAACTCTCTTTACCTACATTGAGCATGTTCAGTCTTCTGAAAATGCTTTTAAAACCAGACCTATTTAAGAGACAATACTGTAAATGCAACCTCAGGCACAGTTGGAGAGTGCTTTACAGAGCATGTGGTGTCCTGTGCACCCTTACAGACCCTTGTGACACAAGGCAGCTTAATATGCCATGAGGCACTCCCAGACAAACCACATGCATGCTGCCTGCGGGCTGTCTACAGGCTATCAATGCAGAAGGCAGGTGGATGTTTCAGGCAGAGTGCCACGCTCGCATCTACTCTTTCAGACTGAAACCACTGGTGGGATTATGCGCAGGCAAGGGGGTCTGCCAAAACCATAACTCACAGCAAGTTCAGAACAAAAATAACTACATTAGATATGATACATTAGGGATCTTTTCAGATTCCATATGAGGAAAACCTCTTAGTGCTCTCACACGTAAAGAAGCAAAACACAGTCTTGTCAACCGCCAAGATTTTATCATGGGTCTCATGGTACCTGTAGATTTTTTTAAAAGCCTCAGCTCCCTTTTATGAATGCTTCCACTCCCTTATTCTTTTTTATCTTTTGTTTCTAATCCTCATAGTTACAGGAAAAAAGCTTAGAAATACATGACTGAAAGTCGGTCTTAAAGCTTAAAAGCAGAGACAAAAGAAAAACATAGTGGTAGGCTCTTTGCTGTTATTTTAAAATCTCCTGCTATTCTGGCACTTTATGTATGGCTTTTGAACATTCAGGCTTGACAATATAGTAAACACTTCACCCTTTTTGTCACCACGGGATCCAATATACTTTCCAATTTTGAACTTATACTAGGAAAAAGGGTAACTAAACTAAAATACATCCACACTATAGGACAGTGGTCTTCAGAAAGGGCTTTGCACACCTTGGGGTTTCACAAAGAGGTCCACTGGGTGTTGAGAAAAAAAACTATATTTATTTATATTTAATTTAGAAAAATAAGAACAAAATTAAACCAAATAATAAACATCTAGAAGCCTCTTTTGACATTTCTTACTTCACAGTGAAAGGCAAAAATCCACATATCATTGGGAAATACTCCTTCTTCTTATCATTGTAAACTTGTCTGAAATGACACACAGAAAACAATACCAAAACAAACTAGAATGCATTATTTTATCAGCAAATACTGCTGGAAGATGCATAAAAAGACTTGTTGCAGGTTTGAAAAAATGAGTGTTATAGCAAATTATGCAATGTGAGAGGTTTGCTGCACAGTTGGCTGAAAGCACAGATGTTTATAACATTTCTCAGTTTATGGTATTTGCTAGATTCTGTTTCAATATTGAACTATATATATATTGAATGCTGCATGAGCCACTAAAAGAAAGATGTACTGTAGAAGACATATACTCCATGCGAAATGACTTCTTTAATAAGAACAATGCGTATTCATACATATTCAATGAAATTGTTCTCACTATTAGTATTTTTAAGTGAGAACTAAAAGGATCTTCATACTGTAATAATTTTTTTATATTTCAAAAATATTATTTCACCTTTATCTCATTCCTTTTTAATTTCTGTTATAACCCACGTGTTTTACTGTACAGACTATATTACTACAATAGCACATGTTTATAATTTATAAACATATATATATAAAGTTGGCATTTTTTTTCCTCCTCAAAACAATATCATGGATAGAGCTTTGTGGGCAGAAAATTTGGGGACAGTGTTACAATCCTATACAACTCAACCTGACATTATTTTACTGTTAACATAGATTTTGCTGTAGATAGAGCTTTTAAAGTAATGTATTTTTAAAAATAATTAAAAAACCCCCAACATTTAAAAAAACAAAAAACACCCACCCTCCTCTCTTCAGAAAGCCCCTTAAAACTCTTTAGGAATTTCAGTGTGAATACCTGTGTTTTTGTTTTCAGCCCTTAGTCAGCACAGAGGTGAAGGCAGAAACACACCTTAGGGAGATTAGTCTCCTTTGAATTAAAGTTCAAGTAATAATTTTATTTTTTTTTTTAAGTAATTTTTTTAATTTCAGTAACCGATAATGACCAAGTACTTCTATTTATTGTGCTTTTTTCAGCTGAGAAGATATTTCAGGGTTTTTGAAATTCACCAATGGCTCAAGAGTAGACCCTTCTAAAACAGCACATCAAAATGGAGAGCACACTGAATGAAGTGCAAAAACAAACAAACAAAACAATGAAACAGAGAGGAAATCTTTTTAAATACGGAAAAGTTGATAGAATCAACTTGCTAAAAGCAGTGATATTGCTAAAAATAATGAAAACCTGGGTTGTGAAAAGAAGAAATTGTTAATAGAATGTTTTAAACTCTAAAATTCTGTAAACAATTTTGTAAATAGACCAAGATCTATTAAGAAATTCTGCATAGCACAACACTACACGCTTACTTACATAGTTAAAAGGTTTGCGTACTATCTCACATGTTAGTAAGTTGCAAAAAAGGTATAGATTAGTTTGACATCCAAGAAATGAGTAAAATTAAAGAAAAATAAAAGAAAAAAAGAAAAAAGAGCGGGCCATCTAACCACTGTGTTTTCTGTTCCTTAGGGCACTCACCAGAAAAAGAACTAATTGATTTTCTCTCTTGGGTAGTTCATACTAATCTGCCTATGATCCTCTGTCTTCTATTTTTCCTCTACTGTAGTTTTCATGTGTAGCTAAACTGATTTCTCTTTTTCTACTGAACTGTCTAACTGTCATGCTGAGCATGCTGTCAACATCACCGCTAGAGCCCATTCTACGGAGCCACTCTCCATCCATTTATCTCCCAGCCTTTGCCTGCATCCAGCACTAGTGTGTCTCAGGTGCCCAGTATTTTCCTTTGCTGAAATTCATGCCATTGCCGATGGCCCAGTGCTCACAGACTCACAGAATCATAGGGGTTGGAAGGGACCTCCAGAGATCATTGAGTCCAACCCCCCCAGCCAAAGCAGGTTCTCTACAGCAGGTCGCACCAGTAGGCATCCAGGTGGGTCTTGAATATCTCCAGAAAAGGAGACTCCACAACCCCCCTGGGCAGCCTGTTCCAGTGCTCCGTCACCCTCACCGCAAAGAATTTCTTGCACACATTCGTGAGGAACTTCCTATGCTCCAGTTTCTGGCCGTTTCCCCTTGTCCTGTCTCCACACACTGCTGAAAAGAGTCTGGCCTCACCACTTTGCCCCCCACACCTTAGATATTTATAGACCTGGATCAGGTCCCCACTCAGCCTTCTTTTCTCAAGGCTAAGCAGACCCAGTTCACTCAGCCTTTCTTCATAGGGGAGATGCTCCAGGCCCTTCACCATCTTTGTGGCCCTCCGCTGGACTCTTTCCAAGAGATCCCTGTCTTTTTTATACTGGGAAGCCCAGAACTGGACACAGTACTCCAGATGAGGCCTTACTAGGGCAGAGTAGAGGGGGAGGATCACCTCCCTTGAGCTGCTGGCCATGCTCTTTTTAACGCACCCCAGAATGCCATTGGCCTTTTTGGCCACGAGGGCACAATGCTGGCTCATGGCCAACCTGTCGTCCACCAGGACACCCAGGTCCCTCTCTGCAGAGCTCCTCTCCAGCACGTCATCCCCCAGCCTGTACTGGTGCATGCAATTATTCCTCCCAAGGTGCAAGACTTTACACTTGCTTTTGTTAAACCTCATCTGGTTTCTTACCGCCCAGCTCTCCAGCCTGTCCAGGTCTCGCTGAATGGCAGCACAGCCTACAGGCATGTCAGCTAATCCCCCCAACGTCGTATCACCAGCAAACTTGCTGAGGGTGGCCACTATCCCCTTGTCAAGGTCATTGATGAAGATGTTGAACAAAACTGGACCCAGCACCAACCCCTGGGGAACACCGCTAGTTACAGATCTCCAACCAGACTCTGCACCACCAACGATGACCCTCTGCTCTCTGCCAGTCAGCCAGTTCATGACCCACCTCACTGTCCACTCATCTATCCCACACTTCCTCAGCTTTGTTATAAGGATGTTGTGGGAGACAGTTATCAAATGCCTTGCTGAAATCAAGGTAGACTACATCCACTGCTCTCCTCCCATCCACCCAGATAGTGACAACATCATAGAAGGCTACCAGGTTGGTCGAGCACAACCTCCCCTTGGTGAACCCATGCTGGGTACTCTTGATAACCTCCTTTCCTTCCAATTGTCTGGAGATGGCATCCAGCACAAGCTGTTCCACCACCTTTCCAGGGACAGAGGTGAGGCTGACTGGCCTGTTAATTAGCCGGATCTTCCTTCTTTCCCTTTTTGAAGACCGGAGTGACATTGGCTATCCTTCAGTCTTCAGGCATCTCCCCCATTCTCCAAGACCTCTCAATGATGATAGAGAGTGGTTCAGCAATCACCTCCGCCAGTTCCCTCAGCACCTGTGGATGCACCCCATCAGGTCCCATGGATTTGTGAACATTGATGTTGCCTAGGCGCTCACGGACCACCTCTTCCCTGACTAAAGGGAAGTCTTCCATTCCCCAGACCCTCTCACTAACCTCCAGGGTCTGGGATTCCTAAGGGAGAGCTTTTTCACTGAAGATAGAAAGAAAGAAGGCATTCAGTATTGCCGCCTTCTTAGCATCCCCCGTTACCAGAACACCCCCCTCACTTAGTAGGGGACCCACATTCTCCTTAGTCTTCCTTTTACTGTTAACATACTTTAAAAAGCCTTTTTTTATTAACCTTTATCATTTTTGCCAGATTTATCACTTTTGCCAGATGATGCTCCAACCTATTCAGATCCCTCTGAAAGGCCTCTCATCCTGCCAGGGAATTAAAAGCACCTCCCAGTTTACTATCGTCAAACATGGTGAAGATGCACTCCTCTCCTGCATCTGGATCATCAATAAAAATGTTGAACAGAACAGACTGTAGAAGTGGGAACACCACTAGTGACTGACCATTGAGCAGATGTAGCTCTACTTGCTACAATTCTTTGAGCTCTACTGTTGAGTCAGTCCATCACACAACAAAGCATGAAGCTGTTTATCTCAGCAGTCTGAGGTGAATCATGTTTGGACCCCTGCACATATGGAAGTTAAGCTGATACAGCTGTTCCCTTACAATTTTGGTGGCCACAGTTGGAAACTCGCTTTTCCTCTATTCGTGGTCCTCCAACTCTGAGGAATGGGCAGCATAAGATCTGTTATAATCTGATTATGTTTTAATACATAAGTATTAAAAACAGAAGCAAAATGGAATAAAATGTATTTACATTTTCCTCATTTTTCTCTTTTAGGTGACGATTTGTTTCAAGTATCAGACCAGTGTTTTCCTTTGATCACCTCTTTCTGTTTACATACTTGAAAAAGCCTTTATTGTTGTCTGACATCATACTGGCCAGCATCAACTCAAGCTGAGCTTTGGCTTTTCTTCTTTTCTCCCTGAAGATGCAAGCTGCCACTGTGTACTCTCCTTGTGAAGCCAGATCTTGCCCCCAAGGGTCAAGATTTCTTTTTCTGCCCTAGTTCCTGGAGGAGTTCCCTGTTCACCAGGCCAGCCTTTTACCTCACCTAGCTTGACTTGCAGCACAATGGGATTGACTGCTCCTTGGCTTTTAAAAGGTGGTTCTTGAAAAACAACCAGCTACCATGGAAGAAGAGAGGCTGGAACAAAGTTTCAGGCAATGCAGTGGCTATCTGGGCCAGCCTGGTTCCTGGGAAGAAATAACACCACCCCTGAGATAAAACTCTTAATCAGAAAAACTGAAAACCTTGCAGCTGTCAGGAACAAGTCAGGTATCTAATGGTTCAGAAATTTTCTTAAAGAACAGGGGGGAGAAAAAAAAAAAAAAAAAAAAAAGGAGAATAAAGGAAAGGTAATGCCAGATTCTTGTATTATCAAAGATGGATACTGTAAATAATATGTAGGTCTCCAAAAGAAATGAGAATACAATTAGTATTACTTGGAATGCTTTAGTTTCTGCTACTGTCTCAAATTACAACTAGCAATAGAAAGTAAAGGCATGTAAATACCTAATAAAAAAAACCAAAAGGCATTAGAATGAGATAGCATGAGTAAAAGGCAGTGTGGTGGTAGTCATGGAAAAATGCAAACTACTTCAAAGTAGGAAGCACCTGAAATATATCCATATCAAAAAAGCATAGAGATCATTCTCACTAAGTAGGAGTGAACTGGCAGTATAAAAACAAATACCTTTCCCTCTAGTATGGTTGTCTGCATCGTACTGCTTGACAAAAGTGTTCTGAATGTTGTTTGTGGTCTTAACTGTTGTAAAAGTCTGCTTAGTTTTTGATTAGAGAGCCAATGTATTGACTCCAACTCATAACTACAGTATTTGTGCTACCACATGGGATTAAGCAGGCGATTTTTGCTGCAGCACTACAAAGCTCTAATTTGTTTTTTATTTTTAAATTCCCTGACAGTCTTTGATGAAAGCAGACACTTTAGCTCCTTTTAGCATTTTCCAGATCAAGACTCACATTTAGTTTCCAAACTCTCTACAAATTTATTCCTCCTCTTTTCTATTCTTTCTTTCATCCTCTTACTATATGCTATCACCATCTGTTATAAGGAACTTGTCCTCCCCAGGTTAATTTATTTCCAGAAATTCTCCTATACTTCACTGCACCACATACATCCAGCGCAGCTAGAGATACATTAATCTCATGAAAAGAAAGCAGCTCTTGAAAATACAAGTTCAACATCATAAAAACAAACACACAAGTCAGATTTGATTTGTCTTTGTGTTTGATTCCGATAAAAATATTTCAGATATTTACTTTATAAAAATTTCTAGAAATGAAATCTAAGAAGGTATCCTCCAAATTAAAAAAGGCAAAAGATTTTTCAATTTGTACTTTTCAGAATGAAAAGTAACAAAAAATAAAAGACAGTATTTCTTTCCATCTTCCAGTATCCAAAACAAAAGAGAAATTAGCCAAAAGTTCACAGAAAAAAGAAAAATATTTATAAAGCTACAAAAGACAGAAGAGTCTTCCAACTTTTCACACGTGAGGAAAATGAAGGAACATATCAGAGAAACATTGTACTGTGGAAATTTTCAGCTGAAGTTGACAAATCTATTGAAAACGAAGGAGAAACAATACCAACAGCGAAAGAAGACTTAAGTTTTGGATTGTACATGGCCTAGCAGAATGGAATTAACTTTCCTTATAGAAGCCCATTTGGTGGTATTTTGTATTTGTGACTAACATGTATTGACATCATACCACTACGTGGCTACTGCTGAGCAGTGTTTGCACAGCATCAAGGCATTCTGTTTCTCTTTCTGGCAACTTGAGTGAGTAGGCTGCGGCAGGACAAGAAGCGGGGAGGGAACACAGCCAAGACAGTTGACCCAGTGGTCAAAAAGGTATCCCACCCATATGACGTTGTGCTCAGCCACAAAAAAAAAAAGAAAAAAAGAAAAAAAAGAAAAAAAAGAAGGTAGATGTGTCTTTCAGGGCAGCCATTGCTCAGAGACGGTCTGCTTGTGTGATGCAATAAGTGATTGACTTCGTATTACATATTTTTCTTTTTCCCCTTTATCTCTTTTTTTTCCACTTAGTTAACACAACTTTTTAACACAACTCTCGAGATTTTTGTCTTCTTATTTTCTCTCATGTCTCACTGTGATGAGGGACAGGAGGATGTTGTAACTTAACCTGGCAGGCAACTGAAAACCCCACAGCCAATTGCTCTCTCTCTTCTTCAGTGGGTTGGAGTACAAAAAGTGAAAAGCGTAAGAATTTGTGAGTTAAGATAAGGACAATTTAATAAGGAAAAGAAAAGCAGAAAATCAGAACAAACAAGCCAACAACAAGCAACAAAAAGAATAAATTAAGTGGTACACAACGCAATCGGCACCCCCAGCTATCTGACTGATGCCCAGCCAGTCCCTGAGTAACAGCAGACCCTTGGGGCAGCTCTCCCTAGTTTGTTGTTCAGCATAGTAAAATAAAGTAACTTCTACTTGATCAGTTGTCTTCATACTTGTGCATCTTGCTGCCAGGACAACACGAGAAGCTGAAAAGTCCTTAATTTACTGTAAGCACCGCTCAGCTAAAGCTAAAGCATCAGTGTGCTATCAACATTACTCTCACCCTAAATCCAAAATACAGCACCATACCAGCTACTGGAAAGAAAATTATGCTAGCCAAAAGCAGGATAGAAATGCTATGTGGGTGCTTAGCTGCTGGCTGGTGTCAAGCCACCACAAAGATGGAAAGGGAGTACTTTTGAAGCTGTTCATAACCAGGGTAAAACCTCAGGGAGACATCTCTCAATAAAAGGTATATGTATGTCAGAGATAAAGTGTTTGATATGCAGATGTTCACCATTTGTTCCTAACAGGAAAAAAAGGTTTCTTATTCCTTTAGAAACAGAATTTGAACAGAAACTGTACTAAAAACAACCATCGTAAACACTGATTTACTAACCTGAAGACAATACAAACCCTTTCTCACTTTCACTCTCTTCTAAGCAGGAAAAAGATTTCACATCCACTCAAAAATAAAACAGACCATGAATAGTAAGAAAATACCATACTTCCTTTGAAACACTGGACAAGCTCTGGAGGCAACTTTTGAGCAACTGGGACCAGAATGGGATGGGAACTGCAACTTTCTATATAGCAATGAATTACTGTAAGAATTTTAAGATTCTTAATTTTTTTTTTCCCCCCAATTGATATTTCATACAATATACAGCAAAATAAAACACTAAATTAACACTGGATTTCACCAGTGTAGCATTGTTCACTTCTAGTTGCGTCAGTTTACACTAGCTGAGAAATGCATTGCTTAATATGCATATTAAGTTTTTTTCTAGATTTAATTAATAAATATTTGGATTGATTAATTAATTAAAAAAAATCTTCATCTAGTCAATAGGATGCTCTTGATTGTTCTAGTTGGAGGAATCATGATCTGCACATGTATGTTTTTATTTCCAGTTTTATTCAAAGGAATACAGAAATATTTTGGATATATATACTCAGATTAAGATCAAGAATTACTGGCTGATACTTGATATTTCGTTTGCTAAACTCTAGATAAAAGCTGCACATATATACATTGGTTATATAGCCTTCAACGTGCAAGCACCCTTACTATAATAGAACATGATTAGAACATATTTATGAAGAAAATACTTAAATATTAGTGGATGTTACATTAGCGGAGCTTCAAAACCCATGCAGATTCATTATCTTTTTTCTAATTTTTTTTTTTTTCCTCTCACTGTAATTCACCACTGGATTAATTGCATTCTTCTGAATAGTAACTATGATAATAACTATAATTCCCAACTGAAAAATAAATATGCGTGTTCTATTTTTTACCAAGTGCCATAGCAATTCAACAGAGTTAACACAGAAGCAGAAGACTATACTAAGATAAGCTTACATAATACAATTGAAACATCATAATCCATACAGTATATGTTACAAAGAATGCATGGAGTTAGAATAAGGTATGCCTGAAACTATTGTGTTTTCAGCTAATTCTGCACTCCAATTTCTCTGTTTGCATGGTGAAGCTATGCTTATAACAAACAAATAGAAGTCCCAGTAATTTGTTCTTCTTTTCCTTACATAAAAAAAAAAAAAAAAAAAAAAGTAACAGGATAAAGCACTAATAAAGTCAGAACAAATGAGCACTTGTGTAACTCACACCGTATGTGTGAAACTCAACTCCCATAGTTCCCCCCCCCACCCCAAATGGCTTATTACTTAAGTATGAATGGATTTCATCACTTGCCTGATTATATCACACATTTCAATCTACTGACAGTGCAAATGTGCAGGGATATATCTTTAACCATGCACAGCATGGATTTCAACTATTTTAGCAAAATCTAAAAGTTCAGTTGACACAAAATTTGTGTGTAAAAGAAATATTTTTTTTCCTAAAAGGAAATTCTGTCTGCATAAGAGTATGATCATCTTTTTATGTTATTGCTTCTAAAGCATTTAGCCTGTCTAAAAAAAAAAAAAAAAAAAAAAAAAAAAGGTAGCATTTGCAGATCAGCATTATATGAAGCACAAGAGGTTACTCAATACTTTGAATATCAAAATCTACACACAGATGCTGCACTCCGTCTGGCTACAGTCAATGGCCTGATCATCCATTAAGCTCCTGAAGTAATGGCTTCCCTGCATCAATCTGTTGAGGCAGTCACCAGACCATTTCTTGAAAATTACCACACAAATTTAGACTCAACTATGTGACTATGGAGAAAATAAGTTTATAAAAGGAAGAGCATTCTTCATATAAAGAAACTTTAAATCAGAGGATGTGAGAACCGTTAAGACACCAATCATGCCAGTCTGAAAATCATCTCAGAAAAATGTGAAATAAAAGCTAAGGTCCAGGATGAGATATTAGAAGCTGAAGCTGAGCACAGTTATGAAAGGAGAAAAGAGAGACTTTACAACATGAATAATACAAATTCAGAGGTTTAGAAGTCCCTCCCATTCCCTGTTTAGCTGGATCTGTCTTGGATAAGATTGAGCAGGTGCTGAATGCGTTACTGCCACATTCACTTCTGTTGGCCTTATTCCTCACAACAGCGAGGAACCTATTGGCTTGGCTGTTCCAATTACTAACCCTTTCTAAATGAGGTATCCAATATGAAGGAAATTAAATTACGGGTTAACTTACACCATCTAATTCCAAATATCTATGAGAGAACAGACAGTACAAAACAAGCTGAGCAAGTATCAAGTGACACTGCAGGAAAAATTGCTGTATTACCTGGATAGCAATAATAATTTAATACAATCCATTAAGCCCCAATATAATTTCATGTCTTAAATCAGACTTGTAACCCAGCAGAGTCCCACTGTGAACCACAACATATGCAGAAGAAACTAATCCATAAATGAAAAACAGAAGCTCATTTTGATGAAATAAAGGAAGAAAAGACTATGAGAACTAGACTCTGTACCATTACTCAGGCTCAGCCATATCTGAGCTGTAGGATTTTATTTGAAGAAAAAAACATAGCTGAATACATATCCAAATGGTACAATAAGGTCAGATACATAATGCACCTGTTCATGTGACAGTAAAATATGAAGCTGGTGGAAAAAAACAGAATGAAAATGTCAAGCAGTAGGACAGCACATATCTTGAAATGCTTAACAAAATATCCAATTGCACAATATAGTAACTAAAACAGAGTAATAACATTCATTCAAATTCTTCATTTAATGTAAAATGAGCTGACATATTTATATTCTGACACCAGATTGAAGAGGGCAATGAGATTGGAGGCTGGAAACAGCTTGGATAAAGAAAAAGCCTGGAACTAACACTTGTTTACTCAGGCAGAATGAGCAGAGCTTTAAGAAAACTATAGATAAATCCAGAAAACTGAAGTACTAATTATTTCAGTAATTTGCAACACAGTACACATCAATCCTAAGACAACACTTTATTCCACATACACTTACACAAAAAGAAAGCAGAAATACCTTTGTCTCGTTCTTTTCATTTAAATGAGCTATTTTAGTACCTCCTGTGTGGCAGATATTCTCTGTAGTATTTTCAGAGACACTGTTAAGCCTGAAGGCCACAAGTTACAGGGGGAACAATGCCTTCCCCCTCCCCACTTCCCAGCAATTATATAGCAAGGATTAAATCATTAATTTAGAATGTTTAGTAGTCACTACTGTCATGGAAAACTACAGAATACTTCTCTGGAGTGCACGGAAAACACAGCACACTTCTGAGAAATGGACTTCACTTGAGGCAAGATCCTTTTATATAGAAATTTGTGGATAAATAGGGCTGAAACAGCTTTAATTAGGCCTATCCCTCCTTTACAATTACTCATGAATAAAAATGAACTTTTTTTGGTCTCCATGGCAACTTCCCCCTATGAGACTTTTCAAAGAGTTTTTGCAGTAAGAATTTGTTACCCAGAGATGTATAGAATGGAAATCCTTCACTTTTACAATCCAGTTCTCAGTACCAAGATCCATGATTTCTGGTGACATTTTTTGACAAATAATGAAACAAATAGTTTTATTTTTGTTTAATATTGAAAATATCTTCTATGTTAAAAAAAAAAAACAACCGTAAAAAACAAACAAAAAAAACATTCACAAAGGTTTACCCCACAAGTGAACTTTAATTTGAGACAATGGCTAAATCTTCTCTGTACCTGGAGAGGCACTTGTAGATTAGAGTACTTTCTTAAAGAAGAGTACCTGCTTTAAGCAGCAATTTTTATTTATTTATTTATTTATTTAAAACTCTCCTACCAGCTGGGTTTCTGAGGTCTTAACCCTGGTTCTGTGACAAGAGTCTTTTGCTGATGATTCTTCACTCAAGAGTAGAAAACAATCAGTTCGATTCTTCATATTTTACAACTTTTTTGCCCCCCCCTAGACATCTAGAAGAAATAATTAAGCTTAAGCAATGGAGAAGGGAGGGGTGAGAGGTACAGGAAACAATGTTTATATAGAATTAAGCTTTTCAGAACCTCAGTGTGCAAAGCACTGCCCTTCCATTTGGTCCCTTTTAAAGCTTGTATTCCTAAGGCCTCCCATCTCATGCTCCAAGCCAGTCTTCTTTCATAGACTCAATCTACATATTCTTTCCATTAAAGAGAAAAAATAATTAGTCTGTTGCAAAACAAAAATTTGAGTGTTCTAGATATACGAACATGTTTCATTTCTGCTGTCTTGTGAGAGAGACTTGTAGTGATGGTGGAAAGTTTGATTGAGCTCCATAAAAGGACAAAATCACTAATTGGTTGCAACCTGAAGTAAAAGAGAAGACATACACAGCTACATATAATAACTTTCTCTGTATGTTAGTTAATGATCCAGCTATTTAATAGCTCACTGATGTTCATAAAAATGGCACAAGGCTGAGGGGGAAAGGAAAGCTGATATGACACCATAGGAATGTACGCTCCCATGATAGAGCTGGGGACCACACACAAAAGTACCCACCCCTACTACAAAGCGAGAGAGGTGACAAAAAATCCTGTCCTTCAGAACTCTCTAATCAAATCCCTTAATCCTTGAATACATTGACATTTGAATACCACAAAGCTAAAAACAAGCAAATAGTGACTAGTAATTACAAGAGCCCAGGGTGAACCACTTTGGAAATGATGCAATAGGAAAGTTGCTACCTCCACTCAGAAGAGAGATTTTGAAGTATCCATTGTTTGCTTCTCCCAGAAGGCAAAGAGATCCCAAAGGAAAAGATTTCTAGTTTTTTTGCTTGTTTGATTGTTTCAGACAAAATATACCCTAGATCACAAGCTCTTCCACCTGTAATATGCCTGGCATGAATTTTACTCATGCTTCTGTGACATCACATGATGTTCAGAATAGCAGACCAAATTTCAAGGGTTATTTTAAAAGAAGAAAGTTCTTCTAAATGTCAGTCTTCACTTATACTGTCATATGCCTTAAGCTTCTTTCTGGAACTCTTAACATTCGACCCTTGGCATTACTGTAGATGTTTAGGAGTATTCCTTCCCTTTAAATTGATAACCTGGCCATCAGCGATGTCACTTTTGAACATTAACTCCCAAAAATACGCCATGTCCTTTGGAGTTAGTAGCAGGAGTTTACGTAAGTGTTATAGGGGACCAATAAGTGTCCTCACTGTTATGCTTTTAAAAAAGATGACTGAACTATATTTAAAATTATTGGATCGATGTTCTCAGGCCTACAGTATCTGTAATTCCTACTGAATTTCAACAGATGTGGTAGTTTGACACATTTGAAAATAAGACTTTTATAATATTTTTTCCATTGCTTCTAAACCCTCCTGAGATGTTTAAAAGGGAAATCTGTATGAGCTTTTGAGTATTTTCTTCTGTAACACATGTGTTCAGCTCTGTTATTGTTTGTAGCCTCATGAGCCTTTCTGTGCTGATAAAGGCTCGTATAATGATCTGGGAGAAAACAAAGTATTTTAAATAAAGGATTACATTGAGGTTATTGATGGATATAAAAAAAAAAATATTCAAATGTGTGTCTATCATGCTTCACAATTCCCCTATAATCTACCCAGATTTTAGAGATAAGATGAATTCTAGATACATTTACCGTAAAGGCAAAGGAATAAGAAATTTACGTTGAATTTCTTATTCTCTAAAGACCTCTTGTTTGACCTTGGGCAAGTCATCTCAGTCCTCTGTGTCCCCAGACTATTTTAACAGTTCTGTATGTTTAGGCTGTAAAATACTGAAAAGTAGGCTATACCTAAAATCAAATGCCCTCCTTTTAATTGTGCCCTTGGTCACAAAACAAACGCCATAAACCCTTATTCAGACAGTGACTAAGGTAGAAATTGAGAATAAAATTCATCTGAGAAACCAGTCCATGTACTGTCATTTTAATACTAGCAGCACATCATCATGGGCTCTTCCTATCCAGAACAGCTGCTACACTTATTATGCAAGTTGTAATCAGCTCCTTGAAGTTGTCAGTACATCATGATTGGGCTCAATTTGTCTGTTTAAATTAATTTCTGACCGTGCTGGCCTCTTTTTCTCTCCCCTAAAACATTTGAGATGAAGGCTACAGATACATCAAACTAGCAATATAACATGTAATGTATTCAGCGATGAGATCAATGTTTTCCATTTCAGTTTCCTTTGAAAACTTATAAGTCAGGATGCTGTGAGCTCACCCATTACAGTTCTCTGGATCTTTACTACTCAGTAGGAACAGAATTGGAATATGTACGTAACCCAGTTGGAAATATTTTGCATTTTATTTGTTTTTGTTATAGCTATAAACCTGTCTGGCCGTAGATACTCTCTCCCATAATAGATCAGTTGTGGCTGATAGCAGCATGAGAGCAGTACTGAGAGTTAAACTAATATATTGCACTGTTAGCTCTTCAGATTTGGCGACCTGAAGTTTTAGAAAGAAGCCCCAGTGCTAAGCAACTAGTTCAAGGGTTAGCAGGATATAGTTAAGAATGCTAACTATAGCAGTAATAAAACAAATTAATTATAAAAGAAAAAGGAAAAAATTACATTACTTCCTTAAAAGTCAGATGCCTCCCACAATCTTTGCATAGTAAAATATCACTCCTTCCATTTGAGCACCACCCAGCCTTAAACGTATAAAGTCACCAAAACATAATTAAACATGTCACTTCTCAGCAGTAGTTTTAACCATCCCTGGTTCAAGCATAAATTTTCTAAACAAAATATTACAAATATTTCAGCAATATCCGAAAGATTTTAACTACATATCTTAGAGCTTTTTTTATTGTTTTTTTTTCTCTCTCCATTTAATTTGTGAGACTGCACAACAACACTAAATATTCAGCGCCCAAGAAGATTTCTTTGCCTGAAAATCAGAATAAATACTATTAAGTCTTAGTAAACATATTAACAATAGTTGGCATATCTATTCCAGTAGAATTCTTATGGAAAAAAAAAAATATATACTGAAAAATTTTATATACAACCTGTACATTGATTTTATCCAGGAAGCAAACTATGTATCTTCTGAAATACATTGATTCACCTTTGGGATGTTTATCCATTTCTATTATTCCTGGCACATAAAACCACATTAAAAAAAAAAAAAAAAAATCCAGTTTGTGAGAAGTAGAATTGTTTTCAGGAAGGATAACTCAGGAGAACTATTTCTGAATCTAGCAGAACATTATCATTTTATTACACATTTTTGATCTTATTTTTTTTCCTTACTCTGTTTATCAAGCCATGTTTTCTGTTTCTTTGTATACTTCCAGTATTTTTTAACCTACTTCAGATGCTTTGGAAGGTGTTTAATCAATAAATATACAGAGAGGTGTGGTGAGACTAGTATCGGCAAGCTGTATAGCGAGAAAGATTATTACAGTGGAAAGAGATGATCGTAAATAAATGAAAACATTCACCCTTATCCCAGGCTTGTGCAAAAACCCCAAGCAAAGCAACCTCCAAAAAGAGATCCTTCCTCAGCAGCAGTCAGCCCTTAAATGGAGTCTAGGACAGTTGGAGCCATGCTCCACCCCTTCTGGTCACACAGCTGAATTGCCTTCACCTGTGTTCCCGTGGCTGACACAGTGCTTGCCTCAGG
Source organism: Alectoris magna (assembly GCA_030625065.1). NCBI lineage: Eukaryota > Metazoa > Chordata > Aves > Galliformes > Phasianidae > Alectoris > Alectoris magna. Next base: position 101,671,472 of record CM060560.1, read on the forward strand.
TGATCAATCAGAGGTTCAGGCCGTGACTCAACAGTTCCCACCCAGAAGGTTGTAGAAAATAAAATAGAGAATGAATCAGAAAACTTTTTCCTTAAGAGTGGTTGTTCAGAGTTACTTACCAATTTGTTTTGGAGGTAGATTTTATTATTATTATTATTATTATTATTATTATTGTGTGTGTGAAGTTTCAAAAGTGTTGTTTTGTTGGGTCATTGCAAGGGTCTACTTCGCCTGCTGTCCCCCATTTTCAGTGGTTATTGACTGGAGTGATAAGTGCTGCACATTACAAGAAGTACATAGTCATCCCTGTCATGAGTGCTCTCAGTTTCCAGTGAATTGAGGCTTAGATTTTTGACTGAAATATGTTGTGAATATGCCTTGAGGCTTCAAATCTGAAAGCAAATAAATATTCACAGAATCACAGAATTGTGGGGGGTTGGAAGGGACCTCTAGAGATCATCAAGTCCAACGCCCCTGCCAAAGCAGGTTCTCTACAGTAGGTCGCACCGATAGGCATCCAGGTGGGTCTTGAATATCTCCAGAAAAGGAGACTCCACAACCCCCCTGGGCAGCCTGTTCCTGTGCTCCGTCACCCTCACCGTAAAGAAGTTCTTGCGCACATTCATGAGGAACTTCCTATGCTCTAGCTTCATCCCATTTCCCCTTGTCCTGTCCCCACACACTGCTGAAAAGAGTCCAGCCTCACCACTATAACCCCCACACCTCAGGTATTTATAAACCTGGATCAAATCCCCTCTCAGCCTTCTTTTCTCAAGGCTAAACAGACCCAGTTCACTTAGTCGTTCCTCATAGGGGAGATGCTCCAGGCCCTTCACCATCTTTGTGGCCCTCTGCTGGACTCTTTCCAAGAGATCCCTGTCTTTTTTATACTGGGAAGCCCAGAACTGGACACAGTATTCCAGATGAGGCCTTACTAGGGCAGAGTAGAGGGGGAGGATCACCTCCCTTGAGCTGCTGGCAACTTTCTTTTTTATACACCCCAGTATGCCATTGGCCCTTTTGGCCACGAGGGCACAATGCTGGCTCATGGCCAACCTGTCATCCACCAGGACGCCCAGGTCCCTCTCTGCAGAGCTCCTCTCCAGCACGTCATCCCCCAGCCTGTACTGGTGCATGCAATTATTTCTTCCTAGGTGCAAGACTCTGCACTTGCTTTTGTTAAACCTCATCCTGTTTCTTACTGCCCAGCTCTCCAGCCTGTCCAGGTCTTGCTGAATGGCACCACAGCCTTCCGGCGTGTCAGCCAATTCACCCAATTTCATATCACCAGCAAACTTGCTGAGGGTGGCCACTATCCCCTCATCAAGGTCTCTGATGAAGATGTTGAACAAGACTGGACCCAGCACAGACCCCTGGGGGACGCCACTAGTTACAGGCCTCCAGCCGGACACTGCACTGCCAACGACGACCCTCTGCACTCTGCCAGTCAGCCAGTTCATGACCCACTTCACTGTCCACTCATCTATCCCATACTTTCTCAGCTTTGTTATAAGGAGGTCATGGGGGACAGTATCAAAAGCCTTACTGAAATCAAGGTAGACTATGTCTACCGCTCTCCCCCCATCCACCCAGCCGGTGACAACTTCATAGAAGGCCACCAGGTTGGTCAAGCACGACCTCCCCCTGGTGAACCCACGCTGGGTACTACTGATAACCTCCTTTTTTCCCAATTGTCTGGAGATGGCATGGAGATCCCATGGATTTATGGACCTTAGTGTTTCCTAGGCACTCACAGACCACCTCTTCCCTGAGTAAAGGGAAGTCTCCCATTCCCCAGACTCTCTCATTAACCTCCAAGGTTTGGGATTCCTGAGGGAGAGCCTTTTCACTAAATACAGAAGCAAAGAAGGCGTTCAGTATTTCCGCCTTCTCAGCATCCCCCGTTGCCAGAATGCCCCCCTCACTTAATATGGGGCCCACATTCTCCCTGGCCTTCCTTTTGCTGTTAGCGTACTTTAAAAAGCCTTTTTTATTATCCTTTATCCCTTTATTTATAAATATTATATGTATCCTTTATCCTTTATTTATAAAAGTATTAGGAGTCTTTTAAATAGATGAATATCAAATCCACTTAATCTCTCTCTTTTTTTTTTTTTTTTTTGTTCACTATGACATGAATGTGACATTTGTACTATCATCTGCTTCTACTCCTCTAGAAGAAAAGAACAATAATAAAACAGGCCTCTTCAAAGCCTTTTGCTGTTGTTGGAGTGGGGGAAAAATTATTATGCTAAGGCTAAACACCATACTCTTGCTCCCCATCCTCAAAGGAAGAAGGGGAGAAAATTTGAGGAAACCCAATACAACTACATATTGACTCCAATTTTCAATGGACTCTGACATTGCTAATAGACAATTTTCCTTCAGAAATATAACAACAGTAACCAAAAAAACAAACTAAAACTCATCAAACTCTTTGGAAGATTAACAGATAAAAGCTGATACTTTGAGTGCAACTAGTTTCAGCCTTCCAACAACACTAAAGGCAAAAGAAGTCCGTGCAAATTTTTTTTTTCTCTTTCAGCTTAGAATGATTTGTTTCATATCATTATCTACAATGTAGATGGGGGAACCATCATTCTCAGAGAGCTCATCCTATGGTAGGTAACATCTTACTGGTTCCCAGTATTTTCATGTTATTTTCAATAGTCGACTATTTCTGTAGATTAAAAATTAAGATATTTTTCTCCAATGAGTTTGGAATTCCACTGAAAACATTTTTTTTTTTTTTTCATTCACGTGAACAATAACAAGAAGGAGAAAAATGACTGAAGGAAAATATATAAGCATATAAACCCTGAATGAAATCAGTGGGAAAAAAAAAAAACACCAAAACAGCTAGTAGGAAAGATGTCTCCATGACCATTCAGTTTTGAGAGTAATATGCTAAAAATTGGAAAAAGAAAAAGAATGTCAGTAAATAAGATGCAAATCCTGACTTTCTTTTTTGTTTGCTGGATATTTGTAAGGCACGTAAAGAGACACACAAGGGAATTGAAAGAGAACACCCAGAGAGGTTAGACAGAAGTGAAGAATGTACAGTCCAGCAAACAATCTGAATTTGAACAGTTTTTCTAAAACATGCCCTAGAGATCACTTTCAATCCATAAGAAGAGTTTATAGAAGCCTGAAAAATAAGAGCTGCCCGTGAATTTGATGCTGTTGCATGATTCAATCTTAAATTAAAAAAAAAAAAAAAAGAAAAGGGAAAAAAGGAAAAAAAAAAAAGCAGAAGGTACAGAAAGTACAAGATTCTGCAGAGAAACAAACTTTTCAGTCTGGTAAAGATTACAAAGCAAATTAAATAGAATAAACTGCAGTAATATCAAATTAAAATAATGTCACTGTAGCAAAAAGTAGATTTTTTTTTTTTTTTCTCATTTGTATATGAGATTGCTGGAGGCTACATATCTTTAGGCATGGCATTTGGCATTTAATTATTTTCCAACAAATGAATCAGACATTTAATTTTTTTATTGATTTATTTTCTGTCAGTGTCACATGCTACTTGTATACTAAAGAAATGTGTGGGAAGAGAGCAGAGAAAATATGCTAGTATAGTGTTGACACACAGCAGCTCTGCAAGCAACTGCTTTAGGATATGCCTTAAGCAACTTTTGTATGTTAAGTAACATGGTTTTTTTTGTTTGTTTGTTTTGTTTTTTTTAAATTTTGTTTGACTTTTTTTTTTTTTTTTGAATCTCAATTACAGTTGCTTCAAAGACTGACTTAGTAAACCAGATATCAGGTAAATGGGAGACATCAGATTTTTCAGGAACAGATTAAATGCAATTTAGGCTCAGGAAAAAAAGAGGCTATATGATGCCTCAGTTTGTAATATACAGACAGTCAGAAAACAATAAGTATGATATTTCAATTAAGCAAAATACGTGATAACGTATGTCTGATCATGAGAATACAGTGAATTAGGAAATGAACTTGATTTGTGTCCTGGATGAAAAACATAAGAAAATTCTGAAAAGACAGTAAATTCCAATTTACTTAAGCTAAAATATTTTTTAACTTAGATTCATGTGAAGTTTGAAACCTTGTATGATAAATGTAACCAAAAACCCGAAAAAACGAAAGCAAATAATTTTCCTACAGGACAGACTTGAAAGGTTGTGGTCTTGAAGGATAAGACCACATTAGCACCATTACCACAGAAGTGCTAATGGCTTATCAAAATAATACAGTCCAATCCATTTCAGCTGGTTATATCCATAGATAGCTTATTGCCTCTATTGCCCTATTTTAGATAAATAATTTCTAAATTGAAGGTTCTCTTCCCCCCACCGCCCACAAAAAAAAAAAAAAAAAAAAAAAAAAAGAAAGAAAGAAAAAACACCAAAATCTACTTACTGAAAGCTTATATTTAGAATTTTATATGCTGTTCCCAAGAATGTGTTTTCCTCTGATTTTTATTTTGGCTCAAGGTAAAATATATAGACTTAGATAATAATATTAATACATTTGAATATATTTACGTTAGTGGTGTCCACAATAGAAACAAACAAACAAACAAGAAAAACCACCCAAATCCCTACTTTCTTCTATTAAACTGATTAGTCTTGTTTCTAACTTCATTTTATAGTACATAAAAATAACTTGGAGTCCCTCAATAAAGCACCTAAGCTGATTAAGCCAGTCAAATAAATCAAGTATATTCCAAGTAAAAAATATGGATTTTTTTTGGTAGTATTTTTCCTCTCAAAGAGCTACATAAATTTGCAGACTACTTTATGCATATAAATTATTTTAGCACTCATTAAAATGCATCTTTTCAAGAATGAACAGCCAGAGAACAGCATATGGCTGTAAGGAGAATTATCATATTTCTCATTTTGGTAACAAATAAAATAATTTTATGATTTAGTCTTCTGAGCAAACACACTCAGTGTGAACCTGGTATCACCTACATGCTTCCCATGGCCTATTCAGACTTGCCTACAGCTACTACAAGTGTTGAACCTTCTGTTCTGACAGTCTTCTGGGCATACAAAACAGCAGAGCAATTACTGAAAAGCCATGCTAATAGGTTGGTCTCTCCAAAAGTAATGCCTCCTATTTATTTCCAGGGAAACTACAATAGTTACAAAGAACAAAATAACACTACTAGATAGAGCAAATTCTCACCTACAAAACACTATTTCTTAACATAGTCACCACTGTGAACTATGCATTTTCACTAGTGATTAACAAGAGTCTGCATGCTGCACTTGTAAAAATCTGCACCAGTGGAGGTGATCCACTGTTGCTATTGCCACTGCTGACACACATCATCCACCACACCTCACTGTACTCACAGCCACTGTTTGGTCTCTAGAAACATTCAGCAAGCATCAGTGAATGTCAAGCAATCAGTGATTTTTAACATACATAGGAATTCAGTGACACATCTTTGCTTCACGCACACTTCCATGTCAGACACCATTCTGCCAGACTGCCCCCCTGCTGCCATCTGTCACACAGCAACAAAACACAATCAAATATTGGTGAGAAGGTTCAGTCTTTATTGACATACTGTTAACATCCACCTCTGACACTGTGGGCAAAAATTATAAAATAGGAAGCAGTACTTTTGGAACATTCCTCATATATATTCAAAAATGCATTAAGTAAGTAAATACGTTTACAACTACGGAAATGGATCCAGAGTAATAATGGTAGGTAAGTGTAGTGGAATTCCAGGGTCACAGCCTGAACCAATGGGTGAGCTGGGAGAGTACGTGAGTGCCTGGAGAGGTGGGAGGGTCTGGAGTCACCCTACTTCCGTGCAATCTGAGCCTGTGCTGGTTCCCCCCTTCCACCCGCCCTTTGCTCTTCTGCGGCACGACTGTATGAACGGGGGAGGGACACATTCCTCAGCTCATCCCTATCTCCAAGCTGTTACCGGGAGGGGTGAGTTAATTCCTTTTGATATCTTTTTCCATGGCGCCTATTTCTCAAATAAAGGCTCTATCACTGCCCTCATTTGCCCTACAGTAAGTAAGTAACAACTACTTGCAACATGATTTCTAACCTTATCTGAACCACTAAGCTTTCGATACCATTCTGCTCCACAAAATCTCACTGGAAAAACAGTGGCTAAACAAAAGTTCAGAATAAATATGGACTATCAGTAGCACTTTGTGTAACATGGTTGTCTTTGCAGCCCTTTTTCTCTCTCAAAGTATTGATTTTTTAAATTAACTGAAGAGCTTGCAAGATCAGACTCAATCATTTCTTTATTTCAGATGCAGAGTACACTGGAAATCACAGTTATGAACACCAGTTATCAGAAAGTGTTTTAACCAGATAGATTGGGTCATAAAAAAGAAAGGTAGTGTAGGTGACAAACCACATTCACATATGAACAGGAGAATTTTTTAATAAAAAACCCAGACAAATACAGCCAAGAGTATCCTGGGCTGCATGAGGAAGAGCATGTCCAGCAGATTTAGGAAAGCATTCCTTCCCCTCTTAAGTACTTGCAAGGCCACATCTTAAGTACTGTGTATCAGTTCAGGTTCCCCAGTAAGATGACAGAATCAGATTGGAGTGAGTCCAGTGAGAACTACTAAGATGATCAATCCTGGGAACGTGATACACGAGGAGTGGCAAAAGGATCTGGGTTAGTTCAGCATTATGAAGAGAAGGCTAAGGAAAAATAATCTTGTTATGTCTTTCTCCACAGTGTCTCACAAGGAAGCTGAAGCCAGACTCTTCTCAGAGGTTGACAAGAGCAGAATGAAGGAGCACGGATGCTGGTTGCAACTGAGATGAGCCCAATTTTCTATTCTACAGTTTTTCCACAATGAAGGAGATCAAATTCTGGAATAGGTATCCACAGAGCTTGGTTTTTACTATCCTTAGAGATATTCAAAACTAGACTAGATGTGGCCTAAACACTAGATATTCACTGATCAAGTTATTCTGGACTATTGTTATCACATTACTTTCACTTTGATCCAGCCTTCATGAAGGTAGCATCTGCAATGGGATCTGCATTTCAGTTTCTGCCATTTACAGCAACATATGGAATGCTCTACATGAGGCAGAAAAGAATTAATTCCTCAAATACTCTTTTTACAACCATCTTTGTACAGTTTCAAATGAACAAATATAATACATCCCCATAGAAAATTCCTGATTTTACTAGATTCTGTCTATTAGCATGAACTTATATAGTTCTTTCATTAGTTTTTGATGCAGTTCAGAACCCCAGTTTATCTAGGAAATTGAATATTAGTTTTAGGAATAATTACCAAATATTTGATTCCTCTTGCAGTTCCATATCAATGAATAAATACAATAATCACTGATTCCAGTTTAAATCCACACTATTGAGATGAAAAAAATAAAATAAAATAAAATAAAGCCATCCGTTCTTTGTGCATCCCACAAATTAAATCCAGCAAATATAAAATTTACTTATGTATAACTGCCCATCCAGAGGTATATCTCAGAAGGCAAAAATAACATGAGCATGTATAGATAATGTAGTATTTTAGAAGACAGCCACCTCAGAATTTTACTAATTAAAAAAACTACACACAAACTATCTTTTAAAAACAAAATTATAGGCGCTTCACCTGTAGATACAAATTTAGATGAAACTAACCTATTTGAATTATTACAGAAATAGGCCATTTCTTCTCTGTTATGTAAAATAGAAGATTGCTTGCTTAGCTAATACATTGTCAAGATTAATCCATCAGCACTATAATGTTTAAGGAAGAGAAAGACCTTAATGTTTCCAAAAATCACTATAGCAGCATCTTTTACCTCCCTCACTTTTCTAATCTATTGCTAAGGTCCTGGATGCAACCTAGAGAGAAATGCAATAGTCTGCACTACAAAGAAGCTCTTCTCTAAACAGAACGGATGTCACACCAGACTCACCAGCAGAGCTATGGTGTTGTACTGAGTGTGGCTTCATGTACTTCAGAACTGCCTGAGCAAACTGTAGTTAGTTTGCTAATAAAACAAACCAACTCATGGCAAATTCTCTGAATTTTCAGAATATTCAGAAGAAAAAAAAATCCTTCATCTTTTATAAACAATGTCAAAAATTATTTAGGCAATTATTTTTCTTTAGAAGCATTCTTTTTCCCTAAAGTGACAGGAAATGGTGCTGTTATTGCAACAAAAGTAAACTAAACTTTGTAAGCTTAAAACAAAAAAGGACAGATCAAATCAGTTCAAACAAATAAGAAAAGTGTTCTAGATGAGCATTTTTCCCTATTTACTAGGTCTTTTGTTGTTGTTGTTGTTTGTTTGTTTGTTTGTTTTTTGGCATCTTTCTTATCTTCTTGAGACAGGAAAGCATCCCTATTTCAAGATGAAGCTTTATACTAGGAACGTTCCAAAAGTAGCAGCTCCTATTTTATTACCTTGGGCCATGACATCAGAGGCAGATGTTAGTAGTATGGCAATAGAAGTTGAACCTTCCCACCAATATTTTGTTACATTTTGTTGCTGTGTGACAGATGGCAGAAGAGGGGCAGTCCAGTAGAATGCTGTCTGACATGGAAGTGCATATGGAGTAAAGGTGTGTCGCTGAATTCCCCCATGCTGAAAAAATGGCACCCACTGACATTCATTGATGCTTGCTGAATGTTTCTAGAGACCGAACAGTGGCTGTGAGCACAGTGAGGTGGTGGATGGAGTGTTTCAGCAGTACCAGAAGGGGGCCTAAAGGAAAGCTGGGGAAGGACTTTTTAAAAGGGCATGTAGCAACAGGACAAGAGGAAATGTCTTTAAACTGGAAGAGGGTAGATTTAGACTAGATACTAGGAAGAAATTCTTTACTGTTAGAGCAGTGAGACACTGGAACAGGTTGTCCAGTGAGACTGTATAGACCCTCTCCCTGGAAGCATTCAAAGCCAGGCTGGATGGGACTTTGAGCAACCTGGTCTAGAGGGAGGTGTCCCTGCCTATAGCAGGAGGTTTGGAACTAGGTGATCTTAAAGGTCCCTTCCAACCCAAACTATTCTATGATTCTTGTGCAGAGTGAATCTAGAACAAAAATAATAAGTAGAAAACTGCAGTATTGAGTAATTGTGAAGGTCTGCAAAGTAACAGCACAGGGTGAAATCACAAACCCTCAGCTAGATACATTCTTTATTGGTCAGTTGTCAGTAATTAAAAGAAGGATAGGTGTTTGGTGAGATTGCAAAGATTTTAATTTATATATTAATATTGATGTATTTTTTTGATTTTCCGTCCCCATCCTTGAAGCTCAGCCATAATTTGCATGTAACATCAGAAAACCAATAGCTTAATTAGGGACTACTGGTAAACCTTCTACCAAAAACTGTTGATTTCTTCTGTAGCCACTTTACCATTCTCTGACATTCAGAGTATTCAATATCTGATCCACAGATATTGCAGATATAATACTCCAGACTGCAAATATTTAAACTCATTAATCATTTGAATCCGATTGTTTGAACATGACTGTATGTATATCATGTAGCTTTCTTTTCTTTTCTTAAACTGAGAAAGCCCAGAAAACAGGCAATGAATGTGTAAAAGGGTCATTTCCATATAATTGACAACTGAAGAAAAATAAAACAACAGATGTTAATGAGAATGACACAGAAAAGAACAATAAATAAATAAATAAATAAATAAATAACTTCAGGCTTTCATTTTGTACTATCAACTATTCAAAGCAATATAAAAATGATGATGCACTCCCTCCTCCCTTCAAATTTTCTAATGTGAAACAAAATGTCAGTAGGTTTTGAATAACAGTTAAAGAAAATACATTGAGGCATAGAGAAGTCTGCAAAAAAATTACAGTAAAAAAAAGTATTAAGAACCATGAATTCTTGAGAGTAAACATTCACTCTAACTGCTAAATGTAAGTTCATTGCAGTGAAAACATTACTAAATGAGGAAGGGAATAAAGACATCTATTTTAGTCAATTTGCATATAATTTCAATCAAGTCATTTTTCATCAGATGAACAAGGTCCTGTTCAGGATTTTAAAGCCTAGTGTATCCTTAAAATCAGTAACTGAGGAATAGTCATATGAAAACCTAAATTCAGATGGAATTAATAGATCGCTAAAGTTGTTGGTTAACTTTGCAGGCTGAATACGTGGCAAACAACTTAATAAGCACTTCCTGAAGTCTAAAGTTCAGCTGCAATCATGAAACACAAGAATCCAAAATTTTTTCCAAAGTTACAGTTAAGAATTTTGTATTTTAAATTTCTATCAAGTGACATTTTAAGTCCAGATTCTCTTTCAAAAAGATCAGCAGAAGCAAATGAAAACCATATGAATTTTAATTGACACAAACTTCACTGTAAATTTATGGAGACAAACAGACCTTGAAGGCTTTACAATTTATACAGCATCTAATAATATAATTTGCTTCATAATTTATGGAGATAAAATTGAAAACTTCAACCTGGTTTTTAACACAAATTATTTATGTAACATCTGTGCTAAAATAATTCATTGCAATACTGTTTTTATCCATTATTATTCCTTTCCTCAGAGATCTAGATTTAAGAAAGTGTCAAAACCAAGAGAGTGAATGCATCCTGTTGTAATCTTCCAGCCTTATATGCTGTTTACAATTTGCAGTCCTGTTAGAAGTGTGAAGGATCCCTGACAGACTTCTTAGACGAAATGAATGACTCCTTGTACCTACATACGGCAGCCAATACAGATGCATCTGTATGGCATTTCTCTATGGATCAACTTGGTGTCTCCTTCTGCTGAGGAAAAGTCTACTTCCCTAAGACAGAAGAATATAGCTTCTAGCAGTTGCTGAACATTTCCCTGATATTTGAGCCAATTTATCAACGGTTAGAAAAAGAGAAACCTGAAGGAGATATTATTGGAAGTTAACACAGAGATACCAAAGCTGTGAAATGCATAGAATCAGAGAATGTCTTAAATAGAAAGATATCTTAAAGTTCATTCACTTCCACACCCCTGTGGAAGTGGTGCACACCCAGTGCCTCATCCAACATGGCCTTGAAATCCTCCAGGGATGGGACATCCACAGCTTCCCTGGGCAGCCTGTGCCAGTGCCTCACCAGTCTCTGAGTAAAGAATTTTCTCCTAATATCTGATCTGAATCTCCTCTTCATTTAAAACAATTACCATTCTTCCCATCGCGAACAGATCATATTATAAGCTCCACTGAAATACTGGAAAACTGCAGTGACGTGCTCCCACAACCTTATCTTCTCCAACCTAAACAAGACCAACTCCTCACCTTTTTTTTTTTTTTTTTTCCACAAGAGAGATGTTCCAGCCCCTTGATCATCTTCATGGCTTTCTCTGGACCCATTCCAACACCTCCACACACTTTTTGCACCAGGGGTCCCAGGCCTGGATGCAGTACCAGAGACAGGGCCTCATGAGGGCAGAACAGAAGGGGACAGTCACTTCCCTTGCCCTTCTGGCCAACAATCTTTAGATGCAGTCCAGAAATTTAATATATATTGAACAAGTGTGGAAGAAAACAAATCCAGTTTGTTGCTGCTTTCTTCTACTAGTAAATGAACTCAGTTCTAATTTATTTAAACAATGAAACAAACAAATGATTAAAAAACCCCCCAAAAAACAAAAAAAACAACAACCAAAAAACAGCAACTGTATCTGATCTGATAACTTTCACCTTTCCCCTACTTGAAAAAGATCATACAAGGCTTGAAATGAAGAGAGGGGAAATATCTCCTTGAAAATCAATGACATATAAAGATTGTAACATTTCAATATAGAAATACCAGAAGCACAGACTACAAACAAATGTGTTTGAGAGTGCTGCCTTAATAACATGGATCCCAAATCGCTTTTAGAAACCAGAAGGAAAGAGGCCAGAGACTGCTGAAGCAAAACCTTGGCCTGGTGAAGAATGAGCATCAAGCAAGTAGGCAAACAATGCACTAACACGTAATATGTGAATTTGAATGCTCAGGAAGGAGAAAGGTACAGAAAGTTTATAAGGTCATTGCTACATGATTGCTGTAAACTATGAAAAGCTGAATACCACTGAAGCAAGACAGAAAGGTTACAAACAACTGGCCCAAGGCTAAAAATGAAAAAGTAATAGCTCAAAGGCTAACCTGACACAGGACAGAAGGTTATTACTGTAAATCAAATGCAGGTCTCTACAGAAAAGGAAAGAGAAGTGCTAATGAAAGAAATGTGAAGTCTGAACCAAAACTAAACATACAATGCAGACTAATTCAGATTTTTTTATGGAGATCTTATTTACTGATGGAATAACATAATTTTGCTGGACATACTTCTGTTTAAAACTGACATAAATGATATCAGAATCAAGCCCACGGGGCACACAGATATCACACCTTAAAAGAGTTGGTGGATTACAAAATATGCAGGTCTTGTCTCAGTGGAGACAAAAATGAGACTTCTTTTCTTCCTAAAGGAGAGTATTATGTTTTTTCCAGAAACCCTGTATATCAGTAACACTAAGTTGAACAGTATCTGATAAATGACTAAGTTAATTCTTTACAGTGCATTACCATGATTAAGATGGCTTAGGCATGAATTCTCCACCCTGGCAAGCTGCTTTAGAAGCAGAGGTCAAAGTCAGACAGGAGATGCATACAAGGTGCAGCTGTCCTAAATACAAGTATCAGCTAGTGTTGTTACAGGGTGAAAATAAAAGCCAATTAAGCTGTTCTGTTTCTTGCCTTACTATGGATTCATTATTGTATGACTACTGGAATGGGATGACTGCTTTATTAATAAAGAAATCCCTCTTTGAAAATGTATTTTCCTATTTTGCAAAATTTAAGAAAAGAGACTGTAAGTCTGATTGGTGTAGGCCCTGAAATTAACCCTATTATTCCTAACAGCTCAGACTATGCTGAAGCAGTTCAGCACATATTTAGAGAAATTAGAAGATGAAAAAGGGCAGTGCAATCTGGTTAGATCAGGAATCTTACCCTCCCTTGCTCACAAGAGATCCTTGAGTTACAGGGTCTCCAACCAATGACAAAAATCAAATAATTTATTGGGGTCACATAAATTTTGAGAATTAGAAAACCAAACAAGGATAATAGGTGATTGATAGATTTTGTGCTATACACAGCTAACAGTAAGTTACATATAAAAGAATGAAAAGGAAGTATTTTATTAGTTTGTTCTAAGCAAAATTTGAATCCCTTTCTCCTAGGATCTACAATAAAATATAGGAAAACTCCAGTGATGAAAAGGACCATGAGATTACATTTATTATTTTTATTATTTTTCTGCACTTAAATTGAATTATCTTTGGAGTCATAAGAGTATTATAATATTTATGGCAGCCTTAGCTAGCCATAGAAGTGGGATTCTGAATGCATATAGACATTTAGGCACAAAGTATCTTTTATCGGTAAAGCCAGAATTCATTGTTTTTAGAAGAGTCTTTGATATATCGTAAGGCACAGAGAGTCCATCAATATCTTCTCCATCAGCCAAACTGTGGAAATTGCATATGATCTTCAAAACTGGGGCAAGCACAAAATATTGCATCTTAGTTTAATCCTCTTTCATCAATAGCTGTACTGAGTCACACAGAAACATCCATACAACCATCAATAGTTATTCTTTAAATATAAGAGACTGTTGTGGAAAAAAGTACAAAAAAAACAGTTTGTGCAGAGTCAGCTCTGTATTAAGCTAGCACACACTGAATATCTTTACAATAATAAAAACATATCTGCATCATTGTCATGTGTGCCACACCAGATAGGCTGTCAAAACCAAAACAATGATTTCACAGCTTGAAGCACATGACAGGGAGATGATACAAGTCTTAGGTTGGTGGCTGCTCCATTCACTGTAGCTTGACTTGCTTTTCAGTTCTGCCTCTTTTGACTTCTAGCAGATAGTCTGACCAACATAGTATCTTCCATGACAACAAACTCTCCCACACCGTTGCTGACATCAGTGAGTGATAGTAAGGGCAGTGGACATGGTAATGAAACCTTGGGAAGCAGAGTCATTGGTGTGGACCTAGTGGGCAGGACATGCTTCTTCCCTGGCCAGTCCCCATCCCTTACTCCCCAGTAAGTCAAACTGGAGTGAGCTGGAGCAAATGACCATGACCAGCTGCATCCACCCGACACCACTGCAGCCCCTGTATATGCATGCTGCTTGCCTATCTGGGAAGTCAAGTCAGCAGGAGGTTAAGATCAGCAAAACTGAACACAGGAATAACTACAGCATAACTCAAGCAAATTCAAAGCCTGTGATCCATAAACACAGTTCCCAAGGCAGCATGTGGAAGCTCCAGATTAGGCTTCTCAAAATTCTTTCTCACCTTTCAGCTGTTTTTTGCAATAGTCTGATCCAATGTAATGCAGCATCATATGAAAGCTGGCCTTGAACAAATGCAAGCTAATCCATAGAAGCGGGAAATGGCTGCAGATAGAGATGTTGAATTCCAGAGCTTGACAGAGACTGTCCTTACCAGACTGAATGTAATTTGTTAGTTGGAAAGTTGGCTTGGATAATTTTCTGACTGTTGATCACTTCAGCTTGGAATGCTGATAGCTTAAACATCTGTAATTCTTATGCAAATTTACACTGCTTTAGGTGATATGCTCTGTGCCCATATAATCTCTACATCAGTTGTTGCTGTGGAAGGTTTGTAAAGAACATCAAAAGTAATTTCTGCCTGTTAGGGAAAAAAGAATGCTCCATCTGTCAAGATTTCTTGTACCATTCTTTATAGATTATATGGACAAATGTGATTTATTTCCTTATTTTGAATATGTAAGTGAATATTGGAATTGCAAAAAAATCCCAAGTTCAAATACAGCCTGGGCATTGAGTGAACGAAGAGAAGTCCTGTAGTGATGGCTGGTTGATGAAAAAATCAGCATGAGCTGGCAATGTGTACTTGTAGCCCAGAAAACCAGCTGTATCCTTCCCTTCTATTTATTCCACTCTTCTGAAACACCACCTGCAGTATAGAGTTCAGCTCTGGCATCTGCAGCACAAGGAAGACATTTACCTGGTAGAGCAGGCCCAGTGGAGAGACACAAAGATGTTCAAAGGGTAGGAGTACATCTTCTATGAAGACAAGCTGAAAGAGTTGGGATTGTTTAGTCCAAAGAACAGAAGGTGCCAGGGAGACCTTATAGCACCCTTCCAGTTCTACAAGTAAGATGGCAAGGGACTCTATCACATGAGTGCAGTAACAGGTCAAGGAGTAATTGTTTTAAACTGAAAAGGATAGGTTTAGATTAGATAAATAAAAAAATCACAATAAAAGTTGTGAGTTTCTGGAACAGGTTGCTCAAATAAATGGTGGATTCCCCATCTCTGGAAGTGATTCAGACCAGTCTGGAGGGGCTTTGAGCAACCTGGTCTAGTGGGAAGTATCTCAGCCCACGGCATAGAAATAGATGATCTTCTATGATTCTGTGAAAAATGGTCTGCAAAGAGTGAAGCCTTAGGAACAGAATTACAAAATCAGAGATGCACATAGTATGATATAAAAACTAAATAAATCATTTAAAAAAGTTGATATTTGAGCTGTAAACTATAAAATGGCTTTGCAAATTCTAAGTTAATTTTAAAACATATAAGGACAAGTCAGCACTGGCAAAATAATAAACTTCCCAATTCCCAGAATCCAATATAGCTGTGTCTATTTATGCTAGAACTTGATTATTATCAGAACTGCATTAAATTGCTCATCTAGATTTCCCCAGAACATACACTTCCACCAGGTGAAAAAAATGTGTTAGATACTTCATGCTATGAAGACTCTCCTTATTCGTCCACCTAGCATCCATATAATGATAGGTTTCCAGCACACAAGGTTATTCTAGCAGTTAGCAACTGGAAAGTATTAAAGTATCCTAGCTAGACTATTAGTATTATTGTACAACACAGGATGTGGTGTCAGGTTCCAGAATGGGACAGATTCATGAGCCCCCTCCAGTTGCTTTCCACTGCTTTGGTAATGGAAAGCAGCCTTAAACCCACTTTAGCTGAACATTTAATCTGAGTCTACAATTATTTTGCACTGTCTGTCAAGCACAAAGCAGCTGGAGCCTACTAACAAATCTGGCTTTCTATTTATGTATTCTAGTGGTGAGGGATTAATTTTCAGACCATATGCAATTGCTTACTGGTGAGAAAGGTTTTTATACTTTCCACATAGATATTATGCAATATAACATTGTAAGAGGGTATAATACTACAAGCTGCGAGTGATTCAAATCAGACACACACAGCGGTATGGAGTCAAACACTTTCCTTTTCTAATTTGAAATTGTTTTCACATACAATAAATAATACTTTATCCTTGAAGGGTTCTATTTCTTTCTTTCATTTGTGGAAAGACCGGACGGGTCTCATAGGTCATTCACAGTTAAGAGAAAAACAACATTAAAAATAAATAAATAATACATCCCTTTCAAGAGGCAAGATATCTTGTATTCTTTACAGGAAAATAATTATTTACTTGAATGAAAACCTTTTGTATTCCAGTGTAATTGTTAATATCTGTAGGGTGTCTTGGAAAATGAGATACTTTGTATCACAGTTATAACTTCTCCCTGTGTGTAAGATCTAAATTAAAAAAATGCAGCAGATCTTAAGGTATCATGCAGGGAGGAGATACAAGGAATGCAACCGTGAAATCAGTGAAAAAAACCTCAAGTGATAACAAGTGGACAAGACGAAATTATTTCACAGTGGGATTGGGGTGATCTGCTTATGCTTTTTTTGATTGTTTTTTTGTTTTGTTTTGTTTTGTTTTCTTGTTACTAGGAAAGAAACATCAAGAAAGAGGTTTTCTTCGGATATCATATAAAGAATCTTCAACTATTCCTGCTGTTGCAGTAAAAGTAGTTGTTATTGGAGAGGTCAATCAAAAATGGCTTATTTTCATCTATTTTTATTTTTTTTTAATGATGTTTTTTAAAGCTAAGTCTTTGATAAGTTATTTTACATACACCAGAAGGGAGAATGAGCAACAAGGTTACAATCTTAGGAACATTTTGTGATGGGGTGAATTTCCACCCCCAGGTCTGAAGAAGCCACATGTAGACATGACGAAAACATGACAAATATGTACATTTACAAGTAAGACAGATGTACATATTCTTTACAGAGTATTAAGAAAATTCAGAAAGACCTTTGGCTGTGGGAACTAAACAGTTTACATTTTCAACAGAGTAAAGAAAGAATATGAACAAACTACTGTAATGTATTGTTATTAACGAAGAATAGGTCCCTTTTAACAGGCATACGCTGACACAGTTTTCAGTGCTTTCAGCTATGAAAACTTTTCCTTGGAGAATGAATCTGCACAGGAACATTCCCACTGGCACAGGACAGGGAGACAGCTGATTGGCACGAATCAGCCGTGGCAGGAATCTGTGTAACCTCAACTTCTGCAGATCAGAGAGCTCAGGGTAACAGAAATCTACCATTCAGGATAACATCACACAATCTCTGGATCAAGTTTTGAATTAGATGAACTGTGTTACTGAAGTACTTCCCTCATTTGATTTGCTGTGAATGAAACCTAGGGGTCTACTTTCCAAATCAGTGCATTCTGATGCACTGATGGCCTCAAGTTGTACCAGAGGAGGTTTAGATTAGACATAAGGAAAAACTTTTTCTCTCAGAGAGTGGTCAAGCACTGGAATGGCCTGCCCAGGGAGGTGGTGGAGTTGCCATCCCTGGCAGTGTTCAAGAGGCGTCTGGATAAGGAGCTAAGAGATATGGTTTAGTGGTTTTTCAGTAGCTATGGTATTGGAAGGACCGTTGGACTAGATGATCTTGTAGGTCCTTTCCAACCTTGTGATTCTATGATACTATGATTCTATGATTCTGGGAGAAGTGGCACAAGAAAGAACATGAAAGAAGTTTAATAGAGAAAATGCCTTTCAGAAAAATGATTAGTGAATACAAAGAGACAGGAGATTCGAGACTAAAATATAGAAAAGAAATTAAATAGTTAAATAAGACAGACGTTAGGCAGGTAAGCAAGACAGGAGAAATTATGAAAGTAAAATAATAATGATAGCAAAAATTTGTAAGAGCCCTTAACCAGATGCTAGGAATTTGGGAAGGCAGGAATGCCAATGATTTAGCTTCAAGTGTCAACACTAAGATTACAAACTTCGTGTGAATACTGTGTGAATACTGCAATTCAAACTGTGTGAATACTGCCTTTTCCCAAAGTATCTGGTAAATAGTACAAACTCAGGCTAGCAACATCAAGCTTGAATTACTGTCTTGTGCATTTTAGTCTTATGAGATCCACAAAATTCCCAGTTTAGTCCTGGATTATAAAAGGGCTTGGGTTGGAAAGGATCTTAAAGATCATCTAATTCCAACCCACTTGCAGCAGGCAGGGTTGTCAAGCACTAGATCAGGTACTAGATCAGGTTGCCCAGGGCCCCACCGAACCCAGCTGTGAACACTTCCAGGGGTAGGGCATTCACAGTTTCTCTGGGCAGCCTGTTCCAGTACCTTACCACCCTCTGAGTAAAGAATTTCCCTCTAACATTTAACCTAAATCTCTGTTCTTTTAGTTGAAGATATTCCTCTTTGTCCTACCAGTAACAGACCTTGTAAAAAACTCATTCTCCCTCCTGATTATTAGCTCCCCTAAAGTACTTGAAGGCCACAGTGAGGCCTCCCCAAAGCCTTCTCTTCTCCAGGCTAAACAAGATAAAATCTCTCAACCTTTCTTCATAGGAGATGTGCTCCAGCTCTCTGATCATCTTTGTGGCCCTCTGGACCAATTGCAACATCTCCACACCTTTCTTGTCCTGGGGGTCCAGGGCCTGAATGCAGTACTCCACATGGAGCCTCACAAGGGTAGAGTAGTAGAAGGGGACAATCAACTACCTGGCCCTATGTCATGGTTTTGTAATTTTTGCTATTGGTATTCCACATCATAACATCATGTGGAGCACAGAGAAGAAGAACTACACATCCCAGAGGAGCTCATGGTCAAAGAGGAAAATACATCATGGAAGCGATGCTCGCTCTCTCTCTCACTGCTTGGCAGTAGGTGTGGGTGTGCTTCCAAGCCGTGCGCCTTCAATTTCAAAGTAGGCTTTTTGGTCTTCGGAAACCTCTCTCTCTCTTATTTTACTTGATTTCAATTAGATTGTATTATATTGTGTTATCTTGCATTCCGATATCATAGTTAGTAAAATAAGTTTTTCTCCTTAGATTGTTGCCGCTGCTCTGTTTGTTTCTTTGAACCCAGCTCCCATCTCTCTACCCCTTTTCCCCTTTTTCCCTTCCCATTTTCGGGGGCCGGGGGGTCCACGGGCCTACTGCCCTCTGTCACGGACACAGATTGATCTAGATAACTCCGTGACACCCTATTGGTCACAGACAAGCTTACATCTGGTAATACTGTGATGAGAAACTTCACGTCTGCTTACAAATTATTCTTCAGATTCAATGCCACTATACACATCTAAAAATAGTCTGGATGCTGACAGATATTCTAACAATTGCTATTTTTTACTACATTTTTTTTTTTTTTAATTTTTACTACTAGTTTTACTTGCTTTTAAACAAATTGAAATTCATCCTTCTGCACAAAGACCTGTTATGCTGAGTCTATAAAATAAGTGTTAATTAGGATATGCCAGTGAATGACCTTCACTGGTATATTTCACCTGTTTGTTAGATATTCAAAAGGGCAAACAGGCAAGTATTTAACATGAATGGAAAGGCAACATGCCACGAGTAATCCAGTGAAGATCTGGTAGTCAAAATACAAGTATGTATTTGTCCCTTTATATCATATTGAAGGAGTAGCTCTTAATGCATAGAAACACAAAGTATTCCTTATGATGTATTGTAGAGATTACAGGATAGGATAAAGATGACTTTAATTATTTCTTCTGATATGCATTTTTCCCTTCAATTCTTTCATCTGCAAATGCCAGTGCTAAAAATATGTTTTGCTTGTTACAGTAATACTTGTAAAGAAGTTTTCACTTACATTTCATTCAATATTTTACAAAAGAAACTAGCTGTCTATGGACTAGATCCAAAGCCCATTGATGTTGGAAAGTCTTCAGTGGGTTTTGCCTCAGGACTTAAGTGCATTGAAAAGCTCATGACAGTACCTGTCAAGATTAATTTGAAAGAAAGATTAATATTTGCAGGCTAGGAGTATCAACTGAAAACAAGTAGTTTGACCTCTTCCAATGAACCTCACTTAGACACGTCTGCACCAAACCCAGAAACTTGTGGTTAAAATACAGCACATCTTATGGAAGCTATGTAGCCATCCAGCAAAAACAATATGAGGAATGCAAGACATCACCTGATAAATTACTTCAATTATTGTGAGTTTTTGTTTTTTTTTTCCCCAATTTCTTAAAAAAGTAGAAATTGCACTTGATTTTCCATTTCAAGTTTGTCTAGGGGCATTATAGGGAATTACTTAATGCTTTTGTCTGGTAAATTAAAGAAAGAGCCCTCTACTGTTGAAAGCATGCTTCCTGTTTAGGTACTTGCAGAACATGATCAACTTTTTAACTTTCTGTACAATAAATGGAACAGATTGCAGAAAAAAAGATGTTCTTGTCACAGAAGGAAGAATGAAAATATTTCACACAAATAATTTGCAGCAGAACAGCTGGAAAGCTCAACGATTTATCCTTACCACTCAAAACAGCATACAAGCTCCCCTGGACCAATCACATGCAGTCATGTAAAAGGCACTGCTAATAGCAATTGCCTTTTATTTCCCCCCCCCCTTCCCCCCCCATCATGTTAAGCAGCTATATGCAACAAGGAATAAAGTAAGGCAATGAGGCCTTTGGTACTGTGACTATTTTTGAAAAGGAAAATGTCGGTAAAATTTCCGTGTATATATACACACGCACACACACACATATGCATCTCCATAAAAATTAAGTTTTCATTAATGAGTTCCAAAGCTGAGCAGACAGAAAAATACTTGGGTGTTAACATTTCAATACTAAAGCAATTTCTACATATGAAAGATAACAAAAGTCAGTTTCGGTATAACAACCTGTCATGAATATCTTCTTTACTTGGTACTAGAATAGGATTAATGCACATTAGTGAAGTAGTTGCAATACAATGTGCCATAGTGATTGCTGTTATATAAGAAAAT
This sequence comes from Alectoris magna, assembly GCA_030625065.1. Classification (NCBI taxonomy): domain Eukaryota; kingdom Metazoa; phylum Chordata; class Aves; order Galliformes; family Phasianidae; genus Alectoris; species Alectoris magna. Next base: position 101,692,601 of record CM060560.1, read on the forward strand.
TGTATTTGCTTAGAAGCTAGATGTTTTTAGAAACATAGCAACACTTAGAACATTTGTATCCTATTGCATTAAAATTATATTTGAAGTAATGCATACATCATATGACAAAGAATAAAAATATTTTTGGACAAAGAACATGGCTATTGTTAGATTTGATTCCAGAGGACAAAGTGTTTTTTTTTTCTAAACAACTATTCACTCTTCTTTTACTATCATTGTAAAAACGATATCATTTTTGATATTTACATACACCAATAAGATTAAACAGAATAGAATAACCTATCTAGAACCACATCTGTATCTTGGTGCTATGGAAAACAAAAATGCCAACTGCTTTTTTTAAAAAAAAAAAACAGTTGTATAAACAGCTATGAAGATAACACTAATTCTTATATTTTGCTCACATTAAAATAAGTCTGTCATAATAAACTGTTACTATAGCAAATATTTATCCTAGCTTCTTTGTGCATCAAACATTCCTTTCTAATAATATAGCTACACACACAAATCTGTGTTTTAAAACAAGGATTTAATCATAAAACAGCCAACTGGGTGTTATTGGAATAACTTACCCAATTGATTTACAAAAGTGTTGCAGAGTATTTATTATTTATTAAAATAATACAAGCAATTGAAGCAGAAGTTTTAGGATGTGAATGGCCTTTTCAATCAATTTAATGCATTTTGGTAAATGACTAATTAAATTTACTACTATAGCACGACTGCATTTTTTTACTATTATATTTGTGTCTAGAAAACATGATGGAATATTAGATAAGTTTGCTGAAGTGTTTCCTGATTATGTTTTCTTCCTTCCGAGAAATTTAAAACTTCTAGTAGGAAGAGGAAATAGTTTATTTGAATAGGCACAGGAAAATCCATCTTAATTATGCAAGATATTTTCAAAATTGACTCTAACATGTAGGTTTGCTGTACTAGCAAACATATGCTTTCTGTGCTTGCTGATTTTTTCCTGACTAAGTATAAAAGTTTCCCTCAGGAGACAGGCAGAAGGACACATATGCATTGATTAGCGTTAGAAAAGACATCTGAAACAAGACCAACACTTAATCAAGCTCCAGCTATTTACTTACATTCTTTTATTCAGATTTTATACATATTGAATACACCAGGTATGAATATGTGTATTATATCCTCAAGTTAGTAGTTGGACTGTAAATTTAACTGACAAAATTAACTGAAATGACATTTCCTTGTAAACAATATATCTAATTTCTGATTCTGCTTCCAACACAAGGATAATCTCATTAACAATCTAAAATAAATATTTGAGAACTTAAAAACAAAGAAATTGCTCACTACCTTGTTATTTTCACATTTCGCAGACAAAAAGCAATGGACTGAGACTTCAGTGTTATGTTTTACTGCACCCCCCACAGTCCTGAATACTTAGCTGTTTTAGCACAAGTCATTGTAAATACAAATATCATCTCAAAATAAATATTCTATGAAATTGCTTTTAGGCAGTAGCAACATGAACTTGTAGTTCTCAAGATGTTAAGAATTTATAGCCGCCGATGACTTTTTCTGTGAGATGAACTGTTGTTGTTAGAATTGAAAAACTGATTGTTTGAGAAAGCTAGAAGTGGATCCCTATGCTTTGAGTCATGGGGGATTCTTTTTATTACTTTTAATGATTCCTCCCCCTTCCCATCATCTCTTCTTATGAATGAGTTTTTGGCACCTTCATTATAGAAAGAGATAATTATCCATTATAGTAAATATAATACTAGCATATAGGAACATTACGTCACTTTAGTTCTCAGTTTGCTCGGGTTGAGATACAGCTTCGGGGAATATTCCCAAAGGCATCAAAAGCATCAGCTCACTTCTAAGATGTCAAATATAAACATAATTATGCATCTAGATAATATCAACTTTGTACAGATATGAAAGAGAGGAACAGTTAATTTGTAGTGGATCAAAAGATGTACAACTTTGTTATGTTGCTACGGTCATCTTCCTTACAACATGACATAAGCCTGGCCAAGGGTAAGATAGACAAATTGCAAGTTTATTGTATGGAATCTGTATGGAGGAAGACATCTCTCATGAGTACAACACTACATATATGGCTAGCTACCTGAACTGAAGAAGTCCAGATTGTGAGAACTCTTGGTGACCCTGCACACAGCAGGGAGGTTGAAACTAGATGATCATTATGGTCCTTTTCAGCCCAGGCCATTCTATGATTCTATGATTCTGTGAACAGTCAGACTAACTGACAAGGATGTCTGGAAAAGTTTCTCTTCTTCCTGTTGTTTATGCTACCTAATATATTTTTGTCTAATGAGTTCATCAGAAACTCTCTCCCTCTTTCCAGAGACACAAACTTGGATGAAACAACAGCCATGGAGCATATTATAAAACATAAGAAAGTTCTTTTCTATACAGAATGCAATGTATTACACCCTTAGATACTCCTGGTTGAGGATATTGATTCTTTGTGTGAGAACAACAAAAACTTCACAACATTACAGCTAAACTGAATCAACAAGATTGGATTGCGCTCAGTTTGATGCTAACCACCATGTGTCTTTGAAGTACCACCAACCACATCTTCCATAGTCCAATTTGGGAAACCTATTCTCTTCAAAAAGCGCTCCCATAAGATAAAACCAATTATTTAAAGAAAAGCATTGTTTTTAATCACCTTTTAAGGTATACTCTATCTCCCTGTTAGAGTCACTTTTTCTTCATGAGTCCAGCATCATAGCGTAAGAAAATTCTGAGAAGAAAGAACTACAATTTCGAACATTTTTCTGGAGAAGCATTTTTAACTCTCAACAGATGTCACTAAAGCACCTGATTTATGGCAACATGCACTTTTACATTTTGTCATTCCTATTGACTTTCCATTTGACATTCTCTAATGGGTAATTAAGGTCAACTAAAGAATAATCAATTAGTCTGCATTAATTGGTGGCCAGAACTACATTTTTCTTGTGATTTCTTACATATCCATGTACCGTACATCTTTCAGCTTTCCCCGGAGCCTGCCTCAAGCATGTTGCTTTAGAGTAATTATAATGAGTTAGGTTGTCTTTGTTCAGCAAATTATTCTCCAGGAGCAGCAAACAGAAGATAGATTTGGCTTTAAACTATTCCCTGTTTCTACCAAAACTATCATTTTTTTTCCTCTTACTTATTGACAGTAATATTAATAAAGATATATTGACAGAATAGCAGGTAGAAAGGAAAAAAAATTAAAAAAGTCCTATTTTACAGAATGCTGCCATAAAGGAGAAAGAATAAATGTGTTCTGCTGCAGCTTCCATACATTCCTCTTCACATATACCTCCAGGGGAGAGTAGACTGTGTGGATGCTCTCAATCAGGTTGTGGATTGAAGAGGAGAAAAAAATAAATAAAAATCTTTTCTACCTTACAAAGATATGACTAAACCTCTCTTGGATAAGCCTATTCACAGTTCCCATACTTTACCATGCTATGCTGTCTAACTTGCTTTCCCTACCTAACCCTGTTAACCTACACTTTACTAGCTTACCCTTAGTTACCCCTAGCCTTTCCATTGACTTTGAGAGCGCTGTGAATTTTTCTTTAAGTCATTTGTGAAACACAACTGAACTTCATAGAATTCTTAGAAAATGTTGTAAATTCCTAATTTCAAAAGTCTTTGCAGAGTCAAGAAAGTCTTCTAGTCCCATTCATGAGCCACCTGCATGAATGCTTGCCACAGCCTTATTTTCTTCTGAACAGACAACCCAGAATGCATTACCCAGCTGCTACATTCTATGCGTTCTGGTCTGTTCCTCAGAAGATCAATGGATATAACCAGAAACTTGGTTCTATCATGATGATATAACCTTGCCCTCCAATATAATGGGTGTTGCCTTCAATTTGGGATTCATTATATATATGCATTTGGTCTCATTATCCAAATGATAAATGCAAATGCTAAATGTGACTGACCCCAGAATGTGTCAAAGATACAGTAGCGGAAACTGCCAGCTGGAATTTGCCCTGTTGATTATAACTTATTGAGCCCACCAGTCCACTCAAATTTATGGCCACTTATATCGACTATATAGCCGTCAGCTTAAATAGTTTGTAGCTCAGCAGTTGAACTATCAAGATGCACTGGGAAAGTATGTCAAAATCCATGCTGGAGTCTAGGTAAAAAAAAATTACTGACTGATCTCCCTTTGTCCATTCAAATAATAATCTTGTCATATAAACAATTAATATGGTCAGCTACAACTTGCCTTTGTTGTTAAGTCTGTGCTGACAGATTCTAGTCACCTTGCCCTTCATGTGTATGGACATGACTCTTGTAGCATACTTTTTTGATGGTCAGTGGGAGATTGATCAATTTTGGGGAACAAGAAACCTCTCCCTTACCATCATCTTTTAAAAATGATAGAAAGAAGCCATGCAGTGACATCATCCAGTTTCTCAGTACGCTTGAAGACATCCCTTTGAGTGGGATACACAGAAGTTTATACAGGGATACATGAGAGTTACATTACTGGAAGAATCCATAGCAGTGACATTCAGTCTTTTCAGTGTTGTCATTATGTCGACTGCCCAATTGGGCAGTAAGCACACAGATTCCTTAATCTTTCTTTTTTTGCTGCCAGTTTCCAGGAATATCTTCATTCTAATGCTACTCCCTTTCACTCAGTAAAGCAGTATTGACTTGTGTAGACAGTAGTAACAACCTGGAAATAACCAGCAGTCACTTTCCTAGAAATCTTATTCTGCAAGTGCAGAAACAGCATGTTCACATGAGACCTCTCAAAGAAAAAAAAATGTGACTAATGGTCTCTGAAAGCTTGATATCCAAAGGTTGTCTAAGAGTCTAGTTCAAGGGCTTCATACAAGTAGAACAATTATGTATTTTGTTGCTATAGAAACATATACTGCTGAACCACACAGATGGCATATGTCGTGAAGCTAATGAAAATTTTCCATGAAAGGGAATGTACTTTTTCCTTTCGATGACATGGGCTGGAGCATTTTAATTTTTGTGAACCAAGAGAGCAACATCAAATTTCATGGATATTCATGCCAGATATCCTTCCAACCATACCCTCAAATTGGTTTTTGTGGCACTCCCACCATCAACATACACCACTCCTACACTATCTGTATTGTTAAACCATCACCTATGACAATGTACAATGTCAGTAGTCTTTATAAAATGTGGAATATGTGTAGAGAGTGGCAATATGCAAGTTATTTCATTTGAAGCATTGTGTTTTGATATTAACTGCACAAAATAAAAAACTTCCTATTTGCTATACCTACCACTGAAATACACACTTACAAGACAAGACAGCAGTACTTTGTGAGGGTAGAGAATGATAGAAACTTTGCAGAGCTTGTCAATCCATTCTGAGAAAATGCTTTCTTGAAATAGCCACAAAGCAAAGAATGTTTGCCAACAGAAAAATTGAAAAAGTTAATTAGCATTTGTTTTAGAAGTCCTCTATACCAGACATATAAACAGCATAAAACAACATCTTACTGAACACACAGTCCCATTTGAGACCTCCATCACCTTAACATATCAAAATTAAGAACAGGTGTCCTATTCATAGAAAGATAATATGTAAAATCATGGTCCACCTCCAAGCCTCAATAAAAACTAAAGCAGAGATTAGGTTGATCTCTTCAGATTGAGGGGGAAAGATTTTCAATTATTTTGTTTTATTCAGTTACCTTAGCAACAATGACTGGTGTACTCTGTGGCTTTGTGTCTCTTATCGTGCAAGATATACAAGTGTACTCCCTTTAGGCCATGCAAGAGAAAGTAGACAACTGATTGGTCATAATTTCTTTCTAGCTATTACAGAAACCCACAAACAATAAAGAACTGAAGGAGAGATACAAAGCCATAAACAGAAAAAGAGAGGATGTATAGAAACGTTCAGAGCTGATGGAAACCGGACCCCTCTAACAAAGTTTTATGCACTGTTTTTACACAACATGATAATCAGAATCACAGCCCAGCCATGCACAGAGTGCAACACAGCCAACAGTGGCATCCCTCATAATCGGTTTATGGGTCTATTCTTTACCATGTCACATTAAAGGAGAAGCATGATGCCCACGGTTCTTAAAGCACAGCCAAGATCAAATTTGTCATCACAAGGGTAAGGAGAAAACTATGAGTATATATCTGGCTGCTCTCACTTGGGCCGTCAGAAGTACTTTAAGCCTCTCAGACTAAAATTTTCCCACACTTTCCATAGCGCAGGGTAAAAATTTAAATACCAGATCTGAACTCCTTGTTTTAATGGCAAAAGAGTGAGAAATTCAAGACTTGTAATGAGCTACTTGTCCACAACTTGAATGAAAGTAATCAGTTAGTATTCTATCTATTCTATTCTATTTCCTATGATAGTAAGGCAAAAGTGAAGAATAACAACAACAAAAAACACCATCTCTAGTTATCTATGTGTTTTTTTTTTTAAATACAGAAAACATGCTGTGTACATCTTCAAAAGGAATTATGTCATTAAGAGTTTGTTAAAATACATTTAAGTTTTCAGAGACTAGAGAACCATTTTTTTTTATCTGTCTCAAAGATTCCAAAACTTTGTTTAAAGACATCAGACATGTCAGACGGAAAAGTGAGTGCTGAGCAGAGAAGAATGCCAAGGAAAAGGTGAAGGATAGTTAAGAAATCAATTTGATGAATTTATCTATTCAAAGGTGGATGACTTAATCCAGCAAAAAGCAAAATAGTACTGAGTTTGTAGTTGGCATCATGTTCTTTTACATTATTAGCTTTCTCAAATGCTTGTGCAGTGGTGCAAAAAATGTGAAGAAGGTGCAAGAAGAGGAGGAATTAATTCCATTAGAACCGAAAGACTGGATTGGAATATAGAACCATAGAGTCTTTCATTTTGTTGCTTTTTTTTTTTTTTAATCACTAAGGTAAATTTCAGTATGATATTTTTTCCTTAGCTTACAGGAATACAGCCTTATACCATCACTGAAAAACTGGTCTAAAATGCAACTATTTGTTTTCAAAATAGGGTGCTTATGCAATCATTCAATTATTTTCTTTTTATTATAATAAAATCTTACCATAGAATCTGGTTATTTTCAGTGGTGGTTCCATGCTGGTCTACAGCACAAAGGACTAAAGACAGAATGTGACAAGTAGATACTCCTAGTGGAAACTGAATTACTAGTGTGTCACTTTGAATGAAAACATATCTGTTCTGAGGCATTTTGCCTTTTGAGAGAGCATGGAGGGTATAGATTTCTCAAGAAATCATTTTTGGGGAAAATCTGTATCACTACTTTGAATTGGGGTTATTGTGGAATGACTTCCTCCCCCCCCCCCCCCCCCCATCTAGGTGTATATCCATCTTCAACACTGAAACTGAAGAATAAGTAGACATGCTTATACAAATTGTCATTAGTTACAGAGAAGAAGATGCAACAATGCTGTTCAAGCTGTTATAAATAGTTCAAACTGCTAAAGTTATTATCTACACTGGTTAAGCTAGCAAAAGGTGTAATATGGTCTTTCATTCTGCACACAGTTAACTGTGTTGATAATAGATTTTATTAGAAGTAGCAAAGCTCGTCAGGTTAAAAGGACAACCTTAGTTCTTGGAACTGTACAGAAAATGTCATTCTGCTGAAGTGTATACAAGCAAAAAACTGAGTTGCCTTGAGCAGCATGCACATGCGTGTGAACATTCCTAACTTCCCCAGTATCTCTACTTTCATCTTAAGTTTATCAGATCTACCCAGAACCTATGCAGTAGAGAACTGACAGGAAAATATCAGTGTGACATCTTATTAACTAATGAAGGTTCATCTAGCCTTGTTTCCAATCTTCCTGTTTCCTACTAATTAGATGAAAGCACAGGAATTCCCTGCATAACACAGGATAACTCGTTGCACCACACTTTCTTTCCCCTGCATTTTCTCTTCTTTACATTAAGAGGTTGACCACAAAGCAAATGATGCTCCGTGAAAATTAAATGCAGTGTGAAAACTTGTAGCAAAAGCAGTAGAATGTGAGGGGAAAAATACAACTATCTATCTCCATTGTTAAAGATGAAGTATCTTACTGAAAATGGCAGAATTTACATACGTGGTATAATTTTTCCCTGCTGCTGCAATAGGAAAACAAAGTTCATGTGGGAGCTGGTGTAGCAGTAGTCACCTCAGCTTTGTTTTTATTACTGAATAATAAAAATATTGAAGAATATAATAAAAATACTTTATCTAATAGAGTAAATCTTCCCTTTAAAAGGATAGTTGAGGGTCCAATTAAATCCCGTTCTATCATATTTTTCTCACATCCCTTGAAAAACTTGACATAGACCAAGATGTAGAGAATTGAATTGAGGTTTAGAATAATCTTTAGACCATGACTTAAGAACAGTACACTACACCTATTGCATTTGTATACCTTTTTCTTCTGTTTTCTAAAATATTGCAAGAAAAAGGCTAAACTACAGAAGCACTGACTAGTGTGGAAGAAGTGATGTATGTCAGAGCTGATTATGTAACCAACAGATAAATGACCCCCTCGTCTCAGAATCAGATAAACCTCTCCTCATCTTCCTTCTCATAAGAAGGCTACAATATTGCGGAAAAAAATAAAAATAAAAATGCACCAGAATTGCAGAACTGGGAAGTATTCTAGTCAGAATTGATTTTATTTTATTTTTTTTCCATGAGTCAATGTTTTAGTAACATCATTACAATGAAATCACCACATAATCACAGAACAAAGCATTTCCAGCCAAATTTCCCCACATGCAATTCCCAAAAGACCTGTCCCAAACATGCAGGAAGAAAATCAAGATATAGGAAACATTTTAATTAAACTGATACTCCATTAACTTAAACCACCTGGGAACTACTATCAACAACTTACTCAGTTTAAATTGTCATTCTTTAATTTTTTTTTTTTAACCTAGTAAAGGGCTGTCCTGAGCCTCCAGTCTTCTACAGGTGGTCCACAACCTTCTGTGGGTACTACAGTTGATCCACTTTTCAAGTAGGGCTGAAAGGGCCACAAAAGAGGGGTTGTCTCCTCGCTGTATTAGAAGTCGGATGTTCCAGCTTTGTTTCTCACTTAGGGATTCCCTTCGCGCTTGTTCCTATGCCATAAATTTGACCTAAGTTCCCACCACAGAACTGAATCCCCAAGCTGTTGTGGTGAGAAAGAATGAAAGAAATGAATTAAGTGCAGGAGAAGGAAGAAAGAACAGATTTACCACAAATAAAGCGTTTTGCCAGGCACTCCTTCAACAAAAGGATAATTGTCAAGACAAGCAGAAAAGATAGGAATGACTGGACACAAACCATTGAAGAATTGCTGTCCAGAGTGATAAGGATTGCTGCATAAAGCAATCCAATGTTAATACAAAAAACTTAATTAGTGAACGTTTCATTCACCAGATCAAGCGGGGATGAAACACTACTATTTCATTATAAACAAGCTCTGTTTCCCTCATTGTTGATATGCACATAGATGCATTAGCAGAAATGAAATAAGTAAAAAAATACCAATTGAGCTATGCAATGAGTATGTGTAATTATCATAGAATCATGAAGGTTGGAAAAAACCTCTATCATCTACTCCAACCATCCACCTACCACCAATATTACCCACTGGCCTAAAGGACCACATCTACCCTTTCTTTAAACATCTCCAGGAACAGTGACTCTACCACTTCCTTAGGTAGCCTGTTCCAGTACCTGACACCTCTTACTGAGAAAAAAATCTTCTTAATTTCCAGCCTGAACCTTCCCTAGCACAGCATAAGACTATTATTTCCTCTTGTCATATCACTTTTACTTGGGAGAAAAGGCTGACCTCCTGGAACACGATGGAAAGTGCAGCAATGACAGCAGAGCAGCAAGGTTGTAGGCTGCAGCAGGTGAGGATTTCCTCAAATGAAACAGCCATGAGCACAGAAATAAAGAAGCTACTTACCTTCAGAAAACAAGATACCCTTATCTCCACTGCCAGCCCTTAAATGAGGTCTGAGACAGGATGGATCCTGGCTTCACCCATTCTGGTTACTCAGTGGCACTGCTTGACTTGAGCTCGCCTGGGTTGGCCCTGCCTTCCTACCAGGTGCTCAGTCACTGTTTCTAGCTGTGACTCAGTATTTCCACTACACCTCCACTTCACCACAACTCCTCCCAGGTCACTGTAGTGTGATAAGGTCTCCTCTGATCCTTCTCTTCGCCAGACTAAATAATCCCAATTCTCTCACTGCTCCCCATAAGACTGTGCTCCAGACCCCTCACCAGTTTCATTGGCATTCTCTGGATGTGCTCTGGGGCCTTGATGTCTTTCTTAGTGAGGGCTCCAAAACTGAACACAGTACTCAAGGTGTGGCCTCACCAGAACTGAGTATAGAGAGATGATCACCTCCCTGCTCCTGCTGGCAACATTATTTCTGATACAAACCAGGATGTCATCAGCCTTCTTGGCTACCTGGGCACACTGCTGGTTCATGTTCAGCTAAGCATCAGGCAACACCCCCAGGTCCTTTCCCTCTGGGTAGTAAACATATTTATTTACTACAAAGAAAATTAACATAACAAATCATAAATATTTCACTACACAGACAGGAGTCATCAGGATGCTTCCAACAGTAGCACTGCACTGAAGAGCAGGAACTTGAATTCCCTCATGACATTAACAGCGCTACAGTGCATGCATGAAGTGTCCAGAGTCACAAAACTTGTTTTAAAGTTTAGAGTACATGTTGCTGCTTAAGAAAATATACCACGTTTATTAGAAGAATATCAACATATTAACGTTAAGTCTGCACTGGAACCTGTCTATTTGGAATGCTGAAGAGCATCAAGTTAGCAGGCTTTAGCTGAATCTTCCAAAATGCATTGCATAGCAAAATACAGCAGTTATAAGGCAATCTAGTATTGTACCTCAATGCAGAAGAAATGCAGTGAAATTATCTGTTGTTTTGTAATCAGTCACCTATGATCTCTAATTTCTGAAGAGAATTGGAGTGGAGGAGTTAAAAGGTTTAATCCAACTGTGAGGCTTTGATCTGCTAAAAAGAAATTTTAGAGCTGAATCTGAAAGGAGTCAGAGCCTTAGTATGCTTTACTTTCTTCATTCTTGTTCAGTTGTCAAGCAAAACTGGCACATGCCAGCCGTGAGATGGATTTGACTGAAAAGCCTTTCTTTTACCAAAGTCTTCCTACGTATTATCTTGGATGGAAACCTTCTATATAAAACATCTTAATTTAACAAATCTTGACATCTACAGGCCTCCAAGATTTCTTTCTTAATAAGATGATGTACTTGCAGAACAAGGAAGATGGCTGATAAAGGAAGGAATTAACTGTAATATTTTACTTAGCTTGTTTTTTTTTTTTTTTTTCCCCCCTTTGGCTGCACTAGATTCAAGTGTAATACTTGTATGTATGTAATACTTGTATTATGTTGTAATACCACATAAAAACCAATAGAACACACACACACACACACACACACACACAAAAAAAAGGTTTTTTGTTTTGTTTTTTAAGGGAAACTACATATAGATTTGCAAATGAATATGAATACTCAATATCATTACATCCATGCTGCATTTCACTTGGTTTGTGTATTGAAAATACCATGGTTTATTAATAGCACTATCACATGCTGGTGACATTATATTGCTTCAGGAGGAGAGGCAGTAATTAGAAGGTTATCTCAACATTCTAACCCTTAAAATACTAAGAATGTCATTAAATAGATGTAGAGAAATTGCAAGTGTTGAAGCTGCTACTCAAAGGCTCAAAATCACTCTTCACTATCAACATAAATGCTCTGAAAAATTCAATTAGAAGGATTTTCCTGATATTTAAAATGATATCAAAGCCTACACAGCACAGTGGTCAAGATGCAAGGCCAGTATTTTTCCAAATAGCAAAAAAGATGTTCAGAAGAGTTTTGTGTTATGTAAACCTTCTATTTCATAGAAACCTCATTGTTATGAGAACAGGATGTATGTAAGGAAGTAGGGCAATACTGGAGAAAAATAGAACAGCTTTATCTTCTGCAGATGGAGGAGGAGGGAAGTTCTGAATCGGCAAGTTCCAAAACAACTGATGGGGAAATGGATCAGAAAAAAAACCCCAAACAATACAACAGTTATAGAATCGTGGAATTACCAAGGTTGCAAAAGAACTCCAAGATCATCCAGTCCAACTGTCCACCTATCACCAACATTTCCCGCTAAATCATGTCCCTCAGCACAACGTCTAAACGTTTCTTGAACACCTCCAGAGATGGTGACTGCACCACCTTTCTGGGCAGCCTATTCCAGAACCTGGCCACTCTTTCAGATAAGTTTTTTTCTAAAGTCCAACCTGAATCATCCCTGGTGCAACTTGAGGCATTCCCTCTGGTCCTATCACTAGTTACATGGCAGAAGAGGCTGACTCCCACCTCACTGCAATCTCCTTTCAGGCAGTTTTAGAGAGCAATATTGTCTCCCCTGAGCCTCCACTTCTCCAGACTAAATAATCCCAGTTCCCTCAGCCACTCCTTATAGGGCTCATGCTCCAGACTCCTCATGAACTTCATTGCCCTTCTCCGAACATGCTCCCAGACCTCAATGTCTTTCTTGTAGTGAGGGATGTAGAACTCACCAGGGTTGAGTACAGAGAGATGATCACCTCTCTGCTCCTGCTGGCTATGCTATTTCTGCTACAAGCCTGGATGCCATTGGCTTTCTTGGCACCTTGGGCACACTGCTGGCTCATATTCAGCAGAGCACTGATTAACATCTAAAGGTCCATTTCTTCCACACGGTCTTCCAGCTTCTCTGCCCCAAGCCTGGAGCATTGCCTGGGGTTGCTGTGGCTGAAGCACAAGTACCCAGCACTTGGTCTTGTTGAACACCATCCCTTTGGCCTCAGCCCAGCTATCCAGCCTGTCCAGATCCCTCTGTAGTGCCTTCCTTCCCCCAGGCAGATAAACACTTCCTGTCAATTTGGTGTCACGTACGAACTTACTGAGGGTCCACTCAATGCTCTCATCCAGGTCATCAGTAAACGTATGGAACAGGACAAACCCCAATACCAACCCCTTCGGAACACCACTTGTGACTGTTCACCAGCTGGATTTAACACCATTTCACCACCACTTTCTGGGCCTGATCATTTAGACAGTTCTTTGCCCAGCAAAGTGTGTACCTGTCCAAACCATGGACTGCCAGCTTCTCCAGGAGAATAGTGTTGGAGATAGACTTCAGCAAAGCCTTTGAGGCTAAGTGGACTTCATCAACAACCTTTCCCTCATCCACCAGGTGTGTCACTCAATCATAGAAAGAAATCAGGTTGGTCAAGCAGGACCTGCCTTTCATGAAGCCATGCTGGCTAGGCTTGACCCCTGGTTGTCTCGCACATGCCATGTGATCTCCCTGAAGATGATCTCCTCCATAACCTAACCTGGCACCAAGGTCAGGCTGATGAGCCTGTAGTTCTCTGAATCCTTATGATTTTTCTTGTAAATGGGAGTCACATTTATAAGCCTCCAATCCTCTGGGACCTCCAAGGTTGACCTGGAACGCTGATAGGTGATTGAAAGTGGGTTGGCTATCATCTCTGCCAGCTCCCCCAGCACCCTTGGGTGGATCCCACCTGGCCCCATGGACTTGTGTCAGTCCAGTCAGAGTAGTAGGTCCATCTGAATCATGGGGGGTTTATTCTGCTCCCCATTTGAGACTTCCAGGTCAGGGGGTAAAGTACCCTAAGGATAACAGGTCTGACTTTTAAAACCAGATGTAAAGAAGGCATTGACTGAACTCAGTTGTTAAAGCTGTTAATTATGTAAGTTCTGTGTAACATTCTTTAGAAACACGCCTTCAGTTTTGTACTTGTGTGACTCTGTACAATGGAGAATAAGATAATTTGAATGCATATTCCAGCAGCCAAATGCCTATCACAAAAGGCATTGCTAGCTGGTCACCTAATACAGTTTTCCTTTCCTTGGTGGACAATCTAATTGTTAGTTTCAAACTTTCTCTGTATACTTTAGTACTGTCCTTGCCTGTCATTTCTCCCCCAAAATAATCAACCTATATCATTATCTGCATAGTAATAGAACTTTTTGCATTTGCTACCTTTCCAGAGCTTTCTTTGGGTCTATATTATTCACTCCCATTTTCAAATTTCTCCTCCACTGTCAAGTTCTTGGAATAACATTATTCTTATAATTAAGCTATCTACCCAAACATTCAAATTTAGTTAACAGTAGTGCCAAATTCTATTTGTATTTCAGCCCAACTCCCCTGCAATGAAAAGGGATATGCACAGCTAGATCAGGTTGCCAAAAGCCTGATCTAGCCTTGCTTTGAAAGTTTACAGGGATGAGGCATCAACCACATCTCTGGGCAACCTGCTCCAGGGCCTCACCACCCTCACTGTAAAATATTTTTTCCTTACATCCAAGTGCTCAAGCTTGTCTAGGTCCCTCTGGATGGCATCCCATCTCCCATCCATGTATCAACCACACCCCACAGTTTGGTGTCATCAGCAAACTCGCTGAAGATGCACTCAACCCCACTGTCATTGATGAAGATGTTAAAGAGTATCGGTCCCAGCAATGACACCTGTGGGACACCACTCATCACTGATCTCCACCCAGTCATCGAGCCACTGACCACCACTCTCTGGACTTGACACCGCAGCCAGTTCTTCATCCATCAAGCAGTCCACCCATTAAATCCCCATCTTTCCAATTTGGAGAGAAGGACATTGTGGGGTACTTTGTCAGAGGCCTTAGTGAAGTCCAGATAGATGACATCAGTGGCTCCTCTCTTGTCCATTGATGTAGTGATACCATCATAGAAAGCCACTAGGTTGGTCAAGCAGGATTTGACCTTGGTGAAGCCACACTGGTTCTCCCATATCACCTCCCTACCTTCCACATTCCTTAGCATAGCTTCTTGGAGAATCTGTTCCATGATCTTTCCCAGCACAGAGGTGAGACTGACAGGTTGGTAGTTCCTGGAGTCACCCTTTTACCTTTCTTAAAAATGGGTGTGATGTTGCCTTTTTTCCAGTCACCAGGGACTTCACCTGACTGCCACAAGTTTTCAAATATTGTAGAGAATGGCTTGATGACTACATCAGTCAATTCCCTCAGGACTCTATAGGATGCATCTCATCAGGACTCGAAGACTTGTGGATATTGAGGTTCCTCAGGTGGTCACGACCCTGACCTTCACTTACAGTGGGAGGGATGTTGCTTTCCAATCCCCTCCTACCAAACCAAACATTTGAGGGCTGTGTGATAAGCAGTTACCAGACAAAACCAAGGGAAAAAAAAGTTGTTAAATACCTCATCCTTCTCCTTGTCTGTTGTTACCAGCTTGCCTTTGTCACTCACTGGTCAAGGGGTGGTGGGGGGGGGGGGGGAGTATCTTTGTCACTCACTGGTCAAGGGGTGGGGGGGGGGGGGGGGGGAGTATGACCTCCTGGACTTTCCTTTTCTGGATGAGGTACCTGTAGAGGCCTTTCTTGTTCCGTGGTACATTTTTCTTCTTGCTCTTTAGTTTGATCAGCAGATTCTGATTCAGCCATGTTGGTCTCTTGCCTTCCTTTTCCTGACTTGCTACACCTGGGGATGGAGAGTTCTTGTGCCCTAAAGAAAGCTTCCTTAAAGATCTGCCAGCTCTGCTCTGCACCCTTGCCCATGAGGACAATTTCTCTGGGTGCTTTATTGATGAATTCCCTGAAGAGCCAGAATTCAGCTTTCCTAAATATTAGCATCCTAATTTTACTCTTTGCCTGTCTCATATAACTCCAGAGTGTGAACTCAACTGTAGCATGGTCACTACAGCCTAGACAGCCTCCAATCCTGATGTCACCAGTCAGTTCATTCACACTGGTGAGCAACAGGTCCAGTATTGCATCCCCTGTGGTGGGGCTGTATATTACTTGTTGTCCTCAATGCATTCTAGGAGCCACCTGGATTGCCTTCAGCTTGTCATGCTATTTTTCCAGCAGATACCTGGGTGGTTGAAGTCCCCAGAAAGATGAGTGCTTGTGATTGCAATGCCTCCTGTAACCAGAGGTAGAAGTACTCATTGACAGGCTCCACTTGATTGGGTGGCCTGTAGTAGACACTGATTACAAGGCTCCCTTTGCTGCCTTGGTCTCTGTTACCCATAGGCTTTCAACTTGCTCATGACTATACTTTAGGGACAGCTCTTCACACTCTATTCCTTTCTTGATGTAGACAGCAACACCTCCTCCCCTCTCTCTTTGCCGGTCCCTTCTGAACAGCTTGTAGCCACACTCCAGTCATGGGAATCATCCCACTAGGTTTCAGTGATGGCAACTATATCGTGGTTTTCTAGTAGCACAGTAGCTTCCAGCTCCTCCTGTTTGCTTTCCAAGCTGCGTGTGTTGGCGTAGAGGCACTTCAGCTGGGCAGCTGGTCTTGTCACCTCCTTAAAAGATAACTCCTTGATTCCTTTTAAGTATTTCCCTTGATTTTCCCGACTGCCTTCTCCTATTGTCCCAGCAGTTGCTGCCTTGTCATCATAGGATTTTGTATGCGTTGCAGTGTTGCCAGCATCTCTCAAGACAGCAGGTCCTTAAATTAGTGGGTATTAGATTTATACTTACAGAGAAGATAAAGAAGGAGGGGAAGCAGAGAATGAGTTTGAAGTGTCAAGAGATTATTTCAATGAATAAGTAAGGGCAATAAGAAACTGCTACAAAAATCGTACAGAAGCATCTCAGAACCCTTCTGAATTATTTATTTATTTATTTATTTATTTATTTTGCTCTCAAGATCAGAGAATACAGACTATGACAATCCTACAGGATAAGCACAAAAGAAAGAATATGAACTATGCAAGAAATAGTTGTAGAAATTTGGGGTCATTTCTAATTTTACTAGTTAAATTCCATAGCCTCATTATATTTACCACAGACAGCAGACAACTGTAGAAAAGAAAAAGCATGACCAATCCTCAAATTATGCCTTCATGTTCCTGTTGCAATTCTAACCTCTCTTCCTAATCAAATATGTATACATGAATAACTGTCTCAGCATCCCAACTAGAACTCATAACTTGCATCTTAAATTATTTGAAAAGTATAATAACTTAATTGATGAACTTAACCTCAGTTCCATCAAATTCAGCATCAAAACTATGGGCTTAGGGGGAAGAAAGAATCAGACAAAAAGAGAAAAATCTATTGAAATTCCTCATCAATAGTTCAAATCTTCCTACAGAAAGTTATGGTAGCAAATCACTGTAGACATCATGCAGCTTGTGCAGTGTGGAGAAGGTCATATAACACATCACAAGCAATCAGAGGGACAACAGGGAACACAATAGCCATTTTCCTCCCCTGATACTTCCAATGGAGAATGAATGGAACTGAATGGTTAAGCCACAAAATTTGCTGCCAATTTGAATGGATTAAACATCTCATAAAGTGCTTTTATCACACTGGTTTATTAACAGGAAAAAAGGTGTGGAGAAATTAAGTAACTGTTTCAGGGTGGTCCAGTGCTGGGAAACCTAACTTGAGATGCCTTGGTATTGACCGTAAGAAGCTCACAGGAAATAATTAAATTCTAGAACCCTAGTTCACCCACACAGTGTTTAGTACTGCTCCTCACCACTCTCTGAGTGATTTTTTTTCCCCTCTAATGTCTAATATAAATTTCATCTCTTTCAGTTTAAACCATTCCACCTTGCCCTATCACTATCAGATCAAGTAAAAAGTTGGTCTTCCCCCTGTTTATAAGCTTCCTTCAAATAATGGAAGGCCACAATGAAGTCTCCCTTGAGCTTTCTCTTCTCCAAGCTAAACAACCCCACCTCCCTTAACCTTTCTTTATAGGAAAGGTGCTCCAGCCCTCTAATCATATTCAGGGCTCTCTTCTGGACCTGCTCCAACAGCTCCATGTCTTTCTTGTGCTGGAGGACCCAGGCCTGGATGCAGAACCCCAGATGGAGCTTCACCAGGGCACTGTAGAAGGGGACAACTACCTCCCTGCTGGCCACCCCTCTATTATGCTGTCCAGCATGTTTTTTTATGTGGGGGAGTATGGGTGGGGGGCTATTACATATAATTGTAATTGAATTTAGAAACCAACGAACAATACTATAAAGAACAGCACATGACAAGTAAGTTCAACTTGGTGAGTCTGTAAGGCATCTTAGTGCACCATATGAACATACTGACTCAGGTCAGAAAGCTTTGAGTTTTCTGTACTAATGTCTACTGCATGATGGGGAAAAAGAAGAATTCAAGAGAAATTCAAAGCAAATGTGGTAGAAAAGACATCTTAATTGTATTAATTAGCTAAAGCATTATAAAACCAATTAGAAAGAGTTTTTGAAAGAGAAGTTTAAATAAGAATAATTTGTAATATCTTCTGAAACACCAGAGCTTGCATTTGCTCACAGAAAACAACAAAGTAAACAAAATCTAGTGCCATCAAGAAATTGTCCAAATTCAACATTTTGTCTTGTGCAAAATACTCTAGAGGAACAGTATAGTTATTGTCATGGTTTTGTGTTTTGTAATTTTTGCTATTGGTATTCCACATCACAACATCATGTGGAGCACAGAGAAGAAGTACTACACGTCCCAGGGGACCTCGCGGCCAGAGAGGGAAATACGTCACGGAAGCGACGCTCGCTCTCTCTCTCTCTCTGACTGCCTGGCAGCGAGTGTGGGTGTGCTTCCAAGCCGCGGCGCCTTCAACTTCAAAGTAGGCCTCTCGGTGTTCGGAAACCTCTCTCTCTCATTATATTTGATTTATTAGTTTCAATTCTAATTATATTGTATTATAGTGTGTTATCTTGCATTCCGATATCATAGTTAGTAAATAAGTTTTACTCCTCAGATCGTTGCCGCTGTTCCGTTTGTTCCCTTGAACTCCCATCTCCCTACCCCTTTTCCCTTTTTTCCCTTTTTCCGAGGGGGCCGGGGGGCTACGGGCCTACTGCCCCCTCCCCTGTCACGGACACAGATTGATCTCGATAACCCCGTGACAGTTATACATAAGGCTTGCAGATGCTATGTATATCATCTCATAACATTACATAGTGTATTAAAGAGAAAGGTTTGTGTTATAAAGAACAAGAAAAAGACCAGAAATTTCCATTATAAACTGGAAGGTCATAAAGTCTTCATAAAAAACGTTAAATCCACCTGAATATGTGAAATTAAAATGTGACTTATTTTGTTCCCTCTACATTTTAGCCACAACAGAAATAGTTGCAATGGGCAACAAATATTTAACATGCTGCTTTATCAGAGGCTTGTCATGGGAAATAACTCAAATTAATTTATTTAATAAGATTGCCATGATAGCCAATAACATTTCAACAGAAAGGTTGCTCTTTGGACTAATTAAAACTAAAGCTTTTGAGACCTCTGTATTCTTCTTCTACCCCCACCCCCCCGATGTGTCTTCAAAGTATGAGAGATGAAGAATATTTCTGAGGTTGTTTATTAAAGGTAATTTGATAGAGTTTTGAGCTCTACTAATGAGCTCATGTGCCTTGCATATTAAATAATATGACAGAATAAATCTGCTAATTTAGTCCTTGGGCACTGGGCCACATAAAAGAGCAGATCTAGTAGAGCTCTCAACACTTCAGATATCCGTTGTGATTTAGTTAGGGTATATTCCAATTATATTTTCTTAAACTTTTATCTCATGATTACACTGCACATGGAAGGAAAAAAGAAACAAACAAAAAAAAAAAACCCCAACAGTTTAATATTTAAGATGCTGTCTCGTTCCAATTTATAGGAGGGAGAGGAGGTTCTTTGATATATGTATACCCGGCATGAGATTAAGAAACAACGGTTCAAATGTTGGTCCAACCAGTTTATTACAAATCTTAATCAAGGAGATGGGGAAGGGGGGGACGGACACTATTATGATGTAGGGTGATGGGGAAGGGAAGGCAGGCGATAGCAAAGATAGGAAACAGAAGCAAGGAGTCTTTATAGGAAGCAAGAGGGAAATAGTCACCACCATAAATACAGCGTGGTTTTTCATTCAGTCATTGATCTTCAGTAGTGGTGGGTCATCAGGCATTGTTGTTCCGTCGATGATGACGGTGACCACGGCAACAATGTCCAATGGTAGTACAATCTTATTTATAAGTCCAAAGTGGTTGAGTCAGCTTTCTTTGGAGTGACAGCTTGAATCCAAAGTAGTTGAGTAAGCTCTCCTTGGAGTGGCAGCTTCTGGCTCTGAGATCTCAGCAGAAATTCCTTTGTTCCCATCTTCCGGGCCTTGCCAGCAGATAAGAGGGAGCAGGGATGCCCACCTGCATCCTGTTTTTCACAGGACACAATGGTATCATTCCCCAGTTTTCCCACACCAAGCTGGAGCTATTTAGTCACAGGCCAGATCTTCCGCCAGTAAACACTCCTGAGCACTCTCTTCCGGAGGCAAGCAGCTCTGAAGGAAGGTGCTTTCAAATGTCCACAAAGTGATGTTGATTGTCACAGGGTAGCACCCATCACTTGCCTCCTTCATAAATCAGTGAGAGTCTTATCACAAGAAATACCTCAGGAAGCAAGCTTTGAGCCAGAAAACAAAGAAGGGTTCTCACAGATGCCTTCCATTGAATAAATCTATTTTAGTGTAAATATAGCAAAGACCTTTTGTCTTAAGATTTAAGTATAGACTTCAGTTTTGTTTCTATTTGTGTTAAAAGGTTTTAAAAAATATTAACAGTGATAATAGATTTACAGAGAAAAAGTAATCTGGAACTATTTTACCAATATCATCTATGCTTAAAAATGAGGATTTTGATGCTACAATCATCAACAGGTTTGGGACCAAAAGACACCATTGTAAAATGCTATTATGGAAGATTTTCCTGATTCGAGTGCACAAAAACCATCTGAAAATGACAAATCCCACTTGCTCCAAGTACATTGCATCCCCTATAGGGATGTTAAAAAAAAAAAAAAAAAAAAAAAAAACTTTCATTTTGTGATTCTATTACCACATAGATAAGTACACACTAGAATACATACCTAACATTGAAAAAGATGAACACTTGAGCAAAATCCTGAAGGAAGATATAGATAAAATGGGTTATTTCACATTCAATGAAGACATAAACATATCATATCAATAAGCTTGTCTTACCCTAACTGAAGTAATTTCACTTCTTATAAAAGTGAGGGGGGAGGATGAAGTGAAGGAAGAGAATATCATGATTCAGCTTTATTTGTCTTAATTGGTTTTACATTCATTCTTAAATAATGAAAAAGTCCTAAACATTTACTTAGAAGCACAGTAATGTTTTGAAGTAACATGACCTACTTGACTAGTTTCTATGAAAGAAATGAAAGTAATACCTCTACTGTTGTCTTCTCTTTTATTATTGCCAAAAAAAAAAAAGGAGTGTAAAGCAACTAGTACAATGTTTGCATCACGTATTATATTTATTCTGTATACTGTGTGCATAATTATTTTCTGCATCTAGAAAACATATTAGTAATCAGTGCTATGTTTTTAAAAATGTTTCCTCAAAAGCACAAAGGCAAAATGAAACCAACAGCAGCTAGCACCTCTAACTAATAAGAAACTACTTTAACTCAGAAGTTAAAAATATCAGAGGAAAACAAAATCATTTTTAGAAACCTTTCTTTCTTTTATGAATCCTTTGAAAGTGGAATATGTCAAGTAATTTAGAAAAATATTATTTTAACTATTTAATTAAGATTTTGCTGAAGTAATGCATGTAGCAGCCTATTCAGATCACAGCTCTAACACTGAGGCATTGCATAAATTTATTATAGATATAAACCCAAATGAAATACTTTATTATCTACAGAAAACTCAGCCAGACATATGTAGTTACTCAAAGAATATCACAGTTAGCTGAATGCCAGTCATGATTCAAGTAATTTTTCTTGCTTTTCATACATAATCAAATGGCATAAATTGGAAATAAATTATGTTACCTCCATCGTGGAAGATCTTCCATTTGCTCTTTCGCAAGACATATATATTTGGACATAGTATTTAAGAAGTAAATTTACCTGATCCATTTCAGGTCACTGGCATTCAAGAAAAAATAAAATAAAATCAAACTTCTGCAGTGGCTATAGGATACTTCTGTGTGTTTGCTGGAACTATAACACACCAGAAGATGTTCTGCTATCATAAGTTCTAGTTCTAAACAGGGCACAGTTTTCATGCAACTCTCAAGGCAAGATTGTTTTGGACCCTCTGGACTGTGACAGGTATGTTCATCTACCATAATGAACTGACTACTGCATATTTTCTGCCACAATACCTTAAGCTACCATTTCTTACACTTACCTTTAAAGTTCATCATCTACCTCAGAAGATTTCAATGAAGTACTGGACAACTGACAAGTATTTAAGCATTCAACTTTTAAGAATCATATACCTGTTCAGCTAATTAGCTTAAAATTTCTACGAACTCATGCTGGTCCATGAATAAAAATATTTATTAATAAAATCTATAATTAACAGTGCAGTTATGAAAGTATGTAATAGCATGCAAGAGAGATGAGGAAACAAAGTCTTACATAGTCTACTTATATCAAGGTTGATGGAAAAAATAGCATTTTTCTCCCGCCCTACATGCTGTAGATATACAACTCATAAGCCCATGAATCAATTTCTTATGCATTATGCCCCTTTCAAGGCAAAGTGTGTTTGAGAATCCACTTTCTGTTTTCTCCTTAAAATCTTACTGTTGTACACCCAGAAATGCTTATTCAAATTGGTTGCGTATCATTTCTTTTTACCTCTCCTCTAGCTCTATTAGAAACTACAATAACATTTAGTGAGAGGTACTATGTGCCACAGCTTGTCAGGAAGATTAGGGACTGTCTGCTGAGCAGAAAGTTTAACATGACCCATTAACAGAAGCCCATAGTACAGCATTTTTTATCTGAGAATTTGCTTTATCAAATAGTTTTATTGCACTAGTTGTACCTATTATGGTTTATATGGAAATAAACATGAAGCATTACTCTTGGAGTGACCTACATAAAATGCTGCATATTTTGGTAATCACACATTATGCAACTGTACAGGTGAGACTGATGTTCTCAGCAAACTGAAATCACTCCATGGTGTCCTTCACAGACTGGAGCGTGGAAAAACAATCAGTGATGGACTGACATACTTTTTTGTTATTAATGTATCCCAAAGTATTTTTTCTTTAAAGCCTATAGTCTGAAAACTGTAACATGCTTAAAACAGAGATTTTTTTTTTTTCCTTGGCAATCATAAAAAATTTTCTATTGTAAAAAACACACAAAGGAAGAAGGTAGAACAAATGAAAAAAAATATTCACACCAGGCAAAACTCATAAATGCTCATGCGTGGTTCCTTAGAAACACACCCACTACTATCATGGCAATGAAGGAAAAGCAACACTTTTAGTAGCAGAAGTTCGACTCTTATTATTTTGTTAGAAGATACACAGCAAGCAGCTTACTAATATGCTTTCTGGAATGAAATATATACTGAACAGAAAATTTTTAGAGGAAAAAAATATAACTAATTGTGATTAGTAGTGATTTAAAAAAGCTGATATTTTAGCTGCAAATTACTTTTCAGATGTTTCTGATTTTACACACTTTATTTGCATGCAGTGCTCTGGGATCACAAAACAAAATTTAATTTGCAAACACTTACCGGAATTTCAGAAGTTTGTAAGTCAAATGGTCCAAATCTATTCTTTAACAAATACATAGCAGAAACAATATAGATATGCCTGTAATATCTCAGCAATGCAGAGGAAAATGAGGTATTCCAATGAAGAATACAAGAGAAATTCCACACTGTCCTACCAGAAATCTCACATTCCTCTTCAGATGGACAAATGCCCTTGATGTGCCAAGAACCATCTGTTCACCACTCCTACTTCACTCCCACCACCAAAAATAAACAAATACAAAACAAACAATACCAAACAAAGCATTGCCTCAAGCATTACCAGCTCCTAGGATTCAACAAAAAAATCTAACTTCTTCCATTTATTTCTTTTGTACTAGGATTGAGCAGTTCATGTTTCTCCTTGAATGGCATTGAGGGTTATTTATCAAAAAGGAAAATAATTAAAGAAAAATTGACCTTTTTTTTTTTTTTTTTTTAAAGTTTAAATTCTGCCTTGATAAAGTTCTTTCTATCTTCTTTCTTCTTGCTATCACACATCTAGAGTACAATCTAAAGAAACTGTGTCTGATCATAGTATCAGAGGGGAAAAAAAATGAAATGCATTCACAGGGAAAATTAGCTCGTACATTCCTATAGTATTGAAAGTGCGTCATCTATTCCATTACCCATTTTAGTGAACTTCAGAGGGAACACTTGTGCTAAATTGATAAATAACTCAAAGTTACCCAGGCAGCTGCAGTTGAATTTTTGAAATCTTCTGCGGCTGCTAAATAAAAATAAGGGACTTCATGTAACATTTATTAATAATGATATGTCCTTCAAGTAACACAGGATATTAACTTGTTTGAAAGCTTCTAGATCAGAAAAAAGCACCACCACAGAAAGCAACAACAAAAGAATGGGATCCCACAAGATAACAGATTTTTGATTCAATTTAGAAATATCAGGTTATTTATTTCCTTACAATTTTCTCATATCTCTTCCCGAGCCACTCTAGACATGACAAAAATTTTGATGTGATAATGTTTGCATATATACATATAATTTTTATATCACAGAATCACCAAGGGCTGGAAAAGACCTCCAAGATCATCCAGTCCAACCATCTACCTACCATCAATATTTTCTCACTAAACCATGTCCCTCAGTACAACATCCAAATATTTATTGAACACCTCCAGGGATGGTGAATGCACCACTTCCTTGGGCAGCCCATTCCAATGCCTGACCACTCTTTTTTAGAAGTAACATTTCCTAACATCCAACCTCAGTCTCCCCTGGCACAGCTAAAGGCCATTCCTTCTAGCCCTATTGCTAGTTATGTGGGAGAAGAGCCACCATCCACCTCACCACAACCTCCTTTCAGGCAGCTGTAGGGAGCAATAAGGTCTCCCCTGACACTCCTCCAGACTAAATAATCCAAGTTCCCTGAGCTGTTCCTCATTAGGCTTGTACTCCAGACCCCTTACCAGCTTCCTTGTCCTTCTCCGGACATGCTCCCGGGCATCAATGTCTTTCTTGTAGTGAGGAGCCCAAAACTGAAAAAAATTCAATGCGTGGCCTCACCAGAGCTGAGTACAGAGGGAGATGTGTATATTTACAAGCAAGTTAACATTGTAGCAAATAAAATATAACTTCATTTACAGGTATTATTAAAAGAAGTTTTGTCTGAATATTTAGAAAAGGGAAATTTACAAGCCACAGGTTTCAAAATAGTTTCAAAATACCTCAAATAGTTGAGGTATTTCCTAAGATGTACTTTGTCCACCTTTTTTTTTTAAATAGTGTCATTCAAAAGTCTACTAGGAAAAAAAAAAAAAAAAAAAAAAAAAAAGCAAGAAGCAGCTCCAAAAAAGTCAAGTTTTGTGGCCCTCCTCTGGACTCATTCCAACAGGTCCATGTCTCTGCTGTACTGAGGACTTCACATCTGGACACAATACTCCAGGTGAGGCCTTACCAGCACAGAATAGAGGGGCAGTAACACCTCCCTCAACCTGCTGATCACACATCTTTTGGTACAGCCCAGGATACAGTTGGCTTTCTGGGCTGTGAGGGCACATTGCTGGCTCATGTCCAGCTTCCCCGTCCACCAGTACCCTCAGATATTTTTTGGCAGCGCTGCTCAAAATCCTTTCATCCCCAGTTTGTGTTGGCAATGTGGGTTGCCTTGACTCAGGTGCAAGACCTTGCACTTGGATTTCTTGAACTTTATGATGCTCACTGCTCAGGCCTGTCTAGGCACCTCTGGATGGCATCCCATTCTTCTGTTGTGCCAATCACACCCCACAGCTTGGTGTGCTGAGGGTGCACACCACCCCACTTCATTACTCAGCCCCATTTCATGACAATAATTTGCAAAGCAGTGACAGTAGATTGATTAAATTTACTGCGTACTTCAAAATAAAGAAGCTGAACCCAGTAAAGACATCAAAAAAAGAAAAATCTTAAAGGCACATTTTCAGTTTAATTAACTGTGAGCAACATAAATATTAAGGAGGCTGCGCATTTTAGCATAACATGAACAAAGATTCAGAACACTGAAGAGAAAGCCAGACAAACCAACACAATGTCACTTAATATAAAAATATATATATTTTTTCTTGCTCCAAATATATATATATTTAAAATAAGGCTAGAAAAAGGATAAGATGAAATTCTTCAGTAGGAAATAGAAGTGAGCCTTTGATACAATGAAACAGCTTTCATTTGTACTATCATGCCACATTAACAGAACATATTATTGGTGTTTTTATAGGTCATCATATTAACAGACAAATCATAAAACATTTGCAAACTGCAAAAAAGTAGAAAAAATGCTTGGCAATAAAATGCTAAACCCAATTAGAAAGCACATACTTCTCAGAAATGAACTCAGAAGAAAACAGAAAATTCACTATAAATTCTTGAAGTCATGTACTTAGTATTATCTCCCAGAAATTACAGTTGGTGACATCTTGTGTTTTATTGTGACATTAATTTATACAAAATTGAACTTAATAATTTTTAAAAGTGAAATTGGAATTCTATATACAGCGAGTCTCTGTTAGAGGTAGAAATTTAATGTGTTTTAACTAGACATAGCTTTAAGCTCCTCTTTTTTGATTTGAAGTTTCTTTTAGTACCAGCTATTATATCACCCAGGTTGGAAAAATGTTCTCATGCATCAGTGGGCAGAATGCTGATGATGTAATTCATGATTATGTAGAGGGAGATTGTAATTGCTGACTTTTAAAAATAGCACTAGATAATTCCCCCATGACTTCTTCCAACCAGTGGAAGGTGCTGAAGGAGATGTCTTCATAGAGTAATTAAGAAGCTTGGGGATGTCAGCACCTTTGGGAGGGTTATTTTCATTTAATATTCTACTATTTATACTGCAAATTTTAATATGACTAATAATTCTTTTTTTTTTTTTTTTAACACATCATGATTTATCAGCTATCAGCTTGATCTGAGGAGAACAATAATAATAATAATAATAATAATAATAGTAATAACAAAAGCAACCTGGAAAGTATAGCCCCTCCATACCTAGGAAGACTGAATCTTCTACTATTATTAACCAGAAAGACTGAGTTCCATCTTGAACTCCCAAACTATCATCAAACCACATAAATAAACATGCTAGTTAATAAAATATTATACTCCGTTGTGTTACCTATAAATCTGTGCAGTGATGAATGAAAAGTGGTCGTAGGTTTAAGTGTAACAGTAAGGAAATGGTTAAAAGCCCTATCATCAGAAGGGAAATAAAATTGAGGACTTCTTAATAGATTTTTTACTGTAATTAAATTTTAGTTACAGTGCTAGCTCTATGGTATTATTATCAGTTTATATTTATTTGTGGAGTAGCAGGACTTGCATATTAGTTTTGGAACCTGATTTTTCCTACTTGCTCTAATACAAATCTTCTCCTTAAATTCTCTTGCTACTTTTTTTTTTTTTTTTTTTTTTTTTTTTTTTTTTTTTTTTTGTGGAGGAAAAGAAAACCTGACACAAAGAACTATGAAAAGTTCTAGACACACTGCTACTACTAATACAGCTGTCTCTCTAATAGGCCTCCAAAAGAGGAAGAAAAAATAAATACAACACCAAAGCCCAACAAAAAAAGACAACAGAAAGCCCATCTGTTGTTCTATAGCTGGAGTCCTTTGTTCAGAGCATCATCCTGTGCACTTGATCATTTCCTATAATGTTCAGACACACCAACATACCTTGGGCATTTGTCTGTATCTCTATCATTTTAATTCATTGCACTGAATTTTTACATAGACATAGCATTACCAGACTTGGTCAGATCACTTTTCTGTTTTCAGTTACATTTGTAGTTTACAAGAGCATAAGTCCTGCATTAATGTTGTTTTACACTGATTTTTGGGAAACCTGCAAGCTAAGAGCAGAGAGTTCACAAAATTTGCAGAGTTCTCTTTTATCTTCATGCTACATACACGATACACCAAAAGCTTGTGAAGGACTAAATGCCTTCAATTTGATACCATCACCTCATATAGGCAATTTGGAGAATGAAGACCCTCAGAACAATAGAGATCCACTCCACTGAAATGAATATTTTGCTACACCCACTGAATAGCTTGCCTTCTCTTTATAATCTGTTGCAATGAAAGTTAAGATTTCCTACAGCCCACCGAAGACAAACAGCATGACAACAAAGAATACAAGGTATTCAGAAACACCTGAAGTGTTGGCACTTTTTACTGTTCATGGTTAAAATAACATAGATAGCCAAGATGCAAATAGAATAAATATTTAGTTTTTATGTACTAAATAACTCATGTTTTATACTTTCTATTTTATTTATTTATTTATTAACTTTTGGTGTAATATATTTGAGAGAATGAATACATAAATTAACTTAACTGTTGCCCGGAGAGTTTGTGGATGTATCGTCCCTGGAGGCACTCAAGGCCAGGCTGGATGTGGCTCTGGGAAGCCTGGTCTAGTGGTTGGCAACCCCACTCACAGCTGGGGGGTTGAAACTAGATGATCTTTATGGTACTTTTCAATTCTTTTCAATACTTTTCAATATGTACAAAAACTGTCAAATCACAGACTGAACCTCTGATTGACCACCTGAGGTGAGCAATGAGTCAGCCCTAGGAGCACAGGTGAAGGCAATTCAGCTGTGCAACCGGAAGGGGTGGAGCCTGGCTGCACCTCTCCTAGACCCTATTTAAGGGCTGCCTGCCACTAGGGAAGGATCTCTTTCTGCAGATTGCTTCTTTGGAGTTTTCTGTATGAGGCTACACAGGTGAATATTTTCCATTTGTTTCTAATTATCCCTTTCTAACCGCACCATTCTGTGTATTTGTTGACTATACAAAAAGACATCAAAAAACCCACAAACCCTAGAGTATACAGAAGGGGAGTTTTATGGAACTAGGCTGCCACAAAAACGGAAGGTTCTCTTCTGTGTCCAGAGAGTTGAGCTGACTTGATTTGATGGTGACATTTCAAAATATACTGTTCAAGTTTTTAACTCACTGTAATACAACCGTCTAGAATTATACCCTAAATTATAATGCAATTGAATACAGCCATTATATGATTTGTTATCACTGAGACAATATCTCAAGGTCTTTCTAAAAAGTACAGTGAAAATTAATCAAGGATATTGCTAATAAACTCAGGTTTTATTTTTTTAGCAGTTCTCCTTACGTTCTTAGATCAGTAGTACAAAACACTTTTTTTTTTCCCCTCAAGAAGCAAACATTAAAAGAGAAACAGAGGTTATTGAATAAACCAGTTCACAACTTTCTTCCTAGAAGTTTCCTTGCCATCTATCTACGATCAGCCAACACTCAGGTTTGTCTACTTTAGTCTGATTATATTCCTTGTAATAAATAAAATTAAGCAATTATTTCCCATCTTTATCTGCATGTACAGAGTTTTCATAGTGACACTAAGAGGTGACAAAGGTCTTCACCACAGGAAAAGGCAGTAGTAAAAGGAATATTTAACAACTTGAAACTACAGTAAACAATAGCCACCATTCTTACCTTCCCCATGCAGCCCATAATAGCATCACATAAGGTAAACTCATTAGAATAGCACAATTCTCTCTTGATAAATAGATGCAAACCCCCTCACACCTGAGTAGTGCCAAATCAGTGGCAAAATAGCAGGTCCTACTAATAGGCTCAGGAAAGGAAACAAACAAACAAACAAAAAAAAAAACCAAGGTAGCAAATTAGGTCCAAGGCCTGTTCAAAACATCAATGTAGGAGCAGTAGCGGATGGAGCCAGACTGGAGACAAGATATTTATATTAATAATAATTTTTAAAAAAGAAGTGAACAATCCAGAAGATAGGACCAGATTTATAATAAGGAAAAAAAACAACAAACACAACTACTTAAAGAGGACAGATCTAGGGCCCATATGGGAAAAGCAGTAGTAAGCCAAGACAGCAGTAAACAGGACTAAAACCAGACACCTACCTATAACTCAGGGTGAAACTAGGCTCCTGGGACTTTGAACTGTGAACATAGGTGTCCCAAATGAGGCTGGTGAGGGCAATTAACACCTACAGGTGTAACGCCCTTTTGCAGTTTATGCCCATGATTTTTTTTAGCCTTCTTTTTGCTGCCAGTGCATTTGCAGAAACATGTTTTTTGTCCTTCACATTTCAATTCTATCATCTGAGCTGTCTTTCCTAACCTTGTCTGTGTACACTCAGACAGCATACCTATCTTTCTCCGAGGTAGCTTCTGCCCTCTTGCACCTATTTGTACTACCTTTTTGTGTAAGAGCTCAGTCAGCAGTTGTCTGTTAATAAAGAGCCCTACCAAGCATAGCTCTCAAAAAGCTGAATTCTGTTCCCTAGAAGTCTAGGAAGGAGGCCCCTCTGGTTTGTCAACTCTTTCGAGGACTCTTTTGAGTCCTGCCCAGGCTGAATTTGACCTCTGCATCTTCATCCAGCTCTTCTATGTGATTAAGACATCCATTAGAATATCTCCCCTAACTGGATCATTGAACACCTACATCCAGAAATTGTTATTAACAACCTCCCTGACACTATTCTGGACTGTTTGTACCCAGACCTATTGCAGATTTGGGGGGGGGGAGGGACACGACTGGAGTCCTCTCTGAATACAAAGATCTGTGATTACGAGGTTTTATTCAGCTATATGAAGAAAGCTTCATCTGCTTCCTTTTCCTGATCAGCTGGTCTGTAGCAGCTGTTGCTGACCCACTGGATGCATTCTCTTCCATATAAAGCTTTATCTCTTCCTGGCAAGATCAAGACAATATTTGGGCCTGCATGTCCTGGACCCTTATTACTTTTAAGATACTTACACCCCTGGCAACATTACTGATACCCACATGGATGAGCAGCAAGAAGTAGCAGCCCAAGGACTTGAAAAGCCTTGTCAGTCTCTCTTCCATATTCTGAGCCCCAGACAAGTAACAAATTCCTTGGGACATCAAGCCATGTCAGCTGACATGTCCATCCACCACAGAAGGGAGCCCCTGATAAACCATAATCTTCTTCTCTTCATGTAGACCCTCTGTTTCAGACTCAGCTAGCTCTCATGTTTACACTGTCAGTTCTTGTCTCTCCTTGCCAGTTCCCAGGGCAATGTGCCTGTTCTATAACTGCAGTTGTACAGGATGAGAAGGAGGCTTCCTCCTGCTGCCAGAAGTCATACATTTCTATCCAGCCTTCTCCACAGTATTTCATCCACTACTCTTCTGAACAGTCACCAGCTGTCTTTCCACTCATCCATCATGAAGCTTGAGCTTTTTTTCTTCACTCTCTCCCTAACAAAAATGTTCATTTTATTCACTGTGATACAATTCAGTCTGCTTGTGTCTTCTTACAGCTCCATTACCTCAACAGTCAGTGTCTCAATCACAGCTCACCTCCCAGAGGTAAGGGTACCCTCAGCCCAACCCTAGGAAGCAGCACTAGCCACTACCTGCAGTTGAAGGCTTTATCCTTACCTCGGAGCTCCTTCTGAGTCAAGGCCTCAGATTTCCTCAAAAAAGTTCCAGCTGGTGCTGGAAACCACGGTGAGTTGACACCATAGATTAACAGGCTCAAACAGACTTCAGCAGAGTTTCTAGGCCCCTGTGTATTAACAACTGCAGCAACTGAAGCACTCCACATCCATAGTCTTTCCCAATGGTTATATACTAACTCTCCACACAGCAGCTGCATACATTTTTTTACAGCCTCTGAGTAGCAGCCAGTTGGAAAGAAGAACTGTAGGCACCCCCAAATCCAGGAACTGTCAACACAAGCTGAGTTTCAGAGCTGACAGAAGCCTCCAAATGCCAACTCTCACCTGCAACAACAAGCTGCCAGGAGATCCCCCAGAAAAGACGATCCCTGCAGAAGAAGCATATGGAATAAATTCCCTGAAGAAGAAGTCTAGAAAGTGCTGTGACAACTGTTACATCTCTACTAAGCTGCTTCTCTTTGTTGCACTTAAGCACAGGCACAGTGAGAAGTAGTTGTTAGCATATGGGTGTTATGAATGTATTAAAAGCTGAGGAGGTTTCTGAGAGCCCAAGCATAGTCGTCTTGCATGATGGAAAGAAAAAGATTCTCTTAAGGAGTTTGAAGGGATTCTATCATAACCCAGAAAGCTATTAATTGAACAGTCAAACTAAAAGTCAAACTGAAGAAAAGGATACTCTAAGAAGAACACGCAAGCTAACAGATGGTAGAATGGGGACCAGTTACAATCAGATTCTCAAAGCTCTGAAAATTTCTGGTCTCACTTGCAAGAAGACCCTTGACCCTCCCTCTACTAGAAAATACTGAAAGTTTTTGGAAATGAAATTGTACTGTTCATACAGTCAGACGTATCAGATTTTTAATCACGTGTAGCAACCAGTTTTTCCAGATATTAAACATACATGTCAGTGAACAGACAGAAATGATCTACTATCCTACATGCATAAACTGCTAATAAATATATATATTTACACTACTGAGTAGCATAGCTCAAATGAGGCAGATCTGAGCAGTACAAGAACTGTGCAGACAATTAGACACTGATATTATTTGGGCTTCGGGAGATTTTATTTTAGTCCTATTCTGGGATTGTGGACTACCTGCATTGTAGAAGCTGGAAAATACTACTCATGATCCTGGAGTACATCTGCTGCTGTGGCTTCATCTGAAATTATCCCAGTTCATGCTTTCATGCTCTTTGGAAACTGTTCTGTGACATGAACTTCTTGTGGTAGATAGATTTGCTTCAAAAGATTCAAATTCAGATGCCCATATACATACACCCACTCCCTCAAGGAATACAAAAAATCCTCCTCCTGCCAACCTACCCAACTGTAAAACATTTTCATAGTTTGGAATCCTTGAATGAAAATATCAGCCTCTTCCAACAACATATAGCTTTTGAAGAATTCTTTGTCCTTCTCAGCCTGGCTTCATACTTTTTGTCTAATGCTGTTATGGTTTGTTAGTTCAACTCTCCATCAGCTGAAGCAGACTGACTACCAGTGTGACCTTGGAGTGAAAAAAACAGTCTTCCATGTAGGATATTGCTGAATGTGGCATATATAATGTGTTCTGGTTATCAATGAGCTTGCCATCAATCATTCCTTTCAAAATAGTCCCAGAAATTAATTATAGGCAACTTTTGCACCCTAAGCACATCCTTCCAATGACAAACAAGATGTTTCAGGGTTCAGTGATATCACAGTTTTAGCTTCAGATATGCAACATGTGAAGCTTTGAAATAAGATAGGTGATTTGCAGCACAGCTCCATATACATTTCTAGCCACAGAGGATTCCAGTGAGCATATGGGATATCTGTAGTGAGATCTAGGGAAGACAGAAGAAATGCAAGATATAACACTGCTCATTTTCAAATGATAGTGAGCTTTTCTTTCCAAACTTTAGAGTCTCCACTGAATCCTTTTAACACAAAACCTGCACATAACAACTGTATTCTACAACTAAAAGCTCTGTCTGCCTAAGAATAAACAAGAAATTACCTAGTTATGCATAGTTATATACAACTCCAGGTCTTTCTCAGGTAAAAGTAAGGAAACAAACGAAAGAATCAAAATGGGTAGCGTTTGTACTATTCAACACTTTCCTACAATTATAAACAAACTTCAGAATTTACTATATCATCTTTGTTTAACTTAACTCTGTATTTGTTAGTTAAAAATATTTTTAAAATAACAAAATCTTGTGAAATGATGACTTTTCTTATTCTTCAGGGGGAAAAGAATAAAGAACATTATACCCGGGCTGTACTATTGCACAAGTTCCTACTATCAATCAAATCAACTTTAATGATTCTGAGTTTGATGTATGGACTGTGTTAAGTGAAATCTCCCTTCCATTGTCATCCATCTTTGCTGAGACAGTAAACTAGTACCATGTTGTTAAAATCATAGAATCACAAAGCTGGAAAGGACCTACAAGATCATCTAGTCCAGCCATGCTCCCATTATCATTGCTACCACAAGCCACTAAACCATATCTCATAGCTCCTCATCCAGACGCCTCTTGAACACTGCCAGGGATGGAAACTCCACCTCCCTGGGCAGGCCATTCCAGTGCCTGAGCACTCTCTGAGAAAAAGTTTTTCCTTATGCCTAATCTAAATCTCTCCTGGTGCAACTTGTGGCTGACTCCACGGGTCCTGTTTGTTGCCTAGGAGAAGAGGCAAAACCCCTCCTCATCACAACCTCCTGTCAGGAAGTTGTAGAGTGCAGTGAGGTCTCCCCTGAGCCTCCTCTTCTCCAGACTAACCAATCCCATCTCCCTCAGCCACTCCTCAGAAGACTTGTGCTCCAGACCCCTCATCAGTTTCGTTGCCCTTCCCTGGACATGTCTCAGGGCCTCAGTGTCTTTCTTGTAGTGAGGGGCCCAAAACTGAACACAATACTTGAGGTGCAGCCTCACCAGTGTTGAGTACAGGAGGAAGATTACCTCTTTCCTCCTGCTGGCCGCAATATTTCTAATGCAAGCCAGGATTGCATTGGCCCTCTTGGCCACCTGGACACACTGTTGGCTCATGTTCAGCCAACACCCCCAGGTCCCTTTCCTCTGCACAGTCATCCAGCCACTCAGCCCCAAGCTTGTAGCGCTGCACAGGGTTATTGTGGCCAAAGTGCAGGACCCAGCAAATGCTTCTGGTTTAGACATAACTTGTATTTTCAATCCTTGAACTGTATTTAGATACTATAATGACGCGCAAAATATAAATATTACATGTACAGATGCAAGAGCTTGATCTGTATTTTCTATGAAAGGCATGTTATAATGTTCCTTTCCAGTCAAAATATCATTATAGCCAACATGTCCTTGTCAAATCAGTGTGTTTTTTTTTAAGTGCACAAAGTTCTCAGACTAATGGAATAACCTTGTTCAAGCCTGGTAGATCTTCTTAGCCTTGTTTCTAGACTGCCCCACAGAAAACTTCAGTGTCTTTAAATCCCATATCAGTGTTTAATTCCAAAATCCATCTGCCCAGTCACCAAATACCAGCTAGTAGAACACTAATCCATTTCAGAGAAGCTTTTCAAGAATCTCTTTTAATTCTAATAAATTTCATCTCTTTGTATCTTAAACCCCAGGATGGAAGATGACAAATGCAGAGACAGGGTAATAAAAACACTATTGCTGTTATTTGTGGACACAAAATAGAAGAAGAGTCTAGAGAATAACTGAGCATCCTTTTAAATATTAACATCAACAAAGGAGTTTCAACCATTTCCCAGCATTTTTCCAGTTGTTATTTTTCTTGTTTAAAGTCTCACATTTTGCTTTTCCCTTGACTCTGCACTGTGATATTGCCTCTTTGAAAGCTGAAGACAAAGTGAGACAGATGTCTTGAATGTGTAAATACCAAGGGAATTGCTTATCAAGAAGCAATGGACATATGTAGCTCTCAGGACTTTCTCCCTCCTCTGTTGTCAGAATCTGTTCATAATTTGCACAACAAGTAGAGAAAACCAGCTACAAACTACTACACCTATCCAAACACACTTCAGAAAAACACTGGGAAATAAAGCCAAAAGAGTGATGGTGAATCAGCAAGTCTGCTGCTTACAAGCTAAAGGAAAAAATTCCAAAGTCAATAAACTTCTATGCTGTACTAAAATGAAATATAAGTTGCAATAAATGTTAAAGAAGCTTATATGTTTTTATATGATGTTTCTATATCATATATTAAGTGTCCTTTTTAAAAAACTTTTTTTTTTTTTTTTTTGCAGGAAGTTGGTTTTCCTTTGTTTCCTATGACAAAAAATGCTAGAACTTATGAATAATATATATATATATTGTTAAATAGAACTTCCTATCATGTCTTAATTACATTCAAAAATCTTTTCTCTGTTTTTTTTTGTATACATGATAAGCTTGAGTATATTGCTTGTAATGTAATCAAATGTAATCAAATATGTGGTTATTATCTGTAAGGTAATGAATGAGAAAGAATAGATTACTGTTCTTAATCATTGCAGAGTCCAGATGATATCATTAACCAAAGGAGTCTAGCTTGAGTGGTTCTGTAATAACATCTGAACTCTAGTATTGATTTGTAATGTGTAATCTACCACTTTTATCACTGTGACTCATATAAGTAAGAAATTAGTTTCTTTTCGCAGAAGTTTTGAATAGTGAAACTGTGTTAAAAACTTTCCTTTCCTGAAATACAGACCTGAAGTAAAATTTGATAGCAGCAGAGTAGCAAGTTACTTTGTGCCAATATGCAAGCATTGACTTTATTTCATCAAGAGAAGAGCTGATATTTTATACTGTTGATTTTTGTGTTCTTTTTTATAATTTCTATTGGCCTGATACTCTTATTTTTCATACAATATGCTTTCAAAGAGCCTGTATTCTGGGCTCTGATACAAGCCTGTGTGAACACTAATCATCAGTCATCTCCTACTGTTAGTGAGGTAAAAAATCCAGAATTCAATTTGGACCCATACTTGAATATATGTACAACTCAGGAAAAAAATCTCATTTATTTTCAGAACTCAGAGGAAGCCTCAGAAAAGTTCTTTCCTGAATAATTTTTCCTGACATTTCTTCTCATTTCTCCCATTTGTGGTCGCAAAATAGCCCTTTGGCAACTAATATGGCTATTACTAATGCTAGTCATTGCCATTATCAATATCATCACCACCATGTGCATAAAAGATTTTAAGTTTCTTTTAATTTAAATGAAGAATGTAGGTAAGATTCAGAACAATGATTTTGGTCATTCAACTGGAATCACTATCATTTATATGAGAACTTCTATGCTACCTCATTTTATTCAATTCAAGAATCAGAATTGTGGTTCACAATATAAAAGAATGAAAGCCTTCTCTAAAAAATATATTTATTTAATCCTTCACTCTAAGAGAGGATCCAGAGAAATAGCATGGAGGAAATATGAGAGTTAAAGATGTGGTCCATAAAAGTAAAGCTTCTGCACCTACTTAAATATGATCTTGAATAGAAAGTAGACTCTGAAACATTCTTGAGTTAGTTATGTAGAAATCAGTAAGACACAAACAATATACAATTAAATATATGTTAGTTTCTTTAAATATTTTGGTTGATACATTAATCTCCTTGGCAAGAAATCATTTAAAGGTGATGCAAACAAAGCAACAGGTGAGCAGTAGGGTGATGGAATAGGATCTTGTGTAAACAAACTGGAATTAAGCAGAACATAAGAAACAGGTTGGAGAGATGGCTGGGAAACAAAAGACATAAATGTATTGATGAAGACTATGGAGTAGAAAGTAAGGCAAAATGACAATAACCTCAGCCTACAAATATTAAAATTGGTATTTGGGGTAATCCTCCAAAAATTTTTGTATTCACATGCACCATTGCCAACTTGGAATTCCTCTAAGAAGGAGAAGAATCTTCCAGTCTTCATCTTCAGTCAGTTCTTTGCCTTCGTCATTATTGTTCATCATTCAATTATGGATTAATACCATTGATTTAACATGTCTGTTTTGAAGAGCTATTTAGTGCTTCTCTTCTGTACTACTCCTGTAAGCTGTGCTGTAGGTTGTCACTATAAAACACACACTTTCTGACAGAGCTCTGCCTCCCTAACCCTATTGCTATCTGGCTGACAGCTCTATTGTAAAACAACAACAGAAAGATGTGCTTGGCACATTTTTGGCTCCCAAACAACCACATTATGTTAGGCTGCAAAATAACTGCATGACGTTCTTTCCTTTCCAAATTCAGGATTATCTGGCCTGTGCCTAAGGCACTAATGGTACATCTGCTGGTGATATGCATGACAGCAAGAACAGACACTGATTTGCCATTGCAAAAGCCATTAAAATAAGCTGCACTGAAAATCAAATAATTATATTAATAGAACAATGCCTCCACAGCACTAGCTTTAGATTTGCCTTAGCAATTAACAGTTTCTCTTATCTCCGCTAGGATACAAGAAAGAAACTATTCCACAGTGTCTTGGTTTCATAGTAGGTACACTTAAAAACAATCTAAGATGGTCAAAAGTCTTCTTTACAGAAAATATTATTTCACCAAAATAAAATCATTCTGCAGCAGTATACTGATTTTGATTAACTGAACTAAATATATATATGCATATAATTATCTTTTGGTATCATTATGAATCACTAAGAATTTTATTTTTAGATGATTTTAATTTAAGAGCATTTTTTGAAGAAAAAAACAAAAACCTGCACATTAAAAACCAGTTTTATTGAAATTGGATATTTGGACTGAATCAGCATTATCTTTTCCAAGAATCATAATAAAACCAGTTCAGAAATCAGCTTTCCATTTGACAGACTTTAAATTTCTGGCATATTTCTGCAAAGCTGATATAAAAAATGACCTCACTGCACTATTCAGAAACAGATAAATGGTCCTGTAGGGGACTTTCACAATGCTTTATTCCAGAAGAGAGATGAAGTTTACAGGCTGATGTTTCTACTAAATGTTTTCTGGAACAGAGCAGATCCTAAAGTGATATAAATCAGAGAAGTTCACTGTGATCACAGCAGGCAGTGCTTAATGCAATCAATCATCATGAATGCTCGGGCATTTCGGGTACACTCAATGATGGGCACTTGCAGTATGTTTTATAAAGTTAGCATTTAAGGAACTTACCACTGCTGTTCAGTTTGCTGTTCTGCTCTGTAGGGTGAATTTTTGGCAAGCCACTTAATCATCCTCTGTCTGGTCTCCTGTAAAATTGGAATTATATTTTCCATCTATATTTGATCTGAAATTAGACCTTACTCCTGCAGTTCAGAGTGGTTGGTAGACAGTACAGAGCAAAAAGGAAATAGCAACTTGAACATACAGTATGTGGTTACGGGAGAATTTAGCTCTTCAGAGGGGCAATAATCTTCTAGCATGAGTTTTTAGAGAACCTATAAAAAATCTGTATATATACAATATATTACAATATAAATGGAAAATAAAACTTTCCTCCTCTTATGGGGAACTTTATTGCATTTTTTTTTCTATTCTAAGTTTATGTTCTTCAATTTGGTAACCTCTTCATAATTTATATATTATTTATATTTCTTAATTCTACTAATTATCTTTTTTTTTTTTTTTTAATTCAAACTTTTGGACAGTAGAAAAACATTTCTCTGCAGTAAGACAGTTTTTTCACCCTTTTCCTTATTTTCTTAATGTTCTCAAATTAAAATATCCACTGATGGTAAGGATGCTGTATTACTAATCCAAGCCACGTGAACACAGTCTTACTTTTAAAAATTGCTTTCCATATACCCATGTATTCTTGAAGATCACAGGGCAAAAGTTATTGACATTGATGTATGAATTAGATTTTGACTAAAACCTGTACTGGAAAATACCTTTACAAACTTAATAGTTCAAATTCCTCTATATTGATGGACTTCTATATATAAAGAACAAGATAGATTGACAATCCTTTCAGTGGTATGCCAGAGAACTACTAGAAAAGAATAGCCAGTTACTGATATGAAATTACCCTGCAGATCAGGTGTCTGAACAATGCTGTTTTTTGATATTATTTACTAATTATAATTGTATTTATTATTACAAAATATCTCATAGTTTACAATACTATAAGAGAAGCATAAGATTCTTACTTTATCCCAGGAATAATTCATTAGCTAAGAATCCAAATTTGATAAATGCAAACGTACTACAGCATGGTACACAGACTAGAACTTGATGCTCACGCTGTTAGCAATACTCCTGATTTAATGCAATGTGTGGTTCACAGCTATGCAGGAAGAAAAATCGTGGATTAGGTGTAAACTAGAATATAACACTCTTAGTTGACAAGGGAGACAAATGCATGCCAATTGTTCGAAGGCTCTATGTGTGGTCTGTAAAATGCTCAGCAGCAAAGTATCTACAGTTCTGACATTCATTAACACAAATTACCTTGTGGTATATCAGAAGAGCTTGTAGCAGCATGCCATATAATAATTGTCTAGCATATAATGCCATGGATTTTACAGTGCCTCCCAGGAGCCTGCCAGCTTCACAGCAGAAAGCCAACAGTTTGTGTGCAACAGCTATGTATGTGGCCTGTTAGTGAACAAGACTCCTTAAACAGTCAGGAGTAAAATGAGAGTCTCCATTAGGCCATTACACAGACACTGGGTATTTTCCTTGCTCTCCAGAGCAGTAGGAGTTTCAC
Organism: Alectoris magna; assembly: GCA_030625065.1. Classification (NCBI taxonomy): domain Eukaryota; kingdom Metazoa; phylum Chordata; class Aves; order Galliformes; family Phasianidae; genus Alectoris; species Alectoris magna. The sequence continues at coordinate 101,732,914 of CM060560.1, forward strand.
ACCAGCTCTGAAGTTACATAACCAAAGAGATATAATTGTCTTACAAACATAAGTCTGGAACTCTAACAAGTTTCTTTTGTAACATTTCTTAAGTGAAAGAAATCTTTTATTGGTATAAAGTTTTTTAATTGTAGATATTCAAGACAGGAATAAAATATACTCTTTAAAATAATCTTTCATCCACGTGAAGAAGTAATTCACTATCAAATTGCACAGTCTGAGTCTGTTTTTGTACTGGCGTATCTACAGAAATCAAGCTCATACTATCCTAAATTATCTTAATAGCTGCATGGACCATAACTTTTTAGAATCTTCTTTATCTCTAATTTTGTTATTAGTTTCCAAATAAATGTCAACATCATACCAGAGTTTAACAACATCCCTTCTATTTCAGGTGTTAAATAAAACACAACTCAATTCAGGGATAATTCAAGAGAAAAAATAAGCATGATTAAAGTATTCTATGCACTGTAGAGCATATACGCATTGTAGTTTGTGATGAAACCAGACTGATGTAATGATAAGGTAATATAAGTGGCTCTAATTATGCTCAATTATTATATAATTCAGTAGACTTACACCATAAAGAAAAAATGTATTTTTTTTCACAGGTATATACATGTAATATCATCTATATGTGACAATTGTTGTCATGCTAAAATAGAACAGATGTCAATCTCACTACCAGCTCTGTCAGGTACATTTTTTCACTGAATAATTAAAAAATGAAAAATAACTGAGATCTAACTTCAATCTGGATATAAAATTCAACAAAAATCAAGATCATTACATGATTTTGTGCTATCACAGTAATTGATCGATTTTACTACACTTCTTGTTCGAATAAGACCTGAGAATTCAGCAGATTTCACTGAAGTCTGAGTTACCTTCCTAATTGGCCTATACACCAAAGATTTAGTTTGTCATTTTTGCCACTGAATGACAACTATCTGTATATAAAGGTGTCACAGGGTTAACTAGATCAATCCGTGTCCGTGACAGGGGGGGCAGTAGGCCCGTGGGCCCCCGGCCCCTGACAAAGGGGAAGGGAAAAAGGGAAAGGGGTAGGGAGATGGGAGCTGGGCTCAAGGAAACAAACAGAGCAGCGGCAACGATCTAAGGAGTAAAACTTATTTTACTATAATACAATCTAATTGAAATTGAGGCTAATAAATCAAGTGAAATAAGAGAAAGAGAGGTTTCCGAAGACCGAGAAGCCTACTTTGAAATTGAAGGCGCCGCGGCTTGGAAGCACACCCACACTCGCTGCCAGGCAGTGAGAGAGAGCCAGTGCCAGCGTCGCTTCCGTGACGTATTTTCCTCTCTGACCGCGAGGTCCCCTGGGATGTGTAGTACTTCTTCTCTGTGCTCCACATGATGTTATGATGTGGAATACCAATAGCAAAAATTACAAAACCATGACAAAAGGCTTAAATAGCAATGTTTTCAGTTAGTCTATTACTTCCTTTCTTTTGTGGTAATCCCTTCTAGATTATGTTCAAAAGTTTGAGAAATATCTTTGCCCTCTATAGTAAAAGAAAGCTAGGAGTAGAGTTCATAGATCTGCAACTTGCAGTAAATTAATGAAAAGGATATGTTAAGCTTGGTTATCTCTGATAACACAACTTTATTCTGATTAATGTACCCAATAATTCATTAAATGTCAAATGCTGGTTGTGTCTCTTCATCCCTCAAGATGTTACTCTGGTAAAAAAGTTACCAGAAAAACCTTTAAATATATGAAGGAAGTACCCATAATTAAGTATTCTTCTGGAGAAGTTTCGTGGTTCTTAGAAGTGAAATAAGTTCAATTTTTTGTTTGTTTGTTTTTACATTTTGTTCGTCTAGAGGAACTTGCAAATATGACCAATATGACTTGGAACTCACAAGCTTAAACTTGGATGGATAATGGTATCCTGGGCTTCATCAGAAGAGGGATGTCCAACAGGAACAGGGAGGTGATTGTCCCTCTCTACTCTGCCCTGCTGAGGCTCCATCTGGAGTACTGCATACAGGTCTGGGGCCTCCAGTACAGGACAGATGTGGAGCTGTTGAAGAGGGTCCTTCTCTATGAAGACAGGCTGAGGGAGGTGGGCTTGTTCAGCCTGGACAAGAGAAGGCTGTGATCTCATTGCAGCCTTTCATTGTTTAAAAAGGAATTATAAACAGGAGGAGAATCAACTTTCTATGATAGTAGACAGTAACAGAACAAGGTGTAATGGTTTCAAGCTCAAGGAGGGAAGGTTTAAATTGGATGCCAGGGATGTCAGGAGGAAGTTCTTTACAGGGAGTGGTGAGGTGCTGGAACAGGCTGCCCAGAGAAATTGTGGATGCTCCATCCCTGGAGGTGTTCAAAACCAAGTTGGATGGGGCCCTGGGCAACCTGTTCTAGTACCAGATCTGGAAGTTGGTGGCCTTGCTGGTGGCAGGGGTATTAGAACTCAGTGATTCTTAGGGTACCTTCCAACCCAAGCCATTCTATGATTCCATGATATTATTGCATAGGATGAAGAAGCTACCAAAGCAGCAAGAAAAATAGTTCAAACAAGCCATAATTTTGGGAATGGAGTTAAATGCCAATAACCTACCAGAACTGTGATATTACTCATTTTAATACAGACACATATAGATTCCCACAAAGGATAGAAACATTTGGACTGTTATTTTTAATGGCCTTTTAAAGACACTAACAATAAATGGAAATCGTAAAACATTTTTATTACATTGCTGCAGTTGGCAAGAAATTAGAGATATTTTGGATTATGGCACTGACTGCATTTGTTTAAAAGCACGGGGGTAACTGTCACTGTGTTCATATGCCACAGAGTCAAAAAGAAGAGAATTGCGGACTCAGGGTAATTATCCAAACAGTAGGTATTCATATGTTATTTTTGATTACTAGAATATAATAATAACATTTTATCAAGAAAGTTTGAATCTGTTCTTTTAGGGCTTCTCAGGCAGAGGGATGAACAGGCAGTTATACATATATATTATATTTAAATGAAATAAATAACAAAAAGTTAGCTGGGTCTGATACTGAGGTCAATTTCAAAGCTCATATCTATCCCAGGCTGTAAAAATAAGTCTCTGCAGGTGAAGAATCAGAAATTAAATACAACTTACTTTACAAGAGAAATTATCCTCTTAATAGGAAAATTTCCAAACCTCTATATGTATCCTCTCACCCTCAAACGAAGGGGGAACAGTTATTGATCATCAAGCCACCAAAATGCTATCCTTTATTAGGTTGTGTCTTCAGTATGTAGGATTTTACAAATTCATTCAAATAAGTTTTTTAAAAATGTATCAAAATACTAACGCCAAGTGAATATAAAAATACGTATACTGAAGAAAATCACGTTTGCTCTAAAAGGATCCAGGTGTTTCCCGCACGTTCAGAATAACATCCATGCCTCTCCTTTTCTCACACATCTGATAGAGACTTCAACATTCTTGAGTATGTGATAGAATGCTATTGCAAAAAATAGCAAGATAAAAAATATATAAGTAGTGCTTCAATTGCTTTAAAAATAAGTTAGCATCTTATCTATTTTATAGTTGATAAACTGGATCAGCAGGAAGCCATTCAATCACAGTTTGCCCAACTAACAGGTGAACTATCTGCAGCTTGAGTCAGAAATTGAGAGCAAGAAAGGTATCCTAGATATTTAATTTTGCCTTCATGAACGTATGCATTTGTGCTCCAGATTTTAGTGTATGTCTAATTGCTGTATTAGTCAATATTTTATTCCATTCTTTTTTTTTTTCTTCTTTTTTTTTTTCTTGAAAGTTAAGTTATTCATGCAATTAAACCTGTCTCCAGCTGTTCCTACAATATGCATACACTTTCAGCTGCAAATAGTTTCAGTACTTATGACCTTTCTTCCTCTATCTATTGCTTCCCATGACAAAGAAACAGGAGCGGAGTTATGTCTGAATATGATATGAAAATTGCATTCTACCATGTAGGTAATTTTTTTGTATGCTAATTTTCTGACCTCTCAGCAGAGCAGATTCTTGCATACCTTTAACACTTCATATACAGCCCTCTGAACAAATTCACAGCCTCCTCTAGACACAGTCCAATAACTCTGCATCCTTCTTGTGCTGGGGGCCCCGGGCCTGGATGTGTTACTCCAGATGGGGCCTCACAACAGCAGAGTAGAGGTGGACAGTCTGCTCACTCACTCTGCTGGCCACCTCTCTTTTGGTGAGCCCAGTGTACTGTTGACCTTCCAGGCTGCAAGAGCACATTACTGCAAAGAAAGATTTTTTTATTTTTTTTTTTTAAACATGATATGTTTCAAATGCTTAATAAGGAGATGTTCTCTAAAAACTTTTCCAGTCAGCCTGATAAGACACATTATTGTTTACATCTCATACATTTTTTTTTCAACTGGCAGGATTGTATTAGGAAAAAATAATGAATTTTTAGCACAGACTAGCCCAAACCCAAATGAACCATGGGAATTAAAGAAGGTTTATGCTTACTAGTGTGACCCCCTAACACTGACTAAAGTTTGTCAGTTTGCATGTTTCTCATTTCAGTGAATGTGAAAATATTGTACCCTAGCTCTGTAGTAAAAGATCATTTAATTTAATTTTTCCATATTCTGATATGCACTCATTTTAAATATTAACAATGGTAGATAAATACAAATATATGTAAATAAATATGAGTAAAAAGCCACTCACCTAATCTTGAGAAACACTCTAAAGAATATTCTCAACAAGAAACTGTACTGGAAGAGCGTATGAGCTAGATTTTACCTCAGAATCAGTGCAGCAGCAATGGAGCCTCCTGAGCAACCAGTTTTTCTTCTGTTGTACTGAGCAAAGGGTGCATGACCATGCACCTTCTGCATCAGAACATTGTTGAGGTTACAGCAGATAACGTAGGCCTCTTTTTCGGATATTACTAAATTCTGAACTGAGCTTCCACTTTTTTTGTGCATACACTGAGAATTGAAATGTAATCTCTGTTATGAAGGACACCAATTTGGGGGTTTAAAATTTCATCTCAGTCCTACTGTAAAGTTTCTTGAGTTACTGAACTGAATTTAATGTGTCTCTGCTTCACAAGCCCCTGTTAGTATAGCCTGTTTTCTACAAGAATGAAGAAATGGAAATAGATATACTATTTGATGGTTTCTAGTAAGTGTACTTATATAATGCTAGTGAGCTTTTCATGCCAGAACAGCCATACGCGTTGATGATAATTTGTTTAGCACATTTTTCAGCTATATTCAAAACATGGTGAACTAATAATGTTTGCATTTTAAAAGCAGACAGGTTAGTAAAGAAAATTTTAATTGATGTATCTCATTTTCTTCATGTTGTCATCATCACTGTTTGATGTCAATAGATTGAGTTACCATCTGTGGAAGAAGTACATGGAAATTCAATGTATTGAGCTGAATATTATGTTATCAAGGCCTGAAATCTATGCAGCTCTGCAATATGCAGTTATTTCTCCTGTTGCCACAATTCCTTTATATTTTTCCCTCACTGTCTAGGTGGAACTAGGCATTTTAATTCCAAAACATATATTTTACAGAAAGACATTATTTTTTTTTTTTTTCAGCAGAAAAAAAAGTGTACTGAAATAAAGTGAATGGTGGCATTTAATATCCTGATTAGGACAGCTTGCTCTAAATGAATTTGAAGCTGTTAATGAAGTAAAAATTCAGTAGGAACCAGGGAATGTCTGTATATTTCAAGGCACAGAATTTGCACTGAATAATATAGAAAATATATAATTGCAGTTTAACTCAGTACACAAAGCTTTATGTTATGAGAAAAAGATGTCAGAAGTGGGCCTCCCACATCCATAGCATAGAGCCTAATGTGGCCACTAGCTGTGATCAAGTTTTACACCATTTCCCCTCCATCCCTCTTGGTGTCACTATACACAATTTGCTATGAAACTCACGGAGAATTTTATTTTTCCAGACAGCATCTAAAATAAAGTGCTGCTTGAAGTATTTCACCAGAGTGTCAAGCCATCAGTAACATCCTTGTTTATCAGAGCTCTGATAAGTTCTGGTCTTTGCAACAATATAACATAGTCACATTAATAAATGAGGATCACTTAAACGTACACTTACAACTGTTAGTTAATTAATATGCAGAGCAGGTAGAATCACAGAATCATACCAACATCATATTTCTGTGAATAACATGAAGAGGATTAGGCCGCCGATCAGTTTGTTCAGGTTATTCTTCTATAAATGAATATTTCTCAAGAGAACGCACACTCTGTGTAAAAGGAAATAAACCTTTGTTTATTAATTAGTTTTATATATATATATATATAGGCTTTTTATCAATATTGTGATAATTATTTTGCATTATCACCATATCTAAACATGAACAAGTACTGTACTGAATGCAAGGTGCGCAGAAAAGTTACAGTCCATATGTATTTCAGAAAAATGTATCAAATGTAGCTATTTTATTGTCAGCAATAAAAACCTGATGAAAGCTCCTTCGCATTAACACTTCGGTATCATCCTATCTCTGGTTATGCATTATCTTCAAAATAAAAAGTAATGTATTTAATCCTATTACATCACTGGCATACATGTGCAAAATTACAAAGAAATTCTTCACATTTTAATTATTAAATATGCCAAAACTGCTCTACAGCCTCAGATTTTTCTTATTTCACATCTAACTTGTCACAAGTTAGTGTCTCTTACATCTCCGGCACAGTGGAAAAATGCAAATTTTAGATACTGCTGCAACATTTTCCTGTAGCATTACTACCATTTCTGCCCTTCATAGAGTTCTGTTGAATTTTTACATCTATTTTCTCAATTTGCTGTTTCTGATAGATCTAGTGAATGGCATATTCTGTAGCATGTAGACTGGTTAAAAAATATTAAAATCTAGGACAAGATTGAGTGAGGTCAGTAAAGATAAATAGCTTATCTATGTCCTACATCTCTTTTTACCTCATGTATTTTCCTTGTCAAAGATATCAGTAATGCTTCATCCACCATTTAGAGTGGTTGAGGATTTAAATGTCATCCTTCATCACTGTTTGATGTGATAAAAGTTTTGTGTCACAGACCACTGTAGTAAGGATAACAGTTTATCCAATTCTTCTAGGAGAGATTAATTTTGTTTCTTAAATCAGTGCTTTATCAGAAGATTTTTTGTTCTCGGATAAATACACTATTAAATAGACTTTAGTAGACTTAAAGTTCATCTAGAAAAGTATTTTATGTGTTTTTTGAAATTCTTGTTACATGTTTCACATTTAAATATTGCCAGGTAAACACTTGATAGCCTTTCTCTGTAGGAGCCACCGAGGTTAGGTGACACAGTGAATTAACTTTAAGACATTTAGAGCCATGTACTCCCACAGTCTGCATACCTACTGGAGCAGTGAATCATTGCAACACTACCTACCTCAGAAAAAAACTGAGACTCTGAATCTTCCTCCAATTTCAATGCGTGAGTTAAAAGCTTACTCAGCACCCTGCCAGATGAGACAAAAAAGGCCAAATCAATCCATGATTTTGTATACCAGACCACAAACTCCTCTTAAAAAAGTGGCATTCTGGGACTCCTTCCCCCAGTGGTCTCTATTTTATCACCCCTGCCACTCAGGAGTCCCCAGAAAACTGTGAAAGCAAAAAAGCACTTCCCCTGAAGCACCTTATTCTCCTGTATCAACGTCACCCTCCCATATGACCTGGGTCCCAAGGGCAAGGTGCCCATAAGCCTCCCATGGTGGGGCCTAGGCCTGAAGGCTTTCTCCCTGCTTTTTCACCTCAGCGTCTTCTCACCTCACTGATGATGGCCAAATGGATGTCCAGGGTTGGCAGCACTCACAGGAACAGGGTTTGAAGGGGCTGCAGAAAGGCCAGAGAGCCAGTGCTCCCAGTCCAGTAAGGGCACTTACCAGAAATGCAGAAACGGCATTTACCAGCCCCATCTGTGCAGTAAGCACATCCAAAGTTTAAATAAAAATGTCCCATGTACATTAATTATTCCTACTCGGCTTCCTGGGTAGAATGAGGTCCATACTGAAACCGTTATCTGCATGAACAGAGGACTGCCAATGCACATGCCATTGTAACTTTTTTTTTTTTTTTTTGCTGTCTTTTATTATACTAAAAATGGAATCATTGTGCCAAGATCAGGATTTTACAGTGTTCTTCTCAGCTGTTTGCTGTTCAAAAACACAGTGCATTCATGCTCTGTAGCACTAGAAAGGATGAACTGAGCTGCCTCTATTGATTCACCCAGAAAAAAAAAAAAAAAAAAAAAGAATAACCAACCCCAACCCCAAACCCAGACAAATCCAGTCATGTCTTCTCCTAGACAACATCCAGAGCAACCCAGGCTGCACTGTCACAAATATTTCCCCCGTCCCAGACAGTCAGTAAGCCAAACCAGCATCCACTGCCACCCTTTGTGTATCAAAGTGTGAATAAGAATAGAATAGAGCAGTTCAATTGCAAGGGACCTTCAAAGACCATTGAGTCCAACTGCCTGACTATTTCAGTACTAATCAAAATTAAAGCACATTAATGAGAGTATTATCTAAATGCTTGTTGAACACTGACGGGCATGGGGCATCAAACACCTCCCTAGGAAGCCTGTTACGGTGTTTGACCACTCTCACAGCAAATAAACTTTTCCTAATGCCCAGCCTGAGCTTACCCTGGTGTGGCTCTGTGCCATTGCCATCCTGTCATCAGTTTCCAGGAGCAGAGCCCAGCACATCTGTCTGCCTCCTCTCCTTGGAGAGCTGCAGGGAGCAGAGAGGTCACCTCTCAGCATCCTCCAGATTGGACAGCCCAAGTACCCTCAACCTCTCCTCACTGGACATACCTTCCTACCCTGTTACCAGATGTGTTTCTCTCCTCTGGATACTTTCACAGACCTTAACAACGTTTTTGTATTGTGAAGACCGAAACTATATACAGTATTCAAGGTGAGGCTATAACAGCACTTAATTATAGCAGGAGAATTGCCTCTTTTGACCACGTGGCTAGTAGGTATTCTCTAGCCAGCATTCACAGGACTGGACATCATTTTCCGTGTTTGAAGGTAACAAGATATGCAATTCCTCTGAGGACACCACTTTCAACCTCAGTAGCTTTTGGATTATACAGATGAGTTAAAAACAAAGTCAGAATAATCATATAATGGTGGCTGCATAATTAATGATTATGATTACTGCTGAGGCAAGTTCTTATGCTATGTAGCGTGTAAATATTATAATTTTCTACTTTTGTTACTTGCAGATGCATAAATATAGACACTCAAATTTCTGCAATTAAAGAAAGGTATATTGTGTGTGATTCCATTACAGTTAAATGCATTTGTTTCTTAAAAACTTTCTCCTTGCAGAGTTGTGACTGTTTTAACTTTTCTTACTATTATGCTTCCTCTTCTTAGGATTAGGGAAGGATTCTAACATGGGTCCTTCCTAGCTCTCAGCTTTGTTTTTGGTAGTTTATATGCAGCATTATTAGCTTAAGGAAGCTTACAATTTCTGCACTTCTGCTTTGTGAAATTTTCATAATTAGGTATGTATAATTAAGATTTCCATTAGTGTTCTTTTTTCTAGTTGCTGCGTTTTCCCCTGCTCAAGTTTCCTTATCCCAGAAGGATGACAGTTAAATGCCTTGAGACTTCGTAATGCCATCATTGTTCCTCAAGAATTAGACTGCAGTTAGGATCTGATTCATGCATATTTTATGTACCATTTCCTTGACTTTTTTTTTTTTTTAATTTCAAGTTTTGCTTAGGAACTTAACATTGCTGAGAAATGTGCTAATACTTCTTATTTACATAAATCCCTTGAGAATAGTTGCCACATCTTCCCTCTTCACCTCATTATGCATTACATGCATTCCAAAGAAGAAAAAGAATCATCTAATAACAAGACATGAACTACTCCAACTAACCAAATATATACAGCTTTTTGTTTCAACCTTTCAAATAAATAGTGCCTTGGATTTCATCAGTATACACGTAATGTACCTCAGAGGCATCACCCTGAATTTACATCAGTGCAAATAAACACGGATTTTTAATGCAAAGAGACAGCCATCAAAACAATGATCAAGAAAATGTGAGTGCACAAAGCAGTCTGTTTTTTAGACTTCATAAATATTTCATCATAAAACCTAGTTACTGTTATGCAGCGGTGAGATGTTAAAATATTAAAATAATTGGCTTAAGAGGCAGCCATTGAGTTAGCAGAAGAAGCATTGTGCCTCTTTCCCATGGACATGGGACCCTCTTGTTTGAACAGGAGACAGTAGGAGCTTCACAAATCAGTTGGTGCAGCTCTCAGAAGAAAGGAAGGAGTTAGAAAGAAGTAGCTGGCAGCAGTTAGTTCTGACTGGAACGAATGATTTCCCTCCCAGCCCCATCACTGTATATGACAGCAATAAATCAACTGTAGTGCAGTGTAATTGGAAAAACCAGTCACTGCATACCTATTGCAAAGAAGTCTAATTCAGCATAAAATCAGCAAATTGACTTCCTTTAGCTTTCCTGAAAACTTGCCTATCGCTTCAGTGTCCAGAAGAACCAAAAACAATAGTCTGTTAGCCTAAAGAACACTGAGCAGGTAGGAAACAGAAATGTTAGCTGTCCTCTGCCTCAGAGACCTATTCTAGTTAGTGAAGTCTCATTTCCTGCTCTGAGAAGCTGGATTCTTGTCAAAGAAAGAAATCATTCAACAGAATGCCTTTCTGTTGCCTTGTGAAAAACTTAACATTTTTTTTCTTTGTCAGAAGGATCAGGTAAAAATGTTGATAATTGCTCTGCCATCCTATGACACTGAATTTATTTCATGTGATTGCTGGAATACAGTTAGGCCACTTTAACTTTTGTTGTTAAAACAAATACGGACTCTCTATAACAAAAGTAATAATGAAGTAGAATTTAATGAGTTTTCCTGGGTAAGTGCTGTGTTAAAAGATGTTAAGCAGTGAAGAACAGAGTAAAATAATATTTAGGTTGTCCAGTATTGGAACAAAATAACAAAGGGGAAATGGACACAGAAAATAGTGAGAACAGCTCAAAAGCGATTGCAATCCTACCTTTTTGAGATAGGGAAGAATAAGTAATTGATTATGAGGTTTTTCAAATGTTCAGAGAAGCGTTTACGTGTAATTTTTAAAAACTTTTAAAGAGATCATGTTATTTCCTTGACTCCCTTTCCCACCTCCTCAATCCCTGCAAAGAAGAGTTATGATGTTACCTTTTTTTTAATTTCCTGTGAAGTTAAGGACTGTGTAAAACTTCATAAAAATATCATTTTTAAAAGGAGCTTGGGGAGAATGAGAACTATGGATAGTGCATCTGGAGAAGCATTTGCACTAAAAGATTTTTCTGTGAATTCTAGAAATATTTTGAGGTTATCTTATAGTTAGTAAGTGGATTTTAAAAGTCTACACTTTCTTTCACTCTCTCTCATCTAATACTTGACCTATTGCACTGACATTTATGATGAAATCTGCAGCTGTAATAAAAATCCAGAATTATTGTATGCTTATTCATAAGGAGGCATTATTTTTGTGTCTCAAAGCCTAATCAGAAACTTAATGTAATTGTAAATCGTGATAGAATGAGACACTTAATGTATCTAAAGTAAAAATAAATAAAGATGTTTATCCTCAGCTCTGCCTTTTGCATGCATGCAGTACAAATTCTCCTGTTCAAGTAATTATGTCCTATTCATGTCCACTCTTCTAGAAAGTTAAAAAACATTGGCTTAGTAATGCTCCTTTGTTTCTGTTATGTACATATGGATGTTCTGTAAGATCAAGCTGATTCTATATTTCCTTTCTGTTCTTTTAGAGGGTTAAAAGAGATTGAATCTTTCTGACTCACTCATCTAACCTCTCCAGAAACTTTCAGATGAATATTAACTGAACAGAAGGAACAAAGAAGAACTAATATCTTGTAAAAGATCCTGAAAATTACTCCTTGCCTACCTTTAGAATACAATCCTTTGGATTTTGTTTTGTAGGGCAACAACTGGCAAATGCACACTCAAAATTAAATGTTTGTTCCTGTATATTTATTCATGAGCACACATATTGGATGCTTACTGCAGGAGTGAGAAATTAGTGAACCATCATTGCCAACCACAATTACACTTGAATATTTATCATTCTAAGGTAAAGAGGATAAATTAATATTTCCTGGGGATATACACAAGTTTTATAACTGTGATTATGACAGCTAAGAAATCTGTAATAATTAACCTATATCTTAAAAGCCAGTAAATATATGCTTTTCCCTGCCCCTCATCAATCCATACACATTCATGCACAGTTTTTGTTGAATATAAGCTATTCGCATCAAAACAACAAAGCACAGAAGTTGCTATTATCACCTGTATAGAGAAACACATTATGAAAAGATATGTCAGGTTTCCTGTGTTCTTTCCTCACACACAAAAAAATCTGAACAGACTTCAAAAGGAAAGAAGAAGCTTGCTTTCAGATCTAGCAGGTGCACAGGTTGAAAGACTATCTAATCTTGTAGGATGTTCGCTGTAATACACATCTGTATGGAAAGACCTCTGAATCACACAGTCTCACAGACTACACCAAGGGTTACCCAGCAGATACCTTCAAGAGCCGATACATTTGCTTCAACAATATACCATACTTCTGTACTTATACATACTTAGAGTGATTCCTATAAAGCCACCTGAGAACTGCTATATTGTGATAGAGCGTGATGACCACAAGTTATTTGTCTAAGGAATTACGGTTCTCCTGAAGTTCTTGCAGAATCAAGGCCTATCCCTTCTTTTTCCCTGCTCCTTTCTTTTTTTTTTTTTTTTTTACTCAAATTTAAAGTACTTTCCCCAATAAAATGCTAACACTGTTTACTGCAATGCACCTCTTTCTGCTGAAGCCTAAATCTTATTTAACTGTATACAAAAGTCAAAGTCATCATGAAATTGATTTCATTTCAGGACAGTCCATTGCAATATTTTCTAATCAATATGTGTTTACAGTCTCTAGAATCAAAACACTATCCTCTTGGAATGCAACCTCATTCAAGTTCTTACCTTTTTGGGTTCAATAATCCCTTATTAATGTCTATACTTGGAATCTATAACTGAAAAAGATCATTTCAGAAGTTCATAATTCGTTCCAAATTACAAAAAGCTGGAAGGAATTTTTTCCTAAGTGTTAACATTTTCAACACTCTGCACAAATGCACTGCTAAGAAGAATTGTCAAGAACACAGATCATTCAGAATCAGTATAAATCATTGTTATTGTAGTGATCTCTGAATTTACTCATAATGGCCTGTAGTGTTGACAAAAAATTCTGGATTTCAAATGATTGCTTTCTGGTAATTATACAGTTCATTTATTTTATATTGCCTAGACACAGTTTCTGGGGAAAAAAAAAAAATAAAAAAATAGGCAACTGGTAATGATTGAAATCTGTATTTAAAATGAAGTAGTGGGAAAATACAGAAGATTGTCTTCTATTGGTGCTTTTTAAAAATTGTTAAATTACTGCTTTAAAAAGAAATGGTTTTTTTTGTTTCTTTCTTCTGATACATTTCACAGCTATGCTTGATGTTTACAGAGAGTTGAGTTGAGTTTCTTGTCTTTAGCTAATGAGATTTTGTAAATACTGCAAGAATCTCATTGTTTTTAAGAGAATATTTCCAATAATTGCAAAAAAAAATATATATATATATATATACATTTTCATTCAAGTATCTTACTACAGATTAGTTAATTGACAAAAAGAGGTAAGACACTGGTATACATTTTGATTGATAAAATGTGCTGATACACATTCCACGTTCTGACATCAATGACACAAGCAGGACAAGTAGACTTAGGTCTTGGCTGAGAGCAGAATGTTTCATGACAGACAAACAAGATAGGTTGTCAGAGGAAAACAGAACGCTATAGAAACTGGGCTTTTCATAAATGCCTACACTACCAGTTTACATCTGAGAAAACAACGTTAATCTTGGTAAGAAATAAAACCATTTGGGTTGACAAGAGCACACCAGCTTATTGAAATAAATTACTCATATGAAAACATATCATAATAAGCCCCACATTCTTTTACAAGACCTTTCTTCTTTTTTTTTTAAGAAAAAAAAACAAAAAACAGAGAGAGAGAGAGAGAGAGAGAGAGAGAGAGATTCCTCTCACTTTCGAAAGATCTTTAAACACCCCGCACCTTAAATTAAATATGCTTGCAGTGATCCAGTTAGAAAAAGAGTGGGTATGTTTTACCTTTAGCCTAACATTCGACAAAGAAAAATGCTGGAATTCAGTGACAAGAAAGAGTAAATGGTTTTAAACTGGAAGAGGGTAGGTTTACACTAGAAACTAGGAAGAAATTCTTTACTGTGAGAGCAGTGAGACACTGGAATATTTTGCTCAGTGAGGTTGTGAATGCCCTCTCCCTGGAAGCATTCAAGGCCAGGCTGGATGAGTTTTTGAACTACCTGGTCAAGAGGGAGGTGTCCCTGCCTATAGCAGGGGGGTTGGAACTAGGTGATCTTAAATGTCCCTTCCTACCCAAACCATTCTAAGATTCTATGATTTACCAAGAATTTAAACAAACAAACAAACAAACAAACAAAAACAAATACATTCTCACTGTCTCATAGTTCACTGTCTCCTTTAAAACAGACTAATATAATCCTGTCCCCATCATACTAATCACAGAGACCACACCTCACTTATTATAGTAAGTGTCTGCCTGGTTATCTCATGCCAACAGTGTGCTGTACTTGTTCTCAAAATGGCATTGGCATTTTTTTTGTTCGGAATCAAGTGTCCTAAATTGTTTGATATGTGTCCATATGCGTAGAAATTAGGTCTTCCCTCATTCTAAGTATTTCAGTTTTCAAGCTGCTCAGCTGGAAATCAGATCCCTTCCTCATGGGCCACTAAATCCCAGGTATGTTAAGCTCAGCACAAGTTTAACAAGCTACTCACAAGGAAAAGGCAGCATTCACTGAGGGGTTGAGGAGGTGCTGGTGGAACAGCAATGGCATTAATAACTTCATGATGTGATAGTGTCTTTTCTCTGATGCACAAAATCTTTACCTCAAGTGGAAAAAATCATCCATTTTAGCACTGTTGTCAAGATCACAAAGACAACCAAGACTTGAAATGGATATTTTTCATAAGATATTTGCAAAATAACTGTGATGTGTAATAGTACAGCTTGAATATTCTCTGCTAAATTACTAGTTCATTTTTCTCTGCAATAAAGGACAAGTGACCTATGCCTCCAGAGATAATTGTCTCTGAGCAATATTCAGATTGGTCTCCCTCCTGCCACTTAATACCAGATTCATTCTGCTAGTCGTTCTCTAGAGGTTAGTTCAATATTAAAATCTCCTTCTAAAGTATCTTTAAATGCCACTTTCTGTAGATATTTTTTTTTTCTACTGGTTCTGGAAAACTCTTGCTAAGTTAAATCCTTTATATATTTAATCTTTTCTTTACATTATTTTCTGACAAATCATCTTTTTTCTTTTAGATCTATAGTTCATCCAGGAAGTTTAGTGAAAGATTAGCATTGAATTAAGTTGTATGCTCAAGCCATTTAGCTACAAGACATAATTAACCAGGAAGTTTCTAGTTTTATTTCAGTCCAAAAAGAATAAAGAGTTCACATTCAGCTGCAGCAAAATCATAACAAATTAACTAATTTTACCTAATAAAATCCAAGTTCCATTCATTCTAAGAGGGTCCATATATATTCTGTTTCTATTCTGGGACCTGATGACTCATAGATTTTCTCTTCTAGATCTAGATTGTTTATAATCTATTCCTACCTCTAATCACTCAAAATATCAAAAAAGTTTTCAGTACAATTTACATGTCTGTGTAGATAAATTCTAAATCATCTCTGAACTATCAGCTAATGAATCAGCAGGTGTAATAAAAGCCCTTCTGTTGACCCAGGTTCCTGGAAACGACAGTAGACAAATGTCTAGTTCTCATATCTTACTGAATGTATCATTCCTACTTCTAAAAATCTGAAAATTACTACAATTAGTTGTAGTGTAAATTGTCTCTGTGCAAATAGATCTATTGACCTACATTATTAAGGATTTATGCTTTCATGGTGTTGGGTTTTTTTTTTGTTTTTTTTTTTGGTTTTTTGGTTTTTTTTTGAGGGGGGAGGGAAAGGATTTTGACTTTGAAACCTACTTCTGAGTATGCCAGGTGTTCCAGATGTAACATATCTGAACATAAAATCAGCATGAAATTACAGGTTAAAACCCAGACTGAACTATTTCTACTTTGTGTCAGATTTATCTTTGAACACCATGCTCAGCTTGTATAAAAAGAGTGGAACTATTACTGGAAGTTGTAGTATCTTTGCAAGTATTATAACTGCTGAAAAGCATAGCAGATGCAGCCACAAATGCTGTGCCTAGCCTAGCCATAAAAGGATCTAGATGCTGGAAAAAAACCAAAACCAAAAACAAACAAACAAAAAACCTAACAAAAAATATCTCCCTGTTACTTAGGGTATATAAGCATTTAAAGGTTTAAAAATGTTCAACATAGGTCAGCATTAGACCATTTTATTCATTGAGCCAGCATGACGTGGTTCAAACGAGGAACATGGTATCTTCCTTTTCAACTAGGTAGTCACCTATGATCAGCTATGACTGAAAGTATGTTTACATTGGGAATATTTCACAACTAAAGTTATTTCCTCAGGCCACAATAGCAACTACAGAATTATCACAAAGTCATCAGAGAATTGCTTGGGTTCGAAAAGACCTTAAAGATCATCTAGATCTGACCCCCTGCCATGAGTAGGGTTGCCACCCACTAGCTTCTTCAGCCTAAATAAGCCCAAGTCCCTCAAAATTTCTTCATGAGAGAGGTGCTCCAGCCCTCTGAGCATCTTCATGGCCTTCTCCAGACCCAGTCCAACAACTTCATATCTTTCTGGGGTTGGGGGCCCCAGGCCTGGATGCAGTACTCCAGATGATGCCTGACAACTGCAAGGAGTTATATAAACACTTCCAATTTTGCAAATAAAAATGTGTGTCACCCTCACTTTTGCTCATTAATGATTGTGCTTCTGCACACTTCTTTTAGAAGAGTACAGTGTCAATGCAGTCAGAAACTCATTCATATGACAAAACGCAAGACTCACCATTTCAGAGCAAAAGGTGTCAGTATTTTGTTTATTCAAAATCAAGTACCCCATACTTCAGCGTAAAGTGGTGCAATATCAAAATCATGACCAAAAGGTCTATCTTGTAGATTTGGCCATAACAGTGCCCAGAAACAGCTCAGCCCAAACACAAAGAGGACAAATGACTGGCTAATCTTTTGGAGATAATGTATTATCAACAGCTGATATTGCATTAGATATTTCCTAAATGATTTAGAGTTTCTTGGTCAGAAGGTGATCTTCAAGAAGAGTATGGAGATGCACAGGAATTGCTTGTGGTGTAATATAAGTTTTTCTTCCAGCTTCAGTGCAGGCCACTCTCATAGATAGCAAACTATTAATACAGACAATAATTGAAAAGTTTTTGTGAATTTTGAAACTGTATTATTGATCATTAGATTTGCCGTGCTTTATCAGCAATTATTTATGAAGTTTCACTGCAAAGTATTGTCTATATCTATTGCCTTTTTAAACAATCTTGGAAATAGAAAAGTTCATATTGTTTCTAAAAGTCAATTCTTAGTGGGGAAAGAAAAAACTGATTCTATTATTTCAACAACACATAGTATTCTAATTATTTAAAGTTGCCTGTGCTTAGGCTAATTACAGAAATGATGCTTCACACAAATTAGAATTCGTTCCTCTTAAGAAAAAGGAGGAAAAAGGAAAAAAAAACCACACAAAAAAACCAATAAAACCCCAAGTTTTAGTTCCAATATTTCTTTTCTTCTAGGACTGTTATCCCTGGATAAGTGCCACATCTGCCCTGTGTTGTTTAATTTACTGGTAATTTTACCTTTTTGCTCAGGAAAACATGGTATTTATTCATATAATATGACATGTCACAATATTACAATGATTATCCAGTTGCTTTATGTATGGTCATAATACCATCTGGTATAAAGCTAGCCTTCTTTCTGCATGTGTACCATCTGGAACATCTATCTATATTCTAATTATTGTACAGATGAGATTTTTGTTTTTACAGAAACACCATATTGGCTGAATCCTTCATTGACTGCTTAATTTAAAAAAACACAATGCAAAATAATGTAAAACGGAAACACGAACTTGGCATCTTAAATTAGTTTTTAGCAATCACATTTTTGACATACACTTCTTATAAGGATTTTTTTTTAAACTAAATTTATTTACAGCTACTTAGCTATTCATTTTGGTAGAAGCAGTAGAAGTAGGATTTGGTTATTTAAGTGAAATAAGCTGACATTTATTTTAAAGTCTTTTGGAAGTTCTTTATGCATCAAAATCTCTACACATTGAGCAGAATTCATCGCTGTTCTCTACAAGTCAGAGTTTCTAAATCCTTACAACACTCAGTGCTTGGCCATAAACTCCTCAGTCATTTGTATGCATTTGCCTTACCTTGACCATCAACTCTAACATTTTCTTAGCAAAATTATCACTAGAGTAAGACCCCAAGGTAGTACATCAAGACTTAGGAACCAGATATCCAGCTATAAACTTGTAGCACTTAGGCCTCATTTGAGACATGATCTGAACCAGTGGCTGGGGAGAAAAGTAAGATATTAAGAAGGTTTCTTCCTGGATCTCAATCAGAAAGGCCTGAAAACAAATGATGGAATAAAAAGCTTGTTTTAATTAATAAGATAAAATAAAATGAGGAATACAGGTAGTGAGTATATCCTATGTCCCTTCAGAAGCTGGGAATTCTTTTATGCAGCACTGAGTGGATCCTGAGTAGCTTTTCCCATAGTACGTTGCACAGATTTGGTTCACAGAAAGGTCCCTTTTCCCTCCCATGCAGTTGTATATATATATGCATAGCAAAACCAAGCTGTAGATCTTCTCCTGACTAGTTAGAATGTTTTCTTTTACAGTGTCCACAAATGCACAGCACAGGCTTGCACAGCATGCTCCAGCAGGTTCCCTTACAGTGGCTATTCACAGTAACATTCAGGCTTCTTGTGCCCTAAACATACAGCACAGAAGAGCAGTCCCAGATCACCAGCTCTAGAAGATGAATATAATGCCTTCTGCAAGGTTTCCAGTGCAACTAGATTGCATGCAATTTCTCCATGCTTCTTTCCAGGAGTAGAAACAACATTTTAATTCCTTGTATGAAGGCGAATATCTAGTACATCATGACTGCAAGATGCAGTGTACATCATCCCTTTTCCAAAGCTAAGATGCAGCCTCACATGTAAGATGAAACAAATATTGCTGGGTGCATCAAGAAGGCTATGGCTCAGTGTGAAACTCAGCTATTAATTCTTAAGCATTACTACTGGAGGGTACTTGATTTTATTTTTTTAAATAATAATAAAAAAGAACAAAATCTGTTCAGATCTAAATGCCCTTCAGTCTTTCCATGAGGAGAAATGAAAACAAGACAATTATAAACCTTCCATTCTGATCTCAGTTCTATCTGAAGAAACTTCAGGAAGCCTCATTAGAAATAAATTATCACTTTCTTTAGGTTGGAATGCAAGTCTCATGAATAATTGATATGAAACTTCCATAAATGTTAATATTACTTAGTAGAGCTGTGGTATACAATCCATTAGTCCCATGTTCTAAGCTTAGTTTACTTTCTCTAAGCTTTATTTTGTAGGAGAGATGCAAAAAGATTGTGTTTGACTGCCTTTCACCATCATGTTTTACCAGATACCAAAATTAGCTTCCTCTCATAAATATCTCCAAAACATGCACATTACAGAGAACCTGTGGCTGATCTATAATATATTTTCATTGCAAAAATACAAGTCAAACCTGTATTTTTGGCCATGTGAAGCATATTTTTAAAGTCTATGAAAATATAATATAAAAGAGATTTCACTATTCCTTAAACATCTACAATACAGTGGTAGAAGAGGCTTCTGCAGGCACACAGTAACTAACAGGACAGAGGAGAGAGCAGGAGAAAACTTCCAAATGAAAGAACAATTTTAACTACTTTTACAATCATTTTCATTATAATCAACATTTCCATCTGAATATGACCTGAGTTTTGAGACAAGTTGCAACCTTTAAGATTACCATTACATGTTTAGAATATGTTAACTTGAGTAGGACCTCTAATTTGTTATTTATTCTATTTTTATTTCTGTACAAGATTTTCATATGTGCTTACAAACTTTGTTTTGTTCCTGTTACTTTTAAATTTATATGGCAGTGGGATCCTAGATAAAACAGTAGTATAACATATTAATTAAATCATAAAGCTCTTAAAGCCAAATGCTCACATACACTATCAAAAATGCTAAGAGTTACTGCTTCCCCTAGTGTAATCTTACTTGCTATTAAATTACTCAGTTCTGGCAAGAAATCAATAAAATACAGAATTCCTTTAATTAGGAATGTCAAACTAAACATCCTTTCAGATTTGAAATCATTAAAAAAGTAGGAAAAAGACTACAGAAATTAATTCCTTAAATAAATTGTGCATAAATTGCAAGATGTTATTTAATTCTTAGTTAATTATGTAAACTATTTTCTAAACGTTTTCTAGATTGTATTGTGAAAACTGATTCTAAAAATCCATGTTGTGTATACTTATTGAATAAGAGTCAAAA
This sequence comes from Alectoris magna, assembly GCA_030625065.1. Taxonomy (NCBI): domain Eukaryota; kingdom Metazoa; phylum Chordata; class Aves; order Galliformes; family Phasianidae; genus Alectoris; species Alectoris magna. Next base: position 101,753,657 of record CM060560.1, read on the forward strand.
TCTTGATTCTATGCAAATACAAGCTGGGCAGTCAAAGCTGTATCTTTATCTATCTCGCTGAAACTAAAAGAACTAGAAAAGAATGCAAGGAACATATAGTTTTTGAAGAAGTTGGAATTTTTTTTTTTTTTAATTTTTTTAAAGAAAATTTCTTGCATATGTTCTTAGCTTAGAATTCCTTTGATTGTAATTCTTTTGGTAGGATTTAATTGAGCTAATTACTCCTTAATTTCTAAAGTAATCTTTTTTAATATTCAGTCTCTGCTCCTCATTAATATTCTTATTATTAATACTAGCGGAATTAGAATTTGTATGGTTATTGATAAACCAGCACTGACCAATTTGCGGAAATATTATACAATATTGAAGTAAGGTAAAAGTACCTAAGTAACTAGAGTTTCAGAGTAGTCATCCAACTATCTATCTCCAAGTTATTAGTGACTATTTTCCACATTTTGGGGTGTAGGTAGTGTCTCAAAGACTAGTAGATGATAAAACTTAGTTTGTAACTTTTAAAAGATGGAAAAAGAATACTAGAAAATCATAAGTCTTCCAGCTTCATTGCAGTACTGAGAAAGTCACTGGGCAAGTTAACCCATTATGAAGCATTACATAACAAAGTGACAAAAAAAAACTGCATTAAAGAAGGCTAAGTGGATAACTGAGAGAAGCCGTAAACTTTTCTATGTGATGTTCTTAAGGTTATTCAGAAAAACAATGTCAAAATGAAGTTATTTTGTGCAGTGGATACAGCTATTAAAAAACCAACAAACAAAAAGTCCCCAAAGCTAATTAAAGCTGTAGGCACTGGCAATATGTTGATCAATACGTTGATATTACCTCTCAGTTTAACATCAAATGGGGTTCTGCAGAAATGTACTCTAGTTTCAGTCCTTGTCAATAGCTAGTAGTATAGCCTTGTCTCAAAGTAGAGACCAGATTTCCTGATGTACAAATTACATCATTTATGTAGAATGAGGGTTTTGCAAACAAAATCTTATTCTGTGACCTATAAGCGGTCATGGCGTATAAGATGCATGAATTTGCTATTCTGCTGTATTTACTTCCCATCGCACTTCAGTTTATCCATCTTTTGAGCACTGTACTTTAAAAGTGTAGGCAAACAGGACGGAACATACAGAAGGATGAATTTTTAAAGATATTGCATTATAAAAGGTTAAAACATATATGCATTTATTCTTGAATATTATACTACAGTTGTCTTTGAGGACTGCAGGGATAGACAGTGGAGGGAACAGATTACTCACTCTTTCTGTGAGTAATTACTATTTTTAAAAATTATAAGTGAGAATGAATAGTTTTTCCTTCACATTCAGGGAGGTTTGATCAGGGAATAGTGATCACATAGAAAGACAGTCTTTCAAACATATGAGCATAAAAATTAGTAACCTGGAATGGGTGGGTAATAAACAACTCTTCAACAAGTTTGGACTTATATATGAGATGGTGACAAAATCTACTACAGATAAACACTGTGTGACACTAGTTTAAAGAAACAATGTAGGACTTATTTCCCCTCCTCTTTGGAAAATAGACTTGAACAAGAAAGACATATTTGAAGGTGATTTCACTGCTCATCAGGACCACATACAACTAAGAAAAGCAACCTATTAAATGTAATTATACAAAGAGGGAAATAATGATTCCTTCCTAAGATATTTTTTCCACTTCATTGAAATTGGTAAAAATGTACATATAATTGCACTCATACTTACTGATAACTAATCTTTCCAAACCCAACTGAACATGAAAATGCTTTAGAAATTCCTGTTCATCATCACTACATAAACAAAGCATGTACATCCTAGAAAAATAAGAACAAAAGGAAGGCTAGTAACTGTAACAACAACGGGGGGAAGCTTATCATCTTTCTGTTTCCCATCTTGAATCAATCACTTTACAAAAATTGTTTCAGTGAATGAAGAAAAGGTAGCACTGCAGGAGTCTGAGACCTGCTTATCACATTCATTGCCCACAAAGAACATGAACAAGAAGTGAATCACAAATTCACTTTTGAACAACTTCTCTCCAATTCAGAGAAAAAAAATAAACCACTGGCTTGTACAAGTGCCATGGAATTTTACTCTTGAAGGTCTCCAGGATAAAAAAATAATATGAAAATCTTGACCACGAGATATTTAAATGAAAAGCAGAAAGTATTTCCATTCCAGAGTATATATAACCTAAGCAAACTTTGGCCTTAACTACATTTTTCAACTGATTAAATATATTCTGTTGTTTAATTTAAAAAGTCGGATTCTTCCCTGCATGTTCTGAATCAATTAAAACAACAATAATGAAACCACAACAAAAGACACAACCCAGACCTAATAAAGACAAGAAACACATAGCAAATGTGACACCTGCAAAAAGCCATAAGGGCAAAGTAATAAAGTTAACTTTCTATTAATAGCTATGTTCAAATGAAGACTAAATTTTTGCCTAAGGGCATTCAATAACAACAATTACCTGTCTCAAAGTAAATATCTCTGGGAACACACCACAGTTAGGGAACAAATAAACAGTTTCCCCAGTAGTATCTGGTACTACTTGAGATACTACAGGTTATCCAGATAATACTGTGAAATGCACAGATCACCTACATTTCTGGTGTCACATCACATGACAGCTGCATGGGTCAAGCAGAAACTTGAAAACTGCCAAGGAGTAACAAGAGCAGGGCTGTCCCATAAGGAAGGAAGAAGCCAAGAGTGTTCCCAGCACAAGGAGTACCTCCCATGTGAAGTACATCTTCAAAGTACCTGAGCAAGGCAGAGAGAGCAATGTGCTGACAGTAAAGCAAGAGGTCGGGGACAAGACTCAACCAGAAGAAGACAGAGACAAGGACAGCATAAATAGGACAGCATAAACTAGCATCCTAGACTGAAATGAAAGGAGTGGTGGGGAGCAAGGGAGGCTGATCAGGACCATTAAACTCTTTTAGGGCACTGATGATCTAAGATGGCATGAAGTGTCTATGCTTGGGTTAATTGGGCCCCTAACATTTTACAATTATAATCTGATTGTAATAGCAATCAAATAGCTGTTGGAGTGGGTCCAGAGGAGGGCCATGGGGATGATCAGTGGGCTGGAGCATCTCTCCCATGAAGACAGGCTTACGGAGTTAGGCTTCTTTAGCTTGAAGTAGAGCAGGCTCTAGGAAGAGCTCATTACAGCCTTTCGGTAGTTAAAAAGAGCTTATAAACAGGAGGGAAAATCACTTTTTTCATGGTCTGATAGCAGTAGGACAAGGGGGAATGGATTTAAACCAAGAGAGGTGAGATTCAGATTAGATATTAGGAGGAAATTTTTTATGCAGAGGGTGGTGAGGCACTGGAACCTATTACCCAGAGAAACTGTGGATGCCCTGTCCCTGGAGGCAAAAAAAAAAAAAAAAAAAAAAAAAAAAAAAGTTTAAAAATATACTGATATTTTACTCTAAGTGAAAGAGGTTATTTTATATTTTAACAAAGGGATACACAAAACATCTGGCTAGCATTGTGTACAATTCTCAGTAAGGATGAGTTATTCACCACCAGCTGTTTATAGCGCAATGATGACTGTGGACCAATTGACCAGGGATTATTTCTTCCTCCCTACTTAAGGTGAAGTGTTTACATATTCTATGAATACTGCTGATGAAGAGTCCTGTGGGAAATGGTTGGAACTATGCAATAATCAGATTGTTTGTTAATTTTTTTAAACATTTGTGATTTAGCTTTTAACTCTGACCTACATATGGTAATACTTAAAATTGTTAAAAAATTGATATTACATTATATTGCTTACATATTTGAAAGAGATGAAAATAAATGAAAGCAAATCAATAATTATCTGCCAAGCAAGTCCAAACAAAATCAGTATTAAATTCAAATCTTTCTGAAAAGACTCCCTCTTGAAAAAGATGTTAGAATATTTCTTTTGGTGACAACATAATTGTATTTTCTTAATTGTGTAGTGGCAGAGTGAAGTCTTCTCCTCCCATCTATGGAGTAATACATTGACAATAGTGTAATTCATTTTAGATTACATCATAGCCACTGATATAATTTGTCCATCCATTCATAGAAAAACAAGAAAAACAACCCTCCACCCCTTCCCCCCTCCCCCCCGAAAAAAAAACAACAACACTCCACACTCAAAATAACTAAAAATATAATAAATAAAAAATCATAGAATCATAGAATCATAGAATCGCTCAGGTTGGAAAAGACCTTAAAGATCATTGAGTCCAACCACAACCTAACCATACTACCCTAACTCTAACAACCCTCCACTAAATCATGTCCCTGAACACCACATCCAAATGGTTTTTAAACACATCCAGGGGTGGTGACTCAACCACATCCCTGGGGAGCCTATTCCAGTATTTAACAACCCATTCAGTAAAGTTTTTCCTGATATCCAACCTAAACTTACCCTGGCACAACTTGAGGCCATTTCCTCTCATCCTGTCACCTGTCACCAGTGAGAAGAGACCAACCCTGCTCTTGCTGTAAGCACCTTTCAGATATTGGCAGAGAGCAATTAGGTCTCCCTTCAGCCTCCTTTTCCCCAGGCTAAACAGCCCCAGTTCCTTCAGTTGCTCCTCGTAGGACATATTCTCCAAGCACTTCACAAGCCTTGTTGCTCTTCTTTGGACCTGCTTCAGCACCTCAATGTCCTTTCTGTACTGAGGTGCCCAAAACTGAACACAGTACTCAAGGTGGAGCCTCACCAGTGCTGAGTACAGGGGCAGGATGACTTCCCTAGTCCTGCTCACCACATCATTCCTGATACGATCCAGGATGCCATTGGCTTTCTTGGCCACCTGGGCACACTGCTGGCTCATATTCAGCCAACTGTCCATCAGCACACCATGGTCCTTTCCATCAGGTAGTTATCCAGACAATCTTCCCCAAGCCTGTAGGGTTGCCTGGGATTTTTGTAAACAAAATGCAGGACACAACAGTTGGCCCTATTGAAACTCATACAGTTTACCTTGGCCCATCAATCCAGTCTATCCAGGTCCCTCTGTAGTGTCTTTCTCCCCTCAGGAAGATCGACACTCCCTCCCAGCTTGGTGTTGTCTGCAAACTTACTGAGGGTGCACTCAATCCCCTCATCAAGGTGGTTAATAAAGATGTTAAATAAAAGCGGCCCCAGTGGCAAGTCCTGGGGACACTGCTCATGAGTGGCCACCAGCTGGATTTAATTCCATTGACCACAACTCTTTAGGCCCTGCCATCCAGCCAGTGTTTCAGCCGGCTGAAAAAGTAACTCATTTAAAAAACATATCTAGCTGATCTGGCATCAGTTTTCCTCTAAAAACTGAAGAAAAAGAGAATCTTAAAAATGAAAAGACTTCTCTTCCTTGGTTAAGTCTTCACACTTTTGAGAGAAGCAGTTGCAGATAGTGGGTATCACTGTGCAACCAATACACCTCGATTGGTTATGCCCCAGTGTGTGACTGTCCTCATTAAATGTGTCATTCTACTGCAGAAACAATACTGTCATTTGTGAACAAAGTGGGTGGATACGGCTTTTTTTTTTTTTTTTTTTTGTAATGTCCATTCCTATCATCAGTTTTCTGTTTCAAAAGTGAACATTTTGTTTGTTGTTTCTTTCTTTCTTTGTTTATGACAATTGAGGTCTTCTCTTTGACTGTTCTACTGACTGCAAAAATCCAGACACAATTACTCTCAGTGAATAAAACCCTCCTGAACAGGCACTATTATGGAGACGACTGGAGCTATTCAGAGAGACAGATATTACTCAGAGATATAAAACCATACTGTACAAGATAATCTGCAGACAGTAAGATAATACTGTTTTACAAGATTGAAGAATAGTCATAACCTTTTCATAAACTACCTACTGTCACCTCTTTTTAGGCTGAAAATGAAGAGCTAACATTAATTACCAAGTGAATAATTTGCCATCTTTCACCAGTTACATATGCATTCCCTCCTGTGCTATAATTGCTACCTAGGAGAAGTCCTTTACACATATGCCTCCAAGTGTACCCTATAGTTTCCCATGGAAGCCTTCCTTATTGTGTGGAAATTTTACAGGGATTGCCAAAATCATTTTAAAATGTAAAAAGGTATATTGCTTTTATGTTGACTCAAAGTTTCACCATTTCTTGGTTATACTTTTTATAGTCACTGAAGTTTAGGGCTATCTATAGCTCAACATTTTTACATCTTTCTTATGTGACTATGAATGTTCACAAGTTAGAAACTGTGCCACAGGTAAATTTATACCTGTGATAAAATACCTTTACCAGGTAAAAAATATTCATGTGCAGAGATCAATAACTGCTTAGCAATCCTTCAGGAATTAAGGAAGCTACTGCAAATAAGTAAATTTCAGCATAGTATCTCTTAAACAGCCACTCATGAGCCAGATGTCAGTTATGGAGACCTGAGGTTGCATGGTATATCTAGATGTCCTCTGTTCTTAGAGCTAACAAGTTGAACACAGATTCTAACGCTGTTTATTAATGAAATCGCTAGTTGCAAACTTAGAAAAGTTATGGAACTATTATTAAAAGCTGTGCTCTTTGCAAGCATTCTGTCCCACCATTGCGTAGGGAGTGGACAGCTTCACCAAAAACACAACATCGCCAGCAGTGAGAGCAGTGATTCCTTCTCTATTCCTAGCCAAAACTTTCTCACGTCTTGTCTACTAGAGATCTGAACTCACTTCCATTCTCCTAATACTTCCTGACCTGTTTGTGCTCATGCAAAATAACAAAATGGATCATATCTTCTACTTCTAATGTGGGTTCATGCATATCCCACCACAGATCACCAAGGGAAAATGGAAGACTTAATGAGAATTTTAGCACATTAAACTCTTTTCTGTTAGATTTCTTTAATCTCATGTCCTAGTATTTTCTTCCTGGATTGTCTTTGCTTTTTCAAATTTGCTTTTGGTTTGTATACAGTGACACCACAGCTATTAAATTCATAATTAAATATGTTTTCACCAAACTGCATATATTAGGAATGCTCATGCAATATTACTGATTTCCATATCTTTGGCAGTATGTAATATGAATGGAGTTAGTGTGGAGAATGCCATAGAACATGAGAGAATAGAAAACTACTTTGGTGTGGGAGATATACCTTCAAAACAAAGCCAAGCAAAACTGCCAGCAAATTGCTATAAACCATGCATTACAGCTCTTCTATTGATGTTCTAAAAATAAGTCATACAGGCTTCATCAAGAGCAGATCATGTCTGACCAACCTGATGGCCGTCTATGATGAAGTGACAGCACTGGTGGACAAAGAAAGGGCAACTGATCTGATTTACCTAGGCTTACGCAAAAGCCTTTGGCACTGTCTCATACCACATCCTAATCTCTAAATTGGAGAGGTGTGAAGGCTGAACCATTCAGTGGATAAAGAACTGGTTGGATGATTGCAGCCAGAGGACTGTGATCAGTGGACTTATGTGCAGGTAGAGGCCAGTCATGAGTGGTCTATCTTAGGTCTGTGGCTCTTCAACATCAATGACATAACAGTGAGAACAAGTATACTCTCTGAAAGTTTGCTGATGACTGGTACAGTTGAAGCAATAGAAGGAATAATGCCACCCAGAAGGACCTGGACAAGTTTGAGAAGTGGACCCATGTAAACCTAATGAGATTCAATAAGCCAAGTGTGAGGAATTGCACTTGGGTCGGGGAAATCCCAGATATGTATACAGACTGGGAGAAGAATTCACTGAGAGCGGCTCTGTGGAGAAGGACTTGGAGATCCTGGTGGATAAAAAACAGGACATGCGCCAGCAGGATGCACCTGTAGTCCGGAAGGCCAACAGTATCCTGGGCAGCATCAAAAAAGGGGTGGCCAACAAGGAGGTGAAGGTGATTGTCCCCCTCTACTCTGCCCTCATGAGGCTCTGTCTAGAACATTGCTTCCAGACCTGGGGCTCCCAGCACAAGAAGGATATGGAGCTGTTGGAGCAGGTCCAGAGAAGGGCCATGAAGATGACCAGAGGGCTCCAGCACCTCTCCTATGAAAACAGGCTGAGGGAGCTTATTCAGATTAGAGAAGGCTATGTGGAGGCTCATTGCCACTGTTCAGTAGTTGAAGAGAGCTTAAAAACAGGAGGGAAATCAACTTTCTATACAGGCAGATAGCAATAGGACAAAGGGGGATGGTTTTAAACTAAAATGGGATATTTAGATCAGATGTTAGGAAGAAATTCTTTACTCAGAGGGTGGTGAGGCACCAGCGCAGGCTGTCCAGAGATGCTGTGTATGCTCCATCCCTGGAGGTGTTCAAAGAAAGGTTGGATGGGGCCCTGGGCAGGCTGATCTAGTGGCTGGCAACCCTGCCTACAGCAGAGTCCCTTCCAACCTAAGCCATTCTATGATTCTATGATAATTATGATTGTGAACTGTCAGAAAGATTCACTACACCAATTATATTCATCACCAACTGACATCCTACCTAGGAAAACCCATCTAAAATCTGAGCCTCCAACAACACTAATGAGCATTAAAGAACAAAATATATGGCTCCCATGAGTTGGAGGCACAGCATCATAGCTTAACACTGCTATAAACAGTAAATCTTTACACATGCCTGTTGGCAGTGATGTTCAACAAATGTCAGAAGGCTCTTGTTTTCTACCATCATCAGTAATGCTCCTATTTGTTACATTTATAACAGACAACCTAAAATCAATTGTACCAATGTAAAGAAATGTGCTTCATGCAGATTGAGATTTCCTCTTGCAATGTGTACAATCAGGATGGTGAGGAATGAGTTTTATACGACGTTCAAGAATTGAAAGCTCCCCTGAATATTTCTAGGTCTCTCCCAAAAGACTGTACTACTGTTTACTTACAGAGAAGGTTTTATTTTTATTCTTAAATGCAGTGCTGGCCATGGAAAAGTGCCAGTGTCTCTGTCATATTCTGTGCTGCAGTTTAGCCATTTGTCACAATGTCATATGCGCTACAGGATCTCACTGAGGTGTCATGCCCTCAAAACCCATTCCCGCTGCCAAGAATGAGACACAATAAAACTGGAGTATGTGCTACTAAAGAATGAAATTGTTTTGTTTGTCAGGAATGTCGAGAGCAGTAACTTCACTCGGAGGACTACTCTCAGATTATTTTAGCACAGCTGTCACATACACAGATAAACCCAGTGAAATACAGTTTTCAGGATCATTATTTGTACAGCATTTCAAAACAATTTGTCTTGACCTAATGCTTTCATAAGTACATGATACGTGGAACTCCTGGGTGCGTCAGCAGGCCTCTACAAAAACTAGATAAATGTAGAAATCAACCGTGTTCTGCTGTATGTGGAATATTTTTTCATTAAAAGAAGGCAAAGCAACAAACAGAACATCACTAAGTAGAGATTTCTAATAACATGCTAGAGAAAGAGAAGGAAAACTGTTTCAAATGTGAAAAACTTTTCACACCAAACGTAATAAAAAGAAGCTGTTTTCATTAAATAGGTGCAAGAATACCAAATGAAAGAGATGTAAACAATGTACTCAGAAATGTACGCTGTTGCAGTGTCACTGTCAGTGCTCTCAGGTACAGTTCCATGGCAGCCTGCGCTACCCAAAGGAAGATAAGGCAGACAGAGAAATCTTCACATGCATCTTTAAATTGTAAAACCTTTAGATTGTAGGAAAACCTTCCAGCATATGATAGAACATCCCTATATATGCAACATGTCCGTAAATATACATACTCAATACCTATATACTGTATTTATATATATACTTGTATATACTATATACTATACTATATACATGTCTTGCCCTAATGACAAATTCCTATGCCCTTGATTAACTGCACATAACATGGAAGTACGAGTCAAAGAACAAATACAACTAATAACTAAGACATATTAGGAAGTACTCCTGTCTTTGAAATTATATATTTGGAAAGGTTCCTGGCAGGATCTTCTTTACAAAATCACATTTCTGTTTGCTCAGCAAAGGAGAGATGTAAGGCAAAGAAAACTTTAAAAAGTAGAAGAGGAGAATTTGGGCCTCCAAGAATTCCAAATGGAGACAAAACCAATGAAATATCCAACATGTCCACACAACTTCAGGCTTCACATCACCATCTGCACAAAAGAGTGTGAAATAGATAAGAATATAGAACTACCCTAATTGGCAGTAGGATATCAAACTTCAGGGCACAACCATAGCCTATTTTGGCTGGCAACCATTGGTAGTGGAATAGTGAGGTCTATTACTCCTTCCAATAGCCTACCTAGCTGCCAGCAGCCAGGCTTTTTCTACCTGGGAATAAATCAGAACTAGAGAAATGAACTCCGCTCATCTTGCTGTTACTGTTGAAATGTCTTTTATGACTTGCTTCAAGTCATAATCCCTTGGAGAAAGAAAGTAATCACATTGAGAAAAAAGTACAAAACCAAACAGACCACAATATGCCAGCAACATTTACACTCAAAAAGAAAATGTATTCTTGTTCAAGCACTTCTGTGATCTGACCGCTGCTTGTAATAGTAAGGACAATAGCTACTCAAGTTTGCAAATGTATCCTTGAACCCTGATTATGGCTGGCCCTTTGCAGGCTACAGATGTCACCACACATCCCCAAACACAGAGTAGATAGACCTCTCAGTGGTAGTTCTGAACACAGACTCTTTACAGCATTATGGGGTGATCAAGAGAAATAAAGCAGAGAGTACTGCCACAGACCTTCAATGGTCTCGCCAATGTTCAGTTTTGGTGTTACAAATCAGTAGTTGGCAAGATAATCTTCCTGTGAGGAGTCTGCAAGCTTTTGAGAAGTTATTGCAGTTAGTACATGTGCAAAGTAGATGAACACATTCGTTGATTAGCTGTGTACTGTAGCTTGGTCATATACTTATATATGAAATGCATTCAAGAAGTGATGAAAGCAAGATGTTCAGCCTAGAAAAAGTATTTCCTTTCAAAGGTTTAATATTTTCTGGGTTTTAATTTAATTAAATGCCTTTCTGCGTTTCTGGTAAAAAAAAAAAAAAAAAAAAAGCTTACATTCTCACATTTTCTGCTCTTGACTCCATTCATTCGTGCGTGTCAGAAGAATAAAAAATCCAAGTTTATCAGGGAGCTTGAAGTCCAGTGCAGCTCTTTATTCACCTTGCACCAAAAAAAAAAAAAAAAAGAAAAAAAGAAAAAAAGGAAAAAAAAAAAAAAAAAGGTAAGTTTTGTATCTCTATTCAATAAATATGGGATAGCATTTTTCGTAAGTCATTAGACCACTGTAATTATGCAGTCCACCTCTTGCATAACCTAGCTTTTCACAGATATACCACTGAAGTGATGCTTGTAATAAATTTTACCTACCATTCACCCTGCCAAAATCTCTCATTTAAGACTTTCAGACACACACAATAATCCTGCTGTTACTGTTCCTGGAGGACTATGCATATGCATGAGTGATCTTTGCAGCTGGAGTGTTAACTCTGCTGAGGATAATATTCCACATATGAAACAGTAGACATATACCCAAATATCATGCCTTGCACTTTTTACATAAATATAATCCAAATCTATGTTCTGGAATAAGCAGTATTTTTTCTTTGCAATAATAAATACAAATACAACTTCTCCATCCTGATCAGTACAAGATAATTTTTAAGTACTTTTAAAGATCATTGGAATTAATTAATCTTTTTTCCCAGTTGTATTTTCTGGTTGAGAAACAGCAGACCTTTTAGAAAGTTAACCAACCCTTATAATATTAAAGGATATAGGCTCCTTATGCAGTCCACAAGGGAAAAGCAGACATCTTAGATTTGAGGCACCTACACGTGTCAAAAGGAACCAAGGTTTATCTTGCTATCTTACAGAGTACAGCATTCAGTGAACGAGTGAAAAATCATAGCTTGATGCCCCAACTGCTCTAGAAATACTGGTCACTAGCACTCATGTCCTGGCAATAGCCTTTAAGCAGTTGCTATTCCCAAGGTGCAGTGATGGTCCCACTCTGCTCTGAGTTTAATTCCACATGGAAAACAGAGGTGTTCACTCAGAAAGAGAAAACGCGGAGATGATTACCACTGTCCTTGCATTTCCTTGTTGACAACTACAAAATAGGACTCTGTTATCCTCCCTTCCAACACAACACCTTGAGGAGCTCCTGGGTTGTTAATTTTGAGTTTTACTTCCTTTCTTGCTTTCTGTCTCTCTCACTGCAACATCACTGCAGAACTCAAATCCCTCAGTCTATTCCATGCTTGGTATTTACCATAATTATTGTACACAGAAATGTAATTATATTAATGTTGGTGTAGCTGTAATAAATATTGAATTTTAGCAAAGGAAATTGCGAAGTAATATTTAACAGAAACTGTCCATTTGTGGTGGACTTAGCTGGCCTAAGGAGATGTGAATTTGCAACACTACCAAAGGAATTGCATTTTCATGTGATTTGCAGTTCTAAACAGCAAAGTCTATTCCTCAGATTATGGGATGTGGAAGTCACACAACCTGTTCAGTACAATAGCCTGACAAGATCAGTATTCTTAATGACACAAGATAATATAACTGATATTTCTGAGGGAGGAGAAATGGGTATTTTCAAATATTTCATGTTCATCAAGTATTTTGTGTCAAAAGAAATGAGGGATATGAGGCAACTATGTCATGGATGTCATAGGTCTTCGTGGCAGCTCAGCCAAATCAAAAGAATTTCCTGTAAAAGTAAAATATTCAGGTTTATCATTATGCTTTTTTGATAAAGAATATCAAAGGTATTCAGAAAGAGTTAAGAAAACAAACAGTAAACTTTGAAAAAAGAATATTTTTGAACAACTGCAGTAACCTTTCAGTAATGATATTACACAGAAGCAATAAATATCTTTGTGTTACCACAGATTTAGACCATGATAAATGAAAATAACATTTGACCAGAAATTGTCCAAGAGACAGAGTAAACTATGTAGTTAAATTCTATTCTCTGTTCTAGAGATTCTGAGAGATCTTTCTTTAATAGAAAAATGGAGGTTAGGAAGAACAGAATGAACTGGCAAATTTTGAATCCCTCAGCTGTAATGTTGGAAACAAACAAACAAACAAACAAACCCCAAAAAACAAAGAAAGGAAATGAAAAGGACAAATACCTCTCTTAGCTAGGCACTAAATCTCAAGCCATGCATCTCTGGCAAATATTGACAAGAGCTTCTTGTTAGAATATGCCACCTGTGAAAACAGAGTAGGTCCCAGCCTCAAGTGCTTTTAAAACATTGCTTAATTACTTAAACTATTTTTATTTTGAATTAGTACTTTCATGTAATGGTTATGGTAGCTAATTAATTGAACATTAGTTCCATTTTACATTATGTCTGATGAGTTATTGATTGTCCTTTGCTTTCAGGACACTTAGAACTTTCCTGGTGATGTGCATAAAAGAATAAATAACCCAACCAACCCTACTGCATCAGTAACACATCCTAGTAGGGCTGTTGTGAGCTCCCATATAAAAGATCCCTAACATTGCAGTGCATTGATCTAACAGTGTGTGCTGCATTCTGATGTTATAAACAGTTCCTGATTTTTTTCTTCCTCTCACAGCTCCAGTCTTTGCAAGAAGAAAGACAAAACTCAAAGAATTGACCCCTTCACTTTTTGAGGCGTTTACAGCTAGAAGCTTGCTGCCATTCTAGCTGTGGTTACTGATCTCAGGGAAGTACACAGATCAAACCTGAGTTTTTCAAGTACAAAAGAATTTTCCATAAGACTACATAGTAGCCTCTAAATCCTCTTACTGAGCTATTGTGCTTCAGCTCAATGGGCAGTTTAAAGGCTTTATAAACTGCTTTTTCTTTTCAATAATTTCTTTTCCTTGCTGTCATTTCAATTTTGCCAAATGAAGGTGAGCTCACATTGCAGGAAACACTAAAAGAACACTAGATTAAGATGTTTGTATTGGTTAAACAAGTGAAAGAAAACTCTCTGAAATGGTCTATTCTGAGGATACTTAATCAAGTAGAACAGATGTTTATTATATAATTAGGGAATGCTTTGCTACCAGTATGAGCAAATCATCAAATCAAATTGCTCCAAAATACTTTCCATTATTTCACAGACACTTGCTATGAAGATTTGGGGGTAAGAAACAAGCCAGATACTGCATTATTCTACAGCCCAAGGCACCATTTGATTACTCAGCAGGGAAAACAATGCTGCATGTTAGCATAATGCCAGAAAAGCTGGAGCCTGATTCAGCTGCCAGCCTAGTACAAAGGAGTTGCAGAGAAGTGAAGAATGTGTGCGAGATGTGGCACAACTCCACTGTTTTATTCCCACGTTTTACAAATACGAGGAGGAAATGTAACATAAACCCATGGCACAGCTCCAGTGACTTTTTCAGCAGGTTTGAGCAGACGATTCTTCTGTTCTCGTACCAGTGATGAACTTCACATAAACTTCTACACTGTTGTTCATATAGAGACATGATACCCTAGAGCAAACATTGAGAAGCTCTCATTTATGCAGTTTTTAGAGCCAGGCCTGTCCCTTTAGCATCTCCATGCAGTAAAGCCATATCTGTGTCAGAAAGATGAACATAGCCGGGGCAAGGACCTCAAACTCAGCAAACAACTGATTATGCCATTAAATGATTGGTACCTCAAGGTCCAAGCCAGCAAAGATTCTCCCCAGCAGAGCTCTGGCAGAGTTCATGTGATAGCGTGGAGGAGTGACTCTTTTCTCTAGGTCGCACGAGAGCCAAAATAGTGGAAAACTAGTGCATGAAGCAGTGGAATACTCACTGGAAATCAGCTTCAGGCTAGTCATCTGTCAAACTTGTAGTACTATCATCTTCCTGAGAACCAGTCAACAAGAGGGGAGCTACATCTTTGACTGGAACCAAGACTTAACTGACTGAAGTCTTGTTGAAATGGCAGTTCAGAGACTTTGTTGAGCAGATGCTTTCTTGAGCAAAGGTCTCCCTAGCAGAGTAAGGCAGAGGTATCCAGCAGTCACTGAAAACACACAGATATCCCAGCACACTACCCTGACAATATTTCCCATAGTTTGTACCTGTGCATATGGAAACCAATTCCAATTCCGGACATACCCACTGACACTCTCAAATTCATTCTGATAATCCTTTTTAGAGAAGTGCTGTGTACGTATGTAAACAGAGCTGTCTAATAGATAAAATACCAATAAATGGTAATGCATAAGCTATTAAGAATGCATAGCTTTACTTCTGAGCTTTGCAAGATTGATGTACCTTACCTTTTTGTGTGCACAAATGGTCTCTGTGATGTGCAGTTAGACAGATCAGACTTAAAGCTTTACACTATTTTTACTTTGTGTGCGGAGGCCTCCTAAATGACATTGCAGGAAAATAAGTATTACAAAATAATTTTCCACATACGGGTACTATGAATTTTTTCAGGTCTAGATTTAACATCTAATTCCATGTCTGATTTCTAGATTTCCTCTGTACAATCACTTCCCACAAAGTCTGTCTTTACTGCTTTTACAATCTTCTTATCCATGTCTAGTGGCAGCCTACCGAAAATGAACAAAGTAAATGGATTCCTGTTTTCTGATGACAGTCATTAACTCTATGTTTCTGTAGTGTCTGAACTTTACTGGGGTACAGATTTATCTTAGTTTTGATACAAATATTTCTGCCTCCAAAGTTCTTAAATACTTAGTCCAATCCAGAAAACCTTGAGGGAGAAAAGACAGCAATATGAAAAAAATAAAGGCAGAGAGAAGATAGTTGATTTCCAGTTGATCTCTAGCTTGTATCTACCTATGGTAATTTGGAGATGGAATAGCTTTGTAAATACTGAAGTCCACATCATTTATGTAGCTGATTCTTATTATATTCTTGCTAGATCTCATAGAAATGACATGATAATGTGACTGGTCTTTTCCTCTTTTTATTTATTTATTTTTTTTATTTTCATACTCACTGACTATTATTTAGCATTTGCAATATGTATTATTTAAGTAAAAGTTCTCAGCTTGCCAGCTTCTGCGAAAAATTCCTAATACGAGGTCAAATCATATGATGACTCTAAACTGTTGCAATCAATGTCTGATCAGCTTCTCACTAAAAACAATAGAATATTCATTTTAAGTTCACTTTATGGTAATTGTTTTCCTACAACATACATATTGCTTTCAGTCAGTGTGAATCACAGTCCAATGGCTATCAAACCACAAAAGTCACAAAACCATTCTGATCTGGAGAAGCAATACGCAGTAAAGGATAAGAAACCTAATATAACTCGGGCTTTAGAGTAGTCAGACTTCTGGTGTTTGAAAATATTTGTTCTTCTACAAGGCACTTGAGTGAGTTCCTCTGATGTTCTTTTACACTCCAATGAAGTTAAACTTGCTCAGCCCTCAAACCCTAGTCTCTGTATAATCTACAGTAGCATATACAACTTTCAAATATTATTTATTTCTTTTACTTTATGTTTTGTTTATACTCAGGCTGGTCCAGTTTATTTCTCTGGGATCTAAATAGAGAGACTCCCCTAGGAAGCACAGTGTAGTCCATCCATAAAAAAAAGGGACGGAAAAAAAATACTTTCAGTGTAGGTGAGAGAGCAAAGTGTCATGAACTAAGGCTGAGAAAGGATTGATCATGGCTGGTAATTTTTTAGGAAATCTAAGACACGTAATACTGCTTTGAGGAACACTGGTCCTGTGGAAAAGTGATACTGGATAGCCATGAGAGATTTTGAGAATTACATCACATATCTTCCTGGAGCCATACCTTCTGAGACAGGTCAAGAAGAAATATTTACCAACAAAGAGCTCCCACCACTGCAAGTTCTGAGATTTGCAACCTCCAGGGGGCTGTTAGAAGTGGCATGAGTTGCTCAGCTTCCTGGAGGGAACTGAGGAGAAAGGCTGTAAAAACAAAATGAAATTAAACTCTTTGTTGCAGTAACTGTAAACCACTATCTACCTACTTTGCCTTCCATTCAGCAAGCCTCTCAACAAGGAGGTTCCTCTAGTTCTATGTTCAACCCTTGCACCCTGTGTTCATCTGCAGATTTTCCCGGTCTTCTAGTTCTCTCACTATATAAAATTCCTTTGAACGCAGTTCAAGCTTGACTGTACCCAGTTGTGTTAAGTTCGATGCCAGATGGTGAGGCAGAGTACCTAGTCTAATACATAAATAATTTCCATTGGATCTCTGAGATTACAGCTATGGTCTTCCTGCAATTGCTGTCTTTTGAAATTGGGATGCAGAATTGAAGTTAATAAGGTCACGTTCAGCACACAGTATATCGCACACAGCTTTTTTACTATGTAATATTAGATATCATTCAACAGCTACTTAGAGCAAGATAAATACTACCAAACAAAATCTTTACAAGCATTTTTCCTACTATCAACTTTATTATGTAAAAGTTTCCATTTGAAGTAATTCGTGACAAATAAACAAATTAAAAAAATTTTAAAATACATGTAGCAGATCTTTCATGAATAACAACAGCTCCTCCAAATTTATAAATTCACTGTAGATACTTTAATAGGTATTGAAAATAACTTAATGTGGCCAAAGAAATGAAAGGATTAAGAAAATATTGCTTGACGTTGTCCATTTTTACTTCTTTAGCTACTTCACTACTAGCTGTCACTCTAAAAAGGTTTTTCCAGAACAGACAGATTCCAATGCCTACCACTGAAATACTGAGCAAATTCTACCAGACCATCTTAAACATTTATTATGATACAGTTACAAGGTTTGCAAGGTTTGGAGGATTCATGTTTAATCCAGCCAGATCATTCATTAACTGCAATGATTGAGACTGGCTAGTCAGCTAATTATGCCTTTTTTTTTTTTTTTTTTTTTTTAAACTAGCATCATCAGAAGCTAACAACATCTTTTGCTATAAAGGATCATCAGCCAAGTTCTATTCTGAGCCTAGGTGTTCTTGAAATGAAAGCTGATACACACTGATGAGGCAGTAAATGTAAATGATGTGTTAAAGGAAGATACTGCTTTTGAGTGGCAAGTTTATACTAGAATGCTTGAGTTTCAAGAGGAATATCATATTACTCTCCCTCTAAAATTCTGTCACCTTGGTCATAGCTGTAAGCCATTTTATTACTGGAGTTTCTTTGCATAGAAGATATGTATCTGTCCTGACACCTTTGCCACACCACCTCTGCTATCTTTGCATGCCTTTTGATAGCAAAACTAAAAAAACTACATAAAAATAATTTTAAAAAATCCACGGTTAAATAGCCAAAGACAAAGGCAGCCTAGTAGTTACCAAGATTGCACAGTGGGCAGACTGTCAGTGTTCTGAGTTCTGCCCTCCAGTTAAGGAAAGTTTTCTATGAAGCATGAGGTCCACAGCTACAGAGCAAGTACACAGGAGAAATCTACTTACATTCCACTGAATACCCTCTGATGACAGTAATTACATAAATGCAGTTCTAACACCGAGGAAGAAAACATCCTGATCCTGGTTTAAACAGCCACTGTTACTTCCTGAGCCAAAACAAGCAAGTGGTTTTACAGACTTGTTTAAACACCTTCCCATGGAATGTTATATTTGAGGACTGTATCTCACCATTCTTAGATGCACTTTGGTAAATGGAATTTCTGGAAGTTTGCTACCTCCACTATAATGGATGTCATGTAGACACACACACACACAAAAAAAGACAGTGAGAGCCTGAAGACTTTTTCAAGATGGAACAGATACCATGTTGCACGGCTCATAGATAGGTATCATATGACTGGTCAACATGGGAGCATAATTCACATGAATACATGGCACTGAACAAAGCTTCCTACCTTAAGCTTTTTATAGACTTTTTGAAAAAGTGCAATGAATAATGGTATTTTAGAAAAACAAAGCAGCCTGCTGGACCAAGGAAAAAAAGAAAAGACAACACAAAACCAAAAACACCCCATTTACTTTTGCAGAAAAAGAAAGTAAGGATTTTTGGTTTCATCTGAGTTGATATTATAACAAGTAAGAGAGCTCAGTAGTAATTGCACAGATTTTTCTGTATTCTGTGTGCACTGTGCATGGATTTTTTTATTTCATATATAATTTATAACCTGCTGCACAGAATCTACCGAGTTAATGCATAGGTTTAACACAAATAAAAGAGGAAGTTTAGTTAAAAGGAAAACTATTTCCCCTTCAGTTGAATAGGTGATATCCATTGGATGGCTGGTCACTTTTTAAATTAAGCTAGCATTTGCTTTCCTACCAAAATCTTATCCACAGGGAGGAAAACCAGAGCATATCATTAAGAACACACACACACACACATATATATTCTTTATTTTGTGATTCAAAACCTACCCTACTGAGACTCCGAAGATATATTAGAAGTAGATTTCATTTTGTTTCACTCTACTGCTAGCATCTCTGGTAATAAATAAATACATTACCACAAACTGAAAAAGATTTAAGATTTAAAATTAAAGACTTATGCATAGGTCACCTTTTCCAGTATACAGTGAATTTGATTGTGATTACAGTTATTTCATAAAGCTACTCCTGCAGCTGGAGGCTGGTGCAATGACTTGCAGCAAATAAGTTAATTTGGGGGCATATTCTTTTAAGCCATTTATGCAGTCTACAGGGAAGTATCACAGCACCTTTGAGTTATGAACAGATTTGTTTCCAGGCGGCTGTGGGTTTCTGAGATCCTGCCACGCAGAGGCTGTTGCCAGATGGCTATGGATCAGCAGACTGTGTTATCTTGCCCATGGAGACACAGAAGCTAGAAAGCTGCTGAGTGAGCCCCCAAAACACTGCCCTTTTGCATACAAATTGGAGACTTTTCACACTCCAGAGTGTGAAAAAGTCAGGCTAGACTTTGTGGGTAGCTTGATAGGTTTCAACAAATAAGTGACTTAAGATTTGGATCCAGTTCAGGTATATTTAAGATTCTAAGAGAGAAAAGTCCATGAGCTAGAAAAAGTATTGAGAACCAAACAAAGAACATTATTTAAAAAAAAAAAAAAAAAAAAAAAAAAAAAAAAAGCTTAGACAACATCTTCTCTAAGAGACCTTCTTCCACACAAAAACAAACACACCAAGAAGTCACTAGATTCTTGTGAACTTTCCATCTACAGTGTTTTTTCCAAAGTAAAAGAAGAAGATGGCAAAGAACCCAGTCCATGTTGCCTGACTATCCTAGCTAGAAAGCTATCTTTTATTTCTAAATGGCAATTGAATTACTCACAGAGTAGCACTTCACTTATGGAAGTCCCTTTGAAGTCAAAGTGGGTAAAGACATTACACTGGCTCTTAAATATCCTCTGCAGTACATTACTCCACAGTATGCCTCATCTTGCAAGATACCATCACAACATTATTATTACAGTGTTTCACATAATTCCCTTTTTCTGTATGCATTATCCCTCAGGGAAACCTTACTTTGCCAGCCCACTGATAAAAGTCAGAAATCTTTAACAAAGCTCCATTTTCAAAAGTGTCGATGATAATGGAAAAATAAATTGAGGAGAGGAGTGACCACAGTCATTCCCTAGGGGTTATACACATAGTATTCCATTTCTTCTAGTTTCAATTTCTTGTCTAGGATAGAAAGGGTATTCTTGTCTAGGATAGTGACAGCTATCATAGAGTTACTCATTTCTGCAATGTCATCATTACTTTGACAACAACACATTATCATTACCACTCTGAACCATAGGATAACACAACTCTAACGAATTTATGGGCTTGGAAGAAAATAAACTCAGTGTGTAAATTTTGCTAAGGAGAGAAAAAACAGGAGAAGAAACAACTTGCATATTCTGTATTTCTTGTCTAGAAACAAAACCGTCAATGTAAAGGACAAAAATTGCAGTAGCGCACCCTATTGTGACTTTAGCAAAATCCTGAAATGCCAGTCAACTTTAGATTACACAATATATATAAGCAAAGCTAGAAGTAAACAGGAAATGATAAGCATTTAAATTGCATGCAAGGATCATTCCAACAATCTAATACCAGAACACCAAATAAAATTACAGCGACTTTCTTCTCTTCTTGTAATTCTCATACTATATACTTACTTTTACTGGTGAGAATAAGATAGAATCCTAGTATGGCTTGAACTGGAAGGGCTGCAAGGCCTTCTTTTGCAGGGCTGTAAAACACCCAATCAAGTACTAGGTCATATTACCCAGGGCCCCAGTCAACCTGGCCTTAAACACCATCAGCAACTGGGCAACTACAACCTCTCTGGCAGCTTGTTCCAGCATCTCACCACTCTCTCAGTAAAAAAACATCCCCCTGACGTCTAATCTAAATTTTCCCTCCTTAGTCTAAAACCATTCTCCCAATCCTATAACAGTCTAACCTTGTAAAAAGTTGATTTCCCTTGTGTTTATAAACTCCCTTTAAATATTGGAAGGCTGCAATGAGCTCCCCCCACAGCATTCTCTTTTCAAGTCTGAACAAGCCCAGTTCCTTCAGCCTATCTTTGTAGGAGAGGTACTCCAGGTGATCCTTGGATCATCTTCGTGGCCCTCCTCCAGACCTTCTCCAAAAGCTCCACACCTTTCCTGTGCATGGAGCCCCAAACTTGGATGCAGTACTCCAGCCAGGGCCTTATGAGGGCAAAGTAGAGGGATACAATCATTTCCCTTGCCCTGCTGGCTATCCCTCTTCTGATGGAACCTGGGATATCTTTGATATTTATTTCAACAATTTTCAAAGCTTCTGTCTTCTACAGTGGTGTATTTTTTTTTCCCTGCTCGTTACTACCAAACATCTGTGTGGGTAGCTGTAGGAAACTGCCTATCTTTATGCCACAAAAAAATGTCGGTAGACTGCTTTTATTTGGGAAAATAATTAGTTGGATATATATTATACAGGAATTATTTACTTTCTACCACCACTAGTATGATATTAATGTAGACAGAACTATATTAACATCCCTGGTTTGCAAAAAGTTCTGGTAACAGGCACTACTGGGGAATTCACACTGTTTTTGCCTCCTCCCTTGGATATTCTAGTTTAGACACAACCAAATATAATATATAATACAACCAAAACACAAATTAGAGAAGTTGTAAAGCTGAAGAATGTACAGCATCTTTACACTTCAATAATTGCCATTATGTGATGAAAGATAAAGCAATTAATGAACTATAAGATTTCAAAACAAAAGAGGAAAGTATCCTAGAATCTTTCCTTCTTAATTACATACATATATGTATATAAATTTGTTGCCCTTTCTGTTGTTTTTGTATAAAACAAAAGAGTACAAGAAATCACACTTTTTCATGTTTCCTTTTTAAACTACAACATAAAATTACCAAGACTAGTAAGATTCCCACAACTTTTAATCATTTTAATCATTGACTATTACAATCAAAGTCTTCATATTAACTAATTAGCAAACTTCATTTTCTTGTTTGTAACTTTCTGAAAGAAATCTACAATTCCACTTGCAGATTTTACTTTCCTTTCAAATGCTACTCATAAGGTAACCTAAACCTAGTAGATCTTCACCATACAATGTCAAATGTTTGTTTTAATGTTATATGACTAAAACATTTTAATTTTCTTAATGTCGGAGTTCTTCCATGGAAGAGATTTAGGTATTTGATACACATATTGGATACTCAGAATGCTTTCTCAATATAGCTTGCCAGTAGATCAGGCACTCAGGAGAAGAATCTAGTAGAAATCATACAGATCAGTTCCTGGTGGTTGATAAAAGTATTTCTGCTGAATACGGCAGTAGGAGGAACCACTTGAGTAAAGAGATAGGAAAGGCTAACAAGGGCACTACTGAAATGCTTCTCTTTCAAGCTGCACATCATCTCTACGTGGCAGCAGGTGGGAAATCCATTGGTATGGTTCTAGGGCTTTTTTTTTTTTTTTCTTCCCGCCCCCCCCCCCCTCCTATGAATGTTTAGATTAATTCATAGTACCACTTGAAGTGGAACAAAATAAAGACCATCCACATGGACAACTAAGACAAGACTAAGACTCTTGAAATACAGTGTACGCTTTGTATAATAGCCATCTGCCACCACTCTGAAGTGGATCAAATACCTCTTGACATCTCTTCACTGGATACAAATAATGATAAAACATATGTCAAGTACTGAAAGTATATTATGCTGATCTGTGTTTAAGCAAAGTAGGTTTACACAGGTAGTTAAATCATTCAACAATAGCTTGAGCTAAGGAATGCATCTTGTAGAAGCACACTTAGAGAAAGAAAAAGGTAGTGAGGAGATTAAAAAAAAAAAAAAAAGACTTAGAAAAAATTTCACCGGCTTGTCATACGAAGTCAGTAATGTAGTAAATAAGTTATCTCCCACTATAACCAATAAGCTTCTGTAGTCACTCCTTCTGAAGTGATCACTAGTCTATATTAACAGACACAAATGCATTACTGGAACTCTTCTTGTATGACCAGAATCACTTATAAAGATTCAAAAGCAGGTTTCTTGGATGAGGTAAGTACTGGAAAGTATTATCATTTCTGTTTGACCTGAAGTAATGGCATTTTACAAATAAAAGAAAACAGCAGTTTGGCTTTGAGCATGAAGGGTGAAATACCACTTCCATTGAAGGTGACTTTACTATTTTATTTATATATATCAGATTACACTGTGTGAATTTATCGGACATATAGAAATACATTCTGGGATCTATATTCATAACAACTCCTGTTATGTTATAGCCTTCCGTAGCTGATACATTTTCTGTTGCCTTATCAAACACGCTAACTAGAATGTTTTCCTTGTCTTTCTCAGAATTCTCTTACTTTTTGGATTTCACATGAGCTTGTACTGACACTTTCTCCACAGTCACAAGGTGCAACAGATTGAATTATCCTTCTTCTAAAGCTATAAACAGTTATAACTGCTAGTTTTTGGCACTGACATTTATTAACATTTAAATTTGTGAGAGAATTAATCAAAAAGAAACATTTTACTGTGGGCAGCTGTACAGCACAGACTGTGCAGTCTGATACTTCTTTCTGCTCTCCACTGCATCTGCTTCATACTAGGCTTTGTCCTCAAGTTTCCCGTGAGGCAAAATAAGAGAGCTCTATAATGGTTTGGGTTGGAAGTGACCTTTAAAATCATGCAGTTCCAACCCCCCTGTTCTAGGCAGGGACACCACCCTCTGGATCAGGTTGGCCTTCTGGGCTTCAAGTGCGCATTGCCAGTTCATGTTGAATCTCCCATCAACTGCCACTCCCAAAACCTTCTCCTCAGGGCTGCTCTTAAATAGTTCTCCACCCAGCCTCTAACTGTGCTAGAGATTGCCCCAAGACAGATGCAGAACATTGCATCTAAAAAGGTTCATAATGTATTTAAGTTCAAACTTTATTCTGCATTGCCAAAGAACTAGATTTCAGTTTCTGTCCAGATCCCCTTATCTCTTTCTTTTCTTTTCTTTTCTTTTCTTTTCTTTTCTTTTCTTTTCTTTTCTTTTCTTTTCTTTTCTTTTCTTTTCTTTTCTTTTCTTAAAGATTTAAATGTTCTGGTTCTGTGTTACCGCCTTTTTGGGCATTCTGTGTTCCTGGATCTGCAGCATCCCTAGAGGACTTGGCGCGGAGAGGAAGTGGGGTGGGACTCCGGACCAGACCCCAGCCGCTCTCTGCCTCTGGCCATCTCAGCTCGCTGCGGAGAAAAGCATGTGCTTCCCTTGCACTGTCGTGGTTTGAAACATACTTTGGGTACTGTTGTCCCTCTCATTTTGTTTGATTTGGTTGAATTTAGTAAATTACCGTTCATCCTCAGATTGTTGCCATTGTGTCTTCTTCTTGTTAAAACTATCTGCTCGCTCTCTGCCCTTCCCCCTCTCCTGGGGCTGGCCAGGTTGGGCTTATATCTAGGGATAACCCCATGACAACTTGCCGTTCTTCCAGTAAAAATTCTCTGGTTAGTACAAGCTTGTAAGAGTACTCCCTAACATTACGATATGTATTAAAGCTAAAAGAATTATTTGAGCAAGGAGAAAATATGTGGAAATACACAACCAGGTAAAAGAAATACAATGAATTCTCCTTTCTGGCACAAACAAGGCATAGAGAACAGTAACAGCTACCTTCCCTAACCGTAGTTCTACACATAAAACTGAGGAAAACATCTTCCATGTACTTCTGCAAAGCAGTGTCCACTGGTCAACACACGCAGAACAGCAAATTCCTAAAGGAACAGGGTACAGAAAGTATGACTGGAGCTGTACTCATCTGGTGAGAGTTTTATAGTTGAGTTGCATGAGAACAAGACCAAGATCTAGAAAAGGGAACCATTTTAGCTCTCTTATGATTTTTCTCTGACTGGGTCAGTTCCTGTGCCACCTGTCTTGATTTTTATTCCACAAGGCTGTCAATGACTGTGAAGTGTGGGAGGGGAAACCCAAACGAGCAAAACACAACACATGCTACCTAAGCATCCCCCTTAAGTCCTCTACAGTATGAACTCTATTAAGTCATTGAGACTACTTATTACCTTCCTGAGAAGCCACCCAGCTTCACTGAAATCAAGTTACCTTGTCCACAGATATTTTAGTGCCAGTCATTGTAGCCCTCTTAGGTTTGCTATTTCAGTACCTGCTTATCGCTAGCTAATAATGCTTACTGGCAAGTTTTAATTTCATTAGAGATATCTTTGTAGTACATGCTAAATGAACACCACCAAAAAGTAGCAAGAGAGTACAAGAAGTCATTAAATTATTACTCCCAGAGTCTCATGATGATTATTGTTAATAGGGCAATCAAATCCTGCTGTATTGTTCCCTAACTACATGCCTGCTTAGTGGGTGGCATACATTTCCATTAAATAAAGACTTATGGTTAGAAGAAGAATGTAATCAACATTAATGACCTGAAGAGTAATTGAAAATACAGTCTCAGTCATCACCCCACCCAGCTATTAAAAAGGACAATCATTAAAAGGCTTCTGAACTAATTCCATTTTGTCTCTCTGTGTGTTTGTAGACAATCATTCACATTTTCTCCACACAGTTATCTTTCTTTTTCCATTCAAATTAATGTAATGAAACACATAGTATACGAAAATAAAATTTTGGAATTGGCTACAGCTGATAACAAGTACTGCAAGGAAGAGAATTATACATTCAACATGCATTCATTACAAGTGACCATCTGCACTAACTAGATCATCTGAGGTAATGCTGATTTAACAACAGTGCATAACGGTTACATCCCATGTACACTTTTATTTTTTTTTTACCAGTATTATCAACCCCAGTTTTTACCAATCCAGTAAGTTAGGCAAAAAACAGTTTGTATTCTAAGCTCAAATAATAAAAAGATCTGAGGCAAACAATCACATCTGTTTCTTTCAAACTCAGAAATTACAACATTCATTTCTATGATTACATATATTTCAACCCTCCCCCCACTTTTTTTTTTTTTTTTTTTGCAAGAACTCAGTGTAAGTACATTGCTTTTATGCAATCATAAAAAAATTTACACAAAGCAAAACAGCAAAACAGTTGAACACAACAGAGAGGTCATTTTAATTTCCCATGAAACAACTGACTAGAACTTCATTTTAGACTATCAGCAGTTTGAAAGATCAATGATTCTAAAATAATTCAAGACTAGGGACTGACACAGTGAAGATTTAAAATACTCAGTAATTTTTTAACACAATGACATCTGAGAAATAATGTCAATCCGCTAATGAACTACTACTTCTGCATTTCTTTTTCACTATGGGGAAAACACTAGGTTTTTTTTCCAGGAAGGAGCTTCAACACAGTTGCTTTCCTCCCCAGACTCTTATCTGTAAGCAGGCAGATGTTTCTGAATTAATGTATGTGTGTCATTGACCATTTGTGGAATACATAAAACAGTTTAATGTTTTTTGTGAAACTGGAAGAGAAAAAGAATTATTACCATCAGTATACATTTTTCACATTGATTTTTTTTTTTTTTTAATGCATATTGGATTAGTATCAACTCTTAAAAACCTCTCTTTTGCTTAAATCAACTAGTACTTTAAGACTTAGAGTATTGAATATGAGAATGAAGGAGTACATAATACAAGTAATACAAGACAACTTCATTCATTTGATTTAAAACATAAAAATACCGATCTAATCAAAGATGGTAAAGCTGTTCCAGAACAACCCAAACTCAAAATGATGATCTCAAAAAAAGTCTGGTTTCATTTGATCACTTTTTTTTTTCTTTTCAAAATTAAATCACATTTTTCCCTCTAGTAAAGAATTAAGAATTAAAGTGAAATAGCAACAGGGGCCAAATAACTGTGGGGGAAAAAAGATACAAAGAAATACTACTTTATTCTGAATTTACCAACTATTTACTCCACTTTTAGAAGAATGTACTGTTGTTGTTGTTGTTGTTTTTTTACTCTATCTTTCTTATGAGATTACTTTGTCTACTTGATCATTTATCCAATCATTTACAACTGTGCAAATGAGCCAGAGAAATCTTAGGCTATTCAAGTAAAAGTGTTTGACACCTGTTACACAGGGATTAAAATAATTACGCATGGGAAAGAACTACAAACATCAAAAATATGGTTCTGCATTTCTAAACTCATACCAGAAGGTAAAAGATTTATAACAATATTCTTCTAGTATTGGTTACATAAGTAAGAGCTTCATGTAACTGTTAACAAAAACTACAAAAATACCACAAAAATATGTAAATTTAGAAATGGTACTGAAAATGTGCAAGTTGCTCTTATAGAATATGCTATATTGAATACATTTGCATGTTATTTCATCAATTTTTTTAAGAGGAAGTTATTGCCAAAGCCACTAATACATGCTGATAGCATAATACAGTCTGCATTCAAGATTACCTTACTATAGTTGCATTTATGCTTTATATAATTTTTAAAAGGTTACTCATTGAATAAAGCATCCCTTTTGATATCTGACTGCACTCAAGAAACTGATTGCTGAGAAATATTCCCCTGTCATTCAGAAATCTGCCATTGCATCCAAACTTTCATAAGCCTTTGTCCATAACTGTACTTCTCCCCTGTACTTTGTGGATAAGAGGGGTGAATATTTGCCTTTCTGTTTTATTAACCAGAGAATGCTGAGCATTAAGTTTATTACTTACACACCTGTTATTTATTGAACAAAGCAAGAGAGTTACCCCAAAAATTCTCCTCTGTGATTCCTTGTGATGTTACTGAGAGTTACCAATTGAGTTTGCTTTCCAGTATGTGGAATCACAAGGAACAGGTATGCATGTATTTACAGGAGAGCAGCATAACTCACATCAAAGCAAGCAGAGTTATGGATTTATATAATCTTAACTTCAAAGGAGTCATCCATATGTGTACATATGGATATTTGCAACAGCAAAAACTGTATTTATGAAGCTGGAAAAGAAAGGTCAGTCAAATAGCTACCTCAGCCGAGGTGATGCTGAGCAAATTCAGACATCATTGCCTTATAATGCAGCAACACGTATGCATAGCTGTAGCCTCAGAACCTCTCTCCATCCATTATATTCACTGTCTGGGCACCACCAACACTATGATTGGATAGGATGCTGATGTTGGCTGCTTATTTCACACCAGCTGAAAGGCTACTCTTCTTGTAGCCAAAATCTGCTCTCTGCCTGCAATGCAGGCCTAGCAAACCCATACAAAATGAGATCCACCACCCTCCACCTACACGCTGTTATTTTCAACAAAAAGTTTGTCTTGGCTACTTGAAAGGGACAGATTGAACCTACAGTAAAATTAACGGGTTTGCTGTATAAATCAGTGAATTCTCATAAACTTGGAACACAACAAAGACATTTTAATAGTAAGCTTTGAAGTGTGAGTGCACTTTATAGGCCTTTTTTATTTGATTCTACACTTGCTTTTATGGTTCAGATCAAGCACATACAACAGGTTTAATATTTGTCATGCTGTCTCCAGGGAGTTCATCACATATGCACATAAGAGTTTTTCGATCTTCAGTAATCACCAGAAGAACTTGCAATTGCTAGGAATTGTAAGAATATATCACAAAAAAAAATGGATTTTTTTTTTTTTTTTCAAAAAAGTAGACTATTTCTGAACATTTACTGCTTTTCAAGAGTACATAGTAGAAATATGACAAGAAAGTATATATACATATAGCTTGCTTAATTATTTATTTTTATAGAACAACCTTTAATCTCCCTTTCCTTTTTCTCACTCCATATCCGACTGGTCAACCCTTCCTGTACCCCGTCCTGGTTTAAAATGTTCTGTTTTAAAAGCTGTCATTTGAAACAACATATTTGAAGACAGTACTTACATTATTAAACATGACATATTCAGAAAATGAAAAGTGACACATTATTTCCCCTTGTGCTTGTCAGGAAATGATGAAGTTGAAAGGATACTAGTAGGAATGCAGTGAAAATTTACATTAGCACTAGTTTGCTGTTGTTACTAATATGATCTGACTTAGTGTACAAAAAGCATATATACACACATACACACATAAAAATCTATACTCAGGTTCTATGGTAAGCCGTTTTTCCTCCACTCATATTATATGTTAAATAATAAAAATAGGATAGAAAGTCCTTGACGGATATTTCTTCCCAGATGTCTGACTTTATTTCAGACATAGTAATCATAATTATGTACCTATATTAAAAGAAGAAATACATACACAGCCCTTAACTCACACATATTCTATTCTACTATATCCTCTATGCACGTTCTTGAAAATTACCCGCTGCTTTCCCTTCTCACTTTTTTTTAGTACATATTATTTCTCTTTTAATTCTCTTGCACATGTCAATTTATGAGAGCAGTCAAGAGTGCTGACAGCATGTAAATTAGATTCAGGAGAATATAAGTAGAGATTTCTCATTTCTCTCTGAGATTTAAAGGAGATAACGAGGATAGTGAGAAGAAACCTTCTGGATATCTGCAGTACTAAGATAACTTTTATTATGGTTAAAACAGTTTAGCCTCTTAATAGAAGATATCTTTCATGGTTCACACAGCTGTTTCAACAGATTGTCTTCCAGCACTAAAGAGAAGAAAGTAAGATCTAGGTATTTTAAGTGAAATTCCAGTTTAATTATTTCTTAATTAAGAGGACATAGTTCAATTAAATAAAACTACACTGTGAAAAAAATAGGATCAAATGGCTAAAGAGATCAAAACACATAACTGAGAGGGATTTCAGAAGGATACGTGCATGGATAGAAAACATTGAAAGAGTTCTAAAGAGGACAAGACAGAAGATAAGGTTTATCAGGTGGAAAAGCAGTCATTTTTGTTTACTCCTGTTCTGATGTTAATTATAAATGGCAGGTCTGCTGTCAACCAAATAATGTATTTTCCTGAAAATACATTATTTGAAGAGCACACTATCTTCTATCTAACTCTTTTGTTACAATTTTGCTTCACAAAGTGACAACAAAGAAAAGCAACGAGTAGGGGACACATAAAACTTTCCTCAACAATTCCAGATTCTGTAAGATTCTTGAAGTTTTACTTAAAAAAAAAAAAAAAAAAGTTTATTTTCTCTGTAAAACTATGCACAAGTTTATGAAAATTGCACAGGGGTGTTCTTTCTTGCCTTTTTCTTTTCATTCAAGAGAGAAAAACCTCTATTTTGCAAGGGATTTTAGGATTTTGACTGATTTTCATACAAGCCATGGATATCTCCTTAAAATCTAATTAAAAAAAAGGTGAAACTCATAAATAAGACAAAAGCAATCAAAAATAATTTAAAGACTCAGCGGTAAAGACAGCCGGTCCCATAAGAAGAAAGACCTATATTACTAGTGTGTTGAAATAATAAAAATTAAGTCAGAATCAAATAAGAGGATGGTGCCTTCAAGGGGAATGAGAAAGGTTAGCTGTTTACTGTAGTAAGGGATAAACATTTGGCCATTGCACTTGAAAATGAAGTTCAGTATATTTTAGTGTACCGGGACTGCTTCATTGCTAGTCACCCCCTGTGGACAGAACCAAGGGATTCAATTCATGAGACTTCCCACAAAGTGTTCCTGCATCTGCAGTCACTACACTGTAAAATCTAATGTAGAAAAAGTGTTATGATGAAAAAAAAAAAAAAAGCAAAGAGACTGATCCAGAAATCTAATTATTTTGCTAGTGTACTCCCACAACTAAATTAAGGACATACTGTTTAATGTGCAGTAAGGACTCAGGAAATTAATGCGCTGTAGTGAATAGATAGAATTGTGAAATGATTTCTACAGCTCTTAACAGTGAAGCCTCAGTGGAAAAACAGATCTTTAGAGCCCCTTGCATGATAAAAGAGCATTTAAAAACCTGGCTCTACTCTTGCATTATGTGTGGCATCCAGTACAATTATATTCTCCACACAATGGAAAACAGAAGGTATAAATGATATATTTTGTGGACTTTAATTCCTCCTCCTCTATCCCCGCTTTCCAAATACATTGCAAGTGTTAAATAACTTTGCAGAAATTATTTTAGGCAGGGCATTTCATACCCATTATGCCTAGAAATAAACCTTCAGGGCCTGATTTATCACATAGGCATGAGTCCACCCAGAAGCAGTGAAGGGCTCCACTGCAGCCATCACCCCAGTTCCAAGGACACCCCAGTGGGCTGGCTGCCTGCTCACCACACTGAGCAAACGTGAAGGGATGGAGAAGAAGGCACTCAAGAAGCCTAAAATGTTGCTGGAGTTACCTTGACAACATCAGTTAAACATGCTCCTCCACCACGTACTGTCAGGGAAGAGTTTCAGCTCTTTATCATGCTGCTCAAACCAATACCTCTCAAAGACATTTCTGTCTGAAGTGTAGGAAAAATGTTTGCTGTATTCTATGATATATTATCCCTTCATTCTCTTTATTTGGTGGCAACAAAACAAAAACACATCCCTCATGAATTTCAGCTCTAAGCGCCCCATGCTTTGCTGGTCATTAGATTTCACACACACACTTTCTGTCCCTTTGCACAGGGCTCGGGGACTTAAAAAAGAAAATGTGACATGTGAAAAGGACATATGAGAACTTTTTTTTTTCAAACTCTTAATTCTTCCCAAGTCTTTGAAGGAACCTTCAATTCAGGCTTTGAGAAAAGTATTTAAGGCACTGTACACTGGGGTTTGTGCAATGTCTTGAGCATGTTTTAAGAAATAAACTGGAGTTTTGTAGCTACACGTTTTGTTGAGGTGGTCTACAAAAATCAAGAGAAATATTTACGTAAGTACTTAATGGTGCAGGTGCCACATCAGTGTAGGGAGATCACAGGGCTACTGCTTGAGGCAAGTGCTTGAGGGCCAGTGCTGCCCTGTGCTGAATGCAACTGGCTCCAGCCAGCTCCAACATGTCATTCAAAACAAACAAACAACAACAAAAAAACAAAACAAACAAACAAAAACAACAAACAACCAACAAAAACACACCAACAACAACACAACCATTTGTGATTTTATGTCCCTGCACTCCACCTGCCTATAAGACAAAGTTCACTTGTGAAAGATGTCTATTAACTTTAAATATAGTCAAACCATTCATGGCAGTGATAACAGCTTTTTAAAGGCCAGTATGGACTAAATTGCTTTTCAGTGAAAAGAATCTGTACAGTGAACTGGAAAATCTATGAGCTTTTAACACAAGTTCTTACCATTTGATTTGAGAAACTTTCATCTACTTATGGAACTGTGGGACTGTGTGATGGAGCAGAATACAGATGTTTCACCCTTTCATGCTGCTATAATCAGAGTACCTGTATAATTAATTTTGACCTTTTCTCTTTCTTCCAGGTAGGGTAAATAACATGCCTAAACAAAGTTTTTATTTCAGCAGGAATGGTAAGCACAACGTTACACATATGGATGTATATTTTGCAAAACCTGGTGAGTAAGATAATACTATGGAAATGCCATTATTCTGCCTCCTTTCTCTGCCAGGAGTGCTTCTTGGTTTGCCTGGGAACGTTTACAAAACCAAAGCATCATATTCTAAAGGTTTGTAATAAATCAATGGACCATAATGGTTTTCAACCAGAACATCTAATTATTAGTCATCTAATAATTAGTCATAGGTGATTCATTCTGTAGGTTTTAAATGATGTTCTAATGTGTAGGAAACAGATTGATTGTGAGTACAGGTAAATTACACCAGTCTGTCATAAGTTCTTATGTTATTGCAGACAAGTAATTTAAGACTATACTTTCAAAAGTTCTTTGGCACCCAAAGATACAGTTAAACTCACAGTAGACTTTTCCATAATTATTCCAACAGTAGCAATGAAGTCCCATGGATTTCAACAGAAATTTTATTGCCTTTTGAAGTGCTAAAAAGTAACTTACATTCTTTAGGATATTGAACAAAATAGTTATTTTACCCTGCAACATTTGGGTATCTCCCTTGGGCCTGACACTGCCCAGTTCTGTACACAGTGGAGCTACAAGAACTTCTCAGAGCATAGCTAAGAAGATATCTGTCTTCTGAAGCTTTCCTCGCGCTGATGGAAATTTGGCTACTTAATTAAGAAAACTTTTTGAGATTTTTGTCTTTCAAGAGGGACAAATTGAGAATTAGGATCTGATTATTGAAGTGTAACTGCTATTATTGACTGACGGAAAAACAGCTAAATTATCATTTTAGGAGTTTTATCTTAGCTGCAGAATTATAAATTTGAAGACATTATGGCTTTTCTTTTAGCTTAGTGTGATAAAATTGTGAATATCTTCATGTATTAAATGCTGTCTTCTACAGAGCATTATTGCTTAATATTTCCACATACTTTAAAAGTTAAAGCAAAACAGTTAAAGTTAGCTTCTTTTACTCCAAAACAAAGCTACCAGTGGACTTGATTAACGGACTGATGTTGTACTTTGCTTAGGCAATGTTTTCCCATTATCAGAGTAATATGTTCTGCTTATGCTTTTGCAGTTGTGCAGATTTATATATTTTGCATTTTAAGATAATATATGAAACTTAACATTGTTATGCAAAATGTGCGCTTAAAGCATAACACTTTTATTCCAAAATGTGAAAGTAAAATGCACTGCATTTGCATAACATTTAACAAAGTTAAATTTACCAGTATTTCTGCATTGCATAGGTAAATGAAGGGGGGGGGGAAGCTTAAATTTAAGTTTAAATAGATCACAAACCAGGAAATAAGATTCTCTACCAAGTTGTTCTGCACAGATCTAATGGTGAGCTGTGCCTGGATACGCATGCTGCTGGAACAGAAATCATGAAGATGTTTGGTAGACAATACATACAAAAGCTCTGCTGCCTGACAAACATAAGATAGTAGTTTTTGTGTCTCGCATGGCAAATGTTTTTTCTACATGCCTGCAAACAGAAAACATACTTACTGGGCTATCTTTACAGGCCCCAGCACACTATGGGCCCTATGCAAACAGATGTACTCATTATACAACAGATTTACACTTGTAATAAAGTCTATAGTGGATGTACTTAAAAAAAGAAAAGACTCAAAACAAAAAAAAATACAGAATGACTCCCTGTGACACTACTAGCTTTCTTCTTCTGTGTTCATCTTCCCTTACATTGTTTTGCATAATTCTGGCCTTATTAAGTAGATTCAGCTCTCTCTTCTTGTACTGTAAATTGCCTTGCTACTTTGCCAGCATTGCCATTCAAGTTGATGCCTGTTCTTCTATTTCTATTATTTCTTTCCCATCCCTTCTATAATTATCACCCATGAAAGAACAGGCCAGGCATAAACAGTAGTGAGATTATCAGTAAGGTTCTTGTGAATACCTCCACAGGAGTGAGAAGTGAAGAAGATTGATAGCTACTAACTTGTTCTTATCCTGGAGCTATATAACAGGATAGAAATCATAACAAGACAGCGGAGCAGCAAGGTCCTCAGCTGCACAGCAAGTGAGCATCTGCATAGATGCGATAGCAGTGGGCACAGAAAGAAGAGAAATTGCCTTCAAAAGGTCTACAAGCACCTTAGATAGGAGAAGATCACCAGATGAGACATTCTCACCTCCACTGGCAACCCTTAAATAAGGTCTGGGAAGGAGTGGATCCTGGTTCCACACCTTCTGGTCACTCAGCTGCACCGCTTGCACCTGAACTCCCCTGGGTTGGCCCTGCCTTCCCACCAGGAGCTCAGTCACCAGTTCAAGCTGGGACTTAGCATTTCTACTACAAGCTGTCAAAAAATGTATTCCCAAGTATCCCGGACAGTTGCAGTAAAGAAAATTGTCCCACTTGCTTTGTATATGTACACATAAATATATATAAGAATATATAAAACTAATGAAAAATTAAATACCTGAAGGCTTTTAATCTCTTGAAAATCTTTTCAGAGCAGTCAAAGACTTTGTAAATTACTATAATTAGATGTACAGGTTTCAATGCTAAAATAAGCTTCAGGCCATAAAGATAAAGGGTGAAAACTGAAAAGAAGACACTGAACACAGCTGAAATTACTCTAGACTCAGCAAGTCTTTAGAGGAAAAAAAAAAAAAAAAAGACAAGAGAGGGAACAAATGAGGGAATTAACAGATGCAGGAAAGAATAAAAAACAACAACATCAAAGAAAGCTTCCACTTGCATTCAGCACAGTCATTTATTTCTACAGGGCATTTAAACACTTCAGATAATCCAACATTTCCAGTAGTCAGATTTTGTCAGGTTTAAAACAAGATGCAGATCCTATCCAAATTTAATTTCATCATCCGGGAGAATTCTGCTTTGCTTCACTGAGAAAAATCCTCACCTGTGGATCGAACGTATATGAATTTAGCCACAAGTAGTGTTATGAATTCTTTATGGGATCATATGATCAGTCTTTTCTTGTGACAGGCTTTCCAGTGTTCATATTAAAGAATATAACCATACTGTATCAGTATTGGAATCCCATGGGGCAAAGGAGGATAGCATATGATAGGTGCAACTCTATGCACAAATTTCTGATGTTATCCATCATCCTTTGATTTAGCTAAATTATAGCAGCAAAGCTACCCAGTATTCTGTTTTTGGAATAAATATGTATGTTACTGCAGTGCCAAATTTTCAGTCTGACAAGCCAGGTGTTCTCAGTATCACTTAGAACTGGAGAAATGTGTGAATTAAAGTTTTGTATCACCATAACAAGACCAGTGTATACAGCTGTACGTCAAAGTTCCAGTGAACATCTATGAGCATCTTCATATTTTATACAATTTTCTTTATGTATACCAGACAGATAGTTAACCTGCTGTGAAAAGGACAACAGTAGGAGCAAAGAAGGTAATAATTCTGATGTCCTGATACTTGGTGGGTTTCTGTGTTTTCTGGAATAATAAGGAAGAAAAGGATCAGTGCACTGTTAAACAAATGCACACAGCTATACCTTCATGACTGTCACGTCAGTTGGGTTTCAAAATGTACTGCAACATTTCCAGATAATGCAAATAAACTATGAGAGTACATGCAAAATCATGTACTAAAATAAATTAAAAAGTAAATGATAAGTTACCTTACCCAAATTTACAAATTCTTGTTCAGATAATCGGGTCTTTGAGTCTGAGACATCGCTTTAACTGTGGGCTTTATTGTGATGGATCCTGCTACCTCTTTTATTGTTTTTCTTTCTCATTAATCATGGCTGAATCTAGATGTAAGACTTTCTTTGTGGTCTCTTTGGTATAATGGGTGAAAAACGATGCATTAACTTCATCATTTGTTTCTTCAGAAATCACTTAGATGTGCTGAAAATACTAAGAAAGCTAAAACAATCCACAGTTACAACCTTTTACTGATAATTTTACATGGTTTTAGTTATCAATTTTATATTACACTCCTATTTGATCTCCATCTCAGGATCACAGGTTTTTTGAGTAACATAAAACAGCCTATTTTCACTGATGTGAATAGGACAGGACTCTGATTTGAAGTCAGAGCAGTGTTTCTGAGATCTGCTGAGAATCTGAGATGTAAAAAGTTTCTCAGTGTTTCACTTAGATCATAAAAGTACGTCTCAGTAGGATAAAAGTTGTTTCAAGTAAAAAAAATACTTCTGAAGAAATACCAAAACCTAATTGAATGTTTTGGGTTCTTCTTGGAGGATGTAAAAAATATGTGAATGTATGTTTTTTCTATATTGTTCTCTTCCCCGAAAACAAAACAAAACAAAACAAAACAAAACAAAACAACACAGAGACACCAAATAAACCAGCTCCCTTGTAAGTCACTGTTCCCATCGGAAGTTTTTGATTAAAAAAAAAGTATTTAGAATGATATCAGTTCTTCATAATTATTTAACCACTCTGAAATACACTGACGGCTGGCTAAACCTACTGTCCATTCCTCACAATGAGAATTGATTATAATCATCACGTCCTATTTACTACCGTCAATGAACTGCTTATTTCCAGCTGCAATTGGCTAGATAAATGCTCCCAGTAGAATTCACATTTCCTAATACAACAGAGGAAGCACCTATTTTTACTCCTTATCCATCCTTCTACAATTTAATTTGAAATAGCAGCTAAATGTAGAATTAAAAAGTCAGACTTCATCTACTTTGGATTCAGGACTTTCCAACTGAACTCTGAGTGAGGTCTTCCTCCATTCCTTAATGTACTCATACAGAAATACAGTAAAGTACACTGCTCAGAGATTTAGATGCTGGTTTTAGCTTCTTTTCTGGCAACACCTTGTAGTGTAGGCTTGCACAGGGGGAATAGAATCATTATATGGTGAAAGATATAAGGAAAAATAACTACCACAGAAAATGTACTTAGCACGGTAAACTTTGTCATCTTCTGGACCTGCCAAGTTGGCAACATGCCTTTGTCCAGAAAGCTACTGGAATATGTTTAAAGTTGAACTAGGTGATCTTGGAGGTCTTTTCCAACTTTGGTGATTTTACGATTCTATGCGTGTCACTGAGAATGAAGTCTGTATTGTTCCAAACAGGACAATGCCTGCAAATATGGCATGACTTTTACATTTGTCCAACAGGTAAGATTTAGTGAAAAAAGGTCAGATAAGATATGATACCTTTAGGCCTAAATTTCTAGTCATGGTCCAGGTGGCAGTTCTCCTGCTACACAGGGAAGGTGGTTCAGTCTTATAGCCACAGTGGGGGAACAACATCCACTCTATCTCAGGATCAATACTTCACCTGCAAAAAAACAAATCATAACAGAGTAATTTAAAAACCTTGAAAATGTTTATTTCAGATGATATAAAAAGGCTTGTACAGTTTTTATTTTGTTATTTATTTATTTATATGAAAATTCTCACCTC
Source organism: Alectoris magna (assembly GCA_030625065.1). NCBI lineage: Eukaryota > Metazoa > Chordata > Aves > Galliformes > Phasianidae > Alectoris > Alectoris magna. The sequence continues at coordinate 101,791,841 of CM060560.1, forward strand.
ATTTTAATGAAAATGTGGAGCATTACTGTTTTAATTGTAAGGGAAAAGTTAGAAATGAATGATTTAATTTTAGAAACAGAATTTTTCACATTCAGCTACTATTTTCCAAAACAACAAAAATAAATCACAGAATCTTGTATGTAGTTCATGGTGCATATTCCTAGGTATAAAAATACTCAGCAATATACAAGCTCCTAAATACTCATTAGTGCTTATTAAGTCAAAGCCTGTATTTGCAAAGGCTCAAAATGTAAACTTTCATTCCCTAACTTATTATTTTCAATTTACAGTGCCATTAGTTATGCAATTTGGCATGTCTTCATTTATTATTTGATGGTTAGCACCTGCCTGAAATTGTTGGGTTTTTTTAAGCCAACGTTAGCAAGTGACACAGAGAATAAACTATGGAACAGTCATGGTCTACCAGCACAAAATAGAAGTAAAAACGGTTTTTTATTTTTATTTTCTTTTTTCAGTGAAGTGAAAGTCAGTCCATTAAGTACAAAACATTGTCCTTTTAACATATTTTTTCTTTTTAAACTGTAGTACAAGCTTAGTTTTGTACTGGATTATAGCCAAAGATTGTGACAGAGGACTGTAATTCCTGTCTTGGATACAGATATATCTTCTGAGTTGTGACTATTTCTCACCTTTTTGCATGGTGGCTGCTATGGAAAAGATTCTGAAGAAATGGCATAGTACTGGTGCAGACCACTGCATTAGAGAAAATCAGTCAATTTAACTGTGTATGAAATTTCTTGTGTGTACCAGATAGATTTCAATTGACCATTAAGAACATAATTAGCGTGAATTACACATAGCATATAACTGTGTGTTTTCAATAATGTTCTCTCACATTTCACAATAAATATGCTTCACAGCTAGTGTTTAATGAGGAAACAGTATTTTCTATTTAGCCTACATTCTACTGTGTTCTGTACCTAAATATGCAAAAAAAGGTATTCCCTTCACTCCCCCCAGAGCTACAAATGAAATAATGGCAACATGCCAATAAGTGTAAGTTATATAATGTTACTTTTGTCCTTCACAATGCCTGCTCTGCTTTTCAGTCACACAATTTTGACACCTAGTGAAAATGTTTTTGTGCAATGAAGCACTTTGCAGTGGTTACACTTAAAATACATTTTAAAGATGAACGCTTTATCTGGATACTAGACTTGCAATCGATTCCCTCAGTGGCTTTCTAACCAAAGCTTGGAAATGAAGTAATTATCTGCTGTGTGTGGAAATGAACTGAAAAACACTATGGTTCACCAGCTACCTGAATTACTGTGGCTCACTATATCTCCAGTAACAATACTTCCATCAAGCGTATTTTGTTTTATTTCAGTGTTCATTTTAACAAGATTAGGGTTGGTTACTGTTACATCTACCTCAGGTGTTATTGATTCCAAATCCTACTTTCCTCCTCTGGAACTGAGGATTATTTTAGGCTTGCTGAGCTTGACAGTGACTCTGCCTTACCACAAGCTGCAAGTATCCTTTGTGCCAACTGGTACAAAATGAACCAACTCATCTGTTTAGCAGCATGGCTTGCTGCAAACACACTGGAAGCAGAGTTCGAGTCACATTTACTGGTTTGCTACTGTGAGCTTTAATGGGAGCTAAGTAAGATCACTCTGCTAAAAGATAGCATATGCATATATTCACTAATAATAATGCAGTTTTAAGGGAAAAACTTCAAGCATTCTTTGTAGTCCGATGCTTATTGATGCTTTTCTGTTCTTCCTAAAAATCTTTTATCAGCCAGAGATCAGCAATGCAGTATAGAATAGCCCAGTAAAGACATTAATATGTGTGTTTAATTTCTGCTTAATTTCTGTTCAGTGTATTAACGTGATGATGATTAGCGTAAGCTGCTTAATGGAGCTCCCTGAAATCTTTTGCTGATCTACTAAGCATACTGGATTTCTTCATAGAAATACCAGTTTTGCAGACAACTGATTTCTTTGGATCTCTGTCAATTTTCAACCATGAAAATTTCTGCTTTATTTTATTTTGTTTTTCCCAGTGGAAAATGAAACAAAACAAAAAATACCCTTGTCATACTACTGTTGGAAGGAATTTAGTCCTCTGGATGTGAGGAATTTAAAAAACTTATTCTTTATGATCTACTGTTGATTACCACAAAATGCAGCCTGTTTGTGAATTTTTGCATTCCCGTTCCATATAAATTTATTAACAACTGCTTTTTGGAGGCACTTCTCCTTTCCTCTGCACTGAAATACTAAATTACTACATTGGCAAAGCCCAACTGGAAAAATACTAGTTGGTACTTTTTTTATGGCCATAGCTATGAAAATAATGCAAGTGTCACCTAAGTTGAATTGGCATGTAAAATTGACCTGATACTCATGCAAAATTATAATAATAATAAATTATTTTCTTTTTTGCAGGACACTTTAATATTAGGGACAGCATTAAATATTTATAGAAGAATATCATAGTCACTTTTCTTCTAAACACTCTTAAAATATTAACATTTTTGCTGCATTGGACTCCTAATAATGTGAAATACCCAGAAGTTCTTAATTATTAGCATCAATCTATGGCTGGATTGGGATTTAGTCTCACTAAGTTAAAGCACTATTATCCCTGAAATTTTAATAGTTTGAGTTGAGGAAAGACAGTCTTGGCTGCTTACATATGATTATATGGTTTGCATAAGTAAAAGATGATAATTGTGCTTAATTAGAAAAAAATTTAGAAGCTTATTTCTCTGTTAAGATAGGATCGACAGCAAAGTTTAATTAACTCATAGTCAGAATAGGACAATTTCTACATTCATTGTAATGCTACTAGGAACCATATAATAAGACAAAATCTATCATCTTTATTTTAACTGTGAAGAAGTTCTTGTAGATACGACTAGATAGCCTTTTGAACCAATGGTCTCCCTTTAAGGGGAGCATTTGCTTGTTTTACCTGAGATGTAGAGTATAGTACTGGGTCACAGGGCTTTTTTCCCATTGTTCTTTCTGTCCAGGATGGGAAGATGATAGTTCTTACTCTGACCACTCCAGCAATGAAGATATGGTGGATCTAAGCCATGGTGAGGGCCTGGGTTTCCTCCAGGGTTTCCCCAGACACTGCTGGAAGGGTAATTGTTCTCTCTCTTTCTAAGGGAGAAGTTTTTTACTTTTTTGACTCAATTTTGCATAAATATACTTGCCTAACCAGCTAACAACAACAATTAGCCAGAAAAAAAAGCAACCAAAAAAATGAAGGGAAATTAAGATGTTAGTACTGAAGAAACAAGATGTTGAACATAGCATGCACACAAAGTTCAAACAGCTCTCGCTTAAAAATGCAGTGCTATTTCCCCAAAAAGAGCTAGTAAGGCAAACAATCTTGTAAAAATTCTATAAAACTTAATACTTCAACCAAGGAAAGACCCCAGTTAAAATCAGTGGATATGTAGGGCAAGAAAAAGGAAGGTGTTTGTAAAGCACATCAAGTTCAAAAGGGTTTAGTGAAAAATTCAAATGGACTTTACAAAAGCTGAACCATGGTTACTTAAGGAAAATTTGTTGGCACTGGTGCATTCCCAAGCCAGCTCTAACAATGACTGCTTTTATGCAATAAAGCGAGAATTCTAAAGAAGGAACTGCTCGCACACACAAAAATCTCACTCTGCATCTCTGGGTATTTCACAGTATTCCCTTAATTTTCTATTCCATGAATGTCCTGGGTAGGTGCAGCCCTGAGCCTTCACCTTTTTTTCAGCGAAACAAGTTCATTACAGTTTAGTATTGCTCAGAGCTGTTCAGCCACCTATTGAGTTGACTCCCGCTGTTCCAGCTATGCAAGAACAGATTGTCTTTAATCTACAGTTTTCAGAAGCACTGACTGGCTATAAACTGAATGGTTACGATGGCTACTGGTGTTAGTACAAAGCTTCTTTCAGTTCTCAAGAAAAGCCTTGCAACAGCTAGAGCTAGCAAATTCATAATTGCAAAAAAAAAACAAAAAACAAAAACAAACAAAAAAAAAAACATGAAGAATGTACTAGAAATTTGACAAGGAATCGAATATCTTGAATAATTTATTTGGTGAATACCATTTAACTGTCTACAGAACTGTCCAGGTAATGAGGAAAGCTATTTCAAACCCGTTACTGAAAGTGTTCACAGATGTTCTTGGTAAGCATGAGATGCCCTGTTGTAAAGAGTTACATTTTCAAATTTATGTCAGACTTCTAAATTCACAGCCCTTGAACCAAAACAGTCTTATGTTCAGATATCTTCAGCAGCATTAGTGTCCATTGAAACTCTAAGCTGGGGCTAAGAATGCAATATTTGTAAACTGAATGCAGCTTAGCTGACTTTTTCACTTAGTCCATTTCATTTAACTTAGAATTTCTCTTAAAGTACACAGCATAGCTCTTGTGTCCCCCAAATCTTTCAAAAAATATACTATTTTGAATGCAGTTTCTATATAGCTGTGTCTTCTTAACTCTCAACTAGAGCTGCATTATCCAAGAACTTCCACCACTTGCCACCTCCCACTTTACAGTGTATACAACAATGTAGCTACTGTTCACGCTGCACTGTCAAATAGCTATTTCGCATTTCCCAGTATTCAGCAGAGGCCTTAGCCAAGCTCTATCCAGGACACGTATGCATCATAAGCAGTAATGATCTTTCAGGAGGAGTGGCTGCTGGAACCTCAGAACTAGCAGTTCTGAGCACGAGCCATGTTTTAGCTTACTACTGGCTCAGGATCTAGCAATGTAGACATATCATTATTATTATTATTATTATTATTATTATTATTATTATTATTATTATTATTATTATTATTATTATTTTCATTTCATCAATGTGAGTAGGCTTGCATGTCCACATATACAACCTCCCTGAAGAAATGTGTGCTTCTCTCACTGAGCAGCTATTCCTCAGTCACTGTAATCTAGCAAGGGGAGCAATAAAAGAGGAGACAGCCATGATATTTAACAGGGCCTGCATCTGATTCTTGAGACTGAAAGACACAGCTGAAGAAAAATGCCTTTAGCTTTCCCACAGCTCAGCCAGATGTGAGAGATGCTTCTGAGGTGCAGAAACGTGTGGCAGGACTGCTGAAGTGTGACAGTGACATGAGATGTGTTGCATTTGCCACCTGGAGACCCTAGCAGGCTCAGCAGCATCTAATTAGCTCCCAACTGGGAGCCTCACCAAACACTCCTACTGCTGTCTGGGAATTAACCTCCTTCAGACCAAGCCATTTTCTGGATCAACAGATTCTTCTTCTTGGTTTATTACGTATATTTGGCCAGCAAACTTTTATATCTCCTGCAGAATGCAGTATAATCCCTGTATATGCTTTTCATACTCTGAAAACAAAAGTATTTCACAAGCATACTCGCAGCCCTGCTAAAAGTGATTCTTCACAATTTTACTAGACAACAGTATTACATACTTTGAGGAAGAGTGAGGAAAGAGTGAGTTCTTGCTCTCGAACTAATTTGAAGCTACGGAAAAAGGAAACAAATTCAAGTTCTGCTTGACTCACATCATATTTTAGTTGGATATTAATTGCAAGCACAATGAGAAGAGCAGACGATGACTAACTTGGTTACAGCGTTAAAAGTGGGGCTAGAATACATATTTAGTGATCAAAGGTTACACATTGTCTCATTCGTTCAGTAAATGGATGTGATCACATAGCTGGTTGAATAACAAAAATAAAATTATATAAACATTAATTCTATCCTCAGCAAATCTTCCAGTTCAGCTCATCTATTCCTTAGAATGTACAATTCTGTTATATGCTTAACACATGCAATATTTTGTACTGATAGCAGACACTGCTTACAGGTGATGCCTCTAGTTATCTACTTCTGCCTAAGAACTGCACAAGAATTTCTTGAAGTGAAGTATCGAGCCAGAATCATGGAAAAATGAGTTGAATAAGGTGATTAACTGTCCACAGAAAACTCTTCTTTATAGTTTTGTTTTTTTTTTTTTTTTTTTTTTTTAAATTTTAAATGCAATTGCATGCTGCAAGTCTTGGTTCCGATTTGCTGCAGATTCACCATCTTGAAGTCTCAGCAACCCTACACTAGGAATGTGAAGGAAGTAAGAAGTTGCAAAACCTTAACCATTAGACTCAATTCACTGTGACAATCCACAGGCCTCTGGTGCTTCCGGGACTTCTGAACTGGAAATTGTAACTTCTGCAGATCTGCAGAAAAGAAGGTTCCAAAAGTATTTTCCTTGTCAAGAGAGAACCAAATGACCTTCAAAGGAGCTAGAACCTTTTCAGAATTAAATATCTATGTCCACCAGCAGTGATGAATCGCTCTAAGTTGTCATGCATTAAGAATATTCTTTCAGTTCTTTGCAAATTATCTTGTCTTCACAGAGTCTTGTTGAGTTCAGTGAAGAGATAGCCAGAATAAGAACTGGACATTATATTAATATTCTATTCCATGCCTACTTTGACCTACCTCAACATGTTTAGTATGCAGAGTACATTTCTGTGTAGTCCAAACTTTTGTTCAAATCTAGTATTCCATTAACTACAGCTAGCAATAATAAACAGCTGTATTTGCACAGTAAAGGCAAATATTGCTGTTGTGAATACTTTTTGGAGGCGTGTGGATCACATAGCAAGCATTCTTCCTAGAGCTACAATGACAACATAATGGAAATAATAAACAAATAAAACACAAAGCTTTTAAACTAAAATGGCAAGTTCTATTAGGAACACAAGGTACGTATCTGCTTAATACATCCCTTAACAGCAGGGAAAAATAAAACCCACTAAGAAGAACATATTACTAGGAAGGAAGTTTATTTCTCAAGCACCTGTTGCAAATAATGGACATCAACAACAGCTGTACAGACTGCTTGATAGTGTCCTTTAAAGCCTTTAAAAGGAAGAAATGACTGAAGTCAAGCTTGAAGTTCAGTCTAGCAAAAAAGTTTTGGCTTACCTAATTGCATGACATTAGGTAATTGAATCTCATGTCATGGAGAAACATCTGAAATAGATAAGCTAAAGTGAAGGAAAAAAAGCCTAAAACTGTAATTGAAATTGTAATCTTGCTTCTGTACATGTTAGAAATTAGACTTTCAATGAGGCATATAGGTAGGTAGGCTTGGCATCAGCTAAATATTCTTTCTGAATGCCCTAAAGGACTTGAAAATTTCTTCCTTTTTTTTTTTTTTTTCCCCCCCTCCCCTTAAAAACAATATAAGTTTATTGGGAATTAAGACTATGCCTTTCAGTTCTTTCCTTCTGCTCCAAACAGTGAGAAGCAAAAGCATCATTATTTTATACACCTGTAGGAACTCAGACTCTAGAAAGTACATAGAAATAACCACATTCTCTAAACCTGGCTTATTCCCTTCATCCTATTAATCCCTCACACCCTGCCACATCCTTTACAGAAAGAACTGGTCTAGGCATCCTAGGGAAGATGTCTTATCAATCAGAAATACATACACTTCTATGGTTGATTCTCTGGAAACATTTTGTGACTCCATTAATATCTGTTTACACAGTACAGACTCTATAGAGAAAAATTAACATATCAGAATTTGCCTCCTTCTGGTTTTGACTTTTGAAGACTTATCTAAATATAAAAGCATATTTCTCTTTGTAAAAATCTTGACCTCTCTTATTTCACCAGAATTTTCTATTTTCCTGAGTGTTAAATGAGATGCAGAGATAACACAACTTTACAAAAATGCTAAGGGAGTTTACTGGTTAGCAACCAGTTTCCTGAGGATTTAGTCCAGGAAGATGGATCAACTGTTCCTGAGGCTTCAGTATTTCATAGCTCTAGGGAAAACCATCAAATGGACTGCTTCTGAGCTAGTGACAGAAAGCTCCCAGAGTCTGCATTGCTATAGTCTTCCACAAAGAATTAAAAATAAATATATTTGTATCAAATTAAGAACAGAATCCAAAAACATAAACATTGAAATTAACTGAAAAATTATAATTTTCCACTAGTTTCATTACTAGTCTGTCTCCCCTCTTATTATCACTTATGCAGTAGAAATTCAAGGTGTGTGTGTTTCTTTCTTTTTTTTTTTCTTTCTTTTTAAAAGGAAAAACAGTAAAAAATCGTATGGTACTTAAAAGCTTTTTAGCACTCATTTTTATTTTTGTCCTCAGAGAATGATTGTCAGGAAAAAAATATGGAAATAGAATAATAGGATTCTTTACGGATACTTCTGTATGCAAATATACACTGTAATACCAGCCATTGCTCTAAATGGGTTCTGCCATCAGCATTCACCTGCAGATAGACACTCCCCTGGGATTTAGGCAGTGCAATGTACAACATGGATGACTGGGTTTGTCGACAGTAGTCATTTCTCTCTGAAGCTTATCATCATGCAGTGCAGTATCTTGAAAGGCAGAAACCAAGGTGAGCAGAGAAGCTGCCTACAAATATATGGTGGGGAGCTTTTACACAGTAAATCACTAAAAGAGAGGTAAACAGAACATCTATGGTTATTGGAAATTACATCCTAGGAAGTGACATCCTATCAGTTTCTCAGTCAGGGTGTTACAGTAGTCTGAAACCACATATTCCACCTCATATATGTTGTATCTTGAATGTTTTGTGAATTATTATGAGAAGAAGATGGAGTCCAATAGTTTCCCCTCCCTATCTAACATTTGGAAATGAAGTGAGCCCTAACCATAGTGTCAGAGAAGTAGAGGAAGGCCTGTGCAAATGCCACTTGCCATCAACAGTGCAACTAAAAGGGGTTATCTGTTGAGTCAGGTGATATGTATTCTGCCCATTTCTTTCCCTTGACACACTGTGTGACTCTGCATAATAAACCTCTTTTCCTTTGCTTTTCTTTTGGTAAGATGGAGATATTAACAGATACACTTTTCAAAAAGAAGCTTGAAACTGAGGAGTAAGAACTGCCTAGAAACTGTGAGAGTGCAAAACAATATTGTTAATTATTTCTGTAAGTGCAATTCTTGGAGCTTCCAATATGTTGTATCATGCTATATTATGAAGAAATATAAAGAAAAAAAAAAAACACCAAACAACAGATATCACAGATGTCTTATTAAACAAAAACCTTATGCAAAAGAGACAAAAGTACAGAAAAGTAGTTGGGATATAGCAGCTTTCCAAATTAATCCTGGTGAAAACTGTTAGGGTACCCTGAGTACCATCAGATGCCTCTTTTTCTGCAAGACAGAAATCAGCCCATGAATTGGAAATTGCTGACCAGTAAAAGTAGGAGAAAAGTAGAAAACAGATTTCTCTGGAAATTGAAATAACTTGTGTGAATTTAGAAAAAAATTTAGCCAACTTGTAGACTGGTTGGTTTGGCCTGTAACTACCAGCATATCTGTGTAGTGAGAGCCCTCCTTTTTTAAAAAAATGAATGGAAGAGGAAGAATTAAAATAAAGGACTTGCAAAAGAAGACTTGCAAGAAGAGAAAATGTTGTGTTTTTTTTTAATTTATTTTGTTATCACTACGTTACTAGTAGACTTTGCCCTGTCCTGAAAGAAATTGCCTGAATTTGCTATTTACAGTTTCATAATCTCTACCAGATTCCACAGATATATGTAGCCATTAAGTATCAGTTTTTCAAACTCTCAAAAATCCTAGCTTATTTCAAGACTTCAGTTCAGCAACAAAATTGTATATTCTTATGATTTCCCATATAATTTTGTATCTGCTTCAAAGATATGTGTCTCTATATTTAAGGCACTAATTGAATTAAAGATACCTTAACTAAATAGAGTACAGTATCATCTAAAATTCTAGTACAAATTTATTCAATGATATTGCTTGTTAAGGGCTGGTCTCATCATTGCCAGCATCATCTGTTTGACTAAAGTTAAGCTTATAATGCTCTGTCTGATTTTAAGGTATCTTCAAGAACATATACAGTAGCTACTATAAAGTGCTTCTACTATACTTTACTTCCTTCCACTGACATCCAGTAGCAATCTAGCCATGCTGTAGGAGCAAAACAAGACTTTCAGGTAAGCTTTGGATGCTACTACCACAGTTCTAACATACTCTCTTTTGAAGTCAATTTATAACCAAGCTGGTAACGCTGCAGCATGGCTAAAAATATTTCTGTCGTTATCATCACCCAGAAATTCTCAAATATATCTTAAAAAAAATGCTGTTTGGGGATTTTGCTGGTTTAAATTACAATTTTTATTACTGCCAACCATTTTTTGAAGCCTGTTCTCCACAAGTATCTTCACATCAGAAAAAAATAGTAGATACATACATTATAAATACTTGTATCTGACTAAATGATAAGCAAGAATAATAAGCAAGTGCAGCTTTTAGGAGAGAGGAACACTTCCACACAGGAGCTATAAGGATGTTAGAAAAGATTGGATGAACACAACATGTCAGGAAATGTCTGCTAGATTTTAGCTTTGAATAATAGTACACAAGATACTTAATAAAGATGAAGTTTCACTCTAATAGAGCTATCTGTAGCCTTGGTTTGAGTCTGCACCTGCCTAGTCTCTCTCCTCACTGGGAACTCTGAAAAAGAACTAGAATGCCCCAGGATTTTAGAAGATGACCAGACTACCTCATTTTTAAACTTTGAAACTAAAACCAACTATGTTAAAAAGATTAGAAATACAATCCGCTTGCTTGGTTTGTAAACGTCAGTTAATTGATGATTCTCACAGCAGAGCTATGCTGCCTTGCCAGCTTAGACATCTCTGCTCCTCACTGTAGTCTCAAACTGTCTCCAGGACCTGGCCACACTCTGCAGTCTTCTAGACCACCTCTACAACGAATCAGTGAAGAAAGGAACTATTTCTCTTTCTTTCCGGAGGACTTCACCTCACTGACGCTTCTTAAAGGGAGACAAAATCAAGAGCAGGCAAAACAGATGCCATCTGTCACAACTGATTTGGGCATATTGTGGTCTGGTATTTTCTTACTTGAAAAGATCACTTTTAATTATCCGAGTTCTTGATCCTGTTTCCTGCTCAGCCCAACACAGAACAGATTTTGTGCAGTGGGGGAAGTAGGTGAGAGGACACATAGAACTACAAGAACAGAAGAAATGACCAAAGAAAAAAAATGTGAGAACAAATTCTACCAGTTTTGCAGCATGAAGTCTGTGTGGGAGAATATGTCACTCTTGTAACAGTAAACCTACTTGCTGGAGATCACTGGAGACAAACCTTCTTAAGGCACTTCTGACTTACAACACCAAGTGACCTGTGAGACATCTTGCATTGTTCATTCATGGCAGGGCAGTCCTTTACTTCTGTGAAATGTCTCAAATTCATTGCAAGCTGGCATGTATGTAGCAGTAGATCCAAGGAAATGCAAAAGTTTGCAGTACTAAAAGAAATAATGCAATATCTTTTTCTGCTATTCAGACACTTCTGTGTGATACTCACCTGAAAATTCAACAGTTCCCCCAAAAATTACTAACAGGAAATGTGAATGATAAATGCCAACTCCCCAGGCTTTAGATCACTAGAAGCTCATACATTTTAACTCAGATATCACTTAGCAGTTCTAGCAGCAGCAAATTTGTTGTGGTTATAATGAACATAACAATCATATACCTTGGAAAGCCCCAGGCAAACATACTTAGAAGCTAAGGTACGTGTCACCTGTACAGAATAATGCATAAAATACTGTGTGGTGGTTTCATTCTGATGAATCCTGGCTAATCTCCATCATGCCATTCTCTCACTCTCCCTCGTGAAATGAAATGGGGAAGTAAATATGATGAAAAAGGGCTCAAGCACTGAGATAAGGACAGGGAGATCCCTCATCAATTATTGTCACCAGCAAAATAGTCACAAAATAGACAGATTACTGTAATTTGTTACTATCACTAACAAGCTAGAGTGTGAACAAAAGGAAACAAAAACCAGTTCTTCCTCACATCCATCCTTTTCTACTTTCTCTCCGCAAGCTGTGCAGGGGAAATGGGGGCTCTGAACAGTCTATAATATTTCCTCTCTTCTGTTCCTTTATGATCACTCTTTACCCCTGCTCCACATAGGATCCTTCCCAAGGGATGCCGTCCTTCCTCAATTGATCCCAGGCTTTCCACAGGCTATAGCTCTCCAGTCACCACTCCAACACAGCTCCATAACATGGGTCCCACACTTATGAAACAGCTTTGCATGGGACCACATGGGCAGCAGCTCCTCTAGCCCTCCTGTCTCAAAATGGGCTCCCTTCCATAAGCTGCAGTTCCAATGTGTTGTTCTTGTGGGGGCTCTCCATGGGCTGTGCCTCTTCCAGGCCTCCTCCTCTGCTGCACTGCAGGCTCCTCTATAGTGCAGGAAAATCTGCTCCATGTGGTTCCCATGGGCTGCAGAGGGACAGCCTGCTCCACCATGGGCCTCCCCAGGGCTGCAGGGAACTTCTATGTGCCTGGAGCATCTCCTGCCTACCTTCTGCTCTGACCTTGGTGGCTGCAGTTCCCCACTATCAAAACCTTGCCACAGAAGACCAAAACACATACTTGCTGAATCTACTTAAGGCTAAATGTAAAGGCATCTTGATTTCAGATTGGAAGATACAGAGATACTGCTAGTGTCTGACGAATAGTCTCTAGTTATGTTACTAGTCTATCTGGTATTCTCACAGGATCAGTATCAGGACCTGCTCTTTCCCAAGTTACTGGAACACTATCCTTAGCTTGCTCAGATCTGAGATCAAAGTCTGAAGATAGTAGTCTGAGTCTCTGGCTTCTGCAGATAATAATCATTTATTAGAGCACTATCTTTAGCTTATTGGACTTAGATCAAAGATTTTTTGAGTTCATGTGGGCTAGACCTATAGAAAGATGCTGTGCCCTGATGCAGCACTATCTTGATTGCATGCTGCCATGTTAAAGCCCTTGTGACACCACTGATGTGTCCCCTCTATCATACTGAGCTATGGTATTGTCATGGGCTTTAGACAGTCCTGGCTCAAGTCCCCTTGATCTCACCAAGCTAAGAGTGATATCATAGAATCACTCAGGTTGGAAAAGATCTTAAAGATCATTGAGTCCAACCACAACCTAACCATACTACCCTAACTCTAACAACCCTCCACTAAATCATGTCCCTGAACACCACATCCAAATGGTTTTTAAACACATCCAGGGGTGGTGACTCAACCACATCCCTGGGGAGCCTATTCCAGTACTTAACAACCCATTCAGTAAAGTTTTTCCTGATATCCAACCTAAACTTACCCTGGCACAACTTGAGGCCATTTCCTCTCGTCCTGTCACCTGTCACCAGTGAGAAGAGACCAACCCTGCTCTTGCTGTAAGCACCTTTCAGATATTGGCAGAGAGCAATTAGGTCTCCCTTCAGCCTCCTTTTCCCCAGGCTAAACTGAAGCCCCAGTTCCTTCAGTTGCTCCTTGTAGGGCATATTATCCAAGCCCTTCACAAGCCTTGTTGCCCTTCTTTGGACCTGCTTCAGCACCTCAATGTCCTTTCTGTACTGAGGTGCCCAAAACTGAACACAGTACTCAAGGTGGAGCCTCACCAGTGCTGAGTACAGGGGCAGGATGACTTCCCTAGTCCTGCTCACCACACCATTCCCGATATGAGCCAGTGTGCCATTGGCTTTCTTGGCCACCTGGGCACACTGCTGGCTCATATTCAGCCAACTGTCCATCAGCACACCAAGGTCCCTTTCCATCAGGTAGTTATCCAGACAATCTTCCCCAAGCCTGTAGGGTTGCCTGGGATTTTTGTAAACAAAATGCAGGACACAACAGTTGGCCCTATTGAAACTCATACAGTTTACCTTGGCCCATCAATCCAGTCTATCCAGGTCCCTCTGTAGTGTCTTTCTCCCCTCAGGAAGATCGACACTCCCTCCCAGCTTGGTGTTGTCTGCAAACTTACTGAGGGTGCACTCAATCCCCTCATCAAGGTGGTTAATAAAGATGTTAAGTAGAAGCGGCCCCAGTACCGAGCCCCGGGGGACACTGCTCATGACTGGCCACCAGCTGGATTTAACTCCATGGACCACAACTCTTTAGGCCCGGCCATCCAGCCAGTGTTTCAAACAGCAGTGTGTACGCCCATCCAAACCATGGGTAGCCAGCTTCTCTATGAGAATGCTGTGGGGGACGGTGTCAAAGGCCTTACTGAAGTCCAGGTAGACCACATCAACAGCCTTATCTTCATCCACTAAGTGGATCACCTTGTCATAGAATGAAATCAGGTTTGTCAAACAGGACCTACCATTCATAAACTCATGCTGACTGGGCCCGATGCCCTGGTTGAGCTTTAACTGATCCATGATGGCTCCCGAGATTATTCATTCTATATCCTTTCCCAGAGCCGATATGAGACTGATAGGTCTTTAGCTACCAGGATCATCTTTCTGGCCCTTTTTGAAGATGGGCATCACATTTGCATGTCCAGTCCACCGGGACATCCCCAGATAGCCAGGACTGCCAAAGATGGTAAGTGGCTTGGCAACCACATCTGCCAACTCCCTTAGCACTCTGTGGTGCAATCCATCTGACCCCATGGACTTGTGAGCATCCATCTTTCGAAGCAGGTCCAAAACCGTCTCATTGTGGATCACGCAGGGCCAATTCTGTTCCCCATCCCTATCTACCAGTGCACGGGATTGTGTTCCCAGTGAGTAACAAGTCTTTAATAATAAGACTGAGGCAAAGAAGGCATTAGTACTTCAGCCTTATCCTGATCTTTGGTCACCAAGTTGCCCTCAGCGTCCAACAAGGGATAAAGATTCTCCCCAGCCCTCCTCTTGTTGTTGATGTATTTACAGAAATATTTATTGTTGTCCTTTACGTTAGTGGCCATGTTCAGTTCTAGCTGGGCTTTGGCTTTCCTAATTTTCTCCCTGCACAGGGGAGGTTAAAGTCTGCCCTCCAGAAGTCCAAGATGGCAGTTCTACTGACTCCCCTCCATGATTCAACAAAGATTGAGAAATCTAGCACCTCATGATCACTATGCCCCAGATAGCCTTCAACCTTTACATCCCCCACAAGACCTTCTATCTTAACAAATAGCAGGTCTAGGATTTTGCTTCCCTTTGTTGGCTTCTTCTGTGTCAGGAGGTTATCTCCCACACACTCTAGGAACCTCTGGGACTGTTCCCTATCTGCTGTATTATAAATCCAGCAGATGTCTGGGAAGTTAAAAGTCCCCCACAAAAACAAGGGGCAGTGACCTTGAGATCTCACCCAACTGTCTATAAAGTGTCTTGTCCACCTCTTCATCCTGGTTGGGTGGCCTGTAGCAGACTCCCACAATAATATCAGTCTTATTGGCCTTCACTTTTATTCTGACCCATAAGATCTCAACCCTATCATCACCATCATTAATTTCCATACATTCTTTCTTATCCATATCATAAAGCACTAAGGTGGCTGAATACCAAGGGGACAGAACCACTTTGATAAATGCCTTTCTGTTCAGACAGTAAACAGCAGTCCACTAACATGGTAGGAGCAGTGCTCCTGGAACAGTGCATCTAAGGGAAAGAGAGCAAGACAGAAGCAGACTGTGGTGATACTTCAAGCACTTGCTGCTCTACTGCCAGTAGAAATCAGCAGTAGATCTTCAGACGGAGATTGTGAACATAGAGGGTAATTATGGAACAAATAACACTGAATTGGAGCTAATAATAGTCGATGTAAACCAAAGAAAATTGAGTCCTGGTTTTCTGGGCCAAATCAGTCAGGGAAAGACAGAAAGTAAAAGACAAGTTGATATTTTTGTCTGCTTATGAGAGAATGGATGATGTTGGAAGAAAAGGTGGTTTTATTTATTTATTTATTTATTTATTTATTTATTTATTTTAGAAAAAGCAAATAGGTTTTCATATAATATTACAAATTCAGTAGTTAAACTAATTTCACCAAATGTGGAACACGTCCCATTTTGCAGGCAGCATAATGTGCATTGTTATGACTTTTTCAGTTCTCCTGAATAGCAGCAGGAAGCTGTTGTCGTCATTCAGTACTCTTCAGGGATTTTCAAAATTTATAGTACAAGTAATACCATCCCAAAGGGGACTGAATTATTACTCAGATATTATTTGAAGTACTTCTTTCTCTGGCCGTGTGTTGAGGTGAAATAACTACTGTTACACTGGCTTTCCTTTTGATGCTGAACTTTATTTTTAAAAGCTGTGAAGCTGTTCTGCTGTGTTTCTTTATTTTCACCAGTTATTTATTTTGCTTCTAGCTCATGGGGAGAAGAGATTCCAATCTCACCTTGCAAAAAAAAAACACCCCAAAAACAAAACAAAAAACCAAAAAACTCATACAGCTTATGTAGTTTTTCTGTGATTTTAGTTAAATTTCAGTGCTTTTCCCCCACTCTGCATTAGAATTTCGGATATCTAAAAAAAACAAAAATAAACAATAAAAATCCTACAGTTGCACCATGAGACCAGAGAAATCCTAACTCTCTAACTTATGTATGTTTGATAAGGCCATTTACTATCTAAAAGGAGCAAACATTAGTACTACAGTTTTTCTGTTTGGAATCCTTTTTCAGGTTGCTTAAATTTAGTACATGAGAGTGACTGTGGTACAAGGGGAGAAAATGGATTTGACAACCGCCTTCAGAATAACTAGCTGAATTTTTCCAATGGAAAACAAACAAACAGAATTCTGGGGTCTATTTTCCAGTTTAAAATTCCCAAGCATTACTAACATCTCAGTTACTAACTTACTTTGTTGCTAGGTTGCAAATAAAAACACATACTGGGATTTATTTATATCCGTTCTACAAGCTAGAGAAAATAAAAGAAAATAGAAGAAAAAAAAAATTGCAGTGTTGTCTACATAGTCCAGAAATGTGGTCTGGTTTTTATTCAGATACATTATCAACAGAAAAAAAAAAAAAATACAAATACGCAAGGAACTTTCCAGATATTCTTAACTGTAAGTGAAAGAGCAGCACATAAGAGTTGAAGCATACAGAAATCTAAAATGAATTAAGATATCACTGAATTATCATTATTTGATTCTTTTAACTTCTCTCTATTTCTGGAAAGGACAATGCTTTTGTTCTCTCTCCCATGGCTAAGTTAGACTTCTGAAGTCTCTAACTGCAAAAGAAAGGTATGTAAGATAGACAGATGACAAAAAAAGAAATGCTGAATTATAAGAGCATCAAAACCGAAGTCAAAACCTTGGATAGACCACTCAAGCGTCACTTTTCATTAGCACAGTTGATGCCAAATATCAAGTGTTTAAAATTACTGACTTGGCACTTCTTGCTTACCCAGCTGATATCAAGTCAAAAACATTCATAAGGGCATACTCATCATCTTTACTTTCCAGGGCCTGTATCAATGTAAATGCTTCCATGTGGTCAATGGATCAGTATTTTCTATTTGCAGAACTGGAACTAGGAACAGGTTAGCACCCTTAGCTGAATAGGGTGATGTCAAAGAAAAAAAAAACAAAAAACTGCAAAACATAATTTTCTAAGCAGCCAGAACATCAAACCTCCTTGGCTAGTGCCATAGCAAAACCTTTGTGACAAAACAGTGTACTTACAACACATCTAACTTACTGAATTTCTGCCAAGGTATAGGCTTCCATAAGCTTATTAAACTGATACTTTAAGCTTTCTGAATTGATGCCAACTTTCACCTACCTGAAGGCAAATCTTAATTTCTGTGAATTTTGTTGTTCTGTGTGAGAAATCAGATAGAAAACCTTGCTGAGCAGTAAAACAACATTCCTTTAATCTTAAAAATGAGAGATCACTGTAGCCGAATGTGAAAGAGGCAGCACTTATATCCCAGTGGTCTGACCACACATTACTGAGGAGAACATGAGAAATGAGGAAAGACAGCCAATGCAGTTAAAAAATAAAAATCATATATCTGTCTGTCTTCAAAGAAGGAAGGGCATTCAGGTCATTAGCTCTGTAAACTGAATGATTCACATTGCTTTGCATAAATAGAGTAAGAGATGATCCAATGAGAGTTTCACTTGCCAGCTGTATCCTTACTGCAAACACCTTTAACATCCCTGCGCACAGCTCCTTCTTCCAGCACATATTGTGTTCATGAAATAGAGAAGCAAGCATACCCCTACACAGTTCTCTGAAGGATATGCATGTAGGAGAGAGGAAGAAGAAAATAACACAGAACAAAAAATGATAGTCATTATTATATTTGGTAGTCCTAACCCACTATACCTAAATTTATGAGCCTCAGATCCTCAGATACTAACATAATGAAAAATGACCTGCAGAGACAGGTTGGATGTGTAGAAATCTTCAGATGTGACAGCATATGCAAACATCAACACCAACTGTACAGTAGATAACATCCACGTGAGCATAGTATTGGGTCTCATAATACAACCACTTATTGTGTTTTGGAAAAAAACGTACTCCTGCACCAAAGCCTGAGGCTTTTTTTTTTTTTTTTTTTTTTTTTTTTTTTGTGCATTCAGTAATCCCTCCCTGAAAGCTAAGGTGTCCCTCACAGGAATCACTGCTATCTCAAGTGAGCTTTTCTCAAGCTCTGGTGTTTGTCATTTAGATCTGGGCTCCTCCATAACAGAAGATACTGCGCATCATCCCCTCCTTATTTTGTAACAGAGAATGCATTTCCCTTTTGGACTGTTACTGCTACCAGCCACTTCATGCTTCAGCAGTTGCGTTAAAACCAATATTTTCACTACTAGCTGTCACTCCTAGCAGTGCACTTAAGCACAAAGGATCATCCTCTGCTTATGATAAAGGGACAAATCCAGAAACCAGCATTTTTGAATTGGCTTCTTGCAGCTGCAATTTGAAACCTCTGTGCTGCTGACTTTAATTGATCAGTGTTACCAAGATAGATAACAATTATTTCCTATCAATCTACACAGGAACATACAAGTCTCTGGCCCTGCTTCCCAACAACTATCTCACCTTGACTGCCACCAGGCAACCTGCCTTATGGTTTTGTAGCTAAGTAAATAAGAGAAAACACTTGAACAATTTTTGAGTATTTACATGAATAAAAGCAGTTATTTTAGTTACTACAACTCATAACTCCATAATTCTCCTTAGTTATGGAAAACATTATATATATATATATATATATCTGAAAGCATCCAAAAAATCCTCCTTGGACTGCATATTCAGAAGAAGTTATTTGTTTGATAACACAGGCTGAACTCTTGTTATTCCTTACAGGGGGGCTGTCCCATATTACTACATGATCAGGTAGGGCAGCATAAGCCCAGTGACAGCAGGCAGGCTCAGCCATGAGTCCACATCTCCAGGTAATCCACAGCAACTGGGCAGCTCAAACCAGAACATCAATCCGCTTGGTTAATCAGAGTTCGGATCGTACAGCTACAATGTTGCTCAGGCAGAGAGCAGGGCCCAGACCTTCAACTTAAATGCAGCTCCTGAGTTACAGGTGGTTTGACCCCCACCAACACAATTCAGAGCTACCCTGGTAATGCTGTCCTGAGCAGATGCAGCTGACTGCTGGTAGAGGAGGTGCACTCATTGCCCTGATGAGAGGGCTCCTTGCCTCTGTTACCCATCTGCTCTTTAGTAGTCATCTTTGCCCAGGACATGACAGTGACAGGAGGATGCAAAGGGGTGGGGCTGACCATAGAGCCATGTAGGCAAGAGGAAGCATATCAGGAGGTGTTAAGGTCATTTTTTCATCCTGGCCCTCACTCTTTTTTTATTTAGGTTTTCAAATGTCAAAAGACTGTGGCCTGTAAGCAGACTAATGGTGTCCCACCGTAGCAGGGCATCACCAAAATCAATTTAAAATCATCCAACCTCTGCAATTATTTCCTGAGATATCAATGATGAAGCTTCGATTGTCACTGCCCTCTGTTTACAGCCTCTGTTTGAGAAAGATTTGCTGCATTTAAAGAGGTGGTGGCGAGACGATAAAGTCTAATAGGCTTTTTCCATCCCTCAAACTTCTTTGATCCTTAAGAACACACAAGATACAAACTTGAGTCAGATCCTCAAAGTATGTAGTGTCATATTTATTTTTCTTCCAAATGGACATAAGGGGCTGTTTGGAGAGCTATAAGGATTAAAAATGATTCCGCATTTTCCTTTCCCTGGTCCCTTGGGACACAGTAACAAACAAAGACTAGACACCGTGAATTCTTGCATTTGCAGTAGGGTAAATAATTAAAAACTGGTCAGTGAATAGGGGGAGTTTTCAAGGTTGCTACTGATAGCAGTAGAAGCTGGTAATTAGTAGTATTACTTTGTTTTGTGGCACAGCTGAATATAACTTGTGGCTTTTTAAAAGTAATACTCCTTCAGGCATTTTCAAATGTTACTGCTTTAGTTTTATCTTTTTTTTTGTGTGTGTATAGGAAGTTACAGAAGACACATGAAAGAGGTTTGGAAGGGAAAGAGGAGCTACAGTGATTAAGGAGGCAGCATATAAAGAGCAAAGAAAAGATATAAAACCTCAGAAACCCACTGTGGAGTAAGAGACAAGGGAAAAGAAAGAAAAAAAAAAAAAGAATGAACCTTGAAATAAATAAGTAATATCAAAGCTTGAAACAGCTACCGAGTAAGGGTAAAAAGATGCCTGTATGAAAGGGTTGGTATACAAATAGATGTTTTCATAGCTGTGTCACCGCACCAAACTCTATTTTTGAATCAGAACAAGTAACACATGGGAAAAAAAAAGAAGGAAAAAAAAAGGTAGTGACAAAAATGGCAGTTAATGAGACCAATTACATGAACCTGAAGGGTAATGAAGGGTAAGTGACCCAGCTGCTTCTCCCATGAAGGGACTGTAGGTGTTTGGTTAAGTGGTTTGATATAGATTCATAATTTTTCTAGTGAAGCCTTACTGTGGGGAATCTGTCGGTACATTAGTCTGAGATTCTAAAGATGCTTCCTCTTTCATTTTGTAGGCAAAGAGTAACAAGTGACAGTCTACAATACACTTTTTTTTTGTTTAGAAGTTTTCCATGTAAGCAATAAAGCAAATAAACACAACATGCATAATAAATGTGCTCGAGTTTCTCAGCTAAAAGATTTGAACTTTGTTTTTTAGAACTTACTTTATCTGGAAATTCCATAAGCTACAACTTTGCCAGAATTTCTTAAGTTTAGCATTCAAATTCAAATCTAATGGTTAATAAGACTCAGTTTATTTTCTTCAAAATTAGTTTCAAGGCTCAACTAAAGTAATTTTCTTCTTCTTGGTTCTACGTTTCTAGTGAGTTTTATTGGAGTTTCTTTGGAGAGACCATAAAAGTGGTGGTGTGCAACAATACAGCTCTAAAACGTGGTAGTGGGTGGAAATACATTTTCTGCCTTAGGGGACTTTGAGTGAGTTTAGTTCACAGCATGTTAGCCAAAAATGAAAGAGCAAACTTGTATACAATACACTATGAGGTTGAAGGAGCACATCTTCACATCAGCCTGAGATTCTAGATTCAAAGCATCGACATTCACCTTTCTCACCCTCTCTCATGGAAAGCAGTTGACTTACATCACTATGGAAAACTAGACAGTTGCAAACTACATACAGAAAAACAAAAAAAAAACAAAAAAAAAAACAAAAAATCAACAACCTAGTGGGAATGAATAGGGACTCCTGAGACACTGAAGCATGAAAGTATCTTTACTTGATTGAGAAGGAAGTGGTTTTCTGGTTATACTGCTGCCGCCACCATGTTTTTCTTCATCTTAATTCTGCTTACATGTCTGAAATGTCATTCTAGGAACAGCTGCCAGATGTTATTTAGAGAAAGGTGACAGAAAGTGTTATAATTCTAGATGAGTCTGGCATATGTGCATCATCTATAATAAAGTTCTACCTTCAAGAGCAACGATAATTTACATGATGAACTTTTGCTGAAGAGAAGCTATGGCCAGAATTGAGTAAACAGCGTGAAATTCTGTTATCTACTAAGGACTCATTGTGAGCATATCTTTAAAACAAATTTGGGAATAATGGTACAAAAATATGCTAAAAATATTAAGTAGTATTTAGCTTGTGAAAATCTAGTTTGATGCTTTCAGGGTTTGGTCCAGAGCTTAGAAGGCATTTAGAAGCTCTGGTCATAAAACAAAGACTACATGGATGCTCCATAATCCTTCCAATGGCACACATTTCAAAAGAGTTATTTTAGTGTTTTTTCTTTTTTTTCTTTTCTGATATCAATAAATTGGTATTCAGAACTCTGTATTCCTTTTCCTGCCTTTTTTTTTTTTTTTTTTCCATTGTTGCTGCTTTCCTGTGTATTTTTCTGTCCATTTTGCACTTATATTTGTCAGTGAAAAAGAAAATAGAAAATTATGTGTTAGATGTTCCACAACAAAAACAAACCATATAAGTTAACAACTTCAGAGAGATAAATCATCATTATATTCTTTGGTTTTACTATTATATGTACATCAGCACTTACCTTAATACATATGTACAACTACACATTGAAAAAAATATGGGGCAAGTGTATGCGCACATGCAGAAACTCACCGTTACACACACTTGTCATGGCAAGAGCACATAACACATCACTGCACACTGCACCTGGAGTGTAAAGAGTCCCAGAAGAAATTTAAATTACAAATACTCTAATTTTAAGCCCCCAGAGTAATTTCACTTAAAGTGAGATTAAGATCCAGTGTAAGTATTATGAATGGGACTATTATTCAAGCTACATGACAGTTCCCATTACAGTGTCCTAGTTTTGGTATCTTATCATTTTGCTGAACTTTCATCTTTCAGGCTGCTATGTTTCTCATCGACAGAATGGAGCTGGAGGCTATCTGGTTCAGAAGGATGGCATGACTGTCAGAAATACAGCCTTTCTCCCAAAATAAAACTTCATGGTATCTCTCCACAGCATGTACTTGCTCCCTGTCGCCAATTTAAGCAGGTACTCCAGTGGATCCAAGCTGTCTTCCTCCCAAGTGCAGTGTTTGGGCAGGACATGTAAGAGAGAGAGTTGTGATGAGAGTATAAGGGTTGTCCCTGCTTCAACTGTGAATACTGATAGCAGTCTTCTCCTTTTGCTCCATCCTTCCATTTTAGATTTAAACTAAACACTTCCAGTGGCAGAAGCCAGAAGATGAACAATTCTGTACTTACTTACTGCTTCTCTGTTAGTTACAGGAATACAGACATACACCTATTCCAGCCAATTCTGAGAAGGCTGCTAGTGTGAAATGTAATGCAATGCAGCAAACATGCTAAACTGATCTATATTTCTCATTTCCTGCACACCAGCTCTAGGATCTGAGGATCTCATTTGCGGAACTGCTGAGTATCCACAGCATCAGCTGCCATCAAGAGGGCCTGTATGGGTAACTACATACTTAGTTACCCATACTTAATACTGACCAAAGGAAGCCTGAAAAGACTCATGTCTCTGAGGAATCAAAACAGAGATAATTTTCACCAACAGAATATTACAAAACTCAATACAACAATCCTTGCAAGGGTTCCAGATGTTACTGTGGTGAACAACATGGCAAAGTTAACAAAGTTATCAATGGTTCTGTTTGCAGTTCACATTAAATATACATGGCTACATACAGAGAAAAAAAAAAAAAAAAGTGGAAAAAATTTTAAACAACTTTGTCAATAAGAACACTATCTGCTCTGTACATTGCAAGGGGCAGGGATGTGCTAGACAAAAATACAGTGAGATCACATTTTTAAAGACTACAGACTAACAAATATGTGAGTAACTTGATCACTGTCTTTCTTTGTTTCTTCATGTTTGTAGCCTTGATATAATACAAATAAGTGGCATGCTCATGTACTTCCCATGGGGAAAATCAAGCAATTGAACCAATACAGATGAAAACAAGAACACTTCAGCACTATACACAGGGGCAGGCAAGAGCAAGATGTTTCTATCTATGCTTGAGTTAACGAGAAATTATGGACCTGTCATTTTCAGCCCTACATTGAACAAGAAATATTTTTTTTCCCCCACACATCACTAAATCAGCACTTAGATTACTTTTTCAAAGTTTTCTGCTTGAAGTTAAATGTGCACAGCAAGCACAGCAAAATAAATAAATAAATAAATAAATAAAAAATTAAGTGCTACAGCTAGTACCTCAGTATCTGTATTACAATATTTTGGGACACATAAAAGATATTGCAGGCTCAAAGTTAACAGCTGTCAGAAGACTGGGTTAACTGTACTGATGACATGTATTCATAAAATAAGATTACTCTTCAGTGAAAAAGAGAGGAAGCTGTTTCATATACAACTGCTTAATTAGCACAATGTAGCGGACATGCTGCACATTCTTCAATTACAAAAATCTATTACAGCTGAGGAGTGAGCAATCTGGTTTCATTCAGATTGGCTGGGTTCAGAGTGGTTCCTTTCTGGTAGGCAGTGGCAGCTCCCCAAATCTGCCTGAGAGCTGGGTCTTAGAGAACCTGGGAGCTTACCAGCAAGAAACTGTCAGTGATGACTGGAAATTCTTAGCTCCAAGCATCTCTAACATGTACGGTTTAGTTGCCTGGCCATAGAGGTCTGATACCACTTAAGATATCACATTTTTCCCCAAACAGGTATCCATGGAGCTAGCATGCATGAGACTAAAGGGGAAAGCAGGAGGATGTCCCTGGGCATCTGAAGTGGTATCAGCACTCTGTGTGTAGTAGACTAAACACGTGATGTTACCTAAGATTTCAGCACTGATTAGAGACTTCTACTCACCAGTATCTGGCACTCTCATTTTGAGACAAATATGGGGGATGGCTATCAGAGTGCAAACTGCCTCCACATCTTGTTGATCTCAGAAGGAAATACTTGAATCTAAAATATTCAAGTGGAAAACTCTGATTATTTATTTATTTGTTTATTTATTTATCTGGCTACTCTCAGGCAGCCTTAGGTATTGTTTGGAGCTGATGTTGTACTTCATTCAGATGATCAGTTTTGAAATGAAAGCAGTCACCTATGTGTTATCAGCTCAGCCACAAACCTACATACAAACACACACATATATGTATACATATAAATATATATAAAATGCATATGTATATAAATGTGTAAAACATATATATAAATATATGCATACAATTTATATATATATATATATATACACACTTATATATAAAGTAAAATCAATGCAGGAAAAAGCCCTCCTATATATTCCTATAAATATATAAATATAAATATATAAATATAAATATATAAATATATGTAATCAGCCATAAGGAAGAGTTTCAGCACTTCTGAGAAGAAATAAAGTTTCTATACTATTTTGAGCTAACCAATAAATGAAACAGATAAATGTGTTAACTGCTTTGGAGTCTCAGGGGATGTTGAGAGGAAACATATACCAATAATTGTTAAGAGGTCATGCTGCTCACTTGTAATTATAAAAGATATCAATAGGTTTTTTTAGTTTCTAAAATACTTTTTCATAAGTAATAATTCATGAAGATAAAATGCAAATAGCTGAACAATAACTATTGTAAATATTAATAGGCTGTATCTTTGAGCATTAATAAAATATTTTGTTTAGAAAGTTCAGAAACTGTAGTTTAGGTAACTGTAATTTCACCCTTCATCAGCTGCTGCTTGTAATTTCATGTCAGTTTAAGAGTTAATTATCTATTGATCCTCTTTCCTCTACCTTCTGTCCTTCATAGTTGCTATATTAGATTTCCTAATGAAAGACTGAAATAAACATGGTTGTTTTTTGTTTGTTTTTTTTTTCTCCTTATGGTAATTTCAAAGTAAAGTCTTGTTGTTCTGACTTCTCATTCTAGATGGCTGGGTAAGGCTAACATAAAAAATAATTCAATAGAAATATGGATGGCTTAACCATCTAATTCACTAAAGACCTTACGGATGTGAAAATATTTATAATCATATCTGTAAAAAAATGTCTATTTGTTCTTGCGCTTTTTCATGTTTGGTGTCTATAATGTATCAAAAGTTGTATTAAAGTATTTCTATTCACCTTCTTACCATAAGCATTGAAAGGTTTTTCCATTTACACTGCATTGCTTTTATCACATCCCTAAATACAACAGACATAAAATATTCTGAGAAAATATTTAGAAGTTCTTTCAATATTCCTCAAATGCAATGATTCCACAGATCTTAGAAGTATCACCTTGCATCTACTTCTTCCTATATTAAAAATGTTGCAATATGCCCCTTTTGGATGACAGGATGCATGGGAAACTGTTGATCACAGCCTGAACCTGGCCACCTGAAGCAAGCAATGAGTCAGCAGTGGGAGCACAGGTGAAGGTAATTCCTCCCAGATCTCATTTAAGGGCTGACTATCACTAAGGCAGGATCTCTTCTCTGGGGATTGTTCCTGAGTGGGGTTACTGCAAGCCTTCAACATTGGTGAGCATTTTTCATTTTCACGATAATCTTTCATACAGACCATCTGTATAATCTCTACCTACTGACTGCACAGCTGAACGATTAGAGCTATAAACAGGATATGCTTATTTCCAGTGTTTATTTCTAGTGAATCCATATTTTTATTCTTCTTCCTATGATTATGTCTATTCTGCTTTATTATATTTTGCGTAACTACTAGAAAATTACAAGCACATTTGAAACAAAACTAGGAATTTGAAAGATATTAAGTTTTAAAAATGAGTAAACACCACATTAGTTTCATCATTGAAAATGACTACAACATCAGCCCAACCATTATGAGATACTTCAGTAAGCCTATAGGATACCAACCGTGTAAATGACTTAGATATGTCAAAAGATTAGATTCTAAAGATATCATCTGTGGAACTCAAGATATGGAAGTAAGACTTTATTAATTTTACTCTTCAAAGAACAAGACCTTTTTCTTACTCAGTTACATTAAGATTCAGTTTACTAGTTTGAAATTAAGTAAACACAAGACAAATTCACTTAGCTGGAAACTCCCTGAACTGAAACTTTTGATCATTCATGCATCAGAAGCTCTGGTGATCAAATTTAGGTTCAACAACATTACTGCATATATCAAACAAAAACATCTGAGATGTTTGTAGCTTACTATAAGAATGATGTACTGTAGATCAGAGCAAATACAAGGTTTTTTTTAGGTTTCTGCATTCTTTTGAAAATCTATACCTATTTTCTCCCACTTTGTTCTTTAATGTATGTAAAGTTGGAAGTAATTATCCCTGGAATTTGAAAGAATTCTGGCTCATAATGGTGAAGGTTTCTACAAGACAATATTTTGAACAGTGATCCTTTTGTCATTCTGGATACCTGAAGCATCGGACAACGACTTCTGAGAATTTCAATTCGTCTTCCATTGGTCATTCCACAAAGTGTTTTGCTAGATCTAAAAGGCTGACTAAGTTTTATTTCTGGGGGGGATTATGAGTCTGTTGGTTAAGCATCAGTTACTTTATTTTTTTCTTCAAAATCAGGGGAGCTTAAAGGATTCTGACAGAAGATGCCCAGTCTAACCATATTCCTCCAACACTTGAGGGAAAATACTGATTTTTTTTTTTAAGTGCTAGCTGTCAGAAGACCGATAGTACTGACAGGTGAAAGAAGGGCCTCACAGTAAAGGAGTGAAAGGGACATCACAGAAACTGGGACGGGGTAGTGAGGAGATAGTTTATGTAGAAGCTGTTAGAAGAATGGGGATTGCAGACACCATGTCTGGAATAACAAGGGGGATGAAGGCCATAAAGATAAGGGTGCAACAGCCTGAGGACAGTGAGGTGACTAGATATCCACAGGGCAAGCTGGAACCACTTTGGGGGGTGCCCCTCCTGCTGGGTAGAAAGTTTACAGCGAGGAAGACTATGAGCCTTTGAGAGGAAGATGATGAGCCTTCATCCCATGACCACCCCCATGACTCACTATGCATGTGCAAGGGGGAGGGACTGCATGCTAATGGGGTCTCAGGAATGTAATGAATATGTATCTGAATTCCTGCAAATTATTTATTATGTATTAGTTCAGCCTATATCTGTAACATGCTTTCTCCTAACGGTGTGCAAGTGAGGTGGAGCTATCCCCCTTGCATCAGGGTATATGTGCATCACTCATTAAACATACCTGCTTTATAACTACTTTGTGGTTATGGAGTTTGACTTCCGCATGTCAGTACCATAGCAATGGTCCCATGTAAACCATTGCAGAAACGTATCACATCAGTATTCTGTACTGTGATTAAATTCCAAGAGTTCATCAGGAATGTAACTAATCATAAGAATCTCTCAGCATCCATGTTGATTCTGTCTGAATCTCATCTGTCCAGATACTGTTTATGAACAGTCTATCTGAAGATGGAACTTATCTGTGATTTTTGCTAAAATGAAGCTCTTGCATACCATGTACCTGCCAACAGCTCTTGCTATCTTTGAGTTACTTTAATTTTTAGAGTGGTTTGTAACATACTGCTCACCATTTCCCACAGTCTCCATATAGTAGGCTCTGAGACTGTATCTCTGGCTTCTGATGAAATATTTGCTGCCTAACACAATAGAAGTAGAATGTGGTCTACACTTTCCTTTAATTTCAAAGACTGTTTTTTATACGTCAAGATGTTTATAAAGAATTAAGACTTCCAGAGTACCAATAAGATATGTGTCTGCTCTGTAATATGTTGTGCCATGAAAATGAATCTACAAAAAAATTTTGGTTTTATTAATGAAGCTAACACAATAAACTTCTTCCCTTCTATTCTCCTTTCATTCTTCCCTCTATAAATAAATCCTAAGACCAAAAATTGAATTCTTTTATGACATGCATTTTTCTCTCTAAGTATTAATCACTGGTCTTTGCTGTTGTTTCTACACTTCTGTTGGGCTTATCCACAAACCTAACATGAACTGAAAAGTCACCCATATTCCTCCATTTCTTGCGAAGCTTTCAAAGCCTTGCTCATTACATGAATGTGCAAGAGTTTACTAGAGTTTGATTTCCAAATATACCACTATCCTGCTATATATTACTGTGGGGAAATTTGTTCATAGCTGTACACCCATTCTCCTGAAAATTCTTGCTGCTTAGACAGTAGACTCTCTGTGTAAAAGAGCTGTATGTCACTGACCATATATAGAACACCATACAATATCAAGCCTAACTAAAGAATCAGAGCTCTATCCTCACAAAAATTAATGCTGAAATCCATAGAAGATTGCGTATCAAATGTAGTATTGCCTTTAATTTCTGATAAGGCTCAGTAAATGTTCCTGTACATGTTCAGCTATGGCTTAGGAACTCATTTTGATGCAATTTCATACACTGCCTGGCATCCCATCAATAATTGCTATATTGGGACCTACTTAAAATCTAATTCTTTAAAAGTGACATTTTCAAAACAGTAGTGAAGAAGACTGTTGGCAAAAGCTCATTAATGACAGAAGTATTTAACATTCTCCTTTCCTCTGTGTTTGGTGGGGTCTTATAATTGAGTCAAAAATTCCCTGAAATCAAATTCAACAAACACACTGCAAGGGATCAATCAGCTCATGCATGTTTTTCTGATGTTTCTGATGTAGTTTCTAAGTGATGGGCATGTGCATTCCATGACTAGATCATGCTGATTTTTATTGCAGCAGACAAAGTCCTAAGACTAGAGCATCCGTTCTCCTGCTTTTTGCATATACAGTTAAAAAGGAGCAGACAGTAAAATGGAGAAAGAAAGTACGAAGTGAATCTGAGTAGCCATTAAAAATAAGCTTAAGAAAATAAAAAAAGCCCTGCAGGTAAAAACACTTTCTGGGAAAATCTCAAACAAATCTAGAATACAGCAACACAGATTTTTTTCTGTTAGTGCAAGAGAGAGTGAGGAAGGAAAACTTGAGTGGAAAACCACATAACAAAATATATCAACATATACAATAACAAAACAACAATAGTAATATTAATTACATAAGAAAACAAGTTATAAAAGTAATGGGGTTGGGGGGGAAGGGATTTGTTTTGCTTTTTCTGAAAAAAGAAAAATATATATATTCAACTCAAAGCATCCAGGAATTATTTTATTTCAGATTCATACTATCTGAGCAAAAATATATGTCAATTTTTAAGGGAAAAAAAAATAAAATCACTTTGAATCAAAAAGTCAAAGTTTCACTTTACAAATGTCAAAATGAAACGGTTTGGCATTTCTGAAATGAAACATTTCATTTTTGAAAGGTCAAAATGATATGTTTTGACATTTTTTTAAATTCCTCCCCTCTTTGTTCTTACCAGAACTATTAACCAAATTCAACCTTGATTAGTTTCAGGCCCCTAGATGCTTAAATTTCTAACAGGAATACTAGTCAAGAAATAAAATTTACCCAACAGTATTACAACAAAGAAAACAATACTATCTTTAAACCAATCTATAACCACATCTGCAGTGATACTCTCTATGCTCCTCCTGCCCTGCTTTGGCCTCCAGTATCCAAGTATCTACTCACATATTTTCACCGATGCAAGCCTTGGCTTCTCCCTGATGCATGCCTTAAATTAGAAACAGTAATACGGTCAAAGGCACAATGTCTCAATTAAACCCGGAGCTGGACAGAGGATTAACTGCCCTAATGGACGGTTCTCAACATTTTTATAGTGCATGTACATTGCCCAGGTGTTACAATTACAGTCACTATAAAAATCCTTATAGATGAATAAATGCACCCTCTGAATCTAATGCAGAGTAATCTGCCCATTGCCCTTAGCAATAACATGTCAGCACTTCTCTTCCATGTCTCATGGGCAACCCAAGCTAAACTCAATATTGTTAGTTTAGCATCTTATGAATAAATAAATCATATTAAGCACTGTAACCAAGACTGAGGTCAAAACAAAGAATAAGAATAATGAAGAGAAACTACAGTATCTGCTTGCTGGCTAGCTAGAAGGTGTGTGTAACATTTATAGATCACTTCACCTCTGTGCTGCCAGTTATCATGGGAGCTGTGAGGGGCAGGCAGAGGACAAGAACAATATTACTGTGCTGGGCACAAATGGATGACATTGGAAACACTGTGAAATCCTACGAAAACATCTATGATCGGTCATTCTGAGCGTTCCCAGAATGGTAGAAGGAAAGAGGGAGAAGTATTCCTCTAACGTATCTTATATGAACAAATCCAAGAGAAACAGGAAGGGAAGTAAAGGGAAGCAGTAACCATTTTTAATTTTAATTTTTTATTTATTTATTTATTTATTTTTTCAACCAGACTGGGTAAAGAGATCCTGTAAATTGGCACAATTTATATCTTTCTGTCCAGGCTCTGGCTGACTAATTTGTTTCCTTGAGGCACTTCCTGAAACTTCCTCTCTTACAAGTATATGCTCACCATCCAAAGAGGACTCAGCAGAAATTCAACACCTCTAGGAATCTTCAGCTGTTTTTATATATATATATTTTTTAATGGTGATTTGGTAACTTTTGGCAGAAAGCTGCCTCCAGATCAACTCAGGAAGCTTACAGGCAAATATGTTTAGTAAAGTTTCTCTTACAAGATCTTCCTGAACATACCTGTACAGTAATTTTCTCTTCTGTGTTCAATCCATGTTTGGTCTGTCCTTCTGCTCATGTTGAATATCCAGCTCCTCTCCATTTACACAAGTGAAAACACAGAATTTGTTTCTTTCTTTTTGCCCTCAAAACTGGTAGTTTGTCAGTGTCTGCTAATTAGCTCTCCTGTATTTTAACTCCAGGTATCCTTCTTAGTCTGATGACTTTCAGGCTCTTATGCCTAGGTATGCAATTTGTTATGTATAATGTTATCTGCTGACAAAATCAAATAGCATTTTATTAAAATTTGAAAGACTTTATCTATTTTTCATAAGCATTTTAATAGACACTACATACACTTCTGCCTTGCATACGCTCCATAGCCAAACTGATTTCAAAGAGGACATATTGTATACTTTGGCATGTATTATAGCACTTATCCCAGAGACGGTAGAAAGAAGAAACAAATATCTAGCTCTAATGCAACAGCTAGTCTTCAGAGGTTCAAAGGGCTATGGCTTGAAGGTATTTTCCATTTTTCATTCTTTTTCCTTTCCTTTTCCTTCCATTCCCTTCCCCGTCCCGCTCCCCTTTGCTTTCCCCTTTCCTGCTGGATTTTGAACCATAACAGTATTTGTTCTTACTATACGTACAGCCGCTTCAGGGTTTTTCTATTATTTCTCCATTCTCTGTTTGGGAATATCATTCTCAAAATAAGTGTAAATGGATGAGTACCAGCATTCACATTGGTGGACTGTGGAAACTATGTTGATGTCCATGGTCCTACAACCCGAACCTGACAAACTACATATCACGTTTTAGAACCATCCAAAGTTGGTGGTCTGAAAAACTGACATAGACCTTTACTTCTTAAGACATTTCTTAGACATTGTTCTGGTGAAAACAAAAACAATTTAGACATTGTAATTAAGTCTGTCTTATAATTTCACCTCTTCTTCAAATGCACTTTGATTTCAGATGCCATTTTGTCAGACTGCCCCTCTGCTGTCATCTGTCATACGACAACAAGTAATGAAATATTGTTGGGAAGGTTCACCTTCTACTGTCATCCCACCAACATCTGCCTCTGATGTTCTGGGCAAACATAATAAAATGGGAGGTGTTACTTTTGGAGCAGCGTTTATGTGCAGATCAGAATTTTAGAAAATGAATTTTTCTTTCAAATAAAAGTTTTCAACTAGTTTTTCTCACTAATATTATATGAAGCTAGATCTTAGTAAACAAAGGGTATCTTACTGGAAGTTTTCGAATACCTTAGAAAATGTTTGACTCTCTTCATACATCTAAATAAATTAATTTCATAGGCAGATACTTAATCCACAGACAAACAAGCTATAGCAATCCATATCCTATGTTCACAAAGAACAGAAACTGCAATTCTGAGTGCCTATTGGCCACATCTATACTGTACAGCATTAGGCCTTGGATCTACAGTGTTGACATGCCAATAATGCAACTCTTATTTTGGCTTGGTTTCCATTATGTCTGAAACAACATGAAGCATTCTGGACTCACCAGCATGGTGTTTTTATGACACGAAGATGTTTCTGGGAGTCAGGACTCCTGTATAATCCTGGGGGACTCTGGGGGAGGAAGGGGAATAAGTAGGGTGCAGCCTAACACCATTCTGGGCAGAAGTCCTTGTGAGCTATTGCCAGAAGTACACCTATTTTTCTTCTAAACAAGCCTAATTGGGCACTCTGAAAAAGAGACAGCGAGCTGGCTTAACTTTCAGTGGTGATGACAATTAAAGAGGTGAACTTCTTTGCCAATTTTCTTTTACTTAACTGTACCTATCAAGACTTGACATCTGTAGTGTGTGCAACACACATACTTAAACAAACGTCAGAATACACTGATTTTAGTATACTTACATTTTGGCAATACATGAAAAAAAAAGTCAACAATCTAAATGATGATGTAGCAAAGAGGAAAAGTTTCCTCTCAGAACTCAAGCCATCATTATTTTCCCAGAATCACATAAATGCTCTCACCTTAGGCTGAAGACTTAGGGATAATGTGTCTGGTATAGTGGCCCATTGTAGTCATTTTCTGCAACAAATCATGAATCCTCTACCACCATTTCATTCTCTTCAAAGGATTCAGTTTTGTTTATTTTTGTCACATCTTTACTTAAAATCTATTATATGTTATGGCAGAAAAAAAACCAACTGCATATGTATGATGTCCTTTTTTTTTTTTTTTTTTCTTGGATGCTACCTTTCAAGCTGCAATATTCTCATTAAAAAAACAAAACAAAACAAAAACCCCACACACCAAAAAACAATAAAACATCATCAAAAGCAAAACAACCAAACAAAAGAAAAAAACCCAACATTTTAAGCAAAGCACAAACTATTTACAGTTGCAATGTTTCCACCTCAGGTTGCTAACTCTACCTTAATTTGTTTGTATTAACTAGGTTCCTAAGCATACAAAAAGCCTGATACTCTATTTCAGCTAGATATTTGTTGTGAAAGAACAGGAATAAATTTGAAGTAACTGTTCTTACATATAGGAATAGAAGACTTTGTCCAGCTCTTTTCTGAAAAACAGGGTGCAATGAGTGTGAGAGTCACTTTCACCAAAAGCAGGTGTTAAGGACCTTGCAGAAGTGAGCCAGTGCAGCCACAGGGCTGCCAGGAGACTCACCCAGGAATCCCTTCATGCAAGAGGGTACAGTGAAAACAGCAAGAATCTTCCATTTCTCAGAACAATGTCAGAATTTGCAGTGCACACATACATATCTATCCTCCTACTTTGTCAACGCTGCCTGGGTTTTCCAGGTCTGGTAAAGCTTTCTTCACCCATGGCTGAGTCTTAGCTGGCTGACAATGAGCAGGCAAGAAAAAATTTTGCTTGCTCTTTCCCACATGTTTGAGGCTACTTTGTGATTTTATCAGATCTCATCCAAAATTACATGTCAATAAATCATCTATGCACAGTTGAGTTATATGAAGAGGATAAACTTCAGTAGAAACAGTTCTACCAAAATGCACAGTTTCCTCCATTGGGTGATAGGGAAGGATTAAACTACCAAAAGATAATAGTAGAAAACAGACCTGAGGGAAATCACAAAGAATACTAGATCCCCATTACAGCTGAAATTTAAGCATATGCATAAATTCTCTGTTTAGTGGGAGTATTTAATAACACACACAGAAATATTTTGTGTTTCTGAGGTGCAAAGAAAGCTATTCAAACTTCCTGCTGAAAATAGTCTCCTCTTTTCACTAAGTATCTAAAATGAAGGTTACATTCAATTGGAATTTACAGGACACATTTCAAAGGTGGAAGACAAAAGGTATGTATGTCCATACAGACACTTTAACTAGCTGTGTGAGTTAAACACTCTGAGATTTGGTGCCAGTTATAATTCTTAGTCTACAGCCCAACACATCATACACTCTTCAGTTCTACAACTAAGGGATCAAAATAGTTAAGAAAAGATGCACTATGACATTCAAGTCAAGAAGTCTTGAACTGCTAACAAACCATGAAAGAAAAAGCAACCCCATAAGCAAGAAAATCACAAATGACTTTCAGCTTTGTAGTGATGGAAAACACTAGCATGTCAGTTATACAAATACTTTAGTCATTTGGGGACCAAAATAATTCAAAGATTAAAAAGCCTAAAGATATCATGGGTCAGAAAAGCAACTAAAATATGCATGTGAATGTTTAAGCTTAACAAAAACAGAAATAAGATGATTGAAAATAATACAAAAAGAACAAGCACTTGAATTGCTTAGACATTGTATTATCCAATATAAATTCATAGAAGATGAGAAACATAAGGTATTAATGGCATGATAATGTCAGTCAGTGACAGATAGTAAATGTAAGACACAGAGGAGCTTCATTAGAAGATAGGTCTTCATTTTCTTGCCTCTACTCACTTGCTGGAAATAAAAAATTCAAAAGGCCATATGAAGGGGTTCAGCATTTGGTACCTCCAGAGACGACTGTACCAGTAACTACTGATGGTATCAAATTAGTCTAGAGACACCGGAGAAATGGAGTCTGAGTCATTATAACGTAACACAAGGTCAAATTTCTATAAGGAGACAAGAAAGGATTTTTTTTATTATTTTTATTTTTTTGTTTTGTTTGGTTTTAACCTAACAGTTGAAAATCCCATTTTGCTAAGGGTAAAATTAAAAGCCTAAAACATCTTGACAAAATTTCTATCAAGAATAATACAAGTACGGAATGA
This sequence comes from Alectoris magna, assembly GCA_030625065.1. Taxonomy (NCBI): domain Eukaryota; kingdom Metazoa; phylum Chordata; class Aves; order Galliformes; family Phasianidae; genus Alectoris; species Alectoris magna. Next base: position 101,827,465 of record CM060560.1, read on the forward strand.
TACATCTATCCACACACCCACTGAATATTTAGTTTTTAAAACACTATCTACACAGGTGTGTTTGTCAAATATGCACAAGTATGTATGCACAAAGCACACAGTCTCATTGCATACAATATGGAATAAGAACTAGCACAGGAAGCTTAGTGCTGGCTTTGTTGCATGCTGAGCACTCTAGTGCAGATCTGTGTCAGACAAATTCCACTGGAGAGAGTCTTTCATCATTAGCTGATCCCTGGGTCTCCTGGAGATTGTACTTCATTGACCGATAGTGTCTTGCCTTTTTCCACTGAGAAATAGTTTTTTTTTTTTTTCCTTTTTTTTTTTCCTCTCTCTCCAAGCAGAAGTGAACTACGTGAGTTAATAACCAGTTTTAAAGGCCTCAAAGGGTATGTATGTGTGAAAAACTGATTGTGTTAGAGCAGGGAGAAAAGAAGAAATCAGAACTGCAAATAATAGCTTTCTGAAGCTATCTGGAGTAAAATTTTGGTCCCACTGATGTTAAGAAGAATTTTGTCATTTATTTTAGTGGAAAATTAAAAAAAAAAAAAAAAAAAAAGTAACATAAATGGAAGGTGAAAGGCACATCATGGGGTTAACATTACAAACTGTTCAGCAATTCAGAAGAACACATGTAGGTTGCTGTTAAATAATTCAGTCTGAGCATCCCCTTCTCTTCAGGCTAACTAATTCTTTTTCTATAGGAAGCAAAAGCCAGATAGAGATTGAAATGTCTGGCTTCTTGTTCATATACTATACTTTATTGTCACAACTCATTTCTAAAGGAGAATTAAGGTTATCATCATCTTCTAGGAGAAGAATATTCTCTAGAATTTTTACTATACAATTTCAGCTTCCTTACTGCTGTTCTCCTGAAGGAGTTAGTTATTTTCTTTCTTTACCTGTTTTAAGATTTAGATTTAGATTTAAGATTAAGAGCTAGTTTGCAACTTTCATTATGCTTCCTCTTATTCCCAAATCATACATGGAAAAGAGGTAAGAAGCAGCAAAGGATCTGCCTGCTTCTTGAACACTGCAGCTTGCAAAAAAATCTGGTTTGTGGATGTTAGAATATGAAGCATCTGAAGCTCACTGCCAGGGAGAAATAGAAAACAGCTGTGCTTCAGGGAAGATGTGTCAAATGCCATCATCCAGATATGAGCTTGAAAGGCTGCAACTGATGTATAGGCCAATGTACTGGGTCTGCTTGGGGACTGGAAGGCATTTTCCTTTGGTCCTTGAGAGAGGAATGCTTCCAAATTTGCGCCACTTCTGCTCATCTTACACCTAGGTTTGGAGCAAATAAGTGCCTTTGATCCCTACCACACCATATTGCTACAGATTAAACAGCTCACGTGTGAATAAGGACGGTATTCAGCATTGGAATTTTGCACCACTGGTTTTCCCTGCTAAAGAGAATCTTCTTAAAGGCAATTTTTTATCTATTTATTTTTGTATCGGATAATAAGATTAATTAGCTTTATTAAAGAGCAAGCAATCTAGTACTCAAGAAAATACAGAGGAGTAGCAGGATTCCAAAAATATGCCTGCCACCTGGTATTACCAGTTATATGTTCTTACTTCCAAAACATAGCTGCAGCTGTAAATTTAATTTGTTTCCATTGGAAAAATTGATGTAACACTTTTCTCTGTTTATCTAAAGTATTTACAGTTCTTGACTCATTAATTAACATGTTGATTGGAATATCTGTAAACTGGAGTAAGGCTCATTTTATTTGAACCTTTTTGACTTGAGATTGCTTCTGCATTTACTACCTATCCAGATAGCTACAGTGCTTCCAAGGGAAGCTGCTTTATTACTTACTTTCTAGAGAAGAACTTCCTGTGTGTTTTCATGCTGGTTAAATGCTAGTTCACAAGTAAGTTTAGCATGCATAAAATCTCAACATCAAAAAAAAATTTCTGGAGGTGTTCAAGAAATATTAGATGTTATACTAAGGGACACAATTTATCAGGGAAATATTGATGGTAGGTGGATGGTTGGACTGGATAATATTAGAAGTCTTTTCCAACTTTGATGATTCTATAATTCTATATATGACTGCTTCTTTTAAGTGATTTACTCTGTCACAACCACAAAGAAATTTTCAACCTAGAACATTCAACCCAGTTCACTCCTAGGTTATGTTTACCACATATTCTCTGAATGCTGCAACTCATTAATTAATTAACTAATTTAAGGTGGCCCCATTAAAATGAGCAAACCTATTTTTCACCATTGTAGAACATGTCTCAAAATCCAAGTGTAGATGTATTATTTTTTCCTTTTTTTTTTTTTTTTTTTTCTCCACTAAGAATGATCAGGAATAAAGGAATAAGCGTTCATTTAATGCCTTCATGTTCATTTGGGCAAATGTAGCATTAGAGGACAGCACACTCCAGCCTATTTGTGCAATTGCTTAATTATTATTATCCCAATGGTAAGAAAGACATGAAGACAAGACAACTCATTGCATCCACGTATATCAATATAGGGAAACTACCAGTCATAAACAGCATCCAAAGGCCTTCCTCTGCAGCAAACTTGGAACTTTGTGTCAGAAAGACAAAGACAGATAGTAGCAGTACCAAACCACAAACTCATGATAGTTCAGTGCTTCATCAGTGTGTTGCTGCTGCCTTTGAGTTGACTTTGATGTGGTCTTTGTCTTAGCTCAGGAGAGAGAGAAATATGCTAAGGACTATGATTCAAAAAGAAGCTGGTAAAGATGAGGTCACAAACATCACAAAAATATTTCGGATTCATGCAAAGCCATCTTCTGTATCTATTTAAAAAGAAAAAAAAAATAAATGTTGTGCTAGAAAAAATATCCCTTTGCATCAAATTATTTAGACAGAAGCATATAACAGGTAACAAAACCTTTGATTTTAATAAGACTAGTTGAAGTAAAGAGTGCTCTGAAACAAACTAAACTATAATCCCAAAATAGTAATAGTACTTTGGAGCTTTGATTTTTTTCCCCTGAAATTATATTTGACTAAAAGAAGAACTCTATTAGTTGAATAATAAAACTGAAATATATTGTTATATAACTCCTAGCACTACATCATACATTTACCTCTTTTCTCCATCTGTCTTATCACTCTTTTTTTGAAAGATGTCTGCCTCTTTTTGAAAGTTATTTATGTATTGGAGATATATTCTACTCAGTCACCTTGGCAACTAGAGTTATTCCCATATGGAACATATTGTATTTTCATATTTTGTATAGTAATAACAATAGCTGTTAGTATCTGAAAACAGCAAGAGAAGTGGTTCTTCTGTGCCTTAATGTTTGAGGTCATTATCAGAACAGGATGATAACTCTCAAAGTCTGTTCCCTGTTTTTAAGCTTCTTATTTTATTGTTTTATTTGGAAATATCCTAAAACTATTTAAATATAAACTTGGAATCCAATCCAAAACAGGAAATAAAAGCCTAACCTCGGACATAAATAGAACTGAGGTGCTTAAATCCAAAACTGTAATCTCACATCCCACTCATCTCTCCCCAGTTAGAAGTTATTAAAGGCTATAAGTGCTTCATTTCCTAAGTCTGAAATTGGTTGTGGTGTGCAATTTTTTAATGCTGAGATAAATCAGAACCCAGCTAATCTGCCTGTGCATCTCTTACCACCTGTCCAGGGTCCACATCCCTAGCTGCCTTCATGGCCTCCCAGTCCTCGCTCAGGCATTCACACTGCCTCCACACTTTCTCCCTGCCATGCATCCTTCCCTCCTGCCTGACCCTTTCCAGAAGAGAGAGCTCAGCTCTCTGTAATTGCTGGGTGCATAAAAGGGCAGACAAGCAGTGACAGTGGCCCAGGAGTAAACCTGGAACGCAGCCCAAAGTCTGCCTGTGCAGTAGCTGTGGTAGCTTCAGGAATGATGGCCTTCCAGCTGCTCTCTGCCATCTCACCCTTCCGTTATTAGTTACTGCTTTGCAATGGGGACGTGTAAATTGACCATGAGGGCACTTGCAGTTCATTGCACAGTCAGAGAGGTCATTTTAAATTACTCCAGATGTCATGGTTTCCCAAAGCCCTGTCTGCCAAGGCTTTCCTACAGAGCAGGTTGACTTTTGACTGCGCATGTAACACAGGGCTGTGTGAGAACCCACTCTGGGATTCCTGCCAGGCCCCTAGTGGTAGGTATGCAGCAGGATTTGGTAACTCCAGAAATGAGCTGCCTGAAGTTAGTTATCACAGAGCTCAGTATCACCATGTTAATAGTAACTAAGTCCTTACGCTACTGGCAGATTGCAATGCATCTACACATGTGCTTTCGGAAGAAAGCATGTTACTCACCACTGGCAATGCAGCCAACTTTGAGATTTTAAAAATATATATATATATTGAGAATTCCTCTCTACTTAGAAGACAGAGAATTTAATTTTAAATGAAAAAACGCTTTTAAGTATTTTCCAGGCAGATCACAGGGATAGGATCTTCACTCTTAAGGGAAAAAGAAACTCTACTTGCTAAACGGCAACAGGTTTCTAAACTCTCAGACCCTTAGTTCTTTGCCTTTAAGACTTTGCCATTAACAGAGGAATTATGTTCCTATCTTCTGTGTGAAGAACTACAGATATCTTACCAGTTTTATTGGATGACTGGCTCCTTACCTTCAAATAAAACTGATTTTGAGAGAGGTCAAGGAGTCCCACCTTCAGCTTGGCACCCAGAAAGGCTGCTCCTAATAAGACTGTAACAGACATGCAAGGGTAGAAAGGAAAGGGGGAAAGAAGCAGAAACACACACATCAAAACAAAAGGAAGGAAAGAGAAAAGGGGGAAGACAATAAAATTTTCCTATTCACCTTCTGCAGATCTCTTCTCTCGTGTATTTTTGAAATGAAATCATTTTATTGCATGAAGAATAATTGATTAAATAGAGAAGTATTTTTAACAAAAAGAAAAGCTCCTGTGTTTGAAACAAGCAACCAAACTAATGTTAAGTGCACTTAAAACAGAGTTAACGCTCTGTGTAGCAAGATCACAGAGATTATAAAGCTGCTTCATTTTATTCATATTACAAAACTGCCACATATAATTTGATAATTTTAGCTGTCTTTGATCATCAGAGGATGAAGATTTATCTATCATAAAGGCTAATTACTGCTATCATCTTCCATAGACAGTGGTCTCTATAGGCCCTGCTTGTACTGTTTGATGGAAAGAAGAGGGACAGCCTTTGATGATTTCAGACCCGTCTTATCAAAGAGCCAGTGGGGCACTACCCTTAATGTATTCTTTTATGAAGAAATGGTAGGAGCACCGCCATCTGCTTTACACCAGAAAAATCCACCAAGAAAACTTTGTTAAAATGAAGACATCTCATCCTTCATTGGAGATATGGACACAGACTTGTGAGCGTTTTTGAAAAGAAAACCAAAAAAACAGAAGAGAAAGAAAAGGAAGTTATGAATACTGCAGTTGCTCCATCTTATCGGAATCTGTCTCTCACTGACTTTATGACCTCTGTGCAAGTAATTAGCATGCTCTGTGTCTCTGCCATTAGCAACACTCTCAGCTTGGGAGTCTAATGCTATTAACATGGTATTTAAAGAAAAACATAAGAGGGAGAAAGGGAAAAGATATGGAAAGTATTGAGCATTTTCCTGCAGAAACAAATCCTGTAATTTCTTTCATTAAATATAGCCAGAACTTGGGACATCACTGATTGATTTTAAACCTTGCAGATGAAAAGAAATGCGTAAATAAACAAGCTGAACTAAGCTGTTATAAACAAAACATTCAAATACTCAGAAAAAAAGTAGTTTCTCAAACCTAAATTACCTCTAATTCCTAAAGAAATTAAGTAACTCATTTCATCTTGTTTGGGTTATTTAATTATCTGATAGAATTAAAAAACAAGGAGCAAGGCTGAATCAAAGAAAAGAAAGATTGGCTTTTTGTCTCACAGTGAGACATACAGCTTAGCTGTTAACAATAAAATGCTATAAGCCATATGTTTCATGTGGTTTTCTTTTAAGCTTGAAATTAGAATGTGCTAATTAGAGTGTGGGCCACATATAAAAATACAGCACTCCATTGCAATTGTGCCTGTATGAGGACTACATTGTTGATGAGAAGAAGACCGGTACTATAATTATCTTACAATCCAAGGAGTAATTCACCTTAGTAATTTTTGAATATGTCAAGAGCCTGGTTCACAAATCACTTAATTGCTTTTTATGCACTCTTTGTGCTGCAATTTACCATATATGAGAAAAGTGACTTGTGTACCAATATCATATAATTTGCCTCACATTTACCAACCTTCCAAATCATAGCAGGGTAACTAACAATGCATGGTTTCAGCTTCATTTCCCAGGACTCTAAAAACCTAAGGAAATGTGAAGTTGACAGTGTTTCCAGCTGGGAGTAAATAGCATGTTTTCAGAAAGGGAGCCATGAAAAACTTCCCAGAAAGCCACTAGGTAAAATATTCTTGTCAGTTTGAAGATCATTTCTCCAAAATGAATTGTACTTTATTTATTATCAGGGCAGAACTCATGTTAATCCTTCAGAAAAAAAATAAAAAAATAAACAAAAAATACAGGGAATCTGAGATGTGAATTGAACAAGGAAGAGAAAAGTCAATAAATGAAAAATACATTTTAATGTGCTTTTCTTACATGATCCATAGAACAACACAGTTATACTCATTATAGAGTATGTATCAGCTTCTTCTAGTCAGACAGATGCCATCGCGTGAAACATACTGGCCAACAGATCTAACTGGGAACATTGCACCAGAACGTTGATGAGAACCTGAAACTAGTGTGAAAGAGAATAATTTTTTTTTGGGGGGGGGGGTGGGAAGCCATTTTTTTTAGGAATTAACATTATTCAAAATAGAGTAGATCTAAGATATTATTTCTTTGCAAATCCAAATAGAAATGTTTCCTAGCTCTCTTTGATGTGCAACCTATATACTACCAAAGATGCTGGGGTGCTTTGAGGACATTCATGCAAGGAGAGCAAAATGGTTAGCAGTTATCACGTAAGTGTCAACAGTTTGCATATACTTTGTATTGCTGTCACTGCAATCTGCTTACTAATGTAAAATCCAACCTTTATTCCATGTCACTTCTCTTTTCATTTTCAGGGAATTACAGAACTGTAGGGATTGGTAGGGATCTATGGAGGTCACCTAGTTCAACCTCCAGCAAAAGGAGTTTCCCTAGAGTAGGTTGCACAGGAAATCATCCAGGAGAGTTTTGAATATCTCCAGAGAATGAGAATCCATAACCTCTCTGAGTAGCCTGCCAGAACCTTCTTTACCTTTCTTTCCCATGTTTATGTGAAACTTCCTGTGTTTCAGTTTGTGCCCATTGTTCCTTGGCCTGTCTCTGAGCGCCACTTGAAAGAGCCTGGCCCCATGTACTGTAGGTCAGACACACACAACTCATGGCCCACAGGCCAAATGCAGCCTGGCCCAGCCCGTCTTTTGACTTTAATATGTTGGGGTTTTTTCTTATATATTAGCTATGTTATATATTTTATATGTGGCCCAAGGCTATTCCCCTTCACTCAACACAGCCCAGGCAAGACAAAAGGTTGGACATTTGTGCTTTAGATATTCATAAGCTTTGATAAGATTCCATCTCAATCTCCTCCGAACTTAACAGTCCCAGGTCTCTTCCTGATTAAGGGGGATACTCCAGGCCCCTAATCATCTTTGTGGCCCTTCACTGGACTCTCTCCAACAGTTCCTCATCTTTTGGAATTGAAGAGCCCGGAACCAGACACAGTACTCCAGGTCTGGCCTCACCAGGGAGGAGAACCTCCCTTGACTTGCATGCCACTCTTTTTTTAATACACCCCAGGATACTATTGGCCTTCTTGGCCACAAGGGCACAATGGTGGCTGATAGCTAACTTGTTGTCCACCAGGACAAGCAGGTCCTTCTCTGCAGAGCTTCTCTCCAGCAGATCAGTCTCTAACCTGTACTGGTGCATGTGGTTATTCATTCCCAGGTGTAAGCTCCATATTTGCACTTGTCGAACCTTATAAGGTTCCTTTCTGCTCAGCTCTCCGACATGTCTATATCTCACTGAATAGCAGCACAGCCTTCTGTTGTGTCAGCCACTCCTCCCAGTTTTGTATCATTAGCAATACATTCTTCTGTTTTTCATGATAGGAGATACTGAATTCATTAATAAAATTTTCATTGGAAAGAACTTCTAATTTCTAATTTTGAATTTAGAACTTTATTCTTGAGTACATTTGACTACATATTCATACATTGTTCCTCTTTTTCATAGTTCTTTCCCACAATGTAAAAATTCCTAATCCTGTATCTTTCTCTCTCTTCAAATTCCTTATTTGCTTTGGTACAAAGAAAATTGTCAAAATTCCTTATTTTGCTACAATTAGGCCAAATAAATAAATAAATAAATAGAATAGAATACTGCCCAACATCTATTTATTCTCCAATCTATATGGATTCTCCAGAAACTAACAGAACACATTTTGTAGGTGTTCTCTGTTAATACTTCAATAAGTTGTTGTTGCCAGTGGTAGAATGATCCATTTTAATTATAATTAAATGGAGCACAAAACTATGTTTGATCCAAAGAATCAAAGACAAAAGTAGAAAGACTTAGTCGACAAAAACATCCCTTCTACAGACACTAGCTACCTGATCTTAATGGGAACAACTACTAATTTCAAGAATATTATCCAGTTTTGAGATTGACAGGTTCATGCCACACTGGGTGATGAACTGGCTGAACAGTAGGGCTCAAAGGCTCATAGTTGTAGGAGTACATCTGGCTGGTGGCTGATCGCTAGCAGTGTTCCCCAGAGCTCAGTTCTAAGGGTGAGTTCTGTTTAACACTTCCATCAATTATCTTGATGCAGAATTTGAACGCATCCATAACAAGTTTGCTGATGATAATAAACTGGGAGGTGCTATTGGTTCTCTGGAGGAACAAGAGGCTTTGCAAAGGGCTCTAGATAGCATTAGTGTCATCATCAGTGACACGAAGCTCAGCAAGGATAAATTTCATAAAACAGTCTTCCTAATGAGGTGATTGATTCCCCATGCCTGTCAGTGTTCCAGGGGCATTTGGATGATGACCCGAATAACATACTTTAACTTTTGATAAGCCCCGAATTGTTCAGGCTTTTGGACATAAATTTTTTTTAGGTCCCTGCCAAGTATTCTATTATATTTTAAAGTAAAGATGTTTAAGTATCTCCAATCTAGTAAATAAAGCAACAGTAAAAAATACACAGAGCTTCAACATGAACAAAAAACTCTTGTTTTCATCCACAGGTCTTCAATGTCCCCTTTTTACTAACCTTTTTTTTCTGCTATGTTAGGCGGGGTTAGCATCACACAGTAGGGTTATTGTGTCTTTGACTACTATTTGCAGTACAGAGCCTCCACTATATGGGAAGTTTATATACTCAGAGAGGTTTCTGACTCCCATTAAGCAGACATACTGTATTTATAGCTACACAGGAAGCTAGTTATTCAAACTTCGTTAGGTAACTGCTGCCACTAACCATAATTTCACATGTACATGATAGAAAAATCTATCTTCTTAACATATTCCAGGATATCTTCTGATAATCTTTTCTGCTCATTTGTTCATACTTAGTCTCATCCTTGCCAAAATGTATAACTACTTTTTTTGGTGCTTAATGATAAACACTCCTTCCAAATGAAAACAAACAATAGAATTATTTTCTCTCTGGTGATGTTCAAATATCTTAATTTGTGGGACTCCTGTTTTTTTTGTGTTTTTTTTAAACTAATTTAACTCTTCTGTCTTGAAGATAAAAAGGATTGCATTTACTTCTAGCCTCAGACACTGAAGAACAGTGGGAGTTTTTTAATCAGTTTTCTACTTCTGGTGAAGCTGATTTCATATTTCTAGACATCTATCCAGGCTCTCTTGATCCTGTTCATTTCCTATTTAGTTTACAGATCAGTCTTGTATTTTCTTAAACAAAAACATAAATGTCATTTGTCATTCTCTTTTTTGGGGGGAAAAAACAACACATAAATACAATAGTAAATGTTAATACAATTTAAGATTACACTGTAAACTAAAACCATACTTATACAGCCCTGCTTCTGGCTGTACATTTCTCCCAGAACAACTGTTATTCATTCAATGTTAAATTACTTGTCATATACTTTCTTTTCATAGCTTTTTTTTTTTTTTTCTTACTGAGCATATTTTTATTCTTTCTAGTCCCTGTTTCCCTTCAGTGAGGTAAGACTTCAGTGCTTTTTGTCTGTCTGTGGATTTTGAATAAAGTGTTTCTGTAGAAACAGGAATAAAACCCATAAATATCAAATAGCCATAGGAAAAAAATGGGATATTATGGGAAAACAAACAAACAAACAAAAAGACTGAATATTGAATCCCTATTTTGTTTAACAGGACAAGGAGACAGACATCAGCTAGATAGCTGAGAATTCGTCTAGAAGGAGGATAATCCTTAAATCACTTAATATTGCAGAAAATACAATTAGAATTTTCTTTTGCAGAACATCAAAGATGAGCAGCTTTGACATCTACAGTCCAGGTATAATTCTTCATATCTGACATAATGAGCATCTACAATTATGCTCCATATCTTTACTACAAGCTTGCAAGTTCTTCTCAATAGTACCTTTCAAATATTTCCTTTTCTCATTTTATATCCTTTATATCCTACAAGCAGTGTTCCTGTAGCGACATTACATTCACACTTTTCATCCACCCAGAAAAATGATCAACCATTCTTTATCAGTGTTATCTATAAACTTCACGTTAACTATATGTTAACTTCACTATAGACTATCACGTTAGAGCAAATGCAGTTATCATATTTTGCTACTTCATGATATACATCAGTTATCATCACCCTTCCTGAGTTGAACAGTCAAATAATAAAGCTTATCTCCTACAGAAATAAGGCATGTTATTCACTGTTGTTCAAGTACAAAAATGTATTTAAAGTCCTGTTTCCATAAGTGTATACGACTCACACTGTACGAAATATTTTATCTGCTCTCAGTTCTAAAACCCTTTTCATTTTCTTATGGATTTTTTTTCAGGTATGAAGTCCAACAGTATTTTGCTTTAGCTACTTGTTTGGTTTTCCAGTTTTGCTCAATTAGAAGCATAATGTATATATCTATATGGAAAGCACACCCTCTCCTCTATACTCACTTAGATGTAACTTTCCATCAAATGAAAGGATCCTGATGAGATCTGACAAGAGCGAGTGCAGAGTCTTGCACCTGAGAAGGAATAACTGCATGCATCAGCTAGGGTTAGGGGATGACCTGCTGGAGAGGAGCTCAGAAATGAGGGAACCGCGTGTCCTGGTGGACAAGAGGTTGGCCACGAGCTAGTAGTGCACCCTTGTGGCCAAGAAGGCCAATGGTATCCTGGGGTGTATTAAAAAAAGTGTGGTCAGCAGGTGGAAGAAGGTGATCCTTTCCCTCTACTCTGCCCTGATGAGGCCACATTTAGAATATTGAGTCCAGTTCTGAGATCTTCAGTTCAAAAAAGACAGGGACCTCCCAGAAGAGTCCAGCAGAGGGCCATAAAGATGATAAACGGCCTGGAGCATCTCCTGTGTGAGGAAAGGCTGAGTAATCTGCATCTGTTCAGCCTGGAGAAAAGAAGATGAGGCGGGATCTTATTAATGTTTATAAATATCTAAAGGGAGGTGGGAGGCAAATGGATGAGGCCAGGCTCTTCTCGGTGATGTGCAGTGACAAGAGAAGGAGCAATGGCCTAAAACTTGAACAAAGGAAGTTCCATACAAATATGTGGAGGAACGTTACCGTAAGGGTGACAAAGCACTGGAACATGTTTCCAAGGGAGGTTGTTGATTCTCCTACTTGTGCGATCTATTGTAGGGAATCTGCTTTAGCAGTGGGGTTGAACTTGATGACGTTTTGTGACCCCTTCCAACCCCTGCAATTCTGTGATTCTGTGAAATCCAACTTGTGAACAAGTTGTTGAAATATGATGCTGTGAAACACTTTGAGTTGTATCCCTCAGCCACTGCTTAGGCCAGCACGTCATGTATCTCTGGTAGTTATTATAACTCAGACTGAACAGATCAGTTGCCAGCTCTAAATAAGAAGGTGGAAATTTGTACTGATCTGGCTGGGATAGAATTAACTTTCTCCACAACAATCTGTACAGTGCTGTGCTCTGCACTTACAGCTGTAACAGCCTTGATATCACAACAAAGTTTTGTCTAATGCTGAGCAGTGCTGGCACAATATTACAACTCTATTCTAACACCACCAAAGCCAGTAGGCTGCAAGGGGTAAGAGGTGACGAAGGGACACCGCCATGGCAGTTGATATAAAGTAGCCAAAGGGATATCCCATGCCACATGATGTCACAGTCAGCAATAAAATCTGGGAAAGAAGCAGAAAGGAAGGCTCTTGTGAAAACATTTGTCTTTTCAGGAAACTGCTATGCATATTTACACCCTGCTTCCCAAGACACATTCAAACATCATTTACTGACAGGAATTAAGGAATATATTTTTTTCCATCTCTTTGCTTCTGCACAGCCTTTGATTTATTATTTTTTTGGTTCATTTTCTTTTTTTCTCCTTTCCTCTCTTTCTTTTTCTCTTTAATTAAATTATCCTTAGCTCAACTAAGTCTTTTTGTTTCTCATCAGTTTCCTCTCCTCTGCCTTCCTTTGAAAAGGAAGAGTGGGAGAGCAGTGTGGTGGAGTTTAGCTTGCAACCTCAATACTGAATGGAACAACTTGAGTGAGATGACACACTTTTAAAACTATTTTATATCTTGCTAGCATATTATGACCAACTGTTGTGTGCTTCATAATCCTAGAAGAGCATAGGAAGCAGGACAATGCAATATAAAGCAACAAAACTGTTATTTCAGCACAGTTCTGCAAATCACATTGTGAAGTGCTAACCTTTTGTATGTATATGCAGCTTAATATTTTCATCACCAGCATGTATTTTTTGTGAGAATTCTAAGAAAGGTGAATTTTGTCAGCATAGTTATTATTGATTTTCATGTTTGTTTCAACATAATTCCACTGTTTGTTTGATGCTGGTTAGCACATCATAACATTATTCTTTGAAATGCTAATTGTTCATTCAAAATATGCTGAAGCTGCTGAATAAAGAGATGATATCTTTGTCTTCAGGTTTTTCTTTGAATGAGCCACAAATGCAGTCACTTACAAACAAAATTTTGTAATAAGATTCCTGACACTATTTTTGATGCGTGTGAATGAATTAGATTAAATTACATTTTGGTGGAATCCGTCTTTTTCTCTGACTGTGAGTTGTCTCATGTAACCCTACTGGAAGGTTTGAGCAACAAGTACGATTTGAGTCTACTTTATAGTACTTATAGCACTAGAAGGAAAAGGAACACACAACCTTTTCTATCCTTCCACTGCAGAGCTGATGTATGATATTGGCCTTCTTATCTGAGCATTCACATTTCCTCGGGAACTTCTGAGAGCCATGAAGACTGACTACAACAAAGGATTTTGTCAGAATGATAAAGATTATGTAAGTATCTTTATTTTACTTCCTAGATATTTTCTTCCATTCTCAAACAGTGAAGATCATGTCTATAGCACTATGCCACAGTCAAAGTTTTACTGTTTCCAAGAATGTGGTGTCTATTATATTGTACAGTAGACAGCTGAGAAGAGTTCCTGTCAATACTTTGTAGGCAACTGTCAGCTAAGAAACCTCCTTATTATTACAACACTTGCCTTTTTTTTTTCTTTTCTTTTCTTTTCTTTTTTTTTTTTTTTTTGAGCCATTTTCTTGTAAAAGTGGGGAAAAAAAAAAAAAAAGGAATTCTGTAAGTTGTTTTTTTGCTGACCAGCACACTAAAGTAGTAGGAGCATATTGCCCCATCATTGTTGCACATCTGTCTGGGGAAATATGTAAGGCACTCTACCAGAAGGGTGTTTTTTACTCCCTTCTTTCTCCTTTCTCTTTTGCAAGTAGAATCTATAAAAATGTTATTTCTAATAAAGTGTATTTCTACTGGGGTCAGGGCATTTCAGATCTCAATATTTATGAGTGAAGTCAGCTAAAGCTCATACTATCAATGATGGATACATCTTTCCTAAGTAACTCATTTTCTTCTACCATATGTATCACTATTAGCCTTGTACAGAAGACAATCATAAATACTTCAGAGAAAAATTGTTTTTCAAGCCTAAACACAGTTCTAATTCAACAGCTCATCCCCACAAGAATTATACATGAATTCAAAGTGAGTTAGAATTTTGTTTGGTTATTGTTTCCACATATAAATAATCCTGAGACTGTCAATAACTTTTAACTATCATTTTTCTGTTGTGAAATTGTTTAATGAGTGACAGAATGAAGATTATGAAATATATGTAAACGCCTTTTTTTTTTTTTTTTTGCCATAACCCAATCATATCCCAGCAACAACTACTTTGATCCAATATACCCAATGCATTTTTCAACAGCACATCAGTAACAAATAACATGATCTTTCAATAGGATTCTTATTTCACCCTGAACACAGCAATAGGGGTTTGTGGATCAATAAGAGCTTACAGTTGGTTGTCATAGCTGTCCCTTGCTGTATAAAGTAGCACTAACTGCTAAGAAAATGCTAAGCTCCAGTAGCATGGCAATCCTGAACACTGTTTTAAGCTCCGTGGATAGAAAAATTCCTTGAATTCCTAGGATTGTAGCAGATGTATGGCAGTGATGTGAAATGCAGCAATAATGAACAAGGAAAGTAGGATGGAAAGCATTGAAAATAATAATTAAAATCAAACAAACAAACATACAAACAAACAAAAACCAAACACATAAAATCTAGTAAAGAAGAATGATGGATATTTTTATTCTCCAGGGTTCAGAGCAACTAATCTCTATTCCTTCTTTGAGTGCAACAAGTAAATGAACATGAAAATAAAATATTTCTAATGAAAGAAATTTGATTCTAAAATAACTTTAAAAAAACTTTTTTAGTGGAACAGTTCGGACATAAATTCTCAAATTCATATGTTTTCTTATTTACAGCTATTTGATCTCTGTGTGATTAAATAGCCAGGATCATTGCTTCAGATATCCTAACAACTTGGAACCTGGCAGCCTAGCAAACTGAACAAAAGTCACTGATGCTGTGTGTATAACCAGCTCAATCCAACAGAAATAGAAGCAGCCCTTAGGAGCTCTTCATTCTCTTTATTTTTTTTCAAACAAATAGTTGTAAAATGAAACAGGGTTTTGAATACAACTATATGCAATTTCACTTCTTTTTCCTCCATTGTTAGCATTTTTTTCCAGCTATAATATTTTTAGGAGGTAAGGTTGCTCCACTCTGGTAAGCACCTATTTCTTTTCCAAGCTTCCAAGTTAAACAGGTCTTTCCTTACCAAGCCCTACTCAGTGACTTTCAGCTTTTGCTAAAACCCAACAGTTGAATTCACAAAGGGGTTACCAATTTTTTTACCCCAGCAGCTTGCTGTTTGTCCAGCAGTCTAAATTTCTTCCAGTAAAGTATGCTCTAAAACTGATGGAGCAACTTGGGCAGTGCTGAAGCCCTCAAAACTTCACAGTTTTACTTTCAGGTGGTTCCTGGCAGCTGTCCTCAGGACAACCTCATGGAAGTTCTAACTGATTGTTAAGGAAAAAGGTTAACATTTAAGATCCCATATCTCCAACTGATTATTTTTTGTATTATGCCTGCAGTATCAGACAGAGCACAGTAATTGTGAGAAACTAATTCTCAGTTTCTTCATCCATCCAATGAGCTGGATGGATGGCAGAAGAACATGAGTGAAAGAGTTAATATTTTTGTGTAGTATGGTAAACCAAGGGTAACCATAGCAGGCTGCCCAGATACAGATCTACTGTTCTGTCTCTGGCACAAGATACAGAAAGCTGCATCACTCTTCTTGCTTATCTGAATTCTCACTGTGTCATGCCTATTCAATGTAGGATCGTCTAAGAATAAATTGATAAAGCCTCTAGACAGATTAAGCAAAAGTAGGATATAATCTCCAAAAGAGAAAAAACAGCCCAGGTAAGTCCTGTTTCTGTGTTTAAAAGTCGTAAATTTAGCTTGCTTTTCTTAGCCTGCTTTTCTTTGCCTGAATAGAACTTTTCTTTGCCTGAAAAGATAGATATTCAGTCTTCCATAAGAACACACATTACATTTAGAAGCAAAAACAGAGTAATACACAAATCTTTAGGTCTGGTTTGAAGTTGGTGTGAAGAAACAGCCAGAACTCTATTTCTTTCCATCCTCAGTCATGTCAACACAGGATTCACACTAAATTAGGTTCACAGGTTGAAAGCCGTTTTCTTGACTTTCCTGATCTTTTGTTAGGTATTGCCTGATGCTGTGTCAGCATACTTCTGGCAGATTAATAGTTCCTGTGCACAGGGAGAAGTCAATGGAAGAAGATGTTCAGCATTTCTCAGAGTAGAGTTTCCTTTTAGCAATTTGTGTACCTTTCAAAAGGTTTTGTTTTTCGATATGAATTTTGATGATCTCACAATAAATTACATATTCTGCAAGTACTGCTACTGAATTGGACTTTGCATGGAGAGAATAGTATTAAGTATGAGTAAGCAATCAGAATCTGACCAATAATCATTTGATTTTGTTTATGTCGTTGTAAAGATAGAATGCTGCACATTTGTCCACCTTGTTCTTTTTTTTTTTTTTTCCGAGAAGTCAGAGTATGCCTGTTTAGCAGAAACAGTTTCAGAACTGACACCTACTTTGAGTGTCATTCCATGTCTTAAATCTGTATGTTTCTTTTTTTAATGATGATTGTTTGAAAGTTCACAGTCACTGATTTAAAGTTATTACATTACATTTTGGAAGGGTCTCAGGAGGATTGGGTACCTACGTGTGTTTTATGTGTGTTTTGAATAACATCTTAACTCAATGTCCAGTCCAAATATATATGACAGTTGCAATTAGAATGACTATCTTTGTGAGTGCTTCTAAAATCAACTTATTTTCCTTATTCTTGTTGAGGACAGTGTTCGTCATTAATGTATTCAAAACCAAGCTATTTAAATGTTCTGTGATCCTTAGGGACAAAATAAATAGTATAAATACTATGATTTGGTGGTGATAGATTGACGGAGGAAGAGAAAGCAGCATTGTGCACTTGACAGCCCCACTTTTGTTTTTGCCCTGGACCTTGCAGCTCCCTGCATTCCAGTGCTCACCCCATTTCCACCCCAGGGGACACATCTCCGCACAGCTCATCTCTGCTGCTGCATGTGTACCCTGAGGGATCCCAGCTGCCTGAGCCAGGTAGGTGAGGGAAGTGCAGGTAATGGCTATAGGGATGGGCACCAAGAGCTGCTTCCAGTAGACCCTGAAGCACAGCGCAGCACCCAAACCAATTGCTCTCTCCACATCCAAGCACTGCACATATGCTCAACAGGAGTTCAGGCACAAGACAGACTGGGCCATGATCTGCCAGTGCCCAAAGATAAGCAGTGAGTTCACAATCCATTGCTCAGTGACAACACAGCCTGTTGTATGTCACCGCAGTCCATCTGTCCCCACAACACTTATTCCAACAACACCTCCAATTTCACCCTTTTGTGGGTACCATTGTTTCCCAGCAGGCTCTGAAGACTGAGATGTGTCTTTCCAGAATTCTGTCACTTGTCCCCATGTCTCCCTTTGTTGTTTCTAAAATGCCAACTGAGATAATTTAAAAATTTCAGAGTTTCAAATAACACTAGACATTTCTTCTCTACCTTTTTTTTTTTTTTTTTTTTTTTTTTTTGGCATTTTAAGCATATCTGCAAGAGCCATGGTTTCATAGTGCGTCAGATATTGCCTGATTTTGCCATCCTTAATTTGCTGTACCTTTCCTTTTCCCCCTTTTCTGGTTTTACAGGACTATCCATTTGATCTTAGGGAACGGCTCTTAATTTTTCCCTGATTAAATTAACTCTAATTGGTCTTAAGATTATGCTTCCTCAGATTCTGCATCTGTAAACTGTAAATTTTTCACTAATGTGTTACACAGAAATAGTGTTAACCTTTACCTGAATTTTTGCCTTCTTCAGGAATGCTTGCTCAATACTTTCCTTGTTCCCTTCTCTGTAAGCATCACCCTTGCCTTTTTTTTTTTTGGAATCTCTTCAATCATCAGTTAGGGAATGCTCTTCTTCCTAGGATGAGCAGCTTTCACTAATAATCACTCTTCCCACATCTCTCAAGAAGGACAGAGGAGTTGGAACCAGATGATCTTTAAAGGTCCTTTCCAATCAAATCATCCCGATCAATTCTGTAACTTCTGGTGTCTTAGTTTCAGCTGGGAGAGAGTTGTTTTCTTCAGAGTGTCTGGTGTGTTGCTATGTTTTGGTTCTAGGGGAAAAACAATGTTGATAACACATCAATGTTTATAGCTGATGCTAAGCAGTGTTGTACAGAGCCAAGGTCATTTGCAGTGAAGGGCCCAAGGAGCTGGGAGGGAACAGAATTAGGACAGCTGACTTAAACTGGCCAAAGGGATATTCCATACCATATGAGATCATGTGGAAGGACTTTTGAAGGGGTTGGGAGTTTATCTCTCTCTGTTCCAATGCTCGAGTGGCTAGCTGGGCACTAGTTGGAAGGTGGTGAACTGTTGCTTATGCAGCACTTGTTATATACATTTATATATGTATACAGTCATAACTATTTTCCTTTGCCTTTTCTCAATCTTAGTAAATACTTTTATCACAACCCATGAGTTCTACTTTATTGTTTTTTCCTGATGCTCTCCCTCTTCCCACTGAGATAGGGGAAGTGAGAGAAGGACTGTGTGGTAATTGGCTAGCTACCTGTCAGGTTCAACCACAACAATTGGGTGGGCTGGTAAAACAAATTGCTCGGTAACTGAGGTACTTACTTGAACACATGATATTCTGTGATCTGTAGCAAGGACTTGAATCTTCCCAGAAAAATGCCTTAATGGTTAACCTGCTTTGAAATGACTGAGTCTTATTTGTTGAAGCAACACACTTAGGCAAACTGAAATTAACAGTGGTGTAAGTGACTTCATATCTATCGGTGCTATGAATTTTGATTAAATAGCTACTACTCTTGCTATCTATTAATTTCTCTACAATTAATGAACTATACTTTTATGTGTCCTGACATGCTTTTGTATCTTTGCTAATGTCAAGATCAACTTCATTTAAATGATCTCTGACCAATATTTGTCCGGCCCTTGAAGCTCCTAATATACAACTATCTCCTGAGAGAACCCAATGCAACATTTCCAGTTTTCTTATTTTTAACCTAAAATTTCCTTGTTGCCCATTGCTTATCCTTATTTACCAGCAACAACAATAACAGTTTATTCTCTTTTGTGTTTGCAATCACTTGAAAAGATTGCAAGCTGAGACTAGAGACAACTGTAATCCTTCTATCTTCTTAAAATAACCACAGTTCTTCCACTCTTTTCTAATAGGTCATGTTTTCTCAGTGCCTGATCATTTCCGTTGCTGATCACTCAGAGGGAATAATTGGCACAGAAAATACAAGGGTAGCCAAGAAGTTATAAATGGAATGGCATTAATAGCAGACATGAACTGAAAGATACAAGTTGATTGTTAAGCTAATTAAAAGTAATGGTATAGAGACAGAAAAAAACGTGTACTGGCTCAGCGTTAACTGGTTATGTCAAAAATATAATAGAAATTAACTTTATACTACTTCAAATGGTCTAAACATTAATTAAATTGCCTTTAGATGCACCCACATCAAAGTTTGTTATAGAAATTATCTGTAGAGATTTGTTCTCCTCCTCATGAACATGTGTTTACCTATAAATAGCTGACAGAGAGGTCTGAAGAAAATCAAAATTAAAAGGGAGCAACAAAGAAGAATGTGTCTCTAAGGTGATAGGCACACACTGCAGTGTGAATATAACAAACTTTTTCAGTAATTATTCTCTTGATGATTTCTTATGAAAAAGAAGACAGGGAAAATCAAACCATGTGAGTGTATAAGAAAACTGAATTATTACCACAGAAAAACATAGTCTTGGATTATCCCATTTCATGTCATTGTGAATCAAATACTCCAAAAGAGTCACTAAAATTCTCTGCATAATAAAATACAATGGTTCTACCATTCAAAATAAAAACCCAAACCAGAATTAAATATTTTGTTGTCTGTTTTATGGAAATGCTAGATGCTATTTTAGTTAATTTCTACTCCATTCTGATATTTCAAAAGTTTTTTAGCCTGCACATCTAAGATAAAGAGACCAACAATGAGCACTAAATAACAAAATTAAGTAAATAGCTTTAATACAATGTAATAAACCAAATAGCAGGCTAATACATACCAAATGGGTTAGTCCTCTGCACCACTACATACCTAGATTTTAAACAAAGAACAAAAGGAACAAGCAATCAGCCCCTGAGGTAACTTCCTGTTTGATTTACAAAATGGATGCCAAGATACCTCTATCTCTTCCATGAATCATATCAATCATGCCTTATTGTTCTGCTGGAGATTTACTGTTCCAGCCTTTTTTAAAAAATGCCATGAGTTGGCAATTATTCTAATCAGTTTTCATGAAATGCCACATTTCATTTCAATAGAAGAAACAGTAATCATCCCCACTGCCAATCATTGGCATCCAAAATATTGACAGAAATGCTGCTGTGTGTTGGAAGTAAAACTACAATGAAATACATGGGATAAGAAAGGTAACTGCAATATACACGCAATGCTGAACAATGGAGTGGTTTGTGGTATGATGTAGGTGCTGAATGACACATCAGTGCTGTGCTCGTCAAGAATGCTGCACAAAGTAGAGACACACAGTTGGATAATAATATTTGGAAAACCCAAAAGAGCAAAACAGCTGAGAGAAAGCTGCAATGCCATCCTCTGATTCTACCTGTCATGTCCCACCTCACTCCTTAAGAGACAGTAGTACTTAGGTGTATGGAGACAAAGCGTGACTCTATGCAAACACCACAGCAAGTAAGCTACATGCCTTAATGATGAGGAACAGCAATCGGTACTTTAGAAGACAAGTTTCTGAAGTCTAGACTCTGAGATTGCAGTGTTTCTCAGAGCAAAGCTGCTCATAGCAGCAAAAATTAAGGGATCTCTTGAATATTTTTTTACCATCTTTTAAACAGCAAGACTAAAAAGCCTTTCTCACTTTCAGCAGTCTGCAGCTATCTGCCTTACAGTAGCCATTCCACTAATTTGAGCTCTGCTTTTAAAATTCGTGAGTATATTTTATCACATCCAGAGCCATCCTTACTAAAACTTAATCATAAAGAGCTAAAAAGCAATTTTCTCTTAAAGAAGAAAGTGTAGGTTTCTATTTCACTATACCTATAGGCTACAAATGATAACTCTGTTTCAGGTAAAATATTTCAAAATTCTGGCTAATTTTCATGGAAGAAAACCTTATAAGTTTTACATTCCCCTGCAAAAACACGTTCCCCAGACTCCACTGGCACTAAGACAGCCCTTGTGATGATTTCCTTGAGAACTATGGACACTTTGATCCCAGGCAACTGAGTAGAGCATGTCTGAAAGCTGGTACTCCTGAGGCCTTCTGCTTCCTGTCAGCCCATCAGGATGCCAACTGGCAGCAAGGCAGAGTGCTTTTGCAAGATGCCCAGTTTCCTTGTGGAAATTTACCCAAAGTAATGCGTTCCTTTAGAACCCAGGGTCTGACAGTCCCTGACAGCTTGAGCATTGGCATTTGGACATGGTTTGTCAAATGAATGAGAAATTCTAAGTTTCTGAGATGCGGCTTGCCAGTTTATTAAAAAGAGTTTGTAATGTGCCTGCTTATAGCAGATTAGCTCCTCCCAGGTATGTCTCCTGACCTGTCTGCAAGCATAGGCTGGGTTTCACGCTGCATCCTTTGCAGTCACAGTGCATCAGAAGTCACACACTCTCGATACACCCAGAGAGATCTAGCCTTAGAGGGTCATGCTGAGAATAGAAATGAGCATGTGGGAAACCTAAATTGCATTTTGCCTGAGACAGCTCAGAGCTGAAACACAAAGACAGCAATGCTTGGGTTTCCCAGTGATTTCATCCCACCTGGGGGCAAAACAATTTATGAAATTTCCAGTACCATTTCAGGCAGCTTTGCTATAGAGAATGAACCTCAGTCATACTTTGTACAAGACACATCCCCTAGCATTTTATAGATCATTTATCACATGCATTACTAATCTGAAGTTAAATAAGTAGCCATATGTAGACTACATTCTTTATCGACTCAGTGCACTATTCAAGATAGACAGTGGGCTGCTAATTAGAAAAATACCTGTCCCACTAGTCTTGGCAAAGGGCAATATAACACAGAAGCAGCACTGTTGGTGTTGAAGTACTGGCTTCCTTCAATCTGCTGGAGCTTTAATATCAAATTAAACAGAGAGAATTTTAAATGTACTGTGTATTGTTTCGTTCTGTGCTTGTATATTTTGCAATATTTCTTGTACTAAAGCAGATTTCTAGGGAAAAAAAAAAAACAAAAACAAAAACATTCACCTGATTGTTATGTATTTGGATTGTAATGCAGCAGATTCTGCATGTAGGAGAATTCCATCAAATCCAAAAATACTGATTTGAGTCCCACATCACATATGTAGGTAGCTGAACATAGCTTATTTGAATATGCGGTGATGCTGGGATGAAATAAATACACTTATGCATGAAATGCATTTGAATCTCACACTGAATCTTAAGTATATTTAATTTGAATGTGAAATTAATCATCAAGCATTGAAATATCTGTGGTTTTATTGTCTCTAATTTGTAAAAATCAATGACAGTATAGCCCAACAACAGTTTTTGTATCCCAGAACATCAAATTCAAAGATATTTTCCACACCAACAATATTTCTGCCATGTTATAAGCATGCAGAAGAATACAAAAGCACAAAACTAAAGAGCAAGTACAGTTCTGTAGTAAAATAGTACATATGTGAAAGGGATTGATTTAGCTTCTATATGGAAAATCTACCAACTTTAAAAACTCTTATACATATTAATGTAGATTTTTTTTTTTTTTTTTTCCTTTCTGCATTGAATTGTAAAGTAGTTTATAATGAGAAAATGACTCAGTTATCCCCACTTGTGCTACATTATCTGAAGTGGGATGAAGGAGTTGATAATGAATATATATATATATATACATATATATGTATGTATGTAATGTGGAGGATTTGACATGGGATTTAGATAGAGCATGGGCCTAGTGCTGATCGCCTGCCTAAGGCTGAATTTCACCCATAGCACAGATGGAAATATTAAGTATGTGAAAGCAGAAATTCCTTTGAATAATTGATGGATTCTTTGAGATTTTTTTTTTTTTTTAATTGAATCTATTTATTGGTGAGTAGGAAGAACCTAATTTTTTTTCCCTCTCTATAGATGACTTCAGACAGGTGCTTTGGACAGATTCCTAAATCTTTGTGCAGTTAAAATTATGATGGTATCTAGATGCAGCAGGTCAGGCTTTTCTGGGAAACTTTCATACACACACTCTACCTCCTTCCCTCCAAGCAGAATAGTCAAATTCAAAGAAATCCATCAAAACAGTTTATTTAATCACAGTTATTTAAGGGAAACAAAGAAAAGAGAAACTGATAAAATATTTTTGTGAACTTTTAAAAATATACTGAATCAATTAAGCGTTTCACAAGTGACATTTCATTTCAAGTTATACCTAAATATCACATTTTTTGAGTTGAATATTCCTTGAGAAATTGTTAGGATTTTTTTTTTTTTTCAATTACATTTTTTTTTCTTCCTACAGCAATTTCTCTTTCACAGTAAATGAGAAGTTAAAATTACTTCCTAATTGATCCAAAGCATTTTTCCTGCTTTTATTGTATAGAATCATAGAATGGGCTGGGTTGAAAAAGACTGTAATGATCACCTAGTTTCAT
The DNA here is from genome assembly GCA_030625065.1 of Alectoris magna. Taxonomy (NCBI): domain Eukaryota; kingdom Metazoa; phylum Chordata; class Aves; order Galliformes; family Phasianidae; genus Alectoris; species Alectoris magna. Next base: position 101,851,397 of record CM060560.1, read on the forward strand.
CTAGTTTTAATATGTGCAGGGTCACAAACCAAAAACAGTGCCCTGAGCCGCATCCAGACTGGATTGTTGATGTTGTTGTGGTAACATTACCGAAACAAGCACAAAATCTAGTTTTTCCTCGCTCTTTTGTTTCCTAATATCTAGTTATTCCAACCTGATCATGTAATTGTCTGCTGTTGTAACATATTCTGCTTTTGTTGCTTCACTTACTTCATGACATATGAATTTTATTTCCACAGTAGAGTACTGGCTACAGATCGTACTGAAGTAGCTCTCCACAAATACTATGCCTGATTTTCTCTAGGTTTTCCTGTGCTTCCCTTTGATGTTAACTTGCTTTGTTTATAAAATTTACCAGTATCAATAATTATAACTCACCAAGAAATTAGTTAAATGTAGAAATAATTGGTTATGTTTATTGGCTTGAAATGGGACACAACTATATACTTTAAAGCCTTCGGAAAAAAACTAAAAACAGACAACAAAAAAGCTGCTTTCTGAAGATTTCCCTGGCTTTTCCTACCCACTCTGAAATTCTTTCATCAGTCATATTCTGGATTTGGAGAGACTCTCAGCAACAGCAACAAACAAGAAAATCTTCTACTCCTGGATACGGACTCCTTAAAGAGTACATAGAAAAGAAAAGATGAAGAAAGTACAGGAGTGATCCGTCACCCACATATTCCCACAATAAAACCAAGCAATGTAGCTTTGGTTTCTTTGTTCTTGCACAAGTGTTCAAAACCATCAGCCAGACATTCTACTAACTTCAGTGAGGCATCGACACAAGTGCCAATACAGACAGAGGGTGAAGTATAGGCAAAAAACTCTAGCACCTCTGCTTAAGGGGTAAGACTTTGCAAACTTAAACTGTTCAATCTTTGTCACTATTTCTGAATGCACTGGGAAATACTGATGCATAAAACAAGTTAAATAAAAACAGTGTTCTATGATAGTGTTGAGCACTAGTACCCTTGCTTCCATACCATCATTAATTAGATTGATAATGACAAACATTGCTGGCCCTTAAAATTTGGCCAAATGTGGTTCACACATTGGTTAGGTTTTACTATCAACTGCAGCAGTATTGAGTGACTAAGTTAAAAAAAGAAGATGATCTCTAACTCTTACTGAACACATAAGTATCGGTAATGTATTAAATATGTCTTGCCTTCTTTATCGTTTGTACATGATCAGTTGGCTATGCATGACTAACTGCATGAAAATACAGCAAGATATTTTAAGACTTTTTTTCCACATTGTCCCTAAGGTGTTAATAGTGGGTCCTTGTTGAACTACTCAGACAATAATAAATTTTAAATACCATTGCTGCAAAGACAAGTGCTGTTCTCTAGTCCTCAACTTACACAAGTCTATCCCAAATGTTCCCATAACATCTGCTCAGCGGAGCTGATGAAGAATATTTTAGAAAAGTTTTCTGTGTCAGAAAGTATCTCTGCAAATACTTTCATAAGGGATCAGGACATACTCTGAGACCTGTGAGGAAGATTCAAAGTACTAATATCACAATAGTTTACATATGCACCCACATTGCCCATCTGATTTGAAACAACTGATTAAACCTGGAACACCCATAGTGGGGCAAGTGCGCTGATATTTCTGAGTCAATAGGCATTCTGGATTATATCTTTCTCTTTTTTATTGACCGTTCTTCCCACATACTTCAAATGACCTTTTATTTTTCTCCAAAGAAGAATTCAAGATTTCAAAATTTAGGTATCTCCCAGACAGTACTCCTGTTGCTCTTGCCCTTACATGGAAGGGTGAAGGATTTTCTGTATAATTTCTGTCTGTGGCCATCTAAGCAAGAAAGGTTGAGGGAACTGGGCTTGTTTAGCTTGGAGAGGTGAAGGCTCTCAGGGGATATAATTGTGTCCTTCCAGTACTTGAAGGGAGTGAAGGGAGTGTATGAACAGGAAGGGGAATGACAAGGTGGAATGGTTTTAAACTAAGACGGGCGACTTAGGATAGATATTAGCAGGAAGTTCTTCACTCAGAGGATGGAAACACTGAAGCAAGTTGCCTGGAGAGGTTGTGAATGCCCCATCCGTGGAGGCATTCAAGGCCAGGCTGGATGTGGCTCTGGGCAGTCTGGTCTGGTGGCTGGCAACCCTGCACATAGCAGGAGGGGGTTGAAATTAGATGATCATTGTGGTCCTTTTCAACCCAGGCCATTCTTTGATTCTATGATTCTGTGTTTCAAGTGGGACTGGAGGCTGACACAGCGCTTATCCTCCTTTTCTGGCAAATGTAAATAAAGCTTTCCTGACTCCACAAGGGTGAGGAAATGTAACTTGGTACATAATTTCTTTCCTGTCGCCCTTTCACTTTGGCAGAAATCACCTTCTAAATTTTGTAACTTACTTCCTCTGATTAACATTTAAGACACTATTTACAGCTGTGCATATAGCTTATCCAATGTCATCAAAGACTTGAAGGTTTCTACATTATGGTAGCTTATGTTCACAAACATACTTCAAATAACAGTTTTAAAGAAAACTGATTTCAAATCATCACCAGAAATTCATTGAACTGCTATAAATCAACGTTGTCACCAAATAACTTGGACAGACCAAACTAGAAAACAAACAAAACCCACAACCTAAACCCAACAATTTTGTTGGTTTTAATACCTTTGGAATGGGACTAGACATCCCACCTGCAGTTCATAGAACTTCCTATTTGTTGTCATTAAGGATCAGATGTTAATGTGGAAAATAAATTTTGCAAAGGAGCTGTAAGACATAAAAGCTAGCATTTTCAGACATGGAAAACCCAAGCATGATACTCATACATAAGTATTTCCAGAAATGCTTGCTAACAATACCCATGAAACAGAACATGATGAGATTTTCAAAACCCCTTAATCTAACTCTAGAATTCATATAATATTAAACATCAAGTTATTAAACCACAGTGCATTATATTTGCAATACTAGAAATGGTACAGGATCCTGTGAGCTTTCTTCTTGAAATTTTGGTCCATGAGTGCCTAGGAAACACTAAGGTCCATAAATCTGTGGGACCTGATGGGGTGCATCCACGGGTGCTGAGAGAGCTGGTGGAGGTCATTGCTGAGCCGCTCTCAGTAATCTTTGAGAGGTCTTGGAGAACTGGGGAGGTGCCTGATGACTGGAGGACAGCCAATGTCACTCCGGTCTTCAGAAAGGGCAAGAAGGAGGACCCAGGTAATTATAGGCCAGTCAGCCTCACCTCTGTCCCAGGGAAGGTGATGGAACAGCTTGTGCTGGATGCCATCTCCAGACAATTGGGAGAAAAAGAGGTTATCAGGAGTACCCAGCATGGGTTCACCAAGGGGAGGTCATGCTCGACCAACATGGTGGCCTTCTATGAAGTTGTCACTGGCTGGGTGGATGGGGGGAGAGCGGTAGACATAGTCTACCTTGATTTCAGTAAGGCTTTTGATACTGTCCCCCATGACCTCCTTATAACAAAGCTGAGGAAGTATGGGATAGATGAGTGGGCAATGAAGTGGGTCATGAACTGGCTGACTGGCAGAGTGCAGAGGGTTGTCGTTGGTGGTGCAGTGTCTGGCTGGAGGCTGGTTGCTAGTGGCATCCCCCAGGGGTCTGTGCTGGGTCCAGTCTTGTTCAACATCTTCATCAGCGACCTTGATGAGGGGATAGTGGCCACCCTCAGCAAGTTTGCTGATGATATGAAGTTGGGTGGATTGGCTGATACGCCTGAAGGCTGTGCTGCCATTCAGCAAGACCTGGACAGGCTGGAGAGCTGGGCAGTAAGAAACAGGATGAGGTTTAACAAAAGCAAGTGTAGAGTCTTGCACCGAGGAAGAAATAATTGCATGCACCAGTACAGGCTGGAGGATGACCTGCTGGAGAGGAGCTCTGCAGAGAGGAACCTGGGTGTCCTGGTGGATGACAGGTTGGCCATGAGCCAGCAGTGTGCCCTCGTGGCCAAAAGGGCCAATGGCATACTGGGGTGTATAAAAAGGAACTTTGCCAGCAGGTCAAGGGAGGTGATCCTCCCCCTCTACTCTGCCCTGTTAAGGCCTCATCTAGAGTACTGTGTCCAGTTCTGGGCTCCCCAGTATAAAAAAGACAGGGATCTCTTGGAAAGAGTCCAGCGGAGGGCCACAAAGATGGTGAAGGGCCTGGAGCATCTCCCCTATGAGGAATGACTAAGTGAACTGGGTCTGTTTAGCCTTGAGAAAAGAAGGCTGAGAGGGGATTTGATCCAGGTTTATAAATACCTGAGGTGTGGGGGCCATAGTGGTGAGGCCAGACTCTTTTCAGTAGTGCGTGGGGACAGGACAAGGGAAAATGGGACGAAGCTAGAGCATAGGAAGTTCCGCACGAATGTGCACAAGAACTTCTTTAAGGTGAGGGTGATGGAGCACTGGAACAGGCTGCCCAGGGGGATTGTGGAGTCTCCTTCTCTGGAAATATTCAAGACTCGCCTGGATGCCTACCTGTGCAACCTGTTGTAGGGAACCTGCTTTGGCAGGGGGGTTGGACTCGATGATCTCTAGAGGTCCCTTCCAACCCCTACAATTCTGTGATTCTGTGATTCTTGAGTGGTCAAAAACAGCACTTGACAAGGCTGAGCAGCTCAGCAGATTTCTCACATCTAAGCATTGCTGACATGCACTAATGAGGCACACCTTAGACTTTTTTTCTTTCCTGCTTCATAGAACAGATACAGTTTGTGCTCCAATCTGTGTTCTTAAAAGTATTTCAGCATTTTACCCAGTGATGGCTTAATGTAGAACAAACAGAATATGCTTGAAGAATTGTTAAAATACAGAATTTCCTTCTTTAAGTTAGATGACAGAAACTTCCCTACAGACTTGATCTCTGGATTCTTTTGTCTCTCTGGCTCACTGAATATTACAGAAAATAAACAGCTTCTGACAGACCTGCAGATTGCCACAGTTCAAAATCTGCCCAGTGCCTTACAGGCAGGGCAGCCCACCAGGCTGAACAAGGCAGAAGTTTGGAGCCCATGCAGCTGGACAAGTGAAGTGAACACAGACCTGGGATGTTCTTGATGACTGCTCTCACTACTGATGCACCAAAGGGGGTGGGAGAAGACGGAGAAGATTCTCTGTAAGTTTCCTCTCCTCTGAGGTGGAGATACAAATAAAAACTAAAAACAGACATACAAACAAATAAAAGCAGCTGTATCCTTTTTGAAGGCTGTACTTGAAAGAGAGGATTCAGGGCAGAGAATTCCCTAAATAGAAAGAGCTGCTTCCTGCTACATGTAAGGTGGCACCAAAGCCTCTGAAAGAGCAGAGTGTGATATGAATCCCCCTGTGTCCTTGGTGAGTTATTTTTGTTATCTCAGGGAGCTCCCTGTTCTGAGATGTCTGACATCTCTTCAATATCCTCAGAGGGGAACACAGCTCTCCGATTCAGCTCAGATGTCAGTGTCATTTTGGTTTCAAAACCCCGTTTTGTAAGTTCAGTGTAAAATCTAAACTACTTCACAATACAAATTGATCCTAATGCAGACTGTGCTCCTAAATCAAAGAATCAAAACACCCACAAAAGACATGTAGAGACTTCTTTCACATCCCAGACTGCCAACACGCTCCAGAGACATTTAAAAATCCATTCCTAATTTAGAAATCTTAATAGCTGATTGGTTTTTCAGAAGTACTGACTACTGGTAACTCAATATGAAAAATCTTTGCTGCTTAGATGGACTTCTTTAGAAATCTCTTTAAAGGTAAACTTGAACCTTATGCAGGTAATTTCCATGAATGTACAGAAACTTGCTTTTGCATTCATAGATATTACATAAATTCAGGGTAGATTACACTCCACAAAAGTGATTTCTTGTGAAGCAGACACAGAAGGTGGCAAATAGCAGCTTGAGTAAGATATATTTTTGTGTGGAACACAGAGAATACCCATACTTGCACACATAAATGAACAACAAAATTATTTGAAAAGCTTATGGAAAATAGATACCGTATTGATCATTATTTGCATGTGATACAATTTTTTTTTTTTTTTTTTATTTAACCTCATTGCTGCTCTTTTAAAATCATATAGCTTTAAGTGTTTACAATGTATTTCTGCTTACACTGATTTATCTCTGCTGTATTATCTGGTCTGTATCAAAGGAATCAAATGTAGAAGTCAGAATTTAGTTTGATAATGTCAGTTTTTCTTATGTCTCATCCTAGTACCAAAGCATCTTTAAACACATAAGCAAATCCTTTATTCTTGACACAGAATAGTGTCTATGTTACTATGGTCTATTGATATTGAAACCCTCCAAAATCACCATTCTTGGAATTGTGAGTATTGAGGCTGACTGGCCCATGGTTTCCTGGATCACTTCCCTGCTCCTGCTGGCAACACTGCCGTTGGCATTCTTGGCCACTTGGGCACACTGCTGGCTCATGTTTAGCTGAGTGAAGTTTCAACCAGCACCCCCAGGTCTGTTTCCTCTGCACAGTCTTTCAGGCACTTTGCCCCAAGCATGTAGCGTTGTCTGAATTTAATGCGGCAAGAGTGCAGGACTCGGCACTCAGTCTTGTTGAATATCACCCCACTGGCCTCAGCCCAGCTATCCAGCCTGTCCACATTGCTCTATAGGGCCTTCCTACTACCAGGCATATATATGCTTCCTGCTAACTTGGTGTCATCTGCAAACTTACTGAGGGTGCACTCAATCCCCTTATCCAGGTCATCAAGATAGATACTGAACAGGATAGACCCCAATACCAACCCCCTGAACACCACTCATGACTGGTTGCCAGTTGGATTTAAATCCATTCACCACCACTCTCTGGGCCCGACCATACAGCCAGTTCTTAACCAAGCAGAGACTATCTGTCCAAGACCTGGTGTCAACAGTTTACGGGCTGGTTTGGCCCAGTTCCGTGACTAGTGGGGTGGAGGGATTTCACAAAATCCACGCCTCAGGAAAATGGAAACAGGGGACCCCAAAATAATTAAAAAAACAGAAAGAGTGTCAGATGACCCGACAACGCCTTATATGCATTCCCTCCTATGCAGGAATGATATCAGCACAGCAAACAGTCTTCTGGGAAATGTAGTTTCTTCTCTTTGGGATGTGGAACTGGGACATTAACACTGTAATTCCTAGTGCACTACATGATGTTATGATGCAGAATACCGATAACGATAAAATCATGACACCCGGGCTGCCAGCATCTCCAGGAGAATACTGTGGGAGATAGCAACAAAGGCTTTACTGAAGTCTAAGTAGACTATGTCTACAGCCTTTCCCTCATCCACCAGGTGGGTCACTCATTCATAGGAGGAGATCAGGTTGGTCAAGCAAGATCTGTCTTTCATGAAACCATGCTGGTGAGGCCTGATCTTGCACATGACATCTGATTTCCCTCAAGATGATCTGCCCCGTAACCTTCCCCGGCACCAAGTTCAGGCTGATAAGCCTGTAGTTCCACAGATTCTCTTTAAAGCCCTTATAGCTGGGAGTCACATGGCAAGACTCCAGTCCTCTGGGACCTCTCCGGTTGATCAGGAGTGCTGATAGATGATGGAAAGTGGTTTGGCTATCACCTCCACCAGCTCCCTCAACACCCTTGTTTGTGTCCCATCAAGCCCCATGGAACTGTGGTCTTCCAGGTGGAGCATCCTAACTGTTTCCACCTGAATCTTAGGGAGTTTACTCTGTTCCCCATCTGAGACTTCTAGGTCAGGGGGTAGATACCCCGAGGATAACTGTTCTGACTTTTAAAGACAGATGTTAAGAATGAATTGAGAACCTCAGCCTTTTTCTTATCCTCAGTGGTCAAACTTGTTGCCACATCCAGTAAGGGATGGAGATTCTCCTTAGCTTAGTTCTTACTGTTAATATACTTGTAAAAAGATTTTTCACTTTTTATCCCCATGGCCAAGTGGAGTTCAAGCTGGGTATTGCCTTTCCAATTTTCTTCCTGCACATGGATTATTATTCCAAAATAGCTTAGCTTTTCTAGGCAAAGCACTCTATCCCTACCAGAATTTCTTTGCTGTTCAAACGATTCATTCTGGGGAAGAAAAAAAATATTTTCTTCGGGGTTATCTTGTCCATGCTCATCTTCCAAAAGGAAGTCTTAGTGAAAAGCAAAGTCAATGTAGGATTAATTTGATTTTTGCTTAAGTGGAATTTCTAAAGTTAAAAAACTACTCAGTAATTTAGGAACACAAATCCCACCACCTTCCAGAGAGATTTAGATTTCTAAGGGACAAAGACTTTGGAGATTATGACAGCAACAACAACAACAACAACTATAACAAAAAAAACAAAACAAAACCAAAAACCAAAAAACAAACAAACAAACAAAAAAGACCCTCCCCCCCCCCCCAAAAAAAAAAAGAATAAATTCTTTCTGAAATAAGCAAATGAAGTTCATTCTATGGACAAAAGGTTAATGACTACTTCTCCCTTTATCTTTCTGCTACCAAAAAAACCAGATTTCTTCATGAGAGCACACTCTTCTGTTCAGAGAGAGGATCACTGAACAGAAGGTCTAGTATTTAACCTTTCCTGCTAGCTTGCAAGCACAGCAGTGGAAGAGAACTACATTCTGCAAAGGAGTTGTCTATGGGCACAGTCTGTGGATACGTAGGGAAGGGATCTTCTTTCTTCATTCTTTTATCATTTGTAGCTAGGATTGAATAGTACAGCCCCGCACCTCCTCCCATAGTTTCTTTTGGTAAAATTAAATAACAGAGCCTAGAATACTTCAGCAGTTGTTTTTTTTTTTTTTGTTTTTTTTTTTTGTTTTGTTGTTTGTTTGTTTTGTTTGCTTGTTTGTTTGTTTGTTTAAGCTAAATGAAATTAAAGCAAAATAACTTTGCCTTTAGATATATAAAGGCACAAGAAACAACACAAAATCTAGGTAGCAGAATGCCCAAATACTCTCGCTGATTTCTTCTAATCTGGGTACAAAAATAAGTCATAAAAAACAGTTTTAGGTTGTGGTGTCGAAACAGAAGTAATTGTCTCAATGCTGACAAGTTGCCTTTCTTGTTTACCTTTCCTTTTCTTTCAGGGGAAAGGGTGATAAGCAGATTCTATCTATCATCTCACTGTTTTGAGGTTACCCTAGAAAGAAGCTGGGATTAAGACCCTTGGCAAGAAAACCCATTAGAAATTCAGTGTATGGTTTACTTTAGGTAATGCAGTAGTTTGGAATGTTCCTCTCATTTCTTTCCGAATCTTTCATAACCAGGAGATAACATAATACCCACTCAATCAAAAGTTTAAAAATATATGTTGTAATGAAAAGTGTGAATCTTGGCATTAGGGCTCGTCAGAAATATTTAATTATTTAAACGTGAACAGATTTTTATGAGAAATGGAGAACAATTTTCCTATATGTTTGAGCAATTACCGATCTTAAAAAGAAAGGTATGGTGAAAACACTAAATTTCTTCCCATCCAAACTTACATTTGTATTTATCATCTGCTTGCAAACAGAACAGATAAAAGAATGAGGTATTATTTTTGACCAGCTTGGCCAGTCAAATTAAGTCAGTTAATTTACAGTTGATCTAAAATTTCAAGTTTGGAGTGAGAAAAGGCTTAATGTGGTAATTTATACATTTTTCTTCCCAAGTGGAGGAAAAGCTTTCATTTTTCACCTCTGCCCATTGGATAAAGTCCAGCTAAAATTTTCATGTTACCACTTGGAGGCCACAGCACAGGTTCTGCCAAAAATATCTACATCTTCTGAGATCTGAAGGAAAATAGAAGAATATTTTTAGGAATTTAATCCAGATTAAAGTCCCATGACAGCCTGAAAAAAATTGATTATAAAAGTTAGAATGATTGAGGAGACTTGCTAGTGTGACCTGAGGTATGAACTGTAAGTGAACTTAGTCTCTGTACAGAGTTGGTAAATATGCTGGTAAGGTATGTTGAGGTGGTGAGAACAGACCTTTTGAAGCTGAGAATGCTTTCCTTCTTAAAATCTTTGTTGCTGTCTGTTACCATTGAAATGACTTTTGCCTCACACTGGTTCCAATTACGTCTGATCTCAAGACAGCTAATTCCCATCAACATATTCCACATTATTATTATTACTATTATTATGTACACAGGGGCCTGGACTGAGTATGCCACTGCAGCCTGTTTTTCCAGGTGCTAAAACTGCTGCTGCCCAGGTGGTCTCCCACCATCCTCATCTAGGAGTTTTTACAGCCAGTAGGCTGACGCTACAAAGAAGAAGGGAAACTGAAGCCTCAGCAAGGGACTCCTGCTCTGCTTGGAGACTGATCTGCCCCTGGGGCCCTCATACATTGCCCTGGGTCATTGCTGGCTGAGATTCGTCCCTTCCCCTGCCTAGTATCTACTGTGCCAGGCCCAACAACATCTTGACTGGGGAGCTGCCTTTCCGGACAGGGCTGGGGACTGTGGCTGGGCTGTGGCCAACCTGGCACCATCTCCTTTCTGGGATTGTTGGACAGGCTGTTTAGGGAGGAAGGCAACTCTCCACCCAGCCCATTGCCAGGTATCCCAATGCTTTGCTTCTGGGCCTCTGCTTACTGGATCCTTGGCAGCCCAGGGGCAAGCAGGCATGGAATCTCACATGCTCGTGATTCAGACAGAAATAATGTCTGCCTGCCTTCTTTCACCTATCTTCTTTACAGCCTACATAGATTCCTATTCAAATACTATTAAAGCTCAAATATTGAATTATTCAGTGTAATAACAGCGACTTGTGAAACACAAACTTCAAGGCTGATTATATACTGACTACACCTGACTTATGAAAAGAATTTAAATCTGTTAGTTCATATACAAAATCCCACAGGAAACTCAGTTACATAAGCCATATCATAAAAAAAAAAAAAAAAAAAAAGCTTTTCTTCCACTTTCCACACATAGTAAAGTGAGAAAATAAACAAAGGTTTGGCGCAACATAGCAAACTTTTAAATAATAATGGGAAATAAACATTTGGAAACATTTATATGACAGCACTGAAAACCGTGTAGAGATTATCCGGTGGGAAAGAAAAACAACCAAAGAATATAAATGGTGCCTTTAGGAAGAGAGAATGCGTTCTTATGAAGAAAAGCACTTATACAGTCAGGTATATACACAGGAAAAGAAGTCTCTAAAAATCTATAGTATGTTATAAGAAAAAAGGCAAATATATCATTTTTCAAAGCTTCTACAGAACAAAATGTTTGAAAATATTCAAATTAAATAAACTGTAACAACTCCTGTATGTATGAGAACTGCTGAGTTATGGCCTGAACCACTGATTTATCACCTGGGGAACAGACCTGGTCAGCCCTGGGAGCACAGGTGAAGGCAATTCAGCTGTGTGACCAGAAGGGGTGGAGCCTAGTGTCACCTCTCCTAGACCCCATTTAAGGGCTGACTGCCAGTGAGGAAGGATCTCTGGTTGGAGATCCTTCCCTTGTGGAGTCCTTCTTGTGAGCCTAGACCTTTAGAGATAGGTGTGCATCTTTCCCTTTGTAATACCATCTCATCTGTGCCAGTCTTTCTGATTGTAGCACTATCCCACCTGTGCCAACCTTTCTTATTATAACATTATATTAACGTAGTGTGCGAAATGAAATGCTTGCGTATTTGGGCATGCTGCAGCTGTGTTTTTAAATTGATTAGAATAGATTAAATATTTATGTGGGGAGACCCATTTATCTGTAATATTTCAGAGGGTTGAGTTCAGAAGACATCTGCACAAACCAGAGCTTAACAGACTTACAGAGATATAAACTGTGCATAAGCATCCACAATATTCTTCATCTAAATAACAAAGAAAATCATTTGTGAACTTACGTAACAACAGCAAATCCTTATTTTATTCTACTTGGATTTCTATTGCCACCCAAAAATTATGAGGTATTTTCTGTACTGTATTATTTATAGGTTTTTTTTGTTCTATTTTATTTATAGATATAACTATCTATTACATCCTTGATACTAAAGATGAAAGAAGATAATACTCAATTTTGTTATTCAGTCCAATCCTACTATTTCTTTTTATTTCTACAATTGTTTCTTAGTAGGTTGAAATACTACAGGTGTAATTCATTCACAAAGAAGCAATAGTACAATTAAAGTATTTCTCATCAGGTGAATTCACCATTATTGAGCCATACATTTTCTCAAAGAACAATCAAAAGCAGGGCTTAGATCTGTTAATGTACTGAAATCTTCTTTCTCATAAATTATATTGAATTATGCATGTATTTCCTCATATGAAAATTCAGTGCAATTAAATGGGGCTCTAATGACCAACAGTTAGGGAGAAGTATCCTCTTACAGGCAAGTATTTTCTTTATATGGATATTAGTATCCTAGTATCTAGGTAGTACTGCTTGTAAATTGTGTTCAAAGCAGATGTTATTTTAATGGGAAATTACTTGCTTGCTGACTAAGAGAAAGGATTGCCAGAATTTGCTGTTTAGAAGTGTTTGCATTGCTCCATCTTTAGTATTAGAATTAATCCTTCTTTTGTTTTCTAACTGGAAGCCAAAACAATTACACAGAAGAACTTGGTAAGTAACTCATACCATTACTTTGAAATGGTGCCAACTCTAAAAAGGCACCATTGAATATGAAGAAGTTATATGAAGAATGCTTTTGAGGATCCTCCCCCCGTGTCCCCCGACACCTAGAACATCAATCTCAGTTTTGCAGTAGCACCTATAGGCCACTGAAAATCCTGAGCCTCGTCCTACTAGGCATTGTCCATGAAGTAGGACACTAACTGGGTAAGCTTGCAAAACTGTTTGTATCACAATCATTATGTTAAAACGCAGTTTAGCCAGCGCCTCTGGACCAGCAACATCCATAGAATAAATGGGACCCTCCTGCAGACAGACAACAGTTGGACAGAGCTTTGTCATCTTAGTTTACATCATTCAGAGAAATGAGGTAACAGCCCTTTCAGCAAAAAATTGTCATTGACTTATGGGTTTTTTTTGACTGTCAGAAATTTTTGTGAGCAATTCTGTCTTAGAAATCTCCCAGTCATATACCATGCAAGGCATTGCTTCCTTAGTCTTTGGATCAGTATGTGATGGAGTAACAGAAGGTCATTAACTCCTCCTAGATTCATTAACATTGATTAATTTTCTGCCTGACCATTGTGTTAAAAATGATTTATTCCACAGTAATACAATTATTGTTGTAGTAAAAGAAATTGAGCCATGGCCAGTGTATGTTTGGCTCGTGGATTCATTGAGAGGATCAAAAAGACTGAAGATACTTCAGTTGGCAGGAGCTTACAGCTGTATTAAAGTTACCATGACATCTGCACCTCAGCATTCTCATTCAGGTGGAGAAGTGGTCGCAAAATGAAATGTCTCTTGCAAGTTACTGAATAGGTTTATCTTTTGTTTACCTATATGCAAAATGAGCACAATAATAGTCACCCTTTGGGGATTTTATCTTGCTTTCAGCACAACCTTTTAACATTTTACATAGAAGGCTCTGTGGGCACATATTAAAAAGGACCCTGAGGAAAACAGAAGGTGTCAGTGACTGGAATAATACATTATTTCTGATATTTTTATTTTTTAAACCTCGTAGAATTTCTCATTCTCCATCTGTATATAATATTTCCTTAGAAGGAATGACAGTCTTGAATTAATCATGAGTAGGGTCAAGCCCAAGACACCTACAATTTTGCTAGCTGATGAGAATGGCAAAACAAACAAACAAACAAAAACTTAATACTACTATTAATTAACTTAATACTATACTCAGCATCTTCCTGAATCCACATAAAACTTCATAAAAGTCAACAGCTAACCTATCAATTAGAAAACTGAAACAACAGAAATTAAAAATGCATCTGGATTCATTCAGAATAAAATTTAAAAAAAAAAAAAGTATAGGAATGAGTTCAAAATTTTCTGAGGAATAACTTATAAATAAGGAAGAAATATCCTGAGAACACTTTGTTTGCAATTTAAAAGGAGGCTGATAAATTCAGTTGATTACTTTACCAAGGTATATTTTTCAAATGATGCTCTAAGTGTTGAGGTGTTATAGAGTGTAGTTCCCTGTTCTATGTAGAAGTATAGAAGTATATTCTTAGGGTTAAGAACTTACATTAGACAAATAGATGTGGAAGAGTAAGTAGTAAATCTTCAGCAGAAAAGAAAATTAAATATATATATCTATTTATATATTTATATACACATAGATCCATTTAACACAATCAAGTTATGGCAATTCTGGACTCCAGTGAAGAGTGAAGTAAGGGGAAGCTTTGCTATTGATGACAATGGGAGAATAATTTATTGACCTGTTTTCTACTGTAACCAGGATTTAATAGAAAATTCTCTTTGAAAATCTCCCTACTTTTTCAAGTCATAGTGATTTTCACTAACTAGACTTTAGAAAATAACCAGAAGTTTTTCAGGAGATATTTCAGCCGGATAAACACTATCATATCTGTTCATCTGTACATTTCATAATCTGTTTATTTTCTGGGTTACTGTTTTTATATGCTAGAGCAAATATAGAAGGCTAAGTTTAGTACTACTTTTGGAACTTAAAGTAAAAAGTTCTCAACAACCAATCCCAGAAAAGACTAAATGTTTTTAAGTCAGGAAGGATAAAGAATTATTACTAGCATATTGGACTTAGCAGCTGAATACTGAGAAAAATAATTTTAGTTATTTCAATGAATTTGGCCATTCTGGGGATTTTTTTTAATGTATTTTTGATTGTGTGCTCTTTTGTTTTTGTTTATTTTGATTGATAATTTCTCTGCATAGCTGGCTGGTGCAAGAATTTAGAATTTAACAATATACAGTACAATTTTATAGATGTTAAAACTTATTATGTTGACAAGGTGCAACTTTAGAATAGCAGTGATAACATCCAGATGTTTTTGTCTAGGTGCTATGTGTAATACAGTGAAATGAAGATTGATAATAGGCATTGTCGGATATGCTGAGTTACTCATTAGGTCAACATATGCAACGTCTGGAACGTAAGATCACCCTCTCACTTATAAAGAAACCACAATGCTGCACCAGTAATGCAAAAACATTAAATAATGAAGAAATCTATATCTAAAACATTTTTCTCAACAACTTCTTTTTGTTTGGATATTGTATTTTCTGTGTGCCTTATAAAGCTTTTAAAACTCAAAGTTCAGATTTCATCAACTTTCCTCATTAAATTAGCTTAATTGATTCCACACAGTCTAGCCATATAAATAAGGAACATAGATTCAGGACTTGAATAAAATGTACTCAGAATTCTTCTTACTCACTAAAGAAGTAGAGATGCACTTGTGCTGATGTACTTGCTGGCACTTAAGTGATGAAGTACAATAGATATTTATTCTAAAACTCCTTTCAGTCTCCCCACAGAAGTACTAACTTGATTACACCTTTGTGAGTTTATTCATAGTAACACATCCATAATATCAATTTACTATTCTATGAACTAAACAACTACCAATGTGTTTGCCATTGATTTAAAAGAAAGCAAAAAGATTTCTACTTAATTAAAACAAAGCTGCACAAATTAAAAAACAATACAGTGCAAAACTACAGCAACAGCAAAACAAATGTAATAAATGAATAGGTCCATATTTTTAAGCAGACTTTTTACAAGCATTTTGAATGAGGCCATTTTTTGTCATGTCTGAAAGAAGTATGTATTTACTCATAATGCTGGGAAAAGGAGAAACATGAAAAGAAGGGAAGTAGGTAGAAAGGGAAAATTAGGAAGCAACAGTGGGGTAAAGAAAATGACAGACGGTTGTGTTAATGAGAGAAACAAAGATTTCATATGTATTCCTGCCCACGTGTTGGTTTCATTTGCACTTATTTGGGAAGGGAACAAAGACTAGGCAGTAGGAAAGCAATATGCTCTATTTTCCATACATCTAGTTAACATGCATGAATTTCAGTGCTGAAAGAAATCCAAAAAACCAGCTTAATTTTAAATCATATTTTTACAATTTTCTAATAATTAAACAAATCAATTAAATCTGTATTATTAATTAAAAAAATATGTAAGTATTGCTTCTACCATATAATTTTTTTTGCTTCAGAGCCAATAAATTTGTAATGTGAAGTTCTACGTACACTGGTAACTTTGAGTAGCTAAGCTTTTCACTTATAATTTTTTCAATTGAATAGCAAAGAAATGAGTAAAATAACTAGGATATTGTGAAAAGTATCCCTGGTAAATCTGAGGTCTTCCACATTTTTCTGTCAGGATGAGTTTTAAACAATATGCTCTCATCCACCCACAATGTTTAGCTGAGTAAGAAGGCAAACAAGCTCAATTATCTCACCAAAATATGTTACCATTTAGGAGACTTTAGGAGAACTATTTAGTAGCAAGCATATTTAAACAACCAGGTTGTAGATTATTAATTCAGTAGGAGGGTCAATTATCTTAATAAGGACTGGAGATGACATAGTGTTTTGTGATTTTTAATCTGCAACAGGTTATTATGAAATTGCCTGAGGGTGAATATAATCAATTTGGAGCATCTAAGCAACATTTACTTTGTACTAAAACTGGCAAACAACCGCAGGAAATTCACCAGTGCTGTCAAACAGAACACTAACACAGAGAACAATAAAGCTATTATTCTCCAGAGGTGGGTGAAAGAATGACACCAGATATAAGATATCTACAGATGTTTTTGCATCTGTTATCAGAAATTTATCTTATTCTGCATTCAGTTTCTTGAAGAGAAAAAAAGAATTTGCCACCTCCCAACATACAAATGAATGTCCAAAATTTTATGGAAAAATAGAAAAATATTTCCCAAATTTAGAACTGAATGTAAAATATCAGCCTGCACATTCAGAGCAGATATGACAATGTACTGTAAAAGAGTTCAGACATTATTTATTAAACTCCTGTGCTGACTGTCTCTAAGTCCTTAATCGTACAGATAAATTATGTATTACTGAGCATCACTTAAAGAAGCTGCTGAGAGGTCACTTATCTGAATTTCTTATTTCTGAATTGACATCATTAAAATGCAAGAAAATTTGCGTAGCACAAATCTTCCTCTTTTCTCATTTGATGTAAATGGATAATTGACAAAAGTATCTTGACTGTATTTGAATGCTCCAACATTTCAAACAGGGAGGGAAATATATTTTAACATATTGGGCCTATCTAGAAAGAATTAATATTGTAACTTGACCTTTCTGTCTACATTGTTCAAATATATTCTAAATTGTTCTGAATATTGACTTACAGAAACCTAAGATCTCAGATTCTGTAATTAGCTTCACTTATAGCCGTCAAGCCACACTGGAGTTTCTTGTCATTAAAAGTGCCAGGGAAGAAAGGCATACCACGAATCTAGTAAGATTGGAAAAAAAAGTTTTTTTCATGTTATTCTTTGATTTTCATCATAAAATACAGATAGATTGGCCTTTTTTTCCTCATCAGAGGAATCAATAAATTGAGCAAAGCTGTGAACATTGGTAGAATGACTAATGTCAATGCACTTCCTGTGGCAATCCAAGCCAGCCTCATTCCCAAAAATGAATCTCTGTGGTTATTTTACAGCTGTTAGTGCAGCATGTCTTTAATGAGAAATATTTAATAAACCCTGCCTATGTTCACAGAGAGGTGGCACATTGTTTATCCCTATAATGAAACAATTAGAATGCTTAGCAAGTAAAAGAAGGATATGCTCTAAATATTGTCCAAATCTATCATTCTCTGTTGGATTCCTGCAGACTTTCCATTCTGCAGCACGCAGTTACAAAAATAATTTCCTCTGAAATATTTTCTCTAAAATCAACTGTTTCTGTACTTGATCTGGGATGTAAGGCCACAGTACTACACTCTTTAGAACAATGAAGTAAAATAGAGGTAAAGGTCTGTTGTGTCACTCTGTCAGCAAGCAGGAGAAAAGTGAAAAACAAGATTCTAGGGTTTGAAGAAGTCAATTTCTGTAATAAATGGAAAGTAATTTCAAGAGAAAACTATTTTTTGCCTTACACAAACTCATTCATGGATTTATGCCGAGAGAACAACAGCATAACAAGCTTAAGTGATGACCACTCAAGAAGAACTGGTATGGGAGCCTTCAAAGAAAAAAAAAAAAAAAAGAAAAACACACCACACAATTAAGAGGTCATTACCACCAAAATAAGTAAAAAGTTGGGCTTAAATATTTGAGCAATGAGTTCAATTCATTGGATAATTACAAGAACATATACAACATTATGAATGTGATAGACATTTACTTGGGAACGAAACTGGTAGCTGAGCCACTAGGATAATACCAGAGGTGTATCTGCAGAGCAATGCTAAGATTTTCAAATGTTCAGTACCTATCCATTCTGTCTGTTTCTGTACTGACCTGTGTGAATTGTGTCATTTTTGTCTCTAGAATTCTTGCATAAACAACCTTGCCCATCAAAAAGGCCATATCCACAGCTTGTCCCCCTAAATGCCTATGCAGAGAGGGTGTTAGAAAGATTTAAGTATTCAGATTAATATGTTTGCAAATTGAGTGCATTTAAAGAACCATTTCCTTCTTTCATTTCCTTCCTCATTTTTACAAGCAAATACAGAATTAAAACATGGAAGAAATGTATAAATGCTCTGTGTATATAGACCACATAGGTACACCAAAAATCATCTGCTGGAATGCAGACTTAGATTACAGTGTAGACATCCGTTGAGAGGATCTGTAAGTATGAATCATTAGTGCATAAATCAGTACCTACATAACATAAAATACTAAAGAGAAATAAAAAATGAAGGAAAATGTCACCTGAAGCATCTAAGTGAAAAATGAAAATTCGTAGATACAAAGATGTAGAACAAATGGGCATCATGAGAATGCCCAACACGTGAGAACAGTAGCTGTAATTTGAGAACAAGTGAACAGAAAGACTACATTACGCAAAACATCCTATAAGGATTTTGAGGCAGATATGCACACTAAAAGTGAAACCAAGAATACTCTTTTCAAAAATCATCTCAACAGTGTAAAAACAGATGGGAATTCATGGTGCATATTAAAAAAAACCTGAATCATAAACCAAACAGCTTCTTGTTAAAAACTGGTAGGTCTAAAATCTGATGTCTGAGTTGTAACACAGGAGATAAAGCAAATAAAGAATTTAATGAGAATGTGGCAAAGTAGCTAAAATTAGCAATCACTGTCATTGAGCTGTAAACCGGAGAGAAGAAAATGAAGGACCTGTATTGAGTACAGAGGTAAGAAATGATTGGGAACTACTTTTGTAAGCAAAAACTAAGAATAAGGCTGCAAATCCGACTGTTAGAATACAATTGGGTAGAGGAATTTCAATTCTTTTTCTCTCTTTTAGTTATGGATAATTAGTCTTCTGCTTTGTGACCTCTCTGTATCTCCTTCCCTTTTTATTTCTGAGCAGGTTTTCAGATGGTCTTCCATCCACAACATTTCTTCTATACTTAAAGAAGTTTGCAGTGGTCTCTCTCTTTACAAAATACAGTGGACTAAGTTCTCACATTTTATAGTTCCAAGAAACTAAGCTAAACTTAATTAAGCCTTACATCATAAATACTTAAGCAGTTTATATTCATGTCATCCAATTGTTCCCAAATAACAAACTATTAAAAAACCCTAACAACCACAATCCTAGTATGAAAATATCAGGACAAAAAAAAAAAAAAAAAAAAAAAAAAAAAAAAAAAGCTAGTTATTTTATTTTAAAGAAGATCCACTTTTACACTTTGAAGTTAAATCTGGAATTTCATTAGACTAAAATGTATGTAATGCTGAAGAGAGGCTGCAAATTAAACTAATTTCTGCTTGAAAACTTTTTAACTGCAATTTCTGCAAAGACTAAGTGAAACTACAGATTCTGTAAGTGATTCCACAATAATTCTTTTCTGTTTTTCAGTTTGTTTGACAGTTTTGCATTTGGCAGCACAGTCTGTATTGACAAAGCAACTGTTTCCAGTACATGCTCAGTTTGTTAGTCAATTCATGTGTTGCTCACATGACTCTTCCACACAGCAGCAGAGAAACAAAATCTGAAACCCCCAGAAACACATGACTGCTAGCCCACAGAATCTGAAGAACTATGGAGGTCTAGTATATGAAGTAATTAGATTTTGTAAGCAACCAGATTTCAGTTTTTGTTTTGTTTCACGTTTTCCTTACAAACTACTTGTAGCAGATTTCACTCAGAGCTTTAAATAGCATTAAATATAAACCTGATTGGCTGTTTTCCAAGTAAAAGCAGTTTTTCACTGAAAAATGCTAACTTATGAAAATTATAAAAACAGATTCAACAATCTTGTGATAACAGGCAAGCAAATAGTTGTTCCAGCAGCCCACTTTTGTCACACCAGGTGATTGGAGAATGGAGGGCTCGGCTTAGCGGTGCCAATTAGGTGGCTCAAAAGGCTGTCAGGATTTCAAGCTTTCTGTTTTTGAGTGATCTTGTACCAGAGCCTCAGATTTCGAGGTTTCTCTAGGTTATCTTAGAGCAATTAGAACAATTCAGTACTGTGGACTGTGCTTGTACTAGGGATCTCAAGGTTTCTTATCACTAGATATGAAAACTTGGGAGTTGAAAGCCTATGGGAATCTCAGGTGCACTAGGGGTTTCCTAGAATTGTTAAGATAGATAGCTTTCAGTTTTCTGCACTTCCTGATGAACTACTTTCCATGCTGCAAGAATGCTGAATAATCCATGGGTCTTTTTAACTGCTCCATAGCAGTTAGTTAGGGAAGTAGAAGGAAAATAAAACACAGAATTCCTGAGGAACTTTAGAGCCCTCTATATCTCTTTTTTTTTTCTTTATTTTTCTTTTTTTTTTTTTTTTTTTTTTCCAAAATATATTATTTAATGATTGAGAATATATATATTTTTTAAACTTTCTTTCTCCTGAGCATTACTTTCAAACTATAAAAGCACAGTTTTAAAAGCAAAAGAAATTTCCAAGGAATAGTTAATTGGACCTCTTCCCATGTGAAGTTACAATAATTTCTCTCTTCATAGTATAAACTACATGATAAGAAAATTTATACTATGGAACAGATGCTAAGAAATCTAAAAAGCAGAAAACAGAATGTTACAAAAATATTTCCTTTTTCATCTTTTTGATTGTGACATACTGCAGATGTAAATGTTCTGACCGGGGAGAGTCTTTCACATGAGGTTAGCTTTTTCAGTTGTCCCATTGACAGCTGTGGAACTGCTCATGGCATATATACAGCCACCGGGATAAAATCATGAAACAGTCTGAAAAGTACCTTAAAAAATGCAATCTGACACCTTGCCTCAGACAAGGTCAATTTTATCTTTGTCATTCCTGGCTGATGTTTATCTAACCCATTAATGTAGGTGTCCCATGATGGCAGCTGCAGTTTCCCCCCAACAATTTATTGTTACTTTCAGTATCTTTATCATCACAATGTTCTTCATAATACCTAATCTAATTTCTCTTTTTTCCTGCAATCTGGTCTAATTAGCTTCTTATTTTATTCACCATGGATATGTTGAGCAAGTTATTCTTTTCCTCTTTGCAAAAGGTTTTTTACACTAGAAGGTTTGCAAGAAAGAAAGAAAGAAAGAAAGAAGAAAGAAAAAGAAGAAAGAAAGAAAGAAAGAAAGAAAGAAAGAAAGAAAGAAAGAAAGAAAGAAAGAAAGAAAGAAAGAAAGAAAGAAAGAAAGAAGAAAGAAAGAAAGAAAGAGAAAGAAAGAAAGAAAGGAAGGAAGGAAGAGAGAAAGAGGGAAAGAGGGAAAGAGGGAAAGAAAGAGAGAAAGGAGGAGGGAAAGAGAAAAAGAAAGGAAGGAAGGAAGGAAGGAAGGAAGGAAGGAAGGAAGGAAGGAAGGAAGGAAGGAAGGAAGGAAGGAAGGAAGGAAGGAAGGAAGGAAGGAAGGAAGGAAGGAAGGAAGGAAGGAAGGGAGAGAGAAAGAGGGAAAGAGGGAAAGAGGGAAAGAGGGAAAGAGAGAAAGAAAGAGAAAGGAAGAGAAAAAGGAAGAGAGAAAGAGAGAAAGAAAACTTATCCAAACAGTAGCTGTAAATAAAATAAAGGAAGAAATGTTGACAGATTTATGGCCCTAAGGGACATGATTATTGATGGGACTTGGTAGGTCAGGTTGATGGTGGAACTTGATTGTCTTTAAGGTCTTTCCCAGCTTAGATGAATCTATCATTCTGTGATAGAAGAAGCTATGATAGCAAGAGAGGTTCCTTGACTAAGAACTTCCTGTTCTGCATGTTGCATGCAAAGAAGGAAAAAATATTGGGGTGTTGGTTTTTTTGTTTGTTTGTTTATTTGTTTTAATGCTGACCTTACCACAAGCTTGGGTTTCAGAACATTTAGTAAAGACACTTCTTCTGTTAGAAATTATTTTCAACATAATATTTTTGACTAGCCATATTACAAAGGTTCATAAGATAATGTTCACCAGCCCCTGAAGTTCTTTTCAAACTTCTTCCAGCAACATAACAAGTAAACCTGTTAAATTTTTTGGAGGGAACTTCACCATGTATTTTAAATACCTATTCAAATATATACTAAAACTTTAACAATTTGAGCTATTTGTACCTCTGCTTCAGCTGTCTTCTTAGCTACTTTTTCATGAAGGGAGGCAATGCACACCTGCTAGATGATCTACAGTGATATATATTTCATGCAGGGATGCATTGAGAGCACATGTGCTTGAGCAGAGAAAAACTAGACATTAGAAAATCCAACACAAATGTGCAGGTAGGGATTCAAGTGAGACAAAACAAACAAACAAAAAAAATGGAGAAAGAAAAACAAACCAAAATAAAACAAAACAAGAAGAATTTTGCCCTAGTCTCAGTACATTAGTCTAACTGGCTGTGGTTTACTACATGCAATCAATTCAATGAAAGTAATAATAAATTTATAATAATTCAATGTAAATTGCAGTTTTGCTAAATTTTGCGTGTAGAGCTAGTACTAAACATATTCTTAAGAATCACTTTTATAAGTTTTAAAATAAAAGTGAATTGGAAATATGAAATTTGTGTGCATTGTATAATAGGAATTAAGGCACTGTAACAACAATAGTTATTTTAGGCACTTGTCACAGGATAGTGTCAGTCTGTCCTGGCTCCAGTGCCAGCAGAATTTCATCCAGAGGGCACTCAGAACATCTAGATTAGTGTAGCACAAGTGCACCCTGTAGTCTTAATTTTCCATGTTCTATAACACCTGTAATGCACAAGTGACGCCTGCCTCATGCCATCCCTGTTGAGATCAGGACATTCTTAGTAATATCTGCAGTGTTCATCACAGCACATGCAGAATATGTGCACACTGAGTAAATGACAGTGTTTAGACGAGCTTCCTCACGCCTTACTTTCCACTTTTCATAATTTAAACAAGATGAATCTCAAACTGAGTGACCGCTATGTTGTAGATTAACTTCCATTAGTTATAAAGGCCTGTAACAGAACTCTTACCAGATATTCTCTTATTGCTACAAAAAGGAGAGAAACTGACTTGTCATTCCATCACTAAAGAAGACAGCAAATCCAAGTACCTTAGGCCTACAGTTATTATAATCAAATTAAGTGTCTCAGAAACACTATAAGCAGGTGTTATGTCAGAAGTGAGATCACTGGCCAAACAGATTTGGAGAATGGGTGCTAGGAGAAACCAAGACAGCCATTAGCTTTACTGCCAGTATTAACCTTTCAACATTTTAAACCACAAATGTCTACTGAATCATCATATAGAAGATCTATATTTTTAGTGACTTCCACTATTGATAGGTCAGTCTGATAAGCACTGAACACTTTTTTTTTTTTTTTTTTAACAAGTTTGAGTTCTTCTTACCATTCTTTATAGACATTACATTTTTAAATGTCATATTTGATTTGTATTTTATTTGAAATAGAAATAAGCAGCCCACACAGGCTTAATTATTTAGTATTTGGTTTGAAACATTAGGGCACATGGCTTAGTTCCCTCTTTGGAACTGAAAAGGTTACCAGGCCTTAAAATTCAGCTATTCCAATAATCATTCTAAGGCAAATTGCTTTTTCTTCTGGATATTATTTGCTATGAGAGAATTCCAAATATTGTGTTGTGGCAGGACACCCTTTATTATTTTTAGTGCAGTTTTTGCACAAAACAAAAATAAAGGATGTGAAAATGTGAATTTTCCAGTCATTGCTTTACTTCTTAATGAAATACTGCAGCATATTTTTAATACTGAATATCGTTTCAAATAATAATATTAATATAATCATCTGGGAACAGGTCACTAACTTATTTAAAGTTTGCCAAATAGACAACCACAGCTGAATTAGATCCTGATCAGATTCCCCTGTCAAACAACAGAACCTGTAGAAAGAAGGAGAATTACTCTAATTGCTTCTAGTAATTAGAATAGAACACAAGTAGTTAAGAGAAAATTGCTAGGGAGGGAAACAATTTGACAAAGAGAAGAGAGTGTGTCAGAAAGCAGAGTCAGAAAAAAGAGCAAAACCAAAACAGCACGAAAGCAAAGGGGCATGCTGTCTTTCCAGACGCTGTAGTCAGTAGGTTGAGTTGGGGGCAGGTCTTCCACGTGAGAATGCGATGGAAGCTTTCCAAACAGCACAAAGGTGACTTTGTAGTCTGTGGGAGATGTATCACAGGATACTTGGCTGCAGTGCTCACAGCAGAACCTGCTGTAAGCTTTGCCATAGTTCAGCAGAGGGGTCGGGCTGAAGGAGCCTTTTGCCCTGCTATTCTATCCTGAGAACAAGGGTTTAGTGCTAAACACTACAAGCAGTAGAAACAGGTCTGGATGCCAGGGGAATTTAAATGAACCTGGGGAAAGCTGAAATATGTGCTCTATAAATCACAGCACAAAGGTTATAAAAAATAATTCCAATCATTCTTTCCCAATCCAAAACCTATTCACCAAGTAATAAAGAACAGCATCTCTTTCCTAAAAAAAAATTTGCTTTTTTTTTAAAAAAAAACAAAAAAACAAAAAAACCCACGATAACCTACTTAGTGGATAAAAGAAATGCAGTAAATATATCCGTAGTCTAGAAAAGTGCTTGACACAATATCTTGTAGAATTGCACTGAAAATTATTTCCCAATGTCTTGCAGAAGATCATTGTCATGTGGCTTGAAAGCTGGCCATAAAATAAAGGCTCAAAGTATTAAATTTGGAGTGTGTAGTGGAATATTTAATAGCATTCTGTGGAGATTCGTTCAGCTTAACGTCTTTATTAATAATGTGGATGTGGGAGTAAAATATGTTAATGAAATTTGCAGGTAAAAATAAATTAGAACTTGAGGTGAACACCAGAGAGCAGAATGGAATAATAGAAATTGGACCAAGTGACATTAAGGAATCAGACAGAAAATTACAAAATGAGATTAAAATAGGAAAAATGCAAACTAATATATTTGAGGAAAATAACATAAAATACAGATATTCAAATAATCTGAGAATCTAGGATGAAGTGTAATGCTGGAAGAAGACCTCAGAGTAATAGTTTATTGCAAATTGAATAAAAGCTTACCGTGCAGCATAGGTCAGATCATTTTATCTATCTCTGTTCAGGGCTTTCTTCAAATGATGAAGAAACTATAACATCTCTGGCTTTGGTACCTCAGTCGACATTTTCATTGGACTCAGCAACTCTGGACCTCTTTAAATAATAAGAAATTATAAAATAATAATTTAAAAAAAGGTTATCAGTTCTCAATATTTGTAACTGTAAAGACTATTACATATAAATATACGAGCCCATCATCTTGGCAATGGCATAACTATAGCCACTTGAAAAACAAACAAACAAACAAACAAACAAACTAAGCATCAATTTGATCCAAGGACCCAGATTACAGAAACAGAAGAGGGAAGATCCACCACAAGTAAGCCAAGGTTTAATTGATCTCTGTAGACAGATGGATTTGTTTCTTTGGTCTTTTGGATGAAGAAGTGTCCGTGTGATACTAGATTAAACTGTGATTATACCATGGTGGTTTTATCACTATGATTATATAGCATGGTTTTAGATTACACCAATTTCTATCGAGTGTATTTGATTCAGATCTCATCTGAGCCTGTTCCCCTATAAACAAAATTGCCTACCTGTAATTTTTCTAAGACCAGAAGGAAAAGCTGCCTTTGGGAATTTATTGAAAGTTCTAAGAAGGTGTGACTAAGCCCATAGCATACAGGATAATGTTAGGAAAATGGCCTTTCTTCGTTGAAAAATATGTAATCATCTGTCTCTTGAAGAGCTAGCAAGAATCTGGACTAGTGAGGTATCTGAAGGGTAGCTGCTTTAGCAATTTTCACTTCTTTGCCTGCCCCCATCCCCGTTAAATTAGTGTCAATTCTTGTCCCTCCCACACCTAAATTAATAATTTTGAATCAGAAGCAGGTATGATCATTAGCCCTTGTTAAAGGCCTTCAGACGCTCTAGGCATCGTCTCATCGAGATTATTAAATTAATCTTTCCCTTACTCACCTTCTGGTTATTTTTCAATTTGTTTGAAGATGGCTGCAATTAAGCCTCTTCCAAGAAAGGGATTCCCCTAACGAGGCACAATTCATGGCTCAGCACTCCCAGCTTGCTCTCTGTGATCCTGGAGTGGCTGCATTGCACTTGCTGTGGGGAAGGCAGCTGCTGAGCACATGGTCTGCATTTGTCCCACTGCTCACCAGCTCCCTTTGCCTCCATGAACTCTTCTGCTTCACTTCACACCCCTAATGACTTGCTATACACTATCTGAAGAGTTGTCTATGTGCAGACATGTTTGGTTTCTCACTCTAAGGAAGACTATAAGATGAGGAGAGAGGAGTGCTTTATGTACCACCAGTATTATGCTTTCTTTTGTCCTCTGCACTCAATGAGTGCTGGGAAAACTGTTGTGAGGCCAACTAATTCAGCTTATGGCATACTTTCTAGGAAGCTTACAGCCAAAATCACAGCATGCTGATTGAGAAAGTATTAAATTGATGAGAAGGTGTCATTGACAAAATGCTTGTTTGCTTTTTTATTTTTTTTAAACATACAACTCTGTCAATCCATCTCTTTTACCAGGTTTTCTTCCATTTGACATAAATAATTTTTCAGTCATAAAAGTAAGGCTGTGTAGTAGTACATACATTGATCATGACATTTAGCTCTTGAGATAGTGAGAATCTAAGAAGAAAATTTCCATGGCTTCTCACTTACAGTTTGTAATGTGAAGGAGTTTAAATGCAGGGGATATACTTGATCTCTTCAGAAGCTTGTAAACAGATGATTGTTACTTTGTCTAATCAAGTTATTGACATCCAGTAATGAATAACTATAAATCACAGGCAAACATTTCTAAAATAAACCTGAAAACGTGCTGAATTTTTATTTTATGTTTATTGACGCAAATGAATTTGGTTTCCTCTTAAGTTCTATTCTTTCACAAATCTGACAAAACATGTAATTGGTAACATGACTGTCCTATGAAGATGTCATGGTGCTGTCCTAGTGAGGCTGGCTGGGAGTTGGGACTGCTACTAGAAACCCACTGTACACTGGTGCTGTGACTTATTAAAGTGATTTGAAGCTTTAAAATAGTGTTTAAGTGATAAATGTTTATTATTTCTTGAACTACCTTGGTTGCATGCTACATTTTCTGAGAACTAGTGTATGCCTTGTTCCTCAGCTGTTGTTTGTCTCTATTAATAAAATTCTTATAGTCAAAACTCTCTGTAGGCAGCATGGAAAATTTGCATAAATCCATCCATTCTGGAATTAGCATGCAACTTTGTTCATTATCTTTCCCAAGATTATCGGCTCTTATAACTACAGTGAAATTTGAGTATTCCAATGTAGTTTTATGTTACCATATATTTTCCAAAAGAGAAAATTGGTTAAAAAAAATAAATGAGGTACTAGCATTTACAAAGCAAAAATAAACTGCAAAAATCTGCAGCCTTAAATTTCCTAATGTAAAAGTAAATCTCATTTTTTTTTTCTGTACTGCATATATTAGAGAGAATTGCAGCACGCGAGGAAAAAAAGTGCATGCCTAGACCCAGTAGTAAGCGGTGAGATATTGAAATTATAAGAACTCTTTTTTAGGTTTTAAAATTTTGAAATGATTTAATTAATTCCTATTAACCTATTCTTTCTCTTTTTTTTTTTTTTTTTTTTTTTTTTCCTTTAAAGTGACCAGCCACCTAGAAATTTGTGTTTCTTATGTTGTTCATTTCTTTTGACATTAACACGGTTACCATAAAAAATAATGATGATGAAACATGAAACAGTCAAAGGATAAAACATGTTTAGAAAGTACTTGCCATATATTACTAAATGAATGGGAAATGATCAGTTAAAACAGCAGATGATTATGAAGGAAGGCATATGTTACTTGCATATAGGGCACAAGTTGGTAAGTAAGCTTGAGTAAATTTTAATACTACTGAAATATTATGTTAGTACTTTGTGAACATTTGCAGGATGAGTCCATGCACCAAAACACTTCTGCCATAAGGAGTACTGAGAGATAATTTCTGTAAGAATGAAACAGAAATACTGCCCTAAAGAGGGAGATAATATGAATTTGCAAGAAATATTGCTAAATTAGTGGACATACACTTTCTTATTGCCAGATATTTTCTAGGCTAAAAAAAATTTAAGGGAAATAATCACAATGTTATTGCAATATGTAATGAAGGCAGTGGAAATTTACATTAAAATCGAAGTTCAAGCTCTTCTGTTGAATATGTGATTGCACATGCACTCAGCCTTTACTTTTAAAAGAATGAATCAACCATGAAAGTATACAGTAACCTTATTTTCTCCTCATTTTATTGTTTCTTATCACTTTTAAGACCATTTGAAATTATTAAATCTTCAATACTTAGATCTGAAAAGTAATTAATAGTTCGAGTTTGTCCTCTGAAGAAAAAGTCTCTGAGAACATGAAGGCAAACCTGGAATTTGGGGAAGTATCCTATAAGGCTAATGCTATTGCAGTTTTATTGTCCATGAAGTAAGACCTGGTAGGCTCTTCAAGTTTTAGAAGTGAAATGAAATGGATTTGATAGAGTTAGCAGCAAGAATCCCATCAGGGCAACTGTCCACCTCAGCAAGTCACTTTGGGTTATGTAGCCAAGACGAAAAGAGAGATTTGAGAAATACTAATAAGAATATATATAAGAAATACCATGAAAGTAAAATGTTGGAAAGATCCTTGCCATAAACAGGGAAATAACTGGAAATCCATGCTATAAATTGTCAGAGGATTTAAAATGATACAATAAAGATAAGAAAAAGAAACATATGATAACATTAAACAGGAAATTTAACACATTTTATAGTCCATATCAAATAGATGATAGCATTTTTTTAAAGTTGCAGGAACAAGATGATCCTTAAGACCTTTAACTAGATAATCTTCCAACCTAAGCAATTATATGCTTCTATGAAGGTTGTAAATCCCCATCTTCTACTTTGTAATTATTAAAAATTATGTCTATAGCCTTTGGGATTATACAGGAGGAAAAAATATACAAAAGATGTGCTTTAACTGATGTCATTCTGTCTTCCCAAATTCTTCAGACAGCAGTAAATCAGGCTGTGAATTCCCCTATTGCTCCAAGGAGATTATAGACCCAAGCTTAAGGACAACAGTAGACTGCTGCACTTCAGCCACACCCCTCAAATTACAAAATTAACTGAATAAGAGGATTCACTGAATAAGAGGATTCACAAGGACTAACATTCCTTCCTCTATACAGTATCAAACTACAATAATTATGCTATTCATCAACACAAGAAGATTTCTTTCCCTCAGTTCTCTCTTGGCAGATCGGTTAGTGGTCTAACATTTTGCCACTTAACCTTTAGATTACACAATTTTTTAAAATGTTGTAAGGAGAAAGGTAAATAATATACCAAAATCTAACATATGGAGTATCTTTATTTACACTAAAAAGAACAATTTTTCATTTACGATCACCATTAATCATAGAACACTGTATGTTGTGATATTTTTCACAATATCTTTTCATAAAATAAATTTGTAATAACAGCTGTTTTGTGATGAGTATAAGATACATGATGGGTTGTGCAACATAGTTCTTATAGGGTAAGTCAACCACCTTCTGGAACAACCAGAGGGCATTCCATGTTTGAAGGACTGCTACGCGTTTCTGCTTGAGCTGAGTTATGATGATACCAGTATCCCATAAGCTCTATTTTATTGTCCCATCTTGCTTCCCATAGGACCTTTACTTTTCCACTGCTCCACTCGCTACTCAAATAGTACATAAAAGCATTAATATTGAGGGCCTCTTTAATTCTGTTCTTCTGTCAAAGGTAACAGTTTAGCAAGATAGAAACAGTGTGACTTTTCTGCCACTTGAACATGAAAAATATGAAAAAAATAAAAACAGAAACATATTGACCAGAGTTTGATGTTAATAATAAGCCAGTAAATTTGAATAATATTTCCTGTATGGATTTTCATCCTATAGTAATATTTTAGGCTTTTTGATTGTTCCTTACAGGAGCTGAAGAAACTGTGCAATTATCTTGATTTCAGTGTCAGGTGTTGCAGTTATTATTGATCAGAGTACTTTTCAAACACAAATACCAGAGGGAAAATATTCACTATTTTTGGTTGAAGCCCATCTTAATATGAAACATTAAGTACAAGTTAGTCTCACACTTCCAGTAAACTCATGTCACCTAAGAATTACTTTTTAGATATGCATAGTTATTTCTCGATCAACATTATTATGTTCTTGGTTTCTAAGGAAATCGTCACAGTTTTTTAGAAGGAAGAATATACACCTAGTTTCTAAGCTGGGGACTGATTTTTTTTTTTTTTTTTTTTTTTGCTATCTCAGTTTGATTAGGTGATACTAGGGAGCTGTCACCCTCTGCTTCCATCTTCTAAGGTTTGTCTCATCAAGTGAAAAACAGTGGATGTGACTTGAATGTGCAGATTGTAGTAAAAAACCTCACCTGTATGTGCTGTTTTAATTTTAATGAAAAAGGAACAGAAGATACAGTATTATAGTGAGCACTAATAAACCCTCACAAATATTTTCCTTCATTAAAACCTAAAGCTAATAAAATATTTTTCAAAAAAAAAAGAAAAATATTTCTAAAAAAAACTTTTAGAACTTAAGAGCAGAAATTTGAGATTGCCAAAAAAGGGGTCTTTTCGATTTTAACAGTTTATATGGGGGTATATTTTCTAAGACAAGTTTGCTGTGGGTTACTTATTCATTTATTGACTGATTCATGATTCATTCATTCATTCATTCATTCATTCGTTTGTTCGTTCAGCTTATAACAATATTTTATCGAGTAGTGAGAAAATGCATTTGGACCTGCTGTGGTCCATAATGATTTTCAGATAAGACAGAAGTCTGAAGTGAAGTTTTTAAAGCAACCTGTACAGATATACTAGCACTGAAAAGATCTAAAAATACAAAACCATTTATGCCAAGAGTCTGAATAAACTTATTTCTGTTATTCACTTCCCAGATTCTTGTGACTATAATGGTGAATATAGATAGACCCTAAAATTGTTGCTTGAAAACAGTAAGATCAAACCTCCTTTTCCATTCTTACAGACCTGTATGCATCTGAGTACTGCTAGGCAGGGACAGCATACTGCTGTTGTGATGTTATAAAGAAGACCTTACCCTCTCCAGCTTCTGTATCAAAAACAGAAATATGTTTCTTTATTCTTCTGCTTTTTCACTCATCATCTGATACAGGGAACAAAAGTGACCAAAACAGCTGCTGCATCCTGTGGGCAAAAAACAAAGCCCTGAGATAGCCCTTGCGCAGTTATGCAGCAAAGACTTGAATAGGTTATCTACATAAGACAAGATAGAGAAACCTTCTTCTTAGGACCCCAAAGCAATAACATCTCTCCTTTCTAGTTGCTTGGTCACTAGTTATGAGACTTGGGTTATTCATCAGTTTAACAAGTTTATCTGTCTCGTTTTTATGTTTTGATCTTAATAGCCATTTCTTATCCTCCAAGGAAAAAAAGAGGACTGTTGAATGTTGTCATTTAATTCTTAATGGGGTGGAAGAGGAAATATGTCCAGATTGTTCTGAGAGCTAAAATTTAAGACATTTGATCAGGCCTGATAATGTAGAAACATTATCCACAACTCTGAAGGAGAGTAATTGCATACCTTGACTCTGTTTTCCATGTTCTTTGAATACACGATTTTATTCAGTGGAGCTGAATTTGATTGTGGATATCAGTAGCAAAGGCAATTCAGAATTATTTTGGGTTTTGGAATTTTTTTCTATGACTGCATGAAACTTTTTCACAGTGTCAATTATGAGATGGCATTTTATTTGGATGAAAGAGAGAAGCTTAAATTGCACCCATAAAAGTATTAGCACCTGGAAAAATATAGGATTCTTAAGTAATATTTCAGTCAGAAATCAACATTAAACGTGTAAGAAAGAAAATTAATAAATATGCATATACATGGGTATAAACCCAGAAATAGATATATACAGACAAAGAGGATTCTACTACAAGAGTCATTTAGATTGCTTGAAGCCCTACCTTTGATTGTCTCTCTAGTGTATAGCATTTGTGAATGGAAAGTAAAAGCAGCTTGCGAATTTTTCTGCTAGCACCAGTGCCTGAAACAGTAGTTAAGGCAAGGATGTAGCAGTAGCATCTCTACTTTCTTCCCACTTTCTCAAGTCATTTCCATCTTTTCCTCCTAGTAAGTTAGTTTCAGAGGAGAAAAGAATGTGAGAAAAATCACTTTTACATTATGAGGAGTCTGTCCAAGCCACTTAAATTGGCTCTGAGTAGCACTGCTCCAGAAGGGAGGAAGAAAGCAATAAAAAATTCAGGGAAAAAAGAAACAGTAATTCACTTGCCACCACCTTTCCTTATCTCCCTGATCAAAGATTTGTCTTTCATTAGATATAACAGAAGATATATTATAGAACAGGCATCTCATTTAATTGTCTGAGTTTTGTTAATTTAGATTCTTGATGATCTATTCAGGAAAGATCATAGAATATTTCTTCATCTTTTCTAGCTTTTGGAAACTGACATGCAGCATCTAATACAGCTTCTTCCTTAGATGCTGCTCCCTTCCTATTTAAAGAAACGGAATTCTTTTAAAGAAAGGAATGTGTCTGGTCATTGTACAAATAATTAGAAGCTTAGTTCTCATTCCAACTAGCTTGTTTTTTTTTCTGAGTCAGTTTCAAATCAGACTGGCAGAAGAACAAATGTCTGTCCCATAGTGCTCATAATACCTTTGCTGTAGGTAAAAGCAAAGGAAATATCCTGTGACTGTGTATGACATTTGAGGAGGAAGGGGAGAGATCCATCATGCTTCTCTTGTCCTTTCCTCTAGAGAGATTTTGTTGATGAACTCAAAAACCCACGTACAAGTCTTCCAGTATGCTCTTGTCCATTATTTTTATCTGCAACCATTTTCTTTTTTTTTCTCAAAGCCAGTATAATGTTTTGTTTTGTTTTTAAAAATATATTATTCATTTTAAACAAGAGTTAAAAAGAATATTAATCAGTCTAATGTTTTTCTCTCCTCCATAAATTTTCTCTTCTTGTTTGGAATAGAATATTTTGCTGACAGAACTCTACTTCTAATTTGTTGCTATCCTGCTCTCTTTAATACTCTGTTTACAACAGTTACCATAACTCAGTCTAGCCAAAGGTTGAGGCGTGAAAAAATTGTTGTCCATCTCCTATTTCTGAAAGTACAAATCAGTGAGTAATGTAACTTTAGCTCCAACATGGAAGTATTATTTCAAAGTGAATGGCAATAATGATCTCTAAATTACGTGGCCCAATTTTCTTCTGACTTTTATGTTTTCCTGTAAATCAGCAGTACATTTCTGAAGGCTATAAAGTTGCACTGACCTTTAATTAAGCAGGTAACCACAGAATCTGCTTCTGCTTTTAATACCTTCAGACAGGAAACAGACACAGATTCCCCATGAATATAGTTTAGTTCACCTTGATAGCCTAAGGAAGGCAAGCAGGAATCCAAACATAGGTTATGAGGCAATTCTGTGTGCTAACCACAGTATCTAATTCCTCAACTCCATGGGCAACAAACAGCTGGTGTCTCTTCAGCTCACAAAAGCAGCAAGGGCTGGGAGCTTTCAGTGGTCAGGAAGAGGCATGGTGCTTTCTCTCACCTCTGGGCAAGCTTTCAGTTATGAGGGAGCATGCGGTGTCATTGAGTTTGTGTAGACACTGTGTATTATTACAGATGTTGTACTGCACTTCAAGTCTCCTCCTGATCCTCTGCCCCAACAAAATAAATACACATTATAGCAGTTATAAAGCTGAGTACTGAACTTAGTAAATGTACCTATAGCCATCAAGAACTTTAGGCTTTCAATTTTGAGCCTCTGATACTACGCTTTCTAGCCTCCCATTTACTGTCACTATCACTGGTTGCTTTTCCACATGTAAACTTTCTTTTCTTTAGACATGATTCATGTTATTCCATCATTAACGAATGTGATTTGGTTACTCACTGTGGCTATAACCTTCTGACATTTAATAGTCACAGAATCACAGAATCGTAGGGGTTGGAAGGGACCTCCAGAGATCACTGAGTCCAACCCCCCTGCCAAAGCAGGTTCTCTACAACAGGTCACAAAGGTAGGCATCCAGGCGGGTCTTGAATATATCCAGAAAAGGAGACTCCACAACCCCCCTGGGCAGCCTGTTCCAGTGCTCCGTCACCCTCACCGTAAAGAAGTTCTTGTGCACATTCATGCAGAACTTCCTATGCTCCAGTTTCTGGCCGTTTCCCCTTGTCCTGTCTCCACACACTGCTGAAGAGTCCAGCCTCACCACTTTGCCCCCCATACCTTAGATATTTATAGACATGGATCAGGTCCCCTCTCAGTCTTCTTTTCTCAAGGCTAAACAGACCCAGTTCACTTTTAGCCTTTCTTCATAGGGGAGATGCTCCAGGCCCTTCACCATCTTTGTGGCCCTCTGCTGAACTCTTTCCAAGAGATCCCTGTCTTTTTTGTACTGGGGAGCCCAGAACTGGACACAGTACTCCAGATGAGGCCTTACCAGGGCAGAGTAGAGGGGGAGGATCACTTCCCTCAACCTGCTGGCCATGCTCTTTTTAATGCACCCCAGAATGCCATTGGCCTTTTTGGCCATGAGGACGCACTTCTGGCTCATGGCCAACCTGTCATCCACCAGGACACCCAGGTCCCTCTATAATAATTAATTGATTATGTGAACTTCATTGTTTTAAAGGCTTTGGCCAATGCAGGAGCTTTGGGTATGATTTTGTTCACGGGAGGGGAATAGACAAAAGTGTATACAAAATGTATAGGAATGGTAACTTTCCAACTAGAGAGCAGGTTTTTGGTAAAACAATTTTTTTCCATAGGACTTTGTTACTGAGAACTTTAAAAGTTTCTGATGATACTGGATGCTTAGCTTTCTTGCAGAACCAGATGAAATTAAAATTCCTAGTATGGAGGAAATTTCATTCATTCATTCATTCCAAGGGGGAAAAAAAAAAAAGAAAGAAAAAAAGAAAAAAAAAGATTACAATAATGAGAATGTAACGATATTACTTTCCCTCTTAAATCTGAGTTCCTTTCACAGAAATTACCCAAATGACTTCAGGGCACTTGAGCATTGTTTTTCCTTGTTAGCTGCTTTGTTTTGGTCTTAGCAACACTCTATTCTGAATCGCTAAACATTTACATTGTCATCAACACGCACTGTGCTATGACTGGACAATGTCCAGATAAAATGAAAACAGACACTAGAAGATCTTTTGTTAACATATGTATTGACATCAATAAAGGCTAAAAGATTATGACAGTTGTTTCTGTGCCAGAGAAAATATGAGGCAGAAAACAAGGTGCAATATGTATTTGGGTCAGTGCTTGTATCAATGGATGTGTGATGAACTTTCAAAAGAAACAGAAGGTAGTTTAGGTTAGGCTCAAAAGAAGTAAGGAACAAAAAGAGGTCTATCTTTTTTTTGACCTTGTGACAGGTTGACAAAAACCCTCAGTGATGTACTAGGAAATTCCTAAGGAGGTCTATTCTTACTTGAAAGAAAGACCTTTCAAAATGTAATGGTTTTAAAAAGAATTTAAAAGGAATTTATAACCAGAAGCCAGACTTCTTTCTGAGATTACATGTCAAGAGATATTTACAGTATGTTGTGGTCAAGCTCGTGGATAGTAGTAAAAAATTCAGATTGATAGTATGAAGGTATCATCTTAACTACATACTTAGATTTATTTTTTCCTAAAACATTTTGTAATGTTAAAATTGTATTTAATCAGAGAGGACATTTCCTGTGATATGTAAAGAAATTGAAAGCAATGATAAGTTAAAAGAACCTCAGCCTGAGTTGGCAGAAAGCAATTTAGTTATTTCTGTAGTGCTGATGTATTGCCAAGGTCACAAACAAGACTGATTTACACAGGAAATATGAGTTAGAAAGGCTATTTAAGGGAGCCATAAATACTTTTCTTAGATGTGCCTAGATGGATTTACTTCTTCCATCAGCTGCACTGAAAATTATGATTTACCAGTAATCTTCTTACACAATTCAGTGATAGAGTATTTGATAACTTTCATGAAAGGAAATAATTCTCCCCATATTCTGCATTTTAAATTGATATGCAGAGTAGAATTCAAAATCAAGAAAGATATCCTGGAAATCTGAAAGGAACTCATCTGTTAAAGAACTCTTAGCATCACAAACCGTGATCTGAAAGGGTTAAGGAAACCTTTTACATGGCTTTGTGCTAATGTCTGCCAAGACTTGGAGAAACAAGAGTATATCACTTACATATAGGGAAAAAAAACAAAACCAAAACAACAACAACAAAAACCTACCAGAGCCAGTAAGCTTTTCTACCAACAGCACTCTTCCAAGAACCTTTTCTCAGGATTATCTCTGCAATATTGGAAATCATATTTCCCTACAGTTTAGCTAAATTCTGCCAGAAAATCGCCTGACACTTTGTGCTTTTTCCAAGGACTCAGTCAAAATGTGCGTTCAAGGCAAAAAATGATCAGCATTTACTTAAGAATCTTTGGTATGAAATGATTTCCAGAGTGAAATCTCCCCTCTCATCCCCTCAGCAATTTGCTTGAAGATGTAATTGGGTCCCATCACTATGCAGATTGAAACAAGGGGCAGCTGAGTTGCATGGCTGATCTCAGAAGGGAAACAAAGCCCATGCTCAGAAAAGCAGCTTGAATGGTTACCTCTGCTTCAAGTGTGATATACTCATTTTTCAAAGCTTCTCCCAAGCCCAGGGCAGGGGCAGAGTTCCTGTGAAGGAGAGACTTCTGAGTCAATCTAGCTCAGAAAAAAACCATGATCACCAGACAACAGCAACCTTTTCTCTCCCCAGGCTTTCCAAAATGCCCTAGGAAGAACAAGCTGAAGAGAAATTACCCAGCATGTGACAAGAAGGAGAGAGGTACAATTCATTATCAAAGAAGTGTTTAAAAGATATCCAGTACTGTGTACTTGAGAAATAAGGTAACCCATAAACTACAGGCTCATGCTAGGAGGGTAGAAGTCAGGCAGTTGAACAAGACAGAAATGATGATCTCTCTATAGCAAGTAACTTTCATGATACTAATGCAAAAATAAATATTTTGAGTTGGAGGAAGGTTTGTGATAAATTAAATGTTTATTAATTAAATAAAATATTACAACTCTCAAACAAACAAGCTAACTAATCCACACATTGCTCACAGGCTCAGTTACATTTAACCCCAAAATTTGTGTTAGTCTTTTCTTTATAGAACTGCTACCTCACATTATCTTCAAGTAATTCTTAACCTGCTTGGCATAATTGCAGTAGTATCTGGAGCTCTACTTGAAATTACTGCAACAGCATCAGAGAGAACTCAATTGGAAGTAGTCTGGGTAGCTTCTCTAAAATGGAAACAACGTTAAGTAGAAAGAGCACAAAAGTCATTTACTCATTGCAGATACAAAAAACCTGTAACTGTAAGATCATTCTAAATCACTTATTTATCAGTAAACAAAAGGGGAGATTTAAATTCATATTCCTGGCTTACAGGACTTTATCATACATATAAGCCACCAATAAAATAGTTGTTCGGTGACTAATCACTACCCACAGGCACTATTCTGCCCAGTTTCTCATTTTCTATATCTTTCATATTTGACATATGGACACTAAAACTCTCCCTGATCTCTACCTCCATGAGCTCAGGAAAGCTTTGTTGTTGGCTCCTCTTCCCTCTTTCTTTCCTCTTTTTTTTTTTTTTTTTCCTTTTTTTTTCTTTTCAGGAACACAAATCAAACACAACAAAGCCTGTGAAGTGCAAATAATTTTATAGTATACCAATACTCATGCTTCAGACTATTTGTACTGGTTTTCATCTCTGACTAAGAGCATCATACATGCCAACTAACAGAGCTTTTAGCAAAATGTGAGACACTAGCCAGGAGAACACAAAGAACTGAAAAACCTGTGCTAGGAGAAGAAGGAAAACAAATCAGATAATAAGAGTATTTTGTATCAAGTCGCGTTATTCTAAAAATTTTACTACAAAGAGAAAGCCTCCTGCCAAAATGACTGTGACATATTTCTGCACTAGGAAGTACTCTCTCTTAGAAGAAAATGTGTCTTTGGGAAAACTGAAGAAAAGCAAGAGCAATGATAATAAAGAACTAGAATTAATCTTCCAAGTTTTTTCTTTCCTAGCTCCTCTCTGAATGACATTTCCATTTCTTCAGTACCCAATATCCCATTCTCATGTATTCTTTTATTGTCACTGATCTCTCCTTTCCTCACAGACGTAACACTCCAATCAATAGACAGTGTTTTCATCACTGAAAATCACTTACACATACAACAAAATACACTGCAATGCCTTTCACTCCATGGGATGGAGAGTATTGGGTAGTCAGTGGGTAACACAGGACTCAGAGTTCACCATGACCCAACAGGAAATGAGAAAAGGAAATTCAACACATCTGTACCAAAAGAGTAAAGATTGAGGTCAGTGCTCTACTTCAGAATTGTGATTATTTTTACAAAAAAATCACCTAATATAAACATGAAGGCAATTTTCTCTCTATAAAATTGCTTTTCTATTTCTTAATAATTCATAGAATTATTCCAGAGGCTTTAGTTCTGGAGAAGGCAGGAGAGGTAATTTTAATTCTGATGTAAGTAAATATAAAAAAGGACAAACAAATAAACCCTTTGTTTTCATGAAGAATGTTAAAGTACCAGAACATGAGTAGGACTAAAAAAAAAAATTAAAATCTGAAACAATCATTTGAGAGCCAATAATTAGGGTTTAAAATGCAAAAGTCTTATGCATCAACCACTGAATCATTACTGATATTGTGACAATATGTCAGCTTGCCACTGTTTTTAGTTATGGGAATGAGTTTTTTGCTCTTAGTAATGGCCTTTTCTGAGGGCCATTTCTGTAATGGCCCTTTCTGAGACAATCCTATTCAATTTTATAAACTGCAGATATTTCTCAAAGCTCTGACTTTGTAATCCTGTAGGAGTATAGTAAAGGGCACTGAACAGAAATATCCATGGTCATTAAAACATCTTCCTCAAGTAGATTAAAGAAAGAAAGGGAAAAAGAAAAAAAAAAAAAAAAGGATGTATTTACTGAAACTACAGACATCTGGTTTAGTGTCAGAGTCAAATCATTCTGAGAAGCTTTTCTTAGCATAGGCTTGAGCAAATTGTATAGCGAGATGCAATAGTAACACACTTCTGGTACAACAAATTGCTCTTTATTTAAAGTTACTTTTTTAATATGAATAAGATTTTAAAGCCTGTCAAAGATGGCATGCAAAGATAAAAATAAAGAAGTGTCAGGAACAAAAATGTTCTTTTTCTCTTCCTCTGAATTAATTTGCATGTCAGTCAAGAAATCTGTCAATGCATATGCAATATAAGCAGCATGACTTACATTACTAAAAGTGTAGGAAAAAGGAACAAGAACTGAAGAAGAGGAAAAAAGACAGCTGTGATGAGCAAGGATTCTTCCCAATCTATAGTACGTATTCAACTATAACAATACACCCAAAGATGGTGAAGAAATGATGACAGAACTGTCAATTACAGCTGAGCAGAGTGTAAACATATCTACAAAATCTGCTGAGCAGAACCAGCACCAGGTGGTTGGTATGACTTATTTTCTAGTCCAACCCACCAGCTGGAGCACAAGCCCTGCCCAGTCGTAAGGTCCCACTTCCCACCTTGGCAGCCTGTCGGTCATCCCAGGCCACTAAGTGTGATAGGAACAAATCTCAGAAGAGACAGAGCTAAAATAAATTCAAACCTGATGAAAAGCTGTAGACATCAAAGGTGTTGGCTGAGATGTAAATTGGATTATGGATTCCTGTAGATCAAATTCATTCGAAGCCTAGGAAGGGATGAGTTGGAACCCTCATTTGAGATCTTGTTTGTCTAGCTGAAGAAGGGGTAGAGATTAAAAATGCTTAGAGATTTTGGCAGCTTGAGTTGTCTTTTAAGTAAATTTTGCATTTGAAACTTTTCTTCATTAAAAAAATAATTTTCTTTTTCAGCATTCAATGGCAAAAGCATTGGGAGGCAACTTAGATCTGTGTAAAAATACCATTATTAAAGCTAAAGTTGGTTTTCAATCAAATCCTGCAAATTTCTGTATTCAGAATCTGAAGCAAGACTGACTCCAGTCTTTGCATGACGGAAAGGTCCCAAGGGAGCAGGGACAGCCTCCCTTCAGTTGCTATTAAGTTCACCTCTAATGTGGCCAGAAGAATGTAAACAGGCACACTATACAGTACACAAGTTGGGACAGAATTCAGCTTTGGCACTTTCCTGGAAGAAAGGAGAAGCAAGGAAAAAAAAAGAAGAAGAAGAAAAAAAAAGTAGAGCAACAAAAACCCTTAACATCACTTTTGTCAGAAGAATGAGCAGCTGTAACTGAATACATGCAGATAGAAGACTTGCTGAACGAGTTCTTATTTCTTAAGTGCGTTTATGTACTAAGAACTGTGTTCCAACTACGAAATTCAAGGTTCCAGCCCAGACAGCCAGTATTGCCAGCACCCTGAGCTGGCATTTTAAGTTATAAGTAACCCTGAGAAAAGTGACAGTTAAGTGTTGTTTCTCTCAAGCATTAAGATTTCATCATTCTGAGCCTGTTGCTCAGAGAAACTCTGCCAAGCTTTTATTCCACAATCTTGCAAAGGACTTTGTTATTAGTTAAAATCTGTCTAAAGAAATAATGTTTCTTTAGGTCTCCTTAATTCACTTTTTCACAATACTCAACCTTCATATGCCAAATGTGGTTTCATTTTTCTGTCTTGACTGAGCCATCTCAACCCCCTGTTTCCAACTTGCAAAAGCCTTACCCATTCTGCCACTCCAGACTTTGTAGAAAAGACACATTCTCCCACTGCTGTTTTTGCAGAATAGATAGAGTGTATCTTTGGGCCAGAAGATCTATGGGAAATAAATTCACCAGGAAATCGAAGAAACTTGATTTTCATTCTCTGCTCTGCTTGATTTGATGATTTTATACTAAGTAGCCTATGAATAAAATACAAATACTATTACGGAATCCTGTTCCTGTGGGAACTAGAAGGCTTTACCAAACCAGATTAATTCATACATATTTGCTTTTTTTCTTCTTTATCTTTGTGTGCTAATTTTGTCAACAACAGCAACAGTTCAAACTTACTACATGAGTAAAATACTCATGTATTTTAAAATACTCAGAGTAGAATACTGAATGTAATACTTGGAAGTTGCTTCTCTTGCCATTAAAGCCACTGCTTTAACTGCTCTGTTATTATATTAAAAAGGTAAAGGAAATGTAATGCTGTCTTTTTTTTCAAATTTGGAGGCTTTTATTGCAGTTCTTCTCCATGAGCAAAGAGATGCTTAAGTATCTCTTAAGTTTAAGAGCCTGTTCTCATGGGATTTAGGCATTAGTATCTAAGTTTTGAGCAAACTTAGACCTCTGTGCCAGGCAGAAGTGGGCTTCATGAAGTCTAACACAGAGGCATCCAGGCATTTTACATGCTTTGGGGTCAGAAGGAAGAGGTTGTTGAGGATCCCAAATTGGCCTTCAACATCTCACAAGTGAGTAAGACGTTGTAGGCAGGAAAGACAGGAAAGCTCCAGTTGCAAGTGTCTGGAATTGAAGGTAGTTTTGTTTTAAAAGAAAACTGTTTTTACTCACAGTCTCTCACACCAGTGGGCATATTTCCAACTGATCCTGGCAGCTAAGCTTCAGAGGAGAGTTGGTGGCTACCATATTTTCACATGCCTCCTGAGGTTGATGATCATTTCTGGCTTTGAATGTCTTTTATACTTTCTCAGAGCTGACAGTGATTAGGAAGTTTCACCTCTCTGGCACATTCCACTTCTATAAATTGTTGTCATCTGTTCACTGTTTTATTTCATATCTGGGTGTCATAAAGCTTCAGTCATGTTCTCACCTTCTTATCGCTGCCTCCTGATGGCTGGAGTCTTTTGAACAGGCTATCCTCCTGCTAATCCCAGGGGTACTGAGAAACTGCATGGAAATGTGCCAGGTCTCGATAACCTACTGACAAAGATGTTTTCAATTCCCGTAACCTTTCTTCCAGTGTTCTTTTCTGGTGTTTCAACAGTCATTCAAATGGTTCCATTCATGCCTGCATTTGCAGTAAAAATCTCTTCAATGCAAGGCCAGAAATGATGACTCAGATCCTTTCCGTGGGTTTTCCTTTTGGAGTGAAGAACAGGTAAGATTTTTATAGAATCAGAAAAGATTAAGGATTAGAATATTAGATTCCTTTTGTGCCTGCTTTATTAGACAATCCTTAATTTTAGAAAATTGAGTAATTTAGTCACCATAATAAACTCAAATGAGGGTTAATGAAGTTATAAGATGTAAGGAGGGGGTGTTTCCTGCCAGTAAGATTTAAAAATAAATTCAAATCTGTGGGTTCATCTATTTTCTCACATTAGTGTTCGGTGACATAGGCAAATCCTAATCTCTCAATTCTCTTACTATCTACATGATGTTAGACACAAGGGCTTACAAAAATTCTGCTGCAATAGTAGTACAGACATACATAGCCTAAAAGACTGGACTGCTGCTCTGCACAGCAGGAGCTGCAATGCTCCAGGCAGAATTTTTGAGATTGAAAATTAATGAAGAAAACACTGGGAGCGCATTTTTAAAGCTCTCTCACATCTCACTTAAAAAACTATGAATTTGTTTTCAATCTTTTCAGCTATGACTTTTCTTTCTTTGGGGAACTTTTTTTTTTTTTTTTTTCCCCCCTCTAAGAAATACTGTTTTGCTGAAGTGTTCAGATTAATGTGCTTAATATTTATAAAAATGAAGCATTTGGATGATGATGAAATTGTTTTTTTATATTTAGAAAGCAACATGTTGACTTACTTATAATATCAGCTTTTAGGAATCTATGTAAAACAAACAACAACAACAAAAAAAACCCATATTTTTTTAAAAAGGTGTAAGGAGTTTAAAAGAAATAGGATTTCCTTCTTTTTTTTTTTTTTTTTAAGTTACTATACCTTTTTTTTTTTTTTCCAGTATATTCCTAATGAAAATCCGATCTTCTCAGATCAACTTATTCACTGCTGTGTTGTTAGCAATTTTGATCTGAACTGATAGACAAGTATTTTAAGTTGTGTTTTGTGAACTTATGTGCTATGTCAAGACATATGGATGTAGTCTTCTGGTGCCTTGTTAAGACACTTACGTTCAAAATTTGGATTTCTATGGAATCAATAGAGCAACAGCTACTCAGGTAAGTAACTGTTGCATTGAATATCTTTGCTTGTTTGTTTCCAGAAAGACAAAGGAATCAGTTGAGTGAATTTGTTCAGGTCTGCCAATGCAACATGTGACCTTTGTTATGAGTTTGAATGGACACATATCAACAATTAAGAAACACAATTACTGTTACAATAGTGGGTCAAATGTGTGTCCTGTATTTATGTATTTTAATTGTTGAGCAGAATGATCTCTGCAAATATTTTCCCAGTGGCATAATCTCAACATAAAAAAAATAAATAGACCAAAGCATTTTGTGCCCCTTCTTTGCCTGCTTTAATGGCCAAAACTTTAAAGCTATGGAAATTTCTGGCAATTTCAAACATATCAAACTTTGCTCACTGTAAAGACATGTATTCTTTATCTTTACCTACACAGCCCCATTCACATGCCACAGAACAAGTGCATTTCTTGTTCTCCCTTGATAGTGCTTCAAAAAGACAAACACGTTATCCACAAAGTACCTATCATTTTCTAATGACCATTCCAGTTGAAGACACATTTACTGAATGATATA
The DNA here is from genome assembly GCA_030625065.1 of Alectoris magna. NCBI lineage: Eukaryota > Metazoa > Chordata > Aves > Galliformes > Phasianidae > Alectoris > Alectoris magna. The sequence continues at coordinate 101,895,721 of CM060560.1, forward strand.
TATTTTATGCACAAGTTACGTGCCCATACCTGAAGAACCTGAACTTTGAGATCGATGAATATAGAAGCCACTTAGATTTAACAGTGTTAGTTACATTAACACATACCTTTCAAGGAAGCAAAATATGTACGTATGTATTGCTGAAAAATTCACAGAGTATAGTTTTTTTATAAACTATGTCAGCCATTTAATGACTTAACTCTAGTCCCAAATACACACATAAGTAGGTTAAAGGAAAGCATGTTTTAGTCAGTAGGACTATTCAGTGAGCAGTCAGGTTGAGGACCTTGCTGTTTCGGGATTAGAGCTGAAACTCAGAGAGAAAAAAAATATATGAACCATCTGTCCATTTATCTATTTACCTATTTTATTTAACGGATATAAAATAATGTCAATTTGAAACCCGTGATATTTTGATAAAGAGCAAAACATCACAGTACTATATACTATGCTTGTACTATGCTGCCTAAAGATGAAAATGGTTACAGGAGCTTGTAGTGAAAAAGTAAGTGAGTTTGTTACTTATCGTAAAAGAAAGAAACATCAATGAATCTCTGGCAAAAGCCCAAGTCAGACTAGATTTCTAAGATTCTAAGATTCCTAATTTCACTGTTTTCTTTTTTTTTTTTTTCCCTCCTGAACAGATGTTTGTATCCTGCATAGAACACCTAGAAATCTGTCGTTTTACTTCCTCTAATCATTTTAATGGTGCTTCTTTATTTGAATAACTGAAAAAAAATATTGTGATAGTACTTCAATTTGTTGGCAGATTTAAAATTCCCTCCAAACGATAACTCTTATAAAAGTCATATGTTACTTTTAAGAGACTTCCAGGTAAGCAGACTATTGCAATGATCACTGACACACTGTAGTGGAAACAGAGCACTACATTAAATAAAAATGGAAGACCAGACATACATTCTACATCTCAGAACATCACGTATCACTGCAGATGATTTTAGTACAACAAAATAGAAATGCATTCACAATTTAGAGGAACAAGAACAGTCAGATGGTACTCTGAACAAACCATGGGCTGAGGGGAAACAAGAGCAAAGGGTGGAATCATACAAAATAAATATGAACATAAGCTTTCATGCAGAGAGGAAAAAGAGTCAGCCCTGAAAGTCTCTGAAATATCCATGTATATCTAATTTTCTCAGCTTTGCTACATAGGAGGGCTTGCTTTTCATTACTGGAAAGCAAGCTTTGGAACTATATATATATATATAGTTCCAAATATATATATTTATATATATATTTATATATATATATATTTTAGGTAGGAGAAAGAGACTTAGTGGAATCAGGTTCTAGTCCTATCTTTGATCAACTTACTTTTACATTTAGGAAAAAAAAAATGATAATGATGATAAAAATAATAATTTTAAAAAAGATAAAACATGGAAAAATCAAGTACAGAATTGGATAAAGAAAGAAAGTTGCAAGGCCAGATATGCATGTAATAATGTACCTAGTTACCATACGTAAGATGTAACAGTGCTATTGTAATGCTTGTCAAGATCTCCCTGCAAGAAAGACCTCTCTGTCTGTAAGTGAATCAGCAGTTCCTTCCAGTTTATTGTTGTCTGCAAAATTACTTATATCATCAAGTCTTATATCCAATTAAATGATGAAAACATTGAATAGAACCAGCCCTAAAACAGAGCCTGTGGAACCTCACTAGTAACTGGCTGCCAGATAGATGTAACCCTATTTACTCCTTTGAGCTTAGTGTGCTCGCCAATTGTTCCCCCTGTTATCCTGTGATGCTTTGTTCATCAAGTTAGGAATTTAAAGTGGTTTTTTTTTTGTTTTTTTTTTTTTTCTTTCCCCCAAAGACTGGAAGCTTTCATTATATAAACCATTTAAAGCAACATAGAAATCTTTCTGAGTAGTATTTCATAGGTATAATCTTTGAATTTATTTCTTAGCATTTCAGTAAAGTATTTGCTTTGTCTTCAGGTGTGATAGTAGTCAAGATTGGTTTTGTTTCTAGCATCATAACCAACAAGTCTTTGTTCTGTAAGAAACTAGAGCCTTTATTTTAATAAAAACTCTCAAAGTGGCTTGACAGTGGGAATGTGTCCTGCAAAGATGCTTCCCATCCAAAGTCAGTGCAGCAGAGAAGTCACATATAAAGTTGTGTACACATTTCCACAGCTTATGTAAAAGAAAAAAAAAGAATCCATGTTGTATACTGCATGATTCATTAAGTACATCTTGAGAATACCTTTGAAAGGAAGGAGATGAGGGAAAACTTTGTTTTGATGATTGGGGAATGTTGACATTAAAAATGTACCATGATGCACAGTCAGGTGTGTAGTTAGCACTTTGAAAACCTCATCTGCAACTCAGCTTTGGGCAAATGTACATGAATCCTGAAACCATCAATAACTGGGTGATTAAATCTCTAATTGGATATAGCCTATAACACTACTTATTGTTAACTTAAAAAAATAAATAAATAAAACCCAGAAATATTAAAATTACTTCTGATTTTGAGAAGCATTTCACCTATGAGAATCTTAATGACAGCTTGGCCACAGGGCAAACTGGCAGTGTGCTTCAGACATGCACTGTTTGTAGACAAGTGTCAAAACCACACATTTAGTCATTCCTCTACTTCATGTACTGGCCCTAGCAGCATAAACGAGTGATGAGTTTTTGTTGTGTTTTAACCCAGCAAGCAGCTAGACATCACACAGCCTTTCACTCATTCCTTCCCCTCCCACTGGAATGGAGGAGACAATTGGGAAAAAAAAAAAAAAAAAAATATTATTTAGGTTGAGATAAAAACAAACAAACAAACAAACAAACAAGCAAACAAAATAAACAAAAACTATTTACTAAGACAGAAAAGGAATAGAACAGTAATAATACCAATTCTATTTATCTATTTACAAAACAAGTGAGGCACAAAATAATTGTTCACATACAGATGCCTTGTCAGTTCCTGAACAGCAGCTGCCACCCCAAACAACTCCTCTCAGTTTCGTAGCCTTTTCACATGATGTCATATAGTAGGGAATACCCATTTGGTCAGTTTAGGTCAGATTCCTTGGTTTTGTCCCCTCCCAGTTCCTGGTGCCCCCTCAGTTTCCTCACTGGCTGGACAATATGAAAAACTGAGAAGCTGAGTCGTTGGCTCTGTACAGCACTGCTCAGCAACAGCTAAAACAGCAATGTGTTGTCAACATTGTTTTTTCTCATAAAGCCAAAACATAGCATTATACCGGACACTATGAAGAAAAATAATTATGTTCCAGCTGAAACCAAGACAGTTTTACAGAGAAATCTGAATCAAAAGAAAGTCAATTTCCTACAAAAATTGCAAGTGTAGCAGTTGATCTGGATGCTGGAATATTTTATTCTTCTATGATTTTACTAAAGAATTTTAAGAATATTATCATTACTATTCTTACCTTTCCAAATCCTGAGTGTGTTCCTGATTCATGCATTGTTCTTCAAAAACCATATGGTCAAGCATACTGACCCAGGCTATATTTTTAAGGTTCTTGAGAATAAATCAATTTATCTGCATTCCTTACTACTCTGTATTGAAAAGCATCATTATATTGCTGCTTCATGTGCATTCTTTTAAGTGAGCTTTGAAAAATAATTACGATTATATGCTACAACTGTCTGGCATCTCTGGAAGATATTGTCTAAATTGTTTTAGAAGAGGAAGAACCATAGGCAGCTGAAAGGTTTGTTCCAGCAAAGACATTGAGATGCTATAAATGAAGGATGGAATTCGGTTGTCGAAGAGAAACTGTTGGAGCAAGAAAAATGATGACATGGCATCAGAGCTGAAGCAGCTGCAGATGGGATAATCCAAGAAGACAATACATATGCTGAGGCAGGAGCAATTGTCAATAGGGACAGCTTGTCTGGTTATTTGGATGCCAGTTCCATAGCATGTGTACTGTGTTAGTGGAGACAGTCACTTGACAGGTGGTTTGTTTGGGAAGTTCAGTGTTACCTGTCTTAATTCCTTTGTTGGGAGAAAGGGATAAGATGCTGCAGGCAGTGTGAACAGAAAAAAAACAAACAAGCAAAACAACAACAACAGCAACAACAAAAAAACGCAAAAAAGCATGTCAAACTAACCAGATTTTCATATTTATATTGAAATTTGTGTTGTCAAAGACAAGTTTTGTCAGAACTAATCAAGACAGCTGTCTATGACCCCCTCTCACCTCGCAACGTTATTTTCAGAAATAGTGACGTTTTTCAGATTCCCATTGTAAAAAAGGAAAAAAGACAAATAGCATCAGCAAAAAAAAGCTGATGAACTAGAGAAGTCTTTCAGAAATTAACTGAAAAAGAAGAGACAAATATGATGGTGAAGAGAGGAACAAGGGGAAACTTATTGGTGCTTAGCAGTGAGCATAGTGAGTTACTCTTCTGAGTCAGAAGTTACATGTGTAAACAGAAAAAAATCCAGTTTAGCACTGGAACTTCTTTTACCACTCTCTATGGTCTTTCTCTCATCCCCTGCCTACTCTCTCCAGATTTATTTTCTCTGTAGTTCATTTTTGCAGCCTTATTTTTTTCCTTGTTTTCTTTTTGAAACTTATTTGTTTGAATCCTTGATGTTTATTGTCTGCTTAATGTGTTACCTCACGTCAGCTTAATATTCACCATGAATCTGCTCTGTGCATTTTCAAAATAATTTTGTTGCCTTATGCTTGTGAAGTGCAGAATTTGTCTTAATCTTTCTCTACCGAGAATGTTCTTGTTGGCCCTGTTTAACTGCACAGCAGATGCCAGTGATCTGGTTTTCAGAACAATCTGAAGAGCAAGAACTTATAAGAGATGGATATCTACCTTTCCTGACTTTCACATGTTCTAGTTTTAGTTCTTTTCTCTGCAGAAACAGTGCATAATAATTTCACTCACCTCATCTTAGAAATCTCATAATTGTGGATCTGAAGGCTAAAATTGTGGGCACAGAAAAATGTATAAATTACAAGAATCAAACATCTTCAATTAAAACGTGAACAGCATGAAGACATTCCTCACTTTTACGGTTGTATGAAAATCAGTCAGAATTCCAGTCAAGGAATGAATGGCAAAAAGGTAGGGAGCAAGCTCAAGGAATAAGAACAAAGAAAGCAATAGGAAGGAAAATAAAATGAAAAAGGGGCAATTGGCTACAAGCTTCCTCCTGACTATGCACAAAGACTAACCATTATGATCTGGAAACTGCTTCTTAGAATCTCTGAGGGTACTGACTAGAATGATGGAAAATGTTTTGTAATGTTGATTTGAAGTCTTAGATTAAAAATATGTATTATGTAACACATATATAATTGCTCAAAAACACATAAAAGATGAATTTCAACTAACTTGTCCTGAAATGACAAGGTATGCATTATTAACTGAAATGGATTATAAAATATAGAACATTGGTCCAAAGTAGTTTTTTTTTAAAGAACTTCTCCACGGATGCTTATTAGGAAGTATAATGGTAGTGAGCGAAACCTTAGCTACAGCATTCAGCAACAAGTACAAAATTCAGTAAACTGTAGCACCTCCAGCTTGGCACTACTGCAGTTATTCAAAGTTACATATTTTGTTTTTCTAGTACAAGCTGTTTCTCTGTAACTAGGCAAAAAGCAAACAAATAGCTGTATGCTGTATGTCATTCAGTTGATTTGCTATGATTGCAAATACCTCATCAGTAAAGTGAATACATGAAAACGAAAACACTGTCATTGAGGGATTTGAAATACACAGTTTGTAAAAATATTCCATCCTACTGGTTAGGGCAAAACTTGAACAAATAAGGTAAAGACACTGCAGTGGCTATGGAAAATATAATCTAGTGAGAAAGTGAGAAGCTAAAAAGGAAACACTGAAAAAAGAAAGACATGATTTCATTTGTATAGGTGTTTAGAGCTACACTGAGGCATTCTTTTATGGTAGAATGAAGAACTGATTTTGGAATGACTATGCACTGGCAATAAATAGCAGTAATTCAAAGTATAAAATTAATCTGTCATTCTGTAGGCATAATTTTAAATATTACTGTATCCAATCTACTTTATAGTACCTCTAAAAACCATGCAGGGGGACCATCATAGCTGAGAAGCTAAAAAAAACACAAAGCAAAACCAGCATTTCCACTTGGCATACTATCCTAGGAGCCTAACAGCTATTGCAGGGAAAATAGCATTTAATATTGCAATCTAACAAATCACTCCCCTGCACAATTAACACAATATTCACAGTCACCTTACACTACTACCAGCACAAATTAAAAAAGTAAACAAAAGAAGTTTCTGATTTAAAACAATTACTTGTCTCCAGCTGGGAAGAATTTAAGAAGCAGAACAATAAAGAAGTTGCAAAACACTTAAAATATCCAAAAGGTGTAGATAGCTCAAAAGAGGGCCAGACTATTATAGGAGAACATTTTTTTTCCCCACAGAACAATAGATATGAATAACATTTCCTTGAATATAAAGAAAGATGAAGTCCTTACTGTACAGTGTTATTACTTCAAAGTCCGGGTACTTAACTGCATTTTTTTTTATAGGAATAATTCCACTGGGTTCGATCATTAAATGTTCATTCATGAAAAGCACTTGTGTTGTTGGTAGTGGTTTCATTTGGCTTTGGAAGAATGTTTTCCCAGAGCTCAGCATCAGAATTGCACATAAAATTGAAAATTATTCAATCTGCAAGAGAAAGAGTTTGAATTTCAACTTTGAAATGATCTTACTGCATTTTGAAACAGTACGAGGAAGCGGAACACAAGACAGAAGTAAGTTGTCAGTACCCTTCAGACATATTTTGCCGATGACTTAGTACTTATTTAAATCCTAAGTTCTCAGATAGAGCCTCAATCTTCCAAGAGCATCTCTGACCCAGGTCAGCTTAACTACATTGGGAAATGTAAATTAATTGAACTCTTTTCAGCCAGGGAAAGGAATTGAGACCTATTTCCCAAACCCTGTGCTGGTCCTTCAAGGCACAGCCTGATAAAACTGGTGGCACAGCACAAGTCCAGGTTTGGGAAAGTGGAAGGAGAAGCTGGGATGAGTTGTCACCTTCCCAGCAGCTGTATTCTGAACAGTATGTTCAGCTGTTCTGCTTGGACCACAGCTATGGATTCTTAACTTTGAGATAAGAAGATATGGTCTCTGGTTTCATTTTTTGAACAAGATACATTAGAAATCTTTTTTAGGGAAAAACATAGGGCAGAAATTGTTTCCTCTCTCACTATTGTGTAAGACATCTGTAACAATCTTGCAAATTGTAGGATAGCTTTAAAAAATAAATCCATTTATAGGGAATTCTTAAGCATTTTAGGGGACTGTTAATCCTAGAGCTGTAAATTTTGCTAGCAAATTAGTATCTTCTAAGTCAGGTTCTGTGTCTAAGTTAGATTTTATTTTTGAGTTTAAATTTAGATTACCTGACAACTATAACAGATAGGCTGCAGAGACGTGATCAGGTATGGGCTTTTACTGAGTTTGGGACCACAGCAGGGGATATAGCCAAGCTCTTGTCAGCTCACTGTGCACATGTCAAAGAGCTTGTCTTGTTGTAGTAGTGATACTTTGAACACATGCACTGTAAGCCTAAGTGTGATGCTCTCTGTGTACCAGTCCAGGGGAATGGAAGGGAGAGGCCAACGCATTTCAGCTAGCAGAGAAGGAAAGACAGTAAAGAAAACTAACTTCCAAAACATGCCTCCATTTACATTGAGAAAATCTTTTGCAAACAAAAGCATAGGTGCCTATTTCAAAACACATGCAAATTTACAGGTTTTCACCAAATGGTAGAATCTTTCCATTTTAGAAACATCTGGTTTCTAAAGATAAGAAACTGTAAGTTATAGGTTGCAAAAATTGATATCATATTGTATCTACTTTGTTTAAAATGGACATCTAACACATGAACCCTGAAACATTTTCTTTCCCCATCCATCTCCTGCCAAAATTCCCAAAGCACAGTATTTGTACAAAGCAAACATTAAAAACTCACATAGAAAAAAATATTATTTATATCCTCTAATTATCATTATTTAACAGACTTTTTATTGTGTTTGGTCCCAATACATAACAAAGCTTTTCTCTTTCATTTCCATTTGGTTGTCCCTTTTCAATAAAGAAATTTGAAGTTCAGTTTCAATTAATATTGAATATTGAACATAATGATGAATGTCTATTTTATATATGATTTTAACATTGAAGGAATGTAGTATTTCACAGCAAATATATAACAGTTCACACTTTCCTGTTTTTCCTCTTAAAAGTGTTATATTTTTTAGTTTGGATTGAAGGTGGCCACTAGAATTAATTGATATCAAAATGAAATTGGATGTGTTCATTTGAGTTGTACATTTGCAGTACATGTGTTCCCTGACTAATCACCTTCTTCAATGATTTCTGCTGAAGAAAAACATAAACACAGTTTTCACAAACATTTGTTACTAGTTTTGTTTGGAAATATTCAATCCAGTAACCTTGTATGCTGGGATGCTTGCAGGGAAAAATGTCACTTGGGATGCAAAAATAATCAAAGTGATTTCAGTTAAAACTTCAGCAAGTGATTGGAGAATGCTTTTATTAGCATTTGTTCAACTAGAAAGGGAAATCTAATTTCCATACAAAAGTCTCTCAGATGAAATAACAAATGAAAGTCAATACTAAAAAGAAGATGCAGGCTTTTTTTTTTTAATTAAAAGAGCATTGTGTAATCAAAGCTGAATTTCTTCTTTTGGTCAAAGCATGATTCTGCACTTGTGTGATTATTATTTCAGAATTATCTTATATGTGAGAAAAATAACTGAAAATAATTACAATTAATAGCTCTACATGTAAATTGTATTGGTTTTGAACAAAGGAAAAAGGCAAATCGAATTTACTACATTTTCACTTAGAACTATTAAAAATAGACAAAGATTTATCACTGTTAAGAATAAACACCAGACAAAAAGTTAGCATGCGCCCAATTACCTTTTCCTGAAATACTCAAGAGGGTTACCTAATTTCATGAGCCCATATTTTACCAATATACTTTCTGGTATGCATTTATTGAAAAACAAATCTGAATTTGCCAATGGGGGTGAAGGGGCTCTGAAGAAAAAGGATAACACTGAAGTTTACTGTATTTGAAGCAACTGGCATAACTAAAGAAGTCTATATTTGGTTTAGCAGCCACAGGATATGTTCATTCTCTGCTTATTACAGGGAAATAATTCACACAAAAAGCTTTTGCACCAAGTTGAACCATTAGATGGTTAATGATAGTAGAAATAAGAACACTATTTGACATTGAAGTGCATGTACACAGGTACATAACTGCTCTAGGATCCTTACACATTGACTATTTATACTTTAGCTCAGTAAGCCAGGACACTGTTTACAGGCTGCCAATTCAGTTATAAATCTGTGCTAAACTTCCATCTATGGATTTTGGCCAAAGTACTTTCTAATCCCCCTTTGTCCCTTCCTGCAGGGTAGTTGAAATTTACTCACAGTCTTTCAGCACAGAAGTCCACTGGGTGCAATCCTGGATTTCCATTTCTGTTATCCAGCTCTTTGGTGCCTTCCCTTACATCTTACTTTCTTTAGTAACTATAAATAGAGACACCACTTGAAAAGCAAAAATGAACTATAAAAAAGTCCTACACTGAGAAAGGTCCTGCTGAGTACACAAGAACCTCCTTCTCCACTGCCATCGGGCTATGGCATGATGAAGACATGATAAGTTGTGGCTCAGTGTTTAAGGCTGGCTTCAGTTTGACCCTAACATCAGTATAGATTTCCACTATGAATATGCTGGAGGAAAAATAATAAGAGCTGCTCAGGAAAAAATATCTCAGTGTTTTGATTTCAGCCCTATCACCAGCACCAACATCAACTTCTTAATCCATAAAGCTAGATTTCCAAGTATACCCCACTAATTGAACATCCTATTAGGAATATATATATAAATGCAGAATGATCTGTATTTTTTTCTGATAATTCATATTTTTTTCTCACCTGCTAAAAGGATTCTACTAGCTCAGAGTCTTAAAGTCTACTGCTTTTGCTTTTTGTTGTTTTTTGTTTGCTTGTTTGTTTGTTTGTTTTAATTAATTCTCATATATTTGTAAGGGTTGTCAGAGGAAGATTTTGACCCTAGCTATCCTGTTAAACATAATTAGACAATTTTGAACAGTAGCAGCTACAAGTTATTGGTTTTTCAACTCCTTGCATGCCTTGCACTGTGTGAGATTCACCTATAACATTTAGACTGTCATTTTCTATGTCATTATGTTTTACTCAGACTAACAATGCCTTAGAAATGTTATGGAATAAAAGCCTGCAAAAAATGTGATTCAAAAATAACACTTATCTGAAAGGTTTTGGAAAACAAAACAAAACGCAATAAACCAAGAAGTCAAAGCTTCCTTTCAGTGCGTAGACTGATTTTTCATAAGCTATATGACAATATCTTTGAGCTTCAAACATATTAATGAATTTTGAGCAATGTGCAAGTCTGGCACTAGGCTTTTTCAGCTATATCAAGTTGCTCAGAAAAGCAGATTGAGAACTTGAGGAGTTTTCATGTGTTACATCTAAGAAGGAGATTGCATGAATATATATATATGGACGTGCTCACAAAGTGCATATGTGCGTATATGTATAATAAAAAAGCCCTTCATTTAGTGTGAGCTTCAGTCATATACAGTATGAAGTCAATGGAGACAACTTGTTTGTACATTTAAGTTTTACATACATATATACATTGAAAAATGGTATATCATATGTATATTTTCTTCTACAACATGACTGGTAGCAACATAGGTGATGTTTGAATTCTAGGTGCCACTAACAAAGAAATTATGGGTGCTCAGCAGCTGCAATTCCTCAATTAAGTAGTGATCCTAAATGATTTATACAACAGCATTGCTCAGAAGGGAGAAAGGAAAGGGGAAAAGGCAAAAAAAGGAGAAAAAATTTCTGTGATACTTCTTTTGAAAAGATTTTTTCCTTTGGCAGATTTAGACTAGATATTAGGAAGGAATTCTTTACTGTAAGGGTGGTGAGACACTGGAACAGGTCACCCAGAGAGGTTGCTGATGCCCCCTCCATGGAAGCATTCAAGGCCAGGCTAGATGAGCCTCTGAGCAACCTGGTCTAGTGGGAGATGTCCCTGCCTATATAGCAGGGGTTGGAAGTAGGTGATCTTAAATGTCCCTTCCAACCCAAACCATTCTACAATTCTATGGCTTTTGCTGTTTAGTTTTGGTTTTGAACTGTTTTTAAGACTTAATTGTCAACTGCTCAGCCAACCAGCTGCTTCCCACCTCCTCAACCCCTGGTGATAGAGGCCTTCTCACTGACACCACCACATCCACTGAGATGCCCATCACCTTCCAGTTAGTTATTTTGCCTAACTGCTCCCAGTTCACCTGCTGTCCAGCTAACTCTACAATACTCTGCCAAAAAAAACTTCCTCAGTTATTTCTGCTTTCTATAAGGATAAACATGTCATTCTCAAAGTAAGTTTATTTCGCTGGCCTCGTTTTATTTCAATCCATGACTTCTGCAATACAAAGCTGTGATTCTTTGGTGACTAGCAAACCCAGAAATAACTAGAAAATGCAGGAAAAAATAGTTAATGCCAAGTAATATAATCATGATACACCTACTGTTTGTGGTGAATAAATGGTTATAAGCATAAATGGAAACATCCCGAAAAGATGAACATAATATGCAAACCAATGTGTTTCATGTTAGTTTCCTGGTTTCTTCTGTCCGTCATCCCTTTTTTTCCACCATCAAATATCAGTAGAATTTATTTCTCTTTTATGGATTCTTTTACTCCTAAGAGATGCTTGTTAACTCTAAGGTGTCAGCCACTGGACTTCTAACTGATAAAGATTCCATGAACTTCACAGTGCTCTTTGAAAAGAAACAGGATGCTCCACGAAGAAAAGATATAGGATTAGTAATCTAAGAACTATTTTAAAGTTATAGTTAGGAACCGTTTAAGTCTTCCTAATCTGATGCTAGAAATTTTACCGAGATTAAACCTGATACAAATGTTGGACAATCATACTTGATTATGATGAAATAGTGAATCTGATGGAAAGATTAAAATACATTGGTTTTCCTTCATTTATTCTTTTTTTGTTTGCTTGTTTGTTTTGTTTTTTCAACAGGTATGTGTTTATACATTCTTCAACCTGATCTGAAAAATCAAGAATGAAATATTTTCCACTATTTAATGTAAAGTAAATGTGATCCCAGACTGATTTTTTTATTTTTTATTTTTTTCCAAAATCAATGAAAACTATACAAACAGTTCCATCTTTTGGGACCACTTAGTTTGTATCATTAGCAATCCTTAAAATAATGGATTTTGTGTAGTACATTGGCCGCAATCCAGAAGGAATAGGAATAAGAATAGAAAATAGCTCTCTATTAAAGAACGTATTAAGCCAAACGCAGCCAAGTTCCTTGATCTTTCAGATGCAGGACTGCAAAACATAAAAAAATTAATTTAGTTAATTAATACATTAGTCGTTTAAATTATGCCCTTCTATAAAGCAGTTGAGACCTCATAGATCTCAGAAGAATCTTTTCTGTACTTGCGCTTATGATGCAAAACATCTTAATTTCTGGAATGAAGAGAGAGAGTAAGAGCTTATACCTAAGCCCTGAGATCAGCACTTTGAGAAATACCAAGAACAATGAGGGTCAGCCTGCTGCAGGAAGAAATGGTAAAGAACATATCCTTAGTATTTATGTGTTGTATTTGGAACTGCAACTAAGGAGTAACTTACTTATTATTTTAGTTCTAATTGAAAATGTGGCATCCCACTGTGATGGAACAGTCAAAACTTGTTTCACTTGTTTCAAAAGTTTCACTTTCGTAAAGAGCAGTTCAGACACATGGTTTTGTCAGAGTGCACAAGGTGCTGCAAACAAGTACCACAACTTTCTTAGTGGGGACAGTGGGAGGACCTGTGGAAAGGTGGTATTATAATGCCAGTCAGAAGAGCAGTGGCTTTCCAGACCACAAACATTCCCTGCGGGATACTAGAGAACAATAGAGAATAGAGAATCCAATCCTTGGATTGCCTGTATTCCCCTCTTGCTTTCTTTCCGCTGCTTTGACTGACAAGGGAGAAGAAAGATGGGTCTCAGTTTTCTGACCCCTTTGAATATCCTCCCACACTATTGCTCAGAACAGCAATGCTCTGGTTGAGGTGCTTCATATTTTTGTTTACAATACATACAAGAAGAAACACATAGTTCAACAATAGCAAATCTAAGACCTTTCTATGGAAGCTAATGTTTTGTTTGCTGTCCTTAATAAAGCTTGATTTTTATTTGCTAAGCTAACTCTGTTTCAAAGAAATTTTCTTAAAGTTTCTAATTCCTTGAGTCAAATTTTGTTTTTTGCTTCACAGAGAACACAGAGTAAGAAAGGATCTCCTATGTCATTGTATCAAGCCTCTGGAAACCCCAAAGCCAGATAATAAAATACTTCAACGCAGAAAGAGAAGCCAGACCAAAAGGAAGAATACGAACATACAAAATCATCCAGCTGCTAAAATGTAATGGTTGGATAGTGTTCAGCTACACAGCACTTGGATATTCAAGTAGAGATATTAAAGAATCCCTGCTTTAAATCTCTGCTTTAATATATATGAATAAAGGATACATCAGAAAACTGAAGGAATATTCTTGCTGTTCAATCTCAGGACCTGGAGGGACATTGGAAGATTGAGTCACTGTACACACTGGACAAAAGAGTGGATATTAGTTTTCCTATGTAGCATTTTTAAATTCTTCTTACTTTTTAGGCCTTTCTGCATATATTCATGCTATTACATACTTTAGTGTATCATTGTAACTGGACTAAAAATTTGGACTATTAGAGTGTTAAAACATTAATTGGACTAAAAATACATTTTTGGCTTCATATAGATGGCGTGATTTGAGTGCAACACATTAACTATCAACTTAAAGCAACATATGTTTTAGTACAGGGTATCTCCCCGTACTCTTCTCTGTTTTCTTAGATGAGTTGACATTTGTAAAGTACCCCCTTCTATTGTGAATCTGCAGTTAACAGTACACAGCGTAGCCAGTGCAATGCTAACTTAACTGCTTCTTCTACTGCAACTGCATGACAATGGTCTGGTTGGCTATAGAAATGAATGAACAACTGGAGATTTCTAAGAAGTCTTTATTGTATATGCCAAGGTTTTGTGAGGAGAAGGTTGCTGGGGGTTTGTTTGTTTCTAATTGTCATTGATTTATTTTAATTTTTATGTTTAGAAATTACCAAAAGAGAAGTACAAAGATGGAAAGTACCTACCTGAGAACCACTGAAGCAAACTTGGAAATTTCAAAGATGATGCTTCATTTAACTTCTGTCTGAGACCAATGCAGGCATTCAGCTTATTGCTCATTAGTACCACTACAGGGCATGGGCAGGAACCACAGCATAAGTTTTGATTATTTTATTCTATTTATGGACTGAGTACCAAATCTATGCAAACACAAAAATCCTTACAACAGAGTTGCTTTAAATTTTAATAAGACTCAGTGAATAGATTATTGAATGCATGCAGCCACCCAGGACACAGGAAAGAGAGAGAGGAATGTAAAGAAAAGAGAGAAATGGTTACTACTAATAAAAGAGAAGTAGCAATGCCAGACACTTGGCCACATTTTCTTCTCTGACTTAAGAAATGGACTGATGTAATAAAGAAAAAATATTAAATTTACTCAAGAATATTTTCAGATTTCAGAAAATACAGCTTTCTCTGTGGAAAAGCTGAAGAAAATGTCTGTCTACAGTGTATGTACACACACATAAAAAAAATAAATAAATGTTTGACTACAGGAAATACTTTGATCTCATTCTTCAAAGTGTCAAGTTTCACTGCACTTTGAAAATAAACACAAAAACATCTTTCTACCTAGGCGGCATAGAGCCAATAATGTGAGGAACATCACCAAAATTAGTGGTTGACCTCATACTGTCTTTATTTGGACAGCATAGTTAGTAACATTTCTTCTAGCAAATAGTTCCTTGAGCTTTACTTGCAAATAGAAGAGAAGTAGCAACAAGATTTTATTTGAATTCCTATAAAAATTACTAATTAGAAACAATTTACTTAAATTCCTCACAATAGAAGCTGTGGAGAAGTACAGGTAGTTTTAAAGAAAATGCCCTGGAACCATACTTGGCAATTCAGAGTACTGACAAAAAGTGACAGCAGCAGGAAAACTTCGTTTCTGTTATTTTCCTTAACCAAATTGTCTCCCTGAATACTGCTCTCTGTCAAGTACTTGGCAACTTTAAATACAGGATTGATAAAAGGAAACTATTATAAATAAGCTTTTTATTCTAGGGAACATTTCTCTGTAACAAATACACAAAATGATATAAAAATGCAAGGCCCTTTCAAGACTTGTTTTCTATGATTGTTAGCTGAAGAGTACTGGAAGGTTAGAACTTGGCATTTCATGAAGAACTGATTGAAGTAAAGAGAAATATGTGAAGATTTCAAGAAAGTTAGGAGTTATAAGGGGAATGGATACTCCAAGTATTTTGTTAAAACTCATATTAGTGCATTATTAACAACTGTCACCGTGCTGTAAGTCTGTTCCCTGAAGACTCACCATTGTGTTTTAATAAAAGCAAAACACCTACCAATTTCGAATTATCCAGGTTGGCATTGTTGCCTGTAGTTCAGCAATGGCACCTGGAGTAGTTCCCTAGAGATACTTAAATTCAAGATTTCTAATGCTATGCGGCTAATCTATGGCGTAGTCTGAGTCAGTGAAACATTAATTTAGTCTTTATAGTCATTCCCAAAGCAAATTAGTCAGACAGGCCCCTTAAAAGGTGAGTAAAGATGGGAGAATATATGCTGGAAGTGAATTTTAATCTCACAGTACTCAAGAATTTCACATGAGACTCAATATTATCTTCTCAACTAAAGAAAAGTATCACAAGTGTAAAGTTTTATATATATATATATTTCTTAATGTACATATTTCATACTTTTAGTAAACTAGTTGTACTCTTGGCAAAACACCTGGAAGCCAACAACTCTGGCAAAACACCTGGAAGCAAGCAACTCATCAGAAAAAATTACATATAAAATTATTTTGCCAAATGTCTGAAGAAAATTTTCTGCTGCTCACTGATAATGTATCAAGAGTACAAGAAAATAAATTGGTTAAATAAATTATTTAATGTAAAATATTTACATGGTTCTAGTCTACAAGTGAAGCTGAAGAAATATTTTTCAGTTTATGAGCAGTTCAGAAAAAATCTCTGGTCTCAGAAAGACACAGTAATGTTTAAGCTGTTTAGTTTCTCCTTGATAAAGTTTTTATAACTACTGAAATATGACTGTGTATAGAAATGCCATTTGCAAGACATGATAGTAACAAATTGACATGATTTAAGAAAATGTGAAAATTTGTCTTTAAATCTTTCCTGCCATTTTTAAGCAGGCAGATTGTGTTTACTATCAAACTATTTCATGTAACTGCATAGTATTCTCAAAGCCCTGAGTTGACAAGCGTGAGTTCCTAAAAACACACTGTAAACATATATGCTGATAGATGTGCAAGGTCAACAGCTATGTGAACACTGGTGTTTTCCTTCTTCCTCACTAAAAACATCTCTCTTTCCTAAATCTTCAACTAACAATTCTTCATCTCTAAAGATGTTTATTACAAAATACAAAATAAGCTTTCCTATACCTATAGCACAAACAAAGGAAAGGATTTAACATTTTAGACCTTTTCATGACCAAAAATTCTTAGTTTGGATCCAGGATTAAATCATAGGACTAACAGTGAGCTTTCCTTTCCACACATATTAAAATAACTGTCTAACTTCTAAAACAGCTAAAAGAATATAGGTGACTAGCTCTGTTTAATGCTTGAGTCAGTACTGACTATATATTTTTTTTAAATACTGAACTATAGTTTTAATAGGAAAAGTTGTTCATAACCAAGTATTTTCCCCCTAAAGACTCAAAAAAATAAGCCATATCAATTTTTCTTTTCAAAAAAAATTCTTTATAATTGAGACAGCCGTTAACTCATACATTTATTTATTTTATTAAATAACAGAGTTTTATTTCAGATTCACCGAAGCTGTAATTTCACTACCACAATAAAAGCCCCTTTAATCTACTAGTAGTTGGCCCTACACAGTGTTGTCCATTCCAGGCTTGGGGCTTCAGAGTTTTATGTAGAAACTTTACAACTGGGCAGAACTGAACATGACACTTCTCTTCCAGGCTGATTTTAAACTGCTAACTGCATACAAAATTGGTGAGAGCTTTGAGCAGCAGAGATCCACAACAAAAGTATTCATCAGACGGATTAAATATGTATAATATTCACAAAATTTTATACACTTTTTTTTTTTTGTTTTAAATATATTAGCCTTTTTATATATTCCATGACAAACAAGACTATAGCCCACAGAAATTCAGAGATGAAGACAAAGGTCAGTTACATTTACACAGGCATCTCTTTACAATTAATTGATTGAGAGCCACAGAGAGGCTATTGAGTTGTTTCAAAGTAATGGCTAAGGAAATCCAAAATCATGAGTGCTTTTCCTGGATAGAGAACAGGGACACATGCTGCAAAAACCATGTTGAGAGCACTGCTAAGTGGGAGCAAGCATATCAGAGTCCTACTACAAATCCCTTGGCAGCCTGCCATGCAACCAGCCAGTTTTGGTGGCTGCAAGGAATGAAGTTGAGAAACAATCAAACAAACAAAAGAGTCTGGATGGGAGCCAGATTAGGCATAAGGGGTAAACAGCAGAAAGCTATTTCACAGCTGGGAATGGCAGAGGAAAAAATGTATACAGTGGAGGGAAAGACAGGATCCAGGTATAAAATTTATTCTTTTTGTAGTTAACTACATACCAGAAGGTCAGAAGGTCTGATTTTTAGACATGGCCAAACTGACAATGCAACTATAACATGCGGCTAGCAAACACATTCTTCTCTTGCTACAAATGACAACATTCGGAGAGATGTTCTTGTGCTGAGTATCTTGGAGTGGGACTGTTTTCCTTTGGATTTTTTTAGACCCAAAGCAGCTTGTGAAGTTTGCATATCTCCAACAGTTATATATTTTGCTAGTATTTTGAGGCATAAGGGAATAGTATTGTATTTTGAAGTACAGAATCACATCACCTCAGGACTCCTAGGAAAATCTTCAAGAAGTCATTGTCCATTGTTATTTTGAGTGATTTTTTTCTATCTATCTGCTTAGGGAAAAATACTAAATGTCATTTATGTGGGTGAGTATGACTTCAAATGAAGATAAAACCATTTCAGCTTACAAAAATACACTCAGAAGCTGTCACTATGAGGAGTTGAGTCGTTATCAATTGTTTAATGCTGAGATTCATGGTCATGCAACGAGAGTTTTAGAATGTTTATACCAGATCGTAGGCCAGAAAGTGAAAAAATAAAGAGATTCAGCATGAGTCCTAACTCCTCTGAACAGCATATCAAATATTTTCCACTATCATTTTACAACTCTAAATACATTCAACAGCAAAACTTTGTCATGGTTTTATGATTTTGGGCTAGTAGTATCACACAACATAAAATCATGTAGTGCATGGGGAGTCAAAGAGTTAATGCTCCAGTTCCAGGTAGCTTTCCCAGAGAAGAACTACGTTCCTCAGAGGACTTTGCATTCAGAGAGGAGATAAAGCCCCCAGAAAGGTCATGAGACCAGGCGCTCCTCCTGACCGCAAATCTCACCTCAGCATTAGAGTAAGACCTCCAGTTCTTGGACACTCTCTCACACAGTATTTGACTTATTAGTTTCAATTCTAATTATATTGTAGTATATTGCATTACAGTGTGTTATCTTTCATTCTGATATCTTATTTAGTAAATTAGTTTGTTTCTCCTCAGATTGCTGCTGCTGTTATTTTTCTGGGGGGAGGCAGGGGCATCTCTCTCCCCTTTTTCCCTTATCTCCTTTTCTGGAGGCACAGATCCAAGGGTCCCTCCATCCTGCTAGTCACAGAACGGGGCCAAATCAGCCCTTAAAATGTTGACAGACATTTAGATAAAAACAAAAAGAAAATAATTACGCATATGGAAAAATAGTTGCTGAATGTTCCACCTCATAACTGTGGGTTCATAATTTTTCCTATGCAGCAGTAATAACAGTTTTATCATTTCACTTCCTTTTTCCTTGAAAAAAAAAAAAAAAATCACTATTATTAACAGTATTAGCATTCATGTAGTGCCAATTAAACTTGAAGTTCTTGCACATAAAAAGGTGTAATTAGAAAAGGCCTCTTCTTCCCCTTGCAGATGTTGTTTGGAGACATTTTCCTGAAGATAAGGTGAACAGAGTAACAACACTTCTAGCCCACAAATTGTTATTCCTTTATAAAGGGGCAGGAAAGTCTGAAAATCTGATCCACAACTCTTTCCCCTCTAGATAAGATGTATTTAACATCAATGAATTCACGCTGATGTAAAACTGGCATAAACGAGAACAGAAAAATAGGACTTCTCTCTGAAAAAAAATCAGATTATTATATCACGCAGGAAATTGCATAGACTTTATAATAGTAGAATTACACAATAATTTATTTTGCTCGTGATATTGAGGCAATTAAAAAAAAAAGAGAGAGAGAAAAAAAAGGTTTTCCTGTTTCAGTTAAACTCAACAAGGCCACAACTCTATGAAGTTGCTGAAGTAGTCATGAAAGAACATTGATTTCACTTCTCCAGTGTCCAAGCCAGTGCAAGAAAGCCGTATACCAAAATACATGACTAGAACTAGGGAATTAATGATGTGGGTTTATTCCTCTTTTCCCATTAATATGATCAAAATAAGGAACTTGGTTGTAATTGAAACCAGAGACAAAAACGTCTGTTTGAATATCTGTATGCTGAGGCAGACAACTCAAGGCAAATGTAATCCCTCCTGATCTGGGCCACTGCCATAGTAAATTGCAGATATTTCCTGTCTTATTTCTTGAATAGATTAAAGAAAAACACAAAGATGGAGCACATAAATGATCACAACATTTTGAAACATGATTTAAGTGCAGCAGATACAACACATTAAAAAACAACCACTTTTTGAAAAATAGATCTTGTTCACCATATACTGACTTACTTCATGAGAAGTCTCAACAACTCTACATCTTTTAGGTTTTTATTTCATTAGCATGACCTGAGAATGCCTGAAGTAATTCTGGCAGAGTTAGGTCAACAATTACTGAGCTACACATATTGTTGAAAACTTTGCTACAAATGATTTTGTTTTGAATTTCTTCTAATCTCATTATTCTTCATGTGCACAGGCATGTTTCACACAACTGTGAAATATTTAATAAATAAATAAATAAATAAATAAATAAAATCTTTAAAATTAAACAAAATAAACACCCTACTATTCTGACACAGCACACTGCCACCATACCCATCACTGTCTGATTCACCTCAGCATTTGCTCCTGGACCCTCTGTTTTGCCTTTGTGTCTGAAAAATAATGATAAGGGCACCACAGGAGAGTTTAGAGTAGGTTTTTGGAGTTCAAATTTCTGTTCCATCAGATAGCGAAAGAGATTATGCTCTACTTTTTCTCTTCCGGTTTATGAAACACTATATGGTATGGTGAAGTCTATTGAGAAAGAGCAAGGAAGGAGAGTGAAAGCTAGAAGCTGGTGAGCAAATAAGGGAGTTTAAGTCACTTCACTTACATGGTGATCAAAATCTTTCATTTCTTCTACAATGGTTCTTGTCACTTGACTGACTCAGCTGGACAGGGCAGATATTTGTTTGCCATCTGTATGGAAACCAAAAAATGAAGTGGTTACAGCATTAGATATGATTGTTTGAGGTTTAATTTTGTACTTCACTGCCTGATCTTAAAAACTCACCCTCCAGGCTAAAGCTAGGGATAAGAAACTAATGGCTGAAATGAACACCAGGTTCAAGCTTTTTCTTTTCAGCAGCTTTGAGAGCATTAGACTATATTATCTATTTTCCTCACTTTCTTTTCAGCAGTAATTGGCACAAAATTAAGTAGTTTGAAAGACCTATGCAATTCATGACTGGCTGTGCTTTATTCAGCGAAGTCTAGAAGGACTTGAGGCAGAAAGCAATCATCTAGTTTGTCTTCTGAAAGGTATTGCTTACAGTGGATAGTAAAAGAGGCTCAACAAGCAGTGCTAGTTAATTGGAAGATGAAGCAGTACAAAGTGCATCTCTAAATACACAAGTATTTCCCTGCATTGTGAACACCACATTTTGAGACCAAGTGCACCACAGTTTTCATTCCAAATGTCTAAATGCATGACTGCAATGCATTTATCTGCAACTCAATAGCCACATGAAGGGATATCCTGCATAATAGGCTCCTGTAATTTGTACCTGAGGTTTCTCAGGAAAAACTGGGGATAAAACCCTTCCTTCTAAAATAGTTTACTTTTTAAAAGATGAATTCTCTGAAGTTTTTGAAGGATCACAGAACTTTCATTTAAAATGTATTGTTTAAGACAGAATTAACATTCTAACCAAAGAAACTTACCCTCTTCATGCCACAGATTCAGCAAAGAATTTAGGAGAAAGAATTCAGACTTGTATCCTACAATAGACCTCTCCTTTCATAAGTTCATCAAAGACCTTCCTTTTTTTTTTCTTCCCTTTTTTTCTTTTTTTTTTTCCTTTTTCTGCCTGAAACTAGATTTAAGATTTCTATACAGTATACTGTAGCGTTCCTATTCTTTGCACACTTTTAAAGGACTCGATAGGATTTGGTTGAAGCTCCATTTGTCACAGGAAACAGGCTATATTACTTACTGGATATAAGACATTTAATTAGTTCCTTAAAAGAATTATGATCAACTCATCCTAAGCTGAAAAGAACAATTCCATTTCTCTATATAATAGGGCCTAAACAGGTGAGGAATATGGATTAATCTCTCTCATTCTAACAAGAATTTTATTTTTTTTTCTCTTTGTGTTTTCACAGTCTTAGTAAGTTGAACATCGTGTGCACGCATGTAAAATACTTAAATAGATGTCTAATAGCTAATTTCTTTCTTGACCAAAGTATTAAAGTTACGGTGAATATATAGATTTGAACTTGTTCCTTTCTCTAATTTGTTCATTTGAAAGAGCTTGAATCAGATTTAACTGCAATACTGAAAAATCTTAATAATTTATTTCAAATGCATAGTGTAGTGTGGAGTTTGTCATATTTGCGAAGAGCATGTGAGATGTAATTCTCTTGAGTCTATGAAAGTGAAGATCATATTCTCAGAAAAATTTTGAGGACAAAATCAGATTGTTCCAGGGACTTAAGAATAAGTTAATTCAGGATGCCTGGAAGGTTGCCTGAAAACACAAGAAGAAATTTTGCAGGATAATTTGTCCATTTGCTGCTCAGACATCCTCCAACAATCACAAATACTCCATCCAATTTGTTCTGCCAAGCTACGTGAGGTGGTCTTCCAGACTCCACGATTCACAGCCATCCTTTGCCACTTCTGTTTTTTTCTTTTTTCTTTTTCTTTTTTCACTTAGGGTTCCCTCTCCTTTGTGAGAACATGGATCACTAGCATGAGTATTTTCTTGACCATTGTTTCAAAAAACAATTAAACAACAACAATATCAAAACAAAAACAAAAAAAACCAGCATCACCTTAGAACAGACCATCCAGAATTATGGATCCAATTAATATCCAAATATTATATTTAATATGATCCATGCCAACTCTTAGGGTCACAATTTGGTAAAGTTTATACAAAAAAATTCAAGGTCTAACAAAAGGCTCAGTGAGGATTACAGTTGCAGCTGACAACAAGCATCACATTTTGGGAATGAAAAAAGCCTAGTTGGGCTTTGCATGTATGCCCAAACTGAATGAATCCTAAAGATGTGCATCTTGTTTTTCAGCTTTTCCATTTCAATGCTCATCATTAACAGTTTTTTAATGTTTTGGTCCTTGCTGTTGCTACAGATTGTTTCCTCTCATATATTGAAGCAAAATTCAGATAATTTTTAAGATATAACCTGCCTTATGAATGGGGGAAGGGAGGGGGGGGGCGGGGAGAAAAAAAAAGAAAAGAAAAAGTAAACTTGGAAGTGAATACTTCCCCCCCCCCCCCCCCCCCCCCCCAATATTTACATGGTAAACTTTTACTTAATAAAATAAGACCATGGAAAATCCAACCCAATATATACCAGTGCTTGAAGAAATGTAGTATCATAATGTTACTTCTTGTCTTCTTTGAGGAATTTAATAAATGCATTGACATTAGACTAGATTAATCTGTACATTGAGAACACGAGCCCAGAAAAAAAGAGCAAGAAAAAAAAAAAAAAAGAGTAAAAATACTGTGATCTCTGTTCCTTCATAATTTCTTTGCATGGAATCAGCTATACATATTTAGGAAATTAAACATAGAAAAGGAAATGATATCTCAGGTAATCAGGCTGTATGTTGCTAATTTATTTAGCCCTTAAAAAGAACGAAGAAAATGAGAAAAAAAAAAAAAAATCCAGTATATAAGTCATCTTTTTCTTGTTCAGACATAAATATTAGCTATAGAGATGGATCAGGGTCACACTATCTTTATAAAATGAAAGACAGACTTTGCAGCTAACACGTGAACTAAAATTTCAGATCAAAGAAAGAAA
Organism: Alectoris magna; assembly: GCA_030625065.1. NCBI lineage: Eukaryota > Metazoa > Chordata > Aves > Galliformes > Phasianidae > Alectoris > Alectoris magna. The sequence continues at coordinate 101,919,420 of CM060560.1, forward strand.
GCAGAACTTTCCCCATGGAGTTTCATTTGATTTAGGAAATATTTTCTTCTCTTTCAACTAATGTAATCCAAGCACATTGATCTTTAAAGGCAGACTATAACAGGCTGTCTGTTACGGTCAGAGGGCAACATCTATCACTGCACTTACAATCCTTCTCACTCTAGAAAAAAATGTATCAGCATTTCCTACTATTGTGTTTATGCTTTCCAATTTGTTTCACTAGTATTGGCAAGGACTTCAGAACAGGCAACATTTCTGAAACATAATTCTGTGCAAAATGTAATGTATTCACAGCATATGTACTTGTTCTAACTGCATAGCCATTTTTGTCTCTTTACATAAGAAGCAAACAAATTTATTTCAATCATTTATTGTTCCTGTTACTGAAGATATTCTTCTAAGGATCCTGGTCAAGAATTACAACATATACAGTAACAAACTAACAGCAAATTATAACAAAGTAATGACTGGCAAAAGTGATTAGTGTATGAAACTTCCAATTGTGGTTGCTTTAGTTCTCAAGAAATACAATGAGGACACTTTAAAGAACAATTATACCTGTGGCATTTCTGAAATACCTGTGATATTTCTAAAACAAACTCAAATTATTAACAACTAACCACATATTATTATTTTTTCACAGTGTCCTAACATCCAGTTTGTCCAGCAATTCTGTTTCCTGGCTGCAGTGTTCCAGGTACACATCTGTTTTTATGAACATGTGTACATGTTCAACAGTTTGAAGAAGGATAAATGCAGAACTACTGTTTAATTAGAAGAGTAAAAACAATAATTTTTTTTTTTATTTTTGCAAGCTCTTGTAGCAGATACACTGTCTTATTTCCCCTATAGCTGCCTCCTTACATATCCTTTTCACAGGTAGTCCTCTTGAATAGATACCTAAAAGCTGAAATTATATGTAAAGAAATTAAATGAAGAAAACAGGTGAATTTTTAAGTTTCTTTTCCGTATAGCCAAGCAATTTGCCTTTAAAAAGGTTTTGCTGTTGTCATTGTTCATGTTTCATCCAAACTCCCCAAACTCCTAAACATATGTTAAGCTGGGTCTTTTTAGGAACATTAACTTAATTATAATTGTAGATTTTCTAGAAATGTAGTTACTAAATTAAATCCTCTTCAAGAAGACATAAGTTGATACTTCGTAAGGTGCCATAAAACGTTGATGATAGAGACAGAAGGTACAAATAAACTTCACATTGATTTTGGTATTACATCACTTTGCAATTCTGACATTTCTCCTGAGCGTCTCCAGGCACTTCTCAAAATAAAAATTTGACTTTATAATGTTCCCGTTTTGAGTTGAAGAAGCATTATTACCAACTACATTTTATAGCCAATGCATTTTCAGATTACAAGGATACCCTAAAAGATGTGGGGTACTCATTCACACGTGTGACAGGAACATACACAGAAATCCTGGCAAGGAAAAGCTCAGTTGGAGTCTCATGAAGTGGGTGGGGAAGTCACTGCCTTCTGATTTCATGCCTTTAAGGGTTATGCACTTAGGTGCTAATGGCACAGACAAGACCAGGAAGGGACCTGCACTACTTTAGCTACTAGACCTTGGCTTAGAACCTTTATTGACTTTGGACGTATTTTTTCCACTTTCCACCTCCACTAGGCTTGCTGAAAAATATCTCTGTTTAATTAGGTGGTAAGCCACTGACTAACTGATTTCCAAAATAATTTGAAAATGGATCAGATATTTTGAGTTGCCTATAAATTCCAGTTTGTGTGAAAGCCAATTCTGCATCTCATGACTATGTTAAATAAACTGTTCCATCATTATTACAGTTTTTCCTTCTTGAATGGAACTCTGGTAAATTCCTAAAATTATCTCATCTCTTACTGAGTTCATAGCCATGTCTTTTTCTAAAATTTTAAAAGCATTAAATTGCTAAGAAGATTGAATCAGGCAGAAGATACAAGACACATCAGTTCAAACAATCTCATGATGAGTTAATCAATGAACAATCTAGTCTTCCTCTTCTTTAAGACTCGAAAAGATAAAATAAAATACTCATGCAGACCTCTGAGCAATGCATTCTGCCTGCTATATCACTCAGGTATTTGCACAACACACCAGTCTGACAGTTTTGAGAATAATACACTTTCACAACATGTATTACAGTTCCTTTGCTGGGATGGTGTACTTCACTATTCTTGCTCAGCCCTTATCCATAGCTTAGGAGCAGCTTCTCATGCCAAAACCCAGAAATATTTGAGTACAGATAAAAGAAGGGACTATTGTGCTTTGCTTCTTAAATTATTACAAGTAGAGAAAAAATAATATAATTGTTTCCTTCCCCTGTCTCAGGTCTCGCTGGAGCCTTCTCTTCTCCTGGCTGAACAACCTCAGCTCTTTCAGACTGTCCTTGTATGGAAGGTTTTCTATCCCTTGGATCATTTTTTGTGGCCCTCCTCTGAATGTGCTTTAGCAGGTCTACATCTCTCCTGTACTGAGGACTCCATATCTGGACACAGTATTCCAGGTGAGGTCTCACCAGCACAGGGTAGAGATGCAGGATTACCCAGAACTGCTGGCTATGCTTCTCTTGATGCAGCCCAAGATACAGTTGGTTTTCTGGAATGTAAGAGCACACTTTCAGCTTATGTCCAAATTGCCATCCACCAGTATCCCTAAGAGCTTTGTGGCAAGGCTGTGCTTTATCCCAGCTTGTACTGATAGCAGGAGTTGCCACAACCCAACTGCAAGAACTTTTGCACTTCAATTTATTGAACCTCATGAAGTTGACCTGGGTCTGCTGCTTGAGCCTGTCTTGGTCTCCCTGGATAGCATAGAATCATAGAATAATTAAGGTTGGCAAAGACCTCCAAGATCATCTAGTTCAGACATCAGCGTATCACTATGATGTCAAGCCACAGAATCATTAAGGTTGGAGAAGACCACTAAGATCACCAAGTCCAACAATCAACCCACCACACCATGCCCAGTATGTACCTCAGCGCCACATTTCCACAGTTCTTGAACACCTCCAGGGAAGATGATCCCTTCAGTTCCCTGGGCAGTCTGTTCCAGTGCATTATCACTCTTGCATCCCATCCCTTGAGTGTGTTGTCTGCACCACACAGCTTAGTATCATCCACACACTTGCTGAAGGTGCACTCAATCCCACTGCTGATATCATTGGTTAAGATGTTAAAGAGTACTGGTCCCAGTACTGACTTTTGAGGGACAACATTTGTTACTGATCTCCATCCAGACATTGAGGTATTGACTGCCACTCTGGGTATGATTTCACAACCAGTTACTTGTCAATTGAAAAATTCACCCATCAAATCTATATCTTTCTATTTTCAAGAGAAGGATGTTATGGGGCACTGTGTCAAAAGCCTTAATGAAGTCCAGATAGGTGACACTGGTGTATCATTCTTTGTCCACTGCTGCAGTTACACCATCACAAAAAGTGACAAGGCTGGTCAGAAAGGATTTGCCCTTGGAAAAGCCATGATGGTTATCCCATTGGTGAGGCTAACAGGTTGGTAGTTTCCTGAGTCATTCCTCCTACCCTTCTTAAAAATAGGTGCTTTATTGCCTTTTTTTTTTTTTTTTTTTTTTTCAGTCACCAGGGACTTCACCTGACCACCATGACTTTTCAAATATCAAGAGCAGTTTGGCAGCTATATCAGCCAATTCCCTCAGGACTCTGGGATGCACCTCATCAGGACCCCATAGGCTTCTGGATGTTCATGTTCCTTAGGCAGTTGAGAACTTGAGCTTTGATCACAGCAGGAGGGGCAATGCTATCCCACTTCCTACCTTCCAAACCATCAGCTCCAGGGCTGTGTGTAGAGTAGTCACTAGTGAACACTGAGGACAAAATGTTGTTGAATACATCTGTCTTCTCCTTGTCCATTATTACTAGCCTGTCTGTGTTGCTCACTAGGGAGGGTACACACTTGGATTTTTCTTTTCAGTCTGATGTGCCTATAGAAGCCTTTCTTATCCTCCTTTGTGCCCCTTGCCAAGTTAGTTCCATTTGTACCTTGGCCTTAATGACCCCATCCTTACACATCCCTGCTTCCACTGCTTGTGCATTTTCTTCTTGCTTTTCAATTTGACCAGCAGGTCCTGGTTCAGCTATACCAGTTTCCTGTCTTCCTTTCCTGATTTCCTTCACCTGGGAATAGAGAGTTCTTGTGCCATATGGAAGGCATCCTTAATGATCTGCCAGCTCTTCTCCTCTTCCCTTTCCCTGAGGACGGATTCCCAAAAGATTTTGTTGACTAATTTCCCGAAGATCTGGAATTTGTCTTTCCTAAACTTAAACTTCCCGATTTTACACTTTGCCTGTCTGATATCCGTCAAGGGTTTGAACTCCACTATTTCATGGCCACTAGAGCCCAGGCAGCCTCCAATCCTGATGTCCCAATCAGCTCATTTGCATTGGTGAGCAATAGGTCCAGCACTGCTCCACCCCTGGTGAGGCTGCCTATTACCTGGCTCAGGAAATTGTCCTTGATACATTCCAGGAGCCTCCTGGATCACTTACAACTTGCTGTGCTACTTTTCTAGAAGATGCCAAGGTGGTTGAAGTCATGGGAAGACTGCTGAAGGGGTCAGGGGCACAAGTTGTGTTCTCCTCTGTCCTCTCAGTCTGGGATCCGGACAAAAGGAGGAGGGTCGTCATGGGGTTATCAAGATCAATCTGTGTCCGTGACAGGGGAGGTGGCAGTAGGCCCGTAGCCCCCCGGCCCCTTCAGAAAAAGAAGGGAAAAAGGGAAAAGGGGTAGGGAGATGGGAATTCAAGGGAACAAACAGAGCAGCGGCAATGATCTGAGGAGTAAAACTTATTTACTAACTATGATATTGGAATGCAAGATAACACACTATAATACAATATAATTAGAATCGAAGTTAATAAATCAAATATAATGAGAGAGAGAGGTTTCCGAAGACCGAGAAGCCTACTTTGAAGTTGAAGGCGCCGCGGCTTGGAAACACACCCACACCCGCTGCCAGGCAGTGAGAGAGAGCGAGCGTCGCTTCTGTGACGTATTTTTCCTCTCTGGCCGCGAGGTCCCCTGGGACGTGTAGTACTTCTTCTCTGTGCTCCACATGATGTTGTGATGTGGAATACCAATAGCAAAAATTACAAAACACAAAACCATGACAAGGGTGGACATGCTGAATGAATGGCATTGCGAACGATGTTGTGCTCAGGGCTTTGGGTACTATGGTTTGGGACACAGCCTTGAGAAAGGGGGAATGCTGACAGCAGACAGGAGCTGACTGACTAGAAGAGCCACAAATATTCTTGGGAGCAAGCTGACTGGGCTGCTTAGCAGGGCTTTAAACTAGATATGATGGGAGAAGGGGGTGTGCTGGGTGACAGAGAAGTGCATGGGAATGCTGTCACCTTGGGAGATGGTAAGGGAAAATCCCAGACTAGTCCTGGAGGTATTAGGGAGGGCTCCTCCGAAAAGGCAATGAAGTCAATAGCTAAACTGAAGTGCCTATATACCAGTGTGTGCAGCATGGGAAATAAACAGGAGGAGCTAGAAACTGTGGCACAATTGGGAAGGTATGACCTGATTGCTATCACGGAAACATGGTGGGATGAATCCCACGATTGGAATACCCTGATTGAGGACTACAGGCTTTTCAGAAGGGATAGACAGGGTAGGGGCAGGGGGGGGGTGTTGGGGAGTTGCCCTCTATGTTAGGAAGAGAATAGATTGCAAAGAGCTGTGTCTGAGGAACAGCCATGATCAGATCAAGAGCTTATGGGTTAAAATCAAGGATCGGTCTAGTAAAGGGCATCTAGTGCTTGGGGTCTTCTACAGGCCACCTGATCAGAAGGAGCCTGTTGATGAGGCCTTCTTGCTTCAGCTGCAGGAGGTGGTGTGCTCACAGGCTCTTGTCTTGATAGGGGATTTCAACCACCTGGATATCTGCTGGGATAGTGGCGAGGAGGGTGGTAGACAATTCAGGAGATTCCTGAAGACTGTTGAGGACAACTTTTTGGTCCAGGTAATAGATGGACCAACCCAAGATGAAGCCTTACTGGACCTGGTGCTCGCTAATGCAGAGGAGAGCGCTGAACAATCTTGATCTTGATCTTGAACAATGCAGGCCTGGCAAAAAGCAGAGCTAGGACCCCATGTTTCAGGAGAGTAAACTTCCGGCTGCTCAAGGAACTGCTGAGTGGGATCCCCTGGGAAACTGTCCTTAAGGGCATGGGTACAGAACAGTGCTGGCAGCTCTTTAAGGACACCCTTCTGAGAATTCAACAGCTCTCCTTCCCCCAGCAGAAGAAGTCATGCAGGGGAGGCAGGCGACCAGCATAGCTGTGCAAGGACCCGCAGCTTAAACTGAGGGAAAAGAGGGAAATGAACAGGAAGTGGAAGCAGGGTCGTGTAGCCAGGAATGAATACAGGGCTGTTGTCCGTTAGATAGGATTAGGAAAGCCAAGGCTTAGATGGAGCTGAACTTGGCGAGGGATGTGAAAGATAACAAAAAGGGGTTCCACAGGTACATAGGCAGGAGGAGACAAGCCAAGGAGAGTGTTCCTCCTCTGATGAAAGGTAATGGGAAGCTGGCTTCCTTAGTCATAGAAAAAGCTGAGGTACTCAGTGAGTGCTTTGCCTCAGCCTTCATGGGTGGTCAGGCTTCCCATGCCTGCCAGGACCATGAGCCTCTAGGTGAGGGTGTGGGGAGTGGTTTCTGTCCCACTGTAACAGTGGAAAAAGTCTGAGACCTCCTCAGGAAATTGAACGTGTATAAGTCTATGGGGCCGGATGATACACATCCTGGGGTTCTGAAAGAGGTGGCTGATGTGGTTGCTGAGCCGCTCTCCATCATATTTGAAAAACTGGCTGTCTGGTGAAGTCCTTGGTGACTGGAAAATGGGAAACATTACTCCCATTTTCAAGAAAGGGAGAAAGGAAGACCCAGGGAACTACAGGCCAGTGAGCCTCACTTCTGTGCCTGGGAAGATCACAGAGCAGATCCTCCTAGAAGCTATGCTAAGGCACATACTAGACAAAGAGGTGATTTGAGTGTTCTTTCCCTTTCTGTGTGAGCATCAGTGGGATCCACCTGATGCAAACTTTGCAATATTTCAATGTTCCCACAATTGTTTCCAACACATTGAGATGATACTGAATTCCATACACAGTTCCCTGATAGTAATCTGCTTATTCATGTGGATGAGTGGATCAAGATGCTGTTCATTTGTGGTATTACTGCTACCATTCAGAATGCAGCTTGTCTTTCACATTGCTGTCACCAGTGCTGAAACACACCACCCACCACCTCACTGTACTCACATCCACTGTTTGATCTCTGTAAAGGTTCAGCAAGCATCAGTGAATGTCAATGGGTGTCATGGTTTTATGATTTTTGGTTACTGGTGTTCCACATCAGAATATCATGTAGTGCACTGGGCGTTAAAGTGTTAATGCTCCAGTTCTAGGTACCTGTCCCAGAAGAGAAGAACTACATTCCCCAGGGGGTTTTGTGGTCAGAGAGGAGATATAGATAGATGATAGATAGAACCCCTGGTAAGGTCACCCTATGTCACTTTTTTCCTTTGGCTCTCCTCCCTGTTGCTCGTCCCAACCACACGCATCACCTCAGCACTACTGTAAGGCCTCCAGCTTTCAAATACTCTCTCGTTATATTTGATTTACTTGCTTCAATTCTAATTATACTGTATTATAGTGTGCTATCTTGCCTTCCAATACCATATTTAGTAAATTACTTTGTTTCTTCTCAGATTGTTACTGCTGTTTTTAATTATTTTGGGGTCCCATGTTTCCCATTTCTGGAGGCGCGGATTTTGCAAAATCATTCCTCCCTCCTAGTCATGGAACTGGGCCGAACCAGCCCATGAACTGTAGACAAATGGGTACTGTTTTTTTCCAATGGAGGAGTTCCCGGACGCATTTTTGCTTCATACACACTTCCACATCAGACTCCATTTTGTCAGACTGCGCCTCTGCTGCCATCTACAGGCTTGGGTCAGAGTGCCTGGAAGACTGTGTAGAGGAGATGGACCTGGGGGTATTGATTGATGCTCAGCTGAACATGAGCCGACAGTGTGCCCAGATGGCCAAGAAGGCCAAGGGCATCCTAGCTTGCATCAGAAACAGTGTTACCAGCAGGATCAGAGAGATGATTGTCCCCCTGTACTCAGCACTAGTGAGGCTGCACCTCGAGTACTGTGTCCAGTTTTGGGCCCCTCACTGCAAGAAAGACATCAAGATTCGGGCTGGACATTAGGAAATATTACTTCTCAGAAAGGGTGGTCAGGCACTGGAATGGACTGCCCAGGGAGGTGGTGGAGTCACCGACCCTGGGGGTGTTCAAGGAATGATTGGATGTTGTGTTGAGGGACACAGTTTAGTGGGAGCTATTGGTGATAGGTGAACAGTTGGACTGGATGATCTTGTAGGTCTTTTCCAACCTTGGTGATTCTATGATTCTATGATCTGTCACATATAGGAATAAATTCTACTGGAATACTGGGAGAAAGGTTCAACCTCCACTGTCATACAGCCAACATCCACCTCTGAGGTTGTGGGCCAGTGTAATAAAATAGGAGATACTACTTTCGGAGCAGTCCTAATAGTTGGTTATAAAGACAGACCCAAAAAAAGGGCACATGATGAAAGGAGTTCATGTTAATCAGCTAGACATGCTAAATCCTCTGGCACATTAATTATGGCTTATTTCGCTAGTAGTAGAGAGCAGCATTGTCTCTTTCCTGTTGTCCTGGTCCTTGAATATTTTCTCACATCTTTTTTTCCCTAAACAATTCTTCCACATCTCTAGGTTTTCCCCCAGAGAAAGCCTTAGCAGACAGACAAAAAGACAACAGCATGACCCTCCCACAGATCTCACAGGTGATGAAGGAATTTTCACTCAGGCCACTTTACAGCTGCACCCAGGGTTCAGCTGGTGCACATGGGCAAGGCAGAGGAGAACACCCACCCAGCACTGCAGTCTTTGTCCATGGCTTTCAGTGATCTACACTGGTTTGCACCAGGCTGAGGTCTCCTGCTGTGCAGCTAGCTAACTTGCAGTCTACTTCCAGAGCCACACAGAACACTAAGAGCTTTTAATTTTTCCACTTTCAAACTGATTCATAAGAAGTTTATTATTAGGAAATTACTCTAATTTTGATGAGTCTTTCACTTATTTTAATGGAGAAAAAATAAACAAATATTTCAGTGAAAGGATCAAAACAAACTTGGCTTTTGGTAAACATTCAATTGATAACTGTATTTTTAAATGTTTTTTTACTGTCTTCAATTGCTAGAGATTTTATTCATCGGTGGAACATTGCTGTTTGACACTGTCCTTCCTGATGGTGTCAGACCCACTCAAGCTTAGGTGTCCAGTAAGTCTGAGCTAAAATTGAACTTAGAAGCAAGAGAAGCAAGTGCAGCCATTGAACAAAAAACTAATCAACAAGCAGATTGGATAGTGAAAGTATTTTTCTTCTCTGAGCTTAATAGATATTTCTCTGCAGACCTTGACTGAGCTGGGCTGTATTACAACCTGGCAGGAAGAGTTACTATCAAGAGATCGACGCATCCTTCATCAGTGATAGAGGCAGCTCAAAGGCCTCTAGATGTATTCAGTAGAGCAAAGCTGGATAAGAATTGCTCAATTGCTCTTAAAAAGTGAAACAAAAACAAAGGAGGAAAAGAAAAAAAAAAACAAACACCTACAACTGTATTTAAGTTTAGTGGTACATATAATTTAGTCTTGATGGAACAAAAGCTGTTTTCAGAATGTGTCTCTGCTCTTTCCTTACTCACTTCTACTAGACAAAGTGAGCAAAAACTATCTAGCTACTTAAAGGAATAACCAAAAGGTTTTTGTTTTGCATGCTATGCAGGTGTCTCTAATCCCTCTAACAGTATTTACCAATACACATACCTGACATCTTGTGTTCTGATGCATATTGTGGCTGCCACTTTTCTTGTTAGCTTTTTGAGTATTTAGAAACGCCTTTTGAGCATGACTGCACTCTGTTCTCTTAATTAAAGATGAATCTGTACTGCATTTCTCCCCCCCACTACAATTATTTAGCCATTTTCTGCCACCTCGTTTTTGACATAGGGGGCCCTGCTGTCCAAATGAAATTTTAATGAAGGCTTGAGGATGCTTTTGTGCATTGTTGAGTTCTACTGCAGTCCTGTGACATGCAAAGAACAAGAGCCCAATACTCACAGTTTGTGGGAAAGTGTTATGTTATTACTTTCTAAAAGGAACAAATGCTGGCATATGGTGTATGCTCTGCCAGCTCCACTTGCAGTACTTGTTGTCCCATGTACACTTCTTTGCAGTCTCTCTTTGTTGTCTGACATGCCTAAAATGACCAGAATCTCACATGCCAGGAGAATAGTATATTCCTTGAAATCATCTTCCTTCTTTCTTCTAGCCCTGCCACCATGGCATTTTAATTTTCAGAAAGGCAACATTTTAACACACACAAATAACCTCACTGTCTTTTTTGTTCTTTTTCCTATTCTATTCCATGTGTTTTTCTTCTTCATCATTGCAATCCTATGTACAACATAGGACATCCAACTGATCTACAATTACTTTGAATTACAAGTTAAAGAAGAAATAAGGTCTTCATTTATGTATATATTTTTTCCTGGGTAGTCCTGTGAACACTCCATGGTCAACAACCAAGAGTGCCTCCTCTATGAATACCCCTAAGGCAAGAACTGCTTTCATGGACCTTCTCTTGCTACAGTTCCACCTTTCCAATCCCTTCTTGCAAACCTTTTTTCATTCAGTATCATACTTCAGATTCATCAAATAAGCCATTAACCACACTGAACACAGCCACGTTGTCTAGATTAGTTTACAGGATGTAAGGAACAAAACGGGTTTTCTGGAAAAGTTCAATCATCTGTACTGGTGTCACTGAAGGTGTTTTGCTCAGGAATACTAAACTAAAACTGGGTGGGAAGTTTAATGCAAGTTTTTCTGAATTTTTAAGAAATTGATTAAGCTTATATGAAGTATTTCAATAACTTCAAAAAACTTTTATTCTGAAAATAGTGTGTTGAGTTGCATTTGTAATAAAATATAGCTAAGAACTCTTAATTAAATTATTTTTGTAAAACCTGGGATGGAGTGGAAATATGAAATATATTAGACCAAGAATGCTGAGAGTTGATAAAGACCTCATTTTAAAAACGAAGTCCTTTGTGATCTTAACACATCAGTTTCCCTTCTAATTATCTTGGTTCAGAAGTTTGATCCGATGGTGAGAATATAGAAATCTAGATATTTTTAAAGCTACTTTTACTAGGGAAAATGTCTCACAAAATCAGAGAAATGCGAAGAACAAGATATAAGAATCATTTCATTACGAATAAGTCCAGTTGGAAATAGGCTGGGTAAGCCATGGAGTATAAGTAGAAGTGAATCACCTATAGTTTTTAGAAAGATACTCCCTTTAGAAGTTATCTTTTCGATCAGTACATTATTTTGTTTGCCAACATTCATCATGACAGCAGCTTCTGCAGCTTTGTTTGATATTTGAATACAAATAAATAGAAAGAGATTTGCCTATGTACAGTGTGAAAGCAGTATGAGAAAATGTATAATAACTGTAACTGACTTATGACAGACCTCTTCTACCATTTTCTGAGAGGATAGAACAATCTATGAATTTCCATTTCTGGTGGATTATGATTGCATGTTTCTTTTTTGCTCTTTCATTTTTCAATTTTCTGCATTAAAAACACTATATAACAGTCGTATACTTGATATTAATGCAATTGAAGGTAAACCTAAAGAAAGTACTTCATGAGGGCAGCTTGTGTATGTACTAAATTAAGAGATAATCACATGAAGAAGATATTTAAGAAGAAATCTTTAGGAAACACCATGTTTCTGAGATACAATATTCTATCTGAAATATGTTACTCTTTTTCCTCAAATAAAAACAGATATTGTATTACCTTCATTTTATTATTTATATTAGTAGCTATTATAGTTTTAAATTATTTCAATATTTAATGAAAAAGACACATTTCACAACTAGTTGATACAACTTACGATGCAACTATTATGTTTTGCTACAACTTGTCTGTACCTAGCACGTTTCTGTTATTAATTATGTTATCTTTCCACAAAAGAAAAAATATATAATTTGCAGTGCTTTTCTGAAGTGGATAAAATGAAATGTACATTTCAAAGAGGTGTGAGAAAGTATGCTGTGTGAAAGAGAATCAGACCAAATAGAAGGTACTGAAATGTGTGTTCGTGCTATACAACTCCTTATAACTAACCAACAGCAGTTCGCTGCTTCCAATTCGTTTTCTTTTCATGCAGTTTTGTACAGTATCATAGAACCATAGAATCACAAGGTTGGAAAGGACCTATAAGATCATCTAGTCCAACCATCCTCCCTTTACTATACCTACAGAAAACCACTAAACCATATCGCTTAGCTACTTATCCAGTAGTTACAAGAATGACATCCACTCTTTAACGTAGCCTAGCTTTCAGTGAATACTATCATAATTTTGAGTGCATGCAGAATTAGTCTCCTAATTTTAACTACTTTAACTTTCAATACATATGAAAGAAAGTAATATGAAAGAATATTCAGTTGTTGCATGTCTTTCTTTATCTCCAGCATCCAGAAAAAGTGCAATTTTACCTTACACATAAGGCATCTTTTCACAGCTTGCAGTGAAAAATCCTAGAGGCATATGCTTCCATATTTCCATATAGTCAAAATTATTATATGAAATATCCTCTGTAACTCCTTCTCTTCTGGTATAGTTGTAGGACGAACAAAAAGCTGTTATTAAAAAGTTTTCTAGGCCATGTTATCTATCCAGTTTGTTGAATTTTATGATATACAAACTGGACAGGGAGCAGCAAGGAAATATTCATTTTCACTTCACATTCCTTTGTGGACAAATATAATACCTGATATAAATGTCAGCATTTTCTGTTCTACATGGTGACACAGCAACAAAATTCACATGCCTAAACCTTTTCCCCACTCTCCAAAATCCTAAATTTATGAATTCTTTCATAATCATTAACTTTATTTGATCTGGGAAAAGCCAAATAGAGGCTAATAAAGTAAGTCTGTACAAGACACACTGAAGGAGCAGGGCATAGTGATCTACTACTGTCAAGCAATCCTGCAATCTTTAAAAACACATAATTTATCTGTATGGAATACAATGTAGCTGCAAGCAAGACTTTAAGATGTAGGCATAGTTCAGCTAGATTAAGCTTTAACGGAGTTTATAAGATTTTCTGGTACCATATGCTCTCCAGAATTCTCTTTTCATCTTCTTGCTTTGAGAAGTATTGTTTTAATTCTCTTCCCTGATACTGGAACAACCCAGATCATACCTTTCTGTTTTGTGATTGTGATAAAGAAGTGACACTATCACTCCAGAAATCAGCCAGAGCTGCTCATAGCAGAAAATATGGTGCCAGATCCCTCAGCTCTGCACCCCCGAGCTACAGGCACCACTCAGCTTGGGTGAATTACTGCTAGGCTTCATAAGGAGGGTGCTTCTTCAGCCTTTCTTTAGGCGTACATCTTGTACCATCTGTGGCATTGAATATCAAGCAGAGAACTGAAGTGGCAAAATCATGCAAATACAGCGACACATGCTTTCAGTAATCAATATGAAAACCAACCTACCAAACAAAAAAACAACAATAAACCATGTTTGTCTACTCTTGCTGCAGTCTCAACTATGAATATGATCCAGACGTACTCAACTGACTGATTTTAATTCAGTTCAAAGTATATGACCCTAAGATGGAGTAATCATCTACAAAAGAAAGCTAGTAAAATGCCAGAGAGCAGATAAAAAGTTGTAGAAAATCAAAAAGCCAACAAGTCACTCACAAAGTATTTATCATCCCCACTGCTGCATATACAAAACCATAAAAGGCTACATGACTGAAATGCCACAGCTTCAAGACATGTAATCTAAGTAAAAATCTGTGAGGACAAGTAAACACTGCAAACCTTGAGTTATTGGCATTAAACTTCTGGAAAGAGGACTTTAGCAAACCACACAGATTGAAATGATTGTTAATAGAAAATTGCAAATGAGAAGATATTGTGATGAATCCTAAGGATGAAAGAGTATATCATTTACACAACAGATAACTACTGCACATTAAATGAATTTGCAGTTTATCTTATGAAGTTCAAAGATCACACAAGCACACAGTAATCCCAAACTACTTTCCGCTAATGTCAAGAACAGTATTCTTGAGGTTGTGATTGTGTACAATTTCAAATGAAATTAGTAGTTTAAAAGAGAAAGTTATTTTGTTCTTTCATCTTTCTTTCGTTTCCTGTTCCCCTTTTCCTCTTCCTTTATATTTTCTTTCTCCTTTTTTTTTTTCTTTTTTTTCTTTTTTTTTTTTTTCTCCTTTTCCTTTTCCAACCAGTATGCAGTGTCTGTATAGGGTTGGTATGCAATGGACATGCTGTCAGATACAACCTTTTCTTCACAAGCTGAATTTTGTACAGCAAGAAATGAGTTGAACAATGCACTTTACTGTAGATTTTTCTCTTATCAAAGTTAAGTCACACCCTTCCATTTTAGTAACATTGCTGGTAAAGAAGAAAAAAAAAATCTAATTAACTCAACCCACACCATGTTTTCAGGGGTTTGATTTTCACTTTATTCATGTTGAAGGAGATTAAGCAAACAAACAAACAAACAAATACATAAATAAATAATTTTAATTTTTCGTAGCAATTTTAGTCAAATGTGGACAAAAGCTTTTATTATTATCATTACTTTTTAATTTTCCAATGTGTAAATATTAATTTTAAATAAAATGTCTTAAAAGACTTTACAATTAGAAGGCTTAAGGGACTTTGTTATGATTCCTCCTAATATCAAAAATCAAACTGAAGTCTGTAATCAAAGAAATTTCCTTCTGAGTTAGTTTACATTTCAAAATTTGTTGTGGTGAACTTGATATCGAAACTTTACGTGCTGGAGAACTTTTTCTATAGAGTAGCTCTTCTCTGATTCCCTGGATGTGAAAGCACAGTAGCATCTGGGAAGCATCAGGCAAACTTTAGGATAAATGCTTCAATTTAGTTTTGCCCTTCAAGGCTGCTTCATGATGCAGACCAAAGCACAGTAAGAAGAAAAAAAAGTGTAAGGTACGTCTTCAGAGTACTTTTGCAATCTGAATTAAAATGGTTGTATCAACAACACAACCACTGAAAACCAAAATGCCATTTATCTATCTGCTTTACAGAAGTGGCCATTTTCCTCTCTATTTTCCTGCCTATAAAGACGTTTGATCTAACCATAGATTGCCTATTTTTAAATGTAATTTAAAGGATGAGTGGAGTTGTTGGAATTATTGAATGAGCTATACATTCCTGAATATATAACCCAGCACTGCTGCTGGATACAACTCCTTTGATGAAAGGTGGAGTATGGGCAGCTGAACTAATAAACTGCTGCCTAAACAAACGTTAAAATTCCTACAGAGCAACAATAAAGTAGATATTGAGAATTGAAAAGGTATTTATACTAGTCTCTCTTCATCTTGGATCATGCTCAACATATTCTGCCCTTCCTTTTGTCTCACTTTTAACTCCTCTACCCCTCTTTAGCAACTCTACAATTATCATTCTTAAATTTTATTATTTGGTTTCATAAATGCATTTATGAATTTTATTTCTTCTATATGGTTCTTCCATGAGTTGCATTCCAACAGCAACTGCAGCGCTAAAGGCATTATATCTAATCCAAAAATGTTTAAAATAAGTAAGACATTGTGCTCAGAACCTGAAACAAACCTCAGGGAAGCAGACAATTGCTAAAATAAAACTGTAGTGCTTTGCATTTATGATAGAATAATACTGAATGAATAGGACTGCAAAGGAATTAATTTGAAGTTCATAAGGTCTTAATAAAACAAGAAGGACTTAATCAAGTTTGAATCTTATTTATAGTCAAGCAAATCACACAGACTTGCCAAAACAAACAAACAAACAACCAAAACCAAAAAACCCACCATCAAAATAAAAAACTTCAAAATCAAAACAAACAAACAACAACACACAAAAAAAAAACACCATAAAGCTCCCCAAGCACACTTATAGCCTTTATTAATTCATAAATACTTTGCATGTGTTCTTAACAAAAAGATGATTACTACCAATACTGTGACAAGTATCAATTTTGTACATTTTTCCTGATAGTGCCAGCATATTTAATTGGAAACTCAAAGCTCTCCTTACATCTTGTGAAATGAGAAATTGAAAAAAAAATGACCAAGAAATCAGATTTTTCATAGGAGAGCTCTGGTCTTCAAAATTAACCTTTGTAAGTTTGGAAGCTGCTGATTAAATTGAAATAATCTCTCACGGCCAGGTTATGTTTAACATCTTATTTTACCTTTTCAAACTGTTAAAAGTTTAAATTATTTTCACTTTAAATTTCATGAATTTAAATGGCCAAATTGCATTCTTATTGAGAAATTCTTTTAGAAATAAAAACATAGCTTTAAAAATTTAATTATTTTTAGACTACAGTAGTCCTATCGGTTATGAATTTAATATTACAGCGCTTTTTCACAGTAGAGGTTTTTGTTGTTCAAAGTGTGCTTTCTTCTGAAACACAGCCCACAGGAATTACTCTCATAGGAGTTTTATTCCTTCATCTTGAGGAATATAAATTTAGATTCTATTACTAATTGCTTCCTTGTAATCAAGGAGTTGACATCTGGGGATTTTGTAATCCTCGGGCTGCATTAAACAGACAGATAGCTCTAACACATTTTGTTGAAAGAGTGAGTTAACATAAATCTTAGCACAACTCTGCCTTGATAAGAAATCCTGACCTGTTATTTTGATTTTCTAAGCCAACTTAATTGTAAATAATATGTAATTTAGAAGGGTTTTCTTTTTTTTTTTTTTTCATTAAGAGTACTCCAATATATTTATGTGACAGTTCACAAATTTTATAATAGTGAATTGGAATTATGCAAAATTTAGAGCTGTGCATTAGAATTAGGAAATACTGTATTTTTGGAGTATATTATATGTATGCAAATTTTTTCTCAGGTCTTGGAAGCAGATACAGAGCTCTAAGGCAAGTGGAAAAGACATAGGCAGAAAAATAGACGCATGAATAAAAATTGCTGTTGCTATTTGAGGTGATCACTAAGAACAACTAACATGATTAGAAATAGAAAGAGGATGAAGAATGGCGTTCTTAGTTCTTCATACAAATCTTTTATACCAGGTGTAGATGTAGATGAATTTGAAAACTTCTCTAAAGAGATCTTAGATTAACTTAAATTCTTCTAAATGTTACTAGGATTCTGCTGTTGTCTTCTGTTAACTACCCAGTAAACACTTAATGTAAAACAGTGTTGGAGTCATAGAATCATGGAATGGCCTGGGTTGAAAAGGAGCACCTAGTTTCAACCCCCGTGCTACGTGCAGTGTTGCCAACCACCAGACCAGGCTGCCCAGACCCACATCCAGCCTGGCCTTGAATGCCTCCACAGATGGGGCATCCACAGCCTCCTTGGGCAACCTGTTCCAGTGCGTCACCACCCTCTGAGTGAAAAACTTCCTCCTAATATCTAAGCTAAACCTCCCCTGTCTCAGTTTAAAACCATTCCCCCTTTTCTTATCACTATCCACCCTTGCAAACAGACGTACCCCCTCCCGTTTATATGCTCCCTATGTCTGAAAGTAATTCAACAAACTGGTATGCTATCCAAATAAGTAAGATAATTCATATTTAGTTTCTAGAAACAATTTCTTAAGGATACACTTTTCCTCAAGTTTCATTATGGTATCCATATGTTACCTCAGAAATACACAATATGAAATGAGCTACTTGAAACAAATCATTTTGCTGAAGGGAAGCATAATAATACCTACTATTGGCTTCTTCAGATGATAATGGAGATTATTTTGATCTCCAGATCCATTAGAGAGTATTCTCCTGTTTAATTTATGCATAAAAAATTTGGAAAGAAATAAAAAAAAATCTTGCTGAATTTCCAGTATGGATATGATCAAAGCCATCTCCTGCTCCCTCCTTCCCCTCCCAAAACAGTTTTTCTGTAGCAAGAATGCTAGATAAGAGATAATTGTAATCTTTTTATATGACATATTAAATTTAACTGTCTTTCTCATTATTATGGTATACATGAAACAGCATCTAGGAATGTGGTATATATTGCTCTTAACTGGAATTTCAGTTGTAGGATTTGCCATCAATGAATAGGCTGATAACAAATCAAAAGAACTTCACAAAAGAGGCTCTCATTTATTTTTCATTCCCACCTGTTTTAAAAGAGAAAATGTAGAAAATTACATTCAATAATCAATTAGGTAAGTCTCATTAGGTAGAGATTACAAATAATCTTTTTACATCTATTATTACAACAAAATAGGTCAGTGAATGCATAATATAAAGAAAAACAGAACAAACCACATCCAAACAAAAACATAAGTTCTAATAACAGTCTTTCATAGATGATAGTACTGTTTAAGAAGCTAATGCATCTATAATATGCTACCTAGAGGAAATAAAAGTACATGAAAAATCATTTGTATTTCTTTGATTTTTCCCTATGAGATATGTAGAGATTTCAAGAAAGATGCTTAATTCTCTTTCTAAGAAAAACATATGTAAAGAACAGAATCTCAAAGGCTTTGCATTTGTACAAGTAAGGCTTGAAAAAGGAAAAATAAGTTTCTGAAAAATCTGTTCCTGGAAATGGAGTGTAAGAGAATCAACATGAGACTAGAAGGAACATCCTCAGTTATCAGTATTGTCATTGCCTGAATATATCACATGGCACATTCATACATCCATTATACTTATAAAATAACAAAACCCATTCAGATTTGTTGCTGATATATTTTCTATTAAAAATGCTGTATTCTATAGCTGTTCTTCTGATTGTTTGAAATCTAATTCCTAATCTAATTTGCTATTCAGTGCATGCATAGCTCTTTACCTTGAGAATCTGCTTCATGCCTCTACTTACACCTTGTACACAGCTGCAGGCTATCTTCCTTTCACTTCACTAGAACAAGCTTGTTACAGTCTTAAAGAGGTTATCCAGATCCTGAACATTTTGATAGTAAATGTTTTCTAAAACTGTTCAAATCTGTCAAATTCATTTTTCTGGATGATGGATGACCATACCTGTCTTGTACATTAACTATTCCAACGTAACAATATACAGAAAATGTTACTCCAGTGCCTAAATGAATAGGAAAGCTATCACTGCCCTGGAATTACTTCCCTTGTTCAATTTATGGAGATTAAATGATCACTTTTCCACTTCATAATTACCCATACTTGCACATTTCCTGCAAAAAGCTATACTGCTTGCTATTTCCTTTTTCCTTTTCAATAAGGAAAGGCATGTGAAAGTAACCCACAGTCAGGTAAACAGCTGAAATATAAACAGAAGTAAGAAAGGAAGTAAATGATTGGCATTCTGATTTGATTGCGTATGATTGTACTAAGAGTGCACATATGAACACAACTTTTAAAGAAGTTCATGTCAATTACGGCTTCAAGGCGTTTCTAATGGTGTGAAGTTTAAAGTACTCCACAGAAGTTGTGAGTGAGTATGCACTGCTATCTGAGCAAAAATGTGAGCATATAACTCCAGTTTTCAGTTGAAAAAAAAGATTTGTTATCAGATCAGATCCACTATAATTACAGAGACTATATATTTAGAAGAAGAGATGTTTTGTGGGTTCAAGAATTAAAGACATATTTGCTGAAAGAGTTTGATATAAGAGTCAAATGAGATCCTAAATCTGTTGTATGAGAGCTGTTTGCCCTTGCCCATAATTCCTGTGTTCTGAACTAAAGAACTTGAGATTTGGACCAGGTGACCTGCAGAGGTCCCTTCCAACCTAAACCAGTCTGCCATCTGTCAACTACTCCACTGTCCAGAAGCCATCTCTGGGTACCAATGAATGGAGCGAATACCCAACAGCTATTTGGACACTACCATGCCCTCACATCTCTCTTCCTCTTCAGCACCACCAGGCCTGATGCTTTCTTCTCTCTTTTTCCCTATGGGCATGGTCCAGTAGAGACTGCTCCTACCGAAATCCCCACACAACAGTTCAGTAACACTTCACGTACTGCACGAGTTTATATTAATGTGCCTCTATATAGAGATTTATTTCCTTCACATTTCACAGGAATCTAGAGTTTTATTGGCATATTAAGGGAAAAAAAGTTGGAAATGATGCCCCACTGCCAAATCCCAGGAAGGTATGGGGAATTATGACTCATTTTCGGGTGAAAGAGAGAAGTCTGAGTAATTTTTATCTCACCGATGTAGAGTTCAGAGATGTGTGTTTACACACCAGAGCAGAAAATGTCTTCTAGTCAAGAGGGATGGACAGTAGCAATAAAGAAAAGATGCTAAAAATGTATAGATAAGTATGTTTAATTCAAGTAACAGAAAAAAAAAAAAAGAAAAGAAAAAAAAAGCTTAAATAATCAAAACTGCAATGTTATAAACCAGTAAGAGTTCAGAAATACCAGTCCTCCTTTCCTTTAGTTACATGAAGTACAAATGACTGAAGTTCTGAAAACTTCAGTTTTGAAAGCCAGTAAATGTTCTTCATTTGAAATACTATATATATATATATATATATACACATATATATACATATATATACACATACATACAATTTCCTTCCCTTTAAGGATTATTTAATCAGAATTTATTGCCAACAATTTTGTTGGCAAGTTTTATCTCATAGTATTAAAGTCACATGGGTAATGAGGAAAGCATTGCTATATAACATGTTCTCTGACTATGTGATAGTTGTCTTAGCCAAGGTGAAATTAAAACATTGGGATAGGACACATTGGTGCTTGAACTTCCGCTTGTTATATTAGCCAACTGTTCCTGCTATTTGGAGCTCAATACCTTAGACGTTTCTGCAGGGAAAATAATGCCAAATTGTTTTTTAATTTTTGAAATGGAGAAATTGTCTAGTGCGGCCCCTCATCTAAGAGGAAAATGGATATTTCTGTTCACTTGACAATGTTTCATAGTTTTCATACAATAAGGTCTTCCAGAATTAAAGCATTTTAAATACACGACAGGAATGAGTCAGTGTTGTGATTATGCAAGTATCTAACATATAAAAGATAGTGTTAATCAGCAGGCACGTGAAATTGAATATTACATTTAAGTGGCAAACATGTATTGTGATCCAAATAATGCTGAGAGCAAAATGAAGAAATCACAGTCAGCCAGACTATGATTTCTTAAATTATTATTATTACTTATGCAATGTTTTCTGGCAGAGGAGGTGTAACTAAGTGATATTTAATTGCATAAGCAATTTCAGAAGAATAAGGGAGAAAACCAATGGCAGTTTATTCTTCACGTCATATCCACAGTTTTTCTTCTTCATAAATCAGTTCTTTTTTCAGTGTATGTTGAATCATTACAGAAGGGTTATCTTCCATGTACTTGGATTCACTGGCCATTTAGTCATACACTGCTGATTCACATAGTGATCTATTTTGTCCACATGAAGAGGTTGATGTGAGAAGGTTGACTTTTATTAGAGCCAAGTGAATAATCTGAAATTGATTACTGAATGTGTATTTTTTTGTATAATTTTTTAATCTGGAACACCTGAAATAGAAGAAGAAGGGGAGGCATAAGCTCAAGAACTTCATCAGTGAAAGGATCACGTAATTATGCTCTTTTCAACATTTAAAATCACCTGTGAGTTTCTTCACTGTGTAATTCTCAGACTGGAAAGTTTTCACACACACTCACAGGAAAGATTGTTTTCTTTAAATTTAGAGAGGTTTGGTTCTCTGTTATAGCTATTGTGGGTTTTTTTGTTATCATTTTTTTCTTTTCTTTTTTTCCTGTAGTTACTTCTGTTATTCTTGTTAACAGTGGTAAATACAATTTTTTTCCTTTAAAAATAGTGCATGACAGATTTTTTAAATTGAAGGTGAATTTATCTTCTTCCCTCAAGGAAGAAATTAAGCATATGATAGAACCCATGCCAACTGCTGCAGAATTAATAGTTATTCAGCATTCTCCCTGCTCCACACCTTATTATCCACAGGTTAATTATGCTAGCTACCACACTGCTTTGGGACCTGCCAGCACCTGGGTGCAGAGCAAGTACTGAGTTTGATTGCTCCCAATATGATGGAAAATGCATTCTCTTCTCCCTAGTACCCATTTGATAACCACCAGAAACTGTCTCTTTCTGAACATCTCCATGATCTTTGTCTCTGAGGTTTTGTCTCTTTACGTCAGTCTTTTATGAACGAAAGCACTTAAATAATAGCAGCTGAATTCAGATCAGCAGCACTGCTAGCTACATAGTCCATACTGTAACATCATAGCTAAAATTATTTAGAGCATTTCTAGCAAGGGCTTTAATCACTAATTAAATGGATGTTGCTGAATTGCACTGCTTCTTGCTATGAATGATACATGTATGCATGCATAAATAATCACTAAGATTACAGGTGGTCTTTTGTTAAAACAAACACAATTCTGACTGTCCTGATATCAGTAGAATTAGAACAGGGGTATTTCTCTAAGGTCATTTATCTCATTAAAAGACAGGACAATACAATTTCTCTTCCATTAATCTTCTACAACAGGAAATTTATATTTAGTGACCAACTCTTGTCTTCCCAATTAATGAACTCCTAAGCTGAGCCCTCAAAATTGAAGCCAACTTACTTGTCAACAGGGACTTGATTGGGCACCAAAAGTAGAGACTGTGTCGATGTCATACTTTTAATGGGCTGTCATTATTTCGGGTAGCAGACACCACATGGATTCCAGCCCAGCCCATTAGAGATATTCCATTTGCACATTGCCCAATAGATAACTCTGTAAGAACAAGAAAGACTGTGCAATCTAATAAATCCTACAGCATGGAATCTAACATCTGACAAATCATCCTTTTTGATTCACGTGTATATCAAGGAAAACCATAGGGTTAAACCATATGCCTTTTCTTTATGACAGAGATTTTAGGTTAATCTTGCACAACAACAACCAATTCCATTAAAAGCTATATATTTCCCTCAGAAGGTTCTAATTGACCTGGATGGCTGCTCCGTGCTCAGGAGATGTCTTCATACCTATGTCTTCATATAGGTCACATAGACACTGTGAAATCTGTGCAAACACCTACATTTGCTAATTTGAAAACAGCCATTCAATCTAGTAAAAAGTGTTCCAAATTTATCATTAACTGAGACCAAAGTGTCTTATTACAAAACCCAAGAATACAAAAAAAATGAAAGCTTTCCTAGCCTGCAGGTTGAGGGACTGGTCCGGCCTCGGAGAGACTGAAGATCCAGTCTCTATGTAATTAAGAGGAATCTATATCAAGCCAGCTATTTATGCTCAGTGAAGCAAGACACATATCTTTACATCCCACATCCCAGGACAGTGTCCTAATTACCTGTGAAGACAAAGAAACCTGTGTTTTGATCCAAAGCGTCATATATCAACTGCACATCTACATTTTTTTTCTTGAACTTTGTGGAAAATAAAAACATTATGCCAAAACAAGATTGTCATTAAATAGAACTGGCCTCTGTTAAACTCATATTCTAATGGATTATTGATCTTCTCAAGTTAAAAAGTATAGGAACTTCTACAACAGAAGAGGAATATAACTAACTGTAATATAAGAAATAAAGCTTATTTTATATTCCTTTTTTATCTGGCTAATCGATGCAAGCCAAATTTCATGCTGATCAGTCCAAGCAGTTAGCAGGCTATACAGAAATGTAAAACGTCTGCTGATTGATTAATAATAGAAAATCTATCATCTGCGATGATTACCCAAGATATGATATTGCACTAAAACATGCACTTCATGAAAAGTTCAGTGATGATAACAGGAAAAGTTTGTGGCAACAAAAATAACTTACCGGTGTATCCTTTGTAGAACCCACTGGAGACCTTTAGCTGTTACTTTTCTGCTCAGACTCTAGCTTTAGTCACAAGTCACTACAAATGCAATACGAATTCACAGAAGTCTGAAGGCAAAAGAAAAAAATGTACAGAAAAAAGGTGGTAAGAAAAATAAACAAGAAATGCTAGGGACACAAAGCCAACAAAACCACAGATCAGAAAAGAATTAATCAGAGGACATCTTAAAATTCCTCTCACCTGTTTGATGAGTAATTTGCAGAATCCCCAATCTAGATAATTTTTTTCTTATATGTTTGGAGAGGATAAAAATTATTATTAATAAAATTAAAAATTATTATTATAAGAACAAAAATTATTGAGTTTATGTGAAAGCACTAAGTTTTTCCTTAATGTCACTAACAATACACAGACATTTGCACATGTATTTTTCCCCAGATTAAAAAAAAAAAAAAAAAAAGAAAAAAAGAAAAAAAAAAAAAAGAAATTACAGCCTAGACGTTTTACATAGTAAAATTGGAAAGGGGTACATTTCTCACTATTTTTGCAGCATTTTCCTTTTACAGTATCCTTTGTTATTGTCAGCTATGTTAAGAGATGTCCTGTTATCCAGTTAACACTTCTCTGAACATTTAATTACTAGCATCACTATTGTGAGTAAATACTCCAGAATAGGATACTGCTATGATTATAGTAAAAGGGGTTGGAACTAGAGCTAAACAAAACTTTGTAGCCACTCACAACTTATGTGGATAACAAGACAATATTAAGCAAATTCCTATATGCCAAACCACACACATCCTCCACAGTCTTGTCCTTATTCTTACTCTTGATGTTTTAGACAAGTTGCCTAAATAGTCATTTTTAATCCATTCCCTAAATAGGTCAATCCCAACAGGTGAAGGCTGATTTATCAGTAACGAGGCTGTTCTAAAGTTCAAGAAAGAAGGCGAACAGCTGTAATGTTAAAAAAATATGTTACAAGAAGATAGAGTAATATTTGTATTTGGTTTACATTATAACCTTTCCTTTTATTACAGAAAACAACTAGTGAAAAAAGGAATTCTGGCATGATATGCTTTAGAGGCTCAGATCAGCAAACCAATTATCAATCCATCAATTGATCAGAGCTAGTCTTGGGAGTAGTTTGCTCTTGGAAATGAAGGTCTATGCAGATGGTATGCATGTTCATGACTTGCAGAGCATCTGCACAGAATATATAATTATACAGATAAGTAGAAGACAAGAACAGAGTAACAAACTCATGAAAACTATGATAGGCAAATGCATGTGGAAATTAAATGATTTACTGTTGTATTGCTACATGAACTTAAACATTAAACAATGCTGTAGAGTCCAGTGACCAGTTTGACCAGGTTCTTTTAGATATTCCATATGTTGAGGTTCTAATGTTTAATATCAAATTGACTTATTTTAAGATATTTGACATTACATGTAACTTTTGTGGAGCAAAGTGATACAAAATATATTGAAATGACTATACAACTGTAACACATAGAGATACCAATGTTATACCCATCCCTGATCTCCACAGTATTCTTACTGCTATGACACTGGGTGTCCTCAGGGAAGAGGAAGGAATATGATCGTTGAAAACAGCTCAAACTTGTTGCTCTCTTCGAAATTCTTTTGTTAGTTGTTTGGTTTTTATACTGTACACTGGGCTGAGCAACACGCACAGTCTCAACATGCTGGCCCAGCTTACTCAGGGAGAAACTTCTTACAACACCATTTGATTCACAAAATTGGGATGCTGCCATTTGATACACTCAACTGACATAACTGTTTAAAGTGAAGACCATTGTTGGCCCCCTTTGTGTCAAGAAAAAGTCAGCTTTCTTTTCAACAGCTGGGGTCAGTCACATCTTACATAATTCCTAGAATTTAATGTACACATTGCCTCTAACAATTTTCCCTGAGAGATTTTTATTTTTATTTTTATTTTTATTTTTATTTTTTCATTTTATGTGTTTGTCAGTTATAGAGGCATGTGACAGGTACATGGGTGGCACACAGGCTGTGAAAATACATAGCTGAGGTGCTGACCTATTTTTTCTTCATAGTAGCTGCATGATGCTATAGAAAGTCTAGTTGTTTGAGCACTTATCAACCTGCAGTGGATAATCTTATATTTAAAAATCTTTCTCCTAATTTTCCATAATGCTATTGCCTCATTTTTCTACATACAAGAAATGTGTCTTTTTTTTTTTTTTTTTTTTTTTTTTAAAGTAACTTTTCATCTTAGTTTAGTTGTAATTATTGTCTGTGGCATAACTGTAACAGTCTTGGTATTTAAATCCTAAAAATAACACAATTTAACAAATTTCAGTCTGGCCATTTAATTATCTGAGTAGAAGTTGCAACCATCTATGAACACTAAATAAGACTCACCCAGAAGGTGGTATTTCCAAACAGATGGTATCATTCTTAAGCAGGGGCAAGATGCCACCCTCCCAGACTGGCAGTGAGATCAACTCATCCTTTGGTTTGGCAGCCTTGCATGATTCTGAGTGCACACATGGACCACTCACATTTTTGGCAGGAAAGCCCCTCCTTCCCCTTGCTGTCCCCTGGGGCAGTGAAGACATGCCCTACAGCAGGGTGAGTCCAGTGGTAGACCTACACCTAATCGCTGTCTCAGCGTAATTTCCTTATGTTGTGCAGACCTTGCCAGGGTGGTCACCAGAGTCTCAACTGAAGGAGTTTTCACCTTCCTGCCACATACTCAAAGTGACAACTTCTTAAGGTTCTCCACGCAGTCCACCAGTGGTGCAGAAGATTCAGTGACTGACTCCTCATTCCACTAAGCTCGTATGACAAGTGGTGCATGCAAGTTAAGCCAGAACAAGTACTGTTCTGCTCCTTAATTTGTAATAAGCTTACTGGATGATGATTTTTTTGTTTGTTTGGATTTTTGCTGTTGAGAAGATTTTTTTTTAATTTTTTTTTTATTTTTTATTTTTTTTTTTTTTTGAGGGAGAGATAATAAAGAATAAACAGAAGCAGACAAAGAAAAAATCTTCTGGAAGACTCAAGTTCCTAAGAGTGGAAGATCCAGTAACATGGCTGCACTCCTGCTTGCTTGTTCCAGTAGCCAATAGGACCATGACAGAAACTCTTTTTCCAATGTTAACGACAAGAATGCATGCAGGAAAGGGTAGGCTGCACAATCTCCTTCTACAAGTTCCAGGCACACCATTACATACTGCCTGCCTACAGACTTGCTAGCGTGTATAAATTGTGTGCATAAACATGGCAGAGTAGAAGTGATCATTCCAGTTATCCTTGAGCTTGCAAAGGCTGAGCCTTAAAAATAACACAGGTGTTGTTTTGACCTTTCTCATATCGTATAAAAATCTTCTATAATTAAGTACAATTGCAAGTAACTTATCTTAATTAGCAAATAACAATTTTCATTTTAGTCTATTCACAAGATTTTAATTTCATTTGTACAGGAAGTACAAAGACTTTGTTAATCCTTCTAGAAAATCATACAGAACAAAGGGGGAACTAACACACGTGCTAGATTTCTTTGAAGATTCTAGCTTTAAATTAATTTCTACACAGACTAATTAACACATTTACTTACAAATTGCCATAGAATTCATCATGCATTTGGTATAAGTTTTCTATGTACATTATGATATTTTTTTTCTTACAGAACTGAACACTGTTCTATGCAAAAAAAAATGCACACAATTTATAAGGAATTGGTCCTTCCTTGATTTAAAACTCTAAAAACGCTCTTAAAAAGCCAATTCACAGGCTAATTTCTTCCTATAGTCATACTTTCTTCTGTAATGCGACATTTAAAGTGTTTTTTGATATATATACAACATTAAAAACAAGCTAATTAAGTCTGTAGCCATTCTCTAATCACGATTGTAATTTATTTTCTGCTAAATTTACCCCTTCTGGTACAGCAATTTGAAAAGATGCTTAACTCTTTTGGACATGACTGCCATTTTTATAGCTTCCTAACACCCGGTTTATAACAAAGATTGTTATGCATGCTTGCTTACTTTTGAGCACTTCATTAGACATTTAAAGGGCCATTGGGGCCCTCGCATTTTTAAAATGAAGCACATTCATAGGTCTTTTCAGGATCAGTACCTGCCTGAATGTTTGCACCACACTGTTATTATTATTATTATTTACATATAGATCATAGATCATACATACAACTAAAGCAGAGAAAAAAATAGGTAGACTACCTTATTCAAGACTTAAATTTAATGATTCAATTTTAACACAAAATATGCTCAGTTGTGCCAATTTAGTGGATGGGATGACATAGTAGCTATTTTGTTTTTAATGAGGGCCTCAAATTGTGTTAAATTTAGAACTAATAAAGCTACTTGTACTGTGAATCTATACAGATTATCAGACAAGGATTCTGCACCAATTTATACATTTCCCAAGATTTAAATGCAAAGTTTTTTTTGTTGTTTTCTTTTTTAACATTCAATAACCTATTTGGAAAGGAAATAATCTTTAATGGAGTAGAAAATACTTGAAAATTAATCTTCAGAGTGCTAGTATTCAGAAATAAAACACAAAACTCACAGTGTTCATATAACATTCATTATTTACACATAAGTTCTGCCTCAGATGTAATTATGAATGACATACTTAATTCTTGCCATGCCTTAACTGATTATATAAAATATTCCATGCCTATGTACAATTCATATTAAATATAATTCCAACATAAAACTAAAAGTTTTAGAAATAAATATCACTAGCTTCTATTAAGAACATCCAAATCATAAATAATTACTGAGTAATTTAAAAAAATCATTTGCAGATTGAAGGTGCTGTAGACAATAATGTACACAAGCATGATGATGAAAATGTACTCATGCACCAATACAAAAATAATAAATACTGTCTTTCCTTCTAGGAGAAAGGATCAAATGATCAAGAGTGTAAATAGGCATCAGGAGATGCAAAGTGGTTTAGAGTTTGAGGACCACTTTTTTTTTTTTTTTTTTCTTTTTCATGCAACTTACTAATGAAAGTAGTGTTCAGGAAATACTGGATATTAGAAATATGTGGTCAGAGGGTGCTCAGGCACTGGAACAGGCTCCTCAGGGCAGTAGAAAAAGCATCATCTTTGCCCAAGTTCAAGAAACATCTGGGCAAAGCTCTGAGACAAAGGATTTGAATTTTGGATGGAGCCAGGAATTAGAGTCGATGATCCTTGTGGTGCTGTTCCAGCTTGGATTACTCTATGATTCTACAATTCTAACTAAGCTCAGGCGATCCGCTCCTGAAGTCATAGGATTTTTTTAAGAAAACAAAACACTTCATAAACATATTTATTTTTAAGTGTATTTTAGAAAGTTATACTGAATTAGAAAAAGAGGAACAAGACTCTGTGATACTGTAATTCATAGGTTCTCTTATTCTGTATACATAGCCATCAGTGAAATAAGTTATGCTTGCTCAAGCAATTTCAATATTGGTATTTACAGTGTCCAAGTCTTAAAAGATTAGTGTAGCTTTGATAGGCAATTTCATGTAATTTCCATGCTCCATTAAAAATGTGGTTTTGATGCACCTTTTATTCTAGTTCATCTAAGCAAACATGTCTTGAACTGTTAATTTCCCTTCAAGCAGGAAGCATGTTCATTCAGAACTTATTTAAAAGGAAATTCAAGAGAGAAGTTAGCCTTTTCTTCATAGCAAAAGAAACCCATTTTCATACTTCATTGACCATTATGCTAAATTCAGTGCTTGATGTTAGCTGATAAAAGCACTGTGGACTCCAAGGCTGCCCTGGGATTACATTACTTTAAGCACACCAGTGGGATAGTGTTCCTACTTATGGATTTCAAGTATATTTCAGACTATATCTGCTCATATTTGTTTGTGTCTTTTCTACACCATGTTTTAGTCCATCATCATGCATTAAAGACCAATAAAGTAAGGACAGAGATCTTCCAACAGAGAACTGTATAAGCAGTTGAAATAGTATTTACCAGATAAATTCCACAAGAATAAAAGAGGTTTCTGAAAAGTTAGGAATAGATTTATATTTACTTAGCCAAAAGCACTGTTCAGTTCACAATGAGTTTTTGTAGATTGTTTTGATCACTAAAGTTTTATCAGCTCTAATAACTGTAAGTTTTATCAGATTTTTTTAAAAAAATATAAAAGCAGACAATTTCTAGAAACACTATATTGAAGATAATTTATACCCTTTCTAGCCCTATTCTTCTCACCCTTGCTCTAGCATCAGTCCCACCATTCAGCTTGAAAGAAAGATGTTTGTTATGAAAGAGGGGCCAACTGTTAAACTATATGTTGCCATGCATACAACTCCAGTCTAGAAAAGAAAAACATAAGTGCAATTAATGGAGAACAGTACTGTCAGAAACACCTGTTTATTTTCTGTCTGATTGATTGTTTTTTAAACTTAGCTGTCTTTGTTGACTCCTAATTTAGCAGTTTTGTAGAGAGTGTTATTAATAAAGCTGTCCCAAAACCTGGGCAATCAAATGCTTATACCTTGCCTCCTATAAATTCTCAGCTGTTTCACTCAAGTCAGATTTAGATTAAAAAAAACAAACAAAAACAAACAAACAAACAAAAAAAAAAACAACCCAAGTTCCCTCTCTTCTTCCAGCTTAGGATGTGAAGTTTTTTGCATTCTCATAAATTATACGTGTGTTTTCCTTTTAAACACATTAAGTCTTCTCAAAGAGCAGCAGTGTATGTATATCAGATGAATGTATGAATGATTTCTCAGTAATTTTATCAAAGTTGTTTCTTTTACAGGATCAGCAAATTAGTACAACGACAACACACGCCTTTTCCAGGAAATGAGCTGTACATCTCTAATGCATATATTTCCTAATTAAGCATTTCTGTATAAAATATATAAATTAAGAAAATCCACTGATATTTCCTTCAGTTTATTAATGTATTTTCTAGTTATGTTTTGATCATGTTTGGTTTTGCATGACTGAATTTTACTGGTATTTCCCTCAAGGTTTATTAGGTTATTTGAACACAGCACAAGCAGCTACAGTTTGACCAGGATGCTATATGTGTGAATATTACCTGTATTTTGTTTAGTCAGATAACAAAGACAATATGATATAAAGTAACCACTCAATTTTAAGTGGATAATTCTTAACCTAAATACACAGAAAGCAGTTTTTAACAATGATGTGATTTCACAAATTTAAGCAAAAACAGAAGAAATCATGCTATAATTGAAAACCACAATGACCAAAAGGTCACTGAGACTATACTATACCGACAGATGCCTACCTGCTAAATTATGCGTTCTTGAATTAAAAGTTCCATTGAAATGGTTAAACTACCTAGAACTGACATAAGAATGAGATGTTTCCAAATTGTTTCCCTTGTTTCTCCCTCAAACCCCAGTACTACCTAGTACTACCATGAAGCAGTTTAAGTTAGTGAAATTTACTCCTCCTCAAACAAAATATAAATTACTGCCCACAAGACTTGCTTCTGGAAATCAGCAAAGGCAATGATTTTAGAGAAGAGCAGGCAGTCATCCTGCAGCACAGTATTTTCTCATTATACTTGTATGCATATAAGTTAACTACTTTAATTAGTTAAGTACATGGAAATAACAGTGTGCAATTAAATACAATAGCTAATTACAGCTCTATAACTAATAACTATGACTGAATAAATATGAAGTTTGGCATAAATACTTAAAAACCATAAGAAAAGTCACTTAACCCACATATGGCTTGAGCCTGTATTAAAGTATTCAAATTTTCAGAAGAATTTGATTATATATCTTAGATATTTTAAATACTTTTGGATGTAACCTACTCTAGGAAATCTTCTTTAGCAGAGAATTGGACTAGATCTTCAGGGGTTCCTTACAACCCCTACAATTCTGTCATTCTGTTATTCTGTATAACGTCAAGGAGCACATATAGAGATGTTTTTCTTTTTTTTTTAATTGAACTTAGCACTTCACAGATAGATAGTGAGCTTGATTTGATCAAGAATCTGCCAAACCAGAACAGTATTCTGTCTGCCCCCTTCATGTGTTGTAGAAAGCATCTAAAGTTGAGCTATTTTGTTTCTACAAGCAACTAATTAGCACAATATCAGTTCATATAAATTAGGGTGTAATCATGATCCTATCACACTGAAACAAATTCTAGCTCAGCCTTTCATTGCCAGCTATTTTCTTGACCATTTTCAATTTGAGTGTACAGATTATTCAGTCCTAGAAAATAATCCCTAATTATCACCATTATAAAAACAGATTTGAAAAGGAATGGTGATTACATGCCATCTGGAAATGGGCTCAAGCTGTCAAAAGACTCTGTGGATAGCTCCTGTATACAGTATTCACATTTCAGCAGGAAACTAGACTTGGTCAAGGGGGAAGAATTCACTGAGATTCATGCACTTTAAAAATGTGTTTGGCACATCTAATAAAGTTCAAACATAAAGTGAAACGATTTCCCTTTAAGAGCTTTTCATAGGATGTTTGCTAATTTAATACATCACTATACATTAATGTACTAAAGAAACAAATGAATCAGTGCTAAAATAGCATTCATAAAAGGCCACAATAGAGACAAGAAGTGACAGATATGAAAGAGTAGCAGAGGAAGAAGGGAAAAGGAATAAAAAAAAATGATAAAACAAACCACCCTCACTCCTAATGGACAGATGGTAGAGGCAGCACAGGACATCTCTGGCTCCTCTGTTCAGTGGGGGATGTGGGAGGCCATCAGCCAGACCTCATCAGCGCCTATCAAGGTATCACTAGAGTGGGTATCCTGGCAACTGGGTCTTCAGAGACCCCTGTTGGGGACAAAACCAATACTAAGCATCCTTCCTTCCGTGTCTAACAACCTGGCACAACCTCTATTAGCTTGGATAAAAATACAATTAAGCATATCCGCTTGCAGACTAATGTACAGCAAGGAATGAGGAAATAATTAGGTTCATCTGTGATGCTGATATTCTGGGTATGCAAACTGTAAATAATGGGAAATCATGTAATCATTTTCCTGGAAAATAAAATAAAATAAAATAAAAAGTTCTGCTCAAGTGTGTAATAAGAACAACCTTTTGTGTACAGAGGTGTTTCGGTGGAAAATAATAATAATAATAATAATTTAAAAAAAAAAAATCAGGCTTGATAGAAATTAAAATATGTCTTAGCAGAGAGGGTGCTGGTCTAGGTGCATCTCAGAAGACACCGCTGAGCAACTGAGAAGGGGCCATGAGGAGAACAGTGAAAAAAATCTGTCTTTTGATTTTCTTTTTTTCTTTTTTTTTTTCTTTTTTTTCTTTTTTTTTCTTTTTGATTTTCTTTCTTTTGATTGCAAACAAGTCAAGAGAAGTATCCCACCGTCCACTTTGTCTTAAAATACTGTTTTAAACAAACAATAAAAAATGAAGTAAAAAAAAAACAAAAGATTTCCCCAGCTTCCTCAAACATAGAAGGAGGCATTA
The DNA here is from genome assembly GCA_030625065.1 of Alectoris magna. Taxonomy (NCBI): domain Eukaryota; kingdom Metazoa; phylum Chordata; class Aves; order Galliformes; family Phasianidae; genus Alectoris; species Alectoris magna. The sequence goes on from CM060560.1 coordinate 101,952,894, forward strand.
TTGTTCCATGCTATTTTTACCTTCTTAAGACATTCTAAAGACACCTAGACACAGCTTTGCTAGGGTTTTTTGTTTGTTTGTTTGTTTTTTGTTTTCTTTTTTTTTTTTTCTTACGACTCATTTGTAAATTTACAGTGGAATTGCAAAGTGGATCATTGTAAACATACAGTGGAAGACATTCTGAATCTTCTCAAAATTGCTACACTATTACTTCTATTCCAACTATGTGAACAAAGTGAAGTTTGTTTTGTGAATATCTTGAATCTTTCCTTCCACTTTCTCTCCTTAAAAAACTTTTTTCTTTCATTTTCACATTGTCCAGCATTTCCCCCATTTCTCCTCCCTGTTTTCCTCAGCATATTCTCTGTGTTCTTCTTCCCTGGTAGCACTTCTTCTTCTTGAACAAGATTTCCCAAACCCTATACAATTAAACAGCTATCCAGAAATCCCTCAGGCTCATCAAGGTTAAAAAGTAAACCCCTCTGCAAGTAACAAAAACAGTCTCAGAGTTCTTATGGCATAGCTTAGAAAGCACACACACAAACACCAATTCATATCATCTCAGGATACCCCAACGGGAAATTGGAACAGATGCTTTAAATACATATATTTATTCTGCTTAGTTTCTGTAAGGCGACAGAGAGGAGAGCACACTGTTGTAAATTCGGAGTGCAGTGCTAGCATGAAAATAAGCATGTAGCTCAGCAGTGGGATGTGTGTCTGAGCACGCTCAGGGCTCACACTGGCCCTGGCCTTGGCTCAGCTGGCACAACACTGCTGTCACACCACTGTATAGCGAAGCACAACAAGCCAGATGGGAGATGGCAGAAGATGCATGTGCCTCTCATGAGGCATCTCTGGTAGCCTGAGCCCTCTCCTTCCAGTCCAGCTAACCTCATACAACCTGCAAAAGGCCATGCCAGAAGCTACACCTCATCACTTCCCACCAAATCATGGCCTGCCCGTGCTGCCCCAGCAGAAGCTGGGAGCCAGCTGAGGCAGTGAGCTCTCCCCTGAGCCGTACTGTTGACACGCTTGAAGGTCACGATTGGGCATTGCCTGTGAACTGCCACACAAGCTCAGGTATGAGTGAGAACAAGCTTCCAACCTCTACACTTTGCCGCATAAAGCTTTTGAAGGCTAAGAACATTTCTTATCCCAAGAAAATAATTTAAATAATGGAAAAAACATTTTTTTCTTCTAAAATTTATATCAACTGGATATTTTTATTAAGTGAATATTTATTGCCCTTGGGAAATGAAATGTTATCACCCCCAAGAATGGCATTTTCCCACAAACTGTCAAAAATAAAAATGATTTTTCATCTTCATATTAGAAATACTGATTTTTCCATATCAACTGAAAGATTTTGAATGACTTCCAGAGTTTTTTTTTCAATTCTGTTTCACTGTTTGGTTTAAATATTTTCCTATGATCAAGAATATGCATTAATACAATATAAGAACTCAGCATTCATTGAAATATACAAGTTCAAAATACTTTGAATCCACTCTTGAAACACAATCAAGATTTTTTTTCCTTTGTTCATTTATTTTCTGTTAACTGCAGGGCTTATTACAATTAAAGAAAACAGACATTCACATATTATGGCCAACACTAAAACAAAACAGGTGGGTGGAGAACGAGCTAATAAAATTAATCGCAGAAAGAAATTATGTCTCAAGATATTTCCTACGACATACATCAAAGTCTTCCAATGTAGTGCCATCACTGCAACAAATTCCTTCCCCCTACCACCAGAATGGTTCTAGTCTGTTCTTATGGCAGTGTTACATTTTCTCTGCTATAGATATTTTGAAGTATATAACACTTCATAGTAGATTTCATCACTTATCAAATAAATTTCAAAGGGAATCAGACAAGTAGATTCAGGAAAGAAAGCATGTTTCATAATTAACAAACTAATATTTGTACAGATTCATTCAAATATACAAAACCTTGAAGAAGAATTATCAGTTCAGGTCTGGTAACATTAGACATCGCTTACTCCTCAATATACTTCCTGCTTCAGCATTTTGTCTCTTTTTCCTCCAGTGACTCCTCAGGCAAAGAGCATGTCTCCAGGGTTGTCAACATTTGAACATACTGGGCTAAGATAGGAACACAGAGCGTGCATCCTGGGATGAGAACTATGGCCTCTCCATGACACCACACAACTTTCTTCATCTTCAGCATCAAACAAACAAACAGACAAACATCAACACCCACCATAACCATCCTCTAGTAAAATAAATACTATGGAATTCAATCTTCTTTCCAACACTAGAACTTGAATGGAATATGTGTGTATAATCTCAGAAATAAAATAAGTGGAATAAATATATTCATTCAAATTCCCACTCTCCGACTTTTACCAGAGAGGTTGCATAGTCAACCAAAGACAGTAACTCAAATTTAATTGTTTAAAAGTATTTCAGTCAGTGATTTTCACATCTTTAAACTGTAGTATTCATATTTGCGCATGTGAGAAAAATATGGATTTAATATGAATGTTCTTTACAAAATTCCACCGTAATGCACATCTCCTTTTGTACAGTATGCCCACCAGAACTTCTAACAATGCTCAGGATGAAATGCAAGCAACCTAACTGTGAAAGAAAAAACCATTAACTGCAATCAAAGACATTTATCACATCCTTTCTGGTACACAATATTTTTGTGTAAAAAAATCCTGATGTCTGTCAGCTCCATCCTTGCTAGCCCAGGAACAATCCTGTGTGTATCTTGGAGGGTTTTTTATTTTTATTTTTATTTTTATTTTTCAATGTAAATAAAACCACAAAAAGACTGAGCTGAATTCCACCAAAGATGAAAAATATCAGATGTGGGCGACCACAATATCAACTTTACCAATGTCTGTTTAAATACTTTTTCACTTACCTATGTACTTACTAAAGCATTTACAAAGTCAGATTTTTTTTCCAGCATGCATGTTTTAATGTGAATTGTTTATAATGTTCAGAGAAAACTTAATTTCAGATAAATATAGTAAATAGAAATCTTATTATGGGAGTCCTGGGAATAAAAAAAGTTGTAAAACACTGCAAGCCTACCAGTGTTATAAACACTGTTTTTCATTTACAGGTGAAATGAGTTCTGTCTGTGGTAAATACTTTCAGAATAAAATCATTTGCAATGAATTTTCCATTTATTTGTTAACTGAGCGTCATGGGGTGGGGGAAAAAAATACACGGTAAACTTGTGAAAAATTCTTCCAAGAGCTTTCACAACCTTAAAATCATACCTTAGTCCATATATAAAAATGTCTACAGAATTGCTGGAACTGGGGACGGGATGTTAGGAACTTGTTGCTCTGTCTTTTGTGTTCTTATATCCTTCATTTGTTAGCTGCTCATGTACCATCAGAAAGAAGACAACTGACAACACATACCTTGTAGTGACCAAATATAATATGGCTATTACATACTTTTTTTTCTGTTCTTAAACAATCACCATTATTTCATAAGGTCGTAGAAAATGTTTCCCCACGGCCACCTTTTCTTGTAACAGGTACTTTAAAACTGGTACAAGGATGCAGTTCGAATCCATTCAAGTTTGTTCAAAGTCAAAAATATACACAACACAATGCTTTAGAGCTTAACAGTAATGTGATAAGAGTCTCGTTTTCAGAAGGCACAGAACTGGACATAAGTAGAAATTATTATCACAACTACTTCTAACATTAACACCTTTGCTTCTGGGGCTGTAGGAAATCTGTCTGTCTTGTCTGTTCTCACTGCTACTGTTGTACAAGATGAATCAATGTGTTTCTGGAATACAATTCAAAGGACACAAAAGGAAAAGAAAGTGAGACAAAGACCAATTGCAGACTTAGGGGAGGCTAAGATGGCAAACGAGGTGAAAAGAGAAAAGCTGTGAAGTGAGAAACTACAAGTCTTTAGAGACAGCCTTCCCTTGACACCCAGCAAACACCTGGGGCCACTTGGCAAATAAGTACTGGCATTTGATATCCACGGTCAGAAAATGTCATACACTCTATCTCAGGGGCTACAGTCTGCTACAGAAAGTAAGGTTCAAGGTAAATTAATGTAAATTAGGAAATATCAATATCCAGTGTAGATCATGCTGCTGAAATTCAAATCCTTGATAAATACACATCATATCAGACTCTTTAATTACTTAATTAGATTCTAATTCTAGCAAAGCACCCATTTCATTCAGAGCACAGGATGGATGGTGACTAGAAAATGCTATCTGGCAAAACAGAATTGCTTTTCTCTCCAGAACCTGTCTTATTCATTACGGAAATTAAGAACAGTAAGAAATGACACGTAAAAAAAAAGAAGTTTGACACCTCAAATTACAAAGTAAAATAACAGTTGTCTTTTTTAGGCCATAACATCTCCTATCATCGTAAGCTGAAGCTCTCTACACTGCAAGATAAAGGTAAAACTGTAACTTTATCTAAAAAGCTATTAAGTCAATTTCATTAAATATTGTGAATCATTCAGATTATGGTCACAAAGACCTTAGAAACACCATGATGGAAATTAATAATTCTGTATAAAGTGCAGTATTTTGATCATGTGCAAGAAGTACAGCATATAGCCATTACATAGTGATGAACATAATGAAGAATCATTTAGCAATTTCCCATTTAGCAAGTGCTTTCTACCCTGTAAAGTGATGAAGGCTGTGGTGTCATAGGAAGGCTTACAGTAAATTATTATGTAATTATTGACCACATCATAGCATACACAAGAGGGAGACCACAAGAAAACTGTACATCTACTTTGATTGTGACCTTTTTCTACCTTTTGTGTTTGACTTTGAAACCCGAAGGTTCTTTTTCTAGGACTTCACATGCAAATGCTGTACAAACTACTCAAAACGTTTGGCATAACACTATGAACAAGTCCAGGCAGCACATACATATTTTGGATTAATATACATATCTGTAGCATACATTAACTACACTCTGTGTTAGAGAGAAAATTGCTTAGAACTCAACTCAGCCTAACAGGAAAAATTACACATTAAGGATTGTACTTAAATTTATACACTTTTCGGTCAGTAAATGACCTTCAAGTGTTTCTTCCTTCAGAGAAAAATTTGAGCTGGCATAATCGTGTTTTGCATAAAAGCATTTAACAGCTGTGTTTTCTTCTTCTTGCGTGTATCCCCACTGAGACCAGAAATAAAGTTTGTATGAAGATCATACACTAGCTGTATGAGCCCTTCTACTGTAGTTTATGGACTGTAATTAGGTTTCAGTTTGGCAGGAAAACTCACTGGTGAAACCAAGCTAAGGACATAAGGCTGTACCACATAAAAGTTCAGATAGTTTGAGAAAACCCATAGTTAAGGTATATATATGCAGTCAGAGATCAGGGTAAATAGCTACCACTTTGTGTACTTAGAAATACACGTTTCTTTCGGATTACTGTTTTGTTTTGATGTTTTGTGGGCTTTTTTTGTTTGTTTGATTTTCGTTATTTTCATTTTTCCCCCCCTACATTAAATCTCTCTGTCCATATGTGGATCAGATTAGCAGATGATTCTGAAATGGTAGTGACAGGAATCTGACTTTTTACAGCATTCCTACAAATTTTATTCTGGGGTCTAGTGGGCATAGATACAAGAAATGCAGTTTTCAAAAGGTTTGCACAGATAACATGTGTCATGGTTTTATGGTCATCAGTATTCCACATCATAACATCATGTAGTGCACTGGGAATTGAAGTGTTAATGATGTCCCAGTTCAACATCATACTAAAGAAAAGACACTACGTTCCCCAGAAGACTGTTTGCTGTGCTGATATCATTCTTGCACAGGGGGAATGCATATAAGGCGCTACTGGGTCATCTGACTTCCTTTTGCTTTCCTTCATTGCTTCTGCTTTGCCTCTCCTCGCTGCTGCCCAACTGTGCGTGCTGCTTCAGCATTACTGTAAGGATCACAGCTTTTTCTTTTCAGATACTCTCTCTCATTATATTTAGTAAATTAATTTGTTCCTCCTCAGACCGTTGCCGCTGTTCTTTTCTTTAAATATTTTGGGGTCCCCTGTTTCCCTTTTCCAGAGGCATGGACTTTGAGAAGCCCCTCCGCCCCACTAGTCAGGGAACCGGGCTGAACCAGCCTGTAAATGGTTGACAACATGTTAGACAGTGTCAGCGTCTCATATATGAAAGCTTTCCACAAAACTACAACACCGGGATTCCTATCCAAATGATACTTCTGTGTCAATAAGAGTATCATTGGGGTGGGACTAGAATTGGGCAGCTTGGAGCAACTTAGAAATACATACCAGGAGGTTTTGGTGTGGTGAGATGTATGGCGGTATAAATAGAAAATAGGGTTAGATCTGAGTGAAAGAGAGCCTCAAGATGAAGTTGTAATTGGACTAGAATCAGGCACCTTGGGTAAAGTTACAGAAGCAAAGAGGCCTATTCCAGATGGATTATTATTTTTTATTTATTTTTGACTCTTTTAAGTCCTCCAGAGGAGCAAATTTTCTCATAAATATATCATGTAACTGGTGCTAAGGCCTGGTTTACAGCGTTCATCCATGATATCAGCAAGGAACTGAAATACTAGAATTCACATTTATGTTTAAATGTTCCATAGATTTTTTATTCATTAAGCAGTTTATGATGCAAAGGAGTTTTTTCTATCTTGCATTAACCATTTCCCCCTTCCATTAAAAGATTAAAAGTTTTCCTCACGAATTAACACCTATGGTACTGACATGTCACTATGGAGACACCTGATTAATGCTTAACAACTTCAGCTGCCCTGGTTTGCCTGAATTTTCTGGGTCTAAATTTAGCATTTAGATTCCCTTGCCAATTTTCAACTTCCCTGCAGAGTGCTAAATATTACATGCTGCTTCATATCTGTGCAAGATCAGGTGCATTGACCTATGTGTTGTGCGCACAAATGTCACTCTCAGAGAAATGTTTCAGACTAACTAACAAGCTTCAAAATTCTTTTTTTTTTTTTTTTAAATAAGAATTATTTTTGAATTTGCACTAAGGACTTCTTTCTTAACAACAGAAAGGTGAATTACATGCCAGAAGTTGTCAAGATAAAATAAAATGTAAAAGTAACAAAGAAATTCGTAGGAACAGTATTTCTTTTGTCCTAACTTTTCCATGAACAAGCATTCCTATCATATACATTTAATAACATATATCAGGAAAAAAACTTGTCATTTTAATATTATAGCTATAAAGCAGTTAAAAATTGACAAACTGATAAATTTAAAACACAGAAGAAAGACTGCACACACTACAGCCACTCTTCAGTTAGTAGCAGCATTTTTTTTCCAGTTTTGCCTTGTGATGAACAATCCCTTATTTGGAAAAAATTCCAAAGATTTCACATCTTTGCAGCATGTAATATTAATTTATGTTTATACATATATTAAAAATCCATTAAAACATTCAATTCAAGAAAAAGAATACATCATTAATGAGTCACTGGAGCTTAAAAATGTCCTAAACCATGAAAGATTTATTGTCCAAATTTCTTGAGAGATTTACTGTCCTTAATAGTCAAGGACTGCTGGATGCTTGTACAATGACGATATGAATCAAAGTACTGGATAGAAAGTTCTCCAGTACAAAGACAAATTCAGTCTATGGGTGCATAAGTACTTAAAAATTACTCACATTTTGTCAATAACACAATTGAAAATGGCATAAAGTAGCATTTTTTTGAGAAAAAAAAACTTTCTTGACAATATTCTTAGTTTGAAGTAAAATAGAATGGGGAGAAGAAAAGAGGAACATTAATGCTTATACTTTTATATGTGTTGTTAAGAAAATTGATTTAGGGTATGCCTATTTTGCATAACACTATTCCTGTCTGCCTACCTTTTTTTCCTTTTAGTGAAAATATATTAGAACTAACAGGATACAGCATTTATATTGTCCAGAATACACAATATCAATACTTGTCACCTTCTGCTTCCTTTCTATATTTAATAATAAAAGTGCTTTGGAATCATATGACGTTACTATTTTCCACACTATAAAGCAATTACTAAATCATACATTGACTCATGTGTTTCTGCTTTATTTTCTACTGAAGAAAAGATGGCATTTAAATAAATAAGATTTTGATCTCTAATCGTACCTAGTTATATCACTTTCACTTTTTAGAATAAATAAACCAGGAGAAACTGAAATAGGAATGGAAAAACTATCAGTTTCCATAAAGCAACTAGGTTTTCGAGTTCAGAAGTTTAAGAACTATTCAAAGTAAGATTGGGGGAAAAAAGAGGAAAATAAATCAATTAAGAAACAACAAAATAATTGAAAAATACATACTTCTCCAAACTGAATTACTCTTGATTATTATTTATTTTATTGCAGCTGTACTTTGAGTTATTACTCTGTACAGAAACTTAGTACTGGACCCTGAACACATTCTAAATGAAAGATAAGAGTGATCTGTCATTCCAAACCTAATCAAAGAGACAGAGGAAAAATATTGAATGACATCGGTAATTAATTCTTAGCATCTCATAGAACAGGGACCTTGGTAGTCTAGAGAAATAGGATGAAAAAAGTCTCATGAAGGTTGACAAGTGGAAATGCAAAACCATATGACTGGCCAGCTTTACAGAAAAGGGCTTGTAGGTTCTTGTAGACCCTCAAGCCGAGCACAAGCCAACAATGTGTCCTAGCCACAAAGAAGGGCTAATGCTATCCTGGGCTGCTATAATCAAAGCATTGCCAGCAGGTAGAGAGATGCAATCCTTCCATTCTCAGCATTGTTGAAAACACCTGGAGTTGTGAGTCCAGTTCTGGGCTCCCCAGCACAAAAGAGACGTGGATGTATTAGAGAGAGTCCAGTGAGGGCTCATGAAGATGATGAAAGGACTGGAATCTCTCTCCCGTGAGGAGAGAGAAAGAGTTGACACCTGTTAGTCTGGAGAAAAGAAGGCTGATCTTGTCAAAGTCTATAAATATCTGAAGAAAAGGTGCAAATAATCAAGTTCTTCCCAGTGGTGCATAGTGATAAACACTAAACTAGAACACAGCTAATGCTATCCAGGCATTAGAACTCATTCATGGTGAGGGTGAATAAGCCCTGGTACAAGTTGTTCAGAGAGGCTGCAATTATTTTATATTTCTATCCTTGAAAATATGGAAAAGCCATTTGGACATGGTCCTGAGCAGCCTGTCATGTACCCTGCTTGAGCAAGGGAGTTCTCCAGAGGTTTCTTCCAACCTCAACCATTTTCTGAAGTGAGTCACGTGCACATGGGCTGCATGTCTAAGTGAGTATGTATTTTATCATCTTCAATTGGCAAAAAAAAAAATATATATATATATATATATTCATCTATCTCTGTACTCAGCACTGGTAAAGCCACATCTTGAGTTCAGTTTGGGGCCCTGATCTACAAAAAATACATTGAGCTCCTGGAGAACGCTCAGAGAAGGGCAAAACTGATGAGGGGTTTGGAGCATAAGCCTTATGAAAAGTGGCCGAGGGAACTGGGATTATTTAGTCTGGAGAAGATGAAGCTCAGGGTAGATTTCACTGTTCTCTACAACTGCCTGAAAGGAGGTTATGACAAGGTGGGGGTCAGCCTCTTCTCCCACATAACTAGAAATCAGACTAGAGGGATTGGCCTCAAGTTGTGCTGGGGAGACTCAGGCTGGACATTAGGAAAAATCTCTCTGAAAGCGTTCAGGCACTGGAAAACGCTGTCAAGGGAGATGGTGCAGTCACTGTCTCTGGAGGTGTTCAGGAAATGTTTAGATGTGGTCCTAAGGGACATAGTTTAGTGGGAAGCACTGGTGATAAGTCGATGGTTGGACTGGGTCTTGGAGGTCCTTTTCCAACCTTTATGATTCTGTAATTCTATCATATTGTTTTACTCAATATAACACTGAATGGGGAAACAGGCATTCATAATTTTTTCTTTTAAATTTGACAGAAAGTGAATGCCTAAGCTTATTCTAAAGTCAATATCTAGGCTCAGCTCAGAATGGACTATGCACGTGTTTCACTCACCTGCTTGAAATTTCATCATTCTGGCTTCTCACGGGAGTTTTAAAGAAGAAACAAATGTTTGAACACAAAATGAAATACATTGCAATTAGATGAGAGAAGGAAAACTCCTTAAGTGTAGGCAAAATAAGAGGTTTTATATTTGGAGTTGTTAAGTACTGACAAAACTGAAACTCCCAGATGGGAGAAAGACAGCAATGGACAGAAATAAATACATTGCCTTGTATCCTAACATAACAGCTCTTAAAGTTGTCTTGTCAGGGCCCTCCTAAACAAAATCAGCTAAGGTATTAAGGGTGTGTAACAAGAAAATCCAAGTATTTCTCTTCACAATTTAAAGAATTTTATGCCTTTCCTACTTGGTTGTTAATACCTGTGTTCAACTCACAGAGCTCATAAGATGACATTTATAAAATATTCTGAATTTCCACCTGACTGCTAAATTTTCTAACGGTTTATTACCATTACAGCTAAAATAATTGGATATCTGCCTCACTTCTTTTGTGCTGCACTGTGGTTGCTGTACAACAACTGAAACTGCAGTGTCCTCATTATCAAACTGCTATCATCTTTTATTTAAAAATAAATAAATAACTTCTTAAGTAGTATCAATTTGATGAACTGCAGCAATTATCCACATAGGTGTTAAGACGTTCATACTGTGAAAAATATTCACAGAACAAAAGCTAGATGGACAAGAAGATAAGTAATTGGTGACATGCTTTTGACTGCCCACAGTGTTTTGTTTTGTTTAAAAGAAAAACACCCTTTTCTAGTCTCTTGAATATCCTTGTTGGCAGTCCTGGTTTCAAATTGCAGTCTGCTCACTCAATCCCTCTCTTGGAGAAAAAGCATACAGACCTTAAAATTTATTTAACAGGTAACTGATTTGTAACCAACTCTGAAGCGGCTCTTTTCTCCTCAGAAATAAGGGCAGTGAAGTTGGCACAGTACATTGACAGTATAGTAAAGATTTTCTACAAACATTTTGTAGCACTGTCTAACAAAATTGTACAAGAATTTTCCTTTGTTGGGCAAATAACTAAAAAGAATGAACTTGAGATCACCCTCAGGCTGTGGGTCCAAGTCCATCAGCCGTTACCTTCCAAACACTGACTGCTGGTAAAAGGCATATTTGTAGGGATCTTTTCACCAATATGAGAACAAATTCACCTTGGTTACCACTGAGTAATTAGAAGAAATAAACTTGAAAAAGGAACAAATTAAACACAGAGCAAGGATATACATAAAGACAATCGTGAAGTTTCTTTACTGATCTGATAAAGCTGGCCCACTTTTCTTCATATTACTTGTGCAAGAGAATATGGAAATATTTTTGTCAAAGAACAAAGCAAGAACCACCCAAAACTTTCCCTCTGAGGGGAGAAATCAATTCAGTTTGTATGCAGCTATTTTGGTAGAAATGTCTCATCATTAACAGCTCTTAGATCTGATCTATCTGGTTAGAACACACTCAAAGCTGAAAGAGCAAGTGATGGATATTCATGCAGAAAGGAGGAAATAAAAAATAAGACAAAAGTGGAAAAAAGAACACGGAGTAGTTGTTTCTTTTATCTGGTTCCCGTGCATAAAATGATTACCTTTCACCCAACACAACCTCAAGGAATAAGTACTGTGATTGATTTGGTGAACTCAAAACCAACTCAAATATTTGTATGACTAATTATTAGAATACTTTGCTTCCTTCCCTCCCCTTCTAAACCTCTTCTTCAACATTCCATATTCCCCACTAAATAAATAAATAAATAAATAAATAAATAAATAAATAGATAAATAAATTTGAGCAAAATTCTAGCCATTTCAAACAAATCTATTTTGTACTAACACTGATCAAATGAATGTCCAGTGGGCTTCATTTGCCACAGGAAGTTGTCCTCAGCAACTGAGCAGGATCTCTAATTTCCCATCTGATTTCTCAGAATACTCTGCCATTTCACTCAAGAAAGCATTCACAGGATCATCTGTAAAAATTTCCCTCCTACAGTCTTACAAATTGAGATTTGGCTGCAGAATTCCACTGAGACATGCAAAGTACATTTCTGATGTTCAGTGACAGCACAATAGGGCTGTGACTTCATACCAAATTTGTTTTTAACTAAACTGGTTCTCTTTGCATATTAACAAACATGCAAAGTGAGTTCTAACCAATCTGTTGTTACTCACTGATAAGTTTAAAGCATACTAGAGATATACAAATATCACTTCATGAAGAAATCACTAATGAAAAAGGCAGTTGCATTCCAAAGTCATTTAGGAAGAAAAACACAGAAGTCTTTACATGTGTTTCTATTCAAGAATGACTAATTCTAACAAACTAGATGAAGTTCAACGTACTCTTTTTCTGAACTCTAAGAAATAAGTCCAAAAGTTAAAATAAACATTTGCTCAGTGGAAACTGAGACCATTGTTACTAGGCTCTTTAAGAGGCAGAACCTCACTCTATCATTTATAATCACCATTCACAATAGGAATACTTTCATGTACTTAGCCACTGAATGCCACGCCTTTGAAAGATTATGCTGCGCTTAAAGCAGTGTTATTACAGAACTCAGGAAGTTTCTGTCCCCAGAAAATATATAACATTTCATTGCATCAATCCTATTCACATTGTTTCTCAAGTCTTCAAAGGCAGATGAATCGGTCCTGAGACATGTGTTGTCCTGCCCTGCTCACGTAATGATAAATTCAAAGAACAAAGTTTTTGATGTATTCTATGTCAGTTGCATAGCTGATATGGATTACTGCTGTGAAATCAATGCTCCCATTTCTCCTATTCCAAAAGACTGACAAAGCATTATTGCAGAAAAATTAATACACTAATTTTGTATTAACACAACCTCAAATGCAGCAATTGTTTATTCCTTCTTTTGATTTGTTTGAAATGTAAGGCCATGGTACTAACTAATAATATTAATTAATGTATTTAATGTTTATACAAGCACTTTACAGATACTCAAAACACATTGTTTTATAACAAAATACTCAACTATTCTCTAAACTGATAAGAAAAAGTGAGAATTGATCCCTAAATTGCAATTTCAATTTTTTTTTTAGGGTTGGGTTTGTTTTTTTCACCTTTAGAACACACTGGCATCTATGAGAAAGAGCATTCCCTTTCTGAATTTCATATATGCAGAGGGAGATGAAAGCATGCTCCTTCACATCAAATTACAAGAGATTTCTCCAAATTTCCCATTCCCTTCAAGGCCCATCCATTTTGTTCTTTTGTTGGCTATGCAACTCAGTTCAAGTATCAACAGACCCTCACAACAGTACCAAGAGTGCAAAAAGATATAAAGAATGGAGAACTGCACAGTGTTTTTGAACTTACATTAAAACAGCACCTTGACCAAAAGATTTCTCAAGTCTTATTTTTGTGTGATTCATTCCTTTACTAAACCAAAACAAACGATACACAGACAAAAACTTTTATATCAATTACATAACATCTTTCAATCAAGTCAAGAAATTATTGTATCAAACTCTTCTCTACTTTAAACACAGGTTTTAAAATATATGTGAATATATTTATGTATAATGTATAATGTTAACAGCTTTGATTCTCTTTTGGGAGACTGTTGGGAGTTTATCTTTCATAAAACAGGAAGCTGGTGCCACCTTCAAAGAGAAACTGCTTTTGCCTGTTAAGTATAGTTTGTTTAAAGAGGAATTTGCTATCTGTAGATGAGAGTGGAACAGAAGATACAGGCAATGATTTACATTTCCTTGTAAATGTATAACTCACCAGGAATAACTCACTAGGAAAGCCTAGAAAACTTTTTTGTAGTTAAAAAATTCAGAGAAAGACTAATTCCTTTGGGTAGTCTTGCATTTTCAATCTCATATTTTATTGGGTAAAAAAAAATCTTTATTTTGCATTTACCGCAAAATCGTGAATAAAGTTCTGGTACCACACACTGACCAGCATGGGCATCAAAAACCCATAACACTTCCAGGTTCATGGGACTTTGAGTAAGCAAAGGACTTACCTGTACCACTTGAAGAAGAAAACTGCACATGTACAGTAAACATCTATATTTATAAATCGAGCTTAAGGATGACTTATCCTCTAATATTCTCTTTCAGACAAATCTATATTATATACAACAGCTGACATGCCCTGAAGCTAAGTAAAGCTTACTCAGGGGCAAAAGCAAGACAGAATATTACAATATGGCAAGAGTACTACATATGTATTATTATTATTATTTTAATAACATGGTATAATACACTTTGAATAAATAAAACAGAGTTAAGGAAACACCAAGAAAAATAAAATATAAATTACTCAATTCTTTTTTACTAGAAATGAAGAACTTGATCAAATCCTGGAAACTAACACAATCCCTAAAGCTTTTCTACCCATATCTTTCCTGTCCTCCTGATTGATAGCACTCCCAGCAGTACATTAGAATAACCTAGAGATGATCAATACCACTACAGAAGAAAAATGCCATCTAATGAATACCCAGTGGCACGTTTGTTAGCACCAGGTGTGTTTTGCTGCAGCCTAGATCAGATCAAGTCTACCAGTTTAGGTCCTACATGCCCCAAGCTGTGAAGCTTTAGGAATGATTAATTCAGCTGTAATACTGATCTTTGTATTAGCCTTTTCTGAAGTCTCATTAATGTCAAGTGATATTCTGACATTCACAGTACCTGAATGAACCTGCAAGTACTTCCAAAAGTATATTTCTACCTAAACCAATTAGACACAAGTGGCTATTCCATATGAACTACATGATTATTAAAAGTTTTTCTGAATTCAGTGATTCTGTTTCCTTGTTTAGGATTATGATATGGACATTTACCTAGCTGTAAGACTTCTTCCTGAATCAATATTCTTGTCTGACCGTATGGAGAAAAATTTATAAGAATATCTCAGTTAAATAATAGCTAATTTTTAGAAGATATCAGTTTCGACTGCAGGAGAAAAATAAAAAAAGACCCAGTAAAATCTCGGGTGAACAACACTTTTTTTGTGTTTTTTGTTTATTTGAATTTAGAGAATGTTTGATATTAAAAGTCTTAAATTTACCGTTGCTGAAACAATAGGTACAAATAACTAATAGAACATACAGTTACCTATCTGCAGTAGCGGACACACATGTATAAAGGAAATACATGTTTTATACACCAATAACGGCAAATGATCTGCATCTTCAATGGTACTAACTAAATTCATCGCTGGTGCAAAGTCAATTACCTGCAGTGAAGCCTGCAGCAAAATTCTGCCACTTATTAGAATTTTCAACATTATAAAACTCACTGTAAATTTCAGCACTCTTCAACTTTTAGTAATGTCTGTATTTCCTTGGTATTTAATTGTACTGTGGAAAAGAAACTTAGCTCTTTATCCCATAAGAATAGGATTGCAATTAAAAGCCAAAAACCTTCTTCAGAGAATCCCTTAAGTGACTTTTCCTTCCAAGAGCAGAAAATGATCACTTCCATGAATGACATTTCTTCTCTCTCTGCCCAGTTGCAGTCCTGGTGTAAAGGAGTAAAGGCTGCCTGCTTGGCACATTGGCCACACTGGGGAAGCACTACACAGAACCGATCAGTGCAAAACAACAGAATCCAGTGGCTTTTTGAATATACTCATTGCATACACAGTATGTACTTCATACTCAGTTCGTGAGCAACCTTGACCACCTGTAGATACATGGTCTCCTTAAAACAGACTTCTTCACTTTCAAAACGGTTCTCATACACCTTCTACACTGGTATTTTAGAACAATTGTACATAAAGAGGGATGGTGAAAGAGGGCCCTTAGTCATTATTATTTATAAATGTGTAAGCCATTTCCAGTCACAAACAGAAAACATGACTGACTGACATTTTGAGGACTTAATATGTTTGATGACTTCTTTGGAGAGATGCTTGTTTATAATAGATGAAGATCTGCACCTTAACCTTTTAGTCTTTTATTTAAAAGGCTTAATTTGGAGCTTTAAAAGCTTAAAACATAATCTTTCAAAATAAAAATGGTAAGGTCAAAAGCAGCTGGTTTTCTCTCAACACTGAATTACACAATCAGCACTACTTCACTAAAACATCAGAGGAATAGAATGGCAAGTATTCCCTTAACAATCAAGACTTTTCTTCCATTTTCACTGATGCTCAAATACGGCCATTCTGGTGAATTAGGAGGCAGAAAAGCATTTCTATAATGTTATTACATGTTATTATAACGCTAACCGGTGTTACTGTTTTTAATAAGTGCTTTAATGAACAAAAATTATTAAATTATTTCTATTTTGATCATCCTGTCAGCATAATGAAATTCTACTTAGGACACAATATAGCACTCCAATCCATTATTTGGTTTTAGAAATCTATTTTAAATGTCGTTTTGAGACAATCAAACTGTTTGTAGGTTCTTTATATTATGTTCCTTTTAACTTCTCTCAATTTCTATTCCTTCTATAGGAGACTATATAGTGACATTCTGTTCACTTAATTGCAGAGCTGCCCCCCATCTCCTCCAGGATCTCTCTCTTCAGAAAAGTGAACAAGTTTCAGAATTTTTTTGTTCATATCTCCCATTCTCATTTTCATGTATAACAAGGCACCATTTTGGTAGTAAACAAGAATTTTATCTCCTAAATTAAAAGCTAGTATTAAAATTGTTCACTAGAAATTTATATTGCTATAAAGATACAAAATACGCAGGTCACTCTGAAATAATGGTACATGTTTATATCCAAGGAAACGACAAAAGATAGAAAAAAGACAATAACACTATTTGATAGAGCAGGTTTTCAGCTGCAAAATGCTGTTTTTCAACACAGTTAACATCATTTGCTATGCATTTTTACCTGCAATGAATTAGAGACTACACGTCATGCTCAAAAAGTTGTATGGATATCTAGAATGTGACTTGTCTTTCCTGTCACTGTTATCACTGCTGAAACACACCACCCACAGCCTTATGGTGCTCACATCCACTGTTTGGTCTCTAGAAACATTTAGCAAGCATCAATGGGTACCATTTTTTCTCCATGAAGGAATCCAGCGGCATGCCTTTGCTTCATACATACTCCATGTCAGACATTCTTTTATCAGACTGCCCTCCTGCTGCCATCCGTCACATGGTAACAAAATGTAATGGAATACTGAAGTGAAGATTAAATCTCTACTGTCATACCACCAACACCAACCTCTGACTACTTGGGTCAACATAATAAAAGAGGAGGTATTACTTTTGGAGCAGCCCTTATAGTTACCTACTTGAGAGAGAACTCTACAAAGCAAATGTTACCATTACCTAATTCAAACTGGGAGGTCATTTTTCACAGAAAGAATGTACATTTACTTTTAAACACTGGTGAAAGTGATCAAATTACCTAGCACAATATTTCTTCTGCATAAACTAGTGGGTTTTCAGTTCTGCAGGAACAGTTGAACATTGAGTACAAGCAGCAGCACAACAGAACAATCCTTCTCCCTGACACTCCCCCAAGTGTCAGGATCAAGTGTCCTTCACATAAACTTTTCATAGACAAATTTAATATAATACAGAAATACGACCCTGATTCTTGATTTTTAAAAAGACTGGAAGATAACATGAAGCCTATTTTGTCCTCTCTTCAACAGAGAAATTATTTATATCAAGATTCATATAGAACTGTCACGGGGTTATCTACATCAATCTGTGTCTGTGACAGGGGAGGGGCAGTAGGCCTGTAGCCCCCCGGCCCCCTCGAAAAAAAAGGGAAAAAGGGACAGGGGTAGGGAGATGGGAGTTCAAGGGAATAAACGGAGCAGCGGCAATGATATGAGGAGTAAAAATTATTTACTAACTATGATATTGGAATGCAAGATAACACACAATAATACAATATAATTAGAATTGAAGCTAATTAATCAAATATAATGAGAGAGAGAGGTTTCCGAAGACCAAGAAGCCTACTTTGAAGTTGAAGGCGCCGCGGCTTGGAAGCACACCCACACCTGCTGCCAGGCAGTGAAAGAGAGAGTCGCTTCCGTGATGTATTTTCCCTCTCTGGCAGCGAGGTCCCCTGGGATGTGTAGTACTACTTCTCTGTGCTCCACATGATGTTATGATGTGGAATACCAATAGCAAAAATTACAAAACCATGACATCAATAAATATTGGTCATGTCCCAGACAGTTCTGCAACAGCCTGCACTGCTAGATGTCACCTTTGACACTGCACCTCTCAACATCCTGGTTGCCAAACTGGAAAAAAAAATGGATTTGATGGATGGATCACTCACCGGATTAGAAATTGGCTGGATGGTTGCACTTGAGAGCTACAGTCAACAGCTCAGAATATAAGTGGAGACTGGTGACGAGAGGCATTCTTCACGGACCAATGTTATTTAACAGGTACCAGTGTTATTTAGCATCTTTGTAGACCACATGGATAGTGGGATCAAGTGCATTCTCTGCAAGTTTGCAGATGAAACCAAGCTGAGTGGTACAGTTGACAAGTTAGAGGGAAGAGATAGCACCCAGAGGGACCTGGACAGGCTCGAGAGATGGACTTACGCTAACCTCATGAAGTTCAGTAAGGCCAAGTGCAAGGTCCTGAACCTGTGTCAGAGCAATCTCAAGCACAGATGCAGGTTGGGCAGAAAATGGTTTGAGAGCAGTTCTGATGAGAAGGATTTGGCAATGTTAGTTGATGAAAGATTCAACATGAGCCAGCAATGTGCACTTGCAGCCCAGAAGGCCTACTATATCCTTGTATCAAGAGAAGCGCAACCAGCAAACAGGTTGAGGGAAGTGATTCTGCCCCTCCACTCTGCTCTTGCGAGAACCCATCTGGAGTACTGTGATCATTTCTGGGGTCCCCAACACAAAAAGGACATCAAGCTGCTGGAACGGGTCAAGAGGAGCACCACAAAGATGATCAGAGGGCTAGAGCACCTCACCTATGAGGGCAGGCTGAGAGAGCTGGAGCTCTTCAGCCTGGAGAAGAGAAAGCTCCTGCGGGACCTTATAGCTACCTTTCAGTACCTGAAGGGGGCCTACATGGAAGGTGGGGAGAGTATTTTTATAAGGGCATGTAGTGACAGGTGGGGGGAAATGGCTTTAAACTGGAAAGAGGGTAAATTTAGACAAGATACTAGGAAGAAATTCTCTACTGTGAGGGTGGTGGGACACTGGAACAGGTAGCCCAGAGAGATTATGGATTCCCCCTCCCTAGAAGCATTCAAGGTCAGGTTGGATGGGCCTTTGAGCAACCTGGTCTACCAGGAGGTGTCCCTGCCTGTAGAGGCAGGAGGTAATACTGGATGATCTTAAAACATTCCTTCCAAACCAAACCATTCTATGATTCTATGGGGAGATGCCACAACCGAAGTAAACAATCCCTGAAAACAAGCTGAGCAAAAAACCAGCAGTCACACTGTATCTCTAAAACAGAAATAGTAAAGAAATAGTAACCAAAACAAAACAAAAAAAAAAAAAGAAAAAAGAAAAAAAAAGAAAAAGAAAAAGAAAAAGCAATTCCCTTTTCCCTCAAGTTTCAGTAGAGCATCTCAGATGAACATTAGTGTAAATAGTAGGCTAGCAGACTACATGATTTCAATCCCCTTGGTGTTACTGATACAGCCTATAATGCACACAGTATTTGTACTGTTGAGCTGTTTGAGTATGACAACAGTGATGAGCCGAAGGGCTACACAGTCATCAGTACATAAGGGATATGTCAGTGCTATTTATAGAGACACCCAAGTACTACTTCCATGTATCACTTGAATGACAGAGTAATGTAACATATTGATTTACACAGAGTCCTGTGCAACTGAGAAATTTGAACACTGTTGTCTTCTGGAGCAATTTTTTCTTGTTTTTGGTTTTTGAAGTACCCTTTTATTTCTTGCTCTTTCTACTAAGGTTCAACTCTTTCTTCTGTACACTTTGAATTTTTATCCCTGAACTTACTTCTATTCAAATTGATTTTAGTGTCAATATATTCCTAATTTTTTTCAGCAAGCCATTTATCAAGGACAAATCGGATGGAGTCTCTCTCTACTTGCGCACTCTCTTACCATCTTTCCTTCCCACCCCTCCCATCTACATGGAAAAGAAAGTTTTCTTAGGTACTCTTAAGAAAAACTAAAACCAGTATAAATATCAATTATCTTTTTTTCCTCTTCATAACCATACAAGCAAAGTTATTAAATCATTTTTATCACTGGGAAAAAATAACCCAAATAACTCATAGTCAGAGAATCTAGCAGTAGAGCAAAAGGAGCAAACAGACAGTAAGCAAGCAGTACTGGTGCTGGTAGCTTACAGGAACTAAAAGCGAAAAATAATGGATATCTTGACAATAATTTAGACAATAACAAATAAAAGATGCTAAACAGAATTATATCTTAGTGTCTCAAAGACACAATAAGAGACCAATTTATAAATATCACTGCCACACAAAATCTAATCTGTTGCTTTTCTAGTTCTTGTATGCCTAAAAAAAATATCCAATGTAAAAAGCAGAAAAAGTTCTCTTTACCTTCAGACCAATAGCAGAAACTTCTAAACAAGTTTAACTGTCAAAGTTCCCATTTTTAACCTGAATTTGTTTTCAATTAAAAAAAACAAAGGAGCAAATAGGAGAGGACACCCATATAGAAGCTCCAACAATTTTTGATTAGCCTTGAATTCCTCTTGAGTTTCTTATAACACTTTTAGCATAGGACAATAAAAAATAATGTTGTTAACATCTTTGCCAGTTGCAGTAAGAAGCAGAAAACATCAGAAGACCCCGAATGTTAGCAATGGTCCAGTTACTTCTCATTTAAAAACACTTTTTTTAATCACTAAAAATCAAATCACATACCTTAATTTTTATGACTAAACTAAGAGAAGCAGAATTTGAAATACCAGATCCTGTTTTTACTTTAAAAATATTTGTTATATAGTTTACGACAAGAATTCCCAGTCTAAGGAGATTTCAATAGTAACAGAATAATGTTCCTCTAAGAATGAACAAAAACTGTTAGTGCTCACTCTTTTTTTTCTTTTTCTTTTTTTTTTTTTTTTAACCTAGAAGTCACTCATTAAGAATGCTTATTAAGGAGAAAGTTTCATTGACAGGTGAAATTAATTATGCAGAACTGCCGGTAGAGCAAGGCTCTATTTAAAGCAATTATCACCCTAATTCAAAATCAAAAGGAATTAATGTCAGGATTTTATTCTCATCATGTAAAGTTTGTAAAACTGTCCAGATCTCATTATAATTTTTAGGTTATAGGGCAACATTTCAGTCAATGTTTACAGTATTTATACATTAGAAAAACAAAGCAAAATGAAAACATCTGTTTCTATAAGTACGAGGGTGCTGAATTTTAAGGAAAACTTGTTCCCTCTTTTGCATTTGTAATTTGTGGTTATTTTTCTGATCTTGTAGTGCAATATATAAAATTGTGTTTGAGATTTACCAAGGCACATGAGGTTTCTAGATGTTTCTAGATCACTCTAATCTCTGAAAGTTTCACCAACTCACTTTAGTCAATCAATGCAGTTACGGAATCCTAATCTTTCTTTTATCTAATTGATATAACTACTATAACACCAGGGTTTCTGCAGATCTGAAGATGTCTGAAATATAAGTTTACCACTTTCAGTAAAGCCAATTCCTTTTCTATTCAATCACCTCCAATTTTTTTCCTACTCTGTTGCATCAGTACAGTAGACCCCAGTAGTTAATGTCTTGACAATAATATTGTTTTAATGTACAATTCGCCAGCTGAATTTAATCAGTAGACTTATTTTACCTTGAAGAACTGTCAGATATTATTCAATTTTTTTCTGCCTACAGAAGAGTTCTCCTGTTGAGACAAAAAGGGGGGTGAGGGGTTGAGAGGATAGAACAAGGAACTCAGGTAAGAAATGTTCCTTAAGTTGGTAAGATTAGTTGTTTGCAACCATGCCATCTGCTTTCAGGTTATTATCTTCTTTGAGTGTTTACAAAAGAAAGAATAATGAGCTAAAAGATAATGCCTCTACCATAACATTAGCAGAAATAATTATTAGTTGCTTTTTGGTGTGCTTAAGGTTTTTTGGTTTGTTACTTTTTCCACTTCTGATCAAATATATGAAGGGATATTTCACATATAACACTGCTGTGCATTTGATAATATTGATTCCTCAGCAATCTACATATATATATATATTTATAGTTTGTTCCTCTTTTACATTGTTTTCCAAAAGTATTAGACATTCTCTGTAAAACCTGTTTTAATTTGGCCCAGTCTTCAGTCCAAATCAAAATGTTTTTGTAACATTACTTTCGGAATAAACATTTGTTTAGTAAGATCCATCTCCATATATCAAACAGCATACTTATGCATATATTAGAGCAAGACCTATGACTACAATTAAAACTGAGATAGCACTTCCCATTCTATATACTTAATCTATAACTTTGCTAAATAGACTACTAAGAATGAAAATCTATATTTGGTGCATATGTTCCTTTTACAGGAGAGGTTCCATAAATATAAAGCTTACCTATCTGAGAATAAATTAGTTTTTGCAATAGTAAAAACAATGTTGTGTTTCTTTTGGAAATTAAATATGCAAATTCAGTGCCTCCCATATCTTTTTAAGTTTTCAGTTTGGCATAACAACAAATTTCAAGTAGGAACTCTTTCCCAAGCACAAAAAAAAACCCAAGTCAATTGTAAATTTGCACATGCTGAGGAGGGTCTCCATAGATCTACATGATTTAGCTCAACTTCCAGATCTCCAAATACAAGATGTTTCCATAGCATATAGTGGTAAAATCTTCAAAAGGTGCCGAAGTCTTTTGTTTCTCCTCTTTCTTATGTTTCATATCATATTCATGTATAGCATACATATTGTACTATGTATAGTACTAAGAAAATCTTACTTTATATTAAAATGAACATGAAAAAGACTGTGTTCTCTAACACTTTTTCAATAAAGTTATCATATTCAAAATTGACAGTCCTCCAGTTCAGTTTACATTATCAAATGAATTGTAAACCGTTGTTATAATTTTAATTATTTTTACTGCTTGTTATTTATTTCTATTGAGCAGTCTATGCATTTCCACACTTCAGAACCCTCAAATGAAGTAACACCACTGACAGTTTTATACTGTTTCCATTCCATATGAAGGAAATCCAATCAATTATCTAAAAAAGGAAGTGGAACTATCCCAGACAATATGTGGATCTCAAAAGTGAAAGGGAAAGAAGTAACTATGATGTGTTGCGGAGAGGCTCAGTATCCTCAGCGTATACCCTGAGATAGCATCATTTGAAGCAATACAGCACTTGTTTTTTCATGTTACCCAGATACAGAAAAAAATTGTTCTGGATTTTTTTTTTTTTTTTTTTAACCTTGGAAATGAAATAGAAGACTCTTGTATAACAGACATTTCTATTACAGAGGATAAGAAACCTCACTCATTCTTAAAATAGTATTAACTAATTAAGACCATAATCTGACATTGTTTCACATAACATGAAGTCTTATGTCTCTCAAATCTGTTGCCCTTACCTTTCAGATTCTGCTTTGTCTAGTACAATATGTTGTACATGCTCTTCAGAAATGCATATTGGGAAGCAGGATGCAAAAACAAATGAGTGACAGTTGTCTGCACGAATCTTCAGCATTTACAATTACAGAAATCTTTAAAATTGTGGCTTTGGGCATCTTATTTTACTTTTGTTTGTTTTTGTTTAAAGAAACAGTATCTATTTTTCAGATATGTAAAACACTTAGAGATATTCTAAAATAGACGAAGAAAGAAAAAGCTGTAATTTCACATGCACAACACATCTTAAATACTGTATAGAATGATTCTTCTCACAGTACCTTTCAGATAGAATGAGACATGTTTCATTACCCTTTACCACACTTACTATTTTTCATAGTTAATAACCATCTAGCAGTAGAATTCATTACTATCTGTGGCACCAAACACTGACAAATATTTTATTCAGAATAAAGCCATAAACCAAAGAGTTTGCAAAAAAAAAAAAAAAAAAAAAAAAGTAATCTTACAATTATATTATGGAGAATTATAGTAAGGACTTGTCTTGGTTTTTCATACCTAACTAGTATATTAAAGGTGACTATACTCATTTTTGTTGCCATCATTCTGTTTTCAAGTTCTTGCAGCTTGGAACACACAAGTACCATTGTGCCAAATATGTTTATGAAGTGTATTTGGATAGGCTGTATAGAACTCAAGTAATTAGACTGTAAGGTTAAAATAAATTTCTATTCTTTGAAATTAAAGTTCATTTATTGCTATTGCATTCTCTCTCTTTTCTGAGATATGTGCCATTTCCTTAAAGCTAATAATCCTAATCACCACCTTTCAGATATGAAATACAAGAAAAGGTTTAGGTTTGATACAAGCTCACCTAAAATACCAGTTCCCTTATGACACTGTCACTCTTCACAGAGTCTACATCAGTCCTTGATGATAAAGTTCAGCACAATTGTATTTGTTGTAGTGGTACCTGAATGGTCAAGAATTTGTTTTTTCCTTCCAGTTTGGTTGTTTTATTGTTGTTGGGGGTTTTTTTGTTTGTTTTTCTTGGTTAGGTGTTTAGGTTTTAAAACATAATATTAGATCATCAACATTCTTTGCCTGCTAACCCAGCAGGATAGCCTTAGAAGTCCAAAGTGAAAATGCTAGCAGAAACATTAATGCTCTCCTTGTGGCTACAGAAGGACTGTTCTGTCATGAGAAAGGAAATGAATCAGTTGAAGGACAATCAAAACTCTCGAAAGCCTGTGATTCAAAATGAATGGCCATTTCTGCACATTACAGTAGACGGTCACTCAGTAAGCCTTAGCCATCCTTTAAGAAAATGTATTCTGCTCAGCTTTAAATACTACATTTATAATTTTTTCTACCATAGTATTTGTTTATGCTCCTCCTTTACTGTTTACCTTCTTTTTAATATCACTTTCTCAATTGCTCCAAACTCCTATTCTGCTAATAAGAAAAGAGCAGTGTAAGGCTTTGTTTATTCCAGGCCATTTTATTTTAACTGAATTCAGACAGGCAGCCCTTTCAATGACTTCGAGGATTACAAGAGAAGAGTACAGGTGATGTCCTGAAATTGCTCTAAACACTGATCTATGGTTCTACTGTAAAATGATTACCTTGTTTGAAACAGGTTTAATGTAGGTGCTTTTAAGCTTTATTGTTATAAAGCTTAGTATATTAAGTTTGCTTTCTAAGCAACTTAGTTGTAATTTTATATCATTTTCTAGATATGAAACATATCAAGAGACATTCTTATGGGTCAAACAAATATTTAAATAGGCTCAAAAATCCATTCCTGTCCAAAACAGAGCAGCTAGCCCTCTTTTATCAAAGTAAAATACCAGGCATTCATCAGAAGACAGGAGTGATCAGGGTCCTTCATGTTTCCTGAAATATTCCTGTTACCAACTGAAGTGTTTTTCAAAATAGCATTGCCATTTTTTACCATGTGTGCCAGAAATCGGAATGTTCAGAAGAGAGAGGACCCAAATAAGAAATGCTTCCTACTAGTGCCTGGATTAGTTTTGTTTGAGTGATTGTTTCCCCGCAGTTCATCAATTAAAAATAAATAGATAAATAAATAAAAATCACTTGTTTACTCATCCCTAGAAAGAGATCCCAAAACAGTTCCATCAACAAAATACAAAGCGTCAATATCAAATTTTTAAATCAAACTATTAAGCCAAAATATGTTTACTCTTCAGGAACAGCATAGGTGAGCATTCCTGTGCTCTGCATCACATTCTAGTACACACCACGGGGTCATACCGAATTATGAGAAAGATTAGAAGTGTGAGATTGCTTTTAAAATTGCAATATTTAACATAAAAATACATGTTAATAAAATGATCCATTATGGAAATAGATCTTAGTTACTCCTATTCATGTCAGTTGACAATTTAGATAATTATACCCCCAGAAGTCTGACAAAGTGGATTTACTATTTCTGGGAAGAGAAATACATCTAGCCATATCAAACATGAAAATAAAAGCATAAAAAGCTGCTGCACTTTAGTGTAAGAAGAATAACATCCAAAGAAGTGAAAATAAAAGAGATTTGTTTTAAAATCACAGTGGCTCATCTATACTGACTGATTAGACACAGAGGTGGCTATACTACATCATACAAGAATTGACTCCATAGACCTAAGAGACCTCCACTGAAATTCATAGCTGCAGATCCAAGAAATAAATAAGACAACAATAAATTGGGCACTTCTTCCTTACACTTAGGATCTAGAACTCCTTACAACAAATACTGGGAATATGGCAAATTCAAGTAGATTCATACAGGGACCTGACAAATTCACAAGAAACACAAAGTGTTCCTAAACACACAGTCAGATTGAGAAGTACCCAGTGAACTGAAAACAGCATGGATGAAGATGCAGGAATCACATTAACTTCGGCTGTGACCGCTGAGGTCACTCATATTCATAGTTTGCATTGGTATTCCAGCTCCTTTTCTGTGAGCAAGGAACTATCAGATTAAAAGTATAGCAATACTATTTGAAATAATACTGATGTGTGTCTGAAGAAAGTGATTTGTGCAGGCAGCTATACTTTCTGAATTACACTTTCAGATGTGAACAGACTCATCAGGTGCTTTAGAAAACAAATATATGAACAGAGGATCAGAAATGCCACAAGTAGATGATCCTTTCATGCTTTCTCCAAAGTAAACAGATCACTTTGATTTGGATTTGAAAAAGTAAATATCTCTTTCATTTCTTGCTCTGCCAAACTTGTCTTTCTCTAGTTTCTGTCATATGACTGCCCAAAAAGTCTGCACTGTGACTAATCTCAATCTACTGAGAGTCAGCAAGAAGCTAGTTTGTAAGTGAAATTGTTATAGTTCTAAAGGTCTATAGATCTAAGCAAGACAAGATGTTTAAATGAGATTCATTGATGGATATGGAAAAAAAGGGGTTATGGAGGGAGGAAGGAAGAAAAAGAAAATAAGTCATTACTTGAAAAAAGTGTTAGGTGCTTAGAGGTACATTATTTAAGTCAAACATATTATTCTAATAAGTAATAAGATGTTTCCCCCACAAGACATATGTTCATTCAAAAATGGCATTTCTGACAAATTCTCTTCCTCTTATATTTGAGTGAATGTAGGTGGGTTAAAATTGAGCTTAACAAATATTGGATAAGTAAAAAAATCAGTTATGTTGGTTATGATCAGAATTAAGGATGCTCTGGTTTGTTTGTATTTTTTGTCAGTTATGAAGACTAGATTAAGAATTCCACAGGTATTTAATAACTAAACAGCAACATACAAGGGCTGGAAATAATAGAAAATGTGATACTGGATATAGACAGACTCATTGTAACTACTAAAGTTCTGCACATCATTAGTGTTGCAAGTAACTACAAATGGTAGTCAAATCTCAAAATAACATTTTGAATAATGTAATAAATTTAACCTGGTCTACAGATTATTCTCCCATATTGTAATTAACATGAAAATATTATTCTAAGCCACTAAGCAAAAAACATTATCAAAAACTAGAATAGTAAATGTGTGATATTTTTAAAAGAAAAATGAATGAAGTTCTAAATGTCTTTATTCCAGCAAGATTGACTCAGAACAAAGACCTAAATCACATAATTATTTGGGAGTTTTAGAAAAAGAAAAAAATCAACTCCTTATTTGTGTATGTTTTAATCAAGGTAAAAAGTCAATCCTGTAGACCTACTCACATGCCCAGCCTCAAATGTTCACAAATACTATTCATACAGCTAGAGTTTTGATCCTGTGTGTGATAAGCAGCGGAATATCATTAAGAGGAAACAGCAAAACAGTTACAGAGAAGCAGCTCAAAGACATCTGTAAAGGGAAGGACTTGGCTTGTGTTTATTACAAAGATAAAACTCACAAAGATGAAAAAAGGAAAGAAGCCAGGATCAGTCATAACAGCAACAGGCACGTGTTATTATGGAAGTTAAAAACACAGCAGCTAAATCTTTATGCTCCAGTGTTACCTACTTTCATTTGTTATCTTTGTTTTTAAAAGTAGTGTATTTTAGCTTAATTAATGATATGTGGAAGAATTCTTGTCCATATAAAAAAATATTTTAAGAAATATAATTAACACTTCTTTTCTCCTTAAACCTGAGTAGAGTGAAGATTTCATCCATACACAATGCTCTGGGTCTCTGTAATCTGCTAAATTTATAAAATGATAAAATGATACTAGAGGTTAAAATGCATAAATGTACTTCATATTTTGTATGATATTATGTGGGTCCTGTTCTTGATTCTGGTGAATCAGTATTTTTTTGACTTTCAATGTCAGAATAAATGAAATGTCATACATTCTATACATTCAGTATTTACATTTTCCATGGTGCTTACATGGAGCCTGTCTAAATGAGAGAAGTGTTTCTACAACTAAGTGAAGGTGGAAAACTTTCTTCATGTAATTTTTGCATAAATTGCAATTGCAAAAAGAAGTCCTGTATAGGGGCAGATGTTAAATAGAAATCTAAATTACTGGTATTTTAAAAAGGGCAGAAAGATTAATCATGTGCTTCCATGTTTGGGAACACCATCAAAATTCAAATGATTTTCCTTTGAACTCTTGATTTCACCTTAAGGTAATTGCAGTAAGGTTTGATGGAACTAATTCAAGCACATGTTATTTTATATACAAAAATCTATTTATTCTTCCTGTTCCTTGATGAACATAATAGCAGGTACTTTTTTCTTTTTTTTTTTTTTGGTCTCTTATTTTTAAAGTTTAAATATACTGGTAGCTGTTCGGAGAAACACAAAGTAATAAAGGCAGAATTTTTTAGGTTCATGGAATTTAACAATGTCTACTAGATGTTTTTATTTATCTATTTATTTAATTTGAAATTGAAACTCCCATTATAGTGGCTTTTTGTTGTTGTTTGTTCTAGAAATATAAAACACAGTGTCACATGAATCTTTGCCTTAAATACCCCTTTCCGTATCTTTAGCAACACATGCAATGCTAGGATTCCTGGTCGCAATCAGAAAGCTTTCATATACCTTACATTTTCTATTTTTTTAAAGATGAACTACAAGCCTGTAAACTGCAGGAGACCTTATTAATAAAACCATGAAAAGCAATGCATACAGGACCTGAATGGCTGTGCCTTCAACAGAACTGAAAAACTTGCTGTTGCAGCATTTAAAATGCATTTGTCATGGGGGAAAAAAAGAAAAAAAAGTATAAATGATTATTGTTGAGGGACATCCTTGTATCTATTTTTGTGTATATACGTATACTACCTTCTATTGCTTTTCGTATAGCTATCCTTGGTTTTGATATATTTGATATATTCTCCTGTTTGTAATTAGCATCAAGGCAAAGTTCTCATCCAAGCATCTGATACACTCCCGAACTCAAATCCCGGGCAAAAACAAACAAACAAACAAACAAAAAAAAAAAACTGATTACAAAAGAAACTGATGTACATATCATAGATCATGGCAGACAAAACTGTAGGAGGGAAGCTTTAATGACTGATACCACAGAGACTGAATCCAGTGACTGTGAATGAGCATTGGCAATGGCAATTTTGGACTAGAGATTCCCTCCAACTTATTTAGAAGTAAAAGGCAAAAAGGTAACCGAAGAGCTATTCTTACAGCAGCAAGATAATTCCTAAGAAGACCATGTGTGCTTTAGCACTTGAGGCTGATTTCATCAGGAAAGTGTTATGTTGTATTTTTATTTCCCCAAATAACCGTATCAAATCTCAGAGAGATTTTCTGACTGAGGTAGGTAATTATGGTGGGCAAGTAATAAAAAAAAAAAAAAAAAAAAAAAAAAAAAAAAAAAAAATTAAAAACTAAAAACCTATGGATATTTGCAGTCCAGCTTGCAATTAACCTGTTTGTAGGACTCTTGTTTTTGCTCATTTAAAGACATAGAACTATTCCAGATCTGAAAAAAAAAACACATACGCATAAAAAATAATTCAGCATTTAAGATCATTATTTGTTTCTGGACCTTTCAAGTTCTCTTTGATAATAGTTAGCTAATTACCCAAGATGAAATATTTTCTTATATTCAGGCTTTTCTTTGAATGAAGTACAACCACCAAGCTTACTCTATGGACTAATCCAATATTCACTTATTAAGCCAAGAACCAGTCTTTCCAGCTCTTTACCTTAGTACGATGTGCTCATAATGAAGAAAACAAATAGGGGGGAAAAAAATAAGAAATAAGCAATTTTTAGAAGTCTTTCAGCATAATTAAGCTTCCAGAAGGAAGATAAGGCCATGCTACGCAACTTAAGGTCTTAGTAACAAATTGTTTCTATGCAGAATGGAGTTATCCACATAAGTCTAATTTCAGATTAGGTTCATTGATCCAAACAGTGCTAGAAGTCAGCTAGCATCTGCTTTCTTCTACCGAACATGGGAAGATCCTGAAGTAGTTCTTAGTTATCATAAATTAGCAACACAGAATAAAGAAGAGCTGCCCCTCTTTGAATGAAGTGTTCTTTTATTACAGTGTTCTTACACAACAACTGCTTCACAAAAAGAACAGTCATAAGAGAAAAAACAATGTATCCAACAGTAAGCATTATATACAATTTTACTGTACAAAATTTGATATTATGATATTAAACTTCTAAGCTTAACAAATGTCATATTTGAAATATCATTCAAGACATCTAGGGCAGGGGGTGTTCTTAAATGCAGTGGCTGCACTGTCCTTCTGCTAGAACAAGAAGGTGCAAGAAAAAATAAATGGTGAAAATAAATAAATAAATAAATAAAAACATAATTATTTTCCTTCACTTCCTTCCAAAATAAACTGAAAGAATTTTTGGGATTTGTCTGCAGCTTTAAAAATAAAAAAAAAAGTGTCTACAACCCCTTTGGTCAGCTTGTAACGATGATATTCAAACAATGATTTGTCTAAGAAAACCATCCTTCCTTTGCAGAGACTACATCTTCAGCAGAATTCTAGAATCTGAGTGGCTTAAAATATATTAGTCATAAATAATTTCCCAAGGGTTACATTTGTTTGTAGTTGAGATTGTACTGTATTTGTTAGTGTTTTGTTATTCAAAGATAATTAACATTTCTATTTACATAAAATTTGAGCAGCACTTTTAATTGTATCCTAAGTGTGCCTTGCATGGCACACTTAGGGATACAGCAGTAATGATACCAGAATGTCAGAAGTAAAAAATGCAGTTTAGTTTTCATTCTATGTTTCTGAGAAAGCCTCTCAAAAGCAAGCTTGCTTCAAAAATAGAAGCCTAAAGCCTGAACTCTCTCCCTTCCATGTTTTGCATTTCTGCTACTGCTATTCTGCTTTCACGTATCAAAAGCTTCCAGAAGATATGCCTCACCTGCTGTTCACCAGTAACAAAGGATTGTCAACACACATGAGCATGATCAGATACATCACTGAGGCTACTCATGCTCCAGTGTGCACCAATCATTTGTCCTAAATCAGTCTGACAAAAAGTCATGCATCAAAGTCCATCTCCCCAAGAAAACCTTTAGTCTGAAGCATATCCAACCAGTTGTAATATGATTATTCCATTCTGCATTTATCTCTAGGTCTCCAGCTGGAGGAATTGACCTTCCACTGCCACAGCCAACACCAAGCTACAGAAGGCTGATCAAGCATCCACTGCACAGTGGTATATGAACATTTCCTGCTCTGCTCTTGAGCAAGTATGCTTTTATCTATGCTGCATTAGAAAATACCTCATATTTGGACTACTTAAGAGAGCAGAATTATCCTGAAATTATATATATAAAAAAAAAGTTTTAAAAATTATTAAATGTAAGTTAGATTTAATTTAACCTGTGTTATTATAGAGAAATTATACATAATCTGTCTCCTGAAAAATGCAGTAGAGAAAAATTCTGCTAGGCTCTCAAGGAGGAAAATTTTATTCATCTCAGATATAATCTTTGTGATAGTTTATCAGAAATTGTATACAAGACATTCAAGAAACCTTTCAGTTTTGTGAAAGTTGTCACTAATATCACTTTAAACTCTATTTAACAAAGCAAAAAATGCCACAGTTATGAGAACTGGGCTACTTCTAAGGTGTTCCCTTTTCTTTTTAAAGCCTGCAAGATGTTTTGTCTTGAATACTGTTAAGGAGCCTTTACAAAAAAGAAAATGTCTATATGGCACAAAATATTGCGGTGCAGAGAGGGCTACGCCACTCTACCTCGGTAGCAATAGAGCCTGGCCAGAGCCAATTGCCCTGCTATATTTGCATAGCTCAAGTTTCCATGCACCTCCAACTACACTATCTACTTGCATCTACAATACAAGCATGCAGCTCTTAAAATGAACAATATTCAGTTTGGTAGAATGCTATAATGTATAGCTC
This sequence comes from Alectoris magna, assembly GCA_030625065.1. Lineage (NCBI taxonomy): Eukaryota > Metazoa > Chordata > Aves > Galliformes > Phasianidae > Alectoris > Alectoris magna. The sequence goes on from CM060560.1 coordinate 101,985,292, forward strand.
AAGTTTCCAGAAACTCATAGAAAGTGAGGTTGCTCTGGAAAGACACTCTAAGAAAAAAAAAACAGGAGAACTCAGCAGATGTACAGGAGAACTCAGCAGATGTTAACTTGCAAATAGCAGTAGTGTCATACAGGTATGGTAGTTTAATAACAAACTAACCCTAAAATGTTTAGTTTGAACTTCTTCAGTGATGAGACTTGATTGTCAAGTCAATCAGCAGGACTCATGTCTTCTACACAGCTTCCATACAGTAGAAGCACTGTTCTCTCATTGATAATTATCACAATAACTATTTTCAGACTAGTGACAATGGAAAAAATCTGCAAAATTATCTAGTCAGACTGCTTTTTGTCATCTGTAATGAACTGCACAAAAACAATTCATGTTTACAGTTCTCACTCAACAAAAAGTTTTAGAAGTTAAGCAAATAGATTCAAGTAAGGAGTTTATAAGCAGTATTGCATTCATAATTTCCCCAGTATTTAATGACAGTATTGCTCATGTAGTGTTAGAGACTTCAAATCTGTGAGTTACTGGTTTTCAAACATATCTCTGATACAGTTATCTTTTTTCAACTCTACACAAGCTTAATCAGTGGCACAACTGTGAATGCAAAACACTTTTCTAAACAGATTATTTTAAAATAAGAAAAAGATGTATTATTAGAGAATAATCAGTGTTAGATGCTGAAAAGAGAAAAACTATAGGACCAGATACAGAAGTTTTCTTTTATTATCACATAGCTCATTCTCCTTTAACTTACTACTTCATTAAAATCGCTAGTGGATATATTTTATCTTACAGTATTCCTTCAATTGCAAACAGCCTGAGAAATACGTGGAGCCAGCTATATACATTGACCTCCTTCTGACCAGCTTTTTCTCCCCTAGAAAATTCAGCTCTTTGCAAAAAGCCAGAGTAATCAAAAAATGACATCTGTGTTTCTCATCCGTAGCTCTAGTATGATTAGAAAAATTTAATTGAAGATTTATTATAGTTGAGCAACAAACATTGAATGCTGTTCTCCATCCAGTTCATTTTATATGGATGATGAACATGGAAGAACTGAGAATATAAGTCACTCAATTGTTCGTATTTTGTGTACATTACAAGAACAAGCTGCAAATATTTCCATATTCATCACTCATATGATTACAGGCAAGGATGAAAGCCAAGAGGAATTTACTGTAAAACTTCAGCAATCAATTGCAACTCCTTGTAGAAACAAGATTATCAGTTCTCTTATATATATCTTAGAAGTATATACTGAAGGTATTGTAAGCCACCCTATACTTCTAGTTTTTTTTGATCGGTTTCCAACTCCAAAGCTTTATTTGTGCTCCACTTCTGGAATTTAACCTCAGAGCTCCTTAGAAGAAAAATTTGCATCTCCTTTTTAGGTCTTGTGCTTCTGTCCCAACTGGGAGACCCAACAGATGTAGAATTTTACTTTTTAATGCATTCTCTAATGACTCATTTTTAAAGTGACTGAAACACTATCTCTAATTATAGCTGCAATATGTTCCTCAGTGAATTTCACATCCTGTCTAAGCATCACATTATGTTCTTCCAATAATTATAACCTTTCTTCCATACTTTTTGCCTTTATTTCAAGCCAGTCAAAACTTAAATTCAATCTTTAACTTCACTCCATAAAGCTTCCACCCCATAGTAAGCATTCATTGGAGGTTTAAAAGCAGTTGCTGTTTAAGACCACCTTACAGACATATGAGCATACTGATTCCTTTCCTGGTAGCTACATTATACCCTTCAGTCTGAACTTTCAAAATCAAAGTTTAAACATAATTCTGAAAGCGATGCTCACAATTTACATATATATCATTAAAAATGTGTATTTTTAAGTCAGAAGTACTGACTGTAGTCCTTTGGTGTAAATTACAGTTTACCTCATATGAGACTGAGACAACACACAGATCACTGCCAATTAAAGATGCTCTAATAAAGAAGCTGTTAGTGAATGAACTATGTGAATATTATCTGCTATTATTTACTTATCCTCTCCTATACACATACAATTACTCTGATAGAACTACAGTTGGTAGGTGAACCCCAGATGTTCATTTGGAAGAAACACATTATACAGATTCATCAATGCCTGGTCAGAAAGTCTCTCAAGGTATTGCTTGTATCAACAGATATGTAGCTAATCTTGATGAATTCATCTGCATATAGCTGCCACTGTCTTCTCGGATGTGGTCTGAACTATACTTCCTGACATTCCTGCCAAAGAGCACAGGTGGCCTTGCAGAGTTTAACTGGCTTCTGAAGCCCTAAGTTGACCATTTCTCACGGATACAATGGCACCACAGGTTCCCAATGCAGATGAGTCTCTGGAGACTTTCACACTTAACTTTCAACACAAAACTTTCTCCTGTTTTCTGTTATATGCTTCTCCACCTACACACACAGATACCAGTAAAAGACAACCACTTAGACTAATACAACACCTTACTTAACAGGATCTCAATGCTATCAAGCTTTCTATATCCTGTTTTGATAATATTATTACACTATGTGTTAGGAGTCTGAAGTGTATCAAAGTGATATTGCACTGAAATAGTGTAGGTATCTAAGTGAACGTATTCTATCGGCAGATGATACATTCATTCTTTCCAAAGCATAATGTCCCTTCCATCAAATTTCAAAGAAACAGAATGTTAACTTCCATGTTTTCCTATGTTTCCTTAAGTAGATGTGTTGTGTGGATATAGGAAGCACACAGTTACATTACTGGAATTGCTTTCCCTTTGTAACCTAACAATCAAGAGAAGCATCTCCCTTGCTTGCTTAAGTATTCATTAAATCAGAAAAATAAGTTGCAGAAGAACAAAACATTTTTTCATAAGAGCAGGAAAAGATTTCATCTGCAGCACGACAAGGTACACTTGGTTACCAGCACAGCGTTTGTACGTCTGTCACACTCTCTTCCTGCTAAAGCTACATCTCTATAGCTCTACCAGTGAGCACTTCTGCAAACTTGGTCCACTAAACTGCAACAACAGAGCAAAGAATATAGCAGAAGTCAGTCCTTGACTCACACTTGCCCTAATGTCAGATCCCTCATTCGCACACTCTTCTTCTCCCTATTTTTGAGATCAGCAAGCCCAGGTCACTAGAGGAGAGACCCAATCATTCTCTGGAGGCACTTTATTATCTAATATATATATATAATCTATATATATAATAATATATTATATATATATATATATATATATATTATATATATAATATATATATAATATATATATATATATAATATATATATATATAAATTTAAAAAAAGCCAAAGTTAACAGTACTCAAAATCATTAAAAATTGTTGTAATTGAGAAGTCTACAGCTCCAAGTACTAAGTTAACTTTTGGCCCCAGAGATCCCGTCTCTTCCAATCATTAGTTTTCCTAAGCTCTTAAGTTTTCAGGGAATCCACAAACGTGTTGTTGCGCTCCTGATGTCAGTTATACACATTTAAACACTTCATCCGCAGCTAGACTTCAGCCTAGACGCCATTAATTCAGAAAAAAAAAAAAAAAAAAAAAAAAAAAGTACTGCATCCCTTTCCTTAAGTATACAAAAAATAAACAACAACAACAAAAAACCCAAGAACAGACTAGTCTCAGATATAGATAGCTGTCCCTGTTGTGATCCTGATCTACCAGCTCCTTTGTAGCTATTCATCCATAATGTTGCATCTAGCTTTGTCCTTATGATAACACGTCAGATGCTAGTTTTCGGGGAGGATGTCATACTGATTTAGTGTAACATTGTGCATTCTCTTGATAGACAACTTTTAATAAGAGCTAGTTAAAAGCTGTTCAATAAAAGTGAAAATTTATTCTCAAGTTGTAAAGTCACAATGAAAAATAAGAGATGAATCAATTAAGTGAGCTAACAGTTTAAATGGACTTATCTAGTTTATCATGAGAAACATTACAGTGCTTACAAAGATGGTAAAAAATATTTCAGTCTGGCTGTCAAACACAGCGGGAAAATATTCCCATTGACAAAAGAATCTTGTAGCTACCAGATCTCGTGACAGCTGCCATCCCCCATTAGCAGCACTGAAGGAAGTGAAAGGGAGGAAAAAAGTTATTTTGAAAAGAGGAGGAGGTAAAATAAAGCTTCAAATTCAGAACTGAAGGTACATTGAACACACAGCAAAGTTCACAGATTCCCAATTGCAGTCAAATAGGCCCTGTAGGAGAACGTGTCTTGGCACAGCCACGCTTATCAACCTGGGCTTCAAATATCTGTATACTATGATGCTTTATACCAAGTGTTGGTACTTTGGATATGACCAGGAATCTTTTCCTATTAATCTGATATTTTTAGTCATCTTACACCCACAGGAAAGGCTGCCTTTCCAAATGACTAGGATTCAGGTCCTGTATCTCAGTCTTACACTTTAACAGTACATTTGGGTTGAGAATTTGAATTAGGAAAATATTCAGATCTGAAGTAAATAACTATTTTTAATATTAAACTCTAAAGTTCCTCTTCAGAAGAGGCTAGAACAGTTCTAATGCATTTATTACAGGTAGAATTTTTAAAAGGTTGTTTCCAGTTAGAGATTATTTGAATGTTAGCATTTCATATCTGTGCATAGCCAGTTCAGCTTTTGTGTGTTTTTTTTCCAAGGATCTATATAATTGGCTACAGGTTTTGTTCACTATTATGGAAGGAGTCTAGGGTGGCTAGGTTATTGGCAGGATACTAAGCTTTCGTTACCATATCAGATGGTAGTAAAAGTTGATAGGAAGTGAGATACACAGAGCAGTGAGAAATGTTGTCAACTTAAACACATATAATAAACCTCAATATAAGTTATATGTTGGCAGAGTCAATAAGATTTTAACAGCCAAGTGATTTGCCACTTTCAAACCTTTGTTGTATATAGTGTTAGGAGGGCAAGTAGGAATACTGCAACAGATGCAGGACTATCTTCTATCAGTGGGCCTTTTTACTCCAGAGTGGATGGCAGCATCTATGCTGCTACTTTCTGCAGAGCCCTTGACTTGTACAGAGTACAAAGAATCAGTGTTTTATGCATATATACTTTTATAGGGGATATGAATATTTGAACGAAAAAAGGCCTACAGTTCTTTATCTTCTAACCATGTACTTGCTGAGAGCTGCAGTACTCACAGTTTAAAACAGAGCTTTTAAAATTCTCTTTTGTCCATTCATACAGTGAATTAATTTTTAATTTTTTTTGCTCTGATTTTGCTTGCTTGAGAAAATAACGATCATTCACAATTAAAATGCAGCACAAAATAATATGTAGTTCAGTACAACAGTGATTTACATCAGACACACCTCAAGAAAACAAATAAACAAAAAAAAAAACCATAGAAGACAAACTGCAATGATCTTTGAATTAATTAATCACCATCTCCACAGAATGAAAAGAACAGTGGCAGAGTGGAAACAGGACTTCCAATAAGTCAAGAGAATGAAGTAGCATCAAAAAAAAAAAAAAAAAGATGTGGTTGCAATATCTCACAGGTACTCTAAAGGAATAATGGACATAAGTTTTAAAATCTTTCTAAACAGGAGAGTAATAAAAACATTGGAATTATTATTATAATACTATTTATTTCCTCTGTGTTACATAATCCCAAACTGTCCATTTCTTATTTTGACTCCAATCCCAATTCCCAATCTGGCATTTTCTGAAGACACTTCTAACAACCAAACCAGGCAGAAATGCCTGGAGAGCCAGGGCAATGGGACCATATTTACACTAGAAGAAAAAAAAAGAATAACCCCTTACATCCTGGCTTATACATCCTTAACCATTCTTATGTTTTAGGTAGGAGCCTACTGTGTATTTTCAGTTTCATTCTTCACTTCCTCTCCAGATTATAACCCCCAGATTCCTAGCATTTCATACATCCTCTGTGTTAGTTAGTTTTTTTGTTTGTTTGTTTGTTTGTTTGTTTCTTTTTATTAAGCGTATCATGAGAAGTGCTGTTTATTATCCATGAAACTTGACTGCTAAATGCCAGCAACTTTCAAGATAAAATGGTGGTAAAATTCCTTTTGAAATTAAAAAAGCAAAAAAAAAAAAAAGCAAAAAAAAAAAAAGCTTTAAGTCCTATTTAAAAAACGTTAGTAAGTAAATTTATGGAATAAAAAGAGCCAGTGGTCTGCAATACAAGAAGGCTTCATAGGTGCTATAGAAATAAACATAACGCAACTTACAAAATAAAAAACAGATTCTTTTCAATCTCTTAAGTTATTTCCATTTCCTTTTGGAAATGTCAACAAGGAACATATTTAAATATGGTATGCATAATGTAATTACAGAGGGCAGATGCACTTTCAAGTTAATTATGATAGACAAAATTTGCCTTTTAAGTATTCTCAGTGGCCCATGACTGTAACTTTTGAAAAAAAAATTACCAATCTTTTCCACATGCACATCTTAGCAGAAGTTGAAGAAATTCAGTGCATAGAATATTTCTATGAGAAACAGAACTCTTATATTCAAATCAGTTACCTTTTTAAAAAGTCTTATTGTATGGGACAAAACAACAACAAAAAAAAAAGGGCAGAAGATAAAAAATCAAAATGAAGCAACAACAGGATCTCAGAAGGGAAATTGGTTTACTTAAGTCTCTTCATACTAGTCAATTTGACAGTACTGCAGAAGACATATTGATGTTATCAAGCAATGATTGTGCCATTAAACAAATACTGGAAAACACTGAAAATGAATCAGAGGGAACTCAGATTGAGATTGTAACACTGAAGGAGGAAAACGAGACACTTAAAACAAGACTAGAAGATAAACAGGGCAGAAAATGGAATAACCTATCAAAATGATTATTCAATAATGGCAATTATAGTTTCAGTGAAATGAGACCATGCCAGTAAATTAGAATCATAACAGCAGCTAATAAATTTGAAACTGCATGCTGCCTGGGTAGCTATTTGATACATTTCTCTGCAATGACAATTAGAGTTATCGTAGCTTACAGCATAATTAGAAAAGAGCCTGAGATTCCAAGCTTGTATATGACCACATACGAAACCTTAATTTTCAGCAGTTAGAACCCACACAGTCAAGATACTGCAATTCTAGACTTTCAGCCAGTCTAAGGGAAATACAGTGCTATGCAAGTTAATGAAAGTATACTGGTAGCACCAGAGCACTTCTGTCCAAGGGAGGACAGAGGTTGAATCTAAGAGTAGTAAGTAAGGAAATGTGTCCCTGCTCTGCTACAAGCATACAAAACAAATGGACACATCTGCATGTGCTGAAGAGTACTGCCTCTACTGCTCACCTGTAAATCTGATCATGTTGTCAACTGTTGTTTGTAGACAGAGTCCTTAAAACAGTGAGACATTCTAACCCTTGAAATGCTACCCTGTATGTGCTTCTGTAACCCAGGCTTTTTATTTATTTATTTGTTTGTTTGTTTGTTTGTTTTATTTTAAACAGAAGAGTTCCTAGAGTAATGGCTTTTGCCTTTTTTTTTTTTTCCTTTTCTTTATTTTTTTTTCTTTTTTTTCTTTTTTTTTTTCTTCCTGTTTTCTGTTTTTAAACTGAGAGGTGTAGAGTTCATTTCACTTGCTCATTTCATTCCCATTGTTGCCAACTGGAAAAGAACATTTAGGTTGTGTCTGATCACAGTTTCAAAACAAAATAAAGAGGGGAAAAATAGCAGTAATGCATCCCGAAGCACCAAGTCTCTAAACGAATCAGAATAGAATGAAATGTGCATGATCTTAGCAAGTCAACAGGGCAGTTTTCAATCTAAAATCCAAATAAAATAGTTAATTTAATAAGTATATTTTATCATTGCAATGTTCTGTTGCAACAGATTGAGTAATTTTCTGTCAATGTTTTCCACCTGGAAAAATACTCACTTTGCAAAAATATCGTAAGAAAAAATAGAGAGAACCCTTCTTATAGAAACATGTTGATTTTTAAGAGACACCATCCATAAGTGATATACAGCAGAGAGGAAATTTCACTGGAAAGAATGGGAAAAGCTCTTGTATGAGCAAACTGTCTACTAGCTCTCATAATTGCCTTCTTAATTAGACACCATCTACCAGAAATCATACACTGCATACCTTCTTACCAACTAGGAAAGTTCTTTGTACATTTCTAGTTGTTACCACTCCTCTCCTGCAGTGAACAGTCATTAGCTAGGCAGTCTCAGCCTCATTCCCTTCTCCTTGGTAAGGAATTGGAATTGGAAGATATACACTCATAACACAGTACTCATGATTTCATGCCCAGTTCACAGCTTCTTATCTTAAGAAAGTTTTAATAGTAGGGAGTTCAACGTCCTACAGCGTTTAACTGCAAAACCTCTGCAGCTGCATCTCAACTACAGGAATCTCCACCTGGTTCTGTCTCCATGACTGCAGGAACAGGTCAGCTCTTGTTCTGCTAAACAGCTAGCAATCAAGAACAAGTATACCACTACAAAGTTCTGTTAAAACATCTTTGAACTTATCTATCTCCTTTGTACCTGCATGTAAGATGAACTACATGCAAATAAAACTGAACCGACATGAATTTATGCATTTTATCAGAAACATTATAGAGCACCCTCCAGTGATGAGTGTCAAAATAAGCAGAAAATTTACAAGTTCTGAAAAAGCAGTGATGATATTCTATTTATAATGTTACCTCATATTTCTACTTTCATATCTTAAATATTATCAAGAATCAATTCATGAGAAAAATGTATTTAATAATGCTCACTTAAGTGAAGTCAGCTTCCTAAATAACATTTTTCTTTATCTTATATAACGTGATTTGAAAAGCCAATGAAAAATCCTGAAGTCAACACCAAGATGTTAAAAGTTCAAGAACAATGCTTTAAAATACTGTGGAGAAACTAGTCTGTTTCTTCACCATCTTTTAAAGTTTTCTATATTGCCTAAAGAAAATTTACGATACTGTCATCAACAGAAAATGTAATCTTGAAGTTTTTCCCTACGATGTGTTCAAATGTCTTTTATGCAATTCATTTCACAGAAGTGACTACTCTAAATTAGTCACTTTTAGTCAAAGGAGGGAGAAAAGAAGTTTGAACAAGACTTAGGTCTTCGGTCTCCCTACAGATACCTCCTTTAGATATTTTGAATGTGTCATGTATGATACACTATGTACCAAAAGTGAGAAATGACACTGAAATTCACTGACATTTTCATTTCTCTTAGAAAGACTCATTTTCAGAAAATGAAGGGGCAACAAGAACATTCTCTTTTGTAACTCCTGTTTCATGAGTTTTTACAGAAAGGCTAGCACTAGAGTACCTACTTTAATAAGAAACAGTATTTTTAACACTGGAAATTGATTCTGAAGTCCTTGACTCTGCTCCTAGGTAGCAAATGCGAACGTGTGTTGGGATTACATCACTTTGTTAAAGCACTTCAGTTTTCAGTTATGCATGTAAGGTGCTCTCAGATGTTACACAATTCCCAGGAAATCCAGACATGTGTGTGAACTTTTATTACCCGTGCTTTTAACTTCAGCCAGAGATTTCTTGTAACCCCTAGTATGTTCAACATTTTCCTATGCAATGAAATTTTAGGGAGGGGCGGAATCTTGGCACAGGAATTACAGAAATTTCTTTCACCTGTGCTCCCAGGGCAGTCTGTGTCCCTTCACCAGGTGCTCAATCATTGGTTCAGGTCATGACTTAGCAATTTCCATACACTCATGTTCCCATTTACCAGATGAAGGGATTGAAGTGTAATGGTTGTTCCCTATACCACCACACAATTATACAGCTGTCCACGAGAAATCAGTAGCTGTTCTTAATGAGCAAAAGCCAACCAGGCTGACAAAGGTCCATGTGGTGTTTAAATGGTTTTATAGTCTTAAAACAATGGCAGTGCCAGTGAAAACAAATGCAGATTATTTTTATGGAATTCCTGATTCTATTCAAACCAGTTTATTCTTTTAAAGGCGATTAAACAAATAATGTCAGCTTAGCTCATCTTCTCTGTAGATTAATAGTTTTCAGAGTATATGTCTTTTTCAGCTAGCATAAATTTTCCTCCCTGACTGCACCTGAGTAGACTGAAATAGGCCAAGTTCATTACTATCCTCATTAAATTCTACAAAACAATAAAACAAACAAAACAGCATGCAACACTAACAGCATTTTGTATCTATGCTGTAGAATATATATTACAAGACTAAATTTTTTGAAATAACTGCTTTCTCACTTGCAGCATTGCATTTGGTATCTATATTTGCAAATAATAATCATCTGGGATTTCCATTTTTGGAGAAAATATGTGATCTCAAATAATCTATAACATCTCAGTTTTCAATAAAAAATTTAGAATATCAGTCATGACCTTACCCTGCTCCTTTTGTTGCTAACCACCATCTCTTTCTCCTACTCCACAATGGTTTTCTGTGAGTTTTGCGAGTCTAGTAGTCACTTTCCTCACAGTAAATTCCTAGGGCAACATCATACTATACTATCAGTTACCTGTCTTACAGTAGACTCTGAGCTTCATATCCCTCTGCAAATCTTTGCTCTTAGCATATCTATTTCTTTCCTTTTGACAACATGTGAACATGCAACCTTGCTGCTTTTTGGAAGCAAGAACATGGTAGATGGGAAAACAAATAAACAAAAAGGACACAGACCCTAATGCAAAGGTTGCTGACCACTTCACCTCCTTCGGAACAAGTGAAGAGATGTGAGAATTGCAGTGAATACAGCAGATCTTGGAATAAAGATATTCAAGTACATATTATACAGCTTCATTCTCTTTGTTTAACTTCGATCTAGAAATCACACTTTCATTACATAAAAAATACATGCAGGGGATGTGCAGCCTGCTACACTCCAACTATAAAAGAAAGATTGGCAGCATATGAAAAGGTTTGAGCTGCTTCAGAAATGGCTGGTACTGACGCACATCTCTTCTTGGCACCCTGACTGACTGTGCTGGATATTCAGTGGAGGTTCCCCTTTACACATCATGCAGCTGATACTGCATGGAGTAAGTGGGTCTCACTGATCACACAATGGGCTTGAATGTGGAACTCCAGTTGTCTGGGAATCTTGGAAATGAACATGGATTGGCCCAAAGGCAAAGACTTCAGAATATCACCAGAGGAGAAAGTGATTCATGATAAAGAGATCTCACAGTGTAATGAACTACCAGAGAATGAAATGTGCCTTGTTCATTTATGGGTCCTGTCACATTCTGTGAAAGTATCGGAGGTGGAAGGTTGCTGTATGGAGTTCTACATGACCAGTTGCAGAAGCTTCTATGAATCCTATGAATCCAGCCAATCTACAGAAGTGAAAGTCAACTGGCTTTAAATATTACTGAATGAGAAAACTGGCCACTGCTCTACCTCTATGGATGGTGGCAAATGCCCTATGGAAGTTTTTGCAGCAATGGAAGCAGAAATACCGGCAGCACAGAGGCAAACTCATCAGAGCCACTGAATTGTGGAAAGATACTGTTGCCCAGGTAGAGAATATAGTTGTAACGGTACATGATGTAGTTGCCCACGTACCCAAGAATTGCGCCACTGAAGAACATCAAAACAACCAGCAAGTGGATCAGGCCACTGGGATTGAAGTGACTCAGGTAGATCTGAGCTGGCATCAATAAGGATGAGCCATTTTTGCCTTGGTGGGCCCATTACACTTCAGGCCATCAAGGAAGAGATGCAACCTATAGATAGCCTTGGGATTGAAGGGTGGACTTAACTATGGATGTTACCACACATCAGATAGGAAACATGCACAGCAGTTAAGCAAGCCAAATGGATAAAGCCTCTTTGGAGTGGAAAACAATGGCTGAAATATAAATATGGAGAAGCCTGTCAGGTTGATTGTATTACACTCCCACACACTCATCATAGCAAGCACCATGTGCTTACAATGGTGGAAGCAACCACAGGATGTCTGGAAACATATCCCATGCCCCATGCAACCAACCAAAATACTATTCTGGGCCTTAAAAAGTTAGACAGCCTCCTAGAACAGATTGGATCCCAGAAAGAACTGAGTCATACAACAGGACTCATTTCTGACACAACCTCATGAATACCTAACCAAAGAGTACAGCACTGAATAGTTATTTAACATCCCCTATAATGCACCAGCCTCTGGGAAAATCAAACGATACAGTAGACTGTTAAAAACTACATCAAAGCAATGGGTGCTAGGACATTCAAACACTGGGACACAAATTTAGTATAAGCCACCTGGTTACTCAACATTAAGGGATCTGACAAATGAGCTGGCCCTGCCCAGCCAAAACTATTATATACCGCAGAAGTAAATAGAGTCTCTGTAGCACACATGAAAAATATGCTAGGCAAGACAGCATGAATCATTCCTGCCCTGGACAAAAGCAATCCCATCCATGAAACTGCTTTTTGCACTGCTTTTTGTCAAAGACTTGAGTGCATTCAGTGGGTAATGCAGAAGGATGGGAACTTCTGGTGTGTACCTCATGGGGATTTGATGCTGGGTGAGAACAGCCAATAACCAATGGCATTACAACAAGAACCATCAAGATTAAAGAAGAAAGAATTCTGACCTGTTTCTCCAAACCAGAAGTGTCACTAACCAGCTGGCACTAACTGATCACTGTGCATCATCTCTCTTGCCCTTACAGACGGTTATGGCAGATGGAGCCCAAAACATGGACTAAATGAACTCTATGAGAGAAATGGCCTATAAATTATGGGAATTATATCTGTGTAATTAACCAGCATGTATGGAAAAGTGTAGAACCTCAGCACAGTGTAAATGGTATGAAATAAGGGGTGGATATTGTCTTGGTTTCAGCAAAGATAGATAGTGTTACAAGCACATCAGTGGTTTGGTTGTTGTTGTTGAGTGATGGGATCATGCCCAGGACCAGGTCAGTCCACTCAGTGGGGAAAAGTCTTTGCCTTTGTGGTGCAGCAGCAAGAGGCAGAGCAGATCTAGGATAGGTCACGTGAATTAGGAGAAGGGTTATTCCATACCACATGTCATCATGCAGAAGATCATAAAGATGTGAGGGAGTTGGCAGAGGGCAGCTGCTGCTCAGGGGTGTTGGGCATCAGTCACTCAGCGGTGAGATCTTATGCTATGGAAGCCTGCCAGTCTGCAGGTGGTTGTACTGTTCTCTGGGCACCAGTCAACAAATGGCAAGTAACTGCATTCTGTGTACGTATGTATTGTTATCACTGATATTTTTATTTCCATTTTCCTTTTCTGTATTAGTAAATAGGTTTTATGTCAGTCCACAAATTTTATTTTGTTTCCAGTTCTGTGCTATATCCCATAGATGGGAGTGAGTAAAAGGCTGTGTGGTGCTGAGCTGGTTAAACCACAACACTATTTAAAGATGAAAAAAATAGTAAACTTTCTTTTCTTTTATCTCTGCACCTTCCTTTTTTACCTCCCCATCTTTCTCTATAAAACTACTTGCTATCCATACTCTCATGAAAGTTTTTTTCATTTGTTTCTATTTTAAAATATCTCACAGATGTAAGAGGTAAGATATTCCACTATTTCATTTCTTCCTGGATTTAACCATGGTCTTTCCTATTTCATGAAATGATTTTATGAACTTTCTCCTTATAATTAAACCTACTGTCTCTAGTGAATGAGCTATTACTGGAAAACAGTATCTCAAAATACTAGTGCAATTGATACAACTGAAACTTGACATGAGCCAGCAGTGTGCTCTTGCAACCTAGAAGGCCAACTGTATTCTGGGCTGCATCAAAAGAGGAGTAGCCAGCAGGATGAGGAAAATGACTGTCCCCCTCTGCTCTACCCTTCTGAGGCACCATCTGAAGCACTGTATTCAAGTCTGGGGCCCCCAGAACTAGGAAGACCTGGAACTGTGGGAACAGGTCCAGAGGAGGTCCACGAGGGACTGGAGTTTCTCTCTTATGAAGAAAGGCTGGGGGGTGGGGGGGCTGGGCTTGTTCAGTTCAGAGAAGAAAAGACTCCAGGAAGACATAATTGTGATATTTCAGTATTTAATAAGAGCTAATAAAAAAAAAGATAGAGACTGACTTTTTATATGGTCTGATAGTGATAGGAAAGGGAGTAACAATTTAAACTGAAAAAAGGGAGGTTTACATTATATGTCAGGGGGAAATTCTTTACTCAGATGGTGATGAGACAACAGAACAGGCTGCCCAGACAAGCTGTGGATGCTCCATCCCTGGATGCATTCAAGACCAAGCTGGATGGGGCCCTGGGCAACCTGACCCAGTACTTGACATCATTGCCTAAGTCAGTTCCATGTGTTGGAACTAGACAATCTTAGAAGTTCCTTCCAAACCAAGACATTTTATGATATTTTTTTTTTCAGTCCATGGAGCTTAACAAGCTCAACAGTAGAAAAATGAAAACTATCTGTTCACTGGTATTTACATACTCAGAAATAACATTTCAGGCAAATGGAAGTGTTGATTGTTTCATTTGGACAATACACACAGTTTAAAATTATAACACTCCTAACAAAAAAACAGTATTTTTAGATGGAAGTTAACTTTTGGATCAAGAACTTGAAGTGCTGTCTCACCTGATGGTAATTTCATGGCAGATAAAGTGATCTTGCACGCATTACATACTATATTCTGTAAGAAGAACTGCATAATATTGGTAGTATACCTACTGAAGTGAGGGAGTTCATTAAAGGTTTGTGTAAACTAATACAGTTTTGTAGATGAACTACAGCACAGACAGTGAGACAAGAGTCCCAAGGAGCAGAAGAAACATAGTGAAAAAATAAAAGCATATTCTTTGTTCACCACATAGAAAGGTACCTGTATAGATGCCCATGTATCTCAGTGCTTTCTAAATGGGAAAGAACAAAAATCAATAGCAATAGAAATTGCATTTTCAGGTTTCAAAAGTTCTTCAAATGATGCAAAAGAAGGAGGAAATAATGAAAGTAAAGCAATCACCAATGTCTTTCCACACAGAATTTACTTTTGTTTAGCATTTGCGCTGGTGATTTATATTCATGTGGCTATAGCTCAAAGTAATGGACTAATCTGCAATACTGATGAAAGCTACCAACTAATAACAAGAACTTAGACTTATTATGATAATCTCCCTGTCTGCAAGAAGCCTAATAGATAATTATGAATTTTTTAGGGGGAGAGGTAGTAATGACCTCATAACTCAGTGCTGGAGAAAAGGCGCTGATTTTTTTAATTAGTGCTTTTCTTTACATATTTCTAATAGATTCAAGGAACAACAGGGAAACTCTACTACTGCTACTTAACATCCATGTTCTGACATACTGAATACACAATTGTGACTTTGTTATTTGTAATGAATGGAAAAATTATTGACAGCTTATATTGTCTTTCAGATTTCTAGTTATCCTCCTACAGCATGCTCATTACTTTATTCTCAGTATCGGATGAGCAGTTACAATTTTTTGATGAAAGGCTATTTAGAAAACATTTAGTGCAAGTATTTAAACACCAACCAAAAATTTAATGAAGAAATAAAGCAGTTCATCACACCAAGGCAGATATACTTTTCATTCAGTGTGGATTTAGAAGATGGGCGTTGTTTTCACTACTAGTTTATTTGATTTTCCATTAGCTTTAGATGCTGCAAAATGTATATCTAAAAAAAAAATAAATAAATCCAAAGCACACTCCAGAGGCAATTGAGTGTATTTTACGTGTCGAAGATGTTTTAGTCCAGTAAGGCAACTTACAGAAAATGATATGGAAGAAAGTGTCCTAGCACGAATGTGCAAGTACTTTTAGAAGGATCTGACCATTAATAAAATTTAGTGCCATCGTCCTAATACCAAAGCACATTATATAATAATTTTACGTATTCAAGATCCATTAAATATGAAATGGTATTCAATAACAGTCTTGTCTTTATGCATAGAAATGTTTTAAATATTAACAAACGAAATTCCGTTGCATGAATTAAAAAATGCAAAGACAAAATCAAGTCAAACACAACATACTGAAGAGCTTTATATAGGATGAGATCATTTAGAAATGAGAGGATGAGATTATTTAAAAAACCCACAACTAGGCATCACTGCTTTAAGACTTAATGCTGGCTTTACTGTAAAGTTTCTTTTCAAGCATTTGTGTACTGCAGATAATGTAATATTACTTCTCCCAGTCAGATTATTTTTCAGAGCAATAGGAATTTTATTCCACTGGCTACAAAATGTTTCAACTGAGGTTCAGAAAGACTATTCTCAGTAGATTTGTGAGCATACTTATGCCAACTGTGAAGGAAAATGTCTCAAGCATTTCTTATTTGCAATCATACGTACATATTATATAAAACTAACCTAGTACAATATATATATATATAAAAATGTAGAAAGTATTTTGTTCACTCTGTGGGGAATTTCAAATATGCCTTCTTCTTTCTGTGATTTACAAAAGAAATACAGCCAAGAAGTCTCTAGTGGTGGATATTATTTGTCACTCACAGTGACAAATAGGTTTGTGCTGTCATCACCCAGTGTAGTAACAAATAGCTTCCTGAAAAATATTTGAGACAACTGAAGTGCCAGAGAACACTCTGTTTTAGAGCCTCTGTTAGTTTGCAATTGAAAATTTATATATTATAATAATTCTTATACTGTACTGTAGATTTTTAAGATACTCATCAATTTGTCTCCACTTTATTTTCTTAGAAGAGTCTTTCACATCATGCTTTGTTGATGACAGATCAAATACATATGTCCATTTTCAAGGCTTTTTAGGGCAGTTCCCTCCCTCTGGGAAAACTACAGAAAGAAAGCTTTCAGAGTAGTAATAAAAGCAAATTGAAACTTAATTTAGAACAATGAAGTGCTTAAAGAACATCACAATACTTTCAGTTAGATGATTTTCCATAAAATTGGAGAAGTGGATCTCCTTGGGAAGAAGAAAAAAATATTAATGTATAAACTCTAAATGGAAAAAAATTCTTCAATTTGAACTACCAGTAGCATCTTCCCAAAAAGTTTCAGAAACATAGCTACTCCGGGAAAGAGCATGTTTTACATTCTCCTTTCTCAGAGACAAGATTATTTCTACGTCAAAGAAAAACTGATCCTGTTTTCTTCCTGAGGATAAATCCATTTCAAGGAAAAAAATGAACTGAACTGAAATGAAATGAAATAAAGAAAGAAAACATACACACACAAAAGTAGATTCTGAATACTTTGTATGCAACTACAATAAAAATTTTATTCTGTTAGTAAACTGTTAAGGACAATTACTTATCTGATACATTCTAGTGTTATTTTCTAATAGATGAGATGCTATTAGAAAGTACAATGTTGTGGCTCTATTCATGAAGTGAATGAAATACTAGGTATTTGTTTTACTTGTCTAAAGACAAAGTTGCAGAATTATGTGGCTTGCTTTGAATCACCATCACAGGTCACCCTTCAGGTACAGACAAAGAGCACAGAAAAACTGAGTTCGACACATGGACAAAGCTTGCCTGCATCTACAAGTTAGATGAGCTAAACTAATGGAATAACCAACCTTGTACTTGCAAGTTAAAATGTTATTTTGTACAGAATTACAACAGTTTGTCTCAGCATTTTGGTTTTAGCCAGGAAAGCCTCTTGGACCCCATGTAAAAGGATTTCCTCTGTCTGCTCAGTTCTGCAATTAAATGGCAATGTTCTATAACACAGTAAAAGACACAGTGTCATCAAGAAAGAGATAACTCAAACAAGACCATCCTGGTGATATTAAAGGGGAAGTCTAAAAAAAATATATTTTGTTGCCACTGTGGTTGTTTTTTATTTTTCTTTGCTTCCTTGTTTAATTGTTAATTCATATTACACTTACTGCTCTAAGAGTCCAACTTCATCTATTATCAACTTCATGAACCTTTTCAGTGAAAGCCTTTGTGGGGGACTCTGGCACACAAATAGAAACTGTACTTTTAGTGTGACAGTAAACTGGCATAATGGACACACTCTCTACTGTTTTTTCACCCCACATTAGAAGCTTGTTTTCCCTTGGACAAAATTTTTCCTTTCTATGAAGTATGCTCATGACAGGCACTATTTGAAACTCACAATAAGCTCTGCAACAGAGACATTCTGAAGTAGAGATATCTTCATCACTTTCCCAATACAAAGAACAGTACCTCAATTTTCAGCTTTGCCAGTGTAGCAGACTCCAAAAACAAATAAACAAAAAGCTAACTGTTATAAATAGGTTATGTTGAAAAAAAAGAATGATTACTTTCTAGCCTCCATATATATGACCCTGTACATAGTAGAAGTTGCTAAATATGGGAGTCACAATCAAAAGGACTTATCATCCAGTTATGAGCCAAATGCTGTTATCCTACATCTTCATCAATTATATGAATGAAGAAATAGAGTACAACCTCAACAAGTTTGCTAGTTGACACAAAGTTAGGAGGAGAGGCTGACACATGAGGGAGTTGTGCTGCCATTCAGTGAGACTGGGACAGGCTGGATAGTTGGGCAGAGAAGAAACTTATGAAGTTCAACAAGAGCAAGTGCAGAGTCCTACACCTGGGAAGAAATAAGTACATGCATCTGTAAAGTTAGGAGCTGGCCTGCTGGAGAGGAACTCTGTAGAGAAGGATCTGCCTGTCCTGGTGGACAGTAGGTTGGCCATGAGCCAGCAGTGTGCCCCTGTGGCCATGAAGACCAGAAGAATACTGAGATGCATTAAAAAGAGCATGGCCAGCAGATAAAGGGAGGTGATCCTTCCCCTCTACTCTGCCCTGGGGAGGCCATATCTGGAGTCCTGTGTCCACTTCCGGGCTCCCCAGTTCAAGAAAGACAGAAACTGCTGGAGATAATCCATGGAAGCGTTACAAAGATGATGAAGAGCCTGGAGAAGCATTTCACTTGTGAGGAAAGGCTGAGATACCTGGGACTGTTTAGCCTGGAGACGGCTGAGAGGGTATTTTATCAGTCCTTGAATATATCTAAAAGGCATAGGTCAAGTGGATGGGGCCAGGCTCTTTTAGGTGGTGCCAAGGACAAGGAGCAATGGGCACAAACTAGAACAAACCAGAAGTTCCATGTGAAAGCTTTTTAATTCTTTATTTTGAAGGTGACGGAGCCCTGGAACAGGGCACCCAGAGAAGCTGTGGAGTATCCTTCCCTGATGCTATTCAAAACCCACCTGTGAGGTGGTAGGTGATGCATTTCAGCAATGGTGAGAGTGAAAGACAAGTCACATTCCAGACAGCCAAGCAGATTTTTACAAGCATGACATGCAGGCTCATGTTCATCACTGACAAAAATGTGTAGGTAGTGTTGAAAACTGGTTTTGTAGCTGAGAATTTTCTCTATCAAATAGCGTTATTGTGCTCTTTGTGGCTGTTATAATTTCCATGGAAATATATATGAAGCATCACATTTGGAGTGACCTATTTAAAAAATAATGTAGGATGCAGCACAGTGATTTCATTAGCATCTTTAAAATATCAGAAAGATTCCTACTTTGTATTGTCTCCTTTCTCTGATTAGTCTTCAGGTAAATATATTATCACATTGCTTTTATTAAGAGAAAAATTTTCTAAACCAGAACATTGACTCATTTTCAAATCAATTGAGATAAAACATAATAGAAAATAAATTGTTGCAATGTAATTTAGAAAAAAAAACAAAAAATCCTTCAAAAACAGTCATGTATGTATATCATTTTACAAATTGTTAACTTTGTATTGGCCTGGATCAATAAATAATTCTTACACTGGCTTGAGCAAGTTGTTTACATGATGATCTTGGTTGTCTCAGTTCACTCACCTAGGAAGGAAAACCTTGCAGAGGTCTCAACAAAGACAGAAACTTGCACATATTCCTAGGAATATCTCAAGAAGCTAGTATCTTACATGTATCAGTTATCAAAAGTTTTGAATTATTCATGATTTTGACTTAAAACCATTATTTGTGTATCTCATTATTTTTAGCCAATTTTCATAGTTCAATCCCCTTTAGACACCCATTATTTCCGCCCTTGCATTGCTAGTGATTTCAGCAATTCAAGCAATTGAAGATACAGGCAAGTACTTTCTTGCATGTTATTTCATTCCTTAATGCAGACAAGAATAAATATATAGATAAATATATTCACATTTCTGACATCATCCTAGACATGCTTCTACTGGAATTACAGTTAATTTTGTTCTTTAAAGCCTCCTTTTAATGGCATGAGGAAACTTTTTTTTCCAGTGCCATAAAACAGATTAATGAAAAGCACTAAACAAACTCTAACAGTGCCTCTTTTGATATCATATTTAGTGGTGTTTCTTTGCTTAAGCCAGTGAAAGTGCCTTGAGGGATCCTTCCAGAGCTCATAAACACTGAATTCATGCTTTAACCTCTGTCCTTTGTGCTCACAGTGTTCCAATATATTTCAGCGCTGTCAAATCCTATACAATGCCCAAGTTAGTACTGCAGTTTTGGTCATGATCACAACTTATTAGTCAATCCCATTCTCCCCTCTGTTAGCAGAAACCCAGAGCAATCTTTCTTTGTGTGGATATCTACCGGAAAGTCAAGTTAGGATCTACCTAGGAGATGACATATAGCAGAATAGTAAAGTGGCTGGAGGATATCAAAGATGGATCAAAGATGGAGGTCGGATGAGAAGCAAACAGCAGAGCCCATATCTGAGTGCATATGTAAATTTCATGCATATTTTAAAGATGTATTTAAAACTCATCTAATCCTGTTATTTATTCATATGAGACACGTTGTAGAAGAAAAAAAAAAAATAGTGAAAGCACTTACATAATGTTTTTATTTTTCTTAACAGAGGCAGACACATGAGGAGCCCAGATAACTGTCTTAGTTTCAGCTGGGATGATATTAGATTTATTGTTTTAAATTTATAAAGGGAAAAGCTGTTTAAGATGCTTTTAATGTACATATGTTCTATTAATTTAGAAGTGGAAAATCTTCAAAAATCTTCAAGCCTTCAAAATTATGTAAAAGCCAAATAATTATTTGAAATAATATACCTTGGATATTTCATAGACTTTTTTTCTTTAGATTGAAAAATGTTGTAATATTAATCACTTATAAGTCTATGAGCTGCTCAAAAAGAAAGCACACTGCTACGTTATGTAAAAGATATCACTATGTTCTTTTAATAACTTAACATACTCAAAAGTGTTAGGGCAGTGTAAATTTGGTAACCATTTTTTTTTTTTTTTTTTTTTGACTTCAAGACTGAGTTTCCCTTTCTACCTTACAAAGAGATAAAGGATCTTCCATTCTCCTCTACAGTAGATCACATTACTTTGATCACATTACCTTGTATTTATTTCTAAGCTACACCTGAGCTCATGAACATACAACCAGCTCACCAGAAATTCTCATTTGCACTAAATGTGTAAATGAAGCCCCAAGTCTGTTAAAGAAAGGACAGACTTCTGTCACCACATTAGGGCTAGAGCTCCACTCAGCATGAGAGAGAAAGGCTGTCCCACACACCATTAAAACTGATATGTTGAATATTGACAATATTGTCACTCATCACTGTCATTTGTAAAATAAGTTTGCAGGCATAATTCCTTCCTTGTTTTCATACACGAATACAGTATAATATCAAATAAGGAATGTAAGAGTAATAATGAGCAATACTTAAGAAAATACTGCAGAAGAACTGGAGGAATCGGACACCATGATATTTTCCATGTATCCCTCTTTCAAGGATCCCAGTGCTCCCTGAAATGAGCTATTTCCCTTCTAATGTCTGTGCCTTTTTAATCAGTAACTAACATATGTGTGGAAGGTCCTGAGTTAATTTCAGAGTATAATATTAATTATGAATGTCATGGCTCATACATCCCATGTAGAACAGGAAAAACAACCAAACAACCAAACAAAGTTTTGTAGCAGCATTTTCACTGAGATACGATTTGAAGCCTCCAATGTGTACCTGCATTATAAGGTAGCAACTGGTAATCACCCAGTTTTTCTTATGGTCTGAATTATGTTGGTCTTTGCCATAAGGAAGCAAAGATATTTTAGCAGCATCCTCAGAACAACTGTTCTCCATCCCTCCTACACATGTTCTGTGTAGTTCAGCTGGACTCATAGAACAGAGAAAGTAAGGTTTAGGCTTCCTCAGGCCTTCTCTTGCTAACATATAAAGAAGAATTTGGGACCATGTCATACTTCAGAGGCATTCTGTTTCTGAAGCTGAACTTGACCAAATTCAGTGTCAAAGTTCACAATAACATTAATTAATACTTTAATGTATGCATTGACATGATTTTGGCTGGGATAGATCTAATTTTCTTCATAATGACATGTATGATGCTATGTTTGGGTTTTCAATGAGAATAGTGTTGATCACTTATTGATATAGTGGTTTATATCAAAAAGTGGTATAGCAGAGCAGTGCTGCACAGAGTCAAGGAATTTCCTGCTCCTTGTGCTGCCCTGCCAGCCAGGAGCTGACAGTGCATGGAGAGATGGAAGGGAACACAGACAGCACAGCTGGCACACCTGACCAAAGGGATGCCCCATATGGTATGACATCATGCTCAGGAAAAAAAAAAGGAGGTGGGGAACATTTGGGCAAATGGCATTTGTCTTACCAAGAAACTGTTACATGCAATGAGCCCTGCTTTCCTAGAGATGGCTGAGCATCTGTCTGTCAATGGGAAATAGTGAATGAACTCTTTGTTTTGCTTTGCTAGCAAGCACGGCTTCTCTTTACTTCTATCCACCTCTGACACAATGGTCCAACACTGCTTCTGGAGCAGCTCTCATAGATTGTTAAAAAATACAACTGCATGCTTGGTAACCATGCAGTTATGACACAAATAGGAAACAGTCAGCTGGGGATAGGAAATCTGGAAAGCATACACCACCTTTTTTTTTTTTTTTAGAGCAAGTACTTTTTAACATTTCCTTAAACTCACTATGGAAAGAAGCCATATTGTTACTTAAACACAGTAATTTTCTTAGAGCATTTTATAATAACAGACCTCCAAAAAAAAGAAAAAAAAGTCAAAACTTGAGAAGCATTTTCATGTAATTTATGTAGGTTTTCACTAATGGACAGAATAAGGAATTGGTAATTAATTTTTTAAAGATTGAACAGAGAGTGTGGAAAGTTTAATGAAATAATTTAGGACTCATCATGGTAGTGTTGTGTATCTCAGCTAGGAAACAGAAATAATGTACATAGTTTCAAGGGGTTGTCTGATGAAAAGTATTTTATTACTCATTGTTTTTGTTTTGCTACCAGAGGACCATATTTCTGTTTTTGTTTGTGTCTTTAAAGCTCCTGTCTGTTCAAGAGGCAATATAGCCTAGATTGTCTAGTACAGAAAGGCAGTATATTCATTGATATTTGAAATAAATTTAGTGGAGCCCAAGAACACCATAACTGGACATTTGTGACACAAATGGCACCACCATAGGAGCATGAAGACAGCAGCTGTCTGCTGTAGAGACAAATTATTTTCGTTACACAGATTTGGCTAGGTTGCAGTTACTCAGTAACTCTGAATAGAATGAAAAATTCTAACTGGTGTTTCAACTTTACTGTTCTTTTGTCTCTCAAGCTTCACAAGTTTTAAGTTTTCTCCTTGCATCCAAGCTATCAGCAATATATTTTAAAATGAGTAGTTTGAAGTGTTTGGCTACCTGGGGCCATAAACCCAGCAGGTCAACAACAGATACTGTTGGGAGACTTTCCTTGATTTTGCTGGAATTAAAACAAAACAGTCTGCAGGAAAGGATCGCAAATATGGTGAAAACTTATTAGTTCAAACACACATATCCCTGCAGATCACAGCAGCCTCAATCTGCTTAAAAAATGGCTTCCCTGGGCAAGCCAATCTTTCTGTTAAATAGGTCGGCCTTCCCTGGAGCCAAGATCTGCTTCCTCCTGCATGGATCATTATAGCAGCACAGGCAGTATTTTGTGTTCTGACAATTTCCAAATAAAAATCAGTCCTACAAAGGCTGTGATTGTTTATTTTTCCTCAGGGCTTTGAGTTGCTCTGAATAGGGACACAGAAGAAGAAAAGTTGGATATTAAAGCAGCAAAGCTACTATGAATCTGAGATGTTATTTTTAGTTTAATTAACAATAGGGAAGATACAAATGAATACAAGTCAAATAGCACTGAAGATATGTGAGAAGGATACATTATGTGACCTGCCAGGCAAGATCACTGGAATAAAGACACAAAAGTAGCATCCTTCACAGCTCCACAGTATGAAAATTCAAAGTAGTCTACTATATTTTACGAGATTGCTAACTACTAACTGTGCAACACTACTCAAATGAGACATTCTGATACACTTTAAGTTAGCCAATCAGTTAATAGAAAAAGTGATAGCTGGTTCACATCTGATAAAACTCCCCATCTTCCATAATTACAGAAACACTAGAAATATGTGAATGTATCACATAAGTTCCATACACTTACAGTGTGTTTCATCCCTTCATTTTCAATCTAGGCATCAGGACAGTAGAACAAAGACCTCAAACTACCTGCATATTCCAAGTTTTTGAGGGCATGATGTAGTGATGTATAATAAGGGGTGGAATGTCATGATTTTATGATTTTTGGTTACTGGTATTCCACATCATAACATCATGTAGTGCACTGGGAGTTAAAGTGTTAATGCTCCAGTGCCGGGTACCTGTCCAGAAGAGAGGAAGGACTACATTCCCCAGGGTCTTTGCAGTCAGAGAGGAGATGATAGATATAATTTTGGCAAGGTCACCTGATCGGGCTTTTCGTCTTCGTGCTCTTCTCTGTTGCCTCTCCTTGCTGCTGCCCATCCCGACTGTGTGCATCACCTCATTATTACTGTAAGGCCTACAGCTTTCAGGTACTCTCTCATTATATTTTATTTATTAGCTTAAATTCTAATTATATTGTATTATAGTGTGTTATCTTGCAATCCGATACCATATTTAGTAAATTAGTTTGTTTCTCCTCAGATCATTGCTGCTGTTTTTAATTATTTTGGGGTCCTCTGTTTCCCTTCTCCAGAGGCGCGGATTTTGTGAAATCCCTCCACCCCACTAGTAACAGAACCGGGACGAATCAGCCCGTAAACCGTTGACAAACATGAAAAAAAATCTCTTTCCAGCCCATCATGAGGGCTAGCTAAAAAGTTTATACCATATCACATAAAGATAATAGTATGTTTTTGAGCAGTTACTGAAACCATTAAAGGGAAGTCCTATCTCTTTCTTCTTACAGTAAAAATACTGGTATGACAGCAACCTGAAAGTAGTTCAATTTCTGAAAGAATATAAGTGAATTAATTTCTATCTGGATTAATGTTGCTATGTTTTCTTGAAAATGTCACCACTCAAAATTCATGAAAGTGTTATATGCTTACAACAGTAGAGCCCACTTTGTACAGAAGGTATACAAGCAGCTGTACATGTATTACTAAACACTCTGACTTGTAGAATCGAATCACCAAAGCTTATTCAAATAAATGTGCATTATTAAAAGTAATATTTAATCTCAGACAGATTCTAATTCTGGTCCAGGTCTTTGCTGGTTTATTTTCCATTTTGGTTACCTTACTTCCTTCTAGAAAGCTTTTTCTTCTTGGTGATCTTTTTTGTCGCTTTCCACATACAAAGAAGTATCATTTAAATACATATATTTGCCATTATTAATAATTTTACGCAAGGCTTCAATATGTACAGAGGAACCAATTATTGAATGCTTTAAATACTTCACGTTTGCTAATCCTTAGTACTGTCTGTAACTGCTGTGACTAATTCCAGCTAGTCACTTGGGACTATTTCCCTTTTCTAACAGAATGAATCACAAGCACAGAAAGAACATTCTCAATTCATTGGATATTAATGTTAGCAAAATTTTTTAGCATCATAACTGATCCATGTTCACAAATTCAATCAATTTTTGTGTTGACTGACTTCAGGAACCAAACTTTGGATCATACTAACAGCTGTGCTTTAAAGCATTCTTATTTTGATGGGAAAGAAAAGGAAAACAGAAAGAACAGAGGCTGTACTTTTTAGGCAACCACACAATAGGACAACAGGACAACCCCATATATCAGAAACTAAATATCTTTTCAACATGATAACAAGGAAGTTCAAGTATGGAGAAAGGAGGAGAGAGAGGAGAAGTTTTATGCACACAGAACTAAAAAGTAACCCTTAACACGTAGTTAAGGATTTTTTTTTATTATTTTTTTTTTCCCCAGAAGAATAATAGTAAAATCTATTCAGAACTCAGTAATAAAACACATAAGAAAACTTAACTTACATTACACCTGCTAGCAAAGTAACAACAGCCAGAATATTTCCAGCTAGCTGTATGGAATGGTAAAGCAAAGAGCAATAAAACGAACTGGCAGCTGTCACCTCAGCTATTGTCAAGCACTAGCCAAGAGCCTACCACAAAACAAAGTACTGTGGGTTTTCTTGTCTTCTTAATAGACTTTCTTTTCCATTATTAGTTGCAACTAACTAACTGAAACACTAAAATAATCTATCAAGCTTAGCAGTAAATGAAGGATTTATAGAACAGCTTATCCCCCTTTATGCCTTAGCCACTTCTTCTAGAATTTCAGGAATTTCCAGAAATTAGTTCTGGAAGACTATATCAGATCTATTCATTCTTAAATATAAGGGATTTTTTATCCATATCATAGAATTTCATATAATACTTTCACATTTTGAAAAAAAAATTAACTAACAAAGAAAACCCCCACAAATCACCAGCAACTCCACAAAAATAATTTAAATCTACAGCTATAATCACAAAAACAGCTGCAGATGCTGCATATTCTGCTTAGGTAAGTTTCCATTGGTAAGTTCATGGCTACTACTACTACTGGAACCCTTTCTGGATCACAAAAATAGTTTAAATGCTAACCTCTGCTAAAAGTAGAGGAATAATTGAGAAGGTCTACATTTTTAGTTAAAGATTGTTCTGAAAGTCTGGTTCCAGTAGTGAGTTTTTATATATACGGATTTCTGCAGATTTAATAAAATGATGAAAAATAATCTTACATTTACAAAAATCAAATAACAAACCATATACAAAGAAATTTTCCTAGTATGAAATTACAAAAAAAAAAAAAATCACACAGACCAAAAAAAAAAATTAAAAAAAGAAACCTAGCTTAAAAATTATGAAGAGAATTCCTGCAAGCATGAAATAGGCCAATGCATTTGTTATTATATAGGCAGGAAATAAGAGGAGAGAGAAATACAGAGTAACTACTATGACTCATCTTCAGTGTGTTTCAGACACTAAGCCATGCATCTGGCAGGCAAGGAAGAAAGGAATTTTATGAAAGTGACAGAAAAAACCCACAAAGCAACATGAAGCGAATAGGTGCACAATTTAATAAACTCATATTGTGAAGTAATTGAAAACTGCTTTGAACCTACAGTTCTTTGTCAGTGTCCTCATACACCATGTTTTCACTGCAGAAGAAGAACTGAGGGACAGCTACATACACTGCAGCAATATCTTAATTCCTGATGTACTACCACAGCATTTGTATTTTCAGTACAGATAATTCACACGCACACAGTGACAGCTGGGTGTGTATGATCCACAGCACTTACTGAAACATACCAGGGAACTAGAACCCCTGCAGAATCATGAAATCATAGATTCATTTATGTTGGAGAGAACCTCTAGTCCAACTGTCTACCTAAAACTAATTTTGTCCACTTAACTCTGTTTTTAATACCACATCTACATGTTTCTTGAACACCTCCAGGGACAGTGACTCAAACACCCTTCTGGGCAGCCCATTCCAGTGCCTGACCACTCATTTAGATAAGTTTTTCCTAATATCCAAACAGAACTTCCCACAGCTCAACTTAAAGCCATTCCTTTTTGTCCTATCACTGTTACCTGGGAGAAGAAGCTGACGTTCATCTCACTACAACCTCCCTTTGGGTAGCTGCAGAGGGCAATAATGTCTCCCCTGAGCCTCCTCTTCTCCAGACAAAACAATCCTAGTTCCCTCAGCTGCTCCTCAAAAGGCTTGTGCTCCAGTACCCTCTCAGCTTTGCTGCCCTTCTCTGGACACACTCCAGGGTCTCAGTGCCTCTCTTGCAGTAAGAAGCCCAAAACTAAACACAGTACCCACAGTGTGGCCTCACCAGCTCTGAGTACAGGTGTATGATCACCTTCCTGCTCCTGCTGGCTGTGCTATTTCCGATACAAGCCAAGATACCATTGGCCTTCTTGGCCACCTGGGTACTCTGCTGGTTTATATTCATCCAAACATTGGCCAATACCCCCAGATCCCTCTCCTCTGTACAATCTTCCAGCCATTCTACCCCAAGCCTGTAGCATTGCATAGGGTTGTAGCAGCCAAAGAGCACTTGGTCTTGTTGAACTTCATCCCATTGGCCTCAGCCCAGCAATCCAGCTTTTCCAGAACTCGCTAAAAGGCTTTCTTACCCCTAAGAAAGATTGGAACTTCCTCCCAGTTTGGTGTCATCTGCAAACTTACTGAGGGTTATACTCAATCCCCTCATCCAGAGGGCAAAGATACTAAACAGGATGGGCCCCAATGCAGACCCCTCTCAAACTCCAGACTATCAAGGAGAGTGGGCAATAGATCTTAATAGAGCTCTTCAGAAGAAAATGAATGTGAAGAAAGCAAAACAAAAATAAGGCATGGGTGACAACCTGCCTCCATCATTAGATGGCAACAGATGCTCTGGAGGAAGGAAGACATATCTTAAAGAGAAGAATGTATTTGAAACAACTTGTATACATGAGAAGCTCCTAAGGATGGTGTCATATTCCATTTTCTGGTTCAGTGCTGTGTCTGTAGAAGAGAATAACAAATTCCTAGTAATATTTTAATACACAGTCATGAATCTGAAAGTGGATAGGACTGACCCACCAGACCTTTTTCCTATGAGAAATGAAGCAGGAAGATATTGCTACATTTTTTTAAGGACAGTGAATGATTTTACACCTGTTACATCTTAGGCTTAACATTGGTTGGCATAGTCATTACTGTGACAGTGAAAAACATTTCCTCAGAGGAGCTTTTAATATGTGGTAGAGAATTTACAACGTAAATCAAGCACTCCAGCATGAAAAAAGAACAAGACAAAACACAGAAAACAGTGGGATACCTATGTTATTTTTACATGAATATACAAGAAAATAAATCTGTGAACAAAAGAGGAATACTTCACACATGGGGAGAACAAATGAACGAAACCATTCAGTATGAACTTGCTAAAAATTCTCTATTTAGGTTTCAACAAAAATGGCTCAAAAACTTAGATGAGCTTTGGTAAATGAAGATTATTCTCCTAACAATTAATTGTAAGCGGATGCAAGAGCAATGTTAGTCCTATCTGTCTTAGGACACAACTCAAGTAAATCTACTTTGCTAAGAGAACTCTTCTTAATTATTAGCCTTTGAGGTCTTCACACCACTTTTCTGACTTTATTGCCTTCTAACCCACTTACAGCCAAATATCATTGCATCCATCATGGCATTTTTGAGCTGCTACTCTATCAGTTTCTTACTACTTCTTTGTGTAACTGTCTCCAGTTATGAGAGGATGGAGAATGAGACTGGAAGATGTCTAAGGCATGATTTAAAAACTGACTGACAACATTAATGTATGAAGTAAAAAGCTGAGGTATCTCCAGTTAGGTAAAAATTGTTAGCTGTGATAGGAAAAGCAATCCCAGCCAACAGAAATAAGATAATTCTTTTTAGCTGGAAGTATTTAGGGCAAGTCTAAGTTATACAGTTAGAGACTGACAAGTGCAGATTATCTGTTTTTTGACAATGAGTGACATGGAAAGTATGTGTGTCATCTGATTATTCAAACAAAAAGATTGGAAGAAAACCATCTTCAAAACAAGGTGATTTAGCAACACAATTACCATGTACAACATCCATCTCAATTGTCCACTTACTCCCCAAAACTGGACTGCACAATTAATGTATGCTATAAAATGCACCAAGGAATTCAGATGAAATAAGAAGTACCCAGGTGTGAAGGACAGAACTGTTTTTATTCTTTGTCTCAAAGCTTGCTTCATAAGGCGTTTCTGGTGATAAGACAACTGCTGGGGGGGTGAATAGTGTGTGTCACCATGCCACTGTATCTCTGCTTATGATTGCAAAGATAAGCAGAAGCAATACAAGCAGTCTTTTTCAGGGGTATGGCTTGAAGGAGCTGACCACTGCAAAAGGTGATAATGCTTGTGCAGGGCAATGAAGGCGCCACCCCCTGCTGGCTTATCTGTTGGCCCAGGAATGTCACACAAGACTGAGACAAAAGAAGAAGAGAAAAAAACCCACAGGAATTGGGGATAAAAGGCCCTCACCAAACTAGGGACTTTGGAGACAAACTCCCAAAGACACCTTTGACGGAGACAAACTCCCAAAGGCACCCCTGATGGAGAATTCCCTGAGGGGAAAACCTCTTTGGATGAACTCCCGAGGCCTGCTTGCTGCGGAGCTGCCTGGCTTTCTCCCATCTCCCGTGATGACCAGACTGGTTCCTGAGATCAATGGACCTACAACGTACCTTGCTGGACCCACGGTGGTGACTATCTCTTTTGCTCTCTACAGAGATTCCTTGCTTTTCTTCTTACCTTTTCTATCGCCCGTTTCCCCTTCCCCGTCTCCCTAAAAGGTTAGGATTTGTAATAAACTGGTTGGACCAACATTTGAACCGTTGTTTCTTAATCTCACACTGGGTATATTAAAAGAATCTCCTCTCACTCCTATTAATTGGAGTGAGACACCAGGGCATTATTGTATAGCCTTAAAGGCAGCTTGAAGTATTACCGCAGTAATACTTCACCAACTTTCTTCACCAAGTGAAGAAAGGCTCTCCTGCCACCTGCTGAACAAGGGGAAGAGCGCTTTCCCCTTGCGTGGAGCCCTGATGCCAGTGCTGATGGATATGGCCAGAAGGCTGAGCCCTGCCTTCCAGTGGCACCACCTTGAGTCAACGGCCAGGACCATGGCTGCAGTTTTAACCAGAGAAAATCAAGAGAATCTAGAGTCTGTTTTCATGAAAAAGTGGATGTTCAGTGCACAGAAAAATTTATTAGAAATGGAAAAGACAGCCTGAGCATAAATATATATGGTAACTACATAGCAATGACTGACAGTAGTGTATCTATTTTAAAGAGTGTTCAAATCAGAAAAATCCAAGATAAAATATTTAAATGAGACTTTATCATAAAACATATCTTGAAAGTTCCATGGAAGAATAATATCATCTGGGGTATACTTTAAAGATTATAATTGGACTTTATCCCAGAAAAGGCTAAATAAATTGAAATATGTTTCATATCATTATGCGTATTCTTTAGTGATAAAAATAGCTTTATATTTCATAGCAGTTCAAAAAACTCTGCAACAGGGGAACAATAATAAAAGAAAAAAAAGCAATCAAAATAAGAAAGGGGGGAGATTCTATGATTTCCTGTATCTGTAAAAGA
The DNA here is from genome assembly GCA_030625065.1 of Alectoris magna. NCBI lineage: Eukaryota > Metazoa > Chordata > Aves > Galliformes > Phasianidae > Alectoris > Alectoris magna. The sequence goes on from CM060560.1 coordinate 102,016,750, forward strand.
AAAAATAAGTGACTTCTGTGAATAATTTCAAAGACTTGAATAAGCTTCATGTGTCTCCCAGATGTCTCTTGGAAAAAAAAATTAGAGAAGTGTCTCAGATACTTGTAGAAAACATATAAAACAATTCTGAAGATTTTTAATCTCAAACATAAAAATGCACAAACAGCAGTATTTACTGAACACAGTTATCATAGAATCATAGAACTGCTTGGGTTGGAAGGGACCTCAAGGATCATCAAGATCCAACCCACTGCCGCAGGCAGGCAGGACTAGCAATCTCTATATCTAATACTAGACCAGGCTGCCCAGTGCCCCATCCAACCTGGCTTTATCAGACAGGTCTTGAAGAGAATCCTACAGCAGCATAATGTCACAAGTCTATAGTGCATTAATTTTCTTCAGTAAACTGACAGTCCACTCCAGCACATAGGTTTATTCATGTAGTGTTCAACAAGAAAATTTTCTTAGTGGATTTGCAAAGACTTTGAAAAGGATAGCATTCAATTCCTATAAAACAAGTGTGATTCACCTTCCCTAATATCAAAGTCATTTACAAAAAAAGATCAATTACATTACTGTAAGAGCTGGGCACTCTATATTCCATGGCAGAAAAAATAATACATAAATAAAAGAAATTGCATGATTTGAATATATACATGTAAAGGAAGAAAATAAACTCATAAATGTTTAAAATCATATTTGCTATCAGTTTTTTGTTGTTTTTTTTAACTTGAGCATTTAGATCTCAAAAGGAGAAAAAAAACAAGAGGTATATACATATGATATTTTACAAACAGATTTAGGTACTTCATAAATAGGTGTTTTATAAAACTTTTGAAGTATGTTTTATATGCACAAACACACACAAATAATTCTACAAATATCCTCTATGTGGCTTTTTTTTTTTTTTTTTTTTCTGATGTGGAGAGTTAAATTATAAGCATGCAGCACAACTTTACTTTTCCAAGTACATGCAGCACAACTTTACTTTTCCAAGTACCCTTCCTCTCTTCTCTTTCCTTTCCTTTCTTTGTTTTCCTCAAAGCACAAACACGACAAAACAAAGCATCCCTATATATAGCAGACACAAACGCACTTGGGTATTTACTCATTACTGCCTCATATTTTCTCAACATAATAGGCAACAAAATTGTTATCTAGATGGCATCTTGTACTATCTCTTCTTTTTGTCCCTTTCCTGTATGTGTGCACCATACACAAAGGAATGACATAGCTGCTGACTATATAATTTTTCATTGTATACCACTATAAATAAAAAAAAATATGTGAAAAAAATTACATGTACACATATATAAGTTTTCGTGATCTTGAACCTTTCCACACAAAGATGATGGTGAAATAGAATGTTTCTCAAAGGAAAGCCACAACTTTCTCTTTTTAAAATGTCCATTTTATACAGGACATGCTATGTGCCATTAGGTTACTCAAGGGGTTAATAAACCTCAGAATCACTTCTCTTGTCTACAGTGAAGTGTCATAATGACTTCAATGCTGAGTTTTTTCCTGTAAAGAGATACATTAGAAAGCACACAGGAGAGAAATGAATGCATGCCTTAAGCCCCTAACCAGCGCTTTCAATGCCTTTACAGTGTACCTGAGAGTATATTAGGAAAATAAATAAGAATCTTCAATTTTCTGACCTCAAATGATTTTTCCTCTTCCCTCTACTGACTTTAAGACTAAATGAGAGAACTTTAGATTTTATTTTATATGCAAGGCTTAGAAACTAATTTACCATATTCCTATCAGCCAAAAGATGAAGTCTATTGCACAGTGGTAGATAAGAGTTCCCAAGGAGGATACCTAGGCCAAAGATTTCCAAAGGTATAACATGGAGGATACAATACAGATGATACACATCAGGCTAGTTGTCTCCAGACCCTTTTCTTTCCTCCTTGGGGCAGTTGTGTATTCAATGAATCTGAAATTCTGTCATCTCCCTGCAAGTGTCATATACACTAACATATATGGATAGCTGCAATCTGCTTTCTGTGCCAGTGCTGCAGTTATCTCAGTTCAAAGACTGAAAGAATCACAGAGGAGACAGATAACTATTTAAGCCTTAGGGATTGCCACCTTTGTCAGGGGTAGCCTCACTTTCCCATCAGAGATAAAAGGGACATGGCAACCTGTTCTGAAACAAGCAAAACTGCAAGGACCAGAAGGCAAAAGCTGGAAAAGCAAAAAGAACAGAGATTATTATAAAAGCACATACATAAGTATCTAGAGCATTGATAAACCCCTAAACCCTGGTTCAATGGAGCCATGCCAGTTTACTCCAGCTAAGCATCAGGCCTGCGCTCTTTCCAAACAGAAATAAACAGTTTATTAAATCAAACCATTTCCTTACTGTGCTGTTACATCTAAGAATTTTTCTCAGTGGGCACCACCCTGATAATGCTGAATGTACTGTTTTAGAGACATATTACCTAGACTCTTTTTGCCTGAGAGGGGAATCTTTTTTTGTGCTCTTGTCAGCCCAAGCACCTGCTGCTTGTGGCAGAAAGCATATGATGCTCTGTACTTCTGTGCTTCATGATGTATCATTTTCTTCCCACATTGCAAGTGCTTGCCTCACCCGTTTTTACAACTGTAAACCATCAAAGGGTTTGGTCATTCTCATTTCTGTCTTTTAAGTAGCAGCATGCTACCAAATGACTGGCCTTGTGCAGTTCAGATTTCTAATGGCCTACCTCCTTCTGAAATGGATATTTCAGCCCATACATAATCTGTCATGTTTTGATCCATCACAGAAAGTTTGACAGCACAACGAGGTGTCCCTCCGTATCTCGGGTGTAATTACTTGGAATTTTGTTTAATCAGGAAATCTTCAGAACCTGCCAGACCAAAGTCAGGGCAGGAAGATCTATCAGGTGACAAGGATCATCTGTTTCTCTCCCGCTGCTTGATATTAACATAGGAAACAGTCTCGTATTGCTAGATGTGCTGCACTGGCAAAGAGATAATAAAGTTTGCTATAGACTCTTGAATTCCCTTTGGGTTTCAAGTAACAGGCTTGCCAGAAGTGGTTCACCTTATTTTTAAATATTTTATAGCTGCATAAAAAGTGCCAGATGCTGTTTAGAAACTGGACTTACAGCTAACCACTCAATCAGTGAAAAAAAAAAGGAAATTGAAATGGCTTTTCTTTAGCAGCTGCCAATAAAAAGGAAAAACGCCAAACAAAATAGCTGTACACATGATATAATTTGGCTGCAGAGCCTCTGTTGAAGTCACATACTCAGAACACTTTCCATTCAATTTGTGATGGCAGGTATTGTATTTTATATACAAGAGAGTTATTTTCTAGTCAAGACAGCATTTTCCTTTTGTCAGTGGAATAAATGTCTGACCACCTGTTCTCAGAATTGAAATGTTTCATTAAAGAAACATACTCATTAACTATCGAGCAGAAGATAGTCTATAGTAGATGTAAACTTTGGAGAGGAAGAGAGTGTAAAGAAAGACAGTAAAATAATTAATGACAACCAAAAGACAGTACATGTATTGTTTCTGAATTTCAATAAACAGCTGATATGGTGCCCTATAGACCATTATTAGAAAAAAAAAAAAAAAGGAAAAAAAAAAAAAGGAAGAGCACTATCATGTAACTGGAGAGTTGGCTAAATTGTCCTAAAATGTGTAATGATAAACTGCAGTGATCAATCTGGAGGATGAATATAGTCTTCATACTACAGACTAAGGTGTTCACTAACATAACTTGTTAGACATACTAAATAATTTCATCTTCTGTTTAGAAAGACACTACACTGAATCATCAAAATTAGTGGAGAAACAATACAAGACATGCCATGTTCAAACATGTGGTTGAAGAAAGGTATTTTAAAAATTGCACGTGCGCATTTGATGAATAATCTTAAATTCATATTTTTAGATAATAGCATAGAGAAGATAATTTCACATAAACCTAGAGTTGGTAGAATAGGTATGGTATAACTATATAACATGTATACTGGCCGCGATGTATAGCACAAAAGTGTATATATTATTTTGACCACTATTTATTTTTAAAAATCTCTATTCAAAACTAATAATAATTAAAAAAAAAAAAAAATCAAAAACAGTATTTTCTGTAATAGGTTTAATATACCAAAATCCAAATGTGTGTGTGTGGAGGGGGGGAGGGGGAGTGGGAAGGAGAAAAAAAGAAAAAAAAAAATGGATAGCCATCTGCAGGAGTCTAGGTGTCATAAAGTTAGCAGAAATTCATTTTTAAGACCAGTTCAAATTATTCTAAAAAATAGAGAGAGGGAAATACATATGAAAAGGCAGAAATTTGTAATGAGATACACTATCTTGTCAAAAAAGGGTGATCAAAGCTTTCCACTAATCACTTCATATTCAGGGTGAACAGATACATACAATGAAACCACAGAAACCAGTGAAGCTATTATAGCTATGCTGGAACTCTATCCAACAGATAAGAAACATCGCAATATTTTTTTGTATCTTTAGGTCAATTAGTGAGAAGCAGGGAGAAACTCAGACTGTTTAAGAATCTATATGAAATGTAAAAAACAAACTGCTGTAATTTCCGTCATATATTTCAAACTCCCACAGAGTACATAACGGTTGAATAAAAATCTAAATTTTTTTAACATACCAGCTACCTGAAATGGAGAAGGCTCTTCAAAAATATCCATCTAGATGAGCAGAAATTTGCTTTGAATGAATTATAATGTCTGGATCAAGTAGTAATCAACTGCTTGATGGGTTACAGGTATATTCTTAATTTTACTGTCCATTTTCCCATGAAGCAAGCATGTTCTGAAATCTGTTTATTAAAGAAAACTCAATCATAACCTAAACTATATGTTGTTAAAGCTATACCAGTCAATTTTGCTAACAGAGTGGCACAGTACAACTGATGTCCAAATTGGTTAAATATAAGTGTATATATATGGTGCATCTATTACAAAATTACATAAAGCAAAGGGGAAAATAGGAGTACTATATCTGTATTTTAAAAAACTCAAGTACACGGGGCTTATAATGGCCAGTATGTATATATTTTTAGATTATAGTCACTGCATAAAAGTGCATGCAAACAAAGAATATCTCTGTATCAAAAGTAAGGCCAGAGCAAGGCAAAATCAAGACTGTATCCCTTGAATGTGCAATTACTTTCCATTTTGTTTAATTTGATAAAATGGCTGGAAATTATTCTCGCTTTCTAATTTTGACATTTGGAGAGAAAGAATGATCTTGTTTAATTTAAAGCATATGAGGACTCACCTTTCAAAAAGGATACTTAAGGATAATGTCTATCTGAAGATAAGGCATATATATGCAGTTGCAGACATTATCTCATTCCCTAGCCTTTAAAAGTATATTTTTATTAATGAACGTCCTATGAAGGTCATAGACCTGTAAACTTCGCTATAGCCAAAGACTCTATGGTAGTCCCCAGAAACTACACATTCAGAAAGGGCATGTGTGAGACAATGAAAGCTTTTAGAAGGTAATGAATTTCTCATCGTTTATTATTATTTGGGTGATGGTGTATCTACATGAAGAGCATAAATCTGAGCTAAACAACTTCATTTTATTTGAACATCTCAGTCAAAATCAAGCGTACCATCAACCATACCATTGCCAACATAGAAACAAAGATAAAATGCAAGTCTAAAAGGGTTTAAAGATGCTGAAGAAGGGAACCTGGGATTTTATTTCTAAATATTTCTTCATTTCCTGTCATTCCCACATGCCATCTGGATCCATTTGTTTTCTCTCGTGTACACTCACATGATGGTTCTTGCAGTCATATGTTTACGTGAATGTCTGAGGACTTAGAACAAATTTTCTTTGTTTCAGTTTGGTAATGAAGAAGCTTTCCGTAATCTTTCTTCTCAAGAAGATAGCCTTAAAGAGATCTAATGTCAATATGCTAGGGCAACTTTGTAGTGATATAATTTAAGAAAAGGCATCAAAAACTAATAACCTCCCAAGCTTGGCAAGAGCTTCCTAATGATTACCTTCTAGATAATTTATCCAGAGAACTACTGATGTATTGACCTAATGGAGAAGAAACCAGCAGGTGATCTTTGCAGAAAGAAAAGCCCTTTAAGCTCCTACTAGCAGTCTTATATGTGAAGAAATGACTAAGGAAAAGCCACCTCCAGGCATTTAAAAAAAATAAAATAAAATAAAATAAAAAAACCTCACAATGAACCAGATGGGATAAAATTAGAATCTGTTATCAACTCTGAAAAGCTCGATGATAATGCTATAATTGCAGCATAGAGGACTACCATAGAAAGAATTAATAAAACTCCTTTGAATTAAAAATGAGCAAGGGGGATACCATTTGGACAAGGAAGGGTTTAAGAAAATCAATTCCTCCATATGAGGAAATACACAGTAGTACTTCAGTTGATCTAACAAGCAACTCATTTAATACATAACTGTATTAAACAAATAAATTTTATAAACGAGTCATGAGAAGACTGAAACAGTAGCTTCATCCTTGCTTTAACTTTTGCTTTGCAGCAGTTTTGGGATTAAATCTTACTTTTCAAACTACATGTCTCTGAGACAAAACCAGTACTACAACATAAACATCGTCAGAATGTAAAGTGGTAAATAATAGATTACACACACATATACAGAATGGGATGCAGTAGTCAAGTTTGCACGGACATTAGCAAAAAAACAAGAACATGTCTAATGGGACCTCCTACATGTGCCTGGGTAACAGGCGAACTCAAGATCCTTCTGACACAGAGCCCAACACACAGACTTTTGAGTTTACAATACTCAGAGGTTTCACTCTACAGGGCTTAATGTAACTATTCTAAAGACTCAGAATTTCAACCTGCATATAATGAATGTGTTCCACTGAAAAAACAACTCAGTTATAAAAAGAAATGTCTTCTGGATGTTTCGCTAAGGCCAAACATTATCAACTACTGCAGTGTTTCACAAGTTCCAACATCTCAAATAGACTTAAATTTTTACTACCACTCCTTGTTTTTTGTTTTTTTTGTTTTGTTTTTTTTTTTGTTAGTTTGGCTGGTTTGTTGGTTAGTACTTCTTGTGGTTGGTTTGTTTGTTTTAAGTATGCCTTATGAGTTTGTTTTTTTTCTTTTCTTTTCTTTCTTTTTTTTTTTTTTTTCCTGCTCTGTATAGTTTAGTCAGACTTGATAATGATAATTTGACAGAAAGATATTTTGGCTGAAATTATTCCAAATATGCTCTGCTTCCATCAGTGGAATTTAATACGGCATGACCCGGACCTATGGTTCTAGTACATCAAAACAGAAATTATATATGTTATTTAAAAAGAAAAGGTCAGTTGTTTTACAGCAGACTTTGAGAAAAAATAATCTTGCAAATATCAGTAAACTGTGAAACATCGCCATAGAGAAAAATATTTTTCTCTTTAACCTGATGTGAGTATACTCATTATTTTTCTTTATTCCACTGAGATTATTTATTTGTTTAAGTGTCTTTATAGCTTGCTAGTTACATATATTCAAAGTTAGTAGATGTATGGGAACTGTGGAATTGTGAACCTCTGATTCAGACAAGCACTGAGTCAGCCCTGGGAGCACAGGTGAAGGCAATTCAGCTGCGTAACCAGAAGAGGTGGAGCCTGGCTCCACCTCTCCTAGCCCCCATTTAAGGGCTGACTGCCACTGAAGAAGGATTACCTTCTAGAGATTACTCCTTTTGGAGTTTCTCTTGTGATCCTAGGACTAAGCACTTGCATTAATTTTTGATTATACTTTTCCACCATGATAATCCTTCTAGTTGTGCAATCTGTGAAATACCTGCCTAACTACACTGCTCTGCTAATTGTACATTTGTTGATTGTACAGTAGAAGAGCTAAAATTCAGTGGTCTCAAATGCACTGATCTTGGCTGAAGTCACAGATCTAAAAACAAAAATAAAGTCACATACGTTACTTGCAGGATGGAGGTGACCGGAGTCTTATGCCTAAAGATATCTGTTTAGTCTTTTAGAACATGCCTTGGGAAAGATCAATTTTCAATCGACAGGAACATTCACTGTTGCAAACTTCTCTGCTGGGATAGACAACAGAGGTCATTTATTAAAAAGAGTATGATGAATGGTAGGGCTGATCCTTTTAGTTATTATGGACACACAAAAAATCCATCCAATCAAAGACATCAAATTAACGATATGTTAAAACAGGCTGGTTTTTTTGCATCTGTGGTTACTGAAAAGTCATCAGATTATCTAGGTCAATAGGCATTTTGCATGTAATTGTTCTTCTAGGTTTAGATCTTAATTACTGTTATGAACTTCAGGTAGTTTTGGCAGACATTGTTTACCCTGAAGCTGTGAGCTTTACTGTTGTTTCATCAGCTAAAACAAAGTGTCAGCATCCTAAAGCCGACTCATGCTTTTATTTCCACTGGATCCTCTGAACATTGGAAGTTGACTCTACACAGTCCAGTGTGACTCTCACACCACAAATAAATGTTTAAATTACTTACAAATAGGGGGAATCTCTCTAAAGAGAAGCTTTTTTTAAATACAATTTTACATTCATTTTCAGGAACAACACTCCCAGTCTTGTGTACACTGACGGTTTTGAAGGGGGTGGGAGTTCGTATCTCTCTCTTCCACTACTCGGGCGCATTGTTGAGCATTGGTCAGGGGGTAATGAGCAATGGCTTGTGCATCACTTGTTATATTTATTAATGTGTATATAAATATGTATATGTAGTCATAACTATTTTCCTTTTCCCTATCTTAGAAAATAGTTTTATCTCAACCCATGAGATCTACTTTGTTTTCCCAGTTCTCTCCTCAATTCCACTGGGAAAGGGGGGAGTGAGGGAATGACTGTGTGGTGTTCAGTCACCTGCCAGATAAAAATAGAGCAAAAAAATTCATGACTTTCTGAGTAATCTTGAAACATGTTCTGAAACTGCTTTATACAAGCAGAACACAAGTCTGCATGTGTTTTACTATTCACAGGACTGTGTTTAGCCAGTTTATCAAACTGCATAAAATTATTTACAATGATTTGAGTTAGTGCTACTCTTAACCTTCCATATGCACTGGTTTCAGCTCAGTCAGTACCACCTGCACACTGATGTTCAGTTGTTGCTGAGCAATGTGTGTGCATCCAGGGCAGGGTCAGGCTGGGGAACAGTTGCCACCATGATGGCACTGGGCAGGGAGTGGCAGCAGAGTGATCTGTGTTGGGCCATGTGTGGCCTGTGGGCCACAGGTTGAACATGCCTGATTTAATGAATGAGTGCCACATCAGTTTTTCAGATTGCTGGCAATCAGTTGCACAGCTAAGAACCTCTGTTGGGGCAGTTGCCAGTGCGTTTGTTCTCTCAGCCCTCACACAGGTGCTGAAACCACCTGCTCATGTAGCTTCAGAACGAAGCTGGCAAATACAAAGTGAGTTTCTCTGCAAAGCCTTGCTAGGAGCCATAGTCCTACCTGTAACCTCACTCTTCATTCCCTCTGTCTTTGGATTACTTGTCCTTGACCTGGTTCTGCCCCTATTGCCTGGTTCTAGTCCTGTTCCAGTCCCTTCTCTAAATATCTGGTTGTCAAAGGAGTAGAATATTTATTACCTCTCTACTGAGTTAACAAAGAAAATATTTCTACTTTTATGCTTTTAACGTCTTGTACTAGGCTAAATCATATGGTAGTGAACATGAAATACAAGCTAATAGCAGCTAAAAACAATCAGAAAATTTTCTCATTAGAGACCTGTGTGAAAACTGTTTTCACAACTATATTACACTATAAATACTGGAAGTAAGGATTTAGAATTGGGAGAAAAAGTGCTAGAGGAAATAGAAGAAAGATGACAAGAAAAGAAAAAAAGAAACCATGGAAAAAAGTCACAGCAATTCAGGGTTAAAGAATATTTGTATGTATCTACAAATAGCCTAGAAAATCCCTTAAAATGATTGATGGGGATAGATATTCTATCAACACCTAAAATATTGAAAATTTATAATAAATTAATCAATTTGAAGTTTGAATAGGATTTGTGTGATGTCTGCATATCTATATTCTTTTCCTGTTCTCCTTCATTTTTTTTTAGAAATTTATCTAACTTTAGGCCTATTTATGCATTTTTGCATACTATGGGCATTCATTTTATATTCCATCTTATTAGCTGTGACTAATGGCTGCCGCAGCCATCTCAGACCACTTTTGGTCAGAAATTTTTGCTGTTGATGAAGGATATAGACTTCTGTATGTTCTGATTTTTCTAGATCACTTTTGAAGTATTTTGTCTCTGGGGCTGACTGTTATCATTGTGCTTATACTGAACTGAACGTCAGATGCTCTATATCGTTATCTTTATATCCAGTGCTGAAGACTCCAATAGTTCAAACAAAAAGATTATGCTTCCATCTCTTCTTTTTCCATCCCTCTTGCCCTGAGTCAGTTATTGATCCCACTTGTATTTAGCAAAATTCTAACCTTCCTCCTGACTCCATTGAGTTCCAAGTCCAGAAAAATAAATTCTCAGCTGCTGCATCTTCTGCTTGTCCTATGGCTCAGTGCCAGTCACTTGTATGTCACACTGATGGGCCCCAGCCCCTGAACAAGCAGGAACCACATCGGATCAGCAAACCAAATGGTGGGAGGTGGGGTGCTAAGCTTCGTGTGCAAGGCTGACTCAGAGATTCACTTCAAGTTTCAAGTCAAAGTCAAAGTTTTCCTTCCTCTCCATCCCCACCTTTGAAGAGACCTCAAGACAACGAACTCCACTGCAGCCTTGGACAGACTTGGACAAGCTCCCAAACATCTACATTTCCTCCAGGAGGAAATGCTAATGGCCCCTGAGTCAATGGCATGGGACAGGCAGAACAGATTTGCAAATGTACTGAGACATCAGAAGCTGAAGTTAGGTGTGCCATGGGATTTCTACAAATGCTTAACCAGACACTGGCTAACTGCCACTGTCTTCAAAAATGAGTTAGTTAAATTTCTTGCCTGCCCATGTGTTTTGCTTAATTCTGCTATGTATTTTTCTGCCTTTTTGGACAGTTTAATCACTTTGTTCTTCTGGTCCCAGGTTATTACCTCATGAAATTCTGCTTTGATATACATCAAAAAGTAATTTACATTAAGTGTATAGAGCTTTTGAGAGTAAGGCCATTTCCATGTTTCTTGTTTTTAGTGATGATTACTAACTAATAGCTTTAGCATTCCTATAGCTGTGCCATCTGATGACTGCTAAAAGCCCTCAAAATATTAATTAACTGAGCCACACAATGCACCTGTGAACTAGATTTTTATCATTCACTGGCAGATGGGGAAACAAAGAAACAGAAAGGTTGAATGACTTACTGAGGAGCCCAGAGGAAGCACATAGCAGAGCTGGAAACAGAACAATTAGAACCCGGAGATGTCAACATTTGGTGCTGCGCATTGTTAGTCTGCCTTACATTTCAGATCTTCCTTTCAAGTTTCAGATCAGCACACCTTAGTAACCTGAAAATCTTCTATTCTTATTCCTTAAAGCTCTTTCATTGTCTTATATCTTTGGACAATACCCTACCTGCAATGCATTTGTGGGTGATATTTCTGACTCTAGATTTTCATGTTTTGTTGTGGACTTGCAGATATTTCTTTACAGGGTATCTGTAAAGAATAGATACAGCTGTCCTCTCTTGCCTTCACAGATAAAGTGCTTGTCTAAAGACTCATCATATATCAACAGCTGCAACTTTTGGCCTTGACAAATGCAATCTCACACAATCAATATTCCTCCAGAAAATGCTGGTGAAGAGATCATTTCTGTAAGCCCTTTGCTTTGTCATTGTCATTATTCCTACCGTTCCCCTTCATTTTATTTTACAAACGTAAGCTCTTGCATTTATTTTTTAAGTAAGTCCCTCATAGCCTGGTCCTATATTATCTGTATTGGTCATTCAGAATAAAATGGTTAAGTTATACCACTGATGAGCCTCTGTAAAGATGGTGGCATAGCAAAAAGACTGGGAGGTAAAAAAGATGGGCTGTTCCATTGAAAAGAATACTATTTTATTCTGGTATAAGAAAAGTAGACTGTTAAGAAATACAGTTTTTATAACCATGCAAAAACCTCATCTTTTTTACCTCCCACTATTTTTGCATCAGTAAGAAATAAACAGATTAGCATGCAGATTTCTGATTAATTTCCAACAAGTTAACTGTTAGCTGGTGACATTGTCCTTCAAATATAAGGACTTGATTTTAAAACTCCTACATATGAAGAAGAGTTCAGGGCCACAAAACACTCTTGCTTGCTTCCTATCTATTTGGCTAGCTATCTACTGCATAGAAAAAGCAATAATTCCCCATCAAGGAAAGGGAGAATAAGAAGAAAAAATTTATCTGCTCCTTTGCAACAAATCATGCATGGATTCAGCAAGAAATATTTCTATTGAAAAGAAAACTTCCATACAGAACCTGGCAGAAACCTAGTACCTAACCAACAGGAGAAGATGCTCTTGGGTTGGCGCAATTCAGCTGAATATAGACATTTTTATACATTTCAAAAGTCCTTCCCAGAGAAAAATTACAAAAGGCTATGCAGAGAGCTCTTTTCAAACCTGGAGATATACTGCACAAGGCAAATAAGATAACATTCTTCCCCCCTTTTCAAGCTAGTGACATTCACCAATTTCAATATACTTGCCAATTTAAGATGTTGTGAACCTGGTGGTAGTGTGACAAAAACTGACACCTCAGATGAAATGAAAATGGAGGATGGGTACAGCGATAAAAATGTATCCACATCAAAGATGACAACCAGTACCAAAGAAATGTCCCATGTTCCAGTAGAGAAAAAGAATACACAAAATGATAGGATTCAGCTGGCAAAAAGAATATGTTGATGAGTCATCGCTTTACACAAGACAAGAAGGAATATTAGTCAAAAAGAAATATGTTTAAAAGTTAAACTTGAAAAAACTTCTCTTCAGCCACCAGTTTTCCACTTGTGATGATATACAGGGAAGATGCTTCTTTTCCACACATTATGGAACAGATATGAAAAAGATACACCCTCCTGTTATAACAAATGTAAGGATTAATGAATTGCAATCAAGAATCATTTGCACAATATCTACAAACAGAATTGTATGTTCAGAAGACTTTTTTTGTCCATCAGCTTAATTTGGTAGTAGCTCTAGTAGGCAGCAGGCTACTTACAATCCTAGACGTTAGCTGAGATGTGGGAGAGGGACAGTGAAGCAGCACTGTCGAAGGAGATTTTGTGTAGTAGACTTCCTCTATGGGACAACATTTACAGGTAGTTACTATTCTAATGCTATAGTTTCTTTTCTCTGTATTCCTAAAATTGTATTTACACCAGAAACTGACTGGAATCATTAGGTGTACTTATCAGGCTACAGATAATGAACTGTGTGGAAAGAAGAGCTATCATGTTTTGCATCCTACCCCTCTTCTCTGTTTATTTTTCTTTTAAGGTGTAGTACCTCAATCTCTATGTTAATATTAACATAACATTAACAAAACATTGTAAATTCATTTAAACAGCCATTATAATGGTGGCAAATATCTTCTCTTTCTTTGCCACCTACCTTCCCTACAGAAGGACGAAACAAAATAGGGATGGGTGATCTGTCATAAGATTAGTAGGATAAAGGAAATGTATCCTATTTGAGTGGGAGGATTTGGAGAGACTTTTAATTCTTCTTTTCCTTAGAATAAAAGCTTTGTAGGTGTGGAAGTAGACTTGGCCAGCAAACATAGTAAGCCACTGTTTTTGAACTAGATATAGTACCAGTAGCATCTGTGTGGAGCAGAGAAAAAAAAATAGGGAGAAATCAGCCACAAGCAGAAACAGGGCCTGCAAGAAAGCAGGAATTGTAGTGTAAATATTGGAATTGATGTGATAGTGGTGAGTGTGGAGAGTTAGTGCATTAGATCTGCCCTTTGCTGAGACTCTTTAGACTGGTATGCTCTTAATGACTGGTATGGAGAAACACTGGAGCGCTTAGAGAAATGAGTAAACATGCATATAAGTCTTTCAGAAACAGAGAAGATATAGGCAAAGTTGATACAACAGAATAAATGCAAATGACAGTAGGTACTGCGTAACTGGTATGATACTTAACTGAAGGTATAGAATCAGAATTGCTCACGTTGGAAAAGATCTTAAAGATCAAGTCCAACAACTGCAACCTAACTGTACTACCCTAACTCCAACAACCCTCTGCTAAATCATGTCCCTGAGCACCACATGCAAATGGTTTTTAAACACACTCAGGGATGGTGACTCAACCACCTCCCTGGGGAGCTTATTCCAGTACTTAACAACCCTTTCAGTAAAATTTTTCCTGATACCCAACCTGATACCCTCGTGCAACTTGAGGCCATTTCCTCTCATCCTGTCACCTGTCACCGGTGAGAAGAGACCAACCCCGCTCTCACTGTAAGCACCTTTCAGATATTGGAAGAGAGCAATAAGGTCTCCCCTCAGCCTCCTTTTCCCCAGACTAAACAGCCCCAGTTCCTTCAGTCTCTCCTCATAGGGCATATTGTCCAAGCCCTTCACAAGCCTTGTTGCCCTTTGGACCAATGTAATGTAATATAAGGTAAGGTAAGGTAATACAAGGGAAGAGTGAAGGACAGAGATAATGCGTGAAGTAATATCTTTATACCAGCATTTTACAGTCCCCTGAGACACCAGATACTATGCAGAATGAGTTGCAATAATCAAAGTCCTAAAAGCACATGACATCAGGCAATTTAAACAATTTTAATATCCTATCAGTATTTTCTCCGTAGTAATTAAAGGGATGAACACTCTCATTAACAGAAGATTTTTATAAAAAAAAAAACAAACTAGGTCTATTAAAGAACCCCAGTATTCTTGATCATACTGAATTAGATTGTTGCCAAAAGACAGCTATAAAGTCAGAGAAGATTTTAATAAATTCACACCTTTTTTTTTTTTAATTAAAAGACATTAATCATTAATTACTTCTGTGACTTCCATGTTTGCACTTTTGCTGAACCATTGAGCTAAATGTTATGAACATTTAACAGCAATAATACGTTTCTTTAAAGACTTAGCATTTGATGCCAAAAAAATCAAGAAGCTCTCAGAGATGACAGCACTTGAACCAAGTACTTTACACATCCCAATATTTATATTTGATCAGGAAAAAATGATTTTGTTTTTAAAGACTCAGCCATTAGCCTAATAAACAAAAAACAAAAGAAAATAATCCCATGGCAGTTACCTATATGAAATGTGTCAAAAAAGACCTTGTCATCAAAAGTGTCGCAAGCTAATGACAGGTGTAATAGAAAATAATGCTAAAAGCAATCTACCACTGACCCTTGGAGGACCTCTCTCATGAGGAAGGTGACTAATGGGATTGAAGTCAAGGAGATATTTCCTGTCCCGCTATGCTTATTGTAAGATGACTGCCACAACTTGCTGCTAGATCTGTTCCAACTTGCCCTCAGATAAAAATAGAGTATTTTTAATAATGACACAGCAAGCTTTCCAGATCACTTTAAGAACAGTATCTTTTTTTCATGAGCTGACTTTTTGAAGATCATCAAGCATGTGCTCAGTTGTGAGACACAGAGTTCATTAGTAGCTTCCACCTTGACTTCTTCATAATATGAATCACTGACCTGTTCACAGACAGGGAATTTTCTTTAAGCCAGATGAACAATTATTTTGCTTCATCAAATCAAAAAGCTCTGCTTTATACTGAAGAAACTAGAATGAAACATCCCTTCCCAGTAGTTTGTAAGGATTCTTGTATTGTTAAAATTAAATTGTGCAGACAGAGCCATACAATGCTGGCAGAAGTTGAAGAAAACAGAAGTATAATTTATATTACTTCAGAACTGAAGTTGGAAAAGTTCT
Organism: Alectoris magna; assembly: GCA_030625065.1. Lineage (NCBI taxonomy): Eukaryota > Metazoa > Chordata > Aves > Galliformes > Phasianidae > Alectoris > Alectoris magna. Next base: position 102,032,643 of record CM060560.1, read on the forward strand.
TAAGTAAAATAAACTGAGTCCCTCCCTATAGAAACTGAAGAAAATTCCTCCTCTGGAATAAAAAAATATAAAAAATATTTTACATAAAAAAATATAAATATGAAGACTTTGGCCTAGGAAACTGAAAAGCAAGTCTTCAAAAAACAGATATCAATTAAAAAGAAGATTCATTACAACATCACATTCATACTGGAAAACTGAGAAAGTCTCAATTTTCTTCAGTGGCTGAATCATTACCTCCAGAAGATAGCATGAGTAAAAGACATCGTCAAGACCAAGTAAATGGTTGTTATACATTTTGAGTATTTTGACTAGCATTTGACTAGTGTCAAAAAGTCTTTCATGGCTTTAAAGTCCATTTTTATTTCATATTGGAACAAATATACTTTAGAAAAGAATTGGGACAAATTTCTATTTTTAACTACAGAGTGACAGAGAAATGCTTCTCCCTTTCTTGTTAAACAGGTGATAATCCAGTATGTGAGAAATCCCCATCAGTCATCAGATCTTTAATAGATCTTTTTTAAGCTCATCTGTTTCTTGAAGCAGTAATTACAAACCATGGCCACTACTGGTTGCTGCAAACATTCTCTGCTTCAACAATACATTTTAATTATACTTTATAAGATACATATTAATTTATGCTAGAATATAATTTTGCAGTTCATACCTCTTCCTCTGCTTATTAAAAACAAACAAACAAACAAACAAAAAACCCACCAACAACAAAACAAACAAAGTAGAATGTATGTCCTACAGTCTATGTTTCAAGAATTAAGGGAACCGGTTACAATGAAGTAATTGAAAACAATGAGTTTTAAAGGAAAGAGATCATACATTAATTCATACTTCTTATTTTCTCTACCTTGTGTACAAGTGGAGACACTGAAGCTGCTTTTCTACCATTTACAGTGTCCTTTTACCATCCATTTGTAACTAGGGCAGTAGGAGCATATATTTGTTCTTTTCTCTTTTTTTCTATCCAAGCATCAGTAACTCTTGCAATCAGAGAGCATTAAGATCAGAAAATAATCAGTGAAGTACTTTAAAAATATTTGTAAGGAGAGGAAAGTAGGAAAGTACTAGTTACAGTGCACAGTTTGTTAGACAACAAATTACTAAATTATGCTAAGACTGAATAACATTTGAGATCAGAGACAGACTACATTAGCTGAGCCTGCGGCCAAAGCAGAAAAGAACAATGACCCATGCGCAACATACATAAAATACTTCTGTTCAATTCCAGAGAAAATGAAGTGGCCAACTTAAAAAAGTTACTAGGATTTTATGTCTAATCCATTTCAAGTGATGTACAAGATACACTAATCTTCTGACTACTGCCTGTACATCAAGATTTTTTTATATATATATATATATTTAAAGACATGACATAACAAAAATTACCAAAAGGATTTAATCAGGAAGGAAAAGGTTAAGCAACAAATCAGTACTTCAGTGACTGATATTTCAAGATCTGGTGAAAATCTTTGGATGTCTTTAAAATCAGTTCAGTGTATGCTATACCAGTTGCTCACAGCAAATACAAACAGGTCGAAGTACAAGGGATGCTCCAAAAATAATGTCTCTTATTTTATTATGTTGGCCCCCAGTGTCAGAGGTGGATGCTGGAGGTATGGCAGTGGAGGTTGAACCTTCCAACCAATATTCTGTAATATTTTGCTGACATGTGGCAGATGGCAGCAGAGGGGAAGTCTGATCCAATAGTATTGATGTGGAAGTGCATACAGAACAAAGGTGCATCACTGAATTCTTCTATTTGGAAAAAATTATACCCACTGACATTTATCCACACTTGCTGAACGTTTACAGAGACCAAACAGTGGATGTGAGCACAGTGAGGATGTGAGTGATAGGTTTCAGCAGTGATGACTGACGTGCGGAAATCAAACTCCATAACCACAAAGTAGTTATAAAGCAGGTATGTTTAATGAGTGATGTGCATACACTGTGGTGCAAGGGGGATAGCTCCACCTCACTTGCACACCGTTAGGAGAAAGCATGCTACAGATATAGGCTGAACTGATACATAATCAACAGTTTGCAGGAATTCAGATACATATTTATTACATTCCTGAGACCCCATTAGGATATGGTCACTCCCCCCTTGCACATATGTAGTGAGTCATGGGGGTGGTCGTGGGATGAAGGCTCATCATCTTCCTCACTGTAAACTTTTGACCCAGCGGGAGGGGCACCCCCGAAACAAGTTCCAGCTTGCCATGTGGACATCTAATCACCTCACTGTCCTCGGGCTGTTGCACCTTATCTTTATGGCCTTCATCCCCCTTGTTATTCTAGACACAGTGTCTACAATCCTCAATCTTCTAACACTTTTCACTACCCCTGTCCCAGTTTCTGTGATGTCCCATTCTCTCCCTTACTGAGGGGCCCTTCTCTCATCCTTCAATGACAGCAACATGAAAGACAAGCCATGCTCAGGATGTCCATGCAGATTTTTACAAGTGCAGAATGCAGGCTCTTGTTCATCACTGGTGAAAATGATGTTGTAGTTTCCACAGAAATAAACAGGAGATATTACTTTCTCATTGATCTACACACACAAATATAATTTGTCAAAATTTTGCTGAGAATAGCATTTATGACTCCCATCCAACTTAGTACTATCTATGTATGAAAAATGAAGTCCTCTTAAAAAATTTAAAAAAAAAAAAAAAAAAAAGGAATTTAAACTATTTTTAAAGTTTCTTTGGAATGCTCTGATGATCTGACTTTTATAAGCATGTGTCCTGCTCCCACCACTGTTGTGAAGTTTGGTGTCTCTGTTCACACACAAAACCTCCTTGGGTTTATAGCACTGAAATATTATCAGATATTCAGAGAATGCCTTACTAAAGCACATCAAAACCCATGGAGAGCTAAGCTTTGGCTTCATTATGTCAAGTCTCTCATTGCATATGCAAACGCCATTAAAATCAATACTTTTGATTCTGTTTATTAGGAATATATATATATATATTCAGTAAAATAGTTCAGTGTTCTATATTCTTGGGGGAGGGGAATGAGGATATTAAGCTGCCCATTTTTTCTGTCCATATATCCACATTTACACAAATATACTAGCTTTATAGAACAACAGAGAAATCATAGACCAATATAGAGAGCATAATCCTTAAGTATTCAAAGATAAAATTAAGCTGTAATAGTAAGTAAGTAAGACACAATAGTAAATAAGTAAGACACCTGTACAGTCACAGTATGATGTTCCAGTAAGAACAACATAAGCAATCCATGCTGTAAATAAATTTTGCAGAAATTTGGGAATGGACTGAATTGGATGAAATGAACTTCACAAAGGCTGTTCAGAGGAAACTAAAAACCGTTCTTCAGTGACTCCTTGAATTCATGATAGCTTGATGTTTATATTCTTCCCTCTTGCACTCTTAGCTAAACAATCCCAACTCCCTCAACCTTTCTTCATAGGAGAGCTGTTCTAGCCCTGTGATCATTTTAGCAGCCCTCCTCTGGACCCATTCCAAGAGATCTGCGTATTTCTTGTGCTGGGGGCCCCAGGCCTGGACACAGTACTCCAGATGGGGGCTCACAAGAACTGAGTAGAGGGGGACAATCACCTCCCTCTCCCTGCTGGCAGCAGATAAATTAACCAGGATTTAATATCAATAGGTAACATTCAATGAAAATTCAAATAACTTGGAGCCCAGAATGTCTTTCTTTTCTGAAAAGCAGAAAAATCTTTTTTCTTGGCCTAATGTTAAGCTCTTGTGTCTCTCTAGATATACTCATTCTTCAGTTATTGGGGAATTAAGAACATATCTGACTGTGCAAATGGTTTGAGGAACAGTAAAAGGAGAATTATAGATACTTGAGGAGGAAGAACTACTAAAATTATAAGCTCCCAATTTGCCTGTTTTTGTCATCTGCTAGAAAACAGAATTACTCTGTCAACATATCTCTCCTTTTTTCTCCCATGAACAGAATGTGCATGTATGAGACTAGCTGGATGAAAATAAGCTTTCTGGGAGCACAGATTTGTCCACAGAAACATAGCAGATTAGATTGAGAGAAGGTATATGCCAATCATAACTGCTGAGTGAAAGAGTACAGAATACAAGCACCAACAATATCGATCTTTAAAAGTCAGACTTGCCATTGACAACACAAAAACAATGAAAAGTTTGATTTCAACTTAATCAATAGCAGATATAAACAAATAAATACTTTAAATATTTGCTTCTGATCACGATAAGTAGCCAGACACGGTCGATGTTTTCAAATACTAGAAGTTAGGCAACTAAGGGCACTTTTGAAATTCACTACATCACTGTACCATCTGAAGAGGGGTGGCCAGCAGGGAGAAGGAGGTGATTGTCCTGCAGTTCAGACTGACAGCCTTGTAATTCCTGATCCTCCTTCCTGTCCTTCTTGTAAATTGGAGTCACATTTGCTAACCTCCTGTCTACTGAGACCTCCCCAGTTAGTAAATTATTGAAACTGCCAGCTCCTTCAGTATCCTTCGATGAATTCAATCCAGCCCATAGACTTATGAATTGTTCTAATGATGTATTAGTTCACTTATCTGCTACAAGTTTCTCATGGAATTACACAGGATTAATTTTGTTCCATGCCATGGTCTTCCAACCAAAGAGGCTGTGTGTCCTGAGGACAACTGGCCTTACACTTGACGTCGTAGAAATGCACAAGGTTTGCAAATTAAATGTAAGTGCACCATAAATGATGACAAAAACAAAACTGGAAATCTAAATATAATATGGAAATACTTAAAATTCAACAGAAGCTTCAGAAATTGTTACTTTAATAGCTCTAAAATAAGAGATTTCTTCAACTAGTAGTTGCCTAGTAACCCTACTTCATTAGAATCCAGGGACTACTATGTCATACTTCATCTATACAGGTCTTAACGCATATAATAAAATTGCCCAATACAATATATCACTGTAGACAATGTATACACTATTATATCCTGCCATGACAGTATATTTTTGAACAAAAACATGTGCTATTTGTAACTGCACATGTAATTGTTTCGAGATGATTATATCCCTTCAGCTATGGCCACTATGTGCCCACTAGGAAATTAGTTCACTAGTATTTCCTAACTTCAGAAGGTTTACATGAACGTGTATTCAAACTCTGGCTATTATGAATGCACCTTCAAACTTTGATTGCTACGAATGCCATTTAAACATTCTTCCATTTAAAAGGCTGAGAAGAGAAAAAGCTGACTGCCAAAGAGTTAAAAATGGACAATGTTGTGCGGAGAGAGAGCAAGGAAAGTGAAGAAGATTTTACACCTACTATGAAATTAACACAGAATTTACAGATTAGAAATGTTGTACCATATATTGGTGGAAATTGTTTTGTACTTGAGGTTTTTCCTGTAGTTTTATCAAAGGTAAAAGCAATTGTTAGTAAAATACATGAAGCCACTGTAGCAGTGATTGAGAAAATTATTTTCACCATACAATCTATAAACGAGAGAAGACATGAAAATGTTCTTTTAAGACAGTTCATTTTCTTTTAGATATGGATACAAAGGAAATATAAGATATCACTATTATAATATGCTCTGCAAAGTTTTATCAGTTTAATGTGTTCCCATTTAGTTTACACACACCAAGGATGGCAATAAATTGTTCCATCTATTTTTAATTTTCTTTTAAATATAGATGAAAGGTATGTTAAACATTTTAACTTTATGTATGTATTCATTTTCGATGAAGGCATAGCACCTCAAGCCTAAAACTTCCCTTTTGCATGCACAAAAATAGAAATAACCGTACAACATGAAAAGCGTTGAATCAATCTATAATTTAAGTTCGGTAAGATCAAGTTGATGATATTGGAATACTGGGAAATGACTAAGCATCTTGCTAAATAGATATTGGTGTTAACAGAACAGAAATATTCAAAAAGCTGTAAAGGTTGCGTTTGCTTTGACAGATTCCAAAACCAAGCAACAGCAACATGAAAATATTAGAAGAGCTAACTACATTTATTTTGTTTAATCATGATTTTAGTTATTGGTTGTGGAGAGGTGGGAAATGTTTGGATTTCTTTTTAACCATTTATTATTTTACTAGTTTCTTATTCCAGAATAAAATCTTCATTATTGATGTATCTGATATTACTGTTTATTTCTATTTATTTATTTATTTATTTATTTATTTATTTATTTTCCCCTACAAATCTCAAATATTTCAGTCATGTCATCCTCCATCAAGCAATAGTATTAGTTGTCTGAGTACATGCCCTCTTTCCTTCCACTGATCAATTCTGTGAGTTGCAAGGGACCTCCAGAGATCATTGAGTCCAACCCCCCTGCCAAAGCAGGTTCCCTACACCATCAGATAGCTGGCTGGCTGATATTTGAGGAGAATAAAGCATGGATATAACTCTAATACTTAATAAATAAATAAATAAATAAATAAATCTGGTAAGTAAGTTCCATGATAGACTCTCCATTTATGCTTTTTTTTGCAGAGACTATTGCAGACAGCTGTGCTTTTACTTTGCTGTACTCCAAGCAACTGTGTGAGCCACACACTAAAGATTTACACTGCAAAAACAAGTCTGCTCTCCAATGACTCCAAATGCAATAGATGACATACAGTTTACCTTGGCATATACAAATCTATGTACTCATAGATATGAAGCAAGTTCCATAGTTATCACCACCATCTCACCATTTGTTTAATATTTTAGGAGAAAAGTACAATAGTACACTCCGTTGAACCTCAGTCTGATCCCCACAGATTATAGGTACAAATACTTAGGCCTGATATTCATGACATTAAAGAACATTATAAGGTGACTAAATGGACAGAGAGAAGTAATCCACAGATACCCTGGGAAAAGTCAGGAAGTCTGAAGGTGAAGAGCAGTAAAACTTTTCTCCACAGCTGTTAACTAAGTTTCTAATATGAATATATTTTAGCTTTACTCATTTCTGTGATTATGAAATAAATACATTATATATTACGAAAATAAGTACATTAAATGCATGCCTAAAAGTGTTTGTCTGCTTGGGACCATAGAATGATTCTCATATTCCACTGTTACAAAAAAAAAAATACGAACCAGAGAGCCAAGTCCAGTCCATAAGTCATCACTTGATGCAAATGAAGCATCAGTAAGCCTCAGTTGAGAACCTGTTTTGTTTTTGAGGAGTTCATTATCTTTTGATCAAAAAGACATCAGCAAAGCAATCTGCTGTTTATATAGGAAAAAAGTGTTAGCATGGTAAATGAAAGGTGTATATAAAAACAGAAACATCTGTGCTGAGAAGTCACTTGAAAAATAACCATGCAGTAACTTTAGAAATAAATTTCTGCTTTGTATCTAGCAGACTTTTAGTTATCTGAACAGAGGCAATGTTAGAAAACACATATTGTTTTATATTTTGCCATCGTGTGTTTCAATGCTTTGCTACACTTCTACAAACATTCTTCACTTAAAAAAAGCTTTAAGTAATTTAAATATAAATATTTCGAGAGAATCTGACATCGTTGAGTAGTTTTTCCTATGCTTGGTCTTAGCCATTGGAAGAGTAACATACTGTAACATTAAATTTAAAAATATTTATATCAATATTTTGCACTAAAAGCTTTTAAATACATTTCAAATAATTCAGATGTTTTAATGCTATTGCAAGGTGTAATTGAAAATATTTCTTTAAAATATTAAAAATTAAAGAAAAAAATTATTGATAGCTGCCTGTTATGAAATAATAAACACTTTTTTCCTGCATTTTAAGAGTCAAAGTCTTTTTATCAATAGCATATGCACAGTACATTGTGATAACCATTTCTAAACTACATTTATTTCTCAGAGTACTTGGAAGTAACAAGACTATTGAAGTCACCAGTTAATAGGCAAGTAAATAATAGAGATACAATAAAATTTCATTATTTTACTGTGGCTCACATTTAACCATCATCTTATTAAGAGATTAGTATATTTACAAAATAGCATTGTGGCTATTTAATGAAAAATACGTAGATTACATTGAGTTGGGAGGAAAAAGCATCAGATGAAAAAGATTTATCTTGAGCTGTAATGCAGGAATCTGGACTTTTAAAGATGGTATGTGAAAATATGCACGTCAGACAACACACTTCATTCCTCAAACATGTAACATCTCAGTCCACGCTGAGCTCTGTTTGAACACAATTAATTTTCATTGTAACAGACTGATGTAAAATTGCTGTCACTCAGCACAGGAAGTGATGGGTAATGGTGGACGACTATACTGAAAAACAGTGTTTTCCAGATGAGAATTTTCTCTATCAAATAGTATTATTGTGCTCTTTGTATCTGTTGTAGTTTCCATAGAAACAATTAAGAGGCATTACATTTGCAGCAACCTGCCTAGTTCAGAATTCTGTTAGGGACAACAACAACCAAAAAAGGAAATATTTTTTGTTGTGGGCTCCTTGCAGACTTCTGCTTTTCCTTGTCAAAAGCTCATCAAGAAGCATACGTTGTTCAAGTCCATCAATAATATTACTAGACCTAATGCAAGAAAATCTACCCTCTTGTTTTTCACTCCGTAGTAAAATGCATCTTTAGTTTCTAGCAGTATCACCATAGTAAACAACACAGACTAAGATTTCACACTCAGTAACCTTTGCTTATGTTATTCACACCACTGCTCTGTTTTTGCCCCTTTAGAGCTCCCATAGGTTATTCTGGGTCACCTCACTTGTCATCTCTGGTAGATGAAGCTGTTTCACCCTGAGACTGGCTCCAATCAAAAATGAGCATACCTGACTCCACCTACAGCAAATGCCTTGTCAGCTGGCACTGGAAAGAGAACCAGTCCTCATAGAGGGCAGGACAGGATCACAGGAAATTTCCAGGGCAGACAAAAATCCCAAACTACTTATAGAGCACCTTGGGAATTGTGATAGGGAAAAAGCCAAACCACAGTTCATACAAACAAAAGGATTCAATCTCATCGGTTAAGGCTTGCCACTAAATGAAATAAGAATATTTATAACTAAAATCACTTTGTGTCAGTCACCCACAATACAGTAGAAGAAACAAAAAGCCACATTTTGAGAGAGTGGTAATCCCCTTCAGATGGCCATAGCTATGTCACCTCAGAGCTGCACTGAGACTGAGCACCACAGTCTGCGTCATTGAGGAGTAATGCCTTAACCACTCCTTGTCAAACATTGGAAGAGCTGCATTTTCTCAAGAGAATAAACTTTTTAAAGTACGGAAAACAGACATGTAATTCAAGTACTCAAACAAACTATCATCTAATTCCTCTGTTGTGGGAAGGGTCTATACAAATACTCATTGTTAGCTGTGGGGGATGAAATAAAATAAAACCACTTTCCAGAGAAGTTTAAGATCATCGGTTTTCTCTTTCACTGAGGTGGATCAAGAATCATCAGCTAAAGCAGTAACTTCCAAAAGTGGAAACTAAACCTAAAAAGCTGTAATATCTTAAACCACTCAAACATGAGACCATACGTGTTCCTGTGATTATGTCTGCAATGCTCCATTCCAAATATCTCGAGGTTGGAAAAGTTTCTTCTGCTTAAGATCGTGTACTCCAATTGGCTTCAAATACATTAATAGCAATGCTTTGCTTTCACTTAAATCTTCATGCTTTTAACAAATTAATCCTCTTAACATCCCTGTTGGCTACATAGGCAAAACTTTTCTGTTCTGTTAAACTGAGATAAGAAGTGCCTTGCCCAAGGACTTGCCACCGGGACTGGACAAAGCAGGGTTAAAGCTGAGTAAACAGCAACTCTCATTTATGCTCCAACTAGACTTCATCATTTAGTTTGTGTCAACTGTCAAAACAAAATAAAGAAAAATAAAGACATGCATCTTTTTTTCCATGAATGTTCCTACTAACGCAAAGATGAAATACTTCACAAAATCTGTATTTCCTGTTCACTTCTTGTTTGTAGGGAAAGTGATTTTGAGAAAAAATATATATATAAAAAAAATTGTATAAAGTTAGACACCTATTTTAAATGGTACAAACAAAGGTATGTAAGAAAAATGTAAAAATATATGCAAAACAAGGTCACGAAATTACGTAGGTTTTTTCATTATGTCAGCTGTGAATACAAGTGTGAATATTTGTTGCCCTCCATTTTCATAAATTGTCATTCCATGACGGTAAATTGTTAGAAAATTTTTTAATTTTAAACACATTTTTTAAAAGATGCATATTTTCAAAAAAAATTATTTTAGCAACTACGTATTGCTTACCTAGACAATACAAACAATCTCTGTCAAGTTAAGAAAATATGACCTGAGACAGAACCATTAACTTGTATATTAGACTAGCCTGAAGATTTGGTCAGCATGACTTTTTTTTTTTTTTTTTTTTTTTTTTTTAATAGCCTTTTGATTTATTAGCATTCTGAAATATCTGAGAATGTTATATGGGTCAATGACTGTTGTGGTAAAATTAGAATTATGTGTTAAGTTTACAAGATAGTCTTCCAAGCCTTGAAATAGTGATGGCAAGCAGAATTTATTATTCCTATCTCAGTCTGTCAAATCTCCAAACCAGGAAATAATGTAAGACAGTCTCAAGCCTTTGTAAATAAAGAATGTCTTACCAAACGCTCACTGATACAGTTGCCATTCCCTTATATTTCCTAAAGACATTAAAAAAAACAACAGACACACACACCAAACTAGAAAATTCCCCATGTAGCTTTTCTGTATATTAATATACCATGCTGCATGATTCTTCATTTGGGCAAGCCTGCAGTTAAAGTGAATTGAGTTTTTTTAGGCTGCTCTACTTCTAGAGTATTTTCCATATGCAGTATTTTCTTTAATATATCAGAAACAGATGACATTTTATCCACAGTCTTCCTATGCTAAATAAAAAAGTAAAAAATTGTTACTAGCCAGGTATGGCAAATTTTCCTGATATAATTTTAGAGAAGAGATTACTTTTTGGATGTAAAGAAGAAATTGACTCTTTAAACTGATTACTTAAACAAACTAAAGACTTCTAATTTATTTAAAGATATATGCTCTGAGACTAGGTCTACCAAACAACCTTTCTACATGATGAATTTATATTTTCCATTTAATGACTTGAGCAGACAGTAAGACAGACACCTAGTAGGATGCTCATATTTCTACCAAGTATCTTCTGGTTAATAAGGCAAAACCGTCCACTACAACTATGTATGAGCAAAGCAAGTCCCTAGGCATGCATAGCAATCAGGATGCATCTAGTACATACCAGAAATACTGCACACATGCTGTGCAGGTCATTTATGGATGCAGCCACATGTTAATCCCAGTTTCAGACTCAGACAGTCTTTCAGACTGTTTTCTTCCTGATTGTGAGATGCCCAGCAGCTCATTAAGAGCCATTTTTCGAACCAGACAGCCATGCATCTGAGAATCATAGCAGGCAACTAAGGTAGTCTTTTTCTGTTCAGAAGAAAACTTTCTGGGAAGAAGAAAGAATGTGTGTGGAGAAACCTAAGCATATAGTACCCCTAAAAACTATTTACAGTTGTAAGTGGTTATGGTGTTTATCACATGTTTATCACCTCCATAAAAGTATGTCTCTAAGCTAGACAATCCTAAAATATAGTACACTAAGCATAAGTAACTTAAATAACTTCTGAAGTCACTGCACTTGTTAAACAGGCAGGCTAGCAGAACATTCAGTGTTTTCTCTAAGTGGCTGAGCAGTGATTTCTTGATACTAAATCACATCTGTTAATAATTGCTGTTTACTGTTTCTCCAGATAAATTTGAATATTGAATATGATTCATTTTTTCTACCTAGTTTCCTACAGTCAATTGATACTTCACAAAATTATTTGAAATATATTTTTTCATATCTTTGTTATGCTTGCTATTGTATTTTCTGTTTTCCACTATAATTTTAGGATTACCTTGGCATAGATTATTGTTGCAAAATACAGTAACATCTAGTGTAAAACCTTGAAAGCAAACTTTTTTTTATGCCTCCCAGAAAGTCAACACTTGGACTTCCAAAAGAAACATGCAAAAATTTCAATATGGTATTGTGACATACTTATTTGGTACTGTCCCTATTGGCTGCCAAACCATAGTCTCACACTTCTTAGGCGTAAATGAAAGAGAGAATCCACAAGAACAATCAGAACACATAGTTGTGTCCAAATGTCTTTTATGGAACATAATTCAATTACAGAACTGATCGGGCTGAAAGATAATCCACAGAGTACATTCTTCATTTCAAACCAAAGAATAAAAGCAGATATCTTACTATTAGAAAATTTCTGAATTGAGAGAAGAAATGAGATCAGATAATACTGTTTTGGGTAGGGTCACCTGTTTTTTATTCTTAGGTCTGCTTTTGTTAAGAAGCATCCATTCATAGTTCCGATAGACTTAGATTGACTTAAGTCAAACTTAGACTTAAATCTGTATGTGAAGTATTGTATTGTGACACTCAGAATTGCAATGTCTAATTTTTGGTGTCTGGATCCTGGTGAAGATCCTGTTCTGACACCAAACAGGAATCAGAGGGATGTCCACGAATACGACAGAGAAGGCTGTTGCTGCTGGAAGACCCTGTGCTCCACTGAACTATCTTTCGTGCAGTGACTCAGAGTAACACCCTAACCAATAGGTTATAGAATCAGTAGTATCCTTGCCCTTGACTTCTGGTCTGGATTTCTAGAATAATTTTCTGCAGAATTACAGATGTGTTGAGAACATTTTCCCCCCAAATAACTTTGTGATTACACATCATTGGGCTACCTTGTTCAAATAAAGTTGGGAGAGGAAAGGAAAATCAGATGGCAGATAAAAACTAGAAACCTATTCTGGGAAATACAGACTGGAGAAATGGGCTGACAGGAACTTAATGAGATTCAAAAAGGGGAAGTCTAGTGGCAGGCCAAGCGGCAATGGGCACAGAATGAAATGTAGGAGGTATCATCTGAACATCAAAAAATACGTATTTTCCTCTGCAGGTGACTAGGCAATGACACAGGTTGCCTGGAGAGTTTGTGGAGTTTCCTTCCTTGGAGATATTTAAAAGTCACCTGGACATGGGCCTGGGCCTGAAGCTCTAAATGGTCTTGCTTGAGCTGACAAGTTGAACCACATGGCCTCTGGAGGTCCCTTCCAATCTTAACCGTTTCATGATTCTGAAAATTCATTTCAACTGTGTCCAGTTCTGGGCTCCCCAGTATAAAAAATACAAGGATCTCTTGGAAAGAGTCCAGCGGAGGGCCACAAAGATGGTGAAGGGCCTGGAGCATCTCCCCTATGAGGAACGACTGAGTGAACTGGGTCTGTTTAGCCTTGAGAAAAGAAGGCTGAGAGGGGATTTGATCCAGGTTTATAAATACCTGAGGTGTGGTGGTCATAGTGGTGAAGCTGGACTCTTTTCAGTAGTGCGTGGGGACAGGACAAGGGGAAATGGGATGAAGCTAGGGCATAGGAAGTTCCGCACGAATGTGCACAAGAACTTCTTTACGGTGAGGGTGACGGAGCACTGGAACAGGCTGCCCAGGGGGGTTGTGGAGTCTCCTTCTCTGGAGATATTCAAGACCCGCCTGGACGCCTACCTGTGCGACCTGGTGTAGGGAACCTGCTTTGGCAGGGGGGTTGGACTCGATGATCTCTGGAGGTCCCTTCCAGCCCCTACAATTCTGTGATTCTGTGATTCTGTGATTCATTTCACTCTTCACTCCCCTAACATTTTGCAGGAGAAGGTGGGTCCAAACCCTCTAAAAGAAAGATGGGAGTTCAATCTAAGCTGAATCTTTGACTGAAGTTTTAATGATTAAGATTAACATACAAAAGCACAGAGTCATGCAGTGTACTTTACTGAGTAAAGGTGCTGTACTTAATTTAAATCCCAGCCTGGCAGTTGTAGGGTCAAATTATTCTGAATATTGCCAGTAGATGTAATTCTGAGAAGCAGTTGAACATACGCTCTGAGGACCTAACTGGGTCTAGCAATGAGAGTGGTGCTATGCTCTTAAACCCTACTATTATGTTTCTGACTACGTTCTGAAATACTTCTGGGGGAAAAGAAAGTAGCAATAAGTACTGGAGTAAATCTCTTCAGAACCCACTGCACAATTTGAAGCAAAAATACCAGTGTAGGTGCCTAAAAATCTTATTCCAAACTGAGGAACACTGCCAAGTAAGGGACTTATTTTTACTGCTTTTGCATTTCTTCAATCAATTTGGACAAATGCTGTACCACACTTTAAAACTACAAAGATAAGAAGTTCGTTTGTTAGTTGTGAGATTTTTTTTTCTTGGTTAACTCCTGAGTTTAAAGGCAGAAGGTACTCTAAAAAGGTTTGTAAGTACTTGCTTCTTCAAGCACTTAACTGTGAAATCACCTAATATCTGAGAAGGATGTTCTTGTAATATAACACAGCAAATGAAAAAGCAACTGCAGATGTAAAGCAGATTAGAAGAGCAGATTAACTTCACAATTTCATGGAGACAGTTTCTAGAGTAAATGTTAAAAAAACCCTCTCCTTCTAAATTATTGGTATCGTTTGATAAAGAAAACATACTAAAATACAGGATGGATTACACTGTAACATACAATATCTCGTGAATACAAAGGCATCCACTTCATAAAACTACAATAATATTCAGATTACATCAGTATGCAGTGTTAGCAAACAAATTCGATTTTATCCTTTCCAGTTAAAGGGTATTTTAGAAAGAAGCAGATTAAAGTAGGAAGAGAAGGAAAATATAATTGTACTCAAAATTTAGGAACCTAACCTGGGATTTCATTTTATTTCCTTTTTTTTTCCCACTGCTTTGCCAAATAAAAAGCTATTTTCTATTTAAAAAGGAAACAAAGAAAAAAACAAACCTACCACTATCACAGTGGAGATGGGAAGGAGAAATGCCTTTGAACATCTGTTCATTCATAAAATCATAGAGAATAAAAAAGACTAAAATTTGAAAATTTATATGGAAAATTCCTGAACAGCTGATGACGCTTGCAAAGAAAAAGAAAAGGTAATATTATTTGCATGCTTTCTGCTCCACAAAATGTGAATCCAAATAGAAAAACACAATTAACCTCAGGTACTTACAATCGGCATGGGAATTAAATGAGATTTACTATTTGTCTGCTTTCTATATAATATATATATTTTTTTGCCTTCATTATTTTTCTATGTACTTTCCTGAAAAGTGCTGAGGATAGAAATTTCCTTGAAATAATTTATATGTCCCAGCACTTCATCGGTGAAAATCTTCTTCTGATTAAATAGTTATGCCTTAATGCTGATGTGACATCTCCCAAGATGGGAAGCCTCAGAAGGTCACAGATTCTTTCTCCATAGGAGGCCAAGCTGTTTAGCAGAAAGTATGACCTACTGTGGAAACCAATGACCTAGTAAAAAAATAAACAGTACTGTACTGTAAAGTGGTGAAGCCAACTGAGAGATAGAGAGTTCAGTAATGAACTGCCTTGCTCCTACAGGGAGCAAACCAAGTTAAGCGATGCTATTAAAACAAATCACCTTTTAACTGTCTTTACCTGAGATACTAATCACTTAAATCAGTACTCTAACAAAATGTCAGTTTTATTCTTCAACTTATATGAACACAATTATTTGCTCTTTGCAGCAGACTGAAGCCCGAACACTTAGATAAACATTCACTCAGGAAAACATTTAACATACATACCTAAGTCAAATGAGTCTTTAATGTTTCTCCACACAAACAAAAAGCCTGGCAAGTTATTTCCTGATTTTGATGAATTCTGGATTATGCCCTCCACTTCAAAATTTCATTTTCTATTAAAATTGTTCAATGGTACTGAGGTTAAAGTACTGGCAATAAAATGCCAAGGGAAAATATACATATTTTTTGTATTATTTCTTTGGATAGTAAATTTTAGAAAATTCTCATCAGATATAATAAATAAGTCATAGATAAAATCAGTTAATCCTATAATAATACTTACAAAATTCATAATTTGCATATTAGTTTACAAAATTATGTGTATTGTTTTACATAATAATTCAGACACATAAAACAACAGCGGGACTATGAACATGTGCACCACTAACAGCTCCCTAAAATAAGGAAAAAATAATAATACTTTATTAAAATTTTTGAGAGCTAGGCCAGTGTTTTATGGTACTGTTTTAAAGGTAAACCTGGTTGTCTCTCTCCAAAAGAAATCAGAAAGCTGTAAGTGATAAAGATGTTCTGGAAACACTGCAAAGCAACCGCATTTTGGGACATGATTTAGCAGAGGGTTCTTAGAGTTTGGGTAGTATGGTTAGGTTGCAGTTGAACTTGATGATCTTCAAGGTCTTTTTCAACCTGAGTAATTCTATGAGTCTATGATTCTACTTCAGTCTTTTTCCTTCACCAAAGGAAGTTCATCTGGCTGAGGGCTTAAAGAGAATAACAAAAATAACATACCAACAAGGCACAGTGGTGATCACTGATCAGGACATCAGGATGCTTCTGCAACTGTTATACTCACAAGTAATTACTGAGAAAGGAAGAAATGGCAGACAGCATAGTAGGTGCCACACCATGAGGTGCTGCAGGGAGCAGGGATGAGCTGCTGAGAAAGATCAAAAGACAGGCCTTGGAGCAGCATTTAGCCCATGGATCCGGATAAACTGTAATAAAATTATTTTCAGGAAAAGCGATCTTCTGCTTCAGTCTGGCAATAGTACACATTAACTCAGGATTCACTGAAGGAATACATTGCCAGTGATGAATTTGAAGTGTTTCCCTAAAAAAATTACACTGTTTATTTAGGAACTGAAACTTCCCATGTTAGTAGGATGTTAGTAGGTTGGCAAAAAAAAATTCAACAGCAACTGTAAGCCTGCTGCATCGTATAAGGCTGGAAATACAGTAAGAATTAAAATAAATAAATAAATAAATAAAAGTCCTGCTATAAAGAATGGATTTTATTTGGGTTTCTTACTAATTTTTAGCTCCTAGGAAAAAATATGTTTAACTTAAAGGAAGAGTTGTCCCAAATCCAAGCAAGAGGTGGAAGTTTTCATCATGCAGCTTTTTAATTCAATCTAAGACACTTTCTCACAGATCACATATTACAAACATTTCACATATAGCACAAAAATGTATTAAGGCAAAACAATTAAGGTATACACAGGCATGATGCAACATGATCCAAAGTGATTTCAGGATCTCTGCTTACTGTCTACAGTGCATATATGTATGCATGAATAAGTATTCATAACTTTCCAGAGGACACAAAGAGCAAATTCCCCCATTGCTTACTCAACATGTAGACCAAGCTTAGCACACCCTTCAAGAATTTACACAAAATCTATGACAGGAAATAAAACAAATAAATCACAAGATATAGAAAAACTACACATTAGATTACCTATCACGTGAGCTTAGAAAGGCAGCTAGGAAAAAATCAAGAAAATATTTGTAGTCTCTGTAGTGACATATTCTATGTTGAACTTCATTATGATTGGGAGATTTTATCCTTAAGTAAAAAATTCATGACTGGCCTTAGCTTTTTGAAATGTCTTTTTAGTTCAAACTTTTTTTACAAGAATATGCCGTACTGAAAGAATACCACAATCTCATTCATATTAACAAATAGGAAATATGTCTTTCACACAGAAAATTATTATTATGAACCCTTAATAAAGCAGTCAAAAATCCAAAATGTTTGAAAGGGCAGAAAAAATTCCCTTACCTTTTCCTTCAATAATTCATTTAAAGTTTGTAAAGTAGCAAAGGCCTGTGAACTATCAATTTTTTACTATAACTAAAGAAAAATCCAAACATAATTTTAAGCATTCAATACTTACAATCCTACTGTTCTATCTTAGACTTTTGGAAATCAATGTAGCAGTGAATAAGAATTCCATGAGAGATCTGAGATCAGCTTTTCTCCAAATATTATGCAATATAAAGAAAGAGGGAGCAAGAGTGAAGATGAACTTATGCTGTTGTGTTTCTCTGTGCGTTAAATACTTTTGATTAACTTCCCAGGGGACTTGCAAATAAAACAAACAAAGTCAACTCAAGCACGAAGGAGCAAACTCTCTCTCTTTACATACATACACATATATAATATCTAATTGGTATATATTATATACATATAATATACAGTGTGCACTTAAGCGTAGCCTTCACAGGCAGAGACCAATATTTTACCTAAATATTAAGTACCAGTGTTGACAACTTGCTAGAAGATGACAGATGACATTCCCAACCACCATAAGACAGAAGAACTTTCATCAGAGCTGTCAATCAGCTACAGAGTTAGTCAATCTGCCATACTACCATGAGAGAGATTATGGGAAATGTTTGACAAGTCCACACAGGAAGAACAAGCAGCTCTCATAAATTAGAGTATACACAGCATCTATAATTTTTCCAAAGATGAAGCAATTTTGAGTAAGGGAAACTACAGTCAGCCTATAGCAGTCCTACCCATGTAGCTGCTCTTAGATTAAAAAGCAAACACATCCAAACCCTCACTACCAACAGAAGTAGAACTTTAGAACTTATTCAATATCTATTCTTGTTTGAGTAGTTAGATTTCTCTCTCTATCACATCTTTTCCATTAAAAAATAAATAAAAAATAAAAATAAAAAACAGGTGCAAAGAACAGCAGATTGTTTAAGAATTTGAGGAAAATGTCTTCAGTTTTTTTTCAACTTATAGAAACATGCCGAGACACAAAGAAAATTAATAGATTCAATTTCAACAATTTGACAAAAAAAAAAACATGAGTGGATCTGGGATTAAAAAGGGCGAAAATGTTAGTATAAAAATCTTTATAGCTTTCAGAGTCATTTTTTTTTGTGGTCTAGTAGTATTAACATTTTCATGGACTTCTCCGTAATTTTATTATCTGAAAATGTCCTTTTTAATGAAAGCTGTTATTTATACATGCTTAAGGATCTACCTGAAAAATAAAACACTGTATCATGAGATTAAGAAAACCTACAAACATAAGAGTGGGCAAATATATTAAATTTTAATATTTATTATATAATCTTCTATCATGTCATCTTGTCTAATGCAGCCTTACGTCTCTGTAGTTTAAAATCACTCTCTAATCTGCTGCCACAGATGTAAATGTCTGCCTGTACTGTAACACTGATATGACTAATTAGGTGCAATCCTTTCACAGACCATCTAGAAATAACGAGAATGAGAAGGTCAAGGAGAGCAGCTGAAGAACTGGTATAACTTACAATAATTCCGCATAGTCATGGCCAACAGTGACTTTGAGCCTGACATGCTGCTCTAACACAACAAATACGCCAGAGTCATTGAGAGGGATCAAGATTTCTGTCACTTTGACTTCTTCCCATTCTCAGAATATTAGTCTTCTCATTTGTAGAAAAGCTGTAAAGCTTGTAATCTCCTACTAGCAGAATAAAAACAAAGCCAAAGGACTTCAGAAGATATTTCTACAGAAGAGTCACCTATGTTCTTGTGGATTCCCTGGGTTTAAATTTATATGACAGATGCCTAGTTTTGGTGTAGTAGAATTGTGAGACACTAATTAATGAATAAATTGAGTCTAGATTTTATTTCTCATGGTAAGAGATGCCCAGCATCACAATACATACCACCTACATGCTCTTCTAAGCCTCACAGACCCCATTTGTAACATGGAGAGTATACAGTTGCCTAAATCCCAAAGAAGTTAAGGAATAACTGGTTTAGTTTGCTACATATTCAGGGACATTTTAAAAATACATATAATCATGCAATTCAATTAAAAGTAAGGAATAATTAAGTTCTAACATCTAAAATACGAGACAGCATATTTTAGCTTCCTGCTGTACTTGATATCTTAGATACACTTTTATGGCTTAATTGTTGAGAGTCTATTTAGATAGATAGATATTTAGATTAAAAAACATATTTCAAAGTTATTTCCATGTCCTCAGCATCAGCCTCATACGTTTCTCATGATATACAGTTGAGTTGCCAGAATTTTCAGATGTACTTTATCCCAAGTCTTGGGCTATCAATTATACTTGTCCCTAAAAGACTTAAGCCTGCTTAGATAGACACACCAGGTTAGTTTATTGTGAATAACAAACCACAAGCACAGATTCCATACAAACCTTGTAAGGATTAATGATGAGAACCAGGCAAGGGTATTATCACTAGTTGTGCTGGGGGGAAAAAGGGCAATATGCACCAGAAACTGGAATGTATAACAACGTCACTATGAGCAAAGCACGTGTAAAAAGAGACATCATGAAGAAAAGAGACTATGGTACATTTACAATAAAATCATGATTACCTGAGACTTATTTGACTTCTTGGAGTTGAAAGATGCTTACAAGAAGAAAGAAGCAAACAAACAAAAACCCAAACACCTCCAAACATGGCAGTATATTTCATATGCAAACAAGGGTTTGAGGAAACTAATATAAAAACAAACAAACAGAAACAGAAAATAAAACAATATACATCGTAAATATGCTCTGTATGTAATTTTTATCTTAACAAATTAAGCAGTCTTTCTTTTATACAAGATAGCAATTACTGTGGAACTACCAGGAACTAAATTTAATGATTACCAGTTGAAAGTAAGAAGTTTCAGTTGTTTTAAGAACTAGATAAAAAATATTTTAAATAATTTTTTGAAAATATTTTAATTCAATGTAATCACTATAAAATAATTTAATTACTATAAAGTAATTAAAAAAAAAAAGAAAATATATCTTAATAATTTCTTACTATCACTCAGCAAGAGGAAAGAGGTAGGAGTAAATCAGTCAACAGAATAAATACACACAAATAATTTACTGAAGAAGTACACAACTTCCTTTATGATAGTTTGACTGTCACCAATTTCCTATGTGGTGCTAAATGTGACATCTTCCTATTTAATTATTTTAAAACACCTACAAAATATTTACAAAGGAGATATTTTGGGGTACTCCAAAATAACTTCTGCAGTTTTTGGTGTTATGTGGGTTACTCCACATAGCTTCAGCTGAGTAGTGAGCTGAGTGCAGTTACTACAAAAACTAGTAGATATGAAATTCAAGAATGCTTTTTTCCTGGTGAGATTTCCAATACACTCAAATATATAAACAGACAGCTTATTTCAACCCGGCACTTTGTCGGCAATCTTGATGTGCTCATGAGACTATGCAACTACGTAAATCAAAGTGTTATGTGTTCATTTGAAAGCACTATATAAAAATGTCCTCCCTAAGCCTAGGCTATCACAGATGTTCTATCCAAAATGATGCTCCAAAAACAAAACAAAAAAATATTGAATAATTTTAATAACCAAAGTGTGGAAAAAGCATTAGCAGAATGTTCTCTAGCAAAACAGTGTCAGAGAGCCACCAGCTACTGCCTATAAGCCTTAATTTCCACCCCTTCTACAAGAACCATTGGAAGAATTGAAGCAACTCAATATATGACCCCTGGTTAGTGAATGTGAAACCACACAAACTGCACAGCAAAAGACACCTGAGAGATAATCTCCAGCCACATTTCCTGCATACCACCGATATTTACCTCGGCCATATGGATCTTGTGAAATGTTCTAAACTCAGATCTCCGTTAACACTGACTTCAAATTAAAGAGCCATCAGTGGAGCTAAAGAGCAACATAACGAATACAACTCATAAAATCCAGTCAGGACACAGTCAATTTACATGTTAATAAATAGTGTCTTGTAAAACAAACAAAGGTGATGACAGAGCCTTTATTTGGATACAGGAGCTGTATAGCAAGATATCAAAGAAAGAGGAATTAACTCAGCTCTCACAGCAACAGTTCAGGAAGAGTTTAGCTGAGGAATGCAGCTTTCTCCGGTTTGAACTTTGGTGAGCAAATGTGCACCCAGGAGCACCACCGGGAGGGAGGGAGAGGAAGGGCAGATCCGGGCTCTAGCTACTGGGCACCCATATGCTCACCCACTGGTTCAGGCTGTGACCTGGCATTCCAATGCAGGTCTGTAGGCCATAAGCAACACAAAAGGTCAGTGGTACCTCCGTGTATACAGCGCACAAAACATTTTATGGGTGGAAGATTATTTTGAGAGAACCTACAGCATGCTCTCCAAGCTACAAAATGAACCACATCTGTGAACAAATTTTTTTAAATAGCACAGATATATCACACTGGCTGTGGTATTTTGCAGAGAAGTTTCTCAAAGCACACTGTGAATTTTGTATTGAACTATTCCATATGTTCACCTCCAATGTGCAGCTAACTTAAGAACTCTTTGTTTTCTTAGCAAATTTTTCTGTTATGATCCTCTTAGAAACAAGTGGAGAAAAGATGTAAAGAAACTACATATTACTTAAACACCTGGATTTTATCAACTGTAAGACAGTCTCAGAGTCTCCCTCTTTTGTCCTTTTGAGAAACAATAAAAGGAAGATAATCAGATCCAAGAGAATAATCCTATCAGCATCTTACTTCTTAGTGCATTGAATGACAAAGACTTTTCTGAAGCAGTATTAAACTTAAAAGTATCGTTTTTAGTAAAGCACGTATCCAAAAAGTTTTATTAAATGCTACTTATCATATTAAAAGTATTATTGGTATTTGTATTCCATATCAATGGATTACATAAATATTTTAAAATATTTATCTCATTTCTAACTTCTAGCTTCTAGCCTCTCAGATATTTACTTGCATTCATGAATCAACTAACAGTATAACCATTGAAGAATGTCATGTAGCAAATCATCATTTATGGCTACATAATTATCTGTTCTTACTCCCATGTCACAGTAGCTGATTAAATAAATAGCATTTGTATTAATGATTTCCTTTCACAATTGTTTTTAGCTCAAAATACCTTTTATTGATGGCTTTAAGAAAATGAGATTCTGACGGTTTGACTAAAAATAAGTACAAAAGATAAACAGTAATACATTAGAATTTTATTTTTTCCAACAAATATTTTTTAAAAATTAAGTTTTTGAAACCACAATACACATTTTACTATTATAACAGATATTAAAATTATTATAATTATTTTGAAAAATATTCATTTATAATTCATAACAAATTCAATTTTTAAAATATTCCTACAAAATAGGAATTAGAAGTTTCAGAAGGGTCTGTGTCTTCTCTGGCAGAATTACAGAGCATGCAGTGGGAGATGAATGCAGCACTGGCTGTGATTATTCTAGTGGGAAGTGGTGACAGAAATGTGCAATGATTCATTCTACTCCAGTCCTCTCCTACCCTTGTTAAAACATGTGATAAATGAGAAGCCTAGACTTCCCATTGAAGAGGTAATGATAGCTACATGGGGATGAAAAATTTTTATCCCGCGCTCAGTTTTCTGTTATACAGCCATCTTTAAAGGATTTTTCATCCTGGGCATCCTACTGTCACTTAATCTGTAGTTTTCATAGTCTAAATAAGCCACTACCTAATTAACAAGACTTTCAGTACTTGCAATACATAGCAAGATGAATAGGGAAAAGTGAAATGATGAGTAGCTAGGCATCTAGTTGTTACTGCTTAAAGAAAGTCAGATGCATGAGGCAGAATAAATGTATTTTGGACATGATCAGTGCTACTCCAGCATTCAGTGAGAATTATATTATTTGCACTCTTACCGCACATTTTAAATCATTTTAAATTGATATTAACACACCGGCATGCAAGAGTTTGTAACATTTGATACCTATTCAAGTAATAAGTGTCACTAATCTGAACTACGTTTTTCCATTGAGGTATACATATGTTTAACTGTGAACTGAAAGTCAAAATAGACCAGGAAACAATACTAATTCTCTGTAAGTAAAACACACACAAGTGATCACCGGCAAAGACATTTAGTGATTTTGAAGTGTCTTCCAATAAGAAAACACACTGATCATTCAACTTTCATCAGGAAAATCCAGCTTTCCAAGGCCACCACAACAATGTTGAGCAAGTCTTACAGGACAAGATAGTTATTTTCAACTGAAAGTAGATGTCTAAAGCTAAAATAATAGGAATTTTGATTTTTCATACCGAATTTATAATCTTTTACATTTGTATCAAGTTCATATTTCAGTAAATTTCTTCTCACATCTGTCTCCAAATGCAATGTCAGAGAAGTTTTAATTAAATCTGCAAACCAAAATAAATAACTTATACATTACAATTACAATTGACAGATTAAAATTATTTTTATGTGATGAAGCAATCATTTATTTTAAACCTATATAGACAAAACAATATCATTTGTGATACAAATACAGATTGCAGTGTATAAACATTAGTATATATTAGTATTATAGCAGATCTTATTTGCAACAAGTCTAATCGTCTTTGATTTGTCTAATAGCTTTTTTTCTTTCTTTCTTTCTTTTTATTTATTTATTTATTTTTCTCTAATGTTTAAGTTGAAATAGAGCACTTCCAACTGTTTCAAAGACAAGCCCATGTCATGTCTGGAGTGCTTAATATATGCAGTCAACATTCACAGTGCTGTAAGTGCAGATAGGTAGAAGTGGAAAATGAACATATATCTTTAACTCAAAGCATGATATCGATAGAATAACTATTCAGTTTTATGTTCTTGTAGAGTCACTGCTGTTTCATGCCTAAATATGCAAATGCCTAAATGTTGTTTCCCAAACAGAGATTAAATTTTCTTTCCATTTTTTCCAGTGACTGCATCAAAATTAAAAGAACTGCATTGTCATTCTGCTGTCCTGTCATTCTTTTCACTTTTTTTGCTACCTTTCCCTTCCTTCTGCTCTCCTTCCCTTCCTTCTTCAGTAGATGCAGTATTCACCATAAATAAATGAATAATAGTAGCATGGAGTCATGGCAGAGTATTTCAACACCTATTTCATTTACCAGGCATGGATGTGGCATAAGCCAGGCAGCCTTCCTTCCCAGCTTCTTGAACATAAATTAATAGGGATATATGTTCACTGGTAATGTCAAACTTTGCTCTTAAGCTTGCAAAGGAAGCATTTGAGGTTTTTTGTTGTTGTTATTGTTCGTTTGTTTGCTTGTTTTTTCCCCAAGCAGCACTCTTTCTCAAGTAAGGAATGTTCAAAACAAAGTTTTTCCATAGACTCTGGTTTATCTTGTTGTTGTCATTATCTTTAAGAAGGATGTAAACCTATTCCTTTTCCAAATAAATCGATTCTTCTGTTATAATTAAATGGATACCGTTCTCTCAGATTTTGTGTATACAGTTCCTTTGTTAAACATCTAGCACAATGCTGGAACTGGATCATTTTCTATTCTGCAGAAGATTTTAATATTGTGGAAAAAGAAAAATAACTGTGTTCAGGTTAGCACAATTTCCAATCTTTGGCACAAAATCAATCATTGCATGAAAATAAGAGCTATATTTAATGTGTAACAAATCAAATTTGAATTACATCTTCAGGGAGTATCTTCAGGTACACAGCCAAATCACTGTGCACAAGCCTTCAATTTTGGTAGAACAACTTTTATTATTTTAATACAATTTAGCAAAATGCTCCAAGCTTGAGCAACAATGTGCTTTCTTAACAGAAGACACTTTGGGGTGATGAGATGACAATGTTGCTAATCACTTACTTGTGACTTATATAGCATCACATTGTTTTCTATTGTATTTTGACTCTCAGTTCTCACTTAAAGCAACTATGCTGTGTTTCCATACTTCCTGATTTTAGATCAGGGAGGACAAGTGGATACTCACAGAAACACAGCTGCTCAAGCCAGTTCTCAGTCATAGGGCACGTAGCCATACTAAAATGATATTGAGTTTGAGCTAAGATCAACATTTCAGTCTGCATAAAGAGCACCTGCGAAGATGCTTCACCAAACCTTTGTCATATCCTTGCATTCAGAGCTTACTCTACCCTGCAGGCATGCCTCCTGCCTCACTATTTAATTTTTCTCTTTTCTTTCTTTCTTTCTTTTTTTCTTTTTTTTTCTTTTTTCTTTTCTTTTTTCTTTTCTTTCTTTCTTTCTTTTTTTTTTTTTTTTTGGTCCTTCCAGATGTTTTTCCCTAGACACTCAATACTAAATCCACTTGTACATTTCTTCTATTGTTTCCTTCCTTACTACTGTGCTATACAAAGGGCTAATTATGTACCAATTTCTGCTATTGTAATGTAGGAATTGTAGCCACTTGCAGTATCTTGATGACTGTACTAAGCTAATTTTGGAGATGTATCCAGCATTTATTATCACACAATGATGTCAACTGTATTAAAATGAACATGAAAAGAAATTGGATAGCTCTGAAATGGCAGTGGACTACAGAACTATGCATATCTAAGAAAGTGGTTCAAATGTGCCAAAACATAGAACAATTGAAGCTAACAATCACTCGTGAGAACTCTGGCAAAAGTTAGTTGCCCTGTCTTGATTTCTAATGGACAGAGGTATAAATCATAGAAATGATAAGAATAAAAAATTTACTATTTTGCAGATTTATTTGCTAACAAAAAGAGCCAAGACCAATCAGTGGTGCTAAGGGCAAGTGAGGTACAGAGGGTTTACACTCCCAGAAGTCCTCCCGCCCCAAACTAGCTGCCTCATCCTAGCAGCTAACTGGGAGCTATCATCAACTCATTCTGGGTGCGGGATCATCAGAAAGGTGGAGAGCTGGCAACCACCACAGCCATAGTTGAGGTTCTGCTGACAGCTGTGGGAAGTACAGTGTTAGTGTGCAGTCCCATACCCTCTATTCCTGGCTAAGGCAAATGTCATCTCCGGAGGTCAATAACAGGAAGAGATTTTGGCAAACCCTGCATGTCTGGCCTGAGTGACCAGTCACTAAAATTTCTCCCCTCTTTTCAAAGATTCCTGCCTGCATCTAGTTACTTCTTGATCATACTTGTCCCATGTGCACATACTCATGGCAAGCCTTCCTGCTTCACTGGTTATTTCTACCTTTCAGAAGAATGAAAGAATTGTATGTCAAATTACTGATGAAGATGGCTGTTTACACTGAAAACTATCAGCCTTCCTCCCTCAACTCCCAGACAAGTACCAAGAAGACCCTCAGAGGTAACTGCAGATGCTCTAAGGGGAAAGGTATTATGTTAATCAGTTCTATGAATATGTTAATGAGTTGGAGAAAATTTTCAGCACATGCACAAAATTCCAGGGAAAAATGCGAGTATATATGAGCATGACCAATATTAAAATCTGCACATGAGCTAAGGTGCAGATATTGGGTGGAGCTATCCTCTATGTGCCCAGCACTACAGTAAAGGAATATGCACTTGCTACCACTCATTGGTGTGTCAGGTTAACCTACTGATGCTCTCAGCATCAGCTCTCAGAACATTGCTTCAATGTTACCCCACATTAAAATGTCAGACCTTACTTGACCAGAAGAGCAAGTTGTGCACTAGTTACCAATGACATTGAGGTGGTAACGATTCAGAAACATTGCCACAACAGAGCAATAAAGTAGACTAGGCCTAGGGTAATCCTGGTTTTAGAATCCAGACATGCTTTGTTTACAAGAGCATAACAACACACTAAGGACCAAAAGTTGCTCCTAGAGATAGTTTGTCAAGAAGAGAAATATTTCTATCTATCTCTTTATTAGAAATGGAAATAAAA
This sequence comes from Alectoris magna, assembly GCA_030625065.1. Lineage (NCBI taxonomy): Eukaryota > Metazoa > Chordata > Aves > Galliformes > Phasianidae > Alectoris > Alectoris magna. The sequence continues at coordinate 102,060,197 of CM060560.1, forward strand.
GAAAGGAACAAGCATTGAACAGTTTGGAATCTGGGTATTTTCTTTGTGAATTATACTAATAGAAATCTATTACTTACATCCTGTTTTTTGTACTTCCCATTCACAAAATGCACTTGAGCAGTACTGGTATGATGAAGCAAAAGTTTTGCATTATAGATTTCATCTTTATTCTGCCATTATTGTAGATTAACAGGATTCTTCACTTTTCAAAACTATTATTACTGTTTGTTTCACAAGAAGCAGCTCAGTTAAGCATTGTCAAAAGCAATTCTATTTGTATGGCAAAAATGAGGCATTTATTACTTCCTGTAAATCAAGCTGAATCAGCCATTCTGCAGCATTTTTCCTTTTCTGTAACACATTTATTTTTTGAGGAGAGAGGGATAATCAAATCTCATTTTAGAATACCCAGCCATGTATTACAAACCTCCTCACAAACTAAACTTGTTAAAGGGAAAAGTTGAAGGTCAGCTCTCAGTAATTGTTTAGGGAAGGATTAGTGTCATGTTAAAAAGCCTGGTTTGCTGTTTTCCTGCAAATGCTGATTGCAGCTCCAGGCATCTTTTTGAATGAACTGTCTTGTCTTTGGCATAGAAGATAATTATCTCAGTCCCACCCAAAAACTGAGCTTTAGCCAGCAGGGACAGCTGAGCTAAAAATGAAACAAATGCCATGTTTAAACTGAAGATATTGTACCATGTTTCCAGTAAGATCTTATTGAGTTTTCTGCCATGTTAAAACCCTACAAAGGCTGTTGTGTTTCAGTGACCCACAAGTAGTGTTAGAGCAGATAATACTGGATACTATTAGCCAGTAAATGGTATAAGAAAGACTGTTAAAGAAGTCTAATTCAAAAAGGCTAAATTCAATGTACTACACTGCTTACCTTTAATCAACATCTTTTGAGCCTACAGATCTTGTAGTGCCTGCAGATTACCTAGATAGTGGTCAAGATTACGGTACCTGGGACTGGTAAAGAATGCATTGTTTCAAATCAATATGAGACAATCAACTCCTCATGGATGGTTTCACATTTGAAAGCATTTCTTTGGAGCTGTTTGCTTTTGAATGGGAAGGTCCTGGAATGTTTTCTGGCTGAAGACTTGGCCTGGGAACATAATGTTTCCAGCTTGAAACAGGAGACTGGGAGATGACACAACTGTACTCTGTAAAGGTAAGATGCAAACTGGCATCTCCCTGCTTCTGAACTCTGCTGATTTAAATTTGCAAGATCTGGAAGACAGGACTAGAAGCTGTCATTCCAAAGGGCAGGTCTGACTACTCTGGGCTATACAGAAGCATATGTACGTTCATAGTCAGTCATTAACCACAATCTTGGACAACCTGCCACTACCAAAGATCAGCACCCCGTGGCACCAAGATATCTCCAGATTCAGGAGTGCTGAACTGCTTTGCTGTTTCTGTTTGTCTGTCTATCTTCCCCCCATTTTCTAACTTCCCTCCTTATCTTCTTTTACACTTTCCCTCTTTGTAGTAGCCATTGCCTTAGAACTTTTAGCAAAGAAATAAATCCTGTGCCAAAGTAATCTTACCTGTAATGCTTATTAATTGTTTTTAGCAAATTAGCCAGTTTTACCTTCAAATACTCTGAGCCTTGGATGACTTCATTGCAGTAGCAACTCCTGGTGACTAGGGGAGGGTATGACTCAGGAGCTAGAAAAAGATTCAGCTTCCTCCAAAGCCACTGAGTGAGACAAGATATATAGTCAAGAGGAAAAAGCTGAGTATGTGCAGAAAGATGAGCAAAGCAGTGTGTCAGCCTCTAATGACTGCTTAGACCAATCCCATATCTATAAGAAGTGTGTGTGTTTGGGGGGGGGGGGAAGGAGGGGGAAGATCCAGTTTTTAAGCTAATTTTTTTTTTTACCAAGATAAAAACCCTGATTAAAGTATCATTTAAAATGAAATCATCATAAAGTTAAATTCAGAAACTCATCAAAAGCCAGGTCCGAACATGAAAACTACATTCACACATCCAGCACTTAGCATTTGAAGAGATAACCATTTCTTTTCAAATTAAGTGATTTATTTGTATGGAAGGAGTCTTTTCAAATTTCATGCATCTCAAGTATTAAGCTCAGTAATCAATGTTTTAACAATTTGTCCATTAGTGAACTAGAGACAACCACCATCTTATGTCATGCAAATTCAAAGCAGGTTTTCAGTCTCCCAGCTCACCGAATATACTGGAAGATGAACAAATCTTTTCCATTGAGCTAAGCCTGTCAGTTTTTCAAGACTAGAGTTATTAATTGACATCACCGAACTAAAAGTATACTGCTGTGTCCCATGTGGTATGGTAAGTGGAAAATGTTCAATGTTTAGAAAAGTCATTTGATCTGCTCAGAGAGGCTGCAAGAATGATAACTGCAATACACATGGAACAAGTGAATTTGGCAAATATTGTACTAGAACATGAGACTGAACTCAAAATTTTAGGCAAGGTATATGATTGCTTTATCAAAGTCCTTGTTAGGTAATAAAAGAATAAACTACGATGTGACTAGCAGTACAGTGTGGCTCAAAGATTATAGCTGAAAAGCTGTTTTGCATAAAAGTAAACCAAGCAGTCAAAAGGTGCTAAGATGAGAAATCCATACAGGAAAAAAACACACATTAATGAAGCATATCACTGCTTTGTAGTAGAAGTTGTGAAAAGGAGAATTACAAGAGAAGATTAAGCTCTTGAAAAAAAGACTTGTGAAGGTTAGTCAAAAGAGTAAATTCTTGCAGTAGGCTCAAAAAATATTAAATAAATAATATTAGTGGTCCAGGTATAAGGTTATACCCCTTCTAAAGTTTTTTTATAAATTTGAGAAAAAGCTGGATAAATATCAAGAAAGGAGAAGTTATTAAAATTGAAAGTTAGCCTTTAAATAGTGAAGATTTGTGCAAATGAGGAAAACAGAAAGGATGATAACCTTTACCAGGTTATGCGTAACAGACAGGCCAAATACAAGCTTGCAGAACAACTTTCTAAAGATTAAAACCAGATCATAAATATTCAAACATTTTCAAGCATTCCAATCTACCAAAAGAAAGAAGCCTTTCAAAAAGGCCATAGAAAAATTAAAACTTTGAACTATAGAACTACAAAGAATAAGCCTAAGAGATTGTTTTCTTTATCTAGGCATTTATCACAGAGATACACTTAAGTGTTTATGGTGAAAAAAATATTTGTTTACTATTAAAGTATCAGTTACTAGTACAAAAACTTAAACCAGAAACTGACAAAACATTTCTCCAGCTATGGAGACGTTTCTGATGAAGCCGGGCCATGATCTGCTGCAGCTGGAGGTGAGCAACCCAGTGTATCAAGAGGCTACTTGAGCTGACCCTGACGGGAGTAAATGAGGAAGTCTAGCAACTACCAATCCAAACTGGACACGATGCCAAGGGGAACCAATCGGGGCCTAGCAGCATTTATTTAGCACTATGAGAATGTTCACTAGCAGTATAAGAATGTTTGCTTTGCGGGATGGTTGGGGTTTTTCTGTTCTGTTCTGCTTTTGTTCTGCGTAATAAAGGTGAAAGACAGATATCACTATATTAGTGTCAGTCCGTTATTCTGTCCACCTAGCCATAGGTGCTTTGGGAGCTATCTCCTCGTCCATTCACCCTGATTGTCGCCGCTGGTGGCGACATCCAGCCACTTGCTATATCGAGGTTGAAACTGCTGAACTGATGTTTGTAACAAAGAACAGTGAACATGTGAACAAAATATACAGTGAAGGCTCAATTTGACTCTTGTAAATAGCAATCTTACATTCCATGGGGCATTCTGAAGAAAAGAAGAAGAATGGAGATGAAGTAGACTTACCTATCATCCACTTGGAATGTTTGATCGTGCCTCATAAAAAGATGGAGCACTCTCAACTACCCTAGGCATAGAATGGTAGGGAAGTTCCTTATGTGGTTGGAAAACACTGGTGTGACACAATGTAATCACTTTTCACAAATTCAGAGATCTCAAATGGAGATCCAAGGCTTAGAGGCCTAAGGCTATTCAGGCTGGGGAAAGTTGAAAAGGAGATCATGGCACCTGCCTTTAAGATGGTGATAAGCAAGCAGGGCCAGGCTCTTATCAGTAGTGTCCAGTGATAGAACAAGATGCAATAGGCACAAACTAGAACACAGGAAGTTGCAGATGAACATCAGGGGAAAATAAATAAATAAATAAATAAAAATCTTTACTTTGAGGATAACAGAGCACTGGAACAGGCTGCCTCGAGAGTTTGTGGAGCCTCCTTCCCTGGAGATCTGGGCAAACTACTGCGGGGAACTTATCTTAGCAGATGTGTTGGACAAGATGATCTCCAGAGGTCCCTTCCAAACCCTACAATTCCATGATTAATAAATGATATGGAAAAGTGTGCCAGTGTCTTGATAGAAGTAACTTATTCGTAGTGAATAGGAGGGCTTCTCTTAAAGAAGAAAGGAATAGCAGACAGTTCAGTGATGGACAGATGAAATTTACTGCATATACATATGTAAAGCAGATCATGCATGGAACAAGCAATTCTAACTTTACATATATGCTGAGAGGATTTGGATGACCAAGGACATTTATTTAATAATCAACAGAAATAAGAACAAATACACATTTGGGATAATTAGGAAAGAAAAAAACAAAACTGAAATTATCATTAGGTAGAAAATATACTTCACCTTCTTGTTAAATACATTACAATATTTTCACTGTACTCTTTTTGGCATGAGAAATGTAACATTTCAGAAAAGAATAACAATTATCAAGGTAATTTCTTCCAGTGTAAGAAATGACTAGGACCCTTCAGCCTGGAAAAGAAATGACAGGGTGAGAGGGACGTGGCACAAATGAATACAGTCTGGAGTGTAACATGGAGAGTGAATAATGACCTTGCTCTCTCACCATGAAGGGCCAGAATACATAAAAACTGGTATCTATTTAAGGGAAAAGTCTTAGTCCTCTGAAGGTCAGAACAATCAAAGCATAACTTCATGTCTAGGAGTGCACTTGAAAAAGGGCTACATGATGTTGAGATTATGGTCCAAGAAAAGTCATTACATTTTCACCATTTTCTGGACATTCAGCATCAGAAATGGTCTGACCTAACTTGGTCTATCCTATGTTCCTCATATAACTCTGAAACAATCCACTGCTGCCAGACTTAGTGTAGTCCTGTGACTCTAGTCTCCATAAGGCTTTTTTTCTTCATATATTTATTCAGAAATGATAGAACTGGTATATTTGACTAAGTAACTAAGAGAAATCTAAAATATTTCATGTTAGTTCACCCATTTAATAATAATCTGTCTGTAGATCTTTTATTTCTAATAATGAAGGTATTGCCCAATCACTTCAAAAGAGCTGATAACATCAGACAGATCTCCAGCTGTGCCTTATCTGAAAACAGGAAATTATGTGTTAGCTTGCTTGTGGAATAATGAGCAAGCAATTAACAGAATCAGAACATTTTCCAAGTGGCTCACACCTCTTTCTCTGTACAAAGCTCTTCACATAGCAGACCTCAAAAAAACTTATAGGCGATTTCATCTACTCCCCAAACTCTCTAGGGCTCACTTTTGTACACGTCATGTTCCACCACGGCTTTAACTTCGAACATATTGACACCATTTGACCTAATGGACTGACAGTCAGAGGATGGAGCAAGTAAAACTGAATGTCCTTCCCTTGTGGCTTACGGTCTTGTTTGAGTTTAGGAAGTTCTTTCAGAGTACATATAGATAAAACAAAGTTAGTTTGGTTTGCTGAAGTAAATATTCCACCATACCTTAGGTTCAAAGATGCATGAGGAAGCTGCCACAGCTCTGAATCCCAATCAGGGGTTAGCTGGGTGCTAAGCCGGAGCACAGCTCCAAACACTGTTTCCTCCAAAACAGAATTACCAAACCTGTGCAATCAACACAAATGCACCATGAAAAGGAACACTCAGATCCACACTGTATTAACTCTGTGCTATGAGAATAAATTCAAATGCAGATGCTTCCTTATTCGTTACTGCCTCTGCAGATGTATGCTGTGTATAAGCAGTATCACTATTTAGAAGGGGGATTGGAATGCTTTAAGGTACAAAGAAAAATGGAAAATTAAATGTTTTAATAGTGGTACTTACAATACTCTTCAATTTAACAGCTAAAATTCCTCCTTTTACATTTTACTTGATTTGTTTTAAAAATATTCAGTAATTTTCACAGAACATTGCTAAAAATAAAAAAAAAACCCTTTCATTCATGCAGTTAACTCATACGCAATTTTTTTTCTACAGCTAGAAAATATAGATGTATTACAAATAATGAACAACATACACAGCCTTGGGAACTAAGCTGTCCGTAATTTAGAAGTTAATTCCAACATCTGACTTTAACGCTTCCTCTTGATCAAGCAGCTTATGAATTTCCCAGAAAAAAAAAAAAAAGAGACAGAAAAAAGGAGATATTTAAAACTGCATTTTCTTAGAAAGTTCAGATTTTAGGTTTTATTTTTAGGAAAGACAATATCTTTTTTAGCAATGAGCCTCCATTGCTTTCCTGTGTGTAACAATGGTTCTGGTTCTTTCCATGTGATTTAGTAGATGTTCCTACTCACAGAAGTAGGAAAAAATAGCATCACTGCATGAAATAGTTTTAAAAACATCTTTTTCTCATATGATATCCCCTTAGTTTATTTGCTATTGCTGCTATTATGCTTTTACAGCATTTTAGTTAATTTGACCCTTTTGATATCCATACCACATTGTAATAAAAAGAGATGCATTTCTTGCTGAGGAAATGACAAACTGGCAACTTTATATGCCAGTTGTTAAATCATAGTTGATGAAACATTCTGTTTGCTGTTTGGTAGCTTAGCTACTTCATCAAGCATTCTGCTTATTTCCCTTCATTACTGGAATTATGCCTTTCAGCTATGGAGACCAAAACATTAATATATGATTTAGGCAACAAGAATATTAAAAGCGCATGTGAAAGAAATACTGACTAGGTCAAAAAGAAAATAGGATATTAGACTTTTAATGCTGAACATTTTCCTTCTTCTCATCATAAAGATCTCATATGTGGCTAAGGGTATGTTTTCAAAGCAAAGAATTAGGTATGTAGTTCTTCAGTATTAGTAAAAGCTGTACGCTATCTTTCTACATTGAAGACCAAGAAGGGAAATCTAAATTTTTCCAGATTATCCTTGGTCTTTAAGTTCTAAACTTGTTTAACCGTTACAATTACTTAAAATAACTAACATATGGAACCTCTGTACCTTGGTGAACCCCATGATCCTGCTGTGGTACATCACAGTGAACTCCTCAATAATGCTGCAATACATTCTGGAAAACAAACAAACAACCTCTCAACCCTACCCCAGAATGATGAACAGTTATATTTAATAGTATCTGGGATATTTTTTCTACGATGAACTCAAAGAATATATGTCCAAATAAACAGCTACAGCACTTGAAAATTATGTACACTGTTAAATTATTATTAAATTATTATTTATGGAATTATGACAAGAAAATTAAGAAAAAATACTACAACTGACTCAAGATATTTTCTTGATCACAAGCTAATAACATAGAGGCTTAGTATCAATTTAACAAGTCGAGTAATTAATTTAAAACTTAAAAATAACTTTGTCAGTTAATGAAAGATTCAACCTGAGCCAGCGATGTGTTCTTGCAGCCCAGAAGGGCAACCATACCCTGCGCTGCATCAAGAAAATTGTGAGCAGGTCAAGGGAGGTGTTTCTGTTCCTCTACTCTGCTCTTGTGAGGCCCCACTTGGAGTACTGCATACAGTTCTGAGGCTCTCTATACAAGAAGGACAATGAGCTGCTGGCGCAGGTCCAGAGGAGAGCCACAGACATAAGCAGAGGGTGGAACACCTTTCCTATGAGGACAGGCAGAGAGAACTAGGACTCTTCAGCCTATTTAAGAGAAGGCTGCTGGGGGACATTATAAGCAGCCTTCCAGTACCTGAAAGGGTCCTGCAGGAAAGCCAGGGAGCAGCTTCTTATAAGGGCATGTAGTGACAGAACAGAGGGAAATGGCATTAAACTGGAAGAGGGTAGATTTAGACTAGGTGTTAGGAAGAAATTCTTTACTGTGAGGGAGGTGGGACACTGGAACACGTTGCCCAAAGTGGTTGTGAATGCCCCCTCCCTGGAAGCATTGAAGTCCAGGCTGGGTGGGGCTTTGAGCAACCTGGCCTCTAGGGAGGTGTCCCTGCCTATAGCAGGGGACTTGGAACTAGATGATCTTAAAGGTCCCTTCCAACTCAAACCATTCTATTATATGATTCTATTAAATACTTTAAACTTCTTTTTTCCTAAAATGATAATTTGTAAATTCAGCAACTTCTGTTTCATTGACATCTGTATTTTGCATTAACCATTCCTACTCAGTATAATAAATACTTCTCAAAAGCACAAAACAATGACTTACTTAAAAGAAGCTCACAAGCATTCCAATTTTCAAAGCCTAGATTAGTAAAATAGTTCAGTTAACCATCACTGCTCTTCCCAAAGGTAACTGTAAACAAAACTCCCACTATCCTTAATGAGAAAAAGATTAGGCCAATGCTGAGTGCTTCTACTCCCACAAAGCAGAAAAGTAAGAACAATTCATCTGATGGTATCAATACTTTTGAAAGGATCATAAATTGTAATAAATTCAAAGCAGATAAAAGCAATCCTTTATATTTTTCATGGGGTGTTCAAGCGTAGAAGAGCAAACAAACTGGAATAGGAAAAACACCACTTTTTTTTTTTTTTTTTTTTTTTTTTTTCCAGCAGCACAGAGAGATTACAGAATGACTGCTTTAAGGAAAATACATTTACTCCAATTGTTCCTGTCCAGACTCCACTAAGGGAAAAGCATGCATACCTGGAAAAACAGAAAAAAATATGTGAAACACACAGATTTATTCCTTGTGTGCAATTCTGATTATACATATACACATATGGTTGGACAACACAGTGTTGAAACACGATTAACAGAGATGAGCTTAAATTTGAGTTAGAAAATGGAAATTGCCTAGCAAGCAGACAATAGAATATCATTACAAGAGCACCAATTTAATAACTTATTAGATTGTTGTTGCACCCTGAAGACTCCTCTTGACCTAAATAGCACTCTCCAACAAACAACACAGGAGCGTGTGCACATATATATTTGTGCCTGTATGTGTTAATGTGTAACTAATTTCCTTTTTTTTTCTTCTAAATAATAATAGTGTGCTTCCTGATGGCTTGAAGGAGTGTTAATTCTGCATTTCTTACAAATACAGTGGTAGAACTATGCCTGGAAAGCAGGAAGAGGAGACCAATTTTGAAGCACAATATCTGCCATGGAAACAGCTTGAAGAAAGTCATCACTGATATGGACAAACAGCAAATAGTGTTTCACGGGAAGAGAGGAAATTGTGGAGGAAAAAAAAAAAAAGAAAAAAGAAAAAAAAAAAAGGACAAATCAGATGAGCAGGAAATATCATATATTAAGTGGACATAAAAATAAGGGAAATCAATCTGAATTTGAATTGCCATGAAATTGGGAGCCAGAGGATGAATTCAGGGAATGAAAGTGATATAATTGAAGGGGAAGTAAAGTAAATAAGATGAGTATTTCATCTCTATCAGTGAAAGACAGAAAAGAAAAAAAAAAAAAAAAAGGAAAAGATGGACAGGACAAAGGAAATTACGTCATTATATTATTTTTTGACTGACAGATAAGGATGACACTATTCTTATCACTGAGGAAAAATATAGTTATTTGGAAGTGTAAGGAAGAAAATTAAATTCTAGGTGGACAGCCAGACTTTAGAAAACAAGATTCTGTAAAGACTGGAAAAAAGCAACTGAAAGGGTGAAAATAAATTGATTCTGGAAGTATAGTTTCCTAATTTCCCAAAGGTATCTTGGAATTTGACAGTTATCTAGGTAGGTACTTTTCTTAAATAAGGTTTACTGCATTGTCCTATCTTCCTTGATATATTTGGGGAACATCAACATGTCTAAAATTTATCCTAGAAGTAGTAGCTTATTTTCAAATTGTTTATTAAGCATGAAGATCAGGTGGGAATGCAGCCTACCTTCTCTCTTAAAAAATTTTTCAATGTATCATCTGATTCCAGCCATGTCTGATAGACGCACAGTCACATCATAAACATCAGGCTGAAGAAAATTAACTACTAGTTTGGGGAAAAAAATAAATAAATAAAAAAAAATCAAATTCAAATTCCTGCCAAACAAGCAACAGTTTGAGTTCTCATTCATTTAGGTGGTCACCCAAACACTGTATGCACTCTTCTTAATAAATTAGCTCTGTAGTAGCTTGAAAGCAGTAAACTATTTCATCCATCCAGTAATTTGGAGGCCTAAGAAGTTAAAGGTACTGCAGAAGAGTATAGGGCAGTGATTGCTACTGGGGCTGGCGTGTGGAAAGAAAGCCTGTAGACATGAGCTTTATGAAACTCAGCATCATGCACTTCAGTGTTCATAACAACACTAGTCAATTAAAAGATTCTCTCTTTGAGGTAACTGCAAAAACAGAAAATATCTACTAGATTATTTCTGAACCATTTTTCATTTCCAGATAAAAACTGGGAAAGTCTATTAGACACATCATGAGGAAGTCAAGTTAGCTCATTCTATATCCATCACATTTGTCTCATCACAGTACTATTGCTTAAGCACCTTTGACCAGACGATTTAATGTACTTCATGAGATGATCACCACCATACTACTCCAACATAAGCATTTCCTGTAGTCATAGCTAAAACTTCTGGTCTTCGCTTGTTCACTCTGAGAACCTGTGAAAAAGGCAGGTCCAGGCCTACCATCTTTCTTTGACTCACACCACTTTGTCACTATTTTGACACCTAGTAAAAGAACCCGAATAACCCAATGCCAGCTAATTAAGGGGTGGGGGGGAAAACCATTACCTTATGAGATGGGATGGCACTGCCAAGACACCACAATGTGCTGATGAATCTTCTGTTTAAGACCCCTGTAAAGTCTACTCTATCTGACCAGTTAAAGAAATTTTGACAAGTATCACTTTAATTTGCACAGAAGAAAAAGTTGCTTCAAGACCCTTTTCCAGGATGCGAAGCTATAACGTGATTGAAAGTACAGCAATAACAACAGGGTGGCAAAGTCTTTAGATGCTGCAAACGAGGACAAGCCCAAACACAGCAGCTGTGGACACAGAAAAAAATGGGAGGGGAAGAAATAAAAACAAAAAACAACTGTTTATCTTTGGAAAATCTCATACAGGCAGGCATTTCCAGGTGAAACAGCTTTGCCTCCACTGTCAAACCTTAAATGAGGTCTGTGAAGGGGGTAGAGCCAGGATCCACCCCTTCCAGTCACTCAGCTGCATTGCTTGTGTCTGAGTTCCCCTGGGTTGGCCCTGCCTTCCTACCAGGTGCTCAATCACTGCTTCAGGCTGTGACTTAGCATTTCTGCTACACAGGGAAAGGAACAGCAAAAACGCATAACTATATCTAAAAAAAACATTGTGAAGATCTATCATATGTATATATATATATATGTTTTTAATTTATAAAAAAACTATTTACATACAACTGAGTATTAAATTAAAAGAATACTTGCACTATTCACTGATGTTACATAGTAACATAAGATCTATGTTATTATACAATTATATGTATATACTCTTCAACACAGGCATAATTCAGTGACCGAGAGCAAAATAACAATTCAAATATTAGGAATCAATGTAGTTAAAATGACTGAACATATACTTACATTCTCATGTTCCAAAATTAGGAGAAAGTGAAAAATTCTATGAAGTCATTAATAAAGTTTAAGGTAACAGTGTAATCAACTTTGTTTTGCAACAACAGCTGCATATTTACAGTAAGACAAGAATGCTGCATCCTTACTGCTTTTTTGTTGAGATTTGGCGAAGTAAGCTTTGATTTGTATTATATTCTAATGATTTATATTTATATTTTAATGTACTCATGTTGTATTTATAGAGGTAAGAAGACGCAATGCCATTCTTCTGTGTTTCCCAAATTCCCTTTGACATTGTGCACCAATACAGCATTCAACCTGCTATTTTTGAGACCTTTCTTGGTAGTGGTTGAATTGTTTGGGTATGCAAGAAGACATGGTTGGAACTCTTCTAGCCCTCCCGTGCAAAACATTTTTGGAGGTATTATGGAGGGAAAAAGAAACCAACACTCACATCACTGTGGGACTCAGGATTCAAATAACTTTCTTAAAGGTTTTGTAACCTCTCTTGGAGCTTGCAAGTGCTACCCAGCGTTTCTGTGCAGATATGCCCTATGTCAATCTTGAGGAAATAAGGGATGTATGGACATGGTATTAAGGGACATGGCTTAGTCATAGGACTCGTTAAGTCAGGCTGATGGTTGGAGTTCATGATCTTGAGAGTCTTTTCCAATCTAGACAATTCTATGACATGAGTTAAGTAAAAGTTATTTGTTGTAATATATATCTGATAATAGCAATAATGTACTTCTTAACACTTCTGGGCAAGACATGCATGGTGCCTCGGCATCAAAGCCGGTGCCTTAGTATACATTTAAATTTTTTTAAAAGTTGTACCAAAGTAGTACTGAGTGTTCCTTTCCCTTCTTTGCCCCACCATTATCTTTTTCCATTTGATGCACCAGTCTCATCTCTTTCCAGTGCCTTTCTGTACTAGAAAGAGCATTGAGTAAATGGGGTTACAGATTGTGATGGTGATTCTGAAATTCAGAAACTCCAAATCTAGTGCAACCAATCTTTGCTCCTGGAGAGCTCACATCTAGAAGAGTCCCATTTTGCTCAGGGAGTGTACAGGCTGATCAGAAAGGTTTTCATTCATGAAGAACAGTTTAATTGCAATCCAGATCGTTGGTATTTCACTACTGCAGCAAAACTAAAATCATGACCTGCAATATTTGATTCCTCATTTTGCATATTAAGTCCAGTGCATGTACACATATATTTAAATTTGTAATGCATCACATACAAAAAGTCAGTCACATTCTTACCCAGTGTGCAGAAGTTTGCTACTAAAAAAAGTCATTTTTTTCTCTTTTTCTTATTTTTAGAATGTGTTATAACAATGTATTGTCACATTCTGAACAATGAAGGACTCCATGAGTAACATAACCAGGGTAATGTATATAACATTATACAAATACATAATTCACTGAGTTAGTCTCCAGTTATTCAGCATTTCAATTTCAAGATTTCGGGTATGGTACATAAGGCATTACAGCTTGGACCATTCATAAGCTGTTGTAATTTGGATTTGTACCCTCCTCCTCATATGCTGCTTATATTTAATTTAAGGTTTCTTCATTATGACCAACTGTTCAAACATTAGCCTTTTGGGGTAAAGATTCTAGAATAAATTTTTCACTCTGAGAAGCAAATTTAGCTGCAAAAATTCAATGACTTTAAAGAACAAAATGTGGAGGAGGATTTGTCCTTTAGTCTATGAACTTTTAAAAGATGGAATTCTTTGTGATTTTAATCAGAGCACAGAAGTATTACCAAGACCTTATCCATTTAATTTGGAAGGACACTTGGACTTTGCATTGTAGGTGTCTGAAATTACAAAAGCTCCACATAAATGAAAGTACTTGAAAAAAGCATACGAAAAAGAGTCTTTAAAAAAAAAAGAAAAAGTTTCTGGTGATTAAAACAGCTTTCTAAATTTTTATCACTTTAAACTTGTCTTCTTGGAGAAAATTAGCAGTAGACTCCAAGGGACAATTTTTACATATTTTAGTTACATCAGTTCACTCCAGTTCAAGTCAATAATTGTTCATAATCAGTCTGAAACTAAAAAGAAGTTAGATTTATACAGGGATATTTAAAGAATGGATAAGATACACAAAGGATAGGGGATAGGATATAGAAGGCAGTAAAAAAATATATATAATGTATTATGGCAAGAAACCAATTAAATATGCTGATTGCTGATTTCCTTGCAAAAGGTCTTAACCATAGATTGTTTCAAAGTTTCCTTTCTTTTCAATTCATTTTTCTTCTGTATGTCTCACTTTAGAGGTAAATTTTAAAAAAGGGGGGGGAGGGAGGGGGAACCCAAAAAAACAATCTTTTTAAGTGAAATTACCATAGCATAAAATAAAAGTTTCACACACATCGTGACAGTCACAGCTGAGGAAAAAAAAAAAAAAAAAGATGAACAGTTGCTGATGAAGTGTGGCTGGATATAAGTCTAAGATTAAGAACAAATTCCAGTAGTAAAAAAAGTCACTGATTTCTAAAGTAAAACAATAATAAAAACTAAATTGCCTTGGTCTCTGACAGAGTAAAACTGTGTACTAAGAAATCTAAATGAGACTCCTAGTGCCAGTCAGCATCATCTTCCACTATTTTTCCACTCTTCTGTAAAACCTGGAAATACTTAGAAACTCCTTCACCATTCCTTTTTAAAGTACTGTATTATTATAATACCTACAAAATGAAACCACAGACCTAAACATATCAGGATAATAAATTAATTAGAACTTTCTACATAGCACAATCAACTCAGACATTGTTGCAATGAGAGTCACATTAATTGCAATTATAAACACAAAAATGCTAACATTTTTCATTCCTTTTTCATTTTCATTCAGAACCTGAAGGGGGTTTACTCTAAAGCTAGCGAGGGTCTTTTTATGTAGTGGCATGTAGTGAGAGAAAGGGGGAAATGGCTTTAAACAGGAAGAGGGTAGATATAGACTAGATGTTAGGAAGAAATTCTTTACTGTGAGGGTGGTGAGACACTGGAACACGCTGCCCAGAGAGGTTGTGAATGCCTCCTCCCTGGAAACATTTAAGACCAGGCTGGGTGGGGCTGTGAACAACCTGGTCTATAGGGAGCTGTCCCTACTTATAGCAGGGAGGTTTGAACTATGTGATCTTATAGATAGATCCCTGCCAACCCAACTTATTCTATGTTTTTACAATTCACGGCCATGAACATTTATGGCTTCCAAATTTCCCTTGTCTATAAATACTCACTTTTATGAAGAAGTGATGACACAGAAACTTCCTTATAAAGCATAGATAGAAAAGGTTTGGGTCTCAGACAGAAGCCTTACTTCAATTGATGAAATGGTATTTCTGCATATACATGTGTAATTTCATAAGGAATTTCTCTCTGCTGCAGTTAAAAAATGCATATAAACTTTAAGTTCATCATTTTTCACATGGAGGAACACCTGCATATTTTTTTAATATTCATGTTAAATATTCATGGTAGTGAAAATCATACCCACATTCAAAGATCAGTTTCAGGTGTACATAGCATAACTCATCTATTGACATACTCATGAATGAACAGGGGGGAGGGAACAGGGTTGTGAAAAGAATGAATCATATTAGCAAGGACTGATATCTACGCTAATAGATAGAGAAGATATAAAGGGTAAAACTCACTTTTTTTTTGAGAATTACTGTAAAATCCCCCTTTTCCCTGGTGTTCCCAAAACCAAATAAGCACTATATTCATTTGTTCTGGATAAAATTCACCCAGTAAGATGGCTCTCATAAGGCACTGTATTGATTCTAATGAATGACTAAATATTTTCATGAAAAAACAAGGATTTTCATGATAGTAGCCATGTGTGTTTTAGCAGTTAATTCCTTTTAAATATGCTTCTGGAAAATTAGCTATCTATCTTATAGCACTTATTTAAAAAGTAACCAGAATTATGGAAGCAAAAACTTTTGTTTTTCTTGTTCCTTCCTTTTTGTGTTCACTAAGTTAATGACAGATACACATAGGGATGATGTGTAATTAAATTAATTTCAAGTAACAAAAGCTGTGTAAAATGCATTTACTCCAAAACAATAAACAAGTGCATGATTAATAGCTTGCAGTGTGTCCGCATTTGATGTGTGAAAATAGCTGAGTAACTTTGAATCAATTCGGTGTTCACCTTTTAGAAAAGCTCATTGTTCACTGCAGACTTAGGTTCTATAACATAATTTTCAAGATCTCTGGCTGCAACTCTTCACAACAGAAAAAAAATTAATTCTTCCTCCTCTACCACCATGATTTAGACCAATCCTTAGAGCAGTAAATCCCCCCAAATATCTACAAAACTGTGTGGTAAGAAACAAAACTAGAAAACATAACTACATACATCTACACACTGAGAAAAAAGTGTAAGTATTTACATATTGTTCATTTTTTGCAAAAAAATTGTCAGAATTTTCTATGTATTTACAGATCATACTTACACAAGAAAGAAAATATAGAAGGGTCCTTAGTAACAGCTCCTTTTTTCATTAATGGTCATTGCACTTTGAATCCCAAAGCACAATGCTGTACTACTTTGTAGTACAGTAAAACTTATATACAAACACACTGAATATACAAGTAGATATACAATGAAAATATAGAGAAAGGGATGTGGAAATAGCAAAAGCCACTCCGTCTAAGTGCAGAACTCTATTTTTCTGTCTAATTTCAAATGTGCAAGAGAGCTGAATCTACTTGCTGTTTTTCAGCATATTCTTAGATGAATATTTGCTGCTAGTTTCATTTGTCTTACTGGAGAAGTAGTTCTATGTCAGTGATGAGTATTGATAATGCAGACTAGCTGAAGGCTTGTTTAAGGTTAATTCTTTCTGGTTCTCATCTAAATTGTGTTGCTGTCAAAGCAATAGTTATGCTGGAATCAAAAACTACATTGAATAGGTTCAGGAAAATCTTTTATTTCTCCTCAAATCTTCTAGAGTGATCTAAAATGCTTGAAAGTTGAGATTTTGAGATATGAAAAACTCAAATGGAAGAAATGTAAGAGTTTGACTTATTGTAAGTCAAATAAAAAAGATTTTGTAGTATTGATGTAATATTTATTCCCAGACACATCTGCACACTCCAGAAATGTTTCACCTTCTTTTAAATGAATGTGGTGAATAAGGAAGAAGTTACTATTAGTCAAGTTTCTAATTTTTGTTTTCTTCTAATACTTGGAGTCTATTAATAGTTTAATAGCAAAAAGAGCTCTGAATATGGTTATAATAGGATTTGCAATCTTGCTTAATATCACATGATACAGAAAGTGCCCGTATTTGTATTTATTTATTATAAATATGACTTCACAAAATGACAGAAAAGTGTGTTTCTTTAAATGGATGTAATAATTGAAATAAAAATAAATAAATAAATATGGAAATTCTTAAGAGATAAAGACTAACAAAAGCAGCAATTCATCTTTCTCCTCAGCAAAACATAATAAGCTCAGTCAAATGTAGAGAGATAAATAATGCTGTGACTACACTCAACTGGTGTTGCTAATATGTGCTTTGGCTCCTTGGAGATTGGTTGCATTCATTTCATATCAGATGACCACTCGCATTTCACAGTGTGCTCTACAGCTCTTTTTACAACAGGGAGCATTCTGCTCAAGCTCTGGCAAGTTGTCATTGATTGTTTCAAATGTTCTGTATTCAGCTGTTCAAAGAATGATTCCCTAGCTTTTCAAACTGCAAGCAAGCCTAGTGCGTCAAATATGCTTCTGAAGATAAAGGCATTTGTAAATGTAAAGGCAGCTTTAAATTCAAAAGGTGCTTAACTATGTATGCAGCCTTTACAAAGCACAGACAGCAGGCATGAGACTGTTTCTGGTGAGAAAAAAAAACAATTCGACATCATTTTCCTCTTTCTGAATTCTGATTTCAAAATGAAGATTTAGTAGATTTGGTAGATTCAGACATAATGAAGAATTTAAGAGCAACTTAAGAATTTAAGTTAAGAATTTTATGCACCACAGAAAAGACAGTTCTGTGTCTCCCAAAGAGCTGCAATTTCCTTCAAGTATATACAGTACATAAATACAGGGGCTGGGAGGCCCCACTGGGCAAACCTGCTGGCAATGAAACAATAAACACATTGGCATATGTTTGCATACATTTACTCAGAAGAAAAAAATGAGGTAATGAAAGGAGTGGAGGGGAAAAGACAGTGAGACCCTAAAATATCAGTATTTAATTACTCCTTAAACTTTCACTCCTTGCTTCTGTTATACTCCCACTTCTTCCTCCTGTTTCAAAATCACCTTCCCACAACCCTGTTCCTTTAAACAGATAAAGGATACAGCAGATTCTCAGCACTCTTTTGATTCGACACTGAGATCAACAGCTAAAGATTTTCATTTTTCCCAGTCCAGGTAAGCAGAAATGGATTAACAATAGCCTTGCTGTAGAGGAACTCTGCACTAGGCAAGGATAAATGTTCTAGCCCAGCTACCTTTTATTTGCTTGATTTGGGCTTTAGGTGTAGGGACTAGGGTGAGGTAGGGATTGGAGGGTTGTAGTGAGGTAGTTAAGATTTAAGAAAGAACCAGATATTTAATGTATTGAAAGAACAAACTGCACCAATGTAGGCCAGTTCATTTGGTTGACCCTGCTTTGTGGGAGGATATGGAAAACAAGACAATCAAATAAGGTGAAGTCTAGCCAATCAGGAAGGTCTGAATTTTGTTCTTAGTTGAGAAACAGGTGTAGATAAGTCGTTTTAGCTCTTTGTGCCTTTGATTTCCTACTCATGAAGTGAGCATTTGGTTACTGAAGCTCTTCATGCAAATGGTTTCTGGTAGAACTATGTGACAATTTCCTGGAAGGAAAACTCACATAGTGGACTTCCTAAAGACTCAAAGATTTGTCCCACAAGTACTCAGGATCAGTTGTTGGCACAAGAGGGCAGCCTGACCTCTACTGCCCGCAGCCTCTTACCTTTGGAGCTCGATTCCACAGGGAACCTAGTATATTCAACATCTTTGTCATCTTTGTCTTTTCTGAGACGTATTCAGAGGTCTAGAGAAAGGTCATATTTCTTCTATTACTCTCAAACCACTTCCCAGACTCTGTGATCAGACTTGCCAACCCTACTGAGATGGGCAACAGATTATTTCTTCTCTTGGTAATTTGCCACCCTGCCATTCTGAGCAAGTATTGTGCTAGAGACCCAGAGTCCCAGGTTGCTCAGCTCAAGAGATGTGTATTGAAACAAGCACTACACAAGCATACCCAGCAAGTTAGAAACATGGCTCATTAGACAAGTAACTTTTAGATCTGTGTATGCTATGCAGAAAACCTTCTGAATGACTAAAAGAGGGAAACAAAGACTAATGAGAAATGAAGACATACTATTCATGTATTGATTTGAGAAATGAAAAGACGCAAATTTTAAAGAATTTATTTAGCTAATTTATTTCTCTAAAAGACTTTAAAGTCTTCCTTTTAATGTGTCTGCAGCGTGTAAATCTCTGTTTTTACTTAAAGTGAAATGGTATGCATCCAAAGTTCTAATGAAAATTAAATTTATTTTTGTATGATATTTCTCAACGTTTTTCATTATGACTTTATTGGGGATAATTTACTTATTATGGGAGAAGCTGAGACAGTATTGATTGTAACGTTCTGTCCACCAAGATGTCTTCCAGGTATCTGTAATACAAAACTGAGTATGTGTGCTTCTGCAAAAGAGGTGACATGGCAGTTACACTAACTTTTGCAGTATATCTGCTCAGTTCTCACTCTCTACTGAATTTGGCACTACTGTAGACATGCGCACCAACTCCCTTTCAAAGAATCTCCCTAAACATGTTCAAGTCTTTGCTTTTGAAAGTATCTATTAGGTCTAAACAAGTCTTTTAAGTCTTAATGGAGATAAAAGAGAAAAATATGTGCAAATATGACACAGCCATGTGGAAGAATTCTTTTCTGACACTGCAAAAACATGCCATTCCACCCTACTTCCCCAAGTTTGTTGTTGTTGTTTTATTGTTTTCTTCTCTTTTTTTTTTTTTTTTTTTTGTCCTGAAAAGCTCAGTCTCAGGACAGTAGGGTGCAAATACAAAACAAAGATAACTGGAGGATGTTTGCCCAATTATGGGAAGAAAAGGAAAATGAAAAAAAAAAAAAAAAAAAAAGGAATTGAATAGCTATCTGACTCAGAAATGTACTTGTTCCAAAAATTTCAAAAATACTTAGAGCATAATGCATCACAGAAGATCAATGCTTTTTTATTTACCGGAAACCAGAAAGGTCTCCACGTAGAAATTCTTGCAGCTCTGGGGTACAGTCTCACTGTCCAGCTGGGCTTCTGGCGCACCATCACTGTCCTCATGGAGGCAGGATTTCCCTGACAATCCACACCGTGCAGCAAAACAGCAGGTGTTACTTCCACCCCAGTATCTGAAGGAGATTACAGATTGCCCTAAACTGAGAGTTGGCAACCTATCAAAGTGGTGTGCCAGACTGTGTGTTTCTTTCCCAAATTAGAGATTCAGCATGCTAGAAGAGATATAAAACATTTAGCTTTTCAAGGAGGCAAATTGTTACCTATTAGTTTAGTTTTAACCCAATGTGAGTCCAGCAATATTATTTTCCTACAATACTAAGCTGTATTACTGACCATATCTTGCTCTTGTGTCAGGCAGTCATTCAGCTCCCAAAAACTTGAGGGCTAATGTCTACATTCAAAGAGGTCTAAGAATATTTTTGAGCTCCCTGTGCCGTATCCTAGTTTCATTACTGAGGTTGGACCACTGAAGCTTCTTCCCTCCGCCCTTCAGCGCATGTACTACCCATGTAGTAGTCTACATGGTAAAACAACTAAGTTGTTTGTCAATTTGGAGACATAACAGTCCAAGAGTCCCAGTTCAGACAAATGCAGAACCACAAAAATGATTAAGGGAGTGGAGCATCTCCCTTACCAGGAGAGGCTGAGGGAGCTGGGTCTCTTTAGTTTGGAGAAGAGGAGAATAAGGGGAGACCTCATTAATGTTTGTAAATATGTAAAGGGTGAGTGCCATGAGTATGAAGCCAGGCTCTTCTCAGTGACATCCAGTGATAGGACAAGGGGCAATGGGTGCAAGCTGGAACACGGGAGGTTCCACATAAATATGAGAAAAAACTTCTTTATGGTGAGGGTGATAGAACACTGGAACAGGCTGCCCAGAGAGTTTGTGGGGTCTTCTCTGCAGACATTCAAAAGCTGCCTGGATACATTCCTGTGTGACCTGATTCAGGTGTTCATGCTCTGGCAGAGGGATTGGACTAGATGATCTTTTAAGGTCCCTTCCAATCACTGATATTCCTTGATTCTGTGATTCTCTGATTCTGCATGGGTGAAGGTCAATTTGCACATAGCTGGGACCAGTTAAGAGTTAGGAAGAAGTAGGTACTGCAGTTTTCAATTCTTTCTCTCAGGAAAACAAGACTTTCAGTTGTAAAACTTGCCATGTACCATTCAAGATTTGTTCACACCTTCAGCACCATTGCTCTCAGTTAGTTGTATTTATTCTATCTATCTAACCTCTATCTAACCTGTAGTCTAAAAGCTTGGCATTTAATATAGGTAGTCATTTACACTCCTGAAACAACAACAGTCAGACAGTTACAGAAGGGAACTTTTGCCCTTGCTTTAGTCATGTACGAAAAGATAAAAGAGAAAAAATATATATATTTCATGATAAAGAAAGTTTAGAATAAATGGGTAAAATTGAAAACCAAAATGCAAGTGACTGTATTCTGCAATAAAATAAAATAAAATTCTAAATACTTCAACTTAAAATACTGGTGCATGTTCCGTTACGATTAATAAAAGCAGTGTTTGTATGAAGTATGGGAGGCTTCTAGTTAAAGTACTTACAAATATGCCCAAAGTTGCTCTAAGTTTAAATGAAACATGGTGTTAGTGTGTGTTAGCTGGCTTTTTTATTTGCTTGGGAAGTTGTGCGTTGTACTGTAATTCAGAAAATTCCATGGTGATCTTTCCCAGTTTTATAAATCTACCTGAATCTTACATATGTGAAACAAGAGCAGGTCATCTGGAGATAAGAAGAATGAGTGCAACAGGGAAGGCACTAAAAGATGTACAATGCATATTTTAATCTTGATGGTACTTCTTGTGGAAAAAAATAAAAAAATAAATAAATAACATCTGAGTTTCTGGGAGAAAATATAAAGTATATGTAAGTTCATAGACTTACAAAGCGTATGAATGCACTCAAAACAGAATTCTCACAAAGTAGAAGAACAAGTCATAGAAATTCTGTGTACTTCAAGACAAGACAGAAACCAAGTAATATAGGAAATCATTAAAATGAAAGATCAAGAAATAGCACAAGTACAAAACACTCCACAGAGAGAATTCAAGGCAAGTAATAGTCAATGTGTACAAATGATGTGGCACAATGGATTTTGCCTACAGTGAGGACCTTTGTTACACACATACCTAATTTCTAACTTCACCAGAAAAATCACTGCCTTCCAGCTGTATGTGATTGGATTATGTACAGATACAAAATTATTTGCTGAGCCAAATGGATAATGTAGATGAGACTCCAGTTTATTTTGACATACCACCCAATTACACCATTGAAGAAATAGGTACAAAATTTGTCATCATAAAAAACTTTGGGGAATGAAAAAAATGCACTTTACAGTCATGTTGGCAGTGTTAGCAGATGGTATGAAATTGCCACCATATGTGGTTCTGAAGCGTAAAACAATGCCGAAGGAACAGCTGCCTACTGGAATAATTGTTAGGTGTCAAAACCAGGATGGATGGCTGAAGCCTTAATGAAGGATTGGCTGAATGTTGTTTGGAATAGGTGACCAGGTGTGCTATTGACAGAAAGGAGCAGTGCTTGTCCTAGGTGCTTTCAAAGGGCACTTACCACTGATATTATTATCAAATTAAAAATATTATCAGAGAAATTAACACTGTTCTCTGGTAATATCAGAGGGAGGGCAGACAGACACAGGTGACTTGATGTACAAGTTCTTTGAAGACCATTTGAAATCTGTATATTCAGAATGGCTCTGGATGGATGATCACACTATATTTTCTATAGAAAAAGGTAATGAGGGTAGGCACAACAGTCTTCATCATTGGAATTAAACAGTATGGTACCAGATCAAAATTTTAAGAAAATCCACATTTCTTATTCTGTTAATGGAACCAAAGATTATTTGTTTGAGTTCAAAGACACTGAAAGCACTAAAGACAATGAAAATGACTAACAAATTGAATATAAGCAGGAGAGAGACAGAGACAGAAATGTAGAGGTGTAAGATATTGAAACCAAGAAGCATTAGTAATAAAGTACAGGAGAGGGAGTTAGTTAAAAGTATATATGCTTACTGCACACATTACAAATATATAATACAAAATCTTTGAATTTGAGATTACCTCTCCCACCGCCCAAAATGCAGAATATTATAGACTGAGTCATCTTTCTTTCAGGTTAGTATAGGAAACTAGTCCAACACTCTGTCTCCACAGTACAACTGGCAACTTCACCAAAAAGATGTCGGAGGTGCCTGGCAAAATCACTTGTGTGGGATGAAATAGGACTGGCCACTATGTCAGTGGAGAGCACTTTTGTGGACAACAAAGCACGTTCTCTATTAGTCAAATTTTTGTGAACTGCTGAACAGTAGTTGAACACAACAGCACTACCAAAGTGTCTCTGCTCTACAGATTAAAGACAACAGCACATGTAACTGAAGAGACAACCTACAGCTCAGACAGCATCTCAGATATTACCAATATGGCCTCACCAGTTCTTCTTGTTCTTAGAAATAGGATGAAATAATGGCAAACATGCAGAATTTCCTTACCCAGAGAAAGATTAAAATTCTATCACAAAATATTTCTATGTATTTATCATGTGGCCTCTGGGATTTCAGCATATCACCGTTGACCATTATTTCTACTGGAATACAGGATTACACTAATGACTAGGTGTCTTTAAAATGTATATATATTTTTTTTAATTAATAACTGTATGCAGAATAAGAATGTTCTTCAGAACTATTTATGTATAAATATGTCTAGATTGGTGGATATATATGCATGAGAACCTTTACAAAACTTCAAAGCCTGTTCAAACCACCGAGTTGCTTTTTCTTATTGCACAATTCAGAGGCATATCAATTCAAGCATTCTGTTATGATAGGAGGTATTACTGCATTTAAGATCTCCAGCATGAAGAAAAACTGCTGAACAAGAATATAATCAAGTCCGTATAAAGAGATCAACTGCTCCCTGTCATGCTTAATATAGTCAACCTTTTGTTAATGACAGCTGCTCCTGGAAGCATCCAAAATTTCAGAATTTAAACACGATTGCCTTGGAAATTTAAAGGCCTGCTGGAATTGACACAGTTCTTGTCCATTTCTATTGAAGTAGCACTGAGACCTGGTTCCTCCTCATTGCTGCTTGTAGAGTATGTTCTTAAGACTGTGGTTTGAAAAGCTGGAACTGGAAGAATTTTAAATAGATTAAGTGGATATTTGTGCCTTATCTGCCTCTCAGTCCCTATACTAGCTTAGGACTAAATCTTTCTCCATCAGGTGCTCTAAGGCTTTTCTTGGTATTGGCAGGGACACTGTCAGTGCCCAGACAGCCTCCACAGAAGAGAAATATGAAGTTACCTTAAAGCCACCTTTATTCACAAGCATTTCTGGTGAGGTTCTTTTCCCCTGATGTTGCATCTCAATCTCTACATTATTTTCAAACTAGTTTAAATAATTAAATTTTAGAATTACATTTAAGTGGAACAATCTTCGAGTCTGTGTTGAATAACTTTGGCATTTGCTCAATGCCTAAGAATCTATCTTATATGACAAATATTTATCAATTTTTTTAATGCTAATACCATGTTTAGGAAAGGTACCTTGGCTCCTTAAATATTCCAAAGTCAAAATGTTCAAATTTATAGTTCCCACAGAAGGTTTAACTATTCCTCTGTGTGTATACTTTTTAACAAGACCTTTTACTATGTGATCACAGGCAGTACTTTTGGAGACAATGGATTGCTGTATGTTGTTACTGTATGATGTTAGATTTATCAGGAGAGGGGTTGGGGCAAGCGTAGCCTTGAATGTGATATATACCAGTTTTTTAATCAAGTAAAGAAACACTGCCTTTCTTGCTTCTTGTGAGATGATCTCCCATTTAATAACCATTTTCTACTAAAATAAACAATTCTACTGAAATAAAATTTCAAGAAACATGAAGAGGTACTGGGTTTGCCTTCTATATCTGTGCAATATATGGAGAATAAAAAATCATCTCTTCAAAACAGGAGGTGCTCCACCATACTAGTAATATCTGAAAGTTACTTCCACAGACATTATTTTCCCTACCTCTGCTGCCTTTTTGTATGAATAGAATAAAATACTATACTATTTCTAAAATGAGATTGATTTGACTCTGACAGAATTGATTGGAAAACTTCCTAAAAGTCTCCTTGAAAGCAATGTGATATCACCATGTGCAGAATTATGCGTGTGTCTGACAAAAGAAGGGAAGTAGTAACTAGAGACAAAGGAATTTAAAAAGTATTTCTAATTGATTTCTCCACACTTCTCTATGCAGCTACTGTTCCAGGGCCAAAGTTTCATTTTCCTTGTATTAAAACACTTCTAACAGAGAAAAGCTTTTCCCCTCCAAATATGTGTTCACTATTAGACCTCTACATCCCTTATATTGGTTTATGCAAAATGAACTGCAGGTCTCAGTCTAGTTTCCAATCTACGTAAAACCCATTGCAACTGAATCTCATTTTCCCAGTTAAATAGCCAAGCACTGAATTAGCATAGAGACAAAGGATAGCTCTGAGCAGTAAGTTAAAAAAAGATTTCTTGCAAAATAAATAAGTATATGGTAGACTGGAATAACAGAGGCTTTAGTGTTGTATTCATAGTAGACCCATGGAATTTAAAGAGATTCCTGTCAGACTTAGTAATGAAGTGTTATCCTTAGAGAAAATAAAATAGTCAAGATCTTAATGTTATTTCAGAAAGAACTTACTAATATCTATTAAAAATACAAATCGAAATACACATGTATTTGTGGTTTCAAATTTAAACATCAAAATATTTCATCTGAGAATGATGAAACAAAATGTCCCCCTTCCTAGAAGAAAAAAAAAATCACTTTTCTCACAACAAAATATTGAACTATCAGGACGATTAGTGTTCCTTAATTGTTCCCTTGCAAATATTTATGCCCAAACTCTGCTGAAATCTAGCCATAAGCATTGAAGATACTGTTAGCTTAGGCAGCTAAGTTGGTGAGGAGTGCTGAATGGAGAAGTCTGGTCATACTTAGGCTGTTCCTAAACCCACACTAGCCATGAAGCCTGGGTAAAATTGAGCAAATGGAAGCTCCAGTGTAGGAGTCTAGACCTGCAAACTTCACAATCTCCTCCTTAACCTGCCCAGTCCCTGAACATGCTGATTTAGTCTCCGAGCCTGGACTCCAGAGCCCAGAGTTGTGAAACAAAATGTGTAGCAATGGGCATGTGAAGCCTCTTCTGGAAGGCACGGGACTGCAGCCCAGCTTTCCACAGCAGGGATGTGTGATAGAAAAGCACTGCAAATAAATGCTTTGTGATCCCAACTTGTGATGATGCTGTAGAAGACAGGAAAAGCTAGAAGGCAAGCTGTAGAAGGTAATGTTTGTGGAGATACAGTAGCAGCAACAGGAAGCTGAGAAATCATAACTGAGGCAAACAGCTGTAGCCTGATGGGATGAAGCATGTAGTAGTTCTTGCTTCCAAGAATAAAGGAATGTGCCTGCTCCAAGAAGGTAGAACACGGGGTTGAAGCACACCTGCTCTTCTGTAACAGGCCTGGCACAGACCTGGAGGGTGCCATCAACATCAGCAGTCAAGTTAACTAACTTTGTAAGGCACTACTTAAACAGGAATGTAGCTTGTGTTTTATGTCAGCTTTGGAAGTTACTTCTGTATCTTCTGCAACAGAGTTTGGACTTTGTGACCTTGAGATCAGATTGTAAGTCTCCCAGAAATAACCGAAGTAGAGAAATATATTACTCTGCGGTATTGCAGATGTTGTTTCTCTGTCAATTGTCACTGAGCTATCACCTCAGAAGAGAATACTGAAGTGTAAGAGCTGTCTGCAAACCTCAGTGAAAACATCAGTCACTCTAATTAAAGACCATCCAGAAATTGCTTTCCCTTATATACTGTTCACCATCAAAAGATAAACTGGGAAAAGACCACAGCCTGTTGTTGGAATGATACTGTTTACAAAAAAGGAATCTGGCAGATATTGACACCTTGTGCTTTTGGCAGCAGTTCTTGTTCAAAATTCATCCAAAAGTTAAATAATTATTCATGCAACTAAAGAAGAAATAAGAATTTCAGGACAATATCAACAAGACAACATGGAAGTTCCTGTTAAAGGGAATCTAATCGTAAAGAGAAGATCCTGCTGAAAATTTCTCTGAAGGGACATCTTGCCAGGACAGTCCAAGTAGAAATAGCCTGGTATAGCCAGTCTATGCTTTGCTTTCTATTCTCATAATTTTAATACTAGATAACAGCAGTAAGGAAAGCCACTTGGGTTTTGCCCCTTTCTCATTTACACTACTGGAGCAAATGCATGCGTATTCATTCCCACAATCTACTGTGCAAATGTTATCTAACAAAAGAATAGCAAATACTTGGGGGATGAGAGTGTTGAAATTGCACTTATAAGAAAAACAAAATCTCCAACTCTAGTAAGAAGATGTTATAATGGTGATGTTAAACTTCTGATGGTCCAAGCTGAAGGAGCAGAATTCTGGGGAAAGGAAGCAGATACTGTGTCATTTGACTGGAATCTGCCAGTGTCAAAATAAAACACAGTTGCTGCAGTCATAACAAATCTAAATCTAACTTAGCAAGCTAAATGGTTTGGTAAACCCCAAATCAGTGGAACTTCTGAATGGGAAAATTATATGCTGTTAGCCTTTCTTGTTTGAATGATGTTCTCTTTAAAATGACTGCTGTATTTGCCTACCTTCCCTTCATTGCATTCTTTTCTAATATAAATTATATGGTGTACAACACACACATACATGCACACACACCAAAAAAAAAATAGTACAAGAAAAGGCAAAAGGTCTTGTTGTCTGTAAGTATGCAAACAATTTACCAGACACAGATAAAGCACAGGCAGCATACATCATTGCCTGCATTCCATAAATCATGGCACAAGTTAGCTACTTTATTCAGGATCAAGAGGGAGGATGACAAAGAGAGACATAAACAAAGTCCTAAGCTCTTAGGTTACACTTCCGCTTTAGTAAGCAGTTCTACTTCCAGATGACAAAATCAGATATTCGAGGAGTAATACATAGGTACCATTATATGTTAGTCATCATTATAACTAATAATCTTCTACATTCATTCTGTTTAAAAATTCAGGTTGAGGAAGGAATTATAGCCTTCTATTCGAGATTGACAGCAATGCCTATAACAGTCAATGATGTCCAATAGTTTTCTCATTATCCTTTGTTATTTAGAAAATCCTGGACTAAATTCTCCCATTTGGATTCCACCAGAATTTTTCTAATTGTATTTGATATTGATTTTGATAGAAATTTTCAAACAGGAAAGAGAGTTAATGTAACCTCATAAGCTAAAAAAAAATGAGCAAGATAGAAAAGTAACTTCCTTGGTAGATCTGTTCTTTTAATTTCTTGAAGCTCTGTAGGCTTTTTTCTCCCCAGACCTTGATTTTAATACACAAAAATTGTATAGGCTTTCCCTTACCACTTAAGGGTCACCCTTCAGGGATGCGAAACTGAGCAGAACGACTTCAATTTAACACCACCATTACCCAGTAAAGGGAGAGAACTGCCTTGGAATGTCATGGCACACTTAAGGGGATTCCACACTTTCTAACCACATTCCCTGTTTCTAATATTAGAGTGAGTCTTACTGCATTGTACTACGATGTTTGGGTCTGCTGAGTAATAAGAAATAATAGATGTAGTCTATTGGTTGAATGGTATTGCACACTGTAAATATATTAACATTTTAGAATATTCTACAAGGGAAAGGCAACCCTGCGGAAAAGGAAAGAAGAAGAACCGAAGAAAGAGACTGCGAGAAACAATGAGAAGGAAACAGTAAGAGTGCTTGACAGTGACAGGAAAGGAGGGTGAATTTGCCTTATAATTTTTTGAAGAAGTTGCTAATTAATGCTCATGGTGGAGAATGGAAGTTGTTCCTTATTAAGAATAACAAGAAAAGGTAAAACACAAAAGTAAACTAGAATTACAGTACTTTCTGAACTAAGTAGTCAATGGAGATGACATGAACAAAGAACTAAATAATTAAAAGCCAGCCAGATGTCCTAAATGTATAATCCTGTATATATGTATATTTATATTGGTAAGTGTTAGAACAAGTTTAACCCAAAGAATTTTGTGTGTGTAATAAAAATAATTATAATATTAAGCTATTTCAGAAAAGCAGTGTTTAGAATACATGTATATTATCAAAATATGTAAAATGAAGATTAAAACTCTCCTCAATCTCCTACTTGAGAGAATACAGTAATTTGATATTGTATTTCATAGCTTTACACATCTATGAGACTCATATATAGCAGTGAGCTGCATATTCTCCTTCCTAATATGCATCAGAAATATTGCAGTAGGGTTAAGAGAATATGGTATGCATTAAGCGATATTTCCTTGTACATACAAAACAATGAATACAATTCTTCTATCTGAAAATGCTTATGGAACTACAAACCATCACAAATTTCTCTTTCTATAAATCTAATAGTGCTGAGACTGCTGCAGCTTTTCTGATAATAGTCAAATGGGGATTTTGCTACAGGGATGAGGAAGGGCAAAGGATACTCATTCAAAAAATGTATATTAATAATAATAGAAAAATGCCATATGTCTACTGAGGACATTGTTCCATCTATAATGAGGTACAAAAAGTCATGGGATCTCCCATTAATGAGATAAGTTGGCTTAGACTACATCCACCTGGGAATTCCCACTTGCTTAGCAAGAGAGGTGGAAGAAAATGAATTTTCCATTACAGTGCAAGTAGACGACCTGTCTTGTAACCTTATCATCACATTGCTGATTTGTATGCCTAATGGCCATCTCCCTCCAACTTCAGGTCTGAAAGAACATTGCAAGCTTCTGATTAATTAGACAGAGCACATGAGCCAGGTTCACCTGTTGCAAAAGCAGTTCTTTTTGAAGGTTATCACCTTGATTTCTAAGGCTTTAACCTCTGACCAATATTTGCCTTTACTACTCACAAAGGATGCTCATAATATGCACTTGAAATAGAATTCCTCTAAAGTATGGCTATCCACTCCTATATGCCATACAGGTGTATAGAGCCTATAAATAATCTTGCAGCAATCAAGCTTGAGAACAATCTGCAGAATATTATCAGACCTGTCTATACAAACTTATTAGGTCAATGG
This sequence comes from Alectoris magna, assembly GCA_030625065.1. NCBI lineage: Eukaryota > Metazoa > Chordata > Aves > Galliformes > Phasianidae > Alectoris > Alectoris magna. Next base: position 102,090,490 of record CM060560.1, read on the forward strand.
TAGGAGTATTCTAATACTTCTTCCTTGTCATGTAAACTTATTTCTTTAGTACAGCACAGAAACTTACACCCTTTTTCAAAATTAATTTCATATTTTACAACAAAATGTGGTATCCAATCACAGATATAAAACGGTCTGCCTGAATACAAAGAATACACATACAAACATTTTTGTTTCAGTGCATGTATTAATCCGGCAGAAGACAGGTAGGATTTCAAATACTCTCCTCATGAAATCATTGTTTCCTAGTAGGTGTGAACATTACTGTGATAGATTTTCTGGCTCTCAGCCAAAGTCATCTAACTTTCCTTACTCATTGTACATGGATGTGAGCTGCCTAGCCTGGGCTGGTAAATGGTTTGGGTACATGCTGTGGTCCCTTACTGTGCTTAGTGTAAATAATTTATTTCCCAAAATATAAGTATCAAGTGCCAGACCTGGAACCAAACACAATACAATTAGTTCTCTACCTATTCCCAGCTGTCTAACAGATACCCTGGGGGGAATGAACGTAAAGTAAGAACACAGCAAAATGAGACGTGGACATGTGGACAAAGACAAAGACATAGCAACATTTCCAGAGTACTTCTTCAGCTGCCAAAGTTTCCTAACTCTGATGCATACAGATAACCTAGTAAAATCAGTCAACCAAATTGGCAAAAACTACAGTTAAGAATAGTTCTAACAAACAAAGGGAGAGATAGTAAAGAGAGAGATCGATAAAGAGTCTATATTTCTTATGTTGGAGGAAACCATGGTTCATAGATCAATCAGGCTTGTATCCAGGAGTCAATTAGCAAATAACTGATGGTGACCCAGCCTAATAGCATCTGTAGATTTTCCTCTATCAAGGTAAAGGAGAAGCAAATAGAGGAGTGGGCTGTTCAACACTCTTATTAAGAAAGTAGAAAAAAGAGTAAACAACAAATTGAAAATCTTTCTAATGTTGAATATTATTTAGAATAATACAATCTGCAAATCATGATAAGGACTTGCAGAGGAGTGGTCAGACAAGATACGGTTAATGAAATATACTTTCTTCAGTGCACAGTACCACAAATGTGTTGATAAAGTTATAAAAGGAAATATACAATTCACTCTTTTGTTTCTGTTATTTTTAGCAATTATTAGCAACATATTTTAAGACTGATTATATGTATATCAGAGATTATATGTATATCAATATATCATTTCTACAAGTCCGTCTACTCTGTTTTCCTCCAGGATTTACATCCTATCTGACTCTTCTAAGGGGAGATATATTATGCTTTTTATCCTCACACATCCACTTCACCATCTGCGATTTAGGGATGTCCTGAGCTCATGGCTATGTGCGCTTTTTATCAGTACTGGTGGATGTCCCATCCCTGGAGACACTCAAGTGTATATTGGATGGGACTCTGGGCAACCTGATCTAGCTGTAGGTGTCCCTGGTCATTGCAGAGAAGTTAGACCAGATGACCTTTACAGGTCCCTTCCAATTCAAAAGATTCCATGAGTCAATTCAATTCTACATTGTCAGTAAGTACAAAACAGCTTCACTAGATTGAAACAATTCTAACTACACATATGAAATGACACATTACTAACATTTTGGACAGGTACATAGAAGTCAGTGTGGATATTTCTCTGACAGCACCACTTCTACATTCAGCTGTGCTCAGACAGGATACTACGAATTATTAGGAACAGACAAAAACAATAAATCTAACTGCAATGTTTCATAAATGCAGTGTGGATGCACCATTTTTAGTATCTCACACTAGTCTAGTCATTTTATATATGCATGTGTACAAAATACAATGTAAAATAAATATAATATAAAAATGTTAAAAATATATGGTTTGGTTTTTTTTATGTCCAGAGAAGGGCAATGAAGCTGGTGAATGGTCTGGAGCACAAGTTCTATGAGGAGCAGCTGAGGAAACTGGAATTGCTCAGTCTGGAGAGAAGGAGGTTCAGGGAAGACCTTACTGCTCTCTACAGTGACATGAAAGGAGGTTGTAGCAAGGTGGGAGTTGGCCTCTTCTCCCAGGTAGCAGAGATAGAACAAGAAGGAATGGCCTCAAGTTGCACTAGCACATGTTCAGAATGAATATTAGGAAGAAGTTACTTCCAGGTAGAGTGATATTGCATTGGAACAGAGTGCCCAGGGAGGTGGAGGAGTCTCAGTCCCTGGAGATATTTAAGGAATGGGTAGATGTAATACTTAGGGACATGGTTTAGTGGGTAATATTGGTGGTAGGTGGACAGTGGACTAGATGATCTTAGACACCTTTTCTAACATTAAAGATTTTGACATATTATAAAATATCTGTACAACATATTTGATATTCTACATATATAAAAATCTGAAAACATTATCAAAAGTGCTTGATGCTTTCTTGTAATGGTTTTATGGTCATCAGTATTCCACATCATAACATCATGTAGTGCACTGGGAATTAAAGTGTTAATGTCCCAGTTCTGCATACCAAAGAGAAGAAACTACGTTCCCCAGAAGACTGTTTGATGTGCTGATATCATTCCTGCACAGGGGGGAACGCATATAAGGCGTTGGTGGGTCATCTGACTCTCTCTCTCACTTTTCTTTGGCTATCCTCCCTGCTGCTCAACTTGTCTGTCACGTCTGCATCTCAGCTTTAGCGTAAGGCCTTTTTTTTCAGACAATCTCTTTTTTTTCAATCCCAATTCTAATTATATTGTATGATACTGTCTTATCTTGTTTTTTTTTTTTTTTTTCAATACTCTATTTAGTAAATTAGTTCATTTCTCATCACATTGTTGCTGTTTTTTTCCAAACAATTTGGGGTGCCCTGTTTTCCTATCTCTGGAGGCGCAGATTCTGAAAAATCCCTCCGCCCCACTCGTCCTGGAACCGGGCCGAACCAGCCCATAAACTGTTGAAATTTCTTTATAAAGATTGTAAATAAGTGTGGACTTCAGCTTGTAAAGAGACAACAGACAGAAATAAGGCAGAGTTAAAATAGTTACATGCAGTATACACCAACAAATGATTTTTCTATTGTTTCTTATATTCATGAAAAGATTATATTCATTACTAAACATACAGGATATGTCCAGGATTGGAAGAAAATATAGTGCTAGGTGGGTTTGGGGTGTAAACAAAGTTCTATTGCTCTTCAAAGTAACTTCTATGGCACTTAGAAATTTCACAACATATTGTGCACATCATTCTTGCAAACTGAATGCAGAAATGCTGGTATGTTATGTTTGTTTCTTTGTTTCCTACCCCTCCTCCTTCCCCCAAGTGTGTTTTTTCCTCCATGTGGAAGCTTCATGAAACAAAATGAAGCTGAGATTTTCTGTTTGACTACAAACTACCTATCCAACCAAGAAAAATGTGCAAGACTTTTCAATCAGTCTGAAGCCCAAAGCTGTGGAGACCTATGATTGACCAAAGTAGAAAACCCCCAGGGAAAGATGGTTTTCATCCATTTAAACATGGAATGTGAACTATAGCCAAAAAGTAAGATTCCACATTTCACAGTTGTAGTAGAAATTTGATTTTCTGAGTAGCCTATATTCTTGGAGGATTTCAATTAAGACGAGGCTAATGGTTGGGTGTATAAGCAATGGAGTTATGGGGGTAAAGCAGGCAGTATTGGGTCTTTCTTGTTTAAAATCACAGAAGTAAAGGTATTAAACTAATACCATGTTGCACAGAATTCAGGAAATTCACAGTTATTTGGGCATCTATAAAAAAAAAAAGTCACTAAAATGAATAATTAAACCAAATGAAATGAAACTAAAGTCCTGAAAGACAACCATTACTATCATTAGTAGTTATGTACCAAGAGACTTTGTTTTCTAAGCATGATATGTGTTGTGGGGGAGTAAAGACTAATAATCCCTTTCTTCAAATAACTGCCTAACAAAACCAGCTCTGTAGGGCTTCATGAATCACAATGGAAATGTTGCAACTCTTGATTAAAACATTATATCACTTTTAATTACAGAGAAATAATGATTTGTTTTATTCTATTTTATTTTATTTTTTGTAATGGTGAATCAGAGGTAAAAACAATGTATTTGTTTTCAACATTACCAAGCCTAGGAAAGTAAAATGAAAATTGAACACATGCCTTCATGTAGGTTCTTTTTTAGATAGTTATTTCTATAATTAAGCAAAAAAAGCATGACAATCCAGCTTCTGAATTAGCAAAATGCAGTTTTACTTGAGAGAATGATCACTGCATACTCTTAATTTTACTTCTGATAAATGCTTTAAGATATTGCATTGCAAACAATGCACTAGTAGCACATAGTAGTTACTTTGAACTCCTTAGGATTTTCAGTGAAATCTGACAAAATCCCACAGTAAATGTGTTTTATCCAAGGGAAAAAGAGGAGTTATGAAAAGACACTATGTTGATATTTCAGAGAGTGATTGGTACATGATTCCTCCCAGTAACAATTTTATTTACATGCATTACCAGCCACTTAAGGCAGACAGGATATCACAGCTTCAGGGAACAGCAGAAGATGGATTTAAGAGGCTAATGTTAGGTGAGGTACAGGGCCTCATATCAGATGTTTAAAACCAAGAGGTCTAGCTTTAAGTAGTTTCTTTTCAGCCACATGACCAATTCGTAAGAAAGAAAAGGAGATTTGGATACCCAGGTCCTCCAAGTTTTAAGTAAGTTCTAACAAAAATACTTTAGGTTCAAAGAAGAAACCTCTTGGTTGTTCAGGACTTGAGTGGCTGAATGCACCTGTTTCCCTCTCCATCCAACATAGAAGTAAAAAAATATGAGCACAGATCAGAGAAGCAAACTGGCTTGATCTCTAATGATCAGCTAGACAGCAAAATTTAAAAACTCTGAAAAATATCTGCACCACCAACCCCAATTCAGGATGGCAGGATGGGTAACTTTAGCAATTTTAAGTATCTTGACACCTGCTTTAAAATTTTATTAAAGGTCACAAGTCCACAACTGTAATTTGCCATAGAAGGACAGGAAAGATAAACTGCATTGCTATAGAACATGCTCTTTTTATACAGAACTTCCAGAAGACATTAAGCAACCATGTTACAGAAGAGGATACAATGGCCTTGCTCCAGTAATCATCAGCCTAATCAAAGAAGAAAATCCACTTTCCCAAATTAGGCACTCAGGTGAGATAAATTTGGCTTGTTCAAGGTGTGCTATAGCATTTGACGATAAATCAATAATTTACACCAAAAAAAAAAAAAAAAAAAAAGGGAAGAAAAAAAAAGTTTTTGTTGTTGTTTTTAACAACAAGGTACACAGAATAAAGAGTCTTATAAAATCTGCTTCCTCTGTGCCACTATAAGACCAGGAAGACCTGGATACCTAACACATACATTTCTGACACAGAAGCTCCAGCACCAGCTGACAGAGAGGCCATACACATACATAGCAGCTACCAACAGACACTCTTTGCCAAGGGACAAACAAGTTCTAATCAGAGCATGCCACTTTCCAATAATTCCTGGCTGTGGAGCATTCCCTCAGTTTCACTGCAGTTAAGCACAATTTAGAGACTGAAATGTTGTGATTGAGCTGCTCTAATTTATCCAGGAGCCTCTGTTCAGGGATTCCTGAACAGATGACAACTGTCCTAAAACAACCCTTCCCATATGTAATTATTCTTATAAAAAGGTTAACTTCAGAGGATATGTGAAAATCAAAGACCTGTAAAGCCAGGTCTAGGAATCAGTAATTAAAAGAATTTTGCTTTTAAGAATTTTCCAGACCTTCCAATGACAATGAGAATGGATTGGTTATGCCAGAAAAGTTAAAAACAAGTAAACCAAAAACAACTGCAAAAACATGTGCAGCAATGTAATTGTTCAACCTTTAATTAAAAATGAAATGATTTTTTTTTAAAACGTTTTCACTCACACACCCCAGTAAAAGCATTTACATTTCACTTTTCCTAGCATTCTGAAGTTACTCATGCAAATTCCCGCATCTCACAGTGATAGAGATTCTCATAAACTCAAACAGATGATTATTCTTCGTTGATGCATCAGGGTAAGTATTTCAAATCATACCAGACAAGTGTAAAAATTCAAGGAGATTAATGAATTTAAGCTTCAAATCTAACAGAGCACCTTTTAATAAAATGCATTTGCAGTTTTCTATACAAAGATGGGTTAATTTATTAGACATGTATATGATCTGATACTTTTCCTGAAAATGTTCTTGTCATTGCTGACTGCCTTTCCTTTTTAATCAGCTCTTCCCCACTTGTACTGAATCAACATTGTAAAGAAAGCTGCTCCTTCGTGAGTGTGTGATACCAAATGTCACACCATACTAGTCCATGAATACATCTTGTCCTGGTTAGGCAAGTGGAATAAATAATTCAAGATCTTTTCTAATTTTTACACTTAAATGACTGTTGTGGTTTAATGCAGCAGGTGGCTGAGGACCACACAGTCATTTACTCATTCCCCACTTTCCAGTAGGATGGGGGAGAGAATTTGGAAAATAAAATAAAATAAATAGAACTCATGATTTGCGATAAAACTGTTTACTAGGATAGAGAAAATGAATAGGAAAATAGTTATCACCATATATATATATATATGCATATATATATGAATATATATATGAATATATATAAAAAGCTATGCACAAGCAACTGCCCACCATCCCTTGACCAATGCTTAGCGAGGCCCCAAGCAGCAGAAGAGAGAGATGAACTCCCACCCTCTTCAAAAATCTTCCCATACAATGTCATACAGTATCGAACATCCCTTTGGCCAGTTTAAGTCAGTTGTCCTGTTTCTGTTCCTTCCCAGGTCCTCGGGCACTTCACTGTAAATGGCCTTGGCTCTGTTCAATGCTGCTTACGAGCAACTGTAAACATCGGTGTGTTATCAACATTGTTTTTCTCCTAGAACCAAAACATAACATCATACCAGACACTCTGATGGAAACAGTTGCATCCCAGCCAAAGCTAAGACAGAGATTATTACTTTAGAGTAATATAATATTCTATTTATCTGAAGCTTGCTACCAGAACTTGGCAATAAATATACAGAAGCCAGCAGAAGGCATTTCTATGCTTGAACTTTATTGCAACTTCTTGGTTTTCACACAATGTTTTATCCTAATGGTCTTTTTTTATCCTCTGAAAAACACTTTAAACAATAAATAAACATCAGTGAAACATGGATAATTACTGCAGGCATGTTAAAAATGAAAATCCTGTGCCGTAACTGCCTCCAAGTCAATGAAAATATCAGTTATAGGAAAGTGTACCTTATCGGATGTTTCAGTTGTTTACCCATATACTTTTAATCAGTGGCCATGCAACAGTTACGAATAGCTTGAAAATCTGGATGTAGGAGACTTAAGCCACAAGGACAGCAGTTTGGGTACATGAGAAAATTCACCTTGATTTTTAATCTGAAGAATTTTGGGTTTCTTTGTTTCTTGCAGTCCTTTTAGAGTGAATGTTGCTGTTCAAATCCATTTGCTACTGCAAAAGTAAAGATAAGACTATATCTACTATTTTTGCTATCATACAGCAGAAGCATAGAAGTGCTGCCCCACCCCACCCAGCATCTCCAGAGTTACAGCTGTTTTGATTCTGCTATCTGTGAATCATTGTAACTATTACCACACAAAACACAAAGAAGAGGAATGTTTTGGGGTCAATCTATTTGTTTGATCTCCTCAAATTAACACATTGTTTTGTCACTGTTACAGTAGTTCATGTTGTGAGAAATGCCTGTGTTCAATAGTCTAGGCTCAGGCAGAATTTGCTGTGAATCACAATTTACTTAATGCTTTTGCAAGAGCAGACAACCTTACAAACCAACCAGAGACATAACAGTTTGCATTTCCTACTTCCTGGCACAAATTTCCACTCCTGTTTCCTCGGTGGTTGAGTACTCCAGGATTTACATCCTATCATCTGACTCTTCTAATTCCCTCAGTGGATGTTCTGCCCCTGTTTACTGCTTTGTTAACTGTTCTCCTCCTATTCTTGCTTAGTTTTTACCTGTTATGGTATGCTGGGATAACCTATCAAAGCTGACTTACCCTCTGACTATTATTCAAACTGCAGAACCAGTTTCTACCAGTATATCTCCTGATGTTACTCAAAAATGCAGACCTTCTATTCTGCAAGTAGGAATTTATCTTGTATCAGAGCTCCATGGTGCTTCTTTGGAGTCATGACATCTCATTGTTATGCAAAAAAACCATTTCTTTCCCCGCAACAGAGACATGTCTCTTAATAAAAAGATAAGCCACACCCCTTCAGTTCCTAGGTCTGTTACTCAGAATTGCCTAAAGCTAAAAATCTGTTTCTTTCCTTGTGTTGCCAAGGGAGTAGGCAGCTTGTATTCACCTATGATTCTTCCCTGTCCAAATATACTTGGCATTTTGACACTGCCTGTCCCACTCTCTCTGGATCCTAATAGCAAGTGTTTGGCATACACTGATCATCTTCTGAGGGTTAGTCAACATCCTTCTACAAGCCTGCCATGCTATCTGAGAACACTTTTTTTTTTGATGTCACAAAAATATGGGTCAGGGTTTTTCCCTGGCTGGGAAATGTTTCCAACTTCGTCCATTCAGTGTAGAGGGAAAATTGAGAGACATGTGTGACAATCAAATTCTACAAACTATGTAAGCTATTCTACTGAGAGCAGAACTGATCTTTGAAAAAATAATGGAGGGGAACAACATGATTGATGTCAAAGGCTCTTCAATTCATTTTTTCTGTAAAGATCTCACCTAATAACCCTCAAGTAAAAATTGTTAGTGCCCTTTCTTGTCAGATTTTTTTTTACCATTCTCAACATATGTGTGTAACACAGAAGTATGTATCTCAGCCTTGAAGACTTCCTATACCTGGAAAGGCTTTTTATTTTTATTTTTTTCTTTTTTTCTTTTAGAATCAGATTCTCAGTATGAATGGGTATTAAAATTTATGTTCCACCACACAACAGCAGAACTTAATTTCAAAAGAAAGATGGCCATAGAAGAATTCCAGGAAGCACACAATACCTCAGAAAAAAATATGTGCATGTAGCCAAACATTCAAATTTACACTGAAAAATAAACTCAATAGAAAATTTTTAATCAAACTGAGAAATGGGATGGGCAGTTTTCAAGAGAATATCTCACATGCTTCTCTGTACTGCAGTGAAACAGTGATCCGTTTCCCTTCAGTGTGATATGTTCACCATAAGCAGAAATAAAGTGCATCTTACATCACCTTCAGCAATTAAATTCAGCTCCTACTGTCCTAGCATCTATCCATTTGGTTGAAATCATCACTCAGGTCTTAAGCTAAAATATCTAAAAACTTACTCTTTAAATGTTCTTTTGGCTCTCTCCCTTTCCACAATGTCAACTAGACAGAGAATAGAAATAGTGACACTATATTTCAAGAAGTGGAAATTAGGCAAGGCATTGAGAGCATTTCTCTGAACAGTTGATAATGGATTCCCATCATAGCTCTCAAAATTAGTCATCGAGTCACAATTTGAGATCAAATAGAGAGCTTTTCAAAGAAAAAGAGTATGAACTGGAAATTAATACAATTAGACTGGAAATTTGAGGTTTTCCAATTATAAGAAGTGAAAATCTGAAGCAATCTCCTGAGTAATAATAATGAAGACAGCCATCTAACCATTGCTGAAGTGAAACTTGATGACTATTGTAACCAAATTGACTATAGTAACAAGAATTCATTTCCTGAGTTCAACAATTCAGAGGATCACCTTCAGTGCTTATCTTCTAAAAGCTGATTTATTTATTATGGTAATATGTAGCTTCAGAAAACATTCAGAGTTGAGTCTCACTTTACTTCATATGGAAGAGAAAGGAAGAACAAATCATTACAAACATTTTTACATTTTTGACTACTGCAGCGAGTTTTACATTAAAAAAATAAAAAATAAAAAATAAAATTACATTTTTTTTCCAAAAATGATGCTCTTTTTTTTTTTTTTAATTTTTATTTTTAATATAAGTAGCATATTTCCAAATTCTTGCAAAAATTAAGCCACAGAATCATAGAACATTTGAGGTAAGAAAGGATCTCTGAAAGCCATCCTGTCCAACACTTGTTCATGCGGGAACACCCAGAGCAGGTTGCCCAGGACCATGTCCAGGTGATTTCTGAAGATATCTAAGGAGAAGACTCCACAGCCTCTGGGCAACCCGTGCCAATGCTCCATCCTTCAGAGTTATACACTCTTGTAATTTATAGAATATAATTTCTAAAATTAGTATAACTGTAAAAATGAACAATGAATAGTATTTTTGTGAAACAGACTATGTTGCCAGCAACCAGATGTCTCTCTTTTAATTAGTTCTAATCATGCATTTCAATTTAAATGAATAATTTAAATATTAAGCATTACAATTTCAAACAAAACATTGATATTCTCAAGAAAGGTAAAGAAAACTAAAAGGCTTTGCTTTATGACACAGTTTACAAGTTTGAGTTTATAAGCTTATGGATGTAAGATGAAGGATCTGCAACTTGAATTTGCCCTCATACATGGCCTCTGCCTGTGTAGAAGTTGTCTGGATAAGCAAATGTTCTAGTAGGGAAAGTAGAGAGTTCTAAAAGGTCAAATATGCATCCTTAGATTCCTGCAACCTAAATAGCAAACATATACAATGATTAAAGCTTAAACAAAGACTATTATGAAAATTTAGTTTAAGCAAATATTTTATATTTCTGTAATCTCCAGGAGGCCTGGAGCTTCTATGCATATGGAAAAAAAAAATCAAATAAGATTTCAATAAATTAGAATCTGATACTTAGTTGACATTTTTTTCCCCTCTCCAAACTCCTAAAAGAATATACTAAAAAACCAAACAATAGCACAGCTTCTCCAGGTAACTTTTATGTGGAACTCCACTTCTACTCTATGAAGTTTTAGTCATAATATATAGAACTCCTGCATAAGAGAAGGATTTCATATTTACTTGCTGATAACAAAATTTTAAAATATGAAAATATCCAGGAAGATTTTTTTTTTTTCTTTTTTTCTTTTGGTCAGTTTTTGGGTTCAAAGTATTGGTTTGAATACTATGACAACAACACAGTATCATTAATCTATTTTAAAATAAATGTATTTTACCCATAATTTTTGTTAGCTTTATTTTTTACTTTCAGTTAGAAAGACCAACATTCAGGATGTGCGTATTGTATATAAGAGGTGCAATGATATACAGTGATTAACTTAGGAAGAGAAATGTATCAGATTGACCTTCAACAGCTCTACACTGCTGAACTCGTATTGACTCAGTGAGATGACTACCATCTCTAGACTGTATAATCTGCCAGCAGCAATCTTTCCCAGATTTGGTATTTCAGAGATTTAAATAGCCATATTCTCTTTGATCTCAAATATACCTACATCATGGCATGCTCTTCAATGTGGTACAATACCTACAGATGCTTCTGCAAATAGAAATGTACATTATTGACATATTAGTTTTGCCTCAAGTTATGAAGCAAATCCTTTTTACTCTGGTCTAGGATAAGACACAAACTGAAAAAACTTTATTTACAAAAGGAGAGTAAAAGAGCTTGATGTATTTACCTAAACAAAATGAAGAGCCCAGGGGTATACAGTTGGTCTCCTTAATAACAAGCAGGAAAACGAACTAGTTCACCTCAGCAGCAGTACTAGAAACACTGGCATTAGACAACAATCACAACAAACAACACATCCACAACAAACGTGTGGACTGACCGAGAAAAAAGTTAGGCTAGATACTGAAAGACTACAAACCATCTGGGAAACTGTAAGACTATTTTCTATTAGAAAGAGTAGAAACAAAGGAAAAAAAGCTTATTTTCAAGACTGGATAAAGACTGTGATTAAAATATGACATGACAGATCTGGGGATGACAGCCCAAGAGGCTCTTGGCTATCTTATATCCTGAAGTCCTTCGAGAAAAAAAAATGACATTAGTCACTCCTTCTTTCCAGTTGGAATCAGTTCTACTTCAAGCATAAAATTAAAAGCATCCCCTTTTAGTCTAAGCAATGCTTGGTTCATGCTATTCTAGCTGTTTATCCCACAGAAAAACCTTATCTGTACATCAATAAAAATGCATGCATTTTTGCTTTCAGACCTTATGAAAACGTTTGCTTACACACACCAGAGCTTTAGATATTTACAACCTGAGTCCAGAATGGGTGTGTACCCCACATGCATTTGTGTGTATGCACGCACCCAGCTGTCTAACTGCTGTTAGCTGACCAACATGGTGCAAATCTAGAGGAAATGGCCAAGCTGCTCTCTGCCTGACCAGTGATGCTACTGGAAGAGCACCCTATGTTAAAACTCCTCATCCGTTTCAGCTGCAATATCCACTGCTTCACCTTCAACTCAGCCACTTCACCTGGCTTAAGGCTCTTTAAAGCTGCCTTCGTATTGAGTAGATAGATCACTGTGGCACCTACTTCATTTGTCTTCTGACTACAGGATGTTAATAGCCCCCTAAGAGATGGGTGATAATTACAGAAGCGTAGGGAAGAGAAGATGGACTTCATCTTATGCAATTTACAGAAAGTGCACAGAAAGTATCTGGCCAAGTTCTTTGATTTGTGAACACGGGACTAGGCATTCAAATAGATCTCCTGGCTTTGAGAAGTGCTGAACAATGTGTTGCAGTGGTATGGGAGGGTAGTAATATACTGTGAATGACATTATTTTCATGATGCAGATGGAAGATGTTCATACAGATAAAGAAAATCCTGGCTCAGAGGCTCACAAATTCAGGCCTCAGTTGCAATCTATTCATTCTTTTGATCTCCTCCCTGCTGACATCACTTGGAATAATCTGTGTAACCCTCAATCTCCAGTCTGTAAAACAGGGCTGACAGAATTTCCCTAGCTCACAGTTTCATGGGGATTGAGAATGGTAATATCTAGAAAAGGACTGTAAGATCTAGACAGAATGAGTGTGGAAGTAATTTATCATTTAAAGTTAAAAAATGTAAGACTGTTAAAAAAGCAGCTATTTTTGTATGCTAGGGGAACATGCTAATAATAAAAAAATGATCCAAATGTATAGCAAATATTAATTAATTGAATAGAAAACAATGAACATTCTTTCTTGGCACAAAAATACTGTTGTTTGCCCAAGAAATATTTGTAGGAACACCAGTACTCCTTCAAATTCAGAAAAAGACTGCGCATATGCTCAGAAAAATAAATAAATAAATAAAAGACATAATTATGCATAATTCTAACAAGTAATTAAATTTTGAAATTGTGTCCACAAGTATTTGGCAATTATTCGAACAAGCTGCAAACTAAATACAGTTCTTCATTAAAAGGCTATTAAGACTGCAAATTCAAGGAGTAAAATATGTCAGAATCACCACACTTATCTTGCTTCCACAATCTCATTTCTAATCCCTTATCTACAATAAAATTTGACAATGAGATAGCATATTATAGCTACAGATATAATTTTTAAGAATATAACTGAAGGTTCTTATGTGTTGCGTGCTAGTCATGTCACAGTACATGACTTTTACTAGCTGGAAGTGGCAGAAGGAAAACAATATGCAGACAAGTTCACCCAGAAAAAACAGAAAATCTTTACATTAAAGTAGCTGTCCATTCCCACAATACTACTTTACTGGACCTTCTTTATGGAATTACTGGGAGTCAACTAAGACAAATATAACTTAGAAAACCTAATGATATTGTCCGAAAGTGTTCTCATGTCTTTAATGAAAGATCAGCTGCTTTTTGGACTGGAATAGTAGGATAGCACAGTGAACGTACAGTCATTTGGAAGAACAAGAGAGAACTATTTCAGCAACTCTGCTCTTGTTATGGTTTTAGAAATGAATATTTTAGAAGAAATGTAAATATAAGGGTAGAGATTCCTACAAGAATGTAAGGTTAAAGCACAACAAAAGTTACATTTAGTGTTTTTGTGTATTTAGTATTTACTTTTTATTTTTATTTTCTCTGTTAGACATGGTATGGCCTATTTCTTTGCATAATCCATTCTTTTTCTAGCGTGGTTTCAACAGTATTTTATATAGATCATTTTGTCACCTCCTCTTACTCTTTTTTTTCTAAAGTGCTTCTCTCACTATTTTCTAACTATCTTCAGCATGTTTTTGGAGTGAAGAAGATCTCTGTGAATATTTCACAGATGGGAAACTGAGTCATACATAAATATAACATTTACAAATTCTAATTTTGGATTTCGATTGATGCCAAGTTAAGTATTTTTCATATCAGAGAAGCTCCCATGACTGAATAAAATTGTTGTCAGCATTTCTTAGAATTAGGATTTTGGATTGGTTTCATTCCATCTTAGATGCATCTGAACTTGAGAGAAAACAGGCACTTTTAGGCAGCAGAAACCTTGTCCAAAGGTAGAGACAAAACAGACACAACAGCTCACACCTGGAAAGTACCATCGACAACAAACGGAATCAAAATATCAAACTCAGATGTAAACATTTAGAATTAGGTGACATGAATCCAGCTCAGTATTCCTCAGGTTTTCAACACTTGACATTAATTATCCAAGAATTTCTAATAAACAGTGAAGCAAGTCTGACAGAGACAGTTGGTCTCATAAATCTTTGTTTTTGCTTAACGTAGACCTCCTTAGTGGCATCATCCCTCAGAAAGGACAGTCATGGTAAGTTTAAAAATTATACTAAAGTCCCTTGTCTTTCATCAACTGCACTTCTGTTGTTCAGAGAGAAATGGAAGAAAAGATGCCAAGCCCCTCTCTTGCCTCAGCTGATGGGAGAGACAATTTAATGAAAGCTTGCTTTTATATCTCCTTAATGCTCAGGGCAGTCGTCCTTCCCTCTCCACCCACAATCCCCCCACATTAAAGACAAAATCCTACAAATATTAGCTGTCAAATCTGTAAGAAGACAAACATAATACCCCTCTGGACCGTTATTTATTTCCAGACAAAAAGCTTGGGGAGAAGAGTGAAAGTAAAGGAAAATAGAAGCCTTTTCTGATTATAATTTAGAAAAACAACATTCCATAGACATCTCCAGCAACATCCACCTGCCACTGGGAATTTTACAGGCCAAGCAGATGATTGTTGCATTGGCTGCAAATGAAGCTCAGACCTCCAATATGGCTGTGCTAATTCAGCCACCAAATGAGCGAAGGTACACAGAGAAAGACTCTCTCTCCCCCCGAAGAAAGATTTTATTTTCACTCTACATACTCTACTTGCAGGATCAGCTGTCCTAAGACTTTTGAGTTTGTGTTGCAAATGTACTCAAAGATCCCAAACAAGTTTGAAGCTCTTTCATACAGACATCCATACTTATAGGCAACACGCTGCCTTTCATCCAGAGCTTACAAACCTAAACAGGCAAATCAGCATGCAGTAGCAGGAAATCCAACATGAACAGACATTTTTTCTGTAAGTGTCTTCAGTACTTTTCTATCATTGCTGTTTTGTCACTTGTGTATATTTACTATCAAGCGCCTCATTGATTCTTTGGTTTTTAGACAATCATAGAGCCATGCTATGCTGAATATCACTCCCTCAGCGTGGACATAATGAAAAGCAAAACTCCTTTATTTGCAAGATAGCATGAATTGACAGAAACCTTTGTCCCATAATAGCATAAAAGCAGGCAAAGCCACATTAGAAGCATGAGGTGAGAAGTGTTTGATAGTGGCAGAGAAAGGCTAAAGGACTGGTGGGCGAGTTCTGCTGTCTGTCAGAATTGACCTAATTCCTCTGTTCTGCTCACAGCTGATTTTATGCATTACAGCCTTTCCTGTCATACAGTTTAGCAGCAGTGCATTCTGCTTTCCACAGTACTTATTGTGTCAGTCTTCTCCATATCTACATACTGATTTAATTTGCATGAATAACTTTCCCTCTCCCCACTTTCTCATGACTTTACCAATCATTTCTTTTAAGGAGCCTCAGCTATTTTTAAAGAAAAAAATGAAAGAGACTGAGTTTTTTCTACAATTGAACAGTGCTTCATCTTTCCTTCCCCCTCCATGTCCTCAGACACAAAGGTAATCTTGTGGGCCTTCTCCTGATGGAGAAAGCTGATGGTGTCTCACTCTCACAGTGCGGTGCAGAGAACTCAATGTCTTGTCATTGGCATAAATTTTTAATACCCAGACAAGCAGAACTGTCTCATGATGGCTTGCTAATTATCCACTGTAGCAGACTGGATCTGATGCCCTTAAATTATTCTCCTTATTGGCTAGGCTTTTAAAACTAATCACTCATCATATTTTCAGAAAAATCAAACATAATGTTTTCACAGTAAAGGTTCTACCAGTAATGGGAATGATGCTAAAAACAGAGCAGAAGAGGACAGTGGTTTCTTTGATACGGCATCGTTCCTAGCCATGCAGACTGCAGTGTGACTGGAGTTTCCATTGAAGATGAGATCTTCCTCATACCCAAAGCTTTGGGAATTACCTCTGTTGAATGAGTAATTAGGTACAATTTGCAGAATATTAGCAAATTTTTAAATGAGAAATGTCATTTGTAGCTAGGATTGCCATTCTTGTTACAGCAGATCTGGAGGCATAGATCTTGAAAGTATGATTCAGCATTACAGCTACACAATTCACTGAGCATTGGCGTGTCTCTCTGACATAGAGAAACTGAAATCGGAACGACTGTAGAATCCATTATCAGATGAATTAAAACAGACAATTACAAAAAGTAAACCAGTTTAATATTCTAAACCTCAAGATTCCGTTTTTACCAAACATGACTAAACATCTGGAATTTTAGGTATTTTATTTTATTACAACCAAACCCCATGGATAATCAGTGGGAAAGAGATTAAACTTAGAAAGTATTGACAATCTGTTGTTAAAATAGGTGAAATTTAAAGACACAATGAAACATAAATAGAATGAAGTATAAGAACATTTAATAAGGATGCAAGAAGGGTAGAACAGGAGAGGACTTGGAAGCCAAATTTACTGTCTGTGTATTTGTGTAAGAAGCAATACTTAAGCCAAGAGCAGAATCTGCTGGAATAGAACGGGCTGTCAAAATTGCCTACAGTTTGGAACTTTAAAAAATCCAAAACGACACCATGAAGGAAAGAACTTAACTCTGCAAATTTCACATATACAAGAAAATTAACGTGTGACATGTGGTTTGAAAATAGACACTACAGAACAACGACTAACAGCAGACACAAAAATGTAGGTACTATTTATATTCCTAAAAGAAGTGTTACATATTATATAAGTAATAATGACTGATATTAGGTCTTAGAATAAACCTTCATTAAAATTATGCATTAAACAAGGCACTTTCCAAAGGTAAAACTTGTATTAACAGGTTGTTTTGTTTGTTTGTTTGTTTGTTTGTTTGTTTGTTTGTTTTACTACTAAGACTAAATAGACCATTACTTTTTACTTTCTCATTCTTCAAAATATTGTAAACTAGACATGTAAAACGAATATCTGGTGTTAACATTTTCAATTTGCCATTAAGAAATAAAATCAAAACTGAAATTCTGTTTGCTTTCAAACCATCATCAGCTCAAAAGTAGATTCACAAATGTAGTTGATACCCTCTCTTTCTGTTACCCAGTTATGATGCAGAAAGGGTAAGGGATTCTTCATATTGTATTCTTAAGGGAGAGAATCGAACTACCTTCCTCCTTTTCTCTAATGCAACAGAAACACAGACAGAAACACAAACATAAGTTGATGCACTGAGGAGAGGTAAATGAATGGAAGGTTATCATAACATAAAAGATTGCAGTAAACACACAAGGTGAGTTCAGAACCAATCCTTCTATCATCTAGACAAAATTCTTAATTTTTCCATGACAGTGTATTATTTACTGTGTTACCTAATGAAGCCTGGAAAGATTATTTTGGGAATATATAATCTATTTTTTTCATTTACAGCAAAGAATCTAAGCCTTTATTTTAAATGCAGAGTTTAAATGCTGGCAACTGAACATACAGCTACATTCAAGTTATTTATGACTAGTATAGCATCGACTCAAGTGCAATATGTGTTTTAAGGGTTCTTGTGCTGAATAATAAAAACAGGTATCACTGATATACAGCTTAACCATGAAACCATGAATGATTACAGAATCACACAGATCCATGTAAGCTGAAACACTGTTGGCATTTACTATGTAGGCATCCCATCTACACATGGAGAATAGAAGACATTTGAGAAACTATCTAAAAAGTATACATGTTTCGATGCACTACCTGTGGGGGGGGGCAGTAAGGAAATAACAAAATCCCTTCAGATTGCAATAAAGCTGTATAGTTTGCTCCAAAGGTGAGGGTTCCTGGATTATTAAGATGGTAGTTTATTTATTATCATATTTCCAAATGATATCTAACAATAAGTACTAAACTCCATTCTATAATATTCTGTGAAAATGTCATTTCAGCCTGCTCAACAGATGAAGCCTCTTATTGGTATAAGAACCTGGCAGCCACACCTCAACCTCACCTTGTGTACTGTGTTCAGTTTTGGGCACCTCAATACAGAAAGGACATTGAGGCACGGGAGCAGGAACAAAGAAGGGCAACAAGACTTGTGAAGGGCTTGCAGAATATGCCCTATGAGGAGCAACCGAAGGAACTGGGGTTATTTAGTCTGGGGAAAAGGAAGCTGAGGGGAGACCTTATTGCTCTCTTCCAAAATCTGAAAGATGCTTACAGCGAGGGCGGGGTTGGTCTCTTCTCCCTGGTGACAGGTGACAGGACGAGGGCAAATGGCCTCAAGTTGTGCCAGGGTAACTTTGGGTTGGATATCTGGAAAAACTTCTTTACAGAAAGGGTTGTTAAGCACTGGAATAGGCTCCCCAGGGATGTGGTTGAATCACCATCCCTGAATGTGTTTGAAAACCATTTGGATGTGGTGCTCAGGGACACAATTTGTCGGAGGGTTGTTGGATTTAGGGTAGTACAGTTAGGTTGCTGTTGGACTTGATGACCTTGAAGGTCTTTTCCAACCTGAGCAATTGTATGATTCTATGATTCTAATCTACTCATGGACATACTCAATGCCCCCAAATCTTAGGGAAAACTTTTCAACAGCTCTGATTTTTTTTTTTTTTTTTAATTAAATTATTAACTTCTTATCCTAGAAGGAATATATATATATATCATCCACTCTCTGAAGGCACTCAGCCACTGCAGATTTTCTTTGCATTTTTCTCATTTAGAAGTCATTTCTTCTCTGTTCTATCATAAGTCAAGTACCTTATGACAAGTCATTTATAAACTTTCTTAATACTTTCAGACTCATTTCCTATTATTTTTTTCTACAGCTTGAACAATCTCTACAGAATAGCAAATTAATAAACGGTATAACTGCTGTACACATGACTTGAATTTCTATGGGTAACTACTAGTCTGCATTTGCCATGGGAGGCAAATTCACTTATGCATCCATGGGCAGTTTAGAGTAGGTAATTTCACCTGTTTCTCCAAAAGATCTGCATTTGGAGCATATGTTGATTTTGCAGACCAGTTTATGTAGTGGTAAATGCAAGCTTTTGGTAAACTAGGCTACTACTATAATCAAACATTGGCTGCATTTTAAATTACTACTATTTCTTATGCAACACATAATGAAGGATAATGCACGTAGTTTTAGAGCTCATTTTGAGTTTCAAAACAAGTTACAATGCAATCACCTGTTAACCTTTTCATCCCAAGGGTTTTTCTACAAAAAGCTAATATCCCTGACAGCTCCTTGTTTATTTTCAGATCCATGCACTGTTTGCCACTTGTGACCTTGCAAGCAGATTCACACCTTGCAAAGTCCCTGACCTTGTAGTCATTAAAATCCAATCACACACCGGGCAGCCTTCCATATTCATTAGGACAGCAAGAAGATAGATTTGAACATGGCTCTGAAGTGACCAATACATTCATCAGCCAATTTCCATCTTCTTTAACAATTTCAGCTTGCTTAGGGATATTACCAGATTAATTGATACAGAAAATCTTTTGCAACAAAGCAGTAGCAATGTTAAATGGATGCAGTATGTTTCTAATTAAAAAGGCTGTGATCAAACATAAGTCATAAATTACAGGTTGCCCTATGAATACTCATATGAAGTTTTTAGAGAAGTTCTTTTTGTTTGATGTAGAGGTCAGGTTTTTCAAAACATGTTACAGTGAAATCTAAAGCCAAGAAAGATCACGTCTACAACTGTAGGAAACTTCATATAGGATATTTTGGGGAAAACAAACAAACAAACAAAAAAACTGGAGAATGCTAAATAGCCTTATTCACTTCCTGTGTATTCATTTTGTAAGCTCATTAGCAAGATAAAATTTGAAAAAAGTAAATGAAAAAAGGATTAATGATAAGCAAAAAGTATAATATTGAAATCTAAAAGAAAGAAACTAAGATCAAAGGTAACATTTTCCCTGTAATATTTTGGCACACATTTGCCTTTGTCTACAAAATTCTCAAGGAAGAGTGAAATTTATGTGAATATATTCTGAGGGAAAAAAAAAGAATATTGTTCACACTGGGAATATTTAGGCATGACCTTGCTTGAATTTAATGGGAGAAGTATTTGAAAGATAGTGGTATAAAGGAAAAAGTTTCACATGTATAAATAGTAAGTCTCAACTGAATCACTAACTGCCAAAGAGGTTACTCAAAAATCTGTGTTTGCTCTCATCATAAAGCACATTTACAGCAATACTATTCAAAAACATTTAAGATTACATGGTAAAGGCCAGTGTTATATCAAAACATTTTCCAGGGGACTGAGCTTCAATACTTTGGTCAAAGGTCTCTTTGCACAGAAGGCAGCTGAAGGCAGATGAGGAGCTGTAAGCTCCTCTTGAATTTTTAGTATTTTTTTTTTTTTTTTTTTTAATATTGTTGGTGGCATCTTTTCTTCCCGCTTACATTCTGCATGGGGAATCCAACTACATGAGTTTTCATGAACACGCATATTAGAAGCTTTAAACACTCAGGGTTCTTACTACGAGTCTTAAAATTGTAAGTTATATGTTGCTAACTGGCTTTGCATTTTCATTCTGGCAACTATTTTATTTTTCATTGAGAACAGGTACATAAAAACAAGGAACTGTATAAGAGAACTTTAGATTCAGAAGGCTTTGGCCTGATTAACAGCTTCTGAGTGACATTTGAAACATATCACCTCTTTTTAGAGATTTCTTCACCCCTACATCAGCAGAAGTTTACAATGGTAGTGTAAACCAGGGATCAGTGAAATCACTCTGCTACCATGTATACAAGCCAGCATATCATTTATACATTATCTTCCACAAATACAAGCTTGTTTAAAAAAGGGAAAAAAAGACTAAGCACATTTGTATCTGAGAAGACAAACAGCTTAAGGATGAAAGATAATTCTAGAACTGGGATCTTCAAGAGAGAGGAAAGAATGACAGAAAATCAATATTGCTTTGGAAGTGCATTCCCTGAAACAGGAAAAAGGTTACTGTCTTGAGAATCCAGTGTATAATAAGCAAGTGGCTATTTCTCCATGTTTTTTCAAGACCATGTGATGGATGTCCTGAGTCAGTATCTGTAGCAATAAAACCAGTGTAATAGACTTTCCATACTACTGCACAGTAAACTACTTGATACAGAGCAACACTATCTGTATCCTTTGTGTAATGGTCAAGCATTTTTCATTTATACTGCCCTACCATAACCTGTGCTGTTCTCATACTGGGCCAAAGCTCAAAGGCTCTGACACCCAGTTACACCATAAATTGAAATAATGTGAATGATTGTATATAGTTCTACCAAACTTGTCTAGGGAGTTGTGAGTGTAAATGAGAACAATTTTGCAGCCAAGACTGTTTATGTGGTGAAAACTAAGACCCCAACTTTCCTCAAGTCCTGGAGAAAGTAGGCACGTTCATGGCAATAAATACATTGCTTTGAAAGCAACTAAAGCTGGCTAGTCTTTATTGAATTAATATAAAGAATATTCTTTCAAGCAAATTATGTTCAGAAGCATAAAGGCAATTCCCTTAGCACACAGGAGAGACATTTCATGTCATTACATTGTATGTCCCAAATATTCAGCAAATTAAATGCACCCTTGATATTTCAGGAACACAGTCACAGAGAAGGTAAGTGCCTAAAACAGTATAAGTAATAGTGTTGTTGGAATGCAAACCATACATACTATGGCTCTTTGAATTCAGAAGGAAAATACTGCAAAGCAATTATGCTCTTTCCTATTGCTTATGGAGAAAAAATTTCTTTTTAACATTTTTAATATTATTTTGTAAACTACTATTAAAAGATTAAAATATAATTATCTGTCCTTATTTATTGATTGGTGAAAAACAAAGATTGACATAATAAACTAAAAAAAAAAAAAAAAAGTCCAAACAGTTATGTATTCTGATTTGAGACAAAACCACTATAAAAATGTATGCTACATACTTGGAATGTTCTTACAATTGACACTATGTGTTTACACATTCTGCATTCTGCTGTTGGCACTAGCACTCTAACTCCATTTTTAAACACAGTTAGGTTCACAAAGGAGTTGAGGATCATTAAGATTCTGATTTGCTGAGGGGCTGAGAGCCGGTGCAGCCCATTGCCTCCAAATGACTGTATGATCTCTTCTGCATCTTTGAAAAACTAAAACCATGTTCAGAACATTTATTGCATTTGCAATCAGTCCTATAAGCCACACAGATTGTGTATATACATATATATCTCTAAACATGAAAATATCAGGTGCATGCGAGGCCATCAAGAAAGTGGAAAGCGCAAATCCAAAAATCAGTCAACATGCATGGAAATAGTCAAAACAAGCACAGTAGAGCATCATCCCACATCATTTACCTGCAGAAAAGTGGCAGGTATACTGCACTGCAGCAGACCAGCACAGAGTGCTATTTAGATTGAGTGGTGCATTATCCACATTTGGACTGTATTTGAATCTCTTTTAAAGTCACTACAATACCTCTATTCTAATGAACCTTCCCTTATTCAGTTCATTGATGTAATTATATGACTAGTTAATTTCAAACAATATGCGAGACCATATTCTATTTGCCAGGCAGAATCACATTTTTCTTGTTTTAGAAAGATTTTTTTTCTCAGCTTCCAGACTTCTTCAGCGGTTTCTCATGGCTCCAATTCCAAAGCTTTATTTAAAGTGGTCTTGTGCATTCTCTGTGTTTTAAGTGTGCATAAACATTACTTATAAATATTTCACCTATGTATAAAACATAACGTATCTCTATGCTAAAATGTTCTGTTAATAATCAATTTCCTGAAATTAATTTTCTTTAAATAAGGATGAGAATGTAATTGAGCATGGATTTCCTGTTCATAGCTCCAGCTGCAATTCCAGTTTTAATATAATTGTTTCTGTGCTTAGCACCGATCTTGCAAATGCTTAGAAAGCTGGATAATAAAGCACAGCTTAGAGAAGCAATAATTGTTCAGTATAAAAGGTTGAATTTTACAAAGGTTCATCATTTTCCATTCATAAAAGGGAAGGATGCTTAAAGTAACCATGAAAGTAGGAAGAAAAATGTCAGAACACCAACCTGGTGCACAAGCAGAGTATTAAACTGTGCATCTCTGGAAACAATGGATCAACTCAGGAGCCAAATAAATCACATCAACATTCTTTGTCTCTATCACTTAGTAAATTATTTGCTTGGTGGTATCCCTTCTTTCTTAAGGGCAACAAAGGGTGCAAGGGTTATCATAGAATCACAGAATCATAGAATGGCCTCGGTTGAAAAGGATCTCAAAGATCATTTAGTTTCAACCCCCCTGTGGCAGGGGGTTGCAACGGGCAGGGTCACCAACCACTAGACCAGGCTGCCCAGAGCCACATCCAGCCTGGATGGAACATCCACAATCTCCTTGGGCAACCTGTTCCAGTGTATCACCACCCCACCCTGTGAGTGAAAAACTTCCTCCTAATATCTAACCTAAATTTCCCCTGTCTCAGTTTAAAACCATTCCCCCTTGTCCTATCATTATCCACCCTCATAAACAGTCAGTCCCCTCCTGTTTATATGCTCCCTTCAAGTATTGGAAGGCCACAATGAGGTCTCCCTGGAGCTTCCTCTTCTCCAGGCTAAACAAGCCCAGTTCCCTCAACCTTTCTTCATAGGAGAGGTGCTCCAGCTCCCTGATCATCTTAGTGGTCCTCCTCTGGACTCGTTCCAAGAACTCCATGTCTTTCTTGCACATAGGGCGCCAGGCCTGGAAGCAGTAATCCAAAGTAACAAGCATGAACAAAGAAGAAAACATTCTGTGGTCAAAAAAGTATAAAAAGACAGCATTTCAAAATTAAATTTAACACAAAATGATCCCATCAGCTCATAACAGCAGCAGCTTAAATGTAGGTGGTTATTTTTTGGTGAAGCAGTGGGTGGTGATTCTTAATATACCTTAAATATAATTATCTCAGGGTATGCAATTGAATTGTTCATGAAGAAGCCAAAGCAATTTTGACTTGTTACTCAGAAATAATTAAAAATGTAATAATGCAACAAAAATATACTGGCATATTCACAATATTAACCCTCTCTTCAAAATATGTGTGTTTTACGGAGGTGAAAAAAAGAGTTTTTTGGTGGATCTCTCAGACTTCTGACTAATGTGTAACTTTGGGTAATTGTTGGATTACTTTGGGTAATCATCTTACCCAAAGGAAGAAAAAGTGAAGAAAAAAATTGCTAATAGCTGTGAATCAGTCAATTTTATAAGGACAAGACATGGTTTTTTACCATTTTGAGGATCAAGTTTAATTTGGATCAAAGCAAAATTCAGCAATTCCAGGACTTTCTACCTAAGAGAATTGTGAAGCATTTTAATCTCATGAAGATGACACATTCAGTGGAATATAGTTTCATCAAAAGGTACATAACTATCTCGATTAATTACAGAAAGGTATGTGATCTTCCATCTGATTAATGATTATGAATTTTTTTTTGTCTAGAGGGAAACTGGAATGTCATTGAGTAGGGGACAAAAAACAAAAATGAGATCAAGCAGAAAGTTGCTGTTACTTCAGTCATAAATAACGTGAAGTATTTGATGCAGCTGTTCCATAGGGATTCTGAAATGCCAAGTCTGAGATTTTTGAGACTGAATTCTCCTATGCCATGCTTCAACAAATGGTAGCCAAAATATTTTAAATCATTATTGATGTTTACTAATATTCAAAATATCACAGAAGTTTAGATGAATCTTGAGAGTAACAACACTTGTTACAACATTAACAAGATTTAAAATATCAAGTAACAGCAACAGGAGAGAGGAACGGGAGGGGGGAGCGAATTTCTGGGGAGGGAGGAAGATAACTGTGAACAAAATACCAAAAATAATGATGAGGCAGGGCAGGGTATTGTTTGGAAATAAAAATATGTTGCCCCAGATAGCACCTGATAAATCTACTATGAAAAGGTAACCAGTTCTTCGGATTTAATGGCACAGTATTCTAGTGGAACAAGAAATAAGAACTCTCCATCCTACATCTCAAGTTTATACATCAGGAAAACACCTCAACAAAAAAGGAAATGCGATCTGCACAGCAAATACTTCAGACTCTAGAATCAAATTCAGTAGTTACAGAAACATAACTTTGATAACGAAGGATAGGGAATACCAGAATGCTAGCTTTACAGACAGGTATCCAAAGGTATTATAGCTTAATCCTGTAGAGGATCCCAATCACTGAAATTTAAACTGTGCTTTGAGTTAAACAAGCTCACAGTGCTTTGCTGTTAATGTCAAGTGGGACAGGCATTTCATGAGTACCTTAAAGAGACTGTATTTATGTTTCTTAGCGTTCAGAATTTTCACTGGAGGTGTCACTATGATATCTGAACATCAATTAAAATCCAGAGATGATAAAACCTTCAAGTTGCAATTGTGTAAGTTTGGCTATTTCCCAGGCCATATTTACTGAGACTTAACACTCACAGCTCTCAGGACAAATATACTCAAGGTAAAGTTATGACAAGGACAGATTCTGTCGCTTCTCTCTTGTCCCAAAGGTTTAGCTCTACTTTTCCTCGCTTTTATGAAATGAGGCCACTTTCACCTCCTCACTGTGTTTTCCCTGAAGCAAAAATCACAGACTGCTAGCAGGCTTAAACTGTCATCTAGCTCAACTGTATCATTTTAGTTAGTGGCCTCTCTTGCCCAATTGCTCCCAGAGTCTCACTTGCTCTTCTCTGATCCCTTGAGACTCTACTTCTCCATCCTGACCAAAGAGAAGAATGGGTATCAAGCATGGAACTAGTCACATGAACACAAGACAGAGCCAAACTGCATGCAGAAAGCAGTGACCATGATTTAAAGAAAACAATCTATTTTCTGAAGCCCAGAAGCAGTTAAAAACAAACTAACAAGCAAATAAACAAACAAAAAGCAACATACACAATTTTGGGGCTAAGAAAAAAGGAACGAATAATAATACATCTGTAAAAGCTGACTCATAAAATGTGTGAAGAAAGGTATGCATTTTTACAGAAGAGCTGAGTAACAAGGAATGTTAGATAAAACTAATTAAGTATGGGTTTATGATAAAACTATATTGCTTTAGAAACTTTCCATTACTATTTTTATGGTGCTGTATTTAGACTGTACTAGTAAATTTCTAGAACAGTGTAAAGGCAGGAAAAGGCAAAGAAACAGCAAAGTAGTAGTGGCTCTTGAACATATGGCTCACAAAACAAAACTGAAAAATATTTGTATTCTTCCTGAGGAAATTGAATTTAAAAGTGAGCACAGATCTGCATAAATACATGGGATCAATGAGCAGGCAAGTTAAGTGTCTTAATTGAATACCATCAACAAAGTGCAGAATGGCTACAAGCTAACAATATGGTACTGTTAATTTGACTCAATTTTTTTAAGACATATGCAGTTCAAGCACGAATCTGAAATACATATTCCAAAATCCTCTTTGAACTCATCGCTATCAGTGTAATAATACAAATATATACACATCTGCATGTTTAAACACCTGCACAAATGTCAAAATATACAGAGAAGTCTGTATATTTTATTATATTTATATTTCATAAAAGTAACTATCATGAAATATTAGGGAAAGAAATCCAGATTCATTCAAACTTCCAACAGACATTTATGAGAACTTAAAAGAAGAAGCAGTGTGTGTTTCCTCCATGAACACAGGTGAGTGAACAAAAGGAAATGCCATTCTCCAGTTAAATGTGAATAATGATATTCACTATAAAGATGAGACCAAGTGCTGCAGTTAACAGGATGCCAAAAATCACAATTAAGACAGTATTTGCACCAATTTCATACCCTCTTATCTGAACTAGGGGATATTCACTAGTATTTCTGAAATAGGCAGAAAGAGGCTTATGAATGATTCACAGATAGATAGACAAATTCACACACTCATTAGAAATGTTACCCAGTAATACAGATACCGTAAAAATTAAGTAGTAGTGACACAAAATGTGCAAACAATTGGATGAGCTCTGTCAAATCAAAGGAAGTTGCACCCAGCTGCAGGAAAAAAAGTCACTCAAAAAGAAGATCCAGTTCTGTGGATGCCTACTCTGTATATGCACAAGGAGCTCTTGCAACAACGACAACAAAAACCACGCTTCATAACTCCTAATTATTAGGGAAAAGTAATAATGGAAAACTAATCTGTAACTCAGTCATTCTGCTCTGAAAGTAATGCCTCCCGTTTTATTACATTGGCCCATGACATCAGTCAGATGTTGGTGGCATGGCAGTAGAGGTTGAAGCTTCCCACCAATATGCCATTACATTTTTTACCATGAGACAGATGGCAGCAGAGGGGCAGTCTGACAAAGTGGTGAATGACACAGAAGTTCATATGAAGCTGAGTCCCTGAATTCCTCCACATGAAAAATATGGACCCACTGACATTTATCAATGTTTGCTTAACATTTCTGGAGATTAAACAGTGGAATTGAGCACACTGAGGTGGTGGGTGATTGGTTCATTTCAGCAGGGGTGACACATTCCAGACAGCCATGAAGATTCCTATGAACATGGCATGCATGTTCTTGTTCACGGCTGGTGAAAATGCATAGCTAATGGTGGTGACTAAGTTGAAAACCACTGTTTTGTAGCTGAATTTGCTATCAAGTAGTGCTATTGGGCTCTTTGTATCTACTGTGGTTTCCATGGAAATAAATAGGAGGCAATAATATGGGAGTGATTTTCAACCAAGTTTTAAATTTTTTTACAAGGATTGTTTAAATAATGTTTCACAGAACAAGATTCACATATGTGGACAAGGCAATTCATATGACTGGTTCTAGACCTTACCAGCCTTTCTTGCAGCTGCAGACCTGCCACCATCTCACATATCTCATAAACTTTCTCTGACAGAACTCCACTTCGGGTGTTTGAAGTGACAGTGCCCAGTTTCAAGACAAGAGGTGTTCAGTGCCTCCTCTTACTGCTTCCCATTGCCTGACTGTGGTTTTCTGATACTTTTCTGCATCATGTTGCACCCACACAGCCACAGGCAGGGCTGTCCCTTGCCTGTTCCCAGACCAGGGAACAAAATAAGATTAAAAACAAAACTTCCCTCTCCTTGACTTTATTTATCTAAATCAGTCCTCTGATCTGATTTGATGCACTTCACACCCTTGCAAGCAATTTTCAGGGACTCAGCACTGGAAGATACAGTCGGGAAAAGAAACTACTTAAACTGTCATTGCAGTACCAAGGAACTATATTTTCATTTTGCACTTGAACCATCTGACAGCCTGGCAACAGAGTGAGCGTGATAGGAGACACAGATGAACAACTTACTTCATCCCAAGTTCTTGCCAGTTTGGTTAAATTCTCCTAAAAATACCCATTCTATTTTCTCATCTCTTATCATCTTAAGCCATCCTAGGATTTCTAAGTTTTCAGAGTGTCAGTGGATGTAAAATTAGATTACAATATTCAGTACATTCATAACTATTCATTTTGTTAACACCACTACCAAACACGCAGTACACACTTAATGGAGTAAAAAGAAGACTAAATTAAAATTGAAAATCTTATATGCCATCCATTAATCCACCTTAAATACCCAAATATCCATCTGTCCCAATAAAATGGTGCATTTCTTCTATAAAGCTTCTCACTTGCACAGCCCAGAAGGTCTGTGCCCCTGGGCTACCAACATATTTGGCTGCCTTTCTGTTAAATGCTGGCCCCAGTATCTTGGCAGCATCCACAGCAAGGCAGATCTGTGGATTAGTTTTGATTAACTTTTGAAGATACAGTAATGTGGCCTGGCACGAAGCAATGAAATGACTTGAGTGCACAGGCTGAACACCTGCAAGGAATTGTTTCTTGAGCAAGGCATTAGAAGTGTCAGAGTAGATGGACAGGGCAGGCACTGGGCATAGCTGGCCACCTGAGCTTTCTCCATGAGTGCCATCACCAGCACTCTGCTTTAGAAACTGTGGAATTGCAGAAGTCATCCTTAAAATGGGGATTTTAGGTCATTTCTAACCTTGTGAATGCATATAGGTAATAATAATAACCTCTATTTAAGTAATAACCTTTTATATTCCAGTCTATTTTTACCCATAGATACAATGGTGCAGAATTTACTCTGTATTATACTACTTTCAGTTAGCCTGTATCATTACAAAGTAACACTTTTCATTCAGTGTAAAGCCCCAGAAATTCTTTTTTGTCCACAAAATCTTTGCTCAATGGAATCTTTGTGAATTATAAGTCATCAAAAAAGTACTTTGTTATCGCCTGCTGTGTGTGTTAATGCAACACAAATGGAAACTGAAGACATCTTTCTGTACTGTTTAGACTTTGTGATGCTAAGTGCAGTTCATATAGCCTCTATTTAAACATTATTTTAAGAACTCATTTATTCTCTCAATTTTTTATTTTTTTTAATTTTTTTTTCTGGTAGCCTTAGTAACAGAAATGATACAGTCTTAACCACAACATCTCACCTAGGCAGCTATCACAGTGCAGACATTAGCGTGCCATAGAATTATCTGAAAGCTTACTTGTCAGTATATAAGATCTAGCCAATCAAAACTTAGCCACTACTGTTATGTAATTACAGTATAAAAACTGCCTTCATTAAAATTAGACATTTAAACTTGAGCATTATAAACAACAACAAAAAGTAATAATCATTCTCCATTTTGAAAGTCACACGTCTCATTTCCATTGGCCCATAAGGAGTATCTTCTAGAAGTGAGAAGAAGGAATCTCAAATAACTTTTATACTGTTCATCCATCTGCTGCACTTTTGTTTTTTATCACATCAATTAGAGAAAAGAAATTCCTGGGCTGAAGTTTGATGCAGCAAACATTTGGCCTTCAGCATGATAAGGTTATTCTATTTGAATAATGGTACTTGAAAACAGAATGTTGTGTACTACTGAGGGCCAAATCTTCAGATGGCATAACCTGGCATAACTCCACTGATTCGGTAAAAAGATCACAGACTCTCTGAACAAATGAGGAATCATTTTAAGCTTGGAATGTGCCACTTGCATTGTGGATGCTATTGTAATTCAACCAAAAAGATCTGCTAATAGCTGAAAAGCAAGTTTTTCCAGGAGAACGTTAAATCAGCCTCTTAAAAAGGAAGACTCCAAACGGTAATTTGTCAGGAAAATTAAAAATATTACAGATTAATACTATAACAATATTGATACTGTTGATATGTAAGAACCTTTACAACCTACATTGATATGTAAGAACCTTTACTCATTTGGAGTAAGTATTATGTCCAGCAAATTCAGCATTGAGATCTTCCAATGAAATTTTTCCACTCCACACAAGTGTTAATTGGCATTACAGCTAACATAATAAATCACTTTCCATTAACACAAAGCATTTGATGTTAAGCCATGTTTTTGGAGGTCAGCTCTTAGTGTGGGTATTTCTTTACAACAGTAGGTAACAGTGAGGAGTCATGTACTGGGTCACTGAAAATAAAAATATATGGAGAAGCAGTATAACAATGGAAACTTTATTAAGAGTAAATACAGTGTAACAAAGACAGAACTTGACCTTCCCAAATTTATATATAAAAAAAATAAAATGATAAACAAGACAGAACTTTAAGATGCTCCAGAAAACCAAATTTGCTGAGAAGGAAAAAAACAAAAACAAACAAACAAAAAAGGCAACCAACAAATAGTTGCTTGTCTAATTTAAAATAGAGCAAGCTGTAAATTGATCCTACAGTAAGAAACTGATCAAGCAGTAAAAAACAAACAAACAAAATAAAAAAAAAAACATGGGGGAGGAGAGGGAATGCTTCACAATTGCAACAAATGTATGCATTCTCATTTTCCCCTTAGAAGAACAGAATAAATTATAATTGAACATATAGAATAAAAAACTACCATTTGCTCTCTAAGCACAATCAGTTCTGACTGCCTGCTCTTATTAACCAGCTTGTCACCAGAAAATGTTCCTTATTAAATTGTCCAAGTAATAAATTAAACTGTTTCTCTTCATATAAAATTAATACATCTGGACTGCTATTGTATTTGCCACATTTTGCACTTTAAATGTAAATACTGTCCATTATTTTCATTATGAAAATGTTGTACTGATGTTTGCACTGTTAATTCAATTTTCCTATGACCGGTTTCGTTGCTTTTAAGCACATACCCAACATCCTCTTTGTGAACTCATACAATTACACTTTGTGGGGTCAAACAATTTCTGCTACTAGACTGTGGTCATGTTGCAATTTTCACACAGGAAAGTCAAATGGACAGGCAATAGGAGAGCATTTCTAAGCACCAGAATTCAGAATTTCCTACTACAATTGCAGAGCATGGAGTGAAATCCTGCTAGAGTTAGCAATGTTCATTCTACAAGTACTTTGGGATTGACCATATTAATAGCCTGTAACACATCTTCAACACTTTATGAGGAAGGCTGGT
The DNA here is from genome assembly GCA_030625065.1 of Alectoris magna. Taxonomy (NCBI): domain Eukaryota; kingdom Metazoa; phylum Chordata; class Aves; order Galliformes; family Phasianidae; genus Alectoris; species Alectoris magna. Next base: position 102,122,400 of record CM060560.1, read on the forward strand.
AAAGTATGGAAAGATAACATAAGCATGGGAAAGTCTCACGCACAGCCTGATTAGAGCTGAATGAACTAACAAAATTGAATCAGATTTAAAAATGAAGCTGTGTGGTATCACAACTGAGAAAACAGCATACGTTTATTTGCTATGTCTTCATGCTTTAGTCTAAGATACAAATATGAAAGAGTATTTCGATATCTAATTCAAAGCACAGTACTTACCCATTGTATTAATCTTACATCGGAAACTTGCATACATGAAAAGATGTAGCTACTTACCCACATACTTCCATAGTAATTCCACATAGGAATGTTTTAGGATTACGAAAGGAAACACTGACAGAACAGCAATTTCACTACATTCTCTGAAAGACAACAGGGAAGAGGAAGAGGAGGGAAAAATTAGGAAAATTTTGTTGCAGTTTCAGGAACCAGCCCTCCCCACAAAAAACAACCACCTTGTCATGCTTAGAGATCATCATTCTTTCTGTGATATGTTCTGAAGTACCTGTACCCGGTGACTTTTAAAAATATTATTCTAGCTTAATAAATTTATAGCATCTAATCAGTCTTACCTTTCTCTTAGACAACACCTATATCATAAGGTCTGTACAATAAAAAATGAAGAAATGTATGAAAATTATGTTTTACTCTTGCTTTCTACTGAAGATGTTTTAAATCTTTTTCATCTCTGCTTCTTCCCATCACATAACCACAAAATAAGATTAAAGGTTGTTTAAATGTCCTAACATTTCATTTTCAGATCTGCTTTCTGAATATTCAAGTTTAGGATTGTTTGGGCTGGTTACAATATTTCTGAAATTACTTTTCTCTAACATCAACCATAGAAAGCAAACCATGCAACAGCAAACACAGCTATAAATTTGCCTTTTAAAAAGATATGAGAATATTCAAGGAAAATCCTCAAAAGCGTATTACCATACATTGCTTCTCATGATTTTAAGATGTGTAATGCCAGAAAAATATACTAAAAAATGATGTTGAGATGCACAGATGTTGGGTTATTTGCTCGACTTTGGGAAAGGACATATTACAAGTAATTTTTTTTACAGAAATCTCAAAGCAGTGAATTCTTTATTTGATTCTAATAAAAAGCAGGAATAGTAATCAAGACCCTCAGAAAGTTTCATTATATTGGTAGCAAAGAACAACTGGGGAAAAAAATAATGCTCTTAACATCAGACATATATCCTATTTTTGTAAGCTTGATTTCACATAGATCATTTGCACCAAAAGCTTTTTAAACCAGTAGATTTCTCAAGAGTAACTGGTTAAAGTATTTTTAAATCCTGACTAATTAAAATGTGTATTGTATAAAGCATCCATACTCTTTATCATATTTTACTATTCTCAGAAGTGTATAGTACTTCAGATTCTTCTAAAATACTAAGCAGCAAAATCTCAGTTTATAGCTGGACTTTCTATGACTATTTTATATTTTGTAATGTTTGTCCAGCGTTGCACAGAACCTATGCTAAAGAGCAGTTTCTATGCTGCGGATCTCAAAATGCTTCACTAAAGATAAGCAAAACTGTGTCATTCATACTCCAGAGATGGGAAGACGTTGTCAGAGAGAGATTTATAATTAGGAACCCAAGGTCACAAGTCAGGTCACTTGCATAATTGTTTTTTTAACATTATGACCACATCCCCAGTGTTGTCATTTAAATGAGCATACTTTAGGGGCAAAATATGTCTTAAAATGACAAGACATTATTTGCAACACACTTGGAAAATCACTGGAAGTCTCAAAAGATCTGGACAAAGAGTGCATCCATGATTATCACACTAAGATGCAATCAGAATTTATGCTTTTCCTGTAGATTTAGATAGGAAGACACAGGTTTGTAATACTGCAATGATTCTGTGTCACACATTAATTAGTTCACTACTCCTCAGTCTGCCTCTTTTAGCAATTCTGCTCACATTGTCAGGAGCCCCTAGCATGACTTTGCTGTCACAGACTTACATAAGTGCATGGGATTCACAGCCCTTGTGAAAATAGAACAGCAAGTCCTTCTGCTGCTCTGACTTCCAGACCTTCCAGCACTACATATTTCCTAGCCTCTATGCTCTTAAATTGTGAAGTATCTCTCTTGGTTCTGCATTTTTTAAGATGGACTTGTTAATGAAGATGGCAACATAGAGCCACATCTATCTCTGAAAAAACAACATACTCTTCCCTTTGAAGGTTTAGTCTACATGAAGGTAAGCAGCCAAGAAACCAGTCATTTTTCATGCATTCCTACAGCTCTTCTTAACACTGTTATTTACATACTATTGATTTGTTATGTTTGGCCATCTGTTTGTGGGTGAATACTGTAGGCATATTTTTTTTATTTTTATTTTTTATTTTTTTACTTCTCTTAAAAGGCATACCAAATTCTTTTTTTTTTTTTTCCCTTATATATACTCTATGTTCTTTTCATCCTGTTGGAAAAATTCTACATAAAGATAACCAAAGACATTAACATTACCGTTAGTGAAGTATCATCTGTGAGTTTCTTTGGGATTTGAAGCACTGAATGGATGATACTGAGTACTTTTTTCACTCCAGAGAACATCTTAACACATCTAGAGACATTTTTCCACTTTAAAAATAATATTAAATGGAAACCATGATTTCACATATTTTAACTCAATGTTCATCTGTTTTAAATATTGTGAACAATGTCAATAATTTTGAACCAGTAAACACTTTTAAACAGCAGATCAAGATTGCTCAAAGAAACCAACCAAATAAACAAAAAAATTGACAATAATATGAAATCTGCAGTTGACTACAAATTCGGTTAGAAGACAACCTGCTGTACTAATACCTTGGAAGCAGTATCTTGTATAAATCCTTTAACAGCAGCTACTTTGAACACAGTAGCTGATCTGAAATGCCCTGTGATTTAAATCCAAGTAGTACACAAAGTAATCCTCAAACAACTGAATCCTATTTAACTTCACAAAACATCTGAATTTGAGTGTAAGAAAAGCAAGCATTTCTAAAATCCCACTTTTAAATATACTTTTAACCTTAATCTCTTTCTAACTCTTTCCTGAAGTATACCACCTGCACATCCATCTCAATTATATGTTCATGTATATACATATTTTTAAATGTGTAATGTATTCAGCTTACTAAGAACAGTTTCTAAGGAGAATTTTCCTCAGTTCTAAAACTAGCACTACAATTTTCAATGTCTGATGATAGTTTGTACAGCAAAATGCAGTAAATATGCTCTAAACTGCTTTTTCAAGCTGATAAACAAGAAATATTTATCATCCTAGACTTGTTTGCTTTTTTATCCTTCCCCTGTAGAAGATTTATTTAAAATAAACAAAAGAGATCAAACAAACAAACGAACAACAACAACAACAAAACACCCAAACACATAAACACCATTTCCCACCATATTCAAACCATGGCATTTCAAAATTCATAATGAGAGGAAACTGGGCAACCACTCAAATCCAGATCAGTTATGGTAAAACCAGTGTTACACGGAACTCTGGCCTACTGTTATGGTACTCATTTGCAAATAAGTAATGGGTTTATGCATAAAAAAAGTCCTGATTCAGGTAACTTCTCTCTGGACTGCAAAGAAAGAAATTTAATCTTTGTATTAATCCATCATCATTCTAATCCAAGGTATTGCAACTCCACTACATGCCTTCCTCAAGATGAATAACAAAGCAAGAATGCAGCTGAAGTGGCTTTCTACTAGTGGCTATTTCTTTTCCCATTAACCAAAGCCATAACAGAGAGAGAACCAAAGACTTGCTACCTCACTTCATATAAGTAGGTGACCCTGTGAAGACTTCTAAATCACTTAAATATTTAATTTACAGTTTATGGCATTCAGTGACATTGATCCTTACCTGAAGCCCACAGCCATGAGGATTCAAACCCGAATTTTTCCTTGTTCTTAATTCTCAGTCCTTGCACTATGCATGGAAGAGTTAGTGGAAAGGACTAGTTCTGCATCTCAATCAATTCAGTTTAGAGCCTAGCTACTTCATTAAGTCATGGGAAGAAGTAAAATTTGGGGCAAATGTCTACTTCTGTCCGCTTTACTACACAGAGGATAACTTTCAGCTAAAGGATGGAGATGAACAGTTGATAATAGCTGTTTCTTGGAGGCTGCAGCAAGATTCAGCAGTGTCTATCTGTCAGAGATCTTAGAGCCTCTGGAAGCTAATATCTATTCTCAGTATCTCTCATCTAACTTACAGAGCACCTCAAAAGTGGAAACAACTTATAAAAGCCACAATACTTAGTCTAGCACTATGAAACTCATTTGGCTTTCCACTACTTCAGTTGCTTTCTGCCTGTTCAGCAGCTCCCTGCCCTTTTCTTAAGCAATAAAAGCAGTGAGTCATCCACTGTTTGGTTTTCAAACACTGAAGAATTAAGTTTCATAAAACAGAATTGTTTAGGCTGGAAAGGACGTTAAAGCTCACACAGTTCCCACCCCCTGCTATAGGCAGGACTGCCAGCAATGAGATCAGGTTACCCAGGGCCCCATCCAACCCAGCCTTGAGGACCTCGAGAGGTGGGGAATCTACAGCTTCTCTAGGCAACCTGTTCTAGTGCAACACTACCCTCTTTGCAGATAATTTCTTCCATATATACGGATACTTTTGCAGTGTGATGACATACTGCTGTTGTATCAGTTTTACTTGCATCATACTGATGTCTACTTGAGCATTAAGAAAATCTATAGTGCACCTTGTAAGGTTATTTATATGGACCAACATTTTAAATAAAATCAATAAATAATGTGACCTGAAGGTACAGTGAGCTGCTCACACTGCCTGAGAATTGCTAGAACAAGTATCCCTGAGGCTCATAAACTTCCTGTCGCTTGTCTGGTAGGCTTCAACACAAATTTGAATGATTCAATTGGACACACTAGGACAAGTGAACCTAAAAGAAAACAGGGAAAATCAGTCCTCTGACATGACAGGAATTTTGAACTTTCTCAAGAGCAGGAACCATAGAAATATCCAAAGTAAAAGGGATATTCAGAACCAGAGCACAGTATTTTTCTACCTGAGATCATAAAATGATTCAGAAAGTATCTTTCTTCTCTTCTGACAGTTCAGATTTGTAACTCAGTCTCTTGCTACATTTTCATGAGACAAAAACTTTGCTCCCCTTTCTTCTGTGTGCCTGGCTGCTAAACTATTCCACGGCACACTCAGGGACACAGGTCAGCATGAAAACACTGACTGGGGCAAAAGAATTCCCAAAGAATGCAAAACGGAAAATCTAGATTTCACGTTCAGCTAGTGCAAGAAGGAACATATTGCTATCTTTCAATGACTGCACTGATACACACAACTATGTAATTTTTCTGCTAATTAAAACTGAACACAGAGTACAGCCACTCTCTAACTGTTCTAGAACAACTGTTATCCCAAATTTAGTTTAGCTTTCCAAAGGTACACATAGCAATACAGCTTAGAAGTGCAGATGTAACCCTTTAACTAGACCAGTTGCAGATAAGTGGTAATGTTTAAGGGCATAGAAGGCCATAGAAAGGCTACTGCTACCAAACAAACAAACAAACAAACAAACAAACAAACAAACAAACAAAAACAATTTTGCATGATATAGCTGTCTGTTAGGTAATGGCTTCACACTGAATATGGCTCCAGTGTACCTGGTGTTATACTAGTAACAACTACATTAACAATTTTTTTATTTTTTTCCCCTCAGCTGGAGTCAGTAATACTGATTGAACATTTTTTTTCACTTGGTGTCAGCATTATCTGCCAGTAAAATAGTGGCCTCCTTTCCTCATATTGCCTACTTAGTACAGACTGAAAAGGACCAAATATTTGAATGCAATAAATACAAAAATCAGAATAACTTATTTTTAAAAATTGTGTGCCTTTCATTTGCTATGAAGCAGATTGCATTTGAAATATATGAAGGGAAAAGAAAACAAAAAAGCTCTTCACTTCAATGGCTGCTGGATGTGGATTCACATTATCTCACTTGTCCTTAGCTTGTGCCTGGACATAAATACCATTAAACGCAAAATGCTTTTATTAATCTATAGCATACGCCTATGAGAAAGGAGAGAGAGGAAAAAAAAAAAAAAAAAAAAGAAAAGAAAGATCAGGACCTTCTAATTCATATAGTGATGCCTCAGCACCATCACTTAGCTGATCAATACCACAATCAATACTCTCATTTGCAACTTTATGGGTACTTAAGGGCAACAAGCCATCACATCTTTTTAAAAAAATAACATCCGAATATAAATCATGCTTAACACTGAAGGCAAATAATAAATGCTTATCTGACCAACTTTTTTAATGCTTCTCTAAAGCAAACTAACTTCCATCAGTTAGAGAAATTCAGCATCAGAAACAAAACCTAACTTCAAAATTGCTTAATAAAGGAAAGGAAAAAGGAAGCTTTCTAAAGCAAGAGCTATATTTTCCCAACCAGAATAACTGTTTCTCCAACTTTAACGTAGAAATTCCCTTTAATTCTCAACCCAAACATCCAAGGAATAACCAATTTGGACTTTTTTCCAGATTACCATATAGCACAGAAACCTTGAAGCACAAGGAGGTCACAGAGAGGTGAGAGAAATATGACAGACCATGAAGACATCTTCCTAGAACATTCTGAAATGCACTTAATCACTTTCAAGAAAAGAAATATAAGCGAATCTATTACAAAAACAAACTTCAATACTGATCAGAACAAAGTGAGAAGATTGGAATTTTCTGTTCTCACTAATTTGCAATTCGGGAATGCTTACTGATAAAGCGAACACCAATTTAAAATGTGCAATCTGAGCTTTTCTTCAGATAGAATGTCTTGCTGGAGGATATTATTATTTTATTTTATTTTTTTTTAAGTGAATTTTACACATTCAGGAACATTGCAGATTGAACAACAACTAATGACAACAAATCCTTCTGGCCGTCTTACAAAATCAGATTTAGAGCTTAAAACACCAGCTCTCAAATTCTGAGAAGTATTCACTGGTTTCTACTTCTATTTCCAACTGGAAAAAACAATAGCAAAGAGGATCAGAGCAACTAAGTTTGAGAGCCACAGGCTAAATAAAAAATTATTCAATTTAAAAACACTTGTAGTTATATGAAGATCATGGTAGGAAACTAACTACAGTATAGTATAAACTTTCTGGTTCTCTGAAGCTTCTGGAGATGGATAAATTCAGAGACTGATACTAAGACTTTTCTTCTATGGAAGAAGTAGAAATAGAGTAATCATTCAACAACCTGCCTATCTTGCTCCATATTTTGGACTGGGTGGGCAAGTGCACAGCTAAACAAATAATCTATCTACAGCTAACTGTGGCTTTGGATCGTGAATACATGCAAACCCAGATATGAATGCAGACTGAGAAAAGAACTTGAAAGCAGACCTGCCAAGAAGGACTTGAGGATAGATTAAAAAAGCTGGACATGAGACAACAGTGTGTTCTTTCATCCCAGACAGTCAACAGTATCCTGGGCTGCATCAAAAGAGGGGTGGCCAGCAGGGAGAGGGAGAGGATTGTCCCTGTACTGAACAGTCCTTCTGCTCTGCCCTTATGATGTCCCATCTGCAGTAGTGTCTAGAGCAGGGACCCCCAGTACTGGAATGATACAGAGCTGTTCAAGCAGGTCCAGAGGAGCGCAACAAAGATGATAGAGGACTGGAACACCTCTCTGAAGAAAGGTAAAGCATGTTGGGTTTGGTCAGTTTGAAGAAGAGAGAGGCCTCATTTTGGCCATCCAGTAGTTGAGGGGAGCATTCAGTCAGGAGGGAGATGTACATTTTACATGGTCTGATAGTGACAGAATAAAAAGGAATGCCTTCAAACTAAAAGAGGGAACATTTAGGTTAGATGTTAGAAAGAAGTTACTTATTCAAAAGGCAGTGAGGTAGTGGCACAGGCTACCAGAAAGGTTGTGGATGCCCCATCCTTAGAATCATTCAAGGACATACTGGATGTCACACTGGGCGGGGCTGATTCAGTGGGTGGCAGCCCTGCCTAAGGCAGGGGGTTGGAACTAGTTGGTCTTTAAGGTCCCCTCCAACCTAAGCTATTCTATGACACTATGGAAACTCCACTATGCTACAAGCTGCACAGCCAGCATACTGGAGGTCTTCTTTGCATCAGAATGTCCCTTTTCTTTAAAAAAGTCAGTGAAAATAATGAATGTAATTTGCATTGTTTGTTAATCTCTCATACTGCAGAGTCTGATGGAAATCTGCTTCAGTCAGTGTACCTCTTGTACCTGATCCCCACTGTGCTGAACATGAGCTTCTGCACAGCAAACTTTGCAGCAGAGTTGCAAACTGAATCTGTGCAAGTCCTTGTCATATAAAGTTATTCCCAAAATGATGAGGAACAGATTATTGCAGTACCTTTGTACAAGGGTTTGCATACATTCCCACAAGTATGTCCTGTCAGTATAGTGAATATCAATTCATAAAGGATCATATCTCCCTTGCTGAAACTTCAAGGTAACTCCAATGAAGACACTGAGTGAACAATCTAAGCTGTTCTCTCTGCCTTATGAAAATGCGCATTTTCTGCTGCTTTTTAATTCAACTACCTCAATGAGTTTGTCCATCCTCTCCATCCACTACTAAATCTTTTTTTTTTTTTTTTTTTTTTTTTACCCCAAAAGAATCTCTTTAGGTTCAATTTATACTTTACTTACTGCCACCAGACAATTGCCCCCAGAATAGGTTTTGTTCTGTTCTTATTGAAAACCTTTAGAGCCACTTATTTTTTCATGTATTATTCTATTTATAACACACCTGTCCTACATTTGATTGAAAGACCTAGCAAATTACTTGAAGTTTTGTTCATTCAAAACTAATCTTCTAGTTCAAAGCCTGTCAGTACAGTACATCCCCTGATAATTTTGTTTGTGTGCTATTTGGCAAAATGATCATAATACTTTTTGATGCCAAACAAAGGAAACATTTAGAATATCATGTCTTCAAGTGTCTGGTAAAACAAAAACCGTCTTTCAGTCTCTATAGAATATTACAAAATATTAATCTGCTCTGTAACTAAATGCCATCTATGTTAGACTGGACATATTTTTGATAGCTTAGAATCAGCCTGGAGAATTAATGCTATTTGTTCTTTATCTTTCTGACAGAACATCTTATTTGATTTTCCTGCAGAGCATACAGTATCAAAATTATGCCTTTGCAATAAAAACAAACACTACTCATTCACCTTTTCTCTGCAGTATTAAATAGATATTCTTGCATAGAAAAATAAGCATTTCCATCTTCACTCCATCTGAGAATATGTTTCCTTATGAATTAGAATATTTCTTGCATTTAAACCCAATATATGTAGGGAAATATTTTATTCACTACTCTAATATTCCACATTTAACATGAAAGCCGTCAATCTTCTGACGTATATCATTTTTGTTAGGCATTTTAGCTATATCGAACAGCAGCATAATATTTATTGGCATTTCAGACGTTTTGTTAGTTTCATAAAATATAATAAAATGAACTAATTAACTAATTTGGTTTACTTGTTAAAGTAGTGAATTCACACAATACTGCTTCCCACTACTCAGTCTGCTCTGTTGGAGGAGTAACAAGAGTATTCACTTTTGCGGAGGTGAAGGCAGGTGGTAAGTGCTGCAGCAAAAGGGATGATGAAAAATTGGAGGATGCTACCAAGATCCGCTCGTTTTTTAGCACTGATTGCTTCTGCTGCCTGATTGCTATAGAGACCAGTCATCAGCCTTAGAAGGGGCTGTTATTGGCATCTGTGGGCAGGGAGGAAGAAGGGAAGAAAGAAAAGCATCTCTAGCTAAAATGAAGATTTCTGTTGCAAAGGGAGGAAAGAGGAAAGTGTTAGTGGTGGTAGCAGCAAAACCAAGAAAAAACGAGGATGAAAAACAAAGGGAAAAGAGTGAATTTGACAGAAGCACTGCACATGGAGAGCCAGATGGCAAATCCTGATGCTCCTTCAGGCTTAATGGAATGGGGGAATGTCATAGTCTGTCTATTAGCATTTTCCAATTCAGTACATGCTCTCTGCCACACAAAGAGGTTTCACAGACGTGTAGTCTCTAATCAACCTCGCATCCTTATTTTACCAAGTTCCCAGAAGAACTGCTTTCTATGTAAGCCACTGATAGATTAATATTTATGGATTATTTTGAATTTAAAAAAAAAATAAAAAAAAATACAAGGGTTCAGAATTAAGAATCAGTGAAAATAAGTTTGTTATAATTAATGACTCTATTTTCTTAAAACCTGCAAAACTCCTATTACTGCAAAACTTTGGGTACTTGAAAGATTTTTAAACATTGCTACATAGCATGAAATTTATAGGGTCTAAGGAACATAGTAATAAGTTGATTCATGGCTGGATGATAACAAATGCCTGACAAAATATTAAATATATCATTTTCTTTCCCAGTAAATAGGAGAACCAAAAAAGCAAGCTCCAAATGGTGCTTTGCAACATATAACTCAGAGAACATATAACTCAGTTTCTTTTCCAGTGTTCCACTGTTGCATATACATTGGAACACGTGAAACACGAACACTTGGTAAATAATAAATATGTATCACAGCAAGAGCTCAAAGACAGCAGCACATGAAAGTATGGTGATGTTCACAGATTTTGATACAGTCATACAAAGTGTATAAGTGGGGGGAAGGAGTTGCATTTTTTCTACTTCCATAGCTTTCATATGAAATCAAATGCATGAAGTTTTGAGGATGACTATTTTTGCATGTATTTATACTTTTCCAGACATCCTGTGAGAATTTCTGCACTACAGAAAATGATAGGATTTCTATGACTACCAAAAGCTGTGCCATTGCCTGTAACATGAGGGATTCAGATAAGGAAAACAGAATAGAAATCCAGCTATGCTCCACTGCTTTGTGGTACAATCTAGAGTAACAAGCAAGCTGTTCAACAAACCATTTTGTATTTTGAGATTTCTGTTGATTTAAGTTTAGAACATCAATAATGATTTTTATGATGTAATTTCTTTTCTTTATGTTTTTCAAAACATTGCTATGTTTTTAATTATTATAATCCAACAATGGTCAGGAGCATCTACCAGGCCAGGAGCTCACATATGCATATTCTGAAAAGAGGCAAGGATTTGTTGAACACGTCTCAATGTTATATATGTCTGTACTGAATACACAGGTAACGTTAACAGAAAAGGTTATAGGCATGTTTGCAGCCTGTACTTTTCTATTAACTGAAATAAAAACAGAAGTATAATACTTTTTTATTTACAGAGTTTCAGGAATATTTTCTATTTTAATCTGTATTTCATGTAATGTAGATTCAAGTGCATTTTCAAATTATATTTTATCTTCTGATAAATTAGCCAGTAAATCTTCAGCTAGTAATGGGTACTTAATTTTATCCAATGATTTTGTACAGTGCACCCTTCAGCAGTTGTAATAAAGGTATCCCATTTCTCTCCAGAATCTTTTTCCCAGAATCTTTTATGATTCTATAATTCTTTCTCCCTCATGAAATTGTACAGAGAGGAGTGTTGCTAGGTAAGACATCTTTTTTCTTTTTTTTTTCCTGAAATATTTGGTTTAGTTCTAAAAACTTTTCTTTACTCTAGTTCTAAGACTGCGTCTGATTCTATTCATATCAAGAGATACTTAGAAAATTAAATCCCATTTGAACTGCCCTACAATAAAAAGATATTAAATCTGCTTTGTTTTGTATGGTTTCCTTTCTCAGCGTTGACAGTCATTTCAAATGATTTGGGTTTCATCTTCCTAGACAACATATTGCTTTATAATTCTACTCTAGCTGATACTAGAGGATTTCAAGATTTCTAACGGCACCAATATGTTTGAATGACACCGAGACACAGCCACACTTCTGTTCATAGCAACGAAGGTCATTACAGGATACACTGCAATAAGTTATAGAGTAAATGTAAAATCAGGCATAATGCATGATGTTCTGGAATAAAATCTTTTATAGTAAGCACTGGAGATAAGGGTACAAAAGCTGTCAGATCTAGATCAAATTTTGTATTTAAAGAAATTTGAAATGTTAATACATGGGACTTTTTCAGCATCTGAGGCTCTGCCTCACCTTTTATACCCAACAGTACTTGACTTGTGTGATAAACTGAGTTTTCTGATTATGTGCCAAAGATTATGTGAGAACTAATGATAATCTAAAGCTTATAATTTTAAATTTCATTTTTTAAAAAGCAAAAAAATTATATTTTACTGTATGCTGTAAACATCACTATGCAGCACATACTGCAGTATGTGTATATTTATTTGTTTGTTTGTTTGTTTAAGATAAAGGGCTCCGTCCTCTCACCCACATATCTTTCTCAGGAAACTTAATGAAAACACAAGCCTCCTGTCTGAGCTTACTCAAATACTTATAAAAATGTCCATGGTGGAAATGTTAAAGTAGTTGACGTTTAAGTTTCTGTTTATTAATGACTTAGTCACAGTATTTATGTAATACATCAACAGACATTTAAAAAAAAAAAAAAAGGTTCATAAGCCAGTAGACTACAAAAAGGCATGCTAAGACAGCAAAAAGCATTTAAACAGTAGCATAGAATTTGAGTGTTTTTCCCATGTGGGCAGCTGGGATGTATGAGACAGAACACATAGCTCCTTCTTGAGAAATTCAAACTTAAATAACACAAAAAAATGTAAATTTTGAGTCAATGTGACATTAAATCTACATCTAAAAATGATGCTCACAGTTCAGCCTATAGAAAATGAAACACCCTGTCACACGAAAGAATTGAAATTTGGTTACACGAATTCTGCTACAATACAGAAAATCTAACTTGTACAGAAGTAGGACAAATAAAACTCTTTTGTGCTTAGCAGAAAAATAAATCTTGTATTATAATTTCTCATAAATATTCTCTTATATGACTGATTTATTCTACATTACGTACCTTACTTATAATATACACAATTCAGAAAGAACTACTAGATGAAATAATGGATAAGTAAAATATAATCATAGAATCATAGAATCATAGAATCATAGAATCACAAGGTTGGAAAGGACCTACAAGATCATCTAAGTCCAACCGTCTTCCCATTATCATTGCCACCACAAGCCACTAAACCATATCTCGTTGCTCCTCATCCAGATGCCTTTTGAATACTGCCAGGGATGGAGACTCCACCACCTCCCTGGGCAGGCCATTCCAGTGCCTGACCACTCTATGAGAGAAAAAGTTTTTCCTTATGTCTAATCTAAACCTACTCTGGTACAACTTGCAGCCATTTCCTCGCGTCCTGTTTGTTGCCTGGGAGAAGAGGCCAAACCCCTCCTCATAACAACCTCCCTTCAGGAAGCTGTAGAGTGCAGTGAGGTCTCCCCTGAGCCTCCTCTTCTCCAGACTAAACAATCCCAGCTCCTTTAGCTGCTCCTCATAAGACTTGTGCTCCAGACCCCTCACCAGTTTCATTGCCTTTTTCTCTGAGCACATTTCAGGGCCTCAATGTCTTTCTTGTAGTGAGGGGCCCAAAACTGAACACAGTACTTGAGGTGCGGCCTCATCAGTGCTGAGTACAGGGGGATGATCACCTCCCTGCTCCTGCTGGCCACACTATTTCTAATGCAGGCCAGGATGCCACTGGCCCTCTTGGCCACCTGGGCACACTGCTGGATCATGTTCAACTAAGCATCAACCAACACCCCCAGGTCCTTTTCCTCTTCACAGTCACCCAGCCACTGAGCCCCAAACTTATAGTACTGCATGGGATTATTGTCGCCAAAGTGCAGGACCCAGCACTTGGCCTTGTTGAACCTCATCCCATTCACCTCACCCCAGCAATCCAGCTTATCTAGATCCCTCTGAAGGGCCTCCCTACCCTCGGGAAGATTGACACCACCTCCCAACTTGGTGTCATCTGCAAACTTACTGAGAGTACATTCAGTCCCTTCATCTAGGTCATCAATAAAGATATTAAACAAGATGTGCCCCAGTATTGACACCTGGGGGACACTATTTGTAACAGGTCACGAGGTGGACTTAACTCCGTTAACCACTACCCATTGGGCACAGCCCTCTAGCCAGTTCCTTACACAAAGAAGGGTATACCCGTCCAGGCCACGGGCAGCCAGTTTCCCCAGGAGAATACTGTGAGAGACCGTGTCAAAGGCTTTGCTGAAGTCTAGGTAGACTACATCAACAGCTTTTTCCTCGTCTACCAGGCTGGTCACCCAGTCGTAGAAGGAGATGAGGTTAGTCAAGAATGACCTGCCCTTCATGAACCTGTACTGGCTGGACCTGATCCCCTGGACGCCACGTATGTGCCGTGTGATCTCACCAAAGATGATTTGCTCCATAGCTTTCCCTGGTACTGAGGTCAGGCTGACAGGCCTGTAATTTCCTGGATCCTCCTTACAGCCCTTCTTGTAAATGGGAGTCACATCAGCAAGCCTCCAATCCTCCGGGACCTCTCCAGAGAACTGGGAATGCTGGTAGATGGCTGAAAGTGGCTCGGCAATCACCCCCACCAACTCTTTCAGCACCCTAGGATGGAGCCCATTTTGTCTCATGGACTTGTGACAGTCCAGATGGAGGAGGAGCTCTCTAACTGTCTCCACCTGAATTACCGGGAGTGGATTATGTGTAGCATCCCAGACTTCCAGATCAGGGCATAAAGTGCCCTGAGGATAACTGATCTGCCTAAAGGCAGATGTAAAGAAGGCCTTGAGGATGTCAGCCTTCTCCTTATCCTCAGTGATCACATTCCCCTCTGCATCAAGTAAAGGATGGAAAATTTTCCTCAGTTCTTCTCTTACCACTGATATATTTAAATAAGGATTTCTTATTCTCTTTTACTGCAGTGGCCAATCTGAGTTCCAGTTGGGCTTTTGCCTTCCTAACTTCCTCCCAGTACACCTTAGCAACTTCCTTATAATCTCCCCAAGTAGCCTGTCCCTTCTTCCAGAGGACATAGACTCTCTTTTTCTTCTGGAGTCTCAACAACAGTTCCTGGTTCATCCACACCAGTCTTCCCCTACGGTTTGCTTTATGGCACTCAGGGACAGCCTGTTCTTGTGTCTTTAAGATTTCCACCTTGAGGAGTGTCCAGGCTTCCTGGACCGCTTTATCCCTAAGGAGCGACTCCAGAGGGACCCATGCTACAAGAGTCCTGAACAGGACAAAGTCCGTCCTCTGGAAGTTCAGGGTAGCAGTTTTGTTAGTCACCCTTCTGACAGCTCCAATAGAGAATTCTACAATTCCATGGTCGCTCTGCCCAAGACAGTCCCCAACCTTCACGTCTCCTACCAGTCCTTCACTGCTAGTGAAGAGCAGGACTAGCAGGGCACCACCCCTGGTAGGCTCTCGTACCAGCTGTGTAAGGAAGCAATCTTCCATACACTCTAGAAACCACTTGGATTGCTTCCTCTGTGCTGTATTATATTTCCAACGTATATTAGGGAAGTTGAAGTCTCCCAGGAGAATGAGTGCTGGCGATTGTGCAAATTTGGCAAGCTGTGCGTAGAATGCCTCTTCTATCTCTTCATCCTGATTAAGCAGTCTATAACAGACCCCCATCAAGATGTCACCCCTACAGGCCTTCCCCCTGATCCTTATCCACAGGCACTCACCTTTATCATTCCCAACCCCAAGCTCTTCAACATCAAAACACTCTTTAATATAAAGGGCAACACCACCACCCTTCCTTTCTCATCTACCCCTTCTGAAGAGCTTGTAACCATTTATCACAGCACTCCAGTCATGGGAGTGGTCCCACCATGTTTCAGTAATAGCAACGAGGTCATAGTTAGCCTGACGCACAATTGCTTCCAACTCCTTCTGCTTGTTTCCCGTGCTATGTGCACTGGTGTAGACGCACTTCAGCTGAGTCATCTGCCTCACCCCCAACTCAAGCATCATTCCCCTAGGCTCATCTCTAGTGAGCCCCAATTTGTCCCCTCCCCTTATGATAGCTAGTTTAAAGCTCTTTCAATAAGCCCTGCTATCTCCTGTGCTAGGATTCATTTTGTAGTCAGGCAATAACTGCTGTACAGTTACATAGACTCTACCAACTGACTGTCATTATTATAGATTATGCCCTTAAAAATTCAGATTCTTCTGAAATTGTTCAGCTCAAATGTCTTAAAATTAGACAATTTTAGAATTTTAGAAATGCTGGAAGTAACAGTGAGACAGACAAGTACTCACAATATCTATTACACTGCAGAAAGAGGGCAGTTCAGCAAGTACAAAGCAGGAAAACACAATGGTACAGACGCTATCAGGTGACAACAGGCTTCTGCCACCCTAACCAATGTGCTACCTTCTTGTCTGTACTCTAACAAAAATATTTTATCAGCCACCGAGACAAAAGCATTAGCCTTCTTCTTTAAATACATAAGCTAATATATTGCCCTTCTCACAAATCAGAAACACCGAAAGTTTCATTTCCTTGCATCTCTATGCATTTCTTCAAACCTGCATAAAATGCAAATTAATGACGGTTTTGGAACTTTATTCTTTCATATTTCCTAATTTTGAGAGATAACTGTGTTACTGGAAAATCACAACAGAGGGCATTATTACTAAATTTTATTTAAGCCAGTTTTTCTATCCCAATTATAATCAGGAATAAAAGCTAGACACAGTAGCCCTGATGAATTCCAGTGGCATTATTCTTCTTTGTTTTCTACTAATTTATTGTGGGAATTTGATAAATTTTAGCAGTCAGGGAAGTGAAAAACTACCTCTATTGGCTAAAGCCAAGAACAGTTTACACATGCTAAATCAGGTTCTCCAAACAGCTGTGCCACTGTACCTCCGTCCAAAACTGCTAGTTGAGTCTTGGGTCTTCACTGAACAGGTTGCCAGATGCATGAACTAATGCCAAATTGAATGGAATATAAACAAGCATCTAGTTGGATTTATATTCAGACCAGCAAAGTTGGTACATTTGTGTCCCAGGGTCAGATTAAGGCCTAGATGTCCAGAAAGGCATCCTACTGTATTGACCAATTGTGCCATCTAGCTCTTTTTTAAGGTATGTAATGAATTATGATAAGAAAATATATCATTAATGAATTTGTGTTAAATAATTCCTCTATGCAGTTGGATACTAAATGAAAATATTTCTGCTGTACTTGGGCCAAGTCTGACAACAGCACAATATTTCTTCTTGTTTTTCTACAGATACTGAACATCATTACCTAATTTTTACTAGACAAATGTCCATGTAGGAGACTAAATCTTAAAAATTCTTTATAAAATTCCCAAAATAAATTCACTCAGGTAGCAGAAAAGTCAATAAAACCAGAAAGTGTGTTGGTGTTAATTATTATTGTTCACAAGAAATGGGCTTATCTCAAATTTTATAAACTGGAAAGCCTTTCATTTAGATTCTTACCACTCGATGGTCATTTAAACACCAAGTTTCCACTAACAATAGAGCAGGAGTGACACCAGAACAAAGGTTTATCCCCAAAAGTGGTTCAGCTGTCACATGATATTAGTACCTCTAGGAAAAAATAAGAAAGGGGAAAAAAACCCTCCCAGCTTATTTGACAGGAAACACTTCAAGAGACCTTTAAACCAATTCAGGGAACCAACCGGAAAAAAAAAAAAAAAAAAAAAAAAAAAAAAAAAAAAAAAGGAGAAAATTACAGCATTAGCATTAGAATACGACAACTGCAAGACACGCTATTATGGTAATTCAAGGAACAAAAGAAGTTGAGTTTCCTTCTGAGACAAGGACTCGGAGCTGAATCTTTTACTCAGCCAAGAGGCTTGCACCTGATAAGCAGTTCCCACTGGAGGCTCTAGATTAGGTGCTCACTCAAGAACCGTTTGTTGAATAAAAAGTGGATAATTATTAACGGCAAAACACGGTCTATTAAGTAAGGTAAAGAATGTTTCAGCAAGGAATGATCAGTCTCTGAGAGACAAGCTCTGTGCAGGAGTTCAGTCCTAGCCAGAGAAGTGC
Organism: Alectoris magna; assembly: GCA_030625065.1. Classification (NCBI taxonomy): domain Eukaryota; kingdom Metazoa; phylum Chordata; class Aves; order Galliformes; family Phasianidae; genus Alectoris; species Alectoris magna. The sequence continues at coordinate 102,140,382 of CM060560.1, forward strand.
AATGGCTAAGAGCCTTTTCAATGAGGAGTTCAAACATGAAGCTGAAGGATAGTTGCTGAGCAGTGGGAATGCGTTGCCTCAAGGAGTGCACAGGCACCTTTGCTTTGTCTATCTCTAGACATTCTTACAGGGACAGAGACAGGTGGGTACACACACCAGAAACTCATCTGCTTGAAGATGCGATGAACCTTCTAGTACTCTCAGCACTACTCTGAGGACAAGGGACTAATGGATTTCTAGCCTGAGCTAGTAGGTTTTCCATGACTGAATAAACAGAAATACGAATACTTCAAGTCCTGGTATGCAGTAAAGCTAAAACTACCTGACTCAAGATTCACTTGCCAGTGACATCAAGAGAAATCATGGCTCAGGATTCTGGGACTTACTTTAAAGTAGTTTCTCATTAATAAATAAATAATTTAAAATCAAAGGACTCAAAAATGTATGTTCAATTCTGTGAGGATATGACTTTTGGCCACTCAACAACCTTGTGTCTTGTTGACACACTGCAGTTGTGCTACCTGGAAGCACCAGCAAGCCATGGTACTCCCACCATTTACTTTATCACCGATCCTAAATAACCTGAGAAAATCTTCGCTGGTTTTCGTGTCACTCAGAAGTTTTCCTCACACCAGTGGGTGTCTCAGCTGCAGCATTCGAACAAGAATTTTAGTTCACCTTGAAGCAGCAGAAATAGTGAACTTGACCCAGGACCTGACACGCTCAGAACACCATTTCATTCGCTAAAATAAAATATTCTAAGAGAAGAAGCCAGAACAGTAAGGGCTGGCTAAAGCCTTGGAATAGTATTGAAACCGTAAGTTAGAGCTGTGAGTCAAATGCTGGTTATCTTTTGCAGTGGTTGAATTTTTCCCTTTATTGACCCTGAGGGAAAAAGAGTAATTTTCTAAGATAACCAAACAATATCCACATCAAAGGCTTAGCTCAATTTTGAGCTCAGAAGAGAATCAGGGAGGTGTCTCCTTAGTCAATTGATAACATGTAGGACACATTAAATGTAAACTGTAATAAAAATATGAAGTGAAATTAAAGCTACATGAAAATATAATAGAAATATAGAGAAATAACATGAATGCAACTGCTTCTATGGTCTCAGGCAAATTGTGTTATTTCCAGGTGAATCAGTTTAGTTTTGAAAAGGAAGAAGAAGGGAGGGTGATATTAGTCTAATGCCCTGCACCAATATGGCCCACTTCCAATCCAACCTCAGAGACTCTGGCCTCAGCAGAGAAAAAGGGCTATTAATTTTCTAACATAAACATGTGGTTTGAAAATAACTTACATGTAAAAACAGCTGCAGGGGGGATGTCAAGCCACTCCTCCCTGCTATAATGAAACCTACTGAGGATTCAGCATGTGTCTTGAATAAGTGAAATAAAAATATTTTCCTCTGGTTGAAATACTCACCATAAGTGTATCAGAAATATACCTGACACAAATAACCCAGCAGTTTTGAGAAGGAAATTACCAAAGGAACAGAAGGTAGAAACACGTTTCTTTAAATCATTTCACATTGAATGAGAATGAGAAACTTCTGCTAGAAAGATTAAACTGACAATTAAAAGATTCAATTTTTTTATTTACTTATTTTTTAAAGAAAACTATGAGTTTTGCCTTACAGAAATAGAAAGATGAACTTTGGATCTTAGATCAGTTCAATATCAGAAATAAGAGCTTGCTTAGGGTATATGTTCTTCTAGATCAAAATCAATTCAATTTCCATAGGTTTTTGGTTTCTTTGTTTTTTTGCACATAACACTGCTAGACTTCACGTTGAATAAAAATGAAGAGTATCCTGTGCCTACACTGTTCAAAAACTGAAGAAAAATCTGTCTGTGATGATAAAAAGATATGTTTTGTTCAAGGGAAATATTTACAGCAAAGCAATTCTAAAACATTTTTATATTTAGTCATAAACATAATTTTGACTGTCATTAAATAATTTAAATATACACACAAGTCTAACAAAGGGAATCTGTCTCATCACATTCATTATTTAACATCTTAGAGGGTAGAAAATTCAACCTAAATCACTGAAACAGCCCTCTATTTACCAAAACATGACAAAAGTTGTACAGGTATGTTTGGAAAATACGCAGTTGTAGAAAGTGCAATATTGGCTCGACCCAAAGTGCAAAGACATCAGTGGCCTTTATTACATTGCACCTGATCCTGCTGTTACAGATTATAGTTATCTAGACACAAATAAAATCCAGGGACAGAATATTTAGAGAGAAAAATAAGCATTTTACAGAAGAATGCACTCAAAAAATAGTATTATGAGATTTTAAAATCCTGAAAATTTTCTAGTCAACAATAACTTCCTCTAAAGCAAGATCAGTATGTATTACACTGATGTGGGTTGCCAGCATCCAAATATCTGAAGAAGAGAAAACACTAGTATCATCTTTCTACCTGTAAGTATCAAACAGAGGAGATAAAAAGAAGTTCTTTTTAAGGACTACTAGCATAGGTTAGACAGGAATGAAACTGAACAATTCAAACATATATATATATATATTTCTGAATCAATACAGTGCATGGAGATATTCATTCACAAAATATGGGTTCTTGGTATCAGTGATTCACAGACCACTGCCAATTGACAAATTGAATTTTATTGCATATGAATGCCTGTTTTACCTTAATCTTCCCAGAATTTCCTCCACCAGCAATAGGCACTTGGATAACTCAAACAGTCAAGAGCAAATAAAATTAGAAAACAAACAAAGGAAGTACCATAATGTCCAGGCTGCCTGAAAAGCATTCACTTTTTGCTCTACTTTGAAATTTACACTGGCCTGAAGCCCAGAAATGGCAATATGCAATTCAGCACCTGTGACAAGTCTAAGACTGATATGTTTTGACCTGACAGTAGAGAAATGAAAGCCTAAAATGATTAGAAAAGGACAATCAAGAGCTTTCTAATAGAAACGGAGGAATTTCATATCAAATTACTAGCTTTAAAATGGTACTATCATACTTTTAGTATGAAAACTGGATTTAAAGTTTTTGGGGGAGTACCCACAATACATTTGTAAATTTGTTTTTGCTCAGACATCATGATTCAGAACATACCTACAAAGAACAGATTGATTAAAATAAACAAACAAATACAACAACAACAAAAATAGAATGTCTTATTAAATTATTAGGTCTAATTATTGGACATATTAAATTTATCAGCATGAACTCCACTCACAGTGTTGAAAAAAAAAAAAAGTAAAGTACTTCTACACTAAATGGGGACTTCTTTATTTATTGATTTGCTTCTTATATACATAAAACAGGAAGATATGGGAGAGGGTTCATTGGCTCTTGCTTGCAATGGCACGCATAACTCACTCCTTACTGAGCACTCTGGGAATTTAGCTTTTTCTTTTCAGTGGACAAACACGAAGCTAAATCCCATGGCACAAAAACTGATATGTTTTAGATGTGCATGCAAAAGTAAAATCAGAGCTCAGAAATGCAGAATGTTGGGGAATTTACAGAGTAGACTGGTGTTTGCATTCAGCTTGACACCTTGTCCCATTGGCCGGAAGCCATGGATGCAGTAGTGCTATTTTGTTCCCCCCTTTACTGCAGCAAAAAAAAAGTTTAAGTGCAGGATAAACCACAGTATTTTTTACTGAAACACAAATAAAACACTTTAATTGCAATGTGTCCAGCAAGTGCAGATGATGTCAACAGGTGCCATTTTTTCTGCATGACGGAACTCAGTGACACAGCTTTGTTACACATGCGCTTCCTTGTCAGATGCCATTGTGTCAGACTGCCCCTCTGCTGCCATCTGTCACATGGGAAGAAAATTTAATGGAATATGGGTGGGAAGGTTCAGCCTCTTCTGCCGTATTATCAACATCCATTTCTGACATCATATAGGCCAAGATAATAGGAGATACTGCTTTTGGAGCATCACTTATTATATGGTTAATAAAATCACGGAACTCTTCATAAGTATTACAATATTTTTTTTAGAATTAAATAGCAATCAGTGACACTCCATAGTTTTAACACAAAATATGACAGAGGCAGACAAGTTATCATAAAACTGTTTAATATATAAACATAAGTTATACTCTAGTTCGATATTCCTTGAAAGAAAAGCTTTGAGATTTAATTTTTACAGAACTAGATAGTGATTGTTTTTACTTAGATCTCACGATGCAATTTCAGTTCTGTCTTCTGAAAAATACAATAATGATAATTAAGAAAACTTATGCTCATTCAAAAAAGCCCAAACAGTGCAAATCATTCAATCCATTCATACATGAGCATGCAAAACCACCACAGCATATAAGATTTTAAACAGCTGTTCAAATAGTTGTTAACTTTTTTGGACAAATTTACAGATCATTATATGGAGATCTGACCGTGTACACTGCACATGCTTTCAAGGTGTTTTTATTTTGCTGGTTGTTCTTTCATTGCTAAAAGACAGCTAAAACTGCTATTTACTCTCATGTGCTCATGGGTCTTACCTCTGATTTCACTTTCTTCTTTGTTCTGACACAGAATAGTGACTTCAGCATTCACTTTTTATGTTTCACTTCACTCTCTGGCAAATTGCTTGCAATAACCATTTATAGAAGATAGATTTATCTATCTATCTATCTATTTATTTATTGCAAAGTTTAATTCATTGCTTAGAAAGAACTTTGAGGTGTTCAGAAGAACAGCATATAACAAATGAGAAGAAAGAAGAAAGTATCAAAGATTTAAGTCCTTTGAAGGACTATAGGTTTTTTTTAAAATGTTACAAGGAACTCTTAGTAAATGACATTTAATTTCCAAGGAATCTGAAGATGCAATCCACATTTTTTTCTGGGAATGGTTTTGATTTTAATATAGATGTGATTATATTTGCTGGTTCGCTGGCATTTGTTTCACTCCAGTTTTACAAAACAGATAAGACCAGGTGTTCCAGACCAGAATTTTACAAAGAAGTGCACTCATAATACAGTATTCATATTGTCATTGACAATTTTTTACTACAATGGACACAATCTTTTTCACTCTTTTGTCTGTAAAAACAACTATTTAAAATTTTTAAGATTTTTTTCATGTTTCTTACTCAACATTGTTTACTTTCTGTAATTTAGCGACACCTTTGAAGTTGAAAAACTGTTTTCACACCATAATATAAACCAGACAGAACTGAGATACTGAGTAATCCATAAAAACAAAAAGGATTTCACTTACACCAACCAATCTATTCAAAAATTTGCCAATTGTAACAAGAACTTAAAAAAAAAATAAAATAAAATTGTGAGGACAGAAATGAAATAGAAATGGTAATCAAGATGGAAAACGAATTGTACCTGTTCTTCTCAATATCTGTAATTAAGACATTAAAAATTTCTCAAATATTACTTGTGTGCAAGTCCTTTTAGAAAATGAAACCTAGATGTACTCAAAGTTTCTGTAAAAAATATTTTCCTTCTCCCTCCTTTTCTTGAATTCACTCCAAGTAACTTTTAGTGTGTACATTAAGGGAAAAAAAAAAAAAAAAAAAAAAAAAAAAAAAAAAAAAAACCATTTATTTATTGCTTCACTCTTTTAAATTAATTCAGGTAATCACTAACTTGCTATGCAAGGAATGCAGTTTGGATCATCCTGAACCGTACAGATAATTTCCAGTTTCAGTTCACGACTCTTAAGATACTGCAGTAATGGTTCTTTAGAAAGAAATTGCTTTTATTTATTTGTATGATCTAAAAAACTGGAAGCAGGGTACAAAGTCATGTAATTATTTCTTTTTGAGATGATAATGCTTTGCAGCAATCAGTTGTCAATGTCTTGATTGTTTTCTATTCTTTTTCAAATAGAAGACATATTTAATAAAGTGTGAGAACAAGTGATTTTATACCAATCAGCTGTCAAAGACTTTCCTTTTTTCCCTCATATACATATACACCGAACCTGAATGTTATTGTAAAACACATAAAGCAAAAGTGATTTCTTGTAGCAATCACCTGTCAGCATTTTCATTATTTCTAGCACTACGAGACTTACCTATTTTCCTTATTTTGGAGCCCAATATTTAGAAGAAAACCTGTCAGGCTCAGGCCAGAGCCTAAATATGAAATTATTTCACCCAGGAAGAGATTTCCTTGCCCTTTGCTTGTTAGTGAGGTCAGGCACAAGTGCCACTCTCCACAGCCAAGAGGCTTCTCTCTCTTTGTTCCCACAATAAGAGAACCCAAGGTTTTATTTGCTTGTGGTATACTCTGCTACTCATTGTTTGCATAGAAGTGAGAGGTTGAAAGCAAGGAGGTAAGTTCTTCCTAGAAGGTAGAAGCTTTTGGAGGAAGAGGGAATTTCTCCACTTACAGTGGAGCAATAGATCACATGGAGCTGTGAAAAGCTTCTAGAGGGATCAAGAAAGCTTGGAAAGGAGGAGACATCATTGGATGAAGAAGAGTAGGGATCTACGAGGAGACACATGAGGCAACCCTTAGACCTAAGGGAAGGAGAAAAACTTCCCTTAAGTACATGGAGAAAGATGACATAGCTCCAAGCTACTAAAAGTTACTGCCGGTTGGAGAGCAAAATGCTTCAGCCCTACAGGCACACAGTGAACAGGGAACGATAAAATGAAGTGGCTTCTGAACAGGTCTGTCTTCATATGAAACATCACTTTGTCACAGTTTATTTTCTTATAAAAGCATTACACAGATTCAAACCCTCACGAATCTCACTGAAGCAAAAAAGAGAAGGCAAATCCACCTGAAAGCTCTGGTTATTGAATTAGCCCTCCAAAAGGGAGTGAAAAGGAATTAGGGACATAATCCACACCTGAAACTAGTGCTTCTTTTTCAACAACATAAACCATATGTGCAGGCTTTTGGTGTTTTCATTGTTTTCATGTCTTTTGAAACACAAGAAGGGAAAAGGCATTTCAAAAATTTGAAAAGACCTAAAGGTTTTGTTTTCAGAGTTTTGTTTGTTTGTTTGTTTGTTTTTGCATGTGTGTGCATTTGTGTTTGTGTGGATGAATAGGGCTGGGTATTTTTTTTTTTTTTCTTTTCTTGTTTATTTTTTAACAAACCTATTACCTTTTGCTCAGCTCACATCTTATTTCCCTCATCCTCACTTGCCTTCCATACTCCATAGAAAAATGAGCTATGTACAGTCACTGCAAGATGCTGTAGAAGGAATGAAATAGAAGAAAATATCAGCTTTACTTAATGGCTTTGCAAACCATCAAATATCTCATTTAAAAACAAACAAACAAACAAAAATCTAGAAACATCTCACCAGTGCTTGCAATGTTACCCATGTATGAACACATTAAAGTTTAGAATGTCAGCCCAAAATACAAGTAGTCAACAGTAGGCAGCTTAGAAACGTGAAAGAACTATTAATTTCTATAAAGGTCTGTATTATTCTCTGATTTTGCATACCCCAGAAAGTTCATTTTTAGTGAGTTATTTACTTATTTGTATATTTTTGCATATATTCAGAAGAACATGACTCCCGAAACGTATAGACTTGCATTTTCTTACATGTAATAGAAACCAAAGGACAAGCAATACTGTGCACAGAAATGCTTTATGTGAACCCCACAGCTGAATTTTGGCCAATATTTTTAATTAATCTGAAGGTAATGTGTGAGTGTTATGATAAGAATTTTAAACAACTTCACATCTGTTTTTTCTAGTTCACTGGAAACCAACCAACCTATCCTAAATGTCTCAACTGCCGCCTACATATGTGAGTACCTTACTGAACTAGTTCATCACTGCTCGTATACTAAGATCTACACTTGCACTGATCACCTTTAGAACTAATGTGAAGTCAGTTAAATCAGTCCTGGCTTGTAATGGTGATCCCCATTGTGTTCTTTGAGCGCAAGCTGAAACTGTCCTTATAGCTTTTCGAACTCCCATAAAGTGCCTCAGAAATCTCTCCATTTCTACCAAGCACTCCTGGGAGCTATTCACACCACCCTACAATTATCAAAATTCCATTTCATTACCTAAGTGCTTCTGTCTTCCTTGTGTATTTTCCTATGAGTAGCAGTTGTTGTATCCACCTGAATTTACAGATGGTAATCAACATGAACAGTTTTAATAAATATAAGGTAGAAGACAGATGCAGAATTGTAGATGGCATTACTTTAAGGCCATATTGAGTGGCCTCTGCATCTTTCCACCCTCCTGCCTCACTGCAGTGAATACAAAGGGAATACAGGAAACAGAAAACAAGAAATATTCCTGTTGAGAATATTAAGAATGTTTCAGTTCAAAGTTCTAACACCAGACAGTGTTAATAGTAGCCCCAACTAAAATTTCCCTTGCCATTTTCTACCCCAGCGTTCTCACATTTGACGCAACGTACTCCCACTGAAGGACTCTGAAAGAGACATTACTTATGTCAGATCTTAAGAAAACATGGTCCCAAAAGAAAAATAAGATGGGTTCCAAGCAGGTGTTCATTGTAATGGCCAGTGCAGACCATTCTGATCCAAAGGTCAGATTTTTTCAGATAACACAGCTCCCACCATTTTCTGGAAGAAGAATTTTATTTCACTGTACTGCCCCATCTTCCTCCTGCCCTCCTGGACAGCTTCCACCAGCAGCTCAACAGTGATGGTAAGGAGAAGTCATACTAATTTATGCAGTTGTTAATTGCCCTCACTTGGCAAAACTGAAGGACTGTTTGGAACAATTTACTTCACATTGAGCAAAAACCTCTAAAGAGATTAAGAATATTTTGCATCATTGAATGAGCAGTACTTTTAGCTTCATTTCCTAAAGAAAAGAAGATTTGTCTGATGAAGATGTTTGTATTTATCTCTTTCACCTCTGGGATATACAAATGTCTGTTCGTCCTTTGATCCCTCACTCTATGTTCAAGATTCTTAGCTAATTTTAACCAGGTCTGACAGAATAGGACAGATCTCCCAGATCTGCCATTTTCATTAAAACAGTGAAGGAAAAAGACATAATTGGTGCCTCCTGACAAGCGAAAGACTGCAGAATATGCCTGCTTCTGATTTTGTAATAAAGAACAAAGATCCGAGTGAAACAAGAAGAATGCTTTCATTCAAATGAAAATTCTCACATTTCCAGGCAAAAGGAACCTCTCCAACCATGAGACAAAATACATAGGAAAGCAGGCATCATTAGCTCCATGTACTTTATATGTTGGCACAGATGATGATGTGAGATTACTAATAGGGTTTCTTCAAAAAACAAAACAAGACAAAACAAAAACAACAACAAAAACACCTATCAATCACAGTACACAATAAAAATATAGAAACAATACACAGTGTAAATAAAAAGACGTTTGTACCTGTTTTGTATGCTGATCACCTTCACATGAGCATTGAGATAATTCTGTTCTGAAGACCGTAGTTGTATGTATATATATATATATTTACATTAATTATTTTTGTTTCCTAAGGCAATCATACGGAAGAAAGGTTACTAAGAATCATAGAATCACTCAGGTTGGAAGGGACCTCAAAGATCATCAAGTCCAACTGCAGCCTAACCATAGTACCCTAACTCTAACAACCCTCTGGTAAATCATATCTCTGAGCACCACATCCAAACAACTCTTAAACACATCCAGGATGGTGATTCAACCACCTCCCTGGGGAGCCTATTCCAATGTTTAACCACCCTTTCTGTAAAGAAGTGTTTCCTAATGTCCAACCTAAACCTACCTTGGCACAACTTGAGGCCATTTCCCCTCGTCCTGTCACCTGTCACCAGGGAGAAGAGACCAGCCCCAGTCTCACTGTAAGCACCTTTCAGGTACTGGAAGAGGGTAATAAGGTCTCCCCTCAGCCGCCTCTTCCCCAGAATAAACAGCTGTAGCTCCCTCAGCCTCTCCTCATAGGGCTGATTTTCCAAGCCCTTCACTAGCCTCGTTGCCCTTCTCTGGACCTGCTCCCCTACCTCCACATCCTTTTTGTACTGAGGTGCCCAAAACTGAACACAGTACTTGAGGTGAGACCTCACCAATGACAAGTACAAGGGCAGGATGACTTCCCTAGTCCTTCTCACCACACCATTTCTGATACAAGCCAGGATGCCATAAGAAGGTTAAATGCGGTGGGGAACATACCATATTCTTCTTCAGTGAGACAAAACACACGACAAGAGGACATCCTGTGACATTCAGTGCACACTGATCCCAAACTGTTAATCATCTGCAGTAACATAAGATGCTACATTCCACACTTTTGCATTTTTCTGTTCATAGACATTGATGTTGCCAGTCTTATCATTTTGTTATGAGTTTTGTTCTTTATTTCTGTATTGTTGTTAGCCTGTTTCTAAGATATCTTCCTAACTGCTCTCTGTTCTTAAATACAATAGGCTTCATAACCATCCCATCTACTCCTCCTCTTTGCATTCCTCAGTGTACATTTCTCAATCATTCTGTAATTTCAATCACTCCTACTTGCAAACTGCTGTATACTTATTTGTCACCGTGTACAGGTTTATTGTCATGATAATAAATGTTGAAAACTTTTCAGTACCTCTTTATTCTCATCCATATCTTCAAACTGTTTGCTGACATACACAATTCAGCAGCTACATGAGCACTGATACATTTGTAGGCAAATTAATCCATTTGTGCACTGAGGACTCCACTGGACTGAACTTTCAGCATATTTCATTTGACACAATTCTTAAAATGCTTGTAGGTTGTTTTCCTCACTAATGTATGAGTTTATCATTCATTCATTCATTGTGTGCCTTTTTGAATTATGAAAAAAATCTAACTTACTTATAAATCTTAAGTTTCACACCATTACAAAAAAAAAAAAAAAAGGTGAATTATATACTATTATAAAAATGTGAATGCAAGTCCTGAACTTTAAAAGAATGTCAAAGTATTTTCCAATCCAAATTAAAATATGCATGCCTGTAGGAATTAGAAAATCTTTATAACTGCAAATGCTTTTTCTCCTAAATGCTGATTCTTCAGTTTACTAAGAGAGCAGTTCACTTAGTAGAGACTGACTGGCAACCAAACAGGTACAGAACACAATTCTGAGACGTATGGAGAAAATGACTATAATTGATTTCATAAAGAATTATTTGTGAAATCAAGCAATATTATTCACTGAATGAATGTCAAATTTGTTTTTTGTTGTTGCTGTTGCTGTTTTTTTTTTTTTTTTTTAAATAAATGTTCCAGATAATTCAAAGAAAAACAAGTTATTCAAATTATATAGCCATATCCTGGCTCATAACTGACAAATGAAGACTGCTCTGAAAGTAATGCCTCCTATATATATATATATATATATATGTCCGTTGTGATATGGAGGTAGAGGTTGAACCTTCCCCCCAACATTCCATTGCATTTTGCTGCCATGTGACAGATGGCACAAGAGGTGCAGTCTGACAAAATAATGTCTGACATGGAAGTAATCGGTGGATTAAAAGCAGGGAACTGTGTATGGAGCTGAATATTGGCTTCAATGCACTGGAAACATGTTGTCAATGCTGGAGTATCACAAAGTTTGCAGCAGGTGGGTCTCAGAAATCTCATACAGAAACAGAAAGAACACCAGATGCAAGTTTGTCAGGACCTATTGATTCAACAGAAGACTGAAGGTGACAGTTTCCTGGATCACATCATTACCAATGATGAGACATGTAGTCACCACTACAAGCCAGAGTCAAAACAGCAGTCCAGGGAGTGGCAATGTGTTAATTCCCCATTCAATAAAAAGTTCAAGGTGTATTGTTCAGCGGGTAAAGTGACGTGCATTGTCCTTTGGGATAGGAGAGGAATGATCCTTCTGGACTTCCTGGAACCTGGAGAAACCACCAGCTCTGATTGCTACATCATGACGCTGAATAAGGTGAAGACTTGAACTTCCAGAGTCAGGCCAGAGAAGAAGACAACCTTTCTTTTGCAATATTATAATACCAGGCCTGATACTAGTTGGAAGACCATGCAGAGCTGCCAGTCTTGGCTGTATTGTCCTACAATGCCCACTGTATAGTCTGGATTTGATTCTGTTTGAATTTCATTTTCTTCAGGCCAACGGAAGGTGAACTGCATGTGCAACCTTTTCCTAGCAGTAATGCCATCATAGCAGCTGTGAAACATTGGGTCACATCCACTGGAGAAGATTTTTAAAAGGACAGCATGTAGGCTCCTCTTCATTCCCAGCAAAAGTGCAAAGTTAATGGTGTTAACTATGTTAAAAACTAGTGTTAACTGTGCTCTTTGTATCTATTGTAGTTTCTAGAGAAACAAATGGGAGGCATTGCTTTTGGAGAAACAAATGTGTACTTCATTAATGACATTTCCTATTTACTTTGACTTAAATCATTGTTGAAGTGTAGGCAACTTTAATTTACATCACATATACAGTCACTACATCCTGAACAGCTCATCGAGTGAGAACCCTCCATTTTCTAGTAATTTAATAATTTTTCCTGAAAATGTAATTTGAACTTCCTTTTATTACTTTTGTTTAAAAATGTATATTTTAAATTATAATGTAGTTGTATGATTACAACAATATTCCTAATATGGGCAGGGAGAACCTACTTAGAAGTACCATGACCTGGCATTACTCAGAAGAACATTTTCTCTAATATATAAGTTATACAACATGTTACATAGCAGCATGCCCATTGAGTAAATTTAAAATAGTGTTTTCTAAAAGTTGACTTTTTTACTTTTTTTTTACTTTTTTTTTTCTTTCTTTCTTTCTTTTTTTTTTTTTTTTTTCCCCAGTGGTTTTAATTGATCCCCTGACTGGCTTAATCTTGTTTTAAGATTACTGCCCACACTACATCTCAGCATTAGATTCTCTTGCCACTTTCCTTCTTGTTCACTGTTTATTTTCATTTCACCCATTTCATTTCCTCACTTTCTATTTTCTACTCTCTGAATTTCTATGCTAAGTGCAGTGTACTATACTATGTGTGTAGTATGATACCCTCTCCCCTGCATTAGATATGCCTTGTTTGTTTTCATTGTAAATTTTTCTAGGGTGGATACTATCTATGCCTTTGTATTTCCGAGATAATCCCTCTTGTTGATCCCCATGACTAAAAATAACAAAACTTGATTAATAATGCATCTAAAAACATGCTAAAATGTGGCCTGTCCACAATAATGCCTCTTCAGCTGTTAAGTACAGATAGATCTTCCAGCCTCTTTGCCTCCTTTCACAAAAATAATAAAAAAAAAATAATAATCCTATACGATGCATGAATAAACAAGACATTTTTTGAATGGAGCAAAGTCGTGAGGAAGACAGATGCTGACTGCGAAAGTTTGCCAGGATTCTGTTATCCTAAATTATCTGAGAGTATCTAAACACCTCTTTGGGGGGGAGAATGGACTACAGGATCACTTGAGATGTCTAATAGCTATACTTTCTATTATTGTAGGCAGAGGGCTTTTCACATTTAATTATACACCATATATATATATATACACATATATATATTTTCATGAAGCAAGGTTGTTAGAAGTATAAAGCTTTGTATCTGAATAATATTAAGGAAAAAATCACAATGAATGTATTATGAATGTTGTTTAGATTATTCATGACTGCATTAGAGTTCTGAAAAAAATTGAAGAGGGAGGCAAGCAGGGTTTGTTGTTGTTTGCTTGCTTGTTTTATGTCACCCACTCCTGAAATAAGGTAGTTTCTTGCAGATGATTCAGTCCCTATATTCATCACCCCAGCATAGGGAAGATGTTCCAGGTGTAGCCTGGTTCTGTACACACTGTAAATCAACACTTACTTTAATAGCACTAAAATGATAGAAAACAGACGTATTAAGTCCTACAGCATCTCACTTCTTTGCTTTTTAGTAGCTTGCTGATGCATGCCATAAACAATAGATGAGAATCATGTGCCTTCCCTTTATAGGAAAAATATGCAGAATGGGCTAAAACCTTCAACAATGCATTACAAAATTGAGCTGCCTAAGTAAATCTGTATTATACTATCTGGCCATAAGAAAAAAATGTTAGTCATAATAAGTCATTGAAATGACTACAAATACCTACTGAAAAGAACAACTTTAACTGTGCCTTCTCTGCAATTGAATGTTAGCATATTAATATATGTCAAAGTAACCGTATTTTCCTTTGTGATTTTAAGGATTGCCGATTTTGACAATTTGAGCAATTTCATCTATAAAAAATAATCATATTTTTACTAAAACAAAAACACATACAAAAGTAATGCTACAATACCCTGAAAATTGACATAGTGGAAACAAATATGGAAACCTTTTGGCTGCTGACAAATCTTTCTGACAGGTATGGACTAGCAATCACACCAATTTCTCGTGATTGATTGCTGTGTGATGAGTAAGAGAAGGATAAGTCTTCACTTCCTCTGTAATGGCAGCCTCTACACTGCCAATTACCCGTCTTCTCATTGTGTATCCCCAAACCTAGAAATACATACTCTTCTTCAACTGAATCCTATCACTGTCCTTGAAGCCCAGTACGTAAATTCATCTCACTCACATTAAGCACACACACTCTGTGTTCAGTCTCTTACCAGTTTGTTCTGGACATTATCCCAAACCACATGGGAAGGCATGCTTTCAGGCTTCACCATTAAATAGTTTAGGCAAACTTCAACTCAGCCCACACCTCCTGTCTGTACAGAGACAGGACCTCAGCCCTGCTCAGGAGAGGCACATGATTCTGTCTATGTATGTTAATGCGCCAGCAGTGGATATGACAGCTCAGGGCTTGAAGTCTTGATGAAGTCTGGACTGTCATGATGCCCAATGGTGTGGGCAGTCACAAAGTATGGAAATTAAGTCCCTATCAAACAGCAAGGGTGAATTATAAAGAACAAACTCACAAATGAATGTGTAATACGCCATGAACCCTGAACTCAAAGGAATAAAGAAGCTTCTGGAAAAAGAAGAAACTTACAATCAAAAAATAAATGCTGGCCAAAAAAGGATCATTAACATTCAAATCATGTACAGTATTGTTCACGTAACAGTAGTAAGCGATAGCTAGATCCTGAATCCAAAAGTCTGAAATTCCACTCATAATGATTATAAATATAGACCAGCATGATCTGTGTTTAGATTTCCACCTTTTCCAAGGCTATGTCTCCCAATGTGCATCAGCTGGTATAACCTTTTCTCCTCCCTTCACTTTCCTCTTTTTTTTTCTCTCATTCTCATTGGGATGCTAAATTTGCTGTACAGATTATTAATAGTGTTAGTGCCTCTTTAGAATGACTTATATCTTCAAGAAAAAGCAGTGGTGAATCTGGTCACAAAAGAACTCTTGTACCCCACAGTTTCTCCCTTCCCCATGCCCTGATGCCATCCATGCCAGGCATAATCTAACTGAAACACCTCTGATTCTCACAGCATGGCAGCAGTGCCAGCCAGGTGTTAACTGGCACTTTAGCATCCTATTTAATAAGAGCCAAATCTCCTCTAGTTTGAAGACAGAAAGTAATCACAGATAACATCTGCTTACTGAAACAAATACACACACATACAAAAAAAGAAAAAAAAAAAAAAAAGGAAAAAAAAAGAAAAACAAAAAACACAAAAACCAACAACAACAAAATAAAAAAAACCAAACCCATAGTTACAAAGTGTTATCCCCAATATCCATGAAAACTGTGTTAGCTATGTTCAAGTTTTTAATGTTTTTCTGTGCAAAAATCACATTTAAATAGAAAAGAGAAATATGGGCACAGGTGCCAAGGCAGCCCCACAGCTGCATGACCCCAGCAGCATCTCCAGATGCACCTTTGTTGCTTGCCAGTAGTGAAACTGGAAAAGGAGCCAGCAGAGGTGACACCGAGGAGTTAGCAACAGACCAAATGCTGCTGCTAGCACATGCATTTCAGAGTTGGGCATCTGGTCCCAACTTTTGCCAAGTATGCCCTGTTTGTTTCCACAGCTGTTGAATGTGTTTGCTCAAAAAGGAAAAAGCAGAAAGAACAGCTAGAGATATATGAGTGACTGTGGGAAGAAATACGAAGCCAACATGCGATTTAATACCAGACAACAATTTGCTTAAGAAAATGTATTGCTAGCTATTAGGACAAGTCTGAGATATTCTTAGATGAAATTCATGCATAAATTCATATGACATATTTATGTTTATGTCTTCAAAACACTGTGGGTAATTATCACAGGGTTAACAAGTACATTTGCTGTAAACAACTTTTTCCACACTTTCTATATATATTTTAAACTACCTTGTAATAATCTGTTCCTTCCAGCAGAGAAAATTATTTTAGTCCTAAAATCTGCACTAGTGGTTCCAATTTACCTGAAAGTAAAGGAATACAAAATTAAACAATAATGTTAAATTACATAACTTAGTACAAATCCTTGTGATGCTTGGGCATAAACGTTTTAAGAAAAGGAAAACAGTGATTAAAAAAAGGTAAAACAACAATCAGCATTCTTGATTAAAGAACCTTAAAATAGTAGCTTTTTTTTTTTTTTTAAATTTAACTGTGTTTAATTCAAAATATTTGTAATCGAAGTCTTAATTTTAAGAAAACAAATAAATATATTTAAGAGAATTAAGTATCTATAAAAATTTAGTCATCAAGAAGAACAGATAAAGAACACACATCATTTGAGGTTACAACAAACATGCCAAATTCAGTTTCTGCCTAAATTTCAGCAATTTCTTCACTTTCAGCAATGTTTTGGTCTTCACAGGGGAGTAATTTCTAGTCTGATTAGCACAACTGACCGTATTTTACATCTATGAGACCAAATATTGTTTGGCTAGTAATATGTCCTGAAAATATTGCCTTCTATTTTTTCCATGAAAACTGTAACAGATACAATGAGCATAATAACACTATTTCATAGTTTAAATTCTCTATCAAACAAAAATAAAACACTATTTTTCAGCATAGTTACCACCATTAGCTATGTGTTTTTACCAGCAGTGAACAAGAACCTGTATTCAATGCTTGTAAGAATCTTCACAGCTGTCTCGTATTTCTTGTCACCATCATCACTTCTGAAATGAACCACTGCCTCTCTGTGCTCACATCCACTATTTGGTCTCAATAAATGTTCAGCAAGCACTGATGAATGTCAGTGGGTGCCATTTTTTCTGCATGGAGGAATTCAGTGACTCACCTTTTCTTCATATGCACTTCCATGTCAGATGCCATTGTGTCAGACTGCCTGACTGCCCCTTTGCTGCCATCAGTTTCACAGCAACAAAATGAAATGAAATATTGGTGTGAAGGTTCAACCTCTACTGCCATACCACCAACATCTGCCTCTGACATTGTGTGCCAAGAAAACAAAATAGGAGGTATTGCTTTTGGAGCAGCCTTCAGGTAAAATGTCGCCTTTGGAATACACATCTAAACACTAATTTGCTCAAATAAGGTTGATGCCTCCTAGGTGAGATATGCAGATCCTTTGAAAAAGATACAAGCTAAAACCTGTTCTCCCACACAAAGACATTAACTTAGAGCTTACACAAAGTCTTTTACATAAACAGTCTTTGCTGAAATGAATTCTGTTAAAAGAAAATGGGGAGGTTATAAGGTTGCATTACAGTTTTATTGATATTTGTATTAAAAATATTTATTTCCTCTCTTCCATCAGTACTAATAACTTTTTTTTTTTTTTTATTTTTTTTATTTTTTTTTAGTTTCCCTGTGTTCTATGACTTGATAAAAGAACACTGGAAATAATTCAGGAATTTAGTTTTTTATTTCACATATTTTTTCAACTAAAAGAAAAACAAAAACAAACAAACCCAAGCCTGACCCTTTCTACTAGAAGCAATTTCAGAAGTGATTACAAAAAGCTCTATAGTGTAAACTGTTGTGGAGAAATTCAGGCCATTAGAATAGCAATGAAGAATCACACATTGTCAGCAATAAACAAGAGACTAAACAGAATATTTTCCTCTTTTTCAGCAAGAATGTTATGGACAGTAATTGTTTCCACAATTCAATCTAAATAAAGAGGAGTTGATAGCAGTAAATGGTTATCATATATCATACAAGACAATATACCTACTCAGTAACTACGAGCCATGTTCATATCTATTTCTGGGAAATGAAGTAAGACCAGATTTGCACAATCGGAAATAGGAACTAGTATGCAAAGCTCAAACTGCTAAGGTAAGTATTTTGTGCCAGATATATTGCAAGCATACTTTGTGAATCTAGGAATGATTCCAGGTTAAATGGATGATTTAGGTATTGAAAGTAGAGGAAAATAATCCTGTTTCTCTTTTTTTTTTTTTTCCCCATGTAACAATTCTTTGGTGCAATTATGATAATTTTTTTACTAAAAATAAGAGATAAGAGATTCACCACGGTGACATCTGGAACCACTTGCATTTTTATTCAGATATAGCTTAAAATTCTATGTCAAAAACATGTTAGAAAGGTAGTTAATGGAAACATTTTTATGGAAGCAAATCTCCTTCAGGACTGGAACATGGTGGAGATTATTTATTTATTTATTCACTGATTAAATTTGACACTTTGATAAAAATGCTGGCTTTTTAGTACAAAACGTAATACTCCTTCTACTCTAAAGCTTAATTACCAGAAATGTCAAAGTCTCTCTAAAGCCCTATACTGAATCATCCTAAAATTAAATAAATATTTATTGCAATTTTGACACCAGTTTGTTCTTTTTCACAACTGTGTCCATGTATAGTAGAAGCTGATTTATAAATTTTCTATGTGAGATACATGCAAATGCCGGAGGGCTCTTACGCATTTTCTTATGGCTATGCAGTAACTTACACAGGAATATCTAAGTTTTTCATTCATGGTGGTCATTTTTTCACTCGTAAACTACATAAGGCTTTTGTGGATAAAGAATAGGTATGGACATAAGTAGGGCAGGATGCCTGGAAGTTGATCACTGAGCTAGGAAAAGACTTTGATTCCATAGGAAAACAGGAAAAGTTGCAATGGTGACTACACTACTGCTTCAGCAATAGATACTGGTTGTAAACCTAAATCCTGACTTCACTGAATTTCTAGAGTCAGACAAAACAGGAATATGCTTGTGACAGACTTGCTTAATCAGCTCCTTGGGCTGTCTGGACCATCACGGGTAAAAGCTACAAGATGTCAGAAAGGTTAGGCACTCTTGTATTAAGGGTTACCTGGTCTGATTCTGGCAAAGGTTAGGCAGTATAGAAAATTCAATTTAATTTAGTTAATGAGTTGTTGGGTTTTGTTCGTTTGTTTGTTTGCTTGGGTTTTTTTAATCACCCAGAGCTGAAGTTGGACCAAAGTGAAAAGAACTATTAAAGAGTTAGTGAACTTTTTTTTCATGTTACTGATATGTACCCAGCTACTATCTCTCACTTTTCTGCCTCTTGCAAAAAGTTTAAAGTACATCTTGCTTTTGTTTTCCCTTCTGCTGTTGATAAACAAAAGACATCAAATGTCATCAAATGGCCTATATTGGACATTTTTTGGTCAATGGGGGACAGAGCATTAGCAACATCAGCAAAACACATTTAAGGGAGAAAGAATGATTTTGATGTGACATCTTCTAAGGGAGACTCCTGTCGCCATTTGATATGCAGTCATGGTTACTTACAGAATATATGTGGGCATCGAATTTTAAGGATAGTGTAGAAGTCTTTTTTGAGGAGCATGAAGTTTTAACTGCCACAGATAATGTCAATTCAAATTATTATTTTAATTCCAAAGTAAATTATAGGACAAAAGAACATAAACGTAAATTATAAAATAAATTCAGCACATATATCAGAAATCACCTTTTCATGTACAGAATAATAAATGCGTGAAGCAGCCTGCAGGCAAAGTTGTTGAGGCAAAAAGCACCAGTGTAATTCAAGAAACAATTAGATATCATCCTTGGGGAAACAGTCTGCTAAAAAGAATATGTCTTGATGGACCAAATGACCTTTATTCATTCTCCAAAATTTTGTCATGTTCTTATAATTCTTTTGAAGAATATTTAAGCAATTTGGCCTGAAGGAATGTCAATTCTTCCTTGAATTATCCTGCTCATCAGTTGACTGCTGCAGTTGATCTTTTCTTATGCTTTAAAAAATAAAGAAAACAACATCCAGCCCTATGTCGTGACAGTACTTTGAGTATATAATCAAAATTCATTTTCAGCCCCATGATTTCCCACGCTGACTACAGAAAGTTCTTCAGGCACTTGGAAAGTGAATGAATAATAAAAATCCCTCCCAGGGTTTCAAAATTACATGTAAGAAATTTAGCTGTTCTTCACTCTTGGTACACAACACCAATCCAGTAGACAAAATACATTTAGAGAGACAACAAGGTATGTGTACCACAGAAAGCTATGTATATTCGTGAAGGTCCTTGGAACACTCCAGTGCATCCTATTATAACTAAATCCTTTTATGATTTAAGTTACTGCTGATTTTTTCTGATGCTTATTCTGATTTAATACAGATAAAAATAAATATAAAATTTAACATCCATAACAGGTTGTCTTTGTTTATTGGAAAAGTATAACACACTTTAAACAAATTGAGGGAATACCTGATCACTGCTCTGAGCAAGTGTCGTGTTTTAACCAAGCAGATGGCTGAGCACCACACAATTGTTTGCTACTCCCTCCTTTCCATTGGGATGGGAGAGAGAATCAAGAAAAAACAGAGTTGAACTTGTGGGATGAGACAAAACTATTTACTAAGATAGAGAAAAAAAAAAGGATAATACTTATGACAAATATATATATTTGAACACATATAACAAGTGATGTACAAGCAATTACTTGCCATGCCCTGACCAATGCCCAGCTAGGCCCCAAGCAGCAGAAGAAAGTGAGGTGAACTCCCATCCCCCTCAAAAATCCTTCCACATGATATCATATGGTATCCCTTTGGACAGTTTAAGTCAGCTGTCCTAATTCTGTTCCCTCCCAGCTCTTTGGACCCTTCACTGAGAATGGCCTTGGTTCTGCACAACTCTGCATAGCAACAACAATAAACATCAGTTTGTTATCAACAGTGTTTTTCTCCAAATCAAAATACAGCATCATACCACGTTCTCTGAAGAGAACAGTTTCATCCCTACTGAAACTAAGAGAGCAAAGGAAAGCACAGATTATCTCTACTGGTATACAGAGGTAAACAGAAACAATATAATTGGGTAAAGAAGCATTGACATCTTAGTCAACTGGGGAAAAACTAGTGTTACCTGTAAGATGGTGTATTTTTCTTTTATACTTTCAACATTCTTGACTGATACATGCCAATTCAAGGACCTCTGGACACATCTATATTTTTTTTTTCTTTCCCCATCCGTAGTCTTAAGAGGTAATGTTGAGTCTCCCTGTACCTTTCAAACACACTGCAAATTCCTACTGAAATTTAAGAAATTAAGATAGACACAGCATCTCATAGGACTAGCTCCATGTTCTCAGAGCAACAAATGAAGGAAATCCTACCCTTAAAGAGTGCATCTACAGTTCTCTCTGCATATCACAAACTGAAACTCACCAACCCTGCATGATGGGACTGCAATATTATAGGCTGCAAAACTGCTGAGAAAAATGTTTACTAAGCTACAGTAATACAAGTCAGGGTAAATTGCTCAAATATTTAAGACAAACAAAAGAGAAAGCTGCTGACATTTTACAGAGTCTTGTTAAATGATACAGATTACCAAGCAAAAGAATGCACAGTCCAGTTTAAGAAATTTATGATGATTGCTGTTATAAAAATTAATTGCTGAATCCACAAAATATAAAAAATAATGAATTATATGAGTAATTTTAAATGCAAGAAAATTAATCACTCCAAGTTCTCCAAATACCACTGATTTAAGGATTTAATACACTAATGCTCTTTAGTATTAATGTTTTTTTCTTTACTGATGATGGTTGTTAATATGTTGATAATTTTATTATTTTATAGCTTTGAAATACTTTTAAGCATCTTCCGAAGTTGGATACATCAAGCAGTCACTGGCCATTTCCATAGTGAAGTGTCTATGTTCATCACGTGCATTTTCAACAGTGCTTTGGGTGTCATGAAGGCATTCGATTCTGTGATTTCCAAAATACTTGGTGCATGCAGAAAAAAGAACTCTCTGGTGAGGAACAAAGGGTATCAAATCATTATTAGTATTTCATTGGTAACTTCCTTCTCTCACAAAGAATTTTAAGTCATTGAAGTTTTGTTAGTGAGTTATCAGTTTTGTGAAAACTAAGAATTTTCTTCTCGTGTAAGGTTTAATGTCTTCAGGCAGTCTTTATGGAAATTATCCTCATGAAATCTCTGAGCAGTAATAGAGGAGATGGAAGGATAGGTGAATGAAGGAAAAAGAAGAAAAAATGCAAATGTATTTTTCTTGACAGATTCTAGCTGTAGCTTTCTACAGTCATTCACAATTAAAGTTAACTGTTAGACTGACAAAGGTTGCTCAGCAGTAAGCAGTTTGCCTCTGCAGGTCTACAGGTGTGCTTACTGTTGTGAACAGAAAGATCAGAGCAAACCTCATACTTCATGGCAATGCAGGAAAGTACTGAAGATTTCCTACTTGATATTCCATACACAGACTTACATAGCAGTAGAAAAAGAGACTTGGCTTCAGCCAAAACTGCAAAGCTGGAAAAGTATTCCCTTCTGACTGTTTTGAACAGCACATGAAGAAGCCTGTTTTAGAGATGTGTTCTTGTGACCACGGAAGAAATGAAGGTATTTAACAAAATAAGGACCTGTGTCATGATGCATGACAAAGTCTTTGGATGGCAAGGGATATAACAACTACCAGGAAAATGGAGATAAAACCCTCCAAAATTTTTGAAGGAGAAATATAACAAATACTGAAACTCATTTTTAGAATGAGTTTATGAAGACTGTTCAGATAGATACACTAAATTCCTGATGTTTATTTTGTATCTCATAAACAAGTATTCTTTACACCTAATTCCTTATGTATCCCTTACTTTCCATCTATGGCACTATCTAGCTGAGAACAACTGTGAGGTGTCTCCCTTGAAGCACTGACAAAAGAGACAAAGGCAAAGCCTCCAGACAAACATCCTTGGGACTGTGTACTGAGGAGATGTCTCACTCCAATTTGTAGGAGGGAGAGGAGGTTCTTTGATATATGTATACCCAGCATGAGATTAAGAAACAACGGTTCAAATGTTGGTCCGACCAGTTTATTACAAATCTTAATCAAGGAGATGGGGAAGGGGGGGACGGACACTATTATGATGTAGGGTGATGGGGAAGGGAAGGCGGGCGATAGTAAAGATAGGAAACAGAAGCAAGGAGTCTTTGTAGGAAGCAAGAGGGAGATAGTCACCACCATGGATCCAGCGTGGTTTCTAGTTCAGTCATTGATCTTCAGTAGTGGTGGGTCGTCAGGCATTGTTGTTCCATTGATGATGACGGTGACCACAGCGACAATGTCCAATGGTAGTACAATCTTAATTATAAGTCCAAAGTGGTCGAGTCAGCTTTCTTTGGAGTGACAGCTTGAATCCATAGTAGCTGAGTCAGCTCTCCTTGGAGTGGCAGTTTCTGGCTCTGGGATCTCAGCAGAAATTCATTTGTTCCCATCTTCCGGGCCTTGCCAGCAGATAAGAGGGAGCAGGGATGCCCATCTGCATCCTGTTTTCCACAGGACACGATGGTATCATTCCCCAGTTTTCCCAAACCAAGCTGGAGCTTTTTAGTCACATGCCAGATCTTCTGCTGGAAAACACTCCTGAGCACTCTCTTCTGGAGGCAAGCAGCTCTGAAGGAAAGTGCTTTCAAATGTCCACAAAGTGACGTTGATTGTCACAGGGTAGCACCCATCACTTGCCTCCTCCATAAATCAGTGAGTCTTATCA
Organism: Alectoris magna; assembly: GCA_030625065.1. Classification (NCBI taxonomy): domain Eukaryota; kingdom Metazoa; phylum Chordata; class Aves; order Galliformes; family Phasianidae; genus Alectoris; species Alectoris magna. The sequence goes on from CM060560.1 coordinate 102,164,219, forward strand.
CAAGAAATACCTCAGGAAGCAAGCTTTGAGCCAGAAAACAAAGAAGGGTTCTCAAAGGAGAATTTCCTGAAGATAGCATGGTTCTCTGCTGAATTATCTTACTGTTTTCTCAAACATATCAGAAAGCAGGATTTCTGTATTATGCATCCACACTGCTTTGCCAGGGAATTGCACCTATTACTTGCTGTAGTCAGGCATCAGACATACCTGGGAGGGGCCTATGGGTTACAAAAAATATTTGTCCAAAAGTTTGTATGACCCAGCATATTCTCATAGAACTTAATCCTCTTTTCCCATATCATTTGATTGCTACTTTCACATGTGGTTATGAAAATAAAAGGCAGCAAAAATGCAGATGTTTTTTCTAGGTCCCCTGAACTATTAAATGTTAGTTAATATCACAAGCATTAGGTCCTGCCCTTTAGCTCATGAAGAGGATTTTGCACCCTCATTCCAATGGATTAGAAACATTAACACTGTGACTCACACACAAAAAAAAAAATGCAGCTGAAATAACTGATGTTTTTCCTTTACCCTTTATTGTTCTGAAGGATTAAAAATAAAAAAAAAAAAAAAAAAAAAAAAAAAGTGAATTATAGGCTTCATTAAGTAATGGTTGATATATACCAATTTACCTCTTCAGCATTACACATTTTGTCTAAAAAAAAAAACAACCAAAAACCAACTCCAAAAACAAAACACCATTGTTTCTAATTCTATCACTTCTCTAGTCATAAAAGTTTCTGATAATCTTGAAAGAACAAAATTACTGTGTTTTGTTTTCTGTCAACACCAAGAACTCACAGGCTTCCATTTTCATTTGGGAAAGCTGATTAACATGGTTAAATCATATTATCAAACTTGCCTGCTTGAAAAGGGCTTAAAGAGTGTAACACAAGTTTGAGTGGGGGTTCTAGAGATCTATTTTAAAAACAGCTGCATCTATAGACAGGCTGTAATTTTCCACTGCCAGAGCTCGCTTCCCTTTTATATGTTAACAGTATCACTTTTCACTATGCTATGTATCATGCTCAAAATCATTTAACTTCTTTTTTTTTCTATAATTTTACTCAGTGATTTTTTTCCTCTGTAAACTGAAATTGCCACTTATGAGTTGCTACGTGTATATATATCTCAAGTACAAAATCCAGCCAAAAAATACTGGGGAAAAGGAGCAGCCATGTTCCCATATCTTATTTAGGAAAAATGATACCTGTTCATGCAAATTACTAAGACACGTTCATAATGACATAGCTTATAACATACGTCATATTTAAAAATTGTATTTCAGATCTAGCAGTCTACTAAATTCTGTGTTGTGAAGCATAGGGTTGTTTTCTGATCTTCTGATCTTCTGATCTCACCTGCTTTAAATAGACAATTCTTCAGATTTATGGAATAATAATTTCTTGATTATTTCTAGAATCCTAAAGCTGTATACGGAGATGCCTTGTTGAGTTTATTGCTCTATGCAGAAAATACTTAAATATCTTGAAAATGGTAGATGTAATGAGTTATTCAGAACAAAAATCTACCCAAGATATTGTGTCAACAGGTTGCAAAAATTTTAGAAGTAAATTTTCTATTCTGATAAATTGCCTTTATAATCTTAAGCCTAAAATTCAGCTAGTTCAATTGTTTCAAAATACAAGAAGCATCTTCTGGAATTTCTATTGACTATCCACTATCTAAGGTATAAAATGATTTCATTTCTGCATAATCTGATTCTAATGAAGAAAGGCATAAGTAGAGAAATCTGTAGTACCAAAAGCATAATTTCGGTAACACCGTGATATTCACAAAAAAGTTTTTTCATGCAAAGATATTTTTAAAATATATTTAGTGGGATGGTGAGACAAATACTGGTAACTGGAACATCATTGTGAATCAGGCAATACACAGAAACAAATCATTTTTTTTTATTTACAGAACATGAATGTGAATTTTTCATGGAAATAATATGAAAATGAATGATCCCCAAATAGTAAAATCCATATGAACTAAGGTTTTCCCAGAAGAATGGAAAGAAAAAAATGCCATTAATTTCTTAATGTATATAAGTTCATTCTCCCTCAACAGTTTGATAATAAAGAGGGCATTCAAAAGCTGAGTATCTTACTTTTTGCATTTCAAGGAAGTCAAGTGATGACAAAGGAGAAGGTAAGATTTGGGTAAGCAAAGAGGAATTGTTTTGTAAAGTGTATTTAATGACGGATTACTTCTGAGTGTTCATGAAAACCCGTATCATTGGCTTGCAATTAAAAATTCATTAGGTCTTGCAAGGCCTGAATAACATTTTGTAAATAGAAGAAGCGTGTGAAAAATTTGAATGAATACAAGGTCTTAATAGAATAATCATGGCTTGAACTAGTGCTCCACAAAACAAAAATATATAAATATGCATGCCTAGAGGACTAAATTGTGCTCTTTCTACTTACACTAGCAGCCCCATTAACTTTGGATATTTTGGAATCAACCAAACTACTTACAGTAATAAAACAAGCAACATGTTAATAACTTTGGTGGCTATCCTTATTTCTGTTGGCAGTAATTTGTTACGTAAACATAGCCCATAAAATGCAAAGACTACATTAATAACTTTGCATCAAAGTAATCTTTTTTTCTCAATGGTAGTTTGCTGCTGTGGCCACTCATATTAATTCCAACTCAGTTCTGTGAGAGGAGGATTAATTCAATGTTAGTTTAATGTTTAGTTCAGATAATGAAAAACTATGTATGAAATTGATTCTATTGGAGGTTATTAGACTTCTGCCATTGATTTGAGTAAGTTCAGTTCTTGCCCTCTGGGTTACAACAAAAGCCATAATTTACCTTCTCATTAACTCCTACTAATTCATTAATTAGTGACGCTCATATTCCAAAAGCTCTGAAGTGAAAAAAAAAAGAAAGTATGTATTATTATAGAAAAAGCAAATAATTGACTTCTAAAGAAAGACAGTGTCTAAAAGCTTGAATTTCTTGCCTAAATTCAGAAGTCACAGACATGTTACCAAACCAGAGCAATGCAACTCTACAACTTACAGGAGAGCAAGCATATATGCCCTATTGAAACAGTGGCATGTGCAACTGTACATCTAATTGAAAATCAATTTTTTCAAATGCTGATTTGAACTATTCACAATTCTCAATTCTCAGTTCCACTGGATTTAAGATATAGTGTCACCTTCTCTCAGTCCATCCACATTTCTTATTAGCTTTTCTCCTTCAGCAAAAGCCATGGGGAACATCAAGACATATGAAACAAGCAACATAACAGATGCAGGAGATGACTAATGTGGAACATAAGCAAGGTAGGGAACAAACCTGACCTCAGCATGCAATGTAGATGTTGCTGCTGTAGTCGGCCTCTTTGTCTGTAATGACTTCTCAGCCTGTCACCAATTCTGCCTCCTTCACTATTTATAAACACTGGGAAAACTAAACAAAATGAAGGAAATGTTTTTCACTTTTCACCTGATAGCAACACACACTTAAACAGTCTGGAAGGTATTGTAACAACATTGCTTCTATTTCTTTAGAATCTAAGTTTCAGCTTCTGCTCCCCCTGTTGAATCACAGTCTCTACACAAATGCTATTATGCTATTTTATATTCAAAGATTTTCTTTACAGGACAAGTAAAAAAGAGGTTTGTTGTTCAGAGCTTTTAGTCCATGTGCTAACTTGATGGGACTATTTTTTAAGTAGGATTCACCTTTAAGAAAGTGAAATGATTTCAAGACTTACAAAATCATCACTCAAATCTGTATGCGTTTCAAACAAGAGAATCCCTCTCTACATGACCTTCTCATTTGAATTATGCAAATCTTATATTCTGTTTTCAATCCACCTGTCAAAAATATTAAAAGGGAAAAAATACACTCAGGATAGAGAGGAGTGAGAGAGACACACTGACAGAGAATATTATTATTATCTTGCAATGTCATAGCAAATGCAGAAATATTTCTCCATTTTTCTACAATTACTGTTTTGTTTTGTTTTGTTTTTCCAGGAAAGTTGTTTCTTTGTTGCAAGTAACAGTTGAGAAAAAACATGTAAAATTTCACACTAGGAAAGGACATTAAACTAGATGCAAATAAATACAAATGGAACTATTAGAAAATAAGTTGTGTTGTTGCAGTTGATGTAGATGCTACTGTACCCTAATGTTTTCTCAGAAGCAATTTAAATACTTATTATCATCTATCTTCAAATCTTTTTCAACTGTACACACTTTTAATTTATTGGCTTTTGCATAAACACTCTTTTTATTACTATATATCCTATTCTCAGTTCTTCTTCATCACGCAAGTCTTTGGCATGCATTTTATTTTCTGTATACAAGATGCAGATAGATATCTTACAGTGCCTGCATACATAACTGACCCTAATCATTACATGACAATAATCACTTTAATGAGTCCTCGCCTAGTCAAGCTAGTGACATGGTGTCAGCTCTTTAGCTACCAAACAAGAAACTCTAAATCAGGACTTCTGTTGTGCAGTGTTTTGATCACCAAGGTTTTTCATAGTGGTGATTAGTCAGATCTCCAGCGAACTCTCTGACAGACCAGATAGAAGGCATCTCTAGCCACTGCTGTGTGTTCAGCTGACTAATTTATTTGGAAAGCAAGAATTCTTATCTTTCAGCCTTAAAAAAAAGAGAGGCAAATAGTTTCTAGTTAAAGGAGAAGGTCACAGACCAAACAGCACTAATGTTTTTGCAGTTGAAATACCGCACCGGAATCATGCCAGTAATCAACTGTGCCATGTATTTCTTTCCTCTCTGGGCTAACCCATTTATTCTCCTCAAGTATCAGTTCCACAGAGGCACGGTAGGGAGGACAATATGCTTTCCTGCTCATCATCTGTCTGACTTGTGAGATTAGTTTCAGTCATTCATGGAGAACTACACAGATCACCTTTGTCAAACAAAAAGAACACCATTGCTGCTCAGATCTTTCCCATGGGCTGTACAAGTTGCACGCACCTTAGCAAGTGCAGGGGAGCCACCCATGTATTCTCTCTAAAATATTATGATGTAAATATTTATAACAAAGAGAATGATGTACCTAAGAATGAGCATATATCTTCAATAAATCAGTGTTAAGAGCTTATTAAATGTATTCATTTACATCAGAATTTTAAACACATCTCAACTTGTCTTAGTAATCCAAATATTCAGAAAAATGACATGGATTAAATATTCGTTCATATTTAATTTAAACTCTTGCTGTTTTGGAATTCCAGATATATGATATGAAGTTTTTAATTCGGAATCAAACCAGGAAATTAAATGTTAACGTTTTATACAATCTTTTCCAAAATGCAGGTGGGTTTTCCATTTGCCTATTTATTCTCAGCATTTGAAGAATGGGGCAGAGAAACCAAAACACCACCTGTGGTTCTATTTTATTCCTTATACATCTTGCACTTATCATTTTTAAATAGTCCACCAAAGGGAGTTCTTAAGATGATCGTGTTCATTGTCATTCCAGAAAAATAATATAGCGTTATCTCCTAGTGATGTGATTCATATCTATAATAAAGCTAAACCCTGCTTTCTACTTTATTCTTCCCTCACAAAGTCTTAATAACACTGGAAGATAACTAGAGAAAGGAAGTCATATCTGATCTCTATACCTTCAGTGTTATCCAAGATATGTTGTTCTAATTAAAAGAAGCGTATACTTAATTCAGACTATGCACTTCACTGTTTCTACTTGAAGAAATAGTAGGAAGAAGTTTAATATTCAATATATGAATGGGAAAAGTTAACAGTATCTGAAGGTTGGGAACATATATTTATGGTCTGCAGTGCTATAACAATTAATGAGTACTCGGTCCTCAGAGACTGGTAAGAAAATGATTGACAGTAATGCTAAAATGTACTTTTGCTTTCTTGTATTTATATATATATAAATACATTTACACATAAGTTAAATACCAAATAATACTACAGATTTCAAGCTTTCAGTTAACACATAGAAAATGGTATTTTACAAAAATGAAAAACTGAAATTTGAGTCAACTTTAAAATACTGTTTTGATAAATGAATGGTTCAGGCATAACAAATAACAGCAGAGAATTCTATCTACACTTTGAACACTTTCCCTGTCAAGTTTGATGAGCAAAACAGCCCAACACCAAGTCATTGTTATGTTTCTTTAGAAATCAGTGCATTCCCTGGACAGGCTGTGGAAGCCAGCCTCTCAGTGGCCATGTCCCAGTCTTAAAGGAGAGTGACATGGGCATTGATTTGCTTGTAATGTAGCTAGGATTGCCTTACTTCTGCTTCAAGTGGTGAGGATTTTTTTATTTTTTCTTTCATCTTTCTGGAAAAAGAAATATAAAGTACTTTTTTCCTCTTGCTTCTCATTTCTTAGATTTAAACCAAAGCTACCTGTTATTCCAGGCTTACAGTATCTATTCTTTACTATATCAAATAGCTCTTAAAAAGACTCTTCAAGACTTACAAAGGCCTAGAGTATATTCCCAAATAGAAATATTTCTTCAAATTAATTCCTCTTATGCAGGAAATATAAGATTTTGTTACTAAATCAAAGGAATTTCATTTAAAAAGGACTGTTTCATATTTGAATCATTATAATTCATAATCTACCAGTGTTATTAAGGACTAGATAGATAACAGTATGTGTTTATTTTCTTATGTCAGTTTTATAGTATCATTAAACAGATTTGATGTACAATCAGCTCCAGCCATACAAACAGGTGGAAAGTCTTTTTTAAATCAAGACTACCATCATCTAACTGATACTTCTTTAATTTTGATTTCTATTGTTCCTGCTTGATGGTATCAATTTTGCCAATATTATTAAATTTAGAAATTCCTACATAATTGAAATTTTCCATTGAAAAATAGAAAATAGGATGCAGAAAACTGCTGTTCAAATAACTCCTAAGGAATATTTTTCCAGCCACATAAGTCACGGTAAGACTGACACATAGACACTATTTTTCAGTATAGTTGGTGCATTCAATCAGTCTTTGTAGTTCATATGCTACTAGAAAGTAACAACAAATTCTGATATGCACTGTGGATTTAAAAATCCAGAGCACAGGCTTCATCTGGTTTATATGGAAACAGCAAACACTGTTAGCACACAGTGATGTGATTATCTGCACTTTAAATGCATTTATCTATTCACAGGAGATTCCAAAGAGTGACATTAACCACTCTGAATACCGTGTTAGGTCTTGGTATTTTCATGAGATATTTGTCAAGATGTTTTCTTTCAGCTTTTGGCTATTAAAGGGTTATTAAATGGAAGATTCATTTTAGTTAATTTACTGTTAAAAAGACGCTCTAAAAGCATTAGGATAGACTTCTCTGGTGATCAGTGAAGGAATATACATACCTCCAAATAATGACTTGTCCCGTTTATCTTAGATCTTTTTCTAAGGATAAAATGAATGTCCTACACAGAAGCACAGGAAACAGGAATTCCACTTATATTTTACAAAAAGTCAATTTGGTTCTCATACTTGACTAGAAAGAAAATCATCCCTTTTGAGCATCACTTTGGGCTTTTGTGTTTGTGTTTTGTGTTGCTAATAAGCATTACAAGTTCTATGCTTCTCAATAATTCACAATTTAAATCTACACACTTAACCTACAAGACTTCCTATGCATTCAGATGGCGACTCGTCATACCTTCTCTTGCTGTGTGTATTATTTTCCTATCCAAGTAAGAATATAAAAGCATTATGATGTATCTGCATGCAACTAGAATAATACCCTGCTGAGGTCATAGATACTCAAATAAGCACAAATCCTACTTATTTTCCACGTACTATTTAGTAGTAGTTTTTTTCCTGTGGTCTGGGCATTTCTTTAGTGGTTTTCAGCATTTCAGCATCCAGTAGCAATGCTCTGGAGACTAAAATCCTGCTTCAATACACTTCAGGAATGTTTCACTAGAAAACTGTGAAAATAGTTGGAAAATATGAACTGTAATAAAAAGGGAGATGAGAGAAAGAAAACAGGCAAACCTTAGGGGAATCCATTCAAAATAGATGAAGAGTATGAAAAATCATCCCCTCTTTCTAGAGGATACTAACGCTCAGGACAGCTATCAACATGTGGAGCTTTTCAGCCCTCCACAATCAAGAGAACATTTTAGACCTTGGACCTATTCTGAACAACTAACAGAATATAATTTTTTCATGACCCTCTCTAGGATATATTCTAAAGATAACTAGAATAAATAGACACATTCAGACTTCATTCAATACGTCTGTGTAGAGTTTTTGGATGAAAAGGGATGAGAATCACTGATGCATGCTCTTTCAATTAGGATATTTATAGTACTTCACTGCATTCAACCTTCCTCTCCACTCAGTTTACAACTTTTTGAAGCTTCTGACTGACTCCTTTCAAACTTGAAAATTTCTGTCTGTGAGAATCACTTTTACATCCATAATCAAATTTTTTACAGACTTATGTGGTCATTCTGCCAGGATCAGCCAATACACCTGACCTCTGGAGATCACAACTGTGTCTTAGAGCTTTTATTAAGTGGGAAAAAGAGAAAGCTCTTCCTATGCTCCATCATCAGTTGTAATGTCCTTTGAACACCTTACCTGTTGAAGTCACATGAAATTACAAAAGAAAAAAAGAGGAATAATTACAGTAAGCATAAGGACAGATTGTTCTGTTTGCTCCTAAATTAACGGAATCCAATCTCTATGACTGTGTCCTTCCATGTCCTTCAATATGTCAAGATTTTTCATTGCACTCTTCATTTTAGGATGATTACCTGACATTCACTGCAGTTTACCCTTTTACTACAGTTGAGACAAATCTGTATTATCCAATTGCCCATTTTCTTGAAACTGATAAATATTTGATTACTTTGAGGATCCCATCTCCTCTCCCAAATGTGGTTAACTTCGGCCACTAGTTTAAAATTGACTAAGGAAGAATATGCAAAGGAAATATATAAATATATGTGTGTGACTTCATTACAAAATAAGCTATTCAGTCAGAAAGGTATAATATTTATATTACTTCTCCATGAATTTTTTTTTAAATTATCAGAGATCTCAGTTTTCACGTATTTTCTCTCAACAAGACAGAAGAGCATTCCATGCTTTTAATACAAAGCCTCTATTATACAAGTTTCCTGATACATCATGTCTGATCAAAAGAGGTGCTGAATGCAGCTGGTCCAAACTTATGTCATGATGGAAACTATTTAAGAAGTCTGAGAAAGGAAATTTTATGAAGTTTAAATTTTCAATGTTATGAGCAGTAATAATGTATGCAGAACAAGAGACCAATGTACCTCCTTCTGTTTTTTCTCTTTCGTTCTTCTCATTAAGGAAGCACTTATTGCCCTAAGAAAGGAACATGCCAGTCTAGAGCCTACCAAGCACAGGCATTAAAGTTAAAGATTTTGCTGTTTGTGTTTATGCAGCCCCTAGGAACATCTGAAATAGTAACAGCTGGTTCAGCTGTGAAGGGAGTGAGTCTTTTCTGATGTGACTATTACACCCACACCTGAGTCTGCTTTAAAATTGACAGTCTCTCTGCAAACATTTGGTTTCACTCTTCAGGCTGGTTCTGTATCATTTCTTTTGACTGAACTCAGAAAGAAAGGGGAAAAAAAAAAAGAAAAAGGAAAAGAAAAAGAACACTTGAGCCAGGTGCTTGCTTTCCATGCTGCTTTTGTATGACATAAATCAACAATTTTGTATGTCTATGGCATTTGGCTGCTGTAGCTTAGCAATTACCTTCAGACACTGGTGTCTCCACCTCAGCTATACACTGGGGAAAAAGGCGTGAATTTTGCTTGAAATATCCCATGTAACCCATTCAGGCCCATTGTAAAAGTACTTTGTAAAAGCAGAGTTAGCTTAGTTCCAATTCTATAACGACAGGACACATTCTAGGAGGCTGAGCTCGTTTTTTGTTTGTTTGGTTTTTGGTGGTTTTGTTTTTGTTTTTTGTTTTTGTTTTGTTTTGTTTTGTTTACAAAAAACAGGTCAAACTATTGTAACATTTTTACTGCCATCTCCAAATCTTTCATCCATATTCCTCTCACTGCTGGCTGATCATGAAGCAGAAGTTAATTACAACTTTTGTAAGTTATACGAGCTAATATCACTTAGAGAAAAGTCTGCAGAATTCAATAGCGAATTGTTAACATTTTGAACTTTCATATTGGAAGCTAACAATAGACTACTTTTTTTCTTAAGATTCAGCAAGTTGCTTTAAGAATCCCATGATTAAGAATAAACTCATTAATTAAGAATTTATATTCTACCTGTTCCAAATTGTTCACATTTCAGCATTATTATATGATAATCCACTATTCCTCCATCTCACCATGGATTTCATCATACTAAAGAACTGCAATCACAGTCTTCCAGTGCAGAATGTAAAAATAAAGATGATACTTGGAAATAAAAGTAATCTTATATATATACATATATTTTTTTAAATCTATTTAGATGAGTTCTAAGTTTTGTAATTTACATTTGAGCTACACATTTTCAAGTAGTTCGTACATTTAGCAGAATTAATTTTAGCTACAGTTACAAAGAAAGGGAAGACAGAAGATACCTAGGCCTAACTAGTTTATGTATTGTCTGGAAAACTAAACAGATTTAAAAATAAAAATAAAAATAAAAATACTTAAATGTTTTTGCCTGGTTGGCAATTCAGGGGTATCTTTTATTCACTTGATCATTTTACTCATTTTCTTTGTTTGCTCTTTTGGTGAGAAAGGGTGGAAGGAAGTATCTTCAGTAATCTTAACATACCCTCTTTGTACCCCAAGACAAAAAGCATCTGACAAAATATGCTCAAAAGATCTCACTATCTATCAGCAATGATCTGGATGTACTCAGCAACTGTTTCCTGCAATACTGACAATGTATTCACCAAAGGATTATCTGTACACAACACAGTGATTTACCTACTGTTAAAGAGCCTCAGTTTTCTTTTTAGATGTCCCAAATTGTCTATTAAATAGCAACAACACTGACAATGAACACTCCAAAATGACATCTGGAAGTGTAGAATCTCCAAGAAGAGGGGAAAGTTCAAGATCAAATTTCATGTTGTTTGACAAAGAAATCTGTTTGCAAATATGCCTTTTTTTTAGATAACTGGACAATCCTGTGTACAACATGACAGATAGCCCTGATTTGATTAGAGGGCTGGACCTCCTCCCCAATGAAGACAGGCTGAGGGAACTGGGTTTGTTCAACCCAGAGAAGAGAAGGCTGCGGGGTGACCTCATTGCAGCCTCTTAGTACCTAAATGGAGCCTATAAATAGGAGGGGAGTCAACTCTTTGAAAGGGCAGATAATAGAAGGACAAGTCGAAGTTGAAGGAGGGAAGATTTAGGTTGGATATCAGGAGGAAGTTCTTTATCAAGAGAGTGGTGAGGTTCTGGCACAGGCTACCCAGAAAGGTTTTGGATGCCCCGTCCCTGGAGTTCTTTAAGACCAGGTTGGATGGGGCCATGTGTCAGCCTGATCTAGTATTAAATGTGGAGGTTGGCAACCCTGACTATGGCAGTCGGTTGGAGCTCAACAATCCTTGAGGTCCCTTCCAACACAAGCCATTCTATGATTCTATGATATGATTCTACGATTTTTAAGTCCTACACATGGACCAACCCAAAGAAGCATTACCCTCCAATACCAGAGGTGAAGAAAGAGAAATTGCACTGCACTGCTGAACTGTCAATGTGCTTAGGACAGAGATGTCATGAGTTCAGGGGGGAGGGAAAGGGGGCCTGCAACATCTCATTCACAAACTGGGATTAAAAAGTTTGCAGCATCATTTCCTACAGTTTTATATATATGTACTGATACAATTGAAATATATTTACCATAGAGAAGGCTAGATTAAAGAACATATGTGATATATTTATCCTTTACAGGATTCACATGTTGTAAATGGAACATCCAAAATTTACTGCAGGGTGAGAGGTTTGTAACTCAAATTTCTCTAGTCAAAGCAAGAAATAGTGTAGATAACAAAATGTCTGAAATTTGTATAGCAATGGGAAGGCAAGGAGAGTAAGAATGTTTTCAATTTGTGTCTATAGAATAAAAGTTGATAAAAATAATTCCATCTCTTCCTCTGACAGGGTCACAAACAATTTGAAATCTACAAAAGCATGAAGAGATTTTATTCCTGCACTCTTGAACCTGAAGAGGAAGTATTCATCTTTTACTAAGTTATAAATTGAATGATTAGTCAAACCAGGAATTAACATTTATTTCCTAGATCTTATCCATTGAATCTCTTTTCCAAACCTTGCCTACTTCGCAGGAAGCTACTCTCTATTGATGACACAAGATCATCCCAATACATTATCCATCTATAGGCTATTTTAGAAAAGCATTGGGTTCCTTTTAAGACAGTTATATATTACGCACAGTTACAATAAGTTTGTTAAACTCACTCTGACTCATTGTATAAACTGGGACATAGTGCAGAAAGAGGATTAAACATGGAAATAACACACTATAGGTTGCTCCTCTAAGGGCAAGTATTATGGAGTATCGGGGTTTGTCCACTGGGAAGAACAGAAACATAAATACTACTTTCAGATGAAAAGGAATTAAACATATTCCTTTGATATGATACTTTCTCCAAGATGTAAAGATTTGATCATTTGAACGTCTTTCATGTTTAAAACAATTGTGATGCCCATTAGCAGCTTTTGTTTCTTGATTGCTATTATCAGCTAGGTCTATTAGTGTCCAGTCTTGTAATTTGAGATTGCTTCTCCTGCAATTTTCATATTGATTTTCATTATCTAAATAATTTTTTTTTTTTTTTTTTTATGGTTTCTTACTCTCTTTGCACTAGCTGGAAAAATCATGACACATTAATTAAATCTTTATGTTAATGGGCTTAGAAGCAGTTCCCACCTCAATAAATCAGGACTATCCAAATCTGCAGTTTATTCAACTTGCAATCAATGTTAATTTCCTTTCAGTTCAGCAAGTTCATTTAGCTCTGTATTGAAAGCCCAATTATTTCTGATTACAATTTTAACATATTAAAATTAATGTGATATACTATCTATATTGTAATGCACTGTAATTTAAGTTTTATTACATTGTGATGTTTGAACTTATTTTGAAGTTAATTTCATAGAACAAATACTAGTGTTAATACCCCAAATTTTACTTTCTTATTTCCCCAAAACTCAGCTATAATCTGTGTCTGTGTCTACAAATCTGAAAAATCAAATACAAAAATCTGTCTACATCTCTGCTGATAATACCATAAGCTTTATTTTTCATCATATGATGTGACAAAATAAAAGCTATAATTATTTGTGCAATTCTAAAAGTTTTTAAGAGTTTGTGGGTTTTTACAAAATTTGAATACTTACACGTTCCCCATTCAATGAGATGTTCCTCTGGTTTTTCAAATCCCTTTCAAGAATCTGTACAACTCTTCCAATTTTTCATCACTTGTCTCTTTCTTTGATTCCTACTTTAATAATGATTCCTCCAGTGTCTTGGCCTTCAACATAACTATGAAGTGATGAGTAAGGAATTCCCATTATTTCCTCTTAAGGCATTATATTACAAAAATGAAGATATATATTTTTCAGAGGATTATTTAACATGGGAACATATTAAAACAGATGTGGAAAGTAGGTTATATATATATACCTATATATACATATACTATGTTATATATATGTACATATATATATATATATTAATCTACTAGGGTTTTCCTCCAGGTTTGCACATATTTAGCATGGTTCTGAATTTATTGTAATCTTTTATAGTAAATGATGACTAATTGTTAATTCCCAGTCTTGCAGCTGTTACCTTTGTGTTACCTCCTGTCGCAGCTTTTTACCTTTGTGTCTTTCTTTTATGGATAGAATCCATTTTTAGCCTTGTCTATCAAAGCAATCCAATCATCTTCCTTTAATTAGCAAACTAATCATTAGTATACGCATCAGGATAAGAAGGTTGAAAAATTATGAGAGATTTGAAGCGCCCCTACTGTTAAATTACAAGGAGTTTAATGCAATTGCATATATCAGTGGAGACTTTTTGACTAAATCTGACGATTTAAGACATATAGACACTTAAGCAAACAGACAAAAATTCTTATATGCAATGTGCAGCACTTCATTAGACCAATCACTTTTGCTAATTCACCTACATTAAACTTATATGATCATGGAAGTGTAAGGCACTGTATTCGCTATTTTATAAATGCAAAAGCAGTTAGGAAAAAAAAAAAAAAAAACAACATGTCCACTTTCTTCTTGCACTCATAAAGTATCAAATCCCTTTCAGTTTCACTCTGATCTGTACATATTTAGATTTAGATGTACAGATTTAGATTTTGGTTTAGACTCTGAGTGATAGTTCAGCACTCCTAAGTTCAGTCATGTTCAAATGGGCTTACACAGCTAACCTTAAGGAACTAGGCTGTGCTCAGTGAGAACTCACACAGTTATGGATCCACCCATAGCATGAAGCACCTTTGAGCTAGTTGCATTCCAGTGAACTAACACAGACACTCTTGAGGAGTTTGGTTGAAGCCCAATGAGAACTCTCACAGCTAGCTTAGTGAATAGTGCTGTTCATTGATAACAGGTCCTTTCAAATCACTGGTGAAAAATACACTACCTGAAGAGCATACACAACTACAAAGAATGTGAATAATACAGCTGACCACAAATATGTTAACTTATAGAACAACTCTGTAGAGATTTTTAAGTTTCCCAGAGAAGCACTAGCTATAACTGAGTGTGTGAATGTTACCCAATAAACATCCCTATGAGGGAGAAGAGAGGCTATCTGTCATCATGTTCCAGAAGTCAGCAGTGTTCTCCCAAGTTGTCTACAACAGTATATTCCCTCCAGATCCCCCTCTCTCACATAATTTTTATACTACTTTCCCACTTTCACAGGTGAAACTCGAGTGACGCTAGTCATACATATTGTGACTGGTGCAACAGAAAATGAAAAACCACTAACTCAGTGACAACTATGTCGTTTCTCAGTTCCATAGTACCAACTGCCCATCCCTGTAGTGATATCACAGAGCATGGCCACGGTATTTACACTCTGCTCCACATTCCCTGCTGTATCTCTTAGAGTCAGCACACCAAACTCCCCTGATGTTAATAACATCTAAGATTGCAGGTTTTGTTTTGCTTAGGGAACTATCATGGAACAGACTCTTTGCATAAGCACTGCATTCCACTCTGGAGATTTCCTCAACATTGCACCTTCTCTTAAATCACCTCCAGTAATTATTCCACACCTGTGTGAAGTCCTTTAGAGTTGCAGAATTTTTTAATGGATATTATGGCTACTAAAGCATGTATGGATTCAAAGATTGAACAAACTTTTGGAAGAAAAAGCAACTGGGATTTACTAAATGCAAATACATTTATCTGGATTTGAAACACTTTTCTGATATTAAAAATAAATAAAATTGACAAAACAAACAAAAACAAACTGGAACAAGGACCATAGCTGACTGTCAAGTTCTTATTCTTGCCATGGCATTTCTGATCATTCTTGGAAGCAGAATACTGAGCTAAGTGGTCTTTTAGAGTGACTTGTACAAGTTTTATTGAGAAGTTAGTTAATATACTAGATTATTATATTTTGATGGTAATAACCTGTGTGAATCTCTCTGGGAAGTGCTTTTGGCAGAAAATGCTTTCTTATAGCTAACAAAGCTTTTTCTTTGTAGCAATATAGCAGTCCTTCTAACAAAGTATCAGATTAAAAGCAAACAAACAACAACAAACAATATTACAGATCTATGAATGTTTACTTAGTGCTCTTAGGATGGGTCATGGGAATAACCAAGTCAATCAGACAATTACTGGATATGTTGTGCTTTTCATTGTGGCACTTGGGGACCAAGCTTTAGAATAATCACGTTTAAGTGTGTTTGCTGTTCATAATCATCCTCAATCATTTCTCTTCATTTTCTCTGGTTCTAAGTAAAGGTATTTTCCTCTATGATAAAAGCAGAGAAAAGCTGGTACACAAAATATTTTCTTTCTTTTCTTTTTTTTTTCTTTCTTTTCTGCCCATGAAAATGGTCCCTCATTGAAAATGTAAGTATTTAGAACAAGTAATAAGCAAGAAATCTTCCCAGAATTCAAAGTATAATGCAAAACACAACATAAAAAAAGTCAATCTGAACTGTGAGACTATGGTCCCAATTACAGAGAAAGATTGCTCTGCACAGTCTGAAAAGACTCAGCAGTCTAGGTTTCAGCATTAGAAATTGAGTTGTTTGGAAAAAAAAGAAAAAAGAAAAAAGAAAAATTATTCAAGCAAATTTGCTGTTTGTTTGAGTAGAAGCTTAATGAAGTCAGACATTGTTAGTGTAATTGTTAAAATAATGCAGCTCAAAAAAATAAGGTGAAGTTGGTCTCGGTGAAATCAACTGTTTCTGACAAAACCTCATATTTAGTCATTCCAACAAACAGCCATATAAAAAGTGGGCTTGTATAAAATAAATTGTACATAACTACACACAGAACCTAGATTAACAATTATTACACTGTGAAACAGTTGATATTTTCCAAGTAGAATGAAAAAAAAACCCTGTATTTCCTTTCATTTGCATACCCATATAATGAACATTCAATAACTAGTTTTAACTCTTGACTACAAGTAAAACATTTAGTAGCCAAACACATTCCAAAACAGATGCATATTAAGGACTTCAGAGAATATATCCAGCCTCTCTCTTGCATGGTTAGAAAAAAACTGCCAGCAGAACACAGTAGAGATAACAATGCCATCCAAGTTTTTAAGCTAAATGCTGACTTGCAAAACCTGCTATGCTTTAGATAAAAATAAAAGTAGAACAAAGATAATGGCAATGATTTGAAACTTACTGACTTTTAGGAGGACAATCTATGTGTGTTAACACTTGAAGTTAGACCAGAATTTCTAAATCCTCTGCAAAAATCTTTGTGAACGCTGACTGAGAATTTTGCTACCCCCTCCCCGCCCCCCCCCAAAAAAAAAAAAAAGATGTGTCAAAAACACTGGCAAGATGGCAAGACATTATAAAGAGGTCTTAGCGTTAGGTGAAGTTTGTCTGTGTATCCTGGCATATTTATGACAACTCAATATATCCTGAGGTTTTTTTTTAAATCACGCCTCTATTCTGGCCCCATTGAAACCACCTTCCTGGACAATGCAGAGAACACAATTTAACCAGAGTAAATCATATCCAAACAACCACATCTGTAGAAAAATCACAGTTTTTACAGTTTTTTAAGTGAAGAGCCATATGCTTCTTTTTCTTTTTTTTTTTTTTCTTTTTCTTTCTTTCTTCTTTTTTTTTTTTTTAAGCTGTGGCATCAGCATAAAACATTGAGTCTATGCTATCATGCCCTACTACATGCAAAGAAAATATTTCCTGCGCTCTGTTCTCTTCTGGCCAGCCACTTCTATTCCTAAAGCTGTCTTTGGATAAGCACACAGGGCGCAGGCAGACTTGCCTCTTCCTCTGCTGAGATCACTTCCAGAGTGCCAGTGTGGAGAGTTTACTGAACACAAGCAGCAAAGGTCTAAAATTGTGCCGCTTCGTTGTAAAATCTGATACAGGCTACTCTGATGGAAGAGAGGAAGAAGCAAGGCTAGAAGACTTTGATACATCCAGAATCTGGCCTGACCATGTATCCAGGGCAGAAGGCTGACACTGGAATCAGTTCAAGTGGCCACTCTGGTACCTGACTTTAACTCCCTCCCTTATCTCCAAAGCCTCTGTTAATAGTTGATGTCATCTTATGGATACATTGACATCATGGGAAGCAAGAGCAGCAACGCTATTTTCTTCTTGTTTCATAGCATTCTCAGAACCTCACAAGCAGCATTAAATCCATTAAAGATTAACTATACCACAGATTAAGCCTGACAAGATAAAAATCAAATAAATAATACATGTTGAAGTGGCATGCTATGCCAGAACCTATTTCATCAAGCACTGTGACAGAAACCTCATACTATTTTTTCTCTCAGTGTTACTGATTTCATTAGGAGACAAGGAGTGGCATCTTCCACACTTCTAAACCTCAGCAGCAGTGCTTTACAGACAAAACATTTCTGTCACTGAGACCCACCTCTACATGGACTCATAAGAGCCACTCTGGATTTTATTAGACATGATAGCTAGTGATGAAGCAGTTAATGCCAGATTTCTCACTGTTGTTTTGTCCCAGACAAAGCATTCTCTGTCACCAGTAGCAGCAGGTCTCAAGCTTCCAACTGGGCTGCATGCAGATCTCCATCCCTGCTGCACCTTCCTCCATCCCTGGCCCAGTAGAGAGCTCCTGAGGGAAAACATGGTTGCTGGTGGGTCAGCAGGCACCAATCTATCCTCTACAGAAAGCTGTCTGCTCTTGGCAGCACGGGGAACCAATGGACAACAGCAAGGATGGGGAAGCTGCCACTAACTTTTCCTAAGAGCAGTTTTAAGCTTGTCACGATTTTCTGTCTCAATTTAGGGCATATATATGTGTGTGTGTGTGTATATATATATATATATATATATATATAAAATATATATATTTTTTGTTTGTTGGTTGGTTGGTTGGTTTAGTTTGATTTGGTTTGGCTTTTTTTAGGAGTATTTTTCTTCTCAATTTCCACAGAGATAAAACACTGAAAGTGGTAAATGGTAATTTCTTTAATTTTTCAGTATGCTACCTCTTGGGGAAAAGAAGTCATTTGATAGTCTAATACTCATTTCTCTTCTTTTTGAAAATTAGTTTATATATTTCATTATGTTACCTATATCCCTGATGCTTGCGTACAGTCACAGATCTGTATACAATACTGAAAGGGGTTTGGTTGTTTTTTTTCAGATTATTGTCTTAGTGCAATCTGCCAGCAGAGACACTCTCCAGTTCATTATTTATACTCAGTTTAAAAGTACTCTTTTTTTCACCTTCACAGACAGATTATCAGATTTAAAAGAGGATTAGTAATTCACTAATTTTAAAGCATAGCTGATCTTATCTCCTTGTCATTTATTAATGGGCTACTTTGCCTCTAAAAATTCTTTTCTTCTCACTACTGTTAAAAAAAAAGAAAGAGAGAGAGAGAATTAATACATGGTCTTCAGCACCTGTGATACAAGAGATTGGGAGCTGTCCTTTCGGTGACCTTACCTCTGTCTACCTCTTATTTTTTCTCTCACTTTCATTCTATCTTCTTTATTTATACTTTAACATGTGTTCTTCACTTGTTATTTATAGAATACATATCTCAAAACACAGGCCCTTGCATCAACAATAAACATCTGCACTAACAATCAGTAATTGGATTCTACCAAAAACAAAACAGAACAAAACAAAAACAAAAAAAAAACCTGATTAATTTTGAAGTTATGAGGCAATTTCTACTCTTCCCTTTCTTTCACCTCTCATATGACTCTTCTATGTGAATACCTCAAAGCACTTTGTTCTTTGCAAATCAAGAAAATAGTTTTTATTCAAAACTATTCCCTTTGCCTGTGCATGCATTATCACAGAGTTACAGGTCTATAAAATGGGGTGAATAAGAAGTGGGGGCACAAGGAGATAAGTAAAACCACACTGATTACACATCCCACTAACATTTCCTGAAAAACAGTAACTCAATATGTCAATATTCTGTTTTCTCTTTCAGTCAGTATAAGCCTAATTTAGGTTCTAGCACATCATTGTAAGCCCAGTCTGGTCTTGTGTAAGATAACAAAGCTGCAGCCCTGCTTTATATGGGTCAGTAAGCATCTAGCAATGGTCTGTCCATGTTAATAATTATTTAAAGTTGGCACTTAATAGAGGTAGAGATATTGCACAGTGCAACTGTTTACATTTATGAGCAGTTTGTGGGCAGTGATATTTTAATTGCTTTTCTTCAAACAGTTCCCTTGCCAGATGACAGAAACAAATTGTAAGCTGTATGGTCACTGTTAAATTACTAGCAAATATTTAAGTTAAGGAGTTTTCTTCCAGCAGAAAAGACTCTGAAGTCCAACCGAAAGCCCCTGTTGAACTCATTGCATTTTGGTCCAAGATATTTGGAATTAATTTAGAAAAATGCGAAGTCTAAACATTAAACTAATGCAAAATTGCAATATGGAAGTTTCAATATTAATAAAAATATTTAGAAATAGTATCACAATTAATAATATACTTACTCCATGAGAGACAGAAAATTAAGCATTTGTAACATACACTTAAAGATAGAAAAGTGTGTTCAAGAACCTATTGACTATGGTGGTAACAAAGTTGTAGTGCAGTTTCTAAGGAATATTAGTATCCTTCTTGCAACTCTGCTTCTATGATTCTCCAGTAAAATGGAAATTTAGTTTTACGTGCATTTGTTGGTGCACAAGATGCTCACATCAACATTGCCCTTTCCTTTTTGAAGAGAGAAATCCCGTCACATAAGTATTCAAGGATTTTTTTTTTTAATAACAATGAAATATTTTTAAGCTATTTTATGTACTAAACATCCTGAATCCTTAAGAAACTCAGTCCTCAGTCCTTACAGGTCCTGCATCCAGGATTCAACCTGTAGAGGCTTAGTGCACTTAACCATTATAGGACAAAAATAATTATTATGTTCAAAATAGAATTTAATTGACAGTCTTTTCAATTCCTGTGATAAACACTCTATATTTAAAGGAACCCTACATCCAGCTGAGAGGCCCAGAAAGATAAATGTAAGGTGGAAATTAATGTCAGGTGTTAGAAGGAGTCAATCCTAAGGGCTGGTGGGCTGTTCGCTGGCAAAAGACATGTCTCTCTGAACAATGTAGCTCATTTTCTTTGGAAACTAGTGATTACACAGGGATGTCCCAGCCAGAAATATTATAAAAGATTATCTATAATATATAGCTAGGTTACCACTAGCAATATAGTATTTACAACAAACACAACTGATAATATCAGGCATAGGAAAGAATGTTCATCATCTCCTTGTGCATTAGAGTGCCCACAACAGAGACAGATGGTCACAAAATCTCAGAAGTCTTTCAGGACAGAAGTACAGAGAAAGCATGTACATAGGGGAGAAGCAAAAGGAAAAATGCAAGGGGTCTAACAATAGGATCATAACAAGAAGCTACAAAAGTTACAAAGAGTGGCAGTAGCCATTGGGAAAAAGCAAAAACAAAAAAAAACTGATAAAAATTCATTTAGCTTTGAGGTTCGCTGTTTAACTTAGCCTTCCTAATGTTGATTATCACCCAAAACCTACTATGCCATGCTGCTATCAACAATAACTTTCAGTTTAATCCCATTGGAGATTCATTTATATGTAGATATTCAGCATAAACCCAATAAAAGAGAGTCACTAAACATCTGCCATGGAATTTTAATGGAGACGTGGGTCTGGTTAAGGTATAGTATTGTCCAGCCGTCTGTTCTGTCCATCAGATATTATTTAACTTACCTTTTTAAATTAAAGTAAATACGAAGCAGGAAATACACCACCTTTTTATGATAATTATATAACCGTTTATGAAGACGGTAATAAAATATAAAAGATTCCCCAGTTGAAAAGAAAGCTGAAGGCAAGACATTCTAAATAAATTTTTCTATTATTAATTTGGAACTAGAAACATAACATTGAATCCTTTACCAAGGGAACAATTCATTTGCTTAAAAACAGGTGTTAGGTGCTATTTTATGTCCAAATATATGCAGCATTTGTGCAATACACAATCAAGATTCACGCTGTTCTGCAGCAGCAGGTAGATGTGTGAGATATCCTTGGGCATCAAATCAGACACTGGACCTGTAGTTTTAGGTATTTCTATCAGTTCCAAAGTGACTTGCTTACACAAAGTTTCTGCCTTTGTCAATGGTTTACAGGCTGGTTCGGCCCGGTTCTGTGACTAGTGGGGCGGAGGGACTTCACAAAGTCCATGCCTCTGGAAACAGGGGACCCCAAAATAATTAAAGAAAAGAACAGCGGCAATGATCTGAGGAGGAACAAACTAGTTTACTAAATATAATGAGAGTATCTGAAAAAAAAAGCTGTAGGCCTTACAGTAATGCTGAAGCACCATGCACAATTGGGCAGCAGCGAGGAGAGGCGAAGCAGAAGAGAGATGAAGGAAAGCAAAAGAAAATCAGATGACCCGGCAGCGCCTTATATGCGTTCCTCCCTGTGCAAGAATGATATCAGCACAGTGAACTGTCTTCTGGGGAACGTAGTGTCTTCTCTTCAGTATGTTGAGCTGGGACATTAACACTTTAATTCCCAGTGCACTACATGATGTTATGATGTGGAATACTGATGACCATAAAACCATGACAGCCTTCTATCAGTGGCAGTGGGATCTTTCTCAGTAACACATTGTATAAACTCACAGCATAACTAAAAAAATAGCTTTGGTCAAGGAAATACTTGTCTTATTTTAACTTGCAGCACTTCAGAGAAGTACAGCTTTGTCTAGATTTCCACATCTGACACTTGCCTGTATAATACGTCTATAGAATTATCATTTTTAGAATAAGAAGAGGAGCTACATCTCTCCTGGAAAAAAAAAAAAAAAAAGAAAAAAGCCAGAACAGCTTTAACTAGCTCCACTACTGCTGCTGAAAATTTGAAAACTTCTAGGGATAAGTCAAGTAGATGCCAGAAAATGTATCTTCAATAGCCTGAAAAATATTTATTTGATCATTTGTTTGATTTATGTGACAGACTTGCCCTTTCCCATCACTGAACTATAGGATATGCCTCAACAGGGACATATAGAACCAAAAATGGCAGCATTATCCAATTGCTGAGACACAGTCACACAGTCATTCCCACCAATAAGCCACATGATGGGAAACACACCTGTAACATGTCATACAGCACAGGTGAAGCAATGATGCAAAGCTGTGATGGGAGAAGGATTCATGTTCCTCAGCACAACATGACTCTTCTGCTCTAGGTGTGAATTGTGTCTGGCACAGGGAATGGTGAAGCAAGAGAGAAACTCTGGCACATAAAATCAAAATCTCTCCTCTCTGGCTAGTTCTGTTACATAATTTTTTTCTCAGCATTATTATTGTTTTCCAAAAACTGCACACACGGTATGGTAAGTGAGGTAAGTGAGGATGTGGTGAGAGGTCCACCCTTGCAGTTGTCTAGGGTGAGGCAGACGACTTCACACTCAAGATGGCCTCTACCAAGGAGAGAAGGGTCATAGGTGGGTCCCTTCTGAGAGGCCCCGTGTATCAGCATGATCCTACCCACAGGGAAGTATGCTGCCTCCCTGGGGCCAGGGTGAGGGATATTTCTAGGAAAATTCTTAGTCTGATTTCACCTCTCTGATTATTATCCTGTATTGATACTTCAAGCCAGCACTGATGAGGTCACTGAGAGCAGCCTGAGGATCATCAAAAAGGATTTCAGGAGACTGAGGTGGTTAGTAGATGGAGTGGCCGAACATGCTGTGTTTTCCTCTATCCCTTCAGTGGCAGGGAAGGATACTGAAAGGAGTAGGAAAACCCATCTCATAAATACATGGCTGAGAGACTGGTGCAAATACAGGGATTTGTTTTGTTTTGGTTTTTTGTGGTTTTTTTTTTTGGTGTGCTTTTTTTCTTTTTTGACCCTGGGGCAGTTTTCTCAGCACCTGGCCTGATGGCTGTGAATGGGTCTTGCCTGCCTCAAAGGAGGAAATGTATACTAGCTCAGGAGATGGAAGAGCTTGTATAAAGGGCATTAAACTAGGTATGAAGGGGGAAGGGGATAAAATGAGGCCCACCAGATGTGAGCCTAGGGGAACAATGACAGCACTGTAGGTGAGGCAAGGGGCTCAGCTGGAGTGCATCTATACCAATGCAAGCAGCATGGGTAACAAACAAGAGGGACTGGAAGCCATTGCGCAGCAGGCAAACTATAACTTAGTTGCCATTATAGAAACATGGTGAGATCGTTCCTACAACCCGAGTGCTTCAATGGATCGCTATAAGCTCTTCAGAAGGGACAGGTAAGGAAGGAAGGATGGTGGCATGGCTCTCAACATTAGAGAGTTTTTTGATGTTGTTGAGCTTGTGTCTGGGAGTGATAAGGTTGAGTCTCTATGGGTAAGGATCAGGGAAGGGCCAACAACACAGACATCCTGGTGGGGCTCTGTTATAGACCACCCAACCAGGATGAAGAGACAGATGAGGCATTCTACCAATAGCTGGCAGAAGCTGTGCAATTGCCAGCCCTTCTTCTCATGGGGGACCTCAGTTTCCCTGATATGTGTTGGAAATACAATGCAGCACAGAAGAAACAGTCTGGGAGGTTTCTAGAGTATATGAAAGATAACTTCCTTCTGCAGCTGGTGAGTGAGGTGCCCTGCTAGACCTGCTGCTCACAAACAGAGAAGAACTGGTGAGAGATGCGGAGATCAGGAGCTGTCTTGGGCAGAATGACCATGAAATGTAAGAGTTCTCAATTCTTGGTGAAGTCAGGAGGAGGGGGCAGCAAAACTAATACCTTGGACTTCCAGAGGGTGAACTTTGAATTGCTCAGGATGCTGATAGGGACTGTCCCTTGAGATTCAGTCCTGAAGCGTAGAGGGTTCCCAGGAAGGCTGCTCGCTCCTCAATAAGGAAGTCTTAAAGGAGCAGGAGCAGGATACCCCCCTGTGCTGCAAGATGAGGTAGCAGGAAAGAAAATGAGTGTGGATGAACAGGGAGCTATTCCTGAGGCTCCAGGAGAAAAAGAGAAACTTTCTTAAGTGGAAGAAGGGATATGCAATTTGAGGACACCACAAGTAAGTTGTTAGAATGTTAGAATAGGGATAAAATTAGAAAGGCAAAATCCTAGCTTGAAGTTAACTTGGCCACTGGGGTAAAAGAGAACAAAAAACATTTTTATAAGTACATTAACAGTAAGAGGAGGGGCAAGGAGAATCTACACACTTTACTGGATGCAGTGGGGAATGTGACCACTGAGGATAAGAAGGCGGCTGAGGTTCTCAAAGTCTTCTTTACTTTTGTCTTTAAACTTCTGAATAGGAGCCAGCAGTGTGCCCAGGTAGCCAGGAAGGTCAATGGCATCCTGGTTTGTATCAGAAATAGTGTAACCAGCAGGAGCAGGAAGTGATCATCCTCATGTACTCAGCCCTGCCGAGGCCGCACCTTGAGTACTGTGTTCAGTTTTGGGCCCCTCACTACAAGAAAAACATCAAAGCCCTGGAGAGTGTTCAGAGAAGGGCAATGAAGCTGGTGAGGGGTCTGGAGCACAAGACTTGTGAGGAGTGGCTGAGGAGCTGGGATTGTTCAGTCTGGAGAAGAGGAGGCTCAGGGGAGACCTTATTGTTCTCTACAACTGCATAAAGGGAGGTTGTGGTGAGGTGGGTTTGGCCTCTTCTCCCATTTAACTAGCAATAGGATGAGTGAGAATGACCTTAAGTTGTGCCAGGGGAGATTCAAGTTGGACTTTAAGAAATACTTCTCCAAGAGAGAGATCAGGTGCTGGAATAGGCTGCCAGGGAGGTTGTGGAGTCACCATCCCTGGAGGTGTTCAAGAAACATTTAGATGTACTGAAAGACATGGTTTAGTGGAGAAGTATTAGTGATGGACACTTGGACTGGATGATCTCAGAGGTCTTTTCTAACTTTGGTGATTCTATGTTTCTTTTTTACTGCATATATGCAATCAGATTAGTATCTTTTGAACACACTATAACGTTTAAAATATCAAGTAGAGCCACCTGAATCTAGGTGTCTCTGAAACCATAAACTCAAAAACAAAACTACATGATGTTGAAATTTAAGGTGCTGTAAAAAAAAAAATAATAATAATAATTAAAAAAAGCTCAGGAAGGAAGATGGAAATCAGCAGTGAAGCACGAGTGAGATTTTGTCCAGGAGAGTAAGAACATACAACTTCAACACTAATGACAGAATTATCCAGGTATCCATCTTCCTCGCTCAATAGTACAAGCCAGGGAAGCCAAAATAACCTATGTTATTAGGCAGTTTTTGAAAGAAGTG
Source organism: Alectoris magna (assembly GCA_030625065.1). Taxonomy (NCBI): domain Eukaryota; kingdom Metazoa; phylum Chordata; class Aves; order Galliformes; family Phasianidae; genus Alectoris; species Alectoris magna. The sequence goes on from CM060560.1 coordinate 102,190,209, forward strand.
CTTTGGGTAGTAACATTTGACAATGAAACATGAGTTGGCAACCACACTGGGGTTGCAAGATTATTCACTTTTTTACCTCACACTTAATTTTGGTCTCAAAATACATGTCCTACATAGCTGCTGTTGGGGCTTCGCCTACGCTGAAAAACACGATTTCATGTTGAAAAGCTAAACAAAATACACATATATATCTTTTGACAAATGTCTTACAAATTATTTGGTTCCTTTTCATTTACAAATAAGTTCCCTTCTCACTTCCAATAAAGTAAAAAATCCTCTTATTTAGGAGGACTGCTTATGAGAACACAAAAAGATTAAATGGTGTCTGTAAAAAACAAAACACAAAGTGTGGTGCCGAGGTTTGTCATACATTTACAGTCTCAGGGTCCAAAGCATCTTGAAATTCAGAGTTCAAAGCATTTCAAATGATAGCAGCTTTTTAAAGACTCATGCCTGTGTCCCACTTAGACCTCTACTTTGAACATGGGAGTACAGAACAGACAAATGTGAACTATCTGTACAGCAGCATATTTTTCTTATTATTCTCACTGACCTCAGGAATTCCTATCCACTTGCGCTCAGAAAACAGAACTGCTCAGGTTCTGATCACTCCCATGAAGCACTTATCTCTATCTGTCCCCTTGTCTTAAATGTCTAGCTAGCCAAACTTGTCTTCCCTGCAGCTTCCCCAGAAAGTGTTCAAACTCCAGCAATGCATACATAACAAGAATAGGTGAATCACACTTTCCTACTTCAAAGAACTATAGTTCTTTTTAATGTTAAATCATGTTTAAATTTTGGGCAGAGATAGAATAAGATCTAGGTGTATAAATAGACGATGATATTAGATGGAGATGTTCAGATACAGATATAGCATCTTGCAGGCAGCTGCCATTAAGAGTGGGAAAAAAAAATGAATCAGCCTGTTTACTAAATTACTGCACAATGACGAAAGCCCATTGTTTAATTAGTACACAGGGATTTGTAGTGTGACATAAGGGAGACCAGCACCGAGTCACAATACTACTCATCTTTCACTACTCTTCATTCAAAAAAACAGAATTCAGGGAATTTTAACACGTATGTAGATATACAAGGATTGTTCTGAAAGTAATGCCTTCTGTTTTATGATGTTAGTATGGCAGTAGAGGTTGAACCTTCCCACAATTATTCTGTTATACCATGTTGCCATGTGACAAATGGCAGCAGAGGGGCAGTCTGACAGAATGGCAACTGACATGGAAGTGAGTCTGAAACAAAGGTGTGCCATTGAATTCCTCCATGCAGAAAAAAATGACATCCATTGATATTCACAGATGTTTTCTGAATGTTCAGGGAGACCAAACAGTGGATATGAGCACAGTGAGGTGGTGGGTGGTACATTTCAGTAGTGGTGACAGCAACAGTTGGTCATGTCCCCTACTACAGATTTTTATGAGCACAGCATGCAGGCTCTTGTTCACTGCTTGTGAAAATGCATAGTTCATGGTGGTGAATATGTTGACAAATAGTGTCCTGTAGCTGAGAATTTGGTCTGGTCTATCAAATAGTGTTATCTTGCTTATTGTGTCTATTGTAGTTTCTATGGAAACAAATCGGCTTTACTTTCAGAGTGATCTGCTTTCAAAGGCGAGCACAGGTATATACTCGTAGCTATATTCATAGGTTTACTTTCATAGGTGAGCAAATGTACAGCAGCTGTATGGGAACTATTGAACCTGAAACTCCGATAATCACCTGAGGCAAGCACTGAGTTAGCCCTTGGAGCACAGGTGAAGGCAATCCGCCTGTGTGACCAGAAGGGGTGGAGCCTAGCTCCACCTCTCCTAGACCCCATTTCCCCATTTAAGGGCTGGCTGCCAATAGGAGAGGATCTCTTTTTGGAGACTACTCCTTTTGGAATTTTTCTGTGAGCCAGGACACAGGTGAACATTTTTGTTTATTTTTTATTATTCCTTTTCACCATGATAATCTTTTTAGCTATATGAACTGTAGATAACAGCCTAACCACAGTTCTCTATACTTTTGTTGATTATACAGCAGCTCTGCTTCCTGGTATGCTAAACAAAGGTAGATATTTCCTTTTATTTAAACATAGCTATTGCTCTTGCTTGCATAGATCTGTTTTGTTTTGTCCCTAGAAAATGGACAACTTCCCTGAATCAATCGTGTTTATGTAGTGTTCATGTTGTTATGACAGAAATGACACCACTGATATTTTTAGGCAAGTTAAATAGACATATTACAGGAACACTAACACTGGTGGTTGCTGATGTACTCACAGAAAATCATTCAGCAGTGAAGGGACTTGGACTCTGCTGATCTTTGTTTTGTTGTGTTTTCTTCTGAAAGTTAAATGTTCATCTATATTGTCGAAATTTTTTAACATATTTCATGTATACAAAGTAGACAATACATTTCAAAAAGAAAATCATTAAAAGAAAAACTAGAGTGAAAATTTATTTGTTCCAGTTCTTCACTTTTCCAGTTTCACAGGAAAGTCACAGAGGAAGAAAGGCTTGCAAGAAAAGATTACATTTAGCATTATCTTCTACTCCCTCTGAAGTATGCTCCTTTTGACCATTAAAGTTATTAGCAGGGCTGGTTTCATGGGATTTTTTTCCACTATTATTATTTAAGATAGGGTCCATATTCATACAGGAAGGAATAAACTGAATGGTTTATAATCATGACACTTTAACACTCTGGAGTCTTTTTCAACCATAAACAACACTCTGAAGAAATTTTAAATAAGTTCTTCCTGAGCTTAAGAATGTGTGTATGTTTGTTTAAATCTGCTTGCCATATCCGTTTGCAAGTGCTTAATCCTGTAATTCTAAAGACAGACAATTTATAGGAGCTAAACAGCATCAGTGAAGTGTTACAAACAGAAATTGTTATTTTATTTACAATATTAATTGTAATTATATTTACAGTATTGGGGATCTGAAGTATTCTACGCAAGACTCAAAGTGAAGTATAAAACTCTAGACAAAAATATTGGTTTCCGTATAGTTATGCCCATTGAATTTCCCTTCAGCTTTCTCATTATCTATTCTGTTCTTCAGCATCACATTCCTAAACTTGTTGTTCTCATTTTGTTTCCCCTCCCTTACTGATCTACTTTCCACGTTCATTTCTCATTATGTTAATTTAATCCCTCTCTTAGTCACACAGACATACACATGCTCTCTCCTTTCTCTCTGTTTTCTGTTGTGCAATAACATAACATTTCAGTGCTTATTCCACGAGACCATAGATTTGATACCTTAGGTTTAGGTCTGATATATGCTCAGCAGGTTGCTTTGGAAATATTACAAAATATAAGTCAGCATTTGTAACCTATAGGTATATGCTATTTTAACTCCAATGACCACCAAAGGGGGAAAAAAAAAAAACAAAAAACAACACACCGAACAGCTTATGGATATCTTTTTCTAAAAACACTTAAATTCATTCTAAACTAAAATTTTTTTGTGTGCTCTACTTCTGACTGCATATCATCCTATGCTTTATTGACCAAATTAATGCTTCAAACAAGGCAAGAGTACTCTTGATTTACAAGGCCATTATTTTGGTTATCTTCAATGAAATTAGAAGTGCTCGCATGAGAATTTTAAAAATGCCTTAATTTTAAAATGTATAGTAAATACAGTAAGTTCTTTCATGTTTTAATTTCTCACCCCTGTGGAATTACTGGAAAAAGGCAAGTGCTTATTTTTTCTTCTGTGGTCTCTATTTCTCTCAAATATTTTTGCTGATGATAGATTTTGTGACATACAACATCAAATCATCTGAGTCATGGCATACTCATTTCAAAAATACTATTTTTTAAGGGTCACTATTAACAGTTGAGGTTATTTGCTAAGGAAAAGCTGGCTTATTAATAAGTTACTCTTTTCATCCCATACAAAATCCACAGAGGCTAGACAGACATCCATTTCACTCGCAGTATGTTCTTTGAGATATAAATAGTGTTTGTAAATATATGCACAAAGAGGCCTATGAAACTCTTAAAAAAACAACCACAAAAAAGCTCAGATTTACCAAGGAACAGTGTGAGATGTAGACTAAAATAAGAACTTCTCTTTTTAGATAGCCTGTATGAAGATGGAATAAAATGACAGATATACAGCCCATGAAAGGGCTTTATCAGGTTTAAAGCTTCAGTACCAAGACTTTTCTTTTTGAATCCATGCAAATGAGACTATCTAAAATCCATAAATGTACAATTTATATTTTTACTGGGAAAAAAAATGAAGTGCAAAAAAACTGAGAGGAAGTCATCATCAGAACTATGTGCCTGCTCTAGGCAGCATACACTGCCTAGAGGCATGAGGACATTCTATGCAAATACATGATGATGACACCTCTCATCCTAAAATGTCTTTCGGTAACTATGATATAGTGATGTAAAGCAAATAATCCTAGATAGGGTGGAATGAAAGGGGAAGGGAAAGGACTGTACAACAGTGAGTGGAGAAGAAAATTGAGTCAGGATGCAGGACATATCCTTTATCCTCCTAAACACAGTAGAAAGCGGACAGAATAATAGGACTAACACACAGCTAAAGATATAAAGGGAGTGGGGATGTTAGAAAGTGAAGTAAAAATTTATCGTAGTGCTTTCCTGTTGTAGTGGAATTCCAGGGTCACAGCCTGAACCAGTGGGTGAAGTGGGAGGGTACATGCATGCCTGGAGCAGCGGGGAGGTCTGGAGCCACCCTACTTCCATGCAATCTGAGTCTGCGTGTTCGCCTGTTCCCCTTCCACCTGCCTTTTCCTCCTGTGGTGTGACTGTACGAACAGGGAAGGGATACATTCCTTAGCTTGTCCTTTTCTCCAAGCTGTTACCGGGAGGGGTGAGTTAATTCCTTTTGATTTCTTTTCCTATAGTGCTTATTTCTCAAATAAAGGCTCTATCATTGCTCTCATTTGCCCTACACCTGTGTGTAAGTCTTCTGTCTGGGAAGAATTTCAACTTCCAAAGATCCCAAGACATAAATTAATTCAAAGTAATGTTACTGTGTTAGTGGTACAAAACACAGAGGAATCTACTTTGATATGAAAGCATCACAGTTACACCACTGTATCAGGAATTTTCTACCTACAGCTTTTTGAAAATCTCACCTGTATCTTGAGAGCATTTCAATAGTGGTTCTTTCCTCAGACTAGGTTACATGACTACTAACTAGACTGTCCTAGAGCGGAAGTTCAACAGTAATTCAGACTACTAGGTTTAGGAGGAAGAAAACAGAGGTGACTGAGGCAGAGATTACAGTCAGCATTGTGATCCTTCTGCATGCTCAGCTCCACACTACACAGTGGTCAAGAACAGTCACAGAACAGTCACAGAACAGTTGAGAGTGGAAAGCATTTCTGGACAGCATCTAGACCAATCCTCCGTTAAGAGCAGAATCAGAGTATTTTACTTAGGATGTTTAGTTGGGTTTTGAATTGCTTGGCAACATACCTGAGCAATCTGTTCCAATGTTCTACTATCCTTCCAGGAAAAAGTTTTTCTTATATTTAAGTATAATTTCCAGTATTTTGGTTTGCACTCGCTGCCTCTTTTTCATTCACTAGGCAAGACCTTCTGCTAAATCATGTCCCTGAGTACCACATCCAAATGTTTTTTAAACACATTCAGGGATGGTGACTCAACCACCTCCCTGGGGATGGACAGTACAAAACTGTCTCAATCTCTTCATATGAAAAATGCTTTAAGTCCTGTGAAGGTGCTGGAATCCCTTGTCCCAGTCATCTTTGCAGCCTCTACTGGAGTCATCAGGAGATGTCCAAACAGGTCAGTCAGCCTTTTATCTCAGTGTCCGAGGTTGTGCTCGTGCATTTGTTCCCTCCTTTAAACATACTGAACTCCATCACCTCACACTAACTAACAGATGCAAATCCTGACCAGTTCTATTATTTTGTAAGTATGAAGTCCAGCAAGAGTATGAAGTCTCCAGATCAGCTTCTCTGTACTCCAAGTTAGGTGGTGCATGTTCTCTAAGTCCTGGCAAAGGCAGGCTATTAGTTTGTGGCTCACAGTAATCAAAATCTATGCTATACAACAGACTCAGTACTAGAACTTGAGATACCTCTCCACCAAAAGTAATCTTTCTGTATGTAGGTATGCCAGTTTTATTATAGCAAATTAGAAATAGATAACTTCATTATTAGAATTTGTCCTATGGAACTTACTCTACAACTCAACTCACACTAAGCAAACTACATTTGCAGACACCCTTCCAGCCTCTATTAAGTTAGAATCTGCTTGTTAAGAAAGTCTGATTGTTTCTTTGCAGTTTCTGCTTTGACTTTGTCATCATGCCCTCATTATCATATTCAATTAGTTAGTGTTTAAAGTTAATATTCCAGTATGCACACCTCCTTAAGAAACATTATTGACTTCAACTAAATAAATAAAACTGCAACAAAAGAAAGGGATTTAAAAAGATCTAGGAGCTTGTAAGCATACAGAATTGCATATACATCTCAGGAAAAGCATACTATAGTAAAATCATACTAGATTCCTGTAATGCTACTTGAAAGGCAAAAGCACAGAATAATGTTAAGAACAGGTAAAACTGAGGGAAAATATATACCTTCTGAAAAGAGCATTCATTTCTTTCTCACCTCAACCTCATTATCTTTATGAATATCAAGATAAGTGCAATAGGAAATGACTCTGTATTAGACCCAAATTTTAATTCCCTGCCCCAAAGCAACGAACAAGTGGTTTTCCACAATGGTAGGCGGAAGGAGAACAGTGTATTGATTTGATTTCTGTATTAATTTCCTTTTCATCAAACCTTGTAAAACTATCCATAAGGTAAAAAGAATTAAAATATTAAGAACGAAATTGTGTTTGTTCAAAAATGAAGCTAAACTATATAGGATGCTCTTATGCTAGCTTTTCTAATTGAGAACAAGGCTGCCTTTGAAGAAAATATCATGTTCATCTCCATTTAATGTACTTTGGTATGCACCATGGAATACCTTCAAAAGACATAATGTGAAAACCTTCCAGATGAAACAGAGCTAGAAGATGTGCTCAGGAAGCATCCACAGCATACTTCATACAACCTGGTTAAGGCTCATGTAAAACTAAAACCTAATAAATAAATGAAATAAAATAGTATTGGTTGAGGTAGATGTCAGATCCTCAGCATAAATGATCAACTCTTTCTCTCTATAGATCCTTTCTTATTAGTGTACACTACTTGATAATGTAGGCATAGTAATATTTGAAGAGGACTGAAGAAGCAACTTGCTATTCACACTGCACAACTACGTATTTACACTGCACAAGTACGTATTCGTACTTCTTTTTCTTGACACTCATATTGTCCCTGCAGTTCTTTGTGGGTTTCAGAAAGTCTAAACATTATCAGTGTTTGTGATAGTTTCCAGTGATGTTTTGCATGATAGGTAGCAATTCTCACTTTTGTCTCTGAGTTGGTGTCCTCCTTCTGGTGGCAAAGGAGATGGTTCTGATCAGTAAACGGTATCACTTTTTTTTTTTTTTCTTACTTTTTCTTCAAATCAAGGAAAATGTGCATGATACCACAGTTTTACATTAAGCATTTCAAAGTCTCAGTAACTACAGGTTAATAAATAGAATACTGGTATCGTTAAAACCAGATTATTCTTCATTTCAGAGAGGAAACAATTGTATGTTTTTAATGCACACAAATTGCATTTGGATATAAAGTGTGGCTGCACATATTCATGATATAGAGAAATGGCTAAAAAGACTTTTACTCAGCTTTTCTCCTACTGTCTTTTACCAGAATAGTCATGTTGTATTAGAAGTAATATAGCATGATGCACCAATCTCATCTGGATTGCTGCTATAAGGAGGTTACATGTATATTCCTTAAGGCCTCTTCTCCTAAAATCCTTTTTACCACTCTTTCCCTGTTAGAAGACCTTGTTTTCACATTGCTGCCTGAACTATCCCTGCATTAAGATTTGGCTGTCATTAAAAATGCATTTCCCATTCCTCAGTTGGGAAAGCATTCAAAACTCCAGTGGCTCATATAACAGAGTTCAAGCATTCAGATATGGAAAAAAATAATGGACGCTAACATAAAGCATTAGAAAAAACTCTAGATATTTCTTTTAAAAGCACATTCACTGAATTAAAGCACTGCATTAAACTTATACTCACAGGTATTTATTATATGCTCTAATCGGTTGCATGTGCATTTAGAACATCAGTATTAATGGTAGTACCCATTTCACTGGAAGTTCCTCTGCGTCCAACAGAGCCATCATTTTGGAAATTTTTTGCTGCTTGTATGCTGTGACTCTAACATACTCTGGTCTTATGTGGACTACTCTTTCTGGACAAATTAAGACACCCAATGCAAATGTGTGAGAGTTGCCACAAACATACCTAGCTCCAAGGTATGTTTGTAACAGATCAATAATGTGCCAAGCAGTTGAGTATCCAACTTGGATGTTCATGCACATACCTACTACACACAGATAAGACTGCCCAGTCTTAGGTGTGCATCAGCAACAGGTGTGACAAACATACAAAAAGTTCCAAGAGAAAAGAATTCCTGACTAGTTAGAAAAAAAGGAAAAGAAGAAAAAACTGCTTGGCAGTTTAGAAAACAAACTTGTGAGTTTAGAAAGCACCTACCGTTGACAGAATATGACTGAAGGGTATTCTGATTTGTTGCTTATCTTTGCAGTTGTTTGTATCGCAAATATTTACCTATTTGGTTTTCATGAAAAGTTCTAGGTAGAATCGAAGTTTCTTGGTTCAGTGCCTGCTCATCTCCAAAAAAAAAAGGGGAAGGTTTGTCTTTTTAAAGCTTTTCTGAATCACTGTCACGGGAATGAAAAAAAATACATAAAATACATTAGGCATATACAAGTGACCCTAAATTTTCTGCAGATTTTTCCATCTACTTTTTCTCTTGTATCTAGGCTACCTGTACATACTCTAGTAGGCTGGTCCAAGACATTGACAACATCAGGCACATGAATTGATCATTGAAGAAGTCTATCAGCCACTTTCAGCTTCATTCTCCTATTTTAGATTGGTATTCCAATGCGCCAGCAAGTTTCCCTATGTCAAAAACAACTAAAAAAAACCTTTTTCAGATGCATCACTAGTTTAATTAAACAAATAAAGAAGAGCACACATATTGAAATGAGCAAAGCAACAAAATAATTTCAAAGCAGCTTGTAGACTAATTACCTTGCCTCAGTATACTTTACTATTATTTTCATCTTGAATGTGATTTTTCTGATGCACAACACAAGCTACTTGAAGTTATAAAGAGATTATTAAATAAATTGGAAATACATCTCTTTTTTTTTTCAACAAATACATTACTTATTAAAATAAAAACACAATTTAATACAGCTTAAAATACAGACAATATTTTTCTATTACCTTTTAAAGAGAAAGTGTTAATGATCATTATGAAACTAAAATTTAAAGTAATTAAAGAATTAAGATTTATCAGATTTTTATGTTTATATGTTTTAGTTAGGAGTGATACTGAACAGGCACTAGGCATAAAAATAAGTCATCCAAAAATCAACCCACAAAAATTGATCGTCAGTATCACTGAACATGTATGTAGGTAAGAACTTTTCAAACATTTTTTCTTAGCAAAATATTGATATGAATTCAGTTGAAATATAACCTATCAATCAAATGCTGTTGTCTACAAATTGCAAATAAGATAGCCTTCCCTGCTGTCATAAATAGCATAAATTCAGACTATGCACAACTTACTGTTGCTAGTAGACTTCCAGGTACAGGCACTGGTTCATGTTAGTTCTTCCTTGTCGTAGTTTTATGACTTTTGGTTACTGGTATTCCACATCATAACATCATGTAGTGCACTGGGAGTTAAAGTGTTAATGCTCCAGTTCTGGGTACCTGTCCAAAAGAGAAGAACTACATTCCCCAGGGGGCTTTGCAGTCAGAAAGGAGATAAAACTCCTGGCAAGGTCTCCTGATCGGGCTCTTTTCTTTGGCCTCTTCTCCTTCGCCTCTCCTTGCTGCTGCCCATCCCGACTGCGCACATCACTTCAGTATCAGTGTAAGGCCTTCAGCTTTTTGGACAGTCTCACTCTCATTATATTTGATTTATTAGCTTCAATTCTAATTATATTGTATTATAGTGTGTTATCTTGCATTCCAGCACCATATTTAGTAAACTAGTTTGTTTCTCCTCAGATTGTTGCTGCTGTGTTTAATTATTCTGGGGTCCTGTTTCCCTTTTCTGGAGGCGTGGATTTTGCAAAATCCCTCTGCCCCACTAGTCATGGAACCGGGCCCAACCAGCTGGTAAACCATTGACATTCTTGGTGGAGAATGCAGGCAAAAGCTGCTTTTTAGCTTTTCAGAACGAATCTCTCTCTCTGCTCTCAGAGAGCTTTGTTAGCTTCATTGGGAAAGTTTATCTCTTTTGCAGGTGCTCACTGAAAACTTGACCTTGAAAGTCCAGGCGGACTGCCAGTGTTCTAGTGATATTTGTAAACTTTGAGCACTGATATCTTACTTCTGTAAAGAGGAAAAAAAAAAAAAAAAAAGATTCCATTTTCTCTTTTACACCTGTTTGCAGAGGGAGCTGCTAATTTTACAGAACTTGAGATTTCTAAGCAGGCTCCCAGTCTCTCCTTTGAATCCTTTATGCATTTTTTTTAGTGCTCATCTGATCACGTTAATTTCCCTGAATGCACTACTCATCATTTCACTCAGTATTTGTATTTATCATATTTTGAAGAAGCTTTCCCCCAGACCAGAGAATACTGAGTGGCAGGGAGTGTGGAGAGGCTTGGGAGAGACTTTAGAGAGATGGACATCCTTGGCGTCATGGAACTTTACTCCTGAGTGCCTGAAAGACCCTCAGAGCTTAAACAGTTATTTAAGACAGGACTGTTGTGTCTCAGGCAAATCTCAGGAGGCACAAATGATTTGGGGCCTGGTTAATGCTCATCGGGCCTTATTCAATACTATCCCAGAAAGGGAGAGAGTTTCTGAAATTGAGAGAGAGAATCTCAAAACCTGGCTGTGTCAGAGTGTCTCTGAGCTGAGAAAGAAAGTCTCCAAGTTGAAGGGGAAGATCTCCAAGCTGAGAGAAAGAATTTCTGGTCTCAACAAGACACCTTTGAATCTGAGAGGGACTCCCTTCAATCCAAACTCAACAGCCTTCAAGCAGAGTGAGACACCCTCCAATCTGAACTAAATATCCTCATAATTGAACAAGACAGACTCCAAGCCAAGCTGGAGAGTGAGAGCATCGGAACTAACCAACCTGATCAATCACAAGAGGCACCAGAATCGATGTCAGTTGCCCCTGTAAGAGGACGGAAAATGAAATGAATCTCGACTCAGTTAGAACAGAAGAAAGAGGAGGAGGGGAAAGTAGAGGAAGCAGTCTCTGTAAGAGAAGGAAGGAGGTCCAGAGGAGCGGCTCCAAGATCCAGGGGAAGAACCCCTGAGTCCAGGGTATGGGCCCTCAATAAAATTGCGATCACCAGCTCCCAGGAAGGTAACAAGAATCCTGAAAGAGTAGGAGGTGAGCAAGACATTGTTACCATTACTGATCGATCTCTGAAAATGAATTAAATTAGAGGTCTGAGAAAATACTTTTCACACTACCCAAAGGAGCCTATTGTCACCTGGTTACTTTGATGTTGGGACAATGGGGCCAACAGTGTGTGACTAGATAGTATAGAAGCTCACCAACTGGGTGGCATTGCTATGGACTCAGCCATTGACAGAGGTATTAGTACCTGTCAGGACCAGGCTTTCACCCTCTGGAAGTGGATGTTGTTAGCTGTGAAAGAAAGATACCCCTTCAAAGATGATCTGATGCCGGAGAAAAGAAAATGGACTGATATGGAAAAAGGCGTATTATCACAATATGGGGCGTATTGTCACAAAGACTGACCAGAAAGGCATGCCAGTACATTTGCAGCAATGGTATGGCAGAGGGGAAAGAAGACCCCTTATAAACGAACCAGCCTGAGAACCGCTGACATTCCTATATACGTTTTTGTAAGACCTTCCTTTCAAAAATATGTCAAACAATCATACATACCCAGACAGAATGTTTGCTTACAATTTTAATCTCTACTCTTAAATCTGTAATGACTATTTCTCCCTGTTTTATTTATCTTTCATTTTTGGTGGCAATTCTGCTTCAGTAAAGAAAATGAAACAAGGCAGTGATTTCACTGTAGCTTCAATGTTTATTCTGAACTCATGTTAGTTTCACCTATTTAAGAGCAGAACTTACTTCTCTGTCACAAATGCATTGGGAATCAGATGCTGCCTTCACCAGCGAAGAGTCTGCATGTGCTGAAATTGGATTCAAAAGGGCAACTCTTGCATTTACAAGAAAGTTTTCCTTTAACTAATTCTCAACTAAATCATTTGTTCATGTAAATGAAGGATCAGAAAATTGGCATTGGATATACAAAGCAACCAAGTGCAGTCTCTGATCTCACAAAAAATGTCAACATCATATGCTGAAATGTTTCACAGGTTTATGTTTGTATCTGCTATCTACCACAAGCTTTGTTATTTCAGAAGCAACTTTTGATTGAACTTAGTCCTTCTGCTTACAAATTAACTTAAAAAAAAAAAAAAAAACCACACTCAGCTTAGGCGTACAAGTAGAAATATCAGTTAGAATGGTGGAAATTGCTTTAAACCGTAAGGTTAGTGCAAGTCCCTGTTGTGCTGTACTCCCTCAACTAAATAGCAAGACAGTTTTTGTTTTTTTAAGAAAATATTTAGTTGTCTCTCGCAGCTGCCTCACATCTGAATGTGGCTTTGTAAGTAAAGAACATAAAGAACACTTAAAAAAAAAAAAAAAAAAGGGCGGGGGGGGAGAGAATTAATTTTTGGGCTTCAGATTGATTGCACATATTAAAGTAGTAGCTAGAAAGCACAAATATATGCATACTTCTGCTAACTTTCATGTTTTTATCATGAGCTGCATTGTATTCGATACTGTCCTCAGAAGTTAGGGTTAAGGACTCATGAATTCCAGCCCTTCCTTTTCCCTCATCTGCAAAAGTCAAATGGAAAAAAGCAAAAGACTTGCAGAATATCACATGGTTTTTCAGTGCTTGAGGTTAGGAATACTCATCTGAAACTTTATGAGAAGGATGATACTGGAAGCATAAATGATTCCCTTTAGGAGAGTGAAAATAGAAAATATTCTCAAGTACAGCTAAACAAAATCACTACATGGACGAACTGTTAACAAGTTTGCTACTAGGTATGTATCATTACAAACAATATATGGTTTATATAAAACTAAAAATGTAATTTTGCCTTCCTAAATGTCAAGTATTAACACAGTTGTTCTGGAATCTATTTGCAAATAGGTTGTTCAAACTTCATCTGTGATGTAAAATTAACCCAAGTTAATTTGCCAAAAATCACCACCATTCTCATAGTCTGATTTTCTGGTTCTGTCTTTTCATTCAATTATTCATGCCATATTCATGTAATTTGAAGGGACTTCCTCACCCCAGAATCCTGGTGGACAAACACAAGTGATGTCTACTGACTTATCAGGTATCCTTTAGCTGGTAAAAAAGATCATTCAGACCTATTTTGCACTTGAGAAGAACTGCTTTTTGTTAATAACAATGGAAGAGATTTCAAACGCCCAAGGGAATGATAGAGGGAAAAATAAATAAATAAATAAATAAATGGAATCTGCATTCTCAGCAAATCTCAATTTCTTGGAAAAGTCTTCTCTATTGTTATCTCTATTCAAATAATGATTTATATTTATAACTACAGTGTAAACTAGAGCACAGGAGTTCACTACTCTTTATTTCCTTCTCAAAGATACCAACATAAGCATACAATCTTGCAGTTAGTACCCGTATTAGGCATTTCCCATTAAAACATCCTTACAAGTTTCACAATCACCTATGCCAGCACATATTTTAGAAATTTGAGCTCACTTCAAACAGAGAGAGAGATGGCCATCATTATTTTAAATGAAAGATTTTCAGTTACTTTCTAATGAGCGTTTTAAACTAGGGTTTGAGTAGCTTGTGGATGGGCAGGTGGGTAGCAGCTGCTAATATTTCTCTCAGCTGTGACTGAAACCAAGACAGTTTGTTTCTGTAAAGTCCAGTCCTCATAAGCCATTTATTAAAATTAGTTTGATATTTCAAGCATTCAAATTAGCACTGCATGTACAGTACAAAATATATAACAGGGATGTCTATAAGGCTTAACCTATTATTCTTCAGGACGCTCTGCTTGTATTATGTTCAACTGTATGCTTCAGTTTGATTTGACTTGTCCTAAATGTCTGTTTTCTGCATTCACATTCTTTAAATGTTAGCCTTGCAGTTCTCTGCTTGTTTACAGTTTACTAGACCTGATGGATTTTTTCTGACTTCAGATTTTGAGATGTAGGCTTTATTATTACTGCCAGAGCTGCCAGGTATCTTGAGCACATGGAAAATTGTTTGCACTTTAAAAGTGTTGATGTAAATGCTTATAATGCAATAATTTGTGTTAGGTGACTGAAATGACCATGTACTTACATCTAATGCCTCTGCAAGCAAGTGCAGAAGTGTAAAATCACTTCAGCCCTGTTCTACTGGAAGCAAACATTTTCTACCTGCCAGAGCTATCTGCAGAACATACTCAAATTGACATTCCTCATTTTGTAGTGTATTTTTGAAAAAATATACCAAGCATCTTACTTACATTCAGTTGCTTGTTTGCCTTTAATGGAAACTGAGAGCACTGAAAGTAGCTGTAGTACTTCAATCCACTCTCACTAAAAGATGGCTATATTGATAATTGTATAGCAGTTGAGAGCTTTGTGAAAGGTACAATTTAAAATTTCTTCAAAGTGCTGCTAAAATAATTTGAACATGGAAAAAAAGAGCTGATACCACCAAACTCACCTCAAAATATTAGCACTTCAGTTATAGAACCGGGTTAGAAATCTACTGTTTGCTGAGGCAAAAAATAATTCTGTGTTGGTAATCTCAGCTAATTCTGAATGTTCGTACTTCATATTTCTTAATTTTTATAAACTGTTTGTAAGCAAAGTATAAAGTATGCACTAAAAACAATGAAATACGAGGAATGGGATATTACTTATTTTACATTTTCTCCTCTACGTTGTACGCTGCATAGAACTGGCATATTAGAGAACTTTGGGAAGAATCATAGTTTTTTACTTGATTTTCAAGTCCTTTAAAGACTTCTGAATGCCTAGTTCTAAATCACATGGATATTATTCTGTTAGCTAGTATGAATGCAAGTGGAAAACGTAATATTTTTTGGTGGCTGGTTTCACTGCATTTTGCTGTAGAGGAACTCTGGGAGTGTGTCATTTCCATGTTTACAGTGTCTTCAAAACATGAAGGTAATCTAAAACAGCATAGATTATTGAGCAGCATTTATTGAGCAAATCAGCCATATTTAACTCTTTAGTAGCAACACAGGAAAGTTATTAATAATTGTTCCTTAAATTAAAAGTCTCTCATTTGATCTGTAGTGTAAAGTATGAGTGTATTCAGTCTATTTCTTTGAAAAAATATATATATATTTCAATGACCCCAGAAAAAACAGTTCCTAACCATTACTCCCACTCTATCTGCTTTCCAATTTCTCTTTCCTCTGTACCTGAGCAGATTTCTTTTTTCACAAGTATCTTTTGCGCACAGTAATTCCTGAAATCCCAGTTTTAGTCCTCTGTTCTCACTCTATCATTTTATCCAGTTCAGTTGACAGAGTGGAAAATTTCCTTCTCCAAATTTTCATTGCCCTTGACCATTTTCCTGTTTTGATTTTATTGTTGGTGGCATTTTTTTCTTTGTTTAGATGATTAAATTTCTTATCCTTCCACACTTCAAGTGTTCTCTTCCTTTCCTCTTTAAAATATGATCTCATTTACTTTCTAAACCATACGTATATCTGAAAATTCGTACGCTCAAATAATATTTCATTGCTTATCTACATTCTAATACTGCTTTTTCTTTTACCCTTAACTTCCAGATTACAACAATAAAGCTAGTATGCAAAATTAAAGCTGCTCTTTCCTTCTTTCCAGGAACAGTACTTTGAAGTCACCTTTTTTGCATTCTTTAAGCCACCAGACCTATTTCAATGAAAAATGCATAACTGTAAATTTTCACTGAAAAGTCAATGCTAAGTATAGATTCTAACCCTCTGTGCTACTGTTTTCTTCTATGTTCTTACCATGTCAAAACAATGCATGTAGTCAATAAGTGCATTGTTGTTTCTTGTATCACACTTTGCTCATAGCTAACAGATTTTTGTTATGTTTTATCTATTGCTCTTTGTCTAAGTGTCTCTGGGTGAAAATGGAAGAAGACAGAGAAAGCTATATACCTATTAAATCTACAACATAATGTACTATATAGCACAAGATAACTGTTATTTATGCCTAACAAGAAGCCTAATCAACATACATTACTGAAATTAGTTCTTAGTTTTTGCATGTCAAATATATATAAGGGAAAACATAAGCAGTGTAATAAAAGTACACTAAATTATACTGATTCAGCATCCAGTAGATGCTTTACATGAGTATATGGAAGCCTGCACTGATTTGATATTCTGTAAGGCTGTCAGGAATGGCAAAAGTATACGTTAAGAAGGGAAGCACCTGATGTATGTTACTTTTTCCTGTTGTGTAGCTCTGCTGCTGTATCTGTTCTCTGGACCAATCCAATATTAAACTGATGTATGCTGTATTTCCAAATGCACCCATTTTTATGATCAGCTTAAGTCATCATTTACATAATGACTAAATTTGACTTAGAGGCTTTCAAGGGAATTGCAGTTTATTTCATAGGGGACTGAATGAAATTACCAGGGTTTTCAACTGCAGAATTCAGTGCACTCATTATTATTATCTGAAAACAGTTCTGTATTGCTATTACAAATCCCTAATCTATATATGTAGCCTACATGAATGCCTATAATTTAAAAAAGATGTTAGTGTTATAGAATTAAGGTCAAATATTTGTTTTGATATGCTTACAGCCCTGTCCAACAATGGATGTATTTATCAACACAGTGACAACAGTTTCATTAAGTCTTTAGTACTTTAGGCTATGTATAACCTTTACAGAAGAACTTCCATACAATTAGCCAACAGTCACAAAAACGTTACTATTTCCACAGTAGTCCCATCATATTCTAGGCAGGTTAGGCACATTTTTCATTTAAAAAGAGCACTAAATGAAGCTTTTTCATTGCTGAAACTCGTACGTTGGACATATTTTATTTTGCTTTCCTTTTTCTGTATTAGGTTTACAACAGGATTTTGTTAGGTTTTGTTAGTTTTTTGTTTTCCATTGTTTTACATTGAGATCACCTTTTTAACGAATTAAAATCATTAGCGTACCTTCTATTGCCGTGTTAACATTTTATTTTATTCATTAAAAAGAAGCAAGAATCTCAACCAAAGTACCAAGGCAATCAGTTGCAAACAAGCACTTGTGCAGAGGGAGTAAAAAAAAAAAAAAAAATTGTCTCTTGCAGAATATTCACTCTGTACTGCACCTGAGGCATATTCCTTTTACACACTGTTCACTGTGACACTCAAGGTCACAGAAAATAACATTTTGAGATACAGGCTGCGCAACATATAAAGATCAGATTCCCTACACTATACTGTTTATCAAATTTATGTACAAATAATAATAATAATAATAATAATTACCCCTCACAAATGATTGGAATTCTCTATCTGGGAATATCAGGTATTTCAAAAGATATCTTCAGCAAAATTCAATGTGAAAAAAAGAGAAAAGGAAAGCTCACCACTAGACTACTTTGAAATATTTTCAGTAATATTCTCAAACAAAAACAAAACTTCTCACTGTTTAAGCAATTTCCTGACTCCTGTCCTTAATTTTATACACTCACTAGTGTGAGACAGCACTGCAGTTTGGAAGAAGTAGTTGAGCAGACAAGCAAAACCAAATCACAGCAAGACATCTGGGCGACGTATGTCACAAGTTATATAGTTATATAACTATCACAAGCATATTGTTATCATGTCATGTTTACTTAATGCAAGTCCAGGTAATTATGTTTATTTAGTTTATTGAGAGTATTCTCATTTTTACTGAGATCACACACAACACAAACAACATATCCCCAGGGAGAAATAGTTTTATCTTGCAAGAAGCTGAACTAGAAATCAAAGTTTCATGGGAAATCACTGCAATTTAAAGTCTTTAGTGAACTTCCACAGGAAGGCTGAGAAACATACTTTTCAAAACTGTGTCTGTTATGCGCAATCTATATAGATTACTACAAAATAGGTTCTCAGTTTAGATCACTGTAGAGGATACAGTTTCTATGTAAGGGACTTAGGGAGATCACTGCTGTTACAAATAATAATAATAATTTTATGGAGAATATAACATTTCAAAAACCACTTGAAATTATTCCTTCCCTACATTTTGACTATGAGACTTATGTGTTCACTTATTACGTTTGTTCAGACTTCCATCCCGTCTTACATTCTATTGGAGAATCACTCTTATTTTACTGTATTTGAAAGCTTTGTGCAGTTCTGTGAAGAGAGAAAGTTACTAGGAAAAAAAAAAAATTGCAGTGTGGAACATGAGTATAAGAGGAATAGATATACAACTTGTGCTATGCCTTCCTATTTCATATCAGAAATGTATGACATAGTTCCTTCTTTCTCATCTTATTTTGAGATAAGAATGTTAGATCTTATATCTCATCAGTGCTGAATGTGACATCATCTAAACGATGATTTTTGTCTGGCACTTAAAGTACGTTTCTTTGAATGTCTTTTTTACTTTAATGTAGATAGGTTTACACAAACACAAGAAACTGAAATCTCAATTTACTTTTCTAAAAACCAAAACTTATCTTTTCTAAAACTTATCTGTGCCTATGTGCATCATATTTCCAGATTCAACTGAAATGTTGTTTGCTGACACATGTGAAACTGTTGCACATGATAAGGCACTGTTTGACCCCTGATGCTTATTTTGCCAGGATGTAGGGATCTGGTAAATTCTGTGTAGACACCTAATACAGACACTTTTAGAATAACAATACCATTGTAGCTTAGAAAACAAAACATGGAAACCTGTTTCCCATACATTCACTGAGAGGAAAGATGATTTTGACTAGCAAAACCCCCTTAAAACATGTCTGTTTGTTTCTTTAGAATTAATGAAGGAAAAAAAAAAAAAAGAAAGAAAGAGAGAAAAGGCAAGTGTTAATGTCGTGTGCCACGCAATTCTGCATATGTTTTCAGACTTATTTTTCAAGTAAGGCAGTTATTATAGAGGAAAGAATGGTATTCATAGTGGATATGTTTTATGAATTAACAGAATTTTTCCAAGGTTATTTAGTTACTACAAGCACATGAATTGCTTGGATTCTGTTTTAAGAGTACAACTAAGGAAGTTTGCCCTACGCTATCTACTGACCAGAATACCTGCTAATGGAATCTACTTTAAGAGACATTTTCTACTGCAAATTTAATCTTTGAAAATATCCATTGTGACAGCTCTCCTGCTGTGGAAAGTGATTGCTTGTGTGCGAAGTTTCTAATCTATGACAAAATTCAGTCCATTTCCATTTGACTTATTGATACTCTGTGAAGGATCTTTTTCTTTAAATGCAGTATGTAATACAATGTCAGAGAAAACTTACTTAAAAAAGGAAATGAACTAATCACTTCAGCCTTTTATTTTTTGTTTATTTATTTAAAGTCAGTCAAACCTTAATTTTGTGAAATGGAAAGGGGGACACCATTTTTACCTGTGGCTTTATTGGAAAGTGAAGAATTTAGGGCTTCTACTACTTCTGCTTCTGCTGCAGAATAACTGCTGTAATTCAGTTTTTGTCATGTGAGATCAACAGAGGGTTGGCAACTTACTTAAAAGGCAAGGTTTTTTGTTTGTTTGTTTTCTTTTATTTTGCTTGGATAGCTAAAAAAAATGTTATTCCTTTTGAGCTCTGGAAATTATATAACAGTTTTACATAAAGTAGCTTCTAATATTTAGCAAGTCATACATAACAGCTTTTAGTGCTCAAAGTGAGAGATTAGATGGTGATCTTTTATATCACCCTGATAGTTGTATTTGTGACTTCTTACATGAGTCTGAATGCTGTTAAGAAAGAACCTGGTATATATAGAAGCGCAACCAGTAAGTCAAGGGAGCTGATTCTGCCCCTCCACTCAGCCTTTGTGAGACCCCACCTGGAGTACTGCATCCAGTTCTGGGGTCCCCAACACAAAAAGGACATTGAGCTGTTGGAGCAGATTCAGAAGAGGGCCAAGAAGATGATCAGAGGGCTCGAGCACCTCCCCTAGAAGGACAGGTTGAGTGAACTGGGGCTCTTCAGCCTAGAGAAGAGATGGCTATGTGGTCCCCCTGGAGCTTTCTTCCAGTACCTGAAGGGGGCCTGCAAGAAAGCTGGGTAGGGCATGGAGTGACAATACAAGGGGAAATGTTTTTTATCTGGAAGAGGGTAGATTTAGACTAGATATGAGAAAGGAATTCTTTGCTCTGAGGGTGGTAAGACACTGAAACAGGTTGCCCAGTGAGGCTCTGTATGTCCCCTCCCTGGAAGCACTCAAGGCCAGGCTGAATGGGGTTTAGATGGTCTAGAGGCAGATGACCCTGCATACAACAGGGGATTGAAACTAGGTGGTCTTAAATGTCCCTTCAAATCCAAATCATTCTATGATTCTATGATAGCGTGTTGTATTAGATGAAGTTTAGAGACTTTCAAAGGCTTTCTGGTTTCTGAAAATGTGGCAAGAATTTCTGCACCACGTATTCTGTCCTGTCACTTTTTGTTGCTGTTTTTTTTGTTTTGTTTTTTTTTAATGAGATGCTCCTCTCTTAGCAAATAAGACTACATATTTGTGTGTGTGTTTGTTTTTGTCTGATTTATTTATTTAGGTATTTATTAAGGAATATAATAGAATTTGTATTAATTTTTGTAACCTATTCTACATACTAACTGTTATTCTAGAGTGTATTGATAGCTGAATATTTTAATACAATTAGAAACGGATCCTCTCATTAAGTATACGTCTGTGTAGAGAGTAGAACAAAAGTGAGACACAGAAGTTATACTAGCTATCAAAAAGCCTTCTTTTGTGACAAAATGTAGATAAGCAATGAATTGTTTGATAACACTCGTCCTGAGTTCTGTCTTATACATCAGTTCTTTTAACAAACTTGGGCCTTCAGATTTCTGAAATGGGGCAAAGCTGTTTTAATTATCTGAAACTGCTATCAGCTGTAGCCAAATATTTTTCCCTTCTAGTTTACATTTATTGAGTTCCCACTCTTTACCAGACTGTGAGTAATAACTGATAAATAATCAACTCTGAAAGGCTACAGATAGCAACACACAGTCATTCATGTACCTAAGCCTTAATACCCATGCTCTAATCCATCCCATTTAACACAGGGAAGTTTTGACCAGGAAGATTTCTTACTGAGATATCTCCTCAGTGGTACAACTAGAAACAGCCAGGTTTTGATGGTGCTGAGCAAATAAACACTGAACAGGGCCAGTAGAATATGGGGAAAAGACACTCCTATCCAAATTTAACTGTTCCTCTTTAATTCGAATAATTGAAAGTTCACTAAGTTACAGAGAAGACAGAGTAAAGCTTTATTGTGTGGCATAATGCTTGAGAGGAGAGAAAGATCAAATTTCTTCTGATAAATGCATTGAATACATCAAAATAACTACAGTAATTAGAGGACAAAGCTCAATCTTCCTCCCTCTCGGTGAATGTTCCAAAACCAGGTGTCTGTTGTTACTCATAGATCTGCTGTGATGCTTCTAGCTTCAGCTCATACTGAGCTCTTTCACAAGATCATACTTCCTCAATGCTGCCTGCACTGATCTACCTCCCAGAGTAAAAATCACAGAGATAATATCAGGATTTGATCTGAGTCACTGAAATTCATATCAATTCAACTCCCAGGATGTTCAGACGCTCTCTTAACAACAAGAATTTGGAAAGCACATGCCTCATTACTGTGCTATAAAGCAATATTGATTAATTCCTCCCTTGTCTTAATGCCTGTGTGCATTAAAATCCTTAATACCGTTCCAGTTGACACAAAACTTCGTTGGTAATTCATGTATCTGATATTCACCCTATAAGCAGTACTGCAAAAAGGCACTCCCCAATCAGAGCAGGCTGACCCTAAGACTGAGGCAGTCTGTAGTTGGCCTCAGCTGCTTCCCATGGTGTTTCCGTAGTATGTCAGATAATCCTCACCTTCTGGCACCAACACCTGTAAACTGCTATTGTTTCAGAATATCCTAAGGTAATCTTTGAAGCTTTCACAGAAGAGTTGTTTCCCTCTATTTGAAGTGTGTTCTTGCACTGGTTCCAGGGACAGGCCTTTTCACTTTCTGGGACTTTGTTCAATAGCTATAGTATTTTTAAGAAGTTTAAGATGATAGGCTCTGAATCATTTCAAGAGTAGCAATCTTTTCACCCATTCCTTATTAACTGTACTTCTTCTGAAGTTGGACGTGTGCCCATTCCTTTGTAAAGAAATCGAGTTGTTTCTGTCACAGCAGGCAGTTTGCAGCAAGCTTTAGATCCTGTTCCCCACCCTCACTATACGCTAGACAATTTAGCATGTTTCTCTCACAGTGACTGTACAGGAGGATAATAAATGACTATCCATTCCAAATCCTGCAGCGCCTCTGGCATTTTCCTCTTGATGATCTCAAGAGCACTATTAACACCAAATATACACCTGTGGCTATGAGATAAAATAGCAAAGCACCTTCTTCTCTTGGAAGAATGCCTCGCAGCACAAGACTCATTAATCTCCCAACTATTTTGTCTGGGTGCTCCTAGTGACACATATGAGAACTACTCTACATTTCATCTGATGCACAAAGTGACACTCGATGAAAACTGTGATTTCCACTACAAATCCCTATTTCTAAATCTTATAATACAGTGGCAGAAAACTCATTCAATCTTAACCGAACATCAACCAAGGAACAACAGAAGCACTACTTCCCTGAAACCACCAAGACCAACTTTTTCCGGTTTACACCAAGTCCCATTTGAGAGAGTTGCCAAGTTATAAATTTGTTGGAGAAGTCAAGCAGTCCCAGAGCATGCCTGGTCCCATGGTACTGACAAAGCGCTAGGTATCAACTTTGTTATTTTCCTGTTAAAGCGAATGTTTTTGCAATTTGAGCATGCTGGGCAACATCTGCTGAAGCTGCTATTGCCTCTCTGTTTTTATGTGCCACGATAATCTGCTTCCTGTGGAAAATATAGTGCCAAATGGAGAGAAAAGAGGGACAGATCAAAAGGGGGTAAATGAGCAGAATTTGTGCAGTGGTTTGAAGTTTAACACAAGACGAAAGAACAGGAAAGCAGAGGAGTGAGCATCTCTGTTATCAGTCTCACCAGTGCTGTGTATGCCACTGCCAACTTGCTCAACTAATCTTCCCGCCATTCAGTAGGTTGACACCAAACACAAATAACTGCAGCTGCAAAGCATGCATTAAAATGCTAGAATTCAAATCTCTGGACGATAATGCAATACAATGGCATGGTCCTGATTCCTCCTCTTGTCTGTTTATTATGGCAAGGATAGCAATGAACCATTCCAAGCAGGTAGTGCCAGCTCAGACAGCAGAGTTAAGTAAGATTTAATAAACTGAGATTAGCTAAGAAAACAAGAGAGCTAAAGGTGAGAGGCAGCAATTTCTGATGGAACATCCATCAGAAACCAGAAAAGCAGTTGAGAAAAAAAAACACAAATTGTTTTGTTAAGAAAGGTTGCTTCTACTGTGACTTGTCTCTGGGCTACTTTAGTGATGCAAATTCCTTCAGAGTTTGCCAGTTTGCTTTTACAGCTCCAGCTTAAGACAATGCCAACACTGACACTATTCACCTAATTTACTTCCCTGTGACCCCCATAAATAAAAATATAGAAGGAAAAAACAATGGTGTATCGAACTGCATCTCCTAAATGTCATGCTGCATACACAACATACCCACCCTAAATCCAGTAAACAGAACAATCTATCTATCTCCATCTCCTCATTCCTCAAATTTCAAACAATATCTTCATATTTCATTTATACATTTTTTCCGTTGTCTATGTCAAGCAGACTAAAATTCTTTCTTTCGTACATTTACACTTACTTTGGATTTGTACATTTACAGCTTGAATTGATTCACAACACTGCCCTAGCCTGCAGCCCAGCACCCTTCTGAGACAGCTCCCTTCGGGGCTTTCGGCCTCAGCACCACTCTCTGTTTACCACAAATCCAGTTTATTCCATGTTCCTCTCCTATGAAGCTACCCTTACTCTTTCAACCCAGTGTTTCTCTTCACTAATCCAAAAGATTGAAGATTTACCCTTGCCTAGTTCAGTTTTATCATATTCTGATGAACATCTAGCCATTTAATCCAGTTGAGAGGCTAACTAACTCTTTGGATGCCTCCCTCTGTAATGAGGCTGTTTTGTACATCAGGAATGACTTCATTTTAGCCCTCCAGTTTGAAAAGGGACAAGCCATCCCAGCAGAATGCACAGACGGTACAATGCATGAGTATGTAAACCTTGGACCAAGGCCAAAGAAACACAGATTATAGAGCTTCTTTGGTGCATGAAAAACATGCATGCAAAAACCTGGTCTCTTTTCCTCTATCATACAAAATGTAAGCCTTTTATAGTCATCACATGTAAACTCTGATTCAGCTCCAATGACTGGCTAAAGTAAGGTGTAATTTTTCCAAATTTCATTTGCTCTCACATGGCTAATGACTTCAAAGTATGGTACTGTAAAGCATATGTTACATTTGGCTCTCTCCATGTACATTTTCCTCACTACACTTTGACCTTTTTGCTGATTATTCTGCATTCCTCTGTCAAAGACAAGAATTGAAAAACAATGTGTTTATTTATTTAATGTCTTCTATGTTGCCATCAAATATACTTAATGATTTGTTTTCCTTTGATTAACTAGAAAATTATCATTAGCTACCTACATTATTACATGACAGGAAGCTTTTGCAGACAAGAAACCAATGATTCGGTTGTCCTTGATATGTGCCAGTTTATCATTCTCAGATTTGTAATAATTCCTGACAAATCAGCCTTCCTTTGTTTCCCAAGCTGTTAGCTCCTCTAGCTGCTCTCATAAATTGTGCTCCATTTGGGGATAAAATATTCATCAAAAATCTCCATTACTATTTCATAATCATTTCCATCATCTTCATGCTTAAATGCTAAGATTTAAAATATTTGTTCTGCCTTAATCTCCTTGACATACATAAAGGCATCATATAGCATAGCTATACTTTCTTAACCAGTACTTCTGGCTGTATGTCTTTCTTGTAGTAAATCAGACATAATTTCCAATTAGGGCCTGTTCCTGAACAGTTAAGAGCAAAATGTCCAGGATAATCTGTTTTTATTTTTATCCCAAGTATATACCTATACACTCATTTTACTAAAAAACTCTTTTGACAAATGTCTGATTTGTTGTTTACTAATCTTAGCAATTAATTTATAAAATTTTAGTGTTCCAAGTGTGCACTTGCTTACTGAAGATATTTTTCTCTACCATTAACATGGAAAATACTGGTTTCTGAATTGTATTTTCTAGAAAGGAGAAGGTTTTCCTCTTGCAGAGACAAACACACTCAACAGAAGAGTTATTTTAATGGTCCTTGTGTTTGTGTGTTTAAATACAACTACCTACTTGACCTTTTACACAACAAAAACATAATAAAGTTCTAATCTTATACAAAAGCTCTGAACTATCTCATACACATCAGTGATATCTCTTCACATTAGTACTTTAGAACCACCCATTTAACAGTGACCAAAATTAATTTCTTGAGCTGTTCTTCACAACTTCTACATAGTTGCATATTTATTAACTAACTTATCTAAAAGGAATGTACCCCATTAAAGAGTCATCTCCTTTAAAATTCTGATAGATTATACTTAGGCTCTGTCCATATAATTTTACTAGATTCATCTGCCCTTTCAAAGAAACCAAACAGACTCTCGTTCATTCGTGAACTGAAATTCAACATGTACTTTTTGGCATATGAGCAAATCGCATGCAAAGAAAAATAAATGTTTTATTTTGTATTTCTCTGGGAGCCAGCTCTGCCAGATCTTTTGTGGATTTCCCTCACAGTTGTTTTACTGTGATAGTATTGTCCGCATCCATTGACACTAATCATAATAATCCTCATCCATAATAGGCTTAATGTATGAGCCAGAACCTGATTCCTCCAACTGGTATTTAATATCATTGAGTATCAGAATAATTCAAGATTTAACTTGGTTGGGCTGCACCTCTGATAAGCACAGTCTGCCTGTGTATGATGTCTGTGTGTGCACACTCATGCATGCTCACAGTGTGGGAAAGAGGGAATTCGTTCATCCCTTTTTCAGTCTGCAAAAACTTTCTCATCCATCCTCTCTCCACTTTCCATTTTGAAACTTCATCTTGGCTAAAGGTCAAGACCTTAAACTCCGAGTCTTGGACTTCACAAACAGAAGGTGAGAATTAAATAGACATAAATCAACATGCTGCTTGCTAAGCATGTTGTTTTCAAATTGAGATCTGGTTGTATTGGTAATATGCCAAGATGGACGCACTGCCTATGAACAGCATTTGCCCTTGCATGTTCCAAAAGAGGTGTATCACTTAGCTACAGTGCTTGCTCTCTTACGAGAAACACAATAAAAAAGTTGTCACTAGCTTTCTTGAAGAGTTAGGGTGTACAACAAAACACAAACACACACTAGATTTCCAAGGCGTTTTGGAGTATTTTCTTATACAAGAAAAAAATTAAATTAAATTAAATTAAAATATATATATATCACACTTTGCTTTTCTTTGAAATCTCACAAACCTCTCACCATGCTCCCTTGCCATTCTCTGCTCTTTTCCCTTACAGTACTAATGCCTAAAAATCTCAACATATTTCTTTGCTACCAGGGGCTGCCAAATTATCATGAGACTATGCTACAGTATGTAGGCATCCTTACAGAATAAATGAGTACCAGAGGCCTAAAATTCATAACTCAGGAAGAATTGCTATAAAGCTTTTTTGCTTAAGTTCTAGTGATAACTCAAAAGAATCTGTGAAGTGAAACTCAAAAGGGAAAGTTAGGAATACTTGATACTTTCATTACTCTCTTTTCACCTTCCTCACAAAAGAATTAAAGTTTTATTGAACTTACAAGGTTTGTTTAAAATGGCCATATCACTTATATCCAAACACGTAAACACAAAACATTTCATCTTTGGAAAAAATATTTTTTTAAACTGCTATACAGTATTTGGCTTTGCTTTCAGTGTACTGCTTGTGCTGTATTAAGTGAAATAAAATCAGTGCTATGTATACATCAATAAGTACTTTTGAAAACATCATAAACGTATCTTCCCTTCTGCTGGTTAAGAAATATACAATTTTCCCATTAGCATGATAAATATAAAGTTAGAGAAAAAATACTTAATCATTTCAGGTTTTTCAAGCCATTTTACTCCTATGCCTTTTTACAATGTGGGCTGCAAGATTAAGAGGGTACAAACTTCCATCTCCAGTCAAGACAGATGACAGACCAAATTCTTGGCTGAAGACAAATGGGTCAGACACAGGTCACTCCTATATATTTCCACATGAACTACAATAGATACAAAGAGCACAATACCACTATTTGATAGAACAAATTCTCAGCTACAAAACACTATTTTGAAACATACATAGCCACCAAAATTTTTGCCAGTGATGAACAAGGGCCTGTATGCCACAACTGGAAAATTCTGCATTGCCTTCTGGAACATGGCTTATCTTTAACATCACAGTCACCGCTGCTGAAACACACTACCCACTGTCTTATTGTGCTCACATCCACTGGTTGGTTTCCATAAAGATTCAGCAAATGTCAATAGATGTCATTGAGTACCATATTTTTTCTGCATTGAGTAATTCAATAACACACCTTTGTTCCATATACACTAACATGTCAGACACTATTGTGTCGTAGTGCCCCTCTGCTACCATCTGTCACATAGCAACAAAATGTAACAGAATATTGGCATGAAAATTAAACCTCTACTGCCATATCACCAATATCAGGCTCTGATGCTGTAGGCCAATATAATAAAATACGAGGCATTACTTTCAGAGTAGACCATACTAAAAATAATGTCCTTCTAGAATCTTGATACACACCTAAAAAAACCTGTTTACCTATCTAATCCTCTATATAACATAAATAAAATTTGATTATGTATTATTGGCTATGTTTTTGTTCTTTGAAAATTCATTTAAATAAGTAAATTTAATTCATACTAACATTTTCAAGCCAGCAGTCATGCCAGTGATAAACTTAAGTAAAAATACTTGTTTTTCTTCTACTGAGTTAATTATCAATAATTATATAATAATATAATAAATTATAAGTATATAAAATATATAAATAATATAATAAAATTATAAATAATTTACAGTTTTATCTCTTTGGACTTGCAACTTTCCTGAGTATATTTTATACATTTAAAGCAATTATATGAAAACAAAACAATCTTGGAGAAAAAAATGAGAGCACACAAAAGATGAGATGACTATAAAGTTTGATCAGAAGTGAGATATAACTGATGATAAATACATGTATATTTTTATTTTTTAGTCAATCGCAGTACATGGTTCCAAGAGATATGTCTTTCTAAGCATCATATCAGGAGGCATTAAACAGTACAAAACAGAACTGAAGTATGTATGTTTTCCTTTTCTTGTGTCCAAGGGGAAAAAAAAAAAAAGAAAGAAAAAAAAAAAAAAAAAAAGACCATTGAGCTGTATTGTACTGAAGCCTTCAAATGTAATTTCAGCCTCATACTTTGCATTAATATGTGGCACCTCTGAGAGCTCTGTTTACTTCAGAATGAATGACTCATACACTGCAAAAGGCACATCCATGAGTAAATAAGGCAATGGTATTTATAGGGCATATCTGCATGGCAAAACAGTTTAAGAACTGATGAGAATATGGTTCTATCACAAACAAAAGGCAGAGCTGATTTTCGTAGACAGAATATCCCTACTCCAAGAAGAAAGCAAACA
This sequence comes from Alectoris magna, assembly GCA_030625065.1. NCBI lineage: Eukaryota > Metazoa > Chordata > Aves > Galliformes > Phasianidae > Alectoris > Alectoris magna. Next base: position 102,219,378 of record CM060560.1, read on the forward strand.
AAATATTAGCCTGAGACCCATACTTCTGCAGAAATTGCTAAATTATCTTTGATAAACACAGTTGGACTTGGATATTAGCCTCTGCTAAGAGTATACAGCCTACTTACTCATCAGTGTTATGTTTCATAACTGCATGGATTAGGTCTCCCAGTCAGACATTGACTTGTTTTAAACCAGTGTGTTTAAACCAGGAACTGGGCATACTACAGTTAGTAACTCCAAAGTTATAAATTCAACCCTGGAGTAGAAAAAAATTCATTTTCTTTTAGCTCTCCATCAGAGTTGCTATTTTTCAGTTAGTTCCAGTGGTTTGACATAAAGATATCACCACTCTTTCTTTTTTTTTTCTTTTTCTTTTTTTTTTTTTGCTAGGGAAAATGCAGTTCATGCTGTTCATCCACAAAAATAATGTATGAAACCATCTTGTTTTTAAAAATAATAATTACACTGTAATATGTGAAAAGGATAGCTGTGAATATTTTCTTCACTTGTCCTTGCTCATGTTAATTTCTGAAACAGGCTTCGATGACACATAGTCCTAGTTTCTTCCCTACATAACTCTTTTTTAAGCACAGAATTTCATATATGTATGTCCTTCATTACTGTATACCCTTAGTGAGTTTCTTTGTTGTTGTTGTTGTTGTTGTTTTACTATAATCTTTTACTGAAATAATAATATGGAATCAGAATCTGACTAAAATTAATGAAGACTAATAAAAGTTAACTAAGTTTATATTCTTAGGCTATAGCATAAAGCAATTGTGCAACAACTTTTAACACCAACAGGAAGTTTGGCAATATGTGAATATTGGTTAGCATACATGTTCATGTATTAGATATTTAAGAAAAAAATGACACTGGTCTCCACTAGACTCAGTGAGGATCCTGACAGATCTTTTTCAGAATTACACATATAGCTTTAATGGAGTCATAGTGTAATGGCCAAACAATCTCCAAATCAGTAGTAACTTAAGTTCTTGATTTAGATGCCTCTTAATGTTGTCATAGTGCATAAGTAAGTGCAAATAAGGAAATGCTTGTGGTTTCCAGTAATGGCAAGTTATAAGAAAGACAGCACAGAGTAGGAAATTATTTCATTTAACACAACCTCCAAGTAAAAAATGACCAAAAAAAAAAAAAAAAAAAAAGTGTGTTTCAAAGAAAAATCCCTTTCTTTAACCTAAAAGCCTAAGTGATGCAGTATGAAAATTATAAGATTGGAATTAAAAGACAGTCAGGGTCTAGTAACTTGCCAACTTTTTTTTAAGTGTCAACAATCTCCTTCCTCGAATAATACTATAAAACACTGCAACTATTGTCAGTACTTTTTTTTTTTTTTTTCACTACTGTTATTAGCTCACCCTTAATGAGTCACACAGTGGAAATTAGAATTTTAATGAAGATCTTATTGTCCAAAAATATTTTTTATGGACTACAGTCAACATTTGAAAGAGAACTACAGAGTTTGACTTTAAGTATAAGAAAAGTGTAATGGAATAAAAGATAATCTAATGATCGAGAACAATGTTTCAATAGCTGCTTATACAGGCCTAAAAGTTTCCCTGTACTGAGTGAGTAGCCTATTCCAAAGATTGACTAGAGCTATTCAGTCAGCAACTATTAAAAAAGCTTAGGATAAATTATTAGAAATAGAATTTGTAGAATTACTAGACTTAGTGGACATATAGTCACTCTTCACATCTTGAAAGCTCATGTCACCTTAAAAATTACAGTAAAATGTTTCATAAAGTCCAATTTCTATTACCAAAAACAGACAAAGCTTCTTTCCATCTCAGGCTCACACTACTTCAGTTGAATTAGATTTTTCTTCCATATATAAGGAATTCTGACAACTAAATTTCAAACAAACTATTTTAAAAATGGATCTATATTGAACTTTTTTTTTTTTTTCCTTGCTGGAAACTTCAAACTTACTACACAAATAAGGCATGACAATGTCTGTCCAAGTTATAAGGACATAGGATACTTGGATTTAAAATTTGTACTAGGAAACACAGTTTTCAATTTTCACCTCACCTGGTCAGCCCAAGAGCCTTCCTCATTTCCCCTTTTTTTGCCTAAACATAACGAAAAAGAAGCATCAGTCACCAATCATCCTAGCTTAAAACTTCCCCAACTGGCATGACACCTCTTCTTCTGAGCAACAGTTTGCTCCCGAGCAAACCTTAAAAGAGAAAAGGAAGAAAAGAGGGCAGAGGTGGAGTTATTTATTTCATTTTTTGTCTCCGAACCATCTTTGTTACAGATTTCCCAGCTGGTGGCCTATGAGCTCAGGGACCCCTTAGCGTGTGAATTGCCTGGAGCGGTCAGGCAGACAAGGCACATCTGTGCACTCTTACCATTTCTGTCTGACCTTGCAAATACAACACCAATATGGAAGTGACAAATCAGGACTAGAAAAAAAAATTCATTGTTTAACAGGCAATGCATGATATTCTAATCACAGTGCTGAAAAGGTAGCTGGGAAATGGACTCAACAGAATCCTGTAAGGTATGTGTGTCTGATCTGTGCTGTGTAAACAGGCAGGGAACTCAAAAATAACCTTTTTTTGCTTGTTTTAATATGACATGCTTTCTCAGCTCTCTCTACTTGGTGAGATTACTTTACAACTTACTTCGATACAACAAGCCGGATTTGCTTTTTCAGTCGAATGCCACCAACTAAAGATTATTTCATTTCGAAAGATATGCTCACTCAGTCTATGATAGATTAACAGAGCTATGAAATGTATTGTGCATAAAAAACACAATAGCAAGTTACTAAGCCCTCTTGATGCTACAGAATAGACCTGTGTGTTAATTTACAGCTCTGTTCTATTCCTTCCTGCCTTATGTAAGCATGGGTCAAAGTGAAAGCAAATCCTGCGATAATTTACAGATTGTTTTTCAATTAAAGCTACTGAGTTTCTGCGATAAGAAACAATCACTTCAACATTTACTGAATTTTTAGTTCAGTTTAATTTCTAGCTTTGGAGAGGATCTGTCTCTCACTATAATTGACAGACAGAGATGAAGTTTAAATATCCACAGATCACTTCTCTTCAGAAACACCAATATTTCACTCCTGCTTACAAGAGTCAAAGAATTCTGCAAACTAAAGAATATTTGCTGTTTTAAAGACTGCTTTCAAGCCGCTTCTAGCTGCTTCTAGCACAGTAATCTTCACGAATTTTGTAGGCATGAGGTATCACTGAGATAAAGTGTTATACCTATTCATGTCAATGTGCACATCATATTACTCTCTATAATCATTCCAAGGATTCATGTCAAGAATGACATATAAAAAGATGCAACTCAGTATGAATTGCAGTTAAGAACACCATATTTTCCAATACACTGCTCAGAATCTGAGTGATTTCCTACACTGTTATATTGCTTTATTATTATCATTATTTTTATCCCTGCAAATTTACTGTCCTTAATGACTTCAGCCTGCAGCACATACTTGCCTCAAGCATTTTGTAGCTGATCTGGGTAAAACTGGACAAAACTCACTGTATGCATTATTCACAATGTGTTTTAAGTCAGAACCACTAGAATTTCACTCCTGGGTGTTTTTGTTGTTTTTTTTTTCCTGCAAAACAAGTGGGGCTGATAATGCAATTAAACCTTCTTCCTGCAAGACTTTCTTTAACAACAGTGTGCAAAGATGTATTTGTTACAGGGCTCAAACCCTAAGACACATCTCACCTTTAGGGGAAGAGTCAAAACAGCATGAATCCAGAGAAGAGGTAACATACTCTGGATGATTTCATTTATTAAGTAATTTCTTAATGGGTGTCACAGAACTGGAGGGGTCCTAAAGAGATTATTCAGACCTTCTTCCCATAGGAAGGCAGTTTCAGCTCCACCTTTGTACTTTGTGAATTATTTTCAAGTAAATGTCTCTTACACACATCCATGGCAGAGACTAAAGTTTCTGAGGACATCTGCTCCAGTAACCTATTGCAGAGTTCATCTTCATTGAGTTAGATTTTACTCTTTTTCCACAGCATGCAAGATCAAACTTTACAGTAAATATAAATCTAGAATTCTTGGGCCACCTAAAACATGCATAGAAAAGTTTTTGTTCTTGCAGGAAGACTTATGAGGTAAGCTGACTACTCATCTTGGCATAGAGAAACCTCAGCTGGAGTACTGCGACCAGCTTTGGCTATCACTGTACATGAAATATACAGACTGTTTGGTATAGATGGTAAAGCATGACTGAGAATGACCAGAAGTCCTACCACAAGCACACTACTTTCTTCCTACTCAGCTTGAGGCTACTGCCTTGCTCTTATTTACTGCTATATCAGCTATGTCAGCAAACAAGATTTGTAATGAAGATGATGCAGGGAATTCTTAAAACTTTTAACCATCGCAGGATCACTAATCAATAGATTTCTCTCTTTACTGAGAAGTAGACCACCATACACCTGCAGTTATACTAACAGATAGCAACATTAAGTTAAATGTGATTGCCCATCTCAAGATACTACTCCAGAAGCTAAAAAATTTCACTGTCCTCCGCCAGGAGGTGACAAGCTTATAAAAATAACATCATAAGTTTAGGTAAATCTGGGATGAAAAATAACAGGAGTGTACAGAAAACGTGCTGCTTCCTAGCTATGCATATCTGCTGGAGACCTGGTTACTCCACAAAAAGGAGCATCCCAAAAATCAGTCCTACTGTCCTCAGATCAGAAAGGTCAGGGCTTCTGTTCTTGTCACAAAGCCAGGATTGCAAATGACCATGAAAAACTCTCATAAACAGTGGGGACTACGAACAAAACAAGATGAGTTTAGAACTCAATTTCATTTTGAATTGGCAATGACAAGTTAAGTTCATGAGTTCAGATAGACAGGATTTAGGCACCCTTGGGGCTTTATATAGTAAAAATGATACCCTTAACTGTATCCTGGTGCATTCTGCATGTATCAAAAGGATGACTGCTATTTTATCTTTTTAAGGATGGGGAAATACTTGAACTTCCTACCCTTTTAAACTGTTAGTCATAAAACCAACTTAACATGCAAATCACAAAGGCAACAATAATGCCTCGATCTTTGAGAAAAGAAGTCTCTCTGCAATATGACCTGCGCTCGTCGTCTAACCAAGAGCCCAGTCCCATACTGGCAGTCAAAAGATGACACACAGACATACATACTGCCTCAATGCTTTTAGTCAGCAATAGCAAAAATGGGAAAATAAAGTTTGGAGAGCTTATTCTGTGTACACAAATGTATCTTGGCATTTGCATAAGGCAGGTTTACTCTTACCAGTTAGCCCTTTGAATGTAAGTGATCCTACTGGAGCCACTAGAATTGCTTGGGGAGCAAAGCTGTTCTTCATGTGAAGCTCATAATGACAGGTGACTTTGCAGTCTGTCACATATACAGTAGTCAGAAGCAAGCATAATGAACATGGGGCCTAACAACCAGGATTAGCATGAGGAAGCTTCCTAGAATGTTAGATTGATGAGCTAAATCTACCAGGCCCAAAACAAGAATGACTGGGGAGAATCCAAAATGCACAGCTGAGAACCAGAATCCTACAAAAGCAGTTCTCAGAAATAAATGCCCAGAGTACCAACGCAAAGGAAATAGAAAAGGGAAGTCTACTTTTAAAGCACATATATTCGGAACTGAAAAAAAAGCAACTCAGTAATGACAACATCCCACTCAGAAGCAAGAGTAAATAAAAAGCTAATGCACAAACAGAAAGAATTTTACAGCACTTTTTTTTTTTTTTTTTTTTAAAGAAAACAGTTGTGTGGAGTCCAACTGAAGCCTGCAGAGCCAGAAAATAAAGTTGATAGAAGTTCCCAGTATTTTTCTTTTATCCTGACAAAATCCTTTTATCTGTCTATAGCTGCTGATGTAGGTGCCTTGTGAAAGTGACACTCTGGCACTGCCTCAAATATGGGTAAGTTCTGCATGCAAAGAAGTATACAGCCATTTAAGTACGTTTGTTTCCCATTGCTTCCATCAATCTGATCATCATCTCTCACTATTAAATCCTAATTTTGATACCAAGAAGAGGTTAGAATTTGTCATGTTTTGTGTTTCATTTTTGGTTTTGAGTGCCTGTTTTTTTTTTTATTTTATTTTATTTTTGGCTAATTCTAAAGGTATGCACTATGGGGAAAAATAAAGCTTCAGTGGGCACAGATAATTCTTAGCCTCCTTACACTAAATAGAAGGCCAAACAGTCCTACACAGAGTAAAATCCTCTCCAAAGCAGCAAACCAGGAGTCCCAATTCTTACTTCATTCAACAAATAAAAAATTTACACAGAAAAATGCAACCATAACTTTTCTTCCTAAAACATGATGATAGAAAGATTACCAACATAAGCAAGTAAAGGTGGCTAGAGTATCATTCTTTTTAAAGAAGTCTCAGAGTTCCAGCTCTACTTTTTCACTTTCTTTGATGATCAATGCATTTTTTTTCTTTTTACACAAATATGTGTGGCAGAGGGGTTTTGAGTATTCTTTAAAATTCATAGGAAGTCCTCCTGCATTACTTTATGTACAACTTTAAGATATGCCTAGAGCACAAGATGTTTGTATGTCTAAATCTTATACCTGAAAATAAAACAGAATAAACAGATAATAAAAATAAAATCCCTGGAAGCCAAATCTATGAAAATGATTACCTACTAATACTTCAGTTACAGGCAAATTGAAACAAGTAGACCTAAGTTGTCCTGTACTATTGTCACATCATATAGCAGTACTTAAGGAATTTAATCATGGATGATCAGAAAATGGTGGACGATAGGAGCATCGCATTGTGCCATCCTCATCACAGATAGATAGTCTGATCTAACTCCTTCCTCCATGAGGTACTGGAGGGGACTGTGTGTTCCTAGGTCCATTTTTTGTGTGCTGCTATTGACTAAAACTATGAATTATAAGTGACACAGAGGAGTTACGAAGTGGCACCATTCCCACTTCATACACAAGTCATGGAAAAGAAAAGAGAAATGGGAAATGAGATTAAAAAGTAAAAGGAGTAAATTGCTTCTTTGCTGTGCAGCAGATTCTCTTTAAAATGGCTCACCTTCCAGATGCTCCCCAACTAAAGCAATTGGCAGATGGCAACTACTGCAGATGGGTCGGCACAGCTGAGACACATATACAGCTGCGAATATCTGGCTCAGCAATGTTTGCTTTTCTTTCTGCCAGCCACAATCACAGCATTTTTTGAGAGTGGGTGGCAAAGGAAGGAGAGGATTTCCCAAATTCACAGCAAAGAAAAAAGCCTTCTGTTAACATTACTTTCTTCCTTGTTATCCTGAGTACATGATAGGATGAGAAATTTTGCTCATTCAGTAAAGAAAAAGATGTTCTGCCATCTACTAATTATTGTGATTAATTTCAGGAGAATTTATTAGATGCTAATCTGGTGTTAATTTACCCTCATTCTTACAAAGCCACAAACTGCTACAATTTTTTATCTAAGTAAGTCCTGTAGGCACAATTCTCACACTGTAAATAAGAAAAAATAAACAGCAAATGAAACAGAGCCCACTAATGTGGACTTTCTAATGTCATCAGAAAGGCATTTAACTTGCATAACTGAAAGTAATAACAGAAGAATCATAACTTGAAACTTAAGTTATTTTGAAAATCTCTTCCACCATATAAAGCATGGTGCGATGTTGATTATTTGTATGATTTTTTTTTTCTCTCAATTCTTTTTCTTTTTAATTAATTTTACTATTATTTGTGCTTTCAAGATATTTTTGTCCAGGTAAGGCCTCAATTTAACAGGTTAACAGTTCTCTAAAAACTGTTATGCTAATAACAGTATCTAGGAAGAATATAAATACATGGACCATCATTTAAAAAAGCAAACTGTGATTAAGGTCTACACATTTTAACAGAAAAAGAAAACAGCACATTACCCAGTATTTTGAAACTGTTCTGAGAAAAGACCATACCAGTACATCAGTCAGATTATGCTTGCAGGCTGTGATATTTTGAGCATAAGAATTCGCATTTTCATGCTTAGTCTGCATAGACCGTATGTAAACTTCATAGCTTGAAGACTGTAAGAGTATATGGGATAATAAAAATGCATCCCCTCATCTCATCCTCCTGATAATGCTAACTGCATACATAAAGCATTCAGTTTGTTATAATGCTTACAATCCTGTACAAAAATTTGCAGGTGAAGGACCATTTCTGTAACTCAAGAGTTCTTGCCTTCTCCCTCATTCGTATCATAACAGGGCACATTTCTCTCTCTCATAGTTGATATAATCTTGTGTAGATGGAAGCATTCTGGTTGGTGGACAACCATGGCGCTGCTAATACTGCACCTTCAGAAGGACGTGATTCCTCTTCAGGAAAGAGAGAATAAGGTTTCTCTGTGCCTGCTTGGTTGCAGGGAGGTAATTTTCTCTCAGCTGTGCTGAATTATTAAGATGAAAAAAGATACATGATGGAGGGGGCCTGTCTGCAATGTGTATCAATAAGTAAACAGTAATACTAATCTATTTGTTCCATATCACCAGGAAGCAGACAGAATTTTCAAAGGAAGAACAAAACATCAGTGATACAACCATTGCAGAATAAGCTCTGTATGTTTTGGAATAAAAATATGTTTTTGAGATGTGTTACCATCCCTGAGATGCTTCTTACAAGTGATACTCAAAACAAAATAGACCATTAATGCTCATAGGAGACTCTGTAGCACATCGCTGCCACTTCTAGCATGTTACCAAAAGCATGAGTAAACAGTAGTAACGTAAAATTTATCAGTTGTCATTTAGTATCACAGGTACATATTCAGTAGTGTTTTAAATACGTGCAGAGAACATGTCTAACAAGTTCAAACAAACAAGTCTATAAACTGTTAAACTGACTTGGTTAATAAATCAAACTCCTGAACAAGCTTGCCAGGCAGATTTGTTAGTGAGTTATGCACGTCTGAGTATACAGAAGACTGGTCTCTTGGGATATTCTTATATAAAAGGCTTTTATTGGTATTTCATAAATCCATTTGTGCTATACCCACCACTTCCTTAAGTCAGATTTGTGACAAGCTTCTCTTAATGGAGGTCACAGGAGGCACTACTTATACTGTCATACAATTTTAGATTGCTCTCTTGTGGACATTTAGGTTGGGGAAGATGAGAAGAAAATAGGTCTAAAACTAATTTAATAAAAGTGACACCTTAAACCAGTTCAAATAAAGCATACCCCTTTCGTGATGTAGATGCATGCACTATTCTCATCTCAAGACCTTATCAAGCCAGATGAAATAATTCTGTAATTCTACTAAGAGTGCATTTCACAAAATGCTATTAATACATATTTAAGGATCTACATCAGTATGTTCAATAAGTCAACAAGGTTCACGAATAAATAAGATCTATAAGCCTTAGCAGTGGGGCATATAATTCTCGAATTTGACTTTTTTCTCTCCACCACTCTCTTATCTCTCTTTTTCAGCAGTGGCTTTGCTTCCTCACCTACTGAAGATGTTCCTTCAAAATACCCTATTGCATTTTTCTGGTACTTGTAACTTTAGAAAACTCTCCAGTCACTACTAATTGCAACTTGAACTGCAAAGTTCTTGGAAAGCGCCCACATGTGATGACTGTTTAAGCACTTAATTAGATAAGGACAAAACTTAAAGTTATGGGTCAAATTCAGACTGCTAGAAGAAAGCCCATTTCTATCCACCCACACTTGCAAAAGAATGTGAGTTCCACCCCTCCCCCCTACCCCTTTCCCCTCAAAAGCCTTTTTTCCAGGATCACAGTCTGAAGTTTCTCTTCATATGAAACACTTTGCATACAGCTTCAGGAGTTCTATGTAGAGAACAGCCAGCCTACTGTGCAAATGCACACTGAAGAAATGATTTAAAAGACAGTTATCTGGGAGAACATAGCAACTCTTAAAAACTCACCTCATCTAGATATATTTTTTAAATAGGAATATAAATTTTTCAACTAAAACACAGTGTGTGAGAGGACAGAACGTCTGTCCATACAGATTTGACTTCTTAAAAGAAGAGTATAGGGGAAAAAAAAAGAAAAAAAAAAAGAAAAAAAGAAAAAAAAAAAAAAAAAGAACATCATACTGCTGCGGCTGCTTTGGAAGCAAATAATAGAATGATTTTCAGAAGCATATACTTGATATTTATGCTTCTGGCCAACATGCAAACATATATTAAGGAAGTATGGATAAATAATTGGGGCTATAAAGGTGTAATCTCTTTTCACAACTCTTTTTTCTTTTCAGACTAAACAAAAAATGAAATTGTGCTGGATTTCAGCATAATCTTATCATCTTTCTCAAGCTTTGTCAGAACAACAGTCTTCTTATATTCTTAGGACTCAATTCTGTAGTGCTTTCAAAAGAAAGAAGCTTGCTCATCTTAAGAATATTTTTGGATTAACTGAACTCTTACATATAAAATGTGTGTGGGGATGTTTACTGAGTCTGGTTCCCCAACCAGCACATTTATTTTTTTTTTCCTTCTAGAGTGATCATCTTTTCATACTTAAATTCCCAACACATCTCCACCCCAAAAGCTTAGACACAAACTGTCAAACTTCATTACCAAGCATGCTGATGCAACTCTGGGCACAATGCTTAGAGTTTTCCCTGAGTGAGAAATGCCTAATTCATGTGTCTACTCATGATCTCTTAAGGCCTTATAATATAATCTTCAGCAAAAGGATGAAGCGAGAACCTTCAAGAAGTTCTAGGCAACCCAGGATACTGAAGACACAATATAAATTCTTATCACAACAAGGAGAACTTTTGAGTCTGCCCCACTCTGACATTGCTCTTGGGAAGAAGAGCTGATGAGCACAATTCAGTTCTTCATAAGTCTACAATGCCTACGTTGTGGACTTAACAGCTCCTTTGAGGCTAGCTGACCATAAAAGAAGAGAATACCTAGGAGAAAAAAGACAGAGCTAATGTTAAGCAAGAATTACTGTCATGCCATGACTGTAGTCAGTATCAGAGGTCTTTACCAGAGAAAATACAGGCAGTCAGGTCTGCTAAAATGTTGCCACACAGAACCATTCACATATGATGTGGCTAGGGTCCTTATCTTTCTTGTTACTCTCTTATAGCTCAAATTCTCTGGCCTGCTACAAAAAACTGTAGCAGTTTTTTTGTTTTGTTTCCTCATTTTCCCCCCATTTATAAAACTGTCTTTTGCCAACAGACTTGAACTTATCCTACAAATCTGACTCAGAATTTTTGTTTTCCTAAAGACAACTACAAAAAGCATTCCTGGTAATGCAATCCTCCAGTCCTCCCACATTTTATAAGAAAAAAAAAAAAACGTAACAGATGCAAACTTTATTGAATAAGGAACATAAACCCATTTAAATCACTTCCATCTTACATTTTATGATACAGTTGTGAATTATGCTTTTTCCATTTGTGAAGAGGGTAGAACAGATGGCGAAGGCTAAGTTTAAAATGATGCACCCATTAAAATAACCTACACTGCCCAGAGATTGTTCACAAAATTACAGGATTTGTGCGCTTTTAGAGAATTTTAGCTCTAATGAAATTTTATAGTTTGGAAGGAGGTGGACTTCAGAATATGTTTGTTATACCCTGGTATTTGAAACAGCAAAATTCTGCAACATTAAAGATCATTTATGTATTTTTTGTGTGTTTGTATATATACATACTTGGAAAGGCTTATGCTTGGGGATTTAGAGAGGTGAAGCACTGATTAAAATGATATATGACTGCAAAGGCTATTCCCTCTCCTGTCTGATTATTTTGTGCACCTGCTGTTTGGAAAAACATCTTTTTTCTTTTCTGCCCCTTTATTTAGTAATAGGATTATAGTACCTAGCAGGCTTGCAAAAATCTCTCTCCACTCCTCTCCCCTTCCTCTGCCTGTGTTAAAGTCACCACAGCCCCAAAACACTATCTGCTGGGATCTTAAATGCATATTAGAGCACAGAAGATGCTGCCTATCAAACACACACTATCAAACAGGAGTCAAGAAGACAAAGCGATAAATAATAGACAGATCTTTCTTATTAATGTTTTTATTTCCATCAGGATTCTTTTAAGTCTGGCAACAAAAATAAGAGGCTGCATGGTACCTGAAACCCAGGTTAACAGTAGGAATCCAGTTAATGTCTAATTGCAAAATATGTTGGCCTAACTCCTCTTAAGGCCCCCTTAAATTTTAAGCTCCTGAGCTGGAAGCATACTGATGCAGAAGCAGGGTATGTGAAGGATAAGTAGAAAGTCTAGGGCCTATTGAATATCTGATAAACTTTCAGGGCAAAGCAGTTGCAGCCAAGCCTTTTTAGTAATTTTAAAGAAAATCCTTATAAAATGAACATAAGAAGTAGGACCTAACTTTTCAACTTCGAGGCTAGAAGCAGGTGCAGCCTCAGCTTCCAGGAGAAAATACTCATTGTTCCATTCTGCTACAGGTTATACACCAAAAGTTCCTAAGAGATTTTTCCACCTTAGGTGTGTCTTCTATTACACCAAACTAGTCACGGTGACCTAAGAAATAATCAGCAGTTAGACATTCAAAAGAAAATAATTGTTAAAATACCATGATTTGTATTAAAATGACTATAAATGTAAATGATGTTATGAACCAAGTTGAAATTTAACTCGTTAGAAGCTGATGGCAGAAACTTCATTTTTCAGGCTTAGAGTTTGAATTAAGAATTTTATTTTCATGCAGCTCTTTCTGATATAACTATTTTTCAGGTAGAGATCACAAATCCAAGAGGTCAACTATAGCATATGCAGACAGAATTTCACTTTTCTACCAAATCTTGCCCAAATCTAATTTTCAAAATACTGAGAGTGAATTCACCTTTTTGAAAAGTATTTCTGGTTATAAAATGTTTTGAAAAAAAGTGTGTCATACATCTCTGAAACACAAAGAGGAAATTGTATACCAACACTTTTTTAAAGTAAAAAAAAAAAAAAAAAAAAAAAAAGTGTTTGTACAAATTAACATTCAAAATTTTGAGAATTCCGTACTTCGAGGAATAAGCATAAATGGCCCAGCAAAAACATGCTGGACCCATAACCCAGAGGTCTGTCAAACAAAACAATCCTGTGCTAGGCTCTCAGTTGACAGTTGGACTGGATGATCTTAGTGGTCTTTTCCAACCTTAATGATTCTAATATAAGCCTAACTCAGAAGCCTACTATCAAAACCTGAATACTACTATTGGAATTCTTTTAAATGAACAGCTATTTAAAAAAATAAGAATAAACCTCTAAACAACAGGATTTCATAAGCACACCACCAATAATTTTATAGCTTGTGTTAAAGATTCACCCTACCATCCAGCTACTGCATCTGGAGAAGGACAAATAGCCTCCATTGCTAAAAGATTTGCAGATAGAGGAATTAAACTGGTAAAATCAATTTGTATAAGCTAAAATATATCAAATAATCTCCAGTTTCTAATGCATGTTTATACTTCAAGACCACAGGCTACTTTCTTATGAGTTGCAACACGCAACCATAACTATTTCTATGTTTTTTTCTATGTTTCTCTCTGAGAGCTAGTTCAACTTTTTTTCTAAATACAAGTAATCTTAAAAATAGTCCCATGCGTGTAATAGCAGAAAAGACTATTCACACCCAATCATCTGGAAGATGCTAGAAAGATTATCCATTTTAGAAAATGAAAAAGTTAACTACAGTTGCACTATTCTCCAAGTAGTTGCACCATAGCAAATAGAATTTGAGACGGTTAAGATGTGTGAACAAAGCAGAACTTTTAATAAGTGTTTCAGCTTTTATTTTACAACGTGCCAGGAGAAAGGATTATTATTATTATTTTAAACAGATGCCACAACAGCCAGTTGTTTCACAGAAAGGAAATTCTTTTCCCAGTAGCACTAATAATATTCCTTTCCATCAGAAGATTGAGTCATAGCTATTATTCACCTCTCCCTAGCCACCAAATCCAGTCCTCCCTCAGATTCTGCTCCTGTTATAATGGGAGGAATGCAAGCTGTATTGAGGCAGCGCTACAGAACTGCAGCACTGGAAGTTTGCTCATCTGCTTCCAAATTCCGACAAGTTAATTTAAGCACACATCATTGGTGCTCTTTTCTGCATGTATAAACAGTGGCAGGAATTGGCCTTTAATTGGTTATGCACAGTAAAAGAAGCATGCAAATAATAGTGGTATCTTTCAGGGATAACATTCAAGCGGCATTTTGTCATTTTGGTCATCTCCCATTATAAGCAATTCTATTAATGAATGAAGATCAAAATATCACACTTCACAACATCTGTAAGCTAAATTTAGAGTTCCTTTTACTACCAGAGATCCATGTTCCCCATCTATTTTTATATTTCTGGATTTTCATCATCTCATTTATGCAGAATTTCCCTTCTTCCTACCTTGATTCTGAAATCCTGTTTTCTTTGCTATCCTATCCATATCCCTCCAATCCTCAAACCATTCCTTTCAGCATCCCACTTGCTTCTAACAGTATCAGCTCCTGGTGTGTTCTCCATCCCTCACTTTCCTCTGTGCACATCACATCACTCTTCTCAGTGCCAAGCACAGAAAAACAGTGTCTCAGAACAGGAAAACAGATGCTTGGTGAAGAGAGGAACATGTTTCTTCTGGGAAATGCTGAAAGGCTGTGGAGATTTCCAAACACTGAGGTAGTTGTTTCCAGCAGATCTGTGGCTCCAAAACTTCTGTTGGGAAAATACTTGCTCATTCAATGTGAATGTTTTGTCCAAAACACATTAACTAACTTTTCCCATACCCAAGACAAAAGGTATCAGAGGTCCCAAAGATCACTGCTGGCTTGGGAATGAGCCCATGTGGTTTATAGTTCTGGCAGATAAACATAGGGAGGAGATGGTTATCCAAAGAGCCATTCACCGAAAATAAGGTTCTTCCCATCATCACTGCTGCAATTAGAGGTGACCTAACAAAAACATCCCTTTCACTGGTCAGTTTTCCTGAGTAGAATGACTTCTTTTAAAAATGTAATCAGTAGGGATGTGTATTTTGAAAAAAAAACCTTTTTTTTTCTACAGTTTCCATTTATGCGATCTGAAGAACCCAATTTTAATAATAATAATGGTAATTAGTTACGTGTTCTGGCATTCAATTACTAGTCAATGGCACATTCCTCTACTCTTTGGAAGCACAAGGAACTGTCCACCAGCAGCTGCTTTCCAGACAGTCTGCCACAGGTCACTGCCCTCTTCATCATCAGGATTCCCAGAGTGATGTTTGTATTCTCCTCTCAGAACAGCTCTGAGAAATAATCATTTTATCTCAGGTTTTCAAATAAGGAAACTGAGATCCAGCTATTTAAGTTACGTGACACAGATTCACAAGTGAGATGTGTCTACATCAGGAACAGAACCCAAAGTACTAGGTTTCCAGATCCTGATCACTTCACTGTGCTTCCATGGCTTTAAAGAACACAATTGCAGCACATCATCAGCCATCGCCCAGCCAATTGTCTCTAAATCATTGCTTCTCTGCTGGTGATCTAATCAGGATGGCAGTCAGGTCTGCTCTGCTCACGACTCCTGCAGTGCTCATCTCAACAGGAGGTGCAGCATAATACACGTTTATAATGGATGGTTAAATCAAAAATAAAGGTAAGCTATTTGTTTGAAATGTTCATCTTATTTATTTTATGTTCATAAGCTTGCATAGGAGGCCTCTTAAGGGTTGCTTGAGATCCAAGTCAGTGAAAGAGATATGATAAGCAAAACCAACAAGTATTCTTACTGATTACTACAAGTGTGTTCTTTAGCATTTCTTTAAAATGAGAAAATCAGAAAGTAAAACCAAATAAGTTCTCTTTCCCCAGGCATCCACAAAGCGAAACAATTATACTTTAGAAGAGAAAAATTCCTGGTGCTATATGAAAACAATCTGATAATATAACAGTAAAGAAAAAAACTTCAATTTTTCAAGACTATAGAATTCAAAATGGCTTTGGAAACTGTATGTCAGTTAATTCTTTTCAAATGTATTCATTCATATGAAAATGTATGTTATACAAAGCCAACAACCACAATGATTCAGAGCTAAGCATTACAGCTATTCCCGCCCCCACCCCCCCCAAAAAAAAAAAAAAACAACCAAATCAAAACTACAACATGCTCAGCTGTGATAGCAATGGGCCAGACCAAATGTTTCAATTACAATTTCTATTGACAGGTGCCCATCTACATTTCCTTAATGAACGTAAAACATTGAGCAGATTTGACTGCAGTGCTTGATGACCAGAAATACTCCAAAGATTAAAGGGATACTACTCAGAAATACTCTTTCTTCCAACAAGAACAATATCTTACAGTGTATGTATGCACAAGTAGACGTTCATATACAGAGCCTTCAAAAGATTTATCCCCCTATGGGGCAACTGCATGTTTATTTGCATATCATCAAATGCTCATGCCAATATTCGATTAGATATAGGAAAAACAGTTTTAGGCTTTGAACAAATAATCTCCTTGAAGACTGCTGGAGATAAATATAATCAGCAAAGTGGTGATTTCCTATGCGTCTACACTTCTGGGGCAAAGTCTGTGACAGGTCAGTGATTTTGAGGGCTTGTGAGCCTGAGAACAGTGTGTAATTTGAATTTGCAGTGCAGAGATGGGCTATAGAAAGCTATATTCAAAACTTCATTAACTAAAATGAATGTCTGCATTGATAGTTAATATGGAATTATCTGTGTGTTTTAACTTCACTGATATTGGATGCACTAATCCTCTTACAGAAAAAATCTTCACCCACAGCTGAAGAGCACACTCCCACTTTTCTAGAGAAAGGACCTGGTACAACCAGACACATACACAGAGTAGAGCGGCTTTAGGGAAGGAAGTCTGAGAAAGTACACACAGAAAATGATGGAAAGATTTTAAGTCAGCTGCTCAGAGTGATTGGAGTTGGCTTATGTTTTAATGAGAGCTGCTTGGAAATTTGCAATTACTTCTTTATAGCTAATGCTACAATTGAAAAAAAAATAAAATAAAATTGAGAGATCTAAATTCTGGTCAAACATTGGATTTCTGTAAAATAATGAATCAATATTCTCTGAAAAAGAAATGCAATTTTTGATCAGTAAAGTGCTTTGATATCAGTAAGGAAAAATGTTGCATTTCAATTCATGTTATTTGAAAACATCAAGCAGTGTAAAAAGTCAGGAAGTTTCTATTTGGTAAAGTAAAAATATGGTTGAGTGGTTATTCTGAGCAATCTACGCTTTGCTTCAAGTTGTAATTAGTCATAATAATTCCAATTTGCTAACGAAAAGGGTACAGAGTATTTCTGGGCAAAGAAAAAGCATCTAACATGACTAGAAAGAATCTTGTTAGAATTTAGAAGACAAGGAAGTTCTACAGATTTAGAAAAAGGAGCTCAGGTTCAGGTCACTGTTTTATGCTAGAAAAAGAACTGATATTGCTAGCATTAACAGCTGGCAGAAGAGATATATTTGAAGGAATGATTTGTTCCTTCTGGGAAGAAAATCAGCAGCTTGGTGGTATCGCTGATGTTATATTTTGAATTTGATGCAATACAGCAATTTTTTCTGTGATTACTTTTACATTAATAAATGTAGGTAGTTTTATAGGCTATTTATAAATCCTGGGTTCAGTATACTGTATGTCCAGGAGAAAATGAGAAGTTATTACTCATAGAGTGTCTTTCTTGGAAAATACACATTAGTAACTGGATCAGGATTTACTGCAAGCTATTAAGATAAAAAGGCATTCAAGCCAATGCTAATTTCAAATGTGTATACAGCAAATCTAAATCTGTGCTGGTGAGAATTTACCTTTTCACCATCACAGGCAATTGGCTTGAATAGAAAATACAGATACTTCCTCAGCTTCTCTCTGTTTTTCATTTTTTAATAATAGAATAAATGATAATTGCAATAATTTAATGGAATTTAGTTACTCCAAGTAGTTACTGCAAGAAGACTCAAAGAGCCCTGTAGCTAAATAAGATGAATTTCCAAACACAAAATCCTGTCAATTCATAATTCAAATGTACTGCCTTGAACCCCAAAGATAACAAATCCATACGAGTTGGACACAGATGAAACAAGAATATACATGGATTCACCTTTTATGTAAGAAAAAATAATCCATCTCCCTTATTTTACTTTTTGCATATGGGACTTAAATGATATTCATGCATCTTTGTGGAAGTAATTGTGGAGTTACACAAGATTTTCAGGTATTTTCAGGTGGCATTACAGACACATTTGGCTGTACATAATGCATGATGATCAGCTGTGTGCTCTGGGGCAATGCAGCAGGTGGAACCCATTACATGGCTCAACTGGAATGAGCAAATGAACTCAGTTTAACAGAAAATAAAACAGAAGAAATGAATCAGCAGCATCAGTCTTATGTCTAGAAACGTCACATGTAGTATTCCGCAGGTGAGCAAAAGTGAAAAGAAGCTTTTCAAGTCTATGAGGAGTGCTAGAAATGTAATCAACACCTAGAAAATAAACATTAGAAGTGAAGGTTTGTGCTTCTGTCAGCACCAGCTGACATTTCCCGTATATGAAAAGAGACAGCCAGAAAGAAAAAGCAGGCACACAAAAAGCTCAGGCAAGGCTGATGCCACTGACTCCTGGGCAGTTTCCTGGGGACATGCTGAGCTGTACCACCCTTGGCAGCACCTGTGCTGCACCTCTGCCAATAGATACCCTGGCAGGGTGGGTAAGAAGGCACAGGGATGTCCAAATGGTACTTACAAGAGTAATTGCAGTGCAGGCATAACTTGCTACTTCTTAGAATGTGGAAGCCAGTCTAACCAATTCTGAGTTGCAATCGAACAGAAAAAGGGCAGCTGGAGCATAGGCTGAAATGTTGTAATCACTAGCTGCAAAGGTGCAAAGGAAATACTGGGAAATATGCACACAGCAAACTGAAAGAGAAAATATCCCCTAAAATCAATTCCCTAGCATACCGTACCTACTGTACATTGATTTCAAAGACTGTCTTGGATTTGTTTTAACAACTGTTCTAAAGGTGCTCTGAAATACCAAACATATATGTAGGCAGGAGCAAGGATAGTAACAAGATTAAATTTAAATTCTTGTTCCTACATTAGCCTGAGTTAACATAAGGATAACTGACTGAAGTTATTTTAACAGTCAAGGCACTACACTGTGTCCGAGACAAGCATTTACAAAGCATGTAGGCTAACTAAGTTAAATAGTTGTTGATTAAACAAAGTACAAACAAAACCTGTCTAAACACTGAAAATACTACCATGAGTGGAAGAGGGCTATAATCAGCAGTGGCTTAATCATTTTCATTTAATATTTTAAAATAATAACAATAAAAATCTACCTCCTCATTTTGGAGATCTTGGCTCCTAGCACTAACAATTCTATGTCCAGAATGTACCTTTTCCTCCTGGGAATTTTTCCTTCTGCTTATGGCTGAAAAAGAAGAACAGTAGTTTGGCAGACACAGAGTCTACCTTCTGGAAAATGTGCAAAACGGTACAATTGTTTGAATAGAATTATTGAGATCTACCTAAAATATACTTTCGCCCTTAAGCATAATGCCTACTTTATGGGTAACAGTTAAAAAAAAAAAAAAAAAAAAGTATCTTATGCATCATCTCATTTTGTCTCCGTCCATGAAAAATACTGACAGCAAACATTATTACATTATTGGTCAAACTTTCCATTACACCTTTCTGGTGTTCAGAATTAGTTTCAACTCCGTTATCCATGGAAAAACAAACAAACACACACACACACACACAAAAGAAAGAAAAACAGCGACTCACCAGTGGTGAAGATATTAATCTCAATATTACTTTATCTTGTTCTGGAAGAATGCTCAACTTCAACGTTTGAATGGCTTTCAGTCTGAATACAATCTGTAGCTCAACTTTCTTTCTTACAACTAAAACTCCAATTAGTCAACTCAAACTTATATGAACTTTTCTTAAAGTTTGCACTACAAATCAATACATGAAAGAGTCCAAAACATCAAAAGCAGAAGGACTGTGAATTGAAACATTTTCATCTGAGTTTGAATTCCTCTTTAGATGACAGAAACATTGTTTTGATCTTCCCAGAGAAAGCAAATTCATACTACTAGAACAACACGACAAAAAAAAAAAGTGGTTGACTATGGAAGAATTTTCCAGAAAGAGTATGTTATTTTATTAGTAGCGTTCAGCTGCTCTAAACAGCATCACTACCTACTAGGCAATATCATGGCTGAAAGCATTCTCAAAACACTCAACACTGCTTCTGCCTAAGGAGAAACATTTTCCCCATTTCATAAATTGGTAGCAGATGAAAATACATGACAACATTCAAGAAATTTCTAGCAATTTTCAAATAAAGCAGGAGAAGAAGCTCTGCTGAAGCATTTTTCGGTGTTGACTAGATAGTCAAACTGAACTCCAAGACAAGGACAATCCAGAGACAAATGCAAAAATTTTAGTTAACCCGACAATTCCCAGCCCACCATAATTTCACAATTTTGTAGACTACCTTGCAATCCTGATTACAACGCTCTACTTAATAAAAACAGTAATTCATTCAGGAACTTTTCACTAGTAGGAATAAGGATGGAATGAGTTTTAGCAGGGTGCACATGGCCTTCCATGAGCAACTGACTGCTAACTCAGGACACCTTATGTGATGTAAAATTCACTACCATAGCAAAGCAATGATAGCTTTAGGTCTTCCTCACAGTGAGCTACTATTAGATAAATTTTTTTGTGCTATTGACTATAATTTTGTTTTAGCTGAAAAATGGGGTGCAGCAAGGCAGGTAACTGTTAAGCTCCTCACCTCTTCTGCTTTTAAATATCATTCTAATAAAATCAGTTTGACAGTTTGATGTTAAAATCTTGATGGGATATTTGGAGCTAATGATATATCTTGTTGTCAATTACTACACAATAATTCACATCTCTCACTGCTTAATTGAAGTGCTTTGAGCTCATACTTACCACAGAAGAAGAAGGGAATTATTCCTAAAATACAAAGTCAGAGAATTCTTCAGAAGCTGATGAATATTTCATTTCCAATCTTATACTAAATGAAGTTAAGAATGAATTCTTTGCACTTAAAATTAAAGTGACTGGATTCATAGGCTGAGAAGGTGCTACACTCACTCTTGACAAGTAGCAACTTGTTCCTGCCTTAGCCTGTTCATTTCAACATTACCGAAGGGTACAATACTCGATTTGTGGGCTGGTTACAGATACTAGATGGATGTTTCAGATTTGCCTTTGTCTGTGAGTACACTACCTTACTATCCTTTACGAGTCTCCTCCTCTTCTCCTGCCTCAACTTCATCTTTCTGATTTTTGAAGAAAACTGCTTGATTGGAGTTCTTTCACATTCTACCTTTAAGTGCTGCTTTAAATGAGGATAAGTAAAAAAAACCACCACAGTAATTTCACTGTGAGCAGATTCAAATCTTACAATGTGATAATTTTATTGTATTTATAATTATGCTTAAAATAATTATATTGATGTTGAATAATGCGATAGTATTACCACTGAAGTCACTGAAAAGGTATGTTTGTGTCAACAGTTTACCAGCTGGTTCGGCCTGGTTCTGTGACTAGTGGGGTGGAGGGATTTCACAAAATCTGCTCCTCTGGAAAAGGGAAACAGAGGACCCCAAAATAATTAAAAACAGCAGCAACGATTTGAGGAGAAACAAACTAATTTACTAAATATGGTATTGGAATGCAAGATAACACACTATAATACAATATAATTAAAATTGAACCTAATAAATCAAACATAATGAGAGAGTATCTGAAAGCTGTAGGCCTTACAGTAATACTGAAGTGATGCAAGCAGTCGGGACAGGCAGCAGCGAGGAGAGGTGAAGGAGAAGAGAACAAAGAAGAGAAGAGCCCGATCAGGTGACCTTGCCAGGAGTTATATCTATCTATCTCCAATCTGACCGCAAAGCCCCCTGGGGAATGTAGTTCTTCTCTTTTGGACAGGTACCCAGAGCTGGAACATTAACACTTTAACTCCCAGTGCACTACTTGATGTTATGCTGTGGAATAACCAAATATCATAAAATCATGACAGTTTGTACCTCAGAGAGAGCAGACAAATCTCTCTTCTCAATTATACTGTGCAAAGAGGTGACAAATAAAAGGATTAAGCTGACTTCAAGAATACCTCACACAAAAGCTTAGAACTTAATACAATGCTTGCCTAGCAATTACGATATGCAAGTGAGTTAGAAATTAGAGTTATTTCACTAGCTCATGCAGCATGTTTAGTTCTTAAGATGTACTCATTTTAAGCTGTTTTAATTGTTACCATTAGAGATAAAGGAAGAGACCATATACGAGGTTTTTATTTTGTATAGGTGACATTCCAGTCTTACCTTGCTATACATTTGCTAAGTGTGAATTTTCTCCAACAGAGTAGCGGTAATATATAAATATAACGAAAATATGTTTAAAGTACATCATGAAAATACCAATAGAAAACCTTTAACTAGAAGTAATTTATTGGCTAAATAGCTCTAGAGTGTTACTCTGGAAACCAGTACAATACTCAAATTAAGTTTGCACTTAATTTCTGAATCTATAGCCTGACATATTGATTTCAATTCCATCAGATAGCAAAAGGATCTAAAATGGTTCAGGTAATGATTTTGTGCTAAAAAGCTTATCCCCGTTAAAATACTTCTTCTGAAGTACAAAGTATATCTCTATCCAATATTCCAAGGACAAATCCCTTCCTTACCATCAAACAAACATAATCAGGGGGTAAGAGGTGAATCAAGCATCTACCACTCCTGTTGTAGAAAGTTATAGTTTTCAGCTGGACCAGAGCAATAAATGCTTAATTCAGCCTATTACATGGATGTCCTTATAAAAGTCTACAAATAAGGTTGAAATGCAATGACTACATCACTACATGTAGGAATATTTACCATTCCAGGACAGTGCTGCAAACAAATCAGATAAAAGAGAAATGAAAAATCAAGAGATCAACTCCATTGCATCAAGAATCCTCTCTGCGTAGTCATCAAAGTAATCAGAGAACGTGGTATACAATCCATACGCTTAAGTATCCTTAACTGGAGATGGATTCATGACTTGAATATATCTGCACCTATTTGAACACAAACAAATGATCCATTAGCAGGGAATGATCTATTAACTGACATCTACACTTTTAATTGATAAGTTTTCTTCACTAATGGTTGAATGTATTTTATTCCTTATGAATTTTCTATAAAAGAACAATCATACTATCTCCCTGCCCCCATAAATCTCTTAGAGAGCAATATGCTTAACTCAGCATCATTGGCATCCCTGTCTGAAATGAGTGGTTTGATAAGTTGAAGTTAAAAAGAACCATTTCTTTGAAAAGATTCTGCTTTCAAAAGGAAAAAGAAAAATTGCCATCTCCAGTCCCCTGGCTCTTGTGTTTATTTTCTTCTTTTCAGTAGGTTTTTCAATAGAGATGTCACAGTGATGACTCCACATAAAATGACAGGCCAAGAAACCTCTTACACTGACTCTTAGGGGAAATAGGGAACTCTTAGTGCAAACTTTGCCAGGCAGCAGTACAAATTGGGACCCTCCAGCCAAATTTGTTTCTTCTGCAGACAGATAAATAATTTCTTTATGTTTCTATACACACTTTGCAATACATACTTTAAAGCAAGATTTCAGAGGTGACTGGAATGCTGTCTTTATCTAACCCAGATAAAATTTGTAGCTGCCACTATACGGAATCACATACCAGGTAGCAATGCAATTATACAGTCACTTGAAAGTTGCGAAAACTCCTGTAACTCTGAGAAGTTGCTGAGGCACTTTACAATTCCAGGTGACAGAGCAGAGCATAAGGAAGCTAACTCCATGATATACAATTCCAGAGATAAAGGGATTATGAACAGATTACTCTATCAAATCCTGATCTATCCAGACACTTCAGCCTCCTTCAGCAATTACTCACTGCAGGGCAGGCCTTAGAATTTTTAGAGGTCACCATACTTTTAATGTCTTGTTTCTTTGTTCGTTTTTCCAAAAAGAGAGCAGAATTCTTCCTACAAAAACTAGAGGGAAAATTCCATAGGGTTTTCTAAGACTTTAAGCACCTCACAATTAAATGGATGGCAGCAGCTGTTCCAGCACAGGGTATCAGTAATGTGAAGATTTGCTTGAATTCAACTACTAATCAATAATCTTGTTATGGTGTACACAAGTCCTTAAGAGCTTTACAGACAGAACTGAAAGATATATACACTGCTACCAGCTGGGATAAAGCCACCATTTTTCCTTGGCTTGGGTGGGTGGGGAAAAAG
The DNA here is from genome assembly GCA_030625065.1 of Alectoris magna. NCBI lineage: Eukaryota > Metazoa > Chordata > Aves > Galliformes > Phasianidae > Alectoris > Alectoris magna. The sequence goes on from CM060560.1 coordinate 102,243,711, forward strand.
CAGTTTAATCAAGCCTTCAGTTTGATAAACCTGGAGTTTTCTGTAACTGGAGGAATCTAGTCTTTTGATTATGCATGGCAAAACAGACATCTGAACTTGATTCCTTTTTCATGGCCTTTGACTTCAATATCTATCTATTAAAGAGGCATTCCCAAACTCAGGACTCAGGGGCATGAGCAGGGCAGTGGGAACTTCTCCAGATGCAATGAAGGAAGGGTTCTTCTGGATATGAAGCAGAGTAACCTATTAGGCAATCTATCTACCAGTCACCAGAATCAGTATCACAGAGGAAAGTCTTCTAGAGTCTTTTGTCTTGTACTCTAAAAGTGAGATGGTAAAATATAATTTTCCCTGGTCAACGGTAAACTTTGTTTTATTAAGGGGAAGTGGGCAGTCAGTAATCACAGCCTAAATTAACTGGGTGAAGGAATAGCAGGTCTTGATCTCACAGTGGGGTAAAAAGATGGAACCCAAAACCTTGGCAACACCAAACTTTGGTCATCCTCAGACGATAACTGGGATAAGTTTTGGGGAGTTTTGTTTCAGTTTGTTTAAAAAACAATTTTGTATATATTAAGGTGTTCCCCACCCCCCTATGTAGTTACAATTGTAACCTATCATCTTCCTCTTGTCTAGGTACCTAGTACACAGCCTCTCCCACATTTCTTTCCTAGTCAGATTGCGTACAATGAAAGTTAGTATACATCTGTCTTTAACAGAGTCTTTAACAGAATCTCTATGAGACAGAGCATTCTAGGAGCACATGACCAGAGAGGCAGAGGAAAGCATTGTGTTTAACAGCAAAATGGTGGTAGAATTTAGCTAGCTTGCAGTGGAGATTGACCAAGTCTTATTTCATGATTTTCTAATTCAAAGCTATTGTTAAATGAGACATTACAGCTGTATTTTCTACTTTCAGTGCTATTTTTTTCTTCCTACTGTTTGATTTTATTTGCTCTTATATTTAAAGAGAAAATCTAGATTGCTTTCCAGAAGTCACAGTAACATTAAGTCTCTATATTATGAATTGGTTTTCTAGCTGTAATAAGGCTGTGAAAGCTTTATCATAATTTTCCAGTAACAGTGACATTGAAAAACATTCATAGTGTAGCATGCAGCTGTTTGGTGGACTAAGTGAAGAACTGGAGTAAGTTTCAGTTCTCAGACACTCAGATTACTATTACTGAACTCAGTAGAAACTTTTTAAAATCCTGTCAGCTTTGCATATGCTCTGTCTAGATCTGTAAAATCCCAGTAGAACCATCCCTAAAACTAAAGGTGGTGGATGCTTTTGGTATCTGCAACACCAGCACTGGAACTGAAAACAAGAAAAACATCTGTATGCACGTCATGTCCCTCCTCCCCCCCCCCCCCCGCCACGTTCCACTCCAATGAGAAAGGAATAATCATCTCTGAAACTTTTAGGATCTATCACAGTTTCTATGAAAGAAAGAGGTAGAGTTAAATAGAGTTCTAGTTAAATCACTAGAACATGTTCCCAGAGTAAACTGGAACAAAAACCAAATTATTGTGTTCCGTCTTCTGTTGCAAATATTTTGTCAATAAGGTTTACAAATTTATATTTCATCACTATTATAGCAACAAGCCCCCGCAAAGGACTGACTACTACTTTCATCAGTCAGTTGGAACATACCCTCAGTGAGGGAAATAAATGTGATGGGTTTCCAGAGTTAAAAAAAAAATGGCTATTGACTGATATCAGTAGCAATTCTGTTCCACATGATAAAATTTGTAGAAGAGATTAGCTTGCTTTCCTAAGGAATGAAATAACATATATTTGAGTGTCCAAAGAAACACTATGTAAAGTCTTGTACTCAGAACTCTTATATTATCTTTTCCCCATATGTCCTTGCCTGTCAAGCTGGATTCTTATTGCTTCTTTTCTTTACTGAAGCCATCTTTAGAGAAATGGAAAGAACTTGATAAGCTTTATAGAAAGTGTCAATGCTATGCAAGATTGAACATATTTTTTTCTGGAGTTCTACCTATAAAAATTTCAGCTACAAAAAGTTAGCAGAAGTTACTACCAATGAATTGCATGTATTCAGTAACATTAAATGAAGATTAAATGTTGTGGTGTTCTACAAAATACTTCAGTATCATGTGCGATATGGTTCAGTTTACCATGAAGTTGATATGAAATGCTATACTATCATCTGATTTCCCCAGTTGTCTTCCAAGATGGTGAAAATGAACGCTGCCAAAGCACGATGAAGTAACCTTGATTGTTAGTGACTGCTATTCAGCACTCAAGAGCAAATATTTTACCCCATGTTTTCCAGTTGCAAACAGGAATTAGCATTCATTAAATTAACTCAATGAAATAACAGGTTTCCCTTTTATTCATTTATTAAATGTTTTTGTATCCCAGTATTTTAAATTGTAGCAAGTCAGAATTGGTAGTGATCCAGAAGATCTACCCAAACCCAACAAATTAGCTATTATTTGACTTATGAATCAGAGAGTTTTATAGGTATAATATTCAGTGCATCTATGGCAATACCTACTTAGAAACATTAATGAGTCATCACAGGACCAATCATTTTGGTTCTATTTCTTACATAAATTTCTGTCTTCCTTTCTGTGTTGATAGAAGCCAACTAACAGAAACGCTGTTTTTTGTTGGTTTTTTTTTTTTTAAACTGCATTTAAATGTATTGAAACTAAGTACACAGTTATAGCTATACTGTATCCCTCTCCCTCATGAGATAGATAAACAAGATTACCAAGATCTAAAATAAATACTAAAAACAAGTGCATGCCAAATTCCTGATGCTATATGCCACACTTGTTCCTCCTCAGCAAGACGAAATATTTTGTACCCTAAGAAACTGAAATTCATTGACTGGACTTCAAACAACAGATTACTGTATTTTTGTATTATAGATTGTTGAAATTTAAAATAAACTAATTTATTCTTTTCTCTCTTCCCTTTCTTGTTGCATTCAACCAAGTTTTCATTGTATTTATCTGCTTTTCTCTCTAGAGCAAGCAAACAAGCAAAGCCAGCCAGAGAGCTTGCCCTTTTAAATGGGCAGTGCTGTATATCTAATTTGGATTAGTCATGCATTCATTCCAAACTAAAAGCAGTGTTTATTCTGGTGTGCTTTTTTTTTATTTTTCTTTTTTTTCCCTCATTATGCATTAGCTCTTCTGCAAGTTCCATATTCATTAACACAAGTTGGCAGATAGGAATTTAGGTTGGTGTGGGATTTATTCAGGGAACAGACGAAGTATGGGCATAAGGGAACATTTCTTTGTTATAAGTGCTGTGCACACCTTCTCATGTGGATTTGTGAGACATTTTATTTGCATAAACAGCTGTCTTCTTACCTCATTTCTGCAGCAACAAATAGTACCATGGATGAAAGCTGCCATAAGAGAACCTGTTCCTATTCTTCATACCATCCCCCAACCTACTCTTTGCAGCTGGCTCTTCAAACTCAAATAATTTGAGCATTACATTTTTTTTATTATTATTACTATAACCGTATTACTGGAGAGAGATACCAATAATTCATTCCTATTTGCACATGGAGTGCAAAAATCAATTTTAAAAAAAAATTTTAGCTATATCAACAATGTTTTTGCTGACTATTACTCTGAAATCAGGAAAACATAAGAATGAAAACAAATTCCATCAGGCAAACAGCAGAATTTTGATATATCGAGACAGTGCAGATCTCTTCTAGAGTTCAAAGAAGAAAAGAAATGGAGGTATCTGTTGGCATTTCATCTCAGTAAATTCCAACAAGGATATTATACAAAACAGGTATGTTACAGTACTTCTGTATGAGACAAATTCAAAGAATGGAACAAAACAGACAAGTATTCTAAGTAAGCATAATGAAATAAAATCAGGATAATTTAGATTATTTTCTTAGAGATGTTACACAAAGATGCTATTACACAGTTTGTCTCTAAGAACATATTCTCGTTGACTGTTCTGTATTTATACAGATATTGCTGTGAGTTTATTTCTTACATATTATAATGAACACTTGCATCTCTTCTACTATTGTCTATGTCTGTAATGTATGCCCATATATGGAAAGTTGAATTTGTAAGAGATCAATTATGAAAAAAAGAATTCTTAATTTTTTACCAGTTAAGAAAAAGAACTGATACTGAATTCCATCTTTAAGAATAAATAGCTGGAATTTGATCGGGGCAGAGTGAGGTTGTTATTTGTCTCTTCCCTGGCATGCTATAGGAGAAGGTCACTGTCAAATTGTTTCATTCTACCAGAATGATGAAGGAAAGCAGAACATCAGATCTAAGTAATTGAAACCATAATTAAGAGTATGAAGTTGCAAAATGCACGGAAAGACTTATGTAAAGAGAAAAATGAATACAAGAAACTTAAGGAGAATCTGTAGCTCATCTCACTGCTTTTCTATCCCTATTTTGACTTTTACTACTCACAAATACCCTCTTCTTAATCTGAAATAGGTTTTACTGATCGGGTCCTTAGTCTATTCCTCCTTTCCTGTGGCATCTTACTGAATCAAAGCTGAGAAGACAGTACAACTTATCTCACCTTATTTTCTTGCATCACAGGAATTAAAGTATTAAACAATAAATATTAAACTTCAGCAGAAATATTGCCATAAATCTCACTTCTAAATAGTTCTCAAATATTCCTCTGAAATCATTATTCTTGTAGCAAGACTTTCATAATCTTAAATGGCAAACAGCAAATTGTGTCTAACACTGCAGTTGACATGAATCCTACCTTTTTTTTTTTTTTTTTTTTTCTTCTATTGATTGCTGAGAAATCTGAGAATAAATAGAATTGTTTCAAATGAACGGAATAAAAATTCTGAGAGGAAGAGAAAGAAAGATGAAGAGAAAGAGCCTAGTCATGCATTGTTGAATCAGAAACAGTAAAGTACTTGTGATATTACAAAGCACTGATGTTTCCTTAGAAAGGGATCTATTTGAAAGAAATTTTGTGAAGACAAATTTCTTTGCAGTTTTTAGAGAAAATGGTAAGTAAGTGTTCTCACGTGACAACAATACTGAGTTTGCTATCTTTCCTTATAATCACAGGAATTATAATTTTCTCTCATTTCACATAGAATCATGTCATAGAATGGCTTAGGAAGGAAGGGACCTTAATGATAATCAAAAGGGGTCTAATGCAAGGTACAAACAAAAGACTAGACTTTATTCTGCTATAAATCCAATCCGGTCAACTTCTACCTACAGTATATGTTATGCTCTCCAAAGTGGTTGGTTCTTACAACTAAATATTTTATTTGCATAGCAACCAGATGAACTATAAACCTGATCATGCACACACATTTGTAATGGTCTATAACAATATTGAAGGTGATTAACAATTTCATGCATCTAAACAATGTAATACAGACAGTATTGTCACAGGGAAAAAAAAAAAAAAAAAAAAAAAAAAGGTCTGATTACTATTCCAGAGTTTTTCCTTTCTGGATAGCTCTCAAAGGAAGTAACCTCCAGTGAGAAATATATTAACACAGCACCAAAAGAAAAAAAAAAAAAAAAAAAAAAAAAAAAACCAACAAAACAAAACAAAACCCTACCCCACTACCATCTCAGTTCTTTCCTTACCAAATAAGGAAATACAGATGAGCCTCTGCTAAAACAACATTCTTTCTGCTTTCATAACCCACAAAATCTGACACCATAATTAAAATCAGTTGTGATACTACTAAATAAAGGGTGTCACGGTTACAGATTTTCACAGTGCTTTTCCAGAGCCATGGCTTTCTGGGGATTTTCTATGTCTCTGAAAACTAAAGTCTTCATTGAAAGTCAGAAACGGTTCAGAAGTAAACTGAGCATTCTGCTATTAAAACTTCAAAACAATCCTCATCTCAAAACTCTTCACTTATTTTCCAGATGGCTTATACTGGCCCATATATGTTGAAACAAGTCGATATAGCAGTTAGATGCAGAAACATTTTTGCTTTTTCAAGATAAAAAATGGCTCCATTCTTACTTGCTACCAGTATCCATCAAGAGCAGCTTTGATGATGTCAACAATTACTTTTCTTCCATATTTCCTACATTCTTTTACTGAATTTGGAAATTGTTTTTCCACATTTAGGACACAAAGACTGATCTTCTTGGGATCCATATTCTTCTACTTGCACACATACAGATGCTTTTTGCATAAGCTAAGTAAAATTAGCCATAATGTCACTGACCACATGAAGATAATTTCAGTCCTATTGCTAGTTCTTCAGCAGTCTTGTACAGTTTTATGGCACATTTCATTAATGACTCTGCTCTGATTTGCTGAATTGAACCGGCAGATAAAATGTTACCAGGCCAAGTTATACAAACTTCATCATCCACCATAAAGATTTCTCATTCTGCTAATTGCTTAAAAGTCTCTTGTTAAAAGATATATGCTGGTTTAAAAAATATATAAAATTAGAAAAAAAAAAAAAAATCACGGCAGATGAGGACAAGAACAAAGGTAAATCTGATGTCTTTGAAATCTGAATTTCACTAGCATTGCATTTACATACTAGAATTAAAAATCTTCATTCCTAGTTATTCATAGTGAACAGAACTATGATTAAAATCTGCAGATGTCCTCTTGACTCCTAGAAGCTTACGTATAAAGCATACAAAAAGCCATGACAAAAAATATTGTCAAATTACTTATAAAAATATCACATCAAAAAAGACAAATATAAGGGTTTATTATTAAGATACATTAACGATTTAGTGTCCAATCACATATGCAGTGTTGTATCCATTTCAGTACAACTCAGTTGACTAAATATATGTAACTAACACATTTTTTAGACATTTTCTGAACAATATCAATCACATAGGCCTGCAGCAAATGTGATACACAAGAATTACAGCACACCTGCTCCCTTTTGAGTCAAGAAGCTTGAGGCCAAGAAGGTTACCCTAAAGCATCAAGACTGTTGCAACACTCCCATACATAGATATCTGAATTGCCTTCTGTCTCAATAAATTTATATTAACTGAATTTGTTGAGATTTACTAACTTTGGTAAGACTTACTATCATTTGTTTATGTTGAAGTTAGCTTTCAAACGAGAAGGCACGCCTTAGAGCTTGTTTCAGTCAAGTTGAATGCCATTTCCTACTTATGCATCCTAAAAGATTTATCTACTTCACTCCAAAATCATATTTCCTCAGTAACATTCAAACCAACTTGCTGTAAACATCTCCAAACAGCATGCTTTTACTCTGTTCATTGTTATCTGTGCTGGAAAACATCATATCATTTGCATGGCGAAAAAAGCCATTCAAGTCTGTCATAATGTGAAAGTCTCTATTGGAAGTGTGTTGGCACTGAAGACAAGCTGAATGGAAGCCAATTGAAAGTGTCATCCAAACAAGGTAATAAACATAGATAACACACATTCTATAGAAACTGGGAGTTGCCAAAATCCTGCTGCACTATCAGAATTGCAGAACAGGTGCTCCTCAGTGACAAAACTCTTTGTCTGCTGCAAATAAAAGACAAATAGTACAGAAATACCCACAGAAGTGGACATCTTCTTTTCCACTGCAGACATTAGTACTGTAAGTAGTTCATAAAATATCTTCTAAAAGAGCTCAGCATCTTCCAGTTTACCAGACTTTTCCCTCTTCTTCCAAAGATAAAGGAAGCAGCAAGAAGAAACAAGACTTACAGTTGTCTCATTTCACGACTCACTAGGAAAACCTCCCTTGCTTTATTTCACTGAGATTCATTCTTCTCTGCTTCATGTCCTAATATCTTCAATAGATATGACTTAATATTCCTTATTCTGAACAAATTGGCCACAAACCCTTTATGTTAACCCTCATAGAATCATCTTTGAGCTTCAAGGAATTAGCTGCTGAAGTGACTGTCCACTGTTTCAGCTCCTGTTAGTGTTGTAGCATCATCAGGATAGATTTCCCCTTAAAAACAACACCCTACCCACAATTAGATGCTACAAGTTAAGACCTAATGATGTCACCTGAAAATAATATTCTTCTTACCATTATCACTGTAAATCTTAACACTGACTGTAGATATGTTGTTTAATTTTTATCCTCCTAAAATTTTGTGATCATCACCCTTATTCTCCTCCCTTTCTCTTTTAACTCATTTAAATATTTGTGTACTTCAGGAAGGAGGTAGATTTGATCTAAGTTCTCCTTTCATGTTAGTATTTTCACTCATTGTTATGTATGTGTGGATTATTTGATAAACTTCAGTGGCACAGAGGTAACTGTAAATCAAGTTGATTCTTTGATCCTCACATTTGCTATTGCTTTTGTTAGTATGGTACCTAGTTCAGACTAAAACTCTGCTAATAAATGCAATCCTCTGATGCCAACAGCTATCTATCTTCTCATTAGCGTTCTGTATGTATTTGCAACGCTTAGCAAAGCTGAACTGCAAGAGCAAACAAATTCAGCAATAAAGCTTCTGCTGTTTCCCCCTGCTCCCAAGACCTATGAGATTCACTCTAGATTTCTTGTATATATTTACATATAAGTAAGTGTATAGATATAGAACTGCATACATATTTTTTCTACCACATCTGGTTACATTTGACAAGCTCATTTCGCTTGATGGTCAAGGAACATACTTTAATGTTCCATTTATTGATGTTCTTCCATTTATCTTCAAGCCAAATGGACAATACATGTAAAGAATCGACACTCCGTCTACACAGCATCTGAACAACCAAAAAGAACCTAACATGACAGTTTGATGCAGTTCTGTAATGAGTGAAACAATGAGCAAGATCCCTTGACTTAAATGTCAAGATTTCAAAGCAATTATTCTCTCTTTGAAGCTGGAAGGAAAGAATAATCTCATTTCAGTATTAGAAAGTAAAGGTAGTCCAAACATATGTTCCCATACCTACAATTTTGGGGATCTTTATGCATTTAAACACACAAACACAATGCACAGAAGTATGACTCCACTCCATAAACCTAATATTTCATTTTTTATTTTTTTAAAATGCCCTGAGTTTTTCAGTCTGGCAATTAATGAGAGAAGTGGCTTATTCAAGGGGTTCCTGTTTGCAGCATTTCTGCAGCTTTCACATATGCTGGAATGTCTTCTTTCATACTGCTTTGCTTTTAATACTTCATTCTCTTCACAAAACTAGTGATAGAAGTCACCTGGAATCTTGTAATGATTTTATCACAGTTCCCTCTGTTCTTCAATTTCTCATCATTCCTCCTATTTATTTGTTATAGTCAATTGTTACATGTTGCTTCAAGTTAAATTGTGCATCAGGATAAGGAAAATAAACCCACTATGCTTCAATCTTTGTCAGTGAAAAACAGGAGTGATTTCTGTTGCCTTCTTACTCCAGAAGCAACTCTTAAGTCCCATGACAGCTGAAGCCTTTCCTTCTATCATCAATAGAAGAAGCCTGTAGAGACAAGCTACCTCAGATTGACATTTTCTAAAATGTTGGTGGGAGGATAAGGGCAGAGAGAGGCATAAGATTTACCAATGTAAATTAGAAGATAAACATGCATGAAAATAGCCGTGGGGGTTAGGTCAAGATCCCATCTAGCCCAGTAATTGTGGCAGCCAATAGAGATTACCCAGGGAAATAAACAAGAAAAAAATTATAAAGAAATACTTCCCCCTCAAGTGTTCCTTGAGTTTGCAAATGAGAGCTTGCATCTTCCTTAGCTGAAGATGCTATCATCTCTGAATTTAGGGCCTATTATAGACTTTTCTCAAGGAATTTTTCCATTCATTTCTCATAGTTCACACATTCATAAGTTTCAGCATTTAGAGCACTCTACAGCACAGAATTCTGGATATTCTTTGCTTCCTGCTCTTGATATGACTTCTCTAATTTCACCACACATGCCTTGGACCAGTTTTCATTTAAACACTATCTCCATTACTATTCTCCTCATTTCTGCATTTCTGTATGTATGTCTTAGCTCAAAGATGAATTTACAAATGTCTGTTTAATTCCAAAGATGTAATTCAGCTTTATTGGTTTTTATGAGGAGAGTTTTCTACATAGGGTAAGAAACTAGACACTGAAATACATGAAAGTTTTCTAAACTTTTCTAAGTAGATAGGAAAAGTATCCTTGATAGAAATAGAATCTCATTCAACTGTTTTGACAGTAAGAATTTCATGCATCCTGCTTAAGCTTGTAATCTAAAACATACTTCCTAGTCTTCCTTGGCATCTGAAGATCATTAAAAGTCAATAAAAAGATTTGTCTCATATTCTGTAGCCACATGATTTTCATCTTTTATTAACAAACCGAAGCTCTGAAGTGTGTCTTTTTTACTGTTTTCCCTGCAATAATGTTATCAAGAGCACAAACAGAAAATTCAAGAAACAAGAAGAAAACTAAGATGTGATAAACAGTATTTCCCATCATGCACTGTGGAAAAAACTGACAAGCAAATCAGGAGCGTAACGTTTCTTTCCTAGCACCACTGAAATAAAAACAGTATTTCAGATTTAATATTGAAACAATGTTATGACATCCTGCTCATTCCAAGATTTTATTTGTGGCAGTCAATCACTTTGATCTGATGGTAATGAAGTCAGTATATTATAACACTGGATAGAAAATAAAATAATAATGTAAAATAAAAGCAAATAATCAGCTCTTAAGTGAAGAATGCCAGTGATTTTCCACTCCTCATCACTCCCTGAAATCTATCAGTTTCATATTCAGTGGTTAAATACTGTTCTAAAATACTTAGTCACTGATTATTTTGGATAACAACAATTTTCTGACTTCATTTTCAGGCTGAGGAGCCTGACCTGCATTGCAAACAAGAGTAAATCAGATTTAAGGAATTCTTCCTTAAATCCAGTCTAAATCTCCCCTCTTTTAGTTGGAAAACATTTCCCATTGTCCTATCACAACAGTCCATGCTAAAGAGCCTGCCGCCTTCTTTCTTACAAGCACCCTCCCTTAGATATTGAAAGGCCACTATCACTACTTTCTAGAACCTTCTCTTCTCCAGGCTGAGCAGCCCTAGCTCTCAGACTGTCCTCACAGGGGAAGTGTTCTGACTCTTGGATCCTTTCTGTGGCCCTCCTCTGAACACATTCTGGCAGGTCTACATCTCTCCTCTACTGAGGATTCCACATCTGGATGCAGTACTGCAGGTGAGGTCTCACTAGTGCAGAGTAGAAGGACAAAATCACTCAAGACCTGCTGGCCACACTTCTTTTGATACAGCCCAGGATACAGCTGGCTATCTGGGCTGCAAGAGCACTTTGCTGGCTCACACCCAGCTACCCACCCACCAGAACCTCTAAGACCTTTTTGGTAGAGCTGAACGCTTTTCCACCCAGAAGAATGTCTCTATAACAGAAAAGACACACATGATGATTTTGAAACTAGCACAACTTAAGTAAATCTAATAATTTCCTAAATAACCCCTTCAATTAATGCTATTTCTTCCATATATATATATTCTGATTGTATTACAATAGTTAGAAAAAAGCCTGACAAGCTCTTTCAGGAAACATTTTAATGTCCTGACCTTTCATGCACTGTACACATGCCCAACATTAGCATGTCAGTGATACTATTGCAACCAGTGAGATTGTTATGCTTTATGTTGCACAGATGAACAGAACCTGTAATATCAGAGCTTCAGCCTCTATGAAGTTTCTTCTTTTATACACGCTCAGTTTCCCAATTGCTAGAACAGATGACAATTGCTACAAGTAGGCAAAAACTTCATGTTATTTTTTCAAACAGCAACATCACAGAAGTGTCAAGGCTGCACCAAGAGAGCTAACATAGAGCTAAGCATAAAATAAAACTAGGAAAAAAAAAACCAAAAAACAAAAAAACCAAAAAAAACAACTTACTTAGGAAGACAAAGTCAGCTTCAGGAGATTTACAGACCAGGAGAAATACCTCATGACAAACTGCCTAAGTAGAGATACTAACAGAGATGTTGATATTTTCAGAGACTGAAGTAGGAAGAAAAGATTGAAAGCTGTGGATCTGAATCCCTGAAGGAAACATTAAGCTAAAAAAAAAAAAAAAGTCTATTCAGAGCCTGTTTGTACATTCTGCAGTTGATGAAAATATTCAGAACTAAGGAAGATTACAACTATTAGAAAAATTGTGAAGAAAATCTCTTACAGACATGTTGAGTTAGAAAAGAAAATACATAACTGAGGAAAAAAAAAAAAAAAGAGAGATTTTACTGTTCAAGGTTTTAAGCTAATGCAATAATCATGCTAGCTCTCCCTCCAGTTCTAGCTACTGCCTTTCTGCTTCAGCAGTGACTGGCTAAGTGATCAAATGAAGCAAGTTTCCCACACCTTTACCTGGAGGTTTATTTTTCATGTTAGATACAAGTAATTTTATGTCCAAAGGATCCTCTAGGGCTTCTGTGGTTTAGTACTCTACGAGTACCTGCTACTTCTCCCCTCCACTCGCAGGTACTTATTTATACAATCCATCTGCTACACAGAAGAGAGTTAGGATTAAGGCAGAAAACAAAAGTTCTTTCAGAACTAATATTAAATTTTATCCATAATAATATGCTATGACATCAGAAAATCATTCCCACCTTTACTTCTCACCCCAGGTGAGTCAAGTAGACAAGTCCACAGGCACTGGAGTGAAAAGCAGGACATTCAACAGATTCATGAGGGATTTCATGACTATTCTGCCACATTTCTGCAGTGGGAATGATGGCATCAGTGCCATCAGATATGCTAGAACAGACTTACCACAGCCTGAGGAGAAGCAATGGAGCAAGTGGCAGAACAGATGTGCTTAGACAACAGCAGGAGAGTGAAGCTCTCACCCTGAAAGAGCAGCACAGACTCAGGTCCATATCAAAAGCCTGTACTGCAATGAACATAGAATGGAGAACAAATAGGAAGAATTAGAGTTTTGTGCGTAGCTGCAGGTTTATAACCTCAATGAGATTACTGAAACACTGGGAACAGTGCAATGGAGGAGCTCAGGCAAAAGGAGTAGGAAGTCATGGAAGAGGGGCTGTGTTCAAGGTAAAAAGGAACTAAATGCATGAAGCTTTTCTTCAGGGATCTTGAAACTGATTCTCAGGCTCCTTTATCAAACTGAAAAGCACTGCTATGTTTTCTCTGCTGTTCACAGCACTGTGAACAGTATAACAAAATGCATGCAACTATTTGCCTTTATTTGAATCAGCACTGCCCTCTCCCATGGCTTTCTTTCAGTTGACACAGCGTTAATCGCACACTGCCTGTTTGGTTATTGCTGAGCTATGGGTGTGTGCCAAAGGCCACTGTGGGAAAGAACCTACAACTTTAGTGTGTGGAGCAGGGCATGAATCACACTGTAACCGTACCAGGTTGCATGAGGTCCACAAGTTGCACGTCTGGACATTTGCCTGAAGTCAAACATTCTATTCACATAAAGGCATGCCAAAGATAGTATTCCGTAATTAAGACTCACTGTGAAAGTATTTCACATTTGTAATAAGTTGGTCTGTATCCACCAACCCATTGCTTGAGACATGCAATTTAGTGATGTAAATCATCTCCCATGCTGGCACCCTGCCACATCACTAACAGCAGAGCCATGCTTGCACTAGCAATCCACCAGTCAAGCAGACAGAGCAAGCCATCCAGATAAGTCAGGCAATGCTGATAACTCAGGTACTCAAGTATCACTTTTCATTTTATCTTTTGACTCTAAAGAGTCATCCTCATCATTCTCTTTCCTCAACTCTGAGGTGTTCAGTAAATCCTAAGGATGTCAAATGTGGAGAATTAGGTAGGTAGCCCACCATGCCCAACCACACTGGGAAGGGGCGTTAAGTGGGAAATTTCCTGCTTTAAAAAGCAAACAGGGTCCCCACTATCAGGTTAAAGAAAATTATTACTCAGGACGCTGTTGGAGAATCACCAGTATTGCTATTCAAAGCCTTGCACCAAAGGTGAGGAAAAAAAGAAGGGGTAGAGAGAGAAACATTATAATTATAAAAAAATAGCATTATTTCAGGCCATATTTCTTGCTAATTAGGCAGTCTTGAGTGCCACAAGGAACATTCTTCTTTACACAATGGATTTGTATTAATCAAACTTGTTAGATAGTATATTTATATAGATTTGCCTTATTATTGATTTTCCTGTTCCTCTACCATTTCCGTACTGCTTATCTAGTATCACTGTAGTAAAATATTTTTATTTAAAGAGTTTTTTTGAAAGCATGCTTAACACAAAAAAGGCCTGAATCCTTATGATCTTAGTACTTACTTGCCTGATTTTTGTTCCAAAACTTGGTTCTAAAATTAAGAAAGATACAACTTTTGCAGCATCTCTTCAAACAAGCAGAGTTGACAAAGACTAACAAACCTTTACAAATCGTTAAGTTTGGTCCACATAAAATATTCTGATTCCTGAAATCTGTTTTCAAGCCTAATAGAGCAAACAACCTATACACACAGGAGAGATAAAAGTCATGCCAATAGACAGTCAAGTATGCAAATCAAAGTTTTGTACTAACATACATTTCAGACAAGGGCACAAAATTTTGAGAACATGAGGATAAAGACTCAAAGGTCCAAGTTCTCACTTGTTCACATTTCATTTTTTTTTTTTTTTTTAAATAAATTAGGGACAAACTGAGATACTGAATCAAATCTAGAGGAAAAATGCAAGGAAAATGTAATAAGAAACTATCTCACATTTGCTTTTCTTCTTTTCAGAGAAGGAAGCATTATATCACAGAGAATACTTAAAATGACACAAGTTGAACTTGAAGTGGAAGAAAAATTATACATTGGCCTTCTGAATGTGGATGGATTTCAACACTCCCATTTCCTTTAAGTGTTTCAGCTCACACGTCTCACTGATCCATTAAGTATCAATTCTGTTCCATAACTGGATGACTCTGACCCTTAGAAAGAACGTTAAGTCATACTTTCTGAAAATTACTACCGTGACATTTCCATTGTGATTATAAACTTGCAAAGGTGAGAAAAATATAGAGTATGTTACAAAAATATATGAAAACTACTCCAAGTAGATTCTAAAGTGAGGATAAAAAAAACATTCACCATCAAAATCATAGGGGTCCCAGGGAAATATTTGGGTTGCCAGGATCTTGATGTAACCCTATGCTTCCCTCCTCACAGAAAGATCTACAGTTTACATTTTCCAGTGCACTTCACAAGCTGCTTGCTCTTTTCTGAGCTGCATCTGAATTTCTTATTTATGGTCCATCACGTATGTATCAATAACTCATACCTGTATTTATCTATGCATTTTTATTCTAGCATCACAGACAGCTCACCTACACAGTATAACTACAGGTTAACAATATTTTGAAGGAAGAGAATTTGTATTCATAAGAGATATTACACTACACATTGTACATATCTAAGCAAAAGTTAAAATCAAACAGGTTTGTGTCACCTGGTCATTAAATAAATGCTCCCACAACTAATTAAGTTTTTTTTTTTTTTTTTTAATAATCCAGACAGGACAAGATGAGCCTGAGATGCATGCTCATAGCTCACCATAAAGCCTGTGACCTGCTGGTACTGATGGCAACACCACATTCACTGGGTGAGGAGATTCACTATATCACCTTAAAGTGAAAATCCATATCTTAAAATAGAAGATCTTTTATTACTGTGCTCATCGTTATTTCTGCTCTTCTCTGTTAAGATTACAGAATGCTAATTTTTACTACAAAAAGAAGCCTGAAAGCTGACTTAGAAGTTATGTATTTGGAATAGTTTGTTCCATAGTGTTTTTGAAAAACAGAAACTGCTAAGTAAATTGTTAGCATAAAAATACACCAGCAAAAGAAATTTGTGGAAATGAGAACCAAAGCCAGCATCATGGATCTGTCCTCCCTCCCCAACACCACTATAGTAAACAGATCTCAAATATCAGTGGATAAATAAGACAAACATTTACTGACCTCTTTTCAGAATTATTCATTGTTAAAAACGAAGGCAGTTATGTTCGTCTAAAAGAGCTTTTACCAAACAAAAAAAGATTTAGACAGTCAAGAATTCTGTCTTCCAGGAAAGTGTAACTTTTCTCCATTAATCAAGTCAGCAACCTACAGAATCTACTCTGTTTTGTTGTTGCAGTAGCATTTCCTACTCTTCTTCTGGGAATTCCACATTTTTTTATTTTCTTTATCACAGACAACATCACTACGCTTTGCTTCCAACTTCATGATAGAAAGTGTTTTCTTAAGGAAGCCATATTCCATAAACAGAAGAGTGGGGACTACTAGGCATCAGGTTCTAAAACACCTGCTTCATACTTGTAGACAGTTCTCTGCTTAATACATCCATTTCATTTATAAATAGGTGAAACAAGTTTTGGCATCAATTCTGCTTTCAATTTTCACATTTGGCATGAAGTAGCAAAAACTTCAGATCTAAGCATTAAGAAGTGAAACCCAGATAGGCACTGCAGAACCTTTATAACCAATGAACTGCAGTCCTTTCCTGGTCAGAGAAAAAGAACACTATTCTGTCATCTATGAGGTCTGAAAACTGTTGGGAATAAAATTGGACCAATAAAAGTTTTTCAGTTGTACAAGTGAAACACACTATAAAGCATTAAGTATCATTATTTTAACTATCAAAGTGATTCATTTTCCACTAGATACCATCTCCTGTTAGACAAATACTTCTTTCTTAAGAAATACAATATTAGTTTGTACGTCCACACTGATAGCATCATATCTAGCAAGAAACAATAAAAGAAAGTTTTATAATTACCATTACATCTGATGCATAGGAGACAGAACCTCAGTGTTTCTTCAAGGCTCTCTCACAGGATTATGTTTTCATACCATCAGAGCCTTTCTTAAGGTAAGCATTAATTTATAGTGGCAGGGAGCTTTGAAAGAGAGCCGTTTGCCAGCTTTCCAAAAAACAGGTGCACAGCCACGGTGCTACAGCAGGGGGTATGGAAGAGGAATAAATGAAATTTGAGACTGAATTGATCTTACTGGAGCCCTTGCTTCCATATTTTTATGGTGCAGCACTAGTAACAAATCGAGACTGTTGATGGATGTCACTAGAATTTAACTAAATTATCTTATGGTTTAAGTTATAACTGATCAACATTAAGCTATATTATTTCTGATCCTGGAATATGACTCTGTAATACTTTCTTTACAAAGAAGGAAACTTCCACAAAGTATGGATAATGCAAGTCAGCACTTGTCAGAAGTATAAATTAGCTTCTTTTGCAAATTTCCAAATTCATACTACACAGACCAGTCTAAAGGTAGCAATAAATGTTTAATGTTGTACTGGTAAAAATATACCCATTTTCAATTTATGTAATTAAGAAATTTAGAGAAAATGGCCTTAAAACTCAAACAAACGCCCTTTAATTCCTCTGTTAGATATACTAGCCAAACTCCTATTTAATCACCTTTCTCTTCTCAGCTTTTGTCTTGACTGAGTATATTTCCTCGGGATCTGACTAACTTTTAGACTAACTACATTTTTACCCAATAGTCAAGAACCTGAGACATCTGCATGTTGAGACTCTAGCAGTGTGACAAAAGAGATTTACTTTCACATCGAGACTAACAGTTAATCATTCTGTCTTCAAGATCCATGAAAAAAGGATCTATGAATAGGAGAAAGTAAAAAAAAAACACAAAACAGACCAACTGATGTAGAAGTTTCACAGGAGTACAACTAAGGTGGAAATATAAGCTACTATACTGATGAGGGACTATATTCAAGAGGGTCCCTAAATACAGATCAGTTCCAATTCAGTTTACAAGTAATTTCCTTAATTTAACTAGGTACCAATAGGAAGTCTAAGTTCATTAAGATTTAACTGAGTAAGGCACTGGAATAAAGCTAAGCTTTTCAACTTATGCATAACATTTGTGAAATACAGTTAACTTATTTCAGCTGTTCCTAACTTTCCCCATTCCTACAAAAATTGCTCTAAAAATAATGCCTCCCATTTCCATCAAAACTACAATACAGTAGGCACAATAACACTTTTTGACAGAGTACATTCTCAGCTAAAAATACTTGTTTTCAATTTAGTCACCACGATTAGCCATGAATTTTCACCGATGATGAACAAGAGCCTGCATGCTGTTCTTGTAAAAATCTACAACAGTGGAGGTCACCCACTGTCACTATTGCTGAAACACACCACCTACTGCCTCACTGAGCTCACATCCAATGTCTGGTCTCCACAACTGTTGAGCAAGCATCAGTGAATGTCAAGGGATGGAATTTTTCTGCACGAAGGAAGTCAGTGACACACCTTTGCTTCATACACACTTCCATGTCAGACGATATTCTCTCAGACTGCCCATCTGCTGCCATCTGTCACATAACAACAAAATGTAACAGATTACAGCCTCTACTGCTATATCACCAATATCAGCCTCTGATGTCATGGGCCAACATAATAAAACAAGAGACACTACTTCTGGAGCATGCCTTATAATACAAAATGGTAGAAAACATTGCTATGTGTTAATGTACCTGATATGTATGGTTAATAAATTTGTTCATTACATTCTCTGTCTTTCCGACAGTTATGCTGCCAGCCTCTAACTGGGATAAACTCTAACTGGGATGTATTTTGCAACTTGGGACTTAGTATTCAGCCAGGAAATGGCACAGATTCAGATTCCCAGGAAACAGTAATCTTGCAGGCAGAAGTTACTGTCTCATGGTATATAATTCTAGTAAGGCTGTACCCACTGTTGCCTGGAAGGTCAATGATATACAGTGGAAAGTATGCAAAAAGAACAGCAATTTCTGCATCTGCTTTAGCAAGAAAACAAGAACAATCAATAACTCCAAAAATAAGATTAAGGTTAGCATTTTAGACTGACTTGCAATTTCTATTTAGATCATAGAATCACCAAGGTTGGAGAAAACCTCTAAGATCATCTAGTCCAACCGTCCGCCTACCACCAGTATTTCCCCACTAAACCATGTTCTTTAGTACATCTAAACATTTCCTGAACACCTCCAGGCACAGTGACTCAATCAATCATCTTCCTGAGCAGCCTGTTCCAGCACCTGATCACTTTTTCATAGAATAATTTTTTCCTAATATTCAACCTGGACTTCCCTTGGTGCAACTTGAGGCCATTCCCTCTAATTCTATCTTGAGTTACACAGGAGAAAAGATTGACCCCACCCCCCCAACCCCCACCACAACCTGCTTTCAGGTAGTTGTGCAGAGTGATGAGCCTCCTTTTCTCCAGAATGAACAATCCCAATTCCCTCAGCCATTCCTCATAAGACCTACGCTCCAGATACCTCACCAGCCTCATTGCCCAATTCAATTGCCTATCATCTCATCTCCTTCCTCTTCCTCCTCCACCTATGCAAAGGTAAAAAGCAATGGAGGCCTTTTGAAATTCAGACTAATATTAAATTCAGTATGAATCTCAAGATTCAAAATTTTAAGATTAGAATGGCTATCAGTCTCACAGAGGAAAAGTTCTCTGAATGATTATGGTAGTCATTTGAAAAGAAGTACTTCTGTTATGTTCTAACTAAGGGCTTAACATTTCAGAAACAGGACTTAGAAGTGAAATACAATTTCAGAGCACCCCAAGGAAGTTTTAAAATTTTGGGGGGGAATAAAAAACAAACACAACCAACCACAACAAATATGGAAGCCGTAATACTCCATCTAAATAAAAATAAGCCAAACATTTTTAGTTTAAAACTTGTTTAAGGAAGATATGATCTGGGTTGGGCTTAGCTGAAAGTTTGAGTGAAATACAAGCTATCCAGGTAAAAGCACAACATACAAACTGGACTTTTACTAACAGTAACTACCATATTCAGCCACTAGCTATTGTATGACATATCAACTCTGGAAACTTGTTAAGCAATGGCATTTATTTGTTTGTTTGTTTGTTTGTTTGTTTGTTTATCAAAAGCTAATAGAAACTGGACGTTTTAAAGTATGCTGTAACAATATAGATGAATAGACTTGTTATTTGTTTTAGCTGGTTTATTCAGACAGAAGTTTAGCTTCTGGAGAGGGCAGAGTGCTTGTGACATTCTACAGCCTTTTGAATCTCTTTTGCATTTTCTTGTATCAAATAAGGAATGCTGAACTTCTACATCTTGTTGTCTCCTTCAGCAAACAGATGTTAGTAGGAGATGCCAAACTTTCCAGCCATACCACATTCAACATCTCTGTTACTCAGCAAACAGAGAGGAATAAATACTGATGGCAGGCTTTTTTCTTTGTTTAACCAGACTTTGAACCTTTTGTTCCTTGCTTCATGAAAGCAAATTCAGTCTAGCAAATACACAGCAAGATGAGAGAATCCGCTCTTTGGGCGTGGCGAAGAGCAGCACTATTTCCAATATACTGACCATAAGCAGCAGAAGACAAATATGCTTTCTTCATCTTTACCGTACAATTACTTAACTGCATTTACTTAAGAGCTTCAGTGGATGAGTTTTAAGTAAAATATTCTCTTACTACATTCAGAATGTATCTGATCTAATCCTCACTGTTCTGCAATATAAATCTGAATTTATTAAGCTTTCATGATTCTGGAACTTTCCTACAGGGATGGGAATAAGGGAATACTCTCAGCTTTGCTATACCCACATACTAATACCTAAGCAGTGAAGAAACGCTAAAGATTTTGTACGCAATCTTCTGGAGCACAGTGAGCCTGAACAAGTTCAATAATACGTGATGTACCAAAGACTATCAAGGGAACCCATTCAGTGTGGAAAAAAAGTAGAGCAGAAGACAGCAGCTACTTTTTTGCATGCAGGATTCTGAGCAAATGCTGCAAAGCACACAATAAGACCAAGCAAAGTAAGGAGAACTACTTCAGGACTGGCCACTTGGTATATTACAAAGTCATTTCCCTTCTGCCTTTTCATTTTGAAAAGGGAAAAAAAAAAAGAGAAAAAAAAAAAAAAAAAGAAGAAAAAAAGAAAAGATAAAGAAGACAGACATTTCCACGACTTCAGGTGCTCTAGAAACACAAGCACTGCAACTTCAAAAAGGCACTGCTTCATTTAACTATGACAAAGTGATAAGGTTAGTCCTACAGGGAACAGAGTTACATAAACTTCATAGCAGAAGAAGTATAAACGATTCCAAAACAGACTGATTAAGAGATATCACTATTTACAGAATATAAACCGTATATAAAACTTGGGTAAAACAGGATTAGCATCAGGAATGCAAAACACAAAACTAAACTTTAATCTGGATAAAAATCACTAATACTATGGAGTGAGTGAAATTAGCAGTTTCATAGCTAGTGGCAAAAGCAGGCTGTATTTGAGGGACGTGATGTAATGTCAGAACAAAGACATCCTGGTTTCTAGAGCAAACAGTTTTAAACAAGAAATAAGCAAAAAGATAAGGCTAGAAAGAGTAAATTGAGGCAATTCCTGAGTAGTAATTGCAGAGAAAACATACAAGGATAGAAAAAAAAGACTGATTCTAAGATCAACGATAAAAAAGGGGGGGGAAAAAAAAAAAAACAGATGAGAAAACAAAATAGGAAGTAAGCTGTTGAGAGGAAACCTCAAGAAAAAGAAACATCAAAATACATAAATACATAGGAAGTAGGTAAAGAAGAAAAAAAAAAAAGCTGACAGCACATTGTTAATGTCAATGAAACACTTCTTGCCCAATGTTGTGGTTTTTTTGGTTTGTTTGCTTTTTGTATAATAATGGAACTATCCTCATGTACTTCTTTCCAAATTTGGTAGTGCAAATTCACATCTGAAAATTTTCTGATTATTAGACGATAACGTTTTGATATTCTTACATTGGTTTCCTATTTTAAATGAAAAAGGCTTATTATCTATCTTCTATTCGGTTTCGTTTTTCCATGGGAAATGCTCTACAAAAGGCACTGTGTAGTAGACGTACACTTAGGGAATTGCCATAACATTACGGAGTCAGAAGCTTTGCCGAATGCCTTATTCTCTTGCTCTCTTTTCTAAAACATTTCACTGCCCAGAGATTTCCTCCCAACAGATGTATCTGAGGGGAATGCAATTGCAAATGGGGAAAAAAAAAAAAGAAAATAGTTTAAGATGTACTAAACCTCTCTGATTATAATTAGATTTGCACATGTAGAGATCTAAATATGATGCATATGTCTCTGTATCTCTACTCCCACATGCATGCCCACGATAGTAGTCAACCTTCACAGAAAGTGTGTGTGATGAGAATGTGTAGCATCTGTCAGATGCTCCAGAGTTTAGTTAAATGAAATTTCCAAAAAGCAGGCCCAAGAAGCTCTAAAATATTTTAAGGATGTTTGACTGATCTACTTAAAACATCTTATCTAACATGGCTTGTTTTTCAGCTGTCTGATGAGTGAGCAGTAAGAAAAAGCATTCAGGGAAAATTAGCCATACTTCTATTCAAACCAAAGTATCTAGGAGCTTAAAGTCCTGACAGTGAAAAATCAGATATGAAAATTACAAGTTAGCTACATGAATCACTTCAATTCCTGATAGAGAGGGAGGGGTTGAGGAGAGAGAAAAACGGAGCGGGGAAGAGAATCACAGTCAGGAATTTCCCCACTCAGTTTATGAATTAGGTTACAATCACACTTTCCGAAGATAGTCACACAATCACAGAATCATAGGGGTTGGAAGGAACCTCTGGAGATCATCTAGTCCAATCCCCTAGACAAAGCAGCTTCCCTATAATAGGTTGTACATGAAAACATCCAGGCAGGTTTCAAATATCTCTAAAGAAGGAGATTCCACAACCTCTCTGGGCAGTTTGTTCCAAGGCTCCATTATCCTTAAAGAAGTTTCCACACACATTCAGAGGGAACTTCCTGCATCCCAGTGTGTGTCCATTACCCTTTGTCCTGATCACTGGGCACTACTTAAAAGAGCTTGGCACCATCCAATTGACGCCTCTCTTTCAGATATTAATAATTGATATTAAATTAAAAGAGGGAAGATATAGGTTAGACATTAAGAAGAAATTCTTTACTCAGAGGGTGGTGAGGTACTGGAATATGTTGCCTAGAGAAGCTGTGAACATCCTATCCCTGGAGGTGATCAAGACCATGTTGGATGGGACCCTGGGCAGCTTCACCTGGTGAGTGGCAGCCCTGCCTGTAGCGGGGGGATTGGAACTGTGTGGTCTTCAATGTCCCCTCCAACCTAAGCTATTCTATGGTAATATTTCCTTTCTTCTTCAGACTGAACAGGCCGAGACCTGTCACAGGGCGGATGCTTCAGACCCTTAATCATCTTTGCAGGCCTCCACTAGATACTCTCCAGTATTTCTTTGTCTTCATTGACCTTTGGAGCCCAGAATTGGACACTGTATTTCAAATGTGGCCTTAGAAAAAAATATTTTCATATATATATACGTCTTTTTAAATCAAGACTTGTTATACCCGTTATGCTTTTCATACACTCCTTAACAAACTCATCATCAGGATTTTTTTTTTTTTCCAATGCAGTAAGATTTGTTATCATGTAACAAGCTTTTATAGGAGTCCATTTGAGTTTTTACTTTTTTTGGAATGTTTTGTAGTACTGACAAACTTTTATCAGACTTACTGTCTTTACGAAGCATTCCTTAACATGCATGGAATCTGGAAGCAAGTTACTGCATATAACATCTTTTCAAGTTGTAATCTTTAAAAACTGATACAATTTCCTTCCAAGTTAAGCATAGGGCCACATTATTTGTCAGCACAGCACTGCACCTTAACTGTGCCCCAGGGCTGCCACCATGATGACGCAGCAGCAGGGGTTGCAATGAGAGCTGAGATGATAGCCTGTATGCGGCCCACAGGTTGGACATGCTTGGCTTAGGCCTAAATCAGTTACATGTATATAAATGTATTTCCTATATATTTATGGCCCAATTCCAGGACCAAATCATCAAGGGGAAAAACAAGGAGGGAAATGATTGAGACTTAGCAACGTTATTCTAGCTAGGAATTAGCATTGAGGATTTCAGCTGAGCATGCTCTTGGGAAGTAGCCAGCAGCAACTTCCTAAGTCCAGCTAATTGTATGAAGCCATCACAGTGACATCCCACCGTGTTCATCACTGGAATTCCAACATGTTGCCTCAAACCAGTGCTTGTCTTCTCCTTGCAACAAATCCAAACAGTAACACTGTGATATTTAGCAGGGAAAAAAAAATAAAATAAAATAAAATAAAATCTTAGGATCAACATTAATTTAGGAGCAATAGATGACACAATAAATAAAGTAATTTACACTATCAAAAATAGTATCTGCATAAGCTAACTGTTCCTGGTGTTAGCTCTCTTCTAGGTGGGCTTTTCAGGGATTTTTGTCGGTGTACGCTCTTCACAGAATCATAGAACGGCCTGGGTTGAAAAGGACCATAATGATCATCTAGTTTCTTCATTAGCATGTAACTGTGAAAATTCACACAATATAAAGGGAAATAGCTTTTCTTTGTTATTTTTGCTAAAGACAACTACAGTGCAATGAAGTACTAACATTCATACTGTATTATTTTCGTGGATTTAAATACTACACCTGTAACACAATGGCAAGGGCAGCAAAACAGCAGAACAGCAAGGTCCCAAGCCATAGCAAGTGAGGATCCCCTAAGAGACACATCAGCAATAGGCACACCTGATCTCCCCTGGGTAGGCCCTGCCTTCCCACTACATGCTCAGTCACTGCTTCAGGCCACGACTCAACATTTCCAGTACACAATCAAATAGACAGTTGTCTGCATAGAATCACAGAATTGTAGAATCACTCAGGTTGGAAGGGACCTCAAGGATCATCAAGTCCAACCGCAGCCTAACCATAGTGCCCTAACTCTAACAACCCTCTGGTAAATCATATCTCCGAGCACCACATCCAAACGGCTCTTAAACACATCCAGGGACAGTGACTCAACCACCTCCCTGGGGAGCCTATTCCAATGTTTAACCACCCTTTCTGTAAAGAAGTGTTTCCTAACATCCAACTTAAACCTACCTTGGCGCAACTTGAGGTCATTTCCCCTCGTCTTGTCACCTGTCACCAGTGAGAAGAGACCTTCCCTGCTCTCACTGTAAGCACCTTTCAGGTACTGGAACAGAGTAATAAGGTCTCCCCTCAGCCGCCTCTTCCCCAGAATAAACAGCTGCAGCTCCCTCAGCCTCTCCTCATAGGGCTGATTTTCCAAGCCCTTCACAAGCCTCGTTGCCCTTCTCTGGACCTGCTCCCCTACCTCCACATCCTTTCTGTACTGAGGTGCCCAAAACTGAACACAGTACTTGAGGTGAGGCCTCACCAATGCCAAGTGCAGGGGCAGGATGACTTCCCTAGTCCTGCTCATCACCCCATTCCTGATACAAGCCAGGATGCCGTTGGCCTTCTTGGCCACCATGGCACACTGCTGGCGCATATTCAGCCGACTGTCCATCAATACACCAAGGTCCCTTTCCATCAGGCAGCTTTCCAGCCACACCTCCCCAAGCCTGCATGGTTGCCTGGGGTTGTTGTGACCAAAATGCAGGACCTGACACTTGGCCCTATTGAAACTCATTCCGTTAACCTTGGTCCATCGATCCAGTCTATCCAGGTCCTTCTGCAGTGCCCTTCTCCCCTCTGGCAGAACAACACTCCCTGCCAGCTTGGTGTCATCTGCGAACTTACTAAGGGTGCGCTCAATCCTCTCATCAAGATCATCAATGAAGATGTCAAACAGAAGCGGCCCCAGTACTGAGCCATGGGGGACACCGCTCGTGACCAGCCGCCAACTGGATTCAACTCCATAATAAAATCCCATCACACTTAGTTCAGCAGCAGTTGACATTAAAAAAAAAAACAAAAACACGACTTTCTGAAGGTTATGTATCAGGATAGAAATCTAAAATTTTTGATAGCATTTTTCACATAAATAGGATAATATAGATCTTACCAGAATGCAAAATTAAATTACATGTACGTTGGAATATAATTCTGATGGGATGGGCTACAGAACAAAATAGACACGGCCTTCCATCCATAGTCAAAAATGCATCATTTTTTTCCCTGGCTGAAATGTATCCATTAACTAATGCAATACAAATACTCACACAATAAAACCTTTTCTCCTTTTCCTCATGTCTATGCCATGAAAGTTTCAACAATAAAATTCACTATTTATAAAAAATATGCCTGACTAGTAAGACCATACCGATGTTCCTCTATTAGGTCTAAATGTCACAATAATTTTGTTACAATCAAAATATTCTACAGATGTTTGTATATGCAATTGGTAAGAAAATTATAGAAAGTAAAAGCTTTGACTCTCTCTAAAGCTGTTTAAAGCCAAGTATATTTTTCAACTAAAAAACAACTTGAAAACTGCAGAGGTACAGAATAAATAGCAATAGGATAACATGGACTAGACCTTGCTAGATAAGATAGACTTTTCTTTATTGCACATTGGCAGCAATTCAAATACTATTAACTTCAGATGTTATATTACTACATTGCAGAGAATTTTCTATGGGTACAATACATAGGCTGTAATTTGTTGCCACCAGTTTTATTTTTGACTGTTGTAAATAGCCTTATTTTTGTTATTGGCCTTACTTTAGAGAACTGAATATTGCACTGAAAACACATCCTCATTTTTTTCAAATTAATGAACATTAGCTACTATCCTGAATAGAGGAAAGGGAGGGAGAAAGATGAGTCACAAGATACTAAGAATGCTTTAACCCAAGGGTGAACACTGGGATAAGTGAGAATATTCATCTAGCAGGAGAGGAAAAAATACTTATTTTGACTAGCATCAGGAGAGTTTTAAGATGCTGAACAGCAGATTACTAAATTTCAGAAAGAATAAAGGGACAAATACAAACCTTCTTTTAGTGGACTAAGGGCTCATTTGACCATCTAATTGTACTTCAGGCAAAAAGGATATGTTGTTTAAAGAAAAAGGGAGGGGGTGGAAGGCACACAAACTATTTCATTTAATCAGGACAGAAAGCAAAATTCTCAAAAGACTTCTTGTCTCATGCACAAAGAAACATTTCAGTCATAGAGGCTATCCCTGTCCTTTATGGCAATTTGATTTAAATCCAACACATTCTGAATTTTGAGGTACTTCATGCTTGTTTTGTACTATCATCTCAAAGTTATTGAAGAAAATGAGGGGAGACGAGTATCTCAATGAGTTAATGGGTAGCACAGAAAAAGATGAAACTACATACAGAATCTATCCTAACAAACCAGCCTTTGACCAGACAAGATTCATATCACCCATACTACGTTGCAGTAACATCTGATAGCCTTACCTATGGACCTGGACATCACTATGCAATACACTAGACAATGCACAACAATTGAGTTCCTGCTACAAGGTGCCTTCCATCTTTTTATAATTAATGGAAAAATATATTCACCAAAATATGGATCTGTAAAGTATTAAAAGCTGTTCATAAAAGCTAACCAGATTATCCTCATCTCAAACCACAAAATTCATTGCCTGCTCTGCCAACTTCACCTCCCCACAAAGAAGTGCACTGTTCAGTAATAGAGCCATCAGAGTCCAACAATGCACCATCCCTTCATTTCAACACTTAGCAAAAAAATAACACCTTGCTTCTACTCACTGTCTCAGAAGAAAACAGAACTCTTCTTAATGTTAAAAAGGGATAAAAACACAGAAATTGTACTGTGGATGGTTTGTTGTACAAAGAAGCAATTCAGCACTAGAAGTTCACGAACAGAGACGGAGATAATAGGACTACTTTTTGCTATGCCTGAATTGCAAAAGTAAACAAATAGCAATGAATCAATATACACTGGGGGAGGGTGTATGGGCAGTTAATCCGATGGTTTAAGAGCAGCCCATTTGTTCTACTTCAAATGAAAGATTTTCTCCTGATCAAAAGAGCTGTGAAAGACTTGCACAAAAAATAACCAATTTGATTGGCAAGAGGGGAGTTCTCCTACCTACCTCTTGCAAGTGCCTCCTCAAATTCAAAAAACGCACTGCAATTGCTGGTGAAGTGTTTTCACATTGTCTGTGAGTGGGTAGTGGCATGTGTGTACTGTAACTTGCTCAAAATTTAAGAAAAGAAACATGCACTTCATCTTAGACTATGTCATTTGCATTAGCAACCGTCCTTCAATTTCATTTATTAAAAAAAAAAAAAGTATTAGAATCATATGCTAGACTAAAGTAGTTCTGCCCTGTAACAATATTGATGTGAAGAAAATTTATATATTCCTATTTCATTCTTAGGAATACAAAATAGTTTAGACTATACCCTGATACCCGAAATAAGTTTATTTTCAGTAGTATCAGAGAACTACTGAATGAAATAAAAAATGCAAGGGCATTTTTCTATTTCCCTTGTAGGAAGAGGAAGCCAGGAGCAATTACCAGGAGCAGTACTGTTGACAGCTGTGATCAACCTGTTTTATGGTGTACCACAACACAGCATAGTTCAAACTTACAAAGTTATGATCATTTGTTTCAACAGTTAAAAACTATCACTGAAAAACTTTCCAGGGGGAAAAAAAAAAAAAACAAAACACAAAAAAAACCACCTTTAAAAATGTATAAATGCTGTTTTCCTTGTTCAGTCTCTGAAACCATATAAATATAACACTGGTTATGTGTGTGTTACTGAGTGGTTAGGTTTCTACAGTTTGTTTAATAATACAATCTGCAAAACTAAACAACATAAAATACAGTGAAAAAAAGATCATACATAAGGTAGTCAAAGAAGATTACTACATGCTTAGCTACACTATAAGGATTTTAAGGAAAGACAAACCAAGATATTCAGGCTCGCTTAAACAGCAGTCAGGAAGAGCCTGCATAATGCTCACGTTCCACTCACATAGGGCCCTGGGCAGGAGAACACATGGAAATTGTTGAAAGCATTAGTTTTGGCACTAGTTACCCAGATCTTAGATCTGTTCAGTAAATACCCTCTGTGACAGAGGGTTACACTATCATGTTTCTAGCATCTAAAAGAGTTTTATCTAAATTTATGGGCTTTGCCATATATATAAAGATGTCAAGATCCTTGAAAGTGTCCAGAGGAGGCACCAAGGCTAGTAACAGGGTTGAAGATGTGTCCTGAGAGGAGAGCCTGAGGACATTTGTGCTGTTCAGTCCAGAGAAAAGGATACCAAGAGGCGACTTTGTTGTTCTCTGCAGTTCCCTGAGGAAGGGAAGGAAAGGGAAGAAATTGTGTTTTTGTAGTCTACTTTTATTTTATGCTGGTGATGAAATGCCACACATATAGTAAAACAGGAGAGAACTGATAATTCAGACAAGACTTTATGTTTAGGGGCTTTATTATATAGGGCCTGATATGACAGGGCTATAACCTCTAAGTAAAAAGATGCTATTTAGGAAAAAAACAGCATTTCAGAGGAAATAGCATTGGTACATAGCAAACATTGTTCATGGAATAACAAAGCCTTGAAATCGTAGCAGAAAGACAAGACTGCAGTTGAGGTCACAATGATTTCCAATCCAACTATCTACTTCCCAAATACATCTTCCATGAAGTCAATTTTGAGATTACACGCTAGGACTTCAGGCTGGATTCCCCATTTCTAAGTAGGTTCTCTTCACATAGCTAATGCTGTAAACTGAAAACAGATAAGTATTTTCCCAAGGACAGTCTATCTCTCAGCCTTGACACTTCTGCGCAGCCTACCTTTAACTCTTTATTCCCAAGACAGAAAACAATTTTTGGACATTCTGGGGGGAATTGAGGATATCCAAGGGGAAAAGAGAAAGCAAGGATTGATAGTAGAGTTTGTCTAAACTGTGCTTCATTGTCTGCTACAAATAAAGTCAGGCTCATGTCATGTGCTTAAAGCTATAGGATGTCTGCTTTTAAGCAACCTGTGCAGCTGTAAGATCTAATCACAGCACAGTTCACAATGCATTGTAGTATGATCCTACCTTTCTTATCCCCTCCATGTTGTTAAAAGGTTCCAGGTTCCACAAAATAACTTCCAAAAGTTTAACATGCTTGCAAAGATTTTAAAGCAATGTTTGGGAAGAATCAGATCTGTTTTAACCACTTTGAAAAGGAAAGAATTAAAATCAGAGAAAAAAAATAAAAAGAGGATACTGTAAGTGATGAAGAATTTATCCACTACTTTCTCCATCAGTACTCATATCAGTTTTCAGTTACAACACCTTCAATATGTAAAAGTAACCCATCCTTTTTCAAAACAAAAAGTTGTTTTGCAAAACTTGCAGTGAATCAATTTGACACCCACTCTCCTGACAGCTTTATTTTTCTTTTGCAAGTTGACAGAATCAAATTGCAAGACAAAAATCATCCACTGACCAAGTTTCTAATTCTATTAGATTCCATTAGATAAAGGAACCAAAGAGAAAGTACAAAATAATTCAGAATATTTGATCATTATTGCTTATTCTGAGTAAAACAGTCTCAAATTTGGAAATTTTCACTTACTGTAATTTGTTCCCAATTAATAAGAACTTCTAACCACCAATTTGGATACTGGAGATGGGAAAAAAGAAAAAAAGAAAAAAAAAAGTGTAAGCAATTAAGAACTGAAACAATGCCTTTCCTCATCTCACCCAGGTTCAACTTAAGCCAGACGTGCCCCATACAACACCAATGCAAAAGCACAATAAAACCCACAATGTATCTGTTCTAGAAGATGTTGAATTGCATAGAAATTTATTTACTCTTAAACAAAAGCACAAATTTTTCATAAAAATATTTTGGAAAGGATGGGAAAAGTGGGAAAGTGGGTCGTTTCAGAGACCTCCATTTTAAGATAGGCTGTCTCGTCTTGCCCTTCTCTCTCTAAGGAAAGAGTTATGTAACAGATGTCTTAATAGCCCTCACTCCAAAAGGTCTTTAAAGCACTATGCATGAGCTCTCTACCAACATCTGATGCGAGGACAAATTTATATTGCAGCTGTAGGTGTTCTCATGGTTAGTGCAAGTTGATACTAATCTTTGACTCAGTGATGCACAGTACTATGAATTGCTCCCAAGTAAAGTTGTACTTTGCCAAAAACTGATAAAATAAAATGTTTTCACTCGGTGAAATTTAAGATCAACTTTTCTTTTTTATTAAAAAGCAAAACAAAACAAAAAACAACCAAACAACAAAAAAAAAAAAAAAAAAAAAATACCCTTCCACTGTATCTTTAATAAAACCCATCTACTGTGATCTTTTCCTATTTAAGCCCTCACCCTAAGAACACAGGGTTGTATGTTTTGCTCCTGTTCCTGAACTATACCAACCAAAATATAGTATTAGGTCTGTATGGGATAGAGTTAATTGCTTTCAGAGCAGACTATGTGGTGGTGTTTAGAATTTATGACTTAAACAGTGTTTGTAAAATACAAGTATTATATCTACTGATGAGCAGCACTTGCACAACACCAAGGCCTTTTCCCCACTCCAAACATGAAGCAAGTATGCTGACACTGGGCAAGAAGCAAGAAAGGAAGGATTAGCAAGAACAGCTGGCCCCATGGGACCAAAAGGGAAAAGGACGTTCCCTACCACATGTCATTGTGCTCAGCCATTAATAGCTCAGAAAAATGAAGGAAGAAGTTGTCAATGGTTATGGTGTTTGTCCTTCCAAGCAACTGACATGTGCTGATGCCCCACTTGCTAAGAAATAGTTAAAGATCTGCCTGTGTGAAGGAGTAAACGAATTCTGTGTCTTGATTTGCTTGCGCATCCAACTTCGCTTTATTTCTTAAGATGTCTATTTCAATTCATGATACATATGTATATTTCTCTTCCCTACACACTTTTGCCTTTCTGATTCTCTTCCTTGAGAGCACCCAGCTGGATGAGGGCTTTCTTAACAGTCAGAGTGAACCCACCACAAATATGTTTGCTTTCCATGCTATTGCTGAGCTCAGAAGACAGCCTAATGAAATTAACAGTACTAAGCACTGTATTATATCCACAGTTTTATTTACCCTCACTTCCCCACCACCACAACTTTTTTCCTTCTCAGTCATTAAACATGTTTTTATTGGAAAGCTTTTCCAATTGCTAGCAATCCATCTTCATAGTGTAATATTAAGAACTATGGGTAAACAAACAAACTGCTTAACATGCACAGTGTTGTGCTTGGCACCACTATAGTTTGGCTATTATTTTAATGTTTATCTGCTTGGTTTTTGACTCTCAAATTCCTGAAAAGGAAAGGAAGTAAGCAAGGTTCAGAATTCTGTGCAAATCTAACCATGTACGACCCCTGTTCTTCCAGGCACACAAGTAAATCCATATTTAACATTTTCTGCTGCTAATAAAGCATGCTAAGGGGAAGGTACAAGGGCAGGTGTGTGTGAGGAAGACCACAGCATAGCATTTTTTGCAACTGAAAGGAAAAGATTGCTCCATCATTTACAACAACAACAACAAAGTGGAAAAAAAAAAAAAAAAAAAAAAAAAAAAGACCAAGGAAACAACCAGAAGAGAATTTTCACAGCTTCTTTGAGCATTTGTGTTGTTGTTTTTCATTTGTTTGTTTTTTGTTGTTCTGATTTTTTAAAGCCATCATCAACAGTTATTTCACTACAGACACACCAATAAAATCAGGTCTTTATCTGGCATAGTCAAAATCCTACTTATTTCACTAATTGAAGAGAGAGAAATAGTTTTAGTTGAATAATATAATTTGTGAAAATATGTACATATTCCTTGAGACAGCAGTTTCATGAAAATTTAAAGATAGACAAAAGTTTAAAATATCAGTGTCACAAGTTCTTAAGAGGAGTAACATAAAAAACTGATTCACTATTAGCAGAAAATGTGAGTTTCAAATCTATCAGTTTCCAGAAATCAGTTCATCTGCTTAAAAAACTTGAAGCACCTGAACAGGATCTCAAATCCCGTTTCTCAATAACAGGTACAGAATGAATAGAGTATTATACTCAGTATGAAATATGAATAAAAGTAGTTCAGAAGCCTTGTTTTTAAAACTTATGGTCTTATATTAGCAACCAGGATTTAAATTAAACTACAATCTCTAAAGAGGATTATTACCCCAGTGTTCCTACTGTAGATTCTTAAAGGCTACTTCTTTCCAGGCTTCTAGTTCTATTCAAGATAAGAGAGCAACTTGATAAATACCATACTCATTTCAGCTGCCGTCTCATCTCTTGCATCAACAGCTATTTTAATATGACTTTAGACAAATATTTTTCATCTCACCATGTGATTGTTACTGTTGGTAGCCTGAATCTACGCCTCTCAGAGTGGTCCCTTATCATATGCAAAAGGGGATCTGCAAACAACGAGATAACCAGTGAGGGCAATTACAGCTCGATATGAAGACATGCTACCTCTAGAACGTGGAAAAGGTTAGATGTAACCTTAGGGCTTGAATTGTGGCATTACGATGTAAGAGTGCATATGCTTCTTACACAATGCCTCTGAATGTTTTGTTTTGTTTTATTTGGTTGGTTCGTTGGTTGGTTAATTGGCTGGTTTATTTAAAACAAAAGACCAAGTAAAATCACAGGCTTGGAGAGCCATCCACAAATGTGACAGAGGAAACATCCTAGCATTGAATCCCAAGCTTTATGTAAGTGAAGAACAGTGAGGAAGCAAATACAGAACAGCTGTACTGGAATCCTCTGCTCATCAGCACACTTAGGAGCACCACTGCACGTGTGCTCATCACTGAAAATAAAATAATTTGAGCCCTTAATGTGCTTTTACACAGAAAGAAAGGCTGGTAACAAAATCAGCTCCTAGGCTGATTTCAGGCCTGCTAGCCCTGGGCTGTCTAAAAATGATAGAATAAGAACAAACCAACCCAAACTACCTCAGAGACTCTAACATCAGGGGTGAGGTAATCTGATATGGAGTAGAATATCATTAATAAAACAACAACAGATCTGATTTAATGATTTTCCCCACCAAGAGTCAATTCAAATTGCCCACCCGTGCATACGATGAGAAGAGTCATTAAAGAGGAATTATTAATATTTAAGCCGTATTGTTCACTTTCAATTGTAAAACTTTATTCAACATCACTGTTACAATTGCACACCATGTTTATTTCTCATTTCTGAAATGAAGACATTTTACTTGACAATATATTTCCTTACTGTATAAACTTTTTTTCCCCTTTGTTTTGTTAGGTCTACTTCTAGGGAAATATGTTGGAGTGTGTGTTAGACTTGACAATTAAATATTTCTATTTTTCTCTTAAGTTTGTTGGAGAAAATGGAGGAACAAGCCCACCAGTATTCCATTTTTTTTACTCTTTTGCTACTGACAAATATATATTTTTAAGCACATCTAAATCAGGTAGGAAAGAAGCACCTCTACCTTATGAAATATTCATTCTTATATAGTGGTCAAAGATGAGAAAAAAAAAAAAAAATGGAAAGCTTTTACCAAAGTTAGACCATCCTTAAAGTTTTTAGACTTGGTAGATCATAAAAAGAAAGTAAAAAAAAAAAAAAAAAAAAAAAAAGCTTAAATTCAGATGGTTATTAAAAGATCTAAGAAATCCTGCTGGCTAAGCTTCTATAGCACTGTTAATAAAGACACTTTTGTAGGTAAGATAGAGAAAAAGATTAAAAGGAGCAATGGACGAAGGGAAGGTTTTATACTGTACCTAATGTAAAAGGTGAAGCTTATTCTCTGAATACTAACAGATTAAAGGACGTTCTGCTAATATTAGCAGCAATAGCAATAAATCTGATTTTCTAACGTCAGAAAATGACTGCCTTTATACATTTAATTTTGTTCCTACAGAATGGCTATACAAAAACTTTTTCCAGTCTCCACAATTCCTTTACTAGGTCTGGATAAATTTGGTTTGCTCACATTTTAAACATACGCAAGATAAATCCTGAGGTTCAGGATTTATCAAGGATAAATCAAGGATTAATCAAGCTCTCTGACTGTCAGTGAGTATTTTTAGTGTTTTAAGTAAGTCCAACCTAAACTTTTCAAATGAAGTACCCACTATTATTATTATTATTATTATTATTTGTAATATTACAGGGGTGAGTTATCAGAGTCCTGTTTTAGTTCTGTAGGTTCTGCCTGTATTTATCACTTTCATTTGCTTGAAAGGAATCAAAGTTATCAGATAACTTCACGGTTAATTCTCGCTTCTGTTCTCATTATCTTCTTGATATCAACTTGCATTGCTTATGTTTTTGGTGGTTTTGTTGTTTTCTTTCCATTTTTCTTAATTATTCTTTTTTTCTTTTAAACACGCATACTAGTCACTCTCAGCTTACAAAAAAAAAACCACGCACCACACAAAACCACAGTTCATTTGCAAGAAACAGGACAAGGAATGGACACCAATATGATATATCTCTGTAGAGGCTTCTCCTTTCCCCCCTCCCCATCATCTATTTATTATTACAAATAAGCCAATGA
Source organism: Alectoris magna (assembly GCA_030625065.1). NCBI lineage: Eukaryota > Metazoa > Chordata > Aves > Galliformes > Phasianidae > Alectoris > Alectoris magna. Next base: position 102,279,064 of record CM060560.1, read on the forward strand.
TGAGTCTAAGGAAGAAAATACTGTTCAATGACAAATTTCCCTAAACCAATAAATACAACAAAGAAATAAATAGCTTGAAGTCAAACATCCAGGCCAGAAGTATGCACGTTTAACCAGAAGCCTCAACTCACTACAGCCATCCCACACATTCCTACAGGTGCACACAGAGGCTTCATCTAAACCTGAACTTCTACTACAGTAATTAGCTGTGCAGTTAACTGTTACTGAGCCAGTATGTGGCTCACATACAAGCCCTTGATCCATCATTGCAACTTAGCTGCTATCTTCAGTTTCAGCAGTTCCTCTCAGTGAAAGTAAGCTTTACAGCCCAGCTAGCCTGGGTGCAGTAGCTCTTTACTCAAGCCCTCTAAGCACTAGCTAGTGGAAAAATGACATCACACTGGAGATGGAAAGCAAACCAAATGAGCACAGAGGAAGAAATTTTTCCTGAGCATCCAGCTCTTGCGGGCAACCCTTGGTCTGACTAACTCTAGGCAGGAACACAAACTCAGTGTTAGCACAGCTGCCAGCAGGGAACACCTCTCGAGATCTCCTTCCTCTTCTTGCAAAGAAATCATTAAGAGCTCAGTATCAGGCCCATGCCAAATTAAAGTATTCATGAAAGTTCTGAGGGGGTAGATTTCCCATTCTTAAATCCGGTGCTAGGATTTAAACTAAAATAGGCAAGAATGTTAAGATTTTTACATTCTTTCTGATTCTTGAAACAAAAGGATAAGACCCCCCCATGCCGTAGCAGTCTGTGTGCTGGGGCAGTCTGGCGATGGCTGCAAGGAACTGAAGGGCATCCCTACCTGATCAGCTCATCCTGCAGCCCCAGAGAGGCAAGCTCGGCCAGGGATAGGAATCAGAGTCAGCCACAGCCCAACTATCGTCAGGCATCATGGTAGGCCTGGGCCTGGCCGTGAATGCAGCCCTCAGGATGGGTTGGGACAAAACCTAGGGAGCTGCCCAAGGGCCCAGGGCCAGAGTAAGAGCAGTAATTGGGCCTGAGAGGCAATTGCAGGACAGAGCAGGTGACCCTCACCTAATGCTTTTCTCAGGACAGCTCTTTAAAGAAGCTGAATTCTGGCTCCATCAACTAAGCTTTTAGAGGGAGCAAAACAAAGAAAATCACAAAACAACATTCCAGACAGAAAATGAATAGTATTACTATCATTCATGCTTGCACGTCTCCCCTAACATATCAGGAAAGACAAATATTTGCCTTCAGGAGAAGCACTTGTACTTCCAATGAATGACAAAGTTGTTCTTTTTAATGATATATGTTTTTTAAAATAATGGCAGATCAGAGAGGAGAAAGAGGCACCCAGGATACAGAAATTGCGCCATTCTTTCAGAGTTAAAAATAATTTTTGGTTCAAAAATCTTTGTTATAGTATAGTTAGGAAAGACACCAGGTGTAAGTCATCTCCAGAATTACTGAAATACTGTTGCATCTGGTTTATCTAGAAAGTCAATAACGAACTATCTGTATTTACAGCATGCATGTTTGCTATGGCATCAAAGTCACTTCAGCGTAAGAGCTGATACCTCTAAGCCCAGCGTAAGATATTTTACATAAACTTGCCAGTAGGTTTTAGGAAGGGGAAGGCAGAAAAGAAGTTAGTCTCTCTCCATTTGGTAGGCAAGCACATTAAATGATTACTTGTAGAAGACATCGTTAGGCACAAACAAACAAACAAACAAACAAAGTTAAGAATAGCTGTCCCATCTCCAGGATGACAAGGAGAAGGTGGAAGGAGCTTTAGAGGGAAATTTATAGGCCAGACAGACTCAATCTAGATTTATAAATTATACAAGGTACAAACTGTGTGCCATTCTAATAGAGTTCACCACAGAGGGAATACTGAAAGCCTGGCAAGCTTTCCAAGATCCTATCTAGCCAATCTGCATTTAGCTTTACAAAGAAAATTTGTTAGTAGAATTACTAAAAGGATATTTTGAAAACTGGTAATTTGCTTTGACTTTAGTTATATCCATTTTCTCTGATTTTGGAAGCTGTTTTCAATACCTAGCACAATATCATTAGAAAGTCAGAGTTCTATTAAATTCATGCCTGTCTAGGTTCCTGGTGAACGACTTAAGTATCTCTTAATTTTCACTTTACCATCTTTTAAAAAGTGTAAAGGATCTCAGAGGACCTGGGACAAGATGTTATTTCAAAAACCTAGCTGCTTTACAGCAATAGAGCTAAAAATAAAAACCTAAAATGCTCATTTTTTCCTCTTGTAAAGGATGTAAGATAGCAACATTCATCTGAGCTCACAAAAATAGGGGAGAATAAAAATAATTATTTTCAATCAGATGGACTTTTAATACTTATTTTGGAATACTGAAGTTAAGCTAGGAACTCTGCAAAATAAACGTGAGCATACCGCAAGAAACCAATTCATCATTCAGTTTCAGTAAACTTAACATTAATGAAATTTTCATATAATCTTTCTTTCTTGGACTCTTTCTACTGACTAAACACTCACATAAATAAAAGTCTGTAGAACTAGGTTTTGGTGGAAGAATCTTTACTCCAGTAACATTCCTAGACCAAAACATCCGATGTGACAAAGAAATCAATGATTTTCACAAATTTAAATGCAGGCATCTAGGAAATAAAGCTGTGTAAGCCTAAGAAGAACTATGCAAGCAAAAAAGATTGTTTGGATAAAGCACTCAAAAATCGTATTGCAGCTAGCATGTATCTTCACTGTATTACATCCAGTGTTAATAGAAAGCAATGCCAAACCAGATATGAGTTTTATAAAGTGTATGTGTAGGAGAAGCTCTTATAGAATTTTACAAAGTCAGTATCGTAGCAGTTCTGACAATGGATGACCTTCTGAAGGAGAAAGATTATAATCTTCATGTGTTAGTAAAGCAACAGATGAGTTCCATATAGTGTATTTGTGGTTTGTATGCAAGGAAAGATCGTGGAAGCAAGCTGCAAATGAACTTGGGCATATTTGTTTCCCAAAGGAAGAAAAAATAGAATGGAATTCAGCCTAGAGATAGTAAAGGCAGAAAAAAAGATTCCACATTTAAGGAGGGTCATCAGAAGATGCATACTCAAAGATAATTTATCTGAAACTGCCACCCTATAAAGAACAGAGAGGCATAAGACCTATTTCATACTCTACTATCCTGATTCTACTCCAGTTTCCCTTCCAAATTTTGTGACCTAACTCAGAAAATCCAGGTAAGTGGTTAGTTGTTAGGGGAAAAAAAGGTTGTATCTCAATACAACAAAACTGAAGTTCTAACAGTTAATGGCAAAAACAGCCAATTACTTTAAAGAAAAAAACTGGCAGTGAATGGCAGTTGAGAGGGGAGATTTCGTCAAGATCTTTTAGATATCAAGTTGTTAAAATTTCTTACAAGTCAATTCCTGAAATCTCATCATACAAAATTCAAGTTTGTCACGAATGACCCACCTGAATTTATTGCTAAACAGAAGTTTCATCTATCTGAAACAGAGGCATTGTTATAGACTTCCTTTGGTGTTCTCATCTGTCCTCTGCTTCAAGCCAGTTAATAGTCTATGCCACTCTTTTCTAAGCCACAACTCTGACCTTAAATACAAAATACATTTTGTCTGTTTGATTTGGCATTTCCCTCCACTCTGTTCCCTCACTTACTGTTGATATTTGTCATTTTCTTAGGCAACGAAGGCCACATAATGAGAACAATTCTAAAAGCTGCAACTAAGAAAACACGGGGAAAGAATGATGGAAAAAAATCTTTGGAACAGACAACAGAACAACTCCCACGACAGTAATGAAGTTGCTTTTCTCCTAAATCTGTCAATGCTTTAGATTATGTGAAATTATCAGTAGATATTTTGGAGATTTTTTTTTTTTATTTTTTTTTTTGTACAAATCATTGACAAGTGTATTCCCTTTTAAAAATGAATCTGTGACATTTCAATGCTTTGAAGGATGTTCTGAAAAAATAGGTAGGTTACAGGAATGTTTGTCACTTTGCAGATTCTTCAAACCACAATGAAATCTCTATTCTATTGTATTCTGTGAAGACCAGGATTATAGGGCATGCCCTGGAAGGTGTCTGATGGATTTTAAAGACCAGAAATAATAGCAAAAAAGAAAATAAATACACAGCACAGAGGAAAGATGGAATGTCAAGAAGAGACTTACTTCTACTAGGCTGAACTGCAAAAACACAAATCATCATCTGCTTAGTCTCGAATAGAAGATGTAGTTTAGAACCAAGACTAACTGCAAATATCAAAATACAACAGATGAGAATGTTTCAGTAAACCAAAAAACACATTTAGGGACCTTATGTTGCAGTTAATTTTAGCAATTCTGCCTCAGTCAGAAGAAACACTTTGTTTACAAATACTTAGTAGGTCACATATGAAGTGTTATTTAGAAAATTGTGTATAATATTCTAATAACAGCTAAGCATTTGTCCTAATCTAATTCTAAACTAACACAAAGATGACATAATACTTCAGAAGTAATTTTGATGAAATATAAGTACTCAAAGTAAAGAAGAAGTAGCTTTTCCTTAGCTTATTTTTCTTGCCTAAAGATAGTATTTACCAGATTTTCATTTAATTTAGTTGTTCATCTCCAAAATGCATCTAATTTCAATCTTTTCTGCATACTGAGTATACCAAGAAGTAGCACCCCTGCTTCAACCAAAGAATAGCAGAAGAAAATAGCTATAACTTTAAAACCTTAGATGTCAAAAGTAGTTAATACACTCTTTCTTGGGCACTGTAGATATTACCTCTGATGTCTCTGTAGCTGCCTGCAAGCACCACTATGGATGTTTCCAAATGCGGTTCACTGTGTTTAAAGGAAACCTGTGCTACATAACAGCCACAAAGCAGCCAAAGTTGGGCAAAGACCAGTGGCACAGATTAGGTGCTTTTTTTCCAGAGAAAACCAGAAACAGGGTCCCCAGTGATTAACCATAAAACAACAGCTAAGCACTAGGTAGAATAACCTACACGAGCAACTTGGATGATTAAAGAGAAATTGTGATTTTTGTAAGTTCATAGAAAAAATTCAGATAAATCTACAAAGTTCTGCCTTCTCCACTTCTCATGTTATTTTCTAATACTGTTCTACCAATACAGCTATAGACACACAATTTTCCAAGAAAATGACAGAGGATCAATCTCATTTTTCCTTCCATTGCTACTGAAGCTGAGGTATGTACATATCAGCAGACATAAAATCACATTTACGCAGGTGGCATGCAGTGAAAGTTAATCAAAGGGTCCTGTCCACTAAGTCAGTCCTGTAGTATGGTTGACAATAGACTGTAATCAGCAGTATAGTGATGGACTTCAGAAGGTTATTCTACTATTGAGAATCTGTAGCTTTTAAAGAAAAAGTACACTAAAAATACTGAAGAAATTAACTTAAAGTGAGGAAAAATTAACTGTGAACTCCTCGGCTTTTTTTTAGTTAGTGTCAAAACCTCAAAGCTATTGAAACATTGTTTTTTGCATTTAATATTTACAATCAATGATAGTAACAATGAGATAATTATGGCACTTCTGCTACCAAGGCCATGACTCACAGCAGTCAAGCATCAGGTCATTGTTTCTGTCATTCCACTAAAAGGGTTGAGGAGTGGAAAAGTGAAAAGGAGAGAAACATAAGCTTTTGCTTGGAGATGTGTTCACAAAAGTAGAGAATCTGATTCCAAGTCAGCAGTTTGCATCATATACACTTGAATGACTGTAGAAAAGGTAACATTAAAAAACAAACAAACAAAAAAAAAACCAAACCCCTCACATTTTGAATTATCAACTCAAAAGACCTATATAACATGTAAGAAAGGTGCATGGAAGGGGCACAGTAGGTAAATCCATTTGTGAAGCATCCTGATTTTTGAGCCTGTGTTTCCACATTCCTAATTTTACATATGGTCTAATTTTACATATGGTAAAATCATACTATGCTGAATTCTGTGAGGTTACACAGGGCATCTACACTACCAGTATTACATGGGAACCCATTTTCCCCTCAACTTCATTCATGTTTTTCAGAGAGATATGAGAGATTCAGCGAAACCTCCTTAAACAAAATTATTTATAGGTCCATGCCTTGCGATCTCTTAAAATGTCATTTTTGTTCAAGATGGATCAAAAATATATAAATATGGAGTATAAAATAACAGAAGGTACCTGTTTTGTTTGATCGCATTTTTCCAAAGAGCATGTAGCCTACATACAAGTTTCACAACAATCTGAAATAATTTATGTTTCATAAAGCATAATGACAAGTTAACTGGAAATACAATCATGTCTTTTATATTTTCTGAATGATGTCCCATAAAGTTTAGTTTACGACTTGAAAATCAAAGATCAATTCTTTCTCCTCTTCTTAATTGCTATACTGGAAAATATAAGGAAGAGTAGTCAGCTTCAAGATCGATGAGGAAATTACTCAGTGCCACTAGGTGCTGGTAAAGCTCCAAAAGTCACTGTTTATATTTTTGGGCAGTGTGATTCATGAGGAATGTGGATCAACTGGGATTGCAGGGAGAGTGAAGTTTAATAAGTAACAAACGAACATGACCAAGGTTGAAAGGAAATATAATATTATTTATTTTAACAAAGACTGAAGGAAGATGTGATAACAGCTTTTCTATCTTCTACACATTAAAATATTAACTAGGAAGTGAATAAATGCTCCCTCATATCCAGTGAAATAAGGGAAGCAGTAGTGATTTTAATAGCAATAAGGGAATTTTAGGTTGAGTGCTTAGCACTACAGATGGCTAAGTGCTGGAAGAAATTAACTAGGAAAGCTGCACAATTTCCATTATTATGTTTAAGAACAAACTAGATAAAATGATCATCAGCAATAATACAGGAGTACCTGATTTTGCCTTGAGATAGAAGGCAAAACATTATCTCTTTTTCTTCTTAATACACTTCTGGAAAAAGCTTACATGGTATCATAGGTTGAGAATGTAAGTAATTTTTGGAAACCCTGGCCATTATTTTCAGTCCAATGGTGAAATGGCTCAAAAAAGATTAAATAGTCCTCATATATGTTAAAAGTGTAAATTCCTGAGAAACACTTTGAAGAAACCTAAGATTTTCATAATAAGAACCTCCAAAAAGGAACCTCACAAAGCATGTACATATGTTAAGGAAGATGAACACACAGAAGGCCTAGGATTTTTAACCTTTGATTGAAAGAAGTAGGGCTTTAATGAGAAGCAGGTAGATGGGGTGAGAACTAGATCCCAATTTTATTAGACATTGTTAAATACAAATTAAGTCTTCATGACAAAAGTTTTCAAACTGGAACAAGTTACAAAAAGTCTATTCAAAGGATTAAGAGGGTTTCTGTAGATGACATTACCAGTGGTCATCTATATGAATTGTGATGACCAATAAGAGCAGTTACATGAGTTAGAAGAAGTCACTTCTCTGTGGGATAATTTAGCTTGGATAGAACATTACATCGTTTGGTAACGGTACTTCCAGTTCCCAAAATCTAGCCTGAGCATTTCTACACAGTCCTATTTTGTGCCATATAAATATACCTAGAAAAAGCATGGCTTGTGTAGCCTAGCAACAGGAAAGACAAGAGAGAATATTGCTCTTTAGAGCAGAAGATGTGGGAGGATTTAAAAAAATAAAAATAAATAAAAAAATAAAAAACCCCTAAAATCTACTCCACCAACACAGAGAAGGCAAAAGGACATCTGAGAAGTATGAGAGTGCATTTCATTAATAAGTCCCACAAGATAGGTCTTAACCAACAGAAGGAAATAGCCTTTACTAAGAATGTATGAAAAAAAAAAAAAAAAAAAAAAAAAAAAGAAAAAGATTTGTAATTTTAGAAGTATCCAAATCATAGAATCACCAAAGCTGGAAAAGACCAGAAGACCTAATGGCCTCTAAGATCATCTAGTCCAACCGTCCACCTACCACCAGCATCTCCGCACTAAGTCATGTCCCCTGGAACAACACCTACAACTTCTAAATATTTCTTGAATGTCTTCAGAGACAGCGACTCCACCATCTCTCTGGGCAGCATGTTCTAGTGCCTGACCACTCTTTTGTAGAAGAAATTGCCCTTAATATCCAACCCAAACTTCCCCTGGACAACTTGAGGCCGTTTCCTCTAGTCTTACCTGTAGTTACACAGAAAAAGAGGCTGACGCCCACCTTTCCACCACCTCCTTTCAGGTAGTAGTAGAAAGTGATAAGGTCTCCCCGAGAGTCCTCTTCTCCAGACAAGTTCTAGCAAGTATAAAGAAAGCATATATATGCCTTGCATATTGACAGTGCTACATTATATCCTGAGCACTCTCAGTTCTAGGAATGATCCTCTTTATATTTCAGAAAGGTGCAGCTTCTCAACACAGGACTTAGCCTGATTTAGTTAAATGAATTGGTTTAAGAAGCTGAATAAAGCTGAATAAAGTGGAAGTTTTAGCACGCTGCACATCAGTGGAACCCATACTTATAGAGGCCAGCAGTGATGGGCTGTAGTCCACAAATCACTTAAATGATACCCGCTCTCCCTCTTTTTCCCAGTAAATTAATTAATTAAATTGCCACACTTAACTGAATAAATATAATAGAAATAACAGAAACAGCAGAAAATCTTAAAAAAAAAAAAAAAAAAAAAAAGCATCAGTCATATTACAATATTTGTTTTGTTTTGTTTTAATATGACTTCTTTATCCTGAAAAATGCTCTTGTGTTTCAGTTTGTCTCTTGTCCTGCCACTGAGCACCACCGGAAGAAGCCTGGCTCCTAACATTTTTCCTTCAGCAGCTGCTGAAGGCCATGCTTTGAAGTCCCAGGGCCCCTTCTACTCACTATGCATACAGTATGGATCATGAGCCCTTGAGATTTCAGAATCAACATGAAGTGATCATGTAAATGATCAGACTGTATTATTTTTCCACTATTGTAGAGAAATAAGAACACAGCCAATTATCTTAAGCCAATCTTCCTAAATTTTGCTCTTGCTCTTGTCTCCCACCCCTTCTGAGAACCATTGGTTTATGCCCTCCATTACAGAAAGGGGCTGGACTGATAAATGAGGTGAGGGAAGGCTGACAAGTGCCACTACTACTGCAGATAGAGAAAACATGCCGTAGTAAGTAAAGATGGAGTAAAGATGGAAAACTGTCTTTAACAAATTTCTTCCATTTGAGGACCACTGGTTGACAGCAATTAACATGAAAGGACTCCCACTTAAAGACATTATGTTAAAAACGGTTGTTGCCTAAACTAACCTACCATGGGTAGTAATGGTTGCCTTTGTGAGGAACATAGCAAACTATGTAATGGAGAAGAAACATGTTACTGGATATCCCTGACAAAGTTTGCCTTATTATTAGAGTAGTGGATATTAAGCCTTTCTCTATTTTATTACTCCTGCCAAGCTGATAACTTGATATTTTCTAGATTCACGTGTTACTCAGAGTTACAAAAAAAAGAAGAAGAAAAAAATATATCATTTTCCTATTGCTAGTACAAACAAGAAAATACACACATATCTGATACCCCTCTACTAATTCAGCTTTATGCTGGTGAAGAACTTAACTGTCCTTGTTGATGAGCACATTTTCAGGGAATTAGCCTATTTGAATAGAAGTTCAGGGTACTTACTACATTTCCAGATACACCAAACTAAATGTAATCAGTGATGCTTATCTTTATTTTTCACTATGTTAACTGATAAATGTTTATGACAATTTTCAGTTCAGCAAAGTAAGTCAACTCAAGAAAATACAGCATTACTGACAAAATAGAGGAACTCCTCCTTCCCCAGAAAAGACTCCCTCCATCTCCATCTTAAGTTACAGCCAGTTGCAATCACCTGAACCACCCCCGGAAGGCAGTCCTCAGCCAATAGCCAAAGGTGACAGTTACTCAGAAAATAAGAAGCACATTGCCATCCACTATTCAAAGGCCTGACACAACAGACCACAGATCCAAGCATCATAGCTTTTCTTAAGACCTTAGAAAAAGGTAGATAAGAAAGAAAGAGACACATAAAAGGACTAATTGCCCTGTTCACCCTCAATGGAGTGAGTTTAGAGACTCCTGGTTAACCCAAGTACATGCATAATGGTATTTCTAAGCCTGAGTTCACATTCTATACTTCAGGCCAATTATCCTACCTCCTAGATGAATTTTTTTTTTCACATAACAAGCGTGCAGGTGAATAACAGAGGAACAATCCTTTCAAGACTGCAATTTGAAGATAATGATCATTAACTTTGAATTACTCTGTGTTAGAAAACTTGCTAATACTTACATCAAGAAGAATCAGCACCACAAGCCCTTCATAGCAGAAGCCATTTTGCTTTGACCCCCCAAAGCAACATAAACCCTCCAACCTTTCATCCTCATTAAAGAACCCAAGAGGGGTGGAGCCAGGGACGCATCTGGATGGGGGTGCAGGACTACACCTCTCCCTCTGTTTGATTGTTTCTGCTAAATTGCAAGCCAATGAGTTGTCTCCCTCATGACTGCATGGCCTAAGATGCTTGGGTATGCAGGTGAAGATTCAAGAGGAAAAGTGAGACCAGGTTTCAGCTGTTGGAGACAAGAGTGGTGACTCAGTGAAACTCAGCAATGTTGAGTAGCTGAGGTTTTTTTCAGAGCTGCTAGATTGTCCTCCCTTTCTAATAGTCATGACAGAGAGAAGCTGCTAATTAGTCTTTAAATCTTGCTGTTAAGTGCCTAACTTTCTTATGCGCTTTTCTTTCCTCTGCAGAACAAGTCTTCTGACCAAATGGTGATTGGGCCCAGATGCACAATCTGAATTGGAATTACTTTATTATGTATGCTATTCATCTCATAATGAACCATTACTCACCATTTTATATTCTCATATTCCTACCAATGATCTAAAAAAGAAAGGTTTATCTACATTGTGTCAGTTTCATTTAGGATGCAGTTCTCAAGCTTTAATTTGCAGATCACTGAAGGCACAGAGAGCATTTCCACGTTGTTTTAAGGAAATTGTTAGACTGTATGTAGTGAGGTTTTTCAAAAGAGTCATACCAAAGTAAAGACTTTTAGAAGTTTTTATGTAATTTCATGAAAAATTAAACAGAAATCTCCATGCCTTTACTCTTTTCCCATTCTTGGAATACCAGCTCCCCATCTGTGGCTGGTAATTTTATGTCATTCAGTTGTGAGCACATTTGCAGACAATAGCAAATAGAATAACTGAGGCTACAGCATGGGTATCCAACCTTTTGGCTTGCCTGGGCCACACTGAGTGAAGAGGAATTGTCTCAAGCTGCATGTATGCAGGTCACTCTGAAAGTAATGCCTCTTATTTATTTCTATGGGAAGTACAACAGGTACAATGAGCACAATAACACTTCTTGATAGAGCAAATTCTCAGCTACAAAACATAGTTTCTCAACAGTCACCACCATTAGATAGGGTTTCATCAGTTCATTTTCATTGGTGATGAACAAGAGCCTGAATACTGTTCCTGTCAAAACCTACACCAGAGGAGGTGGTCCACTATTACTACTGCTGAAATGCACCACCCACCTCCTCACTGTGCTCACATCCACTGTTTGGTCTCCAGAAGTACTCAGTAAGCACCAACAATTGTCCAATACAATGGGTAACATTTTTCTGCGTAGACGAATTCAATCACACTTCGCTTCGTTTGCACTTCTGTACCAGACACTATTTTGCCAGACTGCCCCTCTTGCTGCCTTCTGATTATGATGACTCTTTTGGCAATCTCAAAACGTATTCTCAAATTCCTTTATCAAAACAGAAAGCATGACTGTAATATTTTTGTTGTTTTTGTTGTTCATGGGACTGTGTTTAGCCAATGCCTCAAAACGTATAAAATTATTTGCTATAGCTTGATTCAGCACTGCACTGTGTTCTCCCTACGCGCTGGTTTAAGCCTAGACAGTTCCAATCTTACAGTGATGTTTGGTTGTTGCCAAGAGATGAGGGTGCGCACGGGGCCAGGCTAGGCCGCTCAGTCAGGCAGAGCTGCCTCTGTTATTTCATGGGATGGGGGTCAGCCACAGTGCAAGTTGTGCCAGTTCACATGCAGGCTGTGGGTGACAGGCTGGACATGCTTGGGTTTGAACTAAAATAAAAAACAGAGGTTTGGCCTGGGAGGTTTTCAACCAATTGAGGAAATATTTATTAGGAATAAATGTAAAGACTCACTGGCAAGAAAATAAAAGCATATATGCGGAAAGAAACAAGGAACAAAGCAGCTTCATAATTAATGTAAATTAAAAATCTGCAAGGGAATATTTCCTTTTTTTCCTTCAGTTTTATGTCAGAAAGCATTTAAGACTCAACACAATTTTTCAAAAATAAGTGAAGAGTTCTGCCTGTTATGAAACCTGGAGGGGGAAAAAATCTACATAAAGTCTTGACGCTTTCATTATGATATTATCTATTCTAAGAACATTCTCAATTACCATTATGATCATCATTAGCATGTTTCATAGCATGTTCATTTGTTTTTCCTCCTTCTAAAATGTTAATCAAAGATTTGATTTACTGCAAATCAATCAAACATTTTTAAATTCATTTTGGGTTTAATCATACAGTATTGTAGCATGTAATAAACAAAATATAAAAATAATGACTTATTGTTGACACTGTTTTTATCTTTCAATAATAATGTGATATGCTTTCATTTTATAGAATTATCATTTTAAGCATAACCTAGTTACTTCTGAATTTTATTAACTACGTTTTTTTTTGTTGTTTGTTTTTTGTTGGTTTTTTTTTTAATAGAATCCATAACTTCTGTGTAGGGTGGAGATTATTGCTTCATTGTTTCTACCTTACCAATTTAATAATACATTTGCAAATTTTAAAACTGGTACATTAAAAAGTTTATTGCTATAACTACGCAAGTTTATTTAAAGACAACAAAGTGGAAGCTGGTTCCTGAGCAGTTTATCTGATTAAGGCCAGCTCTTCTGGCTGTGTTATTAGAAATGTCTGGTATTTCACATTTTTTAATCTATATTCTTACATTTAAAAATGCTTATACCTAAATCAGGCCCAAATTTCCTAGTAGCCAAGTACTTCAAAATCCAACAGAAACGCTACAGTCTCTACTTACTGTCTTGGCATTTAGCTGGAAAATGGAGAAAGAAATCTTATATCCACTTTAAATATTGCCACATTTTAGGAAAATGAATATGTCTTACATATTAAATTTGTGACAAGAAACTAAGTTTATGGTCTCAGGAGAGAAGAGAATCCAGATAAAAGTTAATTTTAATTGTTCTTGAATGTGTCATGCATTAACCTTGTTTGAATGCTGGATGCCCACCCTGTCATTCTCTCATGGGAAGAAAGTAATACAGAAAAGCTCATGGGTCAAGATGAAGACCCTTTACCAATTACTGATGAGCAGAACAGCCTCAACTTCAGAAAAAATAATTTAATTTGTTGCTCATTGAAAAGGGAGAAAATGGTGAGAAACAAAGACTAAATTTAAACACCTTACCTCCAGCTCCACTTTTTTCCAGTCTCAACTTCACTCCTTCATCACCATTTCTTCAACCTCCCCCAGCTATGAGCAGCACAAGGAGGATAGGGAACTGGGGTTGTGGACGCTTTGAAAGCCTTTGTCTTTGCTGCTCTTTTCTCCTTACACTTCTCCCCTGAGTAGGGTTCCTCCCACAGTACACAGTCCTTCAAAAACCACTCCACTGTGGGTCCTTCCCACAGGGTGCCATCCATTAGGGTCAGACTGCTCCAGCATATGGGCTACATAGGCCATAGCTCCTGCCAGGAAACCTCCTATTACATTCACTCTCCGTGGCCTTCAGCTTTTTTCAGGGTATCTCCACCTTCTGCAGCATTACATGCTCTGAAGTGACCCTCCGCTGCCGTGGTCATCCTTCACCATGCTCTTCTCTGTAGGCTGTATGGGCTGCTCCAATGCCTGGAGCACATCCTCACCTTACTCCCTCTCAGGCCTATATGTCTGCAGGGCTGTTTCTCTCATATTTTTCTCACTCTTCTCTCTCACATTTGCTGTGCAGCATCTCTTCATCATGCTTCTACTGAGGTGTCCCAGTGTTGTGGAGCTGACTGGAACCCACTGTGTCCAACATGGAGCAGTCCCAGCTTCACCTCACACAGCAGCCCTACACCAGCCACTGCCAACACCTTAACAAAAAAGCCCAGTACACAAAGTATGCAAAAGAAAGAGCTATTTCAGACAATTTTCATTCCAGTGTCCTTGCAGACACAAAATTCTGAGGTTCAGCTTTCGGACCTTTAGTAAAATACTTCAATGTCACCAAATTAAAAGTTTTCGTAGTAGTATGAAAAATCATTAAAAAAAAAAAAAATGCAGTAGAATGTGTGTCCAGGATCATCTTGATATAGAAGTACTTCCTTTGTGCTACAGTCTGACTCTAAATTACAATGCAGTTTCAGCTAAGATATTGGCAATCAATTCTTAAAACCTCATATTGGTGACAAAAAATTATAGGCAAGTCACAACAGAACAATCTGAAATAATTGTAGACAGAGAATCAAGGTAAATGTTCATGGCCATACTAATAGAAGGTGAGCTTCATTCTAGCCTTTCCCAAACATATGCAAATTCTTATTTCAGAGGCCAGAAGAATTGGCACAAAGAAAAAATATAGCATTCCAAATACGCGGAGGCAACTGTGTAAATATGTGTGATAACCTTGAATCAAATATCTAGCACTCTTCTACAGTGAAAAGATAACACAAACTCTGGACCTGAGAAAATTGTGTGTGAATATTCATTATCTCCTATGATTTGGACTTGGCATTATGTTGAAATACAGTTCTGCAGATTCTGTAAGACAATAAGGAAACAAAAGAGTTGGTTGTTGAAGGGTACAACAGTGTGATGGACAGATCAGGTACAAAGACTGAAAAGCAATATACATTGGGCATGTATATAGTTCCCAAAAGACAGAAGTGGCAGAAAAGTAGTTTTCCTGTTCTATTCACCTTATCATTTCCTATGCTATGAATATGAGATAAATGTGATTACTATAATCCATTTTTTCTTACTTTTGAAAGGTTTGAAAATAACACAATGAGATTAGAGGAGAAGTCAATATTTCCTTTTTTAAAATGGTATTGGAGAAAAAATCTTACTCATTGTGCATAAATACTCTGTTTGACCAGATCAGCGCATACTCTTTTGTTCCTCAGGAATGTACCTACACATAGAAGGAAAGGTTTCCACAGACAACTGGCTCATTTGAGTGATCTAAGCTCCTCATATAATGCAGATTGCGTTTCTTCATTCTTCAGTGTCTTATCATGTCAGTGAGAAGAGAGCAAAAGACAGCCATAAAAGCAGGCATGACAATGTGCCCTGGCAGAGGAATGAGGGGGTACAATTAGGTAGGGATTTGAGGCTGTTAGTAGAAGCAGCAAGGCAAATTAGTAGTGTGAAAAGATGACGTATTATTCCTTAGTGAGTGGTTCTGCAATTATTTTCTCTCTCTTTATGGCAGGTCTTTTTGTATGCATGTGATCTTTTTCTTTTTTAATTCGCCATAGTATTAATTGAGTGAAAGCTCTGTCAAAGTTACACCTAATAGGTCTGTTGCAATTCTGTCTTGTATTTCACAGACAGAAATATGCTTGCATTCATGGTGCATTACACATGAGGTGACTCTGAGATGTCCAATCTGTGGGTCTCATTAGTACAGGTGCTTCCCCACCTGGACATTGTTGGACTTACACAGTGAGGTGAATTCCAGAACTCGCATGCTGGAGTTCAGGAGACTGAATATATTGCTCTTTTTCTATGCAGGTAAAATCTATGGGCAGAAAAACAGAGAAAACCTGACATTCTGACATCTTTACATTTAGAAAAAAAAATAAGGACTACACATTGGTAGGTGAGCTTTTTAGTGTTCAATATCTTATAACTTATCATGTGACAATGCAATCACTAGGCAAATGCTTGCTTTTATTACTAGCTCTATATTTCAATATAAGCGGTATTAAATATAAGGGTGCAACAGGGGAAAAAAAAAAAAAAAAAAAAAAGTTGGGAAGTAAAATCTGAAAATCCTTGGATGAAAAATACAAGTCGC
This sequence comes from Alectoris magna, assembly GCA_030625065.1. Lineage (NCBI taxonomy): Eukaryota > Metazoa > Chordata > Aves > Galliformes > Phasianidae > Alectoris > Alectoris magna. Next base: position 102,295,156 of record CM060560.1, read on the forward strand.
TGCAAGATGGTAAATTTCATGCATTCTGGTTAACTTCAGATAGCTGAGTAACCCTGCTGCCTTTTAACTACTAGTGAGTCTAGTCTGGTAATTGTTAGATTGGAAAAACTATCTTGTAAGGACCATCGAAGCAAAACTGAATGTCTTGAAGCACTTGTTGGAGCATATAGGCAATAGCAACTAAGAGGCAAAACTATAGCTGAGGAAATAGATAGCATTTCAAAAAAATAAGTTAGACTGAATGACTCATTTCTATTTATGCTTCAGTCTTGAAGAAGCATCAGCGCAGCCTTTCTTCAAGGCTAGAATCTGTATCCTGTAATCATATTGAGAAATACTATAGTTGGTGAACAGCTCATGGAATAAGGTAGTTAGTGGGAATCAAAATAGCAAACATGATGTAAAGAAAATCATGAAACTGTATCTCTGAACCCTATTGGAAAGAAAATAAAAGTATTGGACTGTGTTTTATCAATCATTGTTAATCAAAGAAAAAATGTTTTTTGCAAAAAACCCTGATATATTAAAGAGATGGTATAAGATCCTAATATCAAACTGCAAATACATATCTATATTGTGCATTTCCCAAATCTTTGTATTTCTTAAGAGACTATTGCATGTAATACTTCACAGTTCCAAGGACTCAAAGAATAAATCCCCTAAAAATTGGAGGAAATAATAATAATAATAATAATAATTTCTTGTTGGTGGATTGTTTGGTAATTTCTATTTTATTTTATTTTATTTTATTTTATTTTATTTATTTTTATTTTTTTCCTGATGAGATCTTTCCAAGGAATTATACTAGCACCCAGGACAAATCTGATAAGAGAGAATCTTTCTGAAAGAGTTTGAAGTAGGAAATTAATGTTCTATGTCTTACTATGTTTGTGGTATACTCAGTATATAAATTTACTTAACTCTATTCATTTAACAATGTTTTAAGCATTCTTTCATCAGTGATATTATATACTTTCCATGTGAAGTAAATCTTACTAGATGCATTTTGTTTTTTTCTCTCTCTTTTTGTTTTTGTTTGTTTGTTTGTTTTTTGTTTTTTGTTTTTTTTTCTCATGGGTAAACTCCTTTTCATATCTGCTGTGCACTGCCACAAGAAAATCTTTTTAAGGGAAAAAAAAAGAACATCCCATATATGTGGTAGTATAATTTACTGTTATTCCAATTAACATTTTAGCAGTCTAATAGTCTGAATAATCTAATTAATAAAGACAAAAAAAAGAAAACCAATCAATGTTTTTGCTGGTTTGGAGTTGGAAAGGGAGGGGTTTTTTTGTTTTGTTTTGTTTTTGTTTTTTTGTTTTTTTTTTTTAACAAGTAAAATTTCTGTGTAAAACTTCCTCTTATCTACCCTTTATTTCTGGAGCTCTTACCCTTCAGTGTTTCTCAGTGAAAAAGAGGAAGTCTGGAATTTATCAGCAGTGTGCTGAAGTCCTTGCTGGGAGGATTACAATGTCTGTAGTGGCAATTTCCCCTTCTTCAATTTTGGGTCTACTTGTGGCTGGTTACTTGCATTTTCTTGCAAATTCTGTAGCAAAATTGAATTTCTGGGGCCACACAGGCACTGTAATTAAGATATTTGGAAGAAGACTGAGGTAATTCAGAGTAAAAGGCAGTTTAATGTAAGTGCCAAGACAAACAGGAGAAAAAAAAAAGATGCTTGATAGTTCAAGACCTACCTCAGCTTTTCCCATTGCTTCCCATGGAGGCTAAACTTTTTCTCAAGTCCTCCTGTTAGGGCAAAGAACATCCTTATCTTTGTTCCTGAATAAGCATCTGTGGGTAAAAATACTGTCCATTGCTACCATTTTCCATCTTTGTTGGCTGTTAGAGAGAGAAATGGGGTTAAAAAAATACAAACTTCTCTCTGAAAACCAGAGCCTCAACTTCTACATTTCTTACTCAAGCAAGAAAATAGAACCAGAGACTTTCTTCTCCCTCAGTAATCAAAGTAATCAAAGCTTGTTTTATCTATACGGAATTTTTTAGAGTGCAAACTCATCCTCTGAGTTTGCACTGTCAGCCCAGGAGTCATTTTAATTCTAATGTCAAAGGAATCAACATATAATCTTGTTTCAGCCCATCTCAGACAGAACTTAGGAGTAGCATGCTCATTGTTGTGCAGCATATTGGGTTATTTCTGATAATAAAACATTCAAGACTCATAAAATGATGAGCAAAACATATATTAGTCTTTTTTATTTAAAGCCAGAAAATATGGAATTATTTGGGGATTTAATAAGAATCATTCAATACATATTTTCTGATATTTGCTCAGTTTAGTCCCTATCACTTTTCTATGGAGACTGTGTTCTGTCAGAGCACATTTATTGGATTCTGTTTTGGAAGTCAAAATAACGTGATGACCCATTCATAAAATCAGGGCAAAAGGCAGATTTCGTTATTGATCTAGCCCAACTTGATTAAAATCTACTTTCCAGCTGACTCCGATCTTCACATTCATTTGTGCTATTTACTCCTTCCTTCAGATTAAGGCAGAATGCATTGAATAAAATTAATTTTAATGCATATGCTTCAAGTATCCATCTACATTTCACCCCATGCTAAGGATCACTTTATTCATTGTCTTTCATCTCTTTGGTTCTTTTTCCTCCATGTGTAAGCAATTACATTCAAGTGAATGTGGATCCGTTTTTGCTGAATTTTTCAAAGTCATGATCATACCTTACTAAAATGCAAACACAGTTGCTGAATATCCTTCATCCACTAATTTTGTGAGTCTCTTAAAATTCAATCAAATTTGAATGGCATGTCATGCTTTTTTCTTTCCTTTTTGTTTATACTTATGCTGATTTTAAAAAATTCATGGTTTTCATTATAGTTCAGAGATCATTCATACAATGAAGCCAATGAACCCTATAATAATGAAATACAGAATAAATATAAAAGGTAAAATTTATAATTTTATATGAACGTTGTGGGTAGCATTCAAATATTTCATTATACTACATGTATATCTGCTTAGGAAACCAAACTAAATAATGTCATGCTTAAAGAAAATACCTAATAAAAAGGATGTGCTGTGTTTACCGATGTGTTTTGTTCCTGTGGTATTGCATCTATTTCTCCATTATGGATTCTAAGCCTGTGGGTTATAACCCTTTTGAGCAGACACTATTCCTTTATTGCCATAAGACAAATGAAAGATCGCATGGGGGAAATAGATGTGAACTATGCTTTTTCATATGTATATTTTAATCTTCTGATATTTGATATGTTATTTTTAGGTGTTTGAAATCATGCACATTTTAAAACCAGGAGTGACTATTACACTCTCTATTACATTTTCTCTCTATGAGAGAGAGAGAGCATCTGTTACTCGCAGGTGAACTACAGAATATATTTTCAATGTATGTCTAATCTTGATTTTAAAACTACAGATTAATTGCTCCCTTGGTAATCAGCTTCAGTGGAATATAACCATCATTTTGTAAAGCTGAATTTGAATTGAATCCTCAGTTTGATTGCTTTCAAACTTCATTTTTCAGCTGTTGATCTTGGTTTTTACTTTGTCAGCCTGTTTATCCTCCAGTGGTCAAGATCTTACACCACAAAAGAAATTTATAAACAGGGATCAACTCTTCTTTTAACCATCTCTGCAGCAAGCTACTCCAGTTTTTCAGTATGAGGAAAATTGTCCCAAAGTCACTTGAAGTTACTTGGAGCATTTCCCTGTTATTTACAGTGCTTTTAAACTCTATGAATTAACTATTTGTCATACATATTCATGGTCAGGTACTGAAGCCTAGGCTGTTTGTTAAAAACAACTGCTGAAATAGCTGATGTTACTTCATGAAGTTGTCAGTGTACTAGTTGCTTCACTACTTACTGTCGGGCATGTTGTAACATCCAAAACATTAACTGTGAACATTCTCTAACCATTTCTTCTCCTCATGATGGCTCTTATGAGACCCTGAGCTTCAGGATATCTTTGGATTTATCCTTTGCTTGACTGACGAAGAACAAACTAACTGGAAGACAGAATTGTGTAGGAGATTCAATGGAAAAAAAATATTAGTAATTTGCAGTTGTCATCCATAACAACAAGATGAGCTGACAGTGCCAGGGCTGCAATTGATCTCTCCTTTCATTGATGAGGAGAAAGAGTGCTGCTTAAATGTCAGGGATAATGATCACTGAACGTAGCACCAGTGCTACCTTGGTATCCATTGCTAGACTTTGTACTTTCAGGCAGGCCACCCTCATTATGATTCGTGCTTGGCTACAGAGAGGAAATATGTGAAATAACTACAGCATACTAGGAGTTTCTGTAGTAATTTAATGCATGGAAACAAGTATAATGTGATTTGAGTATGACGGTCTCCAGTGGATCAGGCTGTGAAGAACATGTAGACAGAGCCATTGTTGGTCCAAGTGCACAAAGAACAACCTATGAAAGATTAAACATTGCACTTTATTTTTTTATTTTTTATTTTATTTACAAGGAAAGCCACTTACCTGAATTTTTAAATAACATATGTAATATTTATTAAGAGTGTACTAGGAAAATAAACATGCTGGTAGGAATAGAAAAGCTTAGCTGCAAAACCTAGCGTAAGTAGATTACCCACCTCAGCAGTCTCAGTAAATCCCTATTATTTGAAAATATCTAAATCAGGCTTTTACATGTATATGTAAATTTAGATTTCTTTTTGACAAACTCTTTAGAACAGGATAAGTTTAAAATTGAGATTCAGCGCTCCTTTTTAGGATTTTGGGTAGAAACTCTATCCCACCATGTGTGGGAGACAGCAGCTGAAAGACTGCAGAGAAAAGAAAACCAATAAACTCAAGCCATCACTTGACTGTTCTGAGATATAAATAAGAAGCTGGATGTGTGTAATACAGGAGGTAGATATTTCATGACCTTAAGATCCCTTCCAGCCTAAATTATTTGTGTGATTCCATAACTAGGACATACTAGAGCATTTAGCATTAGCTACAACTATGCATGCATACACATAGAGACTGAATATTATGCATCTACTTGCTTTACATTTTGAAATATTCACAATTTGAATTACAACAAAAAGAATGATTTCTCTTTTTAAATAAATTCTGCATTTTGGACCCAAACACGATACGAGAAATCCTCTGAAAGTAATGCCTCCTGTTTTATTATGTTGGTCTGTGACGTCACCGGCTGATGTTGGTGATATGACAGTAGAGGTTAAACCTTCCCACCAACATTCCATTACATTTTGTTGCTGTGTAACAGATGGCAGCAGAGGGGCAGTCTGGCACAATGGGACCTGACATGGAAATGCATATGGAGCAAAGATGTGTGATTGAATTCCTCCATGTGGAAAAATGGCACTACCACTGACATTCATTGGCACTTGCTAAATGTTTGTGAACACTAAACAGTGGATGTGAGCACAGTGAGATACTGGGTGGTTCATTTCAACCAGAGTGACAGTGACAGTGGATCATCTCCACTGATGCAGGTTTTGACAAGTGCAGCATGCAGGCTCTTGTTCACTGTTGGTGAAAATGAATAGCTAATGGTGGCGACTGTTGAAAAATATTGTTTCATAGCTGTGAATGTGATCCATCAGACACTGTTATTGTGCTCATTTTATCTGTTGCACTTTCCATTGAAATAAATAGGAGACATTACTTTTGGAGTGACCTATGTACAGAAGTGGTTTCATTTCATTTTCTTTTCCTGTATAGAAATAAACCCAAAAAGCTCAGTAAAGTGATATTACACTGCTGTGGCAAAGAACAAAGATCTTTAAAGTAACTGTCAATGATGCTTACATTTACTTAGCTCATTCGTTCCTCACCTGAGTTTCAGGGTGTTATTTCTTCCTTTTAACCAAAATAAAATAAAATGAGGGTGGAAATACAAAAATCTCCCTGATTTTTAGCACTGGATAAAAGGAAGTGGTGAGAACAACTTTGCAATAATTATAAGTTTCTTAATTGAACAATTCACTTTGTTAGCTTTCTGTATTCCTCCGGCTCTAACGGAAGCCCAGAATTTCTCTTGAACATGTGCAAAAAATAGACCCTGCACTCTATTAAGAGAGTGTTTTCTTGGGACATAAGCAAAAACAGAATTTGAATTTGCATGGGAATCTCAGTGGCAAGTGGCACTTGGTTCCCTACAGCCACGGGGAAGCCAAAGTAAATTAAAATGGCACTACATTATTCAAGACTACATAACAGTATGAAAACCAGAGGAACTGAAGAGATATAGGTTTGTTCATAATTCAACTCTCATCTAGTTCTTAATTAAATATTCTGTTTATTTTTTCTTACTTCAGGAAGAAAACAGTATTTTCTTATAGTCCATCTAGAAAGTGAACATTCAGTACTGTACATTTCTCATTTGAATATCAAATAAGTAGCATTATTTTTCAAAGTACTGAGGCACAACATTTTGAGACCTTTGAAAATCCTTTCTATACGAAAGGTTGCTCAGCATAGAGCTTTTGTGAAAATCTAGTTGTAATTTTGGGTACCGAGGCTTTGAAAAATCAATTGTTGTGCAATTCTGGAAATGCAGTTCTAAATAAGCAATAAAACTATAAAAACTCTGTGTGTTAAATATACATTCATTAGTGACAAAATATGAAAACAAAATTTCTCCTTTCTTATCTTAAAACTGGAAAATCTTATATTGGAACTCAAAAGAACAGGTGGTAAAATATAATGGAGTGAAATAAATGCTGAAGCTATTCTAGTCACTAATTAACCTTGTCTCACTTGATAACAAGCTCAAGAACATTTCCTGCTTTCCTGTACACATACAAATCAAAATTACACAGTAGAGTTTGAATGAATTTGGGCTAATTTTGCCAGTTCATTATATTCTAGACTGAAAGGTTCTTTCTTGTATAATAAAAAGAAATAATGTCAAATTAAGGGTTATAGTTCCCTCATAGTTAGGGTTCTCAACACAACATTTTGAGAATTACTAATTAGTGTTTCTTATGGGTGTATTCTAATGTATTAGGAGTGTCATAGGCTTTGAATAGTCCATAATGCAGCCTCACAAAATATATGCATTCTGCTGCCTGGAGCCTGTCATTGCACTGTACATTTCTGCTTAGCTATCTGAAAAGCAAATACACAAAGTAAGAAGCCCCATTTCCAAGGCTGCAATTAGAGTGAAATTTTGATTTGCTCCAAGTACATCAGAATACATGCCTTAGTATTTCTACCTGTCTCGTCCAAACTTAGACTATGTATGTGTCATGGAGATTTGTTTGGTGCTGTTTTGGATATTTGATGAGAATAGTGTTGATTGCACATCCATATTTGAATTGTTGCAGAGCAGTGCTGCATAGAGCCAAGGAGTTTCCTACTCCTTGTGCTGCCCTGCCAGCCAGGAACTGGGGGTGCACAGGGACATGGGAGGGGACACAGCCTGGACAGCTGATCCAGATGACTAAAGAAATGTCCCATACAGTGGGGTGTCATACTCAGCAATAAAAGCTAGTGTAATGGAGGGCAGGGTGTTCAGAATGTTAGCATTTGTCTTCCCAAGAAACAATTACATGTGATGACCCTGCTTTTCTCAGAGTGACTGAGCAACTGCCTGCTGATGGGAAGTAGCAAATGAATCCCTTGCTTTGCTTTGCTTGTGCACATGGGTTTTGTTTTACCTAGTAAATGGTATTTATCTCAACCCATGAGTTCTTGTGCCTTCCAGATTTTCTCACTCATCCCACATAGGGAAAGTGAGTGAGTGGCTGTGTGGTGCTGAGCTGCCTGTTGACATTAGACCACGTGTGTATGGAAGTACAGAAATGAAATAAATGTTTTAGACTAAAAAAGTAGAATCAAAATATAGCAGCCATATATACTCTGAAGAAATGGAAGTGTGAGGCACTGAACAGAGTTGTATAAAACTTTGTTTAAAATCATATTATTAAACTTTTTGGAAGCAAGTTATTATTTGCCAAAAATATTTTTTAATTAAATTCACAAATTAATGCCTACAAATATTAATAGCTCTGTAAATTGTTTAGAAGCTTTATTTATTAGCATTCAGTATTCAAAAGTCAATCTGAATTGTGATTAAATATAGTCCTATTTCTGCTTCTTTGCTGGATGAATATAACACTTGAGAGGATGAATTTCAGAATATTAAGAAAGCACAATGTTAAGAAAAGCAGTCAAATTGCCCACTATGTAGCTACAATTACAAGATGCTTATTATTTAATATCTTGCTTTAGTAATGGTATACTGATGATAGGTCAAAAACTAGAGTAAATTGAAGACAAATGAAAGAAATTGGATAACAATTGAAAGTGAAGATAGGAGATTTTAAGACAGAAGACTAAACACGTGGCACATGAGTGCAAGTGTGCGTCTGCTTTATATATTTTTGTGTCTACATCTGTTCATACGAACACGTAATTGTTAACTTATATTTGACAAGGTATTATCTCTGTCAGATTTAACTTCATTTTTGTTGCTGTTGTGTAAATGATATGTGCCTTTTAATAATTTTATCATTTTTCTTACATTTATTAGAGATTTGTCCCAGTTTAGTGGCATAAGGCAATGAGCTGAGGTGATGAAACTTTGCTTTATACAGAACACATAATGAAAATTGCTAAATATTGGATTTTCTGAGGACAACAATGACACTGATAGAGTACCAAGGTACTAACATGGATTACCTGCTTTCCTCTGATCAGTTACTATATGGTGGAAATTGTGGAGTGAGAGAGTATTCTCTCAGTATAACCTGCTTTGAAACATTGAGAAAAGTCTATGATTTACACTCTCACTCTCCCACTAAACAACTTTAGAAAAGTTTAACTGGAAAGCATTCATACTCTTCTTGTAAAAAATAAAATAAAATAAAACATGGACCCACTGAAGCTTGTAATATTCTATAGGGAAATGAAATCCATTTACTTCCCACTGTGTGTATGAATGAAGACAGTGCAATTCGCTTAGGAATGTCCAATTACAGAGGCACCTTTGCCCTTTTTGAGTCTGTGTTCTAGAAAGAGACAGGGAGACAGGCAGAAAAAGGAAGACTTAATACCATCTCATTCATGATAGTTTTCTGTATTTCATTTCCCAACTAATTAACCTTTTACTGCAGAAAAAGTTCTACGTTAAGAAGCACAGCATAACAATCAAACAACTCACCATTACTGGAAGACTGCTTCTAATTTAAAGTATTTCCATTTCTTAGAAAAAAAATACTCCTGAGTTCTATAGAAATATTTCTTTATGTTCTGCTCCCTCATCACCTAAAACTGAAAATCTACACATATACAGAATTAAAACTTAGAATTATTTTTTAATTTCTGTTTTTCTTTGTCAAAAGTGTTTACTGTCTCTCAACAGTATGTTTACATAGACAATATTTTTTTCATATAAGATATTAAAAACAATATATGAATGGAATTATTGCATTCAAAGAAGTTATATATATGTATATTCTATTCAATATGCATAGCTGGTATGTTTCATTTCAAACTAATGAAATATATAAAATATATAGGGAAGAATATGATCTATATACAGGGTCTCTTTCTCTATATGCAGTCACCCATTCTACACCTTGTTTATACACAGAAGCACATGAAGTATATATGTTACAAGTCTATATATCTTCTTTGTCAAAGTATGTTTGAAAACAGGAATACGCACAAACTGATACATAGGTATACCTGCATTATTTCTCATTTTCTGAATAAAGTGAATAACACAAAGTACTGCAACTTTCAAAGTTCCACTCTGCCTGGGAGTTTTAGTACATGGTCATCTCCACCTTAACAGAACACTTGGACAACTGACTTAAAATATAATCTAATTTCAAGACATAAGGAAAGTCACTCTCAGAATCATCCTGTCTTCAACATATTTCTGAAATGCCCACACACTGAAAGAGAAATTTCTCCTTATGAGATTCTTTACTGCTGCTTTCATTTAGCTCATAGTCTATTATTTCGAAGACTTCCATACTGACAGATATTCAAAAACTCCTTAACATGAATACACTTCATTTACAGTCAGTCAACTACAAAACCTATAAAATGCATCATTTTAATGGTTTGAAAAATTGTAGTTGCTATTACACAAAAAGTTGATATAACCAAAGATGAGTATTAATTGGATAACATGTTATGGTTGAAAGATTCCACTAGACTCATTACGCTGAAAATGCTTCTGAAAATAGGCATCTTTTCTTTCTTCCTTCTTTCTTTTATTTTTCCTACATTTCTTCATTTGTACAAACGATCATTCTTTTCCCATTCTAAATGTTATACGTAACAGATGAATATATTTATGTGCAAATTTCAAAATGATTGAAATTGTCACTTCACTGACAACTGTATTAATGGCAAATGCTCTAACAAATTGCTCACAGCATTTTTTATTTATTTATTTTTTTTTTAAATGCTACAAATACCAAACTCCTGAGTAGGTAGAATTGTCCACTGCTGTAAAAGGACGTGCAGCAAATATGTGGCTAGCTTGCATACAAAGGTAACACAACTTAGTTTAGCTGATACTGTTTTCATACATTGCACGTGTCATCATCAATATTTTTCTCAGCTAGAAATGCGAGAAGAACTTTGCTAACTTCTAGGAGCTGGATCAGGTCAGCAGTGTCCTTCAGGCAGCAAAGAAATAGTCTGTATAAGTTCATACTGAGGAGCAGCTTAAAACATGGGCAGTTCTCTGGAAACTCTCTGTATGCAAGGACTCAAGGCTATCAAACAGTATCATGAGGTGCTAGCTTGTAGGTCAAGATAAGCACACTAGCAGTGTATCAGCATCAAAGCTGTCAGACCCAGCATGAAACTGGATGGACCATTCTCCTCCTGATAACCATGCTGCAAGAGAACGAAAAACAAATAATGTTGTAGCTGTTATAATGCACCTTATGATGGAGCGATATTTTGAGAACGCTGACCAGTGGCAGAAGATACAGATCATCATGTTACTTGTCCTTCTTCATCATCTTCAAAGTCACATACCTAGTAGAAACTCCAGTGTTGAATGAAATTCAGTGTTGATTCCTAGGAATCTCCTGAAAATTCACTTGGTGACCCAATGATGTGATCACAATATGGATTGTATACAAAACAGTTTTAGGTTAAATGAGGGGAGATTTAGATTGGATGTTAGGAAGAAATTCTTTACTCAGAGGGCAGTGAGGCAGTGGCACAGGCTGTCTAGAAATCTCTGTGAGGATACTGAGGAAGCACGTTGATCAAGGAATCCAAATCTACTACACTGAAAGTACATAAAAGCAAGATTTTAGACTGGTACAGTCCATTGCTGGGTATTGTTAGCAAGCCAGGTTTTTTTAATAACTGATGCTTAATGGATGTTAATGAGGAGAACATGATTTTCTTAGAGGCCACTGAGGTCTAGTCTGTAAAAACATCAAAAGGATCATATTTATTTTAAAAAAATATATAAAAACTGTGAGATTAGCTTCTAGATCTTTGTGTTCTAAATTGCTTTAGTTGATTCTCTTATTCAGACTTCTTATTCCTGACATCAGCACCCCCAGAGGAAACATAGCTATAGATTTAAATTCCAGTTTGGCCTATTTGATACTGTACAAAATCCTCACTTGTCTTGAAATACATATATAAGTTGGAAAATTCTGAAAATAAGGCAAAATATATTTTAAGTGGAACTATGAAAATACTGAATTAATTAGAAAAATATAAAATTTTTGTAAGAAAATCGAAATTTGAATAATCCAATGTTTACATCTAGCTTTTTTGTCTTCTGTACACTGATAAACTTCTTTTTTTGTAATGAGTTAACAGGTGATTTTCATGTTTTGCAACATATATTGATAGCAACAATAAAATCCAGCAGTAGCAATGTCAGCATTTTGTTACTGTTTGGTTTTTTTTGTTATTGTTGTTGTTTTTTCAAATTTACAAAGCAACATTATCATACACGTGGTTTAATTTCTAGCTAACAAGACTATACACTTTACAGAAGCATAAAAGCGTTGGTGGCTAGACAGGACAAAATATGTCAGTTTCCTCAGTATCTCCACTTCCTATCCAAATGGTTTTCCAAACGCCTTTTGTGACATTTTGCTACTTCTGTTTCCTGATGAGACTATTGCAAAAGCCTTACCACCAGTCTGTAAGTGTTGCAGGAGAAGCCTGCTCTTCATGAGTTACTCCACATTCTGTGCCAAAGACTTGGTCCTAGACGCAATGTCAGAAACCTATTATTCTAGTTTTGACAGGAATATGCATACCTGTTGTATGAACAAAGTTTGCATTTATGCTAATGTTGTATGGCTGAACACACACCAAGTGCAGGTTAATTGTTCTCTTGGCAGGAAAAGTTTCCTGAATAAATGTTGTCAATGTAGTTGGGTATTTTTGTAACCAAGCAATTTATTTTAAGGCAGATATGAAAAACATTAACAGTTTAGAAACAGTAGAATGAATCACCGTGTTGTGGACTAGGTCTAAGCATGACCTGAAATTTACATTTTTGAATAACATATTTATCCTCTAGTTTTCCTATAGGAAGGGGAACATCTCTCCTAAGAGGAAGTTTCATATTGGAGAAAGCAATATGATCTTGTGATGACATTACTGGAAGGAAGCACTAGAGATATGATTCAATGACTAACTGGACTTAGAGCCTCACTGGTTTAAGAAGTAAACACTGATAGCAACAAGAATAGCAACCAATTATTTGGAAGAACTGTATTAAACCTTTTCACTGGAGAAAAACACTGCTGTTCTCAAATGACACTCAGAAGAACACATTGTCATAAACGTTGCTAGTACAAGTGGAACCAGCTAGTAAACGTCTTTACAGTTACAGCAGAAATAAGGAAGAAAAATGAAAACAGAAAACAGATGAGAAAGAGGAGGATGTGAGAAGGTCAGGAGTTAGTGCTTAGAAGTCAGTTTTCCCCAGATTTGCTAAAAAAACATTAACACAAAAGTGAAGAGGCAGATAAGTGGAGATGCGAAAGCAAAAAATAAAAAATAAAAACTACCCTTATGCAACTTAAAAAAAAAATACATATTTTGCTTCCTCACAGCTTCTGGAATTGCTTGCCACCCCCAAATTCTATGGTATCTGGAACCTCAATGGCAAGCTTTGATGTTTAGGAAGATTATAGCTCTCTCTCAAAGACCTGGTTATATAATTATATAAACCTGAAATATGCAGAGTTCCTATGCAATGCTCCCTGTGCTATGTTTTTTGTGGAATTAAAATTACAGTCAATGTTCAGTTCAGGCAGTCAAAAACTCTGTAGATGAAATTCATCCTGCACTGTATCCATTATTGTGGAAAACCGAGTCATATTGGTCGGTACCAAGCAAACACCATTATCAGTGTCCCCCATTGCCAGCTCTGTGCAGTTCCTTGAGAATTCCTTGGTGGATAGAGCAGGCAGCCAGGGATGGGGGCACAGATGGAAAGTGGCAAAGAGCAACCATGGGAAGAGTTTCATCTCAGCTGCCAAAACATTCTCCTCTACCATGCATGCCCTTGGGATTTCAGTAGATATCTGAAAGTTCTAACTAATCTTGTTAGAAAATTGTACTGAAGCTGACTATGTAAGACTATAAAAGTTACATATTTGTAAAGTATTCTCAATTTGCAGAGGATCAGAACCTTCTAATTATAACCAGTCTGTAAATTTTTTTGTTTGTTCGTTTGTTTTGTTTTCTGTTTGTTCATGTGTTTGGAGTAGTAGAAAGCATTTTTCATTCTGTGCATTCCAAATGCCACCCTCCCAGGAAGTTGCTTTGATCCATGGAAAGGACATATTTGGGAGCACAGAAATATGAATTGGCAGGAAAATTAATGAATTTTTATTTACAGTAATATTCACTTCTAACACTTTTTAAGTTTAAAAGAATTTTGTGCAGATATGAATTAACACTGAATGTTCTAATAATTATTTTTAAACTGTAACATACGTCTTACTGATAAACTCTCCAAATTAATTAATATTTGATACAGTAATAGCCATCCGTAGTACACATGTACAAATCCACTCAATTTTTTAATACCTCCATTTTTAAGGTCAATATTGGTCTTATTTCATTGAAAAGAGGAGTAAAATTGAATTAAAAAATAGAAATATTTTTAACTGACAAGTCTAGATTGAATCCAATTTCCAACAGCTTCATCAAATAATTTAAAACCTATTCAATAATGAAGGGACTTGGTACAATTATACTGTATTCAGATTTCACCCAATGTGCATGATTATCCTGTAGCAGCTCCCTTTTCCTACCTAACTGGGTATCTTGACATTTCCCTTTAGTAGAAAGTAACTTGAATTATGTGGTCCTATGCTCAGTTCTGATTTAAATCTCTTTTAAAAACAGTTTAGCAAGCTTCCGCTGCAGCAGAGCCATGGAGAAATTTAATTGTATATGTATATACTAAATTAGACTTGTTCATCCATTAGGAATAGAAGAACACATGTGTCAGATGAGTGCAAATTTTCTAGTGAAGCCAGCAAATCCTATAGGACGAAGTCATGTCAGCTTTTAATGAGAGAAACAGCCCTGTCAAGGCTCTTTCACCTCCAGGGAAAGAGAATGCTAACATAGTATCCATTCTTCTTATGAATAGTTATCAAGTTTAAATTTCTTTTACCTCTATGAAATCAGGCTGAGTTCATTATAATCTCATTTCCTGATCCAGAAACACTTAACTTGCTCTTATATTAATGCTGATGCCATACATATTCTTAATCATGTCTATATCTTCTTTGATATGAAAACCAAATGATGATATGGCATTGTAAACTGCGTATCAAATACAAATCCAGTATGTGACAATACTGTTTCTTTTTACAATATTTTTTTCAATCCATGTTTTTTTCATAGACACAGAATATTGTTGCTGGAGCATGGTGGCTCATGCTTTTCCCCATACTCTCTTGTGCACAGGCACTACGCTATGAATACCTGAAAAGCTTTTCACAGGTAGCACCTAAAAACCTTGATGAATGCAAACTAAGCAGATTGAAAAGGGAATAATATGATGCTGTGGATTGCAAAACTATAAGAAATTCCCTTGTACAAAATTCCTATATAGTGAGCCCTAGCAAAAATATTGGAAGATTTTTCAAGTATATCTGTTTTAAAAACAGTTTTTGGTTTGTAGCTTTCCCAGATATGCATTATCCTCAGTAACAAACATCCTACTTCATCCTTCACTGACGTGAATCTTTTTCATCTGTTTTTCTGTTGAATGCACATCTGGAAATAAGGCTGGATTCTGATCTAGCTTAAGCTAGACATTTCTGGAGCAACTCAACTGAAGTCAGTAGGATTTTTCATTGTGTGCCTGAAAGCTGATCTCTTTTTTTTTCAGACCCAATCCTAGGGGTTGATTTAAGAAGTCTTTTTTTTTTTTTCTTTTTTTTTTTTTTCTGTATTTGTTTGTTTGTTGTTAGTATATACTCTGACTATGTCTGATACAGTGTGAGAAATCTGAACTAGCTTTGAGATAATTATTTGAAATACCACTACTGTTCTTGACACAATAATATGTAGCTTTGCCCTAAAAAATACAGTAAATGAGTCCATGCTAAAATCCATGCTACTTTTTCTGTAGCTGTTTCTAGTAGCCAGCATAAATGCTTTACATGTGGCTCAGGTAGCTCTTCTTTGTATCACAGTCACAGCTGTAAAGAAACAACCTGCAACAGCTTTCCTGGTTTTGATCTTGTCATGCACAGAGCTGCTGGAGCTCTGCTAAAATCTTCTCAAGATTTCCAGAACTTCGTGTAGGATATTTCTCATGCATATCATCATGTGGGTGTTTACTTAGCATGACATAGCTTCAAACCTTCATTGCCTTTTATCCCCTACGCAATCTGAAGGCGTTTGACAATACTTTCCCAATTCAAATGTGAGAAAAGAGAGACTTATCTAACTGCATTCTCCAAGACTTCAGCTACAGATTAATCACACCAGTACAGCAGCAACAACAACATTCTAATAATTATACTTAATGCTACAACAAAGCAAGTAAATTTTTAGTTATTCATATTAATCCACGGGGTAATTTCTACAGAGGCAGATAGTTACAAGATCCAAATCTGATCTCAAAACCATCTTATGCTGCAGTAGTTTAGACGTTTGCTTTAGATGACTTTTCAGAAGTCCAAGACAACTTAATTGGTTTTTCTTTGCCTTTCTTGTGCTATAGACAAATCTATACAAACCAAATATGTATTGTATTAAACTAAGTTATAGTTCCATAGCTCTTTTTTTTCCCTATGATTCTATGATTCCATGATTCTATGATTCTATCTCTTGGCTGTGGACGGGCTTTCCAGATGGCTGTTCCAAGACGACAATGACCACTTACTGCCTTCTACTACATTCTTTTCATAAAATCCAAAATTTTAGTTCTTTTCTTCCTATGTGTTTTATGTTTCTCAGTGATAATCAGTTGTAAAAAAAAAAAAGAGATTAATTTAATCACTAACTAAAGATACTTTAGCAACATAAATTCTACCAATACCATTTTGTCTTTGTTTTACCTATGTATGTCTGTTAAGCTGGCCAAAGTCAAATCAAATCATCATGTTTTCAATTCTCTAGACTTGCTGCTCAAACATAAATATTCATAGACATTTTACTGATTTTCTAATTGCTAAATTTCATTTACACATTGTCACTATTAGTGTCTTCAAGCCATAGAAAATTTCAGTACATACAACATGATTTCTTCATTCTCATACAAATGTTTGGAGGCTGGACTAAAAGTGATCCTTTGCCATCTGAAAGAAAACAACATAACTAATAGAAAAATATTATACTCTTCTGTTTCTTGTATTGTGATCATTTATGGACATTTTCATTATTAACTTCCTAAAGAGATCTGGCAGTGACAACCAAGAGCTACTTATTTGAAACTTCTCTATGATGGATACTTGGCTAACATGAAAACCTTTCCAGAAAAGAGTATTGGTAAAATCTACCTCATTTCTTTTGGTGTTCATGCATGTCTATTTTGTCTCAATACGGTAATTCCAATATGCTTTTAAGCTGGGTTTCCTACCCCAGAGAGAATGGCTTCTATACAGTAAAACAGCTATAAAAGGCTGTGCTGTCACAGTTTGTCTGGACTCCCCATTGTGCTTTTCCTTCAACTTGAAATCTTTTATTTCTGTACATTAAGGTCTAAAGCAATCTGTTGATTCTTGATACTTCATACTTGACAGTTACTTCTAGGTTCTTTAAAAATCAGTGCTATGTTTTATGAAATGTGTACCTATTTCAAGATCGACAAGAGGGATATGGCATTAAGCATATAGATCTTGCCTATTAATTTAAAACTTATATCAGACTTGCACATTTTTTGACTTTGAGTACTCATGCATACATGTAGAGCAAAATATATGCCTGTAAAATGTTACATGACATCCTAGTCTTTAGAACATCTTAGTCATAAACAAGTTATTTTCAGCTTGAAAGCTTCCTTATATATGCTTAGGTTCTTTTTTTTTTTTAAATAAAATTGCATGATTTTGTCACGATGCATAGATTTGTCTGCATATTTATTTTCCCGTAAAGTGTACTGAGTTGATAAGTTTCCAGCAACTCAGTCCAACTCAATTATCTACATTCTTCCAGGTGAAGACATCAGGATTTCATGCCATTTTTGTCATTTTGCTATTTTAGAGCTCCAGTTTCCAAATGGAGCCAGAGCAATCTAAAATTTAATATGTTTGTTAAATTTCCCTCTAGCAACCAATATGGCAACTAGCGTACTGTATCAAGAGTGTTTTATTTTCTTGGAGACTGTCTTTTTGAAAATGAACCCATCCTTTTACACCAAAACTGACTTTGATCATGAACCAGAATGCCCAAAGTCTTGATTCACATGCATTTGACTCAAGTCATTCAAGCCCACACTTTTACTTAAGTACCAATCTTTTGAAGAATTCTTCTTTCCCCGAAGATCGTCTTTGTGCTGTACCTTTATTTCCCTAGAGACTGCCTCCAGAAGGCAAAAATAATCTAAGAAATAGATTTGCAAGTTCTAAATTAAATAACTGGAGAAAAAGAGGGCATCTTTTGTGAAGAAAACTTTCCTTAAGTTTTTTACTCTGATCGTGGTGCTAACAGAGCCTGATGCCTTAGGATATGTTGACAGAAGCTGACATATTAAAGAGCAGAATCAATATAAAAATAAATTCTAATGCCCCAAATTTCAGCTTGCATTGATTACTTATTAATAAAATTTCTTCAGAACTGTAAATTTTTAACCACTGCTTTAAAAACATAAATTAAGTTCTGACTTAACACGTACATAATGACACACACACACAGGATTACACAGGAGTGTTATTTCACTCAATTTCAAATGACAAAATGATGCAAACATCATCTTTTGTAATTTTCCATCCTCAAAATTTCTTAAGAGAAAGAAAAATAGACTTTATAAGAGCAATGATTCAGGTGGTCTCCCATACATTTTACATAGCTTCTGTGAAAACTATACCTTTAGGCATATGTGAAAAATACAAAAGGTACATTTTCATCTGTATGGATGATTTAAAAGAAAATTTAAGAAGGATTTATTTTTAGAAGTTTATTTCCCTGTAAGATCAGATGATAGACATTTCCTTCATCTCTCCTCCATTCTTTCTTTTCTTTTTATATACCATTCTTTAATAGTAAAATATATTTTCAGGTTCACACAGTATGTCAGTGTCCAACGTAGGTATTTTCAATATACTTCACTGGATGCATACCTTATCTTCTTCTTTAAAAAGAATATTCTATCACAGACAAAAGGAGAAGAAAAAAAAAAAGAGAAAAAACAAAACAAAACAAAACAGAAAAAAAACAACAAGCAGATGTTGTGGAAGGACAATTAAAACAATTTTGAAAGTTCTAGATTATTTTATATTCATCTGTAATTTGTCTATACTTTAAAAATATAAAACATGATATAAAACATCAAGTTTCATGTCCTAACTCATTCTTCTGTGTATCAACTAGATAATTTTATTGCTGAGAATCTATTTGACTCAGGATCCACAGCCATCTAATAAATCTGAGGAGCTGATATGGGAAAAATTTCATCTAATTTTCAGTTAATTTTCTTCATTATATTTTATTTTATTGTTATTTGTATATACCATAGAATCTTGTAATGGGAGAAACCTGTTAGTACTATTTCTATAAATGTGATATCTGAGGTTACTGGACAAAAATGCACTTTCATCCATGATAATTACTGAGTTCCATTCAAGTATGATTGTAATTTATGGAGAAATGTCTTAGCTAGGAGACTAATTGATCAAAGATGTCTTCCTTGAAGGGCAAAATAATCAATACACATCAGCACCAAGGTGCTACAGTCACTAGAATACATCACAAATTAATTCTTGTGGGTTGCATTTGTCCCAAATATTAGTAATAAATAAACATTAGGCGTAACTTACATTGGCTATAATAAGCTGAAGTGACTTAAGAGTATAAATTTGAGCCTTTCATCAGTTCAGTCTCTGTAAATTCATGACCCATACTAGCATTTTACATCTGAATGCTCATTTTATAATATAGTTACTCCTTTTAAAGATATTGAGGTTTCTGTGGTAACTACAGCCTAGTAACTCTGTCACTGCAGCTGTTCTTCTCATACATAGTGACAGCATTTACACATTGGTACCATGAAGCAAGTATCCGAGTGCACTTATCAGAATTTCCTAATGCACTTATGCTTATGAGACAAAGTGGGAACTTCAAGGATCATCGTAAAAACTGCTTCAAAGAGATACAGGAAGCTTGATTGTCACTTTAGGAAATTATGATTCCTTTAGGATATAGAGGTCATGTGAGAAGTTCTTTGAGGCTAACAGAAGTCTTAAAAACTTGGTTAGACTACATAATTATAATCAATTAGTTATTAACAAGCACAGTATGAAACTCAGATCACCTCTAACAGACGGAGAAGACGTTAAGAAAGGATGAGTTCTACAGAAGGGCCCTTATGGCATACGGTGTCAGGTAGAAAAAAAATAATAAAAACTGCTGGGAAAAAGACATGTGATGTGGGCACCTTAGACAGCATAGAAAGTAGAAAAGCTGGAATCAATGTTAGAGAACTAATATGGACATGAGATAACAGTAGAATGAAAAAAAAAAAAAAATGCACAATAAGGGAGGTGATCCAGCACCTAATTTTCAGAATTTTCGGAAAGTTAGAAATAAAGTAATAATGGTTCAAGGAAGAACAGGGAGAATTATGTTTGTAATACTCAAGACGAAAACAATAATAATACTGGAGAGATTTTCTGTGGCATGGTAAAATTCAGACAAAAAATATAAGACATTTTCTCACATGTTACATCCTAATTAAGACTGAAGGTTGCTTAAAATATCTTACAAAGAAGTGAGATAGAAGCAAGGCATGGAAGTGCTGAGGGATTTTTTTTTTTTAATTTTTGGCTAAGTTAAAGGTAGAAAAACAGTAATCTATGCTATAGGACTATTCTAGTACTTTTAGAAAAGAGAAGTCATGCTATTAGGTACTGTAAACAGTTGGTAAAAAACACAGTCTGCATAGAGAAGGGGGAAATAATCATCTCAATATTATAGAAAGGGAGACTAAAGAATTGCCTATATCAGACATTTACTGGCAAAACACTTGCATTCATGGCCAACCTGTCAGCCTCACCACTGCACCAGGAAGATCATGGAAAAGATCCCCCTGGAAGCTATGCTAAGGTACATGGAAGACAGAGAGGTGATGCGGCAGAACCAGTATGGCTTCAGCGAAGTCAAGTCCTTCCTAACAAACACAGTGGCCTTCTGTGATGGTGTATCTGCAACAATGGACAAGGGAAGAGTCACTGATGACACCTATCTGAACTTCATTGAGGCCTGTGACATTATCCCCCACAACATCCTTCTCTCTAAATTGGAAATATATGGATTTGATAGGTGGACTCTTCAATGGACTGGGGACTGGTTGCAAGATTGTAGGCAGAGACTGATGGTCAATGGCTCAATGTTCAGATGGTGAGTGATGTCCCTCAAGGGTCAGAACTGGGGCCATTGCTCTTTATTATCTTCATTAATGATGCTGCAATGGAATCAAGACCACCCTCAGCAAGTCTGTGGATGACATCAAGATGTGTGGTGCAGTTGACATGCCTGCAGGACAGGATGCCATCCAGAGAGATCTAGACAGGCTTGAGCAGTTGAACTTCATGAGTTTCAAGAAAGCCAAGTGCAAGGTCTTGCACCTGAGTCAAGGCAACCTTTACTATCAGTACAAGCTGGCAGACAAAAAAATAGAGAACAGCCCTGCTGAAAAGAACTTGTGGGTACCAGTGGATGGCTAGCTAGATATGAACCAGCAATCTACCCTCACAGCCCAGAAAGCCAACCATAAGCATCCTGGACTGCACCAAAAGAAATGTGGCCAGCAGGTCAAGGGAGGTGCTCCTGCCCCTCTGCTCTGTGATGGTGAGCTCTCAACTGGAGTACTGCATACAGGTGTGGAGTCCTTGGTATGGGAGAGATATGGACCAGTTGAAGCTTGTCCAGAGGAGGGCCAAAAAGGTGATTCAAGCTATGGAACACCCTTCCTACAAGGACAGGCTGAGAGAGCTGGGGCTGTTCAGCCCCGAGAATAGAAGGCTCCATGGAGAGTTGATAGCAGCCTTTCAGTATCTAAAGGGGGACTGTAAGAGAGAAGGGGACAGACTCTTTAGGAAGATCTATTGTGGTAGGAAAAGGGGAAATGGTTTTAAAGTAGAACAGAAGAGATTTAGACTGTTGTGAGATGCTGTACATAAACTACTTTTGTCTCAAAGATTGCTGTGGAGTGCAAGGACAACTGGAGGCATCTCTGCCTACACAGAAGTGTCAGAACAAGGAAGATAAGGGGAATGTCTTGACACTTATCACCTTATGTGCTATTCCCAAGATGCAGTGGCACGGCCTTGTGTGGAGGCCCCAACTACTCTGATGTGGATAAGCCTGCACTGGACTGTTGCACCTGTGTCAGATGCATCATTGCTATGGGCAACCTAAAGAGAACCGGACAGTATATACATATAGACAACAAGAAAATTTGTTGCGTTTTCCTTCTGCCTGTGATTGACCAAGAAAGAGAATCTGCACTCTCACCACCCCACCCCCTACCCCCGCTGCCAACCAGACTCATGAATTGTTGTGACACTGAAGTGGTATCAATCTCTGCATTCCCGTATCAAGATTTTGCTTTTATTTTCTGTCTTTTTACTATCACTTTCTTTGTCCCACCTCTCATCCTCAGGCCTAGCTAACCAAAACTTGTATAGTAAACTCGTTGGGAAAATATTTGACTCCTTTCTGAGTTTTAATTTCACGTCAGGTATACATATGTCACAAACCATCTCGTTGCCAATAATTGGAGCCAGACAATTGGTATAAAGGTTTTTGCAATAAGAATAGTGAGGCACTGGAAGAGGTGGCCCAGAGAGATGGTGATAGCCTCATCCTTGGAGACATCCGAGGTCAAGCTGGATGGGGAGTTGACTAGATGGTCTTTAATGGCCCCTTCCAACTCAAACAATTTTATGATTCTATGAAATCTTTGTGTTTCTATTAAATTTAAGAACACATTTACATGATCCAAAGAAAAAAAAGAAGATTTAGTGTGCAACCTTGTCTAACAGAAACACAAATAGAGAAGAAAGTACTAGCCTTCTCTCAGTGTTTGTTGTTATGGCACAAAT
This sequence comes from Alectoris magna, assembly GCA_030625065.1. Classification (NCBI taxonomy): domain Eukaryota; kingdom Metazoa; phylum Chordata; class Aves; order Galliformes; family Phasianidae; genus Alectoris; species Alectoris magna. The sequence continues at coordinate 102,317,895 of CM060560.1, forward strand.
TTTCCAAAGGTATGCAGAATCTCCTTTTCTGGAGATATTCAAAACCCACCCAAATACTTTCTTGTGCAGCCTACTCTAGGGAATCTTCTTTAGCAGGGGTTTGGACTAGATGACTTCCACAGGTCCCTTCCAACCCCTACAATTCTACAATTCTGTGATTCTGTGACATTAAAAATATTTAAATTGCAATGCCTTCCCTGAAACAATGACCTCTTAAAGAACTCTTATTTTTGAAGAAGAGTAGCTACTAGTAGCTTAAATTCATAGCTAAAAAAAATGGTAGTTACAGTAGGAAAACTGGAAGATACATGATTGAATAACGATTCCACAATGTCTGCTTCCATAATTCTACATATTAAAGTCTGTGTATATGATAGAGGGGATTCTCTACCGTTGCTTGCAGTGAACAGGTTAAGGAGGAAAAGAACTAATAAAAAATCAATAATGAGATTATATATGCAAGTTATTAAAGTACAAAAACATATAGCTAAAAATAAATGTATTTATTCAGATACTAGGCAATATCGATGCTCAAGTAATCATTTCTTATCACAGAATCTGCTTAAACTGAAATGCAGCTGTGGCTCATGATTTTATGTTGTCAATATCATAATTGACAACCTAGCTAATCTTTATTGGAAATGTAGGGGATTTGTGAGATACAAATTTGTATTTGTAAGCAGAAGGTTTTAAATGAAGCACTTAATCACATAATTTTTGAGTTAGTGTTAATGAGCTTTCTGTTAGCACTTTCTTAATCAGTTAAGCTAAGTGTAAATATATATAACACTATCTATAACCATTCAAATTCGGTATCTTGGAAGCCAAAATTTCAATATTCACTAATAAAACAATATAACTGCAACAAATGAATATTATCAACTTTCCAATCATGTACCACAATATAAATATTCTGAGACTGTTTTACTATTCCATTAAATCCACACTGAAGGAAAAAATTGCACACTAGGTCAAATCTATATTCTAGTGTAATGAAACTTGCCATTTTAGGCAACTGTCCAGCAATATTAAGAAATAAAATCACCAATTTACAATGATTATCTGTGCTCGCATGTTTTTAAACATATTTTCTATTCTCTTGGAAATCTAGATAATAGATGCCACTTGAGCAATGAAATATTTAAGACAACAAATCATTTTTCCACTCATGACAGAAATTGTTGTCATTTATAGAAGCAAAAAATATTTTAAATCAAAATCTTTTATTAGTGAGGTTGGGTTGGAATTGTGTGATTGTTCATTATTTGTGAACATTACAATCATGCATTTGCAGTCTGAAAAACACTGAAGCAGCTGATTTCTTTTGATTGTTCTGTAATCTGCAAATAGTTCTGTATAAAAATGACTGCAGAGCTTACACTGGTGAGGCATCAGCTCAGTGTTCAGCAGACTTGCATTTGTTTTCTTAATTACAAATATCTCTTGCATCCACAAAGATGTCTTTTAAAACAAAATCCTAACTTTTGAAATCAACAGCAAACTTTCATTCAGCTGCTAAAGTATAAGCTCAGTCTACAATTTTTACTTGTTTTGTTGTTGTTGTTTCAGTAAAATATTAACAGAATCTCACTTCTCTGTTTAAATTGTAAGAAATTATGGTTTGTGGACTGTCTTTCAGACACAATAAATATTTAAATATTTTAAACATACATTTTCTCTTTCTTGTTATATTCTCAGTTTTCACACTGTTCAGAACAAGGATGAAGGCTGTATGAATATATGCAATGTTCATTTTACTACACAGGATTTACATGTACTGCTGGACCTACATGGATGTTAGAAGCATAAGATCACATGGATACAGATCCTCATTTAAACTTTTAAGGAATAATAATATGCGAAAATACAAACAAACCTGAGCTCATCTGCCAACATTATGACCTGGCTGGAAATGAGGAATCTCTACTTCTCAAAACAGAAAACCGGAATACTGCCCAAACAAATACGCCTTCTGTTTTATTTACAGCTATGTGACTACTAAATCCACTTTGCCTTGCATCTACCTGCCTATAAATTCATTCTTGCAGTCTTGCCCTCCAATGTTATTGTAAATTATAGCAAGTGGAGATAGCACGTGTCCAGAGAAGGGCAGTGAAGAATGTTGAGGGATCCGGAGCACAGAGGAGTGGCTGAGGGAGCTGGGACTGTTCAGTCTGGAGAAGAGGAGGCTCAGGGATGACCTCATCGCTCTCTACAACTGCCAGAAGAGAGGTTGTGGCAAAGCAGGAGTTGACCTCTTTTATCGTGATACTAGTAATAGGACTAGAGGGAGTGGACTCAAGCTGTGTCAGGGGAAATTCAGGTTGGACATTAGGAAATGCTTCTCCAAGAAAGTAAGTGGTCAGGCACTGGAATAGGCTGCCCAGGGAAGTGGCGGAGTCATTGTCCCTGAAGGTGTTCAAGAAATGTTTAGCTGTTGGTCTGAGGGACATGGTTAGTCAGAAACATTGGTGGTAGGTGGACAGTTGGACTTGATGATCTTGGAGGTCTTTTCCAACCTTGGTGATTCTATGATTCTATGAAATGTATTTTTATTTAACTCTATTTGAAAAATAATAGGTATTTTTGCATTTTCCTGTGTAATTTTAGTGAAATTTTACCATCAGTTTAAATAGAGAATGAAATACATTGCTGCCTAAAAATTGCATAAATCATAGGCTTACTCTTAATTCTATGTAGGTTACCCCAAAAGTAATGCCTCCTATTTATTTCCATGAAAACTACAACAGATACAAAGAATGCAAAACTACTATTTGAAAGAGCAAATTTGCAGGTGTCGAACAATATTTTTTTCAACTTAGTCACTATCATTAGCTATGCATTTTCACCAGCAATGAACAAGAGGCTGCATAGAGACATACCACACTCTGAAAATCTGGTGAAAATCTTCACCAATGGACATGACCCACTGTTTCACAGCTTCTATGACAACGTGGTCAACTTTTTAGTAGCAACAGCACAGTCCATCTTTCATCAGCCCATTCAGTTCATGCAGATGAGCTGATCAAGATGCTCTTCATTTTGTGGTATAACAGCTGTGCACGACAGTCCAGATGGTGGTTTGTTTTTCATGTCACTGTCACAGCTGTTGAAATGCACCAGCCACCACCTACCTCACCATGCTCACATCAACTGTTTGATCTCCATAAATGTTCGGCAAGTGTTGATGAATGTCAGTGGGTGGCATTAGTTCCATATGGAGGAATTCACTCGCACCTTTGCTTTATACGCATCTCCACACCAGATGCCATTGTGTCAGACTGCCCCTTTGCTGCCATCTGTTTGCATGGCAACAAAATGTAATGGAATATGTTTAGTGGGAAGGTTCAACCTCTACTGTCTCTTTCACCAACACCCACATCTGACACTGTGGGCTAAGATAGTAAAATAGGAGGCATTACTTTCAGAGCAGCCCTCATGAATGCATTGCACAATCTTTACAATGAAGTGTTCGAAAATGATTTTATCTTTCTTTATCTACATACATATTTATATATTTAATTACCAAAATTAGGGAATTAGTCTTTTGTTACTTATCCTCATTTAAGCAAAGAGGAGGAAGAGTAAGGACTATGGGATTGGATCCTTCTACAGGGCAGCAAAGAATATTTTATAGTTTCATTACACTTACAGGCTTGAGAAAGTGAAACATAATAGCCACAGAAATACTCTACGGACTTAATGTACGTCATCTATCTAATGTCCTGAAGGAAAAGATACAACACTCTATATATTTAAATGTACTTCTCCATTAGGATTGCTGTTTTGTTGTGCTACATTTTGAAAAAAATCACAGGAGGTATGTTCACAAAACCCATTAACAAATAAAGTTTGTGCTCGCACCTCCTGCACGCTGTTTTGAAAATTGATCCCTAAGGGCCTAATTATCTATTATGCACTTTTCCTAGTGAAAAAAAAGGAAAGAAACTTTCAATGCTTAAAATAACTTGGCAACTAAAATCTTCCAGAAGATTTAATCTCTCTTATTCAGTGTCTTGCCTCAGAATTAGCAAATCCCACAGGGCTTCATCCTAGCATCCAGTGAAAGGACCACACAGAATTATCACATCAGACATCACTATTTGTCATCTGCATAAAAAGCTGCAAATTTAGAACATCTTAATCCTGCCAGATGCTAAGTCCCCTCAATGTTCATTGGAATTATATACAGATGAGAAAGGAGAAGCTGAACCCTTCAAAAAATGAATCAAAACTGCAGATCCTTGTGTAGCACACAGTCATATTGCAGCCACAAAAGTGAGGAGTGTGCAGAAAAGGTGTGGTGTAATTATAGTGTCTTTGTAGTCTTATTTTAAGAACTTCACTTTAGCAGGAATGGTATTTTAATTATTTTCATCTCCCAGGAATGCTACCAATTTATCTGCAGCACCTAACAAGCGAGTGCGTAGCTGAGCACACAGAATAAGAAAGACCTCTCACTGTAATGTTGCTGTTTGGGATTTCCTGATTGATAGAAAAACCTTACTTGGTATGCATAGGACAGTATTTTCCTTGGTCTTCAATATCTACTCATTCCCAACTGCTCAAACTTTTACTTTGTTTTGTTGAACCATAAAGTGACATGCACAAGTACTTTACAAAAAGACCAAAGTTCTTGAATTTCAGAGATGTCACAGATATCACAGATACTGTGGATCTGTGATATGTGGATACCATCTACATGCTTACAAGCAGGAGTTCTTGTAAATTACTTCTATGTTCCTTCATAAAAGAGAATTTTACCAAGAGAGACTACATACAAATCCAGTTATCTGTGCGACAAATGTTGGAGTTTGAGACATTAATTCCCTGCTCAGACCAGAAACAAAATGTAGATTTTATTGTTAAAATACAGGAAAGATACTAATGAAGTACATAATTCTGTCATTACACTTTTGAGAAAGCAAATTAACAATAAATTTTCACTGTGATTCAGACTTTTTGGAGGTTACCAGAACATTTTAAAACTACCTTAGAATCAAAATAATTAAGAAGATGTTGCTCATGAAGAAAAAATCAAGATGTTCAATTCTGAAAAAGATGAAATTACGTGTTCTGGCCTAATTCTGTTACGTTAGAAAAAAATCTGAAAACAAATTCCTGGAAAAGATATAAATTTTGAGAAACTATTTGAATTTTAACAGGACAACATTTTACACAGAAATTATGTTTTGGGAAAAATTGTATAGAAGAAAATATCTGAAGCATATCCAGTGTGATGCTAAGAAATGTGACTTTCTAGTAGTATTCCCTGTTAGATTATGGACTCAAGAAATGGTACATCGCAGTTTGAAGAACTAAAGAAAATATCAAAGGTTTCTGTATTTCAAAGGCTAAACTTGTATGCTGATCAATAAGGGTAAGCAACAGAAATTGAGAAATTGAAACGTAAAACTATTTTGAGTGTTTTAACTAGAAAGTCAATAGTAACCTAATGCTAGATAGATTGCTGGTTTTATAGCATGACACAGTTAAAGAAAAGTCCTGTCAAACACACTCTTAGTGATATCTGAAGAAATTAATTAATTAATTAATTAAAACAGCAATGGAAATATTCAAAGAATAACTGATAAGTTTTTTCCTTAATCACACACACAACAAAACCAAAGTTTAACACTAGAGTAACATACCCACTTCAGTGCAGAATGCGTTAGTTACCTGTGATCACCCAAATCTGAACATCTCGTAGCAATTTCAGCAAAATATACCTTTTTCATTAAAGAACAGTAATTCTAATTATTTTTGAGTTGGGTTAAAATCCTATGTCAAAAGAGTACTGAAGCGTAATTCATTGTTAATTCATTTCCATCGTTAACTCATCCATGATAGATATAAATCCGGTATTTTGGAATACTGATTTCAAAAGGGACTGGGTATTCATTTGTCAAACACTTTGAAAAAAATCAATTATAAAGATATGTTTTCTCCGGGTTTCTTGATTATTAACGTTTCTTCTCTGTATCACCCAAGCTAAATTTATCCCTTGATATTTCCACTGATTTCAACACAGTTTAGGCAATGATGAACTTCAAAACATTTTGCTAGTATGGATAAGGGATCGTATTTTAATGCCAAAGCTATATGTTGTTCTTACTGTGGGGAATAGATAGCAAAGCAGGATGAGAGTTAAAACACCAATACTGCAGATTCACGTGTAATATAGGAGTTAAGGGTGGTCAGTTTCTCTTGATGGAAATCCATACTACATAAAATATACAGGTAAGCATTTTACTAGATTATTTATTTATTTATTTATTTATTTCAGATTCTATCTTCGCATTTAATATTCTCCTAGCTAGTAAGGGTTTTCAATAACTGGCACTTATTTGCATTTTGGAATAAGGTTGGGCACTTATGCAAAAATATTTTTGCCATTTATCTTAATTTGATGCTTTTCAAAAAGCGTGAAATCCAAATACAATCTTTGCAAGAAGTGGAAAGAAATTAGGCAAAATGCTATTTATAGACTAGTAAAAATGGTGAGTTTCTTATCAACTCACTGCTGATTTAAAAGTGTGTGGGAATGAAAATCTAAACTTGTATACAATAGAGAAAAACCAAGTAAATGTCAGCAGTACTTAGTAAAGAAGAGATATGTATTATGTTAACTACTAGTTAAGAAAGGAGTTCACATGTTATCTCAGAACCTTTGCTATCTTGGAGTATGATATTATGGTTTAGTGGCTTGTGGTAGCAATGGTAATAGGAGGACAGTTGGACTACATGATCCTGTAGGTCCTTTCCAATTTTGTGATTCTATGATTCTATGAGAAGGAAAGATTTTCACTATGGACTGCTTCCAGTAAGCTCCCTTCTCTGCAGCAGCAGACATGGGGTCCCCCTGGCCTGCACTAACATCAGCCTACTCATTTCCACTCACCTCGTTCAATACAAGTATGGCTTCTTCCATCTCCCCTCACCAAGTGTCACTGCTGTTTTCCCATTAATGCTACCAAAATGTGCTCCATGTCACCTGTGCATGTGTCCAGCTGAGACAAGGGCTGCCAGTGCCATTTTTCACACAAAAGAGGGAAAAGTATCAGTGGCTGCAGCGATGTGCATGCAGTCTCAGGCCGCAGCACTGCCTTCACTTGTGGTCAGATTAGCAGCAGTGTGAGCGGTCAGGAGCTGCTCAAACTTCTGTCCTCTACTGCGTCCCTCTATGCTGAAAGAAACATAATAGCTGTTTGACATAAAAGGGAAGGAGGAGTGAAGTCAGTCAAACATACTGTGTGTAGGTGGCAAGGTTTTGGTAGCAGGGGGACTGCAGGAGACTGGTTTGTGAGCAGAAGCCAGGGGCTGCCACATGCTGGACACTGACAGCTCAATGGACCCACTGGAAGACACAGCTGAGCCCATCAGCCAACCTGCTGACACTTCTGACAAAACATATTTAAGAAAATTTGACATGCTTCCCAGTGTGTGAGGAGAAGGGAAACACGCAACAAGTAACCCTGTGAACACCAAGATGTAGAAGCAGGTGCTCCAGGCAATGGAGCAGATATTGCCCTGCAGCCTGTGAATTGCCCTATGCCAGCACAGATGAGTACTCCCTGAGGGAACTGTGGCTCCTGAATCATGTTTTTGTCTTTCTCACCATCCAATTCTACCTTAATTGGCATCAAATTAAATTTCCCCCAAGTTAAGTCTGTTTTGCCCTGCTGTTACCCCTGCTAAGAGGTCTCTGTCTTTGTCTTGTTCCAAGAGCCTTTTTTTTCCAGCTTAATTTCTTCACCCGCCCTTCTGAAGGTGGGAAGTGAGAGAGCAGTCCAGATCAACCCACAACAATAGGATCAAATTATAAAAAAGTTAAAAAGAGAGAAAGCATCATGACATTTTTTATTAAAATCCTGTATTTAGAATATGAAATCTAATAGTAAGCACTTATGACAGCCATTATAATGTTTAATTTTAAGTAGAATTTAGTTGTAGAAATGTGCAAGCTTTCATGAAATTTTGAGCATGAAGCTGAAAGTCAAATGAAGTATATTCTTTCAATGAAGCCTCAGCTCTTACACACACAAAAAATCAAGTGCTTGGGCAGATAGATAGAATGCATTTTTTTTAAAAAGTACTATAAATATGAATCACATGGAACTTTTGGATTTTTTCAAAAATTTAACCCTTTACACAAGATTTGTTCATTAAGCTATCTCTTGGACAACAAACAATTTGAGATAGAAGTGGAAGAGTTATCTTTTAGACTTTAACAGTTCTGCTTTGCATGGCTAAAGAGTATTTCCTTTCACTTAAGATATTTCAGAAATACTATGGATTTTAGAACCTAAGTCTTTGGAGAGATGCCCCATCTTACTGCTGTAGCAACCTGGATACATGAATAATGAATCTGCCCCTTAACAATTAAATAGAATCCATTTTAGGAATGAAAGCACTAAGGTATTTTTCTTTCAAAAAAATAAAAAAATTAAAAAATAAATCCTTTTGCAATTGGTCTCAGCAAAGCCAGGCTGTGAAATGTCCATGAGGCTATAACTTACATAAGAAAACTGCAGGTTATTCTCTTCTTGTAAGTTTTCCAAACATTTGATTTGTCTTTGGAAAATTCTTGGGGAGAGAATGTAATACATACAAGGTGTACTGCATGTGTTTGGGCTGACAGGATATAGAAAAGAGACCTGAAGCTCACTTCCTAATGAAGAAAGTCATTTTGCCTTCAGGAGAAACACATCTCTAAACAAAACATGGCTGCTGTTTCTGACTGTGTTGAAACTAGGTAAGATTTTACAAGAAAGCCATCTGTTATTGTGGGTTGTCGGTCTAAGGTTGTGGAGGATTGTTTTTCCTTGGGGGGTTGTTTTTTTGTCACCGGCTTAGCTGGGAATGTTATACGTTCAGCACAGATTTCACATTGTGCAAAGAACTGGAATACCGAGACTAAAGGTAAATTCAGTGGTGTACTTTATGAACATATGCGTGTTTACACCATGTACTGTGGTCATAAGAAGTCGTTATAAATAAGATGGCATCTAGTACCTAAATTACAGAAGAAGGTATAAATTTGAACAAATTAGTCTTACTTCTAGAAAAATATAATTAGTATTCAAATTATGCAGTTATATAGATATACATCATCTCTAAGGTACTTGCTAAACAATAAGCATAATTGGTAGCTTTCAGTATTTCCCTTAACATTTTGTAATAAACCACTTGACAAAAAAAAAAAAAAAAAAAGAAAAAGAAAAAGGAAAAAAAAAAGCAAGGCTGTTAACACCTTGACCTCCTCAGCAATTTTTCGTCCTCCCTAAAGTCAGGATGCAACATGAGCTATCGGAAGATCATACTGTTCTCATATCACCCTTTTACTGATGCAAGAAATGTGCCAAGCACATTCCAGAGTTGTCATCCAAAGTGAGACAAGGTCTTTAATACATGACATCTGGCTTTCTGCCTTTTTTTCCTATGCTTTCTGAATATTAGATGGACCTCAATGCCAGAAGTGTGTCTAAGGCACTAGATCAAACAACACTCCCTTAGAAATTATGCATTGGTTAGCACATGCCCTCCAAAACTGAGGCTGAAGAAGCCTCTTGTGGAGCAAAGGGAATATTATTTGTAGTTCTAGACCTAAGCATTAATCACAACAAGGTCAGACACACAAGCAAACCCCATACATTTAAATGATTCAAAGCTATCAAACTGAGCTTGTAATGCTATGTATTTACTATGGCTATCCACTCTTTCCCTCATATAGTTTGTCACAGTTGCAGTCTTGTTTTATCTGTGGATACAAGCCCTTGCTAGTAGTAATGGGTTTTCCCCAGGTAATTGTACAGTGTCTTCCACTTGGAATTTCTGATGCTGACTGGGTAGGTGGTTCACCACCTGCAAATATGGTATGTAGAGCACAACAGCGTACAGGAAATTAAAATTAAAGCAGCAAATATCCCCTACAAATGTGAATTCTCATCAAAGAATGCCAAGTAACGTCTTTGCTTTAAAAATTCATGTATTAATAGAACACAGTTTTTTTTTTCTCAGTAAATTTTCCTTCAATTCAGGTGAAAACAAAACTATTTTTTTTCCTCCAAATGTCCATTAAAGTAGCAGTTACTGACTTAAAACAAGCACAGATGGAATTGTTTGAGTAGCTGCAGTGAACCCTGCTTGCATTTCAACATGTGAACACTGTACTTCACGCACATCAGAACGATACTGAAAGGGATCATCAGGCACTTACTACAGTTTGGTAACTTGGGAATATACAGAATCTCAAAAACATAATACAGAGCTTCATCTGTCAGTACTGTACCTTTCACTTGAATACTGCCAGTGATAAGTACATTAATGTGTCACCAGAATTAGTTCTCAATTCCTGGGGGGGAGAAAGGGATTCATTTTGGATGCTGAAGGACTCCATGATTGAAGGGATTAGTAACCACAGAAAAGGAAGGGAAAAAACAACAACAACAACAACCAGAAAACAGTCCTTTTGAGTGTTCTGCCTGTCAGACAAGTTAAAAGAATGGTCTTAGCATCATTCACAGGGAGCAAGAGCCCATGCCACAAAATTGTTCACAGTAATTGAAACCAGTAGTCCCAGCAGACACGTCATGCAATGGGAATATGACCAGATCTGAAGCACAGCAGAGGCCCGAAGCTTATACAGATCCTGTCTTTACTGTGCCCTGTTCGAGCTACGGATTTTATTCTCAAAGGCTGTTAATTTGGAACTTTCTTTGAGCAGTAAAACTTAAAATTATTTGCTGGTGTCTTTTACCTATAAATCTAAAAATAGAAATTTGGAAGAAAAAATTGTTAAAATTTACTGTTGACTTCTACTGTAAAAGGAAAGTGTAACCAACAGGGAGAGTGGGAGGAGGATGAGTAATATTGGCACATCTTCTATATTTCAGCTCCCTACATCCTCTCTTGTTTGCCTAGCTGTCGCATAAATTCAGGAATTTACTGTTTTCAAAGGTATATAGCAACTGTATATATATGTCACCGTATATGCCAACTATTGAATTGTGTGAGCAACACAAAAAAACAGCCCCCAAATACAACCTGTCATGCAGTCAGGAATGTGAATCCCAACATCAGATTGCAAGTCACAGTAGTGTCAATCATTTATGACATTAATTCGGAACAAGATTATTTGGTTATTCTAAATATTTACCCAAAAAGGGTGGACTGGGAATGATACCGACAGGAGCTGGATATTGATTTCAGGATCCTTCTTCCTGGCTCTGAAGCAGGCTGCTGTACACACGTTGCAGCTGCACACACATGAGTTCCCAACATGGGAAGCAACTGCTGCCCTGTGGGGCAGTTCCTCCCTCCACACAGCAAATCACCCTCTCTAGTGCTACCCTCCCAGTGAATGTGAGCCCATCATACTCAGCAGAGAGGACAGCCACAGTTGGTCTGGCTGCTGTATTGGACATAGGAAGGGAAAAGAAATTGAAAGGATGTTCCTCTTGTAGGCATGGAAGTCAAGAGACTACTTGGAAACAGAAAAGATGGAGACAAAGGGAACCACTGAGTTTCCAACTGGCAGCAGCAGCAAGCCCAGCTCCTGCCAGTGCAGCCAGCAAGGAAACAGATCAGGCCCTGTAGCATTTGTTTCCCCTTTCCAAGAAAAGGGGCTAAAAAAGTAGTTTGAAATTTGTCCTCTGGATCACCTGTTGGAATATAATACTTTTTATACACATATTGCAAAGATATTTCATGTCTTCTCTTTGGTATGTTGCAAGTTTTCCCCCTGGGTCTACTGAACATCGCTCCGATCAATGCATTCAGAGAAAGTCATGTCCTCTAGAGTGAGAAATCTATAGCATTTGGTCTTTCTCACTGCTGAGAAAGATAAAAGTGGCCTGCTCCAGCAGTGGGAAAACCTCCTCTGCTCCCCTCCCTAAACAAGCGATACCTCCCGAGATGTTTATTTATACAAACAGCTCAGACATGAGGGAAATTCAAGAAAAAGGTTCTGAAAAGAGAAGACAATCTTATTACCAGTTTAAATTCCTTATTTTTTAGGTTTTCTTATATAAATATCAAACTTAAGTGTGATAAACAATATTGGACATAGATATTGCAAGATATTTTCTTTTTTTTCTTGCCAGAAGGGAGCAGGTGGTACACTTATACCATATGAAGCTGCTTATTATCTTTGAGTGGTCACAGGAATTGCCCATAAATGACCTTCAGATGCCATCATTAAAAAGTCTGAAAAAAAAAATAAGATTAGGGGTTGATGAATTGCAACCAGCACATGCAACAGACTGTCTTCTTGTCTCTGTCTATTGCCAATTTATTGACAGCTTTCATTTTACTTTCTCTGTTGTATTTTATTCTGGATTAGTTCCAGTTTGTGGTGAAGTTTGTACTGCTGCACAAAAATGGAGAACGTTTAAATGACAGTGGCACATCGACAGCCCATGACCTTCCAGCCTTACAATCAAACAGGAGCTTGACTGAAGAGACCAACATCTACGTACCATATTTCAGTGAGCTTGATTGATAGCACAAAGTACGTTACTCTCAGACCTCCACCAAGAATTCACTTCAAGAAACAACATGTTAGGATGGAGACAGACAGAATATAAACTCAGCAGCCCTTGAGGACACATTAAGCAACAGTATGCCAGAAGCACTGGCTTAACAATATTCCCAGTTGCCTTAATCCATATCATGAAAACTTCTAGTAGCCTTCAACAACCAGAATCATGGAGCAGTTTATCAGTTCTTGTAATCAACAGCGAGCCTATGCAGTTAAGGTCTGTGCACTGAAAAGTTAGAAGTTTTCAATTTTCTTTTTTTTTTTTCTTTTTTTTTTTTTTAATTGGGAAGGACCTATAATATTTTCTTAATAGAAAGTCTGCAGTTTAATGCACATCAGCATCAGTTTTCACAAGGAATATGCATATGGCTGCATGTGAAAGCATAGCCTACAGATTGATTCCATCTTCTGTCTGCTTTGTTTTAGTATAATAATCATAACTGCTATAACTACAAGGACAAGAAACGTTATATTAAAATAAATGCACTCTAGTATAAACGCCAGTGCCACACTAGCAAGGTCTGCATAAAATACAAAATTGCTGACAGAAGGGTTAAGCAACCAAAATATATCAATGCTAAGTCTCAGCATAATTGTTTAAATGTCAGATGAACCTTAGAGAACTGCCTTTCCAAATCTTAAAACTTAATATGATTAATAGAAAAAAAGTTAAATATCAATCTCTAGACACAGCATAATGTTTTAAAAGGCCGATTTTAGAGATAATTAACTAAGGATCCATTTGAGAAAGGTTATAAGACTCAAGTAGCACAGTCAACATTTTGAATGTTATTAATCCTAAGATTGTAAGCTATTTAAACATTTAGATATCATTTAAATAACCTCTCCTATATGTGATTTGCCATATTAACAAGATGATTTGACAACACTGATTTTACACAACTGATGCAAATTAAATTGATGGCAGAAGAAACTCTACTATGTGATTGAAGCCAAAAAAAATTAGAAAGAAAGCTACCCCAGATGCCTTAGAAGCCAGAGCTTGATATTTTCAGGGTGTCTCAGAAGCATGCAACAGCATTTCAGACTCTTCTAAAAGATATTTACTGAGTGTGATTTGTGAGTCTGACAACATACATGCACAAGCATGTATATATAGCTATACAAAAAAAAAGAAAAAAAAACACACTAAAAGTGTTATCAGCATAGAAAGTTACTTAGTTAAAATCAGATTTGTGCAATCTGAATTTAGTCCTCATGTTTATGATACCTTCTACTTTACTTGTACCTCCATACTTTCACAGTATGATCACAGGCATTAAAAGCTAATGAGTCCCTTATCTCCTCATACAATGCACAGCATAGATAAAAATCATTTATGAAAAGCTATTCAATTTTTTCTCTTTCTTTCCTATGTGTAGTTTCAGGTGTTATTAGTGCCATATTTTTCAAATTGTTCTAAAGACAGAAATATAATTCACAGACTTCTATTAGGTGATGGCTTTCCAAATACCAATTTATTTTCTCAACCTTTCATTTTGCTAAAATGATTGAGATGTATTTGGTATTATATACATTTTAAAGATGCGTTACTGGATCACAAGTATTTAAAGGTCAGAAGTATCAATTGATTTTGCATGTCAAGTTTGAGAGACAGCTAGAAACATATTCTTCAGCATTCTTAGTATTAGATAGCAGTTTTCATGTTTAAGGTACAGCTTCAATTTTAGCTCTGATTCCTAAAAAACTTTGGCACATAAGATGCTAGAGAAATGAAGATTCTTATAAGCAAGTGAGAAAAGTCGTGCTGAAGTTATTTGGTAGCATAAAACAATATTCCATGTCATAGACAGCAATTCAGTTCCAGATACATTGATAGTGAGGTCTTTATTTCTTTTCCAACCTTTTGCCAATCTTTTGCCTCCTTCCAAATGGTCCTGTGATCATGCATAGCTCCCAGGACATATGTTAGCCTCCTTTCTCTGATAAACCCGGTAAGATAGGATTCTGAGGAAGTTTACTTACGTTTTGCTGGATCACCATACCTATGTGCAAGAAGCAAGCCAATAATATGGCCGCTCAAAAATTGCCCTGCAGACTGGCAACCCAGCACTTGCCTCTTCTTGCTTTTTGTCACCTCAGATATATATAGTCTTCTTGTCACTAGCCCTGTGGTCCCTGCCCTTCTGCATTGTCTGCATATGTCACACGGCAAGGCTCAGCCCTCTGTCATACAGCAGCAGGTTGCAGAACAGAGCGCCATGTGCCTGGAGCATGTGTCCAGTCAGAGGAAGAGGATATATTCAGATAATTTCTTGGTCATTTATCTGACGGAGCCAGACAAATTATGTGATGCAATTTACAGGACAGATTAGAGAAAAGCAAAAGAAACCCACCCAGATACAGCCAGAAAAATGAAAATCCCCAAGGTGAAGAGGATAAAAAGAGGGGATAGAAGAGACATAACAAGAGTCTTTATCAGGGGCTTTGCTCTAAAAAATCTAATGCTCATAGAAATTTGCAATCAAGATAAAGTGCTGTAAAAATATTTGTCTTTTTATGTCCATCAGGTTTCACACAGTAGTACTACACAGAATGTCAGGAAGTCAGACCTCATCAATACATTGTAGTAAATATGCATATTTTCAGACCCCATATTTCAGATTTCACTTTCATATTTCAGACCCCAAACATAGGGGTCTGAATCAATGCTCTTGACATGTTGAATGCTGCAGAGTACATGGTGATGAGTGGTGGTTAAATAAAATAAAATAAGATTGCAATGTCAGCTAATGAGCACCTTCTAATAGAAAAAGAATTCTGTGATCTTCTCGTCTTGCAAATCATGGGAAAACAAGTGCAGAGTAGTTGAACCATGAAGCTTTCACTTGATTAATCAACAAGAGAAACAGCTTTCTTAAATACATCCTATATTCCTACAATCTGCTTACTTAGAGCTTCTAATCAGAGAGTGAGCTTAATTCAAACAAACTGTATTTTTTTAATATATTTTTTATTTTTTTAATTGGATTGCAGAGAGCTCTAAGCCAAAAGGTTTGTGATTTTTTGGTTCAGTTACTTTCTGGAGGTATAGGTCAATCTCTTCAGTTCTTTTTCTTTATTCCTTTGGTTGCCTTCCATGCAAGCATGAAAAGGTATCAGTGTAAGACAGAAAGGTTGACATTCACCCAAATACAAAGCCCAGCTGCCTTTCAAGTAAATCATAAAAACAAGGTGTCTAAGCCATTCCGGTCACCTGCAAAAGGCTAAACTGAAGATGTTTCATAACATTAAGTGCTCCTGTTCATCTGGTATAATACCAGATAAAAATGCAGAATTCTGTCTTAATTCTCCCTGCACACACTGCATATAAGAAGTAACTTAGGATTTGAAAATGGGAAAGGTTTTCAAGAGGAAAGTGGGTAGAGAAAAAAGAACAATATATTCAAATACCAATATAATAATATTTTTATCTTCTTAGAATCTCAGCAAAGCATAATTCTGATAACGTCTGAATATTGTACTAATTTATGCTTTTGCCTGAGACTGTGGAGATAAAGCCAATATTTTACTTATTAATTGATGGATCTTTTCCTCCAGAGACAATTCTGGAAGGAAAAGAGATGGGAAAAAGTCACTTAAAGAGTCTTAAATACCTATCACTACAATTGAGCATGTAGCTCCTTGAGGAGATATTAGAAACCACATGCTGTTTTTTGCCTACAAAACCATATAACATGTCTGCTTTAGACTCCAGGAAACCTAGAATATACTGTGTGATGCATGATTGAGGAAGAGCAATTGTGAACTAAAGTACCTGCACTTTCAAGAAGCAGGATTTTATTAGCTCTTTTTTTTCTCTGTAGTAAGGTGTGTCCAAAACTCACATGAACGTAGAAACAAAGGAAGAAAAACTGCTTATCTTTAGAATACCTCATGTAAGCAGGGACCTCCAGAAAGATACTCTTACCTCCACTGCCAACCCTTAAATGAGGTCATAGAAACATAGAAGGCCTGGGAAGCTGTGGATCCTGGCTCCACCGCTGCATTGCTTGAACCTGAGCTCCCCTAGGCTGGCCCTGCTTTCCCACCAGGTGCTCAATCTCTGGTTCAGGCTGTGAATTAGCTCTTCCACCACACCTCCAAATTTTAATACTCTCGTTCCCTCTGTCAGGAGGCAGAATGATTCCTGAAATACAAGAAGACCAGTTGATATCTATGATTGTTTTCCTTCTTCCTGAAATTGTTGTGATGTTTTTCTTTTAGGGGTACAGACTTACTTAGTTTTATTCAACTTCAGATGGATGAAATAGGAGGGAATACTGTGAATACTATTTAACGCTAGAAAAGCATGTGATAAATTCTTATTTTCACCATTCTACTACTACAGGGTTACTATATCTGGGCACTATGCCAATGTGCAGGACTGCACTTATACGTGCTGTAGCCTTGTGTTTCAAACAGATTAGTAACCAGAATCAAAGCATCTGGTGTTGGCTATGCAGAACCACTCTTCATAATTAGTTTCATATTTTATATCAGTACATACTTCATGTGCCTTAGCCTACTATTCCACCACTATACTCTGTGATGTTACTGATCTCTGTTCCTCATTCATCCGTTCACTGTGACTGAACGACATCAGTTTTATTCGTTAGTGTCCATAGCCTTTATCTGATGGAGATGGAGGAATGTAGACTGACCATGTGACATAATAAATCCATATGAATTAGTGAAGATGTATATTATTTCCATGCTTGTGAGAGCTCTGACACTGTGGTATTACTCATTGATAATGATCTGTCTTTCCAGCATCTGCACCTCATTTCTGTGGAATATTTCCCTACATCAACTTTTATCGTTAACTAGAACAACTGACTTCTTTCCAATTTTCTCCTTTTTCTTTCAAAGTTACAAATATTCTGGAGTCTGCTGAACAGACTTTTCTTTACCCAGCAGCTTCAGCATATTGACCGATATTCCTTTGGCTTTATGTCTGCCTGTATCACAGTTTTCATTTTACACTTGATGTGCTATGAGTCTTCCTCTGCATATGTGGCCATGTGGGGTTTGATGATAGCACTTTACCAATTACTGCTCACAGCTGCAGATCTTTCCCAATGGCATTTTCTTGACGCATAGCATTTTATGGTCTTTTTTCAGAGCATTCCTCACCTCAGTTGTGTTGCAGGCAGGTTATTGGAAGAACTAACTATCATGACATCACAATTCTGGTTAATAATTCTGCAGATTTTTGCCAGTTTCATAAGTTGATTTGTTTTGTTTTAAATAATCTATAGCAATAGGAATGTATGTCTTAAAGGTCAAGAAGAGATATGAGAAAAACGGGAATTATCTGTAAGCAATACTTATTTGGTGAACTGGAAAGACCAATACAACCTTTACAGCGAAGCATCATTCACAGGGGCAGAAGAGCCTTAGCTTTTCAGAATTTACAAGCCTGCAATTCCTGCAGTTATCTACAAGGATTCTCCAAAGCTGCTAACTGAATGCATGGGGGAAAATCAGGCAATGGCCTTGACTAATTTCTGCCAAAGAATTCAAACCATTTAAGGACCTTAAGGGCAGATCTTCAGAATTTTTTGAAGATGTAGCGCTCCTCAGCCTGTTTCCAGCTTGACTGTTCTCTCCATTCTCCTCTGCTCTGCTTTGCTGTAGAGCCATTAGTCCTTTACCTCAATTCTGGACTGAATAGATATTTGACTCCTTAGCTTCTAAGCAGATCTGTGTTAGCTGTTCCCATCTATTGCTTTACTGTGTAGCTAGAGATTTAACTCAAGGGACACACTATACTTTGTCCCTGACTTTCCAGCCTACCTGTGAATGTGGAATGCAAAGCTACAACCTCATATCTATTTTCTCTCCTTCCAAGTATCAAACAACATCCTTACATATTTATGTCTGGGAACTGCATGTTTTCTCCCAGCAGAGTAATAGGATCTCTGTCTATGTCACAAAGCAAGTTGTAAAGGCATGTGTAGACAGGGCTCTCTGAGTACACATGATGAAAGAGCAACAATGAAAGGCATGTGAATGGCCTGAATTTTCATAATGAAGCTGTTAAGAGTGCAAGCTGTGATGTAATGCATAAATTCAGACAGAAGAAATGCCATTGTTAGAGAAAATATGGCTATGCAAAAATAAAATTGACAAGAAGTTTTATGCTGTCAGTTCCAGAAGACCATTGACAGATTATGTTATGGGAGAAAATGCTTCACTAATGCAGTTAATGTAGCATTATCCCAGATGTATCTAAATTGCTTTCATTATTCTACACTGCACAGCCTGAATGGTCTTATTTTGCCATGTTCTTGTCTGAGTTTTTTTTAACTGGAAGACTGAGAGACCAAGAAACACAAATGAAATTCTCAAATACATGTAGATGTTACACAAGCAGGGATTTCAGACTTCTCTTTTACTAGCAAATCAGAATATTTTTATATGACCTCGATTTGAACAATCATTTAGGTAGTTATTTGCAACACACTCATGGTAACTGGTGGTTCTTATTGTTTGGTACCTGAGTATTTCTAAGTCTAAGATGCATATTTTATAGTAGTGGGGAAAGTAATGAGCTTCTATGTAAGTGCATTATACAAGTGCATTATACAAATATATGTAACCTATAGTGTAATAAAGATTTTCTGTCCCATTTTGTTTCAGTGCCAATGCTTCCTTTTTCATTTTCAGTGCAATTTTGTTTAAGCCTAAGCTATTGTGTTTGAATCTACTACAGGAGGTGGTACAAAAGCTCTAGGAAGCATTGCTCAGAAAACAAGTAGCAGCATCACCATTTCAGCCTCTCAATACTGACTAGTTGCAGCGTCCGTTTGTGTGGCATTTTGCAAATCCTATCTGCTTGCAAGGTCTCCTGAACTCTGGGTCTGGAACAATGGAGAAATACACAGAAAATTCCATAATTTCAGACAGAATGTAAAACCGAGTTTTATAAATGATTATAGACAATATTTTGCAAAAGTAACTAACTCCACATCGCTTACTCTTACCCCATTGTAGTATGTCAGATTCAGAGTAGCTTCAGAGACACACAGCATACTTCTGTATCTGAGGCACAAGAAAAGGTACTTCCCTTTTCTCTGTCTGCCCAGCTGCTTCATTCTACTCTGGGATCTGGAAAACAAGACTGGGTATATCTCAGTGTCTGCTTGATGAGGAGGATACACCCTGCTATTAGCTCTTCAAGGAGGCAAACTTAAAAAGATATATAGCAAGAGATACAGTGGTAGACTTCATCTAGGCTGCTTTTCCTACCAACTTATAGATTCCTCTTGGCATCTAAAAACAACACATCAACCCTGTGACCTGTTGTCCTTCAGGCTGTCTCTTGCTACAGAATGCCTGCCAATACGTACCACTGGGTCAGTCATTTACTTTTCAGTGTCAAAACTGGACCAGTCCCCTGCCTGTTAAATTGAATTTCTTCATCAGTGTAACTGAGACTTTTTCTGATTTACTCAAGCTCATTTTTTTTTGCAAAAGAAGGTGAAAAGTGAAGGCTAATTGTATAAAATCTTTTATTTGGAAAAAGATATTTAAAAAACAAAACAGAGACTTTGAGGAGAAAAACAAATACTCAACAGATACTGAAAACACAACATCGGCATATAAATATATATTTTAATATTATATATTATATATTATAATATATATTGCTAATATTGTGTTTTCAGTATCTGTTTTGTATTTGTTTATATGGCAATATATGAAGAATGAAGAAACATAATACTATTAACCATAATCCTAATCCAGGTGACACTAAATGTTTTTCATTTAGCACTTCACTGCCCATGTTTCAAAGATGAGATCTTATCCATTGCAAGAATATAAATCCTTTATTTGGATATTTCAAAGGAAGAATTTCAAATATCTTCTACATCACCTGCAAGGATATCCTCAATTCATTTATCTCATTCATCTCTGTGCACTCATCAAAGTAAAACACCAGTAAATGGACGTGATGGCAGCCCGTAATGACAGCTGAGTAAGGAAGAGTAATATGCCCTTTTAACCTTAATGTCCTGAAACTTCTTATCTGCATTTTTGGATGATATAGTGGTTAGATGTCCATCCAGACAATACATAATACATCTCACCATTCCTTATCATCCCACCCAATGATTTCCTCATTTTGAAAACATCTTTCCCTGTAGAAACTTTGGCTCTCCCTTTCTTTTTCAGATATAGTATTTACTAATAAAACCTCATGGTTTCCTTTATCTCTTTGGTCCCTTTGGTCTTTATTTCTCAGTGCATCAGCTATAGTTGGTGACCAAGCAAGCATTTCTCCAAGGTTTTTCTCAGTTTGCTATCTTTTAAACAAACTAGTTTCCAAATGCCTACAAAAGGGCTTCTTTCAGTTGGGGACATAAGAAATCCCTCCTGATCCCTGAGAATTAGAGCCATAACATCATCAGAAAGGGATTATAAAGATCCCACCACTTTTCAGCAGAACTGTGAGGAAAAAGAGAACAGTTAAGGAAAAGATCTCCCCAGAAAACCAGAGAGTAATATGTAAATTAAATGAAGGGAAGCAAGAGGCCTCCTGTTCTAATGGCATTCCACATCTCAGTGCCTCATATCTTATTCATGTTTAACTGTCTTCCATTTCACTGGCCAGATCATATTCCCTGTCCAAGAAAAAACAAGATTAGAGACTGGCATTTTTAGAGGTGTCTTTCCATTCTAATTCAAGAAACTGAACTGGAACAATTCAAAATATGAATTCTTATGTTAAAATCTGAAATATCTGTGAGGTACTTAGGAAGCTGCAGTGTAAGTGATGGATGGAAAGGTCTTTCAAAGCATCTGGTAGAAATACAAGAAATAAAAGCATTGTTAGTGTTGTCTCTTAGAAACTTGATTGCTCTGTCATTAGGATGTTGTGGCCCCTAAGCTATTTTAGAGTCTATGATTTTTTTAAAAAAAAACTCAGTTACTTAAAAATAGCATAAGCAGCATCTTAAAGCAAACTAAAAAAAAAAAAAAAAAAGATTCTAAAGATACCATTAAAATAATGTATTCTCATTAAAGTCCTATAAGGATTTCTTTATTCCTTTTTCTTTTAGACAATATTCTCATACATGCAATTAATTTCTATTGTAAACATATGTACAACCAACATAGAACCTGTGTACTAATAGGGATTTATGCAAACTAAGCACAGTTCTATCAGAAAAGGTTTAATCTTTCCATGCTATGAACAGGTCATAGTAAATATCTGGTTTTATGTCCCTGAAAAAAAAATTCTAACTTGTAAATTTTGTCACTTTCACTGTGGACCATTCAAGAATAATTCCAAATATATCTTTTTGACTTTTAGATCTTTACATATATTTAACTAGAAAACATCTGACCCCCTGTTACTGAACAAAGCAAAATAGTTCAGAAAATCATTCACAAACCTAGTGGACAAAAAGACTGGAAATGTAGTTCAAACTCACTGATGAAAAAGAAATTGTTATAATGTCCCAATCCTGAAAGCTGGTAGTCATGTGTTTAATGAAAGATTCTTATTTGTTTACTAGTCTGAATTTGACTCATAGAATCTTTTGATCATCTACTTTCTGTTAAAGGAGATTTATAAGGGTGGAATGAAGGACTATTCAATACTGGCATTTCTTTCTGTAGATGTCTGGGATCCATTTTAAAATACTCTGAGTATTCTTTTGCTATCAGTGGAGTATTTGCTTGTGTTCTTGGTCTGTTATGAAGGATTGCCTCCCTGATGCTAGTAATGAAAACAGTGCCATCACTGTAAGAAGCATTGCACCAGTTTTGCTCCAAATGATAAAAGGTTTTTGTCTGAAGGAGGAGTGCTGAGGGAACTGGTGGAGGTGATATCCGAGCTGCTTTCCATAATCTATCAGCGCTCCTTGTTGACTGGTGAGGTCCCACAAGACTGGAGGCTTGCTAATGTGACTCCCATTTACAAGAAAGGTTGTAAGGAGGATCTGGGGAGCTACAGGCCTGTTAGCCTGACCTCGGTGCCAGGGGAGGTTATGGAGCAGATTGTCTTGAGGGAGATCACACGGCATGTGTGGGATGACCGGGGGATCAGGCCGAGCCAGCATGGGTTCACAAAGGGCAGGTCCTGTTTGACCAACCTGATCTCCTTCTATGATCTAGTGACCCATCTGGTGGATGAGGGAAAGGCTGTTGATGTGGTCTACCTAGACTTCAGCAAAGCCTTTGACACTGTCTCCCACAGTATTCTCCTGCAGAAGCTGGCAGCCTGTGGCTTGGATGGGTACACTCTTGGCTGGGTAAGGAGCTGGCTGGAGGGCCGGGCGCAGAGAGTGGTGGTGAATGGAGCTAAATCCAGCTGGCAACCGGTCACAGGTGGTGTTCCCTAGGGGTCGGTGCTGGGGCCTGTCCTCTTTAATATCTTTATTGATGACCTGGATGAGGGCATTGAGTGCACCCTCAGTAAGTTTGCAGATGACACCAAATTGGCAGGGAGTGTGGATCTGCCTGGGCGTAGCGAGGCCCTACAGAGGGGTCTGGACAGGCTGGAGAGCTGGGCTGAAACTAATGGGATGATGTTCAACAAGACCAAATGCTGGGTCCTGCACTTTGGCTACAACAACCACAGGCAGCGCTACAGGCTTGGGGCAGAGTGGCTGGAAGACTGTGTAGAGGAGATGGACCTGGGGGTATTGATTGCTGCTCGGCTGAACATGAGCCAACAGTGTGCCCAGGGGGCCAAGAAGGCCAATGGCATCCTGGCTTGCATCAGAAACAGTGTTGCCAGCAGGAGCAGAAAGGTGATTGTGCCCCTGTACTCAGCACTGGTGAGGCCGCACCTAGAGTACCGTGTCCAGTTTTGGGCCCCTCACTGCAAGAAAGACATCGAGGCCCTGGAACGTGTTCAAAGAAGGGCAACACAGCTGGTGAGGGGTCTGGAGCACAGGCCATATGAGGAGAGGCTGAAGGAGCTGGGAATGTTCAGCCTGGAGAAGAGGAGGCTCAGGGGAGACCTTATTGTTCTCTATAACTTCCTGAAGGGAGGTTGTGATGAGCTGGGGGTCGGCCTCTTCTCTCGTGTCATTAGTGATAGGACTAGAGGCAATGGTTTCAAGCTGCGGCAGGGGAGATTCAGGCTGGACATTAGGAAGAATTACTTCTCAGAAAGGGTGGTCAGGCACTGTAATAGCCTGCCCAGGGAGGTGGTGGAGTCACTGACCCTGGGGGTGTTCAAGGAACAATTGGATGTTGTGTTGAGGGATGTGGTTTAGTGGGAGCTATCGGTGATTGGTGAATGGTTGGACTGGATGATCTTGTAGGTCTTTTCCAACCTTGGTGGTTCTATGATTCTATGATTCTATGATTCTATGATTTTAAGGTGAGTTTTAAATGCAGTACATCAGTAAAGAGATCTACTAAAACTAACAACTAAATTCAAAGCTTGCCATCAATTACACACACACATATATTATGGATTATATAAGATGCTGTGTGTTTGCTGTACGTACATATTGGAAGTAATACAGTGTTATTACTGAAGTTACAGAAACTTCTGGATACTGATGAACTTAACAATCTTATAATTATCTAGCAAAACTCTTGGAGATTATTTCTAGTAGGAAGATACTTACACTGAGCTTAGCTGAACAACATATACTCTTCTTAATGTGCTAGTGCACTCCATTAACATGACAGAACTAGATGAATAATGATTATGCTATTGAAGAAAAATAGAAATGGATAGATCCCATATGCCTGAAAACATTTAAATAGGGGGAAAAAAAAAAAAAAGAAGAAAAAAAAACGAAAAAAAAAAAAACCTACCCTCAGGAGATAGTAAAAACAAGGCATGATAGATAAAGAATGAATTCACCATGGAAATATTCACAGCTAAAAATAGTCAAACAAAGACACATAGACAAATATTCACCATTTATCTGTCTTGGCGACCAGAGCCACAATAATGCGTATGGACTATGCTAGGGGGAAAAAAATAAAAATAAAAAAAAAAATGGGAAGAGGGAAAAAAGAGGTGAGGAGAGGAGGGGGAGAGGAGGGGAGGGGAGAAAGGAAAAAAAGAAGGGAAAAAGGGGAAAGGGAAAGGGAGGGAAAGGGAAGGAAAAGAAAGGGAAAAGATCCAAAAAGTAGTCAAGAAAGCCATTCAGAAATGCTTTTAACTTAAAAAAGGAAGCATAAATAAGTAGTGAGGATAGGAAAGGCAAATATATATATATATAAACGATATCCATAGTCATAGTTGATTGAAAGACTGCTAAAAAAAAAAAAAAAAAGGGATGGCCAAAAAGTGTTTTTAAAACAGAAATTATGAACTATACCCTCCATTCATGTTCTTTAAAAATGTATTTTAATTTTAGTTTGGTACTCATTATTTGGTACTCATTTATGAAAACTTCTGAATTGAGGTTTCTCTGAAGATGATAGATTTGAACAGAAAGAAACTTTGATTAGCCAAATACTTTTTCCTGAAAGGAAGCAAAATAAGTGCTAAAATAACACAATAAGAAGATTTAAAAAAAAAAAAAAAAAAAAGTTTAATTTTAAAAATATGCTAAGGCCAAGTTCAGCAAAAAATCCTTATGCTATGTTTGGAATTATCTACAAATAAAATGTTTTGCTCAGTTGCTTACCTTAAGCTGAAAAATGACTTTGGACTTTGCATTTAAGAAAAAAAGAAGACTAAGTAGGAGAAAAATAAATTTAAAAAAAAAACAACACAACAACAACAAAAAACCATAGTACTAGAACAGTAATAAATTTTGAATAGGACAGCTTCTTATGCTAAGAAACCTCCATAGAGCTGTGGAGGGATAAAGAAGCTTTAGTTCTAATAAGGATAAAGCTTTTTAAGAAAAACTGATGGCTGAGAAAATGCAAGAAAGCTATTTTACTCCTCGACTCTTCCCAAAAGTCAAGCAAACAAAATAAGTCCTGATAAAGCATAATACTTAATAAGGGATGTTTACCCACCAGGCAAGGGAACATAGCTCATATCTCAGGTATGACAGATTCCCTTGTACACGTTCCTGTATTTTCTGCTCATCCCCTAAATGCAGCAGCTTTGTTGGGAACAATATTATCTGGAAACATTGCTGGCTCTAGCAAAACTTGACAAAAATATGAATGGTTTCAAGCAGGGTAGGTGACAAATTCCTCAGGAGAGAAAAAAATGGGAACCGGGATTATCCAGTTCAAGTCCAGTGTTGGGAGACTGAGTTTTCTGTGTAAGGGTTCACAAGTGCATAGAATGTAGTTCTAAGTAGGATGAGTGTTCTGGAATAGTTGAGTTACGGCCCAAAGATTAGGGAGCTAGTGGGTGGGGGGGTTGGGTAGGTGTGTGTATAGGGTTTCTCGCATGTATCAGGTGCTTGGTGGGTGTATGCATCTGCACAGGAATTTGGATGATATATATGGAGTGTGATGCAGCAGTAAAGTTGAGAGAAGACTTCATGACTGTGTCTCTCTCCCCTGGACTGTCGAGGTTCTGGGACAATCGGGTTATTGACAGCTACGTCAGTCCAGGGGCATTTTTATGATACATTATAAAATTGAAGCATCATTACAAAAGCCCTAGTTACTTAGATTGTTGTGTCATAAGACAAATTAAGAAAAAAAGAAGATAAA
The DNA here is from genome assembly GCA_030625065.1 of Alectoris magna. Classification (NCBI taxonomy): domain Eukaryota; kingdom Metazoa; phylum Chordata; class Aves; order Galliformes; family Phasianidae; genus Alectoris; species Alectoris magna. The sequence goes on from CM060560.1 coordinate 102,344,044, forward strand.
TTTTTTAACAATTGTTGCAGGACAATGAGAGCACTGCATAGCACCCACTTTTTACAGATTAAAAAAATACAGCGTAACTGCTTAACTCTCTTCAAATCTTGATGACTTGGACCCAGATAGGAACAGTACATTTTCACTTGAGAATTTGAACCAAAGACATTTCAAATCATCAAAAAATCTGCTGTAAACTAGGGAAAGTAAAAATCATTAAATTAATGAGCAAAGATTATTCTTTGCGTAAGTTAAAATAGTATTTACATATTGATCTTACATATGTGTTATAATAAATAATTGCACAGCCACCTATCAAACAGTTGGATGACTCTGTACATATATCTGAGTGTGAAATTCAGAAAAGGAAGCTTCTTAAAAAGGGACAATGAGAAACAAAAATAGTGAGCAGTTTACATTGCAGGCACTTTCACATCTGTGTGGCTGGAAAGTTAATATGGCTGTAGCAGCAAAAAGAGCAAATACTGTGAGAAATTATAGCAAGTGTGTTGTCCTGTCAACTTCCTTCATGCAGCTAAAGGTCACTGATCCTTCTGCGGGAGAAAGCTCACAGTTTTGATGTATAAGACTGACTGACAGCACACGTGCTGTTTGACATCATATCTGGTGTCAAAAGACCAGTGGAAAACCAAACAGCTATGGTGCTATGATTTTAAAGCCCAGGGCAAAGAATCCCCATGACCATTTTCACAAATAATGTCAAATTTGAAATATTTGATTACATATTAATACACCTAAGTAACCCTTGTTATTAACTGTGCTAATACCCTTTTTGAGACAACGGACTGGATTAACTTCTGTTACAGAGTTTAATCCTGCGGTTTTCAGTGTAACTATTGATGGGTAAGGAGAGTACCTGTTAGTTTACAGATGAAAGCTAGAAGAGAAAATAATAAATATGAGTAACACGCAGTGTCATGAAAAATGCAATGTGCTATTCTCTACCTCACCTTTCTATGGGTTTGAGTGAAGAGATATGATTTCACTTGTAAATACCGAGGAGGGTTTGCTTTCTCAATCACAAGGATCCTAATCCTGTTTCAATGTACAATAAGCTGCACAAGAAGCAACCCCACAAGCATTGTACCAGTATAAAATAGGAGTAAGGAAAACCTGGTCCTTACCCTCCTACTGTCTGACTCTCTGTCAGGAAACTCTACTGTTTCCTGACTCTCGTTGTTCATGTTGAGCAGTCTCAGAAGCACAGAACTTTGTTTCTGTCCTTGAGGAATGCTGCAGAGCTCCACCAGGTTTGTTCAAACAATGCCTGAGAGTGCTTAAGCAGAACTCAATTACTATTCAAGTGGAAGAATTGGTAATTGGACGACACTCATCAGTTTTGAAATAAATGATATTAGGTGTCAAATCTGAAAAGCAAACCTTTGGGTTATAATACAGGCGGGAGATTAATTTAATGAAAGACAGTCACAACATTTCCAGCACTCCTTGGTATTCACCAGGTTAGAAATAATGAAACAAAACCTTTTCACTGTATTGCAAACAGAAGCAAAAGAGCAGACACATATACCTTTTCCATTTTAAGCTGTGAAGACTGTTTTTGAACTAAGTAAGGACCATGGTTAGAGGTTTCTTATACTACTGTTATAGCCAAAATATTTTGTCCTTAAGTAATATTTATCAAACTGTGACTCAGAATCAGCATTAATGTGCAGTTCTATGAGTGCCGGTGGAAAACTAAAAATACTGTTCACTAATTACATTCTAATTTAAATTAATCTCTAAATATAGACATCATTATTACAACCATAAGAATTGGGTGGCATGTGTCTATTTTTATAAATGCTTTTGTGGGAACATTTTTTTATGAGTGTTGTTAAAATGTTTCAAAACCCTGACATTTGATTGCCAAAAGAAGTAATAGCAAACAAGTATTCCAAAACCGTGTGTAAAAGGAGCAGACAAAATTATAGGATAAATCTAGCCTACATAACTATGATTACTGAAAAGAAAAGGAATATATTACATGATTATCATTTCTTGTAAATATACTAAAACTGGCCTATTCATCCAGTACCCTGAAATCTAGAATAGAGTGCATGAAGTAACCTCGGGTTCACATCTTGAAATAAAGCAATGAAGTATTTCAGAGGAATGACTCAGCCAAGGTTAATGCAAAATAGTGGTGATCTGCAGAAAGTCACAGCTAATTTTGTGAATATCAGATTCTGAAAAAAGACAAGAAGAATGTTGATTCATTCCATGTGCAATTACAGTGGCCCCATAATCAGGTGTATTTGTATCTGCTCCACTTTTAAAAAAAAAATAAAAAAAATGCAGCAGCTGAGGGGACTAATTAATTTTTTTAAATAAATCCATAATCATTATAACACAGCCAAGTTTTCAAGACTGTGCACTACGTATACTTATGTAATAGATAGCCAAACTTTATGTATAAAAATTGTTGATATGTTTTTGTATTTAAAAATAATGACACTGATTAGGTAAAGAAAATAGAAAAGCTACATGTAATTTAAACACATACATCATACAATACTCAAATTAGGATCATAACCAGATAAGGTCAAATGTTTTGAACCAAAAGAGTCAGGAAAAAACAATAAATGTATAAATGTTGAATATTTTAAGAACAAAAAAATTTAGTTTAATAAAAGTGCAGAACACTTTTTCCTTGTTGCTGAAGGTGTTACTCTTTGTACAGTATAATAAAATACTCATTGCCTATACCAAGGCTTGGATAGAAATCTGGAGTCTAATGACTAGGACTTATACCTAGGATGAGGGAAACGGGCTTCCAGTTTCTGCGCTAATTAATGGTCATGCTCTATATTCAGTAATAATTGTATAAAATGCATAAATATTCATTCGTGCTTAGACTCTCTGTGCTTGCAGTTGAGCATGGTCATCCTCACGAAAAAGCCACTCCTTGTCAGCACATAATTCAACCCCACAGTTTCTCTAGGGACCAAATTTAAGAAGTGACTGCTTCAGCCACTCTTCAGCTAACTAGTCATTGAAACTGGGCTTTTGCAAAAAAGAAAATGTGTACACTTTTTCCTTCAATATGTATGTCTTTAACTTTCTGTCCCAAAAGTACATTGTGCTTCCATTATCCTGCTGATCCTAGAGTACTTTGGGCATTTTAAAATATGAATAAAATTATAAGAGAGGTATCCAACTATAGAGAAAATAGACATATCACAAAAAAATATATTCCCATGAGTGAGATGAAGACCAAATCAAAGTGTTCGCAAGACAATAATAAATCTCCTATTATCCATAGGATGCAGATAATTTTTCATAATGGAAAAAAGAAAAGAAAAGAAAAGAAAAGAAAAGAAAAGAAAAGAAAAGAAAAGAAAAGAAAAGAAAAGAAAAGAAAAGAACAGAAAAGAACAGAAAAGAAAAGAAAAGAAAAGAAAAGAAAAGAAAAGAAAAGAAAAAAAAAAGAAAAAAAAAAAGAAACCAAACCAAACCAAACCACTCCTAGCAACTGGTGTAATATGTAATGATGAAGTTGAAAATCCTAGCTTTTTCTTATGTTTGCAAATGACTTTTCCCTAAATATAGAATAAATAGAGAATCATAGAATTATAGAATCATTTGAGTTGGTAGGAATTGCTAAGGGTCATTTAGTACAAGTCCCCTACAGTGAACAGGGACATCTACAGCTACGTCAGATTACTCAGAGACTGGTGCAGCCTGACCGTGGATGTCTCCAAGAACTGGGCATCCACCACCACTCCGTAAAGCAATACACTTTCCAATTTAGAGAATAGGATGTGATAGGGGACTGTGTCAAAGGCCTTACTGAAGACATATGACATCAGTGTCTCTCACTGATGCCATTGCACCATCACAGAAGGCCAGCAGGTTAGTCAGGCAAGACGCGCCCTTGGTGAAGCCATACTAGTTTTCACACATCATATCATAGAATTATAGAATCATAGCATCATGGATTCACAGATTCATAAGTTGAAAAGGACCACCAATGTTCATCTGGTTTGAACCCCTCTGCTATGTGCAGGGTCACCAACCATTTCCTTCTGCCATATGCCTTAGCATAGCTTCCAGTGGGATCTGCTCCATGATCTTCCCCGGCACAGAGGTGAGGCTGAGAGCTCATAATTCCCTGGGCCATCCTTTCTACCTTTCTTAAAAATGAGTGTGACATCGCCTTCCTTGCAATCACCAGGCACTCCACCTCACTGCCATGGTTCTTCAAATACCACAGAGAATGTCTCCACTTGATCTGGCAGCCTGTAATAGACCTTGTGATTGGTCACAAGGTTCCCTTTGTTGCCTCGGTCTTTAACTCTCACCCACAGGCTTTCAACTTGCTCGTGGTTGTTTTTCAGGGACAGCTCTTCACAGACTATTCCTTCCATAATGTAGAGGGCATCACCTCTTTCCCCTCCTCCTCATCTGTCCCGTATGAACAGCTTGTAACTGTTGATAGCCACACTGCAGTCAAGGGAATCATCCCATAACTGCGTCTAGTCTCTTCAGAAACATTTTTTTCTGAACAGCATGTTAACATCATCAGCAGGGTCAGTAACATTGCTATAATGATCAGTAAGAGTGGCTCAGTTCTTTCTATTTTTATTTATTTATTTATTTTAAATTCAGCAGCATAACTCCCCATCTATTATGTTTTTCAACAAAATGGTTGGCTGACTACAGCAAGACATGCAAAGAATCTCTGCACACTTTCTCAGGGTAGTTCCTAAGAAACACTGCACAGTCTGTAAAAAATGGAATGCTCCACCTTCACAGACACTTCATTTCAGCCTGTTATTTTCTAACTTCATTTCCTGAGGATCCTATGTTAGGTTTGCTTTGTTAATTTAGATCTGACAGTTCTGCTTATTTTGTTTTGTATAATCTTTCCCTAATCTCTACCACAAACCATAAAGTATATGTGATGACCTCTCTAATTTGCTAAAATTTCAGTGGTTATTTGGGAGGAGAAAATTTGAAAGAAGGATAGAGAAGGTTAACTACAACAGTGTACTTAATATCATTCCCATTCAAGTAAATGGCAGTTTCCTCATTGCATGTACATAATAAAGGCAGGATTACACTAATTATAATTCTATAATCTCCCCATTAGAGCAGCACAAAAGCAAATCCATTAAAACATACTACTTACCATCAGACCCCCCGCTGACAGAATCCATAAAAGAGAACTTCAGATGTTCAGAACAGTACATACCACAATATTAGATCATGTAATATCTGTGCTTTTTCAGAGCTGCTAAAATGATTCTCATTAGGTAAAATTCACCTTTTTCATATTTTAATCTCATAAAATCACAACCTGTCTCAAACTTGTTCTAAAACATATGAAGTGGAATGTCTTTATTGATTTTTTTGCCCTCCCAATGCAGAAATTTCATTTAATAAGGGAAGACAGAGCTCAGCATTAATTTAGCACATGAAAATTGCAACTGTGGGGATAAACAGACCACTAAAAAGCTTAGCCTTCAAATCCATTACTGTTTGTTTTAATATTTTAAAAAATAGTTCCCAGCTATTTTACCCTGTGATAGCACATAAACAAATAAGTTCATGTATTATCATGGCATTTAAAATACAATAGTGCAGTCTTTGTATTGCTCATCCACATGGGGGCTCTTATTGCGCTTTCAAAGTACCACAGAGATTCTCTTTCTGAATTGTATATTTCAGGCAGGAGTCATATTTTCTGCTGGAGCATTTTCCCTGACATAAACAAAGCTAACTCAGCAGAAAATTTGTTGGTTAGGTTCAAAGCACCTGTGTGCCTGGGCAGGCAAGTAGGTTAGTATTACAACTCACATGGAAAAAAAAACAAAAAAAAAAAACCCAACACTTTGCAAATCTAATATAATTATTTCAGTTTTCAAAGTGATGCCATATGTAGAACAGTTCTTTTGCCTTCTTTTAAAGCCAAAAAGACTCTGCAAAGAAATTATTAATAGAGGGCCCTGTCTATCCACATTCATTTCACATCCATGCAAATTTTCCCAAGAACTGTATATTTGGAACATCTACTGTGATGGTCAACTCTGTTAAGATTTCTCCTGGTCAATCTACCAAAATTAATTCATTAATGTGGATACTTTTTGCACGGGCTTCCTTACTTCCTAAAAAGTCAATAACAACAACTTTTAGATTTTCCTTGCTAGCTTGATTTTCTTGCTTTCATTCTTCCTTTTCAGAATCACAAATGAGTGATTAGTTACAAATAGGTTAGGGAATTTAAAAATACAAATTGTTGGTTGTTTGGTAGGCAGCAACATTTTGACTATTATTTCCTATTGCTTCCGTCCAAACTGCTGAACTCCTTTGCCTCAGCTTCGTCTTCATTTTTGCTGTAATTTTCTGCTGATGAAGAAGTGTGTATTCACAGGTCATACCATCCATATAGAATGAATCTGCATAACACACAATTATACTTGGACTCACAAATTCAGTTGTTAAAAGGTATGTACAGCCTATGTGTATCTTCAGATAGACAACAACGCATCACTATTGAGATGAATTTTGGGGCAGCTAATTTCAGTGACTTGTCTTGTAGGGAAAAAGCAAAGCAGAGCTCAGCATATTAAATAGTGAAAACTTCAATGTCATATCATATCAATATTCATGTTAACTTATCATTATAAAGAATCCTTAAATCTGCAATAAATAGTCAGTCTCATCAAATATTCTTTATTTCTGCAATACATTTTTCTGTAGTATTGTCTCCAGCTGCTGAAAGGTTGCTTTCTTGTGCTACAGATGTGTCTGGGTTTTCTCAACTGACAGTAAAAACCTAACTAGAGATTCTGTATTTGCTCATGTATGTGTGTTACATATGCATTGTTCCCAGAAAGGACAATGTTGCCGTGCACCTGGCAACCCATGTTCTTTTAGCTCTGTGCCTGTGCTGGACTATCGGGTAAAACCTACCCAGGCCAAAGAACTACACGTGAATACCAATATGGTGAGCAGAAAAATGGCGCTTATTGCATCGTGCGATTTACTTATATACCTATCCTACTTCGTCTACGCCCCTTATGCATACATTAACCCTTCGACACTGAGCAAGGGGAGAGTCCTACCACATCACATCCCAAATCCTCACTGTCGCCTACTACAACAGGATGATGACCGGAATCCATCCAGGGACCTGGGCTGAGGCTGACTGAGTCACGCAATGCAGCTATGTACATAAGTTTTCCTGAAAGTAAGGCTTCTTTTTTATTCCCATGGAAACTACATCAGGTACAAAAAGCACAATTAACACTGGTTGGTAGAGCAAATTCTCAGCTACAGAACACTGCTTTTCAACTTAGTCACCAACACTAGCTATGTATTTTCAGCAGCAATGAACAAGAGTCTGCATACTATGCTCAAAAAATCTGCATAGCCATCCACAATGTCGCTTGTCTGTCACATAGCTGTCACCACTGCTGAAACGCACCACCCACTGCCTCATTGCACTCATATTCACTGTTTGGTCTCCAGGAAAGCTTAGTAGAATGTCAATAGGTGCCGTTTTTCTGTATGGAGCAACTCTATGACACAGCTTTGCTCCACACGCACTTCCATGTCAGAAACCATTCTGTCAAACTGCCCCTCTGCTGCCAACCATCACATGGCAACAAAATGAAATAGAATACTGGCAGGAAGGTTCAAACTCTATTGCCCTATCACCAGCACTCACTTCTGATGTTGTGGGCTAACATAATAAACATAGGAGGCATTACTTTTGGAGCAGCCTTCATCCATTCCTGGCCATGCTGCAGGTAAGGCAGGTTTCTGCAGGGCTCTGGCAACACATCACAGCCTATAGCTGGACAGGAAGAGGAAGACTGACTGAGAATCTCCTAAAATCCCGCTACTGAATACCTAACTACTAAGGAATCATCTCCATGTGTTTCCATGTCTGGCTTCATGCTGCTGTGACAGCTTGTTTCCAAGGAAGACAACTCCCCTTCCTGCACACATCAGTTTTCCTCCTGCTGCTATCTGTATGCTAGGTGAGCCCACTTCACCCTTTGCAAAGGCTCCTGTGCAGGGAAGGGGACTAAGTGAGTCTGTCTTGGTAATGAAGCAGAAAAACATCAAGTGTTTGCCTGGCTGTGGGGTCTGGCTGCCCAGCAGGCAGGCACGGGCCAACACTAGCCAGGGGTAAACAGCTGCTGGCTTGGCTGCTACCGCTTCTCTTCTGAAACACAGGGTTTTTTTGCAGCTTCTCTGCTGGCCAAAGGAACGATTACAACAGCAAATTAGCAGTTCCTAGTATTTTCAGGTTATTTTAATTTCATGAAAAAAAGTGAAAATTGCTAGCAGTGGATGTAAAGGAAGCATATATTTAACTGGGAAAGAAATAAAATGCATAGTTCTATCACGATGTCTGAGTTTCACCAAATGTTTCAGATTCGCTTTTGTAACTTACAAGATGTTAAACTTGTACCCTGCACATTTGTACTGCAATGTTTAAATAACATTTCCATATTTATACCTTAGCACAAAGCAATGAGATAAATTTTGCAGTGCAATACCCACACAAGCAAGAAAACCACAGTGATGTTGAATCAGAGGAGGTTTTATCCTGTTTGTTTACTTTATAAAATGAGCACAGTTGAAGAATACTGGGTTATAATAAAACTTTAATGATGAAAGAGGTGCTCAGAAATTGAACAGCCATAGTTTTTCCCAATTAAATATAAGCCCTACTACAAGTACTCCTGGAAAATTCCAGCTTCTTAAGAACCCCGTAACACTTCATGAATGTAAAGCCAAGTAACATCTTCCTCTCTTTGCCAAAACGTGCAAGTCTACACTTTAGCACTAACAAATCTGTTTGTTGCTAATTACACAAAAAGAGCTGCAAGTGGATGGACAGGAATAACATCTTCAGCTCTGCTTTCAGGTGAATGTCTGGAGGAAGCAGATTGCTGTGTGATAGAGGTTACTCTGCACTTGGAATTAAAAGGTGAGTGAGGTGCTAGGGAAAGCTGAGCATTTAGATAACAGGAGAAGCTGGTAAGGCAGCCCTGTGGGATTGCTGCTACTGGAGCTCATCCAGGCAGACTTTAAATCCTCTCCCTGAAGAAGTTACTTAGCAATAATCTCATAAATTCTTCCGTAGTACAATAAAAGTAAATTGGTGTCTTGCTATAGCTCCCCAACAATCAAAGTAAGTCTCTCTCTGAGACTGGATCTTACAAAAACACATCCATGCTCAAAGTTGGGCATATGCAGAAGTCTTCTTTAATAGCTGTGTCGGGGTATTTTTTGATGAAATGCTTTTAAAGAATCACATAGGAGTAAGAGTAAAATTGTTTGCAATGCAAATAGCAACATGGCTTGATCACATATTTAAGACCGGAAGACAAAGTTCCAGTACTTGTGCTGAGTCTGTAAGAAAGGGTCTTAGGCTTCAGCTCCCAACATCCCTAGTAATACTCATGTCATAGGAGCTGTGGCTGTTACATGTCTATCTTTTTTGCGGGCTGATCACTGGTTTTCCTTGGCTTGGAAAGGTAAAAAATAAAATAAAATAAAATAGAAGATACAAATAAATTATGACAAATATCTATTACTGAGTTTAATGTGAATTCAGGGGTGCCTGAGCTTAAACAAAGAAGTAGAACTCTGAGCAAAAAATGCAGTCCAAGTGATATGTCCTGAAAATGTTATCCACAGCAGCTATCAATGTATCAGTCCTGTGAGTATTGCTTCCAGGACACTCTCTGCTTGCCTGTCCCACTGTAATGGGCTTGTGTACTGATATTGAAGATGTATTTTGATATATTTGATGTATTCTGGTGATATTTATATGTTAAATTTTTTAACATATTAATTGCATTTTTTAAAAAGGACTACTGTAAATAGAAAAGTTCCTTTTAAATTCTCCTTGTTATCCATCTTCTTTGCCTGTGACTTTCACTGTGTTTTGTTATGGGCTTTAAATCCAGACTGTGTGAGTTTTGAAAGGCAAATTTATGTGCATTCATAATACTAAGCAGTGCATAATTAGATAAAAAAAAATGCAGCAGATAAAACATGTCTACTTTCTCTGTCATCACTGATATTTATAACTGACACACGGAATTTAAAATGGACCGTTACTTTCTCAGGATGTTGCACATTAGCTACACTTATGGCATTGCTGCAGTACTTCTAAGATTGTTCAAAGGCAGAATATTTTGGAGTTGTACATATTAGATGGATTCTCTTCACCACGTCTGCATTATCTTAATAGAAATAGACAAAGCCTTACATCACTGTAATGATGTGTTAATTCCTGCGTTGTGCTTTCTTCAGTAGTTTCTGATAATAACCATGCACGTCATTTTTACTGAGCTAAACACCCTTAGTCTGTAAACAGCTGCAAACTCTTTATAGATCTTAAAGGAACAGACCAGTTGCACGTATTGATTTATAACATTTCATGCCATCATTTAATTGAAACCAAGCTCTCAACATGAACATAAAAAATTATTGGTCCTCACAACACCAAATGACAACTCCTTAAAATAGTCACAAAATAAATTCTATTTCCATATAGGAAAAGTCTATGAGTTTTGTGACACTTCAAATATTTATTTTCCTTTGCATGCCACTTCAGGCTAGAATTTTCCTCTAATTTCAACACATTTTTATTTTAAGAAAATATTTCAAAATTCAAGAAATTAAACATGCACAAAAGTTACATTATTTTTAAACAGAAAAAAAAATAATTAATGTAAACAAGCTAAAATGTCATACCATATTTTTCAGATGTCATCTTTGATAAATATTATCGTCACTGTAGTACTTCAGAGATTTGTACCCTTCACTTAATTCTGTGAATGTGAAATATATTACCAAAATCAATGGAAATAGTAACACTGTTTACTAAAAGACCTGCACATATCTTGTCAAGGCAAAAATAGAAGCATTGCTACACTCATAGAGTTAAAAACCTAAAACAAATATGGATAATATCACATATTAACATTTAATTATGTCTTTCAAGTGTTTCCTTAGTACAAGGACACATTTTCTAACCCATTGTTGGAAATGCAAATAAATGCCTTTATGTAATTTTGCCATGTAACCGAAGATTCTTCTTTCTTTGAATGCTCACTCGAATTAGAGATTCCACCTTTGCCAGCAACCCGCAAAATTTTGCATGAATTATGCAATGTAGTGACAGGTTTATTAGTTATAACTCGATATTTTTATAATATGAAAAGTTGTGGGAGAACAGGGTGCAGATATCTTTCCACGTGACGCAGTCCTCAAAATAGCATATAAAGGGAAAAAGAAAAAAAAAAGAAAAAGAAAAAAAAAAGACAGAGAGAATAAAAGCCCTGAACTCCTTCAGGCTTAATGATATGTGTGCTACACTTAGGGGTTTTCTTCAATGAGCTTTTTTTAAGTAAGTGCATGGTATTGAAAAATACCACTATTTAAAAGCCTATGCAGTGTGAAAGCTGTGGAAAGAAACTAATACACAGAGCTAACTAAAATGGTAAGGCTGTGAGATGATTTAAACTATGATTAGAGAAGAGAATCTCTTCTTAAAAGCATTCATGATGAATACGATACATTCTTTCCAGAATGCTTCATTCTTTTAAATAAAAAATGTGACAGAACTTACATGTTTCTGACGCCAAGTAGTGTCTGTACATAACAAAAATATTTACCTTACACTAACATAGCTGATTCCTGCTATTGATAGAAAGAGGTCTATCTTTTGCATGCTTGTTGAGTTTTGATGTTACAGACTAAAAAGGATTTGATATGGATGGTGCTGGCTGAGTGATCAGCCCATCCTCCTGAGGCAGCAAAGGTCGCGGAGCAGCCAATGCATCTCCAATGTTCCCAATTCCATGGAAGCTCTGCTCTTTTGGGCCATGATTTGCAAGTAATACTGTGAGAAACCTCCAAAATAGTCCAAGGGCTGATAAAGTACATACCTTGCTCTCCCTCAGCACCAACACTGTTATCCATCTGTGGACCTGAAATCAGAAATTCCTGGCCTTGCTCTCTTGAACTTCAGATGAACACTTTAACTGTTCTGAGGAATTAAATATTACATCTCACTTTTACTTCTTAAGGACATGATTGCAGGTCTCTTTACTGAAATACCATTAATAACTACCTCTCTAATAGATTATCTATGAACTCTTGTCTTCATCTAGGACTTCTCATTTGTGGGATTTTTGATTTTCTGTTAATTCTATTTTATTTTGTTGATGGTTTAATGTTTTTATATAAAAAGATTAAAAGTATAATCTAAAATCTCCTAAATCTAAAATCTCCTATAAAATACCATGTAAACATCAGCCAGGACTTGATTATACTGTTGTGAATAGTGTTACTTAAAATAAAAAAAAATAATAATAAAAAAAAAAATCATGTAGGCTGTTAATATTAGACGTTAACAACTGTACCAAGCTGTGTATATAGAGTAGCAATGATAGAAATTAAAAGCCAGAAACCCTCCCACAATGAAATTCCCCCCAACTTACTTCAAGATTACATGGTTGCTGAAAGTACAGCAAGTTCTAATTTCTAGTGGGAATAATGACCTGTAGCAGCAATAATATAAGGAATAATGTACCCCAACTGTACTTAATAAGGCTATAATTCCATCAAAGGCTTCCGGGGACATCATAAACCATGAGAGTGAAACTCAAGTGGTTTCCTCATGTCACCAGAAGGCTGAGATGGAATTATAGTCTTAATTTATATTCATTTTGAAGGAGCCTTATTAAATATTGCACACTGATCATGATTAATGCCTTTGGAACTGCCAAAAACTATTAGCTGTGTTCATGGCCTTTTGAAGCCACCAAAAGTCAGTTACGCCACTGACTAGTGAGTCTCAGAAATTCCTTTTCTTAAGAGCTATGGCTCAGCCAGCATGAACTTGTATAACTATGCTAAAGTTAACATCAATTTGGTCATATAGTTATATCATTTTTCTCCCATTCCTCCATACTGAGTGGAAGTAGGAAATCGTTCTTCTGCTAAGTACATAGCTCTTTATTTATAGTAGTTCATTGCAAATTAAGAGGAAAATTAATTGGAAGCATTTGGTTAACCTAATCTCTGAACATCTCTGGATGAATATGATTTTATTAAAGGTATTTTCCTGTTAAATGCCAATAATCTGTCCACATCATATGTGAGTTAACTGTACAGGGAAATGCTTCATTAACAGAAGGGAATTCTTTTTTGTGAAAGACTCCAGGTAATCTGTTTTAGAAAAGAAGATTATGTGGAATGGCACAGAGACTCCACAAACAAAAGTCTTGGCATGGAAAAAAAAGGGGGGGATAGAGGGGGGGGGGGGGGGGGGGGGGGGGAGGAATCTAGTCTTTAAGTAAGTTAATTGTGGATCAAAGATACTAAAGGTAAAATAATGTTCAAATGATCTGCTAATTCCTCATAGACTTATTTTTACCCCTCCTGCTCAGATTCAGTTATGGATGTAAGAACATAAAAATACAAAATTCCTTGCTTGGTCAGGCCAGTGGTCCCTCATAACCCAGTACTTGCTCCCTGAAAGCAAATGGGAGTTAGCAGAAATATGTGATTCTGACACATTTCTACGGAGGTCAGAGAGTACCTCTTTCTATATTTCCTGTAGTATCCACTCATGGCCATACTGCTCTTTAATTTTGTAGTCAATTTTTCAACTTCATAATACTTTCTGCCTCCACAGATTCCTGGGGAAGAAGCTCTTCTTAGTGTCATTGCTTAAAGGACTGTGTTAAAAAAAAAAAAAAAAAAAAAAAATTCAGTGATCTCCTGTTGGTTTTTGAATATTCCTGCTTGCCTAAACACAGGGATTTAGCATTACTAAGACATCTTATGGATACCATATAGCCTGAAGCTGCCTCTCCTGAGGGGTTCTGTATCTGCGTGGATATTTACTAGCCTCTTGTGGATTTCACTGATATCCCAGGGTATCTGGTATGGTAAAAGATGCCTGTATTTAGATAATGGCACAGAGCCAAAATGTTTACAAATGTCGGAGAACCTGCCATAAAATATATTTCCTTGGAGATGACATGGCATCAATTTCTGAAATTTCTAGTACTGAGTAGCTGATTTGATTTATACTTTTGAACAGAAAATATATTCTCAGTGTATTCTCTGTTCCTCTTCATGACAATATATACCAAGTAGAAGATTTATATTTGTAATTTGTTGAGATCAGATACAGATAGAAATAAATCACATACAACTCTTTTTGAAAGTATTCTGTTCAGATTCTAAGATGATGGTAGAGGAAATTGGTCTATAAAGTCAAAAACATGACAACCTAGTACTCGGTGGTTTTTTTTTTTTTTTTGGTTTTTTTTTTTAAAGCAGGAAAAATGAAAAATAACCCAAAATATATAACATCAAAATACAATGAAAAATAAGATTTGGAATATCTCTGAATTTTTCCTTGATTGCTTTTTATAATGCCCAGGAACTTCGCCCAGGAGCCCCAGTACTGTGAGGTAGCCTGAAGTTTCCAAGGAAGCATCAGTAAAGAATATAGAAGTCTGACTAATTTCTCTCACACAGCTCTCAATACTGTAAGGTTCTCTTTCTTTGATTCTGACCTTACACATCTCCATGTTTGTTTCAGATTTTCTTATTTGGTTGGGTTTTTAAAGCTGTAAGGTAAGGAGTCATGCAGACTTCATCTTATTCATTTGAAATGGTTCTCTCATTCAGAATCATTTTTTCCATCTGTATCTGCGCTCCTAATGATGATCATAGAATCACCAAGTTTGGAAAATATCTACAGAATCATTCAGTCCAACTGTCCACCTGTCACCAATAGTTCTCCCTAAACCACCTCTCTCAGCACTATGATGTCTAAAGGTTCCTTGAATGATGTTGCCCTTTATCATGTAAATCCTTTAAAATTTAAAGACATAGTTAATGGGTGTAGATATTTAGGTAACTCTTTGTTTTCTTTCTTAAGAGCACTGACTTTTTTAAGTCTACAAATTAAAAAAAAAAAAAAAGAGTTTATGTAGAATGAGATGATAGTATTTCTTTTAATTTCATTTCTACAAAACCTTTCTAAAATTAAAAATAAGTTTTAGCATTTCAGGAATTTTCTGTTAATATTTTATTCATTTGAAATATATAGGTGGATTCATGAAAATATACTTTTACTATCTAAAAGCGTTACTAGAAGCAAGTTCCCAATGGTATGAAAATTGTTTAAACTCTATTAATTCCCCTCTTTTTTCCTTTTCTTTTTATCTTAGCCTTACTCCCTAGTATCTCCTAGTACCCCAGAATATAAATCTCAAATAGTTTAATTCAAATCTTTAAGAAGTGAAATTATCTGTATTTAAAAAAAAAAAGGAAATCTGTACACGTTTCACATTGAGCTTTTCAAATGCTTCTTTATTGGCAGTATGATTGGGTGTTAGGAAATAAGGAAATAAACTTCATGTATGCTTTTTTTCAGTGACACTCCTTGAACAAAAATTTATCAGAATGTTGTCTTTATTCCTTACTTCTTAGAAGCAACATTTCTTATTTGATTCAGGCTGTGCATTGAGCTGCTTATTTTATTGACCCATACAGTTTCAGCTTTTAGGATATCTAAAGACTGATATATATGTGAATTAAAAGGAGAAAGAAAGAAAGAATACCTCTTTTCCTCCTCTCCATCCAGTTCTCTACTAATTACAGATTGCTGTATTTTGATAGCCTGGTTTATTTGTTGTTGATGTTCTATTATTTTTCAATTAAGTAATTTAGAACTTTGAGGGGCACAGTGGTTACAAGTGTGGGCCTATGCTAGCTGAGAAACAAATAAGTAGGGAAAGGCAGACAACAAATTATCCCTCTGCTAACACCCAGACTAAGATGAAGAGCAGCATCTCCCATTCACATAAAAATAAAATCTGAAAAAACCCTTATTATTTTATACAACTCTTCCTGACTGGTACAGTTGTTCAGTAAAATTGGTGTCCTCGTCAGATTCACTGTTAGGACCGCTGGATGTTTTCTCAGCTGTACAATCTAGAGTAAAAAAGTTTGGGTTCAACGAAATGGCATTTTCCAATTAAACTACGTTCTTCTGGAAGTTCCCCAAACTCTACCAAACACTAGGGCTCTATATATCCTATGCAGAATGAATATTTGCAGTGTTTTTGCAGAAAGATTTTTGAAAGCATGAGACTTGGAGGAACAAAGTTTTGGAGAGCGAATGTTAAAAAATATCCTTTCTTTTTTCTTTCTCCTACAGATTTTCCCACAGGCACAGATAGGAGAGATGTCATTACTTATTAATTTGGCACCAGGTTTATCTCTCTTTCTCTATCATTTCCAAACATGTTAATTAGAGCATGCTTACGTGCCAGCTAAATGTTAGGTAATTTGGGTCAGAGGAAATTTCAGCACTCTTCTCTCAAAAAAATCCTCCCTGCACTTAGAAATGTCTTTTAATCAATGTCTCTTGCATATAGCAAATACTTGCATCATTTATTTTTTTTCTTTCAAAACAAAGGAAATGATTAATAATCCTCCTCTTTTTTTATTTTTAAATGTTTCATCTTCAGCGTTTTGCTTAATGATTGTAATGAAGCTCAAAATAAGTTGATTTTTTTTTTTTTTTTTTTTTTTGGAGCAGTCATTCATAAAGATTGAGAAGTTAAAAGCGAGATTAAGAATAATAGGGTAAATGCTTATCATGTGGATCATGGGCTGACACATGCAAAGGTGCCAGTAGCGGGCACCTCAATCACTGTTTGGCTTAAGTGAAAAGCAGATAAACAAAAGTAACCAATGTTTGCCTTAGCTTCTAACTTCCTTCTGGGACTGATGTTTACAGAATTGCAAGTGCTGCCTATATACCAGTCTACCAACAGCAGAAAACCCCAGCTGCTGCTGATATTCAAATTCCTTATTAGCCACAAGTACACAAGACTTTATCACATTTGTTTCTGCTGTTTAAGGCTTGAAATCAAAATAATATTTAACTACTTGTTATAGATCTCCTGTATGTCAAGTTACACTGCTGTTGTTATGTATGCTCTCAACCATTCACAAAATGAGACAATATGGCGTGGCTCAGTTTTTCAGTTTCATATTTGCAGGGAGTGTTTTAATGCAAGGATGCATATTCCTGATGTCTCACAACAATTACAAGTACAATCTTATGCTACAGCTCCAGTTTTATTTATTTCCTTAGATTTTTCTTTTCCCTTTAATTTGGCAAGCCCTGAGAAATCACGGTTAACTGATAAACCATAAATATATTGTTTTTCTGAAACTGGTTTATTCTACTGTATTCTGAAAAATTACCCCACAGTGTTCTAGCATAAAACAACCTGTTTTATATGTTGCCATTGATTTTTCAGTCACAGATCTCCATTGATTTCAGTGGGGAGTTCTCAATAAGTATTCCTGACAGGAGATGGCCACTTGTATTAGAATTTTTGGGGGAATAAAAACACAACAACGAAAAAATACAGTTGGTAAAAACAATCATAATGAACATCAAGAACTTTGCTCCGTATTGAGAGCAATCACAATAACAAAGTTATCTATCCTGCACCATGGAGTAATTGCAGCATGAAGAAAACTTTTTTCAAAAAATTTTAATAAACATTACTCTTCAGGAGTTAAAAGTAGACAGATTAAACCACATGAATTGGGATTACTTTCTTCAGAACCAAAAATAAAATCTTCAGAGCCTAGTGTTCTCACTGCAGGAGCCATCTTGTGGAGGGAAATTATTTTCCCTATGATAGCTTTAAAAGCAGATTTGCTCTCCTTGAATCAGAAAAATATTCACAGTATGTAAAAAGAACACAGCCCTAAGTGTTTCTCTCTTTCACAGCTTTTAGTAAACAAAACATAGAAAGATGAGCAAGAATTAAGTTCTAGAGATTTTTTTAAACCCATTACTATATGTTTGTTTCCTGAAAATTCCTATTCCTAACCCCAGTTCTACCAGATGGTAATTTTAAATTTCAAGGTCACCAAACACACTTTTAGAGAAAACATGTTGCACACTCTTTAGAATTCAGGTATGAACTTCCTTTACTCTGCAGCATAGAATAGAAGACATTTGTAAAAGAGGATGAAGTCAGACTTGAGAAGCATTCCCACCACTCATATCACAGCTGTGAACACTGAGTTGTGCAGTGTTTACAGTTCCCCATTCTCTTATTCACTGCTTTAACTCAACACATTAGTTAGAAACATGTCCAGCAGAGCTGGTAGCTCTGGGGCTTTACCATCACATTTCCTATCTCTACAGGGTTAGGCAGTGGTTCTTTTCTTCATCAATCAGGCATCATTGATCAGCTCTAGCTTCCTTTGCTCCAGCATGCATTTGATCTGAACATCTTTCTTCTTGATCCTTCACTTTTGCTGCTAAGTGCTTTGCTTTGGCAGCGAGCTTGTTCCAGCCCCATTTTCCCTGAGTCGTGTTGAGATCTGAGGTTGTTATTCAGCCTTTGTATGCTGGAATCCACTTCTGTGAAAGAACAAGCCTCATTGTCTAACTTCTGTGCTGTGGAGTTTGTTTCCTTTAATGATCAGACCATTGTACACTTTCATTTCTGCCTTTACAAACTGAACTGATACCTCGCTGCTGGTTGTCTGAGGAGACAGAGGTGGGCCTGCTGCTTCTCAATGGAACTGGATGAGGATGGCAACTTGGTCAGAAACCAGGCTTCTCTTCCTGAAAGATTATTCTTCAGTCCTTGCTTTTGTTCCGAGTACATTCATTGCAGCTTTCCTGCCTTGCAGAAGCAAGCTTTCCATAGGAATTTCTGCAAAAGTCTGATGATGCAGCTAATTGGCTATCTTTGACAGTGTCTTTCTAGAGCAATCTCCAGATTTTCTTCCACATTTTTATAGAACTAAAAAATTCAAGTGTGATATAGAATATCGCCACTCTTAAAATCCATTTGGCTTCCTACTAGATAGTGGTATACAACACAGGAGGCTGTGCTAGATTAGCACTTTCTCCAAAATTAGCAACCAAACTGAAATGTTGGAAAGTTTTATAAAACTATAAAGAAATTTGAAAGATTACTTAAGGTATATTCCAAGAAACCAAGGCTAAAAGTTTTGAAAAACCAAAATCAAGTGTTTTTTTTGTTTGATTCAACTTCTCTTTCCCATGCTACATCAAAGTCAGTCAGTTCTATAATATCTTCTTTACACTTCTGCTCTCTCTCTCTGACTTTGATATTTTCATTGTAGGTTCAGCTCTCAGAGCTTTCCCAAAGATGATGTCCTTTCTTCTAGGATTTGCCAGCCCCCCCAAAATTCTAGAAGAGTGAACAGTATGAACAATGCAGGCACTTAAAGCAAAGACAAAGACATAGATCTGCAGATGATGATACAATAAAGACAGAGGTGAGGAAAGGAACAAGGGGGAAAAAAAACATTGTTGGGAAAGACACTCAAAGTAGCAATTGCCTGCAGGTAAATCAGGAATTAGGGCATTCGAAAAGGAATGTCTTTCTTTCAAAAGTCATGCAAAATCATTTACGTCTCATTTTATTACTGTTATTCTGTATTCGTGTAATGGCATTTTCAATATAAAACTTCTTTATTTTTTTTCTAAAATAACACCAGCAAACATAGCTTTAGACTAGTAATTTTAGCCGAGGCTTCAAAGTTATTTAGTGTGATCCCCACGTTTAGCAAGTTTACAGCTTTTTCTTTTTTTTTGGTGGTAACTGATATATAAAGATAACAGGATAGTATAGCTCCCCTGCAAAAAGGATTCCCTAAGGTCTACTGCTTAATAGGTCACACTCCAGGTCTGAACAACTTTACCGTTGTTCAAAGTCTTCTATTCTGTACATAAAATAGTTTTCAGAAGAAAGATTACAGATTTTTACTGAAAAATTGAAGCTATTATCACAAACAAATGAACACAAAAGGGTACGCTAATAGATTTCATTATGCAGAAGCATAGTTAATAACTTACCAAGACTTCGGTATTGCAGAAGATAGTGAAGATACTAATTAACAATCTAGAACCTGAGGTCTGTGTATTTAGAAAGTATTTTGAACAAGAACATCAAAGGTCCCTAAATTGGAAATCATGGGAATTAGATGGAAGCCTACACCTTTCTATACAGGCTTGCATTCTGTACTTCCTCTGCATCTAACACTCTTTACCCTGGCAGTGATGGGTTTTAATTACTGGAACCTATATTTTTCAGGACTGGCTAAATGCCTCTCTAACATGGATGATACTGACATCAGTATACAGGTTTGTGGAACATTTGCCCTGCATGAAGACACCGGGTGGGATGTGTGGAGTCCTAATCAAGACCACTTACTTATACATTGACAGCTCTTCTAATCTGTAGATCGTTGCTGCAAATCCTTTCCAAGGTGAAACTAATGAAATAGTTGGATTTATTTTTTTTTTTTAACTCTGATTAGATATGCATCACATAAATGCATTATTATCCTGCTTTCATGCAGTGACCCAGAATTTCATTTTTTTATTTCAATAACCAGATTTCGTCTTGATCTTCTAACTTGTGCTTTTCTTTAAAGTAGCCAAATACAGAGTTCTAACAGAATATGTCTTTCATAAATATACCCATGACCAAGCTGAAAAGTCTCTCAATAAGATGTACGTTCTTGAGGTTTTGATATAGTATTAATAATGTCTTCCTATAACCCATAATTTCTATTTCTGTGATAAAAGTTGCACCTATGTCTTCAGTTTTGCTGTTAACATACTCAAGTAGTCTCAGATAGCTTTCTGCCTATTTGATTTCTTTAAAATTATCTCTGATTTTGTTTAAGCAAGCCACAAAAACTAGGCATTTCTTACAGATTTAGTTACAGAGCATATAATACTCCATCATCTTAAGCAGGCTACTCAGTCTAGTTAAAGAATGTTGTTGATTTTCCTGTGTTTGTTTAGCAACAGTAGATCTGACCTAAAACTCATTTAAATGAAAGACATCTATTGAATCCATGGGCTTTGGGGCATAAACCAGTCAGTCATTCACTGATTCACTGAAGTGCTGTAGATATGATTCATGTTTCTTCCAATGCCTCAGACATGAATGTGGTTATTCAAGGAGTTAGTAATCACAGGGCCAGTAGTTTATAAGCAGTGAACATTTTAAGAATGCAGATATATCAACTCAGTACTATTCTTTCTGAACAGAATGATTTCTTCAGTGGCATAATTCAGCTTCAATGCACAAGTGAAAGGAAAAGAAATAAAGCAAAATATAAAAGCTGTGTTGCAGGTTCCAGTTTTGAACTGCAATTTCAAGTATAAGCAGTCAATTATTGATATACAAAATCAGACTGATGAACCCAAGATGTTTTTAATCTTTTTTTTTTTTGTTACCTGTTGCTGAAAAGATGTAAATAGAGGGAAAAAAAAAAGTGTGGATCAAGATTTTTATTACATTGACACCAATAACACTACAATTAGCATTGAGTAGAATTGAGTAGAATCACTAGATAGATTTTCTTGAAAGGATAACAGACATGGTAAGTTTGGATGTAGACTATTTTGAATAAGATATAAAGATAGAAAAGTTTAGGGAAAACAAAAAAAAACCAAAAAGATGAAAATCTCAGTTATACAAATCACATTAATTTCAAGAAATTATCACACAAACTATCCAGTTGTTCTTACTCTGTTAGGACCAGTGTCTGTGTTTGTTTTACTGATTTGTGGGTTACTAATTTGTTATTTCCACTCCCTCAATTTTATTAGAAAAATAGGAAAGAAAGATTTTACTTTATATTGTTATTTTTCATTAATTTTTATATATATAATAACTTAATAAATTAAGTAAAATGCAAAACCTGTCATTAAAAATATACATCCTCCATTTAATTAAAGGCAATATATTTTAAAATATGAATCCTCTTTTTGAGCCTGAATCAGTGCTTTTCAGACACTGCTGATACTACAAATATCACATAGTAGCTACCTATATAAGGTGCTTTCAGTCATTAAAACTCTTGAACAAATCTTAATACTGAAAACATTGGTGGAATCACATGACATATGTGATAACAGTTGCCCCAAGAATTATTACATGGCCAGCCCAGGTCCTTCCTCATAAGCCTGACTTCATCGGTTTGCAATGGAGTCCCCTCAACACTGAGAGAAGAAAGTTAAAATCCAGCAGAAGATAAGGAGGCCATCAAGTTTCTAGACCAGATCATTCTTTCCTAGATGGAAAGGTAATGTGAAGAATGATTGCTATCTTTGAAGCCTCTAATCTGCCCCACCAAGATAAATAAAATGGGGAGAAGTGTTAAAAATAAATAAATAAATAAAGATTTCTAGAATACTCTTCACACCATATCATCCATGGTCAAATGACCTGTTTTCACCAGATTAAACTACACTAAAGTATATTTCTGAAAGAATGTGATAGAAACATACTGTGTAACCAGGATGTTAGGGACTGACATTTTAGGCTTATATAAAGTAAGTCTTTAACCTGACTTTTTCTTCTAAATCATAAGAAAATAATGAACCAAGAAATCAGGATATACAATGCCATAAGATGATCCCAAGGGAAAGAAATACAAGTAGAAAAAAAGACTATTTGCCTCAGTTTCTTAGATACATACAAGTAGCATAGCAAGAGGACAACTTCATGCTCTTCTAAAGAAACCAAGTGGAAAATTCATATCACAATTAGCAGCAGGGATTCTATAAATTGTTTTGTAATCATTGGTAAAGTGCAATTGCTTAAGTTGCAAATACAGCAAAGAAAAAATAACTAGACTTTGATGTACTTTCGTCCCTTGGAGTTCTCATTCTGTTTTCTTTGGAAACATTGCAAATAATTTGTTAACTCCACCCCAAGTTCACTGATTTGCGTGACAGAATTTCTAGAAATCCTGTGTTTCAAAGATTTTAAGGGATGACTTGTCCTCTTCTGTCACTGACATGATCTTGGCAATTATACTTATTTCT
This sequence comes from Alectoris magna, assembly GCA_030625065.1. Classification (NCBI taxonomy): domain Eukaryota; kingdom Metazoa; phylum Chordata; class Aves; order Galliformes; family Phasianidae; genus Alectoris; species Alectoris magna. The sequence continues at coordinate 102,366,974 of CM060560.1, forward strand.
TGTTTTCTTAAGCAAATAACATCATTGAAGGCTAGACCAATGCTAAATAATATGTATATGTCACTGCATGCTCCTAGTTCCTAATTACACAGACTGTACTTCCCCCTATGTCCCATACAGACTTTGCTTTGTTCTCAGGAAGGAACACGGACCAGAAGAGGACAGAATGAGTGCGTTCCCAGATCTCACTTCAAGAAGGAGCCAAGATGTAGTTAGTCTACAGAACTAGGCCTGAAGGCTCAGCAACATAGAGGTGATCATAGAGTACCACAGCCTGGGGGCAACAGTGATCCAAATATCGTTGATTACTGGATTCTTACAAATAGGACCAAAAAGTTGATACTCATTGGCTACTACACCGATAACTACTTATGCTCTTCCTATTCAAGTCTGGATGCCTAGTTCAAATGGGAATTTGAAACAGTTTCCAGTTTTTCCACTTTAACAGAATTTGTGAGATCTGTTTTCCTCCTTTAGGGTCTATATAACAGCCCTATTTTGCTGTATATTATCCTACAAAAGAGGCTAGTTTGACTAGAAGAAAAATGTATAGTTATGTATACACACATATTATACATAACAAAGATAATTATTTCTTTTTTGTTTTGATGGGAATATGAAAGAGGTGACTAGCCAAAGTATATATATAATAAAAATACTAGTATTCCCAGTCCAATGTCCCTAAAACGTGAAAGTGCATGCCACTGTCCCAGAGTTAAGATTAGGCATTCTCCTTCAGGTTACACTGCAGAATGTGTTATCCCTTGACCACCAGTCAGAATGCAGGAATCTCAGGGCTATTCAAAGAGTATGAAAGTTAGAACAGAGGACAGAAATATTATTACTAGGGAAGGTAGTTTTTATAGAAGGGCTGAGCTGTGATGATTAATTGTTCTGCAATATGCACTACCTACTGAAAGCCATATTTAATGGCTAAGAGTATATAATATTTAGCATTTACATAGTACTTCACACCTTCAAAGAACTACGCAAACAAATTAATAAATCTTTGGGATTTTAAGATCTTCACTTAGGTAGATTCCTCTTTAAACATTCTATGTAAAACAAATGATTACATCAACATACAATATAGTACAAACAACAGCAATGCTATCACCAGGCATCCAAATTAGTTAAGTATAATTCTGTCCTCTTCTGATGGGAAAGCTGAAATTTAACTATTGGGAAATTTCCATGATGTATGCCAATTAAAGAGCTAAAAATAAGTTTTAGGATCCTACAGCTCTTATTTTCTGTACACAAGGTGAATCTAAGGAGCAATGTGCCTGGGAAGATCATGGAGCAGTTCCTTCTGGTTACCATGTTAAGGCACAGACTAGTTGGAGAGGTGATCCAAAACATTCAGCATGGCTTCACCAATCTGGTGGCCTTCTGTGATGGAATTGGTGTACAGGGGAAGGGCAACAGATGTCATCTACCTGGACTTCTGCAAAGCCTTTGACATGGTCCCTCATCACATCCTTCTCTCTAAATTGGAGAAGTATGGATTTGAAAGATGAACTACTCAATAGTTCAGTGGATTAAGAGTTGGTTGGCTGGTCACAGCCAAAGAGTTGTGATCAATGGTTCTACATCTGGGTTGAGGATGGCCACAAGTAGTGTCCCCTAAGGGTCGATCTTGGGACCAGTGCTCTTCAGCATCTTGATTCCATCATCTATGTCATTGATAAAGTGCACTCTCAGCAAGTTTGCAGAAGTCACCAAGCTGAGCAGTGCAGTTGATACACAAGAGTGAAGGGAAGCCATCCAGAGGGACCTGGACAGGCTGGAGAAGTGGGCCCAACAAGGCCAAGTGCAAGGCACTGCACTTGGGCTGGGACAATCCCAGGTATTTATATAGACTGGGGTAAGAACACCTTGAGAGCAGCCCTGCAGGGAAGGACTTGGGGGTCCCGGTGGATGAGAAGCTGGACATGAGCCATCAGTGTGTTCTTGCAGCCTGGAAGGACAACTATATCCTGGGCTGCATTAAAAAATGGGGGGAGGGCAAACAGGGAGAGGGAGGTGATTGTCCTCCTCTACTCAGTTCTTGTGAGGCCCCATACAACCAGGCCTAGGGCCCCCAGTACAAGAAAAACACAGAGCTCTTGGAGCAGGTCCAAAGGAGGGCCATTAAGATGATCAGAGGGCTGAAGCACCTCTCCTATGAAGAAAGGTTGAGAGAACTGGGCTTGTTTAGTAGAGAAGAGAATGCTCTGGGGAGACCTCACCATGGTCTTCCAGTATTTGAAGGGAGCATACAAACCAGAGGGGGAACAACTGTTTGCATGGGTTGATAACGCTAGGACAAGGGAGAATAGTTTTAAACTACGATGGAAAAGATTTAGGTTAGATATTAGGAAGAATTTTTTAACCCAGAAGGTGGTGATGCACTGGAACAGGTTGCCCAGAGAGGCTGTGGATGTCCCATCCCTGGAGACATTCAAGGCAAGGCTAAATGGGGCTCTGGGCAGACTGGTCTAGTGGTGCCCACAGCAGGGGGCTGAAATCGGATGATCTTTGAGGTCCCTTTCAACCCAGGCCATTCCATGGTTATTCTATGAATATAAGCAAATGTATTTAAATTTAAAAGTTCACAGTCATAAGATTTCCCTCCTCATAAGATTTCCCATCACGCAAGTGCAGCTGAGTTGCATTATTTTCTTTGAAGTCTATATCATAATTAATTTTCCTTTATAACAAGATCTGGGGGAAGGGGAAAAAAAAAACACAGAAATATTCATCTTAAGACGGTCAAATCCTGATCAGTGTCAACAAACAGATCAATTTTCCCTACACCTGTTTATGAAACTGGAGAGATATGTTTTTCAAATACATCTATCACTTATGGCTACAGTTGAGCCTGATACAATACAAAGATGTCCACCAGAGTCAGAAAGCTTGTAATAACGTTGATCCTACTCAGGAGTCAACACAGAGGCCCAATGATAATTAAAAATGTCAACATCATTACATATTTCATTTCTCAAATATGAATGAGAAGTCTGAGTCACATATTTGCATAATTTACATAACAGCCATCTAATTTTGTTGATTGAATTGATGACACCTGGGATGTCTAAGCTTTTGCTTTTCGTTTTTTTCCCTCTCCAGTCCACAGAGTCAGACCTAGAGAACTTTACAGATCCTATCAGTGTATTGAAACTGCGCTATGGGCATTCAAATCCAGGAGTCTGAGGGAACACAAACAGTCTCATTCTGGTATTCACAGCATTTGTTTTATGTGTGATGACAGCTGACATGGACAGGGCACAGAGGGCTTCCCTTGCTTTATTGCACTCACCTGACTCCTGCTAGGAAGATAAATGGCAATGTTGTCATTCAAAAATACTTTAATATTATGGTCTCTTTCTCAGCTAGGGCTAAGCAATATTACAGCATTACATCAGTTATCTTAACACAATCCAACTTTTAAGAACAGTAAACTGGATTCTCAATGAATAAATTCCACAGATCAACTGAAACAATCTACCATTAATAGTGAACCTGATGACTACCTTTTTTACATTACGGCATCACTAATTCGCAGTGAAATTTCTCATATTTAAACAAAAAATAGCCAAGTAATAGAGCCAAGATTTAGGTAACATAGTTTACTCCATTTTTATCTTATTGCCTTAGAATAGACAACAGGCTTAGAATATAAATGTGATTCTGTTATTGGCAGCTGTGATTAAATAATCAGAGTCCACTTTTTCTGTGTGAATATTAGAAATATAGACATAGCCTATTGTTATTGGGTACATGCTTGAATTAATGTGCATTGCTATAGCTGATGTATAAAATTAAAAACCAAAATGGCCTAGGATAAAGTTTTGGCTCATGGGAAATTTATCTGTCATGGGATAAGAAGGAAGGTCTTCTCATGAATTAATAAATAGCTTAAATAGTAGGATTAAGTGATCAGCTTTAACAAAAGTAGAGGTTTAACAGTGAAGTCCCATTGGGAGTTCTGCTGGAATACTTACTACTCAACATAAATGATCTAGAAGAGGAAGTGTATAATGAGGTGACTAAGTGTTCTGATGATACAAAATTATTCACAATAATAATCATGAAAACTGCTAAGACTTGCAGAGGATTTCAGGGTACCAATCACCTATGGGACAAGGAGCAAATGAACATTACTGTTGCTACTAAGGAAGGAAAAAAAAAGCCTTCCTCATGAAAACAGAGTGAGATTGTAACTAAACAAGCTGTTACCACTCAGAAGATATTTAGCTGTCATTACCTATAGTCTCAGGAAAATATTACTAGCCCAAAACACAGTAACATTCAAAATTTAAGTGGAACAGTAAGAGAAAAAATAATTGCTAAGAAAAAGAAGAGAGTGCAAAAGAGAACAATCACAGCATTATATAACACGGATTGTCACAGCCTGATTTACCTATGCATTTCAGTCTCCTAAACTACAAGAGTAGACTGCTGAAAACTGTGGTAAGCAAAGATATGGAGTGTTTTTAGTATTAAACTGATCTTGACATATCATCTTGACAAAGTTTATTCTGACATATGTGAAGTCATGAATGGGAAATAGAGAGTAATTGTTAACTGTTTTCATGACAGGATTATAAAGCATAACATTAGAGGAAATAAAGTTTAAAACAAAAGCATACACTTCAACACAATGAATATCTTGTTGAGTTCATGCTCTGAAGGTTCACTGCCATACAATGCTATGAATGCAAAGTGGTTTTGAAATTACACTAGCCTGTATGATGGGGGAAGAAAAAAAAATTGTGACTGGCCCAGGGGCTCCATGCATACTTGGTATCGATTACTTAAGAAGGGGGCATTTCAAGGATCCTAAGGGGTATCAATGGGCCTTTGGAATAGCTGCTGTAGATACAGACAACATTAAGCAGTTGTCTGTTTTGCCTGGCCTATCGGAAGACCCATCTGTTGTGGGGCTGCTAAGAGTGAAAGAGCAGCAGGTACCGATTGCTACAAAGACTGTGCACAGACGGCAGTACCGCACCAACAGGGATTCCTTGCTCCCCATTCATGAGTTGATTCGCCAGCTGGAGAATCAGGGGGTGATAAGCAAAACTCGCTCACCTTTTAACAGCCCCATATGGCCAGTGCGCAAAGCCAGTGGAGAATGGAGGCTGACAGTAGACTACCGTGGCCTGAATGAGGTCACATCCCCACTGAGCGCTGCTGTGCCGGACATGTTAGAACTCCAGTACGAGCTGGAGTCAAAAGCGGCCAAATGGTATGCCACCATTGACATTGCGAATGCCTTCTTCTCCATTCCTTTGGCCACAGACTGTAGGCCACAGTTTGCCTTCACCTGGAGGGGCGTTCAGTATACTTGGAACCGTTTGCCCCAGGGGTGGAAACACAGCCCAACCATTTGCCATGGGTTGGTCCAAACTGTACTGGAACAGGATGGTGCACCTGAGCACCTGCAGTACATTGATGATATCATTGTTTGGGGCAATACAGCAGAAGAAGTTTTCACAAAAGGAGAGCAAATAATCCAAATTCTTCTGCGAGCTGGTTTTGCTATAAAGCGAAGCAAAGTAAAAGGACCTGCCCAAGAGATTCAGTTCCTAGGTATAAAGTGGCAAGATGGGCATCGTCACATCCCAGCAGATGTGATCGACAAAATCGCTGCTATGTCTCCACCCACTAGCAAGAAAGAGACACAGTCTTTCCTGGGCGTAGTGGGCTTTTGGAGAATGCATGTTCCAAACTACAGCCTCATTGTAAGCCCCCTTTATCAGGTGACGCGGAAGAAGAATGATTTTACATGGGGCCCTGAGCAGCAGCAGGCTTTTGAACAGATTAAACAGGAGATAGCCCGTGCCGTGGCCCTGGGGCCAGTACGGACGGGACAGGATGTAAAGAACATCCTCTACACTGCTGCTGGTGAGAAAGGTCCCACTTGGAGTTTGTGGCAAAGAGCCTCTGGAGAGACTCGAGGCTGACCCCTGGGATGTGTAGTACTTCTTCTCTGTGCTCCACATGATGTTATGATGTGGAATACCAATAGCAAAAATTACAAAACCATGACAAAAAAAAAAAAAAAAAAAAAAAAAAGCTGTGATGAACAACTCTTGTAATGACTTAATTACAGTCTTTTGCTCAGAAGAGTGGGTACAGAAAAACTGAAGAGAAGTGCCACTCTGTCCCCTCTCGTGTCAGAAAGAGAAAGATCAACCACGTGAAATTTTCACTCAAAGCTTTTGAATGAACTTCGGTAGTTTATTTCTAGATACTGAACCTCTGCTTCTTATCCGTGAAATGGAGCTAAAGATATATACTTACTTGGGAAACATCCTATGATTTTAGGTTTTCTGTAAAATTCTTAAAGATGCATAAGGTTACACAGGTTGCCAAATCTATTTTGATTACAAAAATACTCTGACATTTCCTTATGATTAAGTAATTTTGAAGTGCCTTCTAAATAATGAGGAAACAGTTTCATTTAGCTATAGTGACTTCGAAGGAGAAGTGACATCGAGTAAAATAAGGATAGGTAATAGCAGGTATAACTGCTTTAAACCAACTTCAGATAACCCAAGAAAGGTAGAGGTCACAACCTAGTAATAAAGAACGAATTACTTAACCCTTTTCAAGGCTCAGAACTCACCAAGCACTCCAAAGGAAATAATCTCCAAGTAGACATGGCTCCCTTGCAGCTGTAGCCCTTAAATGTTGTTAGGAATGGATAGAGCCAGGTTTTATCCCTTCTGGTCACACAGGTGAATTGCTTCCACCTGTGCTCCCAGAGCTGGCTGCATCCCTTCACCAGGTGCTCAATCACTGGTTCATGCTTTGACCTAACATCTCCCATACAGGTGGAAATTGTATAGGCGTGTTCATTCAATGTTTCATTCTTTGTATTTATTGAGAGGATTGCTGCTAATATTCTCTTTGGGAAAGTCTCTGGCTGCAAACACAGAAATCTATAAAATCCCAATGCAACTGTGTTTTAAAATAAATAAATAGCTACTGTTCCCTGGAGAATTTAACTGAAATCTTTTACAGATTCCCACAGATTCCCTTTTCTTTGTCCTTGGCAGAGGTTTAACAGATACTGATCACACAGCTTCAAAGACACTTTTGGCTACTAAGGCAACAGTAGTTTTTTCCACTGCCTCATTCTGAAGCACTTGCTCAAATGCTAAGAAGAGTCTGTCTTGAGTGCACTTTTCCAGCTTGCCCCCTAATGAAGGGGGTGGAGAAAGATGCCACTGTGTCTATTACTTTGCATGCCAGAACCACTTTCAAGTGAGTAGTGCCTTGACCTGTGAAAGAAAGATGTCCGTATTCTCTGCAAAAAGCGATTGCTGTAATCTTTCTTATGTGTATTCATCTCTGTTAAACATTCTGCTTGATCTGGAATTTACTCTCCAAGCAGCTTGAAGGCCACTGAACAAAGAATTTTCCTAATATATTATAATTACACAAACACCTGTGCTGAGGAACCTAGTACTGGAAAATGCAGGATTTTTTCTTCAGTAGTTCAGCAACGTTCAGTACTCCTTACCTGTGATTTGATGGCGTAATGGCTGAGTGCAGGGTATGATGAAGAACTGATTGGAATTCTAGATCAAAAATTTTTAAAGAAAACTGCCCAGGTAAATGTGTAACGAGTTAGTAATTTTGATATAGTTTCACAATATGTTTTGCAACATAAAACTACTTCTCTATGCTGTAAAGGTAAAACAAGAATTACACAAAGGGTTATTTGCAGGCGTTTACTACAGAAGAGATTATACAAAACATAATGGATAATTTGTTTGACTTCTCATATAAATGCCACCTTGTGCCATACAGTGTAAAAGGTGTCTTTTTAGAGACTTCAGTTCCTTTATAAGATTGTCCAACAGATTTTTGGAATACACAAAATCTATTCTTCGAATCATACAAACATTAAAGAGTCTCCGAATATCAACGTTATTATTTACTACATGCTTCCCTAGCACAACACTTCTGTGAAGTCACCTTCAAAGAAAAATATCCAACAGTGAATATTTATTATCTACAACAAAGTTCCACACAGTGATGTTTTGGAATATTTCGAGTGATGCACTCTGTCTTCAGCCAGCAAATAGCTGATATTTTGATTGGTAATAGAGCTTTCCCCACCTCTGATTTTTTCTAAAACTTGTTAGCATTTCCAACATATTAACAATTTTACTTTTTTTTTTTTTTAAATGACAGCAGCACTGAATTATAAGAATCTTCAAAATTCTTATAACATCAAAGACAATTGAAGTCTTGTGCTCTGTCATATAGCTACTGAAGTGAATGTGGGGTGAAATAGGAGAATTGACATTCTATTTTCTTACACGTTATAAAAGACAGCAGAAGTTTTCTTTCTGTGTTCAGTCACATTTTAATTTGTGTGAGAGTATGTGGAATCCTAAGAGAAATTACAGGAATGGTTAAAAAATCAGATTATCCTGCCCTGAATTCTGTCTGCAGCACTGGCCTCGGGTGGATTCCTCCAGAAGAATATAACACAAGACAAAAAAGTGAGTGAGTACTCTTCTAGGGTTCTCTCAAAGCCTGCAACTCTGCAGAGGATTCTTAACGTTGAGGTCATTCCTTTGTACTTAACAGCTTTCATTCTGTTTTTTCTTCTCCAGAGTACTTCAGTTTCTTTTTGAATCCATGTAAACATTTAACCTTAGCTTTTAGGAAAAACAAAACACAAAGAAAACAACAACACGTGGTTGCAAAGACTAGAGGTTTGGCTTCATTTTCTCTGTCATGTTTTTTAATCTGTTTAGCAAAACATGGAGAAAGAGAATATATATATATATATATATTATTTTTTTCACAGAGAAAAAAAACACACACACACAAAAAAAAAAACAAAAATAAAAACAAACAAACGAACAAAAAAACAACCCAGAGCTGTTAAAACATGAGTCTGACAAGGCATTAATTCCATTAAAAAAAAATGCCTAAGGTTTGCAGAGGATTTTAACAGTTGGGAATTAAAGAATGATGGAGTGGTTGCAGCACAGCCATAATCTACTTTGCCTCAGGATGTGACTTGTGCAGAACAAACAGTAGTCAGAGAACAGTAATATTAAGCTAAAGTAAAGGAGGATATCTCCTTTAAAAAGCTGTATGTTTGCTTCTATAACTTCAGATATCAGAGTAAGTCAGCCTTTCAACTGAAATCAGCAAAATAGAAGCAAAATACTTCCTTCAGGTGAACTTAAGGTTTTGTTTATAGACATAGAGGAAACGGAGAAGCAACATTTGTCCTCTTAGAGCAGTGAATGTTCATACTTCCCTTTGCTTTTAGCATTCTCTCAAATATTGAGTTTTATTGTTCTTTGTGTACCTTACGTTTCATTCAAGTATTCAGTGACTGTTTCTGATGACTATACACACACATCTCTTTTGGTGACTATGCATGCACAAAATAACCCTAGAGTCCTTCATAATTGTTGTAAGCTTGATCTGCAAACTTAAAGTTTTATCAGTAGATCTCATAAAACTGTAGACCTACCGACTTTTTTTTGTTGTTGTTTTAAAGAAAACTACTGATGAAAGGTTACTAAGGTGTAGCATTTATGCTCAGTCATCACATATCTGCCACTTTTTTCAGCTCTAATTTATTTGCATAAGTAGTGCATTTAACAGTTCTTCTGTGTACATACACATACCTGTTCAGATATAATATCATACATAGAGATAAATAATATCTGCCACAGCACCATCCAACAAGAAAACTCAATATTATAATTTACATTTTTTGAATGTGCAACAAAAAGAGGGAGTAACTTTTCCTTATGACGATTAAACTGAATCTTTTCAATTTTTTTATTATTATTATTTTTTTAAACAGCAATGTAGTCAATATGCTGCAGTGAGAAAAGCATGTTATATTTTAAACCTTTTATTCATCAGCTTGGGCATCACTGAAAAGCAATTATCAAGACAGACATTTTCTTGTCATTATGTAATTGCCCACAGATTCTGTGGAACCACAATCACATGTAACCTGTAACTACACTATAAAAGATGCAAGTTCTTCTTGTACTTACATCAGGATTTTTCAAGCACAAATAGTTCAGTTCATTCCTAATAGCCTTTTGGGTTTCTAGGAACATTCACCATGTGTTACCTAACCATGGGAAAAGGTTATAAAGACTTATTAAGTTTATTGCCAGATTTGACTGTTTGTGATGCAGAGAAATTCTCAAATGGAAGAAAGAATATTATAGACATTAAATTGCTGGTGGACATATAGTTTATTTTTAATTTTAAATTTTAGACCTTTCTATCATGACTGAATGAAGGTTAGCAATTAGCAGCAGATGGGAAGAGACAGACAATAGTATGTACACAGTGGTAGGACAGCTTGTGCTACATGCCTACAGAGCCTACAGAGCAGCTTGTTTCATAGCACGGGGGGCAAGTAGGTCTTTCCTACATCTAAAATCTCTTTAGACCTCTTGTGGCAATGAACCAGATCCAATAAAAAAAGTGGCTTAGAAAGTATACTGGAATGGGGAAGCGAGGGAATAGCAGACAGAAAATGGAAAATGCACAAAGATGAGAAGGACATATAGAGATCTTCACTCATTTGTAGTCAGAATATCTGAAAGAAGGCACATAATTACTCTATGGAAATTTAAATTTATAAATTTTGTCATATCATGGCACCTCCTTGAAAATATCACAAAGGTACAGGGCTAGAATACTGGAGAAGCTAGTGAGAAAATTGTAGCATAAGTTCTGTGGCAAAAGAAAATTCCCTTTGACTATCATTATTGTCCGAATCCCAAAGACAGCGCCATATTTAGTGCTAACATTTGAATATTTTAATCTTCCTTTAATCTCTCAAATTTCTTACCAAGAGAGCTTGACATGCAAAAATTAAATAAGGAAATTCAAGAAATAAGGAGTTAAGTTGTATGCACCTAACATAGAATCGTCCATAACTTGGCAGACATTCATATAGATCAGATGTATCAAACACTAATTAGATTAATTTCTCATTAACACATATGCACAAAATTAAATATTCTGATCTCATTAAGATTACGATCAAGATAGGCCACAATAAAAATATACAGTCATTTCATTTTTTGCAAATGGAAAAAAATCCTTCCTACACAATCTGCTCTGAAACATGAAGTTAAGCAACTTAAATTTTATATGAATATCCTCTGAAACAATATTGATTCTCATTCAAGCCTATCCAAACATTCTGACTTTACTTCAATTTCTACACCACACCATTTCAGTTTACAATATACTGATTTACTCCATTTCTGTAAGTTTAGACAAGTAAATTAAAAACTAACAGAAGTCATCCTCTCATAAGAGGTATTATAGGAAGTTGAAGAACTGAGACAAATCACATGAATTATTTCCAAGGAAAAATGGGAAAGTTGTTCTTCCTAAGTGAAATTTTAGCTATAATAGGAGCAAATGAAATAAATTTACGACTTTGGAATAAGTCAGTCTTCCTGTAGAGAGTCCTTATATTTAAGACAAGAACTATTAACAACCTCAGAAACAAATGTCGTCTTTTTCACCAACCCTCAATTAATCCGAACCTTTGATATGCATAATCAGGATGTAGAACAACTGTCAAGCTGGCAGATAGTTCTCTGTCTCAATCTCTCTCTCTCTCTATATATATATGAATATCCTATATACATTTATATATATATATATACATATATGGATATCTTATTCTGAAGATTCCAATTAATCAGCACCATTTTTCACCCATTGATTTCAAAATAAGATATTACATACATCTGTATAATCAACTTTGTAGATGTAAGGAGACTGTGGAAGACTGTGGGACAGAGTAGGAAGCATTTGTTGAAACTAATACATAGACTGGGAGGAGAAACAGCATAATATCATTGTAAGTATTTGTCCAGAATCCTTTTCTAGTGAATATTATTTTCCTTTTCATACATTTGTTATGTGGGAACTGCAAGAAATTTTACTCATGTGTGATCATGGTTCAAACTTCCTATTTTTTAAAGAGATAATAATGTAGTGAAAGTAGCTAAAATACAATTTTCAGATGTTGGATTTATTGTTTTTTTATTGTTGTTTACAGATATAAAAGGTCATTAGAAACAAGTGTTTCTGTGGCTAGGGTATATCTCCTTTGCAGATATGGCAAATGAAAAGGTATATAAACAGGAAATTATAATGAATATTTTCTGGTTAACTTGTATCTTCAGCAATTACTAAGGGTTAAGTCTTATGTAATCAGTAAAACTTGATGAAGTAAGTCATGACATATATATTGTAATTTAAGCATTTCTATCAAAACAAATTTATGGTTAAAATTCTTAAATGACATATATTTATCACAATGTTGCATATTTCCCTTCTATAATTAAAAAAAAAAAAAGGAAAGCTTTTAAAACTTAAACATAAAAGTATGTGAATTTCTCCTTCCTTGTAGCTGAGAACAAAATTAGCAGCCCCTACCTTCCCTCATTAACAAATTAATATTCCTTATTTCTATGTATCACTACACAATTTTTTTAGGGTTTTTTTTTCAGTTCAATATTTATTCACTATGTTTTGAGTTACAGTATCTGAATGTATTCCAGTGGTACACTTTGTTTCATCTATGCAGTAAGAGCATTTAGTAGAAAAAATATATGAACTACTTGGTTTGTTGGTTAAAGCTTCAGAAACAGTTTAAATAAAACTTGGAACCTGACTATTAGTTGTGCATGCATAGCCTCTCTATTACTTTCCTTTCTATTTCAACATTTTCATCAGTTCTCTTTAGTACGGGAGACAGATGGAATGAGACAATGCTAAGGAAGAAGAAATGCAGAAAAAGAAATAAAGTATCGTTCACTGCCTATTAGTTTGTTAAGTAACTGCCAATGGGCATGTTTAATTTAAAAGAAATTTTTTAATTACTTGCAAAATTTGCAAATATTAAGTAGCAGAAATTTAGCATGAAGAATCAAGATGCTGATTATATATAAAGACATGTAAATACTTCCTCTATTCAAATTGCTAAACACATCCATGTGTACAGTCAGCTCTACTAAAGCACTCTTGATGAAGATCATAAGGAATTATAGAGCAAAATATATGTGTGTCAAAATTCATTGTGTCAAAAATGCTCTAAGTACTTGTGTAATGCAAGAGTGCTATTATCTAAGTTTGGTTAGCCCTTACGATTTAAACCTGATTGGGCTACATAGCTTCATAGATGTAAAATATGTTAGATTTTTTTTTTTTTTTTTCAGTTAGGCAATTTGGTTCATACTGCATTAGTATTAAAGACAGAACAGGCATGAACAATTATGTAATAATGAGGTAAGGCCCAGCTTTTGAATATATCCTACACTGAAAGGTGCATTCAAATAAAAACGGGAATTGAGGTTTGCAAAATCAGCAGCAGTTCTTCTACTAGGTGTGTAGAAGCTGTGGGACCTCAGGAACTGCCATATTACAATTGCACTTTTGGAGTCCTGATGTGTATGTTACTTTGAACAGACCATCACTGTAACAAAGTGGAGTTTGTCTGTCACGTGGCAAAGTGGCAGCATAACAAAATCAGTAAGAACAAAGTGAGTTTCATTTTATACAATTTATTTTTGCAGTACTATCAGCAGTTGTTCAAATGGCAGAGTTTCCAAAAGGGCTACTTAGAGTAAGGACAACTAGCTACAGCTGTTGTGAACAAACAGGGAATTTATTTGACTCTCCAACTCAAAATGCAAGAGAGTGAAATCATTCTAAATTGAGAGTATAATAGAAAATAAATGACTTGCAGTCTGCTATGGCAGATAAAAGAATGCCTAATAAAATACATATAATTTTATAGAGAAATGGTGCAGAGACTGTACATCTGCACATTATAGATACAGAAAACATTTGTACATGTGCAATGCTAAAATTTAATATAAATTGGCCCCAAATTTTTACTTTTATTCTTCAAATATTTTCACAGTTAAAAGTAAAATTTTATTCCTTGCTGAGACAAAAAATCAAGGAACTTTCACAAAGAAAATTTGCAGAGGATCACATCCAGAGTTAGCTTTAAGTTTAGATTATGCACTGAAAGCACAGATAATTAAAGACATTAGTCACCTCCTGTAATTTCTACAGCCCAAATGTTATGTGTAATCCAGACTACTTGACTAGACTTCTAGTTTTCAGCAGAAAGACAGTGTGTTTGCAAAATTCTTCCCAGTCTTCAGATTTAGAGAAGTACCTTTCTCTCCCTTGATTAAGAAAGGATGATTGGGTAGGTACAGTGGACTTAAGAGTAAGATTACTTAACTGATTAAGGCAGAAGATAGGTATGAAACTGTGCATCCTAAACAAGTTTTCCAACAACTGGACAATTTGCTTTCTGGTACTTATGCATCACTTATTAATAGAAAATTCATTCTTGAGCTGATTATTGTTTCCTAATCTGCACTTTAATGATTTTTTGGTCCAGAGAAGGACAAAGAAGAGCAGAGGGCTGGAGCATCCCTCCTACAAAGACACTCTGAGGGAGATGGGCTTGTTCATCCTGGAGAAGAGAAGGCTGTGGGGAGATCTCATTGCAGTCTTCCAGTACTTCAAGGGAACTTATAGTCAGGAGGGGACTGACTTTTTACATGGTCTGGTAGTGATATGACTAGGGATAATGGCTTTAAACTAACAGAGGGAAAGGAGATTTAGGTTAGATGTTAGGAAACAATTATTCACTTGGGGTGGTGAGGCACTGGCACAGTCTACCCAGAGAATGTGGACACCCCATCCCTGGAGGTACTCAAAGCTGGGTTGAATGGGGCCGGGCAGCCTGAGCTGGTGGGTGGCAATTCTTCCCGTGGAACTGGGTAGGTTTTTTAAGGTCACTTTCAACCCCAGACACTCCGTGATTAATGAACTCAAATTATAAAACAGTGAGGCTCAAAAGTTATAATCCTTTTCCCCAAAATTATCAGAAAAAAATCACCTTCAGGAATATTTACCAAAATAAGAGAAACCTTGTAGTATTTAAAGATTATCAAAAGAATATTATTCTTCCAGTATTAAACTATGGAAAACTTTGGAATATATCTTATTTTAATACCTGCCATAGGGAAAGTGTGCTGCCAATACTCTCTAAGTACAAGTCTGTAGGAAATTATTCAAACTTCTTTACTGCATAAACATATAAATTTAGACAAAGTAAAAACTAAGTTCTGGGGAATATCTATGCAGACAGGAGGAAAACAAACAAACAAATAAACAAACAAAAAACAAAACAAACCACACAGTGAGAGTGAAATGAGAAAAAAAAAATCACAAAAGTGTTTTTTTATTAAATAATAATTTAAAAAAAACATTATTTTTTATTTTTTATGAATGCAAAAATCTTGGATTTAAATGCACTACTCTTAAAGTAGGTTTATGAGCTCTTTTGAGATGAACAAAAATCATGACCAATTTTCAGCAGCTGCCAGACTGGTCTTACCTACTCATTTTAGCTGCTTTAAAGAACTGGCTATATAGGAATGAAGTGAATATAAACTCTCCATGAGTTCCATACCTCAAAGCTGACAACAGTTTCATAGTACCCTTCTCCGTCTTCTTTCCATTGAGTGGTAAGGCAAACTACATTAGTCACACTGCTAGACTATTTTTGTTAGGGTGTTGGCATGAAATTGCTCGAAATACTGAAGTACTAGAATCCTTTCTATACCTTGGCATGCACTTCAAATGAGCAAAGTTCCCTTCTTAAAAGCTGCTATTGTAGCAATTACTCTGACCTTGGAAATTATATGAAAGAAACTCTTGAAACCACTGAACTGGAATCTTCTACATGCTATTCACTTGTACAGTAATCTTGCTATAAATTTGGATCTGACTACGTCATCCCAGTCCTGTGAGTACTCCACCTTTTTTAAGCAGTCACGAAATCTTAGTGTTATTTATAAGGGTATGCCACGGGGTTATCTAGATCAATCTGTGTCCGTGACAGGGGAGGGGGCAGTAGGCCCGTGGCCTCCCGGCCCCCTCAACAAATGGGAAGGGAAAAAAGGGAAAGGGGTAGGGAGATGGGAGTTCAAGGGAACAAACGGAGCAGTGGCAACGATCTGAGGAGTAAAACTTATTTACTATGATATCGGAATGCAAAATAACACACTATAATACAATATAATTAGAATTAAAGCTAATAAATCAAATATAATGAGAGAGAGAGAGGTTTCTGAAGACCGAGAAGCCTACTTTGAAGTTGAAGGCGCCGCGGCTTGGAAGCACACCCACACCCACTGCCAGGCAGTGAGAGAGAGACAGCGGGCGTCGCTTCCGTGATGTATTTTCCCTCTCTGACCGCGAGGTCCCCTGGGACGTGTAGTACTTCTTCTCTGTGCTCCACATGATGTTATGATGTGGAATACCAATAGCAAAAATTACAAAACCATGACAGGGTATTTATGAGGCCTCTCTTTTTTAAAAAGCTAGCATACAAAAATAGTAAGTCTTCCCATTTTTTGAAGTTGTACTGCAATTAAACTGCTGAAAGACAACTGCTGTAGTGAATTCCCATCTAAATTCATGCAGGCATTCTTAAACTCTGAAGCCACAATTTCACATTAAAAAAATATATAGTATTAATCTAGGTATCAACTAGCTACAACTTCAGAAACAAATAGCACTTTCAGTAGAACTTCTGGCAGTTTGAGCTATCAGTAATTCTTGTGCAAGAGGAGGGGGGGAAAACGGAATGATATTGGAGGACCAACAGAGCAATTTGATCTAATACAGAAGTGCTTGTGTACAACTGAAGAACAATTCTATTCATCCTGCTAATGGAAACAGACTAGATTTTCATCCTTATTTGTGATAACAATATGAAATAAATGAAAAAGTCTTAGAAAAGGTCAGAGTTATGAACAGAGAATGAAGCAAAACAGCTGCCTTCAGAGGGTTGAGGGTTTTTTTCAATAAAGAACACCTGTCAGTTTGACTTCTGCTGTGAGAGACAAGAAGTTTTGTCTGAGTGGGAAGTAAAAGGCCTGAAGTAAAAAATTTACCGAACATTGGTTTAACAGAAATTGATCATTCTATTGTTACCTCAGGGCTGTCATTTACCTGCGAAATACTGTATTTATGTGAAAATGCTTACCACTAGAATCATTAATTCCAACAACTCCCTTAGAAAAAAAGGGATCCTCTGTTCAGATGTTCATGTGTGTCTGGTAACTATGTGTATCTCTCTCATATGAAGTAAGAGAACCTTGTACTGCTATTTAGGTAATTTCTTACACAGTTTTAAGAAAATTCTGTCCATAATTTTGTGGTACTGGTAACCTCTTGAGAATATGCGTGGTAGCCTACTATCCCATAAGACAACAGGTTAACAGGAAAAAAAAAAATAATCAAGCTAACACAGAAAAAAGTGAGCTTTGGGTTAAGAACTATATTATTGAGCACTAAATTGTGAGAAAAACAGAATAGGAAATGGAAAAGAACAATGTTGAGCAACACAGAACTATGCTGTAGAAAAGACAAAAGTGAGTAGAACATGCTTATTTCTTTGAAAGAAAATTAAAGATGTCTTACCCACAGTGAGTAAACAAATATAAGCAGAGAGGATAAAGAGAAAATGAAAGTCCCGGGTGAGGAAATGGAAAGACAGCAGAATATTGGGAATGGGTAGGCCAAAAAGTAGAAGTTGTGCAAAGAAAGAAATAGCTTGTTCTTTTGTCCTTTAATTTCTTGAGAAATTTACAACTTGTGTTGTATATTTTTACACCTCAAATTCAAAATACTTAATTAAAGGAAGATAATATTCTAGTACAATGGTTGTTCATAATTGAGGTGAAGGGAGTATGTGCACAATATGCTTAGGCTTTATTTTGGTTGAGAGATGATAAAAAAATCATTTCAAATAGAAAAATTTCTTCTCGTTACGTTTCTGCAGCCATGATTCAGCAAAGCTGTAGACAAGTATTTATTGAATTCCTTCGGAATCCAAGAAAGCCCATCTTGACGTATTTGCTGTAAATGTATAGCTCATATATATGGGTCACTCTGAAAGTAATGCCTCCTGTTCAAATCCATGAAAACTACAACAGATACTAACAGCAAAATAACACTATTTAAGAGAGCAAATTCTCACCTACAACACTCTATTTTTCAACATAGTGACCACCATTAGCACCACTGCATTTTCATCAGCAATGAACAAGAGCTTCCATGTCATGCTTGCAAACATCTGCACCAGTGAAGGTTGCCCACTATTGCTGTCTCCGCTGCTGAAATGCACCCCCACTACCTCATTATGATCACATCCATCATTTGGTCTCTGGAAAAATTCAGCACTATTCAGTGAGCATCAGTGAGCATTACTGTGAATCCAGTGACACACCGTTGCTTCATATACACTTCCCTATCAGGTGTCATTTTGTCAGGCTGCCTCTCTGCTGACTTCTGTCACATGGCAACAACATGTAATGGAAAGAGGATTCAACCTCTTCTGTCATACCAACATCTGCCTCTGACATCATGGGCCAATATAATAAAATAGGAGGCATTACTTTTGGAGCAAACATTTTACATTAGGATATGCTCCAGGAAGCTCATTATGGAGTTTGAGTACTTAAGTGATGTAGGCACTTTCTAAAAAGTCTTGTGTTTTTTATTAGTTTATAATAATGTCTATAAAAATTAGGTGAGAGAAACCTTATAAATACAGTTCTGGTAATATGAAGGCAGACTTATTTGGCATGTACAACATGAACAGGAGCACTAACTTTTTCTCTGTTTACAAGGTATGAATATCCAATATTCAAATACTTACACTATAACATTATGTTCCGATCCACGGTTGCACTTAAATCTTCAGAACCTGCTGGAGTAATATTATGTAATTTGACCTTTACCAGTTAACTGGAGAAAAAAAAAAAAGAAAAAAAAAAAAAAGAGAAAAAAAAAGTGTATGTAAGAAAAAGGAATAAGGGGAAGGAAAGAAGAGGTACAACAAAGATACTGCAAGATCAGTCATTTGACAAAAATGACCATGTGAAGTACATGAAATAAACCAGTTTAAAAGAATTACTCAAAATCCACACCTACATGTTGGATTCCAAAAGTCTGAACCTGCATTCAGATTTACAGCATTACACAGCAGCCACTCTTAAAATGACCATACTGTCCAACAAGTGCCACAAAAAATTGATGGCAACTTTCTTTGTTCTGAATAGCACGCAGAATGTGGGATCTTGAACGAGCTCTCTGATAACTGCTACAGAACGGTAAATGTATTACTTTTTAAAATTGACAGTATTGATTCTTCAAATAAATCTGATCTACCTTATTAAATATATTTCTTCAGGTTTGAACTGATTATGCTTCTTATCATCTCATATATAAGAAGATACAACAAGAAGAGGCCACAAAATGATGTAGCCCGCTTGCATGGCAAACTGGCTGCTCACTTGTATGTTAGAAGTAGTATGTTCAGAAGAACATGTAGGAGCCATTATTTGGGAAACACCAGTTCTCAACCACTCTATTAAACATGCTGGATCAATGTTTAGACCTGGTAAAAGAGAATTTACTGAAAGAGCATTCACTGTTACCTTAGTTTGCAGCAAGAATTCACAAAGCTCAGTATTTTACAGAGGCTCATGAAAATTAGGATTTGAACACAGCAAACATTAAATTTCATGTACAGAACATACATCCTATCTATATACAGATATTGGTAAATATATTTGTATTTTTCCTAATGTACAGTATCTCCAAAACTAGAAAGTGGCCCATGAATATCATGCATAAATAATGGTGATTTATTTCCTTATTTATTACTGTGTATAAATATTTACCTCAGAAAGATTGAATAGAAAGAGAAATAAGAATAGAAAAAGAAATAACTAAGAAGATATCTATGATACATCTATATAAAATCCAAAATACAAGGAAAAATTACAAAAGCAGAAACAAACCTCTGCTCTATATTACGTATATGTTATCTACCCAAGAAAACCTTGAATGACTTTAACACAGATTTTGAAAAAGCCTCCAGAACTCCTCTATTACCATAACTACATCTGGCAAGCAAGTACCATGAACCAGGACTGAATCAAGTAATACTCTATGACATACCATAGAATCATAGAATCATAGAATGGCTTGGGTCAGAAGGAACCTCAAGGATCATCAAGCTCCAACAGCCCTGCCACAGGCAGGGCCACCAACTTCCACATCTAATACTCGACCAGGCTGCCCAGGGCTCCATCCAGCCTGGCCCTGAACATCTCCAGGGACAGGGCATATCAACGAGCACTTATTTGCTATACTAGAACATCTGTAATCAGGGATTCTCTCCGCATTCATCAAAGTTGGGTTAAGTCCATTAAATGTGCTAAACTAAAATGAATTACTTCAGCACATTAAATCCCTGTATTGAAGCTTTAAATAGAAAATAAAAATTTGTGCTTGTTGAGAGCATTTATTTGTCTGAAATTTTCCACACATTTCTCTATACCTTATTGAAATGATAAAAAGTTACACATTCAGAAATTCTGTATTACCATAAACAGGTTTTCATGGCCAAGTAATGTCAATATTTTCCTTGAAGAGAAAGATCAAATAGATTGTGATTTGTATCTTGATTTTATGAAATGCATATAATGATTTTTGTCATATAGCTGATGCTTTCAATATCTGTTGCAATTGTTATTCATATTTAATGGTGTCAGGTACAAGCAACTATTCCATCTCTAAACCAGATATTTCTTTAGCCAATCAAAGTTCATAATTAATTTCTTAGTTAAATCTTTTAAGTTAGGTCAAAAATGATAAATGAGCATGAAAGATCATGCAAAGATCTTTTATAACTGTAACACATTCTTCAATTTTTCAACGCGAGCTTTGATGTACATATTGCTAGTAACCTCTCAAACAAGTAAATGTCTTAAAACTTATTCAGTGCTATACAGAAAATGAAATGGTTAGTGAGTAAATTTTTGGGTTTATTAAGCTCTAGAATATATAACATTTCAAAGCCTACTTTCATGTTATAACTTCAACTGGTTTTATCATTCTACCTTGAGCCAGATTTTGAACACTTGTAATGTGCAGTGCATTAACTCACGTCTTGTTCTCAAAGACACAAAGGCCTTTCTACAAATAGAAAACAATAAAAACAAATAAACAGGCAATATAAATCCATCCACAAATTACACTTAAGTGAAAGCTATTTGTATCTTTCATGAATTGCATAGAAGTACTCAAATTGAAAAGTAAAAGACTGCATTATGGAATATTCCCAAAGAACATCTGGAAGGATAAAAACATGCACTCAGAGAAACCTGACAAACTTGCCTCTTCTTTAAAATTTAATCTGTGATATGTATCTCAAGATTTCATAAACGTAGGAACTGTGAAACCAAATCACCACATTTATAAACCTACTAATACAATAACTGTCTTGAAATTTATCTTAAACTGATTTTTCATTCTGATTTCTGAATATTTTTTCCTGTTGGTCAAAAAAGTCTGGTTGTGTGGATAAAACAAAGTATTTTTCATTCTTAGAAAACCAATTGTTTCAGACTGAATCAAATTCTATGTTCTGAAACGAAATATCACAGTTAAGGATAAGGGGCACTAGGCAGCTTTTAGCAGTATAGTGTTCTGAGTTTAGTGTATATTATTTTCTAAAATGAAATTCAGAGTTTTCCAGAAGTTTATCCATTTTCCAAATACTTTGGTAAATACAAGAAAAATATGGAAAATGCAAAAAACCTAATTTCATTCGAACAAATTTCATGAAAAAAATTCACCTTCATTCTTCATACTATGTTTGTTAATGATGCTGATACATTAAATACTTGACAAAGTAAAGGGAAGAGAGAAGAAAAGAGAGAAAGAAAGTGAAATCCAATGAAACTTTAATGTTTAAAAGCTGTAAATCAGTTGCAGAAGATCATTGATTCTATACAGAACCCATCACATGCCTCTCCACATCTGCTGGACTGATTTAGGAGTTAGCTAACGGCTCGATATTTTCTACTACCAGCACACATTCTTTGGCTGTAAAAATTCTCAGCTTGCTTGAAGTCATTAGATCTGTCATGTTTAAGACCCACAGTAAACCTATCTATTAGTCTTCCATATAACAGTTCTAATAGGTGATATAGAGAAGCCACATGATTATAAGTGTATGGGAAAATGGGCCGCAGTACACTAATTCCTTTGAGGCTGTGCACGGTATTGATGTGTAGAAGAAACTTGACTGATCAGATTAAACTCTTTTATATGACTATAGGCTACACAGTGTGGGCTAGCACTTCCTCAGTTTGAATGTGAAACCAATGAAGATGTGAGCAAAGAAAAAATTCTGACAATCTAACAAGTCTTGCCATGCATTTTTAATTTTTTTAGTATTTTAAAAGATCTAATCCAGAATTCACTCTTTACTCAAAACTGCTTGACTCTTTCACTGCACTAGTTTATGGCTGATTTAAGGTAAGGGTAAGGGATTAAGAGACTGGTGGGACTAGTGGTCCTCAGGAAAGACATCTCAGTTCTGGTTTGCTTAAAAGTCAGATTCAAAAAATAAGCTTGTGACAATCCCTGTCTTTTTGAAACTGACTTTTACCAAGTTGTTTACATAACCACAAATGTAAAACAGAGATAAAAAATTATAGCCAGTCAAAATTTTGCAACAAAACATAAAGGAAGATCAGTCAGGTTATGAAGGAAGGCCTACAACTGTCTATAAAGCATGAGTGATGTGGCTTTGAAACTCTCATTAAGCCACAGTAATGAAGCATTTTACATTGAATAACATTGTTCAAAATTAAAATGTCCTCCCTGTGCTGTAAAGTTGTGGACATACTAAGGATGTGTACCATCATTAAAATAGATGTTCTCTTTCTTAGTATGAAAAACAACGACAATAGCTTCTGAAAACTCTGATTATGAAAGAAATATCCACTATAGCAAAAAATCGTATGTTGTCAGAGATACAGTAAAGCATATTTAGAGTACTTGGTACAAAAATTAAATGTTGTATATGCTAAAATATTTTGATGAAGGGTAAGTTGTAAGTTAATTATCTCGATTGTATTGTTAGTTCTGTTTATCTTGAGTCACACTGAACAAATTATAACCTTGAATACAGATCTTAAGTGTCAAAGATGGCCTTCGTGCATCTGTTGCATATTCCTCACACCGTAAACAAAATGAGAATATATTTGCATTTTTCAGTCTGATAAGGCTTATAAAATGTGTACTTCTGTAGGAAAAAAAAAAAAAAAAAAAAAAAAAAAAGGAAAGATTGTTAAAAGAAAGTCCAGATGAAGAGATTGTCATTTTGCACAGAAAGTCTTGCCTTTGCATTTTGAAGGTGGATTCAGAACAGCCTCACTTTAGTACTTTAGTGTTTCTGAAATAATATTGTCAGGACATACAGAAGATGAAAACTCAAAAAAACCCTGTCTTTGAGGTTAAAGATTCCTTATATTTTACTTACTAGAAGAAGAGATCTGTGACCAGCTGTGGTCACAGATGTAATGTAAATTACTTTAACTGCTGCTACACTCATACAGAGTCAGATGAAGTGTTTAGCAGAACATAGGCAAACTGATTTATGGCTGACAAAACTGAACCAGTTTTTTTCCTCTGGTGGAAAGGGGATATGTCCTGATTTATGGCAAGGTATCATTGATGTTGTTTGGACATGCAAATAAATAATACACTGTTGCTTACGTACACGTTGTAACAGTATGGCGAAGCATTGGAATTCCCTTATGGAATATGCTCCTTAAATGCAAGTGAGTAGATGTATCTGCATTTAAGTAATCATATAAATAATAAATATATATATTTCAAAGAAAATACATTTTGTTTTTCATTAAAACATTTTAACTTGCCACAAATATGTATTCTATATGGTTTTTCGAACATTTAATTTTATATTGTTAGTGCTTCTACCATCAAAACAGTTCTCCACAGCCTCCAAGCACTGATGCAGACTAATTGTACTGATTAGTTTTTCAAAATGGACACAAGCTGAATTAGCAAATACTTTTAAATTCTTGCTCCCATATAGATGCAACCTCTGAGTATTTCAGGGGAAGTGCTAAATGCCTCATGTCCTTGACAGACAGACAGTCCATTTTCTATTGTACTACAGTCTAAAGAAATTCACACTGCCAACAGGCACATCATTGTAAGTCACTACATCATACCAAAGACAACATCAGCAACTGACCACATTGCACAGACTGTGTATGCACACTGGTGCAAGAGCACCTGTCACTGAAACTGATGGTTTCCACAAAGTAGATAAGTGAGATGAAAACATATATGCTAACAATCTGAATCATAGAATCATGGAATGGCCTGGGTTGAAAAGGACTACAAAGATCATCAAGTTTCAACCCCATTGCCACGGGCAGTGTCACCAACAACTAGGCCAGGCTGCCCAGAACCACATCCAACCCGGCCCTGAATGACTCCAGGGATGGGGCATCCACAACCTCCTTGGGCAACCTGTTCCAGTGTGTCACCACCCTCTGTGTGAAGAACTTCTTCCTAATATCTAACCTAAACCTCCCCTGTCTCAGTTTAAAACCATTCCCCCCTGTCCTATCACTATCCACCCATGTAAACAGCCGTTCCCCCTCCTGTTTGTATGCTCCCTTCAAGTACTGGAAGGCCACAATGAACGCGAAATCAAATTCACTGAAGACATCACTGAGCTAGCAGAAGCTAAAACCACACCAAAACATGAGTGCTGGGGTGGTGCATAATTTCTTATGGATATAGGCACTTCTATGTAGCCTCTGTGTAGTCATATGTAGAAGGACTATTTACATGCATCAAGTAAATATGCCAAAGGTCACAAAATAAAATTATACAGCAAATACCAGAAGATCTGAAACTTAATGAACACAACTGGAAGTTGTTATTTTAACATAGTTTTTTTTGTCAAGGTTCTCTTTTGGAACAGCAGTTTTAATATCACCTTCCTCTAATATTTTAGCGAGCAGAGATACTGACAAGTATTTTTAAGATAGCTCAGCATCCGTTATTACACTAGTTCATCTGTCATTAATTTCACCAAACTCAACCATATGGACTGAAATTTCACATGCAGGTGTCATCTTCAGACTGTGGATTTTTAGAAAATATAATTAAAAGCAGTTTGGCAGTTTCTCAGAAAACAAGTCCTAGTGAAATAATTCACTATCTACTGATTTTCTCCATAATTTCAGTGGGAAGTTCAAGCATTTCCAAATCAAGAGATGAACCACACAGACTGTAACAGAAAGGATGACCGAGTTTCACTGGGTACATATTTTCTGAAGCAGATCTCCCAGTCACACCCACATTTAGTGCCTTGTGCCACATTACAAAGTATAGGAGGGGACAAACTGAATTGCTAACAGATAAAAACGTGCTCCAGAAATACAGCAAATATTTTCCAAAAGGCAATAGTAATTCAGTAAAACCAGCAATTCTGAAGCAAAACTCCCAAATTTTGAACAGAATACTCATTAGGTCCAACTACCTAACATATCTGTCATCATTGGCCTGTGCTACTGGTAATTATGTTGCTTGCCATAAAGAGTTTGTTTTTTGTATTTTTTTTTCTTGGGTTTTGTGGAGATGTTTTTGATGGAGCGGGCCCGTGATCTGCTGCAGCTGGAGTTGAGCAACACAGTATACCAAGAGGCTACTTGAACTGACCCAGATGGGAGTTAATGAGGAAGTCTGGCAACGATCAATCCGAACTGGACACGATGCCAAGGGGAGTAATCGGGTTTCACCTGCATTTGTTTAGCACTATAAGAATGTTCACCTTGCTGTAAGGGTATGGGTTTTTTGTTCTGTTTTGTTCTGCATCAGAAAGCTGGAAGACGGATGTCACTTAGTCTGCTATTCTGTCCACCTAGCCGTAGGTGCTTTGGGAACTATTTCCTTGTTCATTCACCCTGATTGTCGTCGCTGGTGGCAGCAGAGTTTTTGATATGTACTGGCTGACAAGAGACTGAAGGCAGCAAGAGCTGTCTACTTCAAGGCCATAGAAAAAAATGAGTAGTAAGAAATAATGAGATTTTTCCTTATAACTCTATCAAGCCAGTAACTTCATAATGTGAGTAGGGAGGTACCCTCCTCTTTGTTCTTCATAATAAAATCATAGAATCATTAAGGTTGGAAAAGATCTCTAACATCATCCAGTCCAACTGTCCACCTACCACCAATATTACCCACCAAACCAAGTCCCTTAGATCTACCTTTTCCTTAAACACCTCCAGGTATGGTGACACTACTGCCTCTCTGGGCAAACTGATCCACTGTATTACCACTGTTTCTGAATATAAATTCTTCATAATATCCAACCTGAACCTCCCTCAGTGCAACTTAAGGCCATTATCTCTCATCCTATCACTAGTTATGTGGGAGAGGAGGCTGATCCTCACCTCCCCGCAACCTCCTTTCAGGCAGTTGAAGAGCGTGATAAGGTCTCCCCTGATTCTTCTCTTCTCCAGACTAAACAATTCCAGCTCCATCAGCCACTTTTCATAAGTCTTATACTCCACATCCTTCACCAGCTTAATTGCCCTTCTCTGGAAATGCTCCAGAGCTTCAGTGTCCTTCTTGTATTGAAGGGCCCAAAACCGAACACAGTACTCAAGGTGTAGACAGGCAAGAAACATCCCAACTTAAAATTCTGTATGTCATTTATTACAGCCCACCACAGCATGAAGTGAGAAACCATTCTGTGTTTGAAATCCTGCAGGATCCTTTCGGAATGTCAAAATACAATCAAGTGTCCAGTAACAAAACCGCTTTTTTTTTTTCCCTCTTTTTTTGCCAAAACAGCATTTGCATGATGTCTGCTGCATAAGTACCATAGACTTTGTGTAGTAAAAAGGATCCTAGAGAAGGTTACTATTAAAAGGCCGTATCCAGAGTCAATCATAAAAGCAAAACATGACTAGGTAAGAAAATTATATTCTGGCTTGTAACGTTCCACAAGAATGCGAGGAAGTCACGTTATTAATTAGACCTGGCTCTTCCACCAAAAACCCCTTGGTGACTTCTCTGAAGCCTTTCTAGCTAATTCCTTTTTGTTGTAAAATGGTCTATTTCTCAGATACTTAGAGTTTTTAGATCCGCTGTTACACCTTGCTTTAGAATGGGTTTAAAATATTACCAGTTATTTATTAGCACTGCTTTTTAATTTGTCCAGTTGCAAAGGTCTTTACAACATTCAACATTTCTTAGTACAGAGACTGCAGTGAGATAGACCGAAGCCGTTACCCCTATTAACCGTCCTGAGAAATCCTTGGTTGTTTTTTTTTTACCTTACTTTCGCGCCATGACAGAGACCAATGAGCTTCTAAGTGCTTCACTCACATAGCCAGTGTCAGCAATTATTTTATTTACATTACTATTTTAATATTCAACTGAAAGATAGCATTTATTCACTTGTTTTTTTGAATTCATCATAAGTCTTTTCCTTTCTCCCTCTCACATCAACTCACTCTTTAAGAAAGGAAAAACAATGTAGACAAATTAACATTCCTCTGTGGAGGAAAACAAACCCATGCCAACAATCAGTGAGATTTTCACATCTGTCAAAAAAGTTGACAGGACTCTTAACACATCTATTCATTATGAATACAAACTAACTTTTACAAACCCAAAATAAGAAAGAGGATTAACAACAACAAAAAAAATATGAGCTGTTTTATGACACTTAAGCTTTTGAAATATTAAAGAACTTTGAAAAGTGAGAATACTTAAAAAAAAAAAAAAAAATCTGATTCTTTTGAGAAAGCTTTATTAAAAAGTAGAATTCATCAGAAAAGGGAAAAAAAAAAAAAAAAGTGAAAGAGCATTTTATTACCCAAACTGGAAAGAAAAACCAAAATGTAATTTTTAATTCTGTCAACCTGGAAACAAATAAACAATCACTGAAAATCTACTTAAACAGTACAGAAAAAGCACTCTACTTCTGATTAAAAAGATAATTTCTTTCATCATGTCTGTAAAATAGTAAGACAATTATCTAAATTAATGGTTAGAAAACAGTCATATAAACCCCTACTACTCAAAACTGAGGAAAAAAATCAGCTTCATCATATTTCATAAGCCTCTGCATTTTATGCTACTATGTGTCTTAAAGACCAGCTGCAAGTTGTCATCTCTGAGGTTACTACAAATTGAAGCATCACATGCTCTAGATTAACCTGAATGAACTGCACACAGGTGTGAACATTTAACCTCAGGACAAAAGGAACCTCATGTTTTTCAAGATAAAGAATATCCTTTCAGCTTTTTCTCTGACCTACATTTTAGTATTGGGCACTGTCTTAAAAAAAAATATATATATATATATATAAAATAGGACAAACATTTTCTCTCTTTACATTGTTGTATATATGGTTGTTTATGACATATTATGATGATATTAATTATTATTTATAATATTTTATAATAGATTTGTGCCACCTAATTACAATATACTATACATGTTTCATGCTTTGAAGTACATATGCATAGATTTATCTAATATATGTGATATATAACATATACCTAAAGATATAATTTGATTTTTCTGTGGAAAAAGGAGGTGCAAAAACTTCTATGATTAAATCACAATATTCGAAATATGAACAAAATCCAAGCATTTATTCTCTATGCTACTCAATGAAGATTTTTATCACTTGTAGTAAATGAAACAGAACATTGTCGTCTTCAGAATCCCAACACAGTAAGAGCTGTGATTGCTAAAATGTGTCATGGATTCAATAAAGAGATTATATTTTTGATTTTTGTAGAATTAGGTATCTTAGCACAAAAGAGGTTTTCGATGAATAATCAAGATACATTTGAAGGAGGATGAACTTAGTGGCTTCAGGTGAAGTAGACTTTTCTTACCTCTAAAATGCCATCTTAACGGCTATTTACACCCTACCAACAAAAGCTATATAGTAATAAACAAGTTGCTATTTTAGAAGAGTAATATTTTTATGACCTACTTTAGTTGATTAAAATCTTGTTGTCATTCATTATGCACAGAATTAAACTCCATTCTCAGAAACCAAAAGTCACTATACGTAAGTAGTAAAAATTAGCATGGAAAATAATGATTTCTGGCAGAATTCAGATATCTAATCTAAAAGCTGCAGAATACATCTACCTAGTTGTTATTTAATTTGTGAGGCTAGCATGTTCAGCTAGGCATCTCAACTTCATTTAGTTACTCAGAGACCTAAAGTTTTCTAGAGGTTTGTTAGTCTTGACCAAATCAAAGAACTAAGTCAGTGCTTATCCTGTTGTTAGTCTCTAATTAGACTTTCTTCTACTTGGGATATATTTCAGACGTACTGGGTAAAATAATGAATCGGGTATTGATAAAGCCACAGGAGTAGATCTTTTCTGCATGCAACCCTCTTTATTGTTGAAGTACTTCCTTCTCCTTGTGCTATCTATCTGTGCAGCCACCTGAATCTCATGGGGTTTTTCTTGTTTGTTTGATTTCCAATGAAAGATTGAAAAGCTCTGCTAGAAAGGTTGGAAGATACATCCTCTACTGAGCTCCCAAATACTTTCTCTTCCATCCATGAATTGAGGCTTTGGGTTACAGAGAATGAACCATTTTTTCCTCCTCTTAAAGGTACAAATCCAGCTCATTTTTAAATGAAAGGATGTAGCACTTGCCTTCAGGAACATTGGGTACACAAACTCTGAGAAAAAGAGTCCTTGAAGTGGGAGAATTTTAAGAGATCTCTTGTTTTCAGTGTTTTCCACAGACATCTCAGTGACTGGCTTTCTCTACTACTGAACCTGCGAATCATGTTCCAGTTTCTAACTCTTCACAAAGGACACAAACTACTCAATGGTCCTTTATATTTTATTGTGGGATCAGGTACAAAATAAAATAAAATTGACGTAATATCATTTCCTCAGAGCATAAATTGGTCTCTAATTATGCGTACTTGAAAACAAAGTATATGTAAAATATACTACTACTACTTTTCTATTTTTTAACCTTTACTTTTTAGTTCTTGCTCTGGCTGGTACTGCAGTTTTAGAACCTGAGACTTAACTACTCTTACAACTGAAATATTTTCAGATAACATGATGTTGTGATTTGACCCAGTTAGCAGCTAAATTCAACACAGACTTCTGCTCACTACCCATCTCCTGATAGGATGGGGGAGAGAATTGGAGTGTGTGTCATGGTTTTGTGTTTTGTAATTTTTGCTATTGGTATTCCACATCACAACATCATGTGGAGCACAGAGAAGAAGTACTACACGTCCCAGGGGACCTCGCGGCCGGAGAGGGAAGGTGCGTTGCGGAGGCGGCGCTCGCTCTCTCTCTCTCACTGCCTGGCAGCGAATGTGGGTGTGCTTCCAAACCGCGGCGCCTTCCACTTCAAAGTAGGCTTCTCGGTCTTCGGAAACCTCTCTCTCTCATTATATTTGATTTATTAGCTTCAATTCTAATTATATTGTATTATAGTGTGTTATCTTGCATTTCGATATCATAGTTAGTAAATAAGTTTTACTCCTCAGATCGTTGCCGCTGCTCCGTTTGTTCCCTTGAACTCCCATCTCCCTACCCCTTTTCCCTTTTCCCTTTTTTTTTCCGAGGGGGCCGGGGGGCTACGGGCCTACTGCCCCCTCCCCTGTCACGGACCCAGATTGATCTTGATAACCCCGTGACAGTGTGTTGAGATAAAACATATTTACTAAGACAGAAGAGAGAAATAATAGTAATGATAATAATAGTAATAACAACAGATATATATATATATATATTTATATTTACAAAATGAGTAAAGTAAAACACAATTTCTAACCTGACCCACTAGTCCAAAAGCAGTGGCAGCCTCTCCAGCCAACTCTCCACAGTTTTACAGTTTTTTCATGTAATATCATATGGTATGGAATATCCCTTTGGCCAGTTTAGGTCTGCTGGTTCTGTCCCCTCCCAGTTCCTTGTGTCTTCCCAGCTGCTCACTGGCAGGACAATATGAGAAGTTAAAAACTGAAACAACCTTGGCTCTGTACATCACTGCTCAGCAAGAACTAAAACATTGGTGTTACCAACATTATTCTTCTCTTAAAGTCAAAACATAGCATCATACCAGCCACTGTAAAGAAAATCAAATCTATCCCAATGGAAACCAGGACACCTGAAGATGACTGTTGTAACTACACAAGAAGAAACTATAAATATTATGCACTTTTTGAGATGATTTGTCAGTTTGAGCATTGGTATCCCAAAACCATATGATTGCAAATGAAGTAAGTTCTTCACTGGATGATGGCAAGTTCCTTCTGACTTTTGGGTTGAGAGGAAAGGGAATGAGAAATAGCTGCTGCCATAGTCTTTTACAGTTTTGGGTACTACTACCTTCCTCTGTATACCTTGCTTGTACTTATATTCCAGCTCTTCATTCTCTAACTGCATTTATCCGGCTATAATCAACAAGATATATTGCCTAACATTTTTGTCATTTTCACTACGTTTGCAGTGCATCTGATTCTGTATGTCCTAGTTCTTCCATTTAGTAGTTAGGCATATTCTCTGTTTTTTCTTTGCCAATCTTAATGAATTGCTGCTCCTTCAAGCCTTTACAAATGTCTTTAACATTTCTCTTGCAACACTAGACCTTGAAGTACTGAATGGTTTTCATTTCTCTGACAAAAACAGCCTTTTGTATGTTAGAAAGATGGATATAGTAAGTTGATGTTTTACTGTTGTGTTCAATTCTTTTTCTAATACGCAACAAAAGTGGGAAGACAGTCTTCTCACACAACCTAAGCAAAGCAAAGTAAAAAACTGTCAGAGCTACAGAAAAACCAGAGAATGCAAGTGATCCCAAATCAAAGCCAGCCACAACACAGATCATCAGAAAATCCTTTCATCAGCAAAATAAAGTCAAGTAGATCACACGTATAAATGGCTACTCACAATAACTGCAGAATATGTCAAAATTTTGAAAATAGTATGATGAAGGAGAAATGCAATGAGTTTGCTGACATCTATGAAGATAGTCTGCCCCAGTTCAGGGGCATTGTTGCAGAATGGCCGAAAGACCACAGGCCTCTGGGAGCACTGAACGAGCAAGACAGAGCAGGCAGCAGTGACTACATGGCCATGGGATAGTACGGCCAGCTGAAAAACACCAGCTGGCTGAGAAAAACAAGGTCAGCCTGGCCCTGCTCTGGTGGGAAACAACTAAGGAGGAAACTGAGATACGGGTGGAATGAGGGGGAAGAGCAGACCCCTGAGAACGGTATCCTGATCGTAGCTATGGTGTGTTGCCATGGGGAGTAAACAAGGTGGTGGGTTTTACAACCAATCAATTAAAGCCAAGAGTAATAAAACCAATCAGCTTGAACCAAGTGTGACTAGTAGACTGTAAAAGTAGTTTGACCACAAGTAATAAACGGAGTTTGATGCACTCATATTGGGTCCTTGTCATCTCTCCCCCGCACCGATCCACGAACAGCTCAGATTCCAGGAACCCAGCCTCAGTCCGCAGCAGGGCATCGTGAGAAATTCTAGGAAAGCATGTTTGGAGACTCAGCAGAGAAACAAAGAAAGACAAATAGTATCACCTACTAATTGAAACAAAAATTGATTTCTCACAACTAAGAAATGAGTTTATTAGAAGAGAAGGATTCTTAAAGAACCTTTGAGTCTTGAAAGTAAAATCAAAACACAATATCTGATCTGACATATTAAAAAGGAGGAGCTAGTGAAGAAATGTAAAGGTTCTCACAATTAATTTAATCAAAACGACAAGTCAGGAAAGCAACCACTGCTGGAGAATTCAGAACAAATTTGAATGAGCCAAGAGCACATTTTCCAAGGTCAAAAAGAATATAATTACTAAATGCTAATTGCTTTTACATTGGCTTAGTGTATTTCTGTTGCTGTGTAAGCAGTGGCTGTTAGTTGAATAGAAAATTTACTTCTATAATAGTGCAAGTAAACTGAGAGTTTGAAGTCAATGGAGAAAAAAATCCCCAGCTTCTGAGCTTGGCTTCATTCCACTTGCATAACAGACACAGCTCTCTTTGCCTGTCACTGCATACGCCTCCACACACTCTTGCTTTAATACAAGTGCATTAAACCCTCAGAACTGATGTACTGTAAAGTTATCTTTTGTTACTCACATGTCTACCCACTCCTCAGCTTTCTGTCTTCTTGGTTGGCTTGGACAAATAAGTCATTCTCTCAGCAATTAGGATCATGCAGTTTTCAGTTTTCATTGGTTGCTATTTTTCACTTATGTTCTAAAAAGGTATTAGCCTCTTTCCACAAGGGTAGTTTGGTTTATGTTTATGCATGAGCTTGTACATACCCACATATGCTGAGCTAAACAAGTTAACTCACTAGTTGTCATTTCCTAACTGAAGTATAATAAGAATCTCTATAATCAGAATGCATCACAAAACAGAAGATGTCATAAATAAATGTGTTTATAAAGAGAGGAAAAAAATAGATGCAGAGAGACAGAAAGGCAAGAGCTCTCTCAGTCTTAATATATTCAAAACCTATGTTTTTTTTTCTGTAACATATTTTGGAAGGGATAGAGAGTTCCATTGCCTACAACACAATAGCCAAGAAGTAAAAAATATTCTGGTCTGGTGGAAGACCTCTCTTCATCCCTTTCTCTGACTCACTGGGAGCCAAGTCAGTACTTAAATTTCATAAAAATGCCAGCACCGAAGCTACAAAAAGATCTTCGGTCAAATATTGCAACCCAAAATTCTGAATTAGGAGAGGGGAAAAAAAATGTTTTCAGAAACCTTATGCATGTTAGGGAACTTACCTGAGCTGCATGGAATTGCATTTTAGAACCAAAATTAAGAATTTGTACTTTATTTCATTTAGAAAAGTACATGCTAGTTAGGTATCAGGATTAGTTGAAATCAATCAGTACTTACTGCAAAGTCATTCAGACCATAGGAAAAGATTTCAGGTGGTTCTGACCAAGAGTCTTTCTTAGGTTGGGTAGTATAATGTTCATTTGAACTTTCAAGGACTGAATCACTTTCCTAAGCACTTGCTCGGTACTACAAGGCATCTGTCTCTAATTTTCCACTGTTTTAAGGAGAAATTTCATATTGGATGTGAGAAACTTTCACAACTGTCTTTTCATCAGTTCCATTATTCTTCTACAAAATAAGCTTTGCATTTATTAAATGGCATTTTTCAATGAAATGAAAATAATATTGTGAAAAAAGTCATCGAGTCTTTGAGTACTTATGACTGATAAAGCAGGAAGTGTGACTGTAAGGTAGATTTGAATTTTGAAACAACAGTTACTTGTATGCTTCTGATTTACATAAAGTTTACAGTACTCATTCTTCTGTACTTTTGATGCATAGTGGTAAATTTTATATTTTGTACAGATGAATCACTAGAAATTGAGTTCATGTGTGCACTGTGAAACAAAATCTACTTTCTTCCTATAATGTCTTTCCGTGATGCTTATCTATACTATATTAAAAAAAAAAAGTTTTACAACAAAATCTTTTTAAAGGATTTTAATGAATAAATTTTGCATGTCTGTGCACAATGAAATTGGTTAGTCTGTAGTGTTTAGATTTTTTATATGACTTAGGAGGATTAATACATATAATTGCAATTTTCATCCTCTATCTCTATATCAGTTATCATGATTACTAACTCCTGCCTGTGTCTAAAGACACACTATGTCCAATGATCCTTATGGTTTTAATGTATTTAATTTTATAATTGCCTGAGTACAAAAAAAAAAAACACCAAAAAAAAAACAAAACCCAAAAAAACACATACTTTTGGTTCCATACTGCCCTGGAGAGCTTCAGCAGGATGGCAGCTTTCCTGCTTTCCTCACCTGCAAAGCTTAAGCAAGTAGTTGTTCTCATAGCCTGTCCAAAAATTCAGCCCAGGATGCTCCAGGAATAACTGTTATCTCCCTCGCCAGCCCAGTGCTCCTTATCCTTTATCCTTTCTCTTCTTTTCTCTGATATTTTATCTTTGAATCTTTTAATTATTTTGCAGAAAGTGAAGCAGTTTGAAGGAAAAGCTGTGGAAGCATACTCCTGCATGACAAGCTTGTCAGTAACCTGGTGATTAGCACTGCCTACTACATGGTAAGAGATTAAAGAAGGAAAATAACAGAAAAGCATCCATGCATCCATCCCTACTGGTATTAAGGATGAAGGGAAAGGGTCAGAAGCAAACACTGTATATGCTTCTATCCATGTTGCTGAACAAACATGACAGCTGCCATGCTCTTTTATGAGAGCTGTGTCCTTGTGACAGTGTGTTCTGCATGCTGTCAGTACACTAACAGAAGTCAATCCTTCAGGGGACCTGGTACAGGAAATGCACCTTACTTGTTCTCATGATGCTTGTGTGAAGTCTGTCTCAGATGGGCATCTGATTCCATAGACTCTGGTATTCTTAGATACTATCTATCATCTCAGCTCCTTGTGCAAAAAGAAGAGTAGGACTGCCTTGAAGGATAAAGCACGAAACATTTAACTTCCACTCTGGAAGTTATCAAGTATCAATCCAGCTACACAAAAGTGCCTTGATAAATTAAATGCAGAAACTAAGAACTTAGACTTAATATGGCTAATGACTGCTTGACAGAAGAAGATAGATGACAGGTTGGCTAGAAGACATTAAGATCTATAGAGCTACATAGCAGTTACTTGTTCAAAGCAGCTCTCTGTGCTGACTCCTCTAGGGAAATAAGGAAGAAGCTGAGGAGGGCAGAAGCAAGTGGGCTCCCCCAGGGTGTCTGGGATAGCAGGAGAGCACAGGAAGCTGCACGTGCACCCTCTGGGAGGCAAGGGAGCAATGGGAAAGGTTTCAAAAGAGCCTTAAGGTTTTCTCATCTCCATTTCATTTCCTATCAGTTTCATAGCAACATACTTGCACAGTGTCATGCTTCTGTGGTGGTTGTCATCATGCAGTAACATTTCCTGGAAGAGAAATGTATCTCCAAGTCCTTTTTGAAGCACTGTGGATCTCGGTGGTCCATGTTTAAATGATGAAACACACAGAAAATTATCTTCTATTCCCAACCTACACTTGCCATGTAAATAGAAACCATGGGATGCTTGAGCATTCTAGAAAATTGGAAAACAAAAACAAAAAACAAAACAAAACAAAACAAACAAAACAAAACAAAACAAAAAAAAACCTCCTAAGGTCTCATCATGTTTTATTCACCTTCTCTTTTGAAGTATAAATGTCTCAGCAAAAATTGTCAGCTATTTCTCTGAGCTTAGCCGTCCACATAAAGAGATAGAAATTGAAGTTTGACTATTAGAATACAAAACTAGAGATGCTGGGAGAGAGCACTTTATTGGTAAAACGTTCTCTCATTGTGAGGGCTAGCTATACCAACAGTTCATCACTAGGACACACTATGAAACTTTAGAAATTTCATTCTACCATACAGCATTTTTGTGACATTGGAAAGATATCAAAAAAGCAAAAAACTATACCCATGACAATGACTAGTTCATTGCAGGGCTTTCTAAAAAGTAAAATCCAGACATCTCCTAACTTGGTCATTGTCATAAATAACCACACAGTGCACCTCTCACTGAACAGAAATCATTCCCTACCTGTATACATTCTATCTCTGCACTGGTCAGCTGGTTTAGCAGCTGGGTGCAGATTCCCAGATCATCAGTATAAATCTTTCTCACAGTAAGGGGAGATCACACTTCTCTATTGGCAATACAAAGCAAAAGTACTGCTAAACAGGGTAACATTCCTAAAGAAGCTTAATGATTATCTTATGTCACATCAAGAAATATCAAAAACATCTGTATGGAATATTACAGCAAAAGCTAATGCAAAAGATGTGATACAGGAGAAAAGGGAAAATTGTTTTGGGGTGCACTGTGTACTGGCTGAATGAGTTCTCTGAGGAACAGATATTACAAAACATGTGTGATGTAATCACAGCTTTAGGTGTTCCAGTGAACCTACTTTTCCAGCTTATCATTTGAGTTGAAATACGTAAAATGTAGGAAATAAAATTTCAAGGTTCTCTATTCACCATTAACAAACAGCATTTCACAAAAGAATTGGAATGCTTACCACTAAAGCTGCCCTGAATTGTAATACTTGAAATGCTTGATTCATTTTTTCTTAAAGTTAAGCCACATGGGCCAAATACGTAAGAAATAACAAGTCATTATTTTTCCATAAATTGCACATTTCTAACATATTGGTTCAACAACTTTCTTCATTATGCATGAAGTGAATTATCTCTTCGTGCATTTTGGTATCATCGTATTCTATTTTATTGCTAGCAGATTTGTACTGTACCACAATAAAATCAATAAATGCAACAATAAAATCATGCATCACCATCTGTGTGTTCAAAACAATTTTATAGTGGATTTACTGCCTAGATCCTGCTTTGATAAATTCCTCTGGAGTATCTGAACATTATGTGGGTGTGGACATTATATATTATGCATTATATGTTATTTATACATTGTATTTTATAAATGAATAATAGACTACATACTATTGAATCTATATTCATTATAAATTTTATTTAGTAGACATATGTTTCCTAGAATCATAGAATGGCTTGGGTTGGAAGGGACCTCAAGGATCATCAAGTTCCAAACCCTGTCACAGGAAGGGTTGCCAGCTGCTAGATCAAGTACTAGATCAGATTGCCCAGAGCCCCATCCAGTGTGGCCTTAAACACCTCCAGGGACGAGGCATCCACAACACTGGCTTAAAAGAAAACAATTAAATACATAAATAAATAAAAACCTACAGAGAATCTTTTCCTCTTGCCCTTCATGTATAAAAGTACCTCTCGTGTTTAAGAGTGACACTTTTGTCCAATCACAAAAAGCTAAAGATGTATGGGAGGAACTGACCTCTTCTACTTATGCAGGTGGTAATCCTGCATTGGCTAAATCCAAGAGTTCTGCCAACTTCAAATCTGCAGAAGATTGGTGCAAGGACAACACTTTGGGGTAATTTTCTGTGTTAACCAGTAACAAGACCAATACTAGTTAATTGTCATAAAGTACTACCAGGGAGACTAAACTTACCAACAAAAACAGACTATCTAAGCAGAGTCCAGGATTTGTCTGAGGAAATTTCTCTAAGAACAAGCTGCATTAAAAGCTATGGACATGTTTGCTATACTCAGTCCTCACTAAGAGCTGGAGTGGGCTAGTTTTTCTCCTGAGGTCCTTTCTAGCCCTGAGCTTATGAGTTCAGCAGTTAGCTTCACTGTAAAGAATGAAAGAGACATCTCAAATTGTTTGGTCCAGCACTTGCAATTAAAAAAAAAAAAAAAAAAAGAGGAAAAACATTCCTTCCTTCTTTTCCCCTTCTCCTCAGTCTCTACATCTGACAGTGGAGAAGTTCCCAGCCCTCAAAGTAGGGGCTGGAAGTAGAATGCCTTCTAAAATGATGTGACAAGAAATGCAGTAACAGTTCACAGGCAATAGCTAGAATGGAAACTATCATCACAGGACAGCCTTGTACAGGCAGGGTGAAATATTTCACATCTTACTGAAGGCTTATAGGACTGCAAACCCATGCCATGGGTAAGGTGTATGTCTTACGATAGATATGTATACATACAATAAAAGAAACTTTTTTTTTTTTTCTTTCATGTTCTGGCCATATTTCCATCATTAAGAAATTACTCTATTGATGATCTAAGTTCTCTTGGTCTGCAAGGTAGACCTTGTCCATTAAGAAAAATGTATATCACTTCAGTGAACTCTTACAAAAATGAAAATTAACATAATATTTTAATATGATATTTTAATATGATAATTAAAACTTATTTAGTGGTTGTAAGGACAAGTGTTTTCAGTGTATGTGTATTAACAAAGATTTGGGGCATTATTTTCAAACTCAGTGTGCTAAATGTCTGTGTGTTTTTGTTTTACTGTAAGTGTCCTAGGACATTCTTATGATGATTGACGATATGGGACTGTGCACCTTGGCTCAAGCAGTGCTCTGATTTACACAGAGTTTGTTCCAGTGTCATCATATGTTTTTTTTTCCTTGGCTTTGAAGACCTCATGCCTGATATGCTACATAAGAGATGGCTACCACTTGCATATAAGCAAAGCTGATGTAATAACTACTTCTAATGGTACGTATCACTCTTAATTGGGGAAACTCTGTAGCATAAATTTAATTTATATCTAATTAAACAGAATTTCAGTTCTAGGGGTGAGAGAATTATGCAAATTTCCTGGATAGAACAAATAATATAAGAACTATAACTTCTTTGGTACCTTGCTCTTGTACAGCAGATGTACTAATTCTTATACAGATGACCAATCAGGTAAAGCATTTTAAATTAAAAGGAACTGTAATTTCCCAGGTTTATGATCAATATATCGACCGTCATTATCTAAAATATTAATTTCTTCTACTAAGCAGAACAAAGCTGATCCAGAAATTGTTTAATAACTATCATGCATAAACCTTAATCAGTATTTTAACATCACATTTTTCAAATTTGTTTGTACTTTCACTGAGCGTTACAAAGTGATTGTAATTAATTTTCCATCTAAGATGGCTACTGAGGAAAACACAAAATCTTATTTTTTTCTTTGGGAGGTGGGAATATTTCATTAACTAGAATCATGAAGCTAATTACAGTAACTTTTGGGACTTTTTTCAGCCTGGAAGCTTTCCATCATCTTAAATGGAAATAGATTACCTTTGGGCATTAAACTGTATTTGCTTCATGTAAATGAGTTATAACGGAAAGAAAACATGCTTGCTAGCCTCTCCTGCAGTATAACACCATTTTATGACATATTTTGAAAAACATATAAAAGAACTGATCATATGATTCTTTTACAAATATTTGACAAGAAATCTTTAAAAGAAAATGGTATATGGTGCCATACCACCTAATCCTAACAGCCTTTTAATTGATATGGAAGAAGATTATATTCTGCAGAATTCCAAAAAACATACTTTATATATCTATATCTATATCTATCTATATATATATGTATGTAATCATATGCTTTATATATATATATATACATATATAATCTGTTTAGTAGTTTTATTTCAAGTAAAAGTATTGGTAAATCTCTAGCAGACTTTACTCTGGGATTTTACAGAAATAAAGTAATTTTTGAGAAATATGTTACCAAAAGCCACAAACTGTTTGGTAAAAGAGGAGTTTTTTATCTGTATAAATCCTGTTAAAAAAAAAAAAAAAAAAGTTTTAAAATACCCATGCAAACTTTTATATTAAAGAAAATAACTTATTCTAATGGATTCATAGAGCATTCATTTAATGTTAAGGGATACTAGGAGGATATTTTGGTTATTGTAACATCATGTTTTCTCTTAATGGTAAAAAAAAAAATTTCAAATACTCAAATATTGTAAAATGGCATAAACAACTCAAATACTACACCTATAAATAGTTTGTTTGTAAATTTAGGTAGCTTGTCTAATAATATTGTATTTTCCATGCTGGGGAAAAAAATAAAATATTTTTAATTCCAATACGTAGGACAGGAACCACATTACAACTGGTTATGAGTTGTTGGGTTTTTGTTTGTTTTTTAAAGCAAACATCATTTTGATTATAAGGAATTTATCTTAATTATGGAGTTAAATAGGTACCTAGAAGTGTTAAGTAGTTCAGTGCTGAAGTAAATAATAATAATAAAAGGGCTTCCTGAATAACTATGTACAGTTTATCATATGTTTCAAAATTAAGTTTAAAAAGACTATTTTCAAATCAGTAAACTTGCCTTTACTTTTTTAATCTATAATTTGTTTCCTTGAGTTCTGAAGCGTCATTGTGCTTAACAAGGTAATATTTTAAACTGCAGATAGTAAAAATGCCCTATCTCCAAAAGGAACAGGCATATTAATAGCTTTCTTATTCACAAAATAAGCATGCTTGGATTACTATATCACAGAAGCACTAAGCCAATGAAAGCATTACAGCTGCTCTTACTCAAGCCTAAGATTATAATAAAAATAAATGAATCTAAAACTGACAGATCAGGAAAAGACTACAGACTCTGGAACACATCCACTCCCTTCCTTTCAGCTCAGGCTCCCATCTAAATGTCAGTATGGTGTCATCAGTATTCATTCAGTTTTGCTCTGTGCTGTCTTCTATTCAAGGGCGTGAATGAGCAAGTGGGCAGGGGCAGATTCACGCACTTGTGATTCAGGAGCACTGACTATTTACAACATATTACAGACAGAAAAGGTTTTTTTCAGATACTAGAACAATTTACAACATTATGCTTTCGGGGAAGTAGGGGGGAAAAAAAAGTGTTAAGTACCTTCTAGAACTTATCCTAAACTATCATTTTTTTTTTTGTTCTCCGTTTCCTATAATTTTGTCATATTTTGGTCTTTTAGACTGAGCCAATTTCTCAGTGGGCCTCAGGAAGTATGTATTAAATAGATCTTCATTATTTCATCTATTCATTTTTTGTTGTTTGCTTAGCTGAGTATGGTGTATAAGGATATGCATAGACAGCTATCCAGACAGTGCTATTTTATGCAGGCATCATCCCTCACATCAATTAATCCTAACACTATACACTATACACACTAACAGAATCTGGAGGGCTTAATAACTCCCAAATCTATCCAAAACTTGTTAAGATTTTTACTGAGAATCATACCAGAGTTATACAAAAACGGCAAATTATAAATACTGCAGAAAAGTATGTAAGTTGGATAATTAATTAAGAGGTCAATATTTTCAAAATTAAAATGCCTCATCTGTTCTGTGTTATAGTTTTATAGACACAGCTTTGTTAATATTGAAAAACTGAAGTATTTGGATTTTACTTTCCAGTGGTAAAATAAATAAATAAATAAATAATAATAATAATAATAATATTAAAAATCACCTGTTCTACAGCATCCACAAGGAAACAAAAAATGATAAAGAAAGTAATGGGATTTTTTTTTTTCCTTATAATAAACATTGGAAAATTTTGAAATTTAAGGCTATAACTGTGACTTCAAATACAGCATCAAATTAGACATCTGTAAGTTTCTTAGTGAAGATGAGGAGGCATAAATTAATCTTAGTAAACAGAGAAAGATAGTTGAACTTAATTACATTTTAAATCTATTGAGTATTCAGTAACTGTTTGTTGTCAGAAGAAACCATTAGTGCTTTTAATTAACTGGTCTAAATACTGCACTCGGTTACTGCAGACTAGATAAGATTGCTCACTAGTCCACCTCTACATTGTCCAAGTTACTCATTATAAGCTGAACAGAATTCTCCTACAATTAAACAAAGCCCTTTTGCCCACAAATAATTTCTGCTAAATTGTCTACTGCTGAAAAGACATTGATTTCAGACAACAGTATTCTTTTAAGCTAATTTGCTTACAAAGTAGATATTTTATTCAATGCATTATTGAGTTTAAAGATGATATATTCCAGTTGATGAAGAAACATACAGTTAGGTGAAGAAACCAGTGATTGTTGCTTGTATTCTCTATTGCTTTCATTTTTTATTCTACTAGAAGTCATTATTGCTATTTTGCTTGTTTTCAATTATATTCTTCCCTAAGACAGAGAACATTAATCCAATGTGAATAAAACACTGCGAATGATCCTTTGTGTGACTAACAGACATGGTTAAGATTTGTCCTGCCTATTTCCTGATTTTCAGGATGGCAAGTTAGTAATGTCAAAGCAAATCCTTTAAAAAAAAATCCAGCCCTTAACGGCTTTGACAATATATCCATTGCTCTTTGCAACTTACTGCTCATGGTCCTTATTTTCTTCTGCAGCAAAAAAGATTAATACTCCAGATTAATACAAAAGATTAATACTCCAGTATTTTGTTCATATTTCAAAGAGGAACCCTTCAAACAGATTCAGTGAGATTCGTATGGCTTTCAAGGTGTACTGCTAATGGGAAGGGCCAATGTGTTCACAGCTGCTGCAGACAGCATGTAGTTTTAACAGCTCTTCTAGATAACAGATGATGTCGTGTTCTGCTGCCACTGCTCACGCAGGCCTGCAGGAGGCAAATATTATTATTATTATTTTTTATAGGGATGGTGATTTTTTGTAATAAAATCTTATCACTATACAATTGTTAATTTTTTGCTGATAAGGATACCTAAAAACTCTTGTGCTGAATGAACTATATATCTTGGTGGTTAATTTAATTAATATTTCTGAGTTCAGTTTACTTTCAATACCTCAGTATATTGCATAGTTGGAACATTATAATTGTTTCATTAATTCTGTCCCAATATACCTAATATTGAACAAGGGTTTCCTGAAAGTGTGAGGCCCTCAGCTCTTTCATTAGTGTAAAATAGAAAGGTTTGATTTTCAATAGAGTAAAA
The DNA here is from genome assembly GCA_030625065.1 of Alectoris magna. Classification (NCBI taxonomy): domain Eukaryota; kingdom Metazoa; phylum Chordata; class Aves; order Galliformes; family Phasianidae; genus Alectoris; species Alectoris magna. The sequence goes on from CM060560.1 coordinate 102,410,335, forward strand.
TTAACTTTGGAATTGCGGATTTTACTGGTCAACCCACCACATGTACCCTGCCCAGAATGTTTGTGTTAAACTGTCTCCTATCAATTTCAAAGTTTTCTTCATTTTATAATTCTGCAGAGATCAAAGTGTACTCTTCATACTAGGAAATATAAACATGACAAAAAGTAAATATTTGATAAAAAATAACAAATTTTCCTAGCAAAATGTACTGATACATCTTCTGCCACAGAGCGACTTAAAGAATTCCCTCTGCAAAATACATACGGGATGTCAAAAAAGTATGACTTTTTATATATAAAAGTATAAAAGTATTTTAATGACTCCCATTAAAATTTGTTACCTGTAAATCCCATCCTCAAAAGTTGTATTCATGTCATTTTGGAAGAAAAAGCAATAAGGGCTACCTTGACTTCAAAAATGCCAGAACAGCTCATTTATGAACTCACATACCTACTGGGAACAGCGAAATGGGATCTTCAATTTTCAACTGCAGAAACAAAATGACAAAATGATCTGGCCAAAAATACATTTGAAATTCCTAAAATACATTGTTATACAAATTAAAAAAAAAAAAAAAAAATCCTTTGTGATCCAGGTATCAGGAGAGTTGCTCCAAAATAGCCAAGTCAATGTTTAACACAGACAGACTGCCATGGTATCCTTAGCTACCTTTGCTTGTCACAGAAGCATCGCTGGGCTGTTCTCAGCATTGTTCCAGAGCACTATATACTGGCTCAGTAGTTGCCAAGCCTTATTTTTTATTGTTTGAAATAATTAAAATCTAATAATAAAATAGAAAGACAAGAACTAGGCATTTCACTGTTATCTGATGCAAGATGTTAAGCAGCCCACCTTCAAAAGTGGAGGTATGGAATGGTGACCCAAAGCACTCGACAATTCACAAAGTGCTTGTTCCAAGGAGTGGATTCATCCCAATCATCAGCCCAGGAGCGCTCCCAGCTTTCAATTTCTGTTCAGTCTTCAGATACATACAACCCGTTTTCACATGCCCATGCTTCTCTTTCCCTACTCTTTCAAAAATATCAAGCAAGTATTGATACCGATACTATAATTCTATTGGAAAACACCTTTAATTTCCTGTCTTCTAAGTACTTGAAAAGTACATATCAGAACTACTTTGTTTTTAATATTTTTTATATTGTCTATTGAATATTTTTAAACCTTCTCTTGAAATGCCACTTGGTAATATTTTTCATGAATTATGAACAAAATAAAAAAATAGAAAAAGCACCACTTCTAAGTGTAGTAAGATAACTCAAAAATACGACAACTTGTGGTGATAATTAATACTTTAAAATTCGATCCTGCTTTATTTTAATTCATCGGAAACATGAAAAATAACTTTGTGTGAAAAATAAAATGATTTTCAAAACTATATTTTACTCTTCAAACGTTGAAGTAAAGTTTATCATTGCTTAAAATATTTATGTGATCTTAAAGCAGCAACTAAAAGCAATTGATCAAAGTCCAACAAAAATGGAAGGCAAGCAGGAGACAGCAAAACATTTTTAATATACTATTGAAACAATAGCACAATCTAGAAAAGCAAACATCTTTTTGCATTCATTTATATTCCAATTGTCTTAATTGTCCCTTTGAAATAATCTTTTCTACTTACAAAGAAGTCTTATCAGATTTCTAATAATCAATTCCTAAACTACCTTTATTTTTGCAATAGAAAAAAAATGTAAATAAATACTACACTTTATTTATATGCCATGAATGTATCAGAGTTGTAACATTAATGGCTATCTTCTAAGCCATTTTTAAGCATTCTCATGTTCACTTATATTTAATTTGATTTTGTTTATGTTATATCATCACTGCGCATTCAAGGAGAGTTTTTTGTTTGGTTGGTTTTTGCTGTACTAAGTGGAATAATTCTCTTATCTGCTCTTTTATTTGTTTGCTTGTTTTCCTCAGCGTCTCTAAGCTATTTTTGTAATAAAAAAAAAACTTGTATGAATAGACCAAATTATTCCTGCTGTTGGGTGTTTTCATGCATTTATGAAAAAGGAATTGACTGTTTTTCAGTTAACCTTTCCTGTAGGTTTGCCAGTGACTCCTCTATAATGCTACTCAAAACCTCTTCCAGTTTTATTTATCTAAAATGCTGTCACTTTTTCTACTCATTTTCCAGATCTAGTAAAATGGATTTAATGACACCTAGTTTAAAATATTGGGGTAACTTCTGTTATCCTTTTGCTATATTAAAAACCTAAACTTCTAAACAGTCCGTTACATAAAAAACACAGGTTTGATCTACCAGCTAAGTAATTTAATTGCCTATTGATATTATGTGAAATATTCACAATACAGAACCTTTAAAATAACCTCTGAAGGATAAGAAACTACATTTACATAATAGTCTCTTGTGAAGGAATTTACAGGAGAAGTTTTCAACCATGTGAATTACTATTAATACCATTGAATATTCCAATTAAATTTTCTGTTGATATGATCATAATATTTTAGTATGTTAAGGGACTTTTTTTTTTTCTTTTAAATATGAATCATTCCTGTAAAACTGTTTCAGCCAATTTTCTTTTACTGTAAGTAATTCTATGCCTTGTTTGGGGATAAATAGCTTGCTGTTCTCCATGTGCCAAGCACAACAATTACTTCGAAATATTCATCATATAGCCAAAATATATATATATATTTTTTAGAACAAAAAAATACATTATTTTACTTTAATATACAGCCTAATATCAAAACCTGGCTAGAAGACTTGTCTTTTTGAATGGACAAGACACAGCTGTGTGGCTACATGATGTGCAGCATTAGTAGCATAAACATTTGGATACAAAGAAGTACAAAGAAGGAGTTTTTATACTACTGAGTAAGAACTTTACAGATTATGTTTACATGAGAGCAGGAATTTTCTTTTGTTGTTTCAGATGTTCCACCTGTTCCAAACACACCTTATTCACTTTCACATATTCAAACAGACAGTAATGATCCAGACCAAGGACATAGTTTGCTAGCCAATTTAGCAGTCAGCAGCTAATAAAAGAAAATATTTCAATCAAAAATCTACAGGAAGATACTTATAAAAGAATGTATGAATTTTTGTTCCTGTTTTACTGCTCTGATAGCTGGCTTTCAAGCCTGGTGCTGTTGGAGCACAGGGAGGAGTAGAATTACATGGCCAGGGGTGAATAGTGAGGGGCAGGAGAACTGGCAGTTGCTAGCCACTAGCTTATCTGTGACATCAAACAGCACGATAAATCAACACCAATAATGAATCACTTTGCCTTTCAGATTGATTTTCTATTGCTTCCATCTGGAAAACCTTTTATTTTATGCAAAACAGGTGCTAAATGCTACCAAATTTAATTGTACTTTAGCTGTTACACTCATTGTGAATTGGAATAAGCACCTATACAGGATGCAAGAAAGTGGAGATTTAAATTCAGTCATAAATATATGAACAGAACATGATAACTTGCATTCAGCCCTGTAGCTCATCCTTGAATCACAGTATGACCCGGGTTGGAAGGGACCTCAAGGATCATGAAGTTCCAACCCCCTGCCTGGCAGGGCCACCAAACTTCCACATTTACTAGATCAGGTTGCCCAGGGCCCCACTCAACCTGGCCTTGAACACCTCGAGGGATGGGGCATCCACAACCTCCCTGGGCAGCCTGTTCCAGGACCTCATCACTCTCCTAGTAAAGAACTTTCCCCTAGCATCCAACCTAAGTCTTCCCTCTTTCAACTTAAAACCATTTCCCCTTGTCCTGCTGCTATCTATCCTTTCAAAGAGTTTACTCCCCTCCTGTTTATAGGTTCCCCTCAGGTACTGAAAGGCTGCAATTAGGTCACCCCGCAGCCTTCTTTTCTCCAGGCTGAACAAGCCCAGCTCCCTCAGCCTGTCTTCATAGGGGAGGTGCTCCAGCCCCCTGATCATCTTCATGGCCCTCCTCTGGACCCTTTCCAACAGCTCCCTGTGTTTCTTGTACTGAGGGCTCCATACCTGGACACAGTACTCCAGGTGGGGCCTCACAAGAGCAGAGTAGATATGGACAATCACCTCCCTATCCCTGCTGGCCACCCCTCTCCTGATGGAGCCCAGGATACCATTTGCTTTCCAAGCTGCAAGAGCACACTTCTGGCTCATGTTAAGTTTCTCATCCATCAGGACCCCCAGGTCCTTCTCTGCTGAGCTGCTCCCAAGGACTATTCCTCCCAGTCTGTACAGATGCCTGTTCTGGCCCAAGTGCAAAACCTTGCACTTTGCCTGTTGAACCACATTAGGTTCACCCGGATCCACTTTTCAAGTCTGTCAGGGTCCCTCTGAATGGCATCCCTTCCCCTCCTCCGTGTCAACCGCACCACTCAGCTTCGTGTCATCAGCAAACTTGCTGAGGGTGCACTCGATTCCATCATCAATGTCAGTGATAAAAATGTTAAAGAGCACCGGTCCCAAGACAGACCCCTGGGGGACTCCACTCGTTACCAGCCTCCATCTGGACACAGAGCCATTAATCACCACCCTCTGTCTGCAGCCTTTCGACCAATTTCTTATCCATCGAGTGGTCCACCCATCAAATCCACATCCCTCCAATTTGGAGATGAGGATGTAGTGGGGGACCATGTCAAAGGCCTTGCTCAAGTCCAGGTAAATGACATCGGTCGCCTTCCCTTCATCAACCAACGCTGTCACTCCATCATAGAAGGCCACAAGATTGGTTAAGCATGACCTTCCCCTGGTGAAGCCATGCTGGCTGTCTCGGATCACACGCTCATTCCTCATGTGATCAAGCATGTCGTCCAGGAGGATCCGTTCCATGATCTTCACAGGCACAGAGGTGACACTCACCGGCCTGTAGTTCCCCAGGTCCTCTCTGCTCCCCTTCTTGTATATGGAAGTGGCGTGATCCTTCCTCCAGTCATCTGGGACCTCACCTGACAGCCACGACTTCTCAAATATGATGGAAAGCAGCTCGGCAACCACCTCAGCCAGCTCCTTCAGAACCCTGGGATGCACGCCATCTGGCCCCATAGACTTGTACTCATTCAGCCTCATGAGGCACTCTCGGACTTGCTCTGCCCTTACAGTGGGGAGGGATTTACCTCCCTGGTCCCCACATAGAGGTTTGGGGATGCAGGGCTCAGGGACGTGAGAAATATTAGAATCCTGGCTGCCAGTGAAGACTGAGGCAAAGAACTCATTCAGTACCTCAGCTTTCTCTTCATCCATTGAAGCCAGTTCTCTTTTTAAATTTACCAAAGAAGGTACACCCGTTTTGGCCTGTCTCTTCTGGCCAATGTACCTGTAGAATGTCTTCTTATCGTTTTTCACATCCCTCGCCATGTTCAGTTCTGCCTGTGCCTTGGCTTTCCCGATCCCACATCTGCAAGTCCAGACGGCATCCCTGTATTCTTCCCAGGTGACACAGCCTCGTTTCCAGAGCTTGTACGCCCCTTTCTTCACCCTCAGTTCACTCAGCAGGTCCTTGCCGAGCCATGTCGGTTTCCTACTTCATCTGCCCACTTTCTTATTCAGAGGGATGGAGACCTCTTGTGCTTTCAGGAGGGCATCCTTGAAGAGTAGCCAGCGCTCCTCAACATCCTTGTCTTTAAGGACAGCGCCCCAGGGAATCTTGGCCAACAATCCATTGAGTAGCTTGAAGTTCGCTCTTCTGAAGTTCAGGGTCCTAACCCCACCCTTTGCCAGGCCCACATCCCTCGAGATCACAAACTCAACCAGGGCATGGTCGCTGCAGCCCAGGCTGCCTCCAACCTTGATGCCTTTGATGATCTCCTCCGCACTGGTGAGCAGCAGGTCCAGCAACGCTTCACCTCTGGTCAGTCTGTCCAATACCTGGACCAGACAGTTATCATCAATGGATTCCATGAGCCTTCTGGACCTCTTGCAGCTCACTGTGTGGTCTTTCCAACAGATGTCCGGATGGTTGAAGTCTCACACCAGAATGAAGCCCGTGAGCACGATGCCTCCTGAATCTGGAACAAGAAAGCCTCATCAACAGCCTCCCCTTGATCAGGTGGCCTGTAGTATACTCCTAACACCAGCTGACCTTTATTAGTCCCATCTCTCATTCTAACCCACAGGCTCTCAACCTGTTCCTGACCGTTTCTCGGAGGGAGCTCCTCACAGTCTATCCACTCTCTGACATAGAGGGCAATTCCCCCACCCTTCCTACCTCGCCTATCCCTTCTAAAGAGTCGATAGCCATCAATGGCAGTATTCCAGTTGTGGAATATCCCACCATAGCAACAAGGTCATAACTTTCCAAGTCCAACAGTTTACAACTCCTCCTGCTTATTACTCAGGCTGCGTGCATTGGTATAAAGGCACTTTTGCCGCACTTTCTGTCTCGCTGCCTTTTTTATAGGGGATCTAGGATCCCCTAGAACAGCAGTATCCCCAGCATCCCCCTGCCCTACTCCATCCCTTTGCACTCCACCATCTTTGCCCATGGAGTTTGGTACGAGCCCTCGAAAAAACCATTAATCCCCAGCAGCCCTTGTTTTGTCCCCTTCCCCCTTCATACCTAGTTTAAAGACCTGTCAATGACTCCCGCCAGTTGCTCAGCTAAGATCCTCTTACCCCTTGAAGACAGGCTACTTGCATCAGCAGCCATCATGCCAGGTGCTGAGTAAATTGCCCCATGGTCAAAAAAAACAAAATTCCTATGTTTGCACCAGCTTTTAAGCCATCTGTTTAAGAGCTGGGTTTTTAGATCCTATCAGTACCTTTTCCTTCCACTGAAGGTGTAGAAGAGAAGACCACCTGCACACCAGCTCCATCAAGTATTTGCCCCAGTCCCCTGAAGTCTTTCTTGATAGACCTCAGGCTTTTCTCAGCCTGAGGCTGCCAGTCTTCCTCACTGCCAGCCTGAATTATCAATAGCGGGTAATAATCAGGGACGAATCAGCCCAGGAAGTTTACTTGAAATGTCCCTGACCAATGCCCCAGGGAGGCAGCACACCTCCCCGCAGGTAGGGTCAGGCCAACATATAGGGCCTTCCGTTCCTGTCAGGGGGGAGTCACCTATATGACAACCACCCTTCTGTCCTTTCGGGTAAGGCAGTCTTGAGGTGTGGGGTCGACCGCTTTTCCTGAGGCAACTTCACGGGTGGACCTGCCTCCACACTCTCACTCAACCCTCCCTCAATTTCCAGGGCCTCAAGCGTAGAGGCACCTGGGGAGCCGAGGATGGACGGGATGGGGGATGCCCCTTTGCTGAACCGGTACCCGTTTCCACTCCTCCTCCCCTCTCAAATTGCTGGTAGGGGGAGGAGAGGACAGCAGACAGTGCTGCAGTGAGCCCCCTGTCCTCTCCTCCATCTGCCGAGATCTTGAGGCCAACAGGGACTGGCACCACCAGCCAATCTCCCTCTCACATTCCTTTATGGTCCTCAGCCTCTCCACCTCCTCCTTCAGGTCAGTCACAAGGCTGAGTAAGTCATTTAGTGGTTCGCACCTTATACAAGTGCTGCCTCCATCGTGTGGCATTGCAAAGGCTAGGCCCTGGCACTCCTCACAGCCTGCGACCTGCGTACTATGATCTTGTGATGGGACCTCTGTCTGAGTCGCCACACATTTCATACCATTATTCACCCTCACGTGCATGCACCAGACCTCAGTCTGGCTCTCTACAGTCTTCTTGGGTATAGTCTTCCTGCTACGTGAGCATGGGACCTCTGCCTGGGTCTCCACAGTTTTTGTGACTGTATACTTCCGCTGGGGTGCACCCATGGCAAACAGTAGGCTCACTAAAACTACAAGAAAGCCCTAATGGGGTGCGGTTGATTAGCCCTGCTCTGCTGCCCGTGCTGCTGCCTCTGCCCTTGGCCCATTGCCGGGTTTGTTAACAAGAGCCCCAGCACTTATCACTCACTCAGGGAAGCGATCAGAACCCCCCTGTACCTCACTAAAAGTTGCAACGGTTCTGCCTGAGACAGCTCTAAGCCGCGGACCTCAGCTATCAAGGTCCTTGATCCAAGGATCATCAAATCCTTGCAAAACATCAATCAATCAGATTTTTTGAAATTAAGTAAATAATTTCATTAACATAGCTCTCTTATTTGTTGATTTTGATTGCAGCCTTTTTTGCCTGTTTTCTCTGAGCAACATATTCCATTTCAGAGAAATGAAAAAAAAAAAAAAAAAAAAAGAGTTGACAAATTAAGTTATAACAAAACATAGCTAAATGTCTGGGTCAAAAGTATTAAAGTCTTAGAAAAATGACACTAAGTTCCATTTTCTAGTAATGTTTTCTGATAAAATGATTATATAGTTTCCCCTGAAACTGAGTTTATCTTAATTCACTGAGCTGGCAAATGACTGCTTCAGGTCATAATATATTTGGGTTTATATACATATATATATATATATGAGTCAAGTCTCATATTTACACATATTAATATCCAAAGAATCTTAGATTTTGATGATGTCAATTCAATTAGGACAGAATGTTAAGCTTATGACATTGTAATATAACTTCTCCAAATAATTTGTTTGAATATGGTTTGCTATGTTCTTTCATATGACTTCTATTGGGGTAATTACATAAAATAAGATAGCTCAAATACACAGTACAACAGAAAATAAGGAAACAATGCAGAATATATTAAAGAAATATCTTCTAATTTATCCCAAAGTCTATGTGCATTCCATTACAAGCAAAATAGTCAATGTAGCTGAGGGGCTGAGTTAAAAAATAAGTAATTTTAAAATAACAAAACTACAAATATTATTCACTTTTATTATCCAGCACAACATTGTCAATTACAAATACATTTGCAAAATACAAAACAAAAGCACAGATAATTTTTATTGATTTTAATTTGCAAATTAAGATGTAGAATTTGTGGAAAACTGTCCCGGTGTTATCTAGATCAATCTACGTCCATGAGAGGGAGCAGTAGGCCCATGGGCCTCCCGGACCCAAAAATGGGAAGGGAAAAAGGGAAAGGGGTAGGGAGATGAGAGCTGGGCTCAAGGAAACAAACAGAGCAGCGGCAACGATCTAAAGAGGAAAACTTATTTTACTAACTATGATATCGGAATGCAAGATAACACAATATAATACAATCTAATTGAAATTGAGGCTAAAAAAAAATCAAGTAAAATAAAAGAGAGAGAGGTTTCCGAAGACTGAGAAGCCTATTTTGAAATTGAAGGCTCAGGGCTTGGAAGCACACCCACACCTGCTACCAGGCAGTCAGAGCAAGAGAGCAAGCGTCACTTCTGTGACGTATTTTCCTCTCTGACTGTGAGGTCCTTTGGGACATGTAGTTCTTCTCTGTGCTCCACATGATGTTATGATGTGGAATACCAACAGCAAAAATTACAAAATCATGACATTCCACCCCTCATTCTACATCATGCTTAATATACATATATGTATACACAAACTAACAATGATTAAAGTGCATTACATGCACGTCTATATACATATATATACATAGAATTACTGACTGCGCACCCCTAACATCAAATTCCTTTGTGGTACACATTGAACATCCCCATCTTTCTGCATCACCCACCAAGTGCACCCAGGTCCCCAGGCAAAAACAGTTCCATGGGGGGGGGTTTCCCTTTTCCAGAAGCTGGAAGAACCCAAACCGCTTTTCCCAACAGGTTCTTTACATATACTACAGGGACCTTATCTCCCTCTACAGTATGCAGGGGGCTGGATTGGGTAGGACCATCATGATTAACAGAATCTCTAGTATTGACCAACCAAGTGGCTTCTGCCAAATGCTTCTCACAGTGCTTAAATGTTCCACCATCCATTGCCTTCAACATAGTTTTCAACAACCCATTGTATCATTCAGTTTTACCGGAAGCTGGTGCATGATAGGGGATATGATAAATCCACTCAATGCCATGATCTTTGGCCCAAGTATTTACAAAAGAATTTTTGAAATGAGTCCCATTACCCGTTCCAATTCTTTCTGGAGTGCCATGTCACCACAGAACTTGTTTCTTGAGACCCAATATGGTGTTTCTGGCGGTAGCATGGAGTACTGCATATGTTTCAAGCCACCCAGTGGTTGCTTCCACCATGGTAAGCATATAATGCTTACCACTGTGGGATCGCGGCAAGGTGATATAATCAACCTGCCATGCCTCCCCATATTTAGACTTTTGCCATTGTACTTCCCCACAGAGAGGTTTCATCCTCTTGGCTTGTTTAATTATGGCACATGTTTCACAGTCATGAATAGCCAGTGCAATAGCATTCATAGTGAAGTCCACCCCTCAGTCTCTAGCCCACTTATTTGTCACATTTCTTCCTTGATGACCCAAGGTCTCATGGGCTCATGGAGCTAGAAATAATGCACCCTTGTTCTGCTAGTCCAAGTCTATTTGAGACACCTTAATTCTGGCAGCTCGATCTACCTGATGGTTGTTATGTTGTTCTTCAGTAGCCCGACTCTTGGGCACATGAGCATCCATATGGCACACCTTTACAACCATATTCTTTATTCAGACAGCAATGTCTTTCCACAGTACGGCAGCCCAAATAGGTTCACCCCTCTGCTGCCAGTTATTTTGCTCCCAGCTGCTGTAACCACCCCCATAAGGCATTTGCCACCATCCATGAGTGAGTGTAAATATAAAGCATTCACCACCTCTCCTGTTCAGCAACATCTAAGGCCAGCTGGACAGCCTTTACCTCCGCAAACTGACTTGATTCTCCTTTTCCTTCAGTGGCCTCTGCAACTTGTCTTGTGGGGCTCCACACAGCAGCTTTCCATCTGCCCACAATACGATACAATCCATCTATGAACAGGGCATATTTCTTTTCATTTTCTGGTAGTTCATTGTATGGTGGGGCCTCTTTAGCACGTGACATTTCTTCTGCTGGTGATGTTCCAAACTTTTTACCTTCAGGCCAGTCCATGATCACCTCTTAAATTCCTGGATGACCGAGGTTCCCCATGAGAGCTTATTTTGTAATCAGCACAATCCACTTACTCCAAGTGGCATCAGTAGCATGACGGGTGGAGGGAACCTTTCCTTTAAACATCCAGTTCAGCACTGGCAGTCGAGGTGCCAGAAGGAGCTGTGTTTCAGTACCAGCTACTTCAGAAGCAGCCCAAACCCCCTCAATGCACAGCTAAAATCTCCTTTTCAGTTGGAGTGTAGCACTCTTCAGTCCGCCTGTATGCTCGACTCCAGAATCCCAGGGGTCAGCCTCAGGTCTCTCCTGAGGCTCTTTGCCAAAAAGTCCAGGTGGGACCCTTCTCTCCAGCAGCAATGTAGAGGATGTTCTTTACATCCTGTCCTGTCCATACTAGACCGTGCCATGGCCCTGGGGCCATCTCCTGTCTAATCTGTTCAAAATCCTGCTGTTGCTCAGGGCCCCATGTAAAATCAATTCTTCCACATCACCTGATAAAAGGGGTTTACAAAATAAGGCTATAGTTTGGAACATGCATCCTCCAAAAGCCCACTACGCCCAGAAAATACTGTGTCTCTTTATTGCTAGTGGGTGGAGACATAGCAGTGATTTTGTCGATCACATCTGCTGGGATGTGATGATGTCCATCTTGCCACTTCATACCTAGGAACTGAATCTCCTGGGCAGGTCCTTTTACTTTGCTTCACTTTATAGCAAAACCAGCTCGCAGAAGAATTTGGATTATTTGCTCTCCTTTTGTGAAAACTTCTGCTGTATCGCCTCACACAACAATATCATCAATGTACTGCAGGTGTTCAGGAGCACCATCCTGTTCCAATACAGTTAGGATCAACCCATGGCAAATGTTTGGGCTGTGTTTCCACCCCTGGGGCAAATTGTTCCAAGTATACTGAACTCCCCTCCAGGTGAAGGCAAACAGTCTGTGGCCTACAGTCTGTGGCCAAAGGAATGGAAAAGAAGGCATTAGCAATATCAGTGGTGGCATACCATTTGGCTGCTTTTGACTCTAGTTTGTACTGGAGTTCTAACATGTCTGGCACAGCAGCACTCAGTGGGGATGTGACCTCATTCAGGCCACAGTAGTTTACCGTCAGCCTCCATTCTCCACTGGCTTTATGCACTGGCCATACGGGGCTGTTAAAAGGTGAGTGAGTTTCGCTTATCACTCCCTGATTCTCTAGCTGACGAATCAGCTCATTAATGGGGAGCAAGGAATCCCCATTGGTGCAGTACTGCCGTCTGCGCACTGTTTTTGTAGCAATCAGTAACTGCTGCTCTTTTACTCATAGCAGCCCCACAACAGACATGTCTTCCTGACAGGCCAGGCAAAACAGACAGCTGCTTAATGGAGGCTGACGGGTCTACTGCCCGCATTCTCCACCAAAAACTGTCACGGAGTTATCTAGATCAATCTATGTCCATGACAGGGGGGCTAGTAGGCCTGTGGGCCCCCTGGCCCCCAAAAATGGGAAGGGAAAAGGGAAAGGGAGATGGGAGCTGGGATGAAGGAAAGAAACAGACATGACAATAATATATATTGTTAGCTCTAATTGCAATTTGCATCTAAATTAGATTAAAAAAACTGATTGGTTTGTAATAAAAAGTCCTAATTCCATACTGGGCACATTTTACAGTCTCCTTCTCTGAAATGTAGGTCTTATTTTTCAGTTCAGTACAAGCACAAGCACTGCATTATGGGATGCAGTTACCATCATCAAGAAGATAGATAGGTTAGGAACCTATTCCCCTAGAAACAAAAAGCATGGAAATGACGTGGAAATACACACATGAATTGTTATCTCTTGTTAGACAGGCTGTTGGAGTTAAGGCAATAGGAGATGTTTGATACTGATATGTGGGAACTACTAGTAAGTTCTGTAAACAGTCTTTTTCTGCCACCACTTTCCAAGTGGAACTGCTCTTTCTGTGATGCACCCATTTGCACATATATAATCACTAGTTTCCCTCAGTCAGTCTAAACTCATTTAAACCAAAGAGATATCACTTGAATCTGCAACACAGCTCTAGTGTCTGACAAATTTACTTTAAGGACATATTTAGCTAGCCCTGTTTTCAGAAGGTGTCGAAGAGACACCATGCTTTTTGCATTTCATTTTCAAATACTGGTACAAAGTTTGCTTTTCATGTTCCCCGTAACATGCAATACAGAATATTTCTCAATAAAAGACTTGCCTCTCTAGTAGTTGAGCTGTTGTCTGTCATAACAAAGCTGAAATATAAGTCTGGGAAAGCTGTATATGACATACTTATCTTCCAGCATTATAAAAAAAAAAAAAAACCAACAACAACAAACACTTCGGGTTCATACATATCCATCTGTGGTTGATTCCAGACCAGATGCCCCGATTCTTACTGGGTATAGTTTTTTCCCCACATACAATTGCTCAGAAATTGCACGTAGTAAATGGTATTACTAGTAGTGACTCAATCAAGGCTTAATATTACTATAGAAATGCAAGATGCATTTCCAATTACAAAACATTATGTAAAGAGAGACACATCTGAGAGCAGAACTTATCTAACTCCAGAAAAGAACTGGAGATGGAGTTAATCCTCAGTTATCTTCTTGTAATAACTGTTAGGGAAAACAGTTTTCCATAACGTTCATCTGAAAATTGTGTGAAGGAACATCTATGAATTCCTAAAATCTTACGGATTGTATGGCAGATACATTGTGCCTAACAGCAATTGTTTTTTCTACTGTGCGACGTCATTAGCACAATATTGTTTTCCATATATATTTTTTAAACGTAGACAACATTTGTCATGTGGGACATCACGTTCTGAAATGCAAGTCATCATCAGTAACAATAACAACATCAAGATACACTTGATAGAAAAGGATTTGAGGAAAAGTAGAAAATGTGACTGAGATGAAGAGGGTTTCTCCATTAGAGCAAAGATAGACAAGTCATTATTTCACAAATATACAGCTAACAGAACAAAGAAACAGAATAAGGAATAAATGAATGTTTAAAAAGTTAAAAAGTTAAGTAGTACACTACACACAAATACTTACAAAATAAAGTATAAAGAAGAAATTAAATTCCTTCTGAAATAATAAATTCAGGAAAACAAACAAAAACAGTTCAATATATTCTTTTCAGGCAGGCTATATATTTTCAAACTCTAAAGGAACAGCCATCTACATCAATATTTCTTTTCTCTGCCCTTCTTCAATACTAATCAGGGTCTGATCATGTTACTTCTAATAGAGGGGGCATAACAGCTAACTGAAAAATATACTTTGGCCCTCTGTTGAAAGTAAAAACTGTTGAAAACTCATCTGATATCAATATTGTAAATCTTGTATGGCTTAGCCAAATTACATCGAGTTTCTAGCATTAAACTTCCTTACTTCTAATCCTATATTTTTGCCAGTCACCACAGCTTTAATTTTTAAAAATGTCTTCTGCTATAGAAATAAAGATACAAAGGTAAATGACACAGTTTTATTCTTTCAGGTACTATGCTGGGTGTTGAGCCTGAGCACTGAAGGGTTGTATGTATGTGCTTGAATACACCACAAGGCAGAACATTAGCCAAATGTTTTTAGATCTGTTCACAACTGGGGTCGTTACATATATTAGCAACTAGACCATTTATTGAGAAGGAAAGGATCATATATACAAGAAAAAAACCCTTAGTTATATCATTTTGACTCTGGCAAGAAGCCTCCCTATGCTCTGCAACTAACAAACTGAAGATGAGGAACTTTTAACACCTAAAAATTTCCAAATGAGTTACTGCTTGCTGCTGTAAATCAAAAATATTCTATCAAATTATTTATTTGCATATATGTAACCAAATACATACATTTAGTTGAATTCTATGCCTTGAGTTAAAATTGGACTCTTCCAGTTTGAGGACATGCAAAAATCCATCATCATGCCCCATCTCTCTTATCCTTCCCATTCTGCTGAAAGTCAAAGTTAAATTCAGTAAGTCTCATTAAGGTTAAGTGGAAAAATTCTCATCCACTGAACACAAATTACAACACCAATTATACCATTTATTTATTAAAATACTGGTTATCAAAGCCTGCAGTTCCCTAGAGCATACTGTCAAAATCATCCACAAGTGCCACGCTGAAGGAAAGGAGTCAGTTTTCAGAAGCTAGTTAGTGCAGACTTGTCACAAAGGAATAGACAATATTATGCTTGTGAATCTGTAGGTACATTAATTTGTTCTGCAATCAACAGAAATAAGCTGATCCCTTTTTTATTTTTCAAATAAACATTAGAAGACTACTACAATAAGCAGAACTTCAGCTGTAGTATGTCTTTTTAGTATGAACTGTGCTTTGACAGTATAGCGTGTAAAGCAAGAGAACATATACAATTGTAGAAACACATTTTATTTTAAAATTAATGTTGCTGTAAGTTAGCTAAATTACTATAAATGTATTAGAAACAGCCTCTCCAGAGTATCAAGATATATATACACAAGCTGTAATAAATTTGAAACTCTGTTAGAAAGGTGTGGAGTTCATCTACACCACATTTATTAATCCCTAATCAAATACCTTACAGAAAATTTTATTAATATGAAGCAGAGATGTATGTTTTTCACCTCTTAATTAACTGATATTCCCTTACAACTTTGTCTTAGTTTCATGGAATACTTTGTCTCCATTTCAGATGCTTGCTGTCTCTCTAAACTACTATAAAGTCTGGAAACGTGGTCATTCAATATTAAGCACTCAGATGTCCTAATATCACATTTGTTCTTTTGTTAGGTCACATAAGGAAATTAGCACTCGGCTCTTCCCACAATTTGCAGTATTTATGAGAAAAAAAAATCTTGTATTTAAGTATACAGTCTGTATATTCAGTTCAGAAGAAATCCAACAGACATGAACAAATTCATCTTGCTCCAGACAGTAATTTATGTTATCTGATTTTATTCCTTTCTGACCTGAGCTCTTCTGGGTTGATCAGGTGTAAAAAGGGCCAGATATGCCATCCATATTCAAAGTTCATGATGTGCTCTGTCATCACTAATCTCCTGAGGGCCAGATTCAGAACAAGGCCTTTTACATAGCGCCATTTTTGAAATGATGCTATGCTAGTTAAGAAAATTAAGAATATTAATTTTTATAGTGTATGAGAACTGCAAGGCTGATACCAGTTTTCAGAATCTAAACTCACTGAATGCATGGATGTAAATTTGTACAGCAGTGTATTAAAAACATCTGTGTGGGAACCCTGTTATTACTTAACACCCACATATGTTGTAAACTAATAATGGGATTTGTGTTGAATCTTCTGTACACTGTTCAGAAAATTTACCCTACATCCTCCACTCTACCCTTTAAAAATTTAATCAAGCATCTGTCATTTCATATCCTTCTCAAAATCCTTTATTTTGCTGCAAAGAGTCCATGTTATGCTCTGATTATAGGAGAAACAGGTTGCATCTCAGATTAGTTTACCTCAGTGTAAATAATCTCTCAGTTAACATTTGAAAATAAAATAAATGCTCTGTATTTGCATGTACGTGTTTAAGGGGCTAGGATTAAAAAAAGTGAAGGGAAATAAAAACAAAAAAAAATTCCTGCGACTCCCTACACTTTTATTCGTGTGTATATGAGCATAATTGAGATCCACACTAACACTCTTTTCTAGGGAACATACCTGGAAACAGTTATTTGATTAACCATCAACACGAAGATTAGTCTGAGAGGTAAATGTGGATAGTCTAAGGACTCTTCATACCTCCTTACTAAAGTACTTGGGACCTCTTTATGCAGCAAGCACTGGGTTCACATGGCTGCACAGCCCTGCATTCTCATGATGGACATAGCCATGACTGGTTGTAGTCACACTCTTCTCATGCAAATTTTCAGTGTTCTCAAAACAGCAGTCGTGTAAGAAAGGTCTTCCACTTCTCTACACACTATGCAGAAAATGCAAGAAAATGATCTGCTGAAAACCATAATGATAATTTCAAAGTCAATGAGACTTAAGTACAAGCAGCTGTATTACTACAGTGGGTGACATGATCCAGAGAGATGAACAAACACCTGGTACTCACCTCACAGCATATTGTTAGACGTAATTAGTCAATGTTGAAAAGCACTTTAAAATCCACTGAAAAAAGGGCAAGTATTATTAATTTTTATTGTAATTATCATAATTATCTCTATTATTGTTATGGGATGCAGTGTGAGAAGGCACAAGATTGCAGCTATGAGTGCTGTTGCTAGAAGATGCAAAATATTCATTTACTTTTCAAATTCTCTAAATGATAACCACACATACACCATCAATTTGACTAATGTCCTTGGTCCCACTTCTGATATTTTGTACTGCACGCATGCCAGCTTGCAACTGGGTTGTCTTTAAATCTTCCTGAAGAAAAAAACTTTACCAAAGCCTAGTTTATATGTCTTGCTCAACAGTCAGTACATATAGGACCATCACAAGGAATGAATCCTACACTTTGGGACAGTCCTCTAAAAGCAGCACAACTTAGTGCTATCACAGACGCTCATCCCCCTCCCTGGAGCCATAATTCTACTGAAACCACAGCACTCATTATTTCAGGCAGTTTGGCTCACTAATGAAGGGAGCCAAAAAAAAAATAAAATAAAAGTATCACCACAGAAGGGATCATTGAAGCCAGAAATGTTCTGAACACTAGAGACCATTTGTGTGGGTTGAGGTTCCTGGAGCCTTCCTCTTGGCAAGTCCATGCCAGCTTTGCCCAGCCTGTCTGATTCTACAGGGTAGGAACACATTGCCAGTTTTGCCAACTCAAACATTAAAACTCCCTACAGACCAAGTTGTTAATGATGATTGCCAGCTATAGATTTTGCACAGCTTAGCACACACAGCCAGAGCAGGACCTTTGGGACTATCACAAGAAAGCAGTTGTGGCAAATGCTCGGCTTTCCGTATGTCTGAGGACAGATAGCAAGAAGGGGAGCGGGCAGAGAATAAAGATCATGTCTGGGTGCAGGCAAGTAATGACAGCAAGCTAGAACAAGCAGGGTACAGCCTGTACAGGAGAATCACATCTCCTGTAGCCGGCAGTCTCCTATCACCAGCTCACCTGACTGTACAGCCAGCAAACAGGTGTATTTTGTCCTTCTGTCCTGAGGAGGGCAAGCAAGGGGGCTGCACAGTGGAGTTCATCTACTCATCCATGTGAAGCCTCCAGTTATCCTATACAAGAATGCCTCTAGCAAGCTGCGTTTGGAGTGTGGTTGGTGTGTCACATGATTTGTTTGTCCTGAGCAGTATGAATATTGTTTGGTATTTATCATTAAAGGAAGGGAAATCTCTCTTCTATGAACCCATACAGCCTCAGTCCCCTTAAATCACTGTTTTTTTCTTATAATCTAATATCTGTCCTCTAAGATCTTAATAGTATTTGATACTGATGTTAAATAAATTTTTCCAATTGGTTAGCATATTATAATCCCTGGCATTTCATGACTCATGCATATTTTTTTCTAGAAATCATAAATTACAGTATTTAAAAAAAAAAAATTCCATCAATTTTGTAATAAGGCTACAAAAATACTTGTCCTCTATTGCACAACACTGTGTGTGTTACTGTGCTAGTAAATGAACAACAATATATGTATTTAATATATATATACATACATATATGTAAGCAATATAAGTAATGTGGGTGGATCTACCACAGTTATATTACAGGAAACGTTATGTGCCCACTGTACCTAAAAGTATCTATAGTTAAAGATTACCTGCTACTTTCCCCCTCAACTGCATCAATAAGAATAACAGATATATTACCCAGGAAGTTCTCCAAATTACTATTTTAAAATGTGTCTTATTGGCTTTTACTATCATAGAACCTAAGAACAGTTTGGTTTGGAAGAGACATTAAAGATCTAGTTCCACTTCCACTGTCATGAGCAGGGACAACTTCCACTAGACTAGGCTGCTCAAAGCCTCATCCAGCCTGGCCTTGAGCACTTTTGGAGATGAAGCACCCACAACATCTCTGGGCAACCTGTTCCAGTGCCTCACCACCCTCTCAGTAAAAATAAATAAATAAATAAATACAAATTCTTAATACCTAATCGGAATCTCTACTCTTTTACTTTAAAGCTACTACCTCTTCTCTTATCACAAGACTTTCTGACAAAGTTCCCTTTACCTGCTTTCTTGTAGACCACCTTCAGGTACTGAAAGCCCACTATCAGGCCTTCTCAGGGCCTTCTATTCTACTGACTGAACAACACCAACTCTCTCAGCTGCACTGTATTTGAGGTATTAACAAGTCTCAGATCACATGAACCATAACAGTCTGTAGCAGATACTCCTGTCTTACCAGTTCGTCTCAATTACTGTTATTAATGTTTTTTGTTTTACTTTAGAAACATTCCAAAGTGCATTTCTCTTTCTATGATTAAGTTTATTGAAGTCTTGAAGTTCAGATGCAACAGTTTTCTTTGTTGCTGTTTTTGTGTTTTCTTTCAGTTTGTTATTTTAAGAATTCAAAACAGTCTGTTTTCATTTGCTGGCTAATCCATTTCTCTCTCCTGAAATAGAAGCTAATATCTTTGCCATAATATGGACCTCTCTATTAGAAAAATAAAAGCTAAATAATGCAAAGAAATCAACTTCACTGTTTCTTAAACTGATTTTTCAGTTAAACGCCTTCAAATATAATGTAAACAAAACTCCATGACAAGTTTATCATCTGTCATAATGCATTATTTAGATTAATATCTGTAAGTGTAAGGTATGTAAAAAAAGTGGGATAATAGTTATTTTTTGTCACAGAAATTAAATGTATAAACATTAAAATAAACATTTCTGAGAGAGAAATTCATTCCTAATGCATTATATTCACCAATAAATGTCAAAACAGAATAATGCCTGATACTGTTCTTTCAATAGAACATCGATAAATCTTTAAATTGAAAGTCCAAGTTTAGATAGATTGTTTTTACCACAACTCCTTTATATCAACTTACGTTCCTATGAATGAAGTGTTAAAGTTATGAAAATAGGTCAAACCATATCAATTCAGACTTACAGGTCACATTTCTTTCAACATGCATAGCTGGAAGGAACTTCAAAATTAATAGCGAATGAATTGGAACCTGTCGTAATCTTTATTATAAAGGAATAGATGGACATAAAACTGAACTTTGAAGACAACAGCTGTCTTCTTCAACATTTTGGGAAACATGAGTTTAATTAGATTTCAAGGGAAACCTAAATTAAATTTTAATCTATGGTGATTTAGTTTGACAGTTGATTGTCAGAATACTATACTGTAAGTCATGGATCTTTCAGGTAACATCTCAACAGTTTAGGTATTACATCAGATGCTTCCTTTGCTGGTATATCAGAGTTATTTTGTTCTCTCATTACCCCCTAGGTGCACAGAACTAAAAGGAAATTAACAGATTTTTATTTTTTTTTTCCATTAGAAGAATCAATACTTCTAGCCTGTTCTCCATAAAGCTGCATCATAATGAAAGATCTATATTTTGTGATGCTCTATCAACTAAAATTTTGAAAACAGTCCAGACTATAAGCCAAGTTATATGACCAATAAATTTCTGTCTATTCAGCAGAAAATACTATTTAAATTATTCTGTTATGCAAGATTAACAACTTTTAGCCGATTAACATAATTAAAAAAACAAACAACAGGCCTTCCCTAACTTGAGGGTAAATCTGTGCTAGCTTACCATTTGCCCAAGGACAAAAATATTTCTCAAAAGCCCTTTCAGTCATCCTACATCTGTGTAAGTTTGCTAATGTTTGAGTAATATTTAAGAAAATTATGTTGAACCCTGCATTCATCTTTCTCACAGTGCCATATTTTCCTCTCAAATCACTCAGACTTCTACTGATAAAGATACTGATTAATAAATGATTAGGTGTTTTTTTAACCTCGGAAACAAGTAGTTTTTCAGAAAATACCAGGCACAAAATAGCACAAAAATGGGGCAGAAATTTTTATTTAGAAAACCTAGTCTTTTAAATCTGAGTAATACAGACAATAACACTGTGAACAGAATGGCCTTCTAACATTGCTTAGAAGATTCAAATTACAACCAACTTGAACAGAAATTTTTCAGCCACCTAAGCACAAAGCAGAACATTTTTCTACTCCCTCCCTTTCCTAATGATAATGTAGTTATACAAGTACATATATTTTTAAATTTATTTATTTTTTAAGGGTAGTGGAAAAAGCACTAAATGGAGTCAAGGCAAGCAAATATTTATAGCGATGACTTGCAAGTTAGCTTCCATTTATGTATCTTATAGATCGTAAGCTATAGAAGTTCTATAGCTAAGATACATAAACAGTTAATGCCTTTAGACTGTGATTACCTACTTGGTTTTTGTGTTTGCCAGGAACTAATTAGGTAACTGATATAACTGGTGCTTTTCTGACATAACTCAGCTTCTTTTTTATTATATTTGATACTTATTTAAAAGAGAAAATATGAAATTTAAAATGAGATACTATATTATGAAAAATATAAAAATAACTTGATAACCAATCTTTAAAATGACAATTAGATCCCAAGATTCTTCAAACTTTATTTAATTTACATATCATTCATTGTCCATCTGTTGTATTTCCAGTTTTTTCTTTGCCATCTGGTTTTCTGATACTGAATCCACTGCACAACTTGCCTACATCTAAGGCCTCTAAACTGTAACTGATTTTACTGATTTATTAAAATGTATTATAAAATAAATATGGTTAGGCTTTATTTGAACACTAGTTACACACTCTAATTCATCCATGTAACTAGTAGTAACTGGAAAGATGACTTCTGAAAAGAATAAAGAGCCAAAGGGCATATCCAGAGAAATCATAGCAGTTCAGAAGGACAGAGCTATTGAGAGGAATATATGATAGAGAGAAAATCTGATGATCCCAGAATGTGTGACACCATGTTATAGGGGAAGCAGTAGCAGCTGTTTCATGTTAAACAGCACTTTAGTCTGCAATTGGTCCTAATAATTTTAACAGGATAGACTTCACTTCACTGGTGCTTCATATTCTGTCCTTCATAACATATCCAGCAATTTGGCCTCTTCATACACCCCAGGACTCTTAGACTGTTGCAGTTGCTCAGCTGTTCTGATTTTTGTCTCTCTAACTGTTCTATGCTTTTCCCAACAGACACTCCAACTCTGTCAATTCAACAGCTGCTACACACACTTCTATTTCTGGCAGAGTACACCAATGGTTCAAGAGGATTACTTGAAGGTTAGGTAGGTCACAATCTGCAGTTTTGTAAAATATGACACATTTGATCCTACATGATCTTCATAGGTTGGGCTAAAGACGTTGTTAATTCAGTGGGTTCTAAAAATATATCCTTGTTTTGCCCACTATATTTTCAGGCTGATTAAACAGATCATTTCCATGAATTTACTCATTGTAAATGAGGACAGAGCAGTTACTGTAGAAATGGTGTAAAATGCATTAATTGCCCGGCTGGGTATGTAAATAGGTGGCAGAATAGTGAATGAAACGGCAGCCTGCTTTCTAGGATTACAAGTGAAAATAAAGCTTTTTATCTTTGAATTCAGAGCAACACAACACTGGCCTAGTAGATAGCTATCCACTTTAAAAACACTTCAGAGAGAAATAAAAAACTATTATAAAGGTTAAACTGTTCAGTTTTTTTCACAGAAAATAATTAAGAGAGTCCTCCGGAAATCACAGAACTTAGACATCGCTAAAGTTTCTCACAGTTAAGCCAATTAGAAAATTCCATAGTTTTTGAAAAGTCCAAAATCAGGGAAAATTCAGTAGGAATGGCTTTAAAGTGAGGAATATGAGACTGGGGCTACTCTTTTTATGTTCAGTTTAAATAACACAAGAATTTATTCCAACCTAATCTACTTACTTCTGTCCATATCTAGGTGGACATGGATAAATTATGGTCATTTATGAAGACACATAAAGTCTTCAGGTTTAATTTCACCAAATAGATACATTCCATCTAATCACATTTCTTCACCTGCTTAGAATAAAAAGTCCTGCTAGCCAAACATGAGCCATGTTTTTCTCTGCTTTTCCCCATTCTTCACTACAATACTTCTTAATCTCTATCAAAAAGAAATTAAGTTCTTGTACTTCATAAACTTCAAAACCAGAATTTTGTCTAGGATATGTGGTTTACACTCTGATGTGAAATGCAAAGCCAAGGCATATTTTGACCCAAAAGTCTTCTTTGAGTACATTAACCCATTCACATTCTTCCCTTAGAGTACTCCAATGCGGTCCAATGATACAAATGAACCAAATTTGAAACAATACCAGATATGAGCAAAGACAATTTCATGAAGTTCTTCATTAAATTAAGGAAGTGATTCATGAAACGTCAATCTCATTCTCAAAGTACGCACCTTATTTAGAAGCATGTCACAGCATAAGGCAAGGATTTAAAATGTTCTGAAGGACATATACAGATCTCTGCCCTCCATTCCACTGTTACTGAAAAAGTGATTTCTTCCAGGTAAAAAAATGTGCATAGCTTACAGCAATGTGGAAATCTACACAAACTCTAAAGCACAATTTTTGTCTGTATGAGTTTTAGATACTTTCTTATTTATAGGTTACAAATGAGATAAGTACATAACATTCTAAATTGCTCCAGGAAAACAGTAAATATCATGTGACAACATCTTTAATGAAGAGAGTATAGCACTTAAAAATACAGAAACCGTGACAGAGTAACATGAATTTGAGCTTATCCATTTAGCTGGGCTGAATGCAAATTTGCTGTTATGTCAATCAGATGGCTACAGCATGCATAGAGTATTTAATCAAATCACAGAGATTGAAGTTGGAAGCGACCATTTGGTCCAACCCCCTGCTCAAACAGGGACATCTAGAGCAGGTTGCCCAGGGACAGAATCATAGAATCACAAAATGGCCCGAGTTGGAAGGGACCTCAAAGATCATGAATCTCCAACCCCCTTGCCAGGCAGGGCCACCAACCTCCACATTTACTAGATCAGGTTGCCCAGGGCCCCACCCAACCTGGCCTTGAACACCTCGAGGGATGGGGCACCCACAGCCTCCCCAGGCAGCCTGTTCCAGGACAGAGGGCTGCTCTCAAGGACTACTCCTTCCAGTCTGTATAGATATCTGGGGCTCTTCTGGCCCAAGTGCAAAACCTTGCACTTTGCCGTGTTGAACCTCATTAGGTTCACCCGGGCCCAACTTTCAAGTCTCTTGAGGTCCCTCTAAATGGCATCCCTTCCTTCCAATTGGACACATCCAATTGTCTTTTGAATATCTACAAGGATGGAGTCTGTACAATCTCACTGGGAAAGCCTGTTATTAAAACAGTAAAAGGTTTCCTGATGTTCAGATGGAAACTCCTGTGCTTCAATTTGTGCTCATTGCCTCTTCTCCTGCTACTGCGCACCACTGAAAAGAGTAGGATTCTGCCCCCTTTGTACTCTCCTTTCAGGTATTTATATACATTGTCAGGATCCCAGCTAAGACTCGTTCTCCAGGCTCAAAATCCTCAAATCTCTCAGCCTTTCCTCATAAGAGAGATACTTCAGTCCCTGCATCATCTCTGTAGTGCTTAGTTGTACTCTCTACAGTAGCTCCATTTATTTTCCTGTGCTGAGGAGTCAAAAACTAGAAACAGTATTCCAAGAATGGCCTTACAAGTGCTGAATAGAGAAGATCACCCACTTAAGTCTCCAATCAGTAGTACCAATTCAGCCCAGAAGGGAATTGGCCTTCTTTGCTACAATTACATGTTTCTGGCTCCTGCAGAATTTGTCCACCAGGACACCCAGGGCCTTTTCAACAATTTGCCTTCCACTTAGTCATCAACTATCAAATGTGTATGAGATACTTTTCTACATGCAAGACTCCAAACTTCCATTTATTAAACTTAATAATATTTCTGTCAGCACATTGCCCCAGACCATCCAGGTCCTCTGGATGGGAGCGTGATTCTCTAGCGTACCAGATACTCCTTCCAGGTATGTATCCCCTACAAACACCCTGAAGATACACTCTGTTCCATTATCCAAATCATTAAGAAAGACCTTGAAAAGGACTGGATGAATATCGGCCTCTAGCACACCACTAGTTACTGGCTTCCAGTGAGAATTCGCACCACCAATCTACAAAACTACCACCAAACTACATTCTGGGCAAGGCCATTAAGACTTTTCAAGCCACCTCATTGTCTACCCATCCCTTACCATTTTACTATGAGAATCTCAGAGGTGTCAGTGTTGGTAAAACAGACAAAAAAGAAGTTGTTGGTCAAGATAATTAATTACCAGTTACTGGCACGGCCATGAGATGGAGCAGAGGAGGCAAAAGCTAGTTAGAGGAGACTAACTCCTGATTGCTTTGTAGCAGTGGCAGCTCTGCATATTTGCTGGCATCCTTGTCAGAAGCTCGCCACCCAGTTTAGTTCAAGGAGCTGCAAGATCATCGCACAAAAAGTCTCTTCCTCCACTGACAATGGAATAGGTATTCTTACACAGAGCTACATTTGCAGGACTCACAACTCAGTGTGGGTGATTACATGCTACCAGAAGGAAAAAGTGAGAAGTATGAGGGAGGCAGAAAGAAGCAGCAAAGTCCTGTGTAACAGCCTGCTGCAAAAGAGGCAACATTTTCTTCAGGTTGATCTCCCCACGGCGGTAGCACAGATTTTCATCCTGCCTTCTCCTCACATGGACTGCCGAGGCCAAGGTTGCCACTTTGCAATGGTCCAGACATTATTCTCACAGCTGTTGATGCCCAGGGACATAGCAAGAAATGACACTCATGGGTCTCAGTGGGCTCAAAAATGGTAGGGTAGAGAACCTCCCCATCTCAGGTACTCCACAGGTGTTGGTGGCCCAGGATTGAGGTACAAAAAGACCCATGACTTAGTATTTCTGCTACAGTTCCCTTTTACTGCAGTGGCCAGGTTGAATTCAAAATTTTCTCCCTGCATATCCAACAACATGTTTGTAATCTCCCCAAGTTGCCTGTCCCTTCTTCCACAGGAAGTTGACTCTC
This sequence comes from Alectoris magna, assembly GCA_030625065.1. Taxonomy (NCBI): domain Eukaryota; kingdom Metazoa; phylum Chordata; class Aves; order Galliformes; family Phasianidae; genus Alectoris; species Alectoris magna. The sequence continues at coordinate 102,436,296 of CM060560.1, forward strand.
TTTTTCTCCTGGAGCCTCAGAAAAAGTTCCCTGTTCATCCACATCTGTCTTTTTCCCCAACAGCATCTTCCTATGGCACAGAGGGACAGTCTGCTTCTGCACCTCTAGGATGTCATTCTTGAGGAGTGTTGTCACAGAGTTATCTAGATCAATCTATGATGTCCGTGACAGGGCCCCCCGGCCCCAAAAATGGGAAGGGAAAAAGGTAAAGGAGTAGGGAGGTGGAAGCTGGGCTCAAGGAAACAAACAGAGCAGCCGCAATGATCTAAGGAGGAAAACTTATTTTACTATGATATTGGAATGCAAAATGACACAATATAATACAATCTAATTGAAATTGAGGCTAATAAATCAAAATAAGAGAGAGATAGAGTTTTCCGAAGACCAAGAAGCCTACTTTGAAATTGAAGGCACACAGCTTGGAAGCACACCCACACCTGCTGCCAGGCAGTCAGAGTGAGAGAGAGAGTGAGCGTCACTTCCATGATGCATTTTCCTCTCTGACCGTGAGGTCCTCTGGGACATGTAGTTCTTCTCTGTGTTCCACATGATGTCATGGTGTGGAATACCAATAGCAAAATTACAAAACCATGACAAGTGTCCAGCATTCCTGGACCTGTTAACCATTCAAGACTAACTTTCAAGGGATCCTCCTAACCAGTGTCCTGAAGAGTTCAGAGTGCACCCCACCGATAGTCCAAGATGGCCCCCCTCATGACTTCACCAAGAATAAAGAACTGCCATTTTGTGGTCACAAACAGCTCCCAGCCTCCACATCTCCCACCAGTCCTTCTGTTTGCGAACAGCCGGTCTAGCAGGATACTTCTCCTGGGAGGATCTCTTACTACTCATTCTAGAAACCTCCTTGACTGCTTCTTCTGCACTGTATTATATTTTCAGTATATGACAGGGAAGTTGAAGTCTCTCATGAGAAGAAGGGTTGGTGATCACACAACTTCTGACAGCTGTCTGTAGAATGCCTTGTTCATCTCTTCATCCTGGTTAAGTGATCTGTAACAAATTCCCACCAGTATCAGCATTGTTGGCCCTCCTCCTGATACTTACCCATAGAGACTCAACCTACCACTCTTAGGTCAACACTGAAACTCACTGCTTCTCTTTCCTTGCCTCTCTCTTCTGAAGAGCTTATAGCCATCCATTGCAGCACTCTAGTCTTGGGAGCAATTCAGCCATGTTCAGTAACAGTTTGCCTGTCACACAATGGCTTCCAGATCCTCCTGCTTGTTGCCCTGTGTGCACTAGTGTAGATGCAATTCAGCTGAGCCATTTGCCCTGTCATCATTCCCCATGGCTTATCTCTGTCAAGCTTCATTTTAGCCCCTTCCTCTTTCATATCTAGTTTAAAGCCCTTTCAACAAGCCCTTCCAGTTCCTGAGCTAGGATTTGTTTCCCCCTTTCAGACAGGTGAGACCCATCTGCAGCCATCAGGCCAGGCATTAAGAAAACTGATCCATGCCCCGCCTCCCCCCCCCAAAAAAAAACCCCATATATTAAAAAAAAAAAACAACAAAAAAAAAAAAACACTTCAATTACACTAGCCTCTTAGCCACATATTTATCAGATGGGTTTTCCTGGTCCTCTCAGTATCCCTTGCTGCTGTGGAGGGACAGAAGAAAACACCATCTTTACTCCTATTCCTTCAGCTAACCACTGTAATGCCCTGAAGTCTCTTTTGATAGCCCTCAGGCTTCTCTCAACATCTTTATTGCTACCAACCTGAAATACCAGTAAGGTATAACAGTTAACAATCAGAGAGGCAAACCTTGTTAGTAATAAAAACAAATTCAAGAAAGAAACTTTCTATTAAAGACCTAGTACATATCACTAGAATCCTAATTAAAAAGTAACTTAAAATCTGTATATTTTGTTAAGCTTTGACACTAACCGATTGAAGAGGAGACAGGAAAGAGAAAGGAAAGGAGAGGAGTGCAGTGGTGCGGCTGTGTCTGTGACAGCAGCAGGATGAGTCACAACAGGGGGGCTGTAAGAGAGGTAGAACCATGGTACTGCAGCCTAGGCCTTCAGTGAGTGCGGCACGCACCTGCTGGTGTCCATGGCTTGGGTGATCTTCATCACCCTGGTGTTGATGGACATTGTCAAGAAGCCTCAGGTGGGAATTAATCACATGTATGTGGATGCACACAAGCATCTGCCTGCAGAGCAGACTAGTCCAGACATGGCTGGGCCACTGCACAGCATGGAGCAGGGGAGCCAGAAGCAGAGCAGGACAGCCAAGGGAGTCCTGCTCTTTGCTGCCTTGCAGCACTGCCAGCTCTGGGCCTTTGCTGGAGTCCTTGTCCTTCTGTTTGGGAATGCAAATATAATTTGCTTCCTTATATAGGTGCAACTTTACAATTACAATCTCTGAGATCCCAGCTATTTCCAGTTTCCTGTAAGTTGTCACCAGATTTATTCTGACTGTGAAGGTAAGGGAGTTATGCTATGCAGTACAGGAGTGATTTGAATGCAGTGTTTCAGTATCGATTGATTTTGAACAGATTTAATGCTATTTCAAGTGATTGCTGCATGTGTTTGCATGGCATGATGCCTATTGCAGGAAGAGAACCTTCTTGGAATGGTGTGTTTCAGAGTGCTCTCACTCTCTGAGTTTTGGTTTTCCTACTTGGAAAGTACCTGCACAGCTGAGATCTTGGCTTTATCTGGCTCCCCTACATTGCTGTCCAGGGCAGCCTTAAGGAAAATGCTGCAGGAAATGCAAGGAGAAAGCTGATACTGTCTTACCACCAAAGGAAAATAATCAAGCTTTAGGAAAAGACAGAAAACATTTCCCAAGGTGATAAATTGCCTTTCCTAGTCTTGTTTGCTCATATGCTTTATACTATACATCAAAAATAAGTTTTTGCAAAAATAAAACAAAATCCTAATCTCTTACTGCTTCCAACCATTTGAAAGCATGTCTTGATTTACAGTCTCATTTCTGTACTAAACAATTTTCTGAGGCATTCATTCCTTATTACACCTTCATTCTCCACAGAATTTGCTCAATGCAGAATCAAAGTAGGTGGCTGCCAGACGGCATGCCTCTCTCTTGTGCAGCTTAGAACGAGGTGCATGAAATAGCAGATGAGAACAAAAACCAGTCTTTGGATTCTGCTTTGCTGGAAGATACGGACATTTCATCCAGAACATTCAGTTTGCGAATAACTCAGTAACTCACCTCTACTCAACTCAAACATATTGATACAGATCAACCATGACATATATGTCATTGATTTGTGAACTCAATTATAAATAATAATAAATTGCATTAAAATGTATTTGGGAGTAAATACACATGTTTACGCATAAAATATTTGTTGATAGAAAAATGATTATAAGATTGTAATTTCCTTTTCTTGAAGAATATCTAGATCATAGAAAAAATATACCTTGACTGAACTTTTGTCGCTAAAGATGAGGATGTTATTGATACTCAAGGCCAATGGCACTTGGTACCTTTCAGAAGGAAATTTGGACCTCAAGATGATTAAATCAAACTGACATCAGAAACAATTTATAATCCCTGTCTGATGTCTGTTGAAATCTCTTCAACAAGTTACAGTCCCTGATGGCTACTATTATTTAGCATATGCAACTAGCTCATTCCCATCAAAAGTACCATTTATCAGTGCTGATCATTAAACAACACAGGCATTTGGGGTCAGCTCAGTGGGAATAATGCTGTATTACAAAAGTAATTATTTTCCCTAGGCAGAAAAAAATTGTTGACATGGTGAAATTTTGGATGACAAAATGACTTTGTTGGCATCAAAATTTCATTCCTACCTGTCATCAAATCTTGGGAAACATACAGTTCTCAAACTCTCTCTCAGTATCTATGACTTCATTGTTATTTCATTGTTATTGATCAGTAGGAATCCTTATGCTAAAGGGCAGTGTCATAAGGATACAGACAAAAGGATACAGACAAGACCCCTCTAGCTTCCTTGGGGGGGGGTGGGGAGGGGGATTTTCTCTTATTTTGTGTAACTGGGTTGCCTTAAAATGGCTTTGTTACTGGGAAGAAACAGGAAGAATGAAAGAATGACAGCATGAAAACAGGAGAAAAATCAACATGTGGCTGAACTGAGCATAAACAGACGTGGCAGTTTAGTGCAATTCCCTGGCTAGCAATGCTGAAGGACAGATGTCTGAATTTGGCTGATCAGAACAAAAGAAACTGGCACAAAGATCAAGATGTCTAAAAATAGCATATTTTTAAGCCTGAATTATTTCAGTTAAATCAATCCATGTAGGAGTGTAAAGACGTTCTTTCTTTTTGCCATCCTAGCCCACTTTATATACCCAGTTAATATAAAACAATTGGTAATATTAAGAGTGCATTTATTTTATTTTATTTTTATCAACAGATTTATTCTTTCATTCGCTTTTAAATTTTTCAACATACTTTTTTGTTTGACATTAAGCTTCCACTTCTCCCCTGTAGAGCATGCATGTCCAACATTTTGGCTTACCTGAGAGGAAGTGAGTGAAGAGGAATTGTCTTGGGTCACATACAAAATATATAATATAGCTAAGGTACATCAGCAACAAAACTTCTTTTTTTTACTTTTCATTAAAGTGTAAAAAAAATAAAAAAATAAAAATAAGGCAACAGAAGCAAAACTAGTGGGTTGGATACATATGCTAGAGTTATAGCTGTTCCCTATGCGATGGTGTCAGATATATTCAAGTTGGTGTCACATTTTTAAACAACAAATCACAGAGTGCAGTGCTCTTAGCACCAGCTTACCTTGCTAATTGTTCTTGCATGTTAATCAGAAAGTTCTGATGGACCATTTTTGTCATTGAATACTGAGGCTACAGCTGAAAAAAAAAAAAGTGAAAATCATTGAATTACCTACAATGTATAATACAGTGTCACACACCATGGAATAATGATCACAGCTGCAACAGAAACTGTCAAAACAAATAAATTAAGAAATGTTTTGATACAATTCAAACTAAACATCAAACTAATATGAATCATTCATTAAAAAGGTACATTGAAATGGTAAACATCCACTGCAAATGAAGACAAAATATATGGTCTCACTGAATACCAACTCTCATTGGATGGATTTCCCAACTTAAAGATTTTTTTTTTTTTTTTGCATTTACTGAATTAAGAACTAAAAAAAAAAATCTCTGAAATTTAGTACTTAAAAATGTTGATATACTTGTGCTTTCCCACACAAAAAGATGTTAAAATTCACTTACTACCATAATTGAGTTACGTCATGCTTCAGAAAACACTGTGATCGTTTGAATAACTTTTTCATTTTATTTTAGAAGCATTGAAACCGAATCCCTATTGTTCAAAATTTTGAGTTTCACTTTCATGCAGAGTATCCTGTACCAAGATAGCATATTAGAAAATTAGCATATTAACAAATTAGCCACTTTCACAAAATGATTGAAAAATACACTATAGGATCAAATTCCATTCAATAATTCGTGATCAATGTGGTGATAAATCACCATATACTGCAATTCCTTTTATATCACATTTTAATTTCTGTCTAAATACATGCGCAAAGAGATATCTTCCTGGTTAGGAATATTTAAGATCAAAGTTTAGATCTGCAAATTATACAGGAATAATTTAAGCTATAATCTTATTAGATAAAAAAAAAAAAAAACTGCATCTGTTTGCAACAATGATCGCAAAAGATGTGCAAAATTCTAGCCATCTGCTAAAACAAACTTTGCTAGGTTAGAGTTTTGTTGTGTTGATAGCCAGAACACTTGATTTCTGTCTTTGGCACTTACTGTTGTTTGCAAATTACTTTCATCAGCCACCATAACACTATCATACCAACACAGTTTAACCCTACTTAAAATATATTCTCACTTATGACTGGAAAACTTTGACAACAAAACTGAATAAATTAGTCATTCCAAATTTCTCAAAGTCATTAAGATTGCATTTACTTTCATTTATCAGGCTTCACTTGTCAGCTAAATATACAGCAAGCAAAATTTAGCACAAAAAAACCAATGTTAAATGTTTATCATTGGCTTAATAATTATCTTCAGACATGATGACAAATTGTTAAAATGGTAAGTGGGATATGCTAATTGTTTTACTCAATTACAAAAAAAAAAAAAAAAAAAAAAAAAGGAGACATAGAAACACATATATATAATCTGCATTTATACTCACTACTGAATGTTTTCTCTGGGCAAGAAGAAACCATTAAGGAAAATATCTTATTAAGAAAAAATTGAGATGATATCAAAAGGAAATTTTGATAGACACTACATATATCAAATTGTTTTACATGGACAGGTCTATTACTCAACACACTGGACCAGACCACAAAGTGTTGAACACTGGTGGAAAAAGTTGAGTGCAAATGGAGCCAGCAGAATTATGGGAATGACTTTCACTATCCTGTGCTCACATGGGTATGAATAGGAATTTAACAACCTGGTCTTAACCAGCAGTTTACTTTGATATTTCTTGCATTTGTTTGACTAGAGGATATATTGAGATATCTGTCCACACAGTCTCTGAATGAGATTTAAAGCTGATGATGTTCACCTTTAGTAGACAGTACAAGCTTGTTAGCAGTTTACTGTTATTATAAGTTGTAATGTTCCTATTTTCTTAATTTATATACTAACCTTAGCAAAACTGAGATTAGAAAATAGCTAACAGTTCACCTGAGATAGAATGAGTTTGAGCTACTTGATACATTCTTTTAGGCTATTTTTCTGCAACATAAAGCATAAGAGCCATTTTGGTCCCTATTTACATTTCTAAATTTCTATTACTATCAATACAAAATGCTCTAACATTCCTACCAAGTGAGGAATGGAATAACCATTCCTACCAAGTGAGACAGTCAAATGAGATATACTAATTTTGTCACTAAAGCTAGAATCGTTTAATTTAAAGTGGACATTTACATTTGATCTGATGTTTCTAGGTTCTCTTTATAGTCAATAGAAATTGATCATGTTAGCCAATGGCCAAGGCACAGTTCATCACATCTAAAATTAGTGTTTAAATCATACAGTAAGAGTACATCTAGTAATCAACTATCATAGTAGTTAAAGGTGATTAGATCCATAAAGAGAAAGACAAAGATCTTCTCCCTAAGTGTCTGAAATTCACTGAAATTACAAAATGAAGATTTTTTTTATCTGTTCTAAATTCTTGGGAAATGAAGGAAACTTAGAGAACAGCTTAAGGTCTTCAATTATCGTTTTTATCTCGATCTGACAAAATAAAGAGTAGATCTCTCACCATGGCTGAAACCACACATTTGAGTCTACAGTTATGTGGTAAGTGTAGCTATGTCTTCAGCCTCGTTTAAACTTAAATGCCAGTAGTATTTATTTCCTTACTACTTAAAAGTATTTTTTTAATGCCGCAGGTATGAACAACTCTGATCACACCTTCCAGTTAGTATTTCCTCACCTCTGTTAGGACAAATTTACATTACCCATGCCACTGCCTATTCATCTACCCTTGTTAATTATTTCAGAGTGCTTTCAGGCTTCATTTTACTTAACTAGTCTCAATAATTTATTGTCAATTATAAATTTATTTTCTTTTAAGTCTTTTCTTTTTACATGCCATATAAAATTATTTGTAGAAAATCTGACATGGAGAATATCACAACAACTGTTAGCCTTTGGACAAATGGAAGATTTGATTTACACTCACATTCTCTGGCTTTTGCTTTTCATTACTAATTTTAAATCATTACTTCTAATTTACTTCTCACACTTTGACAATCCTCCCTGGATGGTCTCATGTAAAGAATGAAGTTTGAAGCAGTTAGAAAAATCAAGTATATTATGTTCTGGGACAAAGTCGTGATCACATGAATAGAATTACAAAGAGTGTATCTATAGCTAAAGCAAAAATACATGCAATATGTATTATGCTTTTAAAAAAGGTGCCTTTATTTCTTCTTCAGATTGACTGCCTACTCATGTGCATGTGCCTGTACATACACATACATACAGTACATACAGACATTCAACTCTGGATACTTCAGATCTCAAGACCATATAGTAATTTTTTGCTTAGGAGATGAGGCATGCAAGTTTGATCACCAACTTTTATTTTAAGATGAATCAGAATCATAGAAACTACGATACCCAGTTGAAACCCTTGACTCTTGAATCTGCAAACTAAAATTGTGTTCTACTTACTCATATTGATATTTATTGAAATATGCCTAATCAGCAATAAACAAGACAGCTTTAGCTACTGTATCACTAGCATAGAGGGAAACACATAAATATGGATCTGTACTATTCTATACTGTTCTACCATGTCCATATCTTCATCAAGACAGATTATGATCTCAAAATTACATTGAACAGAATGGAGTTTAAAAGGCCTCTCTTGTTTCTCTTAGAATTGGCTTCTGGGAAAAAAAATGGGACAAGAGCATACACATGGAGTTAAGATTTTTTTTTTATAGTCCTCTGACTGCATGGGCAGATGTTTGTAATACAGGAACCGTCTGAGATTGTTAGGTCTTCCTCATGATGGCACTCACAGACGCAACCTCAGGCAGTCTGGAAAATACTCAGCCACTAAGAGTAGCTAAAACTTTCTAAAAACTGCAGTGATCATAGCAAGCCTAGGAAAGGCCTGAGATTCTGTGCTGCCAGGTCACTACAAAGCTTACAGCCAGGTACCACTTATTTAAAAATGATATATTTGCCAGGCTGTGCTCACAAACCAATTGACACTGTTCTTTGTAAACAAATGCTAATAGCAGAGGTGTTTGAAGGAAGTTTGCATGTTCCCCTAATTGTAGTATAAAGGATACATTTGATTAAAAGGAATTCCAGATTTGAAGCTGAAGTTGGCATTCAAAGAACAGTCATCAGCTCCAGAGCATACTCCCATCACCATGTTCCCATCACCAACATCTATTCTTGAACTATGAATTTGTGACTGCTTTGCAGATGTAAAATAATGCTAGCTTGTAGATACCTTCTGGAGGAACATCTGCACCGTCTGCACCTGCCACCCAGTCTCTTCTATTGGGCATCACAAAAACATAATCTCAGAATGGCTGCTGTTACTTTCACCCAAGCAGAAAGATACAACTTGTGCTGACTAATTAGCTTGATTAACAACTGTAAAAGATGCTTTTAGACAAGTAAGAAAATTTCAAGTTAACCTACAATGTCATTCCACTCAAGTCAGTTGTGATATGAGTATTCACACATAGAGCTAGCTGTTTAGGAATAACTCTTAGAAGTTCAATAACCATCAATATATTCAATCGCCTTCTGAGTCAAGGAAGGCAATTGAATTCATCCTTTAGGTGAATTATGACTAATGTAGACTTTTCCAAAGACTTGCTGTCACTAGCATTCAAATGAAAGGCCCTTATATCAGAAGATGCTGAGCCAGTTCAAAATGAAAGTATTTATTGTCTGAAAATTTGAATGAGAAATTGAAGTAAACACCTTTCAGGATGACATAAATGTGTAAGGAAAATAGGTGTTCAGTCCATTTCTTCCAAGTGTTCTACATCCAACACTGGAAAAACACCCCAAATCCCCCTGCAGAAATAGGTCAGACACATGCATGGTCAAAACAGCAGGATCCCTCCTTTGTTGCACTGCAGTGATCAGCCTGCTTGTCAGGCACACCCGAACTTATTCTTTACCACATGATTTGCTGCCACTTATATTCCCTTTTCTTCCTCTCTAGTCTTCCTTTGAGCAACTCTCATTCCTTCAAATAAACTCACACCCTCAGCTTTCCTTTCTCTTTGGCTGATTCTACTTACTTGGTACTTACAAGAATATTGTCTCAGTAGTTTATATCGTAGTTAGCAATTCTGTCAAGTTACTGCCCCCTTTTGTTATAGATGTAATTTCCTGTTTCTGCCTTTTCTCATGCTCCTACCTCATCCTACCACCTGAGAATTGTCTCTTTCTTATATAATTTAGTTGAGAATACTGATTCTAACACAACAGCTAAGTTTACCATTCTTAATAGTTTCATTTAGTTTTTTTCTACTCTATCTCAGTAATTATCTTGACTTTTTCTTTATCCAGTGTGTCAGAGCATGCAGAAGTTTATTCTACATATCCCATTATTGTCTACTCAAGAATTTTCACAACGGAACTAGTTTTTTTCCCAACATTTTAATAGGTAATATTTATAAAATGCCCCTGAATTAGCATATCTTTTGTAGCTTGCTGCTAAAGCACATTTTATATATTTTTATTCTTCTTTTTTGATCAAACCTATATACCTTCTCTGACAGCTATGCTAGGCATAACCTTCCCATATCTTAGGGTTCCTAGTTTACACTTTTTGAAATCTCCTTATTAAGGTTTTGTTGAAGGCTTTTAAGGTTAGAAATGTTTTTCTCATTTTTCATCTCGATGAACCAGTGTCACATTGTTAGGTTAGTTTCATACACACGCACAAACATTTTATCCCTCTGGACATTAAACTTCATTATATTTTGGAAGCCTCAATGGCTACAAGCTAGTGATGTTGGAAATTTCATTAGTGCTTCTTTACAATATTTGTAATTCAGATGATTGTTTTCCTCCTCCATCTCTTGATAAGAAAACTGTAGACAGTTTTCCTTTAATCTGGGCTTCCTATGAACAATAATGAAGTGACATTAGAAGTGTTTTTTATTGCTTTTGCAAGTTCCCTTTCTATGATGTCAGCCTGCTTTTCTGATAGACATAGGTCACTCTGAAAGTAGCACCTTATATTTATTTCCATGGGAGTTACAGCAAAGAGTGCAATAAAACTACTTGATAGAGCAAATTCTCAGCTACAGAACTGTTCTTCAGCATAGCCACCACCATTAGTTGTGCGTTTGTCAGCGATGAACAAGAGCCTGGATGCCATACTTGTGAAAATCTGCATGGCCATCTAGAACATGTCACTGTTGCCACTGCTGATATGCATCACTGTGCTCACATTCGCTGTTTGGATATCTCCGTAAGCATTCAGCAAGCATCAATGAATATCAATGGGTACCATTTTTCCCGCCTGGAGGAATTCCATTCCACACCTTTGCTTCATACACACTTCCATGTCAGACACCATTCTGTAAGACTGCCCTTCTGCTGCCTTCTGTCACACAGCAACAAAAATGTACAGGAATATTGGCAGGAAGGTTCAGCCTCTACTTCCATCCCACCAACATCAGCTTCTGATGGCATGGGACAACATAATAAAATAGGAGGTATAACTTTCAGAGCAGCCCTTGCACAAAGCTAGTAGCTCAAATTATCCCCAGTACACAATTTCTATACAGAGTTAATTATATTTCTCCTCCCCTTACATTTTCACTCAGAACTAAATTGTAGCTTAGGGTCAAAATAAGCAGGATCCTATAGGGATTCCTAGGTCTCTGCAAATGACAAAGGTAAAATTATTCCAGGAGACAATCCAGCAAATTCTGTTAATAAGAAGAAAAATTTCCTTTGATCTGTTTCTTCCCCAGATTTCCTAGAACTGAATCCAGAATTCTGTGCAAGTAATACAGAGCAAGTAGCCACCCAGAAGGATCCTCTGAATGCTTTCAAAACATTGAAAGTTACTGGATACACAGTACACTGACAGAAATATTTGAAAATGTAACAAATAATGCTTTAGATCTGAGGGCTTGTTATTACAGGCTTCCAGATCACAGTGGGAAAAACAACAACACTTTTAACATTGGCCAAAGGAGTGGAAGGCTTCTTTATCTGTTTACAGTCATCTTAGACCCAGAGGGCGGAAAGGTTTTACCAGTTACATATTACTGGCAAGTCAGAATTGTTATTAGTATGTAAAGAACAATGAAAACCAGCCTACACTGAGACCCTGACAGAAACAACCATACAGTTTCAGACATAAAAACCTAAGCCCTGATGGATCCAACAAAACACGTACACATAAGCATCCACACATGCTGCAGAATTTTTCACATAAAAGTATAGTTAGGTATCAAGATTATTTTTTTCCATTACAAAAGGAAGTTCCTTGGACAATTTTACTATGCCTGCATTAAAGGAGTGCTTCAGAGCCAATCTGAAAATAACAGAGGTCACAGTACATTAACAAATATGAACCTCATGAAATTATTACATATTTTTCACTGCAGCCTAACAAGACATGCAGGAAGCTTAGCTACTTCTTCATAATGAAGTAACAAGGTTGCGTTATTGCTTCTCAAAGGGAACACTTCAGATGTGACCAAACTACTAATTTTACTATAACTGTCCAATATACCTTAAGGGCCATTTATTAAAAATAAAAAATAAATTGCTTCTGCCACTGTATAAATCTCTAAGTATACAAGGTCTAGAGGGCAGCATTTTGAAGGAGAAATATGTAAATATGTTTGAAGTAAAATTTGCTTAGTAGGAGATTTTGGATTTTCATTTAGTTGCGACAGAACCACATGTGCCTGTCTCAAATTATGATAATATGCCGTTGAAGTCAAAACTGAATATCATAAAAGATAATGCTCACACTACATCAAAACACAGTACATAGACACACTCCATTTGGAAATCACTTTATATATTACAGCTAGTGATAATCCAAATTGCCAAAGGAGAAGAGAGGACACATTTTATGAAAAAAAAATTGTCCTTCTAGTTCCACACTGCATCTAAATCATCAGATAATAAGAATCACTCCTTGAAAGTTTAAACTGTAAATTAAAGTTGGGTTTCTGTGTTTGTGAGGGTTTTTTTTTAGTTCTGTTTTTTTGTTTTAATTGCAAAGTGAAGTTCTACAAGGCCTGCTAGTGGCCATTCTAATGCTGTTATATGACATAATTTTTTTAATATTGGTTACAGGCAACTGAGTACAGCATGAAGTTGTTACTCCCAAATATGTTTTTTTCCCCAAACAAAAAGAAGTACAATTTAGGCTTTAGTCTGCTACTGTTTTCCTCTCAGACTTTTCTCACTAGCAGTCCCAGACTCTGTACATTTTGAAGATTTCATAATTCAAAGAAAACAAAGCCATATCTTTTTATTTATCAAAGATTTCTATAACCAACCATATTTCACTGTCTCTCAGCCCCTTTCCTTTTACAGCTTCATCCTACAGCAAGAACATTATACTGGATTTGTGACACAATTTTCATGACTGAAATGCCACACATAGGATTATGAGTTAAAGAAAATATCAAGAAGAAAATAAGCTGTGAGGATAGGCTGTAAGCTTTGCTGCTGGATTAAAGCACAAATCTTCAACAGTAGCTAACAGAACATGGATATTGCTAATCAAGGACATTTCTTTTACTATAAATGTTCTCACTCAAACTTGCTCAGCTATGACAACTCATTTGATCATCATGACAGGAAAGGATACAAAGCTTGAAACACTGCAGACAGTTTGATTACACCAATGGGTTATACAAATATTTCCTTGCTATGCTCTTTCAGCTGATTTGTTTTATTTAACCACTGGGAAAAGGAGAGCAGTTCTTTCTTTGCAAAACAGGAAGTGCTTACCTGCTAATGCTTGTTTTATCTTAATATCAAGATTTCAAGCACATACTATTCTTGCACTTCATCAGAGATTAAAATCTGGATTTTAGCATTTGATAATTAATGAAGAAGTCTTATTAAATTACCTGGCTCTTTGCATCATCTGTCTGACGGTAACAGTCCCACAGACTTTCCTATTTACCTCCAACTATTTTTCTGTAAAGGAGAAGCAGGTACACTGCGTTCCTGCGTTCTCAACTACGAATGCTCTGGATTATGAATACTAGTGCAGGTGGATCGATAGGCTACATGCCTATTACATTCTTTCAATGAATCAAAAATAGAGGAGCTGTGGATCTCAATGCCCCAGGTTGCTACAAGTGAGAGTAGATGCTAATGCGCAAAAATGGTGTTACACAAAGTACAGCACTCAGGTTTAGGCTGAATTCTCATAATCTGCTTTGTTAGTGCCTTGAGCAGAAAAGGACAGCACAATTAGATGTCTATTTGCATAGTCTTCATCTGTAAATGTTTACTATCATATTAGGCTTGAGTGTGAGTACTCAGCACATAAAAAGAAGTTCTCAGTGATAAACTGAGCTCTTTTACCAAGTAGGATGTAATGGGACTGAGACAGAGGGTTAATTTGGGTGATGAAAGAAAGATAAAAGCGCACAGAGCACACTGAAGCAAACCAGAATATTGGATTTTTATAATATATATCCTAGAGTTTTCACATGGATCCAAAATATTTCTGCAGTGTTAAATTTACCTCAGAAGGGCATTTATTTATTTATTTAATAAAAAGGGGAATAAGATCTAAGGTAATTGCTGGGTGAATTTACTGGAGAGCACAAGATCATCAGAATATGGCACAAAACTCTCTCTTTTACAGAGAATAATGTTAAACTAGTCAGAGAGTAATTTAAGTGAAAGTCATCATCACCAGGACCAGCTTAAGGAAATCAATAGTCCATATAGACAGCTAACTAAAAAAAAAAAAAAAAAAAAGATCCCCAAATAAATATTCAGAGATTAGTGCTGTGAAATCAGTCTCGTTTCCAAGAATGTAAGCCACTGCCAGAGCTATTGTGGTCATTCCAAGAAGCTCAGACTTGAAACTTGCAGCCAGTTGTGAAGGAAGTACTTGTAGACATACCAGCCTTCTTATAGATGTCATGCAGAACACGGATAAACAGGCCTTGCTGAAGACCTCAACAAGGACCAGCTCCCTTCTCCAGGGACTGCTTTTGAGCTGAGGCTAGCAAGTCTGACTCCAGCTGAACTACACTGCAGCTGTGTAGCAGCTTTGCTGTGCCCCATGCCCCTGTTTATCCAGGCTGTTCTGCTGACATCATCACTGCAGACTTGCAGAACCAGCACTATGCTGTGTCTGTCTCTGTTTATTGATCCTATCCTATTCCATGGGATGCATTCCTGGCTGGTCCTAGGGCCTAAGGTGACACCTGGGGGTGGCAAGGTTGTGGCTGACCCTTGTCACCGTCTCCAGCTCAGTTCACCTTGCTGTGTTTCCAAGACAGGGCTCATCAAGGAGGGAAGCACCATACTGCCCTGGTGGCCCTATGTCCCAAATATTTTCCTTGGATGCACTTCATACTCTGACACAGAGGATCAAACTCTATTCCTTGTTTGAGTCTCCAAAGCCATAGGTAATCACTGCAGAAGAACTGTCAGATATTCATTCCACTCTCCCACATGCCATACATTTCTTCTGCCGTCTTCTAGCCTTCTCATTTGCACACCAGTACACCCCTCTGCAGAACTGCCTTGATTGAGCCTGTGACTTGGCCTCTTAATTACGTACCAACACTTATGTATTTGGGATTCCATATCCCAAATAAAACCTTCATTTCTCACTGTGCTTTTTCAAGACACATGCAATCACATCATGGGCCATTATGCTGATCTCCTATTAATCGTTAGTCTGAAACAGCACCAAAATGGCATTGTGCAAATTGAAAAGAGGAATCTTGCAAAGATTTCAGATTTATCCCTTAGCATGGGGAAAGGCGTAATGTCCTATAAGATTTGTCCCTGAAATCCCCATAGATACATATCTGGCTCATTCAGCAGCTGAACTCCCAGGAAACCATTTTTCCACTTTCTTCAGCACAGACAGAACACCACTGTCATAAAACTGTGATAAATCAGGATACTGGCCCTTTTTATACTGGACCTAAATTGCAGATTTAATAAAACCCTCACAGAAGTACTTGACAGGATGATAGTGAGTTAGTGTACCATTCTTCTACCTCCGGAAACTTTGGGGAATGGCATAGGTTTGAGCTGCAATTTAAATGAGAACAGTGGATTCATCTTTGTCTAATCTAACTCGCAGAATTCATTTTTCCTTGTACAACCATTTGGACTCATGTATCTCCATTGACTTCAGTACATTTTCTCCAGAATCACAGCAGATTTAGGCATATCTAGTATGTAGAACCTAATAGAAATATCAATAAATGTAGTTATACTTGCTACTGTACTGTGAAAGAGTTCCCAAGGATGGTCTTCCACAGTAGAATAAAATTGATGAATTTATTGTGATGTAAACTAGAAGACATAGTTTGCATGATGGTTGAGTTAGATTCAAGACCTCATTCAAAGAAGGAAGACATGTATTTGCTGAAAGGCATTTTTTACACATCCTGAGAAAGTAATGATCTGTTTTGATCTTGCTACTATTTTGCTGAGAGCAGAATTTGATCTAAAACTTTAACAGGTAATAATCCTTATATGACAAGCAACACCAGTAGCCTTTATACTGCAATGTTTATTTACTATCAATTTAAAGCATTAAAGCATAAACTCATTAAAGCATATGAAATTAAGAGGAGGAAAAAAACCAAGATCAATTAATCAATCAAACAAAAAAAAAAACAAACAGCAAGCATCCACAAGATCATCTTTTAAAGCTTAAACACTTAGCTTTAAATAGCTTTGCAATTTAATACAATGGAAGAAGTTGACAAATTTCATGTGCCACTTTAAGATAACTTCATCCGGGAGGTCTTTCATATACATTAGCAATTTAAAAATACATACAATTTAAAAAGAACATACTTTATAAGATCTAGTAGGGTGGGATTGCAAAACATAGCATAGACACATTGATTTTCTCTATATTAACCTTTCATGTAGGTATTCAGTTGCAAAGCTCAATATAATAAATGAGAAGTGTCTGCAACAGGGTAAAATAAAATGGCAGCAACATGTATTTCTGTTAGAAATCAATTAAGGTGAATCCTATGTCAAATCAGTTGAAGAAAGCACTGTAATGTTTTTTTGTGCTAATGAGATCTACTCAGGGCAATCATGTCTTGTGTTTCATTGCAGAATGAGCTGCTCCACACCAAATCTTTACATGTAGTTATGCTGACACAACTGGTAGTCTGTTCCCTACAAAAAAATAGTTCAAGATTCTATATGTCAGTAACATTAGCCTACTTTCTCAGAATCTTTCCCAGCATCAAGTAGTATGGCCATAGAATGGGATTCCAGCTGGCTTTTAACATATAAAAAAGATGATGAAGGTTCAGCAGACCAGCAGGAAGCAAAGAAATCATGCACTCTGTCCTGAAACTAACTTGATTAAAGTCAATGATCTCAGACAAGAATTAAGATAACTAAGCCCTAATTTCTTAGAAATAATCCTTGTAGAGATCTTTTTTTCCTAAAAGACCAGGTAACTATTCCCACAACAGATAAAATAAGGGGGAATGTAGACCATTTATTTTTCCTGGTTTTATTATGTGTTGTTGTTTTGTTTTGTTTTGTTTTGTTTTTTATCCTGGTTATAAAATAAATCTTTTTAGGATCAAAGCACAAGAAACCTCCTTTCATCATGATTGTAAAGAAGTAGGCATTTAACTTTTGTCCATACTTCAGATTTAGTATTTGATTTTTCACGTAATCATAGAGCCATAGAATTTTTCTGTAGTTTTGATTTTAAAAGTAGACTTTGTTTTGTTATAGTTTTATTACAGTGATGGACATTTTCTTTCATTTTTCTTTAGTAGTTTTACAGTGACTTTTGATTCTGTAGTAAAAAGCTGCTTGCTGTAATTCCCACATGTGTGTCAGGAGTTAACTTTTTATGAATGTATATGGTTTTATGTTACAAATGTAAATAAATCAATATTTAGTCTAAGTCTAGATATATACACTTATTTTCATGAATGCGTATGCCATATTCATTACTAAAACTTTGTATGAATTTCTAATTGTATTTTCATTTCTTTCTTCAAAAAGAGCATAAAGAATCATCAATTGTAAGTTCCAAAGCTATAGAAAAAAAGTTATTTTAGGGAAAAAGGAAGAAAAAGGAAATACATTCCTATGAAACATATTATTTTGAAGTTAGAGGGTGGCTTTTTTTGGCTCCAAATTTTTTTTTTCCTTTTTTTTCAGTTCAGTTAAAACATAAAAATAAGCATAGAAATTAATTTTTATATTTACAAATTCTAATTTCACCTAATGACAATCATCACAAGCAAAAGACAGTTACACATACAGCTCAAACTATTTCAATGTGCATATAATGAATAGTATTTGGGAGTTCTTTTTTCTTTTTTTTTTTCTTTTTGCAGGTACTTTTCATCTTTCTCTCTGTATTTCCAAACTGATGACAAGGAAACATGGAGAGGGAGGGCCACAAAGATTATAAAGGGCCTGGAGCATCTCCCATACAAGGAAAGGCTGAGTAAACTGTGTCTGTTCAGCCTGGGGAAAAGAAGACTGAGAGGGGATCTGAGAAATATTTATAAACATCTAAGGGGAGGTGGGAGGCAAATGGATGCGGCCTTGCTCTTCTTGATTGTGTGTAGCAATCGGACAAGCAGTAATGGCCTAAAACTTGAAAATAGGAAGTTCCATAGTAACATGTGAAAGAACTTCTTTATAGTAAGGGTGATGGAGTGCTGGAACAGGCTGCCCAAAGTGGTTGTGGAGTCTCCTTCTATGAACATATTCAAGAGCCATCTGGATGCATACCTGTACCTACCTTTAGCATGGGGGTTGGACTCAACGACCGTTTGAGGTCCCTTCCAACGCCTGTGATTCTGTGAGAGAGATGTCCACAAAGAGAAGTTTTTAGACTAAATGGTAAAGCAAGATCACATCAGGGGGTTTATAGCATTAAGGCCTTGAAGGGGACATGAACAGCTTAGAGGTCAAAGGGAACTGGGAATGGTTTGCTGAAGCTTGAAAAATAATTGATTTCCTGGAAGCAAGGATATGCTGAACAGGAAAAAGACGTACATATCCATTATTACTCCAGTGTTGTCTTCCCTAATAGATAGGTATTATTTTCTGAAAAAGGTAAAATAGTCTACGTAACTTTCTAATACTTTTTTTTTTTTTTTAAAAACAGTAATTCATTTTATAGTGAAGTGTGGACAGAAAGATACACATCAATGCCAAAGTTTGGCCAAATTAGATTAAGTTATAATGTTAGCAAAACCACTTGAAAAACAACACCTCATTAACATTTTAGTAGTTATTTTCAACTAAATTGCAGGATCTATGAGTCGTTTTAAACCTAATGAATGTTTTCTGAGTGGATGAGAAGTACTAGCACTAACACAGTTTTTAAAAAAGAAATAAACAAAAAGAACAAACAAACAACAACAACAAAGATCTAACACTGCAATATTCGAGCCACAAATGTTGTGTCACTTCACTTTCAAAAACAAAATTACACAAGACAGCTTGAGCCAATCTAACACCTTGTCACTGCTCCCTACTTCATACTGTCTCTATTTACCTTGCATTAGCTGTAACATACATCAGGTCGCTCCATGAGACAATTTTAGATAGTTTTCTGCTGGGCTAGTGCAATCAATCTTTTTGGTGATGATCTCAAGTACAGCCTAAAAAGGTACAGAATCACACCATGGCATAGAGGAAGGAACTGCTGCCGTTGCTGTTGCTCCTGCTACATAGGAGGAAGTCTCCCCACATCAGTGTCCATTGTGGAACTGACTCAGCCTCTGAGATAATTCCACACAGAGAGAGAACAGGTGATTGAAAGGGAGAAAAAAACACACAAACTAAAACAGGAGGCATTAAGTGATGGTGTAATTAAGAAAGTGTGACCTAAATGCTATCACAGAAATGTTGTGGGACAAATCTCACAACTGGAATGATATGATAGAGGACTACAAGGTTAAGAAGGGATAGACAGGGAAGGAAGGGAGGGGAGTGAAATAGCCATGACCTGATTGAGATCTTGTGGGTAAACATTAAGGACTAGACCAATAAAGGTCATCCTGTGGTCAGGGTTTAGTACAAGCTGCTTGATCAGGGGGAGCCTATTGATGAGGCCTTCTTGTTTCAGCTATAAGAAGCGTCACCCTCAGTCTTTCATCCTGATGGGGGATTTCAATCACCCATTTGTCTAGTGGAAAAGAAACACAGTGGGCTGCAAGCAATCCAGGAGACTCCTGGAGTACACTGAGGATAACTTCCCGGTCGAGGTATTTGACAAACCAACCAGAGGTGAAGCATTACTGGACCTGGTGCTCATCAGTGCAAGGGAGAGCACTGAAGAGGTTAAAACTGGAAACATTCTCATCTGTAACAATCATACCCTAGCTGAGTTCATGATCTCAAGGATTACAGGCCTGAAAAAGCAGAGTCAGGATGCTAAACTTCAGAAGAAAAAAAAACTTCTGGCTGTTAATGACTGTATAGGATCCCCTGGGAAGGCATCCTTAGGGACAAAGGAAGAGAACAAAGCTGGCAGTTATTTAAGGACACCTTTCTGGGAGGACAAAAGCTCTCCATCCTCCAGCATAATTAACAAAGCGGGGGAGGCAGAAAACCAGCTTGGCTAAGCAAGGACCTGCTGGTTAAACTGAGGGATAAGAAGGTCTTCCTTTCTCCCTTTCTTAAAAATGGGAGTAATGTTTCCATTTTTACAGTCAGTGGGGACTTCACTTTACCACCATGACTTTTCAAATATGATGGAGAGTGGGTTGGCAACCACATCAGCCTGTTTCTTCAGGACCCTGTGGTGCATGTCGTCCAGCCCCATATAATTGCACACATTCAGTCTCATCTGGTGGTCTCAAACTTAATATTCTCTTATAGCAGGAAGGATATTGCTCCCCCAAACCCTGCCTAGAGTTTCAGAGATGTGGGAGTTGTGGACACCCTGACTGCCAGTGAAGACTGAAGCAAATAACTTTTTGAGTACTTCAGCTTTCTCCATGTCTGTTGTTGCCAGGTTCAACAAAGCCAGGTGCAAGGTCATGGCAGTCTCAAATATGTACAGACCAGGAGAAGAAGTCTTTGAGAGCAGCCCTGCTGCTCTCACCCAAGAAGGACTTGGGTGTTCCGGTGGACAAAAAGCTGGACGTTAGCCAGCACTGTGAACTTGCAGACCAAAAAGATAACTGTATCATGGACTGCATCAAGAGACGAGGCCAGCAGGTTGAGGGAGGTGATTGTCCTCCTCTGCGGTGCCCTCATGAGGCCCCACTTGGAGTACTGTGCCCAGTCTTGGAGTCCCCAGCATAAAAAAGATTTAGAGCTGCTGAAGCTGGTCCAGAGGAGGACAAAGCAGCTGAGTTACTCACCTGGACAAGGCCCTCGGGAGAATTCATTGCTGCCTTTTAGTACTTAAAAGAAGCTTATAGTGGGAGAGACAGACTTTTTGCATGGTCTGATAGCGATAGGACATGGAGAAATGGTTTCAGACTAAAAGATGTGAAATTTAGGTGATAGGAAGAAATCCTTTACTCAGAAGATGGCGAGGCAGTGGAACAGGTTGCCCAGAGAAGCTGTGGATGCCCCATCCCCGAAGGTCTTCAAGGTCAGATTGGATGGGGCCCAGCACAGCCTAATTTGGTGGTTGGCAACCCTGCTCACCACAGAGGCATTGGAATTAGATGGTCTTCAAGGTCCTTTCCAAACCAAACCATTCTATGATTCTATTATATGATCCTATGATAATAAATTTGACAGCTTTACTGCTTGGGATTTAACAAGCTTGAAAAAAGCTTAGATAAATGATAACTGTGATGAGTAAATATCTGTAGATGTTACAAGTTGGTCATCATGTAGACAAAGACCATAACAAGTAATATTTGATTTTCAAAATTTCAGAAAAACCTGAAGTTCTGTTGAACTTCTATTGGTTAGAAGTGATACGGCACTGCTGATAAATCATGTCATGTCTATTATCTCAGAAGTACAAAAAGTTAGTTATTATGAGCATAGCAGAAAATGTGCTGCGTGCTCCATCTGCAGCTCTCTAATGGCAAGAGCTTCCTACGTTGTGTGGACACTGGGTGCCCAAATAGTATGTCAGATTTCTTTTCTGAAACACCACAATGTTCAAACACTGTTGTCTCCATTATTACATACAGAAACAGAGTGGAAATGGAATCACTGACGAAATGACAGAAAAAAGTTTTAGCAGAAGGAAAAATAATATACGACAGGAGCTACTAGCTGTGTATGTAATTATGCCGAGATCTGACTTGATTGTGTTTTTTATTAATAAAGCCACCGTGTTGTTATTAAAATTCTACCACTACAAGGAAGGTGATCCCATTAAATTTGTATGTCGTTATTTAAAAGCACTTAAAAGATGCATGGAGTGTTTCACAGTATTTTAGCTTCAGAAATTTAAAATACTCTTTGTAGTATGGCAAACCTGCAACAAGCAGATATTGAAGATTGCACTAAAATGCCTTTAACCAAAGTGATTAAATCACAGCTTCCTATATTATTTTTTTTTCTCTCATATCAGCAAAGATTCTTACCTTTTTAGATTTTGATTCTATACCTCTTTAGATTATGCCAGATCATGCATATCTCAACAGTAAAGGCTACCTTATAAGACTATCTCATAGACAAGAGGACTCGTGCAAAGTAGTATTTGTCAAAAATGCCAAATAAAGTAATGGAAATATTTTTGACCATTGAGTGAGATAGATAGTAATTGATTATTGGAAAAGTCATTGTAGCTATGTATGTTTTAGTGTTTGTGATGACTGCTTATTATGTTTGCCTGCTTAAAGGAAAGCAATAGGAGTAAAGCCAGACTCAGTGAGATATATTCAGTTTCTGGCTTTCTAAATTTTGTTTTTACTGGAGGAAAAATACATTCCAAACAGAAAACCAAAACCTCAGTATTTGACTTATGGAACAAATTGCCATTTTCTCTGTGCATGATGGTCTTTTTTACCTGAACTATACGAACACAAAATAGCAACCCCAGGCATACGAAGCAGAAAAATTTAACAGGGAATGCTACATTTGTACACAGCTGTTGGGGATACACAAATAAGAGGCATGGAGAAATCTCAGGATTCACTGCTTAACCATCCATTCTTCTTTTCGCTCCACAGGAAAAATCATGTCCTAAAATCAACAGGTCTATTTCAATCATCAAGTGGACACAGCAGTTTCCAAAGGCAGAGTCAATCTCCTTTCCTTTCATTGAACTCCACAGCATGCAGCACAGACTCTTGGCATAATGCTGAAGAACATTCTGCCATAGACATATTAATAAAATGATGCAAACCCTACTCTCCAGCTGGGAAAAACAAATTCAACACTTTCAGAATTCTAAGAAGGTTTATTTTCTCATTTCAAGCTGTAAATAGCAAAGGACACATGCATCTTGGTAAGGGTTTTGCTTTTTTTTTTTTTTTTTTTTTTTTTTTGACAACACGTGCAAAAAGAAAGGGAAGAATGACAAACTAAAGTATGTGTGGGATGATCACGTTAGAGTGATTTTACATCTACTATATGATTTGTACAAAATGAATTCATTTTGATTTAAAGTGGTAAATGGCTATTTCAAAGAAAATTGCAAAAAAATATCATTTTTAGTTTTGCTCTTCTAGCGCTATTTTTGTACTGAACCACTTTTCTGCAGTATTACTGCAAATGGTATTTTACAGCAATCTAAATTAAAATATGTATTATATGCAAGTGGTAGTTTATGACCTATTTCTAAAGGTCTTAACTTTGTTCAAATATCACCCTAAAATATATCAAGCTTTTCCTTTTATCTTCCACTGAACATGCCCTAAACCGAAAAGCACTTATATAAACCTGAATGATCAAGAAACATATTTGAAGTTCAACATTTTTAGCATCTCTGACATTGTTTGTCCATATTAATATTAAAATGAAACAATCTTGAAGACATACACTCCAATTTATGGAATAATTTAACTCCATAAATATTTTAGCAAAAGCGTTATTAGCTCCTGTATGTAGCTAATCTATTTTTGTGATCAAATTAACTTTCTAATGTGCTAGAAAAGTCTGCATCATTCTTAACTGAGTGATCAGTCCTACTTAATGATACAGTGTATATTATAGAATTAAAATCACGTTGCTTTGTTTGTCCCTTGAAAAGCAAAGTAAAAGAAAAAAATGTCGCTGACATACCGTAGCTTTCTTCTGTCAGTAATCTAAATTTGAAGCACATACTTCTTTCCAAATGTTTAGACAGCAGTTGTTCTAAAGCTTGAGAACCAAGTATTAAATGCTCGTGGTAAATTTCTAACATATCAGACTGGGGTTTAACAGGTTCAAATTCTGCCCAGTTCTGTCAGCTAGGATGCCTTCATTTGTATTCAGGTTGCTTGTGCTCTCCCATCAGGAAGGATGTGTTATTCATTATGGTTGATTCTAAGATGGATCCCATACTCAAGCATTACAATAGCATCCCAGAAATGAAAAAGATGATGATTATTATTGTTAATAAAATTAGTGATCTAAGGGTGGTATTTGTTAATAAATCACACTTCACTGAACACTCCCATGATTACCTCTCTTCCATAACCCAACTGGTGACCAGTAACTTAGCAGGTCTGCAAATTGCTTCTGCAGAAGCACCCATTGCATTTTTTTCTTAAAATTAATTTTATGTACCATTTAGAAACCTGCTTACTTTTTCACTAAGTTGAGTCAACTGAAAACAATATTTCATTCATTTACTGGCCTGACATATGAATAAATAGTAGCTGTGATAATTACTAGTATGCTCCAAAGAAAGATCATGAATTTCAAAACAAAACCGCAGGATAAGAGTTCTTATTTAGTGCCTGTCCTGCTTAATGTCTTTGGTAATACAAATGACAGAAAACATAACAGAAAATTTGGATTTGTAATTTGTTGCCGTTGGCATGATTCTTTTTGTTTTGCTTGTGTTCTCATCTCCCCAAAAGCTGTTCTCAACTATTTCAACTATTTAACCCTTAGATATGCAATAATACAGTACCTGTTTACTGAAACCCATTACAGAACATCTACTTAATAGTGGAAAACCTTCAGCAGTAAGCACTTCCAGAAATGCATCAGAAGTAAAAGAGCCATTTGCATTGCTACAATTTCTTCAGTCAATCTGGAAGTCTGTGCTCACCTAATTTATACAGTTGTTCCAAAACTCACTTGACTTAGTTATTACTTTTACAGGGAAGTTTCTCAGGGAGTATCTGAGAAAGGTAATTTTCTGTATCTGATAGCCAGCTGTTCAGCAACAGAGAACAAATGAGATGGTTATCTAGCTCTCCAGTGAGTTATCCTGAGAGTGGGCTGGAAGGGAAGAATCATTGCAGGTGGCATGAGAAATAATAAGGATCTCCTTCAGACACCTGTTACTTAACTTACACTTGGATCATCTAAAGTACCTAAGTATGGCTATGTATCTGATTGCAGTGGCCTTCTTCAGAAGCTGTTTTATAAAAAAAATTCTGGAGTCACTGTGATCTTATAGCAGTACTGTATCGAAGCAGTTTGGAAGCAATCACCCCAGATATGTAGTGGTGAGAGGTTCTTCAAAGTATTCACAACTGACCTAATTGCAGCCTTTCAGTACCTAAAGGGAGCCTATAAATAGGAGGGGAGTCAACTCTTTGAAAGGGTAGATAGTAGCAGGACAAGGGAGAATGGTTTGAAAATGAAGGAGGGAAGATTTAGGTTGGATGCTAGGGGGAAGTTCTTTACTATGAGAGTGGTGAGGTGCAGGAACAGGCTGCCCAGAGAGGTTGTGGATGCCCTGTCCCTGGAGGCGTTCAAGCCAGGTTGGATGGGGCCCCGGGCAGCCTGGTCTAGTATTAAATGTGGAGGTTGGTGGCCCTGCCTGTGGCAGGGGGGTTGGAGATTCATGATCCTTGAGGTCCCTTCCAACCTGGGCTGTTTTGTGATTCTGTGAATTGCTACTTTTGCTGACTACTAACTAGGCAAAGCAGCCAGACAACACAGGCAAAGATGTGACCTAAAAGTATGCTTTTGTTCATGATCAACACTTATAGTTGTTTTCTTTCGTACAGCAGCTGATGGCTTATGTAATGAATTATCTATTCTGTTCAAACAGTTTTGTGAATGGGATCTTTCCCAACAGTCAAATTAAAAGTGATTCTTCTTCCTAAGCTTTAGAGTTTCTCTCTCAGTAAAGGTTTTTCTCTGCACAGCATCTGCAGCACTTGTAACACAAACGGGAAGAGTCTCTGATTGATAAGACTTATTAATTGAGCAAAGGGACCAATTATAATATATTATTGGAATGTACCTCAGTCCCTGTAGATATTGAGATTAGAATCACAGGAAATCAATTATTATGACAACTATTCTTTGGGGCTTGGATAAGGAGCTTGAAAGTTGTTGAAATAAAATATGAATGCATAGATGCAGATGTGATATAATTAAATGCATTAAAATAATACAGGAGTTCCTAAAATATGTATCATAGTTCCACATTACTAACAAAGGAACAGAAGAGCTACTGTTGGTAGAAAGAACAGTTGATAGAAAAATTGAAATTAAAAAAAAAAAAGATCCAAATAAATAGATAATCTCAAACAAGAAAGCATACATCTGGATTCTCATATCAGGATATGACCCTGTAATTTACCATAATAGAGATGCTCTGTATGATATAGAATACTTTGCCTTGTGTTTCAAAATATTTGATAGCATTTAAAAAGCTGAGGAGGCATTGCTGAGATGAAAGTCTGCGTTCCAGATTATTTCAGTGCATCCATGCAAAAGGTTCTAAATCATTAATGCAAAAATTAAAATCAGTCCTGCAGGTCACCTGGAACCTAGCAATTTATTAAATTATTAGCTAATATAAAGTGGTTTCTCTGCATAAAAGTATGTGGAACCAGAAAACAATATGGTTCAAAAAGGCACATGCATTCCAGATCAATTCTTTGCAGCATCATGATCATCTAATGCCTGGTATACGGCTGAAGGTAGTAAAAAAACATTTGCAGGATGGTGTTATTTTGATGTAGTATGCGATTTTACATCAGTTCTAATTTAAGTGGTAATTTTAGTACACAGAGCTTGTCAGTGTTTGTGTTTCAAAAGCTCAACATTTTTCTTCCTTTCTGGCTATATTCCATTACTACTATCTAGATGACATTTTATGGACACACAATTCCAAAAGGCACGAATTTCTATTCACGAGTCTATAATGGGAAAAATAATAATAATAATAGTAATAATAATAATAAAAAGTCTCCCTATGGTAAAATAGCAAATTAAAGCTATAAGTATGTAAAGGTAACTAGAATATGGCATGATTTTATTGGACCTAGCCATGTAATTCCACAACCATCAATTTGACCATAAATTCCAAACACATAAATCCTACATAAAAGGTGTTATCAGCATGTGTTTTTAACTGGCAGATAAATGCTTCTCTGAATCTATGCTTTTTTTTTTTTTTTTTTTTTTTTTCCTATCCTGTTTGTGTTGAATGCCAAAACTTTCAAGAGGTGGGATGTGTTCTAAAAATAACATTTATTTGTTATGCTGTAAAAATGATTTATAGAATTGTAGGGAAGAATCTGTGCTGGTTAGTTCTTAAAGGGATTTATGAATACTTTCTTAAGTAGTTTACCTTCATATTTGATGCTTGCCAAATCTAAGCTTTAGTGACCACAAATCATTCATATAAAGGAAAAGCCTTAAGGTTGCATATCTCCAGTTTTATTCTGCATATAATTTGGTCATAATTGAATTTTAGGATCTCTGAAAAAATTATACTGATAAATATAACAAAGTCTTTTAATAGCGAATGGTAATAGATCTAGTATAAGATTATCTCATTTGTCTGGACATTCTTCTACCTTTTCTCTTTTCACATGAATGTGACAGTTGTCTTTTGTCATTAGTGCTACAGTGAATAAGACAATAGAGGTCACTGCTGATGGTGTAAGCTGAGAATTGTCCTTAGGTTTCTTTCTTCAGAAGACACTATCATTTATCTTTTTCAGAAAAAAAAAGGAAATGCTGACATTTTGTAAACAAAATCAACTGGCTAAGCAGACAGCACATAGAGTGTTCTGTATTCAAAGACCTTTAAAAGCTATTATCTGATGAACATTTGTGAAAAAAAAAAAAATACAATGTGTAGCATTATTTTACCATTTTAGTGAGGATATTTGCATATGGCAAAGAAAGGGAGGTTTGTACACAATGTGAAGCTGACATGTTGGCATCACTAAAAAGATGTGGACTAGTCACTTTTGAAAGGTCATTCTCCAAAGGAAATTATTTTTCTCTGTTATCTCACATACAATTGTTTAGTTTTCAAACTTTCTGAAGGCATTCAGATTTCAGTGTAATCGCAATGGTGCGTTTCATTAACTACAGAAAAAAAGATTGTGAATGACCTTTCATCAGCCAAAAGACATAGAAGAACTGGCAGCTTTATGTATTTATTTTCAATTAGTTATAAAAAAAGAAGCAAAACTCCAATTTTTAGCTACATTGTCAAAGAAAGGCATTTCAGGCTATACAGATACTCAAAAAGTTCAAAAATTAAATGAAAAATAAATCTAAATGAAAAAGGAATGACTATTTAAATAAATGTAAAGGAAAGTTGGGAGCAGCATCAGTGAGAGAATATAGCATATTTAAACAAACAAAGCGCAACACCAAACATCTGTTTATGGCCTTTGATACAACACTTGCCCTTTTTCATCAAGATTTTTGCTTCTTTAAAATAGTTTTGGACACATTAAATAGTCAGGAAAGGATAGCTGAAAAGGACCAACAGGTGTGCTGAGAGTTCTATCAAAACACAACCTTGAAGTTCATATAATTTTCTGCATTAACTATCAATGGCTCGCACACTACAGATTTGGTAAACTGTAGACTGTTTCCACTTTGCAACCTGTCTGTGCTGCACATCATTATCTTTCTGAAAGACGTTTAGCTGTGATGGGGTTGGAAGAGGGTAAGCAAAGTGGGTAAACAGTGTGCATCCAGCTCACACAGGTGTCCAATTGCAGCTTCCAGTTGCAAGGTCTATCTGCAGAGCAATAGCTGTTCCTTGTCTGCCCCAACACTTCCCAGATAACCTGAAGATGTATCCTGAGAATTAGGTGTGATGGCGCAGATCTCCACATGGAAAATATGTGAGACTGCTCCAATCTTTATTATATAAGCAACTATCACTGCAGCAGAAACATGCTTTCAGAGTTCACTGATGGAATCACTACTGAGTCCCATCAGATTTGTTGCATATATGTAGTATTATCTCCAGTTCTTAGCTTTATCTTCCTTATTAAAGGGTTCAGCAACAGGTAAAGTAAAGATCTTTCTTGATTAAAATAATTTAGGTTAGGTTGCAGCTCCACATTGCTCTTGAAGAGACAGTATCCTTCAAAGAAAAGAACATTACTACTACACCATCTCGGTGAAGCTGCTCTCAGAGTGGATATACCAAGATCTACTAGGAATTACCCTATATTTACTGAAGTCAACTGAGCCAGTATCTAATGAAGGCAGTCAGTGGTCAATGCATGGAACTTTACCCATTGTTTTTGGCCTTGGGTACATGTATATAATCATGAGCATGTTACATAGCAAGGAATGACAGTTGGGTAGTACTTGTCACTGCTTCTTGGGTTGATCTTGCTGTACACCTAGATAGATGTTCCTGATGGCAGAATCATTCATCTGAAACCATAATTCCTCATTAAATTAAAATAAATGAAATGTTACATATTTTGAGTATTTTCCATTATTACTGTCATAATGCCGGTTTGTGAAGAGCTATATGAATATAGCTGTATCAAAAGACAGGAATAATTCAGCTTGTAGGATTTACTTTACAATAACCATTAACTTCCTTTTAAATTTTATGTTATTTTTTGAGAGACACACAAAGGAGAGGAGTTCACATATTTTTAAAGGACCTCTGTCAAAATAAACTGATAAAAAGCGGTACTGAATTAGCCCATCTCCTGAATCATTTCTTTGTCAACTCTGCCTGCTTATAGAGCACTGAAAGGTGGTTAGGACACTGCTGTGGAGTTAGTAGTGCTAGACACATGCAGAAAGATAATCTTTCTCTTTGTAAGAACATCCTACCTCCAAGGAGTAGAATTCAAGCAGTTTATACAAGACCAAATTCTGAGAGTAATTTGGCCACTGGAGTATTATCCCCACTGTCAAAGTCTTCATTATGTTATCACCCAGCACTTACACAAATTAATTATGATTATATCAGAGGAAAGCACAGATATCAGACTTTTATATCAAACCTTTGAAAATTTGTAACTACAGTGGCTAATTTTAGAATTAGAATGTTCTAATATTAGAATTAGAATGTTCTAATACTTTTTGCCTACACATATCTAGTCAGTAGATAAGAATGGCATAAAAAGAGCACTAACTTCTATGCAAGTTTTCCAGTGTCACTATCCCAGCAGTGACAACTATTTTCATGTAGATGGAAGAGCTTAAATGTGTTGGATTGCACAGTTTAGCTTTTCCCAATTAAGCATAAGAGCACAACATCAAGCAGGCTTTGGTTTTAAATGCTTAAAATTTGGTTTATTTATTTGGTGGAGAAGGAGTGAGAGGATCACTTGAGATTTGCAGGCTGAAGTGAGTGAGAGTGCTTGCAGTAGTGAAGTCTTTTAAAGTAAGGTTTTTAGTTTGCTCCTGAAAGAAGTTAGAGTGGATTCATGTAGGGTTTTGGCAGAATGCGTTCCCTGGCAACCTCTCTTTGACTACAACATAAATAAATAAAGGAAAGTGCAGTGAGAGCCTTTCTGTTTTCAAATTTCAAATTCACTTTGAAATTAGTTTTTATTTCTGGTGGTATTAGTCCGCCTTCCACCCATGCATATCATTGATAAGTGTACTTTTTAACAGGACAAACAAAATAGAGTATCCAGTCAATTTTGCAAGATCTGTAGGAAAGCTGTTTTGTTAAAGTCACAGGTAAGAATGAATAGATTCTGGAGTACCCTGGAGAGAATTTCCCTGCCTTGTGCCAGACCTTTTGTACTACTCACTTGATATTTCCTTTAGTGGCACAAAACTGGCAGGACTGGTGTGCCAGCTGGTGGCCCATTGCCTTGTACTGTGCATTTTGGGGCAAAATAACCAGGATGGCATACAGCCCTGTTCTGTTGAGTCAACACTGTTGCATTACTAACACTGTCTGCTGAAGACAGAAGCATCCTGGTAACCACACCAATAGTAGCTATAACTTGTACAAATATGCAGCAAAAATCAAGTCATTACAGCCCTTCCCAGACAAGAAGTTTCTTTGTAACAAAGTTCCAAGACTTCCCTGCCACTTATAGGAGACACAAAGAGCACTCATTTCACTCTTCAGTAAGCCCTCTCCATCTGGCTTCCCTCCTCTCAGGCATGTCATGATGGCTAATGTCATGCATTCTACTGTTCATATATTTTAGGATAAGACAAATACATTATTCCAAACTAAAGGAGGATTCAAACATTCTTGAGGCTTGTTTTAAAAAACATATTATAAAATGCTTTTACAGTGATGCCTAGTTTTGTGTGTATACGTCATCAAGTTTCCCATTTTTCCTTTTCTTTCCTTTTCTTTCCTTTTCTTTCCTTTTCTTTCCTTTTCTTTCCTTTTCTTTTCTTTCCTTTTCTTTCCTTTTCTTTTCTTTTCTTTTCTTTTCTTTTCTTTTCTTTTCTTTTCTTTTCTTTTCTTTTCTTTTTCCAATTTGAACTAGAGTTGTATAGGTAGAGGAATCGAAAGCTCCCATCAGAATTTCAAGCACACGGCATTTTCTTGTCACAGTATCAAAATTGTTTGTGTATCCTTGAACTATACATTTTCATTATTAACAATAATAGGACTTTTATTTAATTTGATACTATGCTGCACCAAAATAATTCTGGTAATCTTATTATTTCTACTTGTATAACATTTCCAAACATTCTAAAAACTGTATCTCTTATAATGTTTTTTTTTCTACTAAAAGAATTGTGTTCCAAATTTCCCTTAAAACATCTATTCTACTCACTTTATTTCAGACATCAGTTAATTACATTCTACACATACACAAACACACGCACAGAAAAATGATTTCATTACCCACCTACTTGCCACTATCTTATTTCTATAAAACATGTGCTACAAATGAGTGAATATAAATGTCATTGCTTTTCATACAAACAGTTGCACACAAACAAAAGGAGAATCAAACCCAAATGTCATAGGAAAACATTACCAAACACATGCATCCTTTATCTAAACTGATATGAAAGGATGCATTGGAATTAGCACATTAATAACAGCAAATCCTAGTCTAGACAAGGTCTTATAATTTAAAAGGATATTTTCAAAATCATCTGTGAGCTATTAGCTCTCTATGTTGCAAGGCATAATCACAGATCCATGAGTATAGGGTGAGAGTGAAACAAAATGGAAGAGTTTGAAGAGGTCATTTGGGAACAGGTGAGGTAGACAAACTATTAGGTTTGTGTGAAACATTTAAAAATATGGGGGGGGGGAGAGAACAATCTGGATTATTTCAAATATGATTAGAAAATCAGATTTGCAGAAATTTTATGATGTGTAAAAAAACTTGTACCTTCACTGAAGATAACAATCTATGAAAACCAAACACTCTTAATTTCCTAAAAAAGATTAAAGAAAAAAGCCACCTGCAGAAAGCAATTTAGGATTCAAGAAATTCTGAAAGACATTTTTTTCCCTCTAAGTAAGCTGTCACTGCCTGAAAGCTTTTCGATTGATTTTTATTTTAAAAACTTTAAAAATTGCTTAGTTTCCTTCCAGCAGTCAGAAGTAGAAAAGTCTTATTCTCAGGGTGTTTCCTAGATGCTTTTGGCTTCAGCACTGCTTTTAAAACAGAAACAGATATATATAAATATATATTGAGGAAAGTAATTCCTATAGGCTGGAATCCACAGTTAAAAGACCTATACTCTTTCTAAAGTAATTCACTCAATCAGAGATTTGCATTACCAGCATGACCAAAAGAGATTAAAAAAGTGCTTTATTTAAGAAGAGAATATGCCCTCAAAATCATCAGATGGACAGAAAAGTTGATCCAATCTACCCTTTACAAATACATTCCTAGGTGCACATGATTTAAAATTTACACATGACAAAAGTTACTGAAAGCTGTATTAACCATTATATTTTCTTCAGCACCTGAGCTGAAATTCTTCAGTATGACAATGGAAATGTTTCACACACACACACGGGAAAAAAAGAAAAAAAAAAAAAAAAGGAAAAAAAGAAAAGAAAAGAAGAGAAGAGAAGAGAAGAGAAGAGAAGAGAAGAGAAGAGAAGAGAAAAGAAAAGAAAAGAAAAGAAAAGAAAAGAAAAGAAAAGAAAAGAAAAGAAGAAAAGAAAAGAAAAGAAAAGAAAGGAAAAAAGAAAAGAAAATTTTTATACAATGTCATTAAATACTTCAGGGTAACTGTGGGTACAAACTGTAGAAAGAGAGAATTGAGACAGAATGCAGTCATGGCTTGCATCTTATCTTTTTTGCTGTCTGAAAAATGAGCACAGACTATTTTTTTCTGTCAGAAGATTCTTGCTGCCACCTTGCTTTATAAAAGTACATTTATTTAGTTAGCGAGCTGACCTCACAAGAAAAAGACTTGTATAAATCTTAGAGAGAAGCAAACATTCCTTCTCTTGTATTCCACTTAATATTTTTATCATAGCCTTGAATGAATTAACTTACTTTCTAATTTGCATTTTGGACAACACACTGATGACGTGATGGTGTCCTTCATATTAGTTTTTCCTATGCCGAATACTAAAACATTAAGCTTAAGTCATTTATCCCGAGAAACTTCATTTTTATCAGTAGATGAGAATGATTTTTCTCTAAAAATAGCAACAGGGTAACATATCCCACTTCCCTTTCTTGGACCTATTGAAAGGTTGCAGTGCACTGAAAGGATTAAGCATTGCATAACTGTAATATCAGCATAAATTTTACTTAAGTAAAGCACTTCAATGCTGTTTCAAGGTGTATTCCTTCCTTTAATCTTTTTATGGAGAATCAGACGCTCAGCTGTTGTAAGAAGGCAGATTAAACTAGGAATATTTTCAGCACATGTAACAGAAAATAGAAGCAAACCATTAGCATTATTATATGCTGATGTCAAACATGCATGCAGCCTAGAATTGATAGAAAGCAATACTTGTAAAAAAAAAAAAAAAGAAAGAAAGAAAGAAAGAAAAAAGCAATCTTTTTATCTGTTTGGGCATCTTGTTTAATTTGCACCCAGAGTGTTCAGTGCAAATTTTTCAATCCATGTTCAGTCACTGGATAAGCGCTAGCAAGATCAGAGTCTTAGATATCTCCAATTTTTGGAATCTAAAGAACCTGATTCAGCAAACACCTTCTAGTTACTATCCCTTCTCTCAAGAACACGCCTTTCTATTTTAAGTTATTATTTGAACAAAATTACACATGTCTAAGATGTTCAGTAGCATCAATACAGTGATTATATTATCAGCATGCTATCACATTTCCTTTCTAACACCTTTATACCTAAAAATAAAAATGTTCTCATGTTGTCCCAATAGCTACATGATACACTGTTGTAAATTCTGATTGAGATGCTTTTCCAATAGAGAAAAAAAGTCTTTTTTCTTGCATTGCTTTATGCAAATACCAAACCAACAGTGAGAAAGAAATGGAATCAGCATTTTTATATTTGCACAAAAGAGATTGGATTCAAATTTTGTCTAATCAAAATTATTGAGATCTTAGGATACTTAATACAGAACAAGTTTTGAACCAAAGCATAAGACACAAATTAAAGAGCTACAATTGCCAAATGAATACAACATTGAAGAGATAATATTATCAATAAGACAACCTTGTAAAAATCACACTTTGATTTAATTCCAAACTTTTTTTTATTACCTATATTTGAAATCTTGAATTAAAACTTTAAAAATCCACCACTTGAAAAACACAGCAAAGGAAAAATAAGATGTAAGAATGGTGAACTTGTCTGCATGTTAAATATTTCATTTTAAACTATACTTGGAAATATTTTTTTCTTATGAAGAAGGATAAGTCTTCAAAAGTTGCTGTTCTTCTTGGATATAAAAATTTGGTGTGAAATCAAATTATAATAAAACCCAGAACAGTTCATTGATGATTTTTTTCCCTAGGAATTTTGAAAGTCAATCTTGCTAGATCTCAGCAAAATATATGTCACATCTGTCTACAAAATACAAAATCCCTCTTTCTATGAATTTGTGATGCGACAGTGTTGAATTTTTTTATTTAAAATATATGTTAGTTGCTCCCAGTGTAGCCATAAGCTTCTTGTCTTTAAAAGTTTTGGAAAATAACAAACTTTCAGGGTCAATACTACATAATCCTCAAATATATTTTGAAGCATGTCAGTTTAGAAGAAAATCTGATGATAGCCTAAAGATAACTAAATCATGTTTGCCAGGCAATAGTATCTCTATTAAGTATCAACTTATTCCAGATTTCCACAAAGGCATTGGATAGGGTAGTGCAGAGTTAAATGAGGCATGAGCAAAGTCATAAAAATAAAGAACATGTAGGATGATTTTTTATGTTCAAGGTTAGCAAGTTATTTATAGGAAGACTGATATTCTGCAGCCTCATGTCTGATCATTTCTTGAAATCAAAATACAAAATATATATATATATTATATTGCCTTTGACTGCTCTGCTGGTGGTGAAAACACTTGTAAGGATGAATTGTTTAGCTCCTTAATTGTAGCTGCAGATCCAGATTAAGATGGGTCCTTTCGGTATCTTAAGTATGTACATTTTCTCTCTGTTGTCATTTCCTTTCATTACTTGAGAGATATTTGAGAGAGGTACAAACTGGAAGATGAGTGGCTTGTTGGCAACTCAGCAGAAAGGGACCTGGGGGTGCTGGTGACAGCAGTCTCAACGTGAGCCGGCAGTGTGCCTTGGCAGCAAAGAGGGCAAACCTCATTTTTGGATGCATTGAATGTAGCAGAGTCAGCCAGTCAAAAGAGACTCCTGTATTTAATTTTGGTGTGGCCTCACCTTGAATATTGTGTACAGTTCTGGGCACCACAATGTAAAAAGGATATTAAGGTTCCTGCAAGCATCCAGAAGAGGGTAACCAAGCTGGTGACAGGGTTGGAAGTCATGTCCTGTGAGAAGGGGCTGAGGACACTTCAGATGTCCAGCCTGGAGGAAGCCGAGAGATGACCTCATTAATCTCTGCTCTTCCCTAAGGAGGGGAAGCAGAGCAAGGTGCCAGACTCTGCTCCTGGAAACTGATGACAGGACACACAGAAAAAGCACAAAGCTGTGTCAAGAAGGTTCAGCATGAACATTAGGAAACATTTATTTATCATGGTTGTGATCAAACACTGGAACAGACATTTTAGTGAGGTAATTGATACCTCATGCCTGTCAGTGTTCAAGAGGCATTTAGATACTACCTCAGTAATAATGTGCTTTACTAATTTGGAGAGGTCAGGCAGATGAATTTTACGATCTTTGAAGGTCCCTTCCAAATGAACTACTTCTATTTTACTCCACTCTACTCTAGACTTTCCTTTTTTAATTCTAGGGTGAAGAAGTACGTTTCACTACTTGAAGTAAAATTCTGTGTGGAAAGGTAAATAGTCTGAACTCTCTCTCGTACAGATATTTCAAAGCATTATGTGTTCACTTAAGAGAACCCAAACTGACAAATATCTTGATATATCAGCTAAGTTACAGAAGAGATGAGAGAAAGGAAAAGGAAAGCTAAATGAATGGAAACCAATGAAAACTTTTAAGTTACAATCTAAACTTCAAACACTAATTCAGTTTCAGTAATCAACTATTCAAATCCTTTGACCGGGAAAATTTGAGAGGGACATTAAACTCTTCTCTAGGATCTTTTGGGGATGACACAAATAACTTTCTTTACATATGTAATTCATACATAATTGTCAATGGTTTACTGGCTGGTTCGGCCCAGTTCCGTGACTAGTGGGGCGGAGGGACTTTGCAAAGTCCACGCCTCCAGAAAAGGGAAACAGGGGACCCCAAAATAATTAAAGAAAAGAACAGTGGCAATGATCTGAGGAGGAACAAACTAATTTACTAAATATAATGAGAGAGAATATCTGGGAAAAAAAAGCTGTAGGCCTTACAGTAATGTTGAAGCATTCTGTCAGGACGGGCAGCAGCGAGAGACAAAGGAGAAGAGCGATGAAGGAAAGCGAAAGGAAGGTCAGATGACCCGACAGCACCTTATATGCATTCCCCCCTGTGCAGGAATGATATCAGCACAGTGAACAGTCTTCTGGGGAACGTAGTGTCTTCTCTTTAATATGTTGAACTGGGACATTAACACTTTAATTCCCAGTGTGCTACATGATGTTATGATGTGGAATACTGATGACCATAAAACCATGAAAATAATTCAGCCTCTAAAAGAACAATTAATGCTTATACAATTTAAGTCTCTCTCCTATATCTTGAGAAACATGCTATCTTATTGTTTTGAAGAGTTGTGTGCTTTTTGGGTTTGGTTTGGTTTTGTGGAAAAAAAAAAAAAAAAAGAGGTAAGAAAGTAAATGAGACTAAAAAAGAAACTGTAAAAACAAAATACACACTTTAGTTACATTAGGTTCTTGAGGACAATGTGAATGTAAGACCAGTTTCATCTGGATTCAATCTCTATCAGAGAAAGCATGTGCAGATATTTTCCTAAACTGGAAGAGAGGTTTGTTAAAAAAAAAATAAAAATCGCAGAAAAAAAAGTAGGTTGGACTGTGCAAAACTGAATCAAATCTACCTAAGATGCATTCTCACTGGACTTCTGTAATTTCATTGCAACTACAGTCATTGCTAAATGTCACATGAAATCATATTGAACATTTCAAACAAAAGTACTCTACTGCTCTAAATATTAAATTGTCTCAAACCTTCTTTCCCTTTCTGTTTATTGGATTTTTTTCTCTTTATGGATTTGTAATCTAAGGATAGCATCAGAGTTAGAACTATGTGGATACTTATCACCTCAGTTTGTCCCAGAGTACTAGCATTTAACACAAATAATACAATACTGCTACATTAACTAGTTGATCTGAAAAGATTAACACAATTAGCAGAAGGAAACTGTAGTAGTAATTTCTGTTCTAAGAACTTGAAAGTCTTTCTCAGCCTCATACTTTATAGGGTACTGCACTTTGGTCAGGGCAATCCCAGGTGTTTGTACAGACTGAGGGAAGACCTCCTTGAGATGGCCCTGCGGAGAAGGACTTGGGGGTCCTGCTGGATGAGAAGCTGGACATGAGCCAGCAGTGTGCGCTAACAGACCAGAAGGCCAACCGTGTTCTGGGCTGCATTAAAAAACAGGTGGCCAGCAGGAAGAGGGAGGTGATTGTCCCCCTCCACTCAGCTCTTGTGAGGCCCCATCTGGAGTACTGCACCCAGGCCTGGGGCCCCCAGAACAGGAAGGACATGGAGCTCTTGGAATGGGTCCTGAGGACAGTCACTAAGGTGATCAGAGGGCTGGAGCACCTCTCCTATGAGGAAAGGTTGAGGGAACTGTGCTTGTTTAGCCTGGAAAAGAGAAGGCTCTGGGGAGACCTTATTGCGGCCTTCCAGTACTTGAAGGGAGCATATAAACAGTTTACGAGGGTGGATAGTGATAGGACAAGGGGGAATGGTCTTAAACTGAGACAGGGGAGGTTTAGATAAGGTATTAGGAGGACGTTTTTCTCACAGAGGGTGGTGACACACTGGAACAGGTTGCCCAAGGAGGTTGTGGGAGGCATTCAAGGCCAGGCTGGATGTGGCTCTGAGCAGGCTGGTCTGGTGGTTGGCGACCCTGCACATAGCAGGGGGTTTGAAACTATATGATCATTGTGGTCCTTTTCCACTCAGGCTATTTTATGATTCTATGATTCTATGATATTAAATTCCATAGCTCGTAATTTTAAAAACAGAGTATCTTCAACATGACCTACAAAATAATGGGAGTAATCTGTTTGTTTTAATTATTAGCAGCATTTAACCTGAAAATATATATTCTTTTAATTTTGGCATGATAGTTTTGGTGAGACAGAGGTTTCTAATACCAGGAGTTTGGAGCCAATCACAAAACATTCATCATCTTAAATTGGGAATGCAGGTAAATCTCTCTAGGGTGAAATACATACAGAAAACCAGGAATAAAGTTTTTATGAGAAGAAATATATCAGACATTTAGCAGATTTGAATCCTTGAAAACAAATGAAGTTTCAAATTCTGTTATATATGAGAGCAGATACTGTGGGTATGGACTACAGTTGACTTCTCAGTGTTTTCTTAGGTGACTATTACATCTTTAGAAGTAGCAGATTTTTATGAAGTCTTATATAGGAAAAAAAATGTATTCCTTGGAAAACAACTGACCCTGCTCTAAGAGAAAATATAGGAGGTTTTGGTGTGCAGGACTGAAGGCATTCAGAGGAGAAAGCCCACACCTCATGCAGACAAGAGACCGTCACAAGGAGCACAGTGCCAGCAGCAAGCCCAGCAGGGACAGAGCTTCAGGAAGGCTCAGGATGGTTGGGCAGAGTTTGCTGCAGTGCAGAAAGCAACATCTCTGAAGGACTAAATCCAAGGCCAGGACCCACACGCAGACATAGTGGGTAGGAGGATCAGTGAGTATGAGCCCATTTTACTCCGATCAGCTGTTTGTAGCTTTAAAGGACAGGCATCCTACTTTATTCTAAGAACATCCAGTTTGCCTTGGGAACTGAGACAGTCTTGTTATGATCAAAACAGTGGTAAATTTGCCATCTCATAAGACAAGTTCTATGACAAATGTTGCTATTTCCTTAATATAGTGTTTCCACTGAAGTTACAGACTTCAAAATATAAATCCGAGAAGAAAATGTTTCCTTAAGCTATTTCATAACATTTTCAAAAAACTTTTACCAAATGGTGCAAGATGACACAGAGATACTCTTCAGTTAAATCATTAAGTAGTGAGGTAATTAATATTTAAGATTTAAGATGCGTGGCTAAGAGGTTTGCCCAGCCTAGAATAGAATTCCTTTCAACTGCAAGCTAGCAGTTTCCAAACCCCCCACTTCCAAGTTATGACAATAGCGGGTGTGCACTCCTACAGGCTCTACCATCCCTCCATACATTATTTACTGGTGAATTCCTTCTTAGAACCGTGGCAGTAAGCAAGCTACTTGATGAGTCCAGCCCTCCCAGGCATGGCCACCTGGCCTTGTTAACATATTCATGATTGTTTTTCCTTACCTTTCCATTTATCTGAAACAGTGTATTGGTTTGGTCTCTGCAGTCATTTGGCAGAAAACTGGGAGTAGAGGAGGAGACACTCTTGCACCATGGTTGAGATAGTAAAGCTTCTGTCAGACCATTCTAAATCGTACATGAATTATTATGCATTTGGATTCCGTGAACTTCCAATGACAGTCAACATCTTCAAACAAGTGGGAAGAAGGGGAAGGTACTAATATTAAACTGCATCAACCTATGAAATTCAAACGAGAGTGTGAATTTAGTTTAGGCCATTATTTGATGTCACCAGCACTTGATTTCCCCTGAATTCAGCGAGCAAGTACAAAGTGTCTGTTTGGCTTTTCCTATTCATCATTACCTGTGTCAAGGATAGGATATGACCATGCCTCCCTCCACGCTTCTCATGCTGGGTTATTCCCTATGGCAGGCTGAAGTATCAGGCTGTGTGAACCTTTATGTTTTTATATCCATCAGATTTGGTGAGAAGTCACACGGGCAAAAGAGTCCATCTGCCTAAATGTCTTTCTGGCACTGGGAGATTCTGGGGTTTTTTTTTTGTTTTGTTTTGTTTGTGTGTGTGTGTGTGTATGTGTGTGTGTGTGTGCGTGTGTGTTTTCTTCAGAATAGATGCTTGTCAAACTCTACAGATTGAGTCTACTTCATCTTTCAGAGCAGCCCTTGTCACATTCTTGAAAGTAACTGACTACTTCACTCATTCATTCATCTTTTTTTTTTCTTTTTTTTTCTGTTTTTCAAAGTTTTCTTTCTATTGTAGCAGTTGCAGTGGATCAGAGCCATATGGCTCTGATTTTTAAGTGCTGCAACAAGCTGCTCTACCATGTGTTAAAGAACTGATAGAGACTCTGAAGCATTGCTCCTTATTTCCAGAGATTCAGTATCTACTTTAACATGCCTAGGTTTTTCACAAATTATTATAAAGAAAGAATTAATCCAAATCCATTTAAGAAACAATACAAAGATTATTGTATGAATAGTTATCGAATATATGTGCATTAAAGGACTACGGTAAAGGAATGAATTTCTTTTTAATATCTTAACAGTGCAAGAGTCAGAAAAAAACGTAATGATGACCAGAACATGCTTTGCAGGTTTTTCAATTAATTCTGCATTTAAGAGTAGCTGAGCAGAGGTATTTGATCTTCAGATATGACATATTTCAGGAGTTCAGTGGCTATCCAACCACTTTCAATTTATTTTTTTTTAAATACCTCTTCTTTTTTAAAATATTTCTAGGACAGTTCACCTTAGTTATACTTTCATATAATATGCAACAGTTTTTTTCATATGGTATTCTCAAAACATTCATACAGGTTTACACTTATTTTCCTTTCAAGTCTGATAAGTGAAATATCCATATAATTAACATGATATTGTAACTGAGGAGCTGAATGATGGCCAAAATGAAAAAAAAAAAAAAAAACAGCAAAACAAAAACTGTGTATAAAATAGGATAACTTTAAAGGAGTAGAAATAAAATATGTGCTGAATATTCTTGCTTGAGGGTAATGTTTTTTTTCTTGCATATAGAGTAATGTTTGATTTCACAAACAGGATAAAATGTGTGAAGTTTGTCTATCTGTACTGTGATCCCTGAGCTTCACATTCATCAACACCAGTATTTTATGGAATTGCATTCTG
Source organism: Alectoris magna (assembly GCA_030625065.1). Lineage (NCBI taxonomy): Eukaryota > Metazoa > Chordata > Aves > Galliformes > Phasianidae > Alectoris > Alectoris magna. The sequence continues at coordinate 102,477,977 of CM060560.1, forward strand.
AACCTCAAAAAATCCATCTGATTCAATTTTATATTATATACAATGCTTCTTTTCTCTGTTTTTTTTTTTTTTTTTTTGGTATGTGTGTGCAATTCATTGGCCTAAAGTAATAGCGTAACAAAGTTATTAATTGAAATGCAAGCTATTTGAAAAGCACCTGTGTGTTCTCTGAGATTTGTAAAATCTATCGTTTCTTGCACTTAAGAGAAGATGGGGTGAGGACAAATCAAGGAGTACGAGGTCAAGGCTAGTATGAAAGGGTTCAATAAAATAATCCCCCACATTAGACTATAAACTACTGACTCCATATGCTCTATAACAAGACATTTTGAAAAAGACAAAATATGGGAAAGACAGAAGTACTATAGAACAGAAGGGGTGTGAGGATAAATAAGGGAGCCAGGGAGGAAAGATTACAGTTTCAAGAAATGGAGTAGATTGTCTTGGCTGTCAGAAAGGAATGGTTTACATTCTAGTGTCCTGGAGAACTCTGATATTGGCAGTTTTATGTAATAACACAAAACCTACATTACAGTGACGTCTAACATCTCTGAGGAACTGGAGGTAACTAAATGACAACATAAAATTGGAGGGAGGAATCAGGCTGGGGTAAACTTCTAAGAAAATTAGGAGCCCTGATGAACAACCAATCTTTCATTGCCACCTTATCATGTGTTACTACAGGCCTTTTTAAATTATAACTCACTGGATTTCTGCCAACTTACAGCATATTTTAAAGTGAACTTTGGTGCTAGTGAAGCTCAACAGGCTTACAAAGTAAAATCCCCTCTAAGCTACAGAGAGGAGTTAAGTTACATGCAACTGCACAGTGAACTTCATCAAGCTCAATTCCTCATAGCGTGTTGTCAAAGGACACCAGAGCAGTTCAGAGTCCTTTTTATCTGGGAGCCAAGATAAAATCTGATATCTTCATGACACTAAACAGAAATAATTCAGTAGCACTTTGGAAGTGGAGACTTTTATCTATTGTCTGACACCTTCTGGTCATAAATAGCCTTGACTTTCAATCCTCGTTAATTTGATGGGGTTAGATCCTGTCCACTTCTACTCTGCTAGAGGACAAGTTCTTTAGAATCATATTTTAGCCTTTATCAATGCACAATACCTGTTTTAATGATCTCCCAGCAGAATGGATCAGGGATGATAAAAATTTTGCAAAAAATCCATCCTTTAAATTATTAAGAGAGTTCACACAGAACAATATTATTGATTATTCTGTACAGCAATTGTCACTGACTTCACAGAAGAACAAAACCGTAGTATCATATCATTCTTGATTGCAATGTTTTTGACTGTTAGAAAAGATGAATCATATGACAAAAATTTTTCTTTCCCGCTCCTCTTTAAACTGTTTTTTTTTTTTTTTTTTTCCCCTGACAGCCCTATTCCCCTCTTTTCGTAAGTCTCAGATTCACACAGTGTGCAAACTAAAACCAGTGAAGGATAAGAATAGTTCAGAAACAAAGACCTTATACTTGGTTTATTTACACTCACTCATTACTTATTTGTTAATTTGATAACTACTTAATTTACTTCATTTCTTATGATTTCTAACGGGACCAAATGAGTGTCGTGGTAACCGTAAACTTGACATTATGAGCACTTCATTTTTTGACAATTTCCTATCATATCTTGGAAGCATCAGCCACGCTAATGGATCAAAATCTCCAAATACAGAAACGTTACTCTGTTGGATTATCTTCTAAAATCTGGTAGCTATGCTACCTGACATTCGCTGTAAACAAATTATGTATAACCAATGCTTTTTCAATGCCATGGGAAAGAATATTCCTCAGAAACTTCTGAAAATAACGACAAAACATTACAGTCTGTCCAAACATCCAAAGAGGTGATTTTTGAAGAAGTAAATAATAATAACAAAATATTTGTAAAAAGAGAGCAAAAGTTTTGCCACAGTTGGGCAAAATAAAGCAACAAAAATAAAGTTTGATGCAAAATCTTGATGACGCTTAGTAAGGAACAAAAAAATGCTATAATGCAAGGATATAATGTTAACTGAACTTAAATTATGACAATTTTTTTCCTACTTTTCCCCCTATTTTAAATGTATAGATAAATCCTCATTTAGAGAACAAAAGTTACGGAGTACATATCTGAATTTGCTGATGCAGGCAAGCTACTAGACATGCATACACCTCTCTGTTAAAGTGTTTGGTTTTGATTTTAAGAACAGATTACTATGAATATCTTAAAGAAGATATACATGATTTACTCTATTCATCTACAGCTTTAAATTGTAGAAAGTGAAAGCCAAATGATTTTTTAACATCTTGTTGTCACTGTAGCACTGACTTATGATGGCAAGCTGACAGATAAAAATATACTGACTTGCCTGAATCAGTGAAATAGAAATATGATAAATATCAATAACTATTCTTTAGCAACTTGACATGGACATGTGTAGATGGATCCTTGATCGTGAGGGAGGAGAGGAAGTATAACAAAATATTTGATTATTAGTTGCATTAGTTCCTACAGTGTTATGAATTTTAAACTGTAAAGACATGAACTACAGCGCTTCAGAAACAGCTCCAAAAGAAGATTTGTTCATGAGCAAATGCAAAACAGTTTAAAATACAGGTATGTGTTCCTGAATTAGCATCACAGTCTGGTGGCTTAAGAGATTTCTGAGGTTTATGACCAACAAAAAAGAAAAATTTGCTCCTTTAGTTTCTCAACGATCAGTACTTTTTCTTCTGTTGTCAGCAACTTGCATGTTTTAATTTCCTTTTTTTAATGCTTAGCTTAAAGTAATACCAAGAATGCATATCTTCACCTTTCTGCAAATGTTTACTATTTCTTTATGAATCTCATTTTCATGGTCTGTTGTAAAGAAAACCTTGACCTTTAGTTTCTAGAGGAATCCCACTGTTCCTTCCTGGTATAATAGCTGAGCTGGAAAGCCAGGTAAAGGAACCAGTTTTTGCCCTCTCCCATCCTTTCTCAGAGAGTGGGAATTTACTTCAAGACAGCCTGCTTTGGCTTGTTTTTCCTTTCTGTCTGAATTATTCAAGATTTTCCCCAGCTTTCCTTCACATTATGTCTGAATTATGTTTTGTTTTTCTAGTCTGGGAAGGATATTCACATGAGAATAAGCCTACCTTCTCAGATAACTTCTACCTTCTTTATATAACTTCACAGAGATGCTATATCACTATTTTATAGTATAGTAACAGCCTCAATCTTCTCTTTCCTTCCTTTAAATTTTCATAGTGTTTTCAACTCTGTTCTTTTCAGGCCTCTTCTTCAGCTACTTCTCAGAATGCCTGTGGCAGATTTTTTTACTAAAGCAGTCACCATCAACTATGTCAACAGTGATGATCTTACTTTTCCAGGTGGTCTTACTTAGACTCTGATTTCTCAGGAACTGTAAGTTTTAACACAAATTTATTTTAGAGAAGCCCAGATTTGTTGTATGATGTGAGACAGGCCTCTATGGTGAGATCTATCCTGACAGCTGTGCTTTTTGGAAAGAGCAGAAGAAAGGCCTGAGCACCACAATGAGCACCACCTTGTGTTTCTTTAAAGGTGGGTGTGGGAATTCTGGATTGCATCACACTGTGGAGTACAGTTTTCTGAACCATAATTTCTATGAGGAAATATGAAAAAAATCCCATCCACATTTTATCAAAACAAATATAACCCTAACTCTAACCCAAGATTCTGTTTAAATGTCTCAACAGAAAATACACATTTTGAAGATGTTTTCTATCCAGAAGTTATTCTTTACTACCTTTTCAACTGAGGATAGACCAAAGTTTGGGGGACATATCAAGAAAATGCTTTTACTACCAAAACAAGCATGCCCATAATTTCATAAAGGAATAGCCACTAATTGCTCAAAACATCTCTACAAAAATTGCTGATGGACACAACAGGCACTGAATCAGTTAATGAGACAACTGTATTTCCTTTCAGTGTTGGAAATTCTACTTTCATTTTCTCTAATTTAAATTCAAAATCCCTATGTGTTTTTGCATTGCCAGAATTGCATTCTCTCTCACCACCAGTTTGTAGTACAACTTAGTTTGAATACTATTAAACATTTTTAAGGAAAGGGAAATCTTCCAACTTTAAAACAAGAGAGCAAGCTTGTTATGTCAGAGGTCTATGTAGGTGGGCATAGATTTACCAAATTTATAAAAAGTCCTCTAAATAATTTGATATGAAGAGATGAATTGTTCTTCTTCCTTTCTTGATGAACACTCTATGAAAACACCAAGCTTCCACCTGTGTCTGTCTAAATCCTGGCCATCATACCAGAAATTCTGCAGTAATCTATTATAGCATTATATGTGAAGATCGTTAACACTAGTCTTTCTCAGAATACTTGTCCTTCATTGAAGTAGTAGAACAATTTGAGATATATTGCCACTTAAATATTATCCATATCATCCTTAAGTACTTACAAAAGTCCCAGTGATATCTAACTGGTGTGTTCTGCTCAAAAGCGGAATCTGAAATACTGTTTAAGCAGGAACAGGCCTGTTTTCAAAGAACTCCCACAACAGTGCTTCTCCATGTTCTCTTAATTGCAAGAGTGTATACGTAATAAATCATAGAATCATGTGATTGACTCATGGCCTGCATCAAACATGCAATTAGGATTGCATCCTATATGCAATCACTGGACATCTTACTGTTCCAATACTCACCAGTGTTAGAACAGCTGCTTTTATTCCCGCATTTTCTTTAACTCAGGAGGACCATTTTCCAACTACATTTTTCTTCTTCCTTTTTGTTTTACCCTAAAAGCAAGCAGTATGAAGCATAGCCAGCATGCCTAAAGACATTTGAGTTACAGCACCTACAAATTATCTTTGTTAAAAGTGCATAAATTATAGTAAATCCGCCCTATGCTGAAAATAATAAGATATTTTTTCTTCCAGTCAAGGATATCTCAGCAAGCTGATCTCTCTGGAAAACCCCACAGACCATGCTAATCTTTCAAAATAGACGTATAAAACACTGAACACACATACATAAATCCTAATCTAAATTTGGCTTTTAGAAAAAAATGTGCTAAAGAGCACTTTCTGTAAGCAATGCAGTAAGGTGACTGACACCTAGTCAATACTACCTGATATAACAGTCCTCTTAAGAAACACGGTGGAGTAATCATTTGTCCCAAATAAATTAATGGGAATTAGATGTCTTAGAAATCAGTAAGAATTTATCTTATTACCATTACTGTTTTGTTTCCTTCAAGTGTTGTATGCTTAGAAGAAAAGGGGATTTATTTGTTGGCCTATAACTGCAGGGATCCTTAGTCTGGTAAATGACTAATGGAAGATAGATTGATTGTAGTTAGATGAACAGATTCAGTGTAGATGGATATTTGAAGAACATTATGTTGAAAAGCCTAGCAAGAGCAATGAGTAATGAAAGCTAGGAAAATAAAGAAGTTAGTTAGCAGAATTAACCCAAGAGATGCAATCACTTCAAAATAAGCAATATTTTCTTCTATCCCTTCTAGGGTGACAAGGAATATGGAGCAGGCTAGGAAAACCCAGGTAATGAATAAGTGGCCAAACCCACCACAGAAACTTTGGGTTTTTCAACCACAGGGCAATTTACTCAGCACCTGGGCTAATGGCTGCAGACGGGTCTCACCTCTCTAAGAGGGAACCAGATCCTAGCCCAAGCGCTGACCGACCTCATTGAGAGGGCTTTCAACTAAGTAGGAAGGGGATGCAGTGAGGTTCAGTAGAGTAGACAGAGGAGTCTAGGGCTTTATACTAGATCTGATGGGGGAAGAACGCCAAGTGCAGTAGGACAGAAAGAGGCAAGGGGTTACTATCAAACCAGGAAACTGTGGGGCAAAACCTCTGAACTGCCCTGTAGGATCTTGCAGGGACCCCTCAGAGGAGATAACTTTGCTGACCCCAAACATCCAAAACATTCTCATGTCCCTCCAAGAAGCAGCAGGGGAAAACTTCAGATTTCATCCGGTTGCTATCATGGAAACAGGGTGGGGTGACTCCCATAGCTGGAATACCACTACAGAGGGGTAACGTCTTTGTGGAAGAGATAGGCTGGATAGAAAGGGCGGTGGAGTTATCCTTTTACGTCAAACAGTGGATAGACTGTAAAGAGCAGGTTAGGAGCCTGTGGATTAGAATTAGAGATAGGACTAATAAACGGCAGCTGGTGGTAAGGGTCTGCTACAGGCCACCTGATCAAGGGGAGCCTGCTGATGAGGTCTTCCTTTAGCTACAGGAGGCAGTATGCTCAAAGGCACTCATCCTGATGGAGAATTTCAACCACCTGGATATCTGCAACCACACGGCTAGAAGCAAGAAATCCAGGAATCTCCTGGAGTGTGTGGATGATAACTTTCTGGTTCAAGTATTGGTAGACTGACCAGAGGTGAAGGACTGCTGAATCTGGTGCTCATTAGTGCAGAGGAGATCATTAAAGGTGTAAAGATTGGAGGCAGCAGCCATGCTCTGATTGAGTTTGTGATCTCAAGGAACACCTGGCAAAGAGTGGGGTCAGGACCCTGAACTTTGGGAGAGCTAACTTTAGGCTGTTTGAGGAATCGTTGGATGAAATCACCTGGGAAGCTCTTCTTAGAGACAAAGGAATAGAAGAAAGCTTGCTGCTCTTTAAAGATGCCTTTCAGAGAGCACAAGAGCTGTCCAGGAAAGGGAGGAAGGAGGCCTGTTCAGCCTGGAGAAAAGGCTGCTAGAAGACCTCCTTCCAACCTTCCAGTATTTAGAAAAGGATTATAAATAGGAAGGGAATCAACTTTTTACTCATGTAGATAGTGACAGGACAAGGGAGAATGGTTTTAAGCTCAAGGAGGGAAGATTTAGATTGGATGTCAGGGGGAAGTTCTTTACAGAGAGTGGTGAGGTGCAGGAACAGGCTGCCCAGAAAGGTTGTGGATGCTCCATCCCTGGAGGTGTTCAAGACCAGGTTGGATGGGGCCCTGGGCAACCTGGTCTAGTGCCAGATCTGGAGGTTGGTGGCCCTGCCTTTGGCAGAGGGGTTGGAACGTGATGGTCCTTGGGGTCCCTTCCAACACAAGCCATTCTACGAATTAAATATGCACAAAAATTGGAGGATCACTCAAGCAGAAGTTACATGTGTGTAATGACCATCTCATTTAAACACAAATTAATTCCTAATTTCCAACTAACCATGGAGTTGTTATGAGACTGTACAAGTGTTTCTGCTTTGCTGAACAGAGAAGTAAAGGGTTAATAGTGATTCATCCTATACAAGGGATGAGTAATTTCCATCCATTAAAATGGGTAGAACTGTCCTTTCAGTCTCCCTTCTGTAACATAATTTTTCTTGTGAGGTAGTTCATATCTGTGAGGCACAGCATCACAGTGTTCATCTTGCCACAGTGAACATCAGAGAGATATGTTCTTCCATTTCTCTTCCTTCCTGAGGAAACATATCTGAACACTTATATATTGAGAGCAATCTTTAGCACACTATCTCCTGCAAAGCCTTTACGTGTGTATGTTTATCTACTTCTAACGCTCCTCTTATTCCTGAAGCATTCATAGCTCTTCTTTTCTTGATAGTGTAACAGTTAAATATTATGTACCATCTTCCGCTTTATCCAAGCCACTACTCCCCTCCCCCTGACAGCCTGGTGATATCTGAGGGTCAAAGGCACAGTTAAAATCCAATACAGACAAAAATAAGTTTTGAGAAGGGTTATGTCAAAAGACATTGAGTCAGTCACTGGTATTGCCACAGGCCAGCCTCATCCACACCTCTTGACAGACAGTTCTAAGCTTCCCAGATCCATGTGATTCCTTGAAGAGATAACGAAGGAAGGAATCTCTGCCATTGCAATGCCATGTAATTTCCTTGTTTAGTGGGAAAGTTACGTGTACTTTTTATCATGGAATTTGTGAAAGACATGTGAAAGTTACAGTTGAATCTGCATGTTCATTATTTCAATGATTATATGAATAGCATATATGGAACTGCATACAACCTAGCATTCAGATATACAAATAATTACTGTTAAGCTGGAAAATGAAACTGGTTGTGGATACATGACAATACAATCCACACAGATTAGAATGTAGTACAGTGTACTCTGCTGCATGTTCAAGGAGAAAAGTCAGAGCATTCAGTCAGACAAATGAGATTAAGAAAAACAGATCAACGGATATAATTATTATTAAAACCTTGTTTTATAAAACATAGAATATTTCATTTGTTGAAGAATCTCATTGTTGAATAAAGAGATAACCAGAAATTCAATTTTACAATTTATTAAAAAAATTTATTCAAAAAGTGACACTTCTAAAACAATTACCTGCACATAAAAGTTAGGTCAAGTAACATTAAGTGAAAAGGAAAATGTGCATCTAATAAACTACCTTTATACATTCCAGTGTGCCAATATTTTAATGGGAATTTTCTCATGTTAACAATCAGTAATCACTGAGATCATGCTGGAACAGTCAGAGAGGAATAAAAAACAGATTTATCTTTAAAATAATGAAGGGGAAAAAAAAAATGGTGGGCATGTTTACACATATCAAAAAAATTCTGAACAACGTGCACATCATTACAGAAAATAGGAGCAGTACCAGAAGGACTGAGTAGATAGAAGGGTATAAATAAGAATAAATCAGCATCTTAAATCAATGAAGTACACTGAACTTCAGGAAATAATGTCTCAAAAACCTAGAGAAAGGAATTTTTAAAAGTTGGTCAAGATCTGCATCCCTTGTATGCTTCTTTATCCTTCTGTTAAGACAAAAAAAAAAAAAAAAAAAAGTGCCGGGCATCATACAGTTATTCTCCCTACTTAGCACCATTAATTATTTAAGTGCAATGTACATTATCTTATTAACACTTCATTTGGAGAGTAACACTAAGAAATCATAGGACCTGTTAGCCACAAGGTCTCTCTCAATAAGAGTATGAGTATCAAAAACAACCCTTAATTAATCAACATTAAATTATTAAATCTTCATTCTGTATAGAAGCTTACCATTTCTACAGTCAGGAGAATAGACAATGAAGGAAGGGAAACTTGGTGTCTCAGAACAAACTAGCATTTGTCATGACCAATTTTTCAAAGTGGATAACAAATGCAAGCTTTGTCAAGACTGGCTGTCATTAAGCTTGCATAGAACTAAGGATTTATGAACTAGAAACCCTAGTGTAAACATTTTGCAGCTACGCAGATAAAACACAGTTCACCACTAAATGAATCTTACAATGAAAGATCATTTGTTTATTTGCAATGTGTGTTTTTTCTGACAAATATACAAATTTAGTTGTATTTTTTTTTACTAAGGCATCTGAAACAATTTGAGCATAGTGTTATACCATCCAGAGACTTGCACTTGATAATGCAGAAGATTCCCTTTTGTCATAAATTCTTAAGTAAAATATCATTGAATGTATGCCTCTATTGGGTCTATTGTGACTGTCTGTTCAATACAGTCACATCAATAAAACTGTAAACTTCTAGAGAACTGTAGGACACCAAGGTTCTAAACTGATTTATGTTTCTCACTTAAAGGTTGAATTGTGCAGAACTCTAAAAAACTTTTATTATTAAAGTAATTTGTCATGTGTTCAATAATTTGCAGAATAATAGCCTTCCTCAGCCTTCTCCTCTGTCTCCTCCCAAAGACCCTAAATTCAGGAAGTTCTTGTAAATATTCCCTAAAACAATAACTTCACAATGGGAGTCAGAGGGCTGAAGTTTGTTATCCCCATGAAGATCAGTCCTAATTTTGTCAAATTCTAATATTTAAAAATTTCAACATAAGTGTGTGTAAGAAAGAGTACATGTGGAAAAATAAGAGCTGGCAATGTCTTCGGAAATTGTCAAATCTTTTAATATATGGCTTTCTGTTTGATCTTTTTTGAGTTTTGGACACAGAGACAAGATGAGTAGAGCTAAGAGTGTCAATCAGATAGGAGTCTGAGATCTGTGAAAGACTAAAATCCAGGCTTATTAGTGAAAATTCTGAGTTTATTTGTCTGAACTCAGAATGTTAATGCTATATGGTTAGCAACAAACTCTTCCCTCTTCACTCTCTCTTGAGTGGATTCTGTCTATCCCCTCCTCTTCTCAGCCACCTCTCAGGACATTGCTACAGTGCAGACTGACAAGCTCTTTAGTGGAGCCACTCTCCATCACTTCCTCATCTCCTTGTACCATCACAGATTTTCTCTCCTTGAACAATAATTATAGTATAAGATACTCTCCATCCTGCTTAAAATGTTAATACTCACTCTTGGATCATAATTTTCTTTACACATTGTTTTGATCAGATCAAAAATAACTTGATTTTTTTTTCTTTTATTGTGTTGTAACAATTTTAGTTTGACTGTGAATCTTGTCCAGTTTAACATACATACTAAAAGCTCAAACTTGTGACTAGGATCCATTTAAATCTTCAGTTCTTATGAATCATTTTAAGTATTCCCCTAACCTCTCCCTTCAAAAAATAGGGGAATAAATTTCAACAGCTATTAATGCGTAGGCAACTTCTTTCAAAAACAAAATCAAATCTTCAAAAGAGTTCTTCAAAAAATACCAGTTCTCATTCTGTAGACCTAAGCAATTGTGGGTCATTGTCTTCCACAGTGAAGTCATTCAAGTGACTGAAAGTATGGTACCAAGAATTGTTGGGAGCTCATATTGAGACAATTATCTAGAATTACCCACCTATTTATCAATGAATTACTGGGGTTTGTGACTTTTTACTATCTATAGTCAAACAGACAGACAGACAGACTCTCTTATACTGTTAAAATAACTTTCCCAGACGCATTACCTTTCATTTGGCTGATTTAAAGAGATTCCTGTTGGATTTAATCCTCTAACCTTCAGATCTTCCTGGGTTTGTACCATATCTTATCACAGATATTTTTATGTTATCTCTAAGCTTTGCCAGCAGGGTTTTTTTACCATGTTCTGAATCACCGATACAAATATATAGCAAACAAGCTCTGAGTTCTATGAAAGCTACCAGATAAAGTCCTATACACCCGTCTCAATAGCCACATCATAAGATTCATTAATGTGCTGGTCAATAATCCATCTAATCAATTATACATATGTATATATATACAAGTATTTGAACCATAATGTCATATAGTATCTGCAAATCAAATTTTCTAGAGAAAATTAAGTATTCTAGATCAATATATTTGCTTTTATTGGTTGAATCTTTAATCTCAGTAGAAAACATCAAATCATTCTAGCTAACAGGAATTATAATCTAGTGACTACTATTTTGCTTACAGAATGCATAAATTATTTTCCAATTATCTTCTGTGACAGGTTAACCTTTCTTGTTTGTCTACAATCTTTTTAAGTACTCTAGCAGTACTTAAGTGAAGCTTATGTAAGCCTCTTCATTTGAATTTTTCATGTTTTTGTTCATATTATAGGTTATGAGGAAAATATTATATTTGATTTATGGGAGAAATAAATTTTAAAAAAGTTTTTCTTCAAAAGGTTTAAAAACCTTTTTTTTTTAAGTTTTGTTTTCCTAAATTCAGATAGAAACAGAAAGTTTCATCTTCTGGGACAACTAGATGTACTCTCAAAGTTTTGGACAGCACAAAGTTAGGTTTCAAAATCCCCATCCAGAGCAAGGAAGGCTTGCAGCATTTCTAAGGCTGACAAGCCTCCGACAAATTAAATGTCAACTTGCCTTTTGGCCATATGGCTTTCAGGAGCTCTGCCAGCAAGCTGAAAAGCCTTGCACTATGCTCCTCCAAATATTTGCCCAAAGGCAAGATAATATGATATGAAAGGGAGTTATGGGTCATAAACAAATGGGAGAGGAAGGATTTCGGACTGTGATACTTGCTGCGCTGTCCAGAAACCAGAAGAGCATTCTCTCCCAACACTACGTTGTTCCACCTCTTCTATCCAGAACTGGAAATCATGTGGGCAGTACTGGAGGCTTCTGGGAACTGTAGCCTGTCTCTTCTCAGCACATCTTCCTCTTGGAGTGCCAGAACCAATGTGAGAACAGCCAAGACTGCCGGGAAGTGCAGTTTCCCAGTACTGTCTTCCAGTACTAACAGCTTGCCACATTATGTCTTGATGTGAGGTATTGATAAAACCAGGAGAAATTATTTTTTTTAAAAATAATGATTTACACCTTTCTTCTTACAGGAGTATGAGGGAGAAGGAAGTGGTAGCACTCCCTGCCCATTTTATACTGACAAATATTTGGAATATATTCATATTATAGAATACAGTGTAGAAGACTAAAACTGAGCCCATGTCTTTACTTTTCACCACCAACAAAGATATAGGGTAATAATAACTTATTATTCCACGTCTTTGATCTAGTAAATCTTTACTGTTACTCTGTTAATCAAACCATCTAAGCAGGTGGGAGTTATAAGTGTCCTGATTCCCCTCCCCATGCATACACAAACTAAATTAATAATTACAACATTACCCTGAAAGGGAAATTTTTGAGGCTGAGTACATTTTTGTTCACTATGTCTTTTATTGAGACCTCACTTCTACACGTAACATTCATTCTGAACATATGCACTAAGTGAGGCCTCTTACACAGTCAGGCAAGCATTTTCAGAAACAAATTTAACTACCTCATATTGTCACTGAAGAGACTGGCCACGTGAGGAATAGAAATGCTGTCCAGGCATGCAGAGATGTCGCAAGGAAAGCTAAGGCCCCCTTGGAATTAAATCTAGTAAGGGAGGCCAAGGACAAGAAGAAAGGCTTCTTTAAATATGTCAAAAGCAAAAGGAAGTCTAGAGATAATCTGAGTTCACTGCTGAATGAGGTGGGTGCACTGGTAACAGAGGACACTGAGAAGGCAGAGTTACTTAATGTCCTCTTTGCTTCAGTCTTTACTGCTAAGACTGCTGCTCAGGAATCCCAGACCTCAGAGACAAGAGAGAGTCTGGGGAAAAGAATTTCCCTTGGTTGAAGAGGATCTGGTTAGATATCATCTAGGAAAACTCAATGCACACAAATCCATGGGCACCAATTGGATGCACCTGCAAGTGCTGAGGGGTCTGGCAGAAGTGATTGTCAAGCCTTTCTCTATCATCTTCAAAAAGTCATGGAGAATAGGAGGAATGCCTGAGGACTGAAGGAGAGCCAACGTCACTCCAGTCTTCAAAAAGACCAAGAAGTAAAAGCTAGGAAACTACAGGCCAGTCAGCCTCATCTCTGGCCTTATATTATCAAGAAGTCCCATATTACTAACAGCATCTTTTTATCTTGGTTAAAAAGTTATTTAAATACATATTTTAATTTGTGTTCTGAAGTCCAAAGAAAGACATTACAAAGGAGGCCTGAAGAATGAGGATCAAACTCATCTTAAGCATAAATGCATATACAATAAATATATTCGGTCTGATATGTTCAGCCTTAATAGCTAAAACTCTTCAAAGAATCACTACATTGTCTTCCATGTTTCCACAGAAAAGCAGGGGGTAGATTTCTTCTACGTAGAAAAATTGGTAAAGCCTCTTAAAATTACAGATTCACAAATTGTAGTGATTGAAAGCTAATCTCAATTATATACTAAGGCGTATTGTTGCACAGTGTGATAACGGTATTTTCTGCCTCAAGTGGACATTGCTTCAGACAAATTTGCATGAAGAAAAGAGGAAAAGAACCAGCCATTTACCATATGCTCACTGTCGACCTTGTAGATATTTTTTTTCATAGTAAGTAGAAGAATTTCTGTAAAGACAGCAGGAACTTTTTCTTCTTTCAATAAATTTCCCTCTTTTCTTACAAGGAATTACAAACACCTTTAAGAAGAATATGTAAGATTCAAGAAAGAACAGAATTTGATGGTTTTCACTGACATAGTGTTGTTCTCGTACTAATTTGTAACCTGTTCATTGTCCTATAAGATTTATGAATCAATGTAACACTGAGCATGCTTTAGTATAATTATTTAAGTAAGCATTAAAAGAAATCTATTGACATCATGGCTCTTGTTTTTTGCTTTTTGGTTTTGTTTTTTTTTTTTTTAATGGGAATGGGAAGAATAAGAATGAAAATAAGTCCTCAACTAAAAACTTTCAAATCACAACAAATAATATTTAAAAATTCATAATTCTCTAGAGCAGTTCAGGAGCATTTCCTTGCAAAATTAATTTTAAAATAAATTAATATTGAAAAGGCACACCTGAAAATGATATTGAAGTCACTGATGTGCCATCAAGTTACTAGAACAGGAAATGCAAGGAACATTGCTTCATTCTACATATAGTACCTGATCACATATCCCTGAAGCCCACTATCTGCAAGAGTAATATTTAAAGAGGAATGAGCATTCACCTATTCTTGGTCTTCTACTTGAGATCTTTCTTTTGTAGTCATTCTCAGAGTAAAAATGCAATTTTTGTAATACCTTTGGTTAAAGTAGTTACTTAATACTCTGGAATATTTGAAACTGAATGTGAATCAATGGTAACTTTGCTTTTTGACTCTCCGTCCTTAAGAGTACATTACATTATTTGTCTTCAACATTGCCAGTAGAATCTACTCCTGTCTTTCACCTCCCCCCTTTCTTTTCATCTTCTGAATTTTTCCCAGTCCCAGACAATGACAGTATAACTTACTTAGATCCAAAGTATCTATCTGCAACACCACTGTCATCACAAGTGGTCTAATACATTAGTAGACATTAAATGAGGATCACACTGTCAAAATTCAACAAATTAGTCAAAATTTCAAAACTTGGCTTCAAATGAGTAAACAGTGTACAAAACACAGCCTCTGTTTTTCTAGGAATGTGAGTTGAGAGAATGGAAAGAAAACATTTTCAAGTAGATTCATTTTGGTGAAAATTGAATTACCTCCTTGCGATGCACAAGCAGGGCTGCTTCTTACCATGTGAGGATCCATTCCCAAGAGTAAAACACTGAAGCTAATTTAAATGTTACAAGGAGAATAAATTTGCACAGGACAGAAGGGCAAATCATAGTCTGAAGAGAAAAGTGAGCCAGCCTTTTGAATGACTGTAAAGAAGGCCTATTATCCAAAACACAAAGCTCATAACAAATGTTTGTGGTCACAAGCTCAGAAAGTCTCTGACTGAAAAACTCTTTAGAAGAGATGAAATTTATTTAGAGAACTAGATCTAATTTTAAACAGAGCTATTCCATTTTATAAAATGCTTTTTATAGGAAAAGAAAGTGCTAGAAAGCTTAGCCCTATTTCTTTTAGCCCTTCATTTTTTTTTTGTTTCTTGTTTTTTTATGCCATTGTTCTATTTTCAGGGAAAAGCAAATAAAAAACAGAGCTCCTCAACTCAGTTAACATTAATAGAGAAGCACAGGAAATTTATATTCCTCTCTGTATTGAGCACCTTCTGGCTGTTCAGTGCTGCCAAGCTGAAATTTGCACAATCATGGATATACATTACCTCATCACCTCTCCAAAAACTGAGATAAAATATCCTATCTTACAAATGCTAGATTGCTACACAGAATATTAAATATACATATATATATAAGTACATATATATATGTAAAGGGGACAGAACCTTGGTACCTGATTTCATCAGATGCAGAAAAATACGTCTCAAAATAGATGAAATGTTGACAAGCACATGCATTCTCACTGTTTGCCTTATGCTGGCTCTGGAGTTTGTCAGACTGCTACACAAGTCACTAAAATGGTGTAAAGCAAGAAAAAGGGGAAAATAAACATTTTTCTAATCATTTAGTAAGTCAAATCAGTGACAGGAAAGAGCCAAGTGGTGCTGGAGCAGTATCAGGGAAAAAAAAGGAGAAAATTAGCTTCTGCTTTGGGCAACAGTGAATTACGTGGATTGGTCTGAAAGTAATGCCTCCTATTTATTTCCATGGCAAATAAGCATATATGAAGAGCAAAATAACACTGTTCAATGGAGCAAATTCTCAGTGACAAAACAGTATTTCGAAACACAGTCACCACCATTAGTGTTACATTTTCGTCAACAATGAGTAAGAGCCTGTGTGCCATACTTGCAAAAATCTGCACCAGCAGAGGTGTTGCCATCACCATGGCTGAAATGCACCACCCACTAGTTCACTGTAAAATAGGAGGCGCTACTTTTGGAGCAGTCCTCCTTCTGGTACAAATGTGTGTTAAATTGTAATCTTATACAAATATTGTGGTAAAATGCTACTTTGAAAAATTCTCACCAGAGCATTTTATCTCCTAGTTTCTAGATACAGACAGCTGCAATGACAAGCAGATGAATAATATATGTAAAATACACCACCAGAGAAGGAAGATGCTGAGTCTGCAGTTAACTTTCTTAGCAGATTTTCTGATCTAATTCAATTGTATGCAGTCATTGTATAGACACGTATGTTTATATCAAAAACTTGAAATTCAATATAAAATTGTTTTTTCTAAAAGCCTTTAGGAAAGCATGAAATAAGTAGTTATTTCCATCTTTTGCTAGAAAGTAGTTTTGTATTTACCTAAAACATGTAGGGTACGCATTTCTGTAAATTACAGCTCCTAGTGGTTGGCAACCCTGCCCATGGCAAGAGGATGGAACTAGATGATTTTTGAGCCGTCCTCCAACCTCAGTCATTCTATGATTGTGATTATTTTAAAAGGTTTATATTCCTCATGTTCCTACCGCTGAACTTTCATGGACTGATAGATGTGATACCAACAGAAGGACTGTTTCCTTCAGCAGGATTCAATTCCAAAGGTCTTTTCTTTTGCAGAAGTGAACAGAAAGAATTTGAATTTGACAAAAATATCGGGCCTGAGACTGCACCCACACAGTCAAGTGTTTATAAGCCTGAATCAATAGTAGCACTGTTGTGTTCTGAATTTACCAGTCCCTGCAGTACCACATGAAAGATTTCACTTTGTTCTGAAGTTGAGATTAGATACTGTAAGAGCCACTGTGAATGATAGATGGTTAAGTGATCTGTTGGTTTTGGACCACAGAATGCAAGAATCACTCATATGAACAAAGCTAATGCAATTTCTGCTACTTTAATATCATTCAACTTTCTACTGATGTGAGCAGAGATTTGATGGACACAACAATCTCTGGCTACTCGCCCTCAAGAGACACATAAGCTTTATTTGTAGTTCTTTATTGTCCTAAATTTTTAATCTGAGAATAGTGGAATAGTCCAAGAATCCCGTGGAGTACAGTGATTGAAAACAACCACAATAATAAAAAATACAGCAAGTTTATTAATTGTTCAACAGAGCTGAAGCAGTTTTTGCTGTAACTGATTTCTTACAACAAGAGTTTTCAGTTGGTAGAGAAGTGATAAATGTTTTCAGGAGTTGGACAACACTTCCTGCAATAGTTTAAAATGAAAGAATTCATTATAATTTTGTTCCCTGTTGAAGCATGGGAACATGTTTTACACCTACTCATTGCTCACAATCCTAGCAGCTAAAGGGTCAAGGACTGGAGGGTCAGCCCACTGCCCAAGTCTCAAGGGAGTCTGTTTCTTTCAGAGGCATTAGAGATGCAAAGAACGTCCACATCCTAATTGTATTTAGGACTACTGCATCCTTATCTTCTTTCTGAGGAAAGCATAGTTCTCTTTTGCTTGCACAGGTGGGCAACTAACAATATTCCCACAGACAGTTACTCGGTACTCATCAGGCTGCAGAACACAATCTCTGCTGCAAGATATCTTAACAGAGAAACCACTCAGGCTACTCTCTCTTGAAGGTAGATAGGAATACCTGAGGTTGTCTCAGTTCAAGCACTAGCTAAGGCTGTCTTTTCCTTTTTATATTCTCGAAAAAAATCTTCATTTATTGTAAGAATAGTTACTGAAAGAGATTTGCATGCAGAAAATTATGCAGAACCTCCATGTGACTGAAAAGTGTACATACAAATGTAATTAGAATTATTCAGAAAAAAAAAAAAAAAAAACTAAACTAAAATCTCTTCTTGTTGTTACACAGTTGCATAGGTGTGTCTCTGATGCCTATGAAATGTGACTATACAACCAACAATTAAAAGATTTGGTTTCAACGTCTTCCCCTATTAAAGCAAGCAAACAAGCAAACAGAAAAAAACACCTGCATTTGACTGCATTGAGTTCTAATTTTAGCATACTGAGAGTTTTCTGGGTTTTGTTGTTTCTTGTTGGCTTGTTTTTAGTGATTTAACTAATGTTCATGAATTATAGGTATGCTCCATGGACAATTTTGTCATAAGACAAGGATGTCTTTAATGAAAAGTGAGATTTATTAGCATAGTGACTTTTCATGTAGTTATATCACAGTCCAGTTATTTTTAGTATACCAAAAGGGTTTTACTTGTGTTGATTTTGTGATTTTTCTTCAGCCAGACTCTGAATACTGAGCTCTTTTGTGGCATCCTTCTTATACTAAGGGGCAGAAGGCGCACATGAGGACATGGTAAATTTAAAAGTGACCCAGGCATATGGGTCTATGTGACCATCCTAGAGGAGAGTCTTTTCCAATACTGTTCCATTTCAGGTCAGCAGGAAGAGTGTTCCATCCCAAGTTCATTGATTTTCTATCTATTAAATCTTTGACAACTCTTCTGAGATTTCTGATAAAATAAATATGTTTCCACTAAGGAAATATCTATATTCCAAATTTACTTACCTTATGTAGGCTGGTAAACAGCCTTATGATGCCAGCAATATTTTTTACAGTATTGGACTTGTGACAGAGATAAATTAATGGCATTATTCCAGCAGATATTCTGTCCCAGGTGTTTATAAGTGAGTTTAGCAAATTTAAACCAACACCATTTCCTTGCTTTTCTAAAATACAGTTTCTGCCACAGATGCCTTCCTTAAGTGTTTTTACTTACATTCCCTTAGTCATTTAGACTCTTAATTGTAATCTCAGGCAGTCTGGGAGTAAAGACCCTCAGGAGCCTGATCTTGGCTTCTCTTAATGCCACTTTACACCATTTTAATAGCAACAGGGCCATAAAAATAATGTAAATATAAATTACTGCCATTTTAATGCCTCTTTCTATTACCAGAGTGATGTGAAGTGCCCTTCATATAAATGAGAGTGAATCTAAATTGATGCAATTCACAGGCTGATGGTCCAAATAATGTGAACAAAGCAAGCAAAATACAAACCTATGCATTTACCTCAGAGCTTGTTTAATGTGTACAGTCTTGCACTTTCCCTCTCTTCCGTGATAAGCTGTTTGCAGTATCTAAGACTCCCACATAAGCACAGATGAGTTTCTTAAGAGGATGAGGAGTGAGGTTATGGGTACCTGATGCCTTCACCAAGGGTCATGGCTTTAAAATTTTAGACTCTGTACCTTCTCTCTAGCAAGAGTCCACTGCCCCAATAGCAAAGGTGGAAAATAAGAAAGACTTACCTCTCCTCAAGGAGTGTGCACCATGGCCTTGGATTTATTCTGCTCCCCATCCCAGACTTTCAGGTGCGGGGCTAGATGATCCTAAGAATAACTGATCTGACATTTAAAGACAGATGTAAAGAAGGCACTGATAATCTCAGCCTTTTTCTTATCCTCAGTGGTCACATTCCCCACTTGTCTGCTAAAGGATGGAGATTCCCCTTAGCCCTCCTCTTAATGGCAATACATTTGAAAAAAAAAAAAAAAAAATTGTTATTGTCTTTTACTACACTGGTCAGCTTGAGTTCAGGCTGGATTTTTGCCTTTCTAATTTTCTCCATGCAAATTCTAGCAACTTCCTTGTGCTCTTTCTGAGTTGCCCATCTCTTTTTCTACAGGTGGTAGGCTCTTTTTTCCTGGAGCCTCAGGAAAAGTTCCCTGTTCATCCCCACTGGTCCTTTTCCCCTCTGGCTCATCTTACAGCACTCAGAGACAGACTTCATTCTTGAGGAGTGTCCAGCCTTCCTGGACTCCTTTACTCTTCAGCAGAGACCCCCAAGGGAGTCCCTACCAGTGTCCAGGAATGGTGAGCAGAATAAACACCCCCACGATTCAAGTTGAAACAGAGGCTGTTAGAGACTCCGTCTAGATTGTCACAAGTCTATGGAGCCAGATGGGATCTACTCAAGGGTAGTGAGAGAGCTGTCAGGTGTGATTGTCAGACCTCATTCCACCACCTAGCAGTGTTTCTGATCAACCATAAAGATTCCAGAGGACTTGAAGCTTACCAGTGTGATTCCCCTCCACAAGAAGCATTGTAAGGAGGATCTGGAGAGCTACAGGCCTGTCAGCCTGATTTTGATTCCAGAATAGGTTATGGATCAGATCATCTTCAGAGAGATCACATGGTATGTGTGACACAGCCAGGATATCAGGCCCAGCCATCATGGGTTCACAAAAGCAGGTCCAGCTTCACCAATCTGTTCTCCTTCTATGACCGGCTGACCAGCACAGTGAATGTAGGAAAGGCTGTTGTTATAGTTACTCAGACTTTAGCATAGCTTTTTACACTGTCTGCCACAGTATTCTCCTGGAGAAGCTGGCAGCCCATGGCTTGGACAGATACACTCTTTGCTGGGTAAAGAGTCGGCTGCAGGGTGGGGCCCAGAGAGGGGTGGTGAATGGAGTTAATTCCAGCTGGCAACTAGTCATGAGTTGCATTCCCCAGGGTTTGATATTGGGGTCCATCCTGATTTGTATCTTTATGGATTATCTGGATGAGGTGATTAAGTGTACCCTCAGTAAATTTGCAGATGACACCAAGCTGGGAGGAAGTGCTGATATGCCTGGGGGTAGGAAGGCTCCACAAAGGGATTTGAGCAGGCTAGATAGCTGGGCTGAGGCCAGTGGGATGAAGTTCCACAAGATCAAGTCCCGGGTCCTACATTTTGGCCACAACATCCCCAGGCAACACGACAGGCTTGGGGCAGAGTGGTTGGAAGACTGCACAGAGGAAAATGAGCTGCAAGTGTTGCTTGACATTCAGCTGAACATGAGCCAGCAGTGTGCCCTGGTAGCCAGGAAGGCCAATGGGATCCTGGCTTGTATCAGAAATAGTGTAGCCAGCAGGAGCAGGGAGGTGATCGTCCCCCTGTACTCAGCTCTGGTGAGACCACAGACATCTTGAGTATCGTGTTCAGTTTTGGGCCTCTCATTACAAGAAAGGCATTGAGGCCCTGGAGTGTGTCCAGCGAAGGATAACAAAGCCACTGAGAGGTCTGGAACACAAGTCTTGTGAGGAGCAGCTAAGAGAACTGGGATTTTTTAGTCTGGAGAAGAGGTGGTTCAGGGGAGACCTTAGCACTCTCTACAACTACTAAAAGGAGGTTGTGGTGAGGGGGGAGTTGGCCTCTTCTCCCATGTAACTAGGGATAGGACTAGAGCAAAGGGCCTCAAGTTGCACCACAGTAGGCTGTAGTGGAATTCCAGAGTCACAGCCTGAACCAATGGGTGAACTGGGACGGTACATGAGTGCCTTGAACAGCGGGGGGTCTGGAGCCACCCTACTTCCCTGCAATATGAGTCTGCGTGAGTTCCCTCCCCCCTTCCACCCGCCTTTTCCTCCTGCAGTGCAACTTTACAAACAAGGGAGGGTCACATTCCTCAGCTCGTCCTTTTCTCCAAGCTGTTACAGGGAAGGGTGAATTAATTCCTTTTGATATCTTTTCCTATAGCGCCTATTTCTCAAATAAAGGCTCTATCATTGCCCTCATTTGCCCTACAGTAGGCTCAGACTGAATATTAGGAAAAACTTTTCTTGAAAGTGTGGTCAGGACCTGGTATGTGCTGCCCAGGAAGGTGGAGTCACCTGGAGGTGTTCAAGAAACATGTAGATGTTGTACTAAGGGACATGGTATAGTGGGGAAATACTGGTGGTAGGTGGATGGTCGGACTGTATGGCCTTGGATGTCTTTTCCAACCTTAATGAGTCCATGATTCTATGATAGGCTAAAGACATGGATGTGGTGGTTCTGGCATGGCTTGAGGCACGTGCTTCCCTGGCAATTTATCACAGAAATATAAATTAAATGCAAGACAAGTAAATTTCTGGGGGAATTTAACTTAGAATTAAAGAATATCCTGATTGGAAGGGAACCATAAGAATTATCAAGTCCATCTCCTAGTCCCATAGAGGACCAGCCAAACAAACCCTATGTCTGAGACTAGTGCCCAAACACTCCTTGAACTTTAGCAGCTTGGAGCAATGACCACTGCCCTGGGCAGCCTATTCCAGGGCCCAACCACCCTCTTGTGCAGCACCTGCTGACACAGCTCCATGCCATTCCCTTGGGCCCTGTCGCTGTCACAGAGAGCAGAGCTCAGCACTGCCCCTCTGCTCCCTGCAAGGAGCTGAAGCTGCTGTGAGGCCTGCCTTTAGCTGCTCTGCTCTGGGCTGAGCCCATCAGGGGACCTCAGCCACTCCTCCTACACCATGCCCTCCAGACCCTGCTCCATTTTCATGGCCTTCCTTTGGGGACAAAGAAAAGGGCTTAGCTTTTTCAGGAGCTAAGTACAGGCTCGTCAGACAGGAAGGGCAGGGCCTTCGCCTGCATGATGTTGTCCTGATAGCAGCAGCTTCTCCTGGTCAGTTGTACCTGGGCCATCTCACAAGGAGAGTTCCAGGGTACCAAAGCTTAACTTCTCTGGATGATAATAGCCGGGCAGATCCTCCTAATACACAGCCTGTTTTATCAGCAGCATAGTACAAAATCTGCTTGCTCCCAAAATGTATGAAGAAACAAAGGTTGCTTCTTGTAGCAGAATGAGTAGGGCCTGTATCATCACAGCCATGATTCACCCCCTAATGAAAAGTCACTTTTATCTTTTTTTTAACCCACACTGCTACTTTCATTGAGAGGCAAATACATTTTTTGCGCTACTAACAATGATAAAGTAAACGTTTTATGACATGCATTTTACTCTTTCAGCTTGAATACAATATCTTCAGTCAAATGTGCACAACAACGTCAAGGAATAGCTAAATGAATGACTACCAAGCTAGAACTGAAAAAGCTAATCTAAGTATTTTAAATAAGTAATTTTATTATTATTATTATTATTTATGTAAAGCTTTCTAGTAGGAATACAAGCTGCTATTAAATGTTTATTAAAACTAAACAGGATCTTTTGGGAAAACAGCAAATTTTGACATTTGAAGGAGTACTGAAACATTTTATTTCAAATCTCACAAATTTCAAAAGTATGATTCTTACAAGTGTTGATGAAATATCAACATGTATTTTGATTATCAAATCCACTTGTGTGGTGTAAGCATACATAATTTATTATATATTAATATTAGTCAACATAATAATCCCATGGGAGATGAAAGCCCAGATAAATCAAGTATGGCAAAGTAATGAACAGAAACCATCACTTCTGTTCAAATGGAATACATAATGGTATCTAGTCAATCTAATTCTACAGAAATGTTGCTACTACGGAAATAGCCTGTTAAAATTGTTCTTCAATACTCTTACCATTTCCTAGTAACTAAGAATGGTGTCAGCCTGATCTGCTTAGCACACAGAGAACCACTCAGGTGTGGTTGATGTAGTTCTATGCTTTCACTAGATTCCATAGCTTTTACACAACAAGTTCCAATATTGCAGTTTAAGCATCACCTACTTACATTTTGTAGCTGAAGAATTTATTGTAGCACAATTAAATGATTGTTACCTTATTACTCTTGTCTCAAGCAGTCACAAATCAAGGAACAAATACCCCAGATAATTTAATTGAACTTTGGAAGAGTTTCTATCTAAACACTGTTGTTTTCATTGCTTTGATAAATGAAAATATATATTATACAAAAACAATATAGTACTTTTAGAATGACAGTTTGTTTTTTTTTTTTTTCTAATGGCATTCTTCTGGTGGCTGCAGTTCTGTCCTATTAAGGAAAGGATATCTAAAATGAGGTGTGCATTTAGTTAATTGGGACCTAAGCTAAAATGTTGTGTTTGATGTTGAGCAATATGCCTCACAGATGAGTTAAGAATACACAGTTTACTCTTTTTGTCTGTTCAGGAAAAATGCAAGTCTGTCTAAATATCCCAATATTAACAGCAGGGTTCTAACAGTATAAGATTCATGTTATGGGAGCAGGTAAAGCAAACAAAGGTGATGACAGAGCCTTTATTAGAGATACAGGTGCTATAGAACAAGATATTAAAGAAAGAGGAGTTAACTCACCCCTCCCAGCAACAGTTTGGAAAAAGGTGAGAGGGAGAGAGAGGAAGGGCAGATCTGGGCTCCCCGCTCCGGGCCCACACATGCTCCCCCACTGGTTCAGGCTGTGACCTGGTGATTTCATTGCAGAGCAGTACAGAGAGCAGTGATGTCAGACTCAGAATGATCTCTTTTTACTGGACCAAGAATTCAGAATGTGTATTTTGAACTATATTAAAGATCTGAACAACTCCTAAAATAAGATTGGATTTTGTATGTTGAATTTTTCAAAGAACTGAAAAGACAGGTCACATTTGTATTCTGTGATTGTTGGTTCTCTGCATTATATGCATTTCTGCATTACCATCATAAGAGTCACTCCTAAATTTTTTTAATCTAGTCCCAAGTCTGGTAAAATATAAATCAAACATATTCTGGAATTCTAAATTGCCTGTATCTCTAAAATGCCTGGAGTATGAATTGATTCACCCACAGTTTTAAGATACTGTGTTAAATATTTATGATATAAATGAATAATAATTGGGGCCACTATGATAATCAGAGGGCTGGAGCACCTCTCCTATGAAGAAATGTTGAGGGAACTGGGCTTGTTTAGCTTGGAGAAGAGAAGGCTTTGGGGTGACTTCATTGTGACCTTCCAGTACTTGAAGGAAGCTTACAAGGAGGATGGGGACCAGCTTTTTACATGGTCTGATAGTGATTAGCACAAGGGGGAATGGCTTTAAGTTTAAAGGGAGAAAATTTACATTAGTTGTTAGGAAAAAAATCTTTATTCAGAGAGCAGTGAGGCAGTGGAACAAGGTGCCCAGAGAACCAGTGGATGTTCCATCCCCATAGATGGGGATTGAAGGCCAGGTTGAGTAGGATAGTGAGCAGTCTGATCGAATGGGTGGCAGCCCTGCTCACAGCTGGGGCTTGAAACTGAATGATCTCTAAGATCTTTTCCAACATAAGCCATTCTGTGATTCTGTGATTCTGTGATATTGACAACACATCTACATCTATTAGTAATTTAAATATCTTTGAAACTGTTCTCTGGCATTAAGGCCAACAGGAATGGAATAGAGTCAGCTTCACTTTAAAAACTCATCCTCCAGAACATTCTGACTGCAGTCGAGAGTGTCACATGAGAATATTCCCTCATCCTTGTTGATTCAGGAGCTGTGTCTAGAGGTCACTCAGGAAGGTTCTGGATGGACTGGACCAAAACCATGCTAGGAGCATGTTACAGATACCCCAGTTAGCTGAGATCCCATTGTTCAGTAAGGTTCTCTGGCAGTTTTTAATTTGCTTGTATAGGTAGTCTTCTTATAGCAACAGCTTTTCTGAAAGCTTAGGAATGAACAAAGAAAGCACATTAGATATGACCATGTTTGAGTAAATAAAGCAGATATCTCACTTTCAATGGGACACATTCCCAGGTTTTCCTCTGAATCTTAAACACCTTATATTTTCGATTAATAAATTGTGTAAGAAAATTGATATTTACCTTCTATTTCCTAAAAGATATAAATTGTGATTTTTTGTTCTTTCATTTTAAGATATAACTTCCTCTTCATAAATCATTGTCTTAGCTCTTTGTTAGGCTTTTAATAGTGTGGGTTTTTTTAATTGAAATCAATGAGAAATTAATATAGCATGCCTGTAGCAATTACTTCAGTACTAAATAAGATTGTTATTATTATTAATAATAGTAATAATAATAATAATAATAATGAAAAATTCAAGATGGCCTTAATGCAACTTGGCCTCTCTTTCAGAATGCATATAAAGAATGGGGAACTCCTAGTGTTGCATTGGAAATTCGTGTTTAATTAATCATCCAAATCTTTTGCAAAATTTCCATCCTTCAAGTATGCCTGCATTTTTTCTTATTAATAGTATGATTTCACACTCAGTCATACTGAAAAGTATATTGTTCATTCACAAACATTTTACTATCAATAAAAAAAATTATTTTTTTGTACTGTGTAATATTTCTCTTTGTGTCACCCACAGATTTTATAAACAATGATATTTTCTTTAAATTAGGTAAAAAATAAAAAATAAAAAAAAATTAAACAGTGCAAAGCAATGAATAAATCCCTCCAGGTCTTCAGTAGAAACATGGTGACATGCTGTATAAATTGATAAAAATCTTACAAAACCTAGGGTGTAACTAAGCTCTTCTGGGTACACAGATGTACTGGAAAGAACAGAAACTATTCACTGAAGACAGAAAAGTTTTAAAATTGTGTATAAAACCTCCTTATCTTCACCTTTCACATCTTAAAGCAACAGCATTAATATCAGCTAGAAGAAAATATGAGTAATATTTTACATAGCTGGGAAAGAGAACTGTCAAGTTTTTGTTCAACCTGTTTTCTGTATGCAGAATAAAAACAGGACATTTTTTCAGATAATGTTCAGCTAGGAAAACTAGAAAATCCACACTGAAATCTGGTCATTATTTTAATAGCATATTGCTGAAAAAATTACCTGTTGGCATGATATTTACTGTGGGAAATGTTTTGATATTTTTTTGAACTACAATGTATGTAGGTCACTCCGAAAGTGATTCCTCATATATATTTCTATGGACACTACAACAGATACAAAGAGCACAGGAACACTATTTGACAGAGCAAATTCTCAGCTACAAAACAATATTTTTCGACATAGACATCCCTGTTACCTTTGTATATTCACTAGTAATGCACAAGAGGCTGCATGCCATGCTTGCAAAAATTTCCATGGCCATCTGTCACTGTTACCACTGCTGAAACACACCACTCGCTGCCTCAGTGTGCTCACAGGCACTGTTTCGTTTCCAGAAATGTTTAGCAAGCATCGATGAATGTCAGTGGATGCCATTTTTTCCTCATGGAGGAATTCAGTGACAGCCCTTTGCTCCATGCATGCTTCCATGTCAGGTACCATTTAGTCAGACTGCCCTTTAGCTGCTGTCTATCACACACCAACCAAATGTAATGGAATATTGGTGGGAAGGTTCAGCCTCTACTGTCATACCACCAACACCTGCCTGTGACTTCATGAGCCAACCTAACAAAATAAGAGGCATTACTTTCAGAGCAGTCTTCATAAAACTCAGAAAAACCACATAAGTAAGGGCTATAATTTAACTGTACTTGCCATTCCAAGGCTGCTCCCAAGAGGAAGACATTAGAAGACAGTAAGGTAGGCACAGTACAGGGATCAGCAAGGTTGTGATTGCCCAAATATGAGAAGAGCAAGTTTGGTACTAGTAGCCAGAGTCAGATAACAGCTCTATACTTGCCAATCAAGGTTACACTAATGACGCATGTTTCAGGTCAAGGTGAGAGGTCCAGATGTTTTGTAGCTCTGGAAGAGCTACAGTACAGCTCCAGAAGAAGGGAGAAGTGAGGGTGGGTGGCTCAGATCACTCTTGCAGTACTGTGAAACAAGGTTGTACAGCTGCATACCAGCACTAATCTTGAGCATAGGCAGCTAAGCCCTAGGAGAGGGGCTGTGTTTAGGGTCTGAGTAGAAAATATAGAGGAGGCAACCCTATTTTAGAAGAGAATTGAGCTACCAAGTTGCAGTCTTCATCGCACTGCATGCCCTTAAAGACAGATAATAGTCGTGTTACTTACTGGTGCAGTCATGGCTTCCTGATTTGTTGAAAGACATCCAGCCATGTTGAGGCAATGTACACAGCAGATTTCACAAGCAGTGCACCCTAACAATTAAGGAAAGTATTTTTCCAAGTATTTGCAAAAGTTCATTTTTATCAGTATACAGAAATCCTACATAATCCTTTCATTTGATTTAATTCTACATATAACCAGGAGAAAAATCTGGAGGGTGAGGAAAAAAAAATGGGGGAACCACTCACTGGAGTTTTTGTCCTTTGTTCTATTAAAGACAAGATGCCTTTTAAACTGTGCACCTTGCCATCCTGATGGACATTACTGCATTGTTCATTTTGCATACATTTGGCAGCTTATCTAAGGTGAAAATAGATATCTCAAGATCTCACATGCCTCTGGAAATGGATGTGTTGACAATCAGGAGATGGTGAAAGGTACAATACCTTTTCATATTTCCACAATATGTGATTTGCAAGTTTTTTCTGTGTTCTTGATGACCACTGTCATGTGCCATATTGAGCAACAAGCTCAGCAAAGAGCAGTACACATGGCTTTCCTCAACACTTATATGCAATTTGTCAGCATTAGCATTTCATGACTAATCTTTGCTCCCAGGTAATCTGATTAGACTGTATGTCAAAGCTTATGTAAAACAGCTTGCTGGCAACAGAGTCCAGCCAAAGAAGAGTCCACCCCTGCAAATAACTCTTCTCCTCTTTCAATTGAAGTTGTATGGCATTATCATTACTATCAACTCAGTTTTGTTGTCCTTTTGACAAAAGTCAATAATTTGCTCAAGGAAAAAGCGAATGACAGCACATAGAACCCATTTTCCTCATTACTGTTGTCATGAAAGACAGTTTCAGCTTTAGACAAAACATGGAACAGTTTTGAGTGCAGAGTTCCTTATAATTTTCCCTTATTTATATTTTGGATTGCTTACTGGCATTCAAATTCCAGCTGTTATGCAACTGTTGTCAAGAGTTTTGAGCAAATCAAGCGATTTTTTGTAGCAGTCATTTGGAACTGCAACAGTGATTTAACATCACTCAAGTAGGTGATAAAAAATGCAGTTAATATGGGCTTTTCCAATCCACATTTTCATGTTTGGCTGTTGGAACATCACACTGGTGATTGACAGGTCACAGCTCGTATGTGAGATTATGAAGCAGATATCACTACTATCAGCACAGTCTGCTCTGTATCTGTTCAACACATTGAGAAGACTGTAAGGTCTGTTCCCATATGCCCACTGAAGTCTACCAGAATAAGAAACTTAGCAGATTTGAAGACATCCAGCTCCTGTTAGTCAGGCTTTCCTCCCTTTCTCTACAAGCCGTAATGTAGTGCTGAAATTATGTTAAAATTTAAAAAGTAAAATAAAAGATCATATGCATTCAACGATGATTTATTTCCTTCTACAGTTTTTGAGTTTACTTTTACATCTACTAATCAATTTTGTTCCTTATTGCAAAGTTAGACACAGGAAGACTATGTTCTTCAAAAATGATTACCTCTGAAACAATTGCATGCTCTTCAGCAAGTTAATTTTCAGTTAGTACAGTAATATTTATTGCATTCAAAATCAACTGTCTGCCAGGGAGATATGGAGATACAGCTGACTTTGAACTTCATTACTACTCAGATACTCCAAGTGATGAGAACAACTTCCTCTACTCACCTTTGCAATGTCTGATATTTGTTTAAGATGACCTCATTATCTATATAAAGCCTTACCTCCTTATAGTCCAATTTATAGTCCAATTTTTTTTTTAATGAGACTTGTAATTCCTTTTTTTTTTTTTTTCTTTTCTTTTCTTTTTTTTTAATTCTTAATATGATTATTTAAATCCTTAAGGTACATAAAGAAAATTAACACTTTGTAGAATTATTTCATTTCACTAAGGAAAGACTGACAATGTGTGATACTTATAGATAAAATATCTGTTTTAAGTGTTAGATACAACAGAATTCTTCAGAAACAAAAAAGTTATCTAGTTAATTAGTAGCGAATAATTGCTAAAAATGTGTATCAGTTTACCAAATAAGGAACTAATTGCTTTGCTGCATTAACTACTATATAAATGTACATGTCATTTTTCTCAGTATGGAGCTAATCTCATTCTCATTCAGATCAATAGTAATTTTTCAGTTGAGCTCAACAGGTGTTAGATAAGCTTTTCTGGGAAAAGTGTCTTCCTCCAAGCCGATTAAACACAAAGAGACTTTCCATCTAAAAAGACCTCTATATGTTTATCCCCTGTTAAAGTGACAATGACATTGAAATTTGCAGATTATGCTACAGGTCACAGTTCTTATAGTTTGCGACCAAAGTGGCACCATCCTACTGAGAAGCATTATATTCTTTTTACGAGGCTGTTTCTTACACTCTCTGGGTCTGAAAATACACAAATGTTCTCCAAATATGGAAAACTCAGCAGCAGGAGTCATTGTCCTAGAAATGTCGTGAATATGTTGTAGGTTTTTTATGGCAAAGTACCGCTTTGCTTCACATCAAAAAAAGACACTTAACTATATTTCATTATTAATTTTAAAACTGTTTTACATCAAGGCCTCTTTTCTGAAGGACTCTTGGCTGAAGCTATAAATTGGGGGCTAGCGATGTCTGTTAAAAAGATATAACATCACTTTCATCCATTTCATCTTTCATAAAGCATATTTTTAAATGTTAAGAAAGAGAAATCATCTCCATGTAGCGGTCATTTCTCACCATGATATTGAGTGTGGGAGATCATGCAGGCAGCATTTACTTACGTTTTTTCCTAATCCCGTTAACATTTAGGTTAAAATTTACATTGCTGCCCCTCAATGTATTAACATACAAATTCCTTGCAAAGAAAGCCTTGCCAGTTCCTGGGTCTGATAGATTATCTTAAGTGCAAATGCAAATAATAATAACAATAATAATGAAAGCATTTAAAATTCATGATGTACGTTATGGTAAAACTATGCAGTTTACCAACTGATCTACTGAAGTATAATTAACGCTATATGATAAACACTTTCTAAATCTATTCTTCTCTACTTCATTTGGAAGATTTGAAATAAATGTAGTCATAAGATTATTTGCACATTTTCTGCCACTGAACTGGTAGCTACATCACTTCATAAGCAGCAGTACATTGCTGACCTGATGCTTGCTTAGATTACCTGCTTCTGGGTCGTCAGTTTTCTTAAAAGCTCTAAGACACTTGAGTTTTTCCATCCACCTTAATAGCATGCTAATATCAAACCGTTGACACGCTCTCAGATCATTAGCGGAGTATCACTAACTCGTTAGTTTTTAATGCAAAAGTCTTTAGTGATGTCGCTAATTTAAATGAATATAAGACAAACATCAAGAGACAGATTTTTTGTAACACTTGCACAACATTCATTTATAGTTGGACTGAGCCAAAACATAATTGCAGTCTCTGAAGTGTTAGCCTCTGACAGTTATGTTTATCCAGTACCTGATTGCTGATCTGCTATTATTTCTTATGATTTAAAACACTGAAGTATTGAAAGTATTGAAGTTGCTTTTTTCTGATCAGCTTCAGCATTAGACTCTATGGTGCTATAAATATACACTTTTGCATGATATTTACTTGAATGTTGTCCTTTTTTAATTTATTCTCTTTATGTCAAATCATTTGGAATATGTAAACATCTTTAAATTTTCGCCTTTCAAGTTTCTCCTTGAAACCGAAAAGGATTTGATGGGGCAGTCTTCCTGAACTTACGTATATCCCCAACACACCTCTGAGCCTACCCTACACTGAGTCACAAGACTCAGCAAGTTATTCTTGGCATATTGTACCAGTACCTGAAATGAGGGAGAGGTACAGCTTTCTTTGAGTGATGGACAAAACATTTTCAACCTGATTCAGTAACACTGATTCTTCTGTTCAATTTTCCTACTAGATCCCTGATTCACTGGAGTAGGTTCAGTAGTTATTTCTGAAAACTGTGAAAACAAGGGTCTTGCAATTTTTTAGGGGTTAGGGACTCTAATCATAGAATCATAGAATCACTTAGGTTGGAAGGGACCTCAAAGATCATCAAGCACAACCGCAGCCTAACCATAATACCCTAACTCTAACAACCCTCTGCTAAATCATATCTCCAAGCACCACATCCAAACGGCTCTTAAACACATCCAGGGATGGTGACTCAACCACCTCCCTGGGGATCCTATTCCAATGTTTAACCACCCTTTCTGTAAAGAAATAATGTTTTGGAAGACATGAAGAAGACCTTTGTGAAGTTAATGATTCATCCAGTGATTTCTGAACCAAAGAATACCCTAGATAAGCACCTAAACAATGACAGATTTGAAGAATTAGGAAGTGCAGTCTGGGGGTTTATGTAGTGAAGTTTCTCTTGATACCTCATATTTAATGCAAAAAAAATCAGGTTCATAATCTGCGGATCCTTGAAGAAGCATCTTTCATTTGACATTCTAGTTTTGCATTCAATTAACGAACTATTTCATCTGAAAACCAGACAGAGCTACAGCATTCTCTGTGGAACCTGCAAGTTTGATGTGATATATCTGATCTGACCTCCATTCCTCATGCAGCATTATCCTACTAAGACAAGGCAATTCAAAATTACATGCATGTCAGAGAGACATTTCTCTGTTATAATAATAAGTGTGTGTCTTAAAGCTTTCTCAGATACTATTTTGGCATTGTGGGGAAAAATACACAGCAGGCATCCAAAAAAAAAAAAAAAAAAAAAAAAGGTATATTAAAGGGAAAACTGTCTATAAAATCAATGAGTCAAAAAGATAAATACTCAGCTGAAGCACTGAATGTCCAGTATGTCTTAAGCAATTTGGTCTTTTACAAATACAGAAGCTGGCATTTGAATCAACTTATAATTATATAAATATATACACATACATGTATATATAATTATATATATTGTAATTAAATAAATTAGTTGTTAAATTAGATAATTCTGACTTCAAAGAAGGTGAAGATGGAACAGATATATGCAATCTATATGCAATACAAAAGTATGGTGTTCACCACCATCCGTAGAAAAGGTACTGAAGATTGAGGTCCCTACCGATGATAAATGATGACCAGAACAACTCAGTTTATTAGAAGTCTTCTGATTCTTTAAGTGTCTTAGTATTACAGTTAATAGTTGAAAGTGTTACTTTTTTCTTTATAAATTCTCACTGACTCCCCCATACATGTCAGTTCTTGTCTACTTCTACTGCAAGATCCTTACTCATTTCTTTAATTTTCCAGGAAGCGTTCAGCACCTAGCAGGTATCCACCACAAGACAGAGTTATCAAATGCAGCTTTATTTTTCCTTGAAAAGTGAAGAATCTTGAAATGTGTGAAGGCATCACAGTGAGCTGTTAACACCAGAGTAATTACAAGAAACATCAGCATAAGAATGAAATTTCTTCTATGCGTAGTACAAGTAAGAAAGACTTCAATTTTCTGAATGATTTTAGTTGCTGCAGTTGTAATGATTCTTTGGTATAAAAGAGACAAAATTTTTATATTTTGTAACTATTCAGGAAATAGTAACCCACCTTCTGATTTTCTTTATATTATTGGACTTTTAAAGTAGGTAAGAGAAGAAAAAAAACCAAACAAACAAACAAAAAAAACCATTTTCCTTTATTCTGATTTGTGGGCTTATTGATTTTAGTTTTATCTAAATGCGTACTTTTTGTTGAGGCTAGAAAATCTTACACATAATCTTAGGAAAGGATGCAGTGATTCAAAAAGTATATATATAATTGTACCTTAATTCCTGGGAATGTTTGTTAGTTTGTTGTTGTTATTGTTGTTGTTTTATGGCATCATAGGAAGTACAGAAAATGTTACACCTGAAATCTGCCTTGTGTGCATCACATCTGTGCATCTTTGTGATGTGTCATTTTTCTCCTCTTTATTGCAGGTGTATAAAGGACCGGGCCATAAACTTAACTTTACTATTAGTCATTCGTTCAGAAGGTCTGAACTCTCTTTTCTGAGTAGTGGAGCTAGCAGTCAAAGTACAGTTTTCTTGAAAAGCGATGTTTGTTCTTCTCAAGTTTCATTGTGTGATTGACGTTTGTCTGCCTGTCATCAAATAGCAGTTAAGTTTTCCAATACTTTTGTTTAAAGTCACTGTGATCATAAGGACATAAACGGTTTTGTTCTAAATTACTTCTACAGTATTTTCAGAGCACAGTATGTGTGTATTACATAAGTTGAATAGATGAAAATTTGAGTATCTAAAGCTCCTATGTCAAAATCATTTTCTATAGCTGGCAATGGCATTTTATGGAAGGAATACAAAAAATATTTGAGGAGATCAATTTTAATGAGATGATAGATGATATACACAAATCACCAGGAAATAATGTGTCCAGGAAAAAAAAATAAAGCCAGAAGAGAGAACAAGCCAAAACAGGTACAAAATAAGACAAATAACTCATTGATTCCAAAAGCCTTCAGACAATAGAATTTGAAATTTTGGATCATCTACGGGATGTAGAAGACTGACTGCAGGTTTTTCTCAACAGAGAACAGCTGGAAGGGATTTGATACCTCTTTTTATAAAGAAAGGATTACTACTTGGGGATGGAGCTGGGCCACTAGAGAGGAAGAATGCAGTGCTTAAGAAGCCTGATCAGAAACAGATTTATCTGTTGCAGTAATAATTACTTTCAATTGCTTTTACAAAAAGTATCTAAGAAGTTCTCAAATAAAAACAATACATATAATAATAATTCAGGCTTCTTTATTCTTCAGAATCTCAGAAAACAGATGAGAGCATTTCTATATTTGACAACAAGCAGTTTTATCAGCAGCAACAATACAAACAGTTTTGAATTTTTGCTTCTGTCGAGTTCAAAGAACTCTGATACATCATCAGACCTGATGTGTCCAGTCCAATCAACATACAGTGCTTACTCACAGCAGGACTAAATTTGGTACATTACCTTTAATTAGAAAATAAAATGTGAAGACAGTCTCTTTCTGATGTAAAGTAAAATGACTACAGTAATTAAGAACTGACATCTTATGTTTCACATACAAGTCACAGAAGATCACGAAGAGAAATCCTCCTAAAAATAAAGCTAATAAAAGACAGTGCTATAGAATATAAGAAAGATCTAAGAAACAATGAAATAGCACTATGTCTTTTTCCTACTGGGAAGAAGACAATTCCTGCAGATCTCCCATTACATCTCAACACATAATTCTTCAAGAAGAAACAGACTTTGAAAATTCCACAGGGGATGTTTCTGGCAGGTGGAAAAAAAAAAAAAAAAAAAAAAAAAAAAGTTTAATATCAAAGCTTTGTCATCATAACTGAGCCTAAGGACACAGATAAGAATCTGCAGGCAGTGCACGCAATTAGAAAAAAATCTGAAGGTACAGCAAGCCATTGCATTTTGTTACAGGTGTTTTTCTAGCCATCCATCCCTGTCAAAAGGAACTGGCATGCTCAGTGAAGACTTTTAGATGACAGCCACAAGTCTTGCACTGTTTCTTGTCATCCTGAAAGTCTTACTTTGTTGAAGAAATCTAAAATCTGTGGATCCATGTACAATAAAACAAATCCACTGAGAAAAAAATAATTAAAAAAACCTTCTAGATAGATTGTTGTCACTTATAACTAGTAATAATTAAAGATTGACCTTGATTATAACTAAAGATAAGATTGTATACAAAAGGTGTTATGATGCAGTTAATTTCAATGTTATGCCAGCAGAATCAGCAGCATTATTAAATTAATTATATAGATCCAACACTTGGCTCTCACTAGCCTGACCACTACTGCAATTTCCAGACCTCAGATCAGATCAAAACATTCATTCTATGTTTTTAATATTTTTCTTCTTTTTCTTTTTCTTTCTTTCTTTTTTTTTTTTTTTTTTTTTTTGCCTAGTTGATGATTAAGCTTTGCCTTCACTCAAATTTGAATATTTTCATGACATATGCTTGTATATTTTCTGGGTATGACATGTGTTTAGAAACCAGAGAATGAAATGATTTTGAAGGGAAGACAATGGTGAGTTTATTAATTTACATTAGTAGATGTGTCATTGTAAAAAATTATGAAATGAGGGAAACTATTGTCATTTTTCAAAATAAAATTATCAAATAAAATTATCACATAAAAAAGTATTTTTATCTAAACTCAAATTTTCCGTGGGAGGAAAGAAATTAAGGCATCATTTTTTCTGTCTTTTGAAAAGGTCTTTCAAAATTATTTTTACTTGATATTTCAAAACTGAAATTTTAATATACTTCGTAAAGCATATTATTGTGTTTCTTGTGGAAATAAAAACCATATCTGAGACCTGAAGGACCAAGTTCAAGGCAGCCACATGGAATGTAATCAGAAAGTCCAGGACTTTCTGAGGAATGTAGAGGAACTATGAAAGAAGCTCCAAATGAAATTAGAATTTGGAAGCTTTGAGGCTGGCACTTTCTAAAGAACCTGAGTCCAAAAGGGAATCAAGAAATATGAAGTTCCTTTCTTAAATTGTTTTGACTTAAAAACAGAAGCATCTCTGAAGAAGAGAAAATGCTTCAAACTAATATCTCAAGACAGTCTACTTTCCTATAGATTAATTCAGGGTCATGACATTGTGTTCATTTCTGGACTCCCCAGCTCAAAAAAGATAGAGATCTCCCAGAAATACTCCAGGGGAGGTCCACAGAGAATGATTAAGAGCCTGGAGCATATCCCAGATGAGAAAAGGCTGAGAGACCTGGGACTGTTCATCCGGAAGAAGAGAAAAGGGAGGATCTCACTGCTGTTTATGAACATCTCAGAGTCAAGTTGATGGGGGAGGACTTTTTTGATGGGAAGCAACAATAGAATGGGCAACAAGTGGAAACTGGAACACAGGATGTTCCATTCTAACACAAGGAAGAACTTCTTTACTTCAAGAGTGATAGGGCCCTGAAACAAGCTGCCCAAAGAAGTGGTGAGGATATTCAAGACTTATCTGGATATTTTCCTATGAGACCTACTGTAGGGTACTGCTTTAGCAGGGAGTTTGTACTGGGTGATCTTCAAAGGTCCCTTCCAACTCCCACAGTTCTGTGATCCTGTGAATATCACTAGAAACACTGCTGGTAAATCTGTGATACTGGCAGTTAGGTTCCCTTGCCTGCTTTCACAGTTCACTACCTTTTGAATATCTGTAATATACGTATCTTCTCACCAGAATGATTTTCACTGACCAGAATGGTACCAATTGCAGGATGAAATGTTATCTAAGGGGATGTAAGCAAGGGATTGCAAGGAAACTCAAAAAGATGTTGTTGTAGCTGTCATTAAAAAAATGACATAAGCATACAAAGAAAGAGCATAATGTCTTTTGTTTATCAAGCTTACATTACACTAAGGTTTCTTACTATATTGATATTATGTATCTACAGGATTTAAGCTCAGTGCAGACTTTGAAGATGTTAAGAAAAAATGCTTTTGCTTTATGGTCTCGTTGTGAGATGAAATCTTTGTTTATATATATGGGTATATATCTTACATACCCAATCAGATCCCAACAAAGGTACAAGATCGTCTTTGTGTCTGTTTTGCTTATATGTGTATTTTTTTTTTTTAGTACAAAGTCCAATTTCAGTTATACACACTCTCTCAATATCACTGAAATGAGTGTTTGTAATAATAGGCACAATTACAGCAATGCATTAAGACAAGAGTATTGTTTCAGAACAAAAGTCACTATGTCTTAACAATGCCTGTCTGACTGCTGGTTTCTGGACTGAGTTTTATTGATACATCCTTGAACGGATCTCTCCTTAATGTTGGATTTTTAAACAGAGCAATCTGTGAAAATAATGATAAAATATCCAAGAAAACAGTTTACTGATAATGGCAGAAATATTAACTGTCCACAAAGGGATTACTAGTTTATTGCAAAGCAAACAGCTGATATTTTCAAAATATCTGATGTCATGCTATGTTTCAATCTGTATCACAGAACTGACGCAAGGGAAGAAAAAAGATTATATATGCCATGATTGCACAATGGATGTAGCAGTCTTCTGTATCACATTCAGCTGTGTACATTCTCTGAAAGTAAGGAACATATTGCCCAAAATATCTGAAAATGTCATATGTCTACACAATAGATGATAGTAGAGTGAAAAGATCTTAATAGATAATAACGTGCCATTCCAATACTGTTATATTGGAATGTGCGAGGTCCTGCACCTGGGTCAGGGCAATCCCACACACAGATACAGATGGGCAGAGAGTGGCTTGAGAACAGCCCTGAGGAAAAGGATTTAGGAAGTGGTTGATGAAAGATTCAACATGAGCCATCAATGTGTGCTTGCCACCCAGAAGGCCAACCGTATCCTGGGTAGCATCAAGAGAAGTGTGATCAGCAGATTGAAGGAGGTGATTGATTCTACCTCTCTACTCTGCTCTCATGAGACCTCACCTGGAGTACTGCATCCAGTTCTGGGGCCCCCAGCACAAGATGGACATGGAGTTGTTGGAGCAGGTCCAGAGGAGGGCCACAAAGATGATGAGAGGGCAGGAGCTGCTCTCCTTCAAGGACTGGCTGGGAGAGCTGGGGCTTTTCAGCCTGGAGAAGAGAAAGCTCCAGGGGGACCTTATAGCAGCCTTCCAGTACCTGAAGGGGACCTACAAGAAAGCTGGGGAGGGACTTTTTATAAGGCCATGTAGTATCAGGACAAGAGGAAAAGGTTTTAAACTGGAAGAGGATAGATTTAGACCAGGTATTAGGAAGAAATTCATTACTGTGAGGGTGGTGAGACACTGAAACAGGTTGCCCAGTGAGGTTGTGGATGTCCTCTCCCTGGAAGCATTCAAGGCCAGGCTGGATGGGGCTTTGAACAACCTGGTCTGGAGAGGGGTGTCCCTGCCTATAGCAGGGGTTTGGAACTAGATGATCTTAAAGGTCCTTTCCAAGCCAAACCTTTCTATAATTCTGTGATTTTAAGTAGCCTGGCTACAGTCCAGTAGATCACCGTTATCCTGCTTTTTGTTCACATACTTTTAGACCTTTCCTCTTATAGCCTCTGAATATAGCAAATTAAAGTGTCTTGGAAACATTTCTTTCAAAACAAAGCATCTTCTCTCACACTATGTTCCAAATAATATGAAGAAAATAATAAAATTTTTAGTACATACTACTCTTTCTTATCTATATTCAATAAATTCTTAACAACTTCTGAAATTCAGTTCGTGTCATCATTAGTTTAGTACTAAAAACTGATTAATGCTGTTTTGCTGTTCTAGATGACAGAATCCTCTCTGGACTACATGGATCTGGAGGTTTTACTTGAAACATCTGCTTATTTTATGGAAATGTGAGTGTTATTTCAAAATATTTTACAAAAATTTTGACCATTATATTTGGGTTTAAGGTGAAAATAGTGGGAAAAAGTGAAAAACTTACCCTTTAAAAATCAGAACTTCAAAATAAAATATAAATAACAATATAAAATGACACTTTATTAGCCAGCCTAATAATAATATTAGTATTAATAATAATACTAACATTTTTCTTTTTTTTTCCTTTCTCTTTTAAAACTCATAGTGAGCTACCAATGGTAAAGTGACAATTCCAGTTATTGAGTAGTTCATATGCTGTATTTCAAAACTTCTCTTTGACCAAACCATAGCTACAAGAAATATTGCAATAAATAATGTACTCAGACAAAATACATTGCCCCTTCTCCTACTGATTTGTTCGTGTTTGCCCTTTTTATAGACTAAAGGGCCCAGTAACATTTGAGTTTTTCTATGATGAAATAAATTCAACACATTGACCATCGGTAACGTATAGCACATAATGATCTAACAGTGATTACTACCTGACAGATGAAAAAGCCACAATCTCCCTTTAGCTAGAAAATAAATGGTTGAACAGACCAAGGCTACATTAAACAAATAACCAGAAAAACTACCTGCAATTAAACCAACTTTCATCTTCTCATAAATGAGGATAGCAAAATAAAGATCAATGTATACATATGTAACATTGTTTTCCTGTTAGCTCCAAAAGAGTTGGTAAAAATATATTGAAAGACAAGAGTAGTGTATAAGAAGAGAAAACACAATATAGACATATTCTTCAGAAACATCCAGTTGCAAAAATAAAATTTTGGAAAAAAAATCAAGGTGATGTGAAATGGATCTTTAGTCCAACTATTGGGCACATACTAAGAGAAAATACAGTAACTGTGCAAAATTGAGTTTATTTTTAACTTCAAGTTTGTGAAAGGGGGAGAAAATCCTACTGTGTAATATAACTGTCCACTAGGAAAAAAGTTAACAATCAATCTGCAACAATATTTTTCATGGACTACAACTGAGAACCTGCCATCTGATTTGTAAAAGGTGTTAAAATCTCATGATGCCTTTCAGACAGAGTACAGAACTTAAAAAAATATTGAGCACTTCAGAAGAGGGGCAGAAGGGGAAGCAGAGTATGGATGGATGGACAGAAAGACAGATGTCTTTTCTTTTGGTCCTTCAGGTGTATTTTTCCATGTCAAGTAAATACTTTCTGTGCAAACTGTACTTCTTGCTGGTCTTGGTATCCAGTATGTAATTGATCAGCAGATGGCCTCTATTTTAGGGGAAAGTAAACAAATGAACAATCACAGAGTTAAGCTATGAATTCTGATTTATGAAGAACAGTGGTCATTTCAAGATATAAGTATTTTTGCATGGGTATTGTCTTGAATTGTTCTGTGTATCTTAATGTTTTGAAACTGTGAAAAAAGAAAAAGCATATGTGGCATTGCTTTTTTTCTTGCTGAACTACCTACCAGGATGATGACAAGCCAATTCTTACAGATTTTGGTTTATTATGTGGAAACTATAAAGTGTTTTTCAAGACAACTGTTAAATAGTTAATGAAAGCAACATAAAATGTTTATTATAATAGTAAGAATAAAGAATCAGGAAAATGAACTAGGACTGAAATATAAAATGAAAGAATATAGAAAAACCTGACATTATTCAATAGAAAGCTTACGTGGGTATTATTTAGACTTTCTTTCTTCATGTCTTATTAAAGAAAGTGTTTCAGACATTTCATAGAAAAAATCAGATGTCATACTTTCTTCAAGGCCAGACCAATTCTTATAATGGTTTTTTTTCTGGCCACCTACATTTCACTCTTTATGCCCCTCTAGAGTGCTGCCTCAAGGTCAAAGTCCTGCAAATTCATACCCACGTCTCTGCTGGTTTTGCTCTTCCAAGCAGTTTCAGAGTAAGATCCAGTTCTATTTACAATTTGTCTCTTGTGGGAAGAATGTTGGTTGTCATTTTTTTCAGCACTGTGATGTGGAATAGATATGTGCTGTCATGTTTCTGAGAGATTTGAGGAATGGAAGGAACCAATTTCCTAACATGGGCATTCATTACATGTTAACGTGAAAGTCATATGAAAATAAATTAAAAAAAAAAAAAAAAAAAGTACAAGATATCCTATAATTTGAATATTGCCCTTCAAAAATGCTAGAAATCAGTTACTGTTTCCGCAAAGAACAGGCTGTTTTCCAGAGAATAAACCAATGTTGGTATTAAGGATTGCTTGCTTGTTTTCTTCATTACAGGCAGGTAATTTTTTTTGGTTATCTGCTTGTTCCTCTTTTAATTAAATTTTTCACAGTACATTATTCATTTATTATTCATTTATTTCATTTATTTTCATTTATTATTCATTTTTTAAACTTTGGATCCATAAACAGTAATTTAAGCACTGAGTGGACAGGTTTTCTATTCTGCTTACATGACCTCTTCTTTCTACCTGTTCAGATTACATTTAAACTTAAGATTTTGCTCCTGAATGACCTGTTCGTGTCTTATCCAAGAACATAGCACAAATAATATTTCCTAATGAATACAAAATTCACAGAAATTACATGAACGTGGTCCAACTATTCTTTCAAACAGATAGAAAAATCATCATTCTCTGAGGATAATAATAGCTGTCTTTTGTCTTCTGTGTCAAATAATGAAATGTCTCCAGATAAATTAGTATCAGAAATAAAGCTCACTAGATGTACAGGAAAAATACTGATCTCTGATTCTTTTGTACAAGTTGCTCCTCATGGAACAGCTTTGTGCTTTTTTTAAAATTTTTTTTCTTTTATTTTTGGTCAATCAGTTGGTTTTGCTTTGTTTTGTTTTTAACTCTTCTGGACAGAATTTACCACAAGTCGTGGCACCTCTAAAGATAATAAATGATTAAGAAAAGACTTTAGGGTCATGGGGGGCAATGAGCTCAACATGATCATTGCTGCTAACATGCTCTGACAGCAAACAGACCTACAGCACCATAGGCTGCATTAATGGGAGAATAGCCAGTACAGTATATATGAAAGAAAACACTACATTTGGAAAAAGGGAAACATGTCAATAGGACAAAACAGTGACTTTTAATGGCAGTATGTTTTCTCACAAAGACTGCTGAAATTAAATTGGGCTTGTCATACAAAGGACACTTTCCCATGTATCACGTCCAGAAAACCTATTCTGCTTATGTAAGGTGCATTTTTCTATGGTAGTTGATCACATATCAGTTCCTCAGTTAAATGAGAAGTCACATTTACACTGCAGTTCTCTTGCATGTCCTGTAACAAACTGACCATGCACTGGAGCCATCATGATGAAAAAATACTGTTTCTCCTGATTACACACAGTGAGCAAAAGAAAGTGTTCTGAGCGTTAGATTTGCATGCCTTTTGAATTAACCAGATGAGCTTGGTTATAACTAGAACAGAAATTTTGAATAGGTAGAAGGTGTGATAATTTGAATTTGTATGGTTATTTTTCAAAAATCCTATCATCTACTTATTTCTCATCAAGATCATGACATAAAAATGCCATAAACTGATAAGATAAAGATTCAAATAGCAGTACTACCTTGCTCTGGTTTTCATCACTGGACTTTTCAGATAGATAGGAAAAATGACAAAGTCAAAAGGGCATAAAAGTCTTTACTTAGGTTAACAGTGAGATCAAAAGCCACAGCCTAATCCCTTAAACAAATATTAAGATGCTAACAATGAAGTGTTCTAACCTATTTTAAATCTTCTTTTAAATTCAACCTAAGAACTCCAAAAAATATGAGGACAGCCTTTCAATCCCTAATGATAACCATTTCTTGCCATTCAGTTCATCATGATGATAGCACAACAAAACTCCTGCCCATTTAATCAAGCATAACACTCTCAGTATTTTAAAAATGTATTATTATGAAAAGGGAAGGAAGTAAAGTCGTCTGTCACTACCACTGAAATTAAATATGAAATATGGCAGAAAATAATCTAATATGAAACATCATGACAGCAAAGGTATCTGAAATATTGGTACATATCAAGGCATACTATTGGTACATATAAGGCATACTACATACAGCAAAAATGATCACTCATAATTTCCATTTCAGAGATGCAAGTGTAAATTCTTTTTCTTATTTCTTCTGTGAGTTTAGAAAGCTCATCTTCTCAACCTGTGGCTTTCTACCCTTGTTTTGGAAATCAAAATCTAATAGCAGTGATGCTCTCACCACACTCGTGTTTTTAGCAAAGAATGATAACTAAATGCTTAGCTTGAAAAAATAGTAGAAAACTTCAAAATTGACTTGTGCCTTACATAAACTGTGTGTACATATGGAATAATTTCATAGATAAATACCAGATTTGCATACACAGGTGCAGTTGTGTGCACATTTGCATCTCCTGCAAGCTCTAATCAGCCTGCTGCTTTCGAAAAATCAGCATTGTAAGCTGTGCACCTTTCTT
Organism: Alectoris magna; assembly: GCA_030625065.1. NCBI lineage: Eukaryota > Metazoa > Chordata > Aves > Galliformes > Phasianidae > Alectoris > Alectoris magna. The sequence continues at coordinate 102,521,469 of CM060560.1, forward strand.
CTTTCTGCTATGCAGTATCTTATTCTAGAAGTAGTTTTTGTAGACCAGTGTATATTGAACAGGTGCAGTGATGATGCAACTGCTTTTCTTTCTGACTGATACCTTTCTTAGCAAATGACACTACTTCATGGGTGCAATTAAATATTTTGCTCATTTGAGTAATTGATACCACGTACTAACTCCTTGTTCTGATTGTAGAATATACTATTATATTTAGAATCATCTATCAGGAACCCGTGCCACAGAGGATTCAAAGGAGGCTCTGGAAAGACTTCACACAGGCTTCTACAGTGGCATAAGAAGATTGTTTCCAGTCCACACCATTTTAAATATTAATGCTTATTAACCTCTCTCTTCCATGTCAACTCAGATGTTCTAATCAATATATTTCAGGGGATAAAGGGAGTTGACTTGTCTGTCTTCTTGTAGATGGGAGAAAGAATGACAGGATGGTAGGGCCTTGAGTTGAGGTAGCCCATGCACAGTCAGGTAAGGAAGTTTCTTATTCTTCTCCATCTCATTGTAGACAAATCATAAACAAGCTCAATTTTACTTCACTTTCTAGAAAGGGAAAGCTTGTAGAAAAGTTGGCTTGAAGTATCTTTGTTTTTCTTCCGTTATGTTCTTTTTTTTTTTTTTTTTTTTTTTTTTTTTTTTTTTTTGCTTTCCCCTTGTACATCCTTTATTTTTCAGTCATCTAGACATTAAACAGTACAACATAATACAAGGTAAGCTACAAATGCTCATAAACATATCATCAGCTATCATCTTCCTAAGCTAAAAACAGCTTATGCTACTAAATAAAAACAAGTCATGTTATAATAGTTTCAGGCAAGTGAAGACTTGGAGCATTAGCAAACATGATGGACAGGGATTGAACCTTGCAGCTGAATGAACAGGAAAAATGATAACAAGCTTTAGTGATATTAACACCAAACAACAGCCTTCACTAAAGAAAAAACCCTCTGAACATTGTATGCCTGTAATGCACGAAGCCACAGAACAGATTATCCAGGAGTAAAACATAGATGAAATTAGCATTAGTATCTTCAGAGCTTACAAACATTATGAAAAAATCACAGATAATGTATTTCTGCCTGCATATAAACAAACAATGTTAACCTACCCCTTTCTTAATTTGGAATTTAAGCCTTATTTGTAAAAGCTGTGTGAATTAAATGAAGATAGAATCCATAGTCATGGAAATAGAAAGATGGCTGTGCACATTACATTCAAAATGAGGAAGAATTTGGTTAATGAAATGGTAAGGATGAACAACAAAGCTTATGCCTGTAATAAACATGCATCAATAACCACACATGTATCCAAACCACCTGGAACATATGAAACAGTCTTTGGAGGTTAATTCATCTTTCCTTGTGGGAAGGTATTTAAAAAAAAAACAACAAAACACATCCTATTGTTTCTATGCTATGATGGCATTTCAAATAAGCTAACTCAAACTTAAATGAAAACAACTCTAATCGTATCAGTCTTCCAATGCCTGTTTTGTGACCTATGTTAAATCTTAGTCTTTGTAAATTAATTTCCACGCTGGAAAAACATATGATCAAACTGTCTCTTCATTGAAGCCAAAGGCTGCAGGGCAGTTTATCTTCAGAGGCGTTCATTACTTTGGCTTTACTACCGAGTGTGCAAGTTGATTACACCTTTACAACTTTACATACATAAACTTGAGATTGATGGGTATTACAAACCAGAGCTGATGCTCAGTGATAGAGTGGTGTGCAAAAACAAACAAACAAAACAAAACAAAACAGAAAGAATCAAATAAATATTACATTTTTTTTTCTCTTTTAATTAATAACTGATTTTTTAAGTATGAGGTGGCATTTAAAGTTTTGCTGTTCATCTAGTGTATTGACATTAACAGAAAAGGAACATTTCAAAGTGAAATACTTTCAAAAAACAGTGATTGATATGGAAAATTCTTCTTGCATAGTCGTTCTTCCAATTTGCTAGACTATCTCAATGTGATATGATAAAATCTTCTCTTTAGACTTCTGGTTGACATGAAATCATGTTTGCAAATTATTTCCATTTCAACTTCATAAATCCAAATCAGAGAAGATGCTGGGATAAATGTGGAAGTATAAAAACACTCTCAAGACACTAAATGATAGCAGGATAAAAGCTCTTAAAACATCAACTACTTTTCTGCAAAGTAGAGGAATTTTTTTAAGGTGCTTCTAAAAATTTACATCTTGAGAAGTTGTTTGGTTGAAATTGTGATTGTTTATCCCATTAAAAAATCTTAACCAATTGCATAATTTTCCAAGGTACAATAGAGAATTGATGATTCAGACACCAAGCTTACTTTTGGACCTTGCATAAGTCTTACATCACATTTGCAGAAAACCTGCTTCACAAAAAGTTGTAATTTGCCACATAACATCTCTAGGCTAGAAAGCATTATCTCTGTGCTAAATTTCAGACTTTAAATGATTTAGAAATTCTGAGAAAATAGGGGAGAGGCCTGAAAATATTTTAAATTCAAGATGCACAGATCAGATAAAAAAAAAGAGAGCCATTCGCACACTGATTAAGACTTTACTAAAGAGTTAGAATATTTTTCATTTCCTTTCAGTAAAGACCTCAACCCAAAACATTTCATTTGATACAGAATTTTCACATATCTGGAAATCCCACTGAACCAGTGAGTGGCTCACCAGATAAAAGCTGTGTCAGTAGCCTTGAAGAATATATATATTTTTTCCTTTTGTAGTTATCTTCAAGAGAACTGACACACGTTTGACAATTTGCTGACAGAATAAAAGACTAAGAAAATGGAGGAACAATTGGCCTAACCATGCAGTCATTTATCCAAGGAAGCTATTTCCATTTAAATCAAAAAGCATTGCTTACCTGAGCAAATATTTCCCATTTACATAACAACTCGAAAAATAGAATTGGAGTCATCCCACTAAAGTACTACTTAAGAGTAAAATGGAAAAGTGACAAATAATCTTTTGATGAGATAAGCAAAATTATAACAAAATTTGATATCTGTCAGTATATTAAAAAGTCACACAAGATTCCTCTCTTAGAATGAACATTTGAAGTATTCTTCAGGTTACAGAGCTCTCCTTTCCTGCTGTATATATTGTAATGTCTGACTTTTTTATTGCAGTTTATTTGTTTATCCAATTTAATTATAGAGTTAAGTTCAAAACATGAACTTTTCTCCTCTGTGTATCTGATTTTCTACCTGTGATTTCAACTGGTTTCCTTGCCCTGAAAAATCTATTTAGGAGCACAGTTGGACCAAATATTTGTATACATTTTTAAGTTTATCTGAATATTTAGATGTTTGCTTAACATGGTGTCTTACTCTACGTGAAAGTCTTTTTTGTGTAAACAGTTTGTTGCTTAGGTGAGGAAGGTAACTGAGGAGTTTAGCAAGGATGATATCCTTTATTTAATAGACTCTCCCTGACATTCACCTAATTAAAAGCTAGCTTTAAACAAAAGATACAAATGTTGAAAATACAGAATTTTACTAATTTCGCATATTTACATTATGACACTACCATCAAAGGGGAAAGATATTTTTCTCATCCCTATCTTGTTTTCAGGAAGCTCATGAAACCTGAGGGTTGCTTCTGGCAATTCACCTGGTTGCCCTTTCCCTTTTATCAGTTCTACTGTGTTTTACAAAATATATAATGACCTGTGGTGGCAGAAGATCACCCACAGAGTCTAAATCTGAGTCCAGCAGTGCACAGAATACATGTATGCAAAGCATAAGTCTCAGATGGAATAGAAAGCAACTTCTTCAGAATTAGAAGAAGGGCCAGATTGTGGCACTGGCCTGCACTGGAGGTGATACGGAATGAAGTTTTCTTGTGGGACAACACACTGAGTTTTCCTAATTTCTACAAGAGTTCCAGTGTTCTTGTGGTGATGCACTTACTCCGTCACACCCTAGTATTTCAGAAAGCTCTTCCCTATATATCAAACTGACTATAACATCAAAGGGTAACAAGAGAAAAGAAGAGCCTGAAGTGGTGTCATGCACACAGGTGGTAACAGATTCCTTTTCACCTGTTCCATTCCCATGGGTTTCCATCAGGTCCAGGAACAATCTGTTGTTTCTTGGGTTCAGCTACACAGTTTAAAAAAAAATAAAAAATCTTTTTAGTCAACCTATCTAGAAATAAACCATAGCAAACTGAGTCACTATGAATTTTTTACAACTGTTCAATGCATAATAATGAAGTGCAGGCTCATGGAATTCCCTTATTTTGCCAAGTCATTAGTTATATTGGCAAAGATGATTTCAGGAAGAAAAACAATGGTGTTGGACTATGAATGGTTTTTATTCTCTGGTTTCTATTCTATAGATTTATTAACAAAGAAGAGCTAAGCTTCAGGTTTTGGATGCTAGAAATTATGTACAGACAAGCTGGATGGAGGCACGTGTGCTCTTCCTTGAGAAAAGAGGGTCTTGCTTCCACTGCAAAATGAAACCATTGAGAGGGAAATAAGACAAATATACATATATAACACCATAGAACCTCATATTAACAAAACTCTCTTCAAGAGGATTAAAAATAAGATAATAAAATGCCTTAGACAATTCTGGTTGCTGTTGAGAATACCTGTTGCTTCCCACTCAGCAAGTAAGTCATGTGTTGTTTTGTGGTAAAATACTCTTGTATTTTTTACTCTGAATTTGTTTATTCTTGTATTTGTTACTTTTCCCCAGGTGTAGGGCTAAGAAATAAGAAATGTTGGCTTTGCAACATATTATTCCATAGTTTGAAGTGCTAGTTCTACCACTTTACCTAAAAATGCAGATCTGTTATCTTCCATCAGTAATTCTCAACCTTTTGTTTGTTCCTTTGTTTTTCGCTACCACCCCTACCCTCCACATCTTAGCTACTCTACTGTTTCTACATTGCTGCTGTGAACAAGTGTGCTTTCCCAGCTGCTTGGCCTGCCCTAGCATCCCAGCACTTTAGCCATCTTCTCACACAGTTACGCTTGTATACCTCACAGATGAAGTATAAATTCTCACCAGGGAACTATTCTCACACCTATGACTGTCTTCCAAAGAATTTGCACCAAAATATTCAAGTCTTCAAGTTAACTAAAATAAATGTTATCGTTTTTTTTCCAGTGGAAATATATTGTATCTCAGAAATGCTTCTGACCTCAAATCTCTGACTCTATAGCAGCTAGAAATACTGCCTTTTTTTTCTCAAATAACTTCCAAACAGCCTTGGATTTTTTTTATTTTTTTTAATTTTTGTTCAGTTGGTTATATTTTGTTTAGGCTTTATTATTGTAAACTTAACATTGAAAATTGAGACAGATTTTCATTTGCATTGGATCTGAGAAAACTTCATAACTGGTAAAGAAATGTTCTTTAATGGACATCGTCACTTACAGTATTTTTATATAGGATCTTAGTAACACAGAACTAGAACTAGATAGGCATAAGAGGAAACCTGCTTATATCATGGGAATTATGCTAATAGTAATACAAAGCTATGTTTTTGTTTTTGTCCAGGCACCACACTCATTTTCTCCCCAGATTTAATGTAAAATATATACTATATTGACATAGTTTCAGAAATAATATATGTAATCCAACCGAGGAAACTCATTCTGAAGGAATTTAGCTGTCAAAATGAGAAGCCACATGAGAAGCTGGCCATGGAACAACTGCTAAATTATTTAGGGCTATTATCTCTAAATAATAGTAAATAGCATGGATTAAGTTTTAGAGTTTGATTTTTAACAAAAAGGATCTTGGATGCAACTGCTTGAACTATTCAAAGAATAGTTTCATATTGCAGAAATCAATTGGAAAAACAGCAGTGAAATTTCATAATATAGTTTACATCGTGTGTGGGGGGGCTGAGAAGTTAAAGACAGAAGAATAAAGAACTGTGACTCACAGGCCTCTTCCTCTGAAACCCATATGCTTGACTCACTCTGTTTCTTTTCTTCACAGGGATGATAATGGTTCCATACTATGCAAGCATATGAGATTAATAATAGCATCCATCGTCAAAACCATGCTATTAAGGCAGATGATGACAGCAGGAGTAGAAAGAGAACAGCATCAGACACAAATCACCCAAGCTGAACAGACAAAAGGAAATATAGGGGGGTTCAGTGCAAAACCTATGCACCAACTTCTCCTTGAGTGTCAGTCAAGATGTAAAGAAGAGGAGAAAGTTACAGGAAGGGAAACAAGGTGCTGCAGAAGTTCTGTCAACAGGGGTAAAAGCTTCAAGGAGCAGCAAGAGACAAAAAAGCCACAGGAAGAAATTAAATTGTTCTATCTATAGCATGATAGCTAGAGAATTTGACAAAGTGTTGGAAGAATGAATGTTTTCCCTAAAGCAGACATGTCAGCATATCCTCACTAGGCCTAGCTGTGTGCCAAGAGCTTCAGCAGTTCCAAGAAGGTGTACAGCAGTATCAAGTCTATCGTTTTAAATATAAGAAGTGATTTTGAATCATTGAGGCCTGATGTTATAACATGAAGGTCATACAATTTAAAAGAAACATTATAACATACAGGGCTATAGGTAAGAGAGGTCTTAAAAGGCAACAGCAGGAGAGAAAATATATAGAAAACAATGGCACTTAGTAATTATTAATTTTTAGGGTAAGTATGAATTACTGAAGAGACAGCAAGTTAAAACTGACAAATTCTGCATAGCAGAAATACTTCCTAATGTTAAAAAAAAAATTAAAAAAAAAAAATGGAAGTGTATTTGTTTTGGAAGAAGTTCACAACCTAACTGCTAACAACTCATTGTGTCAAAAGTCAAGCATCTGCTTCTTAGCTCATCTTCCACAGATTTTGAAAAGAGGGGTGCCTTGGAAAACTGCACAGACAGGGATGAGCTGTGGGTAATCAGCACAGATGTAATCTGTTAAGCAGCACAGAGAAGGAAGGGGGGGAAGAAAAGAAAAGAAAAGAAAAGAAAAGAAAAGAAAAGAAAAGAAAAGAAAAGAAAAGAAAAGAAAAGAAAAGAAAAGAAAAGAAAAGAAAAAAGAAAGCAGTGTCACTGCAAATGTAGCAGTGTTTCTCCCTGAAAGAAACTGATGCTACTCAGTTAAAAAAGATGCAGGTAAAACAGTGTAGTTATATTAGTTCATAGTAAAGGCTGTAGATAATTAATTAATTGATATGATTAGAAGAATAAATATTCAAGGATCTTAATGATTAATATTTAAAGGCATGTTATGACCTGCTCAATTGTCATTGATTAATAAGAGATAATTAACAAGTGATTAAAAAACGAGTATCTATAGAATTGAAGAAAAACATTTTCCTACTTGGAAATAAAAAGATAGTGCAAAAAATAATGAATAAGGAAACAGTGCAGAAAAAAAAAAAATACTGGGAAACAAAATTTGGCAAGAAATATAGTCCATTACTAGCAGACAGACAACTGTGAAGACTGACATCTTCCAGGCAGCTGTTAAGTAGATAGGCCATGGTAGAGGCACAGCCAAAAGGATGGGCAACACTGAGAACACACATTATTGCCCCAAGGAGCAGGTATGATCCATTGTGCAGTGAAGTTCTCATCAACTGGATCTCAGTGCATGTAAAATCTAAAACTCAAGCTACACCGTGCAAACAGCTGCTGACAGTATACTTGATGATGCAGCAGTGTGAGTATGACCCATTTCTGGAAAGAGGTGCAAAGTAATCAATTTGTAGAATTATTTCTATCAAAAGTACAAGAGAAAAAAAGGATTCAGTGTATGACATAAAATGCACCAAAAAACTACTTCAGATATTCTAAATAGACACAAATGTACAATTCAATAGTTGTCCTTTAAGGGAATGCATATGAAGCTTGGGAAGAGCTCTGGCTAGTCCAAGGGTCAGCGAGGCTGGCCATTAAATGCACAGTAGCCACAGATTGTGGTGAAGAAATGCACGGTAAAAATTCTATCACTGGAGGCACAAGAAGCCTGGTGGTCTGTGAAACTGTGCCACCTGCAAATACCGCTTTGGACCCGAGTATCAGAAAGTTACAGAAGCAGACAAATTGTAGTCTTTCTGGTGAAGGGATGCAATCATGAGCTCTACCAAACAGACATGCAGATGTGATGAGTTCATAGAATGCCTTACAGACCACTGTGAAACAAACAGCAGCCACCTCCTCCTAACCAGAAGGACCAATAAGAGTTTCATATGCACACTACTAATCAGAAGAGTGAAAAGCTGAATGGCTCCAAGTCAATCACTCTGATAGATGTATGAAGCAAAATAAAGAAAAGCAAATAAACAGCTATATGCTCAAATGTCTTATTAAGATAATACTGTAGGAATACTCCAGCCACTAAAGGCTGGATGACTGGACACTAAGGTTACTATATTTGTTGTAGATGCTGACCAAGTGATGTGCTGACAAAGGAAACTGGGTTAGAGAAGCAAGCTAAAAACTTGGTGCATGTCAGTTGGTGAGGGCTGCTGATTGTAAATGTTCTTTGCATCTGATCTCCAGAAGAAGGGGAATTTTTTTACTTTTCCAGAAGAAAGGACATGAAGTACGAGAAGGACTGCACTGAGTGGATGTCTTAACTGACAAAATTCCACAGTGTAAATCCACATCAGCAATAAAACAAACAAACAAACAAAAAAGAACAACACAGCACTGCCTGAAACATGTTGAATTTGCAGTGCACAGCTGCATCTACACTCAAAAAATCAAGAGATAATCACATACTCCAGAAACATTTTAGGAAAGTAGTAGCAGATAGGAGGTCAGATCAAAGGAAAAGCAATCCATAGAATTTCCAGTAAACCCACAATTATCAAGTATTCTAGGAGTGAGTAAGAATGCCCGGTGATGTGATTTGTACCGGAAGACTTGACACTTGCCACAGCATCAATATTCAATTAATGAAAAATACATAGAACTTAAGTAGTTCATTTATCATGTGGTTTGGTAAAGCTCATTCTCTCTCCAGCCATGTCTTCCCTACTTTTTGTTACCATTACCTTGTATTCTTATATGAAATATAAGCACTGAATGCAAAATTAATAATTTCAATTATTCACATTTATAGTAATAGCTTCAAAACAGGTTAGTTTTGGTAGGATCCTCGTGTACGAAAGATTGTTCCAGTTTTGTTTTCCAAATTCCTATAAGCTCAAAATATCACAAAAGATAGAAAATTAGCAGCCTTTGGAATTCAGGTGTTATGTAATTTATACAGTGATTAGTCAATAATAATAATAATGTAAGTTATATAAACAACTTTTCAGAGTTTTTATCTCAAGCGTATTTCAAATTTAACCCTAGCACTTCCTAAATTAAAAAAAAAAAAAGATTAATGTAAAGATTTTTTAATTTGCAAAATCACTTCAATTAAATATTCATTTCCAATGTTTATCACAGTAACTACAAAAATCGATTTTAGTTGTCATGCAGTAGATTTAAAACAATTTCAGAGGCTATGGGGATTATTGCAGTGTGGGTGGATTAGGTGATCTCCTGAGGTCCCTTCCAACCCCTACAATGATGTGATTATAGTGTATGCTTTCGGTACTGAGCATATCCAGAACTGGTGATAGGTTTACAAATAAATATATGCCTGTGACTAAAGACAGAAAAAAACAATGTTTGTTTAGAGGAGGATTTGATTTCAAATAAAGAAATGCTACTATTTCCAGGATTGTAATCAGTCAAATCCCAGAAAAATGGATAAGATAAAGAAGAAATCGTTTTCAGTTGCTGAAAATATGTATGTTAGACTTGGAGGAATACTTTCTAACTATAAATGTTGAAATGCTGGAACTAGTTCATAACTTGGAAAAAAACATAGGTAAGGTTTTAATACGGTTAATTTTTTTCACCTAATAGACTAAGATAATATCTTGAAGTCATTTTGAGTCCTGTATTCTTGTAATATCTCCCAGAAGCAATTCAGAGATTATTCTATTTTCTTTCCATATAAAAACTAGCATTTTCTTTTAATATATTTAGACAGTTGTCTCTCCTTCTGTTGAATTTCTCACATATTTAGCTGTATAATAAAGAAGCGGAAATAATGTTTGGATGAAAAATACAAACATTTGGTCTTTTCAGATTTTTTAATTATCAAATCAAAGCAAGTAAATCTTCTTTAATGTTTGTGGTGTTCCTTCCTGAATTTTCTTTAACAAAATTTGTAAATTTATGCATTTCTTATGACCTTTCAGCTTCTAACAACTGTTTATGACTTCTTAAAAGTGCTCTTCTTAAATCTTTAACGCACATCTCCAGGTATAATTCCAGCTTTTGACAGTTGTAAGTTATCACTTGTCTGCTGCAACAGAGAGTAAAGCCAATTTCATTGTCAATTAAATCTTAATCTACTGCTCCACCTTTGTTAAACTGATTGGTACTCTGTATCCAGAGTACATCCACTCATCATCAACTGCTTGAGTTTCGGTATTCCAGTCACTAGCTCAAAATTTGAATTTATTTTACTGATTCAAATTTGTACTTAGACAAGAAGTCTTGCTGTTGATGGTCTTTTCTGTTGATATGCCAGTGCTTAGCAGTGAATTGTGATTAAAAATGACCTTATCAAAGAAAATTTATCACCTCCTTTTTTTTTTCTTTTTTCTTTTTTCTTTTTTTTTTTTTTTTTCCATAAAACTAGGAGAGACAGAGCAATCTCACTTGTTTGAAAAGCCTAGATTGGTGAACCTACCCAGAAAATGGAAACTTCTTGGAGTACCATGTGTGGGACCTGGAATCTAGAGGAAATCAGAGAGCAAAAAAATCGTTGTGCAGAGAAGGATAACACCAAAACAACCAGTTCAGCAAGAACCGCTGTTTTTGAGGCTGAACAGCAGAGAGAATGACAGTCTAAATCCAAAAGAAACAAAACTCTAAGAAGCAAAAGTGATTGCAGAGGCATGGCTATTTTTCAAGACTGTGAAAGAAAATAAGTGGATTAATAGTAGGTTTAGTAAAAATCATACTTAATGTTTTATTGTTTTCCTCTATAGATGATTCTCTAGAATATGATGATCGTGCAGCAAAAGAAGGATTATGTTATCTGTATATGATGCTGAAAGTTGAAGGTGATGGTCTATGAATGCATGCAAACCCTACCAGTAGACTGTATAGCATGCCTAAAGCATGTGCAGCCAGTATATACGCAATGTAAAAAAGAAACATCTCAGCTAATACCTAGAATTATACTTCAAACAATGTTACAGAATGGTAAATCCTTCAAGATTTAAGCCTAATGAAATCAAAGATACATGTGATTAAAACTACTACTCAAGTTCTGTCAGTTGTACTATTAACTTAGTTGGATATTTTTTATATCATACAGATTCTACTTATAAATGTCACCACAGGTATATTTGTTCACCAGAATATGCATTAGTAATTGCAAACCTTTGAGCAAAGGCCCCCATGGAGGCACTTCAGCTCTGATCAGGATGTCAGCGTGTCTTGGGATTTCAGCTACCCTGGCAGCTAAAATCCCAAGCTGAAGATAAGATCCATTCACTAGTTTTTAATAATTCTAAACTGAGGGAGAAAAAATCTTCCAGGAAAATAAATAAAGAAGAAATAGAAGCACAAAAAAGCCCGACATTTCTGCAATAAGTTATTCCTTAAATTAAAAACTACTTCTCAGCAGTATATCTTGAAGTCTTTTATCACAAACATCTCTCATTTTGAATCCAAATTGCCTAGGTATCCTACTGTAAATAGGAATTGTCATTCAATTAATAATAACTGCTAAGAAACATAACATCATAAAACAGTTACCACAATGTTTGGTTTGCCTGATTTATTTTTGCTGTTTCCCAGACAGTTTAGAATGATGAATTCTTTCTTCTCATTATTCTCTATTTGGAACTATGCTTCTTATTTACTCTCTCAGGAATATTGAGTTGGCAAAAGGTGAGAATTCTCATTTAGGAGAATTGAATTATCAAATAATAATAATAATAATAATCAAACATGATTTTCAACTATAGATGAATATATTATTTCTCATTCTTCCTGCCTTATCCCCTCATATGAATCCTTGCCAACTCTTCTCACACAGTGGCAGTGCTATCGTTGTGTGCTTAAGAAGCTGTAATACAGTATAATATGCTAGTCCTTCTTAGCTTATTTCTGTGTGTTACAGAAATATTTTAAATTAAAAAAAATAACAACATAAGAAAACAACTAACTGTTCTAAATTCAGTTTTCTGCCTAATGTGAGTTTGATATTACAGGATTTTAATGTATGTATCTGTGGAAGGTTGATCCTTCTGGTCTTTCTTCTATTGTTGACTTCACTGCACTTCAAGTTCTCTCATGCTATTTTTTATTTAAGTGACCCAGGAATCTGAAAACTACCTTGTCCTGCAATTACATTTATTCCCTGTCTGAGTATACTTTTACAAGGCATTGTTCATACAAATTAGGTCACTTCAGACTCAGTTTCCAAATTCAAGTCAGTCTTACTAAAGATTTTAGTCTCAATTCTCTACGTATACAAAACCCCAGTAGTATTAGCAGTAAGTTTGGGACTGGACTTTTTCTGTAGCTCTGCAGGGACTGCTTTCAATCAAATTCAATGGATTTAAATTAAGAGAACAGATGAGGAAGTGGTCATGATTACCTGTGTTTTAGAAACCAGGCAGAAAATTCTGCAAAGAAAATACAAAAGGAAAACAGACATGAAGGTAATGTGAGCAGCAAGAACACTACTTATGATCCCCTTCTTCAGTTTTTCTCCTGATGTTTCTACAGTGCATTTGAACTCCCACGTAATCCTTCTTTGACTTTATTTTTCTGCCAACTCTCCCTGACCATGACATTATTTTTTTTTTACCTCCCCAGTTCACTACCCAATTTTTGAAACAGAATATAATACAGGAAATCTAATTTCAGTTTTAAAGGAAACAATGGAAAATGATTACTGTCTTCCCAAGACTTAACCTCAGTTATACCTTTAAAAGAAAGCAGAGATGTGATTTCTCTGCATGACAATAACAACGTGTTTTTGGTTCTACTGAAAAATGTGTATAGCTGTTCACATACTATGTAACTTTCCCTTGCGCTGCTTCTCAGCAGAGCTGCCAGCTTTGTAGAAAATGTTGCCAGGACTAACCTGCTGTAAAGCTTGAGGGAAGAAGCACCTAGAAGTCAAAAGTCTGTGTTCAGAGTAAGTTTTAGACTATTGGCTTTGTAGTAAACAGTGAAAGGAAAGTGAATAAAAGAATAAAGTAACACTCAACCAGGAGTCATGTAAAACCTTTCAGTTTGTTGGAAAGGCTGTTTTTGGAATAGTATTCTGTATTCTATTCATGGTCACGTTTGTTAGGAAAAAAGGAATTACTGCCTTCTTCCTATAATCCGTAGGGGTAGGCAGCAATGAACATGGGAGGTTGAAACTGCATGCTCAGGAAGTATGTACAATCAGACTCCCAAATTTTGGATGGGTGAAGATTTTGAAATGTTTCTGCCACAATTTCTCATAGAGGGCTTCAGGCTGCTGTGATTTTAGAAGTTTTAATCCCTCTCTTAAATCCAATGGTTAGACACTGTAAGTCCCCTACACATTTCCTGAGGTTCCCCATACAGAAACACACTGATAAGAATGAGTACATAATTACACTGTCTGATTCAAACACATATTTTAAAATAATGTATAAAAACACATTTATTACAACTTAAAAAATATGTAGTAAGAATACAATGCAACTTAATAAATCCCATATCCATAACAGTCATTTTTCTTATGTTTTCCATGTTTACCATAGCGTTTCTTAGTCTTGTTTGCTCAGTGCTAAGTACAGTATAACAGAACTATATATTCTCTTTGTTTTTACAGGAGGACAAGTAGCCTTTTGGTCCTACTTTTGCGTATTTCCTTTCTTGAAATCATAAAAGAAGTTAAAGCTCCTGCCTATGGGAAGCTTTAAACACCTGTAATCTCTGTGAGAGCACTAACACAAGCACAGCTGCCCCTGTTATTCACTATCTGCTGTTAAGGCTGTGAATAGATGCTGGGAGTCTTGCTAGCATCTCAACAAGATGTGCTAGTATTTAATACCATGACTTATGATGTTATAAGAAGAATTGTTGATGCTGATTTGTCATATGACGCATCTTCCAAGCAGGTAATGTGTTTATGTATCAACACCTACATAGTGAATATACCATTGTATTTTATGCAATACTGGAATTTAGCTGTGCTGAGTGTATACACCAGCTTTTTAGCAAAGCACAGTAACACAATGAAAACCATCTGTTAAAGATGTGATAAGACTTTATGCAGTTAAACTGCAAAATGCTATTTGACTGTCTTCGGTTTTTCCATCTATTCACTACTGGAACATGTGTAGTAGTATTCTGTAACTCACTGAAATAGGAAGCACAGTATTGAAACTAGCCTACTATCACAGAAAGAATATTACCATGCTATTTTAGTGAAATAAATTTCAGAGCAAATGATAATGATGCTATGTGGTTATCCTTGACAGCCAATTCAGGATTTAGTAGCTTATGTAGCATTACTAACCCCAAATATATGCTTGCTCATGTGTTTTGAGGAAAGTAGTTAGCCAGAAAGTAAGTTTTCTGTAAGCAACTCTGTACAGTTATGATAGCTCATTCAAGTAATCATCTCAACAAAATGTCACACAGAAAACAAAAACATTTTAAGAATGATATACAATATATAGTCTATAACTTTTGGTTTTCTATCCTTAAATCGAATTTCCAGAGAATAAAAGATAGTGTGAATGGTGGTGGCTTTTAAGGAGTGATATCCCTAATAATCAAGGACACATAGAAATTATTGTGTCCTTCCCACTTGGGAAAGTCTAAACCCTTTTTTTTTTTTTCCCCACCAAATAAATTAGAGTTGCAAAAATCTATTTTTCTTTACAAATTCTTCTGCCAATTTTGTCAAACACTCCAAAAAAAAAAAAAAAAGCTATGGCTTCATTCTGTTTAAATGGATCAGTCAATTAAGTCTTGAGATGCAATACAGAATCCAGAGTTCATGAGTAGGATATAAAGTTGTGCCATCATGGAAAGTTATAAAACTGAAAGTTCACACTTATTTTATAATTAAAGCAAGCTACATCAATACTAGTTGTAAGCTTTTCCAGAAATCCTCACGTTTCATGACTGCCAGAACAGAAGCTTTATGCAAGTCTACTCAAAATGTAATGAAAGCTCACTTTGTAATACAGTTGAACGAAAAGGTTATTCATATTTATCTCTCTTTAAAATATGGAAAGAGAACAAGACTAAAAGAGAGTAAGTATGGCATTATAAACTAATTTCAGATTGTTCTAACTACCTTTTCATCAGACATTGTAAACACTAGCTTTGCTTTAAGTAGTCTGCAGACTTTACAAAATAGTAATAATGCGTACTACTTGATGGAATTAGGTCTTCAAACTGTTTTGAGAATGTTTCACTTAAAAAAGAAAAAAGATTTTGTACATTTTCTTTTAACTCAAGCCCAGTAAAGGGACATCTAAAAATGTGAGTTAGCAAAAGAAAAGAGCATTTTCCAGCAAGATTATTATTTGCAAAGGTCACAGGTTTTTCACATGGACTTAGACAGTCTACTGAAAACCAAGGGCCATAATCCTTCAGATTTTATCATGTAGTCTCAATATCATTGCTGTGCATCCTATTGAAGTAATAAATTCTTATGCTGAAAAATACATAGGCAGATACTTACAGGTGTTGACTAATTATATAGAAGGATAGATTGGTAGATTAAAAAAAAAAAGTGCATCCCTGTGCTCAGGCATGCTAAGTGGTGTCATTCTAGCAAATTTCTGAGAGGACTAGTTTATCTAAGTGACAGATCTTAGTTTTACAGACTCCCTGATAAATAACAAGACCTTTATTCAGCTAAAAACAATTGCCTTAATCCTGAATAGGTAACAGGAGTGGTAGGATCTGTTTGTCCACTGAACTCTATTGCCATCCATGTCATGGAGGAGATAGCATTCCTGATCTTGTACATCATTTCTTTATATACGATGAATTGTATGAGTTCCAGCCATTTAAATGTGAAATGAAATTCTTGTATCTTATAATTTTTGGATAAGAAAGTAATTCAGGGATACTGGACAACTAATGATTAATGTTTGTGATGCCTATACATGTACTTCTCAAGGGTAAATTTTCTGCATGATTCATTATTAATGGAAATTGCATGCCTAACTCCCTGTACACCATGCAGAAAATGTGTTTCTTTACATCTATCATGATAAAAAAGTAGGAAAATAAATATTTTCCTTTTTGAAATTATATTCAAAGTATCTCTGATAAGAAGCTAATAAATATGCAAAATAGCTGAAGAGCAAAATAAGAAAAAGTGGAAAGAGGTTCTAGCAACAAATTTATTCTTGACACAATAAGGTGATTTGCAAAATCTTAATGTAAATGGAAGTATAAGAAGATATAACCTAAAAGAATGCTTTTAAAACACAGAGTATGTTTTCTATTTTTCTGCTGTAGAATTATATAAAGCTTACATAAAACATAATGTGCTTAAAAGTATTAGAGAACCAAAAAATCCCAGATCATGATTTTCCTACCTTTCTGGAACACAACGAGAAAGCATTTGTAGAGAAAACAAGTTATAAAACCACAGTATTTTAATATATCTTGTATGAAGGAGCTCCTTGTTTACGTAAAATTGTTGACTATTGATCACAGTGGTCTCTCTTTAACACAGTGGTAATTATTACACACATTTAGTTTCTGAATAGCATTGCTGATATTTAAATACAAAGTAAACCTTCTTGTTGCCTTGCATAAAATAATTCAGTCAAATAATTGCAAGTTAAGTGTTGTGAGATAAAAGATTGTTATTTAACAGATACAAACTGCAATTTCTGGTAAGTTCTATCACAGTGTTAAGAATAGCATCAAGTATACAGCCTGGGAAAAAAATGCATCTTTAAACTAATAAAATATTCTGTATATTAAATAAAATATATAGTAAAAATTAGACAGAGGAAAGCAGAAATAATTCCCAGGGGAAAACAAACAAACAAACAAACAAAAAAAGAAACAAGTAGTAGAAAGAAAAGCAGCCTCAGAAGGTGAGCTGCTCTGGGACTGAATGGAAACAAAAAAAGCTTATAGCATGCTCACAAGGAAATGGATATGTAAACAAATATATGACAGAGACTTTGGTGATGCAAAATTAGTCAGAATAGTCAAAGGTAAAACTGATTCCTAACACTCAGAGAACAATCTCAGACAAAATAACTAGTAGTAAAACGGTAAATGGAATTCAATATCAGTAAATGCAGAAGAAACATGTGTGGACAAGCAAAACAAAATGAGACAATCTGCCCCTATTCTTCCTCTACTCTCAAAATACATACAAAAATACACTGATGTGAGCAATTTCCATTCAGGAAAAGCATCACGTAGTCATTGTCTGTTTTCCTGTTGAAACACTGATGGTCACTGTCAATTAGCAAAAAAGCAAGCTTAGAAAAAGTACTGAGAAGGGACATGAGGACAAAACAAAACCACAATATGCTACTGCATGAATGTATAGCTGCCCATACTGTCTCAGATGATATCTATCTAGCCACTCCTCAAAAACTATATAGAAGTGGAAAGGAAATGGAGTGTGCCATAAGAAGACTATATGTACATCATGCTTTCTTATCAAAACCAGATAGAATGGAACTTTTTAGCCTGGAGGAGAAGAGGGAAGGAATGTTTGTCCAAGGTATATGGAAATCTTGAAGGGCTGATGAAACTGAGTAAAGTGTTACTCATTGAATTTATCAGGTGGTAAGCTTAAAAAACAAAACAAAACAAAACAGTGGTATAATACAAACAAAAGAATAATATTTATAACACAAAACCATGGGTGATTTTGCCACAGAATAGACAGATATAGAAAAAGATATCCTTTGAGACCATGTTAACATGATGGTTTTAATATAATATCCATCTCAGGAAATTCCTACCTTGCTAATTTTAAAAAGCTGAGGGAACATATCTAGAGAAAATCATCATATTGTCAGCCTTATTCAATACCCGGTAGGCAGGCATTCACCACTGGTCACTACTGAGGCCAGGAGACTGACATGGATGGAACACTGAGATGACATAATTTGGAAATTCCTCTTTTTTTAGGTTAAAAATAAATAAATAAATAAAATCAAACAGCATTCTTACATCATCTGTTTTTATGCAAGCCTGAATTTTTAATTTCTTTACTTTGTATTTATGAGCAACTTATATCTTCCACTGCTGTACAGTTATGAAGTTGCTGAACTAACAACAGATGTTGTCTATATCTAGTCATAAATTAAGTGCATGCATAATTGTCAACAATTAAATGAAACTTCTGATAAATTCCATTGGAAAAATCCCATTGACAGTTCCTAGCTGTAGATACCTAAAGCATTTCTGGATGGATTTCACTACCAAGCAAAGTAAGAATAGCATATTATGTTGTAAATAATGCTGTATATCCATATGAGTGACTATCAAAATCTGCAACATATTGCAAACCTATTGCCTACTTG
The DNA here is from genome assembly GCA_030625065.1 of Alectoris magna. Classification (NCBI taxonomy): domain Eukaryota; kingdom Metazoa; phylum Chordata; class Aves; order Galliformes; family Phasianidae; genus Alectoris; species Alectoris magna. The sequence goes on from CM060560.1 coordinate 102,540,010, forward strand.
ATTCTCAAACTATCTGAGGAGCATTTTTAGCATTATTACCCTGAGGGAAATTCATATAGCTCACAAATTGTGTTAGACGCTATTCAGGAACCTCGGTGCTCTCTTAGAACCTATGCAGTTTTCAAAGCTTGCATTTCAACAGGCTAAAACTGTTAATATGTTAGTAGTTAAAGTGTATGTTAGCAAAGGAACATGTTAGCCGAAAGAAAACAAAAACAAAAACAAAAACAAACAGGAAAGAAAATCAAATCAAATGAAAGTAACATGTCTATTATTTAGGTTTTATATAATAAAATCAAGCTGGAAACAGTAGAGAACACACAGGTCTATTCTAAAATGTAACAACTTAGTAGCCATATTCTATAATCCGTAAAGCTCAGAAGTGATTTTGTGTATAGTCTATGCAGCCTTTAAAACAAAAACAAAACCTAGGCTACATTTGTTTTGCTGCTCTCTGGACATCTGGACACTCGAGTTATTTGCTTTCCCCCTTCTTTTGTCATGTAATGAAAATGAGAAGGGTTGGTCATAAATTGCATAATTGATCATAATTTAAAACTCAGAGCTACAAATCATCTTTACTTCTGTGGAAAAGAAAATAAATTCAAATTGTTCACATTGGTAAATTCACTTTTCATGAGCTTTTTCTGCTTTACTTTCCATGGAATGAAAAATACTGTTTAAGACTACCCATATGAAAGTAGTAAGTAGTATGAAATTAAACAGCAGTGGTACAACTAGTGCAAAATTTAATTTGCAAAAACTGGATGCATCTAATCTTTCCATTTGAATTTATATCCTCAAAGGTGATTGAGTGATGAAGTGATCTTATTTTTGCAGTTTGAAGTGGTTTTAAAACTTTCTTTCCATTTCATTTGACTATTCAATATTACTACTTGTCTAAACAACAAAAGAACTAATCCAGAATTTATTATTTTTGTCTATTTTTTTTTTCTCTCTATTACCACTCGACAGAACTTTCGCTGTTTGAAGGAGTTAGGTGTATCACCTTACTGTTGCAGTGACTTGTTTTTCTAAATGAGAAGTGCTGGTTGACTGAGAGACATTGTAAGTCTTTATGTGACAGCACCTCTACAACAACTGATGGCACACCCTGTGTCTGGCTGGAACCTCCTTTCAAAATAAAACAGTCTGCATATTGGATTGCTTGCTGTAAAGTATTTAGCACATCAATATAGAAAACAGTCTGCAGTCAGTACACACCTGTAGCATTTTCCTCATCTGTGAATAGATAGCAAGATTCAATACAAATAGATGAGAAACATAAATCTATTGTTTCTGTGTTCTGAACAACAAATATTACTCTCCCATTTTTTGTCTTCTGTTATTCAGAGGCTGAATAATATAACAAGATAATTCAGCAAGCCCCAGCTAAATAATATACTTACACAGCTCCTAGTCCATCATATCCCATGTGGACCAGAACATTCTCCGACAAGTAACAGTGAAGAGGCATCACTCCACCTCAGTGGAACAATTTGCATAAAGGCCAAAGGAGTTAATGGGACTATTAAAACATTTACATGTGATTATATACTATATTTCTTGCTCATTTTCTACCTTTTCAAAGCTGTACCAGCCAGGAGTTGTACCAGAGCGCTGAGGACATTATTGGGATTTCTCCAAGTTTTTGAAATATTAGGAAGAAAACAGCTGAGATGATAGCTTTATCATTACTATGCTAAGTTTAGATACTAGCTGACGTACATGTGAATATGGACAGAAAGGGAAAGATTTCAGCAAAGTTTCAATTTGAGTATATTTTTCCCAACAAGCTTTTATTTATTTGTTTGTTTGTTTGTTTACTTATCTATCTATTTATTTTGCTTCAAGAAATCAGATAGTTAATGATATCTAGAAGCTAAATGAATTTATATTGGGAAAACAGCTTGAAATGAGAAGAGGTGACTAGAGGACTGCCACAAGAGCATTACAGCCATTTTTTTTTTAGTTACTGCAAGAGTAGGAAGTAAGTTGCTAAATTGTGCTGATTACAAAGCACAGAATGAAGAAGGGTCAGTAAACAAACAAACAAACAAATAAGGCAGTATAATGCAAGAGATGCTGGAGGAACTAGCAGTAATGGCTTATGTAATTCACTGTAGAGAAATATAAGACAACAAGCTTGGGGATAAAAGAAAGGAAGAAAAGGACAAGCTTTTGCATACCATAGAAAGGGTTGTTAAGCACTGGAATAGGCTCCCCAGGAAGGTGGTTGAGTCATCATCCCTGAATGTGTTTAAAATCCATTTGGATGTGGTGCTCAGGGACATGATTTAGTGTAGGGTTGTTAGAGTTGCACTGTTAGGTTGCGGTTGGACTTGATGATCTTGAAGGTCTTTTCCAACCTGAGCAATTCTATACAGTAATGTTCCAAACATCAAAGAAGCAAAAATTCTCGGAAAGAACTGTATAAAATCTTAAAACTTTCCAAATCCTATTCACCATTAATGGGAAAAGCCATATGGGATTATGGACTGCCTAAATGTATGTATCACAAGTAAGGAAGAAGTTCCTCTGCGGCATTTTTGGACTGCGATAGCAAAATTGTATTTGGATACTTGGTATGGTATTTGTCAGTTTCACCTAAACTAAGCAAAGAAGGAAACCACCATTATGTAATTTGTCAAAAATATTCTCCATTCAAATGGGTAAGAGCACTTAGTCATTACCTAGAAAAAAGAAAAAAAGAACAAACAACAAAAATCAACAAAGAAAACAACCCACGAAAAACAAGAAGAGATACATTAAAATTATTTGAGCTACTTATCTGGAGAGACTTAAATGGTGTGGAGATACTGGATACCCGTGGGTTTTCTGGTCTTCCTTAATATTTGCCTACAAATACCAAGACATTCACACAGCCGTACAAAAACGTTCCTGACTACATAACCTTCATACACAATTCTGGTTGCTTTAATAGAGTTTTCACATGCCATTCTACCATCTCATTTTTTTCCCTTATTTGGATACATCCAAGTAATTGTAACTCGATGTTTTAAGGGTCATTTTGAATCGCGATTAGTCCTATGCCTGCTAGCAGCAATTCTTCCTGTTGTGTCCACAACTACCAGACTAGAACTATTCCCACTAACTTCAGATAAGCAAAACTTTTTTTTGCCAAAGCATGAAACACGTGGTGTCTAGACTGTCATATCACATCTTTAGGTCAGCCTATTTTGGAAAGAAAGAAACTGTACTTTGTTTACTCTTCTTTCTTTTCTATTTTCTTATATTTTAGGTTGCATATGCTCTAGGTGCATTACTGAAAATTTTTGGAATCTCAAAAACTAGCTAGGATAGTAGAATATATATGTGTATGTATGTGTATATCTTTTTATTGTTATTTATTATTATTATTTTTTTTTTAATATTCCATCTTTCTGACATGTCACAGGACGACACTGGCTCTGATTTTTAGACAAAGCTCATTATCAGAGGAGCCTGTTTTATAATCACAGGATTCCTTTGAAGTTGAAAATAGTACATATTTGTTTTAGAAATGCATAATATGTCACAGCTAATCTTTCTAATTTTGGGAAAATAAAATCTACACTAAAATCAAGAGAAACTCTTATCATTAAATGCTATCGAGATTAATTTCTTGACGCAGAATATTCAGACTACTAGAGGTCTGCCTATGCATCATTTGCAGTACCAGAATTTGAACATAACACATTTTCTCCATATGCTGAGCTCCTCAAACAGAAAGCAGAGAACTTATCAACAAATATAAAAGAGCAATATCACAGAAAAAAAAAAAAAAGGTCAACACTATCAACAGATGGGAGAGAAGTTAGTAAATCTAACTGACAGCTCAATCATGGACAAGTTCATACCAAAAGAAGAGCTCAGCAATTTCAGAGAAACTTCTGATTGTTTAAGCATGAACTTCAATGAAGTCAAGTGGACGGTGGGTGATGAAACTGCATATCACCGACTACGAATCACTAAGACTTTTTCGAGTGGGACAGATATTGTCTGTCAGTAGATTGACTATATGTCAGTACCAACATAAAATATCAGTCCTGTTTGTATTTTACAGCTGAATTTAACAAGTGACATATTCAGGACATGCTTTAATAACACACCTCCATAACTAAAGGTCACATAAACATCATGTAGAAAGGGAAGTACTTCTAAAAACAATATAGTGAAGTATCTACTCTGCCAGTAGTTAAATGATGAATAGTATAGTTAAATGATGAAACTGATCTGTCCAACACTGAAATAATGAATAACAATAGACACCATATGGATCTAGAAATGCAAATGGTAAATAATTTTTAAAAAAAGAAGATACATCATTTTCTTACACAAAAACCATCATGTGCTTACATTTGTCTTGTCCATAAGCCTATATAAAGTAGGAGTAACTCTAGTGAAATACAGGATAGCTCAGTTGCTCATTACCTTATGGACTATTTATTGTTTCCTATTCACCAAATATTCAGTAATAATGTCTGACACTGAATTTAAAAATTACAATATCTCAAGGGTAATGATATTCCTTTAATTTAAGGAAAGGTTGTCATTTTTGACTGATATCACTAGGAATTACATAGTATTCTCAGACCAATGTATCTAAATGAAAAGAATTTACTTCAGACTGCTGTACGAGCATTTTTACAACACCATTTATAATTCTGGAAATTTATGAAGTATAAAGAAACAAAGATAGCCGTATGTACAATTAAAAGCTAGAACTTTTTAAAGAAAATCTGTAATTTTTGCAGTAAAAAGAAACAGTATTGATTTACAGTATTTATTCTAAAGATTGCAATCTGTGTATATACTCTGCTGTACTGTTAATTCAATGAAACTTGTTTGTATTTGACAAAACAATCATACTAGGGGAAAAGGGTTATGTAATATATATTCTAATATAAACTGACTACCACTGAATCTGTCTAGTTTTGTGAGCGAAGTTTCAGGCAGGTAAGGACTGTACTGCAAATAGAACTCTAAGTGAAACTGTCTCAGTTATTCTCTAATAAGTTGGCTTATTATAAATTTAAATGCATCTCTTCTTGTTCAGATTATCATAGAAGTTTCTTCATAAAATGAATAACTTATAGTCATGGTATCCAGCCTACTACAAGACAAGAGGGGGCAGCCTGCATATATGGGAAAGGGGACTGAAGTTGGAAGTGGGAAGGGAATAGGTATACTAATCAGCTTTTGCCAAATTCCTGGGTAAGAGGAGTGCCAGTCAAACTCTTCTGTGAGGATTGCAGCAGTGAAAGAGACACACAAAAATATGAGAGGAAGAGTAAATTGCCACTAGAGCTACAGATCCAATCTGACATTGTTTTCAGGGAATAAATGAAGTGCTGGAAGTCAAAATTCCCATTAACTGAAACAGGGCTTTTCTCCATTCAAAGTTAATCCAAAGAAAAATTGATTTGTTTAAACTGTTTGTTGTCAGAATATCAAAATTACCATTTCACAGTGTTCATCCAGGACTGTACCACTCTCTTCCAGCAGAAGGTAAAGACATAGCAAAGAATCTGTGGTTTTCTTAAAAACATTTAATACTTATCTGTCAACAGTTTAATGGGAGGAGAATTTAAAGTTATATTTATTACTTCTAGTTTTTGTTTGCTATAAATTATATTTATTTTAATTACCCAATGCTGCTCTTACTGTTCCTACATGTTTCTTGTCAGCTTGCAAGAATTGTAATCAGCTTTCCAAAATGCAGTGCGTCTGGTGAAGTGCTTATTTCTGAGTAGGATCCCAAGTGGAATTTCACCACAACTTGGTTGAAGCAACAAGAGAGGTCTTGCCAGGCAAGGATGACTCACACAGCAGAGTAAGAAAAGGTGAACAGCATAGGCTATGCTCACTGAGAGAAGTCCCCCAACGTTTATTTTCCTACTAAGATTGAAAAGATTTTGAAATGCTATTTGGAAAAACCAGGACTGAAGAGTTCTTGATTTTCCTGTGTTGAAAATAAAGATTAATTTAACTCATTGCCAAAGTTGCACAGTTTGAAAAATTAAAGATTATAAAAAACAGGATTTTGAAAGCAATTTCATTTATCAAAACTAACTTTCTGAAAGAAAAGTCAGTTGTCTACGAGGGTGGAATATTTTATTTCAGGTCCACGAAAGCTTTTGCTAATGTAGCATCCTCTTTCACCTCCACATTTCCAAGAAGTAATAAAACTCTATTTTGCCTTCAATCATGAAATGTATATAATTCATTTGAAAAAAATCCCAATAGGTAAGGATATATATGCTACTGAGTCACAGTAAAAATGCACAATGAAACTGTTTATTCTGAAAATTTGGTGTTGATATTATAAGCAAACACGGAGAAGACAAGGGTTCATTGGACAGATAGTAATCTGAATTTGTGTATAAAACACATTAACTCGTGAAATCTGTAAACTATATTCTAGCATGTGTTCTGGTTTTGTTTTATACAAAGGAAATCCAATTTGATCACTTCCAGGATACCTTGATGATCCTATTCAAAGCACAGTAAGTACAGATGATCTGGAAATCAACTGTTAGCACACATTATCAAAAACTAAATATCAACATTAGCATACCCTAATGTTTCCATATATTCAGAATTTAGAAGAGTAGCTAGGCACCTGCATATTTTTTTTTTAGCACCATTTTAGAATGATCTGAATGGTTTCGGCAGTAAGGCTCCTAAATTCATGAACGTAGCTAAGTTTATATAACTTGTTACCTTATGCCTGGCATCTTCCTATGAAAATGTTTTTCTATAGTGCAAATCCAAGTAGATTTGTAACCTTAATATGTTGTGACACCCAAAAACCATCCTGCACCTTCTCAATATTTATGGTATGTTTATTCATCGATATAGCTGCATTTCCCATACAATATATAAGTACTTTCAATGATATGTCTTCATAAACAAGAACGTGAAAACTTCTTCCTCATTTTCTCCAAAAAGTATGAATATGTAGTTAATGCTATTAGTTTGGTAATCAAATGTTAGAAGGACTAAGAAGCTGGAAAGTAATCATAATGATGTTTTGAGAGTCACTTATACTTCCTGTTGCTACAAATATTGTGTATTTTACTCATGTATGACATGCAAAGGACTATTAAAAGTATAGTTACTGATACAACTGGTTTTCAAGCAACCTGTGAATGAGTTTTTTAACTTCTCATTTTTGTCATCATTCTTAAAACAGGATAGTTAGTATGCACCTTAGGGAGTGTAATCAGGGAATAGAATTTTAGCTTAAGAACAGTATAATTACTGTGCCCATAAACACAGAAGACACTTCTCCAACTCTACTATGCAATACCACTGATCCATATAGCCGCCATGAGATTATGCACACACTATAAGATGAAAAGGTAGAGTAAGAAATAGCTATTTTCATGGTCTTATTTGGAAGTGCAACTTATAATCTATAACAACAAACAAAACACATTGGCACAACCCAAAGTGTCAGATCCTTGATTTCTATATTATATGACACAAAATTTTTAAGTCTTCAGCCTTACTTAGGACGATCGCCAACAGCAAATGGCTGATGCCAATAAACAGAATTTTCACCACCATTAGCTATGCATTGTCACCAGTGGTGAACAAGAACCTACATGCTGCTCTCATAACAATCTGCACCACAGGAAGTGATTTGTTGTCAGTGTTACCACTGCTAAAATGTACCATCGACCACCTCCACCGCTTGGTCTCCTTAAATGAACATTTACAAGCAAGCATTGCTGAATGTGACTAGGTGCCATTTTTTTCCACAAGGATATGTTCAATGACACACGTTTGCTCTATACACACTTCCTTTTCAGACACATTTTGTCAGACTGCCCCGCTGTTACATGGCAACAACATGTAATGGTATATCAGTGGGAAGGTTCAAGCTTTACTGCCATACCTCCAACATCTGCCTCTGACAGTGTGGGTCAACATACTAAAATATGAGGCATTAGTTTCAGAGCAGTCCTCATGAGATATATAACAGATATGCATTGTTAATGTATATGAGTAACAATACTTATTTTAATTTTAAGGCTTTTTATTAGAACATAAAAAAGAGCAACAAAAACATAAAATTAGTAGGATACACAAACTTGTGTTTGTGGAACTAATGTATCATTCTGGTTTGATGGCAGTGGCTGCAATTCTTAGTGGGTTCTCAAGCTGTTAGAGATTTTTTGTTGAAATTTTACTCCTCCCATACTTCATCCTTGAAAATAATTGTTCACAAATGTACATACTAACAAAAAGTGATGCCATGAATAAGGTTTGATTGTGAAGCCAAGGATATACCTTTCTAGTAAGAGACGACTTACACAAGTCTGGTAAAGAAGCACGATCAAATTTTTGACTGCAGTTCTCTTTACTCCATTTGTAAATTCACAAGTAATGTATTTATGTTGACTAAAAATGACGTCTCAAACAAACCAAATAATTGATAATTATTTTTGCAGTCTGGAAACCTGTCTTAAAATTCCCTTATCAGAACAGAAAGCACGGCTGCATATTATTCACTGTTTATGGGACTGTGTTTAGCCAATGTACCAAAATCCATAAACTTCTCTGCCATAACCTGAGTTAGCACTGCACTGTGCCCTCCCTGTGGCCTGATTTCAGCTGAGATGGGATTAATAGTGGAAGCAGCAACAAGGGGCGCAGGACACAGTGCCAGCTTTGCTGGGCCGCATGTGGCCTATGGGATGCCTGCTGTAGAGCTTTCACTTGTATTAACTTTGAGATCATGTTGAAACAACTGAGATTTAGGTCTTGATCTCTTACTGTATTATATATTGTGCGGATATGCAGCATCCTGCTATAAAGTATAGTAAAGACAATGGCTACACTTACCCTTGTTGGGTATAGGAGAAAGACTCTCTTCACACTGCCAAGTACTGTAAATGTCATGCATGGAACAGCATGGAATGTCTGGAGATCATCAGCTGCACATTTTGACTTGTTATCCAAACTAGATGCATGAGAATTTTCAGTAAAGAAATCCCTCAACATTTTCTGCTTGTGCCCATAATTTCCACTGGTAAAACCTCCTGAAAATATATGCCTGCAGATTGCATCACAGTAAGTTTAGGCTCATTCTTAAGAGAAGATCACTTTAGAAATCTACTTCAAGGTGCAGGGATTCAAACCAATTATCTAAGAACAGTACTTGGGACTTTGGGAAAAAAAGGGACGTGGCCAACCTCTTTTCAGTGGTCTGTGGAGACAGGAAAAGGGGAAATGGCCATAAACTAAGCAAAGGAAGTTCCACTCCAATATGCAAAATAATTTCTTCACAATGAGGATGACAGAGCGCTGGAACAGGCTGCCCAGGGATGTTGTGGATTCTCCTTTTCTGGAGATATTCAAGACCTGCCTGGACACCTATCAGTGTATCCTGCTACAGGGAACCTGCTTTGGCAGGGGGATTGGACTCAATGATCTCTTGAGGTGCCTTCCAACCCTTGCAATTCCGTGATTTTGTGAAAAAGCTATAAAATATCTTCAGCAATGCTGGCATAGACTCAACTACACCAGACATAGCTACATAGTTTTTGATAGAGATGAAAACGTGGGAACATCACATACTCTACGGCAAACTTCAAACTGCCTCATGCACACCTACTGTTAATAACCTCTCAGCATATTTGTATATAGGAGGCACAAAAGGAACAAATCTCTTCTTTGATTATGATGTTGAATTGCTTTGTAAACTTACGTGGCCCATTTACAATCCCCCATTACTTTTGGAAAGGTCATGTCTGTAAGAATTATGAAGAACAAAGAAACCCTATTTCATAGGCTTAGTTTTCATTAAATACCTAAAATAAATAAATCAGGAATAAATATAGTTTTGAGAAATATAGGCAGGATGTATTTGAGAATGTTATAATGATAATTAGTTTTGATACACTGAAACATTTCTCTCTATAAAATATGATTATTACCTTCCATATTCCTCAGGTAGCAGGTACACAAACAGAATGCATGAACTGAACATAACCAATTTTTCTAATTTTTTCTTTTCAACTTGCCTTTTATATAATAAATAGGTATTATATACTTTTAAAATGAAATATTACAATTATTTAATTAACCCGTATTCTCCTCTGTAAAATACAAAAGCTATAAATACAGAAGCAAATCAAATTGGGTTCTGCTGTAGGTAACAAACCCTCCTCCAGTGGAAAGCCTGCTGTTCACATATTGCTTGTTAATTTCAGTATTTGTACATTAACAAGAAAAAAAATAAGAACGAGCAAATAGTATAGCTAAATTTCTTTATTTTCCATAGCATGGTACTATAAAATTATTCTGATATTAGAAAATGAGACATAATATAATCCAATTAATCCAGCAAAAGGGGAATGAAAATTCTCTGTTGTAAGTGAAACATTCTGGACAACTGCAACATGGAAAAATAGCTTTTAAAATGACTACCCCCTATTTAATACTATTTCCATATACAGTACCAGGTATTGATTTTCACTCTCACTCATTTCTCTCTTATCCTCTAACACTTAAAAATTTACTGACAGTAGTCTACAATGTAGTCCTGCTACTAACAGAAAATACAGGAAAATAACATAGATCCACAGAAAGCAAATGTCTTGCTTTTTATATCACTGTTTTAAGTACTGTTAGCACTATCAGCTAACATTTAAAATAGTAATTGCAGCCAAATGCACTTGCCACAAGCCACTTTTGTGATCATCAGATAATTTAGATTTCCTTTAACAAGTACAAGCACTTCAAAAATCTGTTTATAGTTTCTGTTACTCCTCTACAAGAAACATTTTCCTTCATAACTCTTGTTTCTTACCACACTAGAAATTTGAATTGTGGATGCTAACTCACTGAATCTCCTGCAGTATAATTTTGCTATGGCAAAACCGATAACACAGATACAAGGGCTGCAGATCTTTCAACATATTAATTTTTTCTTCTTAATTCTATTTCCTACGAAGCAGTGAACTGTCTGAACTGTCTGACTTGTCAGTTTCTGTCCCATTTCACAAAAGCAAGTGATATAATAAAATACTTTACTGAATTCTTATGTAATAGAAAAGCAACAAAACAATGTATGTCATTGTTTATCTTCTGTAATCATAACATATTTGTGTGTTGATTTGTTGGTTTAGGAAAAGATTCACATTCACCACAGGAAAAAAAAAATCCTGAAATTTTCACTGATTCTTTTCATATGTGATGATTATACTCCTGAGACAATGAATATTAAAAAAAATTAGGCAAATATTTCAAAAGACTAACTAAATCAATGATAAGAAGCTAACACAAAAGAAAGAAAAGCAAATAACTGAATTCTAATATAAGACCAAATATATACGCAAAGCTATATTAACATCACTGAAACCGGAAAAAACAAAGACTTAAGAAATGCCAGAATTCAGAATTGCCTATGCAACTTTAATTTGTCCTCATTCTTCAGATACTTTGTAATGAAGTATTTAATTAAGATTAATGTCAAAGGTAAGCACTAATTCCAAGTGGCCAATTTTCATTATACTGCTCTGTATATTCATAGTCCAGTTCACACTGGCATTAGGATGCCTGCAGTACTTCACATTTCTACAGATATGACTCCTTAGTACAAAGTTGGAATCTGAGAAAGTGAGCATTAATATCAATTTACTACCTCTCCAAAAACGTTTGGCTTAAGCGACTTACTTAACATCACAGAGGAACTTTGGGGCTTAAAGGCACATAATCCAGTTCTTAAAGGAATCATTCATTTCTTCCAGAACTGCCTTTTTCTCTCTCTCTTTTTTTTTTTTTTTTCCAGTCATCTGCCATATTAATTACACTTTTTAATTTTTTTTTTTCCCCAGCTTATTAATTTCAGATTCTATCTATTGAAGTTTTCCTTCTCCCCAAAACCTAGAACTACTACTGCAACAATTCCTTTGGCTGAGTGAGAGCAGAAGCTCTGTGTCAGGGGTGGGGGGTGAACAGAAGAGGACAGAAGGAAGAGTAATCCCATAGTTACAGTTCCCTACAGAAAAACAGAAAGCTGCATTAAGGCTGTATAAACTAAAATCATTTATTTCATTATGAACATTTCATAACCGTAGGATCCTCATGAACAATGCATGCATCTGCTTTCTTAAGATTTAAGAGGTAAATGAGGGAAAAGGTATGTTATCACATTGATACCCATATGGATCATCAGAAGGCTTAGTCTTTAAATCCACATAATAGCATTACATCTGAGCTCGCAGATTAGTGAGTAGTATTTTAAGTTCCTATTTACTAGAGAAAAAAAGTGACTTTGCAATCACGAATCTTAGATGTTTGCCAAAAGCAGATACATTTTGAGAGTGAGGTGCACTGACTTTAGGATTGTGTAAAGCAGTAAGTGTACAGACGTTTCTTCTTTTTGCCTTCAAGTTTTTTACTCTTTAAAGGTTTTTACTCTTCTAATCCTAATGTTCTCTTTGACTAATAGTTATTTTTTGTTGTTCCCCATTCCATTCCTCTCGCTTCTCAGCTCATACTGCCTCAAACATCTTACTTAAGAAGTCCTTACTTTCTTTTCCCTGTTTTGTCTTTTATTCTTGCTGTCATTTATTATTATTATTATTATTATTATTATTACTATATATAATTATATATATTTATATATAATATATATATAATTATATATATAAAATTATATATAATTATATATATATGATATATATTATATCTATATTATAATTATATATTATATATAATAATAATAATAATAATATTTATTATTAGTCCTTCTTCCCTGGTTCTTCATCATTGCAAATTTTCCCTTTCTACTTCTTTCCTATTTTTGTCTTGATTTTTCCCATCCTCTGGCTCTTTGGTCCATTTATTCTGCTCAATCACTCTCAGTTCGTCTCTGGAGCTCTATCCTGCTTTCAGATTTATGTTGTGGCTCTTATTTCACAAATCACCTTCTGCCAGCCCCAGACTTCTTACCTGGACAATCACAGGGTCCTGCCCTCCTGTGGTCCCCAAAACAGATTTCTCTTGTTTTGCTTTTCCTTTCTGTCTCTTTATCTTCCTCTAGGTTTGAGGTCCATTGTTATCACAGCCTTTTTCATGTTCAATATCTAGGCCCAAAATGTTTTCTGTTCAATATCTAGGCCCATTTTTATTTTGACATTCCAACTTGTTTTTATATTGTTTTGTGGTTTTTTGTTTTTTTTTTTTTAATATAGGTGGTCTCCTCAAAGCATTTGTCTGAACAGATTTATTTTTATTTTTTTTTTTTCTGTGCTTCCTTATTTATTTTTTCTTAATTTATTTTGGAGCAAATGACATCATTTTGATTTGAGGTCAATAGATGGAAAGTCAGTGCAACATGTAAAGTAAATTTCAAGTCTCTGAAGTGAAGGACATATTTCCAACTTTTGGGGTACAATGTTCTTTCAGGCTTTTGTCAAGGAGTAACAAGAGCATGGCTGCTTACTAAGAACAGGTGAACCAGGAACACAGTGATCCCACACTCACTAGGAGGGCCTCTTCAGCCACAGCCCAGTCTTACAGGTAAATAAGCAATGCAGGCAGAATAAATCCAGAGAAGATGGTAAGGCCCAACTATAAGCCTAGATCATAAGATAATATCACAGCAATACAGCGGGTCAGAGATGATGCTGTGAAACTAATCTTCAGATCTGGGTTAGCATCAGTGCTGTGGTACAGCTCCATGAATATAAGAAAAGTCTAAGATCTAGCCAAGAAGTAAGTCAATGAGTTGAAATCTAGATTGAAGAATTCTGAAGACGGAAACATGGGTGAGCTGGAAACCTGCATTTCTCCAGCACTGCTTGTGTAGAAAATGAAATCTTTTGACTAAGGTTAAATAGAAGTTTTGGAGGTAATGGGTGTCACCTAAAATGAGGCTTATCAGAACTATTAAGCCTTTATCAGAACCATCAATGCCCTCAGCAATCTAGCTGAATATCAGGGGAAAACTTGGAGTACAAAGTTTCTCATACTCCCTGATTTTTTGCAGAAAAGAAGTTTGCTATGCATGCTGGAAAACAAGAAAGCAAGCCTTCAGTACAATCATGGGACCAGAACTACCCTATAGTTTTAGACGCGAGCTAAGAAAACAGGGTGGACTCTTTCTGCTTCTAATCATAGTGTCCATAGCATATAACATTATTATATTTGAATGAAATTGCAATCTTATTTTCATTGCTAGAAAGAGCACTAGTAATCCCATCTGACTGCACTGCTGTATCTCACTGCCAGATCATCTCATTCTTAGAAGCATGTTCAGTGAAGACAGAATGTTTAGAAATTGTAAAGGCTGTAATCTTTTAAGAGTCATGAGTATTATGTCTTGGGAAGATTTTCACAGAGACAACAATAGGAATATTCTTGACAGAAAGGACTGATCAAGACTTAAAACCTGTTTGTTAGAGCATGGTTATGCTAGAACAAATTTCCTAAGAGTCTTTAGTAGGGGCAAACCAATGCAATTATTCAATTCTTTGAATCTTACTCTGGATCAGCTGAAATATTTTTACTCCTCTTTGAAAACATATTCAGCTAAGGACTCCTTGACAGGAAAAACTTAGCCTGCAAAACCAAATGTTGAGTTTTAATGTTTAGAGCCTCCTAAATAACCAGAACATGCAATAAAATAATTGTAAAACTGCTTCTGTCAGTAATTGAAGTTGCTCTTAATGAAGTAAAGACTAATTAACTGGCATTATGTTCTACAGAATGAACACCCTTCTTATTCTGTTTTCGGATATTTCTGTGCTACCTTAGCTGGGTACAAGAGAGTTTGGTCCCAACACTTTACATGATCTCTGCATAAGTAATAAAACAAAAAGCAAGTATGAATTACAACACACTAGAAATAATAAAAAATATATTAGAAATATATTAGAAATAATGGAAATACATATTTAAAGTTGCTAGCTAGGAGGTATCCTAAATATTTATTGAAGTAGATCTAAAACAGTCTGTACTTCATTCCATGCAGTAATACACTTTTTCTAGAAAACTAACGTGGAGATGTTGTGTACATTATGTGTATTTAAACCATAAATAATTAAAAGTATAAGAGGCATTCAAGTTACATAGGTCTATAATTTTGTGGCTTGTGGTAAATAACCTTAAAATTTCTTAGATTAGCTGCTCTGGAGCTCAGGGTCAGAAGACGCAACAAAGCACACATTTTTGCTAATTATCAAACACTTAGGAGGAGGAGTTAACTAGAATGTATGGAGAACGATGTTACCAGAATCATTTTTTTTCCTGTATTTTCATTCCTCCAATTATATGGGCAAGAGGTCAATCTATGAGTAAGATATTTCGCTTCTACTCTCTGCTTCTCTTCTGCAATTATTTTACCAACTCAAGGTGTACATTAAGTACTTTTCAATATGAACGATACCAGTTTACACTGACCTTGGTTCACTGTGCGTTGGCATTGCATTGACAGTGTTGTTTTATCAATTTTTTTTTCCTCCAAAAGCCAGTGAAATATCTCACATTTATAATTGCTTTATAAATGTGACTTCATCCCACACATATTTTATATGGAGTAATTGCAGCATGCGGTTCCTTTTACTTGGTTCATCTAACTAGCTAACAGAACAAAATTTCACTGAATTTGTAATATTGCTCTGGAACAGATACGTATTGTATATTTACACACCAATATGTTTTATGGAAATGAACACATTTCTTCTCAGGAGCATATTTTCAAACTTCAATTGCTCTTTACTGAAGCCAATTTTTTTTCAAACAAAAAATGCAATGCGTTTCACGTCTATATATTTTTATTCATGCCAATATATTTTCACAGTTGGATAGATTTAACTAAATTAGTAGTTACAGTGTTTGTTCAAACCAATGCAGTTTCACTGGCATCTGGTAAGTAAATGTTATCCAATTTTTATTTTTTTTAGGGATCGGTTTCAACCAAATCCACATCATTTAAAACAACAGCAACTCCCTTCCACCATACAAAATTTCTCACTCAAAACAAACAAAACCCCAACTCTTCTGTTTCAGCTGCTGAAATATGTTAAAAGGGTAATTTGAACCACTAATACACAGACTTCAGTCAGAATTCTCTGATTTCCACGTAAACTCATAATGGTGCACTGGGCAGGGAAATGTTCTTTGAATGACTATGCATGTTGCCTTTTGGAGAAGGACCATTCTGCCACTTTCAGGTAGGAGGGGGCAAATACAAGAGTACAGAACTTGCCACTGCAATAAATGACCGTTATCCAATCAGATGCTAGGTGGCAGCTGCGCAGTGTTTCTGTCACAGCACTTTTATACTGAGCCATGTAAATACAGTCCAAATCACAATTTTAAGTGTGACTGTGAGTGTTTTGCAGTACTGTGAGTCAGGACAGTATATGTCTCTGTCTTATGAAACAACTAGCTTGTCTCTTCTGTACAATATTTCATACAGGCCTTTTCAGTTTTAGTATCACATCAAAATCATACTTTGATGACTGCTTCACTACCCTCTAGAGTATTCAAAATTTACTTAAAAACATATACAGTAGAAGATAACATAGAACAAACATTTCTATAGGTATGTTTCACAGCTTGAAGTAATAGGAATTTCTCTCCCTTTAAATCCTCCCTTCATCTTCCACTTCATAATGAATTCAACAGAACCACAAAATTTTGTCATATGAAGGCCTTTCTTGGCTATTGTCGCCTTTCTATAATCTGAAGACCAAGTGATGCAATCAAGGAGGATTGACATAGTTAAAAGTCCTGGTTATCCCTTCAGAATTTGTTTCTTTCAAGGCAAACTCTAGAGGCAGACTGATCCACTACAGTACATATGGCTCCTTCAAGAGGAGGTGGAGGGTAGCTTTTTAGAGAGGAGCTGGGAGTCTTGATCAGGAGAGAAAAGTGTACAAGCATAAGCGAGCATGCAGTGGACCAAGATATGAAGCAGTTAGTGAACTGACCTGTCTACCAGGGCTCTTTGCAGTTTCATTAATTGTTCACCAACACCTGTGAAAAAACTATTTCATCTAAAAAGGGAAGTATACGACATAATTGACAGGAAGCAAGTTAGAAGGCTGACATCTGCTAAAGGAAATGTTTCTCTGTTAGCTTTTGAATGAATACAAATTTTGGGGTACGAGAACATAAAATCTATACTGAAAGTGTGGAGGAAGCTGGACGGCTTGCTATTTAGCAATTCAGTGAGAAGGAGTGCTGACTCTTTCTGAACCTTGCTTTGAGATTGAATTATTTTGCTTGGTTTGGTACTGGAAGCATTTGTATGCACCACCTTGATGGATATCAAGATAAAGCAGATTTTTTTATTATTATTATTTTTTTTTCCTGGCACTTATAAAATGTTTACCTCGTGCAACTGGTTTTCAGTGCTGACCTCCTGTTGTTATTTTAAGGTATTATTTTTAACTCTGTTCTGCAGTGTACTTCCTTAATAGTCCCTGTTGCCCTTTTGGTCTGGAAGTAATGAAGCCTCTAGCCATTTCGTGCATAAGCCTCAGCTTCACAGACCAATTACAAGGTTCCGTCCGGTAGGTGTTAGATTTATATAGGAGCTGCCAGTGAATTTCATAAGATACGATGCTACCTATACAAAGAAAAAGATGACATCTGGCAGTTCAAACAATTTTAATAAATAAATGCTTCAGATATACAGTTGATCAAATAAACCAAGGGATTCTGGTTGGAATTTTTTTCTCTTTCAGGAGGATGGAAAGAAAACTCACACAGTATAAAGACTTTTCACTCTTCTTCACTGCAGTGGTTTATTGATGGTGCTTGAACCCTGGGTTTGCTTTTCTAATGTTTACTAAAGATTTATGCTGTATGATGTAGAGGAGTAATGCCACCTTCTTGTTGCTAGCTCATTTCAGAACCAATTCAGAAGAAAAAGGTGAAAACCAGCATTTCTGGGCATGCTTTTGTCAGTGTTACTGGGTTTGGGGAGAAAAATGTCAGCTGGTGTTTCTAAACACATAGATCAGCTTTTCCAGACGTGCTCATGGGGCAAAGACCTGGAACCCTTGTGATGTACCGACAGGTGTTTAATCCCTGCATCTGCCGGGGAGCCTCTTTACTTAGTTTCTAATCTCCAAGCTTGGAAGACACTTATATCTTTCCTGTATTGCTTCCTGGAACAAGACTGCAATCAAATATAAGTTTTCGAAAGTAAAGAGATGTCAATTATAATAACTAATGCAAAGGCACTTCTGATTGCATTACAATCCAGCTTTATTGAAGGATTTTAATTACTTATTGTGTCAATTATTTTTACTTTTCTCCCCAAAAATAACACAAAAATGTTGAGCTTTTGTCACGACTTTTAATGCTGCTTTAAAAATGAGTTGTCACTGCTTGCATGACATCTAAAATATTTTGAGAATCATTGCCCATTCATTACTTGACATGCACTGAATCTTAACAGTGATAAAACTGCAAACTGCCTATTGTGATTTTTTTCTTCCCTATTCTATTCCTGTGGGGTTTTTTTTGTTTGTTTTGTTTGTTTTTGTTTTTGTTTTTTTTCCAGTAGTAACAAAACAATGAGTAAAGCAAGTACCTAATCATCCCTAGAGATGGTTACTGCAAATACTTCTCTGCAAATGTTCCTGCCTAGGGAACATTTCATTGCAACATCTTTGACAGTGTTCAAGTAACGTACTAAGAGCATGGTGATGGATGTGATGTGGATTTCAGACAAAATAACATCAACTATAGCAATTCTGTCTTCAGAATGTAGATTTTAAGCTTGATTATGTACTGTGTTTGGACACCTTTGGAGACAGGGGACCTCAGTGTAAATCCTGATGCAGTCTCAACTGTTGGAAGGTGTAATCATTACTTGATGAAGAACCAAGTGGAAGATATGACTACAGAATATTTAAATGCCCAGATCCCAGGCTAAAGCAAGCTCTGCAGGGTAAATTTGTCTACTGTTGTACTTCTTTAATGACCTGAGACCACACACCCTTTGGAAAAATTAGTTTTTAAAGAGCTTCCTCTCCCGTAGGTATTTAAGACTATTTCATCGCTTGTTTATCTCATTAGAGCTCTTTGGTGACAAAGAATGGGAAACAAAGGCTGAAAGGCACAATGCAAAACATACAGCACTGTGATGTTGAGCAAATCCCAACAGGAAAAAAAAAAAAAAAAAAAAAAGGATAGAAGCAAAAGTAGAGAAACACTTGATCACTGCAAGCATTTAGGTGCAGGGGAATCCTGCTTTCTCTGAGAAGAGGCAATACGATTCCCCAAATAAACATTCACACACAAGTCCAGTCCAGCAACTTCAAAACAATAAGGTATTCTGATTTCATTGGTGGTTTTGGCAAAGGGTGAATGATACGGTGCTAAATGCTAGCTAAATGAATACGAAGAAGCAGCCTGCCATCTTGGGTTTCCTACATTCAGTATCTCATCTTTCAGACTGCGAGCAGTTTTGGACTCCTGACTGAATGCCGAAAATGTTCCAAAGAAAGCCTTGATATATACACCTTTTTTTCAAGCCAGTCAGAGTTGGGGGAACACAGATGAGAGTCCAGAAAGATTCTTATTCCTGTTGTCTGGATGCCTTGTAAAAGGTCTCACTACTACTGCATGGATGGCACACATACACACTCTTTACAGAGGCTCGTACTTAATTCTGGAGGTACATGGGACTCGGCCAGCCTTTCTTCTGCTGCTTGCCAGGAGACAGGTGGAAAAGCAGAGGGAGGAGAAGGTGCCCTGTGCCTCCCTGGAGGGAGAGCAAGCAGCGTGGCTGGGTCCTTTCCACGGAGCACAGCTCTGGCAGCGAATCGTGGATGCTGCTACGTTTTTCCACGCCAGCGACATGAGAAGCTCTCCGGTCCCAGCCTGGATTGGAGAGGGGCGCGCATAGCACTGGCGATGGAGATGAGACCACCGCACCGCCTCTCGGCCCCGCGGAAGCCACCCACCGCCCGGACAGCCGGCGGAACGCTGCTTCCCCGGCCCCGCAGCCCGGCTCGCACTGCCATCCAGCTTCGTCGGGCTCCGAGTCCCGCTTCTTCCCGCGGCGCGGCAGCACGGCCGCCTCCCCGCTCCGAGGGTGCCGCAGCCGGGCGCGCCCGGCCCCGAGGCGGTGCCGCGTGCGCTGCGGGCAGCCGCTTCAGGACCAGATCTGGACAGCGCCCCGCCGCCCGACCCCGCCTTCCCGCCGCTGCTCATCGCCCATTGGCTGGAGAGCCGCCGCGGAGCCGGGGCTGCCCGCGGTTGGCCCGAGCAGTCCGCCACTCAGCTGGGCAAGGAGGGAGGTGCTGGCTCCCGGCTCGCGGCTGGAGCCTCCGAGAAGCGCTCGTTTGTTTTGTAACCCGGCGTCTCCCGCTTCCCCTGGCACCGCCTCATTGGCGGTCCGGGCGAAGCGGGCGACTTCTCATTGGAGGGACGCCGCTGCCACTCACGTGCCCACCTGAGGGGGCGGTCCGCAGGCCTAGGGGCGTGCCGTGCGGGCAGGGGCGCGGCCAAGGCGGTAGCGGAGGCGGGCCCGAGGCTCAGAGTGGGCCGGGGTGTGGCGCGAAGGGGAGGGGCCTCCTGGCGAAAGGGGGCGGGGCTAGAGGCGGGGGCGGGGCGAGGCCAGGGGAGCCTCGCAAGCGGAGATTGCCCTTGTGTCTCGAGCCGGGAAGCGGCTGGGAGCGGAGCAGCATCACCGCAGCACCCGCCGGCAGCGGGACGGGACGGGACGGGACAGGCGAGCGGAGCGGAGAGGAGAGAAGCGAAGGGCAGGCGCGGCGCTGGGGGCGAGCGGAGCCACCCGGGGTAGCCGGCACCGCTCCGCGGGGGGAACCTGCTCGGCAGCGGCGGAGAGCGCCGCTCCCCCCCTCCTCCCTCCCCAATCCACCCCCGCGACCCTGGTCCTCCTCCTCCTCCTCCTCCTCCTCCTCACCCCACTGGATACAGCGAGGGAGACACTGCGGCGGAGGCGGCGGCGGCGGCGGCTCCTGCGGGGGGAAGGAAGCGCCCGGAGAGCGGAGCGGCGAGAGGCTGCGGATCTGCGTGCCTGGCGCCCACCCAGCCCGAGGGGAGCCCCCAGCATGCGGCTGAAGCCCGGCGCGCTCCTGCGCTTCTACAGCCTCTGCGGGATCCTCATACAAGGTACCGTCTCCCCCTCCTCCGCGGGAGGGACCCGAGGGGGGGCATCGCCGCGGCCCCGCTGCCCATCCGCCCCGCTCCTGACCCCGCTACCCTCGCGTCCCCCCGCCCCGGCGCTCGCCTCCCGGCCCCCGCGGCTCTCTCCAGCCCCTCTATTAACCCTTTCCGCCCCGCCGCTTCATCCCCGCTCCCCGCGTGCCCCTGAAGTGCGAGCGCGGCGGCGGCGGGCGGCATCCCGCGGAGGTGCGGGCCGCGGGCACGGCTCGCGCGGGGGAAGGGGCGCCGCGCCGCGCGTCGAGATGGACGTATGGAGCCCATACGTGAGGCGCTGCCGAAGTGAGGCGGCATCTCCCCGACGCCCCGCTACCAGCGGCGAGTTCCCCGACTCGGTGTATTCCGCGTCCCTCCTTTCCCCCCCCCCGCGCCGCGCCGCTCCTCTTAATGAATACGTTCCTTCCAAGTGACACGGAACGGCCGCGGCGGAGGGGGACCCGCTGAGAACCGCCGCTTCCAGCCCTCCCCGGCTGCGGGGGAAGGCGGGCAGCCCCCTCTCCCCCCACCCCGCGGGGCGGGGCGGCGCGCGGGCGGGGGGCGGTAGCGGTCGGGCGCGCGGGGGTCGGGGGAGGCGGCAGCGGCCGCGGCGGCGCAGCCCGGCGGCCTCTGGCGGGTGTGCGAGGGGTCAGCGAGCCGCCGCGACCGGCGGGCCGGAGGGGGACGGAGGCGACCTGCCTCCCCGCGGGGGGCTCCGGGGGAAGCGGGGAAGCGAAGTGACCTTGCGGGGATTTTCTCTCCCCTCGTCTCCGTCACGCCGCGCCGTGTCAAGTTCAATAAATTTCACGTTTCCCTCGGCTGCGTCATGTGTCGGGCGGGCTCCGGGGGGTTGAGAAGCGCGGCGCCCGCAGCGGACCGGGAGGCAGCGTCGCCTCACGGGGAAGTTGGTGGTGCGGGAGAGCGGAGGGGACGGGGCAGCGCGCCGGGCGGCTTGTCAGCCGGGCGGCTTCACGGGGCAGGGCTTCGGTGCGCCTCACCGGCGTGCGTCACCGCACACGGAGCCGCTGTGCCGGTGCTGTACCGGGTAATTTACTGGGGCATGTGCCGGGGCTGTACCTGGAGGCTGGCCGCTCTGCTCTCTGCCTCTCGCATCTCCCTGTGAATTGTCGATTCATGGCCCCGCCGGGGAGGGGGGCTTCGTGTCACCAATAGAACCGGGGCTGCCGTTGGAGGAGGAGGGTTTGATCTCTGTGAAGATGCAGTCAGCCGCGTTCGGCGCATCGCATTCTTAAGAGTAAACCAGTGATTAAAACAGTGCTGCCTTTGACGGCGGGTTAGGGAGCGTGCCAGGCGGAATGCAACTCTTTGAGCCGCATCAGGTAAAAAAACGTTGCAAGCAAAAGGATATAATGCAGATCTGGCCCTGTGGAAATCACCAGACTGGGCCCGTCCTTGCAGACAGGGGCAGGCCGTGCCTCACGTGCTGCTCAGCTTGCTCTCAGCCTTGTACGAAACGCCTGCTCCTTCTCAGTTTGTCACCCAAGTATTTTTTCAGCTCCTGATTAAAACTGCCCTCAGGAGTACTCAAGCAGTCCCTATACCACACTTCAGCAGAGCACTTTTCGGGTGCCGTTTTACTGGACACTGAGTAGAACAGATATAAGAAACCCATCAACCTCAGAGCAGAGGGAGAGGAGATAATTTCTGCCCTTCTTTCCTCCATCCTCCTTCGAAGGAGAAGAAAACATGCAAATATTTTCTAAGGGAAATCTGCTCTGAATAGCTGCTGTGTCTCACCGAATATCAAATTCCTTTGGTCCACCTTGCAGTGCTACTTCATAAACAGCACCATTTGTTTTGGCACAGCCAGCCATGGTTCCTGTACTGGACACATTTCTTGTTGGCATTTTTATACCTGCATTTAAAAGTAGTTTTTCCTGCTGGCTTGCTGTGCTTCCCTAGACTGCCTTGTGAAGTGGCTCAGCGGATTTGTTAGATTCCTCTGTTTCTGTCTGTGGTCTGTGGGGTACACAGGTTTTCCATCATCTCTGTACATGAATGAGATTGTTGTTCTGAGCATTTGAAGCGCTTCGGGGCTGTGACTGAGAATGGCTCCTGTTAGCTTCAGATTCACTAATTTAGTTTAAAGACAAGGTGACAGAGTTGAGCTAACATGTCCTGTATGGACGTGTGCCCTTTTTTGGCTCTGTCTGTTAAGAGCCTGGCTTAAGGAATCTGCCCCGAGCGTTGATGAAGCGTCAGCTGAGGGAAGAGGACATAGAATAATGCCTCTCAGCTTGTGCATGGAATAGCATTAACAGCAAGCAGTCCCTTCAGAACGGAGGCAAACAAGAAGTAAAAGAGCCCAGTGTCAACTGCTTGCTGTGAGAGGGGAGCAGTGGAGGTGGAAGGGGGAGTAATAACATGTTGAGCTGAGAAGTGGCTTGTCAGCTGAGTTCAGGTATGATATTAGTCTGCTCTGCCCTATCCAGCATTTAGTGTGAAAATAGTAGGATCTCTGGCTGCTGTTGTCCTTACCTTGTGTGCTGTTAATGATTCCGAAGTATCTAAACTGTGTCCCAAGAGGTTTAACTGTTATGTACGTTAGCAGCTTGTACTTGCATTTTTTTGTTTCGCATTTTTCCCTCCTACTTCATGAATTTAGCCTGCTTTATACCAAATTTAACACTAGAAGGATGGTGTGTATTTTGAATAACTGCTGTACATCACCTTAAACAATTTATGCAACCTGAAATCTAAGCTATTTATTTTAAAGAGTTACTGTACAAGAAACTGTAATATTTAAGATAGTTTTGTAGAATTCCTGATGTACAGATATGGGTTAAAATTATCCTGGAATTGTAGCTGCTATAGCCCCCTGCTGTGAGATAATGCAAATGGCATCTAATGCCTTCATGTGTTCTGCTTCTCGAAGGATGCTGGATGGTGTCATATGTGGTAGCAAATGATACACTTTCAGTTCTCAGCCATCACCAGACAAGTCTTTTCAATACGGTTTCTTCCAGCGCTTTAAATACTTGCAACTTGTTTACTAATGAAAATAATGTAGGGACACTTTAATTTGTCTGAAACTGTGATCACTGATGCGAGAAATCAGTAAGGACATAATTGCTCATGGATGAGACTTTGCTCATAAGCCTAGATCCATTACAAGTAGGAAAAAAAAAAAAAGCGAATATGCAAATGGCTACTTCTCTGATCATCTGAGCTGATTGAAGGCAATGCTGTGATACATCACTCCATAGCTTGCTTAGTTAGTATCTGTTCTGAATTTTCACTAGGATTTTTGTTAGCAAAATCTTGGCAGTAATGCCCAATCTTGTAAGCAAAGGTGTTGTGTTGACAAATTAATGTTATAATGCTAATATGGTAATAGCAAGTGGAAAGCATCCTGTAGTTAGTAAATCCTGTGGAGGAGTAGACGGTTGGAGAATAGAAGGCAGTGTCTTTGGAGGAGGTTGATACAATCTGTAGTTGGAATATTTTACCCATAGGTTGAAGCATAAAATGTATGTCTTGACTTGATTGTGGCCATCTTTATATGGCTTAGGTAAGTCTAAACAAAGCTAGACAGGCTTATTCTAGTCTAGTTCCCAGGATAGTCCATTTTATTAATTATTTCTCTTTCCTCATATGTTTTATTACTAGTCATCGTATAGCCTTACTAAAAGTTTTAGAATATCAAGTAACTAATCCCTCTGAACTCTTGTTGATGACCTCATGGAACTTCCCTGATGAATAAATGAATAGACATCCCTCACGCTCATGGAATTTATCAAGTTTCTATTCATCAGTAAGCAGTAGTTCCACAAAAATGCTGATAAGGAGAAACACTTCCTTTGTAACAAATACTTTTTTCTTGTCAACTTTATTGCTAATCCTTTTTTTTTTTTAATTAAAAAAATGTAAGACATTCATGTCCCTCTGCTTTCAAATTTACTTGTCAGTTTTAATTCCATGACTATGTACTGCAAATGTCTTTAAGCCACAGTTTATAGAAGCCTTTGTTCTTATATTTTAGCTTTGTGTTGCAAAACAAGTCTTGAATGTGGTTGCATTTAATCTTTCCACTAAATGGTTAGTCTTTCAGTATTGCTGTGGAATGTCATAGTTGGATTTCGAGGGTTTTTTCCACTTATGCATCATGAATGTTGGTGAAGGAACTGTACTATCTATGTGGTAAACACTGACGGACATCAGGTAGTTGCCTAGAGAATGTAAGTGTAACCAGAATGCAGTTGACTGTTAGAAGAATGATTCCCTCTCCAACTAACATTTGTAAATCAGAAAGAGAAGGTGCTCTAATGGTCCTCTTAATTCCTTCTCAAAGAGATAGAAGAAATGCTTCCATTTTGTTTTAAAAGAGAAACCTGACAACAGGCTAATTCTATTAGAGACTTTCAAAAGAATGGAGAGTCCTCTCCAGAGAGAATGCAGCTGACATGCTTTATAAAATACGTGTTCCAAAACAAATGTGGAACGGTAAAACTATTAGACATAGTTTAGTAGTTTAGTATGTGTCTCCTCTGGGATTGTGTCAATATTAAGTATGAGCTTAATGAGCATATCCCATCTTTCCAAGGAATTCTTGAGGTATGTTTGAAAGGAAGAAAGAAAAAGTGGCAAGGAATAGCTTGTAAAAATGATGTTTTTTTTCTCAGCAATCTGCCCTCAAACAACTTATCTTTTACATAATGAGAACACTGAAAATATTTTGAAAATAATTGTTTGAAAAATGTATGTGGGTGTCTTTGTAAGAGTTCTTAAGGCTCTTTTTTTTTTTTTTTTTTTCCTTTTTCCCCCTCTGAAACTGTTTCAGGATTTTTTCCTTTGATTTTTATAAATCAAAATGAAAAGGTTCAAATACAATTTCTCTTATTTTAATGCACAGTAAGTTCAGAATGGATGGTTTATACAGCTGTAGTGAGCAGACTGTCCTCACAGCATTTTAAGGTGGTGGAGAAAGGGGCAGAGAACATGTATTTTAATAACAGGACAGAGTACTAACACTGTAGTTTGTGTATTACATCTTCCAGTGCACTGTTTTACTGATAAGAATTTAGCTTGTAGGACTTTGTAACATGGAGAATTTGAAACAGTTAAAAAAGATTTAGTAAAGAATGTAGGTAGTTATTTTTGTGGTATACGAAGTAGAAGACTCCCTGTTTGTTCATTTAACCATGTCTACCTGTCCTCCTTTCTCTGACATCTGTAACTGTGGAAAATAAAATCATACTTGCATCCTTTGCCATCCTGTTATATGTAAAACAGAAATTTGGGGCTCTACGTACTCTTTGTTTGGGAATATTTTTAGCATCTGACAAATGGAAGATTTTTGAGGAAGGACCATTTCTTCCTAAATAGGAGTTGAATTGTATATGCTGCTTTTCAGCCTAATCAAATGCATCTCAGAGAATGTGAATGCTTTTAACTTCCAAGTTTTAAGTAGCGACACATCAATGTTAATACAATTCTATTTTACTATGAATTCATAAATTACTTTAACTTTTTTTTCTACTTCATAATACTCACTTTATCATGCTCTATTCTTCTTACATAGCTATTAAGGAACATTAACTGTCCATAGACAGCTGCTCTTCAATTTTAGAAAAATAATTCGTACGTATAGTCTGTCTTTCTCAATTTGATTTTCAGAGCTGAAGGTTTGCATGTGTGTGTGTACCTATAAATATCTATGAGAACAAAGCTTTAAATAAATGTGTACGTTACTGAATTTCTCTCCAGCTTATTCTTTATTTGTGATGTGAATGGAGTCAGGCTTGTTTAGATTGTTTCTGAAGCAGTGCATATCATTATATGTCATATAGTGGTTGTCTGTTTAGCTTTAATGTTCTCTCCGTTGTCATCCTTCTGTAAACAATTTGTTGACTACTTGTCTTTGAGTAGGAAGGATGATGCAAGAGAGACTGTTTTTCTTGTGCTAAAGGTGAAAATATTCTGATTCTATTTTAAACTTCTTATGTGTCACAATATTAATCGAGCGATGATTTTAATTGTCATAGTAATTTCATTGCCAAATCTTAACTGAGGTAACCTGGGTATGCTATTACATGCAAAAAGGATTTATGGCCACATATAGGAGCACATTTATGCCTTACTGCGTATCATCAATATATAAGACATTGCATTATTTCCGCTTCTCCTGGCAGAAGCTGAATAGGCCAACGCAGCTATACTGATCCATCTGTCTAAGTCTTACAAACTCTGGCTTTTAAAAGTTCAACACTGGAAACTCCACAACTGTGACTGACAGCTCTGAAGAGAGTAAGACCAAGCTACTTCACAGCAGCAGTTGTAGAAGGCATTTTGGTATTTTCCGTTTACTCAGATATTTATCCCAAACTGACCTACATCTGCTGGATTATCAGTGTAACTTGACCTGCTTTTATTCCCGCTATGCTGTATGGGAGGAAGGCTGTTCTGGTTAGTCCCAAACAAGGGGGAAAGACATACTTGTTAATGCAGAAGCAATATTTTTTAGCATTATGTAGGGTTTAAGTTCATTGAATTTGCTACTGAAGTAATTTGTTGCTTTCCAATACAAAAATGGTATGTATTTAACATTTTTCTGCAATGGAGTACCAAGCAAAAAGCAGTGAGACGATACTGACAAAATCAAATAGGAATTTAATATTAAAAGCTTGTTTTAATTGGAAAGCTACATCAAATGCGTTCCTCTGCCAATCCCATTTTATATTTATTGCATATAAAGGGTGTTTTTTTTTCCCCACTGTTAGTGCCCTTGTTATATATGAAGTTTAAATTTTGACACGCTAGTTGGTGCTTCATTGGTATGTATTAATGGATATAAATTCAGGAACAGCGAAGAAGTCTCCATTGGATTGCATGTTTTATACATGAAAAGTAAAATTTTGTTTGGTATGTGAAAACACTTAGTATCACTCCAGGTCATCATCAGAAATAATTTTTTACATTTTTAAAATATAGAGAAATGCAGAACAGCAGCTGGTTGTAAATTGCAAAATAAATGCAGTGGCTAGAGATTACTTGCTAAACTGCTTACTAATCTCAAGAACTAACGCTGAGTATCTCAAATCCATGGCAGATCATAAACATAGCATAATATCTAATATATATCATATATATAACATATCTCTAAGATATAGGTATATTAGGAACCCACCTAATAGAGGGTGTTTTTTTTTTTTTTTTTTTTTTTCCAGAATTTAAACATTCAGTTTGAAAACCAATTGGATGTTCATATTGAAAGACAGTGAGTGTGTCTCATCTTCTGCTACAAAAACAGATGCCTAGTGAATTAGTTTTAAAGGCTGTGCTTTCTTTAAAGGCAAAGCCCAAGTCTGAAATCTAACATGTTATTGCCTAATGATGTATTTTGAGCACTGCTTTTTTTAAACGTAATCAAGGTGATTTGTATTTGAATACAAGCAGTATATTTGCTACTATTAAGTTAAGTGTGGGCCAACACTTCAACTATTTGCCCAGCTTCTTCAGGACATTTGCCTTGGCCTTTCAGGATTTTTTTATTTTTTTATTTTTTTATTTTTTGGCCATGTTTTTGGCATATTTTTCCTCAAAGTGTGAAGTCTGTTGTTTATAAAATACTGTTTCATGCTGCTTTTTAGCATGTGAAACACAAAATGTATGACATTGTTAGTGTGAATAAGCCTTGTTCAGTCCCCTAAAAATTGACCTCATCATTTCAGTATTTTCCTCATCAAATGTCTGAGTTTTTAGAATTGAATCAGCCAGGAAAATGCAATGTTTTCTGCTTCCTAGGTCATCTCTGCTTTGCAAATTTTAAGTAAGTCATTACTGTTTTGCTGAATTCTTTGGTTGTGAGAGTGAAGGCACATAATCAATAGAAAGATATGGAACCTTTGTGGATTTTTTTAATTATTTTTGTTTATAGTAGATAGAATTCTCAGTGTTTCACAGAGGATTTATGAGATGTTCTCTTGGATTTTTTATGGAAGAATAACATAACTTCATAATAGCTCGGAATATAAGATAATTTTTAAATGACCACCCACAAGCATTGCTTCGACAAAATAAATATGTAAGAATCACTTAATATATTGACAGAATTTCCCAGACTTTCTTTGGATTGTAAGAAAAAGAATAACACCAAATTTTACATACATTTGATATGTCTGCTTGAAGAGCAAGCGATACTTTGTGATCTACAAAACCAGCTTTTTCTTAAGCTGAAGCAAAATGGAATTACAAGAAATCTGGGTAAAGAAAACAATTCAACTCTTTTTATACAGGGTATTCTTTTTTAATACATCTGTATTGCACTATTGGGAAGAGAAAGTGCATTTAGTGGCAGCTAGGTTATGCCTTTTGCAAATTGAAATAGCCTGTAAATTACATGGGAGAAACAGTATCTTCTAAACCATATCACTTGAAGTGAGGAAATTCTAATTTGCTGTTTACTGGATAGTTAATATTGCACACTTTTTTTTTTTTTTTTTAATTATTTTTCTTTTAGTTTATCATTTAAAAACTCTTGAACAACTTGTACAACAGTTTCTTTTAAAAATAAACTTGAAAGTTGGTGACTTGCTGGTCATAGATCAGTGGTCACAGGTAAATACAGAGGAATTTCTCCAAGGCCTTGTCTGCCTAGGTTGCTTGTCAACAAAACTGAACTTTGCTTCTTTCATTTGCCACTGAGACTTGAAATGGAGAAACAACAATAACCTGAATCTGTGTGTGTGAAGGTATTTCCCATCTAAGTTTTTGAGAATAAAGGCTTCAAATTTGGATCCTGTATAATCTGTTTAAATTAATGCGTCAAACTTGCAACAAAGCTATAAAACGTGAGATGTCCTCCAGGCATTCATTAGGAATTGTCAAACTTGAGAAAATATTTTAAGTCATCCTATGAAAAACAGGAATTTAGATGCACATTCATATCATTATGCTGAAGTGTTGCATGAGGTCATTTCAACATAGCTTCCTTTCATTTTCATTGATTCAAGTTAGATAAATCAATTATTTGATTTCAACATTTTCAAAATGCAGCTGAAACTTTTTCTGTAGGTTCACTTAAATCCATTTTCTTTGTAATGTTACAAGACATGCCATCACAATATGAAATGTATTACTATCCAGGATAGTCAGAACATCAGTGTCACTTGTGCTTTGTTTCAGCTTAGAGCATTAGAGAAAATATCTGGTGCAATGTATAAGAAATCAGATTTGTTAGTGTCAAAAGAGAAAGTTTTCAGAAATGCAAGTGCTTTTATGTCCTATTAAAGTGAGTGAGATGTTAGCAAGTCCTACATGTTTAGAAAAACTATTCTGTTTGTATAGTTGTACATTCATCAAATGGAAATTAAGGCAGATACATGAATAAGCACTGGCTAAGGTGACTGTTAGTAATCCTTTGGCATTGTTGTTGTATAACCTTACACTTTCAGGTTGTTCAAATACACATCTCTAATTCTGTAGCAGGGAAATTTGTCACATGAAAACTTTCAGTCCAGGTGCTGAAGTTTCAGGATAGAAAACTAAATGTGAAACAACTTGCATTAACAATAATTATTTTATAAATGCTACTAAGGCTTTTGCAATGTCTGTATCATAAACATACTTTTGCATCTGGAACACACATGTACATACTCTAAAATATTGAGTAACTGTATGGTGGAATCAGTACACATAGAGTATTTTAGTTAAGTTGGAGAAATCATCTCACAAATAATGTTAGGGAAGGATGAACAATTCGTTTCATATTTATGGTGCTTCTGCACAATGTTTGTTTTATTACAGATCTCCAGTATTCTTGCATAAACAAGTTTTGTTGTTTTTTTTTTTAATGTACATACTCGTATTTTAATCAAATGGTGTAATAACTCCTGACAAACTTGTTAGTACTGTTCTGTATGGAAACGAGGCAGATTTCATTACATGATACACACATGCAAATATAGATTACAAAAAGAAATCAATGGATGTTAATATTTGTAAACTTTTAAATAGAGAACTAGGTGGTGCTGTTCTTTCATCTTTGTGGCTTAGCTGCGTTCTTAAGTATGGACTCAGAACATCAGGCTACTACTTTACTAAGAATAAATTTTGCTCTTAAGTAGGTAAATAAGTCATTATTTCTGATCTCATTGAGAATGCTACCATGAGAGCTAATAACTGTATAATACAGCGCTGTCTGGTGTGTGTAGAATAACTTATAATTCTGCATGCTGATATACTTCCTTTTATTTTGTTCATCAGTTTGAATGATACAGTGAATTCTAATATTTTTTTTATTCGTGGCGTGGCCATATATTTGAGCCTATTTGATAAAAACAGTTTAGCGTGTATAGATGTATGGTTACTGAAATATAACCTAACTTTTTAGTCCTAGTACTGAGCTTTTGCACCTTCTTTTGTTGTTAGTTTCTAAATATTTTTGGGACTACTTTGCTAACAGCACAAGTGAGATTATCAATAATAGCTAGGATAAATTTGCTGTACCCTTGTAGCAGCAGTATATTAAACAGTAAATTAAGCAGGAAAAACAATTTATTAAACTTTCTTCAATTTACAAAACTGTATAAAGTTTTAATCACTGTATTGTCTTATTGCCATTATTGTTGTATTAGCAAATAGTGAGGCTAAGACTATAGAGAACTGCTTGTGGTCTAGGATACATTTTGTTTCATTGTTACAGCAGAATTATAAATCTATAATTGGAATCAGACTTCAGCATGTAAGGTTTCAGTAGAGTGCTTACATTGACCGCTCTTTAGGCAGGAATCTTGCAAGATCAGAGAGAAGGAAGAAATAAGAGGAAAACGAGCCTTGTACTGAAAGTGATGAAAAAGCGGTCTAGTTAGGTCAAGCTTACAAGAGCGTTCGCTCTAAGTAGGTAATTGCTTAATCAAAAAATAAGCTTTAGCTGTTAATAGTCACAAATGGGGGAGTGTGAAAACACTTTCTTGCAGTTTGTCTCCTCTATTCATTGTGAAAAAAAGAATTAGAAGCAGAAAGTTTGATTTGTAGTTTCTGATTATTCAGGAATAAGCATTGAAATGCATTCTCTCAGATGAGAGATACAGTAATATATAGGTAATAATCATATTATTAAAGATAAATGCATAGTAAGGTTAAAACCAACAGTCCTTTCTATGTTTTGTTTTGTGTGTGTGTGTGTGTGTGTGTGTGTGTTCGTTTTTTTTTTTCAAGGTTTTGCTGTCACAACGTAGTTATTGTTCTGCTGTTTGGAGGGTGCCAAAAGGCACTTTTATTTATTTCTGGAAACTGCAAAGGAATTCAAAACAACTCTCATTTGCAGAAGTAAATAATTAAAGTTTTCCTGATTATTCATGATATATACGTACTCTTGGCGTTCAAACAAAAGCCGTATTTGAGCACTGTACTGTATGTATTAATAGACTTTATACAAACGTTTTAGTGTGTACCATTTAAAAGCTATTAATGAAAACTCACTGCTGTCATAAAATTGTTGCTTTGTGTTTGCCTCTTTGGGAGTTGTGTATCAGTGGGTCAGTTTGCATGGGTTAGCATTAAAAGGGATGCTTTAATAGATTGTGTTGCTAACTGCAACTGGGTACAAGGGTGCAGAAGATTTCTGAACACACATTCTTAGCTGAAGCTTGCCATTCAGCTTGTGGATTAGCAAATGTTCACGAACAACTAAAATACTGCATTTCTGTCAGCATTTTCCTCTTTCTCAATCTTGGATCCCTGAATCAAGTCCTCCCGTATGCAGCTGTCTTCCTAAGGAAGCATTTGGCTGGAAAGAGAGAATTATTACAAACAGTTACTGCTTTTCAGTTCTTATAATTCAAAACAAATGAAGTGATCGTTCTAAACGCTGCCTTCTAGGTCTGTGCTGTGAATAAGCAAAGAAGGACCACTTCTGAGTCTTTCTATGCCAGCCTACTCCTTCCTAGACAGTTAATTATGATCATGTGAAGAAGTGAGGTGTTAGGGTCAGCACTGCTTGTGTGTTCCTGAGAGATTCTTCTAAGTTACAGATGGTATTTAAGAATCTGATTTAATTGGTTGCAGTAAAAATATCTTGTGATTTCTAAAACATTCCAAAATAATTTATGGAAAATGGATGTTAGCTGAGCCTCAGGTCTGAGGAAGAGAGGAAGATGAATATTATTTCAAAATGAAGGAAATAAGAAATAAAACTGAATTTTTATAATCATCTCTATGTATGTTTTGGGAATCATGTGGTTACGTAGCATCACTAAAGCTCGTAATTGCTTTCTGAGTACATTAAAATAAATCAAGGGTGGGTGGGGTTTTTTTTTTTGTTTTTTTTTTCTTCCTCTTCTATTCTGAGTATTATTAGTATGGAGAGAGAATGGAGATATTTAGTGATATTTAGGTAACTTTTATTTGTAATTAATGAATGGGTTTTGTTTGATTTTTTTTTTTTCCTTCTGCTTTTATGTATTTGAGTAAGGAACACTTGTAACACTGAACATTAATGTTTAATTTTTACAAAATTAGTTCTCTGAGAACACTGAAGTTTCATTCAAGCTATGGATGAACATGAGAATGGTACAGTAACAGTCTTACCATCATTGCTGTTGCTTCACCACTTTAAGTTCTTAGGTAATTTCTTTTGATATTTTGAAAGAATTTCACTTTCTTTTCATATTGCATAGTTTTAGAAGTAGCCATAGTTAAAATAACTGCTTACACTCAAATACTGCTAAAGCAAAGCTCTTCTGTATAACTTAAGTAGAATAAGACTGGCTTAATTCTTCAGTACAAGTTTAGACAACTCATTCTTCAGAGTTCAGATTTAAATCTAGCGTACATTTATGGGAAGGTTAAATATGCTGTTAAACTTAAGGGGAAAACCACAATCTTTTCTTCACAATTTGTGATTTAAATAAAATATTTAATATTTAGGGTAAAGTGATATTTAATATTTAGGGTAAAGTCCTTTCCTTTTCCTGATAATGGGATCTCTGAACTTTTGGATTTAGCTTTTTTAGCCATGGTTCATCAATTCTAATTAAATTGAGCTCTAAGGCTACACAGGCTTATGTTAATGAGCACAAATGTTTTTTTTAGAGTTTTTTTTATGGTGTTTGTGATGATTAATTCCTTTTGAAAGTGTCTATCAGTGCATAACATCACAAACATAGGGGAATTAAATGGAAATTGTAGACATAAAATTGTATTTGTATACTCTGGTCTACATCAAAACTGAAAATAAATGATCAAGAAGATATGGCAATTATTGTGTGTTATTTGATGAACTTAATTCAGTTGTTTAGTTGACTATATGAATGTTGTAAATATTCAGGAAACAATTTTTTTGTTTTGTGTCTGTCTTCACACCTATCAAGTGATAATGTGTATAAAACCTTGCTCACAAAATTAATAACAAACAAAACAATAAAAAAAGCCATGCCAAAACATACCTAAGTCCAACTCATCTGCTGTCTGAGCTGAATCAGAAGTGATAACTCTTTATCTGGGGAGTTTCTATTATTTGCAATTCTTCTGCTAATTTTTACTGAGAAATGTGGAAGCATTGATAGCAATATTTAGAATCAAGATTTTGTTACTACAATGGAATCAATTCCATTGTTTACATATACAATTTGCAATTACAGTTTGGGTTGTATACTTAGTACATGTGCGTGCTGTAAATCTGCATCTGAAAATTCCAAGGTACAGTCACAATATATGAAAAGTCAGTCACAGAAGAGATCACTGTTGGCGTTTGTTCAATTTGCCAAGCTTATAAATTGTCTTAAGTAATTCCTGTATACAAACCTCATACATATAACAGGACGATTTTCTCTATATGTGGTTATAATCAACTTCATCCAAGAATGGAGTGTTTATTTAGTAATACTACTGTTTTGTAGTTTGCACTTGTGCATGCTTCCTGATTATTTTTTCTAATGACCTCAAGAAAGTTCAAACCAATTGAAAAACCAACTGTGTGTTTAGACAGCGCAAGTACTAGAACGTGTTCAGTAAAGCAGTTTAATATATCAAGATGTTAACTAGCTTGGACCCTTTACGTGTTTTATCTTGTTGCTGGATCTGCTGGCAAACATCTTCAGCTTTTTAATTTTTTGTTAGAGTTTTGTGTATGCAAGCTACCATTAAACAAACGTTGAAGTAAAGAAAAAATCTTGATTCTGTGCTAACTCTTGTGTTAAGCCTGTCTTATTCTACATTAAGTATATGTTAAGAATAGTTAGCCAGGTTATATTATATCCAGTTTATGAGGCTGAGAGATCTCCAAACAAGTGCAGGAAATGGAAACAGCATGAAATATTTCTTAGCTAATTATCCTTTTCTCTGCACTCTTAAATCTTGTTGCAAGCACAAACATTTAACTAACTCTGTTTGTGCAAGTCCCTTTATTCTCAGCAAGAACTGTAAGTATCAAAAATCATGATATGACTGTACTAAATCTGACTATGCCAGATTTAGGCATCAGGCTTAATTTCTCTATTTATAACACGTCGTATCATAATATGGCATAACAAAATGCTGAAGAGGAGTATTGAAATTCAGAGTTTAGGGTGAGATACAGGTTAGCGAACAAGTGCAATACTTATTGTGACTGATAGTTGTTCACACGCAGAAGTTTGAAGAGAATTGGGTTGTTTTCCTGCTCTGCATACATCATATATTTATGCTAGCCTGCATTTAATGCAGGCTATTATTGCATAGCCTGCATTTAATGAATATGCACGTTAACAGAAACAGTATTTTTCATCATTTGATTTGCAGTGTACTCAGAGTTAACAAATGAAGTGTCTGTGCATGAGTTATCTTCCGAGAAAGAATAGGCAAAACTAAAGGGAAGTAAAGTGCAGCATGGTCAGGAAGTGAAAAACAAAACCTTTTCAAGAAAACATTTATATTTTCTCTCTGTGAATAAATGTCTCTTCAAAACATGTACTATTCTTTTAAGTCTTGATGTCAAAACAATTTATGAAAGACTGGTTACTAGATAGCATTGGAGTAATGCTGTTTCAGGTCATTGTGGGTCATCTGGTTAATGTTGGAAGTGAAAGGCTGTATTGAGTTGCAGCATTTGTCCTACTGTTGTGAAACAGATGCTCTTCACTGGGGAGTCATAATTAATTTATATGAAATGGGTGGATGCCCACTTGCCACTCTTTTTAATGTGAACTTTGCAGGGAGCCATTTGTTTATTTCTCTTTTTATTTCTCTCTTTTTTTTTTTTTTTTGTTGTTGTTTGTTTGTTTTTGGTAGCTGTAGGAATTAATGTAAATTATGGTAAAACTGTGAATTTCTGAAATTCCAGGACTAGCTATGCAAATAGAACCAAAAGTGTCTAATGTACTTTCAAACTTTTTACTGGTTTGACAAGCATTTGAGATTATTAACCCCAAACCAAAAGTTTGAAATCATAACAAATGTATCTGTTCATATGACCTCCTTTTTTCACACAAACTAGTCTAAAATTTACAATACCAGGTTACTTGAGATGTCTACTTTTGTACTGAATTTGAGTATTACAAGCTTTAGTAATTTTTTTCTTTCATTCCAATTTTTTGTTAAGCACTAATTCTTCTGTTAAAACAACAACAACAACAACAAAAGCACTAGGCTCTTTACTAGCATATATTATCAGGGTTAAAAGGTAATATGTCTAATAAAATTTAATAGTAGGAATAATTGTGTATTTGAATACACAAGCTAAATTGTCAGGGGCAAATCATTTATATTATCAACTTCCTTAAAATTAAATGAGAACAGTTGCCAAACCAGGTCTTCTGAATGCACCTTGCTAATATTAAAGATCAAACAATAACCTTCTGATTACAGACCAGACTGTGCATAGAGTCTGTATCTGGGGAGAAGGGTAAGATTTACAAGGCTTGATGACTCCGGTACTCATGTGGAAGAGCCTTCAAATTAAATCCCAACTCTGATCCTTTTCTTTCTTGCAGACTGTCCTAGAGAGTCAGTAACTAGCAACAGAATATGATTAGTCAAGCTTGGTATGACTATCCCTTTGTGTAACACTGCTACTCTTATCACTGTGAGATAAAGGTGGTTTTTTCTCCTTAAAATGAAGCTAAGAATGCCCTCATCAAGTGTTGACTCACCATGATTTAGCCCTGGGAACTAATCCATCAGATCTTTCTCAAACAGGCTTCAAAGAATTAGGGGAACACTAGAACTGTTGAAGAAGTGACAAGTACTCCACCTGAGCACATTTGTCCATGAACCTACTTCATTGCTGATAGTTAACTGGAAAAGTTTAGAAATAAGCAAATGGTAGTAATATAAAAAAGAAGTAGAAAAAGCAGTTTAATGCAGAATATCAAAATTCATAGAGGCAGACAAAAACATCTTTGGTCAGTCTTCAATTTTTTCATTGCTTGGCCTCTATTTGATCCTGTAAACACACAATTTCTAATGAATTCCAACTTCTGAATTGTGTAATAACATCCTAGGAAATCAGAATCTTCATTTTCAATAAAAAATTCATCATTGCCTAGAGGTATGGTGGTTTTTTTTTTTTTTGTTTTTGTTTTTTTAAGGAGTGTTATAGTCCTCAGTGTTAATTAATTCATCTCCATTTTTGATGTAAAAAAATATTTGAATCCTTAGGTTGTTTTTAAGATCACTTTGAATTCTTCTCTTGTTCAGTAGAAACAGATACTACCTTGATGACTTTGCAGTAGAAATAGCCATCAGTGAAGCTCTACTTTTATGTAAGTAGTTCTTCATGAGAGTAGTACTGTTATTCATTCTCTGAAACTTCCATTGAACTGCTACAAGTTCAGTAGAAGAATGTGTACATTTTTCAAAAGCTTAAACTTGGAACCAAGTTTACTCAGATGCCACTAAGTTATTTGGATTCTTCTAGTAATTGTTCTTAAATTCCCAGCCATCCTGCTGTGATTTAACACGGATTGGCAGCTCTTTCAGTACCACACCACTGCTCTCTCACTGCCTTCTCAGTATGATGGTGTATGATGGTGTAGTGGAAATGCTAAGTCACAGCCCAAACCAGTCATGAAGCACTTGGTTGGAAGGCAGGGACAATCCAGGGGAGCTCAGGTACATGCAATGCACCTGAGTGACCGGAACGGTTGGAGGCAGGATTCAGACCTCATTTAAGGGTGGGCAGTGGAGATGAGGGTATCTTGCTGGAGATCTCTGCCTAACTGAGGCCTTCCAAATGTAAG
Source organism: Alectoris magna (assembly GCA_030625065.1). Taxonomy (NCBI): domain Eukaryota; kingdom Metazoa; phylum Chordata; class Aves; order Galliformes; family Phasianidae; genus Alectoris; species Alectoris magna. The sequence goes on from CM060560.1 coordinate 102,578,337, forward strand.
CAAATTTTCTTCATTTATTTCTGTGCCCACGGCTGCTGCATTTGGGCTTGTCCTTATTTACTACAGCCAAAGACTTTGCTACCCTGCTATTATTGCTATGCTTTCTATCACAGTATAGTGTTACAGCTGGGGTGGAGGAGGTTGGGGAAAAATGAGGTGGGAGAGAAAAAATGTGATTAATCTGCTTTTATGTCACCATCAGTACAGGCTGGGACATTACCTGCTGGAGAGGAGCTCTGCAGAGAAGGACCTGGGGGTCCTGATGGAGAACAGATTGGCAATGAGCCAGCAGTGTGCCCTGGTGGCCAAGAAGGCCAGTGATATCCTGGGGTGCATTAAAAGCAGCATGGCCAGCAGGTCAAGGAAGCTGATCCTCTCCCTCTACTCTGCCCTAGTCATGCCTCACCTGGAGTACTATACGCAGTTCTGGACTCCCCAGTACAAAAAAGACAGGGATCTCCTGGAAACAGTCCAGCAGAGGGCTACAAAGATGATAAAGGGACTGGAGCGTCTCCCCTATGAGGAAGGGCTGGGCGAACTGGGTCTGTTCAGCTTTGGGAAAAGAAGACTCAGAGGTGATCTTATGAATGTATATAAGTATCTTAACTGCGGGAGTCAAAGGGACATGGCCAACCTGTTTTCAGCAGTCTGTGGGACAGGACGAGGGGAAATGGCCATAAACTGAAGCATATGAAGTTCCACACCTATATGCGAAGGGACTTCTTTGCAGTAAGGTTGACAGAGCACTGGAACAGGCTGCCCAGTGAGGCTGTGGATTCTCTTCTCTGGAGATAGTCAAGATCTGCTGGGACACCTACCTGTGCAGCCTGCTGTAGGGGGCCTGCTTTGCAGGGGGGCTGGACTCAGTGATCTCTGGAGGTCCCTTCCAGCCCCTGCAATTCTGTGATTCTGTGAATCTCAAAAGCACAGAGGGAGGGAGCAGGGAGTGAGAAGCAAAGGTTGCATGAAAGCAAAATGAGAAAATTTTGCACTTCCCATCAGCAAGCAATGTTCAGCTGCTTCTTGGGAAACAGAGAACTCAGTATGTGCAGCAGTTGCTCAGAAAACAGATGCTTTCGTAATGAGAGCAGTTCTCATTATTTCATTTCTCCTTCTCCCCTCCGACCTCCTCCCAGCCCTAGCATTTGTTGCTGAGCGCAACAAAATACGGTGTGGGACATTCCTTTGGTTAGTTTGGGTCAGCAGACCTGGCTGTGTCCTGTCCCCTTCTCACCCCTTACCCACCCCCTGCCTACTGGCTTGTGAGGGTGAGGGAGGGTTGGAGAAATGGCCTTGGTGCTGTGCCAGCACTGCTCAGCAATTGCCAAAACACTGGTGCGATATCGGTGCTGTTCTAGCTTCAAGAGCAAAGCACAACACTGTATGGGTTGCTGTGGGGAAACTTAACTGCATCTCAGCTAGAGCCAGTACATATACTGTATGTATAATATATTAATACATCAACACTAATCTGCTATTTTAAGCTGCCACGTAATGTAGTCCCTTCTATGAACTAAGAATGTATTTCTAAATAAGATTAGGAATTTTTGTTACTAATCCTTTCTCATTTTAATGTCAGCCGCTGCTGCTGAATTTCTCATTTACAGTCAGTGTCACGTTTGAAGCTCATGCTTGTGATTTTGAATGTTCTTGGTCGTGAGCTTTTTCATGCGTGTTCTTTGTTTTAAAAACCTTAAATAGCTTAAAACAAGCAAGTCTCTATAGCATGTAAAAAGGATGACTACCTAGAATTTCTAATTTATTACTCCTGTACATTGTCATGATTTTTTTTCCCTGTACATTAAATTGTGTTTTTCCTTTTTTTGTAGGGTGCCTTCTCTTAGCCATCAGTACTTTATTAACTAAGTGGAATTGTTGTGTATGAGAATGCTAGATGAAATTTGTCCAAAGACCAATATGGGCCTCCTTGTGAAGAAGTAGAAGCTAGTAAAATGTATTTTCTCTATGATGTAGGTAATACTTGCTGTCTTGGGACAATATGAGAGTATCTGATTCCTGTCTTGTATTTATAATACGAAGGCTAAGATATGTGTTTTTTAATTTTATTCAGTATCACACTTAAAATACTCCATAGCTTCTGAAGCAAAATGTGAATTTTCCTTTATTTTTTTAAACGAAAGTTCATTTGCATTATGAAAAAGTCTATGCATATGGAATTTTTTTTTTATTCATCAGTCTTCAAATATTTGCAAGGTTTTACTTTATTTTAGTTCTTTTTATTTATTTTTTTAAATGAACATGAATTCACTCTTGCCTTTAAAAAAAACAAAACACAATATCATTTTTAAGTGTCTCTGTTTTCAACAGAATTAGGGGAAAATTGATCAGAACACTCTCTTGAAGTAAGTGTCTATCTGTTCAGTAAAGCAAGAAGCTTCTTGAACAGGTTTTTGGATTTCTTCCCTTGGATTAAGGTTCTCTTTCCACACACACATAAAAGTCACTCAGATTGATCACTTCCACCTTTCAGTGGTCTTGCTGCAGATGCTTTAATTTCTCATGTCCTTTTGACAAATGAAAATGAAAATGCTTTATTTTAGGTTTGTTTGTATTTATCCTCTTGTTTAATATGAAATGTTTTATGGTTCTTCAACTCAAGGTTAGATTCTGTGTTCTATCTTAGCTACTCAATAAAATAACATCTAAGATAATTACATATAATAGATTCTTTGTGGCAAAAAGTCACTAGATTATTTCAGTCTTGATTATTCCTAATATTGATACCATGTTTTCTTGAATTAACTTCTATCAGGGTTCATCTTCAGACCAAAACTCATTGTCAGTGGAGATTGAATTTAAAAGGGAAGCTCTCCTAGTGGTCTTCTGAAATTCTTCTGTGGGCTAAAATCACAGAGCAGATAAGACAGATGGCATTTTATTTTTAGTGTTCCTGTAAGCATTTTTTTCTGTCTTTGATTAACATTGTCAAATACGGCTTTTGTAGAAGGAAACTTTATGACTTTGGAATAGCGTGTGAAGCTACTTGACAGTGGCATTAAGAAATTGCTGGCTAATGTTAATACTCAAACTAAAGCCAGTTTTCATCTGGGAACTGTTTTTCATATTGGTATTAAATCCATTTGAAGAAATTGTATTGAGTATCAGTGCATATAGTTTTTAAATGAATTCTTGGCCATGATTGTAAATGTTTCTCATAACTGAAATTGCATTAATATTTGTGATTATGTGTATATTATAACTAATTGTATTAAAAATGACTTAGAAATGTCTGGTCTATATTAAATTATACTTGTTATTTATTTTTTTATAGCAAGAAGGAAAATTTATCTCAATACTGAAAAAGCTTCAAAGCTGAAGTTTTTTAGATTTATACCTTTTCCCCTAAAAATCTTACAGTGGGGAAATGTAATGCTTTTTAAAAGTATTGTTTAGAAAGCAGGCAGTGGACTTAAATAAACTTTGGTGTACATTTCTTGTATAACATGTAGAAGTATAAGTAGAGATTTGAGCATTCTGTGCTGTCACTGTGTGTGTATTTACATACACTCTCTCATAAGCATATTATTGACCACTTGATCTTATTCTTATTTTCTAACATTATGTATAGGTGTTCCTGAACGTTTAATGTTCTTCCTTGCTTAGTTGAACTTCTAAAATGGTCTCTGCAGAGTGTGTGAGAGCAAATCTTTTGAAGAGCTTCATCAGAAACCACTTTTCACTTAATGCAAGTTAGACAACCATTTTGTTATATTATGAAATCTAGACATTATCTGGTGTTCAGACAGATTTGTATCTTACAAGTCAATTTAAAATTATGTTATTCAACAAGCACCAAGGCAATGGCTAGAGGACCTTTCCTTCCATCTTTCCTTATTGAGGGAAGAAGAATAGGATGCAGTAGCTGGTCCATTTCTACCTGATCATTTTCAAAGAATAACTTGAATATTGAAGCATGCTAGACAGTAATAGTAATGATAATAATTGTTAATGGCCCTAAGTTGTGCCAGGGGAGGTTCAGATTGCATATTAGGAAAAATTCCTTATCAGAAAGACTGAGTGATAATGTGCTAGCACACGCTGCCCAGGGAGGTGGTGGAGTGACCGTCCCTGGAAGTGTTCAAGAAATGTGTCCATGTAGCACTGAAAGACATGGTTAGTGGGGATGGGCAGGTGGTTGGACTAGATGATCTTAGTGGTCTTTTCCAACTTAGATGACTCTATTTTATGATATTAAAATAAAAAGGGTAGTTAATTGCTGTGCTTACCAGAAGAGGTATCTGTTAAAATCATACATGAAATAACTTTTAAAATACATGTATATAATTAGACAGGCTGAAAAATTAAAATCTTTGAATCACTGTTTATTTTGACACTGCCTTTTGGTAGAGGAATCACCATAGTCCTACTGCATTTCTAAACATTTTTGCTTGGGAAAGTAACTGAATTTTTTCATGACTTGATTTTGCCAGGCTGGTTATTTCTCTGCAATTTAAAGCTGTTAGATATGCTCTAAATGGTCTGAAAACAATAGATCAGTTGGATGGCAGTTTTAGTTAGAATCTTCAAAGGCTTTCTTCCAGTAGGCTTTTCAGGAGCGATAGAGCATGCAGTGTTGCTCAGCTTTTGCATTTGGCCACGTGCCTCAACAGGGGTTTTCGTTGTTGTCTTTTTGTTGTGCCTAGAAGCCCTGAGAAACATGACATTTCTTTGGAGGCATCTGGGTAGCTCAGTTGGGAAGTACCTTTGGTTCTGCCCTTGCCCGTACAGATGGAGCCGCAGCAGGATGTAGGAAAGAGGTGGCACCAACTGCTTTTGGGAAGAAGTGAGAGGAGCCACAGGGAAGAATGAGGAATTGCTATGGTGCTTGCAGGACAGAAAAACTGAAACTGAGAGGAAGAGGATATGGCAGCATCACTGGACACAAGTAAGCCAGGAAGGAGGCTGCAGCAGTGTGTGATAGGGTACAAGAGTGTGTGAAATATGTGCAAGCAGGAGGACAAGGCAGTAGCCATGGGCCTCTTTAAAGAAGGTGGAACGTGCCAATTAAATGGTGTTCTTAGAGCTACTTAGCTACTGTCCTATTTAAGTTAAGCATTTTTTTACAATTGCAATTGTCACCATAAAAACACTTCAAGTAAGAATTTATGCACAATAATCAAATAAAACAATGTAGAGTTTGTCATCTTTATTGGTGTAGTAGCATAAGGAGATAACCCCAGCACTGCTGGAAGTTCAATCCATGATCTGAGAGTTCAGAACACAACTGGAACTATATTGACCTGTGTACTGACCTTGGGAGCAAGATAATTTTGGTGTTTCTGTGAAAACCATCCACGTTAAGCCACCTTGGCTCTTCTGTTACCTAGCACAATTTACAGTGCCAACGCTTGCAGGCTTGGTGATGTCATATATTTTGTCTTGTTTGCAAGAACTTTTAAAAATATACTGTAGCAAGAAAGAATTCCGTAGCAGTTTAATATGCAGGTAGGTATGTATGACCGAGTAATTATTTAAACAATAATTACATTAAAGCTGCTCTTCCATTATTTCTACATTTGTTGCTTTGATGCAACATATTAAAAAAAGTAATGCAAACTGGATGTATGGCTAAATTCAGTTTTTCTGATGTGTTTGCACCCTGCTTTGATAATAAAAAGTTTGGTGACCATTACAAATATCTTAACTAATCAAGGCAATGTGCCAAATATGTACGAATAAAAAAGAAACCCACTCTTGTTTCAGTTAAAATGTCAAATTACTTTGAAAGACTTATGCTACTGTTTTCTTTTAATATATTAGTACATGTATTAAAGAAGGTTTTGAGACCCTTGTTGTTCTGAAGTCATCTGTAAACCTTTATTTTGTAAGATATCCAATAAAGATCAGGAATAACTGATTAAATTCATAGGCTTCTTGCTAGTGTAAAGTCAGGCATACATTTCATGTAGCTATTGGTGGTTATTGTCCTCCTGTAATTTGCTAAAAACACAAAATAAGAATTCTAACACTTTGCTCTTGGTTTAATTATACTGTTACTAATTAAGTAATTTAATTCTGAAATAAAAGTGTTTTTCTGGGCTTTTTACCCTAATTGTCTGCCATGGAAAAAGGAAGGGAAACAAGCTCAGATTTTGCCAACCTTGTCTCCATTTTTATTTAGAATTTATTTACTTATAAGCATTCAAAAAACTCCTGTCACAGCAGTCATTTCAGTTAATAATCTGAAAGGTATATTCCATTAATAACGTGAAGAAATCTCAGCTCAATTTAAAACTCTGTAGACCAGGATACTTTGCCAAATTTAATGAGTAAAATGAAAACCGCGACCTTTACTCCGGTGTCATTTTGGTTTTCTCAAAAGGCAGCTTTTCTATTATTGTACGTGTATTCTGACACGGTTATAAGATAAGCAGGGTTCATGACACTACCTTTTATTTATGTTTGCATAGTTATATTGCTTACAATATTTGATTCTGCTGGTAATATTTGACTGCAGTAAGTGTTTTGATTTTTTTACTTGAACAATGTTGAAAATTTATTGGGTTAAGTGTATGCTGACAACTAAATCAGCACTTAACAGAAAAAGAAAAAGAAAAAGAATATAAATAGCATATTTATCCACTTAAGCATTTCTAGACTTTCTAGAAAATTTTCAGCTTAATTCTACTTCATCAACTGTTAACTATTTGAAGTGCTGAGTATTTGGGAAGGAAGGAGGGTTGTCTTCTTTTTTTCTAGTTGGTTCTGTGCTGGCTATAATATGTAAATATATATAAAACTGTGGGTAGCTAGCAAGATGTTTTAACTGTTGATTGGGAACAAAAATGGATAAGGTAGGTTTTTTTTGTTTCTTTAAAAAAACAAAAAACAACAAAAAAAAAACCCAAAACAAAAAACAAAACAAAACAAAAAACCTTAGGTAAGCAACCATGTATTGATCTTGGTAACAGAATTTCCTGTGCTCCTTCCCCAGGGACTCCTTGCTTTTTCAGTTGTAAAATATTTCTCCTTTTAAAATAGACATACTTAATGAAGCGGTAGTTGGCTTTTCCGTAATTTACAAGCACTTTGTCATTTATTCTTAATGAGTATACATTACAAGAAAATAGGAGAAGTAGCTCACTGGATTCTTTTGTGATGCAGCTCACTTCTGGCTTATCCAAAATGTTTTAGCTGTTTTGTGTCTTCTAGCTGCCTCAAACTTTTATGGCTCATCTCTTGGGTATACTCAGGCTATTTAGAATATAGAATATTCTGTTTAGGTTATAGGAACTGTCTGTTATGTGATTTAATGGCAGCTGAAAGCAGAGATTGTGATTAGATTGGGAGGATGTTGCATTTGAGGAGTGGACTTCTACAGCATTGTAGATGCTTTTGTAATACAGTGGATATTGAGGAATATGGAAATAATGTATGAGAGTCAGCGTTGTCCTCTCTGCCTAGGGCCAGCTCCACAAGGAGCTGAGGTGTCTGCACCATGCTTGCTCTCTGCTGCTCAGGAGTCCTGAATTTCATTAAGCTGTCGCAGAGTTTCCAACAGAGGGTCTGGGTGAAGCACGCAGGCTCCTGCTGTCACCTGCTTCTCTCTCTCTCTCTCTTCTCCTCCCACCAAGTTTTAAAAATGAGATTTATAAAGCAAAAAACAAAAACAGTACAAGAAAAAGCAACAAAAAACCCCACCACTATTCCTTTTCCAGAAGGGATTTAAGTGAGTCTTCTGATTGTGTCTGTTTTATGGAAGTATGATGTATATATATCATGAAGCATATAAACAGGAGTGGGAATGGTTGTTTACAAGGGTGCGTAGTGATAGGACAAGGGGGAATGGTTTTAGACTGAGACAGGGGAGGTTAAGGTTAGATATTAGGAGGAAGTTTTACACTCAAAGGGTGATGCACTGGAACAAGTTGTCCAAGGAGGTTGTGGATGCCCCATCCCTGGAGGCATTCAAGGCCAGGCTGGATGTGGCTCTGGGCAGCCTGGTCTGGTGGTTGGTGACCCTGCACAGAGCAGGGGGTTGAAACTTGATCATTGTGGTCCTTTTCAACCCAGGCTATTCTACGATTCTATGAAATACTTAGCAAGGTAAAAACACAGACTGTTCATATCTGAAAAAGCTTAGAGCAGAATATATAAAAATAAGAACTTAGACTGAAGTCTCACCAATCTTTGATTTGTATGAATAACTTTATTCATCCTTTCCAGGCTATCACCTGAGTAATATGGGGAAAAGTTTTAAAGCGTAACATTCCAAAAGAGAAGGTTGTATTGATGGTATTAGTGAAAATTCAGGCTATGCTTTGTACTTGATCCTGCCAAATTAATATCTTTGTAGTGGGGCATCTATCAATTGACCTTTCAAGCTTCTGATATCTAATTGGCTATATAATACTTCAAACTGCTTTATTCTACTTAGTTCTGTTTTCAGTATTCAGTTTAATTACTTAGGGCAGACTAATAAATGGTTTTGTTCTTACATCTTGAAAGTATACTTTAACTGCTCTGTCAGATTTCTCATTAATGGTTAGTAGCATAGGAACTTAACCCTTCAGTAGTTTTTCTTACTTCATCATCATTGTTTCCACAGTTTAAGCAGTCTTTCTTTTATTTTTTTTTCCTCTTCCTTGTCTCTTGCAATGGAAATCTCAACATGCTTTTATCTAATCTGCCATTTATTTCTTCAGTACTGTGGAGGCTGTCCAGTTATAGAAATGGAGTCTAGGTTAGTCAAGTCTACTGAAAACAGATGTGATGTGGATCATCTTGCTGCGTTAATGGATTTATCTTCCTTATCGTTTATTCAGATGAAGTAAATGTAGCTTTTGCCCGGAAAACTTGCTTGAACCTGAAAAACTATTTTATAATGGTTACTGAATGCAGAGTTATGTTATGCAAAATTGACATTCAGACTGGGGAGATGAGCCTGAAAGTGTGTTTTTATCTTAAGAGGCATCTTTGTTCCTTGGGAGGAGAGGCTGTTCAGTTTGGAAATTAAATGGACATTGTGCTGCTATTTCTGCATGTCTGATGGTATAGCAAAGAGCTTTTGTTTATTTGATTTTTAAATAAGCTTATTTGGCTCTTTGGTCAGTTGGTTTTTGTTTTGATATAGAATGGTTTTAATCACTGAAAATGCCTACTGTTAGAGTGAGGCAGTAGAAATTGTAATTTTCTTCTGGCCGATTCCTTGGTCAGACTAAATCTGTGAAAGAAATTTGTTTACAGTTTGGGACCCTGAAGCAAGTCTACGGAGGGTGTTTGCTTTTAAGATTAACATTGAGCTTGGAGGAAATAGAATCAGAGTGCTGTGAAGCTGGAATTGTTTGAAGGTATGTCAGGGTGGGGGATTAACGGTATTTCTTCCCTGAAAACTAATATAGATACGTTAAATGTGAGATGCTTATAAAAACAAGAAGTGCTGTATATGCATATTAAAGTCTCTTGTTACTGAAACTTTAAATACTGGTGTAAATAATGTTAGTCAAACTCATGCATAGTACCTGGTTTTTCAAGTTCTCACTAGCATGGGAATCAGCTTCAGGATCATAGCAGTATTTATTTGGGTTTGACCTTAAGCTGTAGGGAGCCTTTTTGGAAATGACAAAGTTGACCAGCCATCTCAGGACAGACAAAATGCCTCTGGTAATTGATAATCTTCAATAGATTAGAAGTCTTTGCAGGAAAGTCTTTCCAGAAAAAGAATTCCCTCATATTTTAAATAGTTATTCTTACTGTGTACGTCTCTTAGGTGCTAAGAAATCACAGCACTAAAGTAAACTGGAGTTTAGAGTAACTGTAGTCAATGTGAATTGTGCAGAGTATCCCAGCTACACCTTCTGGTACTACCGAGTATTTGGAATCCTTGGTGATTGTAGTAAAGCAGATTTAAATCTAATCTCATAAATCTCCTGTGGAAAAAATAAGCCATCTCTTCAGATTGAATTCTGGATTTCTCTGTTCTGCAAATTTAGGAATATGACTGTATTTTCCCTTCACTCCCTCTTTACCTTGCCAGAGTTCTGGATTTTTTTTTTTTTTTTAAATTATTATTATTAATTTGAGTGTGTGTGTGTGTGTGTGTGTGTAATATTTCCTTTATCATCTTTTCAGTTGATATGTTGGATACAATTGAAGGCATCTAGCTGGTCCCTTATTTCTGTAGTTTGATGCTTAATGAATTACAGATGCTTTTAAAAAAAGAAAGCAAAACAGAAAAGCTCCTTTGTGAATGGATTCCTTTCCGCTGTAGGAAGATTTCAATTTTCTGTTGACAGAGTAGGTGGGGAAAATTCACTTCAAGAGAATGGTCAGGGATGTTATGCTTTGTGAAATGTTCAGAGGCCTTGCTATGTTTACTGTTTTCTGAACAGTTCTGTTATTTTTTCTTTCAGTTCCTAAGGATTTCTGTTGTGATATACCTTCTTTTGCAGTGGGGATTTCTCGGTCAGTTTGAATGCAGGTGTTGCTGACAGGGAGTTAGAGTTGTGCTCCAGAACAGAGCTGATGGAGTCCACACTGCAGATCAAACACTTCTTTGAAAAGATTCACAGGCTGTGTGTATATAGATAGAAGTTTTTTTGGATGCTGAAAACATTTTTTTCCAAACAAAGATTTGAAGAAATCTCTGTTGCTTGTTACTTTATTGATATAGCTACGTATGTTATGTTTGTTTGTTTGTTTTGTTTTTTAATATGGTATGCAGGTATATATACCATCTTATATGATTTTAAACATAAAAACAACTTGGTTTCAAAATAATTTTTAATACTATTCAAACTGAAAAAGCATTAAACTAAGCAGTATATTATATACTCGTATAAAACTTGAAAACGGAAATAGTTTACAGCTTTACACAAAACAATTTCTGGATTCTGAGGGAGGGATACCAGTGAGCTCAGAGAGCAGAATGCTTATGCAGGCACGTCCTAACAGTCTTTTCTCTATGTCCCCAATAGATTTTTTTATGAATGGAAAAAAAGAGGCTGCCTAAATCCAGTGGTGAGTCTCATTCCAAAATAAATCAGAAAACTAATTAAAATATGTACAAGATTGTCCAAAGAGTATTATGAAAGTTTGTATTTACAAAATGTCATTATGAGAGTTCCTAGAAGAAAAAAGTTGATTTTCATCTTAGATTAAGAGTGTAAGAAATTCAAAGGAAAAATGATATTAATTGGGTTATTTAGATATTTAGTATGTACTAAATTGTTCCTTTTACCAATGAAATTTAATGTAATGTTTCAACATATTTTCTAGGCACAAATGAAGAAAAATAGAGATCTGGTTTATTTTAATCAATTTTTATTAATTATGCCCTGAAGCTCTTCATAATTTCAGCATGGAACGCAAACATGCGGAGCAGCAGACAGAAAAGAAATCTATCTCATTCATCTTTTTTTTTTTTTTTTTTTTTTTTTTTTTTTTTTTTTTTTTTGCATGGAGGAGAGTTATTTAGAATGCATACAGCTTTTATGGATACTATGCTGTCTGTATTTCTGCTCAGGCCAGAGCGGCTTGAGTCCAAAAAGATGCCATGCTATTGCAACAGAGTGCATGGTCAGAGAAAGGCTGAACAAAGTTTCCTGTCTCAGGAATGGGGGAAAAGTCAAGGATTTCAAGCTTTTCCTTCTAAGCAAAACTTACTGCTATCATACTGCCAAATTGTGTCTCACTAGCGGCCCTGCATGTTGCTTTCAGATTGGTTTTAATGCACAAGGAATAGCTGATTTAATTTTCTTGTTTTGTTAATTTCCAATTTGGAATAAAAAAAAAAATCTTGTTTTCCTTTTAGGATTAAAAGAAAAAGAATTGGTAATTAAGGAATATACTTAATATCTCAAATATTTCAATACTTTAATCTGTAGGTCCAAAATCACTGTCTGAACTTCATGCTGTTGCCTGTTTCACATTATTAATAGCAGCCAGTGTTTTAATGAACAGCAGTTTTGCAGCATATTGATATTAGTGTGATATGCTGAAGAGTTCATAGATTTTTACAACAATTTGCTTGTAGTTGTACAGGCTCTAGGAAGCTCCCTCTTCTTAGCTAGGAGCTGGAAGTACATCTTCAAAGACTGGAGGGTAGAGGCACAATCATATTTCTCTTCAATCTATCTGTGCTTCTGAGAAAGCATTCAGGCTCCCTCTTCTGTAGAAAGCAGACATGGAAAGGCTGTTCCCTGCCCATTGCTCTTGGACTATGAATCTACAGATATATAGTGTGCCCTGAAATGTTTGTTCTCATGAAAGGTTAATCAGTTCGGAGACATTTTGACAGTATTTAATATTTTCCAAAATTCCACAAGAAAATAACTAACTTCAATTAAGAAGTTAATATTGAAAATGTGACATATCATTGCCTACAAAAGGCAATGTTTTTCAGCGGATCGCAAAGTTATTTTATGTGCTTACAGAGCAATAAGAGCAGAACTTTCGGGTATTAGCATCCATATAGTCTTTATTCCTGAACTTCGTTATTTAAAATAAATCCGAAACTTCTTGTCATTGGCTGTTAATGTTTCTTAAGGATTTGTATTTTAGAAGCTAAAAGAACTAAGGAGGTTTTTAAGAGAAAAGAGCAAGGAGAAGGAAACCCAGCTGAACAGCTCTCTTGTAGTTTGGTTTGACAGTTTGTGAAATAAAGTGGCTTCTAAGTAATGCTTCCAGGAGTTCTCTCACATACATGAAAAAGGACCACCGCATGAATAACTTGGCATCTCTTTCATAAGTTGTCAGAGAACAGACTCCCACCTAAGTTGTCAGGGACTTGTTGATACATGTCACCTGTCTCAGATAGGTGTTCATACCAGAGGCTTTGGAGAACAGAGCTTCATGAGTTCTCTTTCTCTCTAGCCTGTCTTGTTATAAACTGTTTTATATGCAATATTACAATTCTGATAGGAAGAACATGAAATAAATTAACTTATTAAGATTTGCTAGCAAGTGAAATATTCTGTTTGGTGGGATGGGATGGAATAAACCTCTTGGAGCTGAACAGCGAGTATGCATTTTCCTCACCCCCCCCCCCCCCCCCCCCCCCCATTGATTATTCAAACTATTGTGCTTTCAAAAGGCTACACATCCTACTTATATACTACTGTGGATCATCAGTACCCTGTTCCCTTTTGCTTTCCCTGGTGTTCTTGTGGTTAACAAATGTCCTCGTTTTACAGTTCAGTTCTAGGCATACAAGTTTCAGACTTGTTGATCCGATAGAGTTGCCTCTTAAGTTAAATACCGAATCTTCAGAGATGTGGAATGAAAATGAGATGACATGTTCACCGTTGTCCAGCTTGTGAATTTTTCTACTTTCATTGTGCTTAAATTGCATCCTCTACTTTTAAATCACTCCTGTTAATACTATGTGCAAAGTGGATTCACCGTTGATTCACTTGGATTCCACTCAGCTATGTAATGCAAATGTAAATGCTGAAATACCATTGTTTATCTTATTCTTTTGCTTAAGGATAGCTTTTGCAATATTTAACTTTTTTTTTTTTTCTCAGCATTAAAACAGTTTTTATAATTTCTAAATTTTTTTTGCCCTGTCTTCACAGTTTTCTCAAAATTATATAGCTTCCAGATTTGTTTTATTTTGTTTGTTTCTGTGAAAGCTAATACCTGCCAAGTAAAGTGATATGATTATTCTAACAGTGATGAATAAAGAATTGTCTCAGTTCAGTGCAAGCCTTGTGCGATATTAGTACAATGAAAGAAATAAGAGAAAATGGTAATGATAATATTTGAATGGCATTTGACAATTTAGTACACAGTTGGAAAGTGTCCCGAAAAACCAATTTATTCTTATGTAACTTGTCCAACAAGTACAGTATTCTTCTTCTCATCACCAAAATGAATGTTCCAGGCTGATATTGCTGTACAATTAACTCATTTGAATATATTAGTTTTGAAAAATTTGCTTGTACAGGTACTTTTCAATAGACACTAGCTACTTTAAAAAAAGCAAGCCAGTTTTAAGTGGGATTTCTATTCTATGAAATTCTTCATGATTTCATATGTGTATTTTGTACAGGTTAACTGTTATCTACTCTAGTTTGGTCACACTGGAAAGCTGCTGAGCTGAAGTTGCTTAAATGAGTGAGAAAGAAGAGCTCATATTAACATATTTGGTGTAGAAACTCCCATTTTGAGGATTTTCTGTTCTTCCTATACCTATATTGATTCTTACTGAGTGATTACATATATAATCATATTGAGTTATATTGAGTCATATTGAGTGATTACAAAGAAAACCCAACAACTCCTCCAGCCTATTCGTTGAGATAGAAGAAGCAGAACTGAACCCAGATTGAAGGGTATTTTGATGATTGTTCTGTTTTACATGGCTTTCATAGAATCATTTGAGTTGGAAGGAACCTTTAAAGGCTATCCAGTCCAAATCCCCAGTAGTAAATAGGGACACTTACAACTAGATCAAGCTGCTCAGAGCCCTGTTCAGCCTGACATTGGATGTCTCTAGGGGCAGAGCAGCCACCACCACCTCTCTGGGCAGTCTGTTCTAGTGCCTTAACAACCTTAGTTTAATAAACTTCTTCCTTAAGTTCAATCTAAATCTCCCCTCTTTTAGTTAGAAACCATTTCCTGTTGTTCTTCACAGACCCTTTTAAAGCATCTGTCCCCTTCTTTCCTTAAGCTCCCTTTTAGATACTGTAAGGCTGCTATCAGGTCACCTTGGAGCCTTCTCCTCCTGGCTGAACAGCCCCCGCTTTCTCAGGCTGTCTTTGTACAGGTAGTATTTCATTCCATGGATCATTTTTTTGTGGTCCTCCTGTGGATGCACCCCAACAGGTCTGTGTCTCTCCTATACTGAGGACTCCACATCTGTATGCAGTACTCCAGGTGAGATCTCACCAGCACAGAATTAAGGGGCAGGATCACCTCTCTCAACCTGCAGGCCATGCTTCTTTTGATATAGCCCAGGATATGGTTGGCTTTCTGGGCCATGTCCAGCTTCCCATCCACCTGTACCCCCAGGACCTTTTCTTCAGGATTGTAATCCTTTCATCTCCCAGCCTGTACTAATAGAAGGAGTTGCCACGATTCAGGTGCAATCTTGCATTTGGCTTTGTTTAACATCATGAGGTTTACCTGAGCCTGCTGTTAGAGAGCAGCATTTTAATTGGCAGTGAAAATGTGTTGCAATTCAGGTAATTTAATTGAATTTGAAGTGTCAGATGTTCATATTGGTGATTTTCGGTTATTTACACACATGGTGATTTTATTTTGTCATTTATGTAATTCCATTTGATGTTGATATTTTCAAAAAACCTCATAAACAGAAACTTTGTATCCCTGTTGGTTGATTAAAAATAAGTATAAGTGTTTTGTCCCTTTTCTCACTTCCTTAATTCATGTAACATTGTAAAACCATTCACTTTTTAAATATTTTTAATTAGTTTGAGCTTGCAAAATGTGTTCTAAGTGTATGCAACTGCATCTTTTATATTAGAAATGCTTTATAATTACATTTTTTCCAGTCATGAAAAATGGATTAGTGCTGCATTTTATGTGATGACAAATTTTTCTGTTTGTTCTAATTTTACTGAATAGCATACTGTGGTGTCTTGGCACAACCTAGAAAAACTCTATTTAGCTTTGAAAGTAGAAACTGTGCTAAATACTAGAAAAGGCCAGTATTGTGTAAAAATAATTAATTTACATGGAAAGAAAATAAAACTACTTTGAGAAGAGTGACATGGGAAAATCGACTATCAGACAGCAGTACACTCGTTTGTACATGAATTTGTCTGGATTCTTGGGAAAATGACTGTGCTGAAGTGGAGCTTCAGAGAGTCTGCTGAGTAAGTGGTTTAGGTACTTTCCCTTCTGATTTCAAGATACACAACAGAACTCAAAAAGGCACTTAGTATCACTTGGTGAAAGAGGACAATTATGTCCAAGACGTTTGTGTTTCACTTCTTTTTCCTTTTGGTTTGTCTTAACTTTTGCATGACAACCGAATAGATTTGTAGTTAAAGCAGGTATCAGTGAAGCATGCCGACCTGATGTGGAAAAACAGATCTGAGAATGTGTGATTCTTGGAATTCCACTAACTAGGGAGAATAGCAAAATCAGTAGCATCCTTACTGTGAGCAGATGAGTGAAGGCACTCGTATGGCCTGTGAAATACCTCTGGCCTTACCTTCTCTCTGACAGAGCAGTTTAAAACATTAGTGCACCAAAATGTTTATATCTTTGATAAGCAGAGAATAAGTAGTTCTACTAAGATTGTTTTTTTTCTTCATGAAGACATTAACAAAGGTTTCAGTAACTTATAACCAAGCACTATTTTAATGGATATTATATTTACATAGCAGATTTTTTTACTGTTTTTTTCTTTAAACAACAGTACATGAATTATTTGTTTTTGTGCATGCCACTGCATTATATAACATTGTTACATAACATTTCATGGGCAGAGATGAGACATGCTCTCTGTTCTTGTAGTGAGCCGTAAACAATGCGTGTTTAAGTTAACACATCCAGTCCTTAGAAAGAATTGCAGCCCTGTGTTCAGTGCTGTCCATGTGTTCAGTGGGTAGAGCACATGCTGTCAGAGTAAATTGCTCTTGTCTGCCTACAAATTAATTTTAAAAGTAGAGAGCGTATAGTTAGCAAGGGAGAATATTTTTCTGCATTTTTGTGTAATTTAGAAAAAAGTTGGGGTTTTATATTGTGGTTAGTATATGCTCAGAAATGGCTGGAGAGCATAGGGATGCAAAGAAAATTTTACTGTTTCTAAAAACAAACACAGAAGACAGAAATACCAATATGTAAGTGATGTAAGTGTGCTGCTTTGGCCAATTTCAACAAGTATATCACTAAGCTGATATTGAATTCAATATATATACAAGGCGTAGAAATAGATAATTTGAAAGAAGACTTTTTTTTTTTTTCTTTTTAAATTCTCTTCCTGTATTTCTAGTGTTTAGCTTGGTATGGCTTAGCTAAGGAAGGATGCTTCATTTCAGAAGGAATCTTGGTACTGCTTACTGAGAGCTACATCTCTGCATCTCTGTGAACAGCTTTCTGTGTACTTTAGCAGCTGAATGAGCATCTCTGGTGTGCCTCCTCAGATACATTTGGAGAAGCTCACTGTAGAGTGAGCAGTCAGCAGGAGAGTAGCTTCTGAGAACCTTTTTCTGCCATGAATAAGGCAAACTGGATAAATCATAAACTGTTAATAAGTACAAATTCTCTGAAAAACATTGATTTAAAGAAAGTGTAATGTAGCATTAAAACTCATTATAACATTAAGGGGAGACTGTTTCTACTTGTAAAACAGTTTTATTTTAGGATGCTACATGACTTAGTGCAGTTTACATCTCCTTCTCACTAGGTCTTTGTCCAACTTCAATTTGTTGTTGCTGTTCTCTCTCTGAAATATATAGTTGAAAGAAAGGACTACTTAGAACAGCAGGGATATTTCTCTTCATTTATTTGTCTTCCATGTTTAGTCATCAGATCTCTTTGTCTTGCTGTCCTTGCTGCTTGAAATTAATCTGTACCAATTATTAAGTATTGTGGTGCCAGCAGGAAGTGAAGTAAAACTAATGTTGCTGTCAGTCAGTCGGTCACTAAAGTCAATTTTGACATTCTGAGAAAAGGTCAATGGAAGTTTCAGAAATCTTCAGTAGAAGATGAAAGAGGAATGACTTTTTTTGCATTTTTTCCCCCCTTAGTAATGAAAAAGGGATTTTAAAAAATATTCTGTTATTTTTGGTAATACCAAAATACCAAAGAATTTTGGTATTACCAAAGTGGTAATACCAAGTGGTATCCCTCTGCAACATCATTAGATTTAAAACAATGGTAATAATCATATCTCCTAATAAGTAAATTCTTTATGCAGTCAGTGTTCAGTGAAGCTGTATTTTTTAATGGTACAACTACGATATAAATATTATTTCACATGATGGTGGGTATTTCAGTACATGTGTAGTAAAATCTTGTGCGATTCAGAATAGAGCTTGCGGGCATGCAGTCATACCGATTATATTCATTTCTGTAACAACAAAGATCATATTTATGTCAAACCTTCAAATATATTACAGCTATAACTATGTAATTACTACTTGTTGCTCACGATCCTCATTTGAATGTGTTTATCTTTGGTACTGGTCTCAGGGTTATTTTTTTGTACTTAAGTTTAGAATCTGACAGGCTTTTGCTTTGAAGAAAAAATCTTTTATTATGTGAACTTGTTTCATATGTATTAGCATTTTTTCTTGGTTGTCAGCCTTATTCTTTGAAGATTGTATGTCATCTCTACTGAGTGTAACTGCAGGTTACCTGTACCGTTGTTTCCTTTGGCTTGAATATTTCTCTGGATACCTTTAAACCTATAATTGCTATTTATTTTAGTAGTTTCTTTAGTTCTGTTACGCTATATAAACACATTGACTGAAATATTTGGCAGTATCAAATGTCAAATGGGAAAATTGACTATTTTGTATATATGATATGTGTCTTAAATTTGTAATGAGTTTCTTGTTTTCTTATATTTATTGGAAGACCAAACGCTACTCGGATATATACTGAGTTCAAATGTAAAATGAAATCTTACAAAATATGCTTGAGAAAGTTGCTCTTATTTTTAGTGTGCTCAAAAAAAACATAATCACTTTATTTAATCAGAATGCTTTTTTTTTGTTTGTTTCTGAAAAAACTTATGGGTACTGCTCTGACTACAAGGGCAGAGAAGGTGTTCATGTGGCAGTACAGGGTTTGGAAATTTATAGCAGAGTGACTGGCTTTGTTCTGGGTTGGTTTTTGTTTGGATCTCATTCCCAATCCAGAAATCAGTATTAAGAGTGTAGATAGATAGCCTCAAAAATCAGTAGTGTGGGAAACAGGGAGACATGGGGTCTACATCCTTCAACTTTCTCCAATTTTAAGATCATGTGAAATTACAAAGTAATGGGGAGAGAGAGGTCTATCTGAAAGGGGATTATCTGTGATCTCAATGCTTTTGAAATAGGATAATGGCTTACCTTTTAATCAAATTCTTTTTGCTCCTAGAGATTTTGATGAAATACTTAATTTTTTCTCTGGAAAGGGCAGCTGTCAGTTTTGAACATCAGCGCATCAGCTGAAGATGTTATTTCAATTGTTGATATCTTTTTGCAGTTAAACTATTTTTTTCACCTGCTCAGGCGTAAGTAAAGACTTGGTCATGTTCTCCTTTGATTACTGGTTTGTTTGTTTGTTTTTGTTTTAATTCTACTTTTCTTAAACAATGCAGACAAATTTGAATTGTAAATACTCTGGAAAACATCCAACAGAAGCAGATGTTTCTACTGTAATCTGTTTAATTACAAAAAATGCTTTAATTGATTTTAAGGTTTGGAAAAACCGAAGTTTAAGCTGGCCTGGTTGTATGTATTTGCCAATGTTTTTATGAGTTCTGAATTTGGGAAATACATAAAGAAAGGAGATGAGAAATTTTTTTGCTCACAATCTGTTTTGAAGAAACACTTTTTTAAATTTATGTTTATTTGGTACTCCAGCAGAAGAAATTTGTGTACTTGAAATGCCTTGCTTTATAGATATCACAATAAACTAAATGGCAAGGCAGTGGGAGGATGGTATTTAATGGATAATTTTTTTAAAATGCCATTTCTAAATTTCTAAAATACCAGGTTAAGGTAAGGATAGGCTGAATCTATTCTGAAGGGAACTTGAGAGATTTTTAATCTAAATTCCTGCTCAGTGTAAGCTACAAGGGAAGATCAGGTTGCTCAGCTGCTGATCCAACTGGGTCTTGAAAACACAGCATTTCTGGGCAGTCTTTACCATTACCTGCATATCCTCATGGAAATAAAGTTTCTCAAATCTATTCTGAACCTTTCATCTTTCAGTTTCCACCCATTGTCTCTTATGCTCCCCTGCACACCCTGGTTCTTCGGCCCACCTTTATTGGTTGTCTGTTGAACTTTCTCTGTTTGGTCTACATCTTGTAGTTTTTGCTCCCTCCCTCAGTACAAGAATACTTTTTTTTTTTTTTTTTGGTAAAGGGGAATAATCCCTTCCTTTGAGCTTTGGTCCAGCTGAGAATACTTCTGTCCATCTGTGCTGCCATAGCAGGCTGCTTTCTTGGATGCTTACTGCTGGCCCACAGCCCTACGGCCTTTCTAGAAGGGTTACTCTGAAGTCTGTACAAATTGCAGGAGTTAATCTGTCCCAAGGCCAAAGTGAACTCATTGAGATTGTCATTGGCCCCATTCCTCCAGCCTCTGTAGTTGTCTCTGGGCATTCGTGTCCTCAAGTGCACCAGTGGTACAGTTCTGATTTGGTGACATCATGAAACTAGATGAGAATGCACTCCCTATTGACATCCAGGTCACTGGTAAAGAAGGTCAACAGAATGTATCTGGTTTCCGTTGAGTAAAAATGAGTTTCGTACAATATGAAGAGAACTAAGAGGAGTAGTTTGTAATCATAGAATAATTACTGTTGGAAAAGACCACTAAGATCTTATAGTCCAGCTGTCAACCCATTACCACAGTGCTCACTAACTATGCCCCTCAGTGCCATGTCTACATGACTCTTGAACACCTCCAGAGAGTGACTGTACCAGCTCCCTGGGCAGCCTGTTCCAACGCTTGACCACATCTTCTGAGAAGAATTTTTTCTGGTTCATGGCACCATATGAGTAGTGAAAGTTTTTCTCTTGATAATAGAGTGGATTTGGTCTATGGTTCCTCTGAGTACCCTTTTTAAGGTTAGATAGTCGTCTTAAGGTATCTATTCTACAGTAAGTTACTTACTACCACATTTTGAAGTGCTAAGGTTCACTGTTTCAAATAAAATAAGCCAAAACATTCTCAATACAGTTGATTTACCTTCTGTTTTGACTTGCTGATAATACTTCACCCTTACTCTCTGGTTCTTGGAGAATCTTTTCTTGTCAAGCAGGTCAGAATTGAGTGTGGATGATTTTTAGTGGAAATAACGACATAATTCCAATCATTAGACTCATTAATACAGGTAATAAAACCTGAGATTACATGCTAATATAAAATTCAAGAAAAGATTATTGGATCTAAATTTTACTGTTAATTCTGATGGAAGGTTTGATTTTATACATAGTAGTTTTCCTGCTAATGTTAGTGCAAAAGATATTGAAGTGACATTATGACCATCTGTTCCATTTTCTGCAGCCTTGCCACGTGACTACACAGGTTTTCTGCAATCTTGTCTCTAAGTAACAAAAAAACATGGTAATTTGGTAGTTGCAGTTACCTAGTTTGCTAAACACAAGGGCAATGTCTGTGTCAGTCTCCTCCTCTAGCCAGGATCCATGCTGCCTCTCTGAGATGAAAGATCATTTCTCTGTTCCCACAGTTTGTGATTAGAGAGTGAGGGAGGAGTAGATGTTTCTAGAGGAAAATCTGGCAGTGGGAATAAAGTTAAGATTAATTTGTGTTGCAATAAAATGAGGTTTAGTATTCACCAAATCTGAATCACAAATGATGAACTGCTTTAAAAAAGAAAATACAAAATGCTGCATTTGTCTCTATTTTAGAAAACATCTGTAGTTCCTATAACTTTGTGAAAAGTGATTTAAATATAACTTTTTGTAAGAAACTGTATTGCCCATTCCAAAAAGGCAGTAGAAATCATTACAGGTCAGTGTGTCAGGATTTTACATGTGAATTGCTGATGTTTTATGTCTTGCGTCTTAGGTTTTCTGAAAAGTAGAACTCTAACCTAAACTGCAAGAAGATGAGTGATACTGTTGTATTTCATGTTGTTTCATTATTGCTTTCACTATTACTTAAATACTAATTTAGTATTGAGAAACTCAGTGAAAACTTGTAACTGGTTCTCCTCATTGGGAGCAAAATAAGTTTGTCCTATTCTGTGTCTTCTGTGTTTCTGGCAGTACTAGTTTTCCCACTCTGCCTCCTCATCCGTGTAAATAAGACTGCATTGGTTGCCAGTGCTGTTTCAGTGAAAGCAGTCTCTGAGAAGCTTGTAAGGCAAGGTTAGTTGTATTACAAGTGCTTTAATTGAAATTTAGGACTTTTTACTTTCCTTGCCTTTTTAGTTTAATATTACAGGAGAACATGGGGACAAAGCATATTTCAGTCCTCTGAGTCATCTGTTATTATTTGACAGTTCTTTTTCATCACAGATAATTTTCCTTTCTTGTTGTAAGTGCAACGAAAACTTTCTCCCTTCCCCCAAGTGCTTCCTAGCAATGAATTTTTACTGTTTTTGTACTACATTGTGCAACGTGCAACTTGATGAATGGTTTTGGATTATTATTTTTTTTTTTTACTTCTGACAGTTCTTAAAGTGCCTTGTTATTTCTCAGTGATTTCTGTCTGAAAAAAAAAAAAAAAAAAAAAAAAAAGTCTTTCCAAGGAATGACAGGGAATGAAAAGAGCAAAAGGCAGCTATGGAATGAGAATCCTGCCCTCAGCTGAATGCTGTTCTGGACCTAAGAGTGATGCTCTGCTGTGTGTTCTTAAAAGCTTATTTTTCTGCATTTGCTGGGAGCATCCATGAAGTATGGCACTTGGATCTGTCAGCCTGCTTTATCAGTATTTCATATCATTGCCAGCAGGAGAAGGGGAAAGGCTACATGGAGTTAAAACCTCAGTTATTCAAATATTTAGTTCAAACAAGAGCCAGGGCACATTAGAGCCACGCTCCAGTCCCTTTGCCTGCTTACATTCTTGAGTCATTTAGAGAATTGGAGTTGACAGGCGGCGTGCTTGCTGCTGCACGCAGGAGTCCTGCCTCTTGGAATGGATGGAGGTGGGTTGCACTACTTTCCTATAAATAGAACAATGTTTTGCATCTTGTGCTTCCTTCATCATGTTTCAAATTCAGAGACGGCATCACCACGAGATTTTATTCCTCATAATGGAACAAGCTTCTAGTTAACTACTAAAGAGACTTGGACAGAGACATAAAAAAAAAAAAGTGGAGAAATAACTATGATTGTACTTTTATTGTTATTTCATGTTTGTTGAGATGAGTTTAAAATCACTGAAAAAAACCAACAACACTAAGTCTAAATTGAGAAGGTGTCATCAGACATCTGGATGTTAACTAGTGCATGGGGCATAGGTGACTCTGCTGTGGTTTCTCAGCTAATTCGAGTGAGAAAAAAGAATGTTTGCCAAATGAGATCTTTGTGAGATAAATAGTAAGCTCCTGGAAAGATTTGAAATAAATATCATTAAAAATATGCTTGGAATTGTCGTAAAGTCTCTCCACTTACAGATAACAGATGGCATGAGGATTATTAACGGGATACAAAGCTTTTACTTCTTTGTCATGAGTTTGAACTGCCGTGAGGCTGGATGTGATTGAAAGTTTTGACCATCTGTCCAGTGGCCTACATGACATGAGTTGGTGGTCTAAATCCAGTTACTGAAGAGAGTATCACCTCCATCATATTGTAGATATCACAATTAATACCCATTTTTATGTCTCATCAGGTTGCCTTTTGGAAAGAAAATAGATTTTCACTAGTAGTCCTTTCACAAAAGCCTGCATAGATTGTAGGTATGTATTTATTGCCATGTAAATTTGATTTGTTTTTCTCCTGGTATAACATGACTGGAAATATTAATGAATTAAAAATATACTAATTGTAAGGAACTACACTGATTTCCTGGCTTACGCTGGAGGAGGCATTTTACTTCAGTTACACAAGTCTGATTCTGCTCCCAAAGTTAGACTGTTGCAGTTACTTTTACTGTTCTCTGCCTCCACTGTAATTAAACCTTCCAAATTCTTTTTGACCAATTTTTGTAGTTTTAAATGTACCTTTCTGTCTCTCCAATACCCTCTAAATTATGTTAATGAACCTTTTACACCATTTACTTTGCAAACCAAATGTCAATATTTTCTCCTGAAAACTTGAATAATGGCAAGCAAATAGGACCTTTACATCTAAGCAGATGTTGATAAGAAGTTCTGATTTAAAAATCTTTTGAGACTTTTGTTTTTTTTTGTTTTTTTTTTAGGTTTTTAGATCATAAGCTTAATTTGAAGAGAGGAAAAAAGGGAATTACATTTATTACCACCTTGAAAAAGGGGGAGAGGGAGGAAGCCCCTTTACACCCTCAACAATTTCTTTCTTGTTTGGCCTGCTGTATATGCAGTTGAGAAGAATTTTTAAAGCAGGGCTGAAAGATTTGTTAAGATCTTTGACATATTTGTTTATAAACCGAGCAGTTTCTTCATAGTATACCATGTAGTGATGGAAGATCTTGCAAGGCAAAGAAGAATAGTTGGATTCCAGTTTATCATTTGCAGGTCTATTTATTTTATTGGAGGTATTTACTTGAAATAGATCTTATCCTGTTCTTTTACAGCTTCAAACTACATAATTTGAGCTTTGATTTTCACTGTCTTAATATTCTGTAAATTATGTGTGGCTTAATAATTGTGTATGCATTGGCAATGCATAAATAGTGCTCTTTTTAGCATTATTGAAGGAATAAGACTTCAGTTGCTGTACTATCCACCTCTTTTCTTGTCGGCAGATTAATTTGTACTATGTCCTATGATATGTAGGCTTTTTCTGAACTAAAATAATGTGAGAAGTTACATCTATGATAGAAGCAAGACATAATCATTTCCCACTGAAAAAGTGAAATGCCTATTTAAACCTCCCTCTAAGTAAGCGGGGAAAAAACATCTAATGAAAACGATACTTTCTACAATGTGAAAGGGTGCCCTTTGCTCTATTCTCTGTTTTGATTGTGGGTGTTGATCATATTAAAATTCGTAAAACGGTAATTTACTTAAGTTACTAAGGAACCCTGCTGGAATACGTTGAGTTATATCCATCTGAACACAGTCATAATATCCAAAATAATTGAAAGGCAAAGCACCATTTGTTAGTTTTAATTAGTGACCCTTATATTGTTAGTGCCATAGAAGGGAAATTTAGGAGTATGGTTGCTTTGGGTAATATGTGAAGGTGTAATAACGTCAGTGTCTTCTTTTTCCTGCCAGGTGACTTGTGGTCAGAGAGACAGCAGTTACACCTTTCTCAGTGGTTGATATACTTCAGGGTTTACTCTGGAATTAAAGGGTAATTCATTAATAGGCATCTCTCTCTAATCTCCAGTAAAATCAGTGAAGTTGGCCATAAAGGGGATTCAGGTTTTCTTTCCCTCCATTATTACCAATTCATAACAGAATAATGCATGCCATCTAACTAGGTCTGTTGCTGTTAGTAGATCTAGTTTTAATGAAGGACTGTGGAGGAGCGTGCCCAGATATAAATCCTGAAGGCCAAGCTTTTGGAAAGTGAATAGTAGTGTGTTTTTTCTTGCTCTTAGTTGTTTACTCCTAACTAGTAAAATAAGAGATTTCCTATGGTCACATTAGGTACTGCTGAAGCTACATATCGGTGAGAATCAACGGTTAGAACTTGCAGGAAGAAAATAAAATATTCGTGGATAACATCAGCTTCCAAGTGCCAGTTAGAATATTATTTTGGCATGCTCCAAAGCATCAGTAATATTTATATTGTTTTGCAGCTGCTAAAATTCAGTCTTTAAACATAGTACATCTTCATCTACCATTGGGATTGAAATAACATGGCTTCATTTTTGCAGATAGAATATTGGTCATTAATATGCAAACAGATACCCAATTATTACTTGTCCTGCTGTTTTCAATTCTGGCAGATTGTCAGTGTTGGGATTTGAAACAAGCTCCTTAGTGTGAAAGGTCTCTCTTGTTTGTGAATAGTTCTGGAGAGCTGACATGCACACTGACTTATTGAGGCTTACTAAGTCATTAGGGAATGTTAAGTATAAAATTACCTATTTTTTTTTAATTTTTTTTAATTTTCAAGGTGTTCAAAAATGAATTTGACTAGAGTAGTTGAAATGCTAGAGCTAATATATTTTGAGATACTTGATATGTTGCTGTTTTTGTCACATAATTTATACAACTTTATTGACACAGTTAATATAAACCAACACTTGTTTAATTCTCTCAGGTAGTTGAGAAGCATGCACTTAATACTCTCTAGGTCTGTCCTGGTTAATGGCTGAGGTGCCTGTCTTGATAGGAGTCTTTTACAGATCTTCATACTAAAGTTTGGAGTGCATGTGCTTGTACTAGTTTGCACTGCGGAGCAGATACACTAGTTGAAATTTCCCAAATTTTTCTAAATTTGAGATCAAGCAGACAAATGCACTTTGGGATGAAGCTCTGCTGAGTTGTCTGCAAGCCCTTGCTGAATTAACCAGGACTTTGTTAATTCTGAACTCCATGAAAGCAGGTAAGCTGCTGTTTGAGAAGGAGCCATGCTGTTTGGGAAATATCCCCAAATGTATCTAATGTTTTATGTTAGTCTGGAGCACCAACTGCTGTAAAAATGTATTCAGGTTACAGACTTTTGTCACTCATGATGCTTAGTTTAGACGTTTATAGTGTCCAGGTAGCTGCTTAAGGAACTTTACTGTAAAGAAAAAATAAATAACATGATTTTCTTTATGACTTTGGTGATTCTTATTACAGCTGTGAAATATAATCCTCTGTTAATACCCATGTGTTGTTAATGTGCAGTCTGGCAGGTATAAATGGTATTCATACCATTCCTGACATATAAATGTGGAGTAGATCCATTTAGCACATCTTCTTTCCTTATCAAAGGTAGGTTATTGTTGAGGTTTTCTTGGAATTACCAGTGAGTGAAACGCTGAGATGGTGCAGAACATTAAGTTCTTTCCTGTCAATTGCATGTTTAAATACTTGGCTTGCCTTGAAGAGGATGTTAACCCCATTTATCCTCCAGTAGATTTTGAATCATCTGTTGACTTCAGAAAAAGACAAATTTTTAGCAGCAAGTGTATTTTGTAGTACAATCTGGAATATGGTAAAGTTTAAGAGATAAGATTATTTTTTTTTTTCTGTCTCTTGGTGGTTGTGCTGTTTTTCAGCAGAAAGGAATTGTAGTTTTTAGGTAGTTTTAAAGGAGGTCTAAAAGACAAGGTTAGAAATGTGAAGAAAGAGGTGATTATTTATTTATTTATTGATTCACTAGCCTGAAACTGTGGTTCTGTTTTTCTACTTTGTATTCCTTGATCCCCTACCTTTGCCTGAATTGATTAAAAAATGGTTGTGTTGTTACAGTGCAGATCTGACTTAGGTTTGGGGTTGTATCTGAGAATCTGCTTGGGTTTTAATTTCTTCAGTTTCTGCCTTATTGCTTAGTCAAAAGGATTTTATTTAAACAGTTATTTGAATCCCCAAATGAACTTAGAAGTTCTCAAAAATAATAAAAAAAGCAAACAAAAAAACCCACGAAAGTGCACACAGAAACCTCACAACCAGCAATTATCTGGTTGCAGCTTTCTAGTTTAGAATGTATGATTGACAATGTGATACATTTTATAAATCTATAAAATGTTATCTTCTGTCTAAACTTCATGTGGAAGACTGACTGTGAGGGTTTGTATGTTTCCATAGGATAGAGGTTGCTTTAAGTACTTAACTGCATTTCTAACACTTGTCTACAAAGTGAGATTGAAGAGAGAGCCTTTACATGATTATCCCATTCAAAGCTTTGCAATGAACATCAGATATCTGGAACTACCAGCTTTTAACATCTGATTTCCATGTCTACAAACATATGTAAATGTACACATACTGTTTTCTCCTGAAACTTGATTCCCAAATGGAGCTTTAAAAACTACTGATGTCACATTGAAATTGCTAGGGAATTATTTTCCTTCTCTTGTGCTTGGTCTTGTTGTAGTCTAAAAGAAACCATTGTGTGTATTCAGGGTGAAGTATTTACTATTATTCCAGTTAACTTTTTTTTTACAGTAAAATAGTCCAGACATCATTAATTCAGAAAAAAACATCAACAAAAATGACTTTGAAGTTTTTGCCAATATTTATTTTTCCAGTAGCCTACATGCTTTAGAAAAGCAGTACTGAATATTTTTTTTAATGTTGTAAATGAATGACCATCTTCAACTTGCAGCTCTTTCAGTGAGGTTTTTTTTTCTTGAAATCCCTTCATTTGTGGGCTGGGGCAGAGGGAATTGAATGATTCTAGGTTCTATTGCAAATTTATGAACATTACAAAGGATAGCTTGTGCATTGCATATAACAGCAGCTTCAGAACTGAAGCTCAGTGCAGAAACCATCCATATTTGATGTGGAGGAAAAGAATGATAGAAGAAATAAACAAGAACTGGATAGTTGGTAAGGTTCAGTCAGTCACAAAAATTCATTTTAATTTCATTGCATAATTTTCAAGGAGATGTTACTTCATAGGAATTGTCATGGTTTTATGATTTTTGGTTATCGGTGTTCTACATCATAACATCATGTAGTGCACTGGGAGCTAAAGAGTTAATGCTCCAGTTCTGGGCACCTGTCCAGAAGAGAAGAAGAACTACACACCCTGGAAGACTTTGCGTTCAGAGAGGAGATACAACCCCTGGCAAGGTCACCTGGTAGCCTTTTTTTCCTTCGGCTCTCCTCCCTGCTGTTTGACCTGACTGTGCATCTCACCTCAGCATTATGGTGAGGCCTTCAGTTCTCGGACACTTTTTCTCTCATTATATTTGATTTATTAGCTTCAGTTCTAATTATAATGTATTGTAATGTGTTATCTTGCATTGTGATACCATATTTAGTAAATCAGTTTGTTTCTCCTCAGATTGTTGCCGCTGTTTTTAATTATTTTGGGTACCCGTTTCCCCATTCCGGAGGTGCAGATCTGCAGATCCCTCTGCCCTGCTTGTCACGGTAGAGGGCCGAACCTGTAAACTGTTGACAGAAGCATACTTTTATGTTGGGTGCTCTTCAATCAATTTTAACCTGACTTTTTCAGTTTAACTAGCTAAGGAAGCTCATGAGCAAATTTAACCATGGAGAAATTTATACTCTGAAACATATTTGTATAGACTTTTGAAAGTGAATTTATCCTGATTAACTGTGAAGCTTCCCCAAATTTTTGGTGTCTGTCAGATAATTATTGTTCTGGAAGTTGTACAAACATGTTGATGTAAGAAATGTTCCGTCTTCAAGTCTTCTAAACATATAGTTTAAAACTTTAACAGTGGATGCATTGTGCTTATTTCTTGAACCGATTTTGGTTCATGCAGACCGAGTCTACCTTCATAGAGACACTGGTCAAGTGGGAAGGAAGGGTTTTACACAAACCTTTTACTTGTATTCTGGTGACCCAGTTGCTCCAACTGTTTTACTTAACGTGTTGTAAAACTTCATTTGTTACTACTCTTCCTAGGGACGGGTATGGCCTTTCTGTTTTCCCTTGGCCTCTTGAGTTTATCTGTGTACTGTTGTTGTACACTGTTATTCAGAGACAGCTGAGTCACTGATCTGTTTGCAACTGCTTGCTGTACGATTGCAAAATATGTGTACTTTCAGATAGTTTATCTCACAGCAGATATTGCAAAAATGTACTTTGTACAAATAAGAATAGGGGAAGAGAATGAATAAATCCAAAATTTATTCAAAAAGAATAAAGAAATTCAAGTCTTTAGAGGAAAAATTAGGGCTTCAATTAGGCTTTTCCAGTTATTGCATCTCTCCCAGAATTTTGAGGAATCCTCTGTATTGATGGGTAACAATATTAATTTATGTGTGGGAAAACTTAATACATGATTATTACTTTTTTATCATAGCATCCTGAGTTCTCGGCAGTCATTGCAAGAAGGAATTAAAGTAGCATAAACGTGAATCTGAATCTTATAATTCCAGATTTAAGTGAATGATATACCAGTACTGTGGCAGAGGTTTCAAAAGGTATTTGTTCAAATGCTTATTGTCAGTCACTAAGTGGATAGGAATTTCTCTCAAGCCTCTCGAGCTCATCTTTACATAGAAGAGCTTTTCAGAAGAATAGTAGATCAGACTATTTCTTAAATGGGTTACAATAATATATATGTTTCTCTACCCTCACTATTGATCTCATTTTAATTTCATTTATTTTTTTCCATACCTGCATTTTGTAGTCTGACCACTCCTTAAAAAATGTTACTAGTCACATATATGTGACTGGTATGTAGAACATGGTTGCTTAGTTTTGATTAGTGTTTGAAAAACAAAACAAAATATATTTTTCAATACCAGTGTTAGGCTAAGTGTAACTATTAAGAGGAGTGGGGAAGAAAAAGCAGGGAAATAAGAAAGAAAGTGGCAGATTTCTTTCCTTTATCCAAAATATGTTGAAACTAGAATGAAGCAGTGGGAAAGAGAAGAGTAGAGCAAGATAGGCATGGTAGTGTGACTGGGGAAAGACAATGAAGGGAGGATGAGATGTGCTGAGTTATGTTGGCTGTTTCACAAGTGTAATGTTCAGATGCCCAGGTTGTTTTTTAGTTGTGGGAAATAAGTTACTACCTGCAAAAAGACATATGATACAAACTAAAATAATAACAATCAGTAGAGGAAATAGCAGAAGTTTGAACTTTAAAGAGTTTTCAAAATATGACTTTGGCTTGAACTTTCCTGTAAAAAAGAATATTGTTAAATATGGTATTATGCTGAATGAGAAATGACTACCGTGAAGCAGTGGGACAGAAAATACTTGCTGAGATCTGGACTTGTGAAAGAATGAGTAATGAACAGTATCTGTCAAGACAGATCAGTACATGACAGTCAGTGTGGATACTGAAATTATGAAGGCTGACTAACAGAACTGCAGCTGTTGTTACTGGCTGTACTTCTTTAAACTTAGGGACATCAACCTTTTCTGGGGAGGGGAGCCGTTACCTTGCAGCGGTAGTCTGAAAGCAACTGCAAATACTCAGAATAATAGAAAACCACAGAGAAACTGTGTTTCATCATCAATTGTACAGATAACATCCTCTGTGTAATGTTTATGTTTGTGCTGCAGTGAAAATTACATCAGGTGTACTGGTGCTAATATGACAAACAAGTATACAGTGAATACTGACAGAATTGATTCTTTGAAGCAGCTATGAAGTAACTTGTTTCTTCATTTGGAATTAAAGTGAATTATTGCCTAGAGAAATTATGAGTATGTTGTTTTAATGAACAAGGTCTCTTTTGATGGGATACAACATATTGGTGAGCAGTTTCACAATAACGCGTAGAATTGCTTTAGTGAACTAAAAATGATGGAAAAAAAATGGATTTGTCCAGTTCCATAAAGTTCACTTTCACAAGTATTTAATTCTAGTTAACTTTACACTATTGATACCATTTAGAGAATAGTTACAGACTAATTTTTCAGAGAGTGCTTAGTAAAGAGAGAATATTTTCAGTATGACTATGTTATTTCTGATCAGAATTGTTCCTAATATTTGAGGATGGGGCTTCTGAAATAATTCAGTGAATAAGGCTTCAAATACCTTCCTTCTGAGACAGATTGAGAAGGAACCTAGTATATTCTACAAATCTAGTTAGCAAATGTTCTACAATGCTTAATGTGTAAGAAACCCAATGCAGTGTTCTCTGACAATTGTGCACCAGAAGTGACAAGTCTTCCAAGGCTTAAAGCCAAACTTGGTAATAAATTCATTTGAAAAGAGGGAAGGGAAAAACCTTAACCTTAAAGAAAATTTATCTGTGATTGGTTAATATTCCAGAGATCATAGATGAGCTACTGGGGTGGGGAAACCCCTTCATGATTCACCAGATTATTTGATGTTGGATAATGAATTAAGTTAATACATTCTACGCAGAAAGAATGAAAAAATTCCTTATTTTCAGAAAGAAAGAAATATTAGCAAATTACTTACTGAAGAAGTTAGTGTACGCTTAGTTGGGCCTACACAAAATAGCTGGAACAATTTTCAAGATTGTGGAGTTTTGACCATGAAAGAAATTGACTTTGTATTAGATGCTATTTCTGCTGAACACGAAACAAAGAAAACCTGCTACAAAGTGTAGCAATTGAAACAAATAAGAGTCAAAATAGGAGAAGCATACTGTAAGGTTTTCTGAGTGAAATGGAACATTGCAGTCCATTTCTAGTTGCATTTTCTAGTTTCTCATTTTTCACATATTCAAGTATCATTTCAAGTGATTTTTCTTTTATTTGCTCATTCACTACAAGATGTACTACTAGTTTGGGTACAGTGAAGTATTAACTACTGACAACACTTCCTACCTTTAAAATGAGCAAAGTTCTTATGTATCCCCTTTTTTTCCTGAATCTTTGTGATCATAATGCCAGCCAAAGTATGGTTGCTAAATTATAGAAGTATTCTGTAACAGTTACCTGAGTAATGATGACTGGCCTTTACCACTTGCTTTTTAAGTGTCCATGAGTTGCTTCCTATCTTGTATGGATCTACTAGCAATAACCTTTATCAGAGGATATTTTATTTTTATTGTATCTTTTTGTGTAATCTTACAGCATAACTGGAGCTAAAGAGTAGAGATGCAGTTAATCCTGTGGTCCGCCTTCAGCAACTTGTTACTCCAGAACTGTGGTAAACCTGTATAGTCCTTCTAATATGCAGTTAACGAAGGGTCTAATGTTCTTGCAAATGTCCGTGTTTGCAGCCAATTTCTATCAGTTAGAACAGAGATGTGCATATAGGAAAAGTGAAAAATCAACACAGTGGCTGTAGGAAGCTTTGATCTTTCTCTCTCTCTCTCTCTCTCTCTCTCTCTCTCTCTCTCTCTCTCTCTCTCTCTCTCTCTATTTTTTTAATTGACCACATTCTCTACCTACCAGTGTGAGTCTTCCAGTGAATTCATTTCTTGATGGAAACTTCAACAGTTTAAAAAATACCTTCCCTGTCAAGCAGTGGTCCCTTGATGGGAAGTACATAAAATGCCTTCAGTAAATGAAGTATAATGAAAAAGATGTTTATTTGTATCTGATGTAGGTTGTGCAATACAGCCTTCTTCTAAAGCAGTATATTTGATTTTGTTTTTCCTTGTGATTGTAACATAGGCTACCTTTATCAGGAAGTAAGTTTTATTTTATGAAGATCTTTTCATCAGGAAGTAGACATGGTTCAGTAAAGTTTTTATTTAAAAGACCTTTTTCATAACTGTTTTTTGCCTTCTGTTTCTCCACAGAGCCTATACAGGAGTTCTGAAGTAGTCAGGATGACTTAAGTCTTTATGCATATATTACTGCGTAATGAAAATTGTTTTAACTTTTGTTCTTTGTCCATTGTCTAAGTAATACAATAAATAATAATGGAGTGGTAGTAATTAACATCCTTTTTTCCCCCCTCTGTGATAATTTGGCATAGAACTCACAGATAAGTATAACCAAATGGAAGAACAACTAGTCATGACTTTAGGGCTTGTTGGGCTTTCCTTTTAAAAGACAACATATATTGGAAAAATTCTTTATTCCAAAAGAGGACTTCAAGTAGAAGAAGCAATGTGACAAAGTCAATTTTCTTATCATTCAAATCAAATTGTATTGCCTCCTTTGGGTATGTCAGACAAAGCATTTTTGCCTGAAAGCTCAATTTTTTTTCAGATTAGGACATACTGAGCTGTTGGTCAACTGTGACTTTCATAACGTTGTCATTGGTGCACAGAATTCTAGTCTGTGATGTTCTGTAGAAAATTGTCTAAATATGAAATGTGAAAATTGTTAATTTCTTGAATTTCTTGAATTCTAGCTACTGTGGAGGAGTTTGGGTTTGTTGTGGCAATTCAGTCAACACATCACTACAGACAGGAGTCGATGCTGATATATAGCTTAGACTTTAGATCCTTATTGGGACTCCTAACAACGAAACTATATTAGACTTCTGTAGGCCATTTTTATAAGAACGTAATCATTATAGTGACCATATATCATATCAATGACTTTTGTGTCCAGTGGTAAACAGAGTAAGTCTATTTATAACCATATGCCTAGTTTCTCTGTGTATCTTAATTTCAGGAACTTCTGGAGTTGGATGTGCTTTCTTATATGGAATCATAGAATCATTTAAATTGGAAGAGACCCTTAAGATCATCAAGTCCAACCATAACCTATGATTATACAATTTAGCTGTTCTTATTGGATTCCTGGTCTGCAAGGTTGAGGGCCTGTGGGTTAAAATTAGGAACCAGACCAATAAATGACATCTGGTGGTTGGGTTCTACTACAGGCCGCCTGGTCGAAGAGAACCTGTTGATGAGAACCCTCACAGGCTCTCATCCTGATGGGGGATTTCAATCCCAAATATCTGCTGAGAAAGCAACACAGTAGGCTGCAGGCAATCCAGGAAACTCCTGGAGACCACTGAGGATAATTTCCTGGTCCAGGTATCAGACAAATTGACTAGAGGTGAGGCATTATTGGACCTGGTGCTCACCAGTGCCTGGGAGATCATTGTAGAGGTGGAAACATGGAAACATTCTACTCTGTAACAACCATGCCCTGGTTGAGTTGGCAAAGATGGAGTCAGGATGCTGAACTTCAGAAGAGTGAACTTCTGGCTGTTGGGAAAAAAAAAAAAAAAAAAAAAAAAAAAAAAAAAAAAAAAAAAAAAAAAGATTGAATGAATTAAATGAGATCCCCTGGAGTGTTCTTAGGGACAAAGGAACAGAATGGACTTGACAGCTCTTTAAGAACACCTTTCTGAGAGCACAAAAGCTCTCCATCCCCCACCATAAGAAATGAAGCAGAGCAGAGAGGGAACCAGCATGTTTGAACAAGGACCTGCTGGTTAAACTGTGGGATAAGAAGGAGATATACAGACAGTGGAAACAGGGAAGAATATTGGGATGTCTTCTTATCTTGGGCTGTCTTCTTATCTTACCAGTGCAAAAATGGGATCAGGAAAGCCAAGGCATTGATGGAACCGAATTTACTGAGGGATGTTACTGAGGAGTGTGAAAAATAACAAAGAGGGTTCGTTGGTCAGAAGAGAAAGGCCAAGGAGAATATCCCCTCTGATAACTGAGAAGGTGGAACTGTTAACAACTGACACAGAAGGCTACATTATTCAGAGTTGTTTGCTTCAGCCTTCACTACAAGTCAGACTTCCCAGGTCTCTTGCATACCTGCACCTATAGGCAGAGTTTGGGGGAGTGAAATTTCTCCAATGTAAACAAAGAGAGAGTTTAAGACCTCCTGATGAGACTGGATGTGTAGAACTCTGTGGGACTTGGATGACGTGTATCACAAGGGTCCTGAAGGAACTGGCTGATGTGGTTGTCAAGCTACTCTCCATCATGAATAAAAGTTATGACTGTCAGGTAAAGTGTCCATTGACTGGAAAAATGAAAACATCACTCTGATTTTTAAGAAAGAGAGAAAGGAAAACCTGCGGAACTGCAGTCCAGTGATCGTTACCTCTATGCCTGAGAAAATCATGGGTAAGATCCTCTTGAAAGCTATGTTAAGGCACATAAGACAAGAAGGTGATCCAAGACAGCCAGCATAGCTTCACCAGGGGCAAATCATGCCTGACCAATCTGGTGGCCTTCTTCGATGGAGTGCTGGCATCGGTGGACAAAGGAAGTGCAAATGATGTTGTCTACCTGGAATTGTGCATGGTCTTTGACATGGTCCTACATCACATCCTTATCTCTAGATGTGAGAGAGATGGATTTGAAGGCTGGACTTGTTGGTGG
Organism: Alectoris magna; assembly: GCA_030625065.1. Classification (NCBI taxonomy): domain Eukaryota; kingdom Metazoa; phylum Chordata; class Aves; order Galliformes; family Phasianidae; genus Alectoris; species Alectoris magna. The sequence continues at coordinate 102,613,875 of CM060560.1, forward strand.
ATGTCTCGATCCAATTTATAGGAGGGAAAGGACGTTCTTTGGTATATGTATACCCGGAGTGAGATTAAGAAACAATGGTTCAGATGTTGGTCCAACCAGTTTATTACATATCTTAATCAGGGAGATGGGGAAGGGGAGGACGGACTATTTAGGATGATGGGGAATAGAAGGCAGGCGATAGAAAAGATAGAAAGAGGCAAGAATTGTGTAATGCTGGGATAGTCACCACCAGGATCCAGCAGTGGTCCCGTTGCAAGATGTTCTGATGGTCTGAGGCAAAAGCACAGGGGGGGAGAGCAGCAGCGGTGTGGCCGGCGTTGGGCAGCAAGCGTGTAGCAGGAAGAAGCCACAGGGTAAGACCAGGAGCAGGCAGCAGGATTCAGGTAGCAGGCCCAAGAGAGTCCATCAGCAATTAGGACTTCCGTAGTGAGGGATCTGATGACAGACACCTTCTTGTTCTTCAGCATGAAGGCATCACATTATGAGGAATCCAATGTCAGAAAACTCTCTTGTTTACGTTGCGAGGAATCTGATGTCAGAAAACCTTCCTTGTTCTTCTTCAGCTCACAGGCATCACATTGTGAGGAATCTGACGTCAGAAACCCAACTTCATGGTTGCTGATCCCTCTTTTATCCTCCTTTTTTCCTGCCTACCCTACTTGGGTAAGAGTCATGTGCAACACCCCCTGAGATGGCCATCCTCCTCGAGATAAGCCCATGAAAAATACTGCTTCTCAGCCATTCATCTGCAGCTTATCTCTCTCTCATTGCCCCTGGCCTTGTCCATCTGTGTCCCTCAGACAAAGGATTTCTCAACCCTTGACCAGGACTTGCTTGGACTTGTTCATCTGTGTCCTTCAGGAAGCTTTGAGTCAATGGTATAAAAGAATAATCTCTTACAGTGGATAAAGAAATGGTTGTGCAGCCAGAGGGTTGTGGCCAGAGGCTTGATGTCCAGGTGGAGGCCAGTGACAAGTGGTGTCTGCCAGGGGTCTGTCTTGGAGTCAGTGCTCTTCAGCATCTTGATCAATGAAGTGGATAATGGGAATGAGTGTACATTCATCATGTTTGCTGATGGCACGTATCTGAATGGTGTAGTTGGCACAATATAAATAAGTGATGCCATCAAGAGGGACCGGGACAAGCTTGAGAAGTGGGTACATGTGAACTGAATGAGATTCAACAAAGCCAATTGCAAGGTGTTGTGCTTGGATTGAGGCAATGACAGGTATGTCAGCACACTGGGAGAAGAGCTCCTTGAGAGCTGCCTTGTGGAGATGAACTTGGAGGTTCTGGTGGATGAAAACACTTGACATGAGCCAGAAGTGTGGAGGATTGTCCTGCTCTGCTCTGCCCTGTTGAGGACCTATCTGGAGTACTGTGTCCAGAAAAGAAAGACACCGAATTGTTGGAGCAAGTCCAGAGCAGGTGTATGAGGAAGATAAAAACAAAGTTTTTCAGTAGCATTATCTAGCATTGCAATGGAGCCTTACTCTTTAAATTTGATCTTCAATTTAGGAGCTAGAAATGTAAATAAGGAAGCTAGGTTTTTTGGTGTACATCACATTACTTGTACTAAATTTCATAAATCATTTAATTGCACATCAGAAGTTCTCAGTAAGAACATCTGCAGTTCTTCAGATTTGCTCGCTGCGTCTCTTTTTCAAAATAACTGAATATCATCTGAAAAAGCACATTAATTTATTGTTCATCTCTTTCATTCTAGGTCATTTCTTGGTACTTAGGTATACTGCTGTGTATAAATTTGTTCAGCTTGTGATTGAACTGAAAAACTGGAAATAGAATGTTTGAGATAGTGGTTTACAAACTTTTCTGGCTTTGTTATCAAATATTTCTGCTTTCCCTCTTGAAAATCCCTGAAATTTCTTTTCACTGCTGTTCTACTCAGAATCAAAATTTCACTTGCCTGCTTGTTAGCACTGCTAAACTTTCTCCTATGCTGTTCTTCAGATGCTTGAGCATCTCTCCATTAACACAAGCAAACTGTTTTTGCAGTACTGCAGATTAATACTGCTAGCCTGTGATTCCTGGAACATCATCCTTGAGCTGTTTCAGGTCATTACATCTTCATTCAGTTGCTGTGAAATTATGGTCAGATCTCTGCCTGACGCACACTATTCCTTTCTTTGTATTCATTTCTCTTAGTAGTACTGCAAGTCTTCTTCCATAATCATGCTTTTTGATAATAGTACTTAGTGTAGTTGGAGGACTGAGATTATTGTTCTCTGTCTATTGTGTCATAAGATTTACAGATAGCGTTCAAAAAAAGAAATGGAAAAAAAATCTCTGCAGTTTTCTATTTGTTTTTAATGAAGACATGAATTCTGGAAGGTAAATACTGGGGGGAGGAGGTAGGAAAGGGTTGTTCTGTTTTCCCCCATTCTCTTGTTTATGGGATTGGGCTTTTTACTTGATCTGAATGTTTAACCAGAATTAGGATTCCTGAGAGATACAATATTGGTTTTCTGTAATGAAAAACAACTATTTTTGAGCTCTGTGTTAAACATCAATTTGACTGAAATTGTATAACATATGCTTGTATTTGAAATCAAGCTAGACTGTAGTAGGTTAGCTTAGCACAGTGAATTGGCCAGATGTGGGTGAAGGAGGAAGCTGTGATTCCCAGCTGGAGTGAGAAATAAGGAATACAGTACAGAAGAGAGTAAGCCGTTAGGAATTAAACCAAAAATATTGGGAGTGATGAGCTTTATTGGCAGAGACAGGTGCAAAAAAGGTCTTACAGGCTGCTTGAAGAATCTGGAATGGAATCCAAAATTCCTTGTCTTAGACTTCATTTGATGCTAGGAAATAGTCATTAAATCTGCTAACAGAAAAACTGCTCAATTTCTCTGTTGCTGGTTCACACAGCTGTTGTAGGTTATGATCTCCTATTAGTTGAGAATGCCAGAATCTGTGCTGCTACTCAAAATTTTTGTCTCTCATTCTCCCTATGAGTATGCATTATAATTGTCTTTAATTACATGTTCACACACTTTCACTGGATTCTTATTCAATTTAATGCATAGAATGGATGGTATTTAGAGAATGAATAAGTTGTACAGTTAATGAAACTGTTGTCTCTAGGGTTTCTTTTTTAACTTTCAGCAGAAATTGAAAGTCATGCAGTGAATGAAACAGATAAATGGAAAGAAAGAAGAATGATGATATTCCAGCATAGGCTGTTCTAGAGAAATGAAGATTACTGTTTCTAATTCAGAAGTTTTTTAATCCAGCTTTTCATACGTCTGATGCTTTGTAAAAATGACTTTTGATCACTTCCATTGAGGGCGTCTCAGAATAGATTGTCAGATGCCAACTCAGTTAAAGAGGTAAAATGACGTAAATAGCTTGTTGGAAATAAGAATAGAGAACTCATCGCTACACACTGTGCTGTGTTGTGCCACGGATCACTTACAGAGTGATACCTTTTTTCAAAATGGGTGAAGGTTTAAGAGTTTTCATCAGGAGTATATATAGATAAGAGCGTATATATGTATATATACCAGTAAATATACTAGTACCTTTTTCACCAACAGTTTGAAGGAAGTCCAGTTTTTCTCCATTTCCTGGGATAATACTGTGCTGCATGTTGTTCTTGGCTGGTCTATCTCACTCTTTGAGCTTGTTTCCTGTATAAATCCCTTGGAAGAAAATGTAAAGCAAATCTTAAGACTCCTATTGTCATCCGGTGAGTGCCCTTGACACTGTTTATTCACTATTGCCCCATTTAATAATAGTAGTTTTCTCATGTACCTGTGATACTGAATGTGAAATAAGCATATCTAACAGAAGGGCCTTGAAAGCAAGATGGATTGTAGAATTTTTGTCAATGTTAGGCTTTGTTAAAAACTGCTCAGTGTTTGCGTGATATAAGTAGTTGTATTTTTGTAATGAAAGTAGATGCCTATAAATCCCTTTAGGGTTTTGAAATTTGTGCTTTACTGGCAAAATGTTGGGTTTAGAAAACATAAAAGCTAGCTCGCATCATCTCTTGGTTCTACCTTGTGGTAAGGTGCCGGAACAGGCTGCCCAGAGAGGTTGTGGATACCCCGTCCCTGGAGGTGTTCAAGTCTGGGTTGGATGAGGCCCTGGGCAGTCTGGTCTAGTATTAAATGGGGAGGTTGGTGGCCCTGCCTGTGATTTGGGGGGATGGAGATTCATGGTCCTTGAGGTCCCTTCCAACCCTGGCCATTCTGTGATTCTGTGAAAACGCTGAAGACTTGGAACTCAGGTTCCAGATCTGGCACCAGGGCTTTCCAGTTATGGGACGCTGGTAGTCCTAGCATAAAGTAATGTCCATGCTGAGTTAAAACAAAATGTCTGTCCTCATAATGCACATCCAATTATGTCTGAATTAAATGTAGGTGTGACTTCACTGATAGCCCAATATGAGAAGAAATGAAAAATGAGAATGGACAATAATTCTAACCTGTGTTTTTTTGTTTGTTTGTTTGTTTTTTCTTGTTGTTGTTAAAAAAAAAAAAATGTGTTTAAATCGGTCAAAGTGATATTTTTTTTTATACCAAACATGGTTAGAAATGCAAATAAATTTGCTCCCAAACACAACATGTTTGAGAAATTACAATTAAGAAAAAAAAATAAACCTCAAAACTCTTATATGAATAAAGAAAGTAGTAAGTTCTCTAGTGTTTATGGGGGTGGAGGTGGGAGGTGGTAAGTCTTGACTGGCCACAGAAAAAAATATCCTTCAGTTTTAGCTATACTTACTAACAGATTTGTTAATAAAGGTTTTAGATTGCTATTATACTACATTGGTGAAGAAGGTAGAAAAATGCAAGAACTCAGTTCAGAGAGAGGTTTAGGTATTCTTCCATAAATGATTCATAATAGCAGATATTTAAGGATGAGAATTCAGAATTATTGTTGCTTCACTTTGATGATATGAATCTGAAATATCTTGCATTATAGTACTGTTATTACATATGACATCAAAAAATGTGACATGAAAAACATGACAACAAAACATCAAAACATAAAGGTAAACGTAAGCAAAAGAAGCTCAAATCCTTTTTTCCCCCTCTTTATGGGACAAATAAATGTGGGGTTTTGTTGCAAATTTTTGTTTTAATTATTTGCCTTAAATAAAATTGTCAGCTGTTTTTTGACAAAGAGCAAGTAGACTGTCTCAAAATTGACATTTTCTTGATCATTCTATTTTCTGATTGCAGCTGTCCATGGAGTCCAAGAAGACTAAATTTTTACCTGAAACTTAATTTCAACATTTTTTCTGTACCAGCTATAAAAGACTGAACTTCCCAGCCAGTATGTTTACCTTCCTTTCCCAAACATTTAGGATACCAGGATATACTGCTGAGAGCACTGCAAAGGAGAAAACATCTAATAAACTGTCAAGTTCAGAATTATTGGTATTCCACTGAAGAAAAAAGCTACTATACTTAAATAGGTGATATCAGTTTGATTTGCCCTGTCTTAAAGACAACTAGAGTACAAAAATTGAAGCTAAACTTTGTGATTCTGAAAACAGATAAGCATTTTCAGAATATGCAGTTTCTCTTTTTTGAATGGGAAGTAAATGGAAGGTCAAGGCAGAAAAGATTTTATTGCATCTTGTAGTTTAAAAGATTGTTATAGTTATTAGTTGTTTGTTTGTTTGTTTGTTTTTAAGATGGGAGACTGAATTTAAGGGAAAGATTTCTAAAACACTTAGTCTCTCTACCAGAGTCATCATATTGCTTTCAGTTTCATAGTTTGCATTAGGATCAATAAAAAACAAAAACAAATCAATTCCAATTTCAAGGTTTGGGAGAATTCTGAATTGTTGGAAACTTGGACAAACGTTGCAGAAATAACTTTAAGTAGTTCGCACACTAACTTCAACATTCTGAACTTCCTGTTTTAATGTTTTCATGTGTCATCTTATGTTGTGTTACATTCCTGTCTGAAAGGAAAATAGAATGTTCAGCAAAGTTTCATATTCATGCAGTATGCATAAAACTATCTGAGGCATGGTGGTTTTTTTTAATCTATCTCTTCCATATAAGCATCAGCTTAAAGATGGATTCTAGGAAGATTTATGTACAAGACAAAATTTACATAACCTTAAGACTAAACTTTGAGAAAGGATTGTAATGTTCTGTTATCAATCTGTTTAAAAAAAAAAAAAAAAAAAAATCAAACTTATCAAACTACCATTTCTTCAATTAAAATTCTTTGTTTTGTTAGATTTTGTCATGACCTTTCTGTTCAAAAATATTTTAATGCTCAAAATTATTTTTGTGAATCTGCAATTGAGCAAGTCAAATTTATCTCTTGTCCTGCAAACCAATTATAGTAAATTACAGTCATTCAGAACCTAAAGACTGTAATAACTCTGACAAAATTATGAGCAAACTAATGGGTCATTTATTATCAGATAACTTTGCATTCAATGAAAATGACTACATACTCAGCTATTTTTTCTTTCTAGCTTAGGAGTGGGTGTTGAAACAAAGAACTCAAAAGATAGCCTACTATATTACTGTTCTACATTTCTACTTCATACCATATTAATGAAGATCTATTAGATTGGCATTATCTTTTACCAGTCACAGAGATGACCAAGTTAATTTTTATGTCAATGGAGCGCTTGCTAGTGCTTGATAGGTTTCCATTAGATGAGCATATTCTGAATAATATTAACTGGGAAAAAAAATAACGTGTAGTATTGCTGCTACCAAAAAGAGTATCTGTGTCACGGGTTCTCCATTTTAAGTTGTGTGTTTTCCTTATCAGGAAGTAGAAAATATTTTTTTATTTGCAATTTATTTTTAGTGTATATGTGTGCAGAGTAAAATGTCAACAGTAAAACGAGTGTCATGGAGATGTTAAATGTGTATTTTTTCTTCTAAAATTTGACAAATGAAACAATTATTGCTTATGCAGATGAATTACTTTGGAAATGCATATTCAAAACACATGTGAATGACTCATTTCCTGTTATATGGCAGTTGTAGCAATCACATACAAATGTAAATATGAGTTATCAGGTGTTTATACAGCTATTGTAGAAGACTACAAAACACATTCAGAATTTAGATTCTTAATATGCAAACACTTTTAACCATGTTGTTTATGGTTTATGTATTCTTTTTTCACATGCCTATTGGTCTCTTACTTAACAGCTTTCAGCTGCTGTGTCAGAAATGCAATGCTTTTTTTTGACAGTTCCCACCAGTCATCAAACTATGAATCAGATTTACATCAGTAATAAGCCTATGTTGGTTACTAGCTTTGCATTTTGTCACGAGACTGAGGGGAGGCACGTTTAAGAAATTTTTAGTGGAGTAACTGAGTGATGCTTTCATTTCCTGCTTGTAATGTTTTCTGTATCCCATACTGCATTTTTTTTCGTATGTGATCAACACACTTAATCTATGAAATCATAGGGAAAGGCTGTTTTAGTAAAGAATAGGGTCAGCAATGCTAACCACTGTGATTAATGTCAATAATAGTAAAGCAGTATCTAAATCCCAAACTACCAAGGAAGTAGGTTGCTAAAGTCTGTTAGCTCTGAGGAACTTAATCCAAGTGGAATTAGGGCAGGATGAGGAAATTTTGAGCTATTACTAATTTTTTATTTTAACTTATAAGACACCAGGAAACTAAACTGCAGGGAGACATTCTCAGGCTGATAAGATATGTGGTGATGTAAGTCATCAAAATAACTTTTATTTTCTCACTTCAGGTTTGGGTTCACTTTTTGCCACGGTAGGAAATTAGACCTTAAAATTGTGAGTGCTAATTAAAATGAAATGGAAAGCTATGAGTTTGGTGGAAGATGATAAATTACCTGGTCTCAAACAGTAGGGTATTCATGCATCTGTAATACAGATGAATATACATTTTGAAGCACATTTTGATCTGTTATGTCACTTTTCCCCTTCTCTTATTTTTATGTGACAAACAGAAAAGCCTTATAGTAGTTTTTCAGTGACATAAAACCTGTCAATCAGTCTGCATTTGTTGTCAGATGAACATTTTTTATTAGTACTGTTAGTGATTAATGCTGCTCTTTGAGAAAACAAATCAGGGAAAATTAGAAGTAAGAAGTTTGCCGCTACTAATATCCTAAGAATTACTAAATATCTTTCATTAAGACATCAAAAACACTTTAATCACATTTTTTTAGAAAAAAAAAACAAAAAAAAACTTATAAGGAGAAAAATCAAATGGGTTGATAGATACAAATTTAGAAAACTCATTCTCTGAATAAATGTGAAAAATAAGAATTATCTATGGTTAAATTATTTCGTGCTGATGAATGGATACTTCCAATAGCTTGCTGATTAAATTTTACACTTGAAATTATTTGACTATGACATTTAGATAACTCCTTCTGCAACTGTTTTTGTTAGAACAGTTAAGCACTACTTCAGTCATCATCTAGTCACTTCAAGAGCAGGAACTTGAGGCAAAAATGCGTTTTTTTTCCTCCTTTATTTGCAGTTAAAAATATTGATCTTTAATAGTGAATTTCAGTTGCTCTGTTTTCCCTCGTTTTGGGGTTCTTTATTTGTGGGAAGGATGTTTATTTTTAAAACATCATTTCCTCCTGTATGTCCTGATGTAGCTGTGTGTCCTAGGTGCTTTTTTGTTTATTTAAAAATCTGTGATTTAAATTGAAATTAAAACAAGCAAATATTTGAAGATATTTTGCCTTTCATCTTTCTTTTCTTAACCCTACTGTTTAATTCTCTGTCCAACTGAAAGATTATCACTTTCTAGCCATAATCATTCCTTATAGACTCGTTTTTAAAGGATGTAACTAGGATTTCCTAACTGGTGGTAGAGACAGTAGATTTTTTCTTCTATACTTATTTTATATCTTTTCTGTTTACTGATTCAATATGATTCAAAATGCTTAGTATCCTTATTACAAAGAAATTTTGCAAAAAAGAAAAGATGTTCACAGTTCCATGGTGTTCTCCCAAACCCATATATGGCTTTTTAGAATGAAGACAAGATCTTTTGAGCATTATGGAGCATGCTTCTGCCATTAATGCCTTTCTAGCATTTAGGTGGTTGGATCCGTCTAAAGGATCCAACCATGTAAATGCTAGAAAGGCATTAATGTGGTGATTAAGGTGATTTAGCCAGCTGCTGAATGAATACTACTGTAGTTCTTCATAGTCCTGGGACAATCTAAATGCAAAGAGCAATGACTCAGCCCTGACTGCGGAGAATAAGTCTGCATGCAACACCAGAAAATCCTCAGCTGTTTAATACGATATTCATTTTAAGTAACTAAGGATGAATGGAGATATTCTGCAACTTTATAGCTGTGTTGATGTAGACTAATGCTGTTGTTGAGCAGCAAGTTATTTGTCCAAGCTATTGGAGTGCATAGGTAGTAATCTGAAGGGAAATCATATATGTTTTTATTTTTTTGTCTTTGTTTTTAACGCATGGCATTAGGCTTTTGCATTTCAGATTAGAAAAAGTAAATTATCTTTGACTGTGATCTTGACAACCTCTTAAATTTTTTCTTTATGAAAATCATGTTATATCTGAATTTTGTTGTTTGAGATCCTTTTTTTAGATCAGTGACTGTAAGGATGAGCCTTCTACAAAATGACCCAATCCTTGTATGACTTGAGAAAATCATACTAACCCTTTCTTTCCACATTTTTCATCTCGAGGTAAGTTGCTTATGGGTCTTACACCATTCCTTTCCATCAAAAAGTTTACATTTATGTCAATGGTAATATTTTCATATGTCTATACTGTATCATATGGAAATCTGAATTGATATATAAACCAAAAACTAATGGCATAGCATACTGCTTTGAAGCTTATTCAGAACTTCTAGCAATACTGTGAAAAATGCTTTGGCACTTAAGAACTTGAAGAAAAATACAGTCTAGTGTTTAATATTGTGTCAGGAATCATGAAATGTGGAAGATCACTAGCACTTATGTTTGGATGGCTGTGTTCTTGTTTTTTTAAATACTTTGTTATTCATCTGAATAATTGCAAACTTGATAGCATGACTTGTGTGAGATTTCTTCTTTTCTTCACTCTACTAACAACCGTAACATGTAATATTTCTTGTGTGCTTTTGTGTAGTTACGCTTCAACTATTGCCAGATTCCTGCAGTACTCTGGTGGAAAGTTTAATGCCTTTCCCTTTTAAAAACATTTGAGTATTTCCAAAAATTAGTGCAATTGTCTGAAAAGTAGATTTCCTGTTTAGAACTTAAAACGCTGTCCATTAATATTCTCTTGAAAGTGATCTGACATGCTTTTTTCAGCCATAGTATAAAATAAGAGAATAATATAATCTTTTGAATTGGAAGGGACTTCTAAAGGTCATCACACCTGCCTTTAAAGGCACATCCACTGCTAAATCAAGTTGCCCCGGGCCTGACCCAGGCTTGCCTTGAAAGTCTCCGAGGATGGGGCATGCACCACCTGTTGATCCTGTGCCTCACTACTCCTGTTGTAAAAAAAAAAATCTCCTTCCTTATATCTCATCCAAATCTCCCCTCTTTTAGTTTGAAACCATTTCCCGTTGTTCTGTCACCACAGACTCTGAGCTCTGTAAAAGAGCCTGTCCCTTGCTTTCTTGTAGCTTCCCTTTGGATACTGAAAGGCTGTTGTCAGGCCATCTTGGAGCCTTCTCTTCTCCAGGCAAAGCAGCCCCAGCTCTCTCAACCTCTTGGATTGTTTTTGTGGCCCTCCACTGGATGCACTCCAACAGGTCTATGTGTCTACTGTACTGAGGACTCCAAATCTTTATGCAGCATTCTGGGTGAGGCCTCAAGAGTGTACAGCAGAGGGGCAGGATCACCTCCTTTGACCTGTTGGCCACACATCTTTTGATGAAGCCCAGGATATGTTTTGCTTTCTGGGCTGCCAGAACCCATTGCTGGCTCATGTCCAACTTGCCATCCACCAGTGCTCCCAACTCCTTTTTGGCAGGGCTGTGCTCAATCCTTTAATCCCCCACCTTGTACTGATAGTGGAGTTTACCAAGACCCAGGTGCAAGACCTTGTGCTTGGTTTTGTTGAACCTCATTAGATTTACCAGGGCCTACTGCTTGAGCCTGTCTAGGTCCCTCTGGATGTCATCCCATCACTCTAGTGTGCGGACCTCACCCCTCAGCTTGGCCTCACCTGCCAACTTGCTAAAGGTGCACTCGGTCCCACTGTCGATGTAAATGATTGAGATGTTAAAGAGCACCAGTACTAGTACTGACCCCTAACAAACACCACTCATCACTGACCTCCATCTGAAAACTGAGCTACTGACCACCACTCTGAGTGAGTCTCACCACCTGTTCCTCATCCATCAGACTGTCCATCCGTCTAATCTATATCTTTCCAATTTGCAGAGGATAGTATGGAGGCAAAGGCCTTACTGTAATCAAGCTAGATGATATCAGTGGCACTCCTGTTTTCTGCTGATGCAGTTACACCATCTGGAAACCAGAAAGTTGTTCAGACAGGACCTGCCATGGTGAAGCTGTGCTGGTTATCCCAAATCACCTCTTGCTCTTCCATATGCTTTAGCATATCTTCCAGGAGAATCTTCCTCATCTACTACAAAAGCATTGACTGTGAGAATGGGGCTGAAGTGCAGTGCTTCCTGATGGTAGTGGACTGGTTTTAAATATAACCTTGTGAGATAAAAAGGAGGTGAAGTTAAATAGAAAATATTTCAAAATGTTTAGAAGCACAGGAATATAAATATTCTTATTATATTTTATATATATATCTTATATATATATAATTATATTTATAATTATATATAATTATATTTATAATTATATATAATTATAATAAATATATATTTATTACATTATATGTTTATTATATTTATTATATTATATTTATGTATTTATTATAATACTATCTACAATATTCATTATATTGTGCATTATTTATATAATAATAAATATAATAAAAAATATTGTGTATAGTAAAATATTACTTATTATATAATATATATGAATATATAATATTCTTAAATACAAATATATATATATATATATATATATATATATATAAATAAGCACACATAATATGAATGTTATACATATGTTTGTTTTTGTCTTTTAGATCATTTCCTTGCTAAATTGATCCTGAATCTTTTTATGTTTTCGCTGGGGATGAGGAGTGGGCATTGGACAGAAAATTCTATATATTTGATTATTTTGCCACTTGATTATTTTAATCATCATTATCTGCAGTTGATATTCTTCTATTCATTTGTAGACATCTAAATAGACATTAAGGTAACCATCTTTTCTATGTGGAAAGAAGCTAAGGTATTCCAAGCTTGAAGTATGAATGTGGCAGTTTTAATTGGAAGTTAATTAATGCTGTTATTGTCTAACTAATAGCTTGAGAATGGCAATGTCATGAGCCATCAATTATAGATTACTGTTAAAAACAGAAGGGGCTGCATGGAACATGTTGTAATGTCTCAAAAAGCCTCAGGCTTGGTTATTTTCCTTTGTTACCTCATCCACAGTATATTTATCAGATTGTAATATGTCATTCTAATTGATTGAAAATGACAAACAATGTGTTCTTAATGAATTGTTTTTCACTCAAAACTGCTTACAGAGTATTAGTATTAGTTACGGTCACTTATTCTTCAAGCTGTCTTATTTTAAGATTCTAGGAAAAAAAAACAACTCCTGAATTACAGGCTTTCTGGGTAACAGAAGACATGTAAAAACTTTACAAATCATTCATACAAAACAAATTTTAGGGTTGAAGTACAAAAGTTAAATTCCTGTAATTAAGGTTACTATTACCTTGTCTGAGCATTAAGTCCCACTACAACTGCAAGTGAAATATTTCTTATTTTTGTAATATATTCTGCTTCACTATATGCTGCTGATTTACTTTTAGAGGTAGTTGCTGTTCAGCAAATCACTTTTAATAATGTGGACCTAATTACATTCTCATCAGCCTTGTTTCATTTTCAAAATGTTCATTTTCCTCCACGTAAGAGAAGTAAAGAAGTGTTACATCTAGGATATTATTTTTTGAGAAAGAGAATAGTGTGAAAGTCTCTTTTTAAAAGGCCTTTATTGAAAACAGTGTGCAGCCTATCAGTAGTTTATATTTCACATCTTGAAATTATAACATTTTGTGAGACACAGTAAAAGTGTGATTACGGGCACTGTGTAATCAAAGGAAAAAAAAGAAAGAGGCAGTGAGTCTGGTAAAGCTTGGTTTTGTAACGTTTCTCTCAAGTTTGTTAAAACAGTATTGCAAGTTCCCCACCTTTCCCTTGTAGGTACCATTGATTATGATGAATCTTTCTCTCTGTATAAAATGTTTTAAGTTATTGAATGATACTAAGTAGATCTTTAAACTGGTTTAGGTAAGGCAAGTGTATTATTAGTCAAACACTATGTATTTCAGTAAACAGTTATGCAATTAATTGAGCTCTAGATTATACCAAGATGCTGACTGTTCTAGTTCAATTATCTTTGATTGCTATGATAAAAACAGATAATGTTAGTCAATCACAAAATATTTTTATGAAACATGATTATCTAGAAGAAATCCTAGCAGAGTTTATGGATGAATAGGAGAAATAAGAGAGTGCATGAAATGAAATAAAGATATTTTCAAACTTTGTTGCTGTGTGTATGTGGGGGCATGACATTTTCTTCCTGACACATCTGAATGAGTGAATGAATCTGTTTATAATACATAAACCAATGTTGTTAGTTGCATAGCCCGTATATTTTTCTGGGTTGGTTTTTAATTTGTACAGCTAGTATGCAAAGATGTAATAGATCATTTTTTCTACCTGTACCATTTAAGTACTTGTCAAGAAAACTTTAATCAACCTGATTGCTGTTAGTAGTGGTGCCCATGTACACCTTTGTGACTTCGTCTTTTTAGCTTCATTATTTGACTGGATTTAACTGTAAGCTGACAGCCTTGCTCCTCTTCTTTATAATCTCTTTCATGAGTGACCAAAGCCTGTAAAACGAACTACATATTTTTTTTAAAGTTGTTTATGTGATTAATGCACACCAAACACTTGATGATCGTAACCACTCAGAAGCAGTGGGTCACTTCTGCTGGTGCAGATTTGTATAAGCATGGTGTGCAGGCTCTTGTTCATTGCTGGTGAAAATGCATAGCTAATGGTGGTGACTATGTTTAAAAAAATGAAAGATGAATTTTCCATATCAAATAGTGTTATTGTTCTCATTGTATCTGTTGTAGTTTCCATAGAAATAAATAGGAGGCATTACTTTGGGAGCAACTGACATATATATTTGGTTTCTTCTGTTTGATTTCCATGAGAATTCTCTAACATAAACTAATTACTATATAATTTTTCCAGATTCCTTTTGCAGGTAGATTTTTTTTTTTTTCCTAGTTAACAATGTGATATGACCTTTGCTAGCCCCTTGCATATGCTGTTGCAGACACAGTTTGGATTTCTCTGATGTTATCTTGAAACTCAAGGATTTCGCATAGGTAGCAATTCTTCTTGAAGTTTTAGTTGCAGTTTGTGTTATTATCTAACAAAGCATATTCATATGCAAAGCAGTTGACTTTGCAAAAGTGCCACGACCTTTTTTTTTTTTTTTTTTTTTTTTTTTTTCTTCTGATCTATCTCTTGATCATGTTTTAAAAGCAGTTAGAACACATAAACTCTGGGAATTACCCTCTTTGTAAAACTACTGTTCCAGATTTATTTTTCAAACTGTATAGCTGAGTTTTATACAGACCTGATTATTTAAATTAACATAGGTAGATGACAACTGTATGCTATAAACCATTTACATACAGCCTAAGTCTAATGCAGAAGCAGTGTGGATCATGTCAGCGTGACAGTGGATTATGTTTATTGCTGTTGAAAGACAGGTGATTACCTAGCGCACGGTCTTCCTGTAATATGATTTTCAGACTTGGATTGTCTTGTATGTCTGGATGTGCTTGCATGATAATCAGATATAGAATGCCCTTTAAATATGTCCTTAAGTGAGAGAACTCTTAGGGTCAGAACCAACTTAGACATTTTAGTACCTTTGGGAATGCTGGTTATATATTTTTATGTGATATGTGTGTTATGAGTTATTCATAAAGAAGGCTGAGCTGAGGTGTCTTATTTCCTTCACTATAAATGTTTGCTGTAGCTTCTGTACTCCATTCTGAATTTTAGATTAGTTTTACAACAGTTAAAATATTTTGGAGAAAACTGATAAAAAAATTAGGGTTGATTCCATACAGTTGTTGTTTTTAGCTGTAAAATAACTCTCTCTTCTTGTTCTCTTCTCAGATACTCTTATCTGAGACACTTAGTTCTTATTAGTATAAGATGTAGATCAGTAAATGAATATATTTTCCTCCTTGTAGCACTTTTGAAGTGAAGCCTGTGGTTTTTATTGCCATTTCACCCATTCAGTGGCTGGATGACTGTGAAAAGGAAAGGGACCTGGTGGTGCTGGTTGATGCTCGGCTGAACATGAGCAGACAGTGTGCCCTGGCAGCCAAGAAGGCCAACGGCATCCCAGCCTGCATTAGAAATAGTGTGGCCAGCAGAGAGGTAATCAACCCCCTGTACTCAGCACTAGTGAGGCCGCACCTCAAGTGTTGTGTTCAGTTTTGGGCCCCTCACTGCTCAACGCTAGTGAGGCTGTACCTCAGGTGTTGTGTTCAGTTTTGGGCCCCTCACTACAAGAAAGACATTGAGGCCTTGGAACATGTCCACAGAAGGGCAATGAAATTGGTGAGGGGTCTGGAGCACAAGTCTTATGAGGAGCGGCTGAGGGAGCTGGGATTGTTTAGTCTGGAGGAGGCTCATCTGGAGAAGAGGAGGCTCATGGGAGACCTCACTGCACTCTACAACTTCCTGAAGGGAGGTTGTTATGAGAAGGGGTTTGGCCTCTTCTCCCAGACAACAAACAGGACCCGAGGAAATGGCCGCAAGTTGTACCAGAGGAGGTTTAAATTAGACATAAGGAAAAACTTTTTCTCTCAGAGAGTGGTCAGGCACTGGAATGGCCTGCCCAGCGAGGTGGTAGAGTCACCATCCCTGGCAGTGTTCAAGAGGGGTCTGGATGAGGAGCTAGGAGATATGGTTTAGTAGCTTGTGGTAGCAATGGTAATGGGAGGATGGTTGGACTAGATGACCTTGTAGGTCCTTTCCAACCTTACGATTCTATGATTCAGTTCTCAGACCTGTATGCCATATTACTGCTGGAAACAACTCTGAATCATGTCTGTAGGAACACTTTAAAGGCACCATTTCCACTAACAAAAGGCAAAGTAAATCCCAACCACATAAGCTATGTTTTGGTAGATTTATTAACTGCTCTTGTGCTCCATGCAGAGGATGATGTTTCAGCATGCAGCTCTACTGAAAGAAACATCTTTAAAAGTGAAAGTAAAATTAAGTAGTTGGGGAGAAAAAAATCTGAACACTAAACTCAGTGCATTTGACAAGATTCTGCTAGAACAGCAGGAGCAAGCTCAATAGGAAAATGAAATTGCTATCAGCTTTTTTTTTTTTTTTTTTTTTTTTTTTTTTTACATAGAAAAAGATCTCTTAGAGTAGTGTGCCAGAAACATCCAAGAAAATGTTCTGCTGCCTTCCTGCTTTCTTCTTATGGTCAGGCATCTTTCCTGGGGCTCTATTAAATTAGAGCATATCTCATGTAAATTGACAAATGAATCACGTGTATGCAACTTCCTTATCTATCAACCTCCCACAGATGCTCACTATGTTCTACAGAAAAGTGTCTTCTGTGGAAAAACAGAAGACATTGTTCTAGGTGGTACTGTAGAGACCTCAGGTTGTTACTGTTTTTTTCTTTTACTATTTAGAGTTATGAATTAATAACTTGGATATTTCTAGGAACTTTAGAAACAGTGCTTATCTATCAAGCCTTTTTAATAAGCCTTTATTTTCATGGATTTAAAGATTAATTATTACAACCAAAAACCAGAAAAATAATCTTACTGTTCTGTTAAATGGCACTAAATTAGGACATATTAATTTTTTACCATAGGTGAAAAGACTTTAATCCTCTCAGTCTGTGTAGCTTTAAATAATTTTTGTTTTCTTGAAACTCTGACAGTCATTTTTGTGAGGAATTTGCATTCTTCTGTAGTCCCAAATCTCTGTCTTCAGTAATTTTGAGTTACTCTTCTCTGGAATGCCATTTCCAGATAGTAAAGAAAAATGATAAACATTAAGGAATTTGTACAGTTAAGCTAACTGTGTCCTACTTAACATATACTTTGGGTTTTAATACTATCTGATGTATTTTGGGTTCCTCATTCTTAGCCTTTTATTGTCCTTGGTATATAAAGCTAGAATTTCCAGTGAGATAGAAGACTGGGAAAATTATTCAGATTACTCAAGGAAAAAAAAATACAAAACATTACATGTCTTTTATGTAAGGTAATGATTTTCAAAAGGACTCCGCTTGAAGCAAGGCTACAAGAAAACAAAGCTTTTTGGGGGGTGGAGGTGTGGGAGGAGAAGCGGGAACTCCCCAAATTATTTTTTCCTGATTCTATAACGATCTATAACTCATTAGGAAGAAATTAGTTAATTTCCCAAGCATGTTGTCCTTTTAAGACATGCATGCAGAACGAACCTGAACAGTGCGTGCTGCTGCATACCTAACTGTATGTTAGTGTTTTTAAGTATGCAGTAATCTCATTTCAACTTGTCATTTTTCAGTAGAGATACAGGAGGCAAAGTGTAAATGTGCATTGACATGGTTCCCCACAACCTCCTCTCCAAATTGGAAAGATATGAATTTGATGGGTGGACCATTTGATGGATGAGTATCTAGTTGCATGATTGTACCCACAAAGTAGTAGTCAGTGACTTGATGTCTGGATGGAGATCAGTGACAAGTGGAATCCCTCAGGAGTCAGTACTGGGACTGGTGCTCTTCGACATCTTCGTCATTTTGATCGACAGTGGGATCAAGTGCACCTTCAGCAAGTTTGCAGATGATGCCAAGCTGTATGATGCAGTCAATACGCTAGAGTGATGGGATGTCATCCAGAGAGATCTAGATAGGCTCAAACAGTGGGCCCAGGTCAACCTAATGGCATTCAACAAAGCCATGAGCAAGTCCTTGCACCTGAGACAAGGCAGCCTCCACTACAACTGCACACTAGATTAAAAGAGAAATATTTAGTATGGAATGTCTAGAGAAGCAGAGAGCTTTCTGACCTACTATAAAGCAGATTCCCAACTACATATATTGGGCAAGAACTATACTGTGCACTAGCCATGCTACCGGATACTAGAAATAACTGGTAACAGTGAAAAGATACATTTGGATGGCGTTACAGTAATACTGATCAGGAATTCTCAAGAAAGGCAACTGGCAGGTATACTGTAAAAATGACAACTCAATCTGATACTTAACACCAGACATGCCAAATTAAAAACACTCTTGAAAGTAGGATAAATAGCTACAGTTGTTTTCAGTGTTTGTGCCATTAAGTGCATGAATGACTATGATATTTCAGAAATTAAGACCTGTACTTTCAAGAGGCATTTGGCAAACTTCTTTAAAACTTACTTTCAAGGAAATAAGTGAGACTTTTTGGATTGCTGCTTCTTCCTTCCTCTGCATTATTTCCTGACAAGATGAAAGCATAATGGACTTTCTACTTTGGATGGTCAAAAGGGCAGAGGACCAGAAGGCAAGCAGAAAAAGCTAGAAACAATTGTAAGTTATTCTTTGCCTTAGTTCATTTTATAGAGATAATGCTCATTTTAACTATTGCTGTCACTCATGGGGAGCTGAAATTACTAATACAAATATTGTTGCATTGTATTTTTCTGATGTTACTTAATTTCTAATCTACAGTTGTTTGCAGACAATGGAAATTCTTTCCTGAACTGAAGAGCTTTTATTTTCAATTTAAAAAATACGTACAAATTCAAAAAGATGTTTTCAACCTAGCGCATATAGTTGAGATCCTACTTAAAAAGTAACATAAAATATGTATATTTTGTTGAGTTTTGATATTTTCCAATTGAGGAGAAGAGAGAGGAGAGGGGAGGAGTGCACTGGTGTGGCCATGTCTGTGATAGTAGTGGGACAGGTTACAATGGGGGTGTGTGAGTCAGGAGGCTATGAAAGAAGCAGTACCATGGCCTGGGCCTTTGTTTATGGCATGCACCTGCTAGTGGCCATGGCTTGGGTGGTCTTCATCACCTAAGGTAGTTGGAGGTAGAAGAAGGCAGTGACTTGGATGAAATGTGACCTGGGCAGAGCTAGGACTGACAGAATCCAGTGGCCAGCACCGTATGTGGTTGACGAGTGCCGGCTGATGGATGAGCTGGTGGATGACATCTGCATCTGCTGAGGATGCTCCAGCCACAGCTTCAAACTCTCTCTGCTGCTGGCCATCGAGTTGACCTTCATCTACGGAGGCTTTGTGGAGACTTGATAGAGGCCTTTCAGTATCTGAGACGGAGGGGTTGTAAGAAAGAAGGAGACAGATTCTTTTGCAGGGTCTGTTGTGATTGAACTTGGGGAAATGGTTTCAAACTAAGAGAGGGGAGAGTTAGGTTGGACATCTGGAAGAGGTTTTTCACAGTAAGGGTAGTGAGGCACTGGAACAGATTGCCCATAGAGGTAGTGGACCCAGCCTGACTTTCAATTTAATAAATTGTCAGTCAGCCTGACTGACATTTTAATAGTCTTCTTGTTCTTTTTTGGTAGTTTAAAATATGTTTAAATATTACAGTTGCAATTTTTGGTTTTGTGTATGCAGTAAGCTCCAAATTGTCTCTTATAGCCTATGGCAGAGAGTAGAACTGATGATGAACAGAGAAATAACAACACAAGATCTCATTTTATTCTGGTAAGAAAGGGATATGTGGTTTTGAAGTTGTTTAGTAGTTGAAATACTGTCTTTCCTTCTCTCTGTGTCTCTGATATTTAGAAGTGAACAAATACTGCTGGCATTTTTTTTTTTTTTTTGCATCAGGGGTTTATTATGCTCTCTACCAGAGATTTTTCTATTTCAATAATAATTTAGTGAATTCCTTAACTAAATTAACAAATTAATTACCTAAACTAATAGGTATTGACTAGAATAAGAAATTGTTAAGAAGTGTAATGTCACAGTGAACATATACTAGTATTTATTCTTTTAATTATATTGGTTATGCTTTTAATTATAACAGTTTGTGTCAAACAGCTTCCTGCTTGGGAAGGACTTAGTCTTCTAGTACTCGTAGCTTGAGAATTTGCAGAAGACCTCAGAAGCACCGTAGAAAGTGTGAATATGTGAAATGTGTGAATAAATGTGAAAAATTTTGAATATACGAAAACATAGTCATACATTTTAAATTTAATTCTGTTTTTCTGTTTGTTTGGGTTCCCCCCCCCCCCCCCCCCCCCCAAGGTTTGTGGATATTAATTAATGTATTTGTTTGACAGTCATATTAGTAAAATGTTTATTTGTGAATGGTTTCGTATTAAAATAAACATGATTGATAGAAACTTTACTACATCAGTTCTTTAGTAAAGCTAGTGCCAAGTCCTGGCTTTGTGAATTTGTCATTCAGTTGTGTATTTATAAATTGCTTTTATGTGTGGCTTTTTTTTTTTTTTTTTTTAATAATGTCAGTGGAAATTGGCTACAAAACATAGTAGGAGGGTAGACTGGATCTCGTGCTTGAAAGATTTTCCTTTCTCAGAATGTGAAATTGAAAAGAAAAGGTAGTTTGAATGTGCCCTTTTAAGGGTAACACAAGCAGCTTAATTCCCTCACTGAAATCAAATTTTAAAGAACGTGTATACCAAATTCATAAAATTAGATTAATAAGCTCTGGGTACAGATTTATAACAAAATAGGAGAAGTTTGTTGCTTAGCTTAAAGTTGTGCAGTGTTCATAGACTGAGAGATGGAAGGTTTCACTGTTTTTCTTTGTCCTGTCCCATAGTCTTTTTCAAGTCAGAGTTCTGTGAGAGAACAGGTTACATCTTCTATTGTTGAAAGTTGCTTAAATGAATTTTAAAGAAAAGCGAGGTATCCTTAAGCATGGTAATAACATTGTTAGCATTGTAATTTGTCTGAATACCTAGGCAGACTTTTATTAAACCACTACAAAGTGTTCAGTTCATTAGAACCAGTGTTAAGAAGCCTGCCTTGAGCTTTTGTCAATGTGTGGATCCAAATTTGATAACAAAATGTTCAAAACGAGTTATTGTGCCTTCTTGCTTTGGGTGAGCTTGTAGTGATAAGAGTTGGTGGATTTTGGACAACAAACACTGATGCTAAGTAAACTCCCTTAATTTCTCATTAACTTTGTTCCTTTCTTTTGTCTTGAAAACAATGCTTTGAAATACTACCCCATCATATTTCAGTATTGTACCAAGGAAATATCCCAAATGCATGTACAAGGAATGTTGTGTTACAGCTGTTTCTTTCATGCATTTATTTTGTTATTTATTTCAGTCCAGAAAATTTAAGATTAGTCAAGCATTACTATGCTTTCATATTAGTTCTGTTATAATTTGATGTTCATCTTTCAATATTTTTCTTTAATAATATTATGTTTAGTTTTTCTTCGAGCAAGCTGAGAGTCTCAAATTGTTTATAAACACTAGTCAGAACATTTCCTGCTACAAGTAATATTTTCCAGGTGAGGAATTTGGGACAAGGGGGAGATTAAAGAACTCCACCACTGTGTCAAGCTAAGTAACTACTAGAAGCAAGCCCCTGTTCTAGTGATTGTATGCCCTTTCTTGGTTTAAAGGCTATGAAATTGATGTATATTCTTGATGTCATTAACAGTAAGCTAGAGGAACTGGAAAGAAAATCGAACAAATGTGTATCTTTTTCTGCTATCTGTCAGTAGTGGGGGAAAAATGAGGAAAGGAAGGATGGAAAGACACACTATATATACTGTGATAGGCAGATCACATAACAAGTAGTATTGTTTAAACTCTTGTTTATGTGAATTAAAAACTGGTTATATAGAAAGATAGAAGGAGGGTGACAGCTTTTTCTCCTGTATTTTCTATAACATCAAGTGTCACTAGTAGGCTTGCTTTTCAGGCCTCCGATGTTTAAGGTGCAGTAAAGTGTACAGCCACGTCTTTCAAGTGCAATCCGGAAAGAAGTCAGGGTGCCCAAACACAAGAGCCCACTGATTCTCAGCCCAAGGAAGATCCTCTCCAAGTGCATTGCCAGCTTGCTGCCAGCACTCCCAATTCCTGGGCAAGTGTGGGCAGCAGTGTCTGCGCTCTGGCAAGAAGCAGGAGATGCTGTTTGGAGATTACATGTGCAATTAGTAGTGAAATCTCTTTAGCCCCAGTGGAGCTCAGAACCTAAGTGTCAGATGTTAAATTAATAAATTCTGCGTTGTCAAAAGAGAGAGCTGGTGAAACAACTTCTGTAAATAGCTGCATGTACCAGCCAATGCTGTGATTGTAGGTATGAAGTTGACTGATGGACTCCCTTCCTGCTTAGGAAATAGTTGTGCACAAGATGTCTGATCCTGTGTGCTGGCAGCTGAGTCTGTCCATGTCCTCTCTCTCTTCTGGACATTAGTGGTTCTAATGGCCACAGGTAGCAAGACTTGCAGTTCATCAGGTTTTCACATGGGAAGAGTCCTGAGAATAGGAGAGAGTAAAACTCAGTAGTTTACAAACACAGCATGTAGTTTCAAGAGCAGCCTGTACCAGTCTGTCAATTGTTCAGGCTTAGGAAAGCCTTTTTTTCCCCGCAAATTTTACAGTGAAGATGAAAAGTGCTAACTACTTAAATACCAAGTTTTCTGTCCATTTCATGGGGAGAAAATGGAAATGGCTGGTACCAGTAACATGGCAGGTAGCAGGTTACCCTGCATGGTCAAGAGCATTTCTGGTGGCCAGAGAGAGTTTGATCTGTGGATGAGGTTGGGAAGAGAAGGAAAGAGGAAGGCATAAAGGGGCAGCTGGAAGGGCTGCCATGGTATCTCAGATTGAGGGGGCAGTCATCATGCCATGCTTTATTTTATTTCTGCCTGTGATGAAGCTTAAAATTTCCAAGTACTGTGGTTTTTTTGTTTTGTTTTGTTTTATTTTGTTCATTCTGTCATTTTAGACTTGTTAAGTACTCTTCATGTGAAACTGTGGTCAGTTGTGATCTGCAGGAATTGAGAGATCTGGTGGTCCTTCCTGGATTTCTGATTATAAAAATGTATTTTGTCAAGTGTTGTACATAAAATGAATTAAGAGATATATGGCGTGAGTATGATTGAAAGTGAGCACACTGCTAATTCTATGAGAATTCTTAATGTGAATGCTTTGGCTGGGTAGCGTGAAAAAACATCTATCGTGAATTCAGTGTTGACATCTTCAGCAAGTAATGCAGTTATTCATCCAAGCGTTCTCAGAAAAATTATCACTCAGGTATAAAAATGTTCAAATATTCATATTCTTTCTGGGAGAGTCAACCCATTCCCTAGCATGCACTGTAGCCTACTGGAAAATTCGGTGTACTTTACATCTAGAGGTTATCCACGGTATCACAGATCTTCTACAGGCTACGGTTAACAGCCCTTACTCTAAACCAGGGTTTCCTGCCTTGGGATGTATCATTCACGTGGGCTGACTGACAGCCTGCACAAGGTCATTTCAGGTAGAGGTGGGAGAGAAGCAGAGTTTCAACTTTACTGTGCAGCTTTTTTGTAGTGTCTGTACTTCACGTTAACAGTGTATGGCTCTCTATTACCCCTCAGCAGTTACACTGCATATGAATGTGTAAGGCTGCTACTGTATCTGTGCTACAGAATTTGTTTAGAAGTACTCCTGAGCTCACATTCATTCCCTCACATATTTTGAGTAGAGATGCTGATGTATCTGCCTGTAACAAATCAATCACAAATTGTTTCATGAACCAAGACAAATTCCCTGAAAATGCTCTCTAGATTTTGTTGTTGTTCTGCTTGTGTACTTTCATTTAGCACCCTTTAATATAAATCAGTCCTTTTTTGTTCTCTCTGTATGGGACAGCTGCTTGTTTCTCTAATTGTAACTGTAATTTAGATAACATGTTTGATAGCTTTTGTATCATACTGTATAATCTAATACATGCCTTTTTTTTTTTAGTTAGGAAACAGTTGATATTTCGCTCTCTTGACTCCTTCAGCATGACATTTTTCAGCTATAGCCAATGTCAATTCATGAAGCTTGTAAGACAGAAAAGTAGTCAAGTAAGGATGATGAAACAGAGGATCATTTAACTTACTTCAGAAATCTCGAGAAAGATTGCCGCAGATTAAAAACAAAATTATAGAATATGAGTTCTTCTGGGATGTTTCTAGAATCTAGTCTAGAATACAGTCCAAGATAGTCTGCAGATTAAAGGAATGAATGACTGGAAGCAGTTGCCAGTGGGCAGAAGAGAAGCATCGCTAGTTCTCCAGATTTGTTTGTAGCAGAATGAGTTCATTGTATTTGAGTACTCTTTCCCTAATTGATGTTGGATCGTTCCTATCTTGAGATATCAAAATCTTATACTTTGAGATACAAAGAAACAAACAAACGAAAAACAAACAAAAAAATGAACAAACAAAACAACAACAGAGAAGAACAACAAAAAAACAAGAGCTCAGGTGAAATGGAAAAATTGCAATTATGTTTTTAGAACTTAGAAAATGTTTTCAAAATGTTCTGGAGAAAAAACATATTTTTGATGGAAAAAGTACTTGTAATTTTTTTCAATCCTTTTAAAATCCTGCAGACTGTATCACACAGAGATGAAAATGAGGTTTTTGAAATAGTATGGTCAGACAAGGTAGCTTGGAAGTAAAAGTGGTTGTCTAGACAGTGTTCTGTTTCTGTTATATTCCTGTATTGCTGCTGAGCAGTACAATACTTCAGAGGTGCAGGAGTTCTTGTACAGCTCACAATAGAAATCAGCTTCACATTTTTAAGGAGGTGAATAACAATATTTCACTGGATTGTTCTTATTGCGGCAAGAGAATCAATGGACAGTAACCAGATTGCTCACATAAATATCCACTAAGTAATAGTTTGTAGTTATATATTCTAAAAACACCAAAGGTGTGCTTTTTTTTTTTTTTTTTTTTTTTTTTTTTTTTTTTTTCCCCTAAGCATCTTCTAAGGAATTGACATAATGAGATCTGTAAAGCCAACCTGGGAAATTACACTACACAGAAGTGATCAGTCCTGCATTTGCATACATGCCTTTTCATTGAGTTCTACTGTCAATGAAAACAGGTTTTTCAAATTTGTATAATTCCAGAGTAATAAACAGAAATCATACAGTGCTGGTTATATGCTTAATGAAATACACGTACATGCAAATGGGAGAAGCAGTTTTGGAGTACTCACTGTAGATGCTTACAAAACCCAAGCAGAACCAAAAAGAGGTTTATTGAAAAGGTTTATTGAAGAGGCTGCAGTGAGGAAAATGTTTTAGAATTTTTTTACAAAAAGTGAAATTTGAGTTTACAAGTAGAATTTTAGAATGATTTGGTTTTCTTTGACACATCTTTCTTTTGCTATGTTAGCCAATATTAGCGATAGAATACGTTGAGGTGAAATAAACCATCAGATGACATAATGAATACTGCTTTCAAGTGCGCGGTGTCATGAAGTTTTATTACTGTTTCCATACTTAAATTTCAGGTGCTAAGTTCAATAATTATGAATTTTAATTTAATTATATAAGATTTGGTTATATATGCTCAGTGAGGTGTACAGTGATTTCAGCCTGTGTAACAGAATCAAAACAAATGCATGAAAATAAAATAGCCCACAAGTGCTGCTTCCCTGTTAACTTACTCTGGGTGAATGTTACTCTGGCTGTTCATGAGGTATCTTCAGAGAACGTAAAATAAATGCTGGTTTAGCATTGCATCACCTACTCTTACCCCAAGAGGAAAAACCAGGTTAAGATGTTTTTGTTGTTTTTTTTTTCTCCTCCGATTTCTGAGTGCACATCAGTTATTCTAGGTAACTTCCTTACCATTATGAGGTAATTCATCTCCTCAATAGAGTCTAATTTTATCTCAGACATATAAATATTATTTTGTGACATATTTCAGTATCCTTCAGTTCTGTATAAGATTTCTCTGCAATGTATTTCTTGGTCATTAGGTTGTAGATTTACGTAGGTTATTATGTTTCAAATTCTGGCTGGATTTCCACAGTTTCTGGTTTTCTAGGAGAAGATGGTACAATTTACAATCTCTCAAATTCATTCACAATTAGGTTCTTCACTCATTTACATCCATTAAAATATGAAGCCTACTGAAAACAACCTAACTTACCAAGAATGTAGTAATGCAGTATTTATAAAGATTTCAAAGATGTCTAATTAAAGTTAAAAAAAAAAAAAAAAAAAAGTTTTGGACATACAAATATTTTTGTATGTTAAGAAAAAAAAACCTATAGACTGTTCAAGGAGGATGTTTGCACCCTAAAAACTACCTTTCATGTTAATAGAAATCATGCTTTTGTAGAAGAGAATGCACATTTGAATATGTGTGCATGTGCTTCATTTTGTTTTCTCACCAATTTTATCACTGTGAACCAGGATGTGGAGTATAGTGAGTAGCCATTAAATTTTTCCCAGAACAGTATTTTGAAATCTTTATAAATGAATTCAACCTTGAATGTAGAGCTCTTTTTACTTCATGGTCAGATTCTTTGAACTTAACTGTTATCAAAATAACAAGAAACATTTTTGATCAGTTGTTTGATTTATGAGGCTACAATGGCAATATTTATTCCTCCATTTACTTAGATGACATGGGGTGAATTAGCAAGCTTTTTAATACCCAGCAAGTGTTTTAGTCAGTGTCCATGGTTTTAGTTTCACTGAATAACAGAGCTCATTAATCTCACATTTGTCGTGTTTTTTTTTTTTTTTTTTTCAACTACTTTTCTATTTTGCAAGATTAATTTTCTGGAACATTCAGATAATCCTGCTGAGATATTTGACTGATAGTCCAAGTCGTCCTCCTAGTTTAACTTTTTTCATCAGTGCAGAAACCTGGTTACTGAGCAGAGGTTTAACCTTTCAGCGTGAGAAATCCTAAATGGGTCAACCACAATCTGACTTTATTGTCTCAAAAGAAGTAAAACCTTTGGGTTTGTTTTTGTTTGTTTGTTTGTTTTGTTTTGTTTTAAATCTTTAGTAAAAAATGTTTACCTTTAGGTAAATAACAGGAATAATAATAATAATACACTGGAAAGTTGACTAGTATTCTGAATATTCTGAGCCTTAGTGCTCTGAGTAGGCTGGCCTTCAAGGTGCTTTCCTACTCTGTCTGGCCATTATGACACTGAAGAGAATCTACTTTGATTCTATCATTCTGCACAAAATGTACTGTTTTTCAGTGTGATCTGCTCACTTAACTGGACATGTAATTTAAGTTCCTGTTCTGTCAGTGCTGTTCTTCCTAAGAGATAAGTAGATGTAAGAGAAGACATTTTACTCCAAATGGGAAGGACAATGTTACTCTAATGTATTTTTGGAGAAACTCATTCTCATTTGTTAGAAGCCTATTCTTTAATCCACAATTTTATTTTTATTTTTTTTAATGTTTAATGCACTAATGTGTTTCCTCCTTGTTGCTCAATATTTTGAATGTTTTAATTACCTGTTGTCTTTTTAGCTGTGGGGTTTTTTTTTGTTGTTTTTTTTTTTGAATCCTATCGAAGGGGAATTAATTTGTAGTTCAGGCTTGACAAGTTCATGGTTTTATGATGATAGTGAAGACTTTATGTTGAGTTTGAATACTGACTTGGAATTCTTTTGAGAGAACCCATCAAGAACAGTAGTGACTGAACAATGGCATGTAGCAGACGTCTACATCGTTGCTGATTTCTCTAAATTATGTAACTGTAGTTTTAAAGTGGCAAATCTGTTGTATCTGGATCCTTATCAGGTGGGAAAGGAAACCATCTCTCATCCTGGACTCTGTGATATCTGGACACTGTTTGGGAGGAAGATTGAACTTTTACAGTATGGGGGTTTTTTTGGTGCTTTTTTTTTTTTTTTTCATTGGCAACAGCGTGTTGTGTTAACCACAAAAACCTTTGGGTATTTTCTCATACTCTACTAAAATGTGCTTGTCTGCTGGGAGGTAGAGGTTAACTTGATTTCTCACTTGAATTGAAAATCAATTCAGCTACCTCTTAGTCATAATCTTATAAACTACATTTGAGAATCAGCTCTAGTGTTGAATAATATGCAAGTTTTTGCTGGGAATTGAGTTCTACCTTTCTGAAATGGAAGTTTTCCTAAGATTATTGAATTTTATTTTATTTTTTTTACTTTAGTAAGTAGTAGCTGAAAATTAAGTTTTCTCTAAATACTGAAATTTCTGTATTTCTCAATGTCTGTGGTAGTATAAGCTACTTTAGCAAGGTTTTCTGAAAGTAGTCCTGAAATTCTTGAAGTGAAAAGCAAAGTACTTATCTGGGTTTTACATTCTTAATAATATTTTGTGTATATATGAAGTTTTCGCCAAATCTCTTTTTAAGTCAATTCATTTCTTTAGTTCTTTAACAAAAATGCTTAAAATTCTTGCTAAGCCATACATATTAACTAGATCTGCTTTAATCTAGTAAAGGAACTCTGATTTCAGGTTTTAAGAAGATAGCTGTCTCAGCCTGAGTTGGAACAAGTTACCTGATCTCTCTCAGCTTCCTGTATGTCAAAGGACAATTGTCTCATACTGGTAATACTTGAAATGTATGCAGTATATATGGAAAGTATTCTATGGACTGCAGATACTCCCTGTATATTCCAAACTATTGTGTCAAAGCTTGACCTTTATACACAAAGTTGTGTTTTTTGTGTTTTTTGTGTTTTTGTTTTGTTTTTTTTTTTTTAAATCTGCATTTCAAGAATTAATTCAAAGAGTTTGAATGGGAATTTAAGCAAATAAAGAATTAATTATTTTTATAAATCTTAACATATTTTCCTGTTGTTGATGACGTTGAATGGTGGTGCTTCAAGTTACGGAAGAAATTCAAACCTAGTGAAGGACTAGATTGAATTCTCCATGGAGAATTTGAAAATGACAGTGAAACAGGGAACCAGCTCCATTTTTTAGTTCCAAAAACCTTAGAAATAAAACATTTTGTATTAGCTATATGAATAGAACCAACATTGATGTCTAATTTTACAGCAGTAATTGCAATTATTTAAATAGGATTACAGTATTCACTTCTTACACAAATTCAATCTACAATATACCTACCATTGTAAGCAAAGAGTTTCAGAGAAACGTTTGTATAGGTTCATCTTTTTTTTTCTTTTTCTTTTTTTTTTTTTCATAGAATCATAGAACCACCAAGGTTGGAAAAGATCTACAAGATCATCCAGTCCAACTGTTCACCTATCACCAATAGCTCCCACTAAACCATGTCCCTCAACACAACATCCAGTCCACCACCTCCCTGGGCAGGCCATTCCAGTGCCTGACCACCCTTTCTGAGAAGTAATATTTCCTAATGTCCAGCCTGAATCTCCCCTGGCACAGCTTGAAACCATTGCCTCTAGTCCTATCACTAATGACATGAGAGAAGAGGCCGACCCCCAGCTCACCACGACCTCCCTTCAGGAAGTTATAGAGAGTAATAAGGTCTCCCCTGAGCCTCCTCTTCTCCAGGCTGAACATTCCCAGCTCCTTCAGCCTCTCCTCATAAGGCCTGTGCTCCGGACCCCTCACCAGCTTTGTTGCCCTTCTTTGAACATGTTCCAGGGCCTCGATGTCTTTCTTGCAGTGAGGGGCCCAAAACTGGACACAGTACTCGAGGTGCGGCCTCACCAGTGCTGAGTACAGGGGGAGGCTTTTGAGGCTAAAGAAAGCCTCGATTGAATTTTTTTTTATTATTATTATTATTGGTTAATCAGGATGTTTTGCTTGCCGTTTCACTCTTCTCAATAATCATCAGTGCAGTTGTGAAGTTCTGTGAACTTTAAGAATTCTTGTGTACCACACTGTGATTGGGGTGCAGGAAACAAAAATGTAATGAGAATAAAATACAGACCAGTCAACCAACTGATGAGTGACTATGTGCCTATCTAGCAAGCAGGGATTATCTTGGCATACAACCAGAGTAATTACTATCTGCTTTTTTATGTGTTATGGATCTGTAATGTTGCTTGTATCCCTGTACAATCCACTTCACTCTCTCTCTAGGACACATAACAAGCTTAGAAAGATATTTGCTATAGAACTTTTCCATATATTCATTTATAAGGTACTGTTATATATGATACCACTTCAATCACTGTGTATTTCATAAAATGTATTTATCTTATAAAATCTTAGAGCAAATGGAAAGCAGATGTCAGTGATTACAAAACTGCTTCTTCATCATCCGTTACAAAGTGACAAATTCTAAAAGGGCTAAATGTTAGGCTTCTGTGCCTAAACAGGAGGTATTCTGTAATTTTAACAAAATGCTTATGACATCTTTGCTTGAGCCTTATTGGTAGAATGGAAATTACTTGGAAAAATCTAAGATTTTCTTCTCAAGTTTCGATTCTCCAGAGAAGTGATGTTAAACTTCTATTTTTGCTTTTTCAGGAAGAAAAAAAAATCGCACTGCATTTGTTTTAGTAAGAACAATACTTTCCTTTCTCAGAAACCTTGGAGCACTTTAGGACTTGGAAGCAAGAAAGCCTTCTAGCTGAAGGAACATTCTTTTCTGTCATATGGTTCATATGATAGTTAGGTTTGACTTCTTTTGTTCCCAGTTGTCATTGACAGTCAGTGACAACAGCAGACAGGTTAGATTACTTCACTGATTTATTATTATTATTATTATTGTTGTTGTTATTATTATTATTATTATTTTAATTTGTTAATTATCAGATATGGAAAAATATTTTTGCTTGCTCACAGTTCTCTGAAAAATATTCGCTGTTTTCTGTATATTCGGGAAAGTAGTTCTGGAAGTGAAGAATAGCTAATGAGACTCCAATTGTGTGGGTTTTTTTTTTTTCATTTTTAGCCTTAAGAAAGAAATAAACCATGTGCAAGAGTGTTGATGTTTCATATTAAAATTGAAAAGTTTTAATAAGCTAACCAGTAACTTTGATCCTCTCTAAGTATCGGTTCCTACAAGTAACATAGACTAACACTGCTGAGTTATTACACGATGATGGACATAATCAGAGGAAGTAAGTTAGAAACATTTATTAATTTCATGATTATGGTGGCAAGTCGTTCACCTAAGCTCTGCCTTTCACATAACTTTATGCCATGTCTTGTCCACTGGTAACATAAGCCTCCTCTTTTCTTCATCCATGCATATTTTTAGCGCTTATGTTCATAAGAGTATTTGTGAACCATCTGTGCAAGAAAAAGGCAGTTAGTTCATCTACTTGCTAATCATATGATCTGCATTATAGAAATATGTACCTTAAGTTGTAAAATTACAAAATGGTTATGCATGCTTATATTTAGAACTGGCATTTGAACGTAGGAGGAGAATCTTGAAATTTTCTTTGAAGATTCTCTGAAGTCATCACCTCCAGGTACAGATAGACCAAAGGCGCTGTTAGGTCTCAACAGGAAGGCCACAGAGAAGAACATGCAGGAATATTGTAACAGGAATTGTAATAGAAACTTTCTGCAGCACCCTCTCAAGTACAGTGCAGTCTGATTTCTTCAAGAAAGATTTGGTGAAAATAAAGAGGATGGAGAAGGAAGTTGTTAATACCATCAAGGGTGTGGAAAAGCTGCCAATGGAGAGAGATCAGAGGAGCCTCAGAGCTTCACTTTGAGGAGGAGAAAGTGAGGGCTGTGACTGGAAGATACAAATTCATGTTGATGGGCATGTGAATCTGGAACTGATTGACAAACGTCTCAGTGTAAGTACTAGGGGCTTCTGATAAAATGAGCAGGGGAACTGTATAAAACAGATGAAAGAAAAGTACTTCTTTACACAGTGGGTAGTGAGCTTCTGGAAGTTCTTGCTACAGGATGTTGCTTGTGGGAATAAATCTAGTAAATCTGTTTAAGCTGCTACGCTTTCACTGAACAGTGGCATGCTCCGATTACAGAACTGGATTAGGTACGCCTCTAGATTGAGTCTGTAGAAGGTTTCCTACGTAATTGTGAATTTACAATAAAATGTTGAGAACAGCCAGTTCCTATGTCTATTAAGACATGTACAAGGATTTTTTTTTTTTTTAATTAAGATAAAAGCTCTTTCATTTGGAATATTAAAGCATATCAAGGAAAAATATTGAACAGTGTTTAGAATATAAACTTTTATTGAAGAAAAAACAAACAGCATGCAAGCAAAACCAAACTCACCTCTGCTATTCATTCAGCTGAAGGCAGTCTAAATCCCTCTCATAACTATCTTGCATAGTAAGATTGTATAACATCAGAACTTTTGGATTTGGCTGTAGGCGCCATGAAGTTCATGAGTTCAGAGATGAACTTATCCTCTTCCATCCTCTCCTTCATAGAGTATTAGGTTGTGATGTGTGAGTATCCTTTTGAGAAACCTTGGAATCCTGTGAACTGCAGTTACAAATAAAGTACAAGTGCAATCAACTAACCAATAAGGAGGACTGCCCTTAACCCAGAACTGAAATCTGCTTACAATAAAATGGTAATTCACATTCTCTTTTTACTGAATCTTGTACACTTTGCAGATTATACAAGGACAGCAATCCCTTTTTACATTCCTGTGACTGTTAAATTTCGGAAGACTTTGGAATTGGTTCTAATTTGGGATGGATTCATGTTCACTTGCTGGTAGTGCATTTCCTTAAAGAGGAACAAAAGTGTTATAGAAAAGGATAGATTTCTCGCTGGAATGAATTAGCAGTAGGACATTTAATAATTGCTGTTTCTGTGTGGTATTTCATTGAAGTTGAATTGCATACCTACTATCCTGTCCATCTGCAAGTGTTGTTCAAGACAATGACCGATTTGAACCATTTTGCAGATACGTGATTTGAATTTATTAACAGTATCCTACTAAATATGAAAGGATTCTTGAAACAAATAGGCATTGTTTGAAGAACTGTGTAGCTATTTTGTTCATAGCATAGAGTACATTTTATTTGACCTAATTTCCTTTTAGTATCTTTTTAAAACCTTTTCACGTGTACAATAGGAACACAGACAAATACTCGGCAGGCACAGTAGTTGTATGTACATATACTTGTTGTTACTTGTAGTATTTCAAATATAATGGGAACATAGCAATATACTACTTTACATAATCTTTCTTTGTCAGTCTCTTTAATAGCAGTTTTTAGTGTTCTAGTTTTCATAATTTAGTTTACTGTACTATTCTTTCTTTTAAGAGTATATAAAGTGTAATAATTGGTTTCTCCAATGTTCCAAGAAAATGACATTTTTTTTCCTGTATTTCCAGAACAACAGTCACAATACTGAAATTGTGCTGAGTAGTTAAATCAGATCCCTTTCAAGATAGATTTGAAGGTGCGTTCAAGTCTGAACTTCAAACACAGAGGAGGCCAATTCATCTCTTACTGTTGCAAATTATCTGTCACTAGTTATACCTCTGTTGTGCTAGAAATTATTCTGACTGCTCCTAGTTAAAGTTTTTATAGATGATAGGTATTCTTCTGTGGTCAGGGAACAGGAGTGATAGTGATTGAAATGTTAAATTTGGTCTCATTTGTTCTGTCAGAGCCATGAGCCAGTGGGGAGAAGAACTGAAATCAGTAGAATTGTGGCAAGCATCATAGCATCTTTCAGTACTGAGCTTCTTTTGCTGTTGATATTCCATATTCCAGGTGTATTTTTTTTATATTCAAAGCATAATGCAATTCTTTGGCTATTCTGTGGAAGGCTGAGTCAAAATCATTTGTAGTTTGGCCTAACAGTTTTCACACTTAAAAACAATTCATTTTGAGGACTAGATTTTTTTTTTTTATTTTATTTTTATTTTATCCAAATTAAATTAAAGCATTCTAGAAGTGAATCATTACAGCACTAATGTGAACATTGACTTTCTTTGTTTTTTTACTAAATCCATCTTGAATTGATTTTGAATGACTTTTCCTTCCCACTTCATAATTAATGTTTTCTTTATGTGTTTCATATTAAGAAAAACAAAAGGAAAACTTAATTTTCTAGGAAATGATTTTGTGAAAGAGGCATTTAAAAGTGCTTCTAATTTTTTTTCTAGAGATTTACCGTAGGGACCCTTAAGTGTGAAGGCAACTCATAAATACAAAGCAGTTTGTTTAAGCCTGCAGTTTCTTTGGTTTTCAGGACTAGTTACATGGAAAACAGAGTTAGACAGAAAAGTAAGGTTCCTTATATCTGTTTTTCCATTTCAGACCCCCAGATTGTTAACCCAATTAAATGACCAGGGCACATGTTAGAGTGGTAGAATTTAGGCAGTATGGATGGCAGCAACCTGCAAATATTGAAGATCCCTTAGTAGTATTCTCTCTTCAGTTCTGAGGTTCAGAAAGAGTATAAAGGGGATTTTCTTTCTCTTACCATATCAAATCCAGGGGTATCTCTTTAAGTGTGCATGAATTGTAATTCAAAAGAAAATTCAAGGAAAGTGGTCAATTACATGCAGAAATGCTCTGATCTTTACGTGGAAAGTTAGTTGTTCTCTAAATGCTACAGTTTTGAAGCCTAAGGAAAAACTGTATCGTTTCAAGATAAAGTAAATACTGTTAGTGCTGAGACCTTGGGTATACAGTAAAACTTGAGGCTGCAGCATGGGAAAAAAGAATGGACATGACACAAAGAATTTAGAAAAAAGAAAACATTGTTTGATGTTTTATCTCTTTTGAATTTGAAATGAAGTCCTGTGAAAGCTAAAAAAAAAAAAATAAATTAGCAGACTGGTGCAATCTTGAGATTTTTATTATTAATACAGAAACAGTGTTCACAAGCTCTGTAGACACTTGATTTTCTGAGCCATGCAGTCCTTGAACCTATTTTTATTCCACTCAGTTGCTAATTCTCCAGCTGACCATGAGCATAAGCGGACATGGGCAGAACTTTGCTCAGTGTGAAGATGCACTTAGTCAAGGAAATTCTGTATGGTTTGTGTACAGAACCATATTTGAGCCATGTATGAGAACGTGGCTGAATCTTCATGTTGTTTTTGCCCTAGTTATTGTTACAGGAAGGACCAACAATGGCTGTCAGTGGCAGTGCATGGTACCTTAATTCCCCATGATGTGAACAGCTAGGAATTTGTTTGCCTTACAGAAACTTATGGTAGCTACTAAACAGGACTCAGAGAGGAACAATTTTTAGGCTGAGAGGTGCTTACAATTGTACCTTTCATAGGTATCATCCACTTAAATAATTATGGTCTTAGGAGGTTGCTGAGATTTAAGTTTAAAAAGTAATATTGATATAAAAACAAACTTGATTTAATACTGCAGTAATGACTGTCTCTAAGTTGGTTGGTTATTACCACTTAGAAAAAGATATGTTGGAGACACTACAGATTGTCCTCTGAAAAAAATATCATCTTAGTGTTTAGTTATTGTACCGAGTTTCAGAAATAAAATGAATCTAAAATGAGAAAATGAGAATAGTTATGTCACACTATGCTGAAGGTTTTTAAATAAAAAAGTGCAGAAGTAATACATCAAGGTGACAAAAATCATTTTGGAAAAGTTGCTGTTTGGGGTTAGGTTAAACATACTGTAGCACACTGTGACCAGGAAGAGAGGCAACTAACAGCAATGTAGCACAGTAGTATAGAAATAAGAACTTGAAAAAGAGGGACAGAAATATTGCTTATAAAACTGTAAACTGGCTATGGAAAATGAAAAACTTGTGAAGCTGTCTTAAAATAAAAA
Organism: Alectoris magna; assembly: GCA_030625065.1. Classification (NCBI taxonomy): domain Eukaryota; kingdom Metazoa; phylum Chordata; class Aves; order Galliformes; family Phasianidae; genus Alectoris; species Alectoris magna. The sequence goes on from CM060560.1 coordinate 102,649,698, forward strand.
GGAAATAACTACAAACTGAATATAAACCCAATTGAATATTGCTGTTAAATGCCTGGCTGTAAGATGCTATAGTTGCTGAATATGAAAGCAGAAAGCTATTACACAAATTAACACATCTTCCAAAGGAACATTAATACCAATTATACACGTGTAACTCAAAAAATATGAAAACTGTGTGTTGATTGAAGTGAGGACAATACAGAACCTCTTGTTGTAACAGAGCTGTATTTTAATTCTATTTATTCTTTGGCCATCATGGAGACCCGGTCAAGTATGCGGAGGAAGGATTTCAGTTAGTCATATCTTGCTTCTAGATGAGAATGAGCTACTTAAGAAGAATAACTGTTTCTCTAAATTCCCACTTCACCCATATTCAGCCACTTTGTATAGATTGGAAGCTATTCAAGAGCCAATCTGTCCATTATTATGTTTTTTGCTGTATTTGTAGAGCAGTAGTACTTAAAATTTTCTGTGTGAGAAACTCGAGAAAGAACTTGTAAAGTTGTCAAGTTAAAAGCTTAGTCTTCAGACTTCTCTCCAAGCATGGCTGTTCATTTTGTATTGAAACTTTCTCCATTCTTTTCCTACTTAAACAGATTTTTGTTGTTTAAATGATTTTGTAGCAGAGTGAGTGGCTTCTCTTCAGGTATCAAAAAAGACTTCTTGATGGACGTTTTTACTGAAAGCAAGTCCAAATGCTAAAAATTATGAAAGAGTCAGGAAAAAATGGCTTTGAGCTACTCTGGAAAGGGATGTTGGGTGTTGAGAAGAGGAAAGTAGAAAAAGAATTGTCATGAAAAATTGTTTGTTCTTTCCTCTGTTCAGTACATTTGTGTTTAGAGCATTCATGTAAATAATGACACTTCCTGTGTTGGTTGTTATCTTAAATGAAAAGTCATTAAATTAAGCTTCTACTGCATAGGTAGAGTATTTATTTATTTTAATTAACCGTATATCTGTAAATGCATATAATTGTGTAACTTTTCCTTATACTTTGTGAAATCATTTGCGTGAAATCACTCACTGTTATTATTTTAGTGGTGTTTTTCATTCTACTGTAGTAGGAAATGAAATAAAGTTAATGAAAAGATACACAGTATGTTTTAAAAAATAAATATAATCTCTGTTTGGCAAAAGGCCTCTTGTATTTTTGGAAGCTGACCATTTGTATGCAGAATAAATAGTTGTCTGACAGAAAAAAATATGTATTTTTCCTAATCCAGATTTGGGTTAGGAATCCGGATTATCTGGAGCAATGAGAGATACCAGAATGCCTGAGATTTAAATTGTTCAAGTTAAAAAGTATTCAGGCTTTACTTAAACAAGCTTAGTTAATGTATTCACAGAATCATAGAATCACCAAATCACCAAGGTTGGGAAAAACCTACAAGATCATCCAGTCCAACCATCCACCGATCACCAATAGTTCTCTCTAAACAGTGTCCCTCAACACAACGTCCAAATGTTCCTTGAACACGTCCAGGGTCGGTGACTCCACCACCTCCCTGGGCAGCCCATTCCACTGCCTGACCACTCTTTCAGAGAAGTAGTATTTCCTAACGTCCAGCCTAAATCTCCCCTGGTGCAGCTTGAAGCCATTTCCTCTAGTCCTATCACCAGTTATACGACAGAAGAGGCTGACCCCCAGCTCACTAAAACTTCCCTTCAGGTAGTTATAGAGAGCAATGAGGTCTCCCCTGAGCCTCCTCTTCTCCAGACTGAACAATCCCAGCTCCCTCAGCCTTCAAGATGGTTATGTTAAACTGTAATAAAAAGTGTTTTAGAATAAATTGAATCCTCTCTGCTTTTGGAAAAAAAAAGTGGAACTCTTAGAAAATCTGAAATGATAGCAGGTTAGAACTATCAGGATGAGGAAGGTTATATACTTTTTAATTTGAGAGTTTGAAAAAATACAGGTACTTAAGTTGCAGTTTTTAATTTTTTCCTCTAAATTAAGATTTCTGTCAAAAAAAAAAAAAACAGTACTAAAACAAAGGTGGTTGCAGTAGATAGCTTTATGGATATAGAATTGCATATATTTAAAAACAGCTGAGGTGCAAATAGTTTTTTACAGAGTTGAGTATAAAGAGCATCATTTACTCAACTGTCTGCACAGGTCAGACAGTCCTTGCATTATTATTTAATTAGCTTTGAGAGCAGGGCATGCCGTGTGTTTATTTTTGGGTGGGTGGTTTTGTTTTTGTTGTTGTTTTTGTCCTGCATAGATCTCCAACAGACATTATTATACGTGCTTCAGTATAATAAACTTTATAAACAGAGGAAGCAACTGTGGTGGGTCTCTGAAGAGAGAAGTGTTCGGTTTCTGTACCCATTTATGTGATTAATGTTTGGCTTAAGGTTTACAATTGAACATGCAATAAGCAGAGTAAGATTAACTGCACCGTGAGCCTTACTTTTTCATAATTGTCTCAGCATCTTCCTGTTCATTACATTGGCTCTTCATTATTTATTTATTTATTTATTTTTTTTCTCAACTGGAAAGTAAGCTAGTTATTTCAGCACTGAGTTAGCTGCCTCAAGAGCTAGAAAAAAGAACTGAGAGCTCTTCAGTGGAGACTTAGCATTGTTTTTTTTGGTGCTGGTACACAGCTCACAGCAGAAAGAAACTCCATTCTTGAATGAGGGCTTTGTGTGTTTAAAGAAACACAAAGACACGTTAAAGAATTTAAACACACATTTGGCTTTTTGTATAGTTTTTCTCTAGGCCTTACACTAACACGGAAGTGATGTGCGCAGTCAGGACAGGCAGCAGCGAGGAGAGGTGAAGGAGAAGGACAGGCAGCAGCGAGGAGAGGTGAAGGAGAAGGACAGGCAGCAGCGAGGAGAGGTGAAGGAGAAGAGAGCAATCAGGTGACCTTGCCAGGAGTTACATCTATCTATATCCCCTCTCTGACCGCAAAGCCCCCTGGGGAATGTAGTTCTCTTCCGGACAGGTACCTGGAACTGGAGCATTAACACTTTAACTTCCAGTGCACTACATGATGTTATGATGTGGAATACCAGTAACCAAAAATCATAAAACCATGACAATACCTTTAATCTTTTTTTTTTATTATTATTTTTTAATTTTTTAATTTTTTCTTTCTTTATTTTTAATCTTTAACTTAAATTCTAAAAAAGAAGCTTTTCTTTTTTTTTTTTTTTATTTAAAAATATACATAGTCTTTATGCTATTGTTTATATTCTTGATCTCAACATGCTTATGAAGCCTAAAGTAGGATTATGAGCATGTGAGTAGCATTTTCTCTAGCAAATTATAAGAGAGCTTATTAAAATACAAGAACCTCTGGTGACTCCTTAGGTAGTGTCAGAAAGATGCAGGTGTATTTTTTCTTTTTGGAAACATCTATGATTTTGCTTTGTATTGTTGTAATGGAAAAAAAATAGAAGTAAAAGCTGACTTTCTGCATTCTTACATCTGTAAAAGATCCAAAAGTTGTTTTTTTTTTCTGTTTTTTTTTTTTTTTCTCTGAAGAGAAAATCAAATGCCCGACCTTTATCCCTGCAGATGTTTAAAATGAGCTTACCTTATCATATGAAAAAAGTTGTTCAATTTAGTAGAACTCACAAAAGTAAAATATACCTTATGGCTATGTTCTTTTTAGAATGGAGGAAGAACTAAATTAAATGATTTGAATATTTAATTGATTTTCAAGTTTCTCCCCAGTTTCAGTTGGCTTAAGATTTTGTTCTCAGTCTTTGTGATAGTGCTTATATCTTAATAGGACAAATATATCTTAATATGACAAATCAATCAGTTTAGAGATTTTTTATTATTTTTTTTTAATCCAAAATAATACAGAACATACTGGCTGCATACTTATTAACAAAAGCAGATGTGATGTGGTAGACTATAGCACTGATGTTTCTATATTTTTTTCCTGTAAAATTGAAAATTATAATGTGGGGGTAAATTCAAAGGTTTACTAGCATGGAGGGAATGCTTTATATCCATGTATTTTTTGTGTGTATGCGAACTCCCACATACCACTGATAAGACAATGTAGGTATTTTTCAGTGTTTCTGCATTCCTGAAGACAGATACATTTTTTAATTTTTTTTTTGTGCTACTAATTAGCATTCAAGTATAAAAATGCAAAAAAATAATTAAATTGAATTTTATAAGGTAGTAGTTTGAATATCTGACCTTCAGATATGTTGTATCCAGTTTTAATGTGATGCAATTTGCCAAAAATAATTCATAAATCTTTTTTTTCCAGGTGATGTAAACAAAAATTATTCTTTCAAGTTTAAATAGTTAGTGTAGCAGAAGTGATAACAGCAGAGAATTAAAAAATTAGAGGTTAAAATTGGTCAAGTCTGGTTAATCAGGCTCATTTGTTGCACCGTGAACATATTTTTATTTTCCTTGACAGAATTGCTTACTAAAATGAATATTGCACATAAATAGTCATGATACTCACACACAGTACAGTAAAATGTTCAGTATGTCGGGTTTTTTTCATAATTCAACCAAATACCACATGATAATATCATTCCAGAAGTAACAATACTCCAGATGTGTTCTACTCAGTTCATCAGAAAGAAAGCTGTAAATTTAGGTGGCTTTCATTACAAATTCATACGTGCATACTTACGTACAATTTTCAAGAAAATAAAATACAAAATGCTGAAGTAAATTAATACTAAATATATGCTTAGTAGAGATTGAAATTTGTAATTGCTTTGTTTATATTTCTATGATTAGTGGATATCTACAAATGTCAATAGAACAGTGTGTATTTCTTTTGACGGTAAATAAGCTAATAATTAAAGACCATATCCCCAAATTTGACAAGGGTAATTAAGAAAATTCAGATAATACCAGCTTATTTAAAAAGAGATGAGGAAAAGAAGTCCTCGATTAATAATTTGTTCTGCAGTGTTTTACATCTCTCAGGTTGTATATGATTTAGTGGACATGAATAAGCTAGTTTGGTAAAACCGCTCATCTGATACACTGTGGGAGTTAGATATAAGGAAAGGAATAAAATGGAAATACTGGTTAGGAAAGTAGTTCTTTGTCTTCTGTTGGTGCTTGGTTTCACTGACATGAAACAAAACTTTCCAGGACTGTTCTAGAAATAGTGCTTCATAACTCATCTGCCTTAGAATATGTATTTTGTAGTGGAGATTTCTGAGCTACCAAGCTGAGTTTTTATTACCTCCACTGTTGACCTCTCTTTCTCATGCGTATTTCTATTCTTATATGAGAATCAGCCATAATTGTGCATGGTGCTTCAGGTCATCATTGAGTGCTATCTCAAAATACAGCTCAATGGCTGAGCAAAGTGAAAATGGGAAGTTTGTGTGCTCTGAGGGCGTCTCCTTTTTCTTTAAAGAGAGAAGTGGGATTCTGTTGAGCTCAGAAGTAATAGGAGGGAGGGGATTGCTTGGGAAGTTGGAGAGATGTATGGAAATGGATTTAGAAATATAAACTCCTAAGAGCAATAAATGAGAAGCACTTCTAGGGATATACAGTTGTACAGGAGGAGAATTTGTGAAGTGTTGAAGGGATTAATGACTAAGAAGTAAAAAGCTGAGTTAGTGACATTTGGGAGTGTGGAGGAGAGATGTTCCTTGAAGTCTGTTAGTCAGTTCTAACTCAGACTATTATTTTGGTATTTATAAGACTCTCTTCTGCAGAATTGCATTCAGGCAAGTACTGGTACAATGTCATTCTTTTTTTCTATCAGAAATTCTGGTCTTGGTGAAGAGCAAATGCATTCACTGCAGCCATGTTTCCAGTATTTGCAGCTACCACTATAGAGAAGTGTCGGTTATTATTTTTACTTATTGTTTCACTGTCCTCCTTAAGAAGGAGGGAGAAAGTTGTCTCAAATACTGGATGAAAGCCATTGGGGTTTACTCTATTGCTATTAACAACATTGTATTAACTGAATAACAAAAGTAAATTATTAAAGCCATAATCCAAAACTGTCCATTGTAGTTCAGTGCTTACAGACTGTCATCTTGACAGGGTTATTATGTGTTGGATTTCTAGGGTATCACTTAAGCATAACGAAGAATGCAATAAAACTGTTCTTTGGAAACCTGATGAAACACTTTAAAGCCTTAAATGTGAAAAACCGAAAACAAACAAAAAAGTATAGTTAATGTTCTATAGAGAGGGTAAAAGTTTAAAAACAAAACAAACAAACAAACAAACAATTTTTTTTTCAGATACAAGATCTATGGATCCAAGTATAGCAAGTGCAGAGCTTGAAACATCTTTGACTCAGGCACAGCTACAAATGCAAAGTGGTGGTCTTTCTGGAAACACTTTATATAGAGAGCATGCCTTTCACAGTATGTCCTATTTCGGTAAAAATAGATTGTTACCAACAGATGCAGAAGAAATTTGCATGTGATGGAAATTAACTTTTATGTGCTGTATGATCCACTAACCATGAAGCTGTGGTTGACCTCGAGTGTCCTTTACCTTGCCCATAATGCTGCCCAGCCTAAGAGTGTATTCTGCTTCTCTAAAATGAACACCATGTGTCCTGTCATCAAATTAAGCATATATCCAATATATTTACACCACATATATTGGGACAAATTTAAGAAGAAAAAAAGAAAAAAAGAAACAACAACCCTAAAAAAAATTAGCAAGAAGTCTTTCCCATAAAGCTGCCTTCAGAGATCAATCAGTAAGTTTTATGTCATTGGGAGAGTCTTGACACAGTTGGAACACTGTTGGAATTGGTAATATTTTAATGATGGTTCTTGATACAAATATATAATTTTTGAGAAGTTTTCAGCTTTTGTTCTGACACAGATTTTTGTGTTTCTTCATTATGCTGTCACGCAGAAGTGCTGATATTTTGGGTAAATGATACAAAGGCAAGAAAACCCTACTCAGTCTTTTTAGGGATTGAACACGTGACATGATTTCAGTGGTCTGTATTGAAACATTAACAAATATGTATATTATGAAAATTTAAGGTACTTTTTTCAGAACTCTTTTAGATAAAAGTTTTAAAAGAACATTTGAATTCAGAATTGCATCAACTATGAGTAAGACCTTTTTATCTGTTGGGTGAAATATAGTTTGTATTTGTTTATGAAATGGCTTTTATGTCTCCTAATTACTGCTCTTACAAACATGAAGTTTAAGCAATGAATATGTAATTCAAATACAAAAGGCAAATTTTAATGGCCTTTTTCAATCTCCATGCTGGATTATTTAAGGGTTTTTTTTTTTTGGGTTATTTTATTTTTTTCAGTTCAATTTTGAATGGAGATTGTTGGTAAAAGGCATTGCCTAAGCGCTTTTCCCTCAAGAGCCTGGTTAACTTTTAGTCCCACTGTAGATTCTATAAAACAAACAAGCAAAAAAACAATAAATCAACCAATGTTTGCATAGGCTCTATCTAAATATCCAGAACTCTAGAAATATCTTTGATAAGTTATTAACTTTTGAATGAAGTTTAAATGTGTATGAGTGTTTTTCAAAGTGTCATGCCTTGTATAGTAACATGAAAATCGAAAGGAAAGCTGATAAAAATTTACTTTAATGAGAAATCTAATGATTAACTAAGCAGTGCATCAGCCCGCATAGTTTAAAGATCTGCATACCTATTCAGCAGCTTCACGCTATGAGGTCAGCTTGTGCTGATCATACACTTGCAGTCATGTACCTTGACTGTTGTGAATTCAGGTGCTGGCTGTATGGACTTCAAGCCAGAATGTTATGTCCAGAGCAGTTGTTCCTCTTACATTTTGTTGAATAAGTTTTGCCATTTAGTGAGGCAGCTATCCTGTCAAGTAGACTTTCCACATGGGTATTTTAGTAATCCCCTTAATCACTTTGATGTAAAAATGCCTCAGGATCTTTTTCTTAGGCTTGGAAAATCTGCTTACTGTTTTGTTCTTTTTATATATGTATATATGTTTTATAATTATTTTTTTCTGTTCTAAAACTAAGTCTGCAGAACTGACTTCAGCCCTTTTCTAGTTTTGTCATTACAGCAATTTGAAGGTTCTGTTAAGTCACGTCTTGTCCGTAATACATAAGCATTTACAGGCTTTCTCTGATTAGATTTAGTACAAGAACACATTCTAGCTGGACACATGGTTCTTGCCGTACAGTTTTTGATAAGCCTTCATCACTGACTTGTCATGAGGATAAAGCTTTGATTTTTTTTCCTCCATTGTATGATGTCTGTTCTGCTAAAAAGAAAAGATGACAAAGAAACACACTCATTTAAAACTCTAATGTAAAATATAACTGCCCTCCAACACACTTACTCTCACCCAAAGGAAGTTATTGGCAGAATAAACAAACCACTGGGCCTTGGGAAAGAAGCGTGAGCCAGAAGTAGCAGGTTCACCCTCTTCATGGCTTTCATCTAAGTCTTTACTAATACAGTCATTGTGTGGAAGTCTCGTGTAGCTCTTGAAACTTTGCTGATAATTATTTAATTTCTGCTTTCTTTTCCTAAAATTGCAACTTTCAAGACTTCATTAAGAAATCTGGAAGAAGTTCTGCTGCATGAACCCAGTTCAAGAAAATTGTTTACTTTTTGAAAGAGGAAGTGCTCATAGAATGGTACAAAGGGTCTTTAAAAATCATCCAGTTCCAACTCCCTTGCCACTTAGACATGAGGACTTAGACACCTCCAACTGTATCAGGTTGCCCAAAGCCCCATCCAAGCTGGCCTTCAGTACCATGAAAAGGGATAAGCAAATAATCTTGATGGTAGTGTCAAGGTTGAAACAGTGAAATTTGCATAAGAAAATATGAGGTTTTAGACATCACTTAAATTTGCAGAGAAAGGAAAGGAGGGTACTAAAAAGATTTTACGTGATGTAGATGACAGTTCCAGTTATGGCAGGCAGGGGGGTCGCAGAGGCTGCTTCCCAGTTCTTCTCTCTTCCCAGTAGAGTTAGAGTTAGGGTAACATGGTTAGGTTGTGGTTGGACTCAGTGATCTTTAAGGTCTTTTCCAACCTGAGCGATTCTATGATTCTGTGATTCCTTTTCTCTAGAAGCTTTAGTTTTTCTAGACAATCTTATTTTTTACTTTTTTTTTAGTTTATTCTGGTTTGTTTTTGGAGGGAGTGTTTTCATTTTTGGATGAAGATTTTCTTTCATCTTCTGCTGCTTTTCAGTGGAGTATTCATTCCTTTTGACTCAAAAATATTTAATTTGCAAGTATTTCTGCTGTTCCTGATACATTTCCATCTGTCTCTATTTGAGCAATTTATATATTGTTAGAAACTTAATTCTGAGAATTTTTAAAACAAGTTACTGCTGAGGACCATCATGTATAATCTCTGGTGATACTTAAGGAAGTCTTAGTTTGATTTACATTTCATCCATTAGGTTAATGAATTAAATAATTTTACAAAAATTTAGCAACAGGCTGGGGGATAAATATTGTATAGGGTATATCCTACATCTTCTGCTCCTTTTTCTTTTCTGAAGTGCTTGTATACCAGCACACACAGCATGGGGAATCAACAGGAAGAATTAGGGATACGTGTGCAGTCACAGATCACAATGTCTCATTGTGATCATGGAGACATGGTGGGATAGGTCGTGTGACTGGAATGTACACCAGTTTGCTTGTCAAAATATAAAAAATAAGTCTAAGCAAGAGTTTGGTTGTACCTACTTAGGCATGTGTTTGCAAAAGTTCCTAAGTAGCTGATGTGTGCATATGTGAAACCATTTAAAAGCTGGGACTTAGAAACTGGAGTTGTGGATGGTTTCCCCGTTAATGGGAAAAATTCAGAACTTCAATCTGTCAAACTTCTTATTTATATAAGCCATTTTTTATAATCTGTATTCTGTAATTATTGTTGCTTTGAATTAAAATGCTTTACTAGATGTAACCCTTATAAAATATTTGGGAAACGAACACAACTTAGAAAAGCAGCTGGCATGTCTGGGCCTGCAGTGCTACGGAAACAGTCAACAAGGGAAACAAGCCTGCTATACACAAAAAAGCATCAGACCAACAGCAGTGAAAACCAGGGCTGGCAGCAGAATGACATGAGCAAACAGTAACAGTGTGATGCCTGTGGAGATTTTGCTAGATTAATACTAAATAGGTATACATAAATAGTTACAGTTTGTGACAGTTTTAATGATAAGTCTTCCAAGGAAAAAGAAATCTGTATACTTGGAATTGGAAAATGTCAAGTTTGAGGCGACAGGGAAGAAGTTATTGGGAACAGAGACAGGCAGCTTGTCTAAATATGTGTAATACTAAGCAGGTTATTATATTATTTGAAATTAAAAATAATCTGTGATTCAGTTATTTTAAAATTGTTAGGCCCTCTCAGCTGCAAGTTACACCAGGTGCTTGGAGCAATCGTAACAACAAGCATATCATGTGTTATTTAAAAATAACATTCCTAGGTGTCAGTGGGTATCATTCTGCTAAAGGAAAGCTGTTTAGCTGTTTAAAGGCTAATTTCTCTTTCACCCCTATCTTTTAAGAAGAGGTCTAAAACTATAACGTAGAATCATTGGCAACGATTTGAAAATGTTGCTATTTTGAAATTAATGTATGGAAGAATTAGGCAACTTCTCTAAATGCTGCGGGTGTTTTTTCTTGTAGGTTTCGTCTCAAGCTAAATGAAGAAATAGCCCTTTGACTTTTTTTTTTCTTTTCTTTTTTTTTTTTTTTTTTTTTTTTTTTTTGAATCAGAAGTTTGTCTACACTAAACATGCACAGAATACTTTGAAGCAGTTTGTTTTCCCCTCGTGACCTATATACCAGTGGGATAAATGGGTCATCATTCAGCAGCCAAGTTAAGAAGTTAAGCTGCTCTGCACATGCAGTGTCCATGCTACTATGAGCCAGGAAAGACTGGCATTAGAGAGGTGGTAGCAGTTTTAAGTGAATCTGTTCCTCATTCCATGCAGTGTAATGCAGGCCCACCACAGAGTGGTCCACAAGGCATGCCAGACTTTTTGGGGGCCAATGTGAAGCCAGCACACAAAGAGGACGTTATTGATATTTGGAAGATTGCCATATAATCTAACTTGATCTTTTTTTTTTTTGTTTTGTTTTTTTCAGGAGATGGTAGTAACTGAAAAATTCTTACTGAAAAATTCTTTTAGATTTTTTTATTCTTATTCTAGGAAGTGTCCTCCTTCCCATGTATTATTAAAGTGATATTTTCGTAGGCAGTTGGCATTGAGAAGATAAAGAGGGGTTGTTACGTTTATATAAAAATAAGCGAAGACAGTCTTAAAAATGCCTATAAGCTTCAAAGTAAACGTGGGTCAATACTGCAGTATGATGATAACTCAGGATCTCATCTTAAAATTCCAGCTTCGGTTCAGATTGGCAGTAAAGATGAAGGTGTAATATACCGCTTCCATCTATTTATTGGTTGTGTTTTTTAGCAATATCTAGACAAAGTTCAGCTCAGTTAAGCTCATTTAGTTGTCACACACATCAGGCCTACAGTTATCTGATGGTTTGCTAAAACAGTGCATTGTTTTAGTTGCAGACCTATCAAAATAAATGCCATACCAAACACTTGTTAGCTTTGTCATGTTTTATTTACATGCCTTGATTTGAAATTTTCTAAGTTAATTGCTAAAATTGGGAAGAAAATCTGAGTTTCCTTTTAAGCTTTGTGAATTCAAATGCTTTTAACTTTCAAAAAGCCAGAAACATGAATGTGTGCACATTTTGGTGTGATCCTCATGTTACTTTGATTGTCACTACACTGAGAAAGTTTCAGTGACATAAAGATTGTAAAATACCAATTTAAACTTTCAAGTATCGCATTTAGTACGTTTTGAAGAGTACGTCTGTTGTATTTTGGTTCATCTGCCTATATCTGAATATACATGAGCTGTTTTATTCCCTTAAATCATACAGTAGATTTACAAATATATTTGACAAAAATGTGAAAGCTTTGATCCAATACGTTTTTTATTATACATTTGATCTTTTGATAATTGCAGTTACTTTCTAGTATACTCATATCCATATTTTGTATAGATGAAAGAGGCACATTGTGTTTGGGGAAGAATAACAGCACAAAAAAGGTTTTGTATCTCTGAAGATGATTATGCAAAATATAAGCAGCTAATTATTCATAAAATCGTATTTCTAAACAATATCAGATAGATAGCTTTCAAGTAATTGCTAGAAGGAAGTTTTTCTGTTTAGAAAGTAAATTAATTATAGCTCAAATGTGAAACTTTCAAAATAGTATTGTATGTGTGGGTTGCTTTCAACTGGAGAAAAATTCTAGAGTCTCTATTTTATATCTGTGTTGATTTGTCCTACGACCTTGTCACAGCAAGTTACATTGTCCAGAGAATGTCTTAACTGAGTTATGAGATCAGGTTTATCATTACTGTCATTACTAGCTTCTTAATTCCTGAGAAGGTCACACCAAGAAGTAGCCAGTTTGTCATGGCCTGCAGCAGTCTCTGATTTTTGGAACTCAATCACGCATGTCTCAGCTTTGGCTACCCACAAGTAGGTGCCAGTTTCCTGTTTCATCGTTGTTATTGATACTATATTTAATGTATTTTGAGCAACAAATGAAATATGATGTGATTCTTACATACCATATCTTTACTGATTTTGTACCTGGCCTCTTGTGTGGATGAATGTTTAATAAACCTGTTATGGCAAGTGACTGTTACTTAGAGAAAAGTTTAATGTTTGGAAAAAATATATATTTTGACACTTAGTGAGAAGATTGCATACTTGCTGCTTGTTATTATAAAAGTTTGAGTTACTTACACATAAAATGAATAGTTGAACACAAGATGAGGTAACAGATGTCATTCAGTTTGGAGGAGTGCTATTGTGGAAAGATCTGTGAAAAATATGACTGCTTGTCTTCTTGCGAAGGATGTATGTTATCTAGGATAACCTCAGTGGCATTCACTTTTAAACCATTACTTAAGTTTTCATTAGGGTTAATTGAATTGGAAATTTGAAGAGCCTGTACAAAGGCAATTAGAAAAGAGGTAAACCTAACAATTTTTATTTATTTATTTATTTATTTATTTATTTAGCGGTTTTATGTAGAACGGACCTCAGTTAGTTTAGTTAAATGATTTCTTAAGTACTTAATGTATTAGAAAGTTTTCAGAAAATAACCTTTGCTTTTAAAATGTCATGGGATTTTTCATATTCAGAAAGACGAATTCTGGCTTTACATGTATAACTCTACCATAATTCTAGATTTTCTGTACTTGAAGCCGACCTAACACACTGAATATTTTCTCTTTAAACTTTGACATAGGTTGCCTTCTCTGAGTAGGTGACTTTCTGTCTTATACTGAGCAGATGGTTACAAAAAGTACCCCAGCACTTTCATAATCACTTTAACTGCCACTTGGCTTTGTGCGAAGTTGAAGTTTGCAGGTTGCCATCTGTAAGAAATCGGTCTAGTTCAGGCCTAAGTTACAGCAGGGGGGAAGAACTACATATTTATGTATTGTTCTGCTGCTTATAGCTTTCTGATGCAATTTTACTAAGAGCAGAAGTTCATATCCTGTCTGGCTTGGATATTGTCTGGTACTGTAAGATACTGTAGCTAGAAGATGGTTAGAAGCAAAACCTGAAAGCCATGACCTTTAAGACTGAGACTCTTTTTCAGTAGCAATAAATAAAATTAGAATTTTGAAATGTTAGTCTAGAACATTGTGCATATATTTAACTTTTAGATAAGAATAGTCATGTAAAACTCAAAGGAACCGTGTGTTGTTAGAATTAAAATCGGACATCTTCACTGTTCCTTTAAAATGCTCAATTATTATTAACAGTTTTGTAAAATTATTTTCACTTTCTTTTAGGCAAATACACATATTTTACGTAAGGTAATTCATGTGTCGCTTTATTTAAAAATAAATTACATAACTTCGGAAGTGGAATTTATCATTATGAGAGTGAGATAAACTACGGAAGCACAGTTGAAAGCCACTATAACTGGGAATGAGCTATTTACTTTGTAGACATGTATTCTCAGGCAGAGCATTCTACACAGTGCGTGTATCATACTTCCTTCATTGAAATTATGGACACTACTTGTAGTGTCTATTTAATAATTTACTCATAACTCGTAGAAGTACTGGGTAGAAAAAAAACAAAAGGAAATTTAAAAATTTGTTGTCATCAAGAGAAGGAGTTGAAAGTATCATAAGTGTGTCACATCTGAGGGTAACTCAAAAAGTAGGGTGTTATCTAAAAAGAAGGAAGGCAAGGGGTATGAATAGTGAGATGGATATATAATAAACAATGGGAAAGTCTGGAAAAAATAATGTAGAAAGCATGGGCAGGGAAAAAGGAATGTTTAGAATAAGTAGTCTTCTCAGGTCACTTTTGGATAATTTTCACAGTAGTGTGTCATGAAACAATTCTCTTAAAAGTAATACTGGTACATTTATATGTTATCAAAAATAATGACAGAAATGTGACAACAGTTCTTTGTTTATGTCTTCAGTGTTATAGTGTACGGTTACTTAATACTGTACCAATGCCATTACTGTGCTGTGTCAGTGGATTAGTAAATATGCTTGATAATCTTTAAATTTAAGTAATATTCCTGATTGACTACATTTACTTATATTCAAATTTCCTATACAGTCTCAAGTACTTTTAAAAGTAAAAACACAATGTAGAATTAGAAATTAGTCAAAGCATATATTTATTTTTTCAACATAGTTCAGTTTTTTGACTGAGATATGATTTCATCTAGTCAACAGCAATCATGAAGCAACATTCATTTAGGATATCAATATTTTACAAGCCAGTCTCAAGGTCACTTTAAGCATGTAAACCATTTTGTTCACTATTTTTGACCAGTGACTGCAATTTACTTGTATGTTAATTGCCTCACACTGGGGAACCACTAAACCCTAATGTTGGAAAATGCAATTGCTTTGAAATTTTTTCACTGTGATGCTAACCTAACCTGAAGGTCTTGCTGTAAAGTAGCTGCTCTTAAAAGTGTATTTCTTACTAGACATAATTTAGGTACCTGTCCGGTTGTAAGAGATTATTCTTTTGCAACATTGTCTCAAAGCTTGCTGAAGGACACAGATGGACAAGTCCAGACAAGTCCTGGTTAAAGATGGAGAAATCTTTTATCTGAAGATGTGCAGGCCAGGGGCAAGGAGAGGGAGAGAAGCCGGAGCTTAATGTCCAGGAAGCAGTCTTTTGTGTGGGCTTATCTCGAGGAAGATGGCCACCTCAGAGGGTGCTGCACATGGCTTTTACCCAAGCACCCAGGAATGCCACGTTGGCAGAAGAAGAAGGATAAAAAAGGGATGAACAACCATGAGATTGAGTTTTCTGACAACAGATTCCTCACAACCTGCCTTTCCCTCCTGGACTTGCTCTGTGCTCTACCTGCTTCCTGCCTAAGGCTGGCCACTCTGCTGCTGCTCTTCCCCGAGAAGGTGTCTGACATCAGATTCCTCACAACGTAATGAACGATGCTGAAGAAGGGGTGACTGACATCAGAAGCCTCATGAGTTGACGCCTGTATGCTGACGGATTCTCCTGGGCCTGCTACCTGAGACCCGCCACTTCCTTGGACTTACCCTGTCTCAAAACCTGCTTGCTGCCTAAGGCCAGCCATGCTGCTGCTGCTCTCCCCCTGTGCTTTTGCCTCGGACCACCAGAACAACATACAACGGGACAGTGCTGAATCCTGGTGATGTGACACTTTACACAATTCTTGCTTCTTTCTATCTTTTCTATCACCTGCCTTCCCCTCCCCATCACCCTAAATCATCCGTCCTCCCCTTCCCCATCTTCCTGATTAAGATCTGTAATAAACTGGTCGGACCAACATTTGAACCGTTGTTTCTTAATCTCACGTCAGGTATACATATATTAAAGAACCTCCTCTGCCTCCGATAAATTGGAGTGAGACACCGGTCTCTGCTCTGTGAGTGTCTCTTCCCTGCTGCACTCCTGTCACTCAGAAATAATACTACTGTGATATTAATGCTGTTTCAGGTGAAACTGTGACTCTTACTTTTTCCTGGCACATCATTTTGTTTTTCATGTTCATGGAAACTGAATATAGAGAGATGTACTTTATGGTCTGAGGTGGTAGGAGTCAGACCTGTTTCATTTAACTACATGATAATGGGAAATAAACATATAAATGTTATCAGTGTGGATTTTCATTTTCTTGCTTTCAAAGAACTTTTCCTCACTTATTACTTCTACTTTGAGTTTGATCAATTCTCAAGTCAGAAGAGTTCATACTTGTTAGCTTGGTTTCAAAGTATCTCTAGTTGGAAATGTAAATTGTGGAGATGACAAGTGTCCTGGTACTGAATGCTTGTAAAACACCTTTTGCATGAAGTATTGAACTAAGTTTCAAAAATGAGATGATTTATATGTAAAAACTTGGTAACCTGATAAATGGGGGAAGTTCCGCAGCCAGCAGCAAGTGGAGGCAATTAATCCTCCTTTGTTATATATCGGGCCTAGTTTGTGCTCACTTGTGTTCATGGTCATTCTTGTAATTATTTTCTTTGTTTAATGACTATAGTTTTTTGAACCTATAGCCATGCATTTCTTCTGTAGCCTTTCATAAGTAACAAGACAAGGAGGGATGGGCCTTAACTTTCAGTTGGGTGTTGTGGTTATACTGGATGATAGATCTTTCACAAACTAAATGGTTCTGTGATTATGTCTAGGTCCTAGGACACAAGATGTATCATAGGCAACCTTGGTAGTATCAAGATTGGCTATTAACCTTTAACCTTCAGGAGCATTTAAAACTTTAATATGATAAAAGTTACGTAATTTTCAGATTGTTACGAAGTGTTTAAGTACTCATATAGAAAAATGAAGCCTTCTCTAATAAGCTTAGGAGGTGGGAAAAAGAATCTGCTTTATCTGAATCTTTGATATGTACAAGAGCCTGATGGCACCTAAAAGAGGCTGTAATACAAAATAACTTCATCCACAGTAAGCTGACGTTTTACACATTATAATATCTTAAAGTTTTTGCTGAAGGACCTCAGTAAAAAACAGGACTCCATTTTTATTATTATTCAGTAAAGAATGATATGGAAGTAACGGAAGTGGTTTTAGTAGTTCTCTGCCTGCTATTAGAACTGTCCACAGTTCTTGTTGATTATGCAAAGTGCTTAGGTATCCTGCTTTGCCTTTGCACCAAATTCACAGTTGTGTATGGGGGTTCAAGACAGTGTTCAGAATAGAGGCTGAAAAACAAGTTTGACAGCATGTGGAAAAGGACGCTGAGAATAAAGGCTGTCTCCAGGAGATGAGAAGTCAAGTGCGGTCTGGAATCTCCACATGAAGATGACCCTGACTGAGTGAAGAGAAGCTGAGGCTGAATTAGTTGAGACCGACAGTGCTGCCTGACTGAATCACTGGAGGATCATTTGGCATGTGCATCACTGATCTGCAGGACAGAAGGCGAGCAGTTGGGAACCATAGGGGATTCACTAACGAAGGAGCAACAAGTTAATCTTGAAGTAACACAGAAAATTTTAAGATCTCAGAACAGACCTGTGTCTACCAAAATATTAGTCACTTTTCTTGATTGGATAGGAAAAGAGGTTTGGGACAAAATCGGCACCAAACTTCAGGGCACCGCTACCTCCGCAAATAAGACTAAGAATGGACCAGAGCCAGAGGATCCTCTCAATCCTGATCCAGTAGAACCGGAGGACGAACGAGACCTTTTCCCTCCTAATGACAGTTTGAAGGGGGCGGGAAGGAAGAGCCTTGCCACTCAAACTGTTTACTATGGTACCTTAGAGCAGTGCAGAAGGGAGGCATTATGACGGGGTGGTACTGATACATTGCAAGCATTTCCTGTGATGTATCGTTCAAATCACCTCCCTGGTGGGAATCCCTGCCTTATGAGGCGGTAAGGAAGCTAAGGAAGTCATTGAAAGCTTATGGAGTTCAGTCTGCCTTTATGTATAATCTTTTGGTTGCAGTTGGTGATAGTTAATGACTCCTCTTGACTGAAAATTTTGTTGCGAATGATTCTATCTATCTCCCATGCAATATACTGTGTTTATGACTGAGTACTGAGATCAGACTGCAGCTGCCCAGATTATGGATAATTTGACTAACTTAAATCGTATTGGCGTGGAGGAGCAGAGAAGAGGGGCAGGCCAGGCTGGTCTGTGGCTGGAAGAATGCAGAGCTGCCTGCAGGAGCTGTTCGAGGAGGAGATGCTGCTGTGGGTGAAGGCAGCACTGCACGAGCAGCTCACCTGCCTCAAGGTGGAGGGTCTGGCACTGCAGTCCATGCCTGCTCCTGCAAGTGGGAAGTGACCGCAGAGGACACCCTGCAGATTCTCGGGCATTTGGACAACGAGGCTGCTGTCAACCAATCCAAATTATGGCAAAGTCTTCGAGATAATGAAGAGGAGGTGGAAGAGGTGGAGGAATCATTTTCTTGAGAGGAGAAAAAAAGTAAATAATCAAAGGTGATTTTTTATATAGACTCAGATATTTCCTCTTTGTTCTTGCCAGTGGATTTTCATGTTGTCCTGTGTGCGGGCTGTATGACATAAGAGACTCCTGGAGCCTAGGGAAGTTACCCCACATAGTATAAAAACAGATAATGGACATGCATACAGGCATTACTCTTTCTCCCACTGGACAAGCTATCATTGAACATGCTCATCATTCATTGAAATGTACTCAATAAACAAAGAAGGGGGAGTATGGGAGACACACCGCAAGAAAGATTATGTAAGGATTTGTGTTAAAATTTCTGAATCATGATCATACAGATAAGACCTCATCTCAAGGCAGAAAATAGCATTCATTCCTCATAATTATGGGGATTATGTGTTTCTTACTTGACGGTATTGTTTTGGAAATTGTTTGCATTGTAAATAGTTAATGGGTGCCATTACCAAAAACTATCCCATTTTTGCAAAGACTTGTTTTTCAAGCAGGTGTTCCACTTGGGCTCTGTATGGGGCTCTGTATCGTGCACTGGCCATGCAGATGTAGTGTGCAAATGGAAAAAAAACCTGCAAACCATGGGGAGAATAAAAGCAGGAGAGAGGCTGCTGTGGGGAGAGAGGAAAAGTGCACCTTGAAGCAGGGGACACCCTGTTGGCACTATGTATCACATCCTCTGCTGACATGTTCCTTATCCCTCCTTTCTGGCAGTTCGCAGTCTCTCAGGGGTCAGTAAGTTTGAATGTACCTTGAAACAGCACCACTTAAGCTTTAGCTGCACTCACCAAGGTAGACTCCACCCTTGCTGGCTTAAGGGTCCTAAGTACTGAAGGGATGTCAGTGCCTTCTGTTGCTCCCACATCTGAGGTTGTATCTTGTAGCCTGTGTGTGTGTGTGTGTGTGCGTATGAAGGAAAGCAGTACCATTAGTGATACTCTTATGAGTCTTGCTCACTGATGTGGACTCTGTTTGACATGCAACTCTACATAATTGTGCAGCCATTGAATTTCTACTATTAGCCCAAGGACATGGTTGTGAGAATTTTGAAGGCGTGTGTTGTATGAATCTTGGTGATCATTCAGAATCGGTACAGTAGAGTATACACATATTGAAGATTCTAGTCAATTTCAGGCATACATGGAATGGGACCCTCTGGGATTCTTCTCCCGTCTGAGGGAACTTGGGCCATGGACCAAATGTGTTCGTTCTTAATGGGTTTATTAGCATCACTTGCCATTAGGCTATGGTTGCTGTATCTCTTTTCCTGTGTTTAGCGTGTTGTCAATCTAAGCCTTGATCAAGCTATGATGATGACCCAAATACATGCTGCCATGCTGTTACAAGTTGTTACAAAAATGTTACAAAGTGTTATGCAAAATGAAGAGGAAGCCTCCAAAACAGGCAGTTGGGATACCTTGTGCAAGGCATGAGTATGTGTCTAGACATGAAGGAGACTTGTTAAGCGTTCTGTTGACATGAAGGGTGGGATACAAAGTTACAAAAGGGCACTTGGCAATTTATATAAAGGATGTTAGAACCTACAGGAAGGAATTTGGATCCTTCACGCATCTGAGTCCGTGCCTTCAGATGCTGCAGTTAAGCAGCCCAGGTGTAGCTGTTGGTGTACTAAAGTGCAAGGCCATCCATCCATGATGTAGAACTCTGTTGCTAGCGTCACACTTGAGACTAGCTGTGGTGCTTCGGGTTTTTGTGAGTTGAAGAACTTGGCTTATGTTTATGAATGCATATGTTGGCTGGCCAGTGAAGAATACACAGGAATCTTAGCAGAGGTAGAATATGAGCAGCATTCATGAGCCTGAGCAATTCTAAGTACTTTCTATACAAGCTTTAAAAGCAAAGTGAATCTCATGTCAGTGAAATTATGTGAATACCTTTACCATTTTAAAGCAGCTGAAGTAAAACAATGCCGCATGTAAATTTTCATTACTCATGTAGAATGCACCAATTATTATTTTTTTATTTACATTCATTTTATAGTAATTTCCATTTTTTTATATTACTTGTCATTCAACACATCAGTAAGATCTCACAAGTTTGAAAGAGCTTAACTTTTTATAAAGCTATTGCAATTTTTATTTAATATAGGAAAATGTAACTTCTTTTAGTAACACTGCAATTTCATTGCTTTTAATATTTCTTTACATTTATTTGAAACTTCCGTACATTGATGAAGAAATACTTTCTTCTGACATTCGTGATTGGTTTTCCTTTCACTCTATAACAAAATTCATTAAACCTGTAGAACAAATCACTGACGGTATGTTCAGCACTACTTAAAACATAGTATACTCACTGTTCTGCTGAACAGAGAATGAGATGAAATATATATATAAATATTCAAGTTCAAAGAAATTATCTAATATTATTGGGCAAAGTGTTAGATCTCCTATCAGGCTTCATGGGAAACCTTGAAAACTATTCTGTTGTAGTCAAAAAAAGTTAATTAGTTTTTTAACTATGTTTTGTTAAAATATTGCTTTAGGCCATGTAGGCTGAACACAGGATTTTTATCCAGTTTGTTTTTAGATGTTTAGACTCTTGTGGTAGCAGGAAAGCATTGTGTCAGCGCTTCAGATAAATAAAGTGATTGGATATTACACAAATACAGTTTCAACTTTACTGTTGCTTTGTGGTCCACCTCACTATTTCAAACACTTCCCTCTCCTTTTGTGTAACTTCTGTTAAAAGATAAATGTATTTGAGAGATATTCTAAACGTATGTTAAAAATTAGTGTTTTATTCTTCCCATACAGAGTGCTTATGTGTTATTTTTTTTCTTTCCTAGGTGAGTAACTGAAGGTTAACAGAATTCCTGATTGTCAAGTATCATTAATGCTTTTCTGTAGGATACTATGGGTAAGTAGGAGGGGTTTTTTTGTTTGTTTGTTTGTTTTTTGTTTTTTGTTTTTAATGAGCACATAAGCAAAATGGCAATAACTATTGCAGTGGTATTCAGTGGTGTAATTGGTTGCTGTATTAATATGTAAAACCCACCACATGTTTGGAAAGTTTAATATGGGGATGAGCTTGGACGATATGCATTACTGAGTTTTCATATAATTTTCTTGCTGTTCCGTCCTTTTGACTTTCAGAGTATCTATTTAGGGTACAGTTTCCAAGTTTGACTTCTTTGTAGATGTGTTGCCATGATGATGGAAAAAGAGAATTTGATAGTAGACTGTAACCTTGTGTTGTGAGAAATGTTGTTCATCTCTAATTTATTTATCAATTACAGTATTACTTTGGTTACTGGTCAACTTTTGAGATTGTTCTGTAGAAGTTTTAAAGAATATTTTTATTTCTAGTATAGCAGTAGCATTCTCTTAAGTTATTTACATCTTCCTCATGATCATTATAACTGGAAATATATATCTGTTTTTCTGTAAGACTTTGAGCAACACCATTGAGTTACACTGAACTTTCTGTTAATCAACCACTGTATATATGATCAGAAGAATCCAATGTCAGGGATTTTTTTTTTGTAGTCTTGACCCTGTTGCAATAATGTGAGCACTATTATGAGCAATTCAGGTGTCCAGAGTTGCATCCATTAGAAATTTCTTTCGTATCAATCAGAAATTGAAATTAACAGAAACACAACTGTACATAAATATTTCAAAACACTTGAAACCTGTAGAAATCTCAGTTACAACTTCATATAAATAGTAATTTATTTGATGTAGTTGGTGAGATTAATGTTAAAAGCTGGTAGTGATAACTGAAAGTGACTCTTTTTTTTCTGAAAATAAATTTGGGGTATGAACAGGGATGCTTGTCTTGTCAAATGCTTGACTGGTTTAAATATTCTTAGAAGATAGCAAGTTTTTAAAATATGCATTAGACATTGTTCTCCTAGATTCTCTTGGAACCCCGATGCATGCAGTACTATTAACTCTTTTCTGTTGTACACATTAAAACTAAAAGCATGATTTTATTCAGTATTAATATATCCATATTACTTGTGCAGTAATATTCTTAAGATATGGACATAGTACATTTCCAGGGAATGAGAATTTTGAGATTATTATTATTATTATTTTAATCCTGGAAAACATTAAAGTAAAAAAGTTCATGTAAAGGATACTAAGTAATACCATTTGATGTACAGTATGTGCAAAGAAGAATACATGTGTACAGAGTTACTTAATCATCATGTCTTCAGAGACTCATAGCAGAAGATATATAGATTAAAACACAATGAGGACTGATTTAAGGATGCCCAGCAGCCATTTTGTTATGGGTTCTTGATTTTGGCTATTAGGATTTTATCAAAACCCTGATTGTTATTTTGTGGTTTAGTCTGTTATATTTCTACTTTATGTGTTAACAAGTAACTTCTGTAGAAGATGAAGAGAAAGCTAGACTGAGATTGTGTATTCAGGTTTCCCTAGTCTTATCTTCTTATGTAACAAATTTTCCAAAAACAGAAAAAGAACCCTTGAAGTTCAGATATCTTGCTACAAGAAGTAGTATTTTTCTTTTCTTTCATACTACTTGTTTAAATTGAAATACAGAGAATAAAGTGATAAGCCTCACTGAAGGGGAGTGCCAACTACCTAGATATGTATATCTGCCAAACATGCTAACTGAAACTTGGCTTATTTTCTGTTCTCTTGTATTGATTCTGTTGTTGGATGCTATTCACTGTTGCACTCTATCTGTATTTATATATTATCTTGAAGTTGATTCAAAAGGGGAAATCCCAAGGTCATGCATTAAAGTATTAGGTTGGCTTCTGCTTGTAAGCTTAGATTTGAAAAGTTAGTACGACAAAATGAAAATTAAAATGCAATACAAAGACAATTCCTTCTTCTATCAATATTTTTTTGTGCAATCTTTCTAAACTCTGGAGATTTTCACACAATCTCTAATACAGTTTCTCCTGAACCTAGAAGGGATTGTGTTCTTAGAATTCTCATATTGTGTTCTGTAGATATACTCTGAGTTGCATTTAATGAAGCCCAAAGGCAAAGCAAAAGGAAGTGAAACTTTAATTTACATACCTTAGTAGTGTCACAAATTGGTTATAAAACACCAATGCTATTTGCATTGATATGTGGTTAAATAACTCTACTAAACACATAAAAAACAAACTATGAGGGCCACTCTGAAAGTACTGCCTCCTATTTTATGTTGGCCCACGATGTCAGAGGTGGATGTTGGTGGTATGGCAGTACAGGTCGAAACCTTCCTACCAGTATTCCATTACATTTTATTGCTGTGTGACAGATGGCAGCAGTGGGTCATTTTGAGAAAAGGCCATCTGACATGGAAGAGTGAATGAAGCAAAGATATGTTATTGAATCCTTCTGTGTGGGAAAAAATTGAACCCACTGGCATGGTGGGTGATGTCTTTCAACAGTGACGAAAGCAACAGTGAGTTACCTCCACTGGTGAAGATTTTTATGAGTACAGTGAACAGGCTTTTGTTCATCACTGAACACTGGTGAAAATGCATAGATATTGGTGGTGACTGTGTTAGCTGAGAATTTACTCTGTCAAATAGCGTTACTGTACTCTTTGTATCTGTTGTAGTTTTCATGGAAATAAATAGAAGTAGTCACTTTTGGAGCAACCAATATATAATAATAATAATAATAATAATTAATAATTTATTATTATTATTATTATTATTATTATTATTATAAAATTATAAATGCCTTAAAATTTCTATAGGAGTACAATCCTCTGACATCTTGATTAAGTACTGCTGCTTCATTTGCATACTAGAATAATTCCTCATGTTTTTTGTTTGTTTGTTTGTTTGTGTGTGTGTGTGTAGGTTTGTATTTCTAGCTAGAGCAGTAACCAAACCACTTGCTCTCATATATACCAGAGTAATTATTTTGCAGTGTTTAAGAAAAAATGTAGACTTCTACTTTTGTAGCCAGTTTGATATTTATTCTTTGTTAACATAAAACTTGATATAAAGTTTTCATTAGTTACAATTGATGGTGGCTTCAGTTTTGTTAGAACATATTAGAGAACAGCCATCCCTCCATCCCACTTCTTTTCACCTTCCTTCTCCCACAGCTGCATGAGATTGTCTGCACTGTTAATTAAACCATAAACTGCCTGAATCTAAAAATAGCTTTTGCAACAATGTGCTTTTTTATTTTTTGCAATCTTTTCATAAACGTGTTTAAAGTTCAGCTGATACAAAAGCAGGCATTGTGCTTCCTATCAGCAACCTGAGGCAGGGCTTTCAGGCTGTCTCCCTTGCAGCTGAGGAATGAAGGTATAGCCAAACCACATATTCTGAAGTAGAACAATAATTTGAGCAGTCAGGACAACATCTGATGAAAAAAGTGTGTTTAAACTATAGCTGTGTAAAAGGTTTCCCCTCATCTGTGTGTAACTTTAACTGGTTGCCCCAGCTGAAGATGAAATTTGAATTTAGTAGGCTTTGGGGCACTATGCCTGTGCCTTGGTTTATTCTGGATGAAAATGGAATAAACTAAAGGAATTGTGTTTTGAGACCTATTGTTTTTTTTTTTTTACTTTTGAATTTTTACTTTATTTTTATTCTTTTTCTCCTGTTGAAGTTATTTTTGGTTGGTTTGTATGATTTGTTTGGATGAACGTGCATTCTTCATTTAAAGCAAAGACTCTTAGCCTTAACATACTTTTTATTCCGAGGATAAATAAGTCCTTTATAACGTCTCCATTGTAAAGCAATAATATAGTAGACATAGAATTGTAAAAATGAAATAAAAAGGTTACTAGATCCAACAGAATTAAGGTTCTTGTACATAGAAATAGACTGCTTAAGGAGTCTTTTTGTTAGTAGTTAAAATTTGAATCGTAGAATCTTAGAATGATTTGAGTTGGAAGGGACCTCAGAGCTCACCCAGCCCCATGTCACCTGTCATCCCCACCATGTCAGCCTGCCCAGGGCTCCAAACAACCTGACCTTGAACACCTCCAGGGATGGGGCACCACAGCTTTTCTGGGCAGCCTGTGCCACTGCCTCCCTGCTCTCTGAGTGAAGAATTGTTTCCTAATATCTAACCAGATTTTCACTTCTTTTAGTTTAAAGCTGTTCCCCTTTGTTCTGTCACCTCAGACTGTGTAAAAAGTTGGTCACCTTCCTGCTTATAAGTGGGAGAGCTGTAATGAGGTCTTCCCAGAGCCTTCTCTTCTCCAGGCTAAACAAGCCCAACTCCCTCAACCTTTTTTCATGAGAGAGGTACTCCTGCCCTCTGATCATCTTTATGTCCTCTGGATCCACTGTAAATCACTTATTTTATAAAACTTGCAAGTCTCAGGAAGTTAAGACCAATTTGAAGGTAGTCTGCTCATACATTTTCATAGAGAACAGTTTTAACAGTGGTTCTGGAAAGCTGGCTGTTCCTTTCTGGTAGCATAAGAAATGGGAACAAGTGGGATTGGAGGAGGCTGAACAGGCAGGTTAGAAGCAGACATTGGGGCAGGGTATCAGCAATGAGCAAGAAGAGACAGCCAGGTGGGAAACAGGAGTGAGGCAGCTTCATGTAGCTGGCTAGCAGGGAAGATGACCTGGCCTGCTGAGGAGCGATCTTTGGCCTCTGCTGCCCTGAGATGGTGGTTCTGACTGGCAGCATGTGGTGAGCATCAGCTCAGTGGGCCAGGTGGGGCAGGCAGCTCACATGGCTCCGATTCAAACAGAAGATGTGCTAGGTGGGGTTAAGAGAGCTCTGCTTAAGGCATTTGTGTTTACTGCTAGCAGCTTTGCACAGGGTATATGACACTAAATATTTTTCCATATCAAAGCTAGCATGTAATGACAGCCTGCATGAAGCAAAGTAATTACGAATAGAATCTTTGCAAAAATTTGTCATGACTACAGCATATTTCTGTGCAGTGAATGGAAGCTGTTGCAGGGGCACGGTGTACTTTGTCTGTGATCTGCAATTTAATTGAACATCTTGTTATGTTTTTGTTTTATTACCTAAAGCATAGAAAATATGCTGTGTGACTTACAATCTAAATAAAACATATTATCCTCCATTCAGCTTGCAAGATTCCGTATTGTGTAGGAGTTAAATGACAATAGGGAGAAGAAAGACAGGGAGGGAACGTAGGCTCACGGTGGTGGTACTCACTGGGAGTAAAGCAGTATGTTGAAATGAAGAGTTCTGGTTTAATGCTGATCAAATGAAATAAATAAAATTTATTTATTTATTTATTTATAATTCATAAGATGCGCGTATTCAAGAGGAAACAAGGTAACCTTCCTGTGTTACAGCTGCCACAGAATATCTGGTATATTTCTTGCCGCTAAACTCTAGCCCAACTTGTCCTACTATGCAGGAATTGGAATGGGTTATGAGCTACTTAATGAAGTTGCCATCTGGTGCAGCATCTCTGGCTACCTGGTTGCTCTTTTCCATGATGCTCATACATTTTTTTCTATGGAGACAAGCACAAAACAAAATTGAATGATTTACAGAGCTAGTTAGGTGCTCCTTTCAGTGATAGTGGCTTTTGTGACATTGAGCTGTTGTTCCTCTCCATGTTCTTGACTGCAAGCTTGCTGTTTTCTCCTGTGTTACAACTTTTGTCTAAAGAAGTCCATTCTTCTTAACTGTGTCCCATCTCTTACTTTTTATGGGTTATTTAGCATTTTGTTTTTGTTTGTTTTTTTTGTTTGTTTGTTTGTTTTCTGAAAAGGAAGAAAATGCAAATTCATCACTTCATCGAGAAATTAGAGAAGGCTTATTCTGGTTATTTCTGTCTAGGAATTTTGGTGTTGGTCTCTCTTTGTTTAAATAGTTAAAAAAGCATGAGGCCACTAAGAAAGATGGATCAGATAAACAAAGTAGTCGTCTCCTTTGTTTTCATTGCATTTGGAAATTTGGTGGCAAATAATTGTTTTAGAAAACGCCAAGTGCTTCAACAAAAAACGAAGAGGCTTGCTGTACAATTGTCAGTAGAAGCTGGCAGTGTATGTGTGTATGGGAAAGTGAGATTCAAGTACTATTTCAGCAAGGGCCTAAAACATGGATCTTCCAAATGCAGAATAAAGCACATTAGGAGGTGCTGCTAATGCAGTTGTAGTGTCTGTTTTCAGTGCTTTTGGCCAGGTACTGTGGATTAGAGAATATTTTCCAAACTATTTTGCTTTCTAAAATAATAATAAAAGCAAAAATTATTAATTTAGTTAATGAGTGCTTCCCCCCCCCCCACCCCACCCCCCCACCCCCCCCAGATATATTCCTGGGAAGTTCATCTCTTAGCTTTTTAACATTAGAGTATTTCTTAAATATTTTTTTTTATATATTTCAGACTTTGCATAATATTCTCAATTATATAGGGGTTTGCAAGCATGAGCTGCAATTAGAGAACTATAAGCAGTTTAGTTTTGTTGACTCAGTTATTTCCAGGTTCCTGATTTCTTATTCATAATTTCCTCTAGCAGTTTTCTGTCTGTCAGGCAGTTAGATAGTCATCTGAAGTACCTAGTTAAAGCCTGTCTAGTAAGCAAGTCTATAGAACTGTAATCAATGAAATAAGCTTTAATTCATCATCCAATGAATACCATATTTGTGTTGATATCTGAGTAGTGTTTAGGACTGCATGGATTCCAGGAAAGAAGGAAAATGGAAATGACTGTCAAGTATCAAGATAAATGAGAAACACTGTCTATTTGTCACAAGCATAGTTAAGGTTCAGACTTTTCCTCTGATACAGTCGTGCTTACTTTTTTTCATTTTTTTTCTTTTTTTTTTGTGCCAGGAGGTCTGTCTACTAAACTACTTGAATGAATGAGATCTTTTTTTTTTTTTTTTTTTACTGGCTATTTTAGAAAAGTAATAACAGGTTTCAGACATCGGTGTGGTCTTTCTAATAGCCCATTAAACAGAAGGAAAGGCACTGTTCTTTTTGATACCGTTGTGTATCACTTATTAGTAAAATGTTACAGTCTGACTGAATAAAATTGCTCATACAGTTGGGCATATTTAATGAGCAGGATAAGGAAGATCTGAGCTTTTATGGGAAATGCTTGCATAACGATACATAAGTGAGCCTTTGGAGATCTAGTTGTTGTTGTGTTGTATATCTATGCTACGCATACATATAAATCTTACTGCTTGAGGTGTTTGTATGTGTGCACTTCTACATGAATGGGTATTACCCTTTCCAAATGTAGACTGTGCTCATTTTAAAGTGCTTCATTGCTTTTCCTTAGACATTTTCTTTTTTGCCTTCAAAACGAAATGGCTGCATTTGACGCAGCAGTATGAACTTACATAATGCAAATCTACTTTGTTTTCTGTATACTGTAGCTTCTTAATCCAGGACCCATAATCTCCAAGTGTATTTGTCTGAAGATATTTTCTGCTTTTGCTGTCTTTTTTCTTTAGAAATTCTGACACATTGTTTTCTAGCTTTCTGGTTTGCTTCTTTCCACTTCATCACCTTCAGGCTTTGTAACAATTCTCTTTCTAATATTTATTCCATGTAGCTCTCACTGCACATATTAATTTTCATTTTTCCTTTCCTATATGTTTGCTTTATTTTCTTGACTTTTGTGTCTTAATTGGACAGTAGGAAAAAAAAATACTATAAACTTCCCCCCCCCCCCCCCCCCTCCATGTTAAGCAATTTTCTAATTCTTTCAGGACAGAAATGACCTAATGAAGAATAAAGCTGGAAAGTTTTACACTTCTTTCATGGTGTCATACCATGGTGTCAAAGGCGTTAGCAAATTAACATTATGGATTTGAAAGTCATCTTAATTTGTTTATTCCAATGGCAACAGCCACTATATATTTTAGTTAATTTTAGTATTAAAAATAAAATGTTTAAGCTGTAACGGCAACAAAAAGGATGCTTTTCAAGTAAGGGTTTGATTCGAACAGCGTCTCCCCTTACTTTTGGATTTAGAGTTGATCATTTTACATTTTTGAATGCTAATATAATAGTCTTTGTTGGAAAAAAAAAAAAAAAAAGTCTTTTTTGAAGGTTTTTCAGATAGAAAAAGGTTGCTCAGAATGAGTTAAGAACTTTTATTACTAGTGCTTCTGGAATATTTTTGTCTCCTTGGAGATGAAAGAAGACAAATTCCTAACAAGTAGGGAAGGAGAAGTAAAAAATAGAAAGTGTGCCTTGTACTTATTTACTGAATTATTTGCAGCCATTGTGCTGTAGTAGCAAAAGTTTACCACATGGATTTTACTACCTACTAAAAGCCAAGGCACACATTTTCCAATACTAAACAATTCTAGCCTACAGACTAACGATTTCTCTCACAGTAAATGTAGCTGTTTAAAATGGTTGCCACCTAACCAGTGATTGCTGCCTTTGCAGCTGAATTAATGGGTTGTCTAAATGCTGTTCATCAAATCACAGTAAGACTTCTAGCAAATCCAAATAACTTATGTTGAAATTACTGAACAGAGTCAGTAATGAGCATCTGGTACAGAAAGTTTTCAATCATTCCAGCTAGCTGTGCTGGAATTCATCTTTCTATGCCCTTAGTCATTGATTTTAGCTGGCTTTTTGCTCATTGAGTCACAACAGTGTTGCAAAAGAAAGTCTTGACTGTCTAAATCAAAATTCTTATCAGAAACGTATTCAAGAAAAAGAGAGAAGAAAAGTTATAAATCAAGGAGACTCTAAGAAGGGGCAAAAATGTTGGTGTCATACTCCAGATAGTTCTTAGAAAAAAAGCAAAAATCAATAGAATCTTTAAGTGCTTTGAAAATTTCTATATTTCTCTCCCTCTTGTTCTATTTCTTGTTCCTCAAATTCCAAAAGCTGACGGAATGGCAAAAAGGATGGTATTTCTTCCTAGTTTAAATCCCATTTTTATTGATGCCAATAGGGAATGCTTTTTTTCTTGTTTACATCTATGTTAAAATGTGAAATGGTGT
Organism: Alectoris magna; assembly: GCA_030625065.1. NCBI lineage: Eukaryota > Metazoa > Chordata > Aves > Galliformes > Phasianidae > Alectoris > Alectoris magna. Next base: position 102,680,012 of record CM060560.1, read on the forward strand.
GCAGAATAGTCTAGTCATTTATCCCTTGATTCACTTCTTAGACCACGTTTTGCACCCTCACATTCTTGCTAGTATGTTGCTTTTGTTACCGTTGCTATTTTATCGTCTTGAAATCTATGATTTCAATGGAGTAATTCAGTGTGTCTTTTCTTTACTGATTGTTAAGGAGAATTTTGAGTAATGCTACACTTAATAGTGTAGGTTAGCAGTAGCAGTGCCAAATTTCTGGCTCTATAAAGTGACGGGTTCTAACAACATTGACAACACAAGATCATGCTGTGCATTCATTTTCTTGACATCTCAGAAAGAAATGTTACCTTTTTCTTGACTTCATTTTCTTTTAAATGAAGATTTATTCTCTGAATAAAAATGTCAAAGGAGGTTGATGCTTTTTGTGCCATAGTGAACTCTTTCAGCAGATAGTTCTCTTAGGCTGGTGTAATCTGTTTTTTACTAGATATGCTGTAACCAGCGTAATGCAAGCACCAAATGTTTTCCATAGAGTAACATGAAATAGTTGTTTTCTTTTTGTTCTTACAATGATAGTGAACTGGCAATAAGGCTTTGAATATGCTTTCTATAATCTAGATGTGATTCATTCTTAAACTCCATAGGAATGTTTCTTTTATGTTTCCATGCTCCTATATTCTTTTCTGAATATGTCATTGGTAGCTTTCACTGGCAGATCACAAACAACTGTCTTGTTCACCAGATCTGGAAATGTCAGCAAAAACAATGCTCTTGGATCTTGTAACTGCCAAATTTAGCTTGTCCTTCACTGACGCAAAGACCTTCTGGTGTGAGGTTTTCTTTTTGCTGTTGAGTTTTTGTTATGTTTTTGTTTGTTTGTTTGTTTGTTTGCTTTTAACTTTTGAGCACATATACATGTACATGGATACATGTCATGGTTTTATGTTTTTTGTTATCAGTATTCCACATCATAACGTAATGTAGTGCACTGGGATAGTTACAGGTACCTGTTTCTCAGAAGAGAACTACATACAACATACCCCAGAGGACTTTGCGTTATTTATGTTTCTGTTTTCCATTCAGTGGGAAAGATAAAAGCTGTTTGCAGATCATGAGACCTTCCTTTTACCCTTTTGACTGCCTGGCTCGTCTCTGTTGCAGGTGCCATATCGCCTTACTTAGATTAAGGACTCCAGTTTTTGGACACTCTCTCATTTTATTTGATGTATTATCTTCAGTTCCAATGATAATGTATTATAGTGTGTTATCTTGCATTCCTATATCTTATTTAGTAAATTAGTTCGTTTCTCCTCAGGTTGTTCCTGCTGTTTTGTTTTTAGGCCTATCATCTCCCTACCCTTTCCCCTTTTCCCTTTCCCAGGGCATGGGTCCGTGTTTTCCCCCGCCCCACTAGTCATGGAACTGGGCTGAGCAAGCCCATAAACTGTTGACATACATACATATAAAAAAATTCCATGAATTATAGTTTATGAAAAGCACTTTTTATTCCCTCTTTCACTCCTAATTTGTTGTTCTGAATTCTCACTAGCAGCTACCAAAGCAGCTTTTCTGTTGCTTTTTCCTTTTAAATAAAGGAGAAGGAAAGGGAAGTAGGATGGTGTTGCAAAGGCTCATTTGAAAAGTTTTAACAAAAAAGAGAAGTTCCAACATTCTAACTGGGAAATTGCGAAATTCAGCTGATGTATTTATACTCCATCACATTAAGGAATTGCCATCCACTGCATGAATGGACTTTTTAGTTTCTTAAAAATCTGAGAACACAATTCCCAGCTGCCTTCTTGTTGCATGTCACATCCATATGATATACACAGGGTGGTTGTGTGGCAAGCAGTTTTCTCATTTTCTTGCATATCTCTTCTTTCAGCATGCAGGCATGTACAAAGACAGTCTAACACACCCATCTTTAAGTAATTAATATATTTTTTAAAATAAATATATGGCAGAGATTTCACAGTGACTTCAGAACAAATTTAGTTGGTTTTTTTTTTTTTTTTTTTTTTTTTTTAAAGAGAGTTTATACAATTTTATTCTAAGAGGTGTTTGTTAGATTATTTACTGTGTCCACAAAAGGACTTCAGTGCCAGTGGTTGAAAATACTTTACCCTAATTATCATTAAAGACACTTTTTTAAAAACATTTTTTTAAAAAAACATTATTTTAAAAACACTGACTTACATATTCTAGATGCCTGAGGATTCCTTTAGTGTCAAGGTCATGATCTGTGAATGGTCTGTGGTTCAGTCTATCAAAGAAAAAAAAAGGGAGTATTGGAACAGATGGGACAGCCTAAGGTATGCTGAGTCTGTTTCCTGAATAGATTTTCTAAGAATATTTGGGAGATAAAATTGCTGGTAAAATGCCTCATAAATAGTCAGGCACGAAACAAAAGGATTCATCTGAAAGTTGATGGTCTGGCCCCAGGACTGATGTTCACTCTGCCAAGGTTAGAAAAGAAATCAGTTGAATAATATTTTTGTGGAGTAATTTATTAAAGAATGGCAAAGCATAGGTATGTAGGGAAACTAATGTTCAAGCAAGAATCTTCTCAATAAGTGTTTAATTGTGCTAGCTGCTAAATTATATTTTTAAGCTCTTAAGATGCTCTACATAATAAATAATTCTTCACAAAGAAGTTATAGAAATGTAAGTATTTCCAGTAAAGCTTGATAAACTGGCTGAGAGCATTCTTTCTAAAGCATAATTAATGCTTCTATTGAATAGCAAAGATGATCTCTTTGCTCAGAAAGTATGCAGTACCTTTTAGCTGTTCTTTTTCTACTAACTGCTTCTTTGAGATGCGTATGGATAGTCCTTTTTAGCAGTTCACAGCTAAGAAACCTATTGGATATTTTCCTCAATATGACAGAGGACAACTTCTGATCACCATGTGTCTTTAAGAGATGACTGGCATTTGATATATCAAGCTTTTATGAGCAGTAGACATTTTGGCTGAGGGGTAGTGTCTGAAGGAATTAAGGGCTCGTCCATAATAACTTAACTTGGCAGCTTTCAAGGCAGAGCGGTTGCCTGAGTTGTAGAGGAATCTAAGCTGGAGACCAGCACTGCTGACTCTCCTGCTTTGCCAACACATTCCTGCAACCTGTGAAAAAAGTTTATTCAGAAAAGCCACTGGAATCGTTACAATTTGTGAATCACCTAACATTGGTTTCATTCCTGTAGCCACTTGGGAAATCTAATTGCTAGCAGCCTTTTAGAGGTCAATATTATAGATTACTTTTTACAGAAAGATCAAGGAAAAGATCAAACTTTGCTTCTTATTTCAAGATGGGAGTGTGGAAGAATGGGGAGGAAAAGGGCAGAGAGCTCAGAAAGAGATGTGATGAAAAAGAAAAAAAAAGGAATAATTAAACATTTGGATCACCATTTAATAATTTCCTATGGAGATAAAAGATAAAAAGATTGATTGTAAATCTTGGCTACATTTTGTTATGCAAAGCAGAAATTTGCTTTTGTTTATTTTCTGATTCTGACCTGTATTTGGAAGCTGTTACATTTCTTAACTAAAACCAATGTTGTTCCTGTTAGTATCTGAGGAAGTAACTCTCACAAGTAAATCCTTTGCTTGGTGGCAAATATAAACAACTTAGGTATACTTAACAAGTTTTAAAAATATATCAAAAATGATTATAAATTGCATCTATTTCATTGTAAAATTATTAGAAACCTTTTTTAATAGCATAGACATGAGTGCGTCCTATTTTCTTGTGTTTTCTCAGTTTTTCAGTCTAGTTATTCTTGTGTGAGTGGATGCTCTGAGAAAACAATTTGAGTGGAATAGTTTGGGTATTAAACAGTACTGGCTTTAAAAAAGCAGATGCAACTTTAAAGTGAATATATAATGTAGATAAAATGAGCATGCTGCATAGATGAATTTAAGCCACAAGGCAGTGTTTGTGGAGATAGATACCATGTATGTGAGGCCATATTAAAGATGAACAAAGTAACAATTCTGAGGCTATGAAACAAAACAAATGTATTGCAGATTAAGTATTTCAATATTTATAATTGAAGTTCAAAAATATTTTTTTTATTCTTAAAAACACTTATGGTTTGAGTTCCTGAACATGCCAGGTAAGCTTTCAGTTGGATTTCTGTGGAAAATGTCTGCAGAATATCAAAGAAACTCAATTTCCTATTTGCAAATCGGTGCTTTTCTTATAGAATGACTTGATAGAGCCTAAAACAACAGGAAGAGGCTTGTGCTACTTTCCATTACAAAAACAAACAAACAAACAAACAAACAAACAAACAACAACAACAAAAAAACACTTTTATGGAAGTTGATGCCAATTTAGTTCACGTTTAGGGGGATAATATTAATGTAGAGGTCTCTTTTATTGACCATCTAAGAAAGCAGTGGGTAACACAGCAACAACACTGTAGAATCATAATTTTGAAAGCACATTTAATTTCTACCTTTTAATTTTGATGATCACTGCAGTTTTGAGATGAGCAGTGCTACTTGTGGACCTAAATCTCCACTTTCTGACAGCGGCCAGGCAGCATGCCTTCCTCCTTTTTCTACTGCCCATCCTGGAATAATTACTTACAACAGCATCTCATTTGTAAAAACAAGGGTAGAAGAGGTCAAAGAGGAGAGGAAGGATGCTCATTGCTGTGCCTGATGTCACAGTATCTTTGCCATTGTGCCACATCCCACAAAAACTGTCATGTACTTCTGGGACTGGTCATTCCCAAGGTGGGAAGGAGTAATGTAGAGGAGGTAGCAGTGAAGGAGAAGTAAGTAGTGAGAAAGATTCCCAGCTTTGCTTTTCAGTATGGTGTTTGATGAAGCCCTCACCTTCATTCTTTCTTCTCTGCTGGCCAGTGACCCTGAAGAAGATCCATAGTCTGTGCTCCCCCAGAACTTTCTGGTTCCTTCTCCAGAAGGTTTCTTAATATCAAAGAATGTTGTTCAAATGTGTGGGCTGTCACAAATACAAATTGTTGGAAAAAGATAGTTTTTCAATTTACACAAGATTTCATTTTGGAAACATAAGTCCTCTGAGGACTCATAATAATGAGCAAATACATAAAAAGCAGCAAGTTTTAAAGGCTTGACAGGAAATCAGAAGGGCCATCGTCACTCTGCTGTGAGTTCCTGTTAAAGACCATACATCTGAAACATAATGGATCAGTAAGGAAAAAATTGTTGTGAAAGACCACCACGGGTATCTTGGGTCCCTGCAGCAACAGTTGGAAATCAGTGGTTATTGTAGGAAGAAGCAAACACCACACTGCAGAGTAGGACCAGTTTTGCAAAAATATCCTGAGTGAGAGATCTTTGAAGAGAAGAAGATCTTTGACCAATATATGTTAAAGCATGTTTCTCTATATAAAATATATTTTTCTTGTACAATGATTAGTCCATAAAAGCTAGGCTATTATAGTACAAATTTTCTCATAGGTACCTTAACTCCTGTCTTAATTGTATTAACATTTATTGTGCTGTAACGATTTATTTTCCTGCTTGTCCAAATAAGCTTGTGTATTCTATGCATGTGTATTTTGAGTAACACTGGGTATTTATCCTAATATGCATTTTAATAAACTATAGAACAATTAAAAAGGAAAAATATGACACTTGGAAGACAAGAAGTTTTCACTAGACTTTATCATTTATCATTTTTCTTTTATATTAGAAAAAGATAGAAAGGCTATATACAGTTCTAGAGTGAAGGCAGTGGAGTATGGAACTGCATGCCCCTGTCAAATTGATAGAGTGAAGATGTTGAGGAAGATAATGGAAACTTTCTATTCAGTGAGGAGTGGAATAAAGAAACTGTTTCTAGTCATTCATCAGCATTGATTGCCTTAGTGCTTTAGGCTTAGATCAGAACTTTGATGTTATTAAGAGAGTTGAACAAATATGGAGATGCACTTTGGAAAATGCAGTTAAATGAAGCAAAGAAATGACTAAAATATTTAACATGAAAATTAACAGTAGGTGATAACTACAGTGGTGATATGCAAAAGAAAGAACTGCAGACTATATTTCTGATAAGTAAAATGTTTATTGTGTATTGGGACAAATGGTCCCTTACTATACAAACTATTCCACATTTCTCATTTGACCTTATTGCTAGGAAACAATGACAATAAAATGGACCTGCATTTCAGTTGTGATAATTCATAATGTTCATTCTTTGGGAAAAATTGGGATTCTCTTACATTTTCTTCACACCTGGCTTTACACCAGTCAGAATGCTCTTCTGTATTCTGTGACTGTTAGTACCTTGCCTCTGCAATTATAGTTGCAACAATTAGTACATTAAGTTGATCATTTAAGAATTTTATTATGCAACCTTCTGAAATTTTAACATACTGCAGTTTTACAGTGCAGTCATTATGGTTGCCCGCTGGGAATTTTATATTTGATTTTTATGATGCTTGGGTGCTCATCATTTATAGCTTCGACTTATACAGAAGACTAGATTTTGCAAGACATTGAAACAAGGCATTAGCGTTGCAAGAACTGGAACCAAATTGCATGAAGGAAGGTGACTGGAACAGATGCCATTGTAACATATTCAAGAATTTGCTGTTCTCACATCAAAAAGTGCAATAAAGATAATATTAATGTTTAGCATTTTTCCATCTGCTTGCAGTATTTCTGAAATACGGAGTTGTTATTAATTGATAGTAATTTTATTAGCCTGGGGTCAAGAATATTCATTATAGTAAAAGCACCAGTGGCTGTTGTAGATGAGTATAAAGTAGAATTTTTGTGTTGAGTCATGGGTTTCAATAATGGTATTCATCACATTTGAACATCTTCTGTTATAGAAGAATTAATTTGTCAGTTGCTGTATAAAATAGAACAGAAAATACCTGGTACCACACTTTTTAGAAAAGACTGTGGAATGGTGGGCAGAAGCAAAATTAAAATAGAAAACTGCACATTGTGGAAAGATACATTTTTACACACACACACACACACACACACACACACAAACAAACAACAACAACAACAAACAACAACAACAACAACAAACAAACAAAAAAAACCACTTACAGCTGTTAACCATAAATGGAAAATTCCACATTTAAAGACATTTTGTTAGTGATGTTACTTCAAGGATGAAGTCTCCATTGAGATTAATCATAATTCCTGAGTATTTCTTTAGTGGAAACACTTCAGCTGTTTTCTGTTATCTTTATTTTCCTCTTTCTCAGTGGCCTCCTCATAGAGATGAAAAGATTTTAAAAAATATTGGAATATAACAGTTATGAAAGTCATGCCCTGAACTAGAGGAGTGGCTGTTCAGCAGAATTTAATTTATTTTTCTTGTTTATTTTTTTTTTCCTGCTTTAGTCAGCTATTTATCGGGAAACCATGTATTATTTGGGTCAATCGAGTTTTGACAGCATTTCAAACTGTTATTGCCTTTACTAATTTTGAAACATGTCGTCAAAACTCAATGCTGGTGTACCATTGCATAATTTTATGTCAAATATTTGTTATTGTTTTGTTCTTAATCCTTTCTTTAAATAAAAAAGATTTAGGCTTTATCTCATTTAGTGATCTTTTCTATATAACAGTCAATATTTATTTCTCAGCTTTAAAATGTTTGTTTTCATGTTTTACCTTCTGGGTTTCTTTCCCTTAATTTTCGTTTAAAATCATGAAGTTTCTGTTAAATTTTAGGGTAAAGCAAAGAAGTAGTATTTACAAAATAGCCTGTAAGTGCAAACATCAGAAAGAAAGAATTATCTCTTAAAATCTTCCATTTTTACAGAACTGGTTTTACTATATTATGGTAAGTGATTTATTAACATTATTTTGAGTGTTTCAGATCTGATGTTGTCATACACTGATAGAACCAGAATTTTTGAAAACAGTTCTTTCTTTGTGTGTCTTTTTGGTCTCAGAAAAAAAAAAAAGAAAGAAAGAAAGAAAGAAAAAAATAGACTTGTTACAGTGATAGCTAAGGTGATATGTTCTCAGAAGCTAAGTAGGAGTTTAGTTCAAGATATTTATATGCTTCATGTCACAGTGACTGACATAAAACCAGTTATGATGCACATTGATAAGTCTAAGCAACTAACTAGTCTGTTTCTTTTATGTGAGCAGAGTTTGTGCATGTGCATACGCGTCTGTATAAAGTTTTCAGAACCCTTAAATGATTTCAGAGATTTAAGCGTTATGTATAAAAGTGTGAGTTTGCTATATAGTTCAATTAGTATTTTGTAGTATGCTAGTATATCTGTACATGCACATTTATCGATGTGTGGTGTTAAAGAAATTGCTAGCTTAAATATAGCTAATCACCATATCTAACTCCTACTTGAAAAGAAATTACTGAAAGTGTAGAAAAAGCACTAGGAAGCCAAAACCTTTTTAGAATTGTAATGAATAATGATTGTGAGATAAAAAATATTTGTTGAATATATATTACTAATGCTAAGCAGTTGGTATTATCACAGAATTGTAGGGGCTGAAAGGGACCTCTAGAGATCATCCAGTCCGACCCACTTACAAAATCAGTCTCCCTAGACCAGGTTGCACAAGGAGGCAACCAGACAGGTCTTGAACGTCTCCAGAGAAGGAGACTCCACAACCTCTGGGCAGCCTGTTCCCGTGCTCTGTCTTCCTTACTGCGAGGAAATTCTTAAGCACATTTGTGTGGAACTTCCTGTGCTTCAGTTTGTGGCCATTTCCCCTTGTCCTGTCGCCATGTGTCACTGGAAAGAGTCTGGCCTCTTCCCTTTGCCTCCAGCACCTAGGTATTTATAGATATTGATCAGATCCCTCTGAGTATTATGCAGTATATAATATATTGAATATATTATATATGATTAATATTATGTTATTGTAATAAATATATAAATTAGAATAGTATAATATAATATATTAATATTGATTTTTGATTTTCACTGCTGTGAAGTAACAAATCACTTCTACAATATAGGGTATTCTGCAGGAAGTTTGTACAGCTCATCTTATATGGACCTGATTAGTGTAAAAAAAAACATATAGCTCATTAAAACAAATAACATCTAGTAGGAATACAAAGACATATTGAAGAGGAAAGCATTGTTGAAAAATAATGTTGGATGAGATACTTGCCCTAGTTTTGATCAACTTAACTGCAGAGGATTAAGAATGAATTTCAAAGTGCAGGCAACTACTAATTGCCATTTCTAATATATTTTCAAGAAACATTTCATGCTAATAGTAAAAACTTAATAACTGTAAATATATATATATATATATACACATATATATATTTATTTCTCAGTTCCTACTCCATATTTTCTTTTGTTAAGCTCTAGATAAATCTGGAGGGTATTGAAACTTAAAGCTCTTATTAAATAACTGAACACAAGTTAAGTTAAAACAGTACATTAATCCATTATGCAGTATTGTGTTGCTAGATTTATTAAATAAGAATTTCTTATTTTCAGGGAATATCACAAAACTGCAACTCCATAGTACTGTTTAGATAAGATATCCAGGCAATGAAATTAGTTTTGTATTGTAAAGAAGTAAAAAGACAATGGTTATGCACCATCATAAAAATTCATGACTTCCGAATATTCAAATGTGAACAAATAGAAAATATTGAATCTCTTTTTACGGAGTTTTGATATTTGTCTCTTCTTGATTTCTTCAAATGAAATTACTTTGAATTACTTAGTTGCCTGATTGTTTTTTGTTTTTTTTTAATCACGTTGTTCTTTTAGTGGTATTATCTTTTTCATCATTTTAATGGGTTTCATTGACAGATAGAACATATTGTGATACAAGTTTTGTGAAAGTTTGAATATTATGTATCTGTTATTTACAAGGACCTTGAGTTTGATAATCTTAAAGTAAGCCTGAATTTGGAAATGAAATGGAATGCCATTCGCATTGATAAAAAGGAGGGAAAAAAAAGTTTTGAAACAGAATAGGAAGAAAGAAGTGTTATGTTCCATTTTGCCTGAAGGAGGTGCAAAAGGCCAATTTCGATTGAGGTGCTTTTTTATTTTTTATTAGAGGGAGGCAAAGTGCAATTAGCAGTTTCAGAATGGGTTATTAAAATCTATTGTTAGAAAACTAACACCTTGATACTAACAGTTTATCACTACTAAAATATCCTCTCTCTTTTGTTCAAGAGAAGGTTCCTCTGTCAATCCTCTTAGTCCTCTTGATTTGTGAACTTTTAAAATTTGTGTATAAGGTGGGAATTGGATGAAAAGTCAGTTTGTTGCCTTAGCAGATGACTTCCACCTCCCAGTATAACTTCTTAACTTTGTGCTTATTTGGGTTGTTTTACTGTTTAGCTGTTTAATGACTATGTGATTCCTGTAGAGTTCGTAACTAGAGAGAGAGAGAGAGAGAGATTATGTATAGAATAGATATGTACTATATATATTATACCTATATATATAACTGTACCTATCTATATATAGATATATGTATAGATATATAGATATAACTATCTATATAAATATATCTATACATAACTATATGCCTATCTATATATATAGGTATTTATAGTTATATAGTTATATATATATATATTTACAGACTCTGAAAATATATAGATTATAATTTTCTGACATAAGGAAATTGTTGAAGTTCAGTTCTCTAAAGTTCAGCAGTGTGTTGGAAGGTCTCACGCAACATGGGGTGTTTAGAACTTCTCTTTCTGGGAGAATGTCACATTATTGTTGTATTTGCTGCATTTTTTATTTGGAGATGAGTCCTATCAGAATACACATAGGACTTTAGCACTTTTTTTCCCCTCAGTTTGGCTAAGGAGAAGTCACCCAAAAAAGAAAGACTGCTGCTCTGTTTAAATGTTTATGGACCTAGTATCAACAGAGATGGCTGACATACATACAACTCTCTTAATACATCTAGAAAGAGGCTGATGGCATGATGCAGCTGTGAGGAGCATCTGACTTAGAGCTTTTTCCTGTCATTATTCTACCAGCAGTCAGATCAGTTAAACTCCCAGAGCAGTACAAAATCCATCCCTCCTTTTCTCCTGCCCAGCGTATGTGTATACTCTTTACTATGGGGGAAGAAGTGAATTGAGAAAATTCATTGTCAGGGACAAATTTCTTTGCCTTTCTAATTGTTTAATATATTATGGGCATGTATCTTACAGCTGTTTATTCTGAGTTTGGGTAAAAAAATATGAAGATCTGAGGAAGAGGAAGAACTGACTTTTTCCTGTGGAAGCAATAGATCCAGCAGATTAATGATGACAGGAAAGCAGTGACTTTCATCTCTGTACTGTCAATCTGATTGTGTTTTCAGTAGGTAATGAGTGACAGTTGTTACCAACTGATGGCTGCACGGTGACCTGTGTGAAAGCAATTGTGATCTTGTTCCATTTCATGGTCTGCAGGTGTCTACACTGCTGAATAAGCTAACGCAAGTGACAGTAATTGGCACTGGTTTTAGCAGCCTCTGCAGGAGGTCAAGGACAATCCAACATTCCTGGACGTTGCTGAGGCATTTTGGAGTCGTTTGAGGAAACTCTTGTCGTTTTCCAAACTTTAACTGTCCTGACGTTCAAGTGAGATGTTGCTTTCCAGGAACGTCAATTTCATAGCATTCAACAGGACTATCGAAAGAAAATAAGCAGTGAAAGGGAGGCAAAATCTGGTTTCATCTAGTTGTGAAAGTATTAATGTCTTAATCCAAATACCCTATTGAATGAAAATCTTCTATATTTTTAACTAAAATTAGGAATTTCCTTCTGATAGTGGTATTTTTGTCTTCAGTTTTGAGAAAAAGGAGAAATAGTGGTTTTATGCGTATGTTTATGTATACATGTGCATAAACAGAAATGGGGTTTTATGGGAACCTATTAAGCACAACATATTGTCTATAGCTGGTGATTTGTTATGACGCAACATGGCATGGTTAATAACAATTTAAAGGCAGTAATTCCTTAATGGGTCCTTATGTTCTATTTACTTGTGCAGTCACTCTATTTACCCAAGTCAGCTATTAGAAGAGTTTCTAGGATCCACTGTGTACCTCTCTTTTTTTACTTTGTGAATATGAAATGATATATATATATTTTAATATGATGACACATTCATTGGGTTTTAGTTCTGAAAGAAGAATTATTGGCTCTGTTTTGATTACAGAACAGTTTATTCTTTTTCCCTTATATCCATTATCTTACCCAGTGATGATTACAGAGGTAATATAAGAATTTCACCAGTTTCAAATTGATTTTTAATTTTAGGTACCTTAGAGTTTTTGCAGGGACATCTGAAAGACACACATAGTGTCTATTTTATAATTCTGCTATAATCCCCGTTTTTTCTTCTTTGGACAGAAAGATGTTGGAAAGAGGAATAGGAATTTCTCCTTCTTCTATATAAGCCAAAGAGTGAATTTCTCTACAGTTATACACTGGGTGGTATATACCACATAGCTGGTAGGAGGTTAAAGGCTGGCTTCATTTCTGCTGAAAACAGTCCTCCTCATCTGCATTTTTGGCTTAGACTTGGTCTTGATTATGACATTTCTCTCTGTTCATACAAGTTGGTTAAGTACTGACCATGCAGTTGTGAGTCTATTCCTTGCTCCCAGTATTTTGCCTAACAAAAGTAATATAAATACTTCAATGGCATCAACAAAACAGATATGTTAATTCATTATGCACATGCTTTTTTCCTTTTAATCATCTGAGTACCTACAACACTTAGTTAGCTGAATGTACACTTTAAATCAAAATTTGTGCCAACTCTAACTTCTAGAATATACTTCTAGAAAAGTAAAACTGTTTATTGTAACCCATCTCTAATTTAATTCTGTTTACAGAAATTTCAGTCTCTAAGGAAGAGGGACTCCTGTACGCATTATTAGAAACCTTATTACAAATATATTTTGTATTAATAAAATGTAATATATAATATAATTTGTGTAATAGCGCATCTCAAATTAGTCACTGTTTCTTTTAAGTGGATTAAACAGGGATATTTGTCTTGGTATAATTTTTCCCCTCTTTTTATTTTGAAAAGTATAAAATATATTAGTTTTTCTATTGTGCAGTCTGTTCACTTAGATACTTTGTATATGCTTTTCTTTTTTATACATTATGAGTATTTCTGCTCAAGGAATTCACTTTTGAGTCTTGATTGTGTTTTCCCAACCTTCTTGCTGTTTCTGACCAGTTGATTTGCTACACATTTGCGTCATAGTTCTATATATTACACTTGGGTTGGAGAAAACTTACTTCTTATATTTTGTTTCTTACATGGCACATTCATTTTGATGCCTGCTATATTGCCTCAATAAATAGTATGTATTTCTTTAATATGATGCTATTTCTTACTCAGTAACTTATAGATACCTTGAGAAATTTTTGATCAGTGTCAATTTTGCTCCCTTGCAGATGGAGCAAACAAAGTTTAGAGTAAGAGGATGAGTCTTACTCATTGTTAAAACTCTTTGAAAGTCTTGAATGTAAGGTGGCAAGGATTACAAAATAACATAGCATGGTTTTTATTTCTAAGACTTTTTTTTTTAGACTTATCTTTCTCCTTTTGATAGGAAAATAAAATCATTCAGAACTGTAAGCACAGGAGTTGTGAGGTGCTCTAGTGATAGGAGACTTGCAAGTTTGTGAAAGCTCCTAAAATACACTATTAATACACTGATAGTGTCTAGTGCAAATCTTTGTGGTATCCTTTCTATGCAGAAAATTTTTGCTCTATTTATTTGCTCTTTTGCTCTATTTAAAGTCAAGAAGTGAACCTTAGGTAGTGTTGAAATTTAGTATGTTATGAGAGTTAGAATAACTTGTTACTTTCCCAATTGCAAGATTTTAAAAGCAGTGGATTCTACTTTTTCTAAATGTATGATGAAGTCAGTAGTTTAGTTAAATGTTTTTTTTTGTTTTGTTTTGTTTTGTTTCATTGTGTAATGAGGAAAAATAGGTTTAATCATGTAAGTTCTTAATGTAATGAACTCTCAGGCGTGCTATTGGAGGCCTTTTTTGTTTTCTTTTCCCCCTTTATTCACATTTGTATTGATGACTCTGGAGAAAAGTGATAACTGTGGAAAAAGTGAAAACTAAGGCCACAGCAAAGAAATGTATAATTTGGAAGCTGTAACTCCCAACATCACATTCAGTCAAACAACTAGAATAATTTCTTCTTAAATCTGTCTGCTACAGTAGAAATTAAGCAGTTACAGATGTAAATAAACATTTTGCTGATTTGATTGAAATACTGTGGAGTTTCTTGCTCTAGAAGGAATGAGGAAAGGCTATGGAAGAATAGAAGAACCACCCCGCTGAACAGCCCAATAGTATTTTAAGGTATCCCTGAGTTTTGGTAGCCATCTCCGTTATTGACTCTGTGTTTTAGGAATTGGCCACTACTCTGTTTTGTTTCATACAAATAGCTTGATTACCAAGCTCTGAATGGCGTAGAGATGGAGAGATGTGAGGGAATACTGAGCTTCTTACTTGGTAAGTTTTTTACTTCTTTTTCTTACTCAGTTTCTGCAATTGTGTTGGATTTCAGGAGATATATGGTGTCTGTGCTGTTAGGCAGCATTCTTTGGAGAAAAGCCAGGATTATGGAATTTACTGACTTCTTGTCCAAGGTTTTTCTTTTAATTTAATAAACTTACATGTTTGACTTCTACTTATACTGAAATCTCACATGAGAACTTCATGAAAATTGTTCATCTATTTTTTATTACAGTTTGAAAGAATTGGAATGTATTTAAACCAAGGAAATAGATCTAAGCTGCAGGTTTTAATTGGGTTTCTTTGTTCAGTTTTTGAAATTTGTTTGACAAAAGATTTTTCATGCATTTTTTTCCTTGTTAAAATTATTTTGAATCTTTCGCTTTGTGCTCTTTATAAAGTTTTTTTTTACATGTGAATATACATGTATATGAGTTTGCATGTATACATGCACATACTTTTTATTTCCTACTGCTGCATAGTTGGCAGGGCATAGAAGGAAGTATTCCTTACCTCTAATTTAAGAACGCCTTCAAAACAGATGATCCCAGCCCTATTTTTTATGTAATTTGTGTACTTAAGCTGCTGACTGTAGCATCTAAACTGATCATCTTCAGTGATACAGTAAACATTAAAGGTTCAGAAACTAAAAGCATTACCACTTAAACATGAAATATCCTGAGGATATTGTGATTATAGTGATTATTATTCTGAGACATTACTGTCTTTTTAACAATTAGCAAGACCCCATAGTCTGGAAAATGTATCCTCTTTTATCTTGTGTTGAAGGCAACAGTTCATATTACTCAAAGTCATGCAGTATTTTCTTGATTTCTGGATGTTAAGATTTCAAAGCAGACCTTAGGGTTGTGCATATGTTTTATTTATTTATTTATTTATTATTTATTGCTGTTTCCCCCTCCCCCCCCCCCTTGCCCCACTTATTTGTGGGAAGACAAAATCCTCTATTGTTTCAGATGCTGTTTAAGATCCTAAATTTCAAAGCACAGGTCCAAATATCCGTGCTTTACAGTTTCCACAATTCAGCAGTTCACTTTTCTGTAAGAATTAAGTTGGCTCTTGCTAAGTAATTCAGCAGTTATTCGTTGAAATAGGATCAGAAATAATGATATTGATCGATTTTTATGCACAATTTTACTGTGTTTTGATGCAGTAATAAAAAGTCAACAGTAAATAATGCACTTAATATGTATATTGATTACTGTTCACTTTTTTTTTTTTTTTTTTTTGAGCATTTTAGTGGAAATGCAAATTGAAAATGGGTTCTTGAGAAGTAGTAGTGTATCATTAAATCTTGAACACTGTTGCAAGTCCACATGTACTATATCTACTGTATCTACAAGATACAGAAACTGGTGTTGCCTCCAATTCTAGTTTGTAAGTATAGTCATTAATCATTTTTCATACATTCATATCTTCAGTAAAGTTTATTTCATGTTTACTCAGATGTCTTAGTGTTGATTGATGTCATGCCATGCTTGTGAGATGATGTTTTACTACTCTGAAGATTTTTATGTTAAATGCTACTTTTGAATATTATCTTATTGTGAAATATTTCTTTCATTTCCATTTTTAATGTCTGTAGGGGATGCTTTGATGGCTATAATTGTCTTTTCATAAGAGCGAATGCTACTCTTCGACTTCTCTCAAAATGCAATGCTCTGACTTCCCAGTGTAACTCCAGTGACCCCTACTGTGAGCACAGGCTTGGGCCAGTTACTTCTGAACTTTCAACTTAAATTACTTGTTGATCCTAAACTTTTCAGTGATCAGATGATTGCCGGAATTCTTAGGGAATTCAAGCCTGTAGACGATGCTATCAGTAAAAGCAGGGCAAATTGCTGACAGTCACAGGAATGCTTCATCTAGTCCATCTTAGAGCTCACTTACTTTTAGATTGTTTCCAAATCCTATGGGATATTTTAAATCATAAAAATAAGAGCAATATATTAGTGCTACTAGCTGCAGCCTTCTTTATGTGTCTAGCATTTAGAATTACGTACTCTGATGTATTTTTTAGGAGACTCCAAATTCTGAGAGGGACTGTTTCATTGCTGTGATATTTGTTCTGCTGCTTGCTGTTTATTGTTTCATTGTCATGGTTGTATTTGTGACTGTGAAGAAAAGCCTAAGCTCAAGAGATTATATATAACACGTATCACAGTTAGTTATGTAGTACAATATATCTATACTACATATAATACTGTATTAGAAATATGTGTATATGTAAACGTGACTTTTTCCTCTCTACTAATAATTTGTGAAACCTGCAATGTAAGTTTTCTGCTTCAAACCTTCCATTTGTTTTTTTTTTACTATTTTTCCTTTTTGCTTATATGAAGAAATTAGAATTGCTGCTGTATTACACTAGGCCACTTCTTAACTAGTGTATGATTTGAAATTAATGATTTTAGTGTGCTATTTTAAAATATAACATATTGGAAGAGTTGGCAGTCACTAAAATATCCTTTTGACAAATATTACATACTTTTATCAGCCTAGAGGTCATTATGTGTCAAGTACAGGGCTATATGAATATCTACTGTAGGGTTTTTTTTAATTACTGAGTAATTTTCATTTCCCTTGTTATGCAGTGACCCGTGTATGAATGTTTCTGTATACCAGTCACAGCATATCTCCCCTTTCGCAGGAGAATAAATAAATAAATAAATAAACAAACAAATAAATAAATAATCTTCTTATTGTATTACAGTATTCACTGACCGAAAAAAAAACCAAAAGCATTATCATGAGATAATTGATTGTGCTGGAGAATTACAAATGTTGCAGCACCACCAAGGTCATCTAACTCTCACCAGTATCAGCTGCCCTGTGATAGGAGTGTTTTGTTCAGAAATGGGGCTATTGCAAAATGTCTCAATAGGAACACAGCGAAGATGTTCAGCATTTGAAAAGGCCGTGTTTTGACAGAAAGGTGCTACATAGAAGTGAATACCATCCTGCCTGGTAAAAAGTTAATGACACACTACGGATGATAATGAATTTTACTTTTTAAGCAAGTTGGATTTATTAAGAGCTACAGTTATATACCAAGGTGTTCTATATGCAGAACACGTGTTTAAACTTTCTAAATCTGAAAATACTAAAATCTGATATTATTTCAATTCCAAAAAAAGTTTTAAACAAACCAACTAAAGTGGTTGAAATATAATATATATATATATATATTTAATAATTGGCGAGATTTCTGTTGCCCCTGAGTCGATAATGTACTCTAAGTATACTGTAATAACATGAATATGAAGCTGAGCAAGATTCATCTCTCCGTGTCTGTGGCAGCAGAGAGCGTGATAATTTATTTTAATTGTATCATCAGGAGATTGAGATACAAAGTTATAACTGAGTCAAACGTTGTCTGAAAATGTACATATCACAGAAAACCAGAGGGAGGTGCTCCAGATGATTTGCTTATCCATTGAAGGATCATTTGTCTGTACTCCATTCACTTACATTTCCAAATGAGATTACATCGATAAGAATATCCTTACATATAACCAACACTGTTACTCTAATTAATGCGTTTAGTAGACTTACAGTAAGGATTAATGTAAAAAGACATTAGCATCAGAAAGTTACTGCTGTAAAGTTACAGTACTTTTATTGTATGCTTTGTGCAGTAGGCTGCTTCAGCAGTTTTGAAGTTAACTGTGTGTTTTTTTAGTGCCTTTATGCACTTAGTGCTCCTACATTGATCCTACATGTCTAGCAATTATTGATTTTCAAGTCTTTAAAGTTCAAGGTCTTTTTTTTTGTTTTTGAATACACACACACACACACACAAAATCACCTTTAAACATCTCAAAATGGCTTGTTTTGAGTATGTAATCTGTAGAATGATCTACATAATTAATAACTAGCAAACATATACATTGACTGCAAGATTGTACTAAGACAAATATGTAGGCCTGGTAATGTTCCATTGTATGTTCAGCAGAAGATATTATTGATATGATGATGACTAGGCCCATCCTCTGAAGGGCTTTCTGATTTACTTGTTTTTGTGGTGAGCACTGGGGAGAGGCAAAAAGGGATGTGTGGAACTTTCTTAACATGATGCATGAAATGGTAGCTTGATTTGAGATTTGTGTAAAAACTGTAACAAGCAGATCTCTTTCAGAACAGCTGCGTAGTTACGGATAGTTTTATCACACACAACATTTTGAAAAGTCTTTTCTCACTGCTCAAAACATTACAAATAATCAGGTCAAGTCAAGGGACCGAGAAAATTCAGACTGAAGCTAAGATGTAAACCACACCTGTTCACTCTTGCTAGAGCATAAATTACTTAGCTTTGTTTATAAAAACTTGCTAAGGAGTTCTTTTTTAAGCTCTTCTAGAGCTATCTTTAAAGAAGATCTTTGCTACCATTGATGAAAACACAGCTTTTTAAGTGGTAAAAAGTGATCTCGCAGTTAAGACCTTTCTACTGTGATATATTTTGTGACAGTAGTGGTGTTCATAATACACAGCCAGTCAGCAATAGTGAATGAATGGTCACAACCTCAAAATTACAAGATCAGAGACTGTATATTTTTCTATTTCTGTTACTGTCCATTTCTTTCTAGTGCTACTTTTCTGATATATATACCTGGATTTGTTGCATCAGCCTTCATCTTTCCCTATTTTCAGGCTTATTAGATATTGTTTGAAATGATAAATTTTATGAGTATAGTGTTTTGATTAGTGAAACAATGAGAACTTGACTAATAATAGCATTATGCTTTCTGAGTGCTTTGTTCTGGAGCATGACTAGCTCACTGGATTTCTCACTGAAATACTATAGCATATCTACTAACATTAAGCAGGTTTCTAGAGGTTTTACAAATATTTATTGTAACAAAGCAAATTATTCAATGGAGGGGGATTACACAATTTTACAAATAAAGGCAATACACAGAATTAGTGTATCCATTAATTGGGTGTATATTAGGTGCTGTCTTCAAATTACTGGATGTAGTATAGCATTTTTTCTCAGAGAAACCAGCATAGGTAGTATTACCAGTGTTTTTTTCTGTGTTTTCTTTCTTTCTAAGTATGTAGAGAGTGCATATAAATTCAAATTCAAGCTGACTTATGTCAGTTTGGGAATGCAAAAGGATTGCTTTCATAATCTAATAAATTCACAGTGGTTAAAAATAAATACAATGAGAATTAGATGTCAGATAACAGCTATAGAGTTTGCAATTGACATAACTAAAATTTAGGAATAATTTCACTAAGAGGAGCTGTTTAATGTTTGAGGTATAACTTGACTGTTAAAATTTCTTGTTATCTTTAATTTACTAAGTGCTATTTTGCCTTGTGTGTCATTCTTATACAATTATAGAATGATTTGGTTTGGAAGGGACCTCAAAGCCCACCCAGTCCCAACTACCTGCCATAGGCAGGGCTGCTCCCCACTAGAACAAGCTGTCTGAGTGCCTCCAGGGATCGGGTGTCCGCAGCTTCTTTGGGCAGCTGGTGCCAGTGTCTCATCTTCTACTGAGTAAAGAATTTCTTCTATCGTGTAATCTCGATCTCCTTTCTTTTAGTTTAAAGCCATTCCTCCTTGTACTATCACTATCAGACCATGTAAAAATCTGGTACCCCTCCTGCTTGTAAGCACCTTTCAAGTACTGGAAGACCGCAGTGTAAAAGAGATCCCAGGCCTGGACACAGTACTGCAGATGGTGCCTCAAAAGGGCAGAATAGGGGAATGCAGTCTTCTCCCTGCTGGCCACCCCTTTTTTGATGAAGCCCAGAATACAGTTGGCCTTCCAGGCTACAGTTGCATGCTGCTGGCTCATGTCCAGCTTTTCATCCACCAGAACCTCAAAGTCATTCTCTGTAGGGCTGCTCTCAAGGAGTTCTCCCTTTCTGAATAGAGCTGTACTGATCAAATTGAATTGCCTCTTCTTATTTCTCAAATTTTAATAGAAAATAGAGGATTTTTAGTTAGCTAATTATAGTAATCCCTCTTCATACTTCTTGAGGTTTATTTATTTTCATTCTCTTGTCAGGTTCAATTTTGTTCCTTCAGCTGTTCATCCTCCCCTAAATAATTATTAGCACATTTGCACCATAATGATTAATTTTATCCAACCTCTGAATAGACATTCATCTCTGCTTTAACATAGTTTGATTGTGATGTTTATTGCTTTTGGGCTACACAAACTCAATGTCAAGGATAGGAACAGTCTGCTATGTTGCATCAGGACTGGTATAGGGATGATGCTTTAACTTACTGTTGTGCAATGCCACTCTTTGCCATGTATGCTGATAAAGTAGGGTGTGCTTTTATAATCTCTGGATCTGGTCAAGGGAACTGTGTTTTTCTGTCTGCTGATCCTATGTCCAGTTCTGCATCTTCTCATGTTTAAAAGGTAGCTGAGTGTTCTACTGGTCTGACCACACTTTTTGTTCCATGTAAGCATTTCAGATCTGGTTTTCAGTATGAGGCCACTTACTTAATGACATTGAGCTTCTCTTTTCATGATTTATGGATAAACGTGAGGCTGTATCATAGCCTTGCTATTTGCTTGCTTTCAATTTTCTCTAAAATCTTTATTTTCTCTTGAAAAATATCCCTTAGTTTGCCTGTCATTTTTCTTTACAGTCAGTATAGATTTATTATCTTTTTAAAAATCTCTGCTGTGTTGGTTGGACCTTCATTATTTTAACACTATTTAATTTTATATTAAATTTTATTGTCCTGGATATCATGATTCCTTCACAAGACTTTTGCTGTTCTTTTCTTCTTCTCTTGATGTGCCAGCATCCCTAGAAGATAAATTTCTATTGATTGTTCAGTTTTGTTCCTGCACGTGTTGGCTCATTCTTAGTCATGGAAGTGCTTAACATTAGTTGTTGCAGACACTGAGTGCGCTAAGTATATTTTCTGAAGGATGAGCCAGTAAAACATCTGTCTTCATATGCAGTGCCCCACTGAAGGGGAGATTCATTCCATAGTATTTCATTTCAGAGTGTTTTGCACCTTTTATCCAGGAGTTCAGTGAGAGCGGAACCAGTTTCATTGCACCTGTGCTACAAAGCTTTAATCTGAAGAAGACTTTTCTCAGCAACTAAGAGAAGGAAATACTGCTTTTGCCCTCAATATTACTGAACTTCTGAGAAGAGCTGACAAGCATTCTTTATCTTCTGCCAGAAGAGAAATGGTAGAAAGTCATCCAACTTCACTGAAGCTGCTTATAAGGGATGTACACATTAAAAAGACTGGGAAATCTCACACCAGCTGGCAGATGAGGCAAGTCCATGCAAAGAGAACAAAATGGACCCACCTTTACCAATGCCAAATCAGTGTGTATTTCGTGGAATCAAACATGCGTTTCCCTGCAATTCTTAAGGGACAGCAGATTTTTCCTGATAAACCTACTGGTAAACAGAGGCAATATTACTAAAATTGAGATCAGAAATCTGAACCTGTAACACACTGGGATCGTTCCACCAAATCATTAATTTTCTTCAGAATATCATATTATGATTTTTTTTTTTTTCATTTCTTCCCCATCCTTAGTATGTCAGCTAATGTTAATCACTTCCAAAAATTTGTTTTTCATCTTTAGCTCTGCAATTGTTTTCAAAATACAAATTTCTGCATCCTTTATCCAACAATTAATACTCCCTGCTCTTTAGTCCTGTGGTTCTCCTCCAAAAGCTTGATATTCCTCCAAACCTCCATTTTCCCATCTGCATCTGCCTCATCTTCACTTTTGTCTTTCATAGATTTCATCCTTTTTATTTCAGTCAGAAGTGTGACTATACCAGTGTATTTCCTCCTTATGATGCTGGATTTTGATAAATCAATGTGAGCCTAGCTAACTTTTTGTGTATGTAGACATTAAGATAGCAACATGATTGCTGAGTTAGACTTGCAGTTTCCCAGTGACATGGGTCACAAAGTCTGTAAATGAAGTTCATACCAGCATCTGTGGATTTCTGCATTACTGAGCTTTCACTCCTTGATCCACCATATCTGTCTAAAGCTCTCCTTTATGGAGAAAGAAAGCCCTGAATCCACTTACGTAGTGCTTGTGCTTGCAGAGTCATTGTGGCTTCAAATTAGTGTCTTTTTAGTAACTGAAGTCGGTTGGTATCATGCAGGAAGACTTAACCCTGTATTGTGAATATATTTTTTTCTAGTCTTTCACTGAAAGCCAGAGTAAACCAGATTAGTTTGGTCACTGCTGCATTGCGCCTACTGATAGACCTCTATCCTTCACTGATTTCTGAGGAATCAGAAGCTTTCACTGCAGACTGGTTACTTGGCTACTAACTTGTCATGCTTTGCTAAGCACTTCATAAAAATTACCTAAAGAAATTACCTGCAAACATTATAGCTTATAGATATGCAATTCTTTTGCTCATAGTATTTTTGAGTAAGAGAAGTCTCTCAGGGAAGTTATGTCTAGCTTTTCCTCCTACTGTTATGTTAAACTTTTGTTTCTCAGAGACCATATGAGATGGGGAATGATTTAAAATGCTTATGGATCAGGAAGAAGCATTAGAAACTCCTTTCAAAATTTGAAAAGAAAGAGGCCTTAAACAGGGTCTTGCCATTCAGTAATAAAAAGCAGAGGACTGGAAAAAAACAAGCAAAATCCATATAAAATCCATGTAAGAGTAATTCTTCCTCTTATTACAGAAGTTTCAAGGGTAGCCATAACTACTCACATTAATATGAAATAGAGCTGAATTCCGTATAATTTAAATACAGAATTTTAATTTATATGGCTTACAGTAGCAGGTAGGAATTTGGTCATCTGTATTATCAGTTTTGTCACAGACATCTTTTAAGGAAAAAGACAATGAATATACAAGCTTTCCTACACGATATCAATTGACGAAAACATTCCTGTGTACAAAAGCTTTGCAAGATCCATGAGGCAGAGTGGCTTAGCTTTTTCTGTCCCATAATTGATGTATAGAGGGAGGAATATTAATAAGAGTTTCAGATTATTATTTTTTTTAGAAACTTAACTAAAATATGTCTTACTATGCAGCGTCTCAAAGCTTGAACAAAAGGTCCATCCTTGAGGAAAGGCAAAGGGTTTTTGTTCTTCTTTTTTTCATATATTTTATTTATCAGTTGTCATGATCAGTATGTTGTCATGCGAGGAGATTCTTTGAATATAATTCATAACATAACAGCAAAGTGTTATGATATGCATTATGAAGAATTCCATATGCTTGCATAAAATTGAAACCTAATTTCCACTCTGTGCATATCAGTTCAGGGTTTCACTTATTTTATAACATCCAAAATAGCATTTTACAGCCTTTGGTAGCTATTATTAATTTATCATAAATTTCATTTCTCTAGTATGTCATTGCTGCAATGTGGCGCTTAGCATTATCTAAAGTATCTGTTTTACTTGAACTAGAGAAATAGCCTTTTCTGTACATGAACTTTTTTTTTCCCTGCAGCAGCTTAAGTGTTAAAGCCTGAAAGGATTTAGGAAGCTGCAGTGAATGTGTTAAGACTGTTAATGAAGCCTCTGAATCTAAGGACAAAATTAGCTCTCACACCCACGCTGCACAAAGTACAGCAACTGTCTGATAGAATTGCATCATGACTTTTACCTGGGGACGGTAGTATCGTATTCACTTGAAATTATGAAATTGGGAAGACAGGTGTCCCCAAAGGACACTTTAAGGAGCTTGTACCTACGTAGGATACTAGACAAAAATGGCTGAAATTTGAATGTGAGACCTATGTTAAAAAAAATGCTTACTGAGTGTGAGCTACAGATCATTCATTCTATCTATCTTGTTATATTTGTTCTTAAAGACATACAACAACATACTTCTGATGCAGAATAGCCTGAGAAATGAAGAATAAAAGGAAATATTAAAAATAGAGTTTCTTAACAACTTTATTTTGTTAGAGGAAGGCATAGCACTGTGTAGGAATTTGATTCCCTGTAACCTAGTGCTGAAGAGCAACAACAACAGAAAAGAAGAATAGCTACTTATTTCTTCCATTTCAGAGAGAGGGAAAGGCACGTGTGGCTGTAGTCATGGAGAGTAACAATCTCCAAGATCCAGAATATCCTGCTCTTCTCACCTCTCAGCCCACAAAAGCACCTTATTTCAGGTGCGGCTCAAAGATCAGACCCGACAGATCAGTAAAGAACAAGGATAGGGGGACTATGGACAGTCCTGGCATCATGCCACTGCTGATATTATCTATTCCTTGCAGGTTTTGCCTGTCCATCTAAACAGACAAGGCAGGATCACAAGGTCTGAATAGCACTTGGCACTATCCAGCAACATAGGATTGGAGCAGACTGTCAGAGAACACGGTAGGAAGGAGAGGGAGTAGAAGGAGCCAGGAATGAAGAAAAAAACATTATTCACACAAATGTGAATGGATACGACTAATAGTATAGAAGCACTAAATAAAGTTATACATTACAACAATTTATATATATATATATATATATATATATATATATATATAAGTATATATATATATATATATATACTTACAAATCTTCATGCACTTTACCCAGAAATACCAAATAGCTTTTAAGTATGAGGGAGGTGGAGTTGCATGATCAGCTGGTATCTCTGTCTTTTACTAGGCTATGTACTTATCCATCCTGTATGTTCTACTGTGCTGTTTCACAGAAGGGGCAATTTACTTTAGCTATTATCAGAACTCAAATAAACTAGTTCTCCAGCTCATTATCAGCTTTTGGGCCCCTGATTTTCTGTTTCACATGAATGATAGCTCATCTCCAAAATTTCTTTTGGAGTTACAGCAACTGGCTGGTGCCAAAAACAGTGTGAATACAGTTTCAACTGGTAATACCTGTGCCAAGGTGCCTTCAGGGGTTCGTATCCCATGGGTGCCAAGCTGCTCTGCTGAAGGTATTGGGTTGGAGGGAGAAAAAATATTATTAAAACATGAAATCCTCAAATCCCAGCATCATGAGAACCCAAGTGCTGTGTAGCAACAATGCTGCTAATCTTCTCAGGAGATTCAATGTGGATTTAGCAACATAGACTCAGTCATCTACTCTATACCATAGGACTTCTGGCCAGAGAATCACTCTCTCCTGCATCTGTATACTGCAACATAGAGAAAACTTTTGTTGCTCTGCTGTTTCTTTTTCTAGAAATTCGGGTATTATTCCTTTTGTTCTGATCAAATACATTTTTTTTTTTTCCCTCTTATCACTGATAAAAGATTGATTTTAGCTTGAACAGGTTTAGCATTAGCTTCCATTTTTCTATATTTTCCTTATATGCATGTATTCATTTTTCCATATAACACTTTTATGTTGCATCTAAAAGATACAAATATATAGGATATAGTTATCTGTGAATGTGTAAAGGACACTGTTCTGATAGATTGAAAAAATAAAACTTGAAAACCTGAGAGAAGTGATTAGTGTAGTAATTTTCATTTATTTATTTTGTAACAAGTTTGCCACTGCCTTGCAAAGCCTTACTAGCAAAATGAATTCAAATTGGCTTGAACAAGAGGACTGTAATGTGGATTAAAAGCTGTCCGAAAGTGTGCAAACAAAGGGTGCCCTGTACCACAAGGACCACTGCTAGAATCAGTTATTTTCAATTTCTTTATTAATGGTCAGGGAGAGGGTGTTAACAACATTCTAATAAAACTGGCATGTGATACTATATTCTGTGGAGATAGCAATGTTTGAAAGTTAAGAGAACTGACACAAGGCATGCGGGGAGATTAGAAAAATGAGCAAAGATACCATAGTGAGATTCAACTTCAAGAAAATGCAGACCAATTAGATCTTTTGAGGAGAATTTGAAAAATGGATTGTATGCTTGAGGAAACTTGGAAGCAGTTATTTAGAAAAAGCGAGGTGCAGGGGTGGTAATGAACCACCAAATATGCATGGAGTTTGGTTATAAGCGGAGCAGCCTGTGAGCTTGCAGGGCTGCGGATGAGGCTCTCAGCAGGCAAGATGGCTTTTTATGGGTGGTAAAGCAGGCATCTGGGCAACTCTGAAGTAGTAGACAGTCCTAAACAGACAGATGAGTTGATTATAGGATTTCTTCAGTCCTCTTCATTTCTCTGCCTCTAATGTGATATTCTAAATATCACAGTGCTCAAATGTTGCAGCTGCTAAAAATGATCGTTTAAGCTAATAGGGAACAGGGGCATAACACTGAATTATTATTCCTAAAATACCAACAGTAAATATCTTCCAGAATCTTAAATAATGAAACAAACAGTAATAAATAATGGAAAATACAATAAGTATTGAGTACCTCTGGGAAATAAACTAATTTAATGCACATACAGCAGCAAATAAACATCTTCAGATCTCAAAAAATTCAATACTTCTGTGAATGAAATCTCAACACTTTCTGTATCACAATCACAAACACTGAGTGAGTCATGGTTACTTGATATATTTACTACTTAATTCTTGAATAAAAAGATTGAATTTCTTAAGATTTTTTTCTGATCACTTCAAAGACTAATGAAATACGTTTTCAAATATCAGTTTGCAGTGTAAAAATCCTGCAAGTCTTTTGAACTGTCCTTAAACCAATGTCTCCCTCCACATGAACTACATAAATTTGAAGATGCAGAAGACTTTCTTCCTGTCCGCATAATGCAACGGAAATTTATATTCAGGCTTTGGAAAAATAACGTAATATATTAGAGGTTTAAACATCATATAAGAGCATAAACTGTGATGACTCAATTCACAGTTCAACTAATACTTTGTTTCATTTGAGACTTTAATTTTTATTTACATATCATTTTCTTTTTTTTCCCCATCTGGTATAGCCAGATGTCAATGCCAGCTGTTTACCTGAAAAGTAAAACTAAATAGGTATACTAACTTTAAAAAAAATCCAGCACCCTCCTTTTTAGGAAGATTGAGTTACGGCTAGAACATAAAGGTACATGCAAGTCAAAAAGTTTCCATCTAGGTACATGGTTTTCTCCATCCTTGCATTAAAAGAAAATTTTCTAGCGGACGGTTCAATCATATGACTAACCTAATTGACTGATGTTGCAGTATTTCATTCTTTTTGTGAATGTACAAGGGTTTAAATAGAGTAAGAGACACAAAAATATAATCTGTTATCGCGATGACAGGATCATAACATTAATTTTCTGTCCTCTGAATGTATTTTTCCAACCTTATTTACACATGAATGATGACAACATGATTTATTTGATAAAAGTGGAGCTTCACACTGCTCTTCTGATATTTTCTAAAGCTGTTTCCCAGATTGCCTGTGTTATTTCACAAAACTTCACAAAAGCATCATTTAATCTGAGGATACTGAATCCTAGTGTCATAGATAGAATCATTTAGGTTGGAAAAGATCTTTGAGATCATGAAGTCCAACTATGAATTTGTTCTACCAAGTCCTTCACTAAACCATGTCCCTTTGTGTTACGTGTTTCTGAAATATCTTCAGGAATGGGAATTCTCCCACTTCTCTGGGCAACATGTTTCCAAACTTGAATACCTTGTTGTCCTTTGTAACCTTTTTTTTTTTTTTTTCAACTGTGGTTTGTTGTGTTTTTTTTTTTTTCTTCCTGTCTTTTCAAAAGTATCTTTTGGTTCAGTTGGTTCAGTTGAAGTTTAACCAGGATTGTTAGAGCTGAATCATGAAAACAGCTTTTCCTTGCTGTGGGAACAGCCTTTCACATAACTTGAGTGGATACAAGCTGAAGGACAGGAGGCTTGTGTAAATGTAAGCACAAGAACAAAATGTGGAGGCCATGAAACTTCTTGTCAAGTGATGATACAAAAGTAGAATAGATGTCTTGTTGTCAAAGATAAGAGGGCAAAACAGATGCCACAGCTCAAGGTAACATTAGTGGGAACTGGTTTGGGCTACCCCCCTTAAAAGATTGGAAATTTACAGCAAGAATGACTATTAGCCTTTATCCCATGGCCACTAGAAATGTTAATTATTTTTGGAAGTGTCTGCCCATGTCCTTGGAATGTAATGAACATGTATACACTATACCTTTCAGTATGCAGTTGCCGCTTCTCTCGGTGTGCATGTTGGTAGAGTGATCCACCATGCACCCAGTGCTGTAATAAAGGGATGTAAAAATTACAAAACCATGACAAGGGAATACCTTCTGGGAATACCTGCTTGGCGTAAGTCATTGGTGTGTCAAGTTACTTTGTTGATTTTCTCGGCTTCACAACAAAATAGGGAGAACAGGTCTTCCTTAACCAGCTGTTCACTCTTACATATCTGCTTCTGTTGGCTCACACTACTTGTTCTACAGCTTGCATTCTTGAAAGAGCATTCACATTGATTTTGAAACTGTGCATACAGTATGCATTTTTGAAGAGGCAGTGATTGCCTGAGCAAAATTTTCTGCATTGTTTGTGAAACCAAAGGTGAATTATATTGGAAAATTGATCTGGCTGAACAGTAACCATTATTTTATCTTTAAACTACAAAGTTTATGTAGCTCTGCTATATATGTGGAACACAAGCTCAAAAGAAAACATCCCTTAATGTGTCTCTCCTGATTAAATGAGGAGACACTGAAAGTCTTTCAATTGCCTCTTATGGGATCTATACAGGAAGCTTCAATTATGGCATTTTTAGAGTGCAAGGGTGTAATCAAAACGACTTTGTTAAATTTGCATTTCTATGAAATAGCTAACAGAACCTAAGAAGAAAATGCTGGGGAAAATGCCTTTGTGGTAACTGATAAGCTATACCTCTTTGAAAAGTAATAGAAATTTCACATCTATAAAAAATTGAAAATTAAATGAATGCCAGTTGTGAGTTTTGTTGGTTGCTGTTGCAGTAATCTGTTTAGTATGCTACTGAAACATGGGTCTGTCTGAGTGCTCTCTATCAATAACAAAGGTTCAGTTGTTTTATTTGCATAGCAGTTTGCATTAGCTTTAGTCAGCACTTTGAAATCTGCATTTTGAGTGCTTTTTTTGAAGCGTTTGTTTAATAGATTTTTCCTTTCTGTTGATGATTAAGGTAACACTGTACTGTTCCAGACAGAGAAACAAAACAAAACAAAACAAAACAAAACAAAACAAAAAAAAAACACCGGGTTTTATTTATGGTTAAATAAATGCAAATCTACACATATTTTTTCCCATCTGCCTCTGAACTGTGGGGCTACTTGTTCTATGGAAATATTTATTCCATTATTGCACTGACATAGCCAAATAAAAAGCTGGGCTTGAAGTTAGATTTTGATCAGAAAATGAAGTTCTGTTTAAATATTATTTATGTGCATAATGGTATTATAGATTTACAATATTTGATGGGACAAATACAGTATGCATCATAATTTTCACAGACTGAAGTGTATCTTTGTCACATTTATAAATATAAACAAATAGAGTCAGTTAAATAAGGTTTGTAAACAATTAAAAAGTGCAAAGTCACATTGCAAGTCTTTTGAAACTTTTTGCTCTTTTAAAGGTTTTAACATATTAATGATCTAATCCTTTCCAAAGCTCTGTGTGAGAAGCAATGAGTGCAGTAGCACCACTCAACGCCTGGACTAGGCTGTGCACAGGCATCCAAAAACGCCTGCCTGACTGTGGATTTCCACTGTGTGCTTGAGAAATGTCCTGACTCAAAGGCAGGAACGAGGCATTTGCCCTCTTCCCTCTTCTCTTGCTTTTGCATGCCTTGGTTTCATTGAGGAAACTTTATGGGTGGCAGCGACAATGCAGCCTCCTCTAAGAGCACCACAGATTCTTTTTGCCCTCTGGTTTCCATGCAGCATCAGGTGCAAGACTATCTCAAGTGTTCCCAACTTCCTGGCTTCTCTTCTTGAGAATGCACATCTGGCCAGCTAAACAAATTGGTGTTGCTCCCATTTCACAAATTGGGCAGTTTATAAAGCAAATGACCATTAGAGAGCTGCTTGTTAGAAGCGCTTATTACTCTTCATGAAAACCTATATATTGCATTCATTTATTGACATGCTGTAGAAGTGAGACATGCTATTAATGAAAAGGCTCTTGGTACAATCAGTTGATATAGATGTGTGAGTGATTCATTACTGTTGCTCTTTATTGGTTCTATCAGCTATGTGCTGATCTTAGTTGGACTTAGTTAGTCCATTCTCTTCTGTTTTCTTTTACAAAGTGGTAAAATCTTTCCAAGTCTTTCTTTAAAGCTTACATTTCTATATGCAAGGCTAAGACGAATCAGATGCAGTGCTCAGATGCTCTGTAGTACAGAGTTGCACATGACATGTTAAACCATCTAAATTTGCATCTAATTCACAAAGAAGTAAACCAAATATTAGTGGTTAATTGTCTGGAGAATTAGTGTTAAAAATGGATAATATTGCAGCTAACTCGCTAGATAAAAGGAAACACTGAAAGTACAAGGCTAGCATCTCTTGAAGGGAATACGGATTACCTGGCTTATTGCTGGAAAAGGCACCATCTGTTTTCTCTTTGCTCTACAAGGTGCAGAGACATTGGAGTTGTGGGTTGCGTTTTATAGATGTGGAAATCTTATGTCTTATTTATTTTTAACATAAGATAAAATTAACTCTCCAAAAGGGAATGGAAAAAATATTAACTGATCTAGCTGACATTAGTACTGCTGTCATCATCACTGTAAAGACTTGTACTACAGTTAACAGGTGTAAGAATGGGTTTTTATTTTTACAGAGTCTCTCAGATTGTGCAGGAGGTATGTTGTTCTTAAAAGTCTGTATATATTTGCCTGTTTTACAGCATTTACTACTCATTTATTATGGTTCATGAAACTGAGTAGCATAAAACCAGTTCATATTGTATGGTTTAATTGACTGTAATTAGCAATTTACTACACATTGTTTTAAAGGAACTGAGTAATTTTATCTAATAATATTGTTTCTGTTAGGATGAAATTGCTGCACAAATTGCTTTCTCAATAAATAAATAAATGAATGAATGAATGAATGAATAAATAAATAAATAAATAAATAATGTAGCCAGTAATATCTAAGACGAAGTTTATACAATTATGCAATGTTCTTATTATATTATAAGGAAGAAAACAAAGCCTTGTTTAAAGGAGTGGAGTTTTCCTGTTAATAATACACAGTCGTGGATTCAGTTATACAGCAGTTGAAAACTTAAAATATACTAGAAGTATTTCAAAATAACAATTAACATGCTGACCAATAGGGATGGATATTGTTTAGAAAGAAACTAAGTTTAAAAAATTAAAGGTACTGTTTCCATAGACTACGCAGGCAGTATGGGAGAGAATTGGGAATTTTCTGTCATGAGCTTCAGCAGGGTGGTAGGATGAGAGAGGATGGCCTCAAGTTGCACCAGAGGAGGTTCAGGTTGGATAATAGAAACAACTAATTCTCCGAAAGAGCAGTGAGGCAGTGGCAGAGGCTGCCCAGGGAGGTGGTGGAGTCACTGTCCCTGGAGGTGTTCATGAACCATGTGGATGTGGTGCTGAGGGACACAGTCAGTGGGCATGGTGGGGAGATGGGTTGGTGGTTGGACTGGGTGATCTTAGTGTCCTTTTCCAGCCTTAATGACTCAATGCAATTAGCATTGCTATCTCCTGTGGCACTGCAGTGCTGGATGCTGACCCAGAGTGTCCAGGGGCACAAGCCCTGTTCAGCCCTTCCTCCAGAACAGAGAGCTGTGCTGCATCCAAATGTGATGGATGATGAAGCTCCCAAATGTGAGCAAGCAGCTCAAGAAATGCAAATGGGGAGGAAGTGGTATTAAATTATCCTAGACCTGAAATAACAAAATGAAACAGGATTCAACTTAGTGGAGAAATAGGGTGCACCAAGTGTGTTTTTACTTTATTTTCACCCTTTCTGAATGATGACTGGGTTCTAACCCTCTGGTATTAACACAGGTATAATTTTTTGAGCAGCATATGGTAAATAAGAATTAAGAGAAGATCATTTTTCTCCCAGGACTTTGTTTCACTGTTTCCTTTTGTCTTATCATGACACAGTTAAAAGGCAGTTCCATAATATTATGTTTGTTCCTCTCTCATCTGTCTTGGATGAAGACAGATAGGACTCTAATTTCCACATGAGAAGTTTTTCGTATTTATTCCCTCCTCCAGCAGCACATGGGAGAGGTATCCTGTTCCCCTCTCTGCCCCTTCTCTCCTTGCTGCTGTATTTCATAACATTAGATTCACTAGTGCTTTTTTTTCCCCTACAGTGTTAATCATTGAAACAATTAACGGCAACTTTTTTTTTTTTTTTTTTTCATTAGCACCTGTTTTGACAAATAGGATCAGTTCACACCTCTGCACATCTGTGAAAGCCTGTCTGCAGCCCTCCATAAGTATCACTGTAAACCTGATTACCTCCTTTGAAGGTTATTGCCTTTGGCATATGGACTAGAGAGCGAGGGGCTGCTGGAGCTAAGGTTCTGGAGTACCATTAGGAAAAGCATCCTTAACTAGAAAGGAAATTATGCAGAAATTTTTACAGCTTCATAATTGCTTTATACAGTAGGTCATGATTGTGCTGCAGTAATAAATTGTAGTGTCCATATATGGACATTACATTTTAGCATGCAAGGTAATAAAAAAATAAGATGTATTCCAATTTGCAGGTATCCAGTTCATTTAATTCTCATCTGCATACATCATCATTCAGTAGAATTTATCCTCACTTTTAGAAAACAGAGTCAGGATAACTTTGAGTACTCTTGGCAGTGGTGCAAGCTGTGCACCACTTTTTATTTGCATTGGATTTTGTTGCCACATCTATCTCTTCCTCGTTTTTTGTTTTTGTTTTTTTTTTAATTTATTCAAGAAATATTTTTATTTTCATTTGCAAATGTTTAATTTTTTTTTTTTTACCATCAGTTTAGAGAATTACTTACAAATTCACAATCCCATTCACTTAGAACAGCTGAATATACTTTATATTCTAAATCCATTCACTAGCAATGCTTTAAAAACATAACTCCTTTAAGATTCTGTGCATATCTGTGGCTTCATGCTTCTACCTTTAAAAAATCCACAGTGACTTTTATGCATGTTTTAGGAGATTCATAATGAACAGTTGCATCATATATTCCTTTCCAAAATGTGAATTTCTACTTTCGTTTCAATAGATATTTCACTATTTAACAAATACTTTTTCATTTCTAATCACTGAGTATTTGATTTAAAGCTTTTGTGCCAGTCTTAACGCTAATAACTTTTAGAAAGATTTGGATTTAAATGTGAAAGGAATTTTTCTAAAATGTCAATATTGAATTTTCTCTGAAGAACTCACGACTGAAAAAGTAAAATATGCTGAATAATCACCTGTAATTTAAACTAAAATCTACTGGTATTTTTGTCTTGTGGAGTATAATCATCAAAGCAAATGTGATCAGCTTATTTCCCCTGACAAACCGTATGAGGAGAACTAACAGGGGTGTCAGCATGCAGAAATTGTTTTTGCTGCGAGGGGCAGAAACTGGGTGTTTTTACGGGTACAAGTCAGCACTATTTTCTGTCCTGTTAGGAATTTCAACTAGTTAACTAAAACGCTTTCTGTTGCTGCAGTTACAATGACCTTTCCCTTTTCCCAGAGTGTTTAGAAAGAAGCAAGACTTTATCAGAATTCAGCAAAGGCTATGTATATTTGTTTGATTTTAAAAATGAAATAAAAATGCAACTCTTTCCAAATAGATGAATGATTGTTTTGGGATAGTGCAAGTTTTCTTGCATAACTGCTCAGTGCTGCATGGTAACAAATAATTACCTTATCTGCAGTTTGACAGCACATATGCTAATCATTACTTAGATGTAAATGCGTCAGTGTCTTATCTTTTTCTTGTACCTGTCATATCTCACACTTAAATGAGACATCACCCAAGTTACTTTTTGGGTCTGGAGGAGGTTAACCTTTCTTCTTGACTCCTTAGTATCTAATGTTTAAATATTGGCTCTTACCGCAACTGAAAATCACCTTCCACATTCATGAGACTTAGAACCCATTTATAAAATACTTAATGAATTTGGCAACCCTGCTCCAAACTGACTGCATATTTTCCAGTGACTGATGTCTCACCTTTTTTCCTTTTTAAAGGGGAAATTGAAAATTTGCTTCCCCCATTTTCTAAGACTAAGTAGTTGCTTAGATCCTAGCTGTTTTTTGCTATTGTTTCTTCCCCCAGCAGAGTTTTAATGAGAGTAATGTCTGCTTGAGATCTGCTGTGCTTTTTTGACCTTCTGACAAGAGTTGCGGGACCTTTGTATAGGCGCCTCTCTTAGCAACTATGGGCAAAATTTAATTTGTTTACTTGGTCATAGTTGTTTTGTGAAATTTCTTATCTTTAAAGGTGAA
Source organism: Alectoris magna (assembly GCA_030625065.1). Taxonomy (NCBI): domain Eukaryota; kingdom Metazoa; phylum Chordata; class Aves; order Galliformes; family Phasianidae; genus Alectoris; species Alectoris magna. Next base: position 102,714,785 of record CM060560.1, read on the forward strand.
ATCACGTCATAGAATCACCAAGGTTGGAAAAGACCTTTAAGATCATCCAACCATCATCCAACCTTCCACCTATTACCAATATTTCCTGCCAAACCATGTCCCTCAGTACAGCATCTGACTTTTTTGAACACTGAACAATCCTGACTCTCTCAGCCACTCCTCATAAGGCTTGTGCTTCAAACCACTCAGCATCTTCCTTTGCCCTTCTCTGAACACGCTCTAGGGCCTCAATGACTTTCTTGCAGTGAGGGGCCCAAAACTGAACACAGTACTCGAGGTTTGGCCTCACCAGGATTGAGTACAGAGGGATGATCACTTCGCTGTTCCTTCTGGCAGCACTATTTCTGATACAAGCCAGGATGCCATTGGCCATCTTGGCCACCTGGGCACACTGCTGGCTCATGGTCAGCTGAGTGTTACCCAGTACCCCCAGCCACTGTGCCTCAAGCCTGTAGCATTTCCTGGTGGTGTTGTGGCCAAAGTGCAGGACTTGGCACCTGGGCTTGTTGAACCTCATCCCATTGGCCTCAGCCCAATCCAGCCTATCCAGGTCCCTCTGTAGGGCCTTCCTGTCCCCAGGCAGATTGGCACTTCCTCTGAACTTGGTGTCGTCTGCAGACTTCCTGAGGGTGTACTCACTGCCCTCATCCAGGTCATCAATAAATATATTAAACAGGACAGGCCCCTGTACCAACCCCTGGGGAACACCACTCGTGACTGGTTGCCAGCAAATGCTATGTAGGTAAAATTGACCTGTTCATCTAGTGCTTAATCTTTGTTCAGCTTTAATACCAGGAACTCAGAACCATGGAGGACACCCATCCCCTTGCCTATTCTCCTGTTGTCCCTAAAATCTTCAATTCTTTCTTCTAACGGCTATGCTATTTAGGGTATTCAGTATGGGGGAATATCTTTCCTTGCACTTAAGAACAACTTTTTTTTTTTTTTTTTTTTTTTAATTCATTTTGTATGGTGACTCTGTCACCAAGTAATTGAATCTGTGAATTATTCATATGCCACCTAGTACCTTCAAGTGTGTTATAAGTTTTCCAAGAATATATATAAATGTTTGTTGTTGTTGTTGTTGTTGTTGTTTTCCTAGCTGTATTGTATTAATTTGTGGTGGAGGTGATGAATTCTATTTGCCTCACTGAGGAAGCAAGCCAGAAAGTTAATTCTTTTTTTCAATTAGCATGTGAAAACAAGAGAATATTAAAGCATAGGAAAAGAGAAGTACATTTAAAAACTTAATTTAAACTAGAAGAAATACCTGAAAGAGCACAAGCATGGGTTATTGCAACTAAGGCAAACATCTACCTGATAAGATGTACAGTATATAGAAGGGAAATGACTGGTGTTGTGAAGCATGCCATGAAGTGAGCACATCTTGCCCAAGTTGTTTGATGCTGTCTGTGGGGTGGTTGTGGTGCTTCATGCTGTGTGTATGCAGCTCCACTGCAATATTGGCTCAGGCTGGCTATGGAGCAGCAAGAAGGGTTGAAGCAGCCCCAGGGTCATGAGAATTACAAGTCAGGAATGAAACCTGAGAAAAACATGGCTTGTCCAGAAGCAGTGTCACAGATGCTGGAGACTAGTTCTGTAGATGTATTTATTTCAAACACTGAAGATAATTCCATCTTTGCTGTCCAGAAGACATCTTTTTTCTTTTTCCTTCATAGTAGCATCACATAATGGGATTTATAGAATCTTCTTTTTCAGAGGAAAAAAATCCAGCTTTGTTGATATTAGAATTTTTTACTTTTTTTTTTTTTTTTAATAGCTTTGAGGACAAAGTGAAAGGGATGCTTAATAATGTGTGAGACCAAAATGCACTTTCTGAACTTGCAAAATTTATACTGTGGCATATATTTAATATTGGGAAAGAGATCTCAGTCAGAACCAGTGAAAGGCTGTCAAGGAATTAATGAGCCTGCAAACTATTTCAAGTTTGAAACGGATGTGGATTTAAGGATTCTTTCTTGAGACTAAAGAACAGGACGTAGAGATTCCTGCTCCTTCTGTCTAGAAACAAATCTGTTTTGGAAAGCTCAGAAGGTTAGCCCGGAGAACCAAATGATTATCCTTCCCCCATCCAATTCTCCTTCAGGTTTCTCAGTTGAAAGATGTAGAAAATTAAGTTGTGGTAGGATCTCTTTGATTCAATAAGTGAAAATAGCAAAGTAAAATCCTTTAGTTGAAAATGATAGCTTTAAGTGAGATTTTACATTTACATATCGGGAAATGGTGTTTGTTCCTGAGTGGACGGTGGACTGTATCTGCACGGATATTTACTAAGCAGAAACTTGGGGTCATTTTAAAACTGAGAAAATGACTTATCATCAATAAAATCTAAGATACTGATGATTGCAAGAACTGTCTTTTGAATTATATTCATGTTACTCATAAGAACTTGAAATATCATACAATTTTAATTTATCCCATCTTTTAAGCCAAATAGAAATTACACAGAAATAAGAAATAAGGCAAAAAAAACCCCACCTCATTTAATACTGCATTTAACACTATTTTGCTTCTCCAGTGCAACAGCTAAAGTAAAATAAAGGAAGTGCTTCTGGTCACAATCAGTTTATCAAGCTTGACAAATGACAAACTTGAAGCACAAGTGAAAGAAGTTGGCAGCAGAACACCATAAGCTGGCTTGGTGCATCTCTTGAGCTCTGAGACATTAATTGCAGTTCAGAAACATCATCAGTTCACAGGTCCCTAAAATAACCTATTCACTTTCATAAGGTTGTGTCTTTGACTGTTTATTAGTTTTAGCAGAGAAAAACTAATAAAAACCCCAGCCAAGATTTGTTTTGATTGTTACCCGTGCAACACTGAAATTGCATTCTGACGTAATATACATCATGAGCTCTGCTAGGAGCTGATGCATCTGCAATATTGCAATATTGCAATATTCTGCAGTATTGATTCCAGAACTCTTTTGAGAGGATACAAAGGTGAGGTAGACCTTTCACAAGGTCACGCAAAATTTCCAACAAAATATTTTAGTTAAAAAGATAGATAGTAATTTATGTAATTGTACAGTCTACTTATTTGTTTTGTTAGTGACTGTATGAGGTATATCAGCTATTTAAAACACACTAGAAATAGACTGTGATTGGCTTGACCTTGTTTTCTTCAGGTGATTGAAGTAGAACTTAGTTATGGATATTGGCAAGAGGTGAATGATGGTACACACAGACCTATCTGAATATAAGTGGTCCGCCCATAATACTTAAGGCAAAGTAATTGGTATTTCACTTGCTCATTCCTGTGATTGCTGGGCCCAAAGATCCATCAAAGTTAAAGTAGGCAGCGGATGCCTGGAATCTTTTATGCCAAAAGAGCTTTTAATCAACACACAAATCTCGTAAATAATGCAGAAGAAGCCTCACCTCACTGTATTTGTCTGTTCAGCCTGCTTTTATGTCACGGCATATCAATACCATACCCTGTATCTTTTTTCCTTTTCCTTTCTTTCTTTTTTTCTTTTTTCCTTCTGATTGTTCTTCTGTAAATATGGCAATGCAACTTTGTGTACAAACTGTGAAAATAGTGATACATTTTCCATGAATTGGGCTCAGTTTCTCATGTAGCTGTAGGAAATCTACTCAAAATGCACTTTTAAAAATGTGTTTTATGTTAAACATGTGCCTTTGATCAGACAGTATGTTAAAAAAAATGTTGTTTTTCTGAATTAATTAGAAATGAGGCCTAAGGCAGCCTGCTGTCGGGATCAGAAGTTCTGAATAAAATTTAAAATACTTAAACTTTGTAAACTCCAAAGACAGTAATCATTTTACAAATTAAAAGAAATCTCATATCCGGAATTAGTGATTTGTCTGCTATTACACCATATATTCATTTTTACAGTTTTAAATAAAAGGTTGTATTGGTATTGTAAAAGTACTTAAATCTTAGAATACAGAAAAAAAATCTTTTCCTACTTCACTGCTACAAACATGCATTATTTTCTTTTGGCAGAAATATGTGTTACCCTTATATTTTGTTGACCTTTTTGAAAAATACCTGGAGTTCTACTTGTTTTACCTAGCATAAGAACAGAACAAAAAGACATTCATTCTTTATTTGGTATTTTTTATCTTTTACATTCTTTTTCTTTCCTGTGGCTCGCTGCTCTAGGAAATTGTCACAAGTCTTGACAATTTCTTCAAAATGTTATTTTTGCATTCCTTGTTTCTTCTATGGCCAGTTGTTAACATTTTTCTTTCTTTCATTTTATGGTCCTTATATTGGAGTTCACCTCTACTCATAGACATATCACCTCTACTCATCTAAATTTTAGTCATTAATACTAAAATTTCAAACTGTGATGTAAATTATTCCTCAGCAGTAATAAGGATAGAGCAAGAGCCTTGCAGCTCCCACTGCCACACACTCTCCCCCTCCAAGTATGACCAGAGGCATTGGCAACATTTGTGCCAGGGAGTGAACCATTTTAAAGAATAAGCTTGTTTATCAGCAGTGGTGCATTTCCTATGGTTTAGAAACTCACACTCCTCATCATTTTCCTACTATTCAGAGCTCTGTGAGATACTGTTTGCAGGTTGGTGGCGTTTTACACTTTGTATAAGCCTTGTGAGATAACCCCGTGACATGAGCTTGAACCACACACCAGCAAAATCTAAATGACCTAAATGATTCCTTGCATTTTTCTCTGGGTGCTCTAGATCTATCCTCTTTTTTGTTTGGTTGTTTGGTTTGGTTTGTTTTTTTTGCTTGTTTGTTTGTTTGTTTTTTGTCATCTTCTTCCTTTTTTTTTTCTTTTTTTCTTTTTTTCTTTTTTTTTGGTCATCTTTTGTCATCTTCTTATTTATTTCATCATGGTTGACTGGACCTGGGCCTTCAGTATCTCTGTATGCAGACTGCTTAGATAAAATGAGATGCTACTAAAATCCCTCAACAGAGGTGCTCCCCTGTTTGAGTGGCACACAGATAGCTGCACAAAGTTCCATGGACTGCATTCTGATCACTTCAAGGCCTTGTTTTTTTGATGTAAGCCTACTGCACCTTGTTTCATTCGTTTTTTACTTTCTTATAACACATTTTTCATATGTAATTTTTTACTAGCATTCTAGCTATGTTCATTCATTATGTTCTGCTTTATTAGAAATATTTCATTCTTAGTACAAGCCTTTCAAGCAAGTAAATAGAAAATGCTACTGGCATTCTATTTCAAAACAAAGGATAAGTGTCTACAAGTTTTTACAACCTTATTTTATTCTGTGCAGTGTTTAGGTAAAATATTGCACATTTTATGTACATATTATTGAATATTTTTGTTAAAAGTACGTAATACTTTGCTCTGTTTCATTATCATTGGCATTTCACTGAAGCCATTTCTCATTTCAGGTTGAAATGAGATTGACTTAAATTTCAGCCTCCTGCAAAAACATTACTTATATTACTGTAATGAGTAAAAGATTTAGTTTAAAATGACAAAGAAGTTAAAAGATCAAATCTGCATAGAACCATTCCTTTTTTAATCTAATAATCTCTCCTTTCTAGAATAGCAAAACACACTGTACTGGGCTTTGCCACTTAGAGGAAAAGAAAATAGTGCAGGTATTGATTCATTTTCTTATGTAGCTGCCGATATTACCCAAAAATGAATACAAATGAGCTTGCTGTTGTTAAGTACAGCCATGATTTATCACATTGTTTGAAAGTATCAGCAGAGATTTTTTTAAAAAAAATCGTCTTATGTTATATTTATTTCTATTACATTCATTAAACTTTGGTGGCTTTTCCATGTATGGCTGATAAAAAAATTGTGTATGTTTGGCAAGACGGTGCCAATAATGGAGTTGACTGACCATTCTGACCGTTCTGCCCGTGTCTAGACTTAGCTTACGTCTTCGCACTTTTTTTTTTTTTTTTTCCCCACACTGGCTACTGCTTTCATTCTGGAGTCCACATAACATAGTGACAGAATGACACAATACCTGGAACTCCTGCAGATGTTAATCAAAATCTGTAATATTGGCTTTATTCATGATTCTGAGTGAGCTACTAAGATCCGTCTTTTTCTTCAGTGCTTCAGTGTGAAAGATTTATATTACTCAGTAGCTGAGCAGCACTTTGAGGAGATATCTCTAAGAGAATGATTATCAGAAGCACCTCAATTAGAATGAACAGTGAGATATGTATGATAGAATGAAGAGATCTAAAACAGGAATTAAAGAAGGGTAATACTGATAAGGCTTCATACAGGTAATTTATAAAGATACTCAAAGATATAATCTGTCAACAATTGTTTATTTTTTTCAGACTAGAAAATAGCTTTGAATAGGCATGCATGTACATCTATGGCTAAACTTTTACAGTACAGAACAAACTTGGTTGGAAGCCATAGATATGCATATGCAGTTCTTTATGCACTACAGATTTTTTTCCTAATGTTAGGAAACATTAAGAATGTTGTACAATAAACATTTTCAAAAGTTGAAGCCCTTGAATATTGCAATACAATCTTATAGGGACTTAGATTGACTGTCTGAGTTCTGTCATGTATTGAATAACAAATCTTTCATTCTTACAATTTTAAGTTTGGCCATGCGAAAGTTGTTTGAGAGTATCACTCTGAACAGCAAGAATACTTGCTGTCCCATTGCATCAACTTTATTTGTGAATTATTTCCTGAGGAAAAAACATTGCAAAAGTTTGCTTGCAAAATTATCATGCCCACCTTTGTTTTAGGGTGGCGGTTTATGTGAAAATGAGACACTTTTTCTGATTCTGCTCAGTAACTTTCTTATGCAGTAGCTTATGCAGGCTAAGGTAAACATGGATGGAATTTGACCTGTGTTTTCAACAAGATCTGCAAGCTTTTTATTTGCAGACAAGGGATGTGTTCAGTATTTGATTCTGTTTTTCGAAAGATTTTGATGTACTTCAATATCTGTGAAATCTAAAAGTGTTTTTTTTAAATCTTCTTCAGCATCAAATTATTTATTATGCATATGATTTGGTGTGAGGGGTGGCTCATTTTTAACAACAAGAATTGTGGCCTGAACTGTGGGGCAGAACCATTTCCTCCCTCTCTCTGCTTTGAACTGTCATAAAAGTACTAATTATGGGTCACCATCTGAGACCTTAACATTGTTAATTTCTTTACATTTAGCATGATAGGAGTTGAAATAATAATGCTGTGAGTGTAGTAGAATATTTTTTTGAGGCAAAACAGAAAAAAATATTGGAAGAACTTAAAGATTTTGTAGAAGATTTTACTGAAGATTAAAAAGAAAAATCATGATTTTTTATTTCTTCTTTTTTCAGAATTTTTGTTTAGCTGATATGAAATGCAACCCAATAATATCTCTTGTGCTCCTCCAGTATCTCGCAGGAAAAGGTTTCAAAGTGCACTGCATGTCTGTTTCAGAATATGTAACTGAAACTCAAATACGCTGGCACAATTAGGATCTAATTAGTGGTCTTGGTTTCAAGTGGTTTTATTTGAGTAGATCAATACAGATGTATTAATCTCTACAGAGCAAAACAGAGCTGAGCTGAGTATTTACATTTGCAATTGCAGGAACAGAGTATAAATTAACTTCTATTTTCTCAAATGTCATACAACAGCAACTGAGAAAAGGAGAAGCAATTCAGTATGATTAACCTATCATTGTGTTAATCATGTATGGTGTAAGGTTAGAATGGTAACAACACTTCATCAATTTTTGTTTCGAACACAAGACTTCAGGGAAGTGAGGATTTAGTAAATTTTAATTCCATTACACATGCTGACGCTAAGCTCAGTTGAAGAACTCTATATCTCTGATATTTCCAGTCAAAGTTTAATCACTCGATTAACTTTATGAAACTGGAGGATTGACCTCAAATCCTCAGCCTTAATCAGAACTTTGTGGTGGATAAGATTCAGTAGAAAACATTTCACTATTTCCAGGGAAAAAAAAAAGCTTTCTTTACATACTTCAGTGAATCTGGAATCATATGGCTGACTTTCCATATCAAATGAAGCTTCTTCACTGAAATTTAGACTCCATGACTTGTGCCATCAAAATTACAGCTCCTTTGCGTTTCATGCTTTCAAGGTTCCTACTTTTTCTCAGTATAATAATATAACTGTTTGTTTGCCATTTAACACCAGCTTACATATTCAGGTAGAAGGTAGCATCCACACTGCTGTTAGTCATTAGTTTCTTGTTGAAAGAGATAGATATATTTCTTTAAAGTTTCTTGTGGTGTTCTAAGGTGTTTATACTGAATAAGCACTGGGACATTTTTAGTGAAAAAAGATCAACACGATAAATCAACAGACTTTAGATAAATGTGTCAAAATAGCTCTCTTGATGTGTTTTGTATTGTTATTTCTCAGCCAAAGTGATTCTCAGAGGTCAGACTTCATTCAACTAGAGCTTTCTCAGATATGATGGCATGCCTCAGGATACTGATTCAGATTGAGATTTGCAGAGTGGACACTTGAAGTTCATTTAACACTTGGGCAAATTGTTGTTACTCAAATATTCTTCCTTAGAGAAAAGCAGATTTATATCTTGACTGAGTTGCAGTGTATTACAGCATTGCCTGGATTTTCCCTTTCCCTTAACCTTTCTTGGGTATTTTTCACAATATTTATTATTGACTGTGGTACCCAAAATTGAAATTAATTCTTAAAAATAATTAGTTTGCAATTGATTTTAAATGTATTTATTTTCCCTCAGCTGCTCTTCTTTCTCCCCATCATCTCAAAGTTTTTGCTTTATCGTTCAAATCTGATGATCTCCGACTCTCGAAAAGAAGAAAGGGCTAGTGAGATTTCTCTTCTTTGTTTACATATTAGTTAATTGGGAGTTGCACTGGCAGCTTTTTCATGTCATCTTGTGCAATATGTTGTAACATTTGGGATTATAAAAAATCCCTGGCTGTTAGGTAGTTGGATTCCATTTAATTACAGTGAGATTTGTATTCCTAAATCACTTAGTACAGAATGCCATATTCCCCAGGTGTTAACCTAAAGCATTCAGCATACCTGAAGAGCATCTTCTGGGCAACAAATTGGACTTCTTCCAGCCAATTATCAAATGCTAATTAGAAGATGAAGTAGGTCAAATGAGAGCAAATAACTTCTCTTGCTTGCCTTTGCTCAAATTCTTTGCGTGGGCTCTCAGGCAAGGCTGGGGAAAGATTGCACCTTCCACAGGCAGATGTTTGGTGTGCCCTGGCTCATTTTGCTATGGCTCTCTTATACTGTATGCTTCTTGTCACCAGGGCTCATCTAGTTTTTGTGTGACGGATAATTATTCATGAGCTCCCTTAACTACCACCACTTTTTAATAGAGAACCAATAATTCAGAAGGTCCAGGTGTTCTGAAATGCCTCACAAAAATCTAGCAAGACTGGCACAGAAAGTCAAATTCAGAATCAGCATAAAAGTGTATATAAGCACATATGATAATAAACAGAGAATGTGTTTTCACAGTATATGATGGGCTGATGGATATTTTTGGTGAGGGCTCCTCCAGTGAATGATGATTCAACTCTAAAATTTAGACTGTTTAATACAGAAGTTGATTAAGAGTGTTTGGCATTGAAAGGATTTTGATGTTTACCTGTGATCTGTTGGTTCAAAGTTTGAATTTCAGACCCCTATTTTTATGGGGAGAAAGGGTGCAAAAAATTGCTGTTTTTCTGATGACAACAGATGATGAAAAGTTTGGAGTACATCTCGAAGCTTTGTTTTAGTATTTGCTCTTCTGTTGGTTTTTATAGACAAGATCCACATGTTCAGATTTCAGCGTATGTGTTTTTTGTTTTCAGTAGTGCTAAGGTGGATGCTATCTGCTAAGTGCTACATACTCACTGCCCATCCAGTAGATGACATGATATCTACAGCTATTTCCTTTTTTATTTATATCTTTTTATACTCTTTCTTTAGAAAGGCCAAGAACACTGTCCCAAAAGAAAGATACAAATGTGTATGTTTTTCTCTTCCATAGTCTCCAGTCTTATAGTTTCTTTTGATTTTATTATTATTATTATTATTATTTTCATTTTAAACCCTGAAGTTACAACTAATGGGGCTTGATCAGGTTTATAGAAATAGTAAAAAAAAATGTTTTGAAGAGAAGAAGAATACAACCAAGAATACATTACGAAGGAAAATTTGCCTATGATTTGTTTTGAAGTGGAAGAGTGGCATCTGCTAACTGCCTGGAGCGATGTCAGTGTCACAGATGGGACATCTAATTAGACTACTTAGGCTGGAATTTTTGTATTTTATCTGTAAAATATAATTCTAAAGAAATCATGACAGGAGAAACAAAACGTAGTAAGAAACAAAGCATATCTTGAAATACAGTGAGCTCATCAGTGAATAGTCTCTTAATGAGATTAGAAACATGCATAAATATCCTTCCATACAAATGGTATGGAAGTCCATGGTATGTCCACGGTATGAAAAACAGTGTAAAAATATTCATTTATCAAATCTTTCCAGCAGCAATACAGTTCTAGGCTAAAGTCCACTGAAAGGTAGCATTTTGGAGTCATTTCAAGTCCTTTTTTATTAAAAGAGAGTGGGGAAATTGTTCTTCCTAGAAGTTCCATCATAACTGTCAACAGTTTACAGGCTGGTTTTGCCCAGTTCTGTGACTAGTGGGGTGGAGGGACTTCACAAAATCCACGCCTCTGGAAAAGGGAAACAGGGGACCCCAAAATAATTAAAGGAAAGAACAGTGGCGAGGATCTGAGGAGGAACAAACTAGTTTAATAAATATAATGAGAGAGAGTATCTGAAAAAAAAAAAAAGTTGTAGGCCTTACAGTAATGCTGAAGCAGCACGCGCAGTTGGGCAGCAGCGAGGAGAGACAAAGCAGAAGAGCGATGGAGGAAAGCAAAAGGAAGTCAGGTGACCTGACAGCACCTTATATGTGTTCCCCCCTGTGCAAGAATGATTTCAGCACAGCGAACAGTCTTCTGGGGAACGTAGTGTCTTCTCTTTAATATGTTGAACTGGGACATTAACACTTTAATTCCCAGTGCGCTACATGATGTTATGATGTGGAATACTGATGACCATAAAACCATGACAGTAACACAGTTTAGCTTTTCCATCAGGAGATCTAAACTCAGAGACTGAAGCTTCATGTTTTTATGATGAAAGACAAATGAGTCATTATTGTAATTATACATTTAAAATATCGATATGAGTATCCAGTAAGTAGCAGTAAACATATCTATACAAATTTCCTGTTACATTGATTGTATTTCATGTGATAGCACATTACCTGATTGCTGTTGATCAGCAGAATGAAATGTGATTATATTTATTACTTTACACTGTTTTACCATAAACTATTATGGTAAATGTGGAAAGCAGAAAAGTAATCGCTGTTGCATTTATATTCATTATTTTTAATATGAAACTTATTTATAATATAAGTGGAATAATATAAATCATGAGTTTATTATTGCACACTCAAGGTGCAATAATCCTTTGATCATTTCAGACTTTAACAGCACTGTTCATTTTTGTAAATTAACCTCTTTCAGTTCTACAGCTCCCTTACATTGCTAAACACTTTATTTTGTCCTGTGCCAGGAAACAAATGCAGCTGCTGTGCATGTGTGTAATCACTGACCTCGGTGGCATAGTAATTTTGTGTCAAGAATATGTAAAGGAAGGTCAGCGTACTAATTTCCTACGTGGACAGAGCATAAACTTACTCTGAGCTTTCTCAGCTACTTCACTGGCAGGTTGGCTTGCAGAGAAGTCTCTGCTACCTTGATGGGTCATTTTCTCTATTCTTCCAAAATCTATTTTATGTTCCAGCTCTGTTGATATATTCTGCAAAGATTCTCATGTTACCCTTACCTCTGTCACCTGAATATCAGTATTCAAGCCATCAAAGTAGCCTGTTTTCCGGGTGCTGAACTAATGCAAACACAAAATATGAAAACATTTTGTTGCTTTTTTTGTATTTAGGTCATATTCAAGTATCCTTTGAGTAGCAAAAAGAAAATACATGACCAGGCAATGGTGAATTCAACATTTCATTTCAGTGTTATGCTCTCATCCTTGTTTGATGTTTCAAAAGTTTTGTTGTTGTTACTGCATTATCATATTAATAGCAACGCTCAGAATGGAAATCAGTGGCCAGGTCTGCACTGTTGTCTGAGCTGGCTCTGAAGCTTCCTCTTCACAGTGTGTACTAAAACTGTAATTTATGTCTTTATTGCAAGCTCTCGGGCTTTCTGCAGGCAGCTCCTGTCAGGAGGCCATGCACCATTTGTTCTGTCACTGACTTGCTCTTGTCCTTAATGTCTTAGACGTTGTTGCCAGGTTCAAAAGAAGCATAGTGCCCAGCTGGGACAGGGCTATTGCTATGGTACATTTTCATCTAATATCTCCAAGTGGGATGATGGTAATGATAGAATATGTACTGTATCTGTAAATGCTGAAGGTATCTGATTATTGTCTGAGATGTGCTTGATACCACAGCGGAGAATGCTATCAGACCCATACTGCATTGTTCTGCGCTTTGAAATGCGTTAGGAAGAATAAGGAACCTTGCCTCTTACGAGAGGATGTCTGTTGCTGAGGATCCTCAGCCAATCACAGCCTTGGGCACTGCATGCATGTACATGGCTCCCTGTAGGGAAGAATGGCACAGCTCCTTAGGTAACAAGATTGTCTCTGCTTCACCTTGAGTCTTCAGAATCTCAACTGTATACTTGAAAACTCTATTCCCAGAAAGGATGTCTCATGTTTTTTCTTCTCCATCCCATCTCCTCCCTGCAGATAACAGAATCCTTCTTCTGTTATCTAATACTGAGCAGAAGGTTGATTGCATTGGCAAGGCCATCCAAAATTTCTTAGGGTTCCTTCATAAATTATTTTAATGAAATGAAAAAGCAAGCAAGCAAACAAAAAATGATCTCTTCTGCACTTTAACTAGGTAACCACAATTTTTTGCTTCATTTAAGAAGCCAGCTGTCAGTTTCTTGACTTCCTTACCATCTTGCTCTGTTGTTCAGAAAAGGTACTCAGCACTATCTGTGTGTGTGTCTGTGATACCTGTATGCAGCATTTATGACTCTATACTCATGCCAGAATTAAGTTGTCATCTTACAGCTCCCCATCACAAACTATATTTTCCTCCATTGAGATTTTACATTCACTATTTTTCAGACTTGGATCTTGGTGGATTTGGAATGAACAGGGGCCATGGCACTACTGAGCACCCTACATAAAATAAAGGAGTGGCATGCACAGGCATTGCAAAATGGCATGAAAGCCATTGTGAAAACCAGCTGCTTTGTAGTCTTCCCCGATCTAATATCTGTAGTCATTGTGGCATCCCAGAGTGTTATTCAGGGAAAGACAATTACATGATCAGACACTTTGACCTTAGTAATATTCCAAAAAGCACTGTAAAATCACAACCTTGTATTTTCTACCTATATTGCCCTAAGTGCTGTCATTATCTGGATTACAGAGTCATAAAGTCAGTAAGTAATAATTAGATAAGCATATATTTATAGATAAAAATAATTTGACAGTATTGGGATTGGAAGTGGGTATTTTCAATTATTTTTTGAAACACAATAGGATAATGTAACTGCAAGATTATATTCAGAGGTAGTATACTGTTGCTCATCTATCATTGAGTCTGGGTGCCTTTCATGTTAAATTGATTATAATAATAATGAAATCTATAATGGATTCTCTTGTAGCTCTTTTACTTAGGGGTAAATGTTCAGATGCCGGATTCTTGAGTCATTATAATTCATTGCTTTACATGTTCTGAAGAAGTTGCTTTAGTTTTTTAGATTCAAGAGTATATTGGTTTTCTTAATACTTTTTTTTTTTTTTTTTTTAATGGAAAAGGAATTTGAAGAAAACAGTTTTCCAATATGAAGCTGAAGATTTTCAGGCTAAAGTCCTTCAAAAGCTTGAGGAAAGAGCTAGAATATTTGATAACAATATGTAAGCTAAACTATCAGTTTAATGAGCTAAGAGAAAGTGAAAGTGTCACATTCTAGATGTGGTATTTATTTTACATAAAATTATATTCACTGGGACTGTAAAAAAAAAAAAAAAAAAAGATTTGTTACTGAAGCAGTTTTTCATCGTTAACTTATCATTTGCTTGATTGGATGGCAAAGATTAAATTGTCCAGATAATGACAGATCAGTAAGACTTTCAGTTTTTCCACATTACAGAAAGTTTATGCTCTAAGAACATCAGAATGCTGGGAAAAATAAATGAAAAGAAAAAGAAATCCAAGAGTCTAAAGCTTCAGCACTCAGTCCTGCTTTTTCATTTATCTTAGACTCTTATTGCCTTTAATGTTAGTAACAAAAAATAAACAAAATGAATGAAATTATAATATGGGTAAGAATCTTGGCTTCTGTGCAAAACAGTCAGTTCCAGCCTTGTTGTGGTGCCTCTCTTTGTAAATATCAGCAAGGCCTACCTTTAAGTATGTTGTGTATCTAAATGCTTTGTTAGTGTTGTTCATAAACAGCAAGACTTTTCCTTCAGACCCTAGTATTTTAAATTCAGCAGCCAATGATTCAGTTCCATTTACCCATGCTTCCTTTGTGTGGAAGTCTGATTTTATGTAAATGTACTGAGCTGGTGGGACCATTTACCAGTTACTCTTCAGCCTTGAGATTGTTTGGACAATTTGTAATCAGTGGTTGTAGTAAGTACTGCAAACGGACAGATACAGTTAACAAAATGCACCAATATCTCAATTGCACGTTCTTTCCCCTATGCTTGTGTTTTCTGTATGCTTTTATTTAGTATAACTGTGACCTTTAGTTGTGTATACCAGTGAAGCATAATTCCTATGTTTCACAGTGTAAGTAATATGCCTGTACCTTTCTGACAAACTAAACAATCACTTACATTGAATTAGAACTTTCCCCAGTAGCAGCCAAAGGTAAATGTAGTTTTATGTCAACCCTGTGAAATCCTTCTCTGCATGAACAGCAGTACACAATGGGCTGTAATGTGAATTTCTTAAAAAAAAACATCCCTGCAGGGATTTACATTGGTAGTGCTCTCCCACTTAAAATATGCCATAATTGAAAGGCAACCTCAGTCAATTTTTCTCCTAATTATACAACAACATTGTTTCATATGCCATATAAAGTCTGTTCATGCCTTGTATGTATGTGTATTTTTAGAAAATCAGAAAGTTTGGCTTTTTAAAAAATCTTTTTCTCTTCTTGAAGGCCGAGTATATTTTGTTACTTTTTAATTGCTGGCTTTCATTCTAGGAGGTTGCTTCCTGCAGTTTTTTGAGATTCTAGTATAATCAGAGACATAATATCAAGAAAAAAAGCTGACTCCTGAGAGAAAAAGAGTGGACTGTCCACGTAAATAAGTTTTGGTGGCCAACGAGTCAAAGACTAATTGTTTGTATACTCGTGGCAGAAGTTTTTATTTAAGAGAACCTGATCTAACAACTTTATTACCCTATTAGCCTGAATTACATGTACTCATGGATTATAGTAGTTATTACAAATCTGGGTAAACCCAATGAAAACTGAAACAGAACTGTAAGAAAAGACTGTTGCAGTTGGAAACTTAGGCACACTGAAGCTATTTGTGGTCATCACAGGGATTAATGTCTTGTATTTTTCTGTCTAGGCATGGTTCTGTTGCAACTTTGCTAGTATGTCCTGAAAGTCAAATCACTGATAGGCCATGTAGCGCAGGTTTGTAATCAGTAATTTCCATAACTGATGTTTTTTGTTGCTTAAACTCACCAAAAATTCTGTTGTTGGCTAAGCAGCACACACATGTGAAAAAAAGGATGTTCTAATAAGCTGAAATTTGTCAGAACGTGCAGATTAATAGACACACACATGGGAATTAATTACTATATTGGCGGTAATGTTCGGTTAGCATGTTATGTATGCAAATATGATTTTTTACAGTATAATTCTTCCAGTATTCTCACTATGCAGCACAAAAGTCAAAGTAAATTTTGGAGTCCATTAAATATTTGAATCCTGTGATTTTCACATACACAAAGAGAAGACAAAACATCAAAGAGGGATTACAGTCTAATAAAAGATTTGGCCTCCCTTTCTTCCAACTGAGGATCAGTGAGAGCCCTAGCTGTTCTTAACTGGTTAAGCTATTAGCGCCTGTTAGCTGAAAATTGTAATGAACAAAGCATTATTTTAATTAGTAAGAGCTGTGTTACTTGCTGTTTTAGCTTGAATGTCTTTTTGACGTTATGTGAAAGGTAAGAATGACTGTGTGAAGAATTGTTAGTTGACGTCCTGGTAGAAATTCTGGATGGGGTTACTGAGACTATCTTTTGTCCCAGACTGTACAGATGAAGGCAGAGAGGGATAAATATGGAATGATAACATGAGCTCAGGACTGAGAACAGTGTTCAGAATACTGACTGATTCTGAATGCAGTGAGCTGACCCTTTCTGAATGGGGATATGTTTGGTATTCCTAGATCAGATAAAATCTTAAGTAACTAGAAAGGGAACAAGTTGCTAACTTTTTAATCAAGTTCCATTTCTGTTTGTTTCTTATGTGAACTTTCTTGTACTTTAAGTTCAGTCATTGTGTTGAATGGGTAACTTGTTTTTTATAATAGTGACTGCTTAATATTGTAAGAGAAGATTGTTCAGGGTAACGTGGTAAGCTTCAAAGGAGGAAGTGAATCTGAACAGTGTGTTCTATGCACATACCTCTGAGGATGAAAACCTGGGACTAAAGTACCAGGACTATGGGCTATGACACCTGGGCTATCCAGTCTGGAGGAGGCCGAGAGGTGATCTCACTGCTCTCTGCAGCTCCCCAAGCAGGGGAGGCAGAGGTAGATGCCGGACTTTGCTCCTGGGAACTGATGACAGGATGGGAATGGCATAGAGCTGCCACAGATGGAAGGGTGAGGCTGTGCATTAGGAAACATTTCTTTACCTTGAGGGTGGTCGAACAGTCTTCCTAGTGAGGTGATTGGTGGCCTGTATCTGTCAGTGTTCAAGAGGCATTTGGATAATGCCTCAGAATTTATACGCTTTAACTTTTGGTTAGCTTTGATGAGGCCAGGAAATTGGACTTGGTGACTTTTGATGGTCCCTTCCAGCTGAATATTCTATTCTGTTTTAAATCCTTTCTTCACAATAGCTGAGGAGAGGTGATGTAGACACGACTGTCATTTGAATGTAAATCTAATGCTAAACTGCTGAAAGAATTGGGGAAAAAAGGGAAGACCAAAGCAGAAATCTACTATTTTGAGCTTGTCATTTTAATACAATTTCAGAGAACAGAAGACTGGATCTAGCATCTCCCAGTGGCTGGTCAGTAAAAGGCATAGATAACTGTAAAGAAATTTCTCACGTGTCCAGATGATAGGTTTTTTCCTACGTTTATGGGCTACTCATCAGCTGAGAGTTCAACCAAGAGTTTCATTCACGAGGCAGATTATTAACTTTCTGCTGGATAACTCAGTGCAACTTTCTAACACATCTGGAAGGCAGAGTGTAATTATTTGACATATAGTTTGAAGCAGATAGGAATTAAGAAAGTGATACTAACTTTGTAGTTAACTTAAATAAAACAATCCTTGTACCTAATTATGTCTGCTTTTGGCATCTGGTTTGAAAAATTAAAAAAAAAAAAAAAAAAAAAAAAAAGTAAAAAAAGAAATAAATGGGAAAAAAAAAAAAAAAAAGCCAAAAAGTTAACTAAGTAGAAAAATAACAGAAGGAATTACAGGACTTTTCAGGACTGGACGTAAACCCAACTGTTCAGGCTGAAGAACTCAATGCACAGACTTGTATCAAGTTGGTGAATGTATATCAATTTTGCTATACATTCTGTGCTGCTGTCTATGTGGACTGCAGTTGTTTCCGCTGGCTCTGAGCTATTCTGAGGATATTCTTTACATAAAAAGTCCTTATTGCATAAGGGAGAGCAGGTATTTAAACAGCCAGGAAAGTCTTTTGACTTTTGGCGTGAGCTTTATCCTTGAATGAAAATTTCATATTGAAAACTGAACATTGATGTTTGTTATCCTGTCTTGTCAGTAAAACGACTTTGGAGTAAGAAACAGGATTGCGATTTCTGCTTTGGAGACAATAAATAAAGCAGTATTCCATTTATTCAGTATAAATTGTGTAAAAAATAAACTACTTATATTGACAGAAAAGATGTTGGTATATGTAATGCAAGAATCAGTAAAGGCAAACTTTCTTTTTTTCCAGGACAAATATGGCTATTTTATGTTTCTCTGATAATTGGTAGATTGGTTGAGACTAGCAAGTTTATAGCAGTTTGAATATTTGAAAAAAAAAAAGATTGTAAAAAAAACCTATAAAATATGAAGCAGTCATGTAATAGAGTGCAGAAGGAGACCATATACCTGATATATTTATGACAATATTTAAAATCTACAGAATAATAATTGCATGAGAATTGGATGACTTGCAGAGGCCTGAAGTCTGCAATGTTTACTCTGTTGTTGCTGATCTACTTGCCTTGTCTTCTGTAGAGCTATCTTGTTTATCCATAATAGCAAAATATTTCATCTTTTGCATGTAATAGTCATATTTTCTTCACCAATGTGTAGGTTGCTACTATTAATTTATTGTCTTTGTATATTTATTAATTTCAGTGTAACACTGAAGAGAAATACAACTTTTTTTTAAACCCTTACAAGTTCTGTGTCATTGTATTCTTAGATGATTCGTGTTTGTACCTTTCAAAAGATCTTCCATCAATATGAATGTTACATATATGCTATAATACTCCACTTAAGTCTGTACGCTCCTCTTCCCAACAGGGAATTAGCTATTAGATTGCTGCACTCCCTTGTCAAATATAAGTACTGTTCATTACCAAAGCACCACCCCATGATGAAAATATGAGTGCTGATCGGTGGAGCATGCAGAACATTAATTCCATATTGGGAAAAGGTGCTGTGGCACATACTTAGAAAGCAGTACGTCTGTTCTAAGACAAATTTTAAAAAGAACTGCATTTCCAGATATTAGTTAAATCAAACTGACTTCACAACAAAAATAAGTGTATAGCTCAGATATAGTTTAAAATTTTAAGAGATTCAAAAGATGAGTTGGCATATCTTACTCAACATTTATACTCCAGTGAAATAAAAACACACTTTTCTTTCCCCGAGAAAAATAGCACTGAATTCATGGCAGGTTTTTAGCAATACTGTATAATGGAGTAATAAGAGGATTGTGATACACTTTATACAAAATATATCTTTCTTTGCAGATCTATACCTGCAGCAAATGTTTTAATTCACCTGAGCATACTTTACTTTATATAAATTCATTTATCTTAGGGATTACTTCAAGCATAACATATAATGGGAATGTCATTCATAGTTTTCAAACAGGCAAGTATTATTTATTCAATTTGTAAAATGGTATTAAGTGTGTGCTACTGGCAGAAGTATTATTTTAAACTTCTGAAAGGCACAATCATCTAAGAAAGAAAGGTTTTTTTTGTTCGTTTGTTTGGGTTTTTTTTATGTCCAAATATAGAAAACATTATTTCTTAGTGCTGAGAGCAGCTGAATTATATGTACAGAAGGCTTTTCCATTTTTTTTCTCTCCCCTACTGCTCTTTTAGGGCCAGGTTAATGTGGTGGCACTCCAGACAGCAGACAAGAAAACAGCAGCTAATGGGAAAAACCTTGAAAATGCTCATACCATTGGGACATGCAGTACAGCCCAGCAGAAAAGTGCTCATGTGGACCCAGCTTATTAGCTCTGGCTAAGTTCCACATCGGCGTGACCCAGGCAGCTCCTCTTGACAGAAGGGGCTTATTAGCTCGTGAGCATCGCTTTGTAGGTCCAGGTTTTGCCTGGGATTAAATGGAGGCTAATGAGAACCCAGAGCTCCCAAGAGTCCATGGAAGCATTGCCACGGACAGCTGTACCACTGACCTGGATGAGAGCACAACATAGTTTCACTAAAGCATCCTGCTAGGCCAGTGGTACTTCTGCAAACTGTCTAGTCTAGTGGCTCAGTGTCAGTGATGCACTTCATTTACAATGCACAGAAATAGTACTGTTTTAGAGCTGGATCTATATTTAAAGAATGGCTACGCAACTGAATGATCTCTGAATTTTGTGCCTTTCCCTATTTCCAGCTTGCTGAATGGGCAGTGAAGGCCAAGCAGAGAGCGAGCATGCACAGATTATCAGGCTAGTTAGCCACTGTGCTCATTACTTCTCTGAGCTACATGCTGCATGTTTCTTAGCTATGTTTAAAGCATGTTGCACATTGTCTGGAATTCCAGTCTGAGCTAGGTATCGTCATGAGCTGTCAGCTGGCTTATCCTCTCCAAGCTATTTGGAAATCAATAAAAGTGTATTCATGTAGTATTTGCTAAATATATGGTAGGTATGATAGAAAGGGTTGATGTCTCTTTGTGATACATTTTTGTAATTCTGTTCAATAAATATATTTTGGAAATTGTCCTTTGTTAATAATCTAGTTGTTTGTTTGTTTGTTTTTCTTGGTAAATTGCTCACTAAGCTGTCAAGTTTAAAAAACTAAGAGTGTTTAATAAATTAAAAGAGTGACTCCGGAAGATGCGTCAATGGAAAGAAGAGCAAATATAAGAATGTTACATTGCATTTTTAATGATGAAGAATCTGGGTGTCTTTACTTTTCCTGAGCAAACAACCTTAGAAAATATAAAACAAGGAAAAAAAAAAATCTTTTGCTGCCTCAAGTTAAAATAGTAACAATAATTACTGAAAATAGGTAAAATATCTTGGAAAAGAATGAAAAAGGAGAGGCTTCCTACTTCAGCTACCATGAAAATCAGCTGGAATTTATTAGTTAGTAAGTACAGACAAGTGTTTGTATTCATCCTTTGCCTACTTGTACAGAACTTGAACTCTTTCAGGAATGGAGCATCCACTGCTTCTCTGGGCAATCTATTCCATAGAATCACAGATAAAAAAATACTGAGGTGAACCAAGCCATTATTTTACCTTGCCAATGTGATGCAGATTTGATCCTGTATGAAATATCTAAATATTTGCTCTTTCCAGACATAGTCACATAATTCTTACCAGAGAAATAACCTATTTCAGAAAGATGGCAAAAGAAATACGAAATTTTGTGGGTTTTTTGTTTGCTTGTTTGTTTGTTTGTTTGTTTTTAATACATTTCTTTACCATTTATTTCAGTGTGAGATTTTCACACCATTTGTCCATCTCTTTACTGTTAATCTTGAAACTTGTAGCTGTCATTATCCATGTTTTTAAAAGAAGGAAGGAAAAAACTTTTTTCTTAAAAAAAAAATGACTGCTATCTTAGTAGGGTTTTTTGTGCATTTTTTCAATTTTTTTTTTTTCCGTGTTTTGTCATGCAGTCTACTTCTGTGAATATAGATTTCTCTTTAAAATTAGTTCTAAGAATGCATTCTGCCAGTAACTGATCTTCAGAGGGATTCTGCTACAATCCAAGGGATTCCTCTTTTAAAAATCTCATTAAAATCTGAACAAACAATATGAAATGAAAAATTTTTCCCCTGGGCACAAAAGCTGTAGATGATACTGCATTGCAAAGCTAACTAGGTGGGATAATATTAGGCAGTTGGTAATGAAAATATCAGAAAGATTTAATTGCTAAAAATGTGTAACAGTTAAGGCCAAGAAAGCTGCCCTTTTCTAGTGCATGTAATATACACACTCAAGTCTTTTTTTTTTTTTTTATCGTAAGGAATTGGTCATACTGTTTTTTTTTTTTCCACAGACTTGTCATAAATAGACAGAAAATCTTGTAGTAAAGACAGTACCACGATATATAAATGAATAAGTTAGATTTTAATACCTGCTTGTTATAGAGAAGCAGTTCAGACAAAAACACTCATGTACATTACTGTACATAAGATCTCGCATACTACAGACATTTTAAATAAATGTACTTTTACCCACTGTGACTGGCATACTGTAAAGAAATACTGTCAATGTCTAATGTTTAAAAACCTTAGTGCTTTAACGTGCAAAGATCTCTGAATAGAGTTGTCTGTAATAGAGTCCTTCATAAAGTTGTATCAACAGCCAGGGTTTATCTCTTTATTTCTAAATTTGTATTTCTAAATAGCTTTTCCTGTGGTGAATCAGCAGTTTGTTTCTTGAGTTCCCTCCTGATGAGGAGAGAGGCACTTGAGAGCGCTTAATCCTGAAAAGGCAGTGGGATTAGAGGAGTGATCCAAAGGCGGTAAAAGAAGCATTCCCTAAATGAGACCCTTTTGAAAATCCTTGCATTCACTTAACAAGGAAACTTTTAGTTGTGAGGTTCTTTACAATTCCTATACCCTTCTGTATGGCCAGTTACTGGTTCTATTCCGGTCACACTGAAGTGAGTTGAGCATTTTTTTCTGTTTGTATGTTAGATAGAAGGCTGAGTATTTTTCTTTCTGATATAGACCTCATTACAAGCATTCATTGCCTCTATCAACTTTTATAATCTGCTTTCATTTTTATAGCTGTATATTTGCTAAAAGCATACCAAGGGAGAGTTATCTAATTTAATAGAAATTGTGAATTAAAGATGAAGAAAGAAGTAATTGATAACAAAATCCATAGCATCTAAATAAAGATATACTCTAACTTGCTTTTGAGTGCCTCGGACAGTTAAGATTTATATTTTGTGGTACAGCACTCTTTGTCTTCATATCCCATTAATGTGTAACTTCTGGATTTACTGTAAAATGTTAACAGAGGGATCATCAGCTGAGCTGATGAAGGTCTAGCTACTTGGGAAGTGCATATTGTCAATTAAGACAAATATGAGAGCTGCTCTAAAAGTAATACCTCCTATTTTTTTTATTTTTTTTTATGTTGCCCACAGTGTCAGGGTGGATGTTGGTTGTGTGGCAGTAGAAGTTGAACCTTGTTAGTGCTTGAGCTGCTAGGATAGTAGGCTGAACTACAGTGCCTTGTTATAGATGTAGATTTTGTTGTAAATGCCTTATTGGGAACATATAAATAGGTATAAACACAGTAGTCTATTTATCGTGTTAAATAGATGTAATTTTCATCATAGAACTCTTTCAGAAATGTAACTGAACTGCATGAACTAAATAATACTGCATACTTTGCTTGGGATACTAAAGTCTGGAATTTGAGAAAAAGAAAACAAATTCTTTAGGCTATTTTGCAATATTGCCTTCAATTTAAATGTCTGATATTAAAAAGGAGAGCTTGTAGGATGATCTTCCTTTGTAGGCACACTTTTCTTCCTAGCAGTGCAGTACAGTAACAATACATCTGATTTCCAGTAAGAGTGAGATGTGCTTTGTTTTCTGGTCAATCCATAAGCATACGTATGTTTTCCATCTGAACTCTAAAATTTGTTTGCAGAAGTTAAATGAGCAGTGCATCCTGCAGCATGCAATACTCATGTATCTTTGATATCTGGTTTCCTGTAGTAATTTTTCACAAATTTCTGTTCTGCTAACGCACAGATGATAAACTAATATAATTGGATTGACTTCAAACTGAAATGTACCACAAATATAATAAAAAAGTGTTCTGCATGCCCACATGTGTGAATCTCACATACAAGTGAGATTCCTGATTTTTGAGATTTAAGTTTTCTTTACAACTTTGCAAGGCCTTTTTGCATGATTTGGAAGTCTGGCCTGCTCAGAAAGATGGAGACGCTGGAACAGGAGCCTTGTTCCAGAGTGTTGTTTTGTGTTGGTTATCAAGGATAAAGTGAACTGACAGTGTTCTGTGATGCTGATCCACTCTAGTCCTCGTCCTGTTCTGTTGACTGTTGGGAAAGATGATCTCCTATAGGTTAAATAACAATAACACTTTTCTACCAACTGTATGTATTTACAACTTACAAATCTTTTTGTATATTAGTCTTTTAAATGATTACTTATTTATTTATTTTCAATTCGCTATATTGTAAAATGAACTTGAGTATAACTTGAGTACATCATCAATATCTTTTTTTAATTAAAATCTCAGTCAGAAAAATCTCATTAGGCATCTTCCATGTCATTAATTTATAAAGAAAATACTGGGTGTATTAAAATGCAATTTTAGTTAATGTATAACACGAGCAAAATTATGAATGTCTTTTCTGATAGTCATTACTTTCTGAACCTCCTCATTTGAAATCTGCGGCAGCTGAAATGACAGAACACTGTGTAAAGATGCAGTATCTATCAGATGTTGCCAGGGTTGCTATACAAGGACAGAAACATTTGTGGGAAAAAGAAAACCACAACAACCTGTGTCTTTGTTTCTGCTCTATCAAAGCAAACAAATATGCACACTCTGCTTTGAATGTACTTATTTAGACATGTATAAGAGCTGAAGGTGTTGCTCGTGGCTGAATAGGAATGCATTTAGTATTTAGGAACAACTGACGAAACCCAGACTGAAATTCAGTGCAAAGCATTCAGGTTGAGAAGTACGCCTATCAGGGCAGCAATATTGTGATGTTATCTACATAGTTCCCTCTGAACAATGTAAATTCATTTAAATTTGAAACTAAAATATATTAAACCCACCATCTTAGAGGCTACAGTTCATGTTTAACATGTGAAATATTTAATATCCTGTCCTTTTTGTATAACTCCTTTTATTGTTCCAAGTTTTTTCAGTGTTGTTTTGACGAGACTTTGTTCTGTAAATCTTTGTCAAGATATTCTGAAAGAAGTCACTGACTTTCCTGCTCTAAATGCCATTTTCTGTCACCCCTTGGGAGATAAAGCATTGTTCCGATTGCTTACTTAGATCCAAGAGGTTGCCTGCTGGAAAAGCAGGCTGTGGGCATTTGTTAGGACATCACTGCTCACAGGTTAAAAGCAAATGAAATATTTAAAAGGAACGAAGCTGTTTTAGTTGTGTTTGTCTGTTTTCCTTTTCTTCTAAGCGACAAGATAAAGCTTTTCTTTGTCTCATATCTATCTATCTATATATATACGTATACATATATATACAGGTGGCTTAGGACTTAATATTTACAAGTTCTGCTTTTAGTTTTTATTGTTGGTAGATTTTACTAACTCAGAAACATTAGGCGTAACACTTTAAAGCTGGCAATGGAAACCAATTAATGGAAACCAAAATTAATAGTGCATAATTTTTGGTCAAGGAAGCAAAGAGAGTTTATTGCTTTAATTACAGTGTAATGTTCATATTAAATATATTTATATTTTAAAATTCCAATTTTAGGGAGATTTTAATAGAAGCTGGAGCTGATGAGGCAAAGCAATGCAAAAAGGCTGTTCCAGATGGCACATATCCAGAGGGAGACATTTGCGTATTGACAACAGTGGAAATATATGAAAAGATAAATAAATAGCGAGGATGAGACCAGTGAAGAGAATCCGAGTGAGAATAGTTCAGGACTCAATCTGTTGTTGTAAGGAAAGGAGGAGCAGTGCTCTCTACATGCTATAATCTGATCCCAAGGAAAGATACAGGGAATGTATGTGCTTCAGCCAAGTGATAGGGGAAAGCAAAGAATGAGTCAGCAGAGCAGTTACAGATGGAAGTGAAGAGTGCAAATACAGGAGGGAAGGGAGAAGGAGATGAATTTATAATGAAGAAAGGTCTTGAGGTGATGGTGGAAATAGAAGGGTCATATTTATGGATAGGTAACAGAACAGACTACAATGACTTTAGCTGCTGTTGGGATGATTTGTTGGACCAGAGATCTAATCTGGCATAATGCTGTTCCTTGTGTTGGAGGAGAATTTTCTTGTGCAAAGAAGGCACTTTGTGAAGTGGAATGTTTGCCTTTGATTAACTGCATGTACAATTATTTGATTAAAATATGAAAAGATACTATTGCACATTAAAAATAGTGTAGTAACCTACTGAATTTGCAATCTTTCCCATTCCATTGTTTGAAGTGGTAACACCAATTTTATGAAAACCTTCTAACTAACTCAGGTGAAGGTTAGAATTAAAAATTGTGTCAAGATAATAGACTTTTTAAATGAAAAGCAAATAACAGCTGCTACCATTGAATATAGTAGGGACATTTTCTTGCTAAATGACTAATTGGAGTGCCATATGCAGTGCAACTTTCTTTCAAAAACTTTACTTTCCAGTTTCTTTCAAATTTTGTTTTTTAATTTTTAGCTGTTGTTACGTATTTCAATATTTTGGTGTAGATATTCATTTCTTCCTCAGAGCTTAATTTCTGTATCCTGTAGAGAGTCTGCACAGTGTCATCTCACAGCACGGAGGCAGACTTTTCTTAGCCCATCAGATACTAACCAGAAAAGAGACCATGGATTATGTGCTCAAATAAAAAATTATTCAGCTATGTCATGCTTGGTCACATGCAAGCATATCACAGTGTGTTATTATTTTTTTTAATTGATAAATGTTGTAGTAGGCGACAGCGAGGATTTGGGATGTGACGTGGTAGGACTTTCCCCTTGCTCGGTGTTGAAGGGTTAATGTATGCATAAAGGGCGTGGACGAAGTAGGATAGGTATATAGGTAAATCGCACGATGCAATAAACGCCATTTTTCTGCTCACCATATTGGTATTCACGTGTAGTTCTTTGGCCCGGGTAGGTTTTACCCGATAGTCCAGCACAGGCGCAGAGCTAAAAGAACATGTGTTGCCAGGTGCATGGCAACAGATAAATATTTTTAGCTGAAAACTTTCACCAGTTCCAGCACCTCTTATTTCCATGTGATATCTATTAATTTAGTTTAACTTCTGTTGTTTCCATGAATTTATATCTTTCTTATTTCATTAAATATACAAGGGCTGGTCTGAAAGTGATTCCTCCTATTTAATTATTCTGGCCCACAACATCAGAGGTGGATGTTGGTGGTTTGGCAGTTTCCATCAATATTCAGTTTCCCATCAATATTCAGTTACTTTTTGGTGCCTTGTGACAGAGGGCAGCAGAGGGGCAGTCTGATAGAGTGGTGTCTGTCATTGAAGTGCTGAAGAAGGAAAGAGGAGGAATTGAATTCCTCCACGTGGAAAATATGGCACACATTCACATTCATTGAAACTTGCTCAGTATTTATGGAAACCAAACTGTGGATGTGAGACAGTGAGGTTTGGGTGGTGCCTTTCAGTAGTGGAGACGACTATATGGAAAACAAGCCATATCCCAGATGGCCATGCAGATTTTTATGAGTGTGGCATGCAGGCTCTTGATCTTTGCTGGTGCAAATGCATAGCTAATGGTGGTACCTATGTTATAAAACAGTGTTTTGTAGCTCAGAATTTTCTCTATCCACTAGAGTTACTGTGTTCTTTGTTGTAGTTTCCATGGAAATAAATTGGAGGCATTACTTTCAGAGTGACCTATGTATTTGTTTTTGTTGAATGTGTCCCATAGAGAGTATTGTAAATTGAAGATTAAGTCAAAGTTACTCTGCTTGCACATACGAGATGTGCTACCTTGCACTTTGTAACTTCCACCTGTTGTCTCTCCTATTCAGCATAATGGAGTCTTCACTCTGGCTAGGCTGACCCCGGTGTTGGTCCAAGTCTGTCACAGCTGTTTCTCCTTTGTAATTCTGAGTAAGGAGTGAAATGGAGTTTCTTCAGCCACCTCTAGAAATAGTGGAGATTGTTGTTCTGCAGTGCATAGGAAATTTCACCGCCCAAAGTTAATTAATTTTGGGATGCACTCTTACAATGTGTTAAAAATCATTTTGAAAGCAATGCTTGTCCTCAGTAAAGATGAAATTGGTTTCAAGTTTGGTCTTTGACTAGAACTGATGAAATATGATAGCTGTAATTTTCTGATTGCTTGAATTCATACACCGTTTTACTTTCAATTATAAGTAAAGAAGAGTGTTCATTTGTTGATTATTTAATGTTGCAAAATTAAAGGAATAGCTATGTGTCGTGTGAAAAGGGCAGAGAAGTTTGGCAGCAGGTATACCTTCTTATCTTCCAGCTCCCAGAGGGGGTGGAGGTGGCCGGGCTTAGATTCTGAGTGATGCCCAATTCAATACTGTAATTCCAGTCATGTTCAATATATTAACTGTCATGATCACAGATTCACAAATAGCATACTGCCCAATTAATCTAGTTGTGTTTGGACAGACTCTCACAGGCACTCTTGAGGAGTCTGTCTGCACCCGACGAGAACACTTAAAGCTAGATTAGTGAATAGTGCATCTTATTAAAGCAGTGGATTACAGATTCTTTTGGATTCCAAGTGATAAATGCACTGTCTACAAAACATGTGAGGTTAACCAATAACATGAACAATACAGCCACCTGCAATCACATGAAATCATGGAATAACTGTATAGAGATCTCAAAGTTTCCCAGGGAAGCACATGGCATAACTGTATGTGCAGATCTTATCTAATAGGAGATAGGGGAAAAATAAATGAATGAATAAATAAATAAATAAATAAATAAATAAATAGACAGATAAATAGATAAATAAATAAAGTTAGTGTAATAGGATAAAAGCTGCTGAATACTTCATTTTAGCTCTTTAGGCCTATGATCAGTATCAACTGAATCTCGCACGACTAAATAAGAATTCCTTGTAAACTTGGTGCTAATTGAGGTGGAGGTTAGATAGGAAGACCTTGTACAGCCTGCTTGGTGGACACCACTGTATTTTTCTTCTGTCATTTTTCCTTTCTGAAGATAGATGATACTGTGAGATTTGCACATGCAGTTCTGCCAGCACAGTAGCCAGTTTTCCTTTATGGTAGTTTGCCAGCACCCAGAATGCTTCAGACTCAACACAAGTAAGAAAAAAGACTAAGAAATGAAAGCAGTATCAAAAGTCATGGGGAGAAACAGTAATAGAAAAAATCTATGTTTTGTGGGCATTTACTTAAATAGAGCTCTTTTCTTTTCTTGAGGTCTTAATTATGAAGACTCGTTGGAAAAAAAAAAAAAAAAAACAACAAAAAAACCAAAGCATGTTTGATTTATGCCCATGTAAGCTGCAGGGTCTAAATTATTACACATCTTTGTGCAACATGGATGGAGCTACCCTTTGAAAAGAACCTGCTAATAGAAACTTGTAATTTTTTTTTTTTTTTTCCCACCCAATTTGACCATGCATTTCAGAGAAATTTGATCTACCCAATCATTGCTTTAGGCTAATAGTCTGTAGTATAATATAGTGCCAAAAATGTCAAACTTAATGAAAAAAGAAGAGGGGGAATCTACAGAGTTCACTGAAACCACTTCTTTGAACACTTTTTTTTCCACAGGATGTGTTCATTTTCTTCGGTGGATTTTGTGGTGCAATTATTAATTGAATCTGAAACAAAGGAAAAGAAGAAGCCAATACTGCCATGTAACTTCCACATCTAGTGTACATAATAAAGCTATAAATCTGGGAAATATATTGTTAAAAACTCAGTTACATATAATGGACAAGAGTAAGAGTGTTTTACCGTCCGCATGTCAGGTATATTTTCCTGTACCTGTTTGAGACCTATATTTGAGCTTTTTAAAATAAAAAACAGTGATTTTTTTTTTTATTTTATTTTTTTTCTGTTTGCAGGGCAAAATGATCACATTCTTCACCCTCTCACATAGTTTTAAATTCCTGTTGTAAAGTTGAAAGAAGGAATATATTCTACGTATTTTTATGGTATTTAATTGCAACAAATAGTTTAATTACCTGGCTCACTCGTGTATGACAAACCCCTAAAATCTCATAGGTAATTTGATAGTACATATGAGGTGAAACACCTGCATGTCAATGCTTTGGTGCATTTGCATAACTCTCTTTAACAGGGAGGCAATGGAAAATCTGCAACAATGATTTAACATGTCTTTATTTGTTCGCTGCTGTCCTTCCATCTCTTCCATTAATATTTGTTTTGTTTTTCTCCTTCATGCTACAGCAGTAATGCTGATGATGCAACCCCAGACAGTCATTTCTCTGTAATAGCTTTAGGCACGGCATGCTTTATTTGCACTCCTGAGCAGCTATCACAGGCTTTGCTCCCCAGGTCTGTATGTGTGAGAACTCATGAAAATGAGGAGTTTTCTTAAACTTCAGGGATATATGTAATGTACAGAGCTAAAAGGGAATGGATCAAAGAACTAATGCAGCCATAATAGAATTGAAGGCTGGAGTGAGAGACTTTCTAGAAACAACATTTATTTGATTCACTTCTTTGGTGGTAGCTTTTATGAAAGAGAAAGACAAACACAAGCATAAGGCAAGAAATGAAACGTTATTCCTTCACCATCCTATCATATATAAAATATAACAAAAAAACATGGTAAGGAACAACTTATGTGTGGACTCATGACAGCCTTCTTGTTATTTTGTCTTTAGCTCATAAATGCAGAAGGAAAGATGTTCATAGGTCATAATATTAAATATTCTACTTTTGAAGATTCTCATAAAAGAATTTCAGCACTGACTATTCTGGTTTTGAGGATGTTGTGGTTTAATGTGGGAGGTAGCTCAGCACCAAACAATCATTTGCTCACCATGCTTTTCTGGGTACCTACTTATACGCACACCCAGTGGGATTGTTGTCCTTATGTTATAAAGTACTTACACACTGGAATGAACAGGATTGATTTCATTTCTTTTCAGTTATTTATTTACTAACTCATGAAGTTAGATACAAACTAGATTTGTATCTTTATAAGTTATGTTCTGTACTACTGGATCTCCACAGTGGAGAGTTTATTTTTGTTTAAAAGTAATGCTGACTGTAGTTCCTATATAATTTGGACTGTTTTTATTCTGTTAAAAGCTTTTTTGGGTAGCTGTGATTTGGTTGGCTGTGTTGCTGCGTCATTTGAAAGTATCCCACCATTGTAACCAATGATTACTTATTAAATAAGTAAGTTTAATTACTCTCTTGTGATCAACTATGTACTTAGTAAATTGCCTGTTTTACTATTTTAGTACCGTATCTCTGTTTGGCTCTTGCTTGAGAAAGTGAAAGGGATTGCGTTGCCGTGCACCTGGCAACCCATGTTCTTTTAGCTCCGCGCCTGTGCTGGACTATTGGGTAAAACCTACCCGGGCCAAAGAACTGCACGTGAATCCCAATATGGTGAGCAGAAAAATGGCATTTATTGCGTCGTGTGGCTTACCTATATACCCATCCTACTTCGTCTACGCCCCTTAAGCATACATCAACCTTTCGACACCGAGCAAGGGGAGAGTCCTACCACGTCACATCCCAAATCCTCGCTGTCGCCTACTACAACAGGATTGCTAGATTTATCTGCAATTTAGATAAGCTTGAGATACTACTCAGACACCACTAACTTTTCGTAATAAGAAATTGTTCTATCTTATGATAGTAACCAAATATTCTATTCATTATAAGCAGATGAGAAATTACCAGGCTTTCCTTTGACATAAGGGAAGTTAGGATGACTCAACACCAACAGAAGATTAGCTTCAAAACACAGGCATGACTGTGTACAAATACATAGTAATTCAGACGTCCTAGTTGATAAATTGATTTTCTGCTGATGTGGACACAAACTTTTCTACATGAAAAATGTTGTACAAGTGAAATCACTAAATCAGAAACTATTACATAATTTTAAAGAAAAAAAAAATCCATTACTGTTACCATATCCTGCAACATGGGTTTTAGACAGTGTTCATTCAGGGTTATGACGTCAATCTCTTCCAAATCATTTTCTTTTCTTGTGAGATGTACATAATTATGACTAAATTTCTGCTTATATAGTTCATCAAGTGTTCATGCTCTTCTATTCATTTATAGTCTCCTCTAGTTCTTCACCATATTCCTTTCAGCAATATGCGGTTAGACCATACTCAAATCTGCAGCACTGTAGGGAAAAGATTGGAACAAAGAGATAATTCATTCCTTAAATATGTCTTCTCTGTGAACTGTAGTATCAGAGCAATTAGACTGTGACATCAATAGTACGTCCAAGAAAAGGGCTAAACTTTCAAGAAAGGATGCTCAGCACATGATGTATTGTCAATGATTCAACTGAAAAATGAAACCTACCATGTTTATATCATTGTGGTAGGATGGCATTTTTATACAGTAACCGTCATATAGTTACGAGAAGAATATGTGAAATTGGGTCGAAAGGTATACAACTTTTCAAAAACCTGAGCTAAGAAAACAATTTTTGTACTTAGAAAATAAAGGAATTGGGGATATTTCTTAGATTAATCACGTCTATTTAAATATGGCATCACTGCAGTTTGAAATTATTTCAGTAATATTTTTGAAATCCTTCTTTGAAAGAAATAGAAACATTGTATTGAGAATATTATTGAAAAATATGAGTTAATTCTTGCAGAAAGAGTTTTGGTCTTAGATTTGAAATAAGTTTTTTGAGTGAATGGGAGGGAAGATATTTTACTTTCTAAAGTATGATATACATATAGAATTAGAAGGGCTATGTTTTTGTATTAGCTAGTATGAAATGATTCGACTTTATATATAGTCATGTCTAAAAGATGCCAATTATATCTAGTTAGAAGTCACTTTAAGAATCCTGAATGCAGAAAAAATGTATAATTTCAAACACAATGGCTCATAAGTGCCATGGTGTGTTCTTTTCACTGTGCGCAGTGCATAAAATGTTGAATTATAAAATTATAATTAATATGTTCTAAGCATTAAATATGCTCTTTTGGCATATTAATGTTATATTGTGGATCTTTTCAGGAGACTAGCAGTTATATATTTGAATTTTTAATTCAGTTCAATGGTGATCATCAAGTGGGAGATTTTTGAGCCAAGTATAAAATGCTGGAATGCCTTTGTGTGTTCTGTGGTGCAGGAAGCTAGTCAAGGTGTTCTTGCATGCCAGTAGTTCCTGCCTCCTGGGTTTTCCTCCTGCAGATGGGTAGGCCTTCGGGAGATGAAGAGGGCAAAAGATGTTTTTGAAGGTAGGATGGCTGAGAGATTCTTATGAAATAGCAAGTACTTCTGCCACTACTGAGGTTGATAATTAAATCCCCCATGAGAAGACCTGAAATTAAGTGGTAAAATCTTTCATTACAACTACTTTACTTATATTTACTTGACCTGTGTTTAAAACAGCAATTTAGTTTTTGAATAAGAAATTATATTCTAAAGATTTTGCAATTTTAAGTGCTTTTGTGTAGTATGCAAGCATGTTTCAAGCTCTTTTAAAAAGTTTTTTTAATATATTTCTCCTCCAGAATGCTTTCAAAAAATACATTTAACACTTCTAAAAGCACAACAAATGAGAAATTTACCTTTTTAATAAGGATCAGCTATGAATTATCTGCTGTTAAGGTAGATAATTAAATAATAATTAATTAATAATAAAAAAACAGATACACTCACTGTTTTTATCCCTGTTAGCAAATATACAAAGTTACTACATTGTTTGCTATCAGGAAATAAGAAAGACATAACCAAGGTTAGGTTTAATTGGTAAATTTCAAGCTTCAGTCAGTTTGGACAAAATTAACATCATGAGCTCTTTTACCTTTTGTTAGGTGGCTCTAAGATTAGTTGTGCTGGTATAACTTCTAACAATATGAATTTGATGCAGTGTGGCAATGGTTGAATTTATTAGAACTGTGAGTTTTTGCA
Organism: Alectoris magna; assembly: GCA_030625065.1. Lineage (NCBI taxonomy): Eukaryota > Metazoa > Chordata > Aves > Galliformes > Phasianidae > Alectoris > Alectoris magna. The sequence continues at coordinate 102,748,330 of CM060560.1, forward strand.
TCTCAAAAATTTTACTAGTGGAGAGAATTATATTCTTTACAAAGAATTCAAATTTGTTCAAGGCGGAAGTACTCAGTTGTTCTTCCCTAGAGAAATCCAGCTTCTGGACTTTCATGTCTGTCAGATCAGGTCATCTTACACAATAGCTAAAATAAACATTTACAACATGAAAATTAGTTAAAGAAATGAGGAAAAATAGAATATCATATAACCGTTAGGAACCCAGTTGATTTGAGAAGAAAATAAGATGCCTGATGACAAGGATTCTTTTGCTGCATTCTTAATTTATATAATTAGCTTCCCAACTTATGTTATGTTATTACTTCTTAGGTGTTATCATTTATTTTTATACTGTTAAATAAATATAAAAATAAATGAATATGTAAATGTGTTAAAGTAGCTTGAGAAACAACTGTAGACTTAAGCTAACAGGTGGAAATGACAGATATCTGGCCTGGAGCATAGAAATATTGTTAAGCCCTCTTATTGCTTTTTTACCACCATTACATGTCTTCAGTTCTTTAATACACCTCTGAACACCAATAGGCAGAATTTGAGAGAATGAGCAGCTGAATTTTTTTTTTCTTCATAATGCCACCGTACCTTATATGATTTCTTATTCTCTTTGTGGCCAATGCATACTGTTAATAATGATTTTGCTGAGGCAGAAAATAAAAAAGGTTTTAGGAAAATATAAACAATTTGTAGAGGGTTATAGAGAGCTGGACAGGGCTCTGAGCACCCTGATTTAGCTTTAGGAGTCCCTGTCATTGCAGGGGAGTTATACAAGATGGTTTTCAAAGGTCCCTTCCAACTCAAATGATTCTACTATTCTATGAAGAAATTTAAATCCTAGACAGGTTCCATTGCAACATTTTCTGTCTATGATATCTTTGTGGAAGTACTGAGAAGAAATTCACAATGATTTTTGTCTTACACCTTCCTCCTATGCACCTTCTAATCTCCCAAAGATGCATAGGGAACAATTGAGTCTTTTGCTAAAACTAAAGCATTGGTGCTAGTTTGTTCAACACAAAAGTAGCTTTGCAATTTTCTTCCAGCTTTTGATGAAGCATGTTTGAACTCCACTCTTCCTCTTGAGTCTACTTATTGAAAAATAATACAGAATTTTTTAAGGCCAACCTGAACACATCTTTTATGATTTATTTTTTTTTATCAGTCTTTTGTAGTATGCTTTCTTTTATCTTTTTTCTTTTTTCTTTTTTTTTTCCTTTTTTTTTTGTTTGTTTTGTTTATTTATTCTTTTTTTTCCATACCCTATAGGTCCAAGCTAGATTAGAGTGTCTGCTGTTGACTTACTGTAAAAAAATCCTTGAGAAAATGCTGAATGCTTGCTGAGTCAGATTACAGATTGTTTCGGAAGGGCTACAGCAGCACCAGGTCAGCGACTCCCAGTGAGATGTATAGAATAGATATTCAGAGTTCACGAGACACTCTCATTAAACCTACTGTGTTGACAAAGTGTCATGGACAGAATCTCAATGTGGTTGTGCAAGTAAGTGCCATCACTGCTTTTTTTTCCTTTTTTTTTTTTTTCTGAACACTTACATTTCTGCTAACCCCTGGGTTTCTAGCCTCTACTTGTGAAGTCTCTGGGCTGCTTTTAGAGAGTGTTGCAAAGAAAATGTTAGATGCAAGACATGTTAGACACAAGGCCTACTAGGCAAGCAGAGGTTTGCTCTAGCTCCCATATGGAATGACTTCAACCTGTACATTCTGCTGTTTTATCTAAGAAAATTCTCTGTTCTCGTGCAATCATAGTTAACTATCTAATTATCCGTGTCAGTTACAAGTAGCTGTCTTATGCTTAGGATATTTTCAACATTCAAAATCATCAGAGGAAATGAAATATCATGTATATATATATATATATATATTATTTTTTTTCCTGTGATTACCGTATCAGTAGTCGTCATTATCTGGAAAGGCAGGGTTCCAGATGTTGTGGAAGCATTTTTGTGTAGGGATACTAAGGTCATAGCTATAGGAAATGCAAGAGGAGATGACTCTTTAATGCAGGGATAGACAATAATATATGTTTACATCAGAAAGACTATGTAAGAGAACTTATCTGAAATGCTGTTTTCTGTCTGTGTATCATGAAGACACTCAAGCTTTACAGAGGTTATTTTTGAAGTGAAGTCTCAGTTTTATTCAGGAAAAAAACAGTTTGTAGAATTATACAGAGAGTGCAATTACTTCAAAGGAAGATAAAGTTCTTTGTTACTGTCCTCATTAACTCAAACTCAGTACTTGAACCATTCTATTTTCAAATTGTTCTTTTTTTTAATTGTTTGTTTGTTTGTTTCACTTGAAAACATGCCTTAGAAGTCTCGAATCAGCTTGCACAGTAAGAGAATTTTAAGCCTTAGGGGAAAGGCATAAATAGTAGCCCCGCAAATCCTGATACAATGAAATCCATACAATTAAAAGAACATTCAGACTAGTGATTAAAATTTCCATATACTACAAAATAATTTCATTACTTAATTGCTTTTTTTTTTTTTTCTTTTTTTTTTTAATAATCAGTGGACTGGCTTTAATGGAAAATCCCATAGATATCTATTGAAATGAAACTTTCAAGGACATAGCTCATTATCAACCAAGAGGTTTTACAGCCTTCAATTTGCAATATCAGTTCTGCTCTACCCAACATTGTGCAAATACAGTTTAATATCAAACAAGTGTCTCTTGAAGTGAATTCATTTTTTTTTTCCTTTTGTTTTTGAGTAGAAATGAAGCATTGCAAAGGAAGTCTTTGAGATAAAACAAAATTATTATTTGAGAAAACTGATGCCAGGTAAGGCCAAAAGTGTCTTCAGGCTAGCAATATTGATTAGTGTTTTTAAAATTTGATAGTTGATAATTCAGTGTAATTTATTTCCTTAAGGATTTGAGGTTTTCTGTACAAGTGCTTTGGTTTAACATGACAATCACATTATTAATTAACAGAAATTAAAAAGAGTGACTTAAACTAACTGTTAGCTGCATAATTTATTAATTTATAGACAGTAAAAATACTTCTGGGTGTATGACAAGGAATTAATAATGATGGAAATAATATCACTGAACTTTCATATCAAGGAAACGCAGTAATACAACTTTTGAATTAATGTGCATATTTAATATCCTTACCCCACACAATACTTAAGACAAATCAGACAGAAGCTGATGCCATTAGAAACCTAGAAGCAGGAGAGTACAACTCTTAAAAAAAAACATTACACACGCAGTCAACTTGCAAAGGTCATTTTTCCTTTTCTAATTGTGGGATATGAGTAGTGGAAGGAAACCTAATGTTATCATCTCTGGTTGAATGCCTTGTGCCAAAAAAAACCCCAGCTTCTGTGAATGGCTGATGTTTATACCTTGTGAGCTCCTACATCTGTCATATTTTTCTATGTAATAGAGTAGGAAATTAATATTTTACTAAACACATGCTTAACTGATAATGATGCTAATAATACATTTTTGTTATTTAGCAGGGGGGAAATTACCATCATTTTTGTTGTGATTTGCATTCTCTGATATTTGAATCTGTGACGCTTGAATATTCAAATAAATACTAGTGGTTCATTTCTCCTATTTAGATTTGAATAACTCCCTTTTGAGGTACTTTGTCCACCTAGTATTCTAATTTCTAATTAAGAGGTAATGGGAAGGAAAGGATTTTATTTGCTGTCCACAGACGTCTTTTGAGACTGAAATCTTTAGTTTCATAGTTAGAGACTTTGCTTTTGAAGAAGACTGAAATTTTAAACTAATTCCAAATGAGAAGGAAATTACTGCTTGAGGAGGGAGGAAAAATTTCTTAGAGTGCTTGTAAAAGCAAACATATTGTATACAAGGAAATGCACTTGAAAAAAAAATGAAACAGATTGAGTGACTCCCTTCTGTGCTTTTTGATAGAGAGGTTTAATCACAAAACAGGTCATTAAATAATTCAATTTGTATATCATGTAAGACAATTTTTCTGTAACCCATTTTTCTGTAACCAATTTTGGAAATATGTGTTACTTTGTGGGCTGTCTTTAATTCTTCATTCAATTGTAAAGAAATTATAGTTTGAACTTCAACACATCTTCAGTAAGTTTCATGTTAGTTTTAGACAGGTAATCACAGAAGCAATTAGGGATGTTGTCCTGAGGCTCCTTTACTGCAGGTGCAACCATCTGATTGCTGTTTTGTAATTACTGTATATTTCTAACCACCCGTATGCCTTTGATAGGTTACACAGTGTGCTTCAAGTAAATGAAACCTCCTTTGAAGTAGCAATAAAAACTTAGTCATTCACGTTAGTCTCAGAACTATTTGTTGTTATGCTGTTTGGTTTCTGACACTGAAAGCTAATGGTGAATTTGTCACACAATTGGTTAAATTCTCAGAGGAAAAAAAAAAACCAAAAACGAGAAAGTTGAATAACAGTGCTGATTAAAACACTGAAAGTAGAATTCCTTGAAATATGCAAAAAGCTTTAAATGATTACAGAAGCAATGCCAGCTTTAGGATTTTTGTTTTTGAAGTCTTTGAAGTCTGACTTTGCAGAACAGATTGTGAATCCCTGGCCCATTACACACCTGCAGAGATTTTGGTGTTTTATTTCTCTTGGGTGAAACAGCAGAAGCCCAAACCATGTTAATCACTGTCAGAACCAGTTGTATAAAATGCCAAAATGCAATGAACCAAGAATTTTATAATAAATTTGACAATACAGTTTAAAGTGTTGTTTTGTTAGGCTTGCAATTTGTTGTAATTTATCACTTAAGATAGTACTGGAGGGGAAAAATATCTGGGACCTCCAAGTGATCCTTTCACTGGGAGGTAATGGTCCTGTATTTGTTTGCTGTTTGAAAGATAAAGCACGAGAAAATGAAGTGCATCTAGAGATATATATTTTAAATTAATAAAATTAAAATATACTCAATTTTTCTGCAGAGATCTACTTGGTATGTAGATTTTATCTACTATGAATTATATACGTAATTATGGCATTAGTCACATCTTTTTAAAGAAATGGGCATATATTCTATTGTCCTACTATTAGTTTCAGCACATGACGGTGTTGGACTTGAGTATTACAGATATGACACTATTGAAAACTGAGAAGAGAAGCAGCTCTCTGCTGCTCTGTTTAATCTTAATTGTTTCAGTATTCGTACTGCTCTGTATGTGAGTGAATTACTGTGTCATGTCATTTCTGAACGTAGTTTTTAAGCAAACTAAAATGTAAGTAAAAATATGTTCAAAAGGGTTTTTTTTGTTTGTTTGTTTGTTTTCTGGAAAATAAATTGTTCTATTTTGTTTTTTTTTCAACAAGGGAGTGACAGTACTGTTATATAACAATACAGTCAGTTCTACTCTGTTGCTGTATGTGTGTACGCAGTTCTTATCTAGTGAATTCCTAGGTTACTACATCACATCTCTAAGGACAATAGGTTCCTCTGGAACAGGCTTAATTGATAACACAGATAAACCATGAGTCATTCTAGCAGAATTTAACTTGCACATGTTTACACAGATGATTAAGGTAAAACACAATAGTACTAGTTTATCCCAATGGAACTACAATTTAATATATATATATATAAAGTATATCAATTAAACACTTAAGAGAATCTTTGCAAGATTACATTTTTATTTCGCTTCTTCCTCTGTCATTGCTTTTGTCTGTTGTCTGCAGATCTCAAATATTCTTCCTTTGTTCCCACAGTAAAGTTTCACTGCTTCCAGCACAGTGTGGTGGAACTGTTGACCACAGAGAAATTGCCCCCATGTCTCTATTTGTTGTTCCCTCCTGCTGTGACAGTTTCTTCCATCACCTAGCTCTATCGTGTTTGGTTTGAATCCCTCTGATGGCTTTTGTCATCATCCTGCTGGCTGGATGGGGAAGTCACTGAACCAGGCCATTGGCAATAGAAACAAAGGACCGTGACACCGTTTCAAAGGTCATTGTAGCTCCTGCTTTGAATTTGTTTCTGGCTTATTTATTTTGGTGATTACTTCAGTTGCTTATCCAAATGGTAGCTCTAATCAGGTTTTCAGAAATCAAAATGTTTTCTAAAATTATTTTCCGTTGGGAGCGTTAAAACAAATAGAAGACGTATGTAAGTTTTGAGAAAAGAGTACATATGATCTCTTTGGGAGTGAATTGGAAGGACATTACCCAAAATGTACTCTTGAAAGATAATGTCAGGTTGGATGACTGTCTTGATATTATTGTTTTTTTTAAGATTGTCTTCCCAGTCACAAGCAGCTGCACTTGGCTGTTGAAGGATGATGTGAACTGCAAGGCTTATAAAAAGTGTTTTTGTGATTATTAAAATTACAAAATTTTTGTAATTTGTCACGCAGGTCATTTCCACACTGTGTCCTGAACACTGCTTTGAAATGGATATAAATGATTTCTTGCATCTTGCAATGACTGAGAAGGATGTGAAGGTGGTGAAATAAGTCCCCATATCTATCATAATGCCCAGTGGATCTGTAAGAGTAATAAAGTAGGATCCATCACTCTTCAAAATCTCAGACAAATGATTTGTATGGAGCCATAGTATTACTTACAACATGTAACAGACTTTTTTTTTTCCACTAGAAGTAACTAACACTTTATGTCTGAGACTTTTTACTGTGAGCATTCCTGTGTTGTCCAAACTCATAAATTTAGATAAAAAAAGCAATGTATGTTGAACTTGAAGGGCAGATGTGTGGACTCACGTACTGTAGTGGATAATTATTTCTTTATATCAGGATATTGTCCAGTAACACTATGGTTTTTTGTTTTGGTTTGGTTTGGTTTTTTTCTTTTTAAATAAAACAATGATAAGAAAATCATATTCCTAAGAAGTTTTATCCTCATGAAATGCTTAACTTCTTGGACTTTGTTTTTCCTAATTTGTTTTCTTGACTTTTGAATTTTTCTAACTTCTATGATTCCTCAAGGGAGACAGATTAATTTATCTAACTCAAATCCTGGAGGAACCAGTCCCCTTCACAAAGAGCTAAGAGAGTCCAGCACACTTTAGCCATTGTTAATGATTAGCCTCTTGTCTCAGATATAAACATGAGCACATCTAACTGTCAGTCAGTGGCCCCCTTCAATCTCATCCATTATTGTGGCTTTTAATATCTTCTTTCCTTGAGAGACAGGTACTTTCTAAATCTATAATACACAACCAAATCTATCTGAATTTGCTCACAACAAGCAAATATTGGTTATTTATTAAATCTTCACATGCAAAATCTTTAGTCATTTTTCCTACAATAGTGTGACCTACTCTTCCTTCATTCATAGATAGACTAGTGAATGTAAGTACTTTCAGTGAAGCAACTACCTTAACGGAGCAATAGAGTAGATAAATCCATTAATACAGAAGCATGTGATTTGGTATGGCTGTTTCTTTGTGCAATTTCTTCTTGACACAAGAAACACAGTCTGTCTCTGATGAATGAGGCTAAATTGAAGCATGTTCTGGTAATAGTGACTTCAGTCTGGTTCCCTGTTCACTTCTTTATATCTACGTGTGTCTCCCATTTTGTGTTTGGTTTGTTTTTCTTGTGTTGTATCTGCTGTACCCCTATGATAAGGTCTCTTTATGTTTGTTTATTTTCTGATGAATGAATTCTAAAAGTCTCCTTGAAAGTCAAACAGCAGTCTTGTTTTAAAGTGTCTTGTCTGAAATATCCTTTGGTGATCCTGATGTTCTGTTGCAGTTTGACTTTAAATGATCCAGCAAAAGAATTGGATATCAATGTGAACAGCTGGCTGTCTTAAACATTGTTTTCTGAACCTTTCTGTATTAATATCTGACACCTTTGAAAAAAAAACAACTGCGTGTTTATGAAGTATACATATAGTCTAGGAAGGACGTGTTAGAAAGCATACACGTAGTTTAGGAAGTAAAAGCTCCTTAGGCTCTAAGAGAAAGGAAGAATGGCCATAGAATAATCTGGAGTTTCTGATTTAGGCTCCTCCTCAGGAATCTTCTTTTATTTTCCAAGTGGGGCTCTTTGTTTATTGGTTATAGAAGGGGAACAGAGAGGTTCATTTCTCCAGAATAATCTTTAAATTGGCACACTCTTGGGCTATGAAACTCCTTGTTACTGGTTTCTGTAGATGACAAAAGGTTTACATATACAAAAAAAAGCAACAGCTGGGTTAAACATGAAGAAAATGATTTAGGGCAATCAGATGGGAAAATGCCAACTCTAGCACAAGGAATCCTTGAATGATACTTTTCTGCAGGATACCAGAAAATTATGAGAAATCTTAATACTTGCTTGTCCTGATACTGTGTTCCCTACTCCTCAAACATCTTCTATTTGCTAATGATAGGTGGTTTTATAACTTGAGCTAGTTGTTTCTATATTCTTAGCAGAAATTACGTTACTGACTTCTGTAGATAATACCAGTGTCTTCTGGCTTCTGCAGGATGTATGTATGTAACTGTATTTCAAAAAGGTCACAATCGCTTTTTGGTGTTGATTTAATTAATCTGCTCTCATAATTTTTACAAAAGTACAAAAATCTTGAGGATAGATTGAAATCAGCCTACTGAATGAATGTTATTAATTCCTGCATTACATTGCATTATACTGTAGCTACTATATTATTCTGTGGGTACTTCTTAAAAAGTCAACTAAAATGGTTTCCAGAAAAGAAAATGTTTTGTTTGTTTTCAAAGCTCTTACTTGGACTTGTGGTCTGAAAGAAATTAGAATAAGGACAGGTGAAATAAATGTGAAATTGATACATTTAATATGTTTTCAGCATCTTTTGTACATGAGCCTGGTCTCATAATAATAAATTCCAGCTATTATTTCTTCTCTTACATTTCTGTAGTTTCTGTTGCAATTTTACACATTCACACATAGAATATTGTATGAGTTTTCTGGTGCATATGCCTGAAATTCTGCACCTCAGTAGCAATATGTAATGTTTGTGGGAATGGGCATGCTTTATTTTCAGTGATTAGTTTTAGACGTGAGCAATTCTTAGCACTACCAAAGTTGACTCATACTCCCTGTTTGCAAGAAAAAAAAAAAAAAAATTATTAACAAATAATTTGAAAGTGTATTCTTTTAAAATATATTAAGCCTTTAAATATGAAAAGATCACTTGTTTGCAGTATAATATGTAAAAACAGAATTGATTTAATTTATTCTGAACGAAGTAATACATATTAAAGAGTCATCCAACCAAAGATCAATTTAAATATATCACCAAATATATTTGCATTTTAAGAATTTTGTCTTTTAGTATGATATTAAAGTAATTATTAAAATACCATTTTTCATTTTTACCACGTCTCAAATGCTGTTAATGCTCAAATTTCTTCCATGCACTTGAGTCTTGGCTTATATTTCTAAGAGTATTGTTGAGCCATGACAGAAAGGCTGTTTTGCCCTTCACAGGCCACTACCTCTTGATAATTTCATTTTATCCTCAGTGCTTGTGTACAAGAAATATCACATAAATGTAGTGATCCTTTGGTTATTGTGTCTGAGTGTTTGGGCCCACGCTGGTATTGCAGCAGAAGAGAGGGGACGACCCCTGCACAGGGGACACCATGATGTGAGGCCCTCGGATTCCTGCCCTTCCAAAAGACTGCACCCATGGCCTCACTACTACACTTTGGAATCAGCATGTGCAGTTTTTTCTCTGGTAGAAATGGCAGAATGTCTGGTCACTTTGATATTAACGCTGTTTTACTGACTTCTCAAGAGGATGTGTGACATTGAAGTAAGTTGTGGCCCACTATTTGGAATACAGAATGCCTATTGATTGCTGTTGAGAGAGAGGAAGGCTGCAGCAGATTGCCAATTTACAGGTAGGCAGTTCAGGGAAGGGAAAAAATGCAGGTATAAAACCTGTGGGCTAGTTGTGTGTAAACAATACGTTTGGGCTATGTATAGCATTGTACAAGGAAGGGTAGAACTCAGGCATTCTCACTTCCTTTTGTTCCTCTTAATCCCTCAACAAGCTTTTGCATTATTAAAGTGCTGTTGATGTAGATGAGTTGCAAGAGCTAAACATATGTTGCTATACACATTGAGACACATCTTCCTTACACTGTTTTTCAGAAGGAAGAATGGACAGTGTATGATACGGAAGATTTTATATGATTCTCAAGGGAAAGAGTGGAAACTATCGTTGTGGCTATGTGATCAAATAAATGCACATACTAGTCTTTCCAATTAGAAAAAAATAAATATCAAAACTTTGGGAAAGGAAAAAAAACAGTAAAATGCAGACTCAACACAAACTCCACCCATCCGTGTTTTTTTTTTCTTTTTTGTTTTGTTTTGTTTTTTTTTATGAAATAAAAGCTTCACAACATAAATAGGTTATAAAGCAGATGATATATACATCTTGCAACCTTGAACTAAAAGTAGAAGGAGCAAAAATCTCTATTCTGTAAATATTAAACGTTGAGTAGATAATATATTGAAGCTCTCAGTCAGGGACTTTTTTTTTAATGTACTTTCTCCCTTACGCCCCCTTGACACGCTATAATAATGAACAAGTTATTTAGTTAATGAAGAAAGCATCCTGTATTTAAAGATCTACATATTAATGTGACCTTCCTTTGTTCATTGATGTTAATATTTATTGCCTTTTCTTGTTGAGATTTTATTTGGTGTTCTGTGACAAACAAGAGTATGATTAGTGAAGCCGTAAAGTTCTCATGGTGGCTGCCTGTGTTCCCAAGATAGCAGCATTAGTGTCTGCAGAAGCAGTTAATGCTGTTTATCATTAGTGACAGAGGCTGGGAAGGACCTTCTGTGGCTTTTATCTTTCACCTTGCCAGCAGAAGTTGATGAGCTTTGTGATTTAAATGCATAGGTGCTATTGTAATATTTGTATTCATTTCACATAGACAAGTGCACAGGTAAATGGATCTTGTTGATTGAGGTTAATTAAAACCATATTACTGTAGAACTGGACTGCCTATGAATGAATATACTTGGAAAAAACAGCTACCAACATTTTATTTATTTTGCTCTGTGATTAAACAAACGTTTTCGAAATGCATTCAACAAGACTACATCAGTATTCTATAGTTGTTTTTCTACCTTTTTTTTTTTTTTTTTAATTGTAATTATACTTAGTTTTAGGGTTTGTTTAGGAAATACTGAGTTTAGAATCTTGAACTCTACATCTCACAAGTACATTAAAAAAAAAAAAGAATTTTAACTACTTGTTGCAATGGACTATAACAAGGAAAACACTCAAAATATCTCATTGAGTTGTATGCCTTATTCAGCTTCATATTCTGGGCTTCTTTTACATCTACACATTTGTGTATCTTGCATCTATTTCAGTTGCATAAGAAAAGATTAGATATTCACCTTGCCTAGTATTTAACTGCTTACATGACCGTATCTGGAAGACTGATCATAAACACTGTATTGCCAAAGGCACATTGTGCAATTGTACTTAGAGAAAAGTCTGGAATTTTTTGAGCCTCGTATTTTACTTCTGAAACTCCATTTCCACATAAAGCAAGATGCGTATCTGCATTTCATAAAAAGGAAAAAAATAATAAAAATCAAAAAAAATGTCACTGGGAATAAAAGAATAGCACATATGCATATATATTAAAGTAGACCTTTTTAAAAAACACTTCAGAGTGAAGTCCAAACGAAATAGTCACTCGGGACTACTGTGACTACAGTATAAAAGAAGTCCAACTGCTAACTTGCCTATGGTTGTTAAACTGGGAGAAAAGGAGATTTTATTGGATTCTACCACTGTAGTAACATCAAAAGGGGAAAAATGATGTATCTGAAACCACAGGAAATGTTCCAAACTGAACTCCTTATCAAAAGCTAAGAGCTAGAGCCACAAAACCTCTCTGAACTGAATCTTAAGCAGAGGGAATAGTCCTGTGACATCAGAATTTAAACACTGATGTGGGTACTAACTATGTGAGCAAGTTCTTTCACTGCCCAGGTATGAGGTAAATTGCCCAGGTATGGGATATGCTCTATATAAATTATATTTTTTCTGACAATAGTTATCTCATTGTTTAATTTTTATTTTATTTTATTTTTTTTTTAAGTTTTGGTGATTTACAAGCATTTATGGTTTGGTGATTATAATAATTTAATATCATACTCTTTTTCCCAATTATTTTAAAGTAGTTACAGATGTGTTATTTCATCTTATAATTAATGCAGTGACCAGTAAAACTTTGATCTCCAGTTAGCTCTGGCTACTTTAGTAATCAAGGGAAAAAGGAATAGAACAAATTCATGACTGAAAGAATTCCTCACGTATTGAAGTGGCAGCTTCGTGACAATGAAGGTAAATGGCAGTGTTTCTTTCCAGTTTGTTACACTATCTCCTACAGTGGTGGACAAAAGAAAGGCTTGAATGTGTTTCTTAACACTGAAAAGTTTAGGATTTATATCTTAACTTCCTTTAATTTTGTAAGTCCTTCTGTTTAGATTAGTTGTATTAAATATTTTCTGATTTTTTTTCTTTTTTCTTTTTTTATTTTTGAATCCGAATTTGGTTGAAGAACAAACTTCAAAAGCAACATAAAACAGTTTTACAAGAGAGGTAATGGGTAAAATATACACACAAATATGCTTGCTTACATGATATATTAGTAAAGATGTTTTTTATGGTCTTCTGAATTTTGAATATTTCTGAATGTTGTTCTTCTGAATGCAAGAATGCTGCATCAGTTTAAAAGGTTAACATTTTAATAGCCTATTTTGGGATGATTTTCACATTATAAAAATAAAGCCGAGGTGGTTTTTTTGTTTTGTTTTGTTTTGTTTTTGTTTGTTTGTTTGTTACTTAGATATTTGCTTACACCAAACCCTTACACCAAACGCAAGCTGAAGGGAAATGTAAGCTTTTCTGCTTGACATCTGTAAAGCATAGTATGATCTTAGGCAGTATAATTCTTAATCTTTGAATGGAAAAATATTCTCTACTTTCCTTCTTCTGGTGTCAAACACCTTTGGATTTACACGTTCTTTCAAGACTTAAATTATTTGTAAAACTGGATTTTATTACGAGCAATAATGTATTTGCAGAACCTCCTTTCCTCCAAGAATGCCACTTCCGTCACTCTTTTATAGTTAGTTAGATGGAAAATTCTCCATTGGTTTATTCAGAACAATTAGTGCATTCACAGTAGTACTACACAATTTATCACTACAAATGCAGTCAGAATGAAGACAAACTTTATACTCTAAACTTTTACGTTACCTGAAAGGTAGTCATCAGGTTACTGTCTCTGTTAGGAGAGAACACCATGCACATCTGAGATGATGGACTAAGTTGCAAAGAATATATCAAAGTATTTGCAGATGGGAACTACCTTTGGTGCAAGAGGAACAGAATGTCAAAGGAAAGCTTATCCTTATTGTCACAAATATAAAATTTTATTTATTTTAGATATGAAGCAACCAAATATTACTGACTGGAACTTTTTCTATGAATTATTTATAATCAATTTAGCTCAGTTAGCTTTGCTATAGAAAGCTGCAATTCAATCTTCATTTTGATTATTTTCATTCCTAAGACGTTTTTCAAATATATATTTTTTGCAGAGTTGTTCTCTAGGTTTTGTTTTATCTCATTCTCAAGAGTGTTACATTGTGCAGTCTAATAAACTGTGTTTGAATAGGTGTCCCTCTACAGTAAAGTTCTTCACACTAAATTACATTCTAGACTGAAGTCTCAGGAATCAGAATTAATTCTCCGTGGAGTATCGCCACATGTGACACTTACTGACATGAACCTAATATTTACATCATAGTATTCATAGATTAATAGAATGCCTTAAATTGGAGAGGACCTTAAAGGTCCTCCAGCTCCAGCCCCCTGTCTTGGGCAGGGCTGCCCCCCACCAGATCAGGCTGTCCAGGGCCCCATTCAAGCTGGCTTTGAATGCTTCCAGGGATGGGGCAGCCACAGCTTCTCTAGGCAGCTGTGCCAGTGCCTCATCATCCTCTGAGTGAAGAATATCTTCCTAATATCTAAGAAAAATATACCCTCTTTTAGTTTAAAGTCATTCCCCGGTGTCCTATTACTGTCACATTATGAAAAAAGTCAGTCTCCCTCCTTCTTGTAAGCTCTCTTACAGTACCGAAAGGTGCAGTCAGGTGTCCCTGGAGCCTTCTCTTCTCCAAGTTGAATAAGCCCAACTCCCTCAAACTTAATTCATAGGAAAGCTGCTTCCATCCTCTGATCATCTTCATGGCTCTCCTCTGGACCCATTCCAACAGCTTTATATCTTTCTTGTGCTGGGGGCCCCAGGCTTGGAAACAATACTCCAGATGGAGCCTCACAAGGGCAGAGTAGAGGGGTACAATCAGCTCCCTTCCCTTACTGGCCCCTCTTGATGCAGCCTAGGATACTGTTGGCCTTCTGGGCTATAAGTGCACACTGCTAGCTCATGTTCAGCTTCTCATCCATCTGGACCCTCAAGTCCTTGTCAGGGCTGCTCTCAGTGACTTCCTCTCATTCTATACTCATATCTGAGATTTCCCCAATCCAGGTGTAGCACACTGCACTTGGCCTTGTTGAACCTCATTTGATTCTCATGTGCCCACTCTTCAAGTGTGTCCTAGTCTCTGGGTGGTGTCCCTTCCTTCCATTGTGTCAACTGCACCACTCAGCTTGGTGTCATCATATCACAGCCTTCAAAGTGGTAGAATTACCTTCCTTGGTCATCAAGGCCACTAAATTCAATTTGCGTAAAAAGTATAACTTAACTTAGAATATTTTGTTCTTTGTTATCATGAAAAGGAATGAGAATTTCTGATAACTAAAAATTAAAAGTCTATTCTGTGTATTTATTATTCTGTGATGACTAAGATATAAATGATTTTGATTTCACAAGTTTAAAAAAGGGTTGATGCATCTGAGGATAAACAAGTGTGATAAATCTGCTGTATAACTAATATATCTGTTTGATAACTCCAGGTATAAACATTCCTTGATGATCAAATAATGTACCAGTTTTACCTAATAAGTATTCCAAACAAAGTGAGGCAATCGAGAATGTAATGGCCGTTAAGGTTATGTTCCAGAAATAAAACTGTTGGAATTCTTTCAGTCTACATGGGATTTAATGAAAAACATTTCAGCAGTTCTAGGTTCTTCTGCAAGAATGAGCAATCTGAGATGCTACAGTGGGAAGAGAGCTGGTTTTCAAGAGAACTGATAAAATAGCCTTCTTCATGAAAGATCAGTGCTGTCTTATTATAGGTTCTCCCAAATCTTTTCCATTGAGCAGAATGTGAAAGGCTTGAACCCATTTGTCACACTACACATATTCACCAGAAATTCAAGGTATTCTTCCATGGACAGTACAGACAAATCAAAAAGAGCCCTATTCCCAAATTTAGCAAGGAGGGAGGGAAAAGATCCACAGAGTTTTTGACATGAAATTCAAATACAGTAGTATGGCAAAGCACCCTTTGCCTATATTATCTTGTATTTTTATTTTACTTACACAACAGCTTGCTTCGTTATGTTTTCATTCTCCTTTAAAACAAAAGAAAGAAAAAGAACAACAACAACAACAACAAAAATCAAAAAACAATAAGATCTAAGTGCCTTTGTTTGAATAGGGTCTCATGTCTTCATCTGGTGAAGACTTCGGCAGTAAATGGCAGTAGAGTGTGTATCATCTTTTCTTTCCTTACTGATTTCTGTCTGTTTTGTGAGTGTACTTGTCATTTTCAACTTTTTCAAGTAGATCTTAGGACCTGCTTGAGACCTTATTGTTTTTAGAATAAATGTGGGGGTTTTAGTACATTTTCTGCTGTATGAGATTCCCTAAAGTGCGACCTGCTGTTCCATTGCTTTATTAAGGAAGGCTCTGTTGAAGCCTGCTACCATCTAACCTAGAGCAACTTGTACTTACTTTCCTTTCCTTACTTTCCTTACTTTCCTTCCTTATTTGGCCAAAGTCTCCGTTACTCCCTGTGGAATAGAAAGGGAAGATTTTCCATCTTAGTAAGCTAGTATTTATATAGATAATTTCCTATATAAAAAGCAAAATTATGCTATCAATAGGCAGGGTATTTTGTACAAACCATATGTAGAATTGTAGTCTAATAAATTAATTTTTTATATTCAATTTTACCATGACATTTTTTACTCACATTTTTGTGGGAGGTTATGAAACACTTTTTTTACCTGTCTGAAGAAAGAGAAAACAGAATAAATAATTCGATGATATTAATGTGAATACATGAGCTAGGGTGGAAAATAATAACGCATTAATACAGACATACTTAGTATATTTTCAAGAATGAAAGAATGATCGATTTATTGATGTTTATGGTAGGATGTGTTCTGTTCAGTGTAGAAAGGGTGTCTTACATTTTTAGGGTTGCTCTCCCCTGGATACTCTCAGAGCAGGGCTGAACTTTACTGTCCTGTTAAATATTTTAAACATTTTCCTTTATACACAGGATAAGCAGAATGCCAATTAGAAACAGTTCCTCAGTGTGAGTTTTCATCTTTTTTTCTCTGTTCCAACTTAACAATGCCCAAACTCCTTTTTTCCTGTAAATACCTTTGGTTAAAAAGTGATAGAAAACTGCTTGTCAACAATGTTCTTATTCTCATTAAAATATACAGCTGTTATGTGGGTTTTATTCCTGCCTTCCATTTGAATGGCAGATGTTGACAACTAATCACTTCTAGATGCTGATTTTTGTGGTTCTTAACAAATTTGCTTAAGGATAGAATGCTTACTTTTTGATTTACCGTGTTGCAATCTAAAGAAAACTTTGTAATAGCAATCATTAAAGTAAGTTAGTAGGCTCTGCTGAGAATTCTCTCTGCCTTCTTTACTTAAAAAAAAAACAAAAAAACATCATTTTTGTGCTTTATACAAGGAATGAACTTACTTAGAACAGGGCCACAGGAGAATTCAGCTTGGAAGGGAGGACAAGAGGTCTCAGATTTTCCCCAAGCCGGGACTGGAAAATCCCCCAGCTACAACCTGGGGGATTGTACAACCTCTCTGGGCCACCTGCTGCAGTGTCTTGACTGTATTCATGAGGAATAACTTTCTCTGTACACTCAACTGGAAATTGTCATATTTCATTTTATGATAAATTTAATTATTAGGTTTTTTTACAGTCTCTAAGCATGGTTTTGCATAATGTAGAAGTGAGGAATGCAGAAACATTTTTGGAGGACATATTATTTGTTTATTTTTGCCCAATTCAGTGTTTATGTGCAAAGACAGCACTGTGCTATGTTACTCCTATAAATTGACAAGCTTAAATAGAAAACTTAAAATATATTAATAGAGATTTCCATCTGCTTATTGTAATGTCGCCTTGGAATGAGTTCTAGAACTTACTGCATGGCACAAACATGAACTTAAACCACTGGGAAGTGTTCTTCAATATATCTTAAGTTGTCGAAGCTTAAAGGTTTAGTACTCTTTAGGTTTCTTTGACATTGGTCACTGCCGTGGTAGAAAACCTTGGTAGGTATTGGAAATAATGCTGCATAGTAGAAGCAATTATTTTTTTAAAACATTAAGCAGTTCAGAGTATGTCTGAGTGTTCTTCATGGAAGTAAAAAGGGAGATAATAAAAAAAACCAACAAAATGAAACAGAACAAAACAAAACAAAACAGGGAAGAGAGATCAAAAGAACAAAGCTATCAAAAAGTGTCTTAGAAAAACATTAATGAAACTGTTGTTTAGTTTCTAAGTGATAGGCAAATAGTTTATCATGATCAAGTTAGATATAGGAAAGTTTTTCTTCTAGTTCTTCGTGCCATTTTTTATCATACTTTATTGCTTGTCAATATTTCTTTGGTTGTGATACAGTATATGAAGCAGAATGTGTTTCTTTCCATTTCTTTCCCTAATGACCATGACTTGTCCCTATTTTATTTCATTGGGCGTTTTTTTTCTCAATTTGATTTAGATTATTTGATCTGGAATAATATATATGTATTGATAATATATTTTATTTTATATATTAGAAAAAATCTGCTAAACTCTTTTTTTTTTTTAATAATTTTATTTTGTTTTATTTTTGTTAGTAAGTGTGCAGGATCCTAAATATACTATAGCTCCATTAAAGCTTTCCAAGGGAAAAGTGTCTAGCTAGATATGAAAGATACTTAGGAAAAGAGCAAATAGAAAGCACTATGAAATTCCTATCTCTATCTATTCTGAGATTCCTTGAATACTGAGTTTTAGAGTTTTCCTGTGCTAAAAGTTGTGGTTTTCAGGTCCATGGTCATAGGGAGGTTTTTTTTCTGCCATGAATTTAAGCTTTTCTGTCACAGCTTTTATCTTTTTTTTTTTTTTTTCTTTTTCTTTTTCTTTTTTTTTTTTTTTTCAGCTGTGTATGGCAGTGACTTGCACAAGTTGGCTATGCATTGTGTAGAAAAAGAACAAAATTCTCACCTCCGTTCTTTAATGGTATCGTGTAATGGATTCTGGTTTTGTATTATGAAGAATAGCAAATTGCTTATTTACTTGTTATTCAGTAATAAAGATGATACACATTAAGCATATTGAGCCATGAAATGAAAAGGCTATTTTCACATGAAAATAAATATAAAGAAAGTATGATTGATTACTTTTGAAGAAATAATTTATTTAGTTTGATATAATTACGTGCTGTTTTTAGACAGGAGTGATCTCAGCAAAAAGGCATGATGAAGTCCAACTGATCAAAGTTATTTACATAAAAATCTTATATTTAAGGAGTGGTATCATCTCTCAGTGTTCTTGGGAGAAGTGCTGCTTCAGCAGGACTAGGCAAATGAAAATTTCCAGACTTTTGCAAATCAATGAATCTCCACTGGTAGTGATTGTGCTTCAGTTTTTCAGTCAAATATATTTGAGAAAAAGTAGAAGCTTGTACCCTGACAGTTACTGAGCTTCAGGTAACTAATGGTAACTTCTGAAGCAATAGTAACTCAGTTGCCTTTAATTCACAACCTTTGTCTCTCCATCTGCAATCTTCCTGTTTCCCAATCTGTACTGACAAGCCAATTCTCACAGTAAAATCACATAGTTTGCTTAGCCCTGTCCAGCTGTGCCTGGAGTATAGTTCCTTATGTACTAAATGAAAAATGTTCAGCAGATCTGCTTTTGGTTTGAGACTTCTCTCTGAAGGAATGTATTAACTGCAAAATTATTGAAAAATATTATCATCTATAAAGAAGAATAAACATTTTCGAGAAAGCAACCCCTAAAAATCCAAGGAAACTCAAGGCAATCTGCATAGACGCCAACGCCTTAGATATCTGTCTGCTTCTCCATAAAGACTCTGCAGAGATTGAAATCCAGGACTACAAGCGTAGTTAGGTACCTATAGTATATAGATAGAATACAAGTCATGAAGTCTTAACAGGCATTAGTACTAAGCTAGGTCAGCATTTGTTTTCTTTCTCAAGAGTCACAAACATAACTTCGTTAAAATGACATGCCTTCCTTCACAAGAATTTGTGTACTTGAAACTTTTTTTGATCCTTCTGTTCTCAGTCTAATAAAACAAGTAATAGTTTATCTTCTAGCCCACAAAAAAATGATATTGTCTTTCACATCCATGCTTATTTCTTGTTTTCAGAAGAGATGGCTGTGTATTGTGGAGAAGACTGCACTCATTTTAAGAATTATAAGTGTATGATGATCATTCCATGAGCTTTAACAGCAGAGCATATTTTCTTCTCATCATAGTCATATAGTTAACTTGTAGATGACTTGATAAAATAGTTAAATTTCGGTATTCATAGTACTATTACATGCAATTTCTGTATCTACTGTTAATGTATGATATAGCTGACAACAATTTCATTCTCAATATTAGATGAGATGTTGCTAATATTTCTGATTGAAAAGTAAAGATAAAATGTTTAGACACCTAACTTCATGAAACTGCATTATGTGGTCAAGGAGAAAAAGAATACGGAAATAGAGTATTTTTTAATGGGTAAGAAGTTTCTAAGCATCATTTACAAATGCCCTTTGGAGGAGGCAGTAGCAATGTGAGACCATACTGAATATACACTTAAATTGTAATGCTTAATATACCTGAGAGTTGTATTGAGGTGATATTTAGTTGCTTCAGAGCATGTCTGCAGCTGTCTTAAATGCAATAGCATCTGATCTTTACCTGCTCCTCTGGAAGTGAGAGCTTTCTGTGTCATCTGTCATAGGAAATAGAGACCCGTCACAGGCCTGTATGGGTATTTTGAAGGGCAGCAGCTGTCTGTATTTTAGGCAAGTCAATCCCATCCCATCCATACCACTTCATTTTATCTCAATAATATTTTCTATAGATATTTTTAATTTTCTCATGTTGATGGTTACAATGCAAAAAAATTCTAGTTCAGCATAGTTAAGCACATAATACATCAGTAAGTCATTCAGATGTAACAACTATTTAATAGGATTCCTTGTGTTATATTATATATTTATTTTTTTTACAGCAGAGAGGGGTTGTCATGTTTATACAATCATTGTGTCTTGTAAATTACCTGTAAATACAGGGATTCAGCTTTAGAAGCGTGTATCAATTTTAAACATCTAATTCTTTATAGAACAATGAGATAATTTTGTTCTATGATAATGGTTTGTATATTCATTCACCGATTTCTCTGTTAACGATTTACAATTTACCAGCCATTAGGACTGAAAAAAAAAAAAAAAGAAGGAAAGACTTAGGTAAGTTTTGTTTATCTGAATAAATGTATAGACTTTGGTACCGTCCAAATTCTTAGCTAAGTTCTGGAAATCTTGTGTGATAAGAGACCGCCTTTGGCTAACTAGGTGTTTCTAAAAGAATCTGTTAAGAACTGGAATTAAACAGGTAGATGTTGCTCCATTAGTGGCTAAGGACAGTAAGTCTTCAGAAGTTACCAGCATCTTTCTGTAAGTAGAATGCTGCTGTTAAACAAGGGACTTGGTAAACCAGAGGTCTTTGTAAGTCTTTAGGGATAAGGTTTACTGATTTCATGGTCAGTACAGAATCAGTACTTTGCAGAACCACAGAATTGCAGGAGTTGGAAGGGGCCTCAAGAAACTGAGTCCAACCCCCCTGCTAAAGCAGGTACCCTACAATAGGTCGCCCAGGTAGGTGTCCAGATGGGTCTTGAATATCTCCATAGAAGCAGACTCCACAAAATTTCTGTTCAACCTGTTCCAGTGCTCCATCACCCTTTCCAAAAAAAGTTCATCCGCAGTATGAAACTTCCTATGTTCAAGTTTTAGGCCATTACTCCTTGTCCTATCACTATTCATCACGGAGAAGAGCCTGGCCTCCATTTGCCTCACACCTCCTTTTCGATATTCATAAAGATTTTTCAGATTCCCTCTCAGTCTTCTTTTCCCCAGGCTGATCAGACCCAGGTTACTCAACATTTCCTCATATGGGATAAACTCCAGGCCCTTTATCATCTTTGTGGCCTTCTGCTGGACTCCTTTTAGGAGATCCCTGTCTTTTTTGAACTGGGGAGCCCATAGTTGGACATGGTAGTCTAAATGTGGTCTCACCAGGGCAAAGAGAAGGAGGATCGCATCCATTCACCTGCTGGCCACACTCTTTTTAATGTATCTCAGGATATCATTGGCCTTCTTGGCCACCAGGGCACACTGCTGGCTCATGGCCAACTTGTCCATCAGGACCCCCCAAGTCCTTCTCCACAGAGCTATTCTATTCTATTCCTTTAACTTTTTCAGAAGATTTGAGACTGAGACTCTGAACTTCATTTGTTAAGGAACATGCCATGGCACTAAACAGAATAAGACAAAAATAGGCCCAAAGTATTTCCAGTTGTGAAAGAATTTAGAAATGAGTTTATAGTATTAATAAAGGATAAGTACATACCTCAACATCCTAAACTGTTTTCAATAACGTAAATTAAAATAAATTCAACTGAGATGATCATGAACGTTCAGTTAGATGTTATTTCAATTTTCTGGACTTTAAATTCCCCATAAATGCAACATTTCATGACACAGGGAAGCTTAAATGAAATTTAAAATCAAAGTTTTTATAAGAGTGTAGAGCTAGATCTCACAGAAGGTTATATAGATACATTCAGTTCTTCTTATCTGAAGTCCCATTACTTTCACTGTAAAAACAGTCTGTCTTTCATTTAGGACATGAAAGAAAATGTCCTCCGTTGTACCAAAAGAAAGCATGTTAGTCTGCATGATTGTCGCCATAATGTACTTTGAGCATCAGTTAATGGGGATGAAGGTTTATTCTGTTACAAGAGGGAATTTTGAGCTTGGGACTGATTGTTAGCTTCCTCAGTGTCACATGGTGAATGAAGCATGCTACTCCCCTAACGCGACAGCTTCAGCTCTGTTTTCTGTGAGGGATGCATCGAATTCTGCTTTGTCCACTGCAGCACAAGGCTTCTTCCACACTGTATGTGGCCTTGAGTACAGCCTGGAAGCTCTGGCATGGCAAATTTTTAATCCTGTATGCTTTTCTCCTCTCAGTGACTGCAGTGCTGGAAGGTAGTTGAGAGCCTGAGCTGCTATGCAGCTCTTTGAACACTGCTTGTGGCAGTTCTGCCATGCTGCTGGCGTTGGCTCATTCGCATACACCATGCCTAGGCCTCTTGGAAGCAATTAATTTCATAGTTTTCTTTGCTTCAAGACTAGAAGGTCTGTGCAACAATCACACTCTTTATGGACTGCACTTTCTTTCCTTCTGTGATGGTTCAGCTGAGGATATTTTGATCTGCTTGTTCTTCATGATATACTGAACCAGGAAGAATTCAAAGGAAGGTAAAGTTCATTTTTGGAATTTGATTATTTCTACGAAGTATCTGTTATGATTCTGTTCAGAACTGGCAGTTTTAAGGAAAAAATAGGTTTAATATTCTGCCTATCACTGGTACTGTCTTCTGGTCTTTCCTGGAAGTCTACTCATTTGAAGAGACCCTTATACGAAGAAGGTGATGTTTTGAAATTGGAAGCAGGAAAACATTCATATATACTAGTTAGTTCTATGACACAAATTCATTTCATCGTGTTAGAAAAATAAAACGTTGAAAAGAATGGGTTGTAAGAGATGCATTTATGAATTCATGAATTGATGAATTATTGATTATGACTATCAACGCAGAAAACAAATTAGTTATAGAAAAGGTTATTTTAAAAGCCATATTCAAAATGCAATATAATCATCAGAGAAATAATTATAGGAAAGCTAAAACATTAAAAAAGGCATGACAATCACACCGGTTCTGATTCGTCTTTCTGGCAGTTGCTGAGACAGCTGCTATACATGAAAATGCATGCTTCTTGAAATGGCATGTGGGTATCTGACAAGAGAAAAAAAGCTTAATGTTAACACATAAAATGCAAGGATACAGGAATACAAAATAAATTAAAAGTGAGACAAAAGTGGTTCTTCATAAACAGACATACAAGAGAACACATTGCATAAGAAGTACTGAATCCCAAAAGAATTCAGTTATGGAAAGAAGCAGGCTATGAGCATTTGAAAAGTGTACTCGGAAAGCAATGCATCTATTCAGCATACAGTAGTGATACTCGGGAATAAAATAATTTCAGTATGCAGAAACTACTTGTCCAAAAAAAAAGTTTAATTTTTCTAACCTGTTATTTGAAATAACTTTTTGAAGTTCCATCGGGTATTTTTTTAAACAAAGAATTTTAAATTAGTTGTTTTGACAGTCTTTGACATTACTGTGTTTTAGTCCTATATATGAACTAGAAAGGTGATGTATGATTAATACGTTCGGAAGAAATCCTACATTGAAAATCTTTAAATAATTTTAAATGTGTCCATTTGCCTTAAATGGCTTTCTAAAGAATTTCAAGTAATTTCATTTGAAATCCTGTGAAGAATTAAAAGCTTTATTTATTCTGTATTTAGTTAATTATATGTAAGCAGAAGCTGCTGGAGCATGTGACAGTTTTAAGGGTATGGATATTATAACTCTGTGCACATCTGCCTGGCATAGACACACACTGAGTTATTATGAATAACTCTTAACTAATCAGTAGTCTCAACATGTCTCTGAAGTATAAGTTTAAGATTAAATGTTAGCCTAGGATTGATGGGGAAGAGAAAGAGTTACCCCTTTAGCCAATAAGCATGGAGATGAGAAAAAAAAAAAAAAAAAGATATTTCTATGTTTGTTTGTTTTTTAATAATTGAGGGGGGAGGGAATATGGATTTGATTTGAGTTGCTTGAATTCCATCTGAATTCTCCAAAAGGAAGCATAATGTATCTGTTCCCTTGGCAATCCCATCAAAGGAAAGGTAGATTTTTTTAGACTGACTTAGAGTTTTCTGGATTCTGAGCTAATTCTGTAGCAATCAAACTTATTTATGTATATTTTCTTATTATAAAATGAACTGGTAGATTTTTTGAGTATAAAAAGTCATAAGTTGACCCCTGTTTCTTTTCTTCTTCAATAGAGAAGAAGGGAAATATGAAATATTTCTCAATAGAGAAAACAGGGGAAAAAAAAACACAACCGAATGTGGTTTTGTTTTTTGTCTTTGTGTTAGTGATTGTAAGCTGTGTAAGGTATAGTCCTCCATATTTTATGCTTACTTTGCTCCAGGAGAATATTTATCTATCTCTCGAAATGCTGCACTAGCTGATTTAAAATATGTATTAGCCCTTTATTAAATATCTGAAATAAAGAGACAGAATACAGCAATGAAACAATGTCAGAACAAATTGAGACTTCAAGCCTGGTAGCTCACCAGAGGTCCTGGTAAGGACACAGCTCATCTTCAAATGCACCTGGTCTTGGAAGTAATACTTACTGCACAGTACCTATGCCTATACTAGTAGCTCTGACTAAAAACTGTAAATCTTTTTGTCACCATATATTGTGTGAAACAATCAATCATCTCAATTCCTTGAGATGCAAACTTCAAGGAAAAAAAAGAAAAACAAACCAAAGAAACACCCCAACTTTTTCAACAGCAGTAAAGGGAGTAGTAAATCAGCTTTAAATGGATATTCTGGCTAGAGCAGAGTTCAGCAAGTAAAATGTATCCATGCTGAAAAATGCACTGGGTAACATAAAGACCTTTAGGAGGCACAAATTTCTGCTTTGTGAATGCTTCAGATGGAGTCTGTATGTTTTTAAGATAAAGATTGCTGGTATAGTGGTTCTGTGCATTTAGTAGATTGCCCTTTTTCTTACTACGCTTACCTGGTACTTCATATTGATTTAGTAATTTTATTCATACCCTTCTTAGTCTACCTCCTTGTCCTGCTTCAGAGTTGCTTTAATGCATTACTGCTTTTAAGAAGAATCACTGGCAAAAGCATAGTTCCACTAAAGTGATTATTATTTTGCTGTACTTAACACATAAGTCAAATATTTTTCAACTTCTTTCTTCTTCAACTTGTTATGTATATAGTTCATTTCATCTGAGAATAATTCAGAATGCTACAGATGCTTATTATGAAAGTAATGTAGGAATGTTGCTGAAGAAGGAAATACAACTTCATTGTCCTACTAATGTGAAAATTGTAGCCAACAATTAATAGCTGAACAAATCTCATTTTAAATAAGCTGTGTATTTTTAATTTGTTAGCACAAGAACATTTTTGACTTGTATTAACTTCTTTAGCCTCTTGATTTCTTTGAACCTTTTAAATCCTCGTTTTGGTGCCGTCTGACCTCTATGCTGTCACAGCAGTTATAATGCACTCAGACCTCTCTCTACATTTTCTGAGGCTAACATTATATTGTTTACTGTCTTCAGAATTTTTGCTGTTACTTAATTCTGTGATTCTACAGGCACGTGGTTTACTCATTTTTCCCACTATAATATGAGGATTTGTCTTCATTGTTTCATTCTGTGGATAGCATCTGTAGCCTTTAGAAAGCATATATTATTAATGCCATCTTTTTACATGTGATACTTGGAAATAAATTGAACTTCTCCTTTGCCCCCCAAATCAATGTATCCTCTGGTCCTCTTTTTTGTATCAACATCTTAAAATATCATAAACAAACAAAAAACATTCTCCCAGAAGACAAGTAAAAAAAAAAATAATAATGTAAAAACTGAAAAGAGAGGCAAGAAATTAACCTAAGCTATTGTATCAATTGCCACTTCTGTATACATATTCACATAAACAGTATGTGGACTACGTTGTTGCTGTATTAACTGTTGATCAGCTGAGGATTATAGGAAATTGTCATCATGGAATTCGAGACTTGTGGAGAACTTTTGTCTATTTACTGGACACAACAGAGTTTTGAGGTATGTTGATTGAGATCGTAGTTGTTTTTATCTTACACAGAATGAGAAGAAAAAGAGAAGAAACAAAAACATTATAAAATGTATTTTATCAACTCTTCAAAGGTAGATAAGGACTCAAAAAAAAAAAACAACATTGGAAATGTAAATCATTCTTCTTTTTATTTCTGTGGATAAATTATTAGTTCTTAGTGAATCAGTGATATTCATCATGCAGTGTTTAACCAGCTAAGCTGTTAGGTAAGAAAAACATTTTCTTAAATAGAAATCCAGTAACTGTGCAAAACCATCTTGCTGCTGGATTTAGATTTGTAAAATATATATTTGCTTAGTTAATATTTTGGGATCCTTTTTCCCATTTTCCATTCTAAGGAATCTAGGAAGTAAATTAAAAGTAATTTAGTTTGATCTTATGGATTAGCTAAAGACTTTCAATGCAATCTTCTTTCATTGTCATACATTCTGGCATCTTTTTACCTTTCTTTTTTGTAATTGAAGCAACAATAATAGGGTATAATTTTGCACCCCTGGAGGTACTTACTCAGAACATCAAATGCTTATCTGCATTTCTGGGAGGTTGATTTTGTTTTGTATTTTTCATATTGGTTTTGCTTGTTTTTTTTTTTTTTTTTTTTTTTTTTTTTTTTTTTTTTAATGTTATTATCCTATTAAAACAAGTTTGATTACCTGGATTCTATTCTTTCTAGCTGGTCTTAATTTGTCAGAAAATAGCAAACATTATCAGCCACGCTTGTTTTCTAATAGCAGTTTAAATATATTGGTGTGATAATGTTCTCCTACCCATAAATGAATACCTGAATACTCGATATCCCACCAGCATGTTTTGTTATCCTCTGACAACGCATGTGGAAAGAAAACATGGAAACACTCCAACTTTTTTCCTCAGTACAACAGGATAGTTGCTTGTAAATTGGAGTGGAGTATTTTGTCAGCCCTAAGCAAATTTATATCCAATTACTGAGACCAGAAGAGGCACCGTATTGAGAATGATGTAATTAATTTGATAGGGTTGTGTTGTCCACATTTTAACAGAATAGAATAAAATATCTACTATGGCTTATGGAAATCCCTACTATACAATCTGTATATTCACTGCAAATGATACTGCAGGTAAGCAAGTGACTCTGTGTGTAGTTTTATTTCATTCACATAAACTCCTTCTTAGAAGAAAGGAATCAACATCAGCAAAAAAATGGCACAGCTAGTAGACCCATACAGTAGACCCAGGCATGTTTTAACATTGTTCTTCAAAGGAATTGCATCAAATGCTTTGTCTTGATGAGATGAAGTTGAGTTTGGAGAGTGGTCACAGCAGTCACAGCATCACTCCTGCTAGAGGAACAGGAAAGAAATGCTAAAAACACCACAAGGCAGAAGAAAAAATATTTTTAAATTCTCTTAGTCTCCAGTGACAGATAGCTGATTTTTATTTATTTATTTATTTATTTTCATGATTTTCAAACACCTGACTTGAAACCTTTTATGGTATTGTAAACTATACAGCATACATACATGAAGACATGATAAAAGGAAGAACAAAGAGTTGTTTTTATATTTATCGTTCTCAAAAATCACCTAAAACTGCAAGAGCTTCCATGAAAGTATTGCCTCCTACGTTACAGTGCTGGCCCACAAAGCAGAGGCAGATGTGGGCATGGCAGCAGAGGTTGAACCTTCCCCTGGTGCAGATTTCCATGAGCACAGCATGCAGACTCTTGTTCACTGATGGCAAAAATGCATAGCTAGTGGTGGTGACTGTGTTGAAAAATAGTGCTGTGTTATGCAGTTGAGAATTTGCTCTGTCAAAGAGTGCCATTGTGCTCTTTCATCTGTTGTAGTTTTTGTGGAAATACCAAGGAGATGTTACTTTTGGAATCACCTGCATACATTTTGTTAAATAGTTTTTACATCCAGATATAGAGTCATGAATTTCACAAATGCTCTTTGGGACTGACCTATTTAACAATATCAGGAAATGGTGTCTGGTTGATTGTCTTTGAGGAGAATAAAGTATTTTATAATATAATTAAGAAGAAAGGCACCTACATATCAGTCTAATATTATCTTGCCAGATTCTACAGTTACTTAGTACAACACATCCAAAGTGGGGCCCCATGCCTCCAAGTATAAGACAGACACTGAGTTGAAAAAAAAGCAACACACCACCTTTTTTTTTAAAGAACTACCGAGACAGACAGTACCATCAGTGGCCAGCACAGCTGCACTGAGATCTGTGTCTATCTGCTATGAAACCTTCTAGAGCTTAGCTTTGCCCTGATGGCAAACCATGAGACCCCCAGAGCAGGCAGTGTAGCCAGTGTCTGCTGCTGCTTGCACAAGGTGGCAGTTTGAGTGGGTAACACTTCTTGCTGGGTTTTTTTGTTGTTTTTTTTTATCCCTCCCCACTTTCCCTCATAGTCAGTTTACCTCATTTCATTGCATATTTTATCTACTAAGCTTTGGTCTCTTCAGAAGAAGATACTGTCTGTTCACAAGATGGTATCTGGACTGTGGAATCTTTTTGTCTTGGTACTTGATGTGCATGTACAGAGTGGTTTGCTTAGGTTCCTGCTTAGGAACACAAGACTGTCTTGTGAGCAGGAACCTTAGCAGAGCAGATTTTAAAAGTACTGAGGTTTTTGTTTGTTTGTTTGCTTCTGTTTTTTTGTTTGTTTGTTTCCCCCAGGGATAAGAATCTGTTAAGATTTGATCTCTTAGCGGCTAATCCTCATCTGCTGTGAAATCTGTTTGTTCTTTTGACTTTGGTGGAGCTGTAAGGATGTTCATCAGTTCAGGATCTTACTCTCTTCCCCATGTGTATTCTGACCAAGTCAAGTGAGAAATAAGTTCTCACTGAAGAGGCAGGTGGTTCCCTTACAGTGCTCTCCTGATTTGGATAATATCTGGTCCTTTGAAAATTTTGTAAGATTTAATAAGGGTTCTCTTTTTCTCTATGGCAAACAAGGCTTCCTTTCAGCTCTACTCCCTTTGTTTGTTTGTTTCTTTATATTGAGTTTGTGCACACATTACTGGATTCTAGATTAAATTTAACCTAAGGTGAATATTTTCAAGTCAGTGTTGTCTGTTGTTAGACTGCTTTCCAATTTAGGAAATAAGAAGTAGTGCACAAAGAATGGGATCAAGCAGAAAGCTTCCTTTTGTGATAATTATTCCTAATTGAAAGAGAATTTTAAGAGATTTTCCACACTGTGTAATATGTTAATATATTGACAATTAAGAGTGTTGTTCAAAACTAAACAACAAACTAATTTTTGTTGCTCGGGAGATAAAATTATAGAGAAGGTGTTTAAATACAGTATAGTCTGCTTTTTAGGGTGAGTCCACAATAAATTTCTAGGAAACAAAGAAAAGGCATACGATTACAGGACTTTGTTCTTCAGCATTTTTATAAACTACATTCAGTTGTCTACACTTCAGTATCTAATGATGCTGAGCATACAACAGTGTAGGAAGAGATCTGCTGAGGTATAATACGGGACCTGAGGGTGCCCCAAGGCAGGAGGCCTGGGCAGCAGGCATGAGATCCCGTGTCTCTTGTGCAGCATGGGGCACCCAAACCACACATAGAGTAACTCAGTAGCTTTGTTCTCATCCTCTGCTGCTTTCGTTATCAACTTCTTAAAGTTGGAAGGCATCAAATGAGGAGAGAGAGCCTCTACTGAATTCTCTGCAGTTTAATGCTCAGAATATTAAGTAATGTTTTGGTTGTTTTTCATGAGCACTGCTTTTAACGTGTCATTCTACCATTCACTTCTATGTCTTCCCAGAGTTAATTTCAACAGTTTTTAATGCCTTCAGAGTTCTGAGAAAAGTCTACAGACTGAGCTACTTTGATAAAGGAAAGCACTCTGGAGAAAACAGTACTGTCAGGACAGAATGACATACCAAACTGCATACTGAAACTGAACAAGGAGATGATAATCACAGTATTTATCAGTCTTAAATTTTGAATCAGCAGTGGTATCCGTAGTCTTGAAACTGTATGATGGAAATGACTTCTTCATTCGCAAAAGTAGGATCAGTCTGAAGATGTGTTCTTCTACTGTCAGACAACAATTCAGGTATAGCTCAGTGAAGATACTGCTCTTCAAACGGGCATGAATCAGTTCACAAATTTGAGTTTTGCTGGCAATTTATGAATTTCCCTAATTATGATGTTCATTCATTAACTGATACAGTGTGGAAACCAAACTGTTAGCTTTTTTTTTTTTTTTTTTTTCTTTTTTTTTTTTTCCTTTTTTTCTACAAGAGAGAGAGATGGTAAATAATATTTTCATGTTATCTAATACTTTAGATGTTTTAGAAAGCATTATAAACATACCTGGCAGGTAAGACACATGAAATGTATATATTCACATGAGAAGTGACACATTGTCTGAATTAGTCAGAGTGGAGTGAGAACAATAAACAAAATGCTGATAGCTCCCTGTCACAGCACGTTTTCAACATCTGAAGATAGGACTATTGCAAAGGGAAGTACATAAGTTGTAGCTTTGATGACCTGTACTGGATTTGGAAAAAAATACATTTAAGGTGGTCATATTTTAGGTATTGTCTGTCTCCTATTACAGACATTCTGCTTTTCAGTCTAGCTCTTTTTTCAAAGCTTTTAAATATCTGACTTTACAGGTTATACATATATTACTTATTGCCCTAGATCTGTTTTTCTGTTCCACAAAGGATAATTCCTTTAAAGGTTTGGGGTTATTTTGTCCCTAAAACATTTTCTTCTATGTTCTACTCCTTCTTACAACTATCATTTGTTTATCACAAGTATAAAATATTCTTCAATTTTTACCTTCATGTTTTCTTAAAATATTGATGAAATCACACTTGCAGCAGGGCTGATATTTCTTTTTTAAATATTTGTAGTTTTTCTTGTTCGTGAAGAACTTACTGTTTTTTTCCCTTCTATTTTATTATTTTCAGAAGTAGGGAATAGGGCTGGAGTCTAGTTTGAAGCAACACTACTCAGCACATGCATTACGAGTTTTTTAATTTGCTTAAAAATAAGTCAATGCTACATGGTTTCTTCTGCTTGCTTAGGTAGTATGGAAGGACTGCA
Organism: Alectoris magna; assembly: GCA_030625065.1. Classification (NCBI taxonomy): domain Eukaryota; kingdom Metazoa; phylum Chordata; class Aves; order Galliformes; family Phasianidae; genus Alectoris; species Alectoris magna. The sequence continues at coordinate 102,779,694 of CM060560.1, forward strand.
TATTTGTCTATTTGTATGTCTAGGTGTGAATGTAGGTCTGTATGTGTGAGACTGGTGCGTGCACCATTCTGGTTGTTATCTTTGTCCTGATATCCTCTGGCAGTTCTCTTGATTCTTTGTTCATCATGTCCAGTTAAATAAGAAGTGAAGTTAATTAACCAGCTAACTATAGAGAGCAGTTATAACAACCAACAGGGTAAAAAACAAAGCAGTATTTTTTCCTACTTTAATTACTGCTTTGCATCATTTACCATTCATCAAATAAGCTTTTTTTTTTTTTTTTTTTTCTATTTTAACTTCAAATTTAATGTTTCTGGAAAAAAGTGTTTTCAGATTTCCTTATATGCAGCTATTAAAGGATCCCCACCCCCACTCCTCAACTTTTTACAAGGTATTTGGATTATGTATTCTACATAGAACAGTTCTTTGTATTTCCATTTTAATATCATGGTCCTAATGAAAATGAATTGCCAGTCTTTTTAGAGAAAAATTAGAGAAACTTACAGTGGCTGCGTTCTGATCTTATGAGTTTTCTGATTGATCAGCAGGGCCATTTCTTTCTTAACCTTATAACATATTTTTATTAACTTCTACTTTACTCTTGATTCTTATTCTTAAAAGCTATCCTTATAATCATCAACACGCATATTAATACTCCTTCTTTTACTTTGGCCTCAGAAGCAGCAATGCTTTTAGGGGATTACTTCTGTCTTCAGTTCGAATCAGCAGTTCAAGTCTCTGTAGTGTGGAGTTACAATTGTGGTCTGGACACTGGCTTGGAAAACCCCATGGAGCTGCGTCCAGAGATAATTTCATAGGATTTACGCTCACAGAATGTCTTTCCAAGTTTTATTGTTATTTACAAGGTAGATTGTGTTCTTAGCTGGTGGGATCAACACAAGGAGAAAAGTCACCTGGGCACAAGGGGCAGAGGCTTCTCTTCCCTCTGTTCTGCCTGTCTGGTAAAGGATGGAATTACGTGCCTTGTAAAGCTCAGAGAACAAAAAACATGTAAGGTTGTTGTTAGCTTGTTTATACTTAACACTAGAATCTCAACTAGAGATAACATTTTCCCTTCACCCCAACAGTCATTCTGTCTTTCCTGTCATCCTCCTCACTCTCTCAAACCCTGAAAATTCTGCCACTTAAAACATTCTTTGTTTTTTTTTTTAAAAAGGACCATTTCAAACTGTGAGGGCGATAGAGCCCTTCTGCTTCCTTGGCCTGCAGAAAGACTGTGATAGTGCCAGGAGTGAAATCTGGTTCTACAACTCATTCAGCTGTGACAAGGCAGGACTCCTTGGTGGTTTGATGGCTCTTGGACTTGCCAATGCTTTTGGTGCAGGTCAGGCTCTGGAGTTCTCCAGAAACAGCGACCACTTGAGGGAAGGGTATAAAAGGATTCATCTTGAGAATAAATCAGTCAGAATGACTTTTCAACCCAAGAAAAAAGGGTAATAACTGTAGAGAGCGCTCTCAGGGGTTTAAAAATAAATAAATAAATAAATAAACAAAAACAAGGAATTATAACACTTCTCAAGCTTTTGCTTTGGAAGGCAATTCAAAGTTAGGCTATTACTCAAAGAGTTTGGAGAATGGATTTGTTACATAAATTTAAGAGTAAACATAATTCTGTGTGTTAAATGGGGAAGGCATTATAAGGTTTTTCAAGATCGAAGCAGCGTGTACAGTAAGATTATAAATACACTTTGTTTTTAAGCATTAAGGGAAAGTGAATATAAATGAGTAACTGAATATAGTGAGTTTGAAATTGTGTCTTCAACAAAGCAAATGAATCAGTCTTTGTAGCCTGACTCTACAGTTCAGATCGCTTCAGTGCTAAGCAGAGATTCTCAGCAATGAGATGCTTTAAGTGAATGCATTTTTTTAAAACATAAATTCCATATGGGCTACCAATAAAATGAAATGAGAGCAGATTAAATTATCAAAGTTTTGGACAACTTGATGACCTTTGTCACTTCTCTGCATAGCTTTTTACCTTAAAGTGAGCAGACCTGAACGAAACAGGGCAGTTTCCAGTAGTGCTGCAGTCTGCCGTGCTGTGTTTAGTTGTGAGCTGAAGAGGTTAACATGAAAAACAAATTACTGTGCTTTTTTGTAGTCTTTCATTAATGATGTACTTCACCAGAAAAAGACAACAAATGGGAATGAAACCAGCTTTGCTGGCTGAATTGGTATTCTGCTGTGCACAGTGTGTTTTACTCACTGGCAGCAAGATGACTTGTTTTTTCCAATTTTTGATGGTGAAGGGTCAGGCAGCAGTATTAACTAAGGCAAGCGATTAGAAAGAATTAAATTGAAAACTTTCCCCTGCCCAGCAGAAGTCAGATTTAAAACCAACTTATATTGCTTAGGGGTGATTTATCTGATTCCCTTCCTCTAGATGATAATCCAGAAGTTCCACACACACAGTGGGTTTTATTTGATCCCCAAAGTGCTTACTTTTTATTAAGGTAGGGAGATGTTTCTTAAAATACATTTTGTGATGTTCCAGGTATTTATTTTATATATGCAATAAGCCTTGTTCTAGCTCTTGCAGGTTTTAAGCAGTAGATTTAGAGATGCAGGGAATGCTAAAATATTTTTAACTGCTCTGTAGAGTGTTTTGGGAAATCAATATTGGCAGTAGATGATACAACAAAACAGAACCATTGGCATTCTCATTAGTATGCTGCTTCATTTCTGTCCTCAGAAAATGACAGCACTTGATATCAGTATTTACTAAGTTTCCAGTGCCCTGAATCCATCTAAAGATCTTCTTAGAAATACTTCAGGAAATTTCTTGGTCAGTAAATACACTTTTTTGTTTGTCTAGTTTTTGTTTAAAAAGAAGGGTTTTACACTAACTGTGCCAAAGTCTTCCATTCTTGCATATGAAAAGCCAAGATTATTAAGAACTTTTGAATTAATTTCAGTGGAACCTTTCTAATTCTGTAGACAGCATCTCTGTGCTAATTTCATCTTTAGAAACAACAGTACTCTGATTTCTCTATTTTCTAGGAAGGTATTTATTTGCTGTCTTTCCATTCTTTGGATCAGAGAGGGAACTTTTTTTTTTTTTTTTTTTACCTTATCATCTACTTTTAGCATATACTGAATAGAACAAATAATTTTCATATGAAATGTCCTAAATTTCATTTTTTTTTCTAATTTTAAAAGCAATTCAGTACTCCTTGTGCCTATGCTAAAGATTTAGTGTGCACAAAAACCCTCATGAATACACATTATGCAAAAACAAAGTGTAAAATGCAGAAAGTACAGAACAAGTTCATGTACTGTGTTCAGTTTTTGGCACCTCAGTACAGAAAGGACATTGAAGTGCTGGAGCAGGTCCAAAGAAGGGCAACAAAGCTTGTGAAGGGCTTAGAGAATATACCCTACGAGGAGCGACCGAAGGAACTGGGGCTGTTTAGTCTGGGGAAAAGGAGGCTGAGGGGGAACATTATTGCTCTCTTCCAATATCTGAAAGCTGCTTACAGCAAGAGTGGGGTTGGTCTCTTCTCACTGGTGACAGGTGACAGGACAAGGGGAAATAGCTTCAAGTTTTGCCTGAGGAGATTTAGGTTGGATATCAGGAAAGTCTTCTTTACAGAAAGGGTTGTTAAGCACTGGAATAGGCTCCCCAGGGAGGTGGTTGAGTCACCATCCCTGAACGTGTTTAAAAACTGTTTGGATGTGGTGCTCAGGGACATGATTTATCAGAGGGTTGTTAGAGTTAGGGTAGTATGGTTAGGTCATGGTTGGACTCGATGATCTTTGAGGTCTTTTCCAACCTGAGTGATTCTATGATTCTATGATTCTATGTTTAAAGAGTAAATCCTAAAATTTCCAGAACATATCACTGTAAATACTTTTGCTATCAAATTAATCCTTTCTGTAACCATGGGAACTTGAAATGTTCAGTATTCCACCTCATGCATTCCAGGATATACATTTACAGTAGATGCTTTATCATTTTAGAATAAAGCATACTGTTAACATTTTGTTCAGAACAGTCCCCAAAGTAGCTGTTTCACTAGTTACTTTACGAATTATAATTTCCATTTATGAGGCCTAAAATCAAAACTTTAGATAGGATTTAAGAGAGACATGTTCTCATCATGTTAAAAAAAAAAAACAAAACACTTGTGTTATCTGTTTGTAATTGTATACTTCTTTTGACAAAATTGCTTAATGACTTACTACAGATTAAAGGGGTATGCCTATCTTCGCATATTACCGTAAATCAATTTTAATTTTTTTAGAACTTATATCTATTAAATATTAGAGTTGAGGACACTTTAACCAACCAGTTATTCTCTAAAATTGACCAGATATGCAATTAAATTGCTTATTTATAAATCTACTTCATGTTATGATAAAAAAGAAAAGCACATTTTAGGTGTTTTTAACACAGCTTGATCAATGAAACGTTTATAGTCCGGAAGCTGCACACAACACTGCGCAAAATTATTTATGCATTATTTAGAAAATAAGATATTGATATGTCAGCATCTCTTTTAGCGGTGCTTGGAACAGAGCTGACTTTAAAATATTACAAACCCCAATCGTGCTTGTGTATTTATCAGCAAGATGCTATTAAAAAAGATGTATTTCACAGCACAACTCTGGTACTGTGGTTATAATGTGTAATAAAATGACCACACATTTTGCCCTATATTGATATGGAAAATATGTATTTGCCTTTTTACCCATATTTGATTGGCTTTTCTTTCTGGGCAAGTAACATACACTATGCAACATCTACATTCTTTTTATATGTTAGACTGAATATGTAAATATCATATTACATTTTACTTCTTATAGCAGTTTATTTTGTATTTCTTCTTTAGATTACATTTTAACATTCCATCGATATTTAAACATCCTGCTTTTTAATCTGATGGTTTTAAGGTAGATGAAGTTTTGCATTCAGGGAAATATTTGTTGTGGTCAAGCAGTAGCATTTTTTGTGGCTACTGTTCAGTTCACATTTGTATGATTATAGAAACAAAGCAAATTTCTCATAAATGTCTTTCATGTATGTATGTATGATACCAAATATATAATAAAACCACTTTTGAATTTTTCTTTTTTTCTTTCCTGTTTTTTTGAAACATGAAAATGTAACTTTTTTTTTTTTTTTTTTTTTAATTGTCTACTGGCCCTACTTTGTGTTCTCCCTCTCTTAGTTACTTATTATTTTGTAGTTCAGAAATATTGATGAAACTCTGTTTCCTAAACTCCAAGTTGAAATGAAAGTGCTTACATAAATAATTATAATAATAATAATTACACAAAATTGTTTTAATTCATTATTGTTTATGAAATGTTTTGATATGCTTAGATATGTGGACTGGCAAAATTCAAAACAAATGACTTGGAATATTAATAACTTTTGTCTTTGTTATTTCTTTGTGGAAAATACTTAACTCCTTTACGTTTTCTATAAGAGATATATTTTTTTTCAAAAACAGAACAATGAATTAATCAAAAATGGTTTGTGAGTGGATGATAAGAGATTCACCTGCAAATGGGTCAGTTTACACTTTTACTTTAAAGGTAATAGATCCTTTGGATTAAAAAAGAAACCACTATCTTCTAGTTTAAGTCTGCGTATTTTATTTTCATATACTTTCTTCAGTATTGTCACGGCAGAAGGTTTTTGTTTTGCTTTAGTGTTTGGTTTTAAGTCTGTATTACATAATTCTTTGTGTTGTTTGAGTTTCTTGCGGTGCCTGGTGGAGATTCTTCTGCAATGTAAGGCAGAAAAATTAATTCTGCTTTTCACTTCTCCCTCAACTTAAACTAACACATTCAACTGTTCTTTGAGAAATAGTCCTGAAAATCAGAAAGAAGTAACAATTTTCATCTTTTGAACTGTGTTTCACAAAATATAAGGAATGAAATACAGGTTATAATTGCAAGAATTCAAGTAGCCTGTATCACTGTTCCACCTTTTTGCTATCAATGAAAGGAGACTTGCTTTAGTTGATATTATAGTTTGTGTTCAGATTTAGTGTTACTGAATTACTACTCATGCACCTTAGAGGTACAAATATATAAAGATGAATAAGGAATTACAGTTAGTTAACAGTGAATTCTCTTCAAATGGTTTTCACCTGTTAAAATTAAAACCAAGTGGTAAAATAAATTCAGCAGAATCCTTCCAGAGCATTATATCTTGTGATAAAATTACATGGTTTGTTGTGACTTGCAAATGTAATTGATTTCCTTTAAATATCACATATTAAGGAATTTCCTATTGTACTGCATTTATTAATAAGCTGCTTGATGTATTTCTGTTAAGAACTGTCTCCTTTTGCCATATGTTACCCTCACTGTGCATACTTAAACACACTGAACTCTAAATAGGAAAAGCAGTGTGAGGTTCAAAAGCAAATGTTGGACTCAAATTTGCTAGATTTTCTTCTCTGTCTCTAGGGAATGTTAATGACTGTTCTCAGATGCTTAAGCCACTTTTCTTTTTCTTGTGTTGCCCTATTAACAAAAAAAAAAAAAAAAAAAAAGGAATAAAAAAGAAAAAGAAAAAATATCACCTTGCTCACTTTATATAGGCATGCAATTTAAACTTGGGATTATGTTTTTCTTATCCAGCGTCTCAGAATTTAATAGAATTATCTGCTGAGTGCTTTCCTGAGAAAATTAAACTCTGGGAAACCTTCCAGCTCTCTTCACCTTTTACTTGTGGTGGCTACCACTATTGGGAAGAAGATAACATTACTAATTTTGTGCCAGTCTTGGCAGGCTTCCATGCGTTCAAGTGCAGTCAAGGGATTCGTGTGGACGTGTGAGACATTCTCCACTTCTTTTTGTAGTCTCTTTCCCAATCCTCCTTTCTCTAGTTAATTCTCACACTCTACCCCCATCTTTCACTCTGCCCTCATCTCTCCACGTCCCTGATTTCTCTCTGTTTTTCAGTCTTTCTCTTTCATTCTTTCCTTCAAACTCTCTTTCTGCTCTTCTTTTACAGTAGGATGGGTATTTGTAATGCACTGTGGCTCTTTGCTTAAAGGATGAGTCCACACGAAGAATATAGTTGATTGGGATTGTCTGTAGTGGCTTTTGCATACTTGGGAGTAGAGAAACCTCTGGACTGTCAGGGAAATTCAGTTAAGAAGGCAATTCTCCGTTTTGCCTTTTACGCTTGAAAAAACAAAACAAAACAAAACAAAACAAAAGGATCCTTTTTTTTTTTTCTCCAATTTTGTTTTATTCTCTGTACTAAAATGAACAGAGAAAAAAGTAGCAATTTTGAACTGCAGTTTTTGTCACCTATATTTTAGTGTACTTTTCAGTAATGCAAATGTAAATTATTACTATTATGATGTTAAAGCTACATTTTTCTGGTGACCATGGGTGTTAAACAGTTTCATTCAAACTGTCAGATAAAAAAGACATTAAAATTTTCCAGGTTTCCATGAACACATTTGCCCATTTTGGAAATAAATTATATTCTGAGTAGCTTACTGGCTAGAGGTGAAGGTAGTGAAGATTTTACTTCTTTTATTTGACCATCTAAATGTATGTTGCTACTTGTCATTTGTACAGCATGGACGGAGATAAGATTTGCACAATAAAGACTGAGAACTTTCTCAGCATATTGCAGCACATTCACAACAAACAATACTTTCTTCATGTGTTCAGGCATTCTTGTTTTCTGAAAGTCTAAATACTGCTGATTTTAGTTTCATTCACAGAATTTGAGTTCTTCACCAGTATTTGCTAGCCATAAAAATTCTTCATGTAGTACATTCTGAATATGTATTGGTTTTGTCAGCAGTATTGTATCAGTGTTGAATTTGTAATGATCCCATAGAATTTCTAGAGCATTCTGAATTTTGAACTCATAATAATTTTGATTAGAAAATATTTTAATTGGATCATACATTACTGAGGTCATCATTTAGTTCTTGGACTGTCCTTTTTCCAGTATGATCTGCAGGACTTTTCTATTTTCTAAATAGGACTGATGTTTAAATAGGGAAATGAAAGAATTGCTTAGCCCATAAAATATATTTTGTTGTTGTTGTTGTTGTTGTTGCAATGATTAAGTAGTTTCTTGTTGTTAGAGACACAAAAGAAGTTATTCTCCGTCTTTTTTTTTTTTTTAATTGAGAGCTCACTGAGACAGAGCCACACATTATTTCTAACAATTATAGATTTGCAAATAAGCAGTTTGCTTAATTAAAAAATATAAATGTATTTCAGAAGGAATACTGATGGGGTTTGAAAACAGCTTCTCCATGATTCCTGTTTCAGACAAAATAATGTGTTACATTATTTTATACAATTTGGGAAAAAATGTTTAAATTTTACAACAACAAAAAAAAAATAATCACAGTTTGACAAAGTGTTTTTTCTGATCTATTTTCTTGTCATTTTGAAATAGGTTCAATGACTTAGGAATAACAGTACTATATTACTTTCATGCCGAAATTGTGTCATCAGGAACTTCTCAAATACAGAGAAGTAGTCTAAGGCCAGAGGTTTCCTTCAAAAACAGATGTGAGGCATAATAGTGATAAAGAAACATAAAAGTTTCATCTAAAATTAAACATCCACTCTAGTAATGTTATTTTATTTAGTGTACTGAGGAAAAAAATAAAAAGACTTTACCACCTGCTGTTTGCAAAGATGGAGTTCAGTGGATAAGTTGTGTGTAGCAGGAATGTGAAAAGAGATTTTGGAACCCTATTTGAGGGGCTAGTTTACATAGGACTGACAAACAAGTGGATTTCTGTCAGTTTGAAACTTTGAATGTAAATGAATTCAAGTATCTTTCTTTAAAATCTTCTCTTTAAAATCTTCTCAAATATTCTTGAGCATAGGAGTCCTCTAGTTAATAAAAGTAGTAATATTTATAGTACTAGTATCGTAAGAAGAATAAGGTAAATAAGGTAAATTAATCTTTTTTTTTTTTTTTTTTTTTTTTTTTTTAAACCGTGACATTTTTATAACTAATATCTCTGTTTCTTTCAAGTAACTTTGCTTGGATGTGCTAGTAGCTGCATACTTTCACAGAGCAGTATAACCTCTGTCTCCTGAGAGCTGTCAGCTATTCATCTTACCTTACCAAAGAGTTTCTGTTCTACTCTTCAAACTTGTCATCATGGCAAGCACTGTTTTAATATTTAGCAATGCTTCACTCCATGCATCACCAAAAGTTTTGCCCTAAATGGAGCATGGGTCAATAATGTATGGATGTGACAAAAAAAGTAAATAATGTAGACAAACAATGCATCTTTTGTGACTCTTTTTGTCAAGTGAAATACAGATCAGCCAAAATGAAATAAATTATTTTCTAAACTTGGAATGAACAGAGATCTTCCAGCACATAATCTTGCAAATAAAGGTGATTCATGTATATTTCTGTTGTACCCTTAGGAAAAAGTATTAGGCAGGCATCCTTCTTGAAAGGAAAAATGCAGTGCTGCTTAATGAGACTTTTGAACACAGGCACAACATTAAAATAAAATAGAAAGACTGTTAGCATTCCCTATCTCACTTTAGAGACAGAATAATGTTACACTTTAAGCCATCATCAAATGCACATTTTCTGCTTGACAGCTGAAGTTATCAGATTGTGTAGTGTTGGTGAAGTGCATTTGGGAATGATTTGTCTGAAGGTAGCAGTCAAATCCATCACAGGCAAATGGAGATTAGGGAAGAGAAGGAAGGGAAGAGGAGGCAAGAAGGCAGACAAGAGAGATGAAGGGCTGCTGAGCAGTGCTCCGGCAGAGCCTGCAGGACTGGTGTGAGCAGAGGATCCTGATTCAGAACACAAAAGGAGGACGAAGCATGGAGCGGCGATGGTGAAATCCTTCTGCCACTAAAAGCTGCTGCAAAAAGAACAGATGGAAAGGGGGTTTTGTCACTGCTGGTTCTGAAATACTTCAATTACATGATTTTATTAAACATTTGTAGCAACAAATGAAATGTTTTAGCGTTCTGGAATCAAATTACAGCACTTATTTGTGGAACTGAGTTATGTCATATTGAGTGTTAGTATATGTTTACCAAAAAAGTCCACAGAAAGGATTATTTGTCTTGCCCAGTGGAGCAGATGACACCCTTGTTCCGTATTGTTTAGATGACTCTCTTGAAACCTAACTCATTTCCTCCTTCAGAGTCTGCCAGGATTTTGAGTAACTCATATTTATGAATGTTCTCCCCCTGGGAGTATGTAGAAAAACTTCTTAGGGGAGTTGTTTTGAGAATGTTTTTATATCAGTGTTTGCGGTTACGTCCAGGCAGAATTACTGAGGTAATGCTCAAGCTCTATGTGATCTAGTGATTTTGTTCCCAATGGCAAACTACCTATCATCATAGATACTTGTCTTTTTATATTGCCATAGGAACAATTTCATTTCTGGAATTAGAAAATGATAACTTTTAATGTATACATTAAAACATAGCTTTTTCACAGATTAAGTCTGGTTGCTGGCTTTATGCCGGAGTTGCTTTTGTTGGTTTTCCATGTAATATTGTCACGCTATGCTATGTGGTTACTTACTGTGCAGAGGGTGTAAGATAAAGCATAGTTGCTTCTGCTTCAACAAAACTTGAGTATTTGCACCAAATGCAAATTGTTCATAAATTCAGCAAAAATAATTAAAAATCTAATTAATTCAGTTTATTAACTGGCGAGTAGCCAATGATGAAAGCAAGTGATCAGATAGTTCGCTATGTTTCAGTTTTATTTTAATAACTAATGAAAAGCATTATGTGGATCGGTTTAGGGCTTGAAATTCTTCACTTACTTTTGGTGCCTGAACAAGGGGTTTATAAGATTATTTCCTTCCTGCAAAACTAGATGGTAGCAGTTTCTCTGGAAGTTCTGTCCATCCTCTGCACAAATGTAGATCTTTTCAATCTTGCACCTAAGAATTTTGATGTAATTGCACTCCTTTAATCACTGAACGTGTAATCCTTTGGGAGCTAACACTAATGCTGAGTTCTGACTGTCGGTAATAGTTGAATGGTCAAGTGAATCAACACATAACTCTGCATAGTCCCTGTTGACTGGCACCAAAAGTTGGTAGTGGCAAAAAAAGTCCTGATGTTAAATCAAGAAAAGAAAAAAGGAAGTATTGAAATGTAGTTATCTCTTCACAACCCTAAATTGGGTGAAGTAGATCATTGCATATACAGTAGTGTTTGTATTGTGTGCTTGTGTGCTTCCAAAGTGATCAGAGCTTTATTACCAGCAAAAATTAGGTTTGTTTACTCTGAGACAGAAAAAGAACCTTCCCGTACCATTGGAGGAACAGGTTACTCTGACCTTCATCTAACAGTGGGAGGCATTGAATGAGGAAGTGCCTTGTGACTGACTGTCATCTCCTGCACTAGCTACCTCTGTCTTTAAGTAGATGTGGCAGCAGCAGTGGTTTCTGATATGCCTGCTATTCCTTGTAGCACTTTCTACAGTTACAGCAAGAATAAGTGGTATCAAATTGTCCCTTTGTTCTTCCTTTTGTCATACCCTTCATATCAAATGTCTGGGGTAATGCCTGCCTTCCTTCCTTTGCTGCTAAAGAATCTGTCCTGTGGGAGATCTTGTTTAGATTATGCACTACCTTCTTAAAGCGAACAGCATGCAAACTAAACCCCCTCCTACTTTTGTTCAAAACCTGAAAGTTGTTAACAATGTGTTGCTCAGAAAGTCATCTCATCCATACATGTTCCTGGAGGACAAAATATTCTCTGGAGTCTCCTTCCCATCAGTTTGCATCTCTAGAAATTTTCCTAAATTGAAAAACGAGACCTCAGTAGCAGAAAAAAAAAGCCAAAAACCCTAAATGCAAAAGTGTTGAGTAATGTTTGTTTTAATTATATGTTGTCATGGAAAAATGAATAGTCCTAATGAAATTCAGACATCCGAAATACAAATCAGCCCTACATTGAATTTCAATTATGCCAATTCTATTTTCAATACCTCTGTCAGAAGCCTGCATTAGAGTTTTATGCAGGCTGCAGAGAGCATAGTAATGACTATGACAAAAACATTGTGGCACTCTGACAAACCCTTAACTATGACTGCCAGGAGAGAAGTCCTGCCTGGTCCAGCTGGTCACTGAAGTCCGGTGTCAAGCGCACAGACCACAGACTATGTTTACCAGTTCCAGTATCAGGAAATCAGTTTCCCAACATAATTTTAGACCTCCAAAATTGTTCCTACTTTTTCTGAATTGCACCTGATTAAATGAGGTTCAACAAGGCCAAGTGCAAGATGTTACACTTGGGTCCAGGCAATCCCAGGTATTTATACAAACTAGGAGAAGAACCCCTTCAGAGCAGCCCTGTGGGGAAGGACTTGGGGGTCTTGGTGGACGAGAAGCTGGACATGAGCCAGCAGTGTGCACCTGAAGTCTGGAAAGCTAACTGCATTCTGGGCTGCATTAAAAAGGGAGTGGCCAGCAGGGAGAGGGAGGTGATTGTCCCCCTCTGCTCAGCTCTTGTGAGGCCCCATCTGGAGTACTGTGTCCAGGTCTGGGGCCCCCAGCACAAGGACGTTAAGCTCTCAGAGCAGGTCCAGAGGAGGGCCACTAAGATGATCAGAGGGCTGGAGCACCTCTCCTATGAGGAAAGGTTGAGGGAACTGAGCTTGTTTAGCTTGGAGAAGAGAAGGCTCCAGGGAGACCTCATTGTGGCCTTCCAGTACTTGAAGAGAACAAATAAACAGGAGTGGGAATTATTGTTTATAAAGGTGGATACTTATAGGACAAGGGGGAATGGTTTTAAACTGAGACAGGGGAGGTTTAGGTTAGATATTAGGAGGAAGTTCTTCACACAGAGGGTAGTGATGCACTGGAACAGGTTGCCCAAGGAGGCTGTGGATGCCCCATCCCTGGAGGCATTCAAGGCCAGGCTGGTTGTGGCTCTGGGCAGCCTGGTCTGGTGATCGGCGACCCTGCACATAGCAGGGGTGTTGAAACTGGATGATCATTGTGGTCCTTTTCAACCCATGCCATTTTATGATTCTATGATTCTATGAAATACATTACATATCCAAATCAACAGAAAACAAGGATACTGTGTAAATCTGGACTTCTTCTTTATCGGCAGAGCAGTCAAGGAGTGACCTTGAAGGAAAATGAATGTGCCTAACCTGTCCTCAGACCTCCAGAAATATGTGCAGGAATAAAAAGGCTGTCAGAGTTATAAGTTTGTGCCAAAAGAATTAAAAGGAATAAGGCATTGCTGATTTGCTGTTACACATTTCTCTTTTTGAAGGAACAAAAGTATTAAACTTTTTCCATTCTGCAGTATGGTTCAGGTTTGAATCTTATTGATCATTCAGTTCCTCTCTACAGATGGTGTTGTGCAATATCTTTATGAAATAATTTTTCATGAATTTCTAATAGAAGCAGTTGTATTTGCAAGATATAAATATTAGGGTTTTTTTTTTTTATTTCAGTGTAAATTCAAAACTATTATTATTATTACTATTATTTTTAATATACATCTCTGCATGATGTGATGGATACAGAACAATTTAGGATGCAGATTTTAAGTGGAACACCTACATTACAATTATGAAGTAGATTATCCCAAACTAGACAAGGTACATCTGGGTCAGAGTAAAAGCTCTGATTAACAAGTTCATGCCCGTTCTTGCTGGGCAGCAAAGGAGGATCTGTATCTGTCCTTCCCTTCTCCTTCCCTCTGCTGCAAGCTTTTGCCTCAGGAGTGGGGATGGAGAAACAGTGGCATTTCTATTCCAGGATCACTGTAGTGTTAACACAAACCAAAGGACATTTCAATTTATTTTAATAGGCCAGACATTGAGCTGCGGTACCTGGGAGATCTGATTCACAATCCCAGCAGGATTTATCTGTAGCAGTTGAAGAAATTAAGTCCCTCAAACTGTTCGTTTATTTTAACTACCAAATTTAGGGGGAGAGGGGGTGTGTGGGGGGGATGATAATGGTTATCTCATGTGCTGCTGCAGCTTAATCAGACAATGATCATCAATCAGAACCCTTGAAGTGCTCAACTGGGAGTCAGCAAAGGGGCTTGAATTTACATTCCAGTTTATCTACCCTAACTTCCCCTTCTACAAAAGTCTCCCAGCTGTTGTTATACAGTCAGGTTGACTTTCCCCAGCTCCACAGTAGAGTGACTGGCTAATGAGGAGGTAGCTTCCTAAGGGAGCAAACATTGTTAGCCTTTTCCCTATGCCAAGTCCCAGTCCCATTACAGATAGGGATGCAGCTCATAGCAACTTCAGTGGGAGGAGACGGTGCCTCTATCCAGTAGTTCTGAGTGATCTGGGTTCTCAGGGAGGGACTGTGTATTTGTATGAGTTTTGTTAAAGACAACTACATTGTTACTTGTTAACTGACAGAAGAACTGGTTTATGGTCACAGGGTGGAGAAGGAGGGACCTCAGAAAGGTGCTTCAACTAAGACTATTTAAATGATCTGTCATAAAACCATTTAAGCCTATGAAGGGATTCTCTTTTCCAATGTGCATACATGCTTAAAGTGTCTCTGTCTCAAAGATATTTCTCCTGAGAGAAAGTTTTTTACTCATCAGAGTTTTGCATGAAAGCACTCTGAGGATTTATGCAGGCAATTTTCAACTCATGGTTCTAAGACCGAGTTTCTTTTCCATATCATACAAACTTTTTTTTTTTTTTTTTTTTTTTTTTTTTTTTTTTTGCATGTGAGCAGTTGGGTTCTTGACATGGCATTAAGAAAATGTCAAAGTAGACATCCATTCTTACTCTATAAGTCCTTATTTAATGACTTCAAAGGTTTGACAGCTACAAAGAAATGAAGCACAAACACCTAGATATTGATTTTGTCTTTTGCTTTGTATCTACTCCATTAAATTCTATTGGCATTGACAACTGCTGAACTCTTCCACAAAATTCTGTGAGCTTCTGGTCTTTAAGGACAGCTTTATTTCATTTTCCACACTTTTTTCCTTCAAAAATCTCTGTCATTAAACCATTTCTGCAGTCTTGAGAAGAACTGTTTAACATTTAATCTATGGAAGTTTATCCTTCCTTATGTCTTCACTAAAAGTTAATGCTATGGTAATATGCCATTGATGAATTTATGGGCACGTGGCTGTCAATGGATTTCCAATATTAGATTTAGTTACTCAGTGTGAGGACTAATAACGAGTCACAAATTGCTGGTATCATATAAAATTGATGATATAATGAACAGATCCAGAAAAAGATTTTTAGCTGTATTCCAAAGCGGCACGTAATCACAGAAGATGAAAAACTTAATAAAATTATTGTGGTTTTAGTTACCTAAAAATCATTAGAGCAGTTCATATATTGCTAGCGGAGAATAAATTTAATTTTAAAGTGAAGAATAGATACCTGTTAGTACTTCCAGAAATATCACAAATCTCTCCATGGAAGAAAAGATGATCTTCTTCAACTGGAAACCAGAGAACATTGTAAATTGCTGTAGTCAGTGCTGAAAGGCTGATTTCTTAGTGCAAAAGTGAGTGCCTTTTTCATGCATTTGATCTGCAAGAAATCTAGGACTGGCTTCATTGTAATGGTGTGTTCTCATGTATCTGTACATTCTCTGTGGTGGCCAAAATAATAGACAATATTAGATTTGTTTAATCTGTGAAATCTGGAAGAGCTCTTCACCTTCCTTGACTTCCACTGGCATTATGTACCTGATTCACTATTGCCTTAGTTTTCCTGGGAAGAAAACGAGGTAAATGGGCTACAAAACTAAACTAAAATAAAAATGATGCACTCCAGTCAGGTTATTGAGGTGGATAACATAATGGCTTGATCCTCCCACCTAACCATTCACAATGGAAAATGAACCCTCACCTGGTAAATGATCAGTGTAGCTGGCAAACAGTTTGTGCATTAATACTGGGGTAAGCCTGTAATTTTGGGTTGTGTAGGTAGGGTATTTCAATGGCTTTCTTCTCCTGGATAGCCTTCCAAAGGTCTGCACACCTACATAAAAAGGCAGGGATCAATCCCAGCCCCTGGGACTCTGTACAAACAGGGTTATGTTAAAAATGTTTCAGACTAGTTCTCTCTAGGATACACTGTGCATGCCCACACTATATATCACTTAGCTCTGGATTTCTTTTGTCCCTTATGGTGTCTCAGTAGTAATAAAACATATCTTAGTTCTTGTTTAAATTCAAACTGCATGAAATATCAGTGTTCCTTTGAGCCAACCAGCTTCACATTTTGTAAAATGAACATGAAAGTATGTGTTGCTCTGTGGGGTAACTGGGGAATGTCTGAGGAGGCAAAGTATGCCGATATAGGTTTGAGAGAATGTGTGGGGTCATCTGAGCCAGCTGCATGTAACATCATCGGTACTGGTGTCTTGAGAGTAGACTGGGGAGTAAATTATCTCCAAAAATGGACACGGGCTTTACTTTGTAAAGAGCTGGTTAGTTCACTCTGAAAGAGTGTGGTATCAAAGCAGCAAGCAGTACGGATGATAAGGTGTGATTCAGTGCTCAGTGCCACTTCTAGACATCTTTTATGTGTACCTTCAGGGACATTTACAAGCAACTTCAATACAGAGGAACCCATAGATTGCTGAAAACTATTCATACAACAAGGTAAAACTGACTGGAAAGTCTGAAAACTGTGGTTAACTGTGGTTTTGGATGTTGCGTTGAGGGGTATGATTTAGCTGGGAAGTATTGGTAATGGTTGGACTGGATGATCTTCTAGGTCTTTTCCAACCTCGATAATTCTGTGATTCTGTGATATTTTATTTCTTCTTATTTTAGGGTAAAATAGAGATGGTTTGTCACTAAGCCAACTTCAACCTTTGTAAACAGGCAACCACAAAACTTTTCTCACAGAGTTATGCTCATTGTGTCCACTTTTGGAGTGAGGAATGTGATCCAGAGCGAGGAGTAAAACCAGAGATTTCTCATTGTGAGAAGGAATAAGAACTGCAAAATGCATGTTAAGATGAGCAAAAGTAATATTTCTTCTTCTAAAGAAACAAGAAAGAAAAAAAAAAAAAAAGATGGTGGTATTTCCAGTTATTTTAAGTACAGGCTCACACACTGTCTGATTTTAGATTCTCTAGTACAGCCCTGGAGATAGACTAAATCATTTTTTCTCCAGTTTCCTGAATTTAGACCCTCATTTCCTAAGCTTTAAATTTTCACATTTAATTTCATATCAACTGAAATATATTAGGAAGGGCCAAACCTGTAATTTTGAACGGAGAGTTAGGATGATAAGAAAAGAAATGAAACTTTCAAAACTTCATTTCATGTGGTCAAAAGTTTTAATTGAAATTTTAGGTTCAGATGCAGATAAAACAATGTTAAGCAGAGAACTTCTTGAAGCTATAGTTTCAAAGTGGCTTCAGAGTTTCTTTTAGTACAAGATTTAAATGTTCCTGATAAAATTCATCATTGCTTTCCCTGAGGCCAATTTGGAGTCACAAAGGAGACAATATATTATGGTATAGAAAAATGTTACTAACAACTGAACAACTCGTAGGCTTGTTTTTGTAATAGTAATACAGAAGTAAAACAGGAAACAACTGTTTCCTTTTTTCTTACTGGCTATATTTCAAAAGAATATTCAGCTGTAAACGATGTAAGCATTAGCACTACAGTTTTAGAGTAAATTTTAGTGACAGTGGATAAAAAGGACAGTGCATTTTTTCAGCCGTATTCTATCTGTGGTCTTGTCAAAGCAAAACAAAAGGAATGGAAAGACTGTGCCTCCTTCCCTAAATGTAAGTATGATGAAAACACTGCAAGAGAAAGAAGAATTTCTTAGTTTTCTTTCCTTTCTTTCTCTTTTTTTTTTTTTTTTTTTTTTTTTGAATTTGCCATGATTTTCCAGTTCCTTGATTTTATTTTATTTTTTAAGAATAATCCATTAAGGCTTGTTACATTTCCTTTCTGACAGTAATCTTGTATTGAATATTGAACTGCTGAAAGATCCTTAAAGTGCTTCCAGTAATTTAAGACATAGACATTACTGCATACATTTTAGTGGATCAGTTTGGGGGCTACAGGTTTAACTAAAGTGATTATAATTTCTTTACTATTTTCGGTTTTGTTGCTTTTTTAAAGCAGACATGAAATTTTAATAGTAAGTAACAGTGAAGCTGCATATCCTATCAGCTGTCTGCAGAGTTATATAAAATGATTTAATGGTTTCTTTAATCTTAGAGGAGAACCTGGGATGTATGAACGTATCAGTCATATAAGAAAGGGATTTAATGAGTAGAATTCGCTTAGAGATATGTCATTGTTTTGCTTTTTAAAAATATTTAAAATATCATTTGGATTTAATCTTTTATAAGTGACAAAATATAGTTTGGGTACTATCATATGATAGTGAACACTAACATCATTACATTCAGTCAATCATGGCCTTCAAGAAAGCATCATTATTCCCCTTCTGAGAGAGACTGTAAGCTGGAAAATGATTCAGCTGAGAAATTAAAGCCTGCACCTCAAATAACTCTAGGAACATCGATGTAGGTATACAAGGACAGACTGTCATAAAAGAAGAATTAAAGCTTAAAATGGCAAATATTTGAGGAGCTTCCTTCAACCCAAATTACATTTTGTATTTTCAGGCAGTTAATTTGAAACTAACCCGTAGGAATCACGTAGTGTCTCATCCCAAAATGTGAGAGTTTGTCAGACTGGCTGGCAAATTAGTTCTGCTTGTTTTAAGAAGAAGGAAGAAAGAAAGTAACACTGGCTTTCTGAGAAACAAGTTCAGCATAGCTCCCAGTAGTGTGGCTGGAAGGACAAGCACATCTTTGTACATCTGAGCTGAGTAAATCTGCAAGCTTTCTGTATATACCTTTAGCTGCTGCCCTAGTCTCTGTGCTGAGAAGATACAGAATTTCCTCACAAGTGGTGAGTGACATACAATTGGTTTTTTAAGCAATTTTCTTCTGGCATTTACTTTTCAGGGGCCTGGAGGATAGATTCTAATACATTTCTCAGCATCAAGAAAGTAGTTTGCTAATTCACACATCAGTTGATAGACTACCTCATCAACAGGACCTTTTGCTGCTGTTTCCCTAACGACTCTTGTTAGTCTCCAAATCCAACCTTGCCACAGATCTTATTTCAATTCTGTTAACGTATATAGCTTTGCACTTGTTTTTCTGTCATCTCCTGTTCCCAATCAGAGAAACCCATTTCTTCACCTAGATTATATTCTAATTATATATAAATATTTTCTGCTTGTAGTGTCTAAAACAATAACATTGTATGTATGTCACTATGTGTTGTTTTAGTATTGTGGAGATTACTTCAAATTGAATCAAATGTCTGTAAGAATCACAAAACAATAGCCATCAAGACATCAAAATATCAACCCCTGTTCTAATATTTAAAGGCTTCTTTCAGTTTTTAAGTTAAGAAAGCAAACCAATACGGGAGAGTCGATAAATCCAGACTCTGTGAAGCTAAGGAGGAATCCACTTTCAGAATCAAGGGTCTTAGACTGTGAATGCCTTTCTAGGAGGTCCCACTTTACTAAATTGACAGAGCTAGCAGAAATTTCTCAGCATTACAATCATACATCAGAGAAATAGTCTCTCAGATAACCTTTTTTGAGTAATTTAAAGGTCAAAACTAACTCTGTTGATTCCATTTAAAAGCCCATAGGTGCGGTAGCTTAGGTTACAAAATTAATGACTGACAAAGTTGATTCTGCATGACTGAAGGAATACAGAGTTTTCATAAACAAGATTTAGTTTGCTATTTCTATTGCTTGCCCTGCAATTTGAGCCTGTAGTAACTGTGTGGCAGTTGTCCAGATTTCCTAGAAAATGTAGAGAAATAAAGCAATTTCATACACTTAAGACTTTATGATTCAAAGCCAAGGGGAATTAAGGTAAGAGAGACCACTTTCTGGCCATAAGTGTTGAAGGAAGTTGTGCAATATAGAAAGTTCTGAGTGTCTTTGTTCTGCCTTGTGATTGGACTAGCACAGGGTCATTCAGCACCATTTTATATATGTATATATATATTCATTTGGGATTTCAAATAAAAACAAACAAACAAACAAAAGCCCTATAAAACAAGCAAATTAAACCCCACTAATTCCTGTTAGAATCTGGGAAGAAAGGGGAAAACATAAAGGTGAAGATGAAATGAGTACGGTTTCCCCTTGTCTTTCATCTTTTCATGCTTGTAGCAGTACCATGCAGCCATTCAGAAAAGTCAAGACCTCATTTAAATGCTCTTAGCTACTTGTAAGCAGGATGGGCATAAGAGAATTTCATCAATTAAATAACAATTTCAGTTCACTTTTTGATCTGAGGTTATGATCAACAAAGGGGAAAAAAAAGGCAAAAGACATTAAGTGAATAGCTGAAAATGGAGAAGTGGGAAAGGACTAGTGGTGGAAAGAAAAATAGGAAGAGCAAGCATTGGATGAACATAAAAGAAAGACTAGCTGTAGACAAGCAGGAAGTCAGAGTCGTGCCTCTGGACTGCTTATATTCTCTTAAGAAATTATTATTTCTTATTTGCCCTTTAAAAGTGGTTTCCAGAGTAGTACTGCCAGCAAATCAGGATCCCACGGTCTGAATACAGAAATTCATCCTTCCAATAACTGTCCATTCCGTGAGTCTTTTTTTTCTTTCCTTTTTTTAAACTGTGATTCATAGATCTTTTCGTCCCTTCCCCAAGATGATATTTTAAACTCCAGTTATTTGTACTTGAATGTGGCTAATTTTTTCCCTTTCATTCCCTCTTGTTGGTGGTGATTGGACTACTATTGATGTTCAGCAGTAATAGCCTCAGTTTTTTTTCCAAGTTAATGTCTTTCTTTCTTTGCAATGCAGTGTTATTGAGGGCACTTGCTTAGAATTCTGACCATCAAAGATGATCAAAAATCAGAAGTGGTAACTGACCAAATTAACACATAGAAAATAAAAATACTATAAACATTTTGAAGTATTCTTATCATGGGAAATCTTTAAACGTCATAAAATAACTCACTACTCAACAACCAAAATCATTGTAGTAAATTAAAATGTATCATTAACTAGAAAGTATACCCCAGAGCTGTCTGTATGGAAAATCAAGACTCTCAGCTGAGTAACACTAACCAGTTACATTACACTTCACATATTTCAAGCATTCAAATATGACAGCTGAGCTTTTTTCACCACATCATTGTTTTTGAGTGTATGGATGGTGCTGTACCTATTTATTTGAGAAGCATGAGAGCTGAGAGAGGGAATCTACATTTTTGCTATTATAACCAGCTATGAAGGCTTGAACTTAAACACTCTTTGTCTTTAATACATGCATACAGCTACCTGTGATTTCTTCTCTTTTTGCTGTTCTTTGCTTTGTATTCTGAGTATCTTTGCTTTTGAAATAAAAGTTTGAGTTTATAGAGCTTCATGTCTCTACTGTAGTCCACAGACTTTGAGTTCTATTCCTGAGCTAAGAAAATAGGAATGTTTAATCATATTTATTTAATTTTCTCTTCTCCCTCTCTTATCTCTGTTAGCATTGTATTTTATAGGATCTCTGTTTAAGAAAATACTGTGTGATCAGGTGTGGTCATGACGCATTTGTTCATGGATGATCTATTGTCACCCTTTCTTAAAGAATATCTTCACATATTTTATTTAGCTGTTTTGGCCTTTCCACATTATATTTTCTAAAAACATTTTGACATCCAAGGTAAGAATTTAGATTTGTGGATGTTGATCTCCTACTTTCAGTTTCAAGGACTAGAATTCTGTCTGAAGCCATATATTTGTTTTCAAGAGTATGAAGGTTTACTTTATTCAGTATGCTGGATAATAGAGTGGTGGAATTAAAATTAACTGTTTAACCACTGAACAGCTAAAGTACAACATAAGCAAACCTCATTGGCATGCTGCACATCAGAGAGAGCATAGATGGCCATTCAATTCTTGGCTTATGCTGAAATTGCCAACAAAGACAATAATTGTGATGAGCTCCTTGATGTGAAGAACCGTCCACCAAAACCAATCAACAAGCAGCTGCCACATAGGAAGACATTTAGGTAACTAACACCTGTGGCCTCATTTAAAATTACAATTAGCTGCTTTGTTGAGGGGTGCTTACTGACTCCAAGAGATATCTATTTACTTCTTTTTCCCCACAATTGGTGACAGAGAGTTGTATCATCATAATTTTTCTGAAATGTATTTTTATTTATATCAGTGCATACTATTCACTCACTAGGTCTGCTTTTGGAGAAGGACTAAGAAACTTTCTTTTTCTGAAGGCAATACAGGTTTTTTTCAGCAGCAACTCTGCCTAAAGTGGATTGAGATGTACTTATATTGTTTGTTTGCTGCTGTTCTTTGCTCTGACCATAAACATTACCCTTTGTGAGAGAATTGTGTCATTTCAGAGGGTAACTACTCTTAAAATGTAATAAATATAATGAAACATAAGCAGGCTATATGCTTTATATTTTTCTCACTGGAACATCTATGAAAGGAAGAAAAAAAGGGAAGTAGAGTTTTCTACCCTGCAAAGAAGTGTATGATTTAAATGAGGGTTGAAAGTGAAGGTATGGAGTCTGAAATGTCCACAATAATGATACTCAATGGGAAGCAGGTGATCTTGAGAAACTGTAATGAGGAAGTTTCACAATTATAACAAAAGACCTAACAATATGTTTATTTGGTTTTCAGTTGTTAGAGTCATTTGTCAAGGTCTAGAGATTTTTCTACCAAGAAAGAATCTCTCCAGGTGGTAAATTTTTCTCTTACCATTAGGAAAACTGGAGGAGATTCAGAACAACTTCATTACCTGCTTGAGTTGTTACTTGAAAGCAATAGGTAGTTTGAGATGGAGTCTGACTTCATATTTTTCATCAGCTTCTTAAATTAACTCCAAGGTACCTCAAAATTCCCAGAATTTCTTGTGCATTCCACTGAGAGGAGTGGCAGGCTCCATACCTGAGCTGAGTTTGGTGGGACATTTGGGCTTCTAATGCTACTGGTGCAAATCCCCCACCTTTCCTCTTTTCTCGAGGCCCAAGCAGTGGGACTTGCCTCAAGTAAGGAATAGATTTCAGTGGCTACAAAAGAAAAGTCATGTAAAAAAAAAAAAAGAAAAAAAAAAAAGTAAGTATTTGAAATCTTAATGGGTCAGTGTGTGGCCTTTTCCCAGGCTTCCTGTTCCTTTCTAAGTAACTTCACCCAGGGTTGCCATGAGAAGCACCAAGGACATCTTTTCATACAGTGAAAATACACAAGCAGGCTCTGAAATTTAGAGTTGTTAAGACAGAAACTTGATGATATCGTATATGATGATATTTTCTCAAGCTTTTGAAGACCACTTCTGCCTCAGTCATTTCTGTCTTCTCCTTTCCCTTGAAACTTTCTCTGTCTTTGGTTTTCAGAGCTACTTAAAAGTGACTGTTAGGGCTGCTTTGGTGTGAACAATACACAGATGTAATAGATTTTTGGTTTTATGCAGTATTTGTAGGAAATAAGCAAATATCTTGTGTATAACAAAGGTGCTACATTAGATGTTTTTTGAAGAAAAAATTGTTTGTTGAATAAAACAGAGGGAAGCACTTGGCACCGTGAGTTTTCTTGATTCCAAAAAGTTATTTGTTCTTCATTTGAAGACTTTTCAAAGTCGTGTGTATATTTTTGGGGGATGTTGTTACTGTTTTTATTTTGTTAAAAGAAATCAGAAGAAATCACGTCTTGTGAGTTTGGCATTCTTACAGCAGAGATGAAATCGCAGAGTATATTCATCCAGGTTCTTGTCTTAACAACTACTTGCTGACTAGCGTGGGTCATTCTATAAATTCTGACCTTTCTAAGTATTGGGAGAAAGTGAACAAAATAATAGAGATACTTCTTAGAGATCAGGAGATATCAAATTAAAGAGTAGAATGATTTTTGTAATAAAAGTTCTTCTTACAAAAACACATGGTATGAAAATTTGTTCCAAAACTTTTAAAAATTTTGTTCCAAAACTGGTAATGATGTGGTATATGAGGAAACTTTGGTGGCAAATACAAAAATGTTTGGATGTTGTTTTTGTCTCTGTGCTCTGTCTTTGGGGAGAGACAGCTGAAAACAAACATGACAGTACATTAATTCATTGTTTCAGTAAAAGATCAGATACATTCAAAATGCACATTTGTTTTCCTTCTTTGACTTTAGTCAGTGCGGTGTGGGGAAAGACTAGTTTTCTGGTAGTAGATGGATGTTGCTCGTACATAATAAATCCAGATCTCCAAACACATCAATCATGTGTCATCTGAAATACACAGTGTCTTACATTGCAATTGCTTCTCCAAAATATTCATGAAACATTCATGCTGGATATATGCACTATATGCTATATGGATAGATATGACTTGAAGCAACAATAACAGTCAAGATTTCAGTATACAGAGGCCGGAACAGGAGAAAAATAGCCTCCATTTCACTTTACATAAGGAATCAGGAAAGAAATTTATTACAAATAAAATATGTAAGGCTTCTCTACTTGCACACGCACACACAATTACAGACACACAGAGATACACATACACACTGGCACTATCTTTTCCATCCTATCCATTCAAGGAAGAATTGGGCGTATAGTATTTCTTTTCTGATGTAAGGAGATGAGATGGCCCTGTAATTACGGAGGGATGTTGGTAACAGTGAGTTTAGCTTTTAAAGTTCCTGTTGCATATAGGAGAATATCCACTCTTTATTCCCTCTGCTTAAATTACAACTTTCCTTGTTTCTCTTCAGCTACTCAGGTCTGTTTATTTTCCTTGGAAACTGGTTAGAGAAATGAGACTGTGCTATGTTTTGTCATCACCCATAAATCCAAAGGAGGATGGAGTCATAAATTTAATTTCATAGGTAGATGGTGGAGTTTGTTTTTATTTAAAATATTTTTATATAGCTTCATGCTTCAATGTTTCATGCATTTGAATGACATGAATTAATTCCCAGGCTTTAAGATTTGGTCTAGTTCCCCAGATCTTGCCCAGAGTGCTTGGCTTAACTTGGAGGAGATTAAATGTTTGCAAGTGGTTTCAGTTGTAATTTTGTTATTTATAACAAAAAGAGAAAGAAAATCCAAACCATGATAGAGGGCTACATGTCATAGCATTGTATTGTCTGAAGTGCCGTGGCTCTCATTGAATGTTCAGATATTTTCTCTAGTCTTATCGGACAATTTAGCAACTAAAACTTGGAGCTACCTCTGAAATACTAGAAATTATGAAATCCCATTTTAATATTTTTTTATTTTCCAGCTAAAATAGTGAGATGTGTCTGTAGAAGTGGCAGCTGATAGGTACAAAACATGACTATCTTAAACAAGATTATGAAGCCATTTGTTCACAAAGTCTCTGGTGACCTTCTAAATGGGAAGTACAGTACTTTCTAAATCAAACCTTTATTGGTGACATGCCTCCTTTGCCATTTCACCATCATTAAGTTCACGGGGGGAAAAAAAAAAAAAGGTTTTGCAAGCAAGAAGGTCTTTCCAATGCCACTTTGGATAGAAACTTATGTTCTTGCATAAGTCAGGCTTAGGTGGACTTTGGGCCAACAGAGATCCAGCATAGCCCAAATAAGAAGCTGGAAGCTATTCATTTTGTACATTAGGCAATGCCAGCAGCATCTGAAATAGGTGTCAGAGGAGAGGAACGAAGGAAAGACCAGATGCACATGGGATAAGTGGGGTATCAGCTTCTCAGCTTATGGAGAAGGTGAAGTCACCATGAAAGATGATTAGCTCACAAGGATTTGGACACAATGCTGTAGGTTGCAGTGCTCAGCTAGCCCAAAGGAGAGAAGTCAAAAGAGACTGGGTTGTTGTGATGAGGGACAGTAAAGTCTGTTTGCCTTTTGCCCTTGTTTTTTTGTTCTTGGTTGCACATGGGTGTGGAGAGAAGGGGAGAAGTATACCCTCTGTTATCAACCAGTGTGCTAGGGCTCCTGAAATAGCTATAGAGTGGAGGGTTTTTTGCTTTCATTTATAAGCTACATATGGCCTTCAGGATACCAGATGAGCATGAGCTGAGATTTTAGCTGTTCAGCTGTCTGCATTATACAGTCCTTATCATCATAGTATGTGGAATACTAAATGTAGTTTTTTTAAGCATAGTATATAGCCCAATCCTAGAATGCATGTTTAATACAAATTTTGATAGATATTTTTTCACCTCAGACAAGAATAACAGTAAAAGTATATACATATTTTTTTTTTTCAAGAGGAAGATGCTCTGCATTATCTTCTCAGATTTTATTTAATGTGGGCACACAGATTTTACCCACACAGTGGACCAGCATTAAGAGATACTTTATCATTTGTACCAGTGAATTTACAATAGGGTGGTTCCTTCTGTACAAGGAAAAGTTTTCTAAATAGTGAGTGCTTGTCAGTCTTTCACTGACTTAAAGAAGGCGTTATCTTAAAAATTACCTTGTCAATTTAACTGTGACAGTAATCGAGGCAGGTACCAGCAGTTTTCTTCTGATTATGTTAAAATCTCATCTATTATTTAGTTTAAAACTGACAGAATATATTAAGGCTTAATGAAGGCTTTCAGTAATTTCAAAGATGAGATTTATCTTCCCAGGTTTTTGGATGTTTCTATGGTTTATGGGGGCTGTGATTTGAACAAAGGTTAATCTTGGGAGGAGTTTCATGCAAATTATTTTGACTTTGAAAACAGAAGTCTTAAATGGAGAAAAAAAAATTGAATATTACTTATGTGAAGTTGGGATTTAAAATCAAGCAGAAGGGTGATTTTTTTTTAATGATTACTATTTAAGAACATGTATTAAAATAGCATTACAGTTGTAAAAGGCAACAGAAATTCATGAAGAAATATTGGGAGTTCAGTCTGGTTTATGAAAATGAATCTTGTTCATCGCCTTTTCGCACTGCTCACTGAAAGTGCCTGAATTAGAATAATCTTTGCTAGAGTAAGGAGAATTCAGAGAGTTTTTGAAATTCACACTCTTGAAATGAAGCTCAGAGACGAAACCCTTTTGCGTAATCAATTAATATAACAGTGTTATAATTAGGAAATACACAGAACAGTTTGGCTAAGTTGCTATGTTTAAAAAAGAACAGGTAGAGCTCACCCTTATCCTGGGCTCACTGAAAGTCTCCACAAGGAGCAATCTCCAAAACAGATCCTTCCCTAGTGGTAGTCAGTTCTTAAATGGGGTCAAGGAGAGGTGGAGCCAGGCTCCACCCCTTCCAGTAGCACAGGAGAATTGCCTCCACCTGTGCTCCCAGGGTTGACTTATTGCACACCTTAGGTGGTTAATCAGAGGTTCAGGCCATGATTCAGCAGTTCCTATGGACCTTTCCATTTTACTTGTTAAGCAAAACGCTAATTGGTTGGTTGGGGTTTCTTTAGTGTGTTTTTTTGTTGTTGATGGTATTGTTTTGGGGTTTTGTTTTGTTTTGTCAAAGTTGTGTTTTTAAGTAGTAACTTTGCGTGACTCTCTTCCCCTTACATCATCTGAAGCCACTGGTTGATTTCAATAAAACTTGACAGGAGGTAGAGTCTCCAAGGTAATTAAATTCCTACAAGTTTCATAAAGAACAGGAAAAAGAAAGAATTAAACTTTCATAGGTTTGCCTCAGGAACATTTTTTCTTGTTTTTGAATAGTAATTATATGGAAGCGGGATGTAATTATGTTGGAAAAGAGGGGGAAATGCATAAACATATGCAAAAATCATGGAAATTTTTCATGCGGTTAAGTAAGAAAAAAAAACAAGCAATAGACATCATCTTTAAGGAAAGCAATTTTTTTTTTTTTTTTTTTTTTCATTCCTTTGCAGAGGGAAAGGCAGAGTTAGTGGAGTTCCTGTAATATATATATATATATATATATATATTACTACACCTTATGAGAGAGATAAGAACTGAGATAAAGAGAGCGTGACTTTTGATCAATTCAATTTCTAGACTACAGCAGTACTTGACAGAATAATAATTTCCACTTCTGAATACGTGGTTTATTTTTTTCCACTCGCTTGGAGTTCCAGATTTTTCTAATTGGGTACTTTGTATGGCAGCAGGCATATGGGTTGATCCTTAAAATGAAGCAAGTATTATGTTTTATATTTTATTCCTGCTGTCAGCTGGGGAAACAAGGAGCAATAAGTGATTATGGATCTTTTAATATGTTTTGTAAATGAACAATTTTAGAAGTAGTTTCTCTGAAATTGTGAATACTGTGTTTCTGTTGTTCTGCCACATATATTCCTGATATTAATACTTTGCCTTCAGAACAGCACGCAGCTGAATTTCAGCCTTAGAGAAACTGATAAAACATTAGTATTGACACTGTATACCTAGGTTAAAAGTGTTCCAATTAGTAAATGGTAGTTGGTGCGCTCTCCTTTTATTTCCATCTGTTTTTTTTAAGCAAAGATGATATTCCCTGTGAGGGGATGAATTTTATCTTATTACAAATGTGCTATATTGTTAACAAGTTATTATTTCCTGTATTTTGATGTAATATTTATTCAAACTTTATTTCATTTCTTGTTTTTCTTCCCTTGTCTCTTTTTTGTTTTGTTTGCTTTATTTTGTTTTTGCTATTAGTTGGTGAAAAAAATCGTCCATGAGTTTCTTCGAATATTTGAGGTTTGATGAGAAAATAGTAGCAAGAAAGAGGAGCTGAGATTTGTGATGTGGATCAGAACATCCGCCTTGTTGAAATAAGGGCTTTTGCTACCTGGTGGTAGCAGGTGTCTGGGATGGCACATTATCTAGATTTAATGTACTTGGATTTCTCTGCAGTGCAAAAAGAAACAATGAATTTAATTCACATTGTAAGATAGCATCTACAGCAGATATCTATTTTATATTATTTACAGTACATAGTAAAACTCAGAAGTTCCATATTTCATTTATTTTGTGAAATGAAATGAACATTTCACAACTGAGCTCTCTAATAGAACTTCCTCTCTATGATTCTATGATCTCGAAATGGCAAGCATCTTACAGAGCAATCTCCCTCCGAGAGGCAGGAACATCGCCTATTCCTACTTGTGGACAGCATGCACACTACAGTGTTTTTCAATGAAATGGCAGCTACCTGTGTTGTCTAAGCTATTAGTAGAAGTGAAGAGGAGATCATTTTCTGGTAAGGACTATCTAGACCCTGGCTTGTCTACCGTGTCTGGAACAGTTGTTATTTATAAGAATAACAGTTTTTATTCACAACACAATTTTCTTGTGTGTTAATTATTTCATACAGTTATAGAATATCTGGAGTTGGAAGGGAGCCACAAGGATCACTGAGTCCTGAGATTAATTTCTGTGCGGTTACTCTCCAACCTCTCATCCCCCATGTATGTAGATCCAGGGTTGCCCCTTCACAGGTGCAGAGTCTGACACTTGCTCTTCTTGAACTACATGCGATTGGTGATTGTGAAGCACTTCAATTTGTCAAGAGCTCTCTACAAGTCCTCTGTATCCTTGATAGAGTCAACAGCTCTTCCCAATGTAGTGTTGACCACGTACTTAGTATGTCTTTGAGTCATGTATCTAAGTTATTGATGAAAGCTTTGAAGAGAGCTGACTCTAACATGGAGCCCCACTACTGACTGGCCATGAGCCTGCTGTAATCCCATCAACTACAACCCAGTCAAAGTCCTAATTATGCGGAGGGTAAAAAACAACGGGAAACTAATGATTTGTTAGTGAAAGGAATCAGATGAAAGTGAGGAGGCACAGAAATACAATTCTTCTGAGACCTTATCTTTAATTATTTTTAATTTTTAAGCTAAGTGACAGACTTATTTAAAATCCTGAGAAAATTCAGTCTTTAATTAGAATGAGTTCTTTGAGCAGGGGATGTAAAATAATATATCCTTCAAGTAAGACTAAGAGAATAATTCCCTCTTTTATTTACAAATATCTTAAGTCAACCTTTACATAGGAACTGCTTATATATAAATATAACATTCAAAAGAATGGAAATTAACAAATGACAAGGCTCCTTTAAGGCTGCAAGGCAAGCACTGACAATTTAGGACAAGCTGTGATGAAGATGGCTTGTGCAACACTGACTTGTCCCCTTCAGGCAGGTGCACTAATACAACCTTTAATTACCCGTTCACGTCCTAGTATTTCCTCACAATGAATATTTCACTCCTGCAGAGTACTGAATGAGCTGCTAATTCAATATTTCTTTTTAAATTCACCATTCACATCAGCTCGTGACTCATGTAATATCTACTGCACGCAGTCTAGTCCTCACACAGAATACAGACAGAATTATAAATTTTCTCATGTGCTTTTTCCAGTCGTTTCAATTGTTGTATCTTAGGACTAGATCCACAAAGGGAGTTAGGTATTTTGCTGTTAAGCATCCTAATGCCTAATTTGTCCCTGTCTAGCTCTGGGCTTTGATTGCACAGCCCTAGATTCAGTTCCCTTATCAATGCACAGGCGCCTCAGGGTATTGCTGCTGTAGGCTTTTGTACAGAGCAGGGAATCCTGTGCATGGTTTAGATTACATGAATACTTGCAGTAGTCAAGGTGTGTCAGCACAAGTCCAATTTATTCTGCCATCCTTACACTGCTGCTTTTGCCTGATAGAGCAGTCCACAACTGCACAGGTTGACACTTGTGCATATTGGAACTGAATGCAGGCACGTTCTGCCATTCCTAGTTCACTGGCACAATTCTTGTTTAGAAGTCATTAACTCGTTTACCTCAAGTGTTGGTTCTTTTTTTTTTTTTTTTTTTTTTTGGTTTGTTTGTTTGTTTTTCTCTCTCTCTCTCTCTCATAAAGAATGGTGATTGTGTCTTCTTTCCTGTTGAGATCTTAGAACCACTGTCTTCTGCATGTTACCTAATAGCTTGCTAACTTGAGTTAGTTACTCAGACTACAGGACACCCAGATTTAGTCCTCACCTTTTTTTGGTGATATTTCACACTTGGGGTGGCCTGGGGGGGTTTGTCACAGCATGGGGGTAAGCAGTGGGGCAGTAAGAGACCCCAGGCTTATGGGCTGGGAGAAGGCTCTGGGTGAGACTTGGAGAAGGCCTTGTGGTTCTCAGATTGAGGTGTCTGCTGGGTCCTTCACCTGTGCAGTTTCAGGACCCCCAGAAAGTGGGGGTCCATCCTGATGTGGCAAGTGAAGCAAGAGCCCCGACTGACCATGATGGCTGTAGGAAGTGAACAAGACCAAGGCTGAACTGGGAAGGCAGTCGAGTCCATCTCAGCAGGACCCACAGTGGGGCACAGGCAGAGATGCAAATCAGCACCCAAGGGTAGGAGCGACAGCCCTGGCAGTGTCTTCTTACTTTCTTCATAGTGGCTTCCTTCAGGGTCACCAGCTGTGCTCTGAGCTGGCTCTGAGCCCAGATAGCCAAAGCTGCAAGAGGCAGGATGTGCTCAGGGACCTGCCAGGCTGCTTTGTTCCCATCAAAAGACTTTAAAGTGTCAAAAGAGAGAAAGAAAAGAGAGCATAAGCACCTCTAATCTTCTGTAAAAGAAGACCTGAGATTTCCTGTTGCTAAACGCAAAATGCTGTTGAAAAATGTCTGTTTATCTATCTAAGCCCGATGATTCATAAACCACTAATGAATTAAGCTTCATAATATATAACATTTGTTAATGTTATGTATGGCACGGTCACTGAGGTCAAACAAAAGCATCATCTGAGTTTTTACTTCATACCTATGGCATGCTTTTGTGGCCATTTATGAGCTCCTAGCAGAATTCCCCATTCGAGCTGCATTTTGAATGTTCAGTGTTCTCTGATTGTGTCCCAGACGTCTCTGATTAAGTGCCCCAAAACAAGAAATATGCAAAATCCTCTGAGGAGGAATGTGATTTTATGTTTAAAGATTACAATGCAAGGGTAGAATTGACTTTGCCAGTTTCAGTCCAAAGAATGTTTTTCTAATTTTATTGCCTCTTGTTTCTCCTCTCTAGGCAGCTCTGAACTGTCTATCAACTGTGCCACTGATTATACAGGGGTAAACCTTCTCAGGTGTCAGTTCTTCTGTAAATGGACTGCCATCTCACAGAGGGAATGGGTGATATGAATGGAGATTGTCCAGCTCACAAGTGAGCTTAATGTTCTTTGTACAAATGAATTTAAGGCTCATGTTTTAAATGGCAACCTAATCTTCTTAAATAAATAAATAAATCATAATAATTGTATAACACTAAGTAAAGTATTTGGTGTATAATAGTATCAATCTGTACCTTTTTCAATATTTCTATACTTTGGGGTAACCTTTTTTTTAAGTAGATACATGTACTTAGTGTTATATACATATATAGAGACATGCGTAAGAAAAAAACATTTAAAAGGTACAAATAATGTAGATTTACTCAGCGCCAAGAATAACACACCTCACCTGCATTTTTCAGGCCAAAAATTTCACTGCTGAGGTACAAAGCTCTGTAGAAAACTGCCTGTAAAGTCCGCAATGATGTAAAAAACAAGCATTCTGAGAGGGGTTAAAATGTTAATTACATTACAATGAGATGGAAGAGTGGGAGAATTGGAAATGCCCTCAGTATGTATAATAAGTAAGAAATAGGAAAAACTGAAATGTATTAACATTAAACCTTCACTACATAACTCATCCTTATTGGACACAGCTGTCGATAAAATATGCCCTTACACTTGACAAGTAGCTCCTGTGTTTTGCTTGTAGATTAGCTTGCAGCCCTGCTCTGTATTCTTTATCTTCATCACTGCACCAGTCCTTTAATTAGGCAGTGAAATCTTCTGCATAGTGATTAGGAAATCACAGTTAAGAAGGTGTTACAAAGAGAGGCTCTGGAAGCTGCTCAAAATAGCTTTCAGCTTTGGAAATTCCTCCATCTACTGTGGGAAGGAAATGTGTGTAGGACTCAGAAGGGCAAGAAAACTAGCTTTTGCTCAGCTGATGTAGAAAATTGTTACATTTTAGTGTAAGAATACTGTGCTAAATAAAAATTAGTCTGCAACTAAGTAGCTAGCAGTTGTTCCCCATTGTCACCTGCTAAGCAGAAATTGTGCTGAGATTGCCTGCAGAAATGATCAACAGCCTCAGGCTGATGAATATTTTTGATTTCCAGATAAATTATTTGACATTCAATCCAAATGTATTTATGAATTCAGCTACTTACACTTAAGTAAAATCCAGATATGTTTTTAGTGGCACTGCTTTTTTGTATGAACTTTTTAATTCCTCAACCTCAATCACTCTTGCATTTGAAGGTGTGTGTATACACATACGAAGAATCACAATAAAGAGCATAAAAGAAATGCTTTCAAAGAAAAAAAAAAAAAGGAATTATCTTTTTCCTTGAGTTTTATGCTCCTTGTGTATTGAGAGAATTTATATTCATCAGGAGCTCTTGAATACTGTTAATGCAGTCTGTAAATTATTTTGCCTACTGACTGGAAGAGAGGCAAAATCAAGACTGCTTTGTAATGTGGTCTGTTATTACATGAGGTACCTACATACGGATCAAACTGTAAACAGAGAGACAAGGATGTCTGGGGCTAGAGAGATGGGCTTAGTTGTAAGTAAAGGGCTTATTAGCTTCCTGCTTCTAATGGCTAGAGTGTGCTTAATAATCATGTGAAGAAGAAATTCTTTGTAACCATGCAGTGTAGAGACAGAAGTTGAGGGAGATCATCTGCTGAGGGGAGAGCCTGGTGTTCTTGTATATGTAGAGAAAAGCAGGAAGCCACCATTTTTCAAAGAATCTCCTATCTTTATTTACTTTGTATACCTGCTCTGATGTTCCTTGCTGCAGGAACTGTCAGAAATGTCTGCTTTTCAAAGTAAGCTTTATTTTTATTTTTTTAATTAAAAAAACAACAACAACAACAACAACAAAAAAAACCTTGAAATAAAATTTTGAGTAGAGTTGAAAATGAAAATGTAAAAAAACCCATTCTGAACAAAGACAGTCTGTTGTGCCTGCATGCTTTTTGTGACAGTAATATTTTTTCCCAGTAATTCTACCTTTTGCTTTAATGAAAGACATGTTCAGAATCACTTGGGTGAAGTGTTCAGAACTGTGAACATTTAACCGTGGGTTTATTTCATTGAATCTGAGAAGTATTCCCTAGAATCATTGCTCATAGCGTACACAGGATCAGTACTCATATTTAGAGGATGTATTTTTCCATCAGTCTGGCTGCATAAGTGATCTATGCCTGTGTAGTTGCTGTTGTATTTTTTTTCTCTTCCCTTTTTACCTTTCTGCTCTCTCCTAATACAGTGCTGTGAACTGCAGGGTGATGTAGTTTAAAGGTAGAATCATAGAATCATTAAAGTTGGAAAAAGGTCATCTAGTCTAACAGTCTATCTACCACCAATACTGCCCACTAACCACATCCTTCAGTGCAACCTCTGCATGGTTTTTGAACACTTCCAGGGACAGTGACTCCACCACCTCCCTGGGCAGCCTGTGCCAGTGCCTCACCACTCTTTCTGAGAAGATGATATTCCTAATATCCAACCTGAACCTCCCATGGGACAACTTAAGGATATTACTTCTCATCCTATCACTGTTACCTGGAAGAAGAGTCTGACCCCCAACTCACCAGAGCCTCCTTTCAGGCAGTTGTGGAGATAGGGTCACATCCAAGCCTTCTCTTCTCCAGACTAAACAATCCCAATTCCCTCTAAATAATAGGAATTGATAAGTGTACTAGTAATTACTCTATTAGCAGAAAGTACTCTGCTTATGTCTATTCTTTCAGTGTTTTCAAGAATGTAGTATATGTTATTAAGACAGATTTCGAATGTGAAAAATACTAATCTTTTAGAAATATCTTTTCCACAATAGCCACAGACCTAACTTTTCAATCTTACTTATGCTGTCCTGTTCTCTGAGAAGGGTTTCAGATGAGATTTAGATAATTTTTGATGACTACTCTCACTTTTTCCTTACTCTTATTCTACATTGACATATTTTAAATAAATAAATAAATAAATAATAGTAGATTTCTAGTCTAAAACACATGCTTAGGGTTAGAAAATTCTGGAATTAATTACATCTGGACTTTGCCAAATAAATATGCTCCAAGTTCTCTATACATTAAATGGGAGTTGGAGAATAGAGTCAAATTTAAGGAAGCAAACAAAATGCTGAGCAGCAAAGTACCACTTTCCATCAGTGGAGAGCACTTAAATTCCTGTATGTGGAAGAGAAGGCCATGAGAAAAGAGGTGAGGGGAAAAGGAAAAAGGAAGATGAAGAAGGTTCTGATGGTTTGCATCTTTCCTGTCTTAAATGTCAGCTTGAAGTTCAGCATCAAATGCTGCTATTGGCTCAGCTACCTTGGTAATGCACTCAGGTAGAAAGACTGGACCTTTCTTACAAGGCAGAAGTGTTGGCAGTCTTTTTTTTTTTGAGTGGGGCTGGGACACAGTTAAGCTTGTTTGGAGGCATCCAAACACAGCTCCCAGACTCAGAGCTTTTCAAGCAAGTAACTTGAGGTTCATATGCCACTGCTGCTGGAATTAGCAGTTGTAGAATCAATGGCTTAAGCTCAGAACAGGAGTAACAGTGCAGAGGGTAAGAGGGAGCTGTTCTAGGAGGGAGGTGAAATGAGAGCTAACAAAGGGGGAAAAAAGTCGCTGTATTGAAATACTGCTGCTACAACATCACTTCTGGTCTCTTTTGTACGCTACTCTGTAGCAAGTTGCAGGACTGGTCCTCCTCAGCCTCCTTTCCTTCAAATCCCACCTCTCACTTCAGAAAATGATTGGATGTTTTTCATTAAGTATTTCAGAATATGAGTATTTGAAAGCAAAGTGCAGATTAAAAGATGCCTGACTTCAGGTTGTAAACTAGATAGCCAAGCTAGGCTGGGGTTGGGCCTTTCTACTCTTTGCTGCTGAGTGTGGATGACTCTTCAGAAGGGATAACAAGTTTTATGGGATAAGAGAGAGAACAGAGAGCAAGGCAGAGCCTGCCAGCGTGACCTGCTGTGAGTTAAGTTCCTCTGGTAGTGACAAGAATCCAGATTTCCAGCCTGATTCAAAGAATGTTTATGCATTTTGTGTTAAGGTGCTTCCGAATAACAGTGTTGACAAGCAAGATCCAGACCCTGGCACCCTTTTCCCTTCTTGCTCAGCAATAGAGATGCTAATCTACATGACTAAGCAGAATTTTGTGGTATACAAAGGACACTTACAAGTGTCCTTAAGCTGCAGCTAAAATGAAACAGAGGTTCCCCTACAGTAGGCCTGTATAGAATCTAACATCTTAATCTTTATTTTAATTTGGTAATCAGTGTGCTACTGTCATTCTGAAGTAATGTACTCTGACAAATTTTTCTGTGGAGCCCAGCATCAGAGCAGGTGAGACTGCATTGGAGAAAGAATCCAAAGCAGAAAGGGCCAATGAAAAGCTCATCTGGGGGCTTTTTGACCCTCTTGTCACCAGGTAGTAGGGGGAACCTTAAAGACTGCGGGGGAATGGAGGCAGGTCCCTGCTTGAGGAAGCAGGCAAATCCATTCCTGACCTCCCCCACATCCCTGGTTACTTGTGCAGAACGGATAGGGGGTCCTGCAGGAGTAACAAGCTGTTCGAAGTGGAGGAGAGGCAACGTGCTCCAGAGGTCTTACCTCAGTTGGATAGGCCATTCAGGAATATGACAGCCTCTTCCACAAGGAAGAAGAGAAGGGTTCTAGCTGTTGGTGACTCACTCCTGAAGGGAACAGAGAGCCCAATATGTAGAGTTGACAGTCATGGGGAAGACTGCAGTCTACCTGCAGCCCAGATTAGGAATATCACCAGGACACTCACCAGCCTGGTGCACTCAACAGGCTCATCTTTCAGACCAGTAGGGAGGAAGCTGCATCCTGTACTCTGAGGGGAATGAAGAAAGACTTCAAGGCCTTGGGACATTTGGTGAAAGAGTCTGGGCCACAAGTTATTTTCTCTTCCTTCCCTCCATATTCAAGTGATGACATGGGAGGGAATAGAAGGATCCAGTCCATAAATGGCTGGCTATGAGACTGGTGCTACAGGCAGGGCTTTGGATTCTTTGATAATGGCTGGTTTTATAAGACACCAGACCTGGCTGAAATACATGGAAAAAATTTATTTCGCAGTGGCAAAAGGGGTCTGAGGCAGGAATTAGCAGAGCTCATTTGGAGAGCTTTAATCTAGATTCGAAGGGGGATGGGGTTGCTGGTTGACTTGCACTGGTGGGACAGTGCTTTAGTCTTGGTGAAGACTGGGAGGCCTCTCTATCCCCTAGGGTGAAATCAGCATGCTCAGCTCGTTCTCTGAAGTGCCTGCACACCAATGCATGCAGCATGGGGAATAAGCAGGAGGAGTTAGAATTCCACGCTCGGGCAGGAGATTATGACCTGGTGGCAATTACTGAGACATGGTGGGACAGATCACTTGACTGGAATGTGGTCATGGATGGCTGTGAGCTTCTCGGGAAAGACAGGCTAACAAGGTGAGGTGGTGGAGTTGCTCTTTACGTGGCTTTTAATTCTCGTGTACTACTGGCTAGATTAAAAAATCTGGGAACAAAAGTAGTACCTTCAATTTATTTTTATTTTTATTTTTCTAATTCCATACCACACCCCTTTCTTTTCTTTCTTTGTCTTTTTATTTATCTATTTGTTTGTTTGTTTACTTATTTATTTATTTGACTAAATGTAATTGTCTCTCTTGACAGTGAAGAAAATTGGGAAGGTTAACATTCCTTTATTTCTTGCTGCTTTATATTCTTCTGATTATTCATTTCCAAAGTAATAGAGTTACAGTAGGCAAGTTTTATAGGAAGTACTCATTACTTCAGTTTTCCAAGGAACATGTTTGTTGTTTTGTGGTGTGTTTTTTTGGGTGTTTTTTTGTTGTTGTTGTTGTTTGGTGGGTTTTTTTTTTTTTTTTTTGGTGGTGGTTTTTCTTTGGTCTATTTGTTTTACAAAATGCTGCTTGTAAAAGATATAAAAACACATAGATCCCAAGAGTTGTGAGCTAAGTATTTTTGCTTAGGCTTCTGAGTTATAGCTATTATAAAGTAGCAAACTGTATCCTCTCTTAAATTTTGATTTTTGGTATTAATGGCTTTAACTTAATGTAGTGTGCGTTTCACAGATCTTTAACAAAAGAAAAAGAATAAAAATCAGATCGGTCAAGCTGAGGTCATAGCAGTTCTTTTGACTTCTAAATGTACTTAAAAAGTCATGACCTCTTAATCAGGAATGATGAACATGTGAAAAATCGATGTAGGTGCATAGTTGAAATGTAATGGCTTAGCTATGAGTAGATTCCTTATGCTTACGTTCTCAGATGGTGAGTTTCTTTTTGAAAAGAAGACAATCAGTGCCATATTTTCCCAAAGCTTGATTGCATGTATGTAATCTGCTGTAGGCAGTTTTAGGCAAATGGGGCAGGCTTAAATCTGCGTACGGTTTATGACAATGCTCAGAAGTATTTTCACTGGCAGTATGCATTACTTTGATAACCTGGGAATGTCTGGGCCTGCTTTAGAAGAACATTAGAAGACAAATGAAAGAATAATTCATGGCATCGGGAGTGCCTTTGTTGCATTAATTTCACCTTGTATCCTAGATCGAAAAGAAAAGACGGGTATACTTTATACCATCTGGACATAAATTAGAGTAAAGGAAACAGTGGAAAAGTTCAGTTTTGCTGGAAATTTCTCTGTACTGCCTGTTACTGAATTAATGCAAGAGCAGATTTTCTTAGACACAACATTCATGCTCACAGAACGGTAAAAGTATTCCAGGGCTGTGTCTTTTCCACTTTTCCCTTCAGCATTGTTCCAAATGAAGTCTCTCACACATGCCTTTTAATTCAGTGAATATGTTTGCTGAGGGTGAGGGTCAGAGAGGTTGAACTCATCTTCCTTACACTGCTTTTAAGACTTGCAGTGCAGCTCAATGACACTAGTCTAAAGCTGATAACAGTTTTAATCCAGCTTAATAAAACCATTTCTTGCAACTCATTCAACATGGTAAAATTCAGTGCTTCATTTACATTGAGATCACATTCTGTGCATTACTAAATCTTTCATGGGAAAGATTTCAGCAATGTTGTTTGCATCCACAGCAGTATTTTGTTTAAAATTCAAGCATCTTTTAAAATGTGCTATATGAAACAGTAAAAAAATTAATATATCGTAAATAATTAGACCTTGGCACAGTTGAAATTCTCCATGTGACAGATAAATAACTTCATTTATGCTATTAAAATGCATTTAATTATAACATTGTCAGCGGCACTGCCAAATTATAAAAGGGTGTGTGAAAACAGTCATTTGTCTGAACTATCTATGGATTAATGCTCCTGGGCTGTGTGGCCTCTAGCATGTAGCACTGGAAAATGGATTTGTAACTCTTTAAGACTTTTTGCCTAAAGGAATGTCCATTAGGTGTGCATTTCTTCTGCCTATGGGGGTATGAACACCACACCTGTCATGTAATTTTCTGTTCCTTTCTTTTCTAATTGTTGCAGAACTCAGCTTTGAATTTGCTTTTTTAAAGTTTTGTTTCCAAGTGTTATTGTCTGTCTTATTTTTACTTGGTTTCAAACAGTTATTTAAGTAATGTCAATATAAGTCTTTCATTCCTGCATATCCTGGCAAAGTAAACCTACTAGAAAACAACAACAACAACATCAACAAACAAACAAACAAACAAACAAACAAAAACCTGTCATTTTTCTTCAGAAATAGGATCGCAGAATGGTTTTGGATTGGAGGGGACATTTACAATCACCTAGTTCCAACCACTTGCTATAGGCAGGGACACCTCCCTCTAGGCCAGGTTTCTCAAAGCCCCATCCAGCCTGGTCTTGAACGCTTCCAGAAAGGAGGCATTCACAACCTCTCTGGGCAACCTGTTTCAGTGTTTCACCACCCTCTCAGTAAAGACTTTCTTCCTAGTATCTAGTCTAAATATGCCCTCTCTACCAATTCTACCAATTCGCTCAGCCCATAATAGGAGAAAGAAATAAGTGGAAATAAACTATATATTTTGTGTTTTAAATACGATGTGCCCATCACTGCTGTTTTCCATGGCTATCTTGCTCTTCTGGATA
Source organism: Alectoris magna (assembly GCA_030625065.1). Lineage (NCBI taxonomy): Eukaryota > Metazoa > Chordata > Aves > Galliformes > Phasianidae > Alectoris > Alectoris magna. The sequence goes on from CM060560.1 coordinate 102,819,733, forward strand.
AAAAGGTCCACACAGAGTAGTCATTGGGCTAAAACATGCAGAGTTTCTAATGCTGCAGGATGCATCGAACAACTTAGCAGCTTTTGGAGAATGCTGAAGGGCACTTTCAGTAGTAGTGTTAACAGATGTTTATATAAAAAGCAAATTGTGCTCCACATTTCAGATTTTAACCCTGATTATTCCTGAAGTTTGAATATAAGCATATTTTGAAAGCCTGACCTTTGTCAGCATAGATTGTTCTGGATCAACTGAAAAGCATGGCTGAGAAAAATGCATGGCTGAGAAAGCTAAAAGACAGTGGGGGGACTATTTTCAGTAGATCACTAGAAAGCTGTGAAAATTAGGGTAAATAAAAATGTGGAGAAGGAGAATGGCTGATTTCACAGTTGTGCTTAGACCTATCTCTTATGGAATGGCAAAGTAAACTGACAGAACAAGCCCCTAAAATACCTTCCTCGTGGGTTTGAGTCATTGAAATCTTGAGCTGATGATGTTACATAAATGAGACTACATAGGTTTTGATTTGGCATGTTCTTAGCAAAGTGGTGGTGACAATTAAGGCTGAAACTAAGTACAGCTGAAATCAAATATTCATGTAAATTTAATGCCTTGGTCATTACTGTTACAGAAAGTTTTTAACCATTGATAAATGAGATACCTCTGGTCATTCCATTTCCTGTGGACACCAGCACCATTGGCTTCCATGGTAAAATACCTGTGTGACAGAGAGAGTATTTATCTGGTACAGATAGAAGTAGCAGAAGGTCACTTCTGGGGCATTTTAGGTAGGTGAAGACCTCTCAGCCCATAGAGATATAAGAAAACAACCCTAAGTTCTTTTGTACCGGTACTGTTTTCCCATTAAACATTTTAAAATGAACTAAGAAACGGTTAAAAAAAAAAAAAACAAAAAAACCAACAACAAAAAACCCACAACTTTTGAGAACAGTCCCCTTGAGTCTGCTTATAGGGCTGTATAGAAGTACTCAAGGAAAAGTTGAAACTGTAAATCTATAGCTCTGATAGTCAAAGTAGAATTTCATCCTAACTACCCAGCTGGGAATCCTGTCTTTTTATTTTGAGTGTGGTTAATGAGACTATGCTGTCTGGATAGTACTGCATTACACTTCATTTTCCAGGACAAGATTCACTGTCTTTTTAACATATATATATATATATATATATGTGTGTGTGTGTGTATATATGTGTATATATATATATATATATGTGTGTGTGTATATATGTGTATATATATATATATATACATACACACATACATACGTACATATGTATGTATATGTATGTATGTATATGAATATGTATAAGTAGACAGGTGTCCTGTGCAAGAATGTACTAGCTTTTACACAACAAACATAGTAGTTAAAATGCAGATAGATAGAAACAAGAGGGAGGGCAGAGGGCAATGTGCAGATTGTGGTGCTCTGCATTTCCTAGCCATGGGATACTTGGAACTATTATTTTGAAAGCTTATTACAAAAGGTTTAGTATGGTTTACCTGATAGTGTCTAGTGCAGGCTATTAAGTCATACCAGAAACTGTGTGTGGTGTCCTGGGTAAAATAACTCTAAGTTATTAGAAAGTCATTCTGTCTTTGGCTCACTGAAGTTTCTGTGCTGGCTGTTACTGTTCCTGAAACCTGGCAGTTGTTATAACCTCAACTAATAGGTAAGCTTAGGATGTGTGGGCTAGATGAGTGGACACTGAGGTGGTTTGAGAACTGGCTGATTGTCAGAGCTCAAAGGGTGTGATCAGTGGTACAGTCTAGTTGGATACCTATAGCTATCATTGTTCCCCATTGGTCTATCCTGGGTCTGCTCTTGTTCAGCATCTTCATCAGTGACCTGGGTGAAAATACAGAATCCTAATTTACTGAAGATATATTGCTGGGAGGAGTGGCTGACAACACATCAGAAGACTGTGCTGCTATTCAATGAGGCCTAGACAGGCTGGAGAGGAACCTTTTGAGGTTCATCAAGAGCATATGTAGAGTCTTGTATCTGGGGAGGAATAACCCTGTGTATCTGCACAGATTTGGGGTTGACCTGGTGGAGAGGAGCTCTGTGGAGAAGGATCTGGGTGTTCTGGTGGACAGGCTGGCCATAACCCAGCAGTATGCCCTTGTGGCCAAGAAGGCCTATGGTAATGAGATGCATTAAAAAGTGTGGCCAGCAGGGTGAGGGAGGTGATTTTCCCCCTCTATTCTGCCCTGGTGAGGCCATATCTGAAACCCTGTGTCCAGTTCTGGGCTCCTGTTTTCAGGAAAGACAGGGAACTTTTAGAGAGAGTCCATCATCTTCTGCATTGTGAGGGGCCTGGAGCATCTCCCTTGTGAGGAAAGGTGGAGAGACCTGGGATTATTCAGCCTGGAGAAGACTGAAAGGGAGATCTTAAGCATGCTTACCAATAGCGAAAGCGTGAATGTCAAGTGGATGAGGCTCTTTTCACTGGTGTCCCGCAACAGGACAAGAGGCAGTGGGCACAAACTGGAACACAGGAAGTTCCATCTGAAAATTGGGAATAATTTCTTTACTGCCAGAGTGATGGAGTGCTGGGTAGGCTGCCTGGAGAGGTAGTAGAGTGTTCTCCTCTGGAGATAATCAAGATCCATCTGGACACTTTCCTTTACAACATACTGTAGGGAACTGATTTAGCAGTGGGGTTGAACTCTGTGATCTCCAGAGGTGCCTTTCAATGCCTGTGCTTCTCTGATTCTGTGACACTTTGCTGAAAGATTTGGGTCTGAGGAGATCTTTGGTCTCTGTCTGGAAACAAACAAAGATAAACCTTACTCTCCCTTCTGCACACTCACTCCAGCCACCTCTGTGTGTTTGTGCAGCTTCCCGAATCACAGCCTGTATCTGAAAGAGCTGCCTCTAATTGGCGATTAGCTTGCATCTATCAATCTTAGTGTTAGAAGGATTGACAGCTGAGACAGATGTCCAAGCTCATTCAATTAAGGCTACAGTTGCATCCACTGCCAACCTTATGTCAGGTCAGTCCCGTCAAATGAAATTTGTTAAGCTTCAAGCAGGAGCTTTTTCTGTACATTTTCAAAACCTTTGTCTAAGAACACTTTCTGTGTTTTACTATTATTTTTTTCTGGGTGTATCTTGAATCTAATTTTAACTTTGTTGTCATTTTATTGTGTGCTAGTCTAGAGCATAAACTTATCATATTTTTATATCATGGACTCTTAAATGTGCTAGACTAATGCTTCATGATTCAGTAGTCATATCCATACATGGCATTTCCAAAGGTATTATCATCTGTGTTCAGGTAAACAATTCATTTTATTTATTTTTAAATTCAAATCCTTTCTGTGAATCCCACAAAAGAGATTAGTTTCTCATTGAAATAAATGAGTCTCTAGCCAGATAAAATCTACTTGCAGTGTGACTATTAAGGTGGTGAATAAATGCCTTTTGTACATCAGAAAGATTTCATTAACAAGTCAGAAAGGGCATTTTGACTTGTTTCCAACTTGGTACGAGCCTTTTTCATTCTCACTGATAAACACAAGACAAGCAATAGATTTTACTTTGTAGTGTTTCTGAAAACCACAATAAAATGATGCATTGTAAGGGGAAGGAAGGAGATCAGTTGTATTGGGAGGAGGGGTGAATCTTGTTTAGTTTTGCCTCCTGAAAAATACTGAATTATTTTAGAAGCATTGTGCAAAGATTTCATTACAGGAGCCCTGATGAGCAATCTCTTGATGTCATTAATGTTCTTTGTGAGCTGGAAGGAAGTTGTCCCTCAAAAGAAGCTGGGAAGGATTAAAAATGCTAAAAAAGAAAAAGAAAGTGAGATTAGAACATCAGTGCTTCTTCTGTCTTTGTAGTATGCTGAAGTGCTACTACTGATGAAGGAAAAGGTGTATTGTAGCATTTCATAACTCTAAATCTAACTGGTAAGTGAACTGAAACAGACATTTGGACAAAAGTCAGTCTGAACGGACTCAAATAGCTTTTTTTTTTTCTTTCTTTCTTTTATGTTCAATGTAGTGCCATCGTGTTGGATTTCAGAAACAACTAAAACATATGTGCATTCAGTCTTGTTGCCTCTCTGTTGTCCTTTTTTGATAGAAAGGGATAGCATAGAAGAAAGGGGAGAAACGGCATAGCTAAATTATTTGAATGGCTTTGAGTTCCTAAGGGAGGAGAAAGAAATAAAAAGAAAATGAGATAGATTTAATTCATTTTTTTAACCGTTACTGGACAGTTCGGTTATATTTCGTGCAGTGCCTCATCTGTGAACTAGTTACTGGGATGTCTGTGTCGGATAGATGAAATATAGAGTTCAGTGTAAGATCTTTGGCACAGTATGTTTGCAGGTATTTCATTTGGCACTGTCATATTTCCTTGAAAATCCTGTTTCAATTCTGTGTTGATGTTGTAGTTTGGCATTATGGGTATGACTGCTTTTTCTTTTATATGATACAAGTACTCTATTTATGGAGGCTCATTTTTCTTCAGACTGAACTGGTGCTCTAATTGGTTCCATAGCTCATATCTAGCAACATCTTTCAAAACTGCAAGAGATGTTATGGTTATATCCCAAAATATTGTGCTCTGGACTTTAATCAAACTGAATTTTAGATTTATTTTGAGAATACGATAGAGTATAATGTCTGAACCTGTTTAACTTTTAAGTTGCATGCATGAGAATACCTGGAGGATTTAATAAAATAAAAATAAAAATAAAAAATAAATCCTTCCTTGTTGTATGAAGGTTTGTTGTTTTTTTTTCTTTTTTTTTTTCTTTTTTTTCTTTGAAGAAACACTTATTTTATTCTTTACTTTCCAGATAACCTTGAAAATTTATAGGCTGAACAAGTGGGGCATACTTCCTGAGTGTGTGCAGGGTCAGAAATTGAAAACTTGCTTTTTTATAGCATCCCAGGAGTTTATGTAGAAATTTTATGTCTTCCTTTATTCCAAGGCACAAAGCCTTCTGGGTTTCTCTTAACAGAAAATCAGCTCTGGATTTTTGTCTTCTTTGCGCATAACCAAAACTTCAAAAGCTGAAGAGGTTTCCACATTAGTTTTATGAAATGTCATGGCCTGGTTTACCTGATTATTTTGTGCATGTGTCTCTTGCTTCTCACCTAGTCTCCAAGGGTTAGCCTCTTATCACTGGCATTCTCCATTTCCATGGACTTCGTTTATGACAGGCAATCAATGGCTAGGGCCAGTGAAAAGATTACAAAAAAGCTCATTGGCATTTGAATAGGTCCACTTGGGTAGTAGAGTGGTTATATTAAAGAAGATGGCCCAGAAAGTACAGCAGCTTTGCCAAGCGGGCTGGTGACCAGCTGAGGGATCATCTAGCGTTTTGACAAAAGGCATTTTGACAAAACTGATGGCCAAGTTATTTGACAGTGGCTTCAGACTCACAATTTGGGGAAGGAAGGAAGAATGATGAATACAGGCGAGAGGTGATAAGAGAGACTCCTCTCTCAGAAGGAAAGTCTGGATCTGTGCAAAAGCTGTAGGGAACACACTTATGAATTTGGCCACATAAGGCAAGAGTAAACAAATGAGCCAAGAAAGTACTGAGAAATGTGTTATGATTTGACTGATCTGCATATAGGGCTATGCTGAGTACAATTGAGAAATGCTGGAAAATATCTTTTGAGTCACCTGTGGTTTAGAAAAGGTAAACTAAAAACTAATGTATGACATTCAGTGACTGGTGCTTGTAAGGAAGTACGCAGTCTAGAAAAGCTATTGTTTTGTTGTTGTTGTTTTGTTTTGTTTTGTTTTTTAATCTTGAGTTGCAGTGAGCAAGTAAGATCTTAAATATTTGTGGAATACTTTTCCAGAAGAATTTGTTCTTAAACACTCTTCTGGAAGACCTAAAGTCAGAGGATGCATCTGATCTCTTTTCACACTGAGGAAGCTTAGCAGTAAATAGATCCTGTCTGCGAGATAAGCATAGCAGCACAATGAGATTTGATCAAAGAAAAGCTTCACAAGACCTAATGTCAGGTAGTTCTGGAACAGAATGTTCAGGAATGCAAGATCTGGGGCTTGTCGATTCCCGACCTAAGTTGAGCCACTTATTACCCAGTTACATTCAGGGCAGCCTTGCCTGAAGAGGTTTATTGGCATAGCACTGCAGCATTTTAATGCGGCCAGACTGCTTCCAGAGCAGAACAAGTAATTCCTCTCAGCACTGAGTAGACTTGCTATGCTGGGACCTCTCTCTTGATCTTCCTTCTCTGCTCTAATTATGTAGTCACTAATTCTTCTGCATCCTTCATCCTGAGGAGGCTGGTGTCACATTACTAATTTAATAATGCACACTATCTCTTCATGATGTTAAAAATGCTTTGGTCAGTGCTTCAAAATTTAAGTAGTTGAAATTAGTCACTGTAGCTGCAGACTTGGTAATTTTAAATGGCTTGGGGTTGGTTTGGGCTGGGGAGTCTGAGGTGTTAATCAGGCTGCATTTTAACAAAGCAGAGCTGTAGGTGTTCAGTCTGCTAATGGGGAACTTGACAAAATGGGGGTTCAGAAATCTGTAGGCCCTGCAGTTTGTATTTCTGGTTTTTTCTTCTTTTTCTTTTTCTTTTTTTTTTTTTTTTTTGGTCAATTATGAATGTGAGCATGATGATGTAATTCACCAGAGTATTGATGCCAAATGCAGTAATGCTTTTCAGTGACAGTGACAAGTAGCAAGGACAGCAAAGTGTCTAAATATATATATACCTTCTGAGCAGTGTCTGCTCTTGTAGAACAAGAGGGCACTTTATTATGTGAACTTCTGTTACAGTTGACACCATGTGCAGCTGGAGTTCAAGAGAGTTCCAGTCATAGCTGTCTGAGTAGTTAATGGACATAAGGTAAAGATAACACTCATTTCAGTTAAAGAAATCACCAGCTTAGACCTCAAGTACATTTTTTTGTTAAAGCTGGAGAATACATGTATATGAACTAAGGCCTAATTTATTTTCTAAGCTAATTAACCTTTTTTTCCCTTTTTCTTAAAGCTGCCTAAGACTCCCTGTAATATTTTAATGCTAATGAAGCCTTTCCACATGAATTGAAAAGTTGAGTTTTGGATGATTTTATCTCCTATTATCAATATGGTTTGGATACTTTGATTATGATAGTGTCCACAACTGAGAAGTAAAGCAAGAGGAAAGAGAGAATATTTCTGCCAGTGGTGAAAATCTCATAAACTTGGCCTGTAAGCTTCTGTGTTTCTGTGACAGCTGGGCAAAAGCCAAAGAAAGAAGTTTTGGTTGGCTTGTTTTACGTTTGTTTCTCCTACTGTTTGAAATGCCAGGTTTAAAAGTCTTAGTAGAACTGTGTACATTGTAAAATGTTAAGGATGAAGTGATGAAAGAAGGTCATTTATCTATAAATTGCTCATACCTTTTACGCTGGAGAACGTTTGACCTGTATGAACACAAAAATTCAAACCAAAGAATTATGAGTGTAGTATATTTAGAAGGATAGATGTTTTAAGGAAGAAATGCAATTTACCTTACTAAACCTGTAGATAAATGAGAACCTAAGTAAGTTCTCATTTGCTTTTGGTCTACAAATTACATACAGACAGGTACAGAACCAAAATTGGAGAGCCTGCTCTGGAAATTATTGCAAGTAAATTCTTAAACCAAAATATTAGGTGTTGTTTGTTGTTGTTGTTGTTGTTGTTGTGGTTGTGGTTGGTTGGTTGGTAGGCTAGGCCTTGTTTTAAATGATCAAGTCATTCAGCTCAGACAAAAGGAGAAACAATCTAATGATGGTAATTTTCTAGTTAACCTATTTCCCATAAGCGCATGTTGCAAATAATGCTGAATGGAAATGGCAGTCCCTGAACCTCTGTGGTCACTTGCATTTTAATTGTGAAGAAGGTGGGCACAATCTATGATACGTTTATTGAATAGCAAAAGAGACAAAGCCCCTTCAGATTATTCTGGTTCTTTTTCAAGTCCTCACACACATGCTTGTTCACTTCCATGTATGCATGCCCTGCGGAAAGTAGTTGCTGCCTCAGGCACATGTACCCCTGCGTAATGGCTTGCCTTGAGTGAGAATGAGTATTTACATGACAAGGCTGTGAATTCAGTAACAAATGTTATTTTTCAGCTGAAGTAATTCCCTAGTATTCTGTGTGCAGACATACAAGTGCTTGTGCTGATATAAAGTAAGTGGTGTTATGGGGGCAAGAAGAAACAGAAGATGTAACTCCTTCTGCAGAGTTACTTGAGAAAACATTACTCCAGCATTTCAGCAATCATGGTAAAAATAGTTGCAAGTACAGTAAATTGTCTGTAGTTAGCTTTTTTTGTTTCTTCTTAAAAAGACCTGAAACTTTTCATGTTCTAGGGTCTGGCAGTTTGGTACTGGTGTAGTTATTCATGAGTCCTTATTTTTTGATGGCCAGGCCACCTCCACATCTTTCCAAGGTGTCTGACTGCTGCCTAATTACTCAACACCTCTAGTTATCTTCCTGAAATGCCTGCATAAGCCCTGCTTCTTACCGTAAGTTCCCCTTGTACCGTAATGTGTCCAGACTCTCTCAAAACACAAATTATCTTTGCTTCTGCTCCTTTTTCTCATCTGCCTTCTGAATCTCTCAGCCCTCCCTGAAAGCCAGCTCCTCATTATACAGGTTCACAACATTCATTGCCTCAGCCTCTTCCCACAGCTAACAAGCTGGCATCCATTTACTCCTTAGACACCTTCAGTTTCCACTTGCCACATCCAGCAAAGCTTGAAGCAGTTTGTTTTTGCTATAAATTGGAGTTTATGGTAACATACCATGCATTTAGAAATGTCACAATATTTAAATAACAAACTTCCATGTCCTCAAATGACAAAACAAAACAAAAGATCACATAAGTACTGCTAAAAAGATGGCTCTGTTTCTGCAGCCTTAATGAATTATATAGATCCTTTTAGAAAAACAGAAACCTCTCCTAACTTTAGTGGGTCTTAGACCAAGCCATATGTTTTCAGACAGGCTGCTAGACCACCCACCATTATCCATCTCCATCTACTTTTATGTTTTTTATAGTGACAACTTCAAATTTCATTTTTCCTACTTTTTTTTTTTTTTCTCAGAACTTATTTTGCTTTAACTGCAATCTCTTCAGATAAAGTCCTTGCAAAGAAACAGATGGTGATCTTATTTTCTGTGCTATGAAAGGACATCACTTCTCAGTTTAGTAAGCAATGTGAGACCCTTGTGGAATTCACTGCATTCAAAAGGATAAATCAAGCACTGGAAAACAGAAACAGTCCGCTTCCATTAATCACCACAGCAACAGCTATATGTTGCTTCTACGAAATCGTTGATTTACATCTCGACTGGCCACTTCTACAATCTCAGTAAAATGAAGGATAATATTTGTTTTCAAAAACCACTATTTCTCTCTCTTCCATTTATGTAAAGAAAACCACTATTTTCTGTGTTGTGACAATAGATCAAAACAGTGATTGCCATTGGATGAAAGAACTTCTGTAGTGCAGTATCTTTAAAGATGAGTGGGTAATTTTTTGCAAAGTGGGTTATTTCTTTATCTCAAATCGCAATTAGGAGAATAAAGATCCTTCTGATCTTGAAATGTAGTTCAGTGAGAATACTATTTCTGAAAGAATATTCTATAAGAAGAAAATCTCATGAATGGAAATACTTGATCCTTTTTCTAATTGAACCTCTTAGTATGTTCACTCATACTAAATAAACTATTTCAGGGTGTCTTTTAAACATTTTCAAGTGATATACTGTGTAATAAGTTGGGCTTGCTCTTTTTTTACCCTCTTGCTAAAATCTTTGAAGATTTTACCTTTTAATGGTAACTGTCAAAGACAGATATGATGCTTTTCCTGCCTTCATACATATCTACTGATATATGAATGCTTAAGGTGTCCATTGTATTTCTTTTCTTATTTCAAATTATATGTTTTAGAAGGTGCATTTTAACAGTTCTGAATGCTATAACAATATGATGGATGCTGTAACAATTATTAGATATGATATTTAAATCTAAGGTGTTCTCAATAGCTTGTTTGCAGATCTCTTGTTTTTGTAGATAAGTTGCGTTCAAGTTGTATCTCAAGGCTAGTGGAGGGAAGCAGATGCATTTTAGTATAAACTTAAGATTTTTATACCTATGCCAATACCTTATTACTGAATTCAGATCTTCTACTGAAGCAGAAGTGTTTACACAGAACGTTGCCCTTTGTGCATCTCTAGTTTGATAGTAAAAATGACTCTGCTGTACTGCTGGCATTCTATCTGAAAATTTGCAGAATAATTTCTCTGAATTCATTTTTACTTCCTCCACTCGCCCCTGTAGAATAATAGATAGGAAGACAAAATATCTTGGAGATTCATTTCATGGTTGTCCATACCATATTAATTTCTTGTTCAAGTTGGACCACCCCTTAACGTCTCATATACACGCACACATGTGACAGTGCTAGGTACCAAACAGAGAAACAGAGAACTGCAGTTACAGTTCGCACATGAAGTCACCACTCTGCCACTGTCTTTTATTTTAAATACTTTTAACATATGAAAACTTCTATCAAATAACATTATTACAATATAAAGTCTGGCCACAACAAAGTCACAACATAATCACCCCCGTATAATACATGGCATATTTGCTGGTCCCAGTAGAAATATAACAATTTAATTTACTCACTATATTCTTCTGACACAAACATCCGCTGGAGTACTGCTTTAGAAACTGCTGAATGGTGAAAGTGCACTGAGAGAACGAACTCAGCTCTCTTTGAGTCTTGAGGATGCTTTAGTCTAGATATACTATAATATTTATTCTTGCACATTTTTGAAGTGATCAGTCTCATCAGTTGAAACTAATACATGCAGCTTGATTTACCAGTGTCAGTGGAAATACTAAAATGTTTGCATTTTATCATGTCTACATGTATATTTATTAGTACTTTAGGAAAAAGATATTATATGGACATTGCCAATGAGATCATATGGGAAAGATAAAGCACTTTGTTAATAAAATTGAGAACTTTAGCTTATATTATTCTACTTTGTATATATATAGGGAATTGTGTATAGCCAAAAAATTACTTGGTAAATGCATTCTGTGTAGAAATACAGAGAAAAAGCACTATTTTAATGTATCAGTGCTTGTTATGAAGTATATTGATAAGTTAATATTTCATAAAATAATATTTCTTCTAGGAAAAGTATTTTAAATTGTTTTTTGCAGTCTTTGCCTCTTCCCACTGAGTTATAGTTCGGAATATAAAAATAAATTATCCTGTACTTATTTTGCTGAATATAAAAAACAATTTATAATCTTCTACCAATTAACTTTTCTCCTTAGTAGTATTTCTGAAGCATTCATTGCTGTTGTAAAATTCTATTAAGATAAGAAAATACAGACTGTTAGACTTCCCTGCTTAATTTTTCTTGAGACTAGTGTTTCTTCCAGTAAGCTGAAAAGAGAGAGAATGTAATTTGTACTTTCCAAAGCTTTTGATTTGAACTGATTGGTATATGCTTTCAGAAAGAAAAGAAAAAAAAAAAAACAAAACAAAAAAAGCTGAGTAAGTTTTGTTACAGTACAAACATGACCTTCAGAAAAAGGTTAAAGATACCTTTAACAAACTACTTTCCCAACCACTCAAAGAGAAACAGTTAGGAGATGGCTGGACTCAGCTACTCAGGTAAGTAGCCCTCATTAATTATCTATTTCTGACATACTCATTCTTCTCAGACAATTGACAATTGCTGATATTAAGACTGGAACGAGCATACACAATGAACTAACGAAATTGAAATGCCGGAATTAAGATGCTGCTAGTTGTCTTTCATTCTTTCATAGCTAATGAGGAGATTTTTGTAGTCACACTGGTAGTCGCAAGTATTTAATGGGATCCTTCATGGGGTTTATAGTGAATAAGATCATGTGGCTTAATTATTTCTGGCATCTTAATATGATCTTTGTTCTTTTTACCTTTTGCATGAAGAGGCTCATTACTTTTCTCTGAGGATCCAGGATGATAGACAAAGTGTCAGAAATAATTAAAACTAATGATGGCCACATACAGAGAAATGTTGAGTAGGAATTCAGTCTACCTGGTATCAAGAATTCCCTTTGGAAATCCGATATGAAATGTTTCCTACCTGTATTTGGATTCCTTCTCATCAACCCTGTAGTTTCATCACTTTGATAGCAGTGTGCTTTGGCACCCTGATTTAGTGGCTTGTGGGAAAGGAGTCAAACACTTTGTGGCCTCACTCTGTTTAGGCTGTCTTTATAACCCCTTGGGTAGAATGACTTTTTGGGGGTTAATAGTCTGCAGTTTAAAATCCAGTGTCATGAAATTTGTTGCTGTGGTCTCCAGCTCCCTTTTTCAATAAGAGCTAAGCTTGGCTCTGTTATATCATTGATAAGGCTTTTACACCAAAAATTAATATTATTTGAAAACATAAATTAGGATTCTTTGCAATTCTGACTCATTGTATGTACTCCAACAGTTCTGCCTTCATTACAATCTTGGCAAATTTTCATAACAGCCATATGAGTAATACAGCTTTTCCTAATGCTAAATAGTTACAGCAGAGCACACACTAGTCTTTCTACTCAGAATATGAATAAATTAGAATAAGATATTGACATCAAGTGGAATATGAATACTCAGCTCTTGTTTGAACCTTCTGAAAATTACTGATTCTGTTTCTTAATGATGCCTGTAGCACAGGGTAGTTGTGACTCTTAAGGGCAACTAGGTTATTAAACAACCAACCAAATAAAGAAACAAACACTTCTCAAATAAAAATCAGTGGCTATGTCATTTTTAAATGAATGTGCTGGTTCATGGCCCTTTACACTTAGTCAGGAGCTGCTTCCCTTTACCTCTCTAAACTTCTTTGCCTGGTGAATTGCCCTGGCAAAGGGAGTATGGAAATGCCTTTAGTCACAAGGTGGAGGATGTGAAATCATAGAGTTCACAATTTACTTTTCATATTTTTAGAACATCTACTTGTTTTGCAGGTCTGTTCATTTTGAACCTGGAATCACAGAGTGAATGGCTCATGATTCTATGTGCAATTAATGCAATTAATGTAAGAACACCAGAAACAAGGACTAAGCATGAAAATACTTACAGACTGGTTTTGAAAATAATGTTTACTATAGCCTCTAAATCTCTTTTTACTTCTAAGTGTCTAAACTTTCAGCAAATCTATAAATCCAATAAAATGGCTACAAATGCTCTTAATTCCAAACATTTGAGAATCTTTGCATATATGACTCTATTTCTGCCTTTATTTGTGCTCTTCCATGTAAGAGAAAAACAAATGATGCTTGGAAGCTGGGGTATTTCACAGACTGAAATATTACTGACTTGGCTTCTTGCACACTCAGAATTCTTAGCTTTAAGATATACCATTTTCATTTAGGACCTACAGAAGGCCTATTAATAGAAGTCAAGTAAATATTATTTTTATTTATTTGTTTGTTTGTTTATTTTGTCCAACTACAGCTCTCAGGGCTCCTTTCACAGTATTAAGTATTATATTCACAGTATTATATTCACAGTATTAAGAGGAGTGCTCATTTATTGTCTAATGCTGAATTCTCGTATTTCATGGCACAATGAAGCCTTGCTTCAGGATAAATCTTGTGATATTCAGCTTCATGTTTTAATAAATGAAATGCTGTTTATAAAACAATTCATACAGAGACTGCATGGCATTGCTAGCAGTCTACTTCGTGTATTAGTGGGCCAGTTTACTTGATATTACTTTTAATTTTACTTCTAACTTCTTTCCTTAACTTTTTGTCAGCTGTGACTGAAGTGGAAATTGATTCAAGTTTTCTAAAATCACCTTGTCTTCAGGCTTTCTTTGCCTTATTGAATATCCAGATAAAAGGTTTTGATGGACAAAGTTCAAGGATTAAGACTCCTGTGTTTGCATACGAGGCAATAAATTTGCAAGACTGAGTTCATTTTCTCCTTTCTTTCTTTTACACTGGTCTGGAAATGAAAATTGAACCTGTTTCTTACCAAATATTTTTTTCCTTCAGTGCATTTTCATTTTTAGGAGCATTCACTAGTGCTAAATTACATGCCCTATTTTTGGCCTAATTTGCAGCCAATAAAAGCAGAAATTGTTAGAAAATGAGTATATGCACAAATTAATATATAAGAGGAAAAGAGACAATACAAGAAGTACATATGCAATTTTGCACCCAGCATGCTAGTGAAGTGCCAAACGTGCACAGAAAAACAAAGTTTGACTTTGCCTGGAAAATATACAAGAAGTTAAGTAGTACTAACAGCCTAAATTGCAACTCCCATCTTCACCCACACACAACTTTGAGTCTGTTTGTTTATTCTTCCGTCCAGAATCCTAAAATCTAACTTGCCTTGCTTTCAAGTTGTAACTCTTGTTATTGTAGTACTGAAGAATGGATTTCAGGATGTGGTTGATTTCAAGCCTTGAAAAGAAAACAAAATTGGTCAATTAGACTCTCCAGAAGAGCTTCATTTGTCATAGTGAATTACTTTGGTTATTGGCTGCTATTAAGAAAGGAAAAGGGAGAGAACAAGGGATTGCACACTCTGAGCAGGTCAGATTAAACCAGCCAGAAAGGTTCATGGTGTCATAAACATTGCAGAGAGTGAAAAAAGACTTTGATAGCTGATAACTTAATTACCTGCCACTATCAGTTTGGAAGGGCTTTTAAACATGTCCAAAGTGTCTACCAAAATTTTCAGCAGGACTGACAGCAGATTTTTAAGTAAGGATAAAAATGCAGCAGTCTTCCTAGAATAAAACTCTGACAGACTATGATGAATTACCTTATTATGGTTGTTCGCATGACAAATGTACTTGATCAGTGTTTCTTCTTGGGAATAGTTGAGCTTATCCAGAGGCAAAATTTGAAAGGAAATGAAAGCTAACTAGTAACCCTAAGTGGAATGCATCAGAATTTCTGGAAGCAGAGACTGAGAAACCTAATCAATTATTGCTTATGTCAATACTAAAACACTTCTCATATCCCTTGTAATATGACTTCTTCCTTTATCTCTTATATGTCATTGATATAAATTTCACATACTTTTATAATTGAGATGGTTAAAATTAGGAGTTCAACTTAAAAACTTAAAGCAAAATGTTTTATAAATAGCAAGATTTAGCATTTTTCATACTGAGGGACCAGTTGCAGAGCTAGCTTAGAACACTTATTGCACTTGCACTGCTATTTCTCTGTCAGCCTCTGTGCTCACCACATCTATCCATTATTAAATAACCACTGACTGTTACCCAGCATGACCTAGACAATTCTTGTTCTCAAGCCAGTTTGGGTCTTTGTGTTTGGTGTAGAAGGCTTGGTTTTGGAAGTAGGTGGGCTCTGAAAGAAGAGAACAGGAACTACCTTGTGCTGCATGCAGGTGTCTCCAGTGAACCCACCTCAGGGCACAGCTGAGCCCATCAGCCAAGCTAGTGGAGTCTGTAAAAAAAATTTAACACTGCAAAGCACTGCCCTAGTAGCGAGGGGAAAAAATGAGTGAGATAAGCTTCATGAACACCAGGTTCAAAGAAGAAGAATAGGGGAGAAAGTGTTTCAGGTGTGGGAGCAGAGATTCCCCTGCAGCCTGGGGAAGATACCATGGTAGGGCAGTAATTTTCCTGCAGCCAGTGGAAGGAACCATGCTGAAGCATGGAGGACCTCCTGTGCTGGAGAAGTGGATGAGCCCTGAAGGAACTGTGTCCTGTGGGCCTCCCCATGCTGGAGCAGGTGTATCCTGTAGGACTGCAGTGCATGGGAATGAGCTGTATTGAAGTAGGGAAAAATATCTGAGGAAGGAGTGGCAAAGAGAAGTAATTAGGGAGTGTCTGAAATTCTCTGTTCCCCAGCCCCCCTGTGCTGTTTCTGTGGAGGTAGAAGAGCTAGGAGTGAGAGTGAAGGTGCCTAAGGTTTTTCATCTATGTTTTTTTTACTATCCAGCTCTTTAACTTGTAATAAATGAAATTAATTTTCCCCAATCTATTTTGTCTCTGAAAGTAATTGGTAGCTGATTTCCCTGTCTTTGTCATGGCCTGCAAGCTTTTTCATTTCTTTTTCGCTGCCCTATTAAGAAGGGGGGAGCGAGAGCAGCTGGGTGGGTATCTGGCAGTCAGCTAAGATCAACCCACCATAGCTTCTGTATGTTTTTTGTCTTGATGTAGCATCTCAGCTCAGGCTTGTATTTAGCACATTATTATAATTAGAAAGATTGGCACAGATGAGATGACATTACAAAAGGAAAGGTGCACACCTGTCTCCAAAGATCTAAACTCACAAGGACTCCACAAGAGAGGGATCTCCAACCAGAGAACCTTCCCCAGTGGCAGTCAGCCCTTAAATGGGGTCTAGGAGAGGTGCAGCCAGGCTCCAACCCTTCTGGTCACACAGCTGAATTGCCTTCACCTGTGCTCCTAGGGCTGACCCAGTCCTTTCTCCAGGTGATCAGTCAGTGGTTCAGGCTGTGACTCAACAATTACCATACACACATATGTTTATTCTTGATCTTTTTTCAAATGTTTTCAATTATGGTAAATTTAAAACATAGTATATAATGCAAAATAATATTCAGGTTTTTTTTCAGCTACCACTTATAGAATCATATAATCCCCAGAGTTGGAAGGGACCTTTAAACATCATCTAGTCCAACTCCTCTGCAATGAAGGGAGATCTACAGCTAAATCAGGCTGCTCAGAGCCTTGTCTGGTCTGGCCTTGAGAATCTTCAGGGATGAGGCATCCACCACCTCTCTAGGCAGCCCATTCTAGGCCCTCAGCACCCTCAATGTAAGAGACCTTTCCCTTATATCCAACCTAAATCTACCCTCTTTAAGCTTGAAGCCACTTCCCCTTGTCCTGTCACCACAGACCCTGCTAAAGAATCTGTCCCCTTCTTTCCTCAAGGTCTCCTTTAGATCTTGAAATGTCACTATTGAGTCACCTCACAGCCTTCTCTTATCCAGGCTGAATAGCCTCAGCTCTCTTAGCCTGTCCTCACAGGAGAGGTGTTCCATCCCTTGGATCTTTTTTGTGGCCCTCTTCTGGATATGCTCTAACAGGTCTATGTCTCTCCTGCACTGAGGACTCCACATAGGATGCAGCACTCCAGGTGAGGCCTCATCAGCACAGAGTAGATCAACTCCCTTGACCTGCTGGCCATGCTTCTTTTGATGCAGCCCAGGATACAGTTGGCCTTCTGGGCATGTGGGCATGTTGCTGGCTCATGTTCAGCTTCCTGTCCACCCCCAGGTCTTTTTTGGTAGGGCTGTGCTCAATCTTTTCATTCCCCAGCTTGTACTGATAATGAGGAATGCCTCGACCTTACATGTGAATTTGCTGAACTTCATGAGGTTCTTCTGAGCTCACTGCACAAGCCTTTTTAGGTCCTTCTGGATGGCATCATGTTCCTCTGGAGTGTCAACTGCACACCAGAGCTTGGTGTCATCAGCAAACTTACTGAGGGTGTTCTTGACCCCACTATCAATGTCATTGATGAAGATATTGAACAGTATTGGCCCCAGCACTGACCCATGTGGGACACCACTCACCACTGATCTCCATCCAGACATTGAGCTATTGACCACTCTCTGGGTTCAACCCTGCAGCCTGTTTTCTGTCCATCTTTGTGCATTTATTCAAAATTACTTGTTTTCAGTCTTCTAGAAGACTTCTTTTTTGTCTAGAAATCAGACACAGCAATTACTATTATAATTTGTACACTATTGGAAAAGAAACTGTGGGTGTAGGATGTAATCTGATTATTCAGCATGTGTGTTGGGGTTACCATAACCTGTAATTCCCTGACTTGCCCCTGAATATAATGGAGATTCGGTTTCTGATTTCAGAAATAAGGAGTAAGGTATTGATTACAGTTAGAATATGTACAGTTACAGTTTACAGTTAGAAAACAGGTAGAATATGTTGTTATCCCAAACTGCAATTGAGATTCTGAGTTTCAGGCTTTGACAAATAAGTCCTGTCCACCAGGATACAAGTCTGTATAACAAAACAAAAGTGACATCTGGATGGAGGAAAGTTTCAATAGTTCTGGACAAATTGGTGCTTTGGTTTGACTAGCACTGTTTCTTATATGTGACATATTTTTAATAAGCTCTCTTTTTAGTTTAGTACTTAAGCAAAATATGTATTCCTGACTTCTATTAGTATTTAGACAATACTGGTACATGAAGTTGGCTGGCACACTTATTATGTATTGTTTTAAGCAATGGAAATTAACCTGAAGTCAAACTGTAGGTACAGCCTTTATTTATTTATTTATTTTTAACATGTATTTATTGAAGGTTTTTTTGTTTTGTTTTGTTTTTTTATGTACTTTTGTTATTCTTCTGATTTAGTCATTGGCAATAGTTTTCCAGTCGTGGTGTGAATAAGGGATGTTTTTCTGTATTGTATATAATTATTATTTTGTTTCAGGGCATGATTTGAAAATCAGCCACGCATGTAAAAAAGCTTGTGCTGTTGTTTATCTTGACTTTAGAGGACAGATAAGTACATCTGTATCAGAGCTTTCAAAGCCAGTCAGAAAATAATTTTCTGAAAGAAGAATCACTTTTGTCAATGCTTAAATTTAGATTGTGGAAAATAAGATTTTGTCATTGCATGCGCTTTGTAATGCTACATTCATGAAGTGCTCAGCGTACTTTAATTATCTTGATCCTATTAAAATAAATGCTGGTGACTAATGTATAGTCAGCTACTTTGTGAGTAATATTGCCAATTTAACAATTTCCTTCATTGCTTTCTTTAATCATTCTAGTGTTTCTGTGGTTCACAGAATAGGAATAGGACTTGCACATGGGTCGAAATGCTTATTTTGTTGTCTCAAATTCAAAGTGTGAAGTCTATAGGCTATGTATATATTTTTAATGGACTTATTACTGGAAGAATCTATCCTCAACTTCTGGAATGAAGTAGAATGTATTTATTGAAGCAGATGCATACAGAAGACACCACTCGTTTGTTTTTTTGTTGGGTTCTTTTTGTCTTTAGCGTGGGGAGATGCAAGCAAGATGCACAGTGTAAATTAACCATCTGATGGTAATGTAGCTGCAGAAGTAGAGCTGACCTATGTAAATTTAGGACATAATATATGCAGACGTTATGTTCTATCTCTCTGGGGAAAAAACAAAACCAAAAAACAACCATAAAGTTTATTTATTGGTACGGGACACAAAATTGATTTATGCTCTTCTATATAGACTTGCTTCTAAATGTTTATTGATCACTTTCTGTAAGCTTACCCAATATGTTCGATCTTACTGCTTTTGTTCTTAATGGAGTTAACTGGGAAGCGGTTTCTCATGCTTTTGTTACAGCAGGTGTCATTTTACTAATAACTTGCATACTCATAATCACTTTTAAAAGTCTGCCTGAAAATAAAAGGGTTCTGTAGTCTTTCCACCAGACTGGTGCTCTTATTTGATCGATGTACATTTCAAATGATTTTTAAAGTGGGAAACCTGGTTCAAATGTTGAGAAGGAAAACGGGCTGTTAGATGTAACTGGAGGTGAAGCTGTTGGTCTGAAACAACACTGTTTGGGACTAATTTTGTATCTTAATTTGGATGTATGCTATTTGAATTGATGAATTTTATTAGATACTATAATAGGACAAAATGATTGTCTGTTTCCTGCCAGTTTGCTATATCACCCTCTATTAAAGGCTCTTTTAATTTATACGTTCACTCCTTAGTTCAGTTCTTTAATATTTTACTGTTTTTTTTTTAATGAGTTTTAATTTCATTTGTCTCTATAAAATTAAAAATTGCTAGTGAAAAACAAATGCATGCATCGAAAAGCTAACAAATAGTGAGAATTTGAGTGGGATTTTCCTTTTTTTTTTTTTTTTATTATTGTCTTATGCTCAAGTATCTGTTTTGTCTTTCTTTCAGATGTTTATCTTGTTTTTGTGCATAGTGTAGATTCAGTCATATGGTACTTCCCTTGAAATTTTGACAGAGCAGTTAAACAGAAGAGTGGGTAAAACTGCAAATTAATTGAATGGATAGACTTGGGTCTAATGCTTCCTTAGCTGTCATTTGCTTGTTTTGTTCTGCTTAATTTAGCTGCTTTTCAGATCATAAACTTCAAAGTCAACCCAAAGTCGAGCTCAGGGAGGATTCCTATGATAAAAGCAGGCCTGACTAGCCCAGGAACTGTTAGCACATCTGATCTATGCAGCCTGCACAACTGAGGTGATAAAGATTTACTTTTTTGTCTCCTGGATTTGAGCTCAAAAGGAGCTATATTAAGAAATTAAGAAGAAGATTGCTAACACTGAATATATAAAGTGACTGATTTTAAGATCTTAAATAAGGCATCTGTCTGAAGGGGAAGTAATTTACACTAGCTTGTAATTTATAGTAGTTTGATTGATTAATAGTAATCACAACTAAGGTGCTACTTCATTTCATGGCCACTGAGAGTTTTGTAATGGGTTTTTTCCACCTGTTTTTGTTTTTTTTTAAGTATTTATCTGTTTATTCAAGATGACCCATTTATAATGTCCTATGTCACAAACACTGCTGTTGATTGATATTTATTGAACTTAACCTGGATAGCAGATCATAAAACTTCTAACGTGTTGTTGTTGTTGTTGTTGTTTTAATTATCATTTCTACTGTAAAATGGGCAAAGCTGAAGAAAAATATTGTTATTCTTTTTCTTGCATGGTCACTTTCTGCATTACAAGATCTTTCAGAGCAGGGAAGAGATAGTTTTGCAAAGTGATTATTTGTCCTGGAACTTAGTTTCTTTTTAGCCTTTCTTGCCCATAGTACAGTTCTCTGTCTCCCTTAAAATTTTTAAAGGAAAAAAAAAGAAAAGGAAAGACAGCCTCTCCCTCTAAAGATTGTGAACTCTCAGAACTGTGATTGGGTAAAATAATAATAATAATAATAACCCACCAAAATTCTCAAGTAGATGAGGTCACCTCAAATATTAGAACTGCATCATACAGTCAGGTAAAGGGTGCCAATTTATATCTCATCTGTAAAGCTCTGATATCTTTAAATAGTATGGAAATGAACTTGACCATTTCTTGAAATTTACAGTGATCTTTTTTTCTCTGTGATCGTGATAGTCATTAATTAAACCAAAGTAATATGCATAGGTCTTAAGGCGAATACGTTATTCTGCATTTATAAGAAAATGATAAAACAAAGGATGCAACAGAGTGCTTTTCCTGGAGCTGCTATATTCTGCTGCTATATTCTACATCTTAGATAAATGTTATTACCATTGTTTGAATAGTGAAAATATGTAGAATTGTGATGACTCCCAGTAAGGGAGGGTGACTTGCAGTAGCATCCTCTCATAAGCATGGGCAGCTACTGCTCAGGAAGATAATAGTCTAGTATGAACGTGCTAGATTATTCCTCTGAAGTTTTTCAGAAGTATGGTGGTGTGTTGCAAAGCTTGATGGAGTGTGGATGTTTCTGCAAAGTATATTTTGGAAGGACTGCATGACTTATGACAATTGACATACTTGTCATAATGACATACTTATGACAATTTTATTTCTCTTGCTGATTAACTGATAATAAATCTTTTCTGACTACCTGACTTTATAGTGTCAGGAGTTTTTACAAATTCAGAAAAGTTTGTTTGAAATTAGTTTGAAAAATGTTCTTGATAATAGCAGAAGTGGACTTACAAGGTAATAAATTTAAAGAACTTGTAGCGCAGGGTGGTTGAGTATGATGACAGAAGATAATGCTTGTGTAGTCTAGCAATGACTATTTGCACAGTAATTTTAATTTTGCTGAATTCAATCATGAAAGCAAAAGAAATGTATTAATTTTGTTTTCCTCTTCTAGGTATTTAGCAACTTTTAAATAAAACACATTGACGTTTTGAAAACTAAATTTTTTGTTTGTTTGTTTATAAAACATAAAGAGCATCTCATTCAGCTTGTTTTTATGAACATGATATAACTAACAGTTGCTATTCTTGCTAGAATAGTCTAGAGTTCTTCCAGTGCAGTGAAGCCCTCACTGGAAGTTTTGTTTGTGAAACAAAATAGATTTCTTCTATAACTAAATACCAGAGACCAGCACTAGAAATCAATAATCATTGGAAAAGCTTCTTTTCCTTTTTCTTCCTCCCAAAGATTATTGTTTGCCCTGATCCACTTGATCATGATTAGCAAGAATACTTAGTCCTTCAGTGGTTACAAAAAATTATGAACTCGTCAGAAGCAGCAGGAAAATAATTGGTTTTATAAAACCTCTTTTCCACAGGTTTCAACAGCAGGAGAGAAAAGTTTAACTTTCTTGTCCCACAACTATTAATTGAGAAAAACAGTTACATTACTTAATGGATAAACAAAATTAGGTTAAAGTAAATGTTGGATTTTGGAGATGATTTCTTATCCAGTAATGCTGGTTTCCTTTTCCTGCTAAGAGTTACCATACTCCATTGGGCTGTTTCAAGCATTGCTATTACCAAGTACTAACCCAGCTCTGTCTAAATGATCTAATTTAGAAAATTAGTAGAAAACAGTTTTTAATTGATTCAGTCTCTGAATGTGGAGCTTAGCATTCAGTGCTTAGCAGCTTTAGGTCACTGTGCGGTTGCATAAACAGAGCATGAAGAAGCTATTGTTTTTGTAGGGAGAAAGAAGCATTTACACTATTACTGGCATTGTAAGAACTCTTGATGGATTTGCCCCCAGAGGAACTATAGAGTGAAAGCATGACCCCAACTGCTGTCATTCCATATTCTCCATTGCTTTGTATTTCTGTGACTGTACCAGACCCTGGATGCCCTGTCTTGCTTCCCTTCTGAACTAAAGCCAGTATTACTGCTCTAACTGAGCCCTTCATTTCAGAACCTAAAGCTGGTGTTTAAATCCAGCAATGATGAGAACCGCAACCCTTCCCTCAGCTCTTTGTTGAATGAGTGGTTTTCTAAATGAAATTTTTCATTGCTTCACAGCTGCTCTGAACAATGACTTGACCTGTCTGAAGTTGCTGCTGTTATTGATAGAGAAGCTATTACTGGCAGATGAGACTTTTCCCTGTATGTGCCAGGGTGGGAGGAGTAGGCTGGTGCTCTGTGGCACTGTGTGGGCAGGTGACCATTGGGCCATGGTGTCAGGGTTGTGGCAGGACTGCTCTATGATGATGGAACTGGTGTGCAGTAAGGCTTTATGTACAGCAGCCATTGCTTTGGGCTGTTGTTGTGGCCATTAGTGGTCAGTACAGTTAGTTGGAGTGGGTCAGCACGCCAGGGTGCCTGCTGAGCTTCTTCTGGGGCCCAGGTAAGCCACAAAGCCTGAAATGTTAATATGGGGGTGAGACTTAATAAAATGTTTGAGAACAGAAATCATGGGAATGGGCAGGATGCCCTAGTTATCAGATGTAAATCTTTTTATGGAGTGGGGCCTGTTCGTACTATAACTTGATGGAAAAAGTATATAAACTGGAGGAAGAGAAACATGAACTGGAAAACAAATGGGTACTGGGGCAGGCACTTTTGGTCTTCCTTCTCACAGGATGGTTGTTGGGGACTTTCTCCCACTGCAGGGCTGCACAGCTTTCCCCCCCAGTCATTGAAGATGAAGGTGGAGGTGGAAGGAAAGTGGATGGCTTCAGGGGCTGCCTGAGGTGCACGGTGTAGGGAGCGGGAAAAGGCAGTCAGGGTTTTGTGGCCTGGGGAGGGAATCCTTGGAGGGAGCAAAAGTGGATTGTTGAGGTGTGGGAGACAGCAGGTGGGAGAGCCTGGACATGCTTTGTGTACAGGGCTAACTGGAAACAAAATGGTACTAGGTGGCTAAGGATATGGGACAGACATGGAAAAACATGTGAAAAGGTTTCACTAGAATTATCTGTATGTGTCAAAAAATCCAGAGTGTTAATTAATTGTACTAATGTGGTTCACAGGTCTGAGGGGTATTTTATTATGCGTATATACACATTGTATGTTATTAATTGCAGTTGTCTGCCCCAGAGAAAAACCAGAGTTTTAAAAAATCTACATAAAGATTATGATGATCTTAAAATAAGAGTTTATGAAGGATATATGTTCTAACAGTTCTTACATGTGTGTTTCAGGGTGGTGAGGGGTGCAATGCATTGGGCAGTAAAGATAGTGGGTGGCAGGGAGCTGCAGAAGTAATCTGTGTATGACGAGGCAGCGAGCTGCTTTGTGCCAGTCCCTCCTGATTTAGAAGCTGGTGTGATCAGCCCATTCCTTGTCCAAACTGCAGCCAGTCAGGCAGCACGTGGCACACTTGCTCAGACCTGCTGAAGGAAGACTGGTGGCAGGAGACTTTTGCAGAAAGTGGGTCATGTGTATTAGTCACTCTGACAGAGGCTCTTGAACTTGTGGTTGCTCTTGCTTCAAAGAATGTATAATATTTAGATATTTTTTTGCAAACAGATTTATTTCCTAGTTTATATACTCATAAGTAGAATGTGCCACTAGTTCTACAGACATTCTTTAAGCTTCAAGGTATGTAATAATGTTGACAGAATCACACGGTGTATTTATCATTGTTGCCTATCTTCTGGAAGAGAATTGAAAGAAAGAAAGAGAATTGAAAATGTCATGAAAACATTTGTGTAGAATCATTAAACAAAAAATAAGCTTAGAGCGAAGAGTATAAAATTGCCTTTGAGTTTTTCACTTTCTAGGAAAAATAGTCCATTTGTGTCCATTTGTACAAATGGAGTTATACACACGCTGTACAAAGTCTGAAATAGAACAATATGATTCATACCAAAAGATAAACAAATGCGGATCTTATGTGTTTGCTGCAGACTTTGCCTTTTGAGTGTGGCTGACTGAAAAGATTTTGTTTACAGTCATGCAAGGACAGGAAATGAATAGATTATGATAGAAAATGCTGTAAAAAAGAGGCTATCTGATTGTACTAATAGTAAGAAGCATTTTATAACTGTATAGTTGGCATGAATTGTTGGGTGTGTTATTTTTTTTCCATATTCATTTTGCAAAATGTACAATTTAAATTATGCTACAAATTAATGTAAAAATTTCTTTTTGTGTTTTAGGTAAGAAAATACCAGGTTTCTCATTATAATCAGACTTCATCAAGGTAACAGATTTCAGGTATATATATGAAGCCTACAATTGCAATTGTGTCTGATTGTATGTGGACATAAGCGTCTCTTGTATATAAGAAATGTCTGAATCAGTAAGAGTTTTGATTTCCAAAGAAAAAGTATCTGTCTGTACCTATATCAGATTGTAAATATTGACTAGAATTATGTTCTGTGTTGCAGTCTCTTCAGCATGTTCTACTTCCATATGTTAAAACTGCTCAATTCCAGTTATGATACTGGATGTGTTCTATGTTTGTGTATTTGCGATGTAAAAATAAGACAATGATATGATGACTTTGTAATCTTCTCTCAAGATTAACTTATTTTAATAAAAACTTCCTATCTATTATAGTGAATCCAAAATGGATTCACATTCTGGAGTACTGTGTCCAGTTCTGGGCTCCCCTGTACAGAAAAAACAGGGATCTCTTGGAAAGAGTCCAAAGGAGGGCCACAAAGGTGGTGAAGGGCCTGGAGCATCTCCCCTGTGAAAAAAGGCTAAGTGAACTGGGTCTGTTTAGCCTTGAGAAAAGAAGACTGAGAGGGGACCTGATCCAGGTCCATAAATATCTAAGGTGTGGGAAGCAAAGTGGTGAGGCCAGACCCTTTTCAGCAGTGTGTGGAGACAGGACAAGGGGAAACGCCCAGAAACTGGAGCATAGGAAGTTCCACATGAATGTGTGCAAGAACTTCTTTACAGTGAGGGTGACGGAGCACTGGAACAGGCTGCCCAGGGGGGTTGTGGAGTCTCCTTCTCTGGAGATATTCAAGACCCACCTGGACGCCTACCTGTGTGACCTGGTGTAGGAAACCTGCTTTGGCAGGGGGGTTGGACTCGATGATCTCTGGAGGTCCCTTCCAACCCCTACAATTCTGTGATTCTGTGAAAATCTAAAATTACTGTTAATCTATTAGAATAAAAGCAATATCTACTTTTTTCTTTTTTTTTTTGAGCAAGTACATGAATTCTGATATTAGGAGAAAATGTGAATATCTTGGACTCAGTGTAAAATACTCCTGTGACCAAGCAAAAGTGGTTTCCCTCACCTCAAATATTTTTCATTCTTCAGTACAGTTATGTAAAAAAAAAAATCCCACGCTGAGTTTTATAACAGTTTGAAACAAGAATAGGTAAAGAAAGAATACTGCTGTGTAAGCTAATGCACTTAAGCATCCAAAATACCTGTATCACCATGACTTATCATGATCTGCTAAGTCTCAAAAACAAACAAACAAAAAAAATAATTAAAAGAGCTCATGAGTCTTGCTTTCTTAGATAACTTTTTTTTTGTGTGTGTGTGATAACTTTGGTAATCGGGCAGAGTGCAATGTTTTTGTGATAAAACATTTCATTTAGCTTTTTTTCCCCTTTCATTGTAAGTTGATATTGAATATGGTAAATCTTTAAAAACATGTATTTTCCTTTTGCATCATTGCTGTTATTCAAGACTTATGGATATTACTTTTGTCTGTTCAAAATATAACACTCTTACAGTTTGAACATTGTTTACAAACCTGATCACTGAAGTAGCCTTCAGTGTGTTCTTTACAGGTAAGCACTCAACAGTGGTTTCAGCCCAGATTCTGTTGTAGAATGTAGTTTTGCAGTCTTTGGAATCGTTGTTTTCCAGTAAGAGTAATGTGTAGCATCTTGAAAACGGAATATTAATTCCAAGTCTTTCTTCCTTTGGTTGCATCAGATGTTTAAAATACGACTTAAGAGTGATAGTGCTGGTGAATCCTTGATAATATTGCATTGCAGGGGAGATTCAGGCTGGACCTTAGGAAATATTACTTCTCAGGAATGGCCTGCCCAGGGAGGTGGTGGAGTCACCGACCCTGGGGGTGTTCAAGATTGAACACTGGATTGGATGTTGTGTTGAGGGACATGGTTTAGTGGGAGCTATTGGTGACAGGTGAACGGTTGGACTGGATGATCTTGTAGGTCTTTTCCAACCTTGGTGGTTCTATGATTCTATGATTCATATTTCAGGAATTGAAATTCCGTATTTATTCATAGTGTCTAAACTGCTGGATACCGGGAAACTGTCAAATAAGCAGCATAAATCATTTACTGCTCAATAGAACATTGTAAAGAATATAAATAGTTCCCTGAAGGTATGTTTTGGTGAGATGTCCAGCGATCTCAAGGTTACATAGTTAAAGTAGAAATCACCTAGAGTTCTTT
Organism: Alectoris magna; assembly: GCA_030625065.1. NCBI lineage: Eukaryota > Metazoa > Chordata > Aves > Galliformes > Phasianidae > Alectoris > Alectoris magna. The sequence goes on from CM060560.1 coordinate 102,847,054, forward strand.
CATGAATAAAATTTAGATGATTTTCTTTCCTTGACCAGCTGCATTTTTATTTCCATGTCAGTGTCATTCCATCAGCATAAGATTGATAGTTATTTAATACAGCAACATCTGTTGTTCTGTGATGTACTTCCAGCAGATGCTCTTACTTTAAATGGAGTATGGTATTTGTTTCAACTTTGAATCATGTTATCTGTAGCAGATGAATGTAGTACAGTTGCAGTGAATACTTCCAAACTATGAATTGTGTACATCTAGTCAGATTGATATCTGCAAATTGTGCAGAATACAGAACGTTAGCTGTAATAAGGATGATTTTCGGAACGCTTCCTGAATTATTTCAGAAACTGGCCTGCAGGCACCTACTGGCTATAAGGTAATTTGTAGTGTTGTTTGTTTTGTTCCCGGTAATTAATAAAACTGAATGGACAGTTGCTATCAGAACTGGAAGACTGGTCCCAAAGTTGGTCACTGTTTTTACCTGTCATTCCACATGAAGAGTTGTAATGTTGTATATAAAAGATGACAGTAAAACACCAAGGTAAAGATAAGACTTTTTTCATCCTTTGTATAAATGCACAATTGTATTTGAGGTGAATACACTGATGATAACATTAAACATTTCTTTAGTCAAACAGAAGTTTTATAAATGCTGCTTTCTTTAACATATTTAAACAGAATATTAAAACCAGAATACTGTACAGTACAATCATCTTCAATATGTTCGCACACCAGGCATTCCATATTGCTTGTTACTAATAAGATGACATGTGAATACTGCTACTTCTTTCAAGGAATGACATAAAGTTACTTAGCTTGCAAGTTCTGGCTCCTGTTACAAAGCTACAGCAATCACGAGAATTTCCCATAATGACTGCGTATGCTGAATGTGGTAAAAATTCCTCATACATACACAGAAGAAAAAAAACTTGGATGGCTGTTGAAGTTTGTGTGCGTATTGCTGACTGTTTAGCTAGTATACAATCTGAAGTTAGTAAAAAAAAAAAAAAAATAACAGCAAAGTAACTGAAGTTGCTTATCAGAACCAAATGAACTTTGATTGGTTTAGCATTAATAACTCAGCATGTTTGTTCTATATAAAGAGAAGACAGGAAACTATATAAGGCAGTGAGTAGTAATTCCTTTTCCAGTTTCCACCTTCACTCTGAGACTCCTAATCATTATGTTTTCAATGCTTGTTTTGAGATTGATTTTTTTTATTTTTTTTTTATTTTTGTGTGTTCTGTGGAGAATTTGGTTATTTTCTTCTCTGTGAGAGCTCAGTCCAGGCTTCATGTGAGGGTTTCTGTGATCCATTCTGCTTCTCTGTCTAGCATCCACGCATTGTAAGTAACAAGGTTTAGCTTCTTAAGCGTAAATGAAGGTCTACCATACCTGTATTCAGAGAGAAGATGTCAAACATACATATTGATGCATATCAAAGAAGCATGGTTCTTTGGGTACCTTAAGATTGGTAGAGTTTCCAAAAAGTTTAATGAAATATAGCTAATCATAAAGATATTAATGCAATACAGTGCTATATGAAGTTACATTAGACCTAGAACTTTTGTTAAGCTGCTTTTTTTTTTTTTTTTTGGGGGGGGGGGGGGGAGGAAGAACAAAAGCCATTACAATCCATTAACTGTAATTTCTTAGGCAATTTTAATTTGGTTTTGTGTTGTGACAGTGGTGTGTGCTCTAAAGTATTAAATTAATTGCAGAGATTTTCGGTGTTTCATATTGTTTTCACACAAACATATGGCATTATCTGCAGACTTTTTATATGTGAGCTTACATAATGGCAAATCGGATTTTTTTTGTCTCTGTATTTATTTTGAATGGAAGTAGGGTCTTTTTGTGATTAAAAATGGGTAAGGATGAAGGATAATCCCTCCTTTTCCTCAAGAATCCCAAGTATTGGGAAAAGTAATTGAACAGAAGACTTGACTGTACCAGTAGAATCAAATGGTTTCAGTGTATGAACTTTCTTTCCAGCACAGAGGTTAAATGAAATATAGGACTATAAGTAGAATTTTCAGGTTAAAAGCATACTGATTTTATTTTCACTGGAAGGCATCTAATGTTATAAACCAGGAGGGAGTTGTGCATAAACACTAGCATAAGATTAAGGTATTAAGGCATGAATTTGTATTAAATGTGCACATGGAATCAAATGAAATATCATATGGAAAACTTGTTTTCGACAGCCTTTCTTTTTTTGGTGCTATATTTTTCAGAATTTAACAGTCTTGTTATGTACTCTATGTGCATATTTCTTAAAAAGATCTCCAAACTTGAGATGTGCCTGCAATAGATGATCATTAAAAAGGGAAGATAAAAGTTCCAAGTTTTCTATGATATCACATGGAAGGGGGGGGGAAGTCCTTCCAAAATGCTTAGTAATATTGTGGATTTAATGAATAATTACTCCTTTTCTTATGTAGTCTTCTGCAGTTCTGACGTAAATACAATTATTATTATATGAAAATACATTTTTCACACAATTCTTATATTGTACTGTTACATATGGTGTGGGTTTATATGCTGTGACAGTTGGCGATCTGAAGTGATTTACCTACTCCCTCGGATTACTGGCAAAATAATTCAAGATCCTCCCTCAGAATTCATCCAATGCAATGCTGCATTGCATTGACCTTGACACGGGCACATCACTATCATATTTTAGCTTATAAGGACAGACTATAAAATCTCAATGCGTTTACGCATGAATCGATACCAAGCTGAAGCAAAGCTCTTTTCTGTAGTAGTCAAATTATTCAGTAGAAAAGTCAGCAAAACTCTTCTACTATTGTGGTAACTAAGGAAAAATATATTACTTAGCAAAGTATAAAATTTTTGTAGAAACAAACCTAGAAAATTACATCCAAACCATTTTCATCAAACAACAATTATTTTTCAATAGGTTATTGAATAAGAAACCTTTAAAATTAAGTTGCTCTTAATGCATCAGAAAGTAAATGCAAATATGTTACTTTTCAGATCATAGGGTTTCAGACTGAAAAGCAAGTTCTAGTGGAACCTAGTCAACTAGCTTGTGATCATCTGAGTCATTCAGTTTTTCATCAGTGCTCTTTTTGTTCCCCTTGATTTGATTATTCAAAAATTCCATTGCTGTTGCCCAGTCATTAAAAAATACCTTTTTTTCCTCATGCTTGGTTTGAGAAAGTTCAGTATAGAAAACAACAGTAATATAGCACGATCTAACACTCTTGCTGTGTTAAACAGCAGGCTTGCCTTTGCTTCCTGTTGTTAATAATGTTCTGTGTTTGTGATCCTGCTAATGAGAACTTGAATTTCAGATTCACCTGTGCAAGCCAAATAGTTAGTGTGGTTACATGTGTTGGTGGTTGCTAGCACACACGAAAGTCTGCCAGCACATTTTGTTACCGGTTAAAGCTAAATCTTAACAATACAATAAAGGTTTCGTATAATTAATACCTCATTCATTAAGCTGAGGAGATGTTACCTTAAAGTCAACCGTGTTGACTCCAACTAAAATAATGCACTTATTCATACTTCTATTCATATTTATTCAGTTCTAAAAATCATGGTACTTGAATTCTCTATGCCTTGGAAATGATAAATTATTTCTATGGAGTCCTTATTCTATAAAATTATTTTTGAAGTTGTGGATGAAAAAAGCTTTTCCTGTCCATATTCCGATATATTAGAAACTAAAAAGGCTAATGTAGGCACTGGCATTTTTTATCCTTTTGACCTATTACTAAGTCACTGACAAATACTTAGCACTGGATAGAAATACAGAAGTTAGATTCCTAACAAGATTCTAGTAATAACGTTGTTTGTATCTGTAGGCTAGAAGAACACTACAGTTTAAAGAATATTTTGTAATTCTCATTTTTGTAGTTGTTGTGTAATCAGTTAATTCATTATCATAGGCTACTCCATATTGCTACCAAACCTTTTGATTGCCTTCACATGCAGCTTGCAGCACTGTAGGACGTAATGAATGGATTTGGTTTTTAACTTTAAGCTTGTGTCTCCTTATAATGAACGGAGCTTAGATTCTTGCCTAAATATAAATACATAGCGAAGACCAGTTCCTTCAAAAGATTTTATTTCTTTGTGAGATCTTAAGTGCTTACTCTTGGAAGCAGAAAGCGTTTATAGTAGATATATAGGGAATGCCAAGTTTTGCAAAGTTTCTGTTGTTGTTTGAGATTTTTGCTGCTAGGTCAACAATGAATTTAGGAAATTTGAGTATTTTAGCAATATTTTCTAACAGCATTTTTTGTGACAACTATTGCTGTTCATGTGGAAGATGAGCTGGAGAATAGAGTGAATTGCAAGCAAATGAAATAAATAGTGTAGGAGACACAGTCCGTGATTTTATTTTATAATTCAGTATGTAAGTACTTTGCTTGAGTACTTTAGCTTTGCTTCTAGGATATTTTTGCCTTTTTTTTTTTTTTTTTTTTTTGAATAATTAGGCAAATATTTTACTTACTATATAGTATACCAGACTCTAGAAGGGCTCTGAAAACCCTACTAGTACTTTTTGTACTACTAGAAAATGTAATTATTTGTGTATTAATGTATGTAGTAGTAAAAGGGAATTGCATTTTTTTTTTCTTCTTGCCTCCTTTAAGGGTCAGAGGAGTATTCATTGCTGAAAACTACTTAGCAAAAGCCTGCTTTTTTATTCTCTCCCCCCCACCTCCCCAAAAAGAATTCTTCAAGACAAAGTTCAGTTCTGGAATAAAATACCAGGCAGAAACTATTTCTTAAAATAAAGAAAACTTTCCATTGATAATTAACAACAAATGTTCCATTCTATTGGGGGGGGGGGGGGGGGGGGGGGAAACAGTTTCATCCCTTATTTTCCCTTTCTTCATTATACATTTTTTATTGGTATTGGCAAATCTGGGTGATACTACTACTGTGCAGCAAGCAGTACTGACAGTGAATTCAAGTTCTTCAATGATTTTCAAGTAATCAGTCTAATTGCCTTTCATTCCATCACACAGACAATATCAAGTTAGAGAGGAGTAACTGTTTAAGAAATAACCAGGCTTCTCCTGTTGTGTTTTACATTCTTCATGGGAGCTCTGATACAACAACTCATTTTAACATATACTGAGGTGTATAATCCTTTTAGAGTAAGCCTTTAAAGTCATGGAATACTTGGGTCTGTGCTTTGGTTCAACATGTTTGATACTCACAGAATGAACTGAGTTATGTATTAAAATAGCTTTCCTGAATTGGGGTCTAATAGAGGATAATACATATTTGAAACCTTTGCCTTATGAACCTCAGCGGGTCAACATAAGATGCCTTCATCTCCCCTTATGCTTATAGGCTTTCTCTTGTAAATCAGGCAGCCTGGTGTTGAGCTGCCACATTTGAAATTCAGCTACCAATAATTTACAACTAGATTTTCATAGCTGACCTCTGGAATCACTACAAATGATGAGGTAGCATTTTTAGAGAGGCTGTATTATCTCTTCCAAGATTGTCCGTGTTTTAGTTTTTATGGATACATAGTAAACCTCCATGTAAGAGTCTCTGGCTAATATGTATGTAGACATTTTATTGATGTTATTTTTTTTAATTATTATTTTTTAACATAATTCTACAACGTTAATTAGTATATTCTGTTTTAGTCACAACTTATAGGATTTTTCATTCTTTTTGCTTCTGTGGTCCACACTGTTCTTGCATGCATTCAGCACATTTGCCTGCTATTGCATCCTTTAGTCCATCTTCCGATGCCTTTTTTCCTTTTTGTTTAATTCAGTTAAGTAAAGGTTTGACAGTGATGCTAACTGTCAGATGCTGAAAGCTACTCACGATAAATGCAATTGATTCAGAGGAAGTTGGAAGAGGACAAGTATATCCTGTAATCAGGATATTTAACAGAATTTTGGATATTTTTAAAAAACTGTTCTACAGATGAGTTTAAATAAAATATATATTTGTTTTTTTTTTTTCTTGAAAGGTCTATTAGATCCTTGTTTGTCCCCATTTGTAGAGCCTTTGTTTTGCCCCATGTCTTACCACTGGCTTACTACTAAGCGTGTTCACATAGATGTACACAGAATCTTAACAACAATAACCTATGTAAAGTAAATGCACCAAAATACCTTAGGTGTTCTTTTTAGACACTATATGCATCTAAGTACATTTAGGTGTAAGAAACACTTTCACAAGGTGCCATGACTTTAAGACTTAACTGAAAGAATAAGCAATGAAAAATAACCAAACTTTGAGCAAGCAAAGAAATATTGGTTGTCTTTTGTGCATGCTGAGTGTATATGGACATTTCAGTATAACATCTGATTTTATTTGAAATGATGAATACTGAAAAGCAGTGTATTTTGTTAATCAGCAGTATTATTAATACAGTCTATTTATGTGTTATCCTTTACCCTTCCTGGTTAATTCAGTAGTGCTTAGGGAAGTCCACTTTAGAATCTCTCCCCTAGTCCACTCTTTATCACATGTCACACTGTACCTTACACATCCATCCTCAACAATCTTGTTACTTCCCTTTAGAAGTTCAGGCTGTTGCCAGATCCACGGTCACCTAGGAGAAGAGCTCTGCAGCAGTGTTTGCCTGACTATTCCATGCAGTAGTTTCTCTGAGATCCAGTCTCCCAAGTCTGTCCCACTCCCTGCAGCATCAGTTGTTTTTCCTCAGACTCCCAGGTGACCAGTTCTTCTCTTGCCATGTTCCTCTAGCGCTTCTCTTCCTTGATATACAAAATGAACCTCAGCCAAGACCTGGTGGATGTGCCAAAGTGCAGCTGCCTTCAAGAAGGGAGTAAGCCTCTGGGAACAGTGAGGGACCAGAGCATACCAGTCCATCCAAAGAAGAATGTTCGTTTTCAAGAGCTATAGTTTATTCAGGATGCAGTTATCCACATGACAATATGATAATTTACCCTGTCGTACATATTTACATTAGTCTGCCTAGCTGTTGTCCCTTAGGGTGCCGCATAAAATGTTAATAAGCCTTTTCATTTAAAAGCTTCAGTGAGGGAAAAAAAATTAATAATAAAAAAAAAATCCTAGTTTAATTAGTATATTGAATTAAGTGACAGTTTGTTACCATTGCAAGGACTCTTAATTCAATATAAAATCGTAAACCCAATTCATTATGCAATTACTGCACTTGTAAATTTTCACAAAAAATTCCTGGCAGATTTTGGAATGTTATTGTTCCTGCCTAAAGTGCATACCATAAACTGTGCAGAAGGCCAATATTCAATTTAATGTCAATTGGCATAGCTTAGGTGAAGGTAAAGAATGAGAGGCAGCACTGGGAGTAGCCACACAGTTCTAAAAGAGCAGCTTGTTTTCAGTGGTCTTCAAAACAAATGGATGTAGAACTTGTTTTGCTGTGTGCGCAGCACAGTATTGCTGTTGTTTTAAACTTTTCATTTAGAATTAAGTTGGATAGTATGAACTTCAGGTTCAGTATACAAATACAGATCCTTAACTTATTAGTATGAAAATGAAGTATACATGGGATTTTTCTGATAGTCCTTATTGTATTTTATTCAATTAAAAAAAAAAAAAAAAGATGAGAGGTGGTAGCATGCTATGAATCTATAAAGCTGCAGTGTTTTGCTGAGGAACTATCTATGAATCTTGTACTATTTCTTAGCTGAGAAGATTACCAATAAACTGTGATTTGTTTAAACAGTGGACAACTACAAGATAAGCATAAATTAAGATAAAAAGTGGGTAATGATCCTGAGAAATTTAAAGGGCTTGAGTTGTTCTCGGTTGCAGGTAAGTAATTCAGAATAAATTAGGGTACAGATCCTAACTTACTTGCCATTGAGTACCTGGTGGCAAAGAGCCTGTGGCCAAGCATTTTATTCTTCAAAGGTAATGATTGATTTAAATTGATTAATAAATAAAGAAATTAATTTAAAAAAAAAATTAAAAAAAAAGAAGAAAAAAGAAAATACGATGCATCCTGAATAAAATAGTAGCAAAATCTTGCATTTATATAAACATTACTTTGATTCAGGCAGAGGTTTCACTGGAATTATTATTTTTTCATTATTCAGGAAGGGTTAGACTTGGTGAAGATTGAAGGAGATAGGCAATGATTTTTGGTGGTGGTGGCAGTTTTGTTTGACTGTATAGCTTGGTTTGTCTTTTACAAAGCTGTCCTGTTGTGTTCCTTCCCTGGCTTATTCATTGCTGATATTGTTTTTACACGTGAGCTAAGAAACACATTTTAATTTCTGGAAATACTGAAGAAATCAACAGTTTTCAAACACGGTGTTTAATGCATTGCACGTCAGCTTTGGCAGTAGAACTTCTGTGGTTTACAAACACAAAAAGTTGTATACGTTACACCTTCTATTGCCACGTTTTTTTCTCAGTTGTATGCATATGTATGCATGTATACCCATGTGTGTGTGCAGAAGTACGCAGGCAATTGCTCATCTGTATTTGTCAGTGTCAAACTGTGTGTGCTCCTTTTGCAAATACTGACCTAAACCTGAAAAATTGACTTTGTATGGGAAGCTGAACCCTCAGTTCTGCTTTGAAATGTGCATGCAGATTCAATAACTCCTTTTGTTGTGCTTTGAAATGTTTGGGCTGTTATATAACATTCAGCTCTCATCCATTAAGTCATTTATTTCTTTGTTAAGGCTGGCACCAGGTGCTAATGAAACAAGCAAACTGAAGGTGAGTAGTCAAAGCAACATAGGTGCCTATAGCTTAAGCAGCAACTTTGTTCTCTGGAAAAATGATATGACTTTGTAATAGTAATTTTAGCTTGTCTGAGTGAAACAGAGTGACTCCTGTAGTGAAACGTCCTCTAATGGAAATGAATGTTGTTTGTTCTTGAGGGTACTTTGTTTTTTATTGTCACTCGAAGCTACTTACTGAAGTGTACAGAACAGGTGGTACTTAAAAGCAGTCTGTATGCAGAGTGCAGGCCTGTTACTGTCTTAGCTGCAGCTGGGACAGTATTGTTTTCTGTGAGAACTGGGAGGGGACAGAATCAGGACAGCTGACTTAAACTGGCCAAAGGGATGTTCCATACCGTATGTCGTCATGTGGAAGGAGTTTTGAAGGGATTGGGAGCTCATCTCGTTCTCTTCTGCTGCTCAGTGAGCAATTGCTTGTGCATCACTTGTTATATATATACGTAGTAGTAACTATTATCTCTTTCGCTTTCTCTATACCAGTAAATAGTTCTATCTCAACACATGAGTTCTACTTTATTTTTTTCCAGTTCTCTCCCCCATCTCACTGGGGAGTGGGGGGTCTGAGAGAATGGCTGTGTAGTGCTCAGCCACCTGTTATGTTAAATTACAACAGTTATGTTGGGAAAGGAGGGGAAAAGGTAAACTTGCTTGCTTATTAAAGGTGTTTATTTCATTTCACCAATGAGTCTTTTCCATTGAGGAAAGCTTTGGAGGTTGAGCTGTTCAGACCTTGACAGGTTGTATCTCCTCTCGATTGCCATTTAATTAGTGGAAAAGAACTCTAACAATATTTTGATTTGAGAATCTTTACAAAGAAGAAGAGGTGACAGTGGCAGAGCCTGTCATCCACAGTATACTGCGTGTAGTTCTTTCTCTTGTCTGCCTATCAAGAGCGGATTCAGTGCTTCATCATTGCCCTTGCTGCATGTTGCTGACCTACAAGGCCTGCTTCACTTCTGATACGGATCAATCAGTTATGGAATGGGTTGATGACTACACTGCGAGAGGTTAAAATGTTTTCCAGTATTCATTGGTTAGATGAGAGAATGAAGGCTGAAGAGGTCTAAGGTAATGTACATAAGTGCAGAATTTCACTGAGAGGGGTATTTTAATTTAAATACCTCTATTAAGTGTTTAATAGAGTTGTACCTTCTATCCCTGCTGTGCTGGCATGTAACTATTTTTCTCCCCGTCCTTACCATACATTCACCTCATTTTATCAAATATATTTCTCCTTAGAATTAACAGTGATACACTTGAGTTGCTGCATATCTCTTGTAGGAATTAAAAACATAATAAGAAATATTTTTTTGCTTTCATAAAGGAGTATGTGGAATACTTAATAATGAAAGAATAATTTGAAGTCTTCAGGGACAGCTCTGTAAGAGCAAGCACTATACAAAGTTGATTACTTGTAGGGATAATATGGAGGTAGGCACAAACAAAGAATAAATGTTTCCCCTAACTCCTTGAAGCTGCAACTAGTCATCTCTCACAAGAAAGAAAACTGGAAAGGAATTGAGCTTAATTTAAGAGAAAGCTGAAATAACAGACACTGCATAAAATCCAACTTGGAGGTAATAGTGAGATTGTATGAAAACTGAAGAGGCAGATGTTGACAGGAGCATGTCATTTCTATAAAAGAAGTTGCAGTGATCTAGTAAGGAAGCCTAACAGTGTCACAGAAGCATTTGTAGCTTTGCTGTAAGCAAGTTAAAAGAGCTATTCAACTTAGTATTTTCTGGTTGGTTCATGCTTTCTCAAGGTAGAATCTAAGTTTCCTACTGTAGTCAGAAAAAAGATTGTCACATATGCCTTGTAAGAAACAATAGTTACCGAATCAAAGAAACACCGAGTCTGTCCTTTGTTTCCACTCCAAACAGAAACTTTCCATAGGACCCCAAGTAGTAACCATCTTTCTGACTCAAATGGATATACACATTTCTTAATCATCATAGGAGTTACTATTGAGCCTCATCATAGGAGTTACTATTTTCAAGGTTTATTTTAACTGTTGAATAACCCCACATGTGTACATATACACACCCATAAAGTATAAAAGAGCAGTTCTGTATTAAACACATAATCTTGGTCCCATTCTTGTAAGCATTAATGAGAGAGTATGTGTTTCTGTTTGCCATAATGGTTACACTGAGAAGCAAGCATGGAATCCAGGTATCTTTCCCAGTATATGTAGTTGTGTTCTGGACAACTACAAGTGGCAGGGTGGCATAGAGGGTTTCAAGTCATTTGCTCCTCCTCTGGACTTCGTGTACATGTGCAATGGTGGAATGCAACCAGGTAGATTATAGAATGGATTAAGGTGTTAGTTGTTGCTGTAGAGTTTTCTGCCTTGCTGTTTAACACGGAGTCTCAAATGCATATCCTTAAGGAGAATATCTTAATGCTCTAAGTTTGATAAGTCTCATACTGCTAACCCAGTGGTGTCCCTGGTGTACTGAGAAATAGGAGCTGCAGGCGAAAGTCCTTTTCTGCCACCAGCAGGGAAGCAAGGGCTGCTCCTTTTCTAAATAGAAGATTAGTGAGGCAACATGTAATATCGCCTCATCTCTGCATTTTAAGCAGCCTGTTAGCATAGTGTATATATGCATAGTGAGTAGTGCACATGACTGCTAGTAGAGAAAATGAAGAAAATAGGCAATTTGTTTACAGATATACAAGTGATGTTGGTGGTCCAGGATTTCTGCAGGTATCCTGCAGTTGTAGGCCTTCTATTCTGCCTAAAACTTACCAGTGTTTATTATTATTATTATTGTTGTTGTTGTTATTTGTATATCTTTCTGTATCATTTGATAGGTCTTTAACCAACTTTTGCATTTCTTTCTAAAGATAACATTTGGACTCCTTAATGTTTTTACACCTTTGTGTACTAGAATACAGGTGGTTCTTAAATTCCCTGTGCAAAACCAAATTTCTGCAGCTAATGCTGCAGGTCAGGTCTAACTGGCAGAAATTGCTTTATTTGTACAGATTCATAATATACATCAGAAATCCTGTTCACCACCTTTATTTTGCGAGAGAGTTACAGCTCTCTTCAAAAATAAGACTGTCCTTTCTTTTGTAAACAGGAACATCAGTTAAGACTTAAAATTACACTGTGAATAAATTTTAGGCAAATTATTTTGCAAATGTTGACTAAGCACATCAGCTTATTTTGTTTCACTGTATTGTTGCATACACTGACAACAGAGTTACATAGGAATTAGTCTCTTGCCTTGAGACTCCAAGTGTGACTTTCTGTATTTTTTGATACATCTTGAGCAGTGTATTATTCTCTATTATTATCAGTCCTGGTAGATTTGTTCATTTGTTGTCCCTTTGTTTTCTGTATGGAGCTCTGCATCATAATAGTGTTACATTTTCAGTGAGGTGCTAATTCTACAAAGAGGCCAAAAGATCTTGTCCCCTCCTTTGGGTTTTCATTGATCTCCATTCTATTCCATGTGTGCATAACCCCTTTTATGGAATCAAACCTGGAGCTTACCCTTGGAATTTATTTAGGCATTATAAGTAGATTTCCCTCTTCTAGAAGGACAACTCAGAAGCAGCCTTTGCAGCTGACAAGAAGTAGCTCTGTAGGTTCCTTTGCACAACCTTGCAGTGTGGTATCTTACATACTGTGAGACATTGTAGGGTAAGCATATCACTTCCTGAGTGCAGGCTGCTATATAAATTAGCCAGGATTTCAGTGTTCTAAAAGTTCTCTCTCTCTGTGTTATAAAATGCAGTTCACGATGTCCTTTGTTATTTGGAGTTCATTTTGTGTTTACAGATTATTGTATTCTATATGCAAATGACTCATTATACTTTAATCAAACTAACATATTCCTTTTCTAATTTCTTACCTTATTTAAATCTTATGAAATGTCACCTGCCATTCAATCTACATGCCAGATATAAAAAAAAACAGCAAATTATGATGAGGCAAAGCATTAAATTTCTGCTAATTACAAGGCAGATATGACAGGTCTCAGTTTATGCCCACAGACATTGCTGAGTGTGCTGAAAATATGGAGCTATTTTTTCTTCCTTCACAAAGCTCACTAGAATAAAATCTTTGGATTTAAATATGTAGCTGAAAGCATTAATTCCTGTGTCACAGAAAACAAACTGCTGGAAATTTACTATTTTTTTCCTCAGATTGTGATTTAGATTTGATTTCATAGTCAAATCAGAATAGAAACAAAATAGTAGTACAGAATACCTTGAAAGCAGAATACCTTGAAATACCTTAGTGGCTTTTTTGGTGTGCATTTATTTCTTGTTTTGATAGGATCTGCTTTCCTGTGGGCTTTTAATAACTGAGTTTCCTGAAACCTGATGTCTATTGAGGAAAAAATAAATTCCTTCGTGCCTTCATTACGTAGAATCATATCTTACTTCTCTGCTCCCTCTAGCATCCAGTGGGTAGCCTGTCAGTTCTATTTCTGCAAGAAGGCTTCTCCCAGCCATCGCTAGCCATCCCTCTTGCTTGGCCATAAAGTCTCTGCTTGAAACCTGTTGCTTTTAGCTTCTTTTTCTGTTTAAGAAGGAAGTTTAAATGCTAGCCTAGTATTTAGGGCTTAAAGATCTATTCTCAGTTTGCCATAATCATTTGAGATGGTAAACTGTACTTTACTTTACTTATGACATAGATGACTACAAACTTCCTAGAAATATTGTAAAGCATAACAATTTTTAGTGTTATCAAATGTGTTTACCTCTAATGCAAGTGATGTACAATTGCAGTATGATAGTATTACTATTATGATTGGTTCTTTATTACTTTGTAGGTTTGGAAATACATTTCTTATACTATTAAGCTTCACTATTCTGTTCTGTTGGTAACAATTGCATCTCCAAATGTTTCCCAGGAAAATCCAAGCACACCTTGAATTAGCATTTAAGCATCATATGCACACAAATGGCTATATATTGTGTATCTACAACATGCTTTGCTCTTTACTCTTTTAAAGATTTCTGACCACATGGAAATCTTAGGTGCTGACTGATTCTAGATTTATGAGTGCTTTGTGGGTTATTTTTTTTTCCTGGAACAGTTAAATTTCTGCTACCACATAAACTATACATGAGACAGGTCAAAATGACCTTGCGTTAAAAGCAGGTTATGTTTTCTTTGTTAAATATGCATTGAAAAAAAAAATACAATAAAAGAAAACCTATCCAATGAGAGAGTGATGTCTACCTAGATTAATAGCTTTGTTATTAATGGATTTAGACTATATTATATAATTTAATTGATGTTTATAAATAGCTTCCTTCCCTGTGGTTATGAAATATAACATTTACCAAACTTCTTTTTTGATGGAATTTACATATGGCACATCAGGATGATTAAAAGCCAGCCGTCTTTTCACAGCATGGCAAGAAATAGGATTTGATTTATCTTCGTTGCTTGCCTACCACTTGCTGTGACTGTACTTTTGAAATTTTAATATTCTCATTTCTCAAAAGGAGCTTGTTATGTAAAATATTATGTAAATATCTTTTATGCTTTGTTTTCTGGCTTTCAATATAAAAAGTAGTACTTTCCATTTGATAAGCAAATAAAGCAGCAAGGTGGGAATGAAAAGTCTACTTAGCCAAGCAGATTTTTGTCAAAAGAAGCAAATTTGTATCTCAAATTCAGAAAGAATTTAAGTATGGTGCAATGTGAACAGTATGTTTTGAGTCCCTTTCATATGAGCTGTTTAGCAATTGATGAATGAAGGGCTGGAAATGTGTCACTTCTAGATTTCAGTTCCTAACCTTTTATAGATTAGTGCAAGCACAGCATGGTTTTCCAAGTCAAGCAACTGAACACGAGCCTGTTGCATGTTGACAGTTTTCTTCTTCTGCCCTCATTCCTCATTCTTTCTTCTCACAGCCGCCTCCCCAGTAGCAAATAGGGTGCAAGGTCCAGGCCTAAGGCTGTGCTGCAAACACCTTTACAGAATGCAGGTACAACAGCATCCATGTGCCACAACAAAATGCATTTTGAAAGAGTAGGGATTGTGTATTCCTGTTGCATCTGCTCAGCCATTAACACTTTCCCTTTTAATGCTGGCCTTCTTGACACATGAGATTTGATCAAGGTGTTCTTCAAAATTCCATGCCATGCTGGGAAAGTCTAGTATAAACCTGCTGTCTGTCACTTTCTAATTCTTTTTAAGCAATTAAGCACCTGCTGATTTATTGAAGTTACACTAGGAAATTTACTGTGATTTTTCTCATATTTTCATCTTAGTCCTCTTTTTTCTCATGCTCAGTTCAACAAGGCACCTAAAACCAGTTTGACTGTTCTCCATCCCCCTCTCTGTGAGGTGGCCTATGCCTAATAAACACCTGTTCCTTAGTGAAATGAGCATGAAGACAAATTAAGTGTGAGAATGAAGA
The DNA here is from genome assembly GCA_030625065.1 of Alectoris magna. Taxonomy (NCBI): domain Eukaryota; kingdom Metazoa; phylum Chordata; class Aves; order Galliformes; family Phasianidae; genus Alectoris; species Alectoris magna. The sequence continues at coordinate 102,862,167 of CM060560.1, forward strand.
AAACTGAATACAAAGCCAAATACCAAATTCAAATAGAATATTGTCTAAAACTACATGCAACAGAGTAAATTAATTAAATGATGCCTCTATGGAAAGTTTGAAACAGGAGGTACACAGTGGATGGTTCACTTGAAATACAGCTAGCACCACAGATTGCAGATGGTAGTGAAGGGTGTGTGTGTTTGGAAGCATGATTTCCCTTGCTGATTTCTCTACTTTTTACAAAACTGGAAAAGCACTTAATGTACAGAGAAAGGAGGAGTTAGTGCACCATGGCCAAAGACAGTGTATGTATGTAGCTTGCTCCAAAAGTAATACCTCCTTTTTTTTTTTGCTTTAAAAACAGATAAAAAGAACACGGTAACACTATTTGATAGAGTGAATTCTCAGCAAAACACTATTTTTTCATGCAGTCACCAACATTGCAGAGATAAGCTTGATTGAGAGACTCTTCATTTCGTGGTGTCACAGCTGTGCATAGCTGTTTGGAATATGTCTTCTCTTTCACACTGCTATCACTGCTGCTGAAATGCACAACCCACTGCCTTGCTATGCGCACACCCACTGTTTCACCTCCAGAAACATTCAGCAAGTGTCAATGAATGTCAGTGGGTGCCATTTTTTCACATGGAGGAGTTCAGCAACACACCTTTGCTTCATACACACTTCTGTGTCAGACACCATTTTGTCAGACTGCCATCTATTGTATGGCAAAAAAAAAAAAAAAAAATGTAAGGGGATATTGATAGGAATGACATAGCACCAATATCTGCCTCTGATGTAGTGAGCCAATGTGATAAAATAGGAGGCATTACTTTCAGAACAGCTCTTATCAATCCCACTTTTTCACAGGAGTAGAAAATAATGGAAAGGAATTTTTAGCAGAATATTTCATACACCAGTCAATTTTCATTGCCAATTTTTGGAAATAAGTATGTGAAGATGAGTAATTACCAATTCTAAAAATAGCAGATAAAATCATTCCAGAAGTGGAGCCCTGCTGGGTTTGCAAAGCTGGTTAAGATGGGTTATTTCTTGGAATGCATTTAGAACCTTCCCTATGAGAGGTTGCACGTTCTTAAATCCTTTTGGATCAGAATAGTCAAAAGGATTAAATTTTCTACAAGGCAGAACAAATGACTTCCTGTCTCAATGAGAGTAAGTATATAAAACTAGTGTATTTTTTTTCTTGCTCTGTGCATTGTTATAAATTCTATTTGTTGTGATAAACAATATATACAAATAGATTGTAACCATATTACCAAGACTGAAACTTGCTTTGCTTGCTATTGGAGGGGGGGGAAAAAAAAAAAAAGGATTAGATAGGACTTGCCTTCCTGGGGATTTAGTTTATAGACTGTATACTGTGGCAAATCTCCATTTAAATATTTCTGGAAGGAAGCGCGATGCTCTTAATTTTCAAATTCAGAAGTTTCTTACTTGCTAGCTGGTCTACGATAGCAAACTTGTGCTACTTCCAAAAAACTGTTAAGCAACAGGCTGCTTCTGCAAAACTTGAGTACAAAAGGTCTCCTATTTTTAACATGGCAATTTCAGACAGCTTGACGCTTTTTTCCTTTAATATACTTTCAATTATATAGCATAGAAGTTGGTAATTAACCAAGAAAATGTAAAATATGCTACTGAAATAATTAAGTTATTATTTGTGTAATGAGAAATTCTATCAGACAGGTGTCATTTAAATATATTTCTGTATACATTTAAGGCTAATCTTCCACAGTGCTAAGAGAATATTGTAACAAAGAATTTTTTTTTTTTTCTTTTCTTTGTCTCCAGTGTAGTTTCGTAAGATGATTTTCAGGATGCTGAGCTGGAGAACATAAAATTTCTGTGCTGGTACTTTAAGCAACATTATATAATGCTAATATTTAGGCTGCAATAAATACCTTCTTATTCCAATCTTACATTCTTTTTTGTTTAGTTTTTTTGTTGTTGTTTTGTTTTGTTTTTGTTAAAACATAAAAACCAGCTTATCTTTGTCTGGCAGAACAGTGTGTAATTTGTATTTACCATTACTGAGGCATGCTGTAATTATGTTTGTGAAGATTAAGATGATGGTGAAAAATTAGGGGTCTTTTCATTGAATGTGCCAGGTAGGGCACAGACTGTGCAACTATGCTCATCTTGTTCCAATGCTGATATCAGACATGCCCTTTTGTAACAGAATTTCAGGGCCTGCTTGCTCGATCTTCTACTGAACAGAACCTGGTGGTGCAGTTAGGTAATTTTGTGCTTTTGCACATAGAAAACAATAAAGTATGTATGCGGTCTCATGATGGCAAGAATAGTAATAAACAGATGGCTTCAGTTTATCCCTACAGTGAGTACCCAATGAGCAGAAATGAGTTACGCTGTGCATTGTACTCATAAATCTGATTCACTACACTTATTCAAGATGTGACTAGATTCGGAATAATGTTACAAAAATCTGTATAAACAAAGCTTAGAACAAATACGAAACTTTTATGTTTAATTTCAATTTTGTTCAACAACTCTTAGATAAGGACAATGTTTCTCTGAACATCTGTGTAATGCTAATATTGATCATAGATGGCATGGATTCATGGTTGCTGACAGCTATCCTGACACCTGAATGTATTCTCTGTGTGTAACAGATTTTTTTTTTCCCCCATGGCATTTCATTGGGACTGAAGCACTCATTGTTCTCACCTCACACATCCTTGATTTGGTCTGAAGCATCTAGCAAATATGAAGCTGTTTTAGCCTATGGCTCTGCTTTAGGGCAAATGCAAGCCAAAGAGGCTAGTGCTGTAAGAAAATACATAGCAGAGAGCCTTATAGAGATTAATTGATCATTTAGTGTGTGTGTGTGGGCAGTAGAACTCCTGCAGTTCTCATCTGTGTAATAACAGGATTGTTAAAAAGGTAGAGGAGTAAGAAATTTACCTTGCTTTTGGAAACGAGATATTGTTAGGGTTGCTAGCAGTTGTTGCATCTAAGTCAAGGATATCTCCACCAATTTGTTGCTTATGAGTTTTGCATTGCAGTTTTAGCCCTTTATGTGTTCCAGTGAAATACCTCATGTGATGTGCAAAGCAAGGAGTTTATTGTCAAACTAAGATGTTCATCATTGTCATCCACTGTCTCTGGGCTTTAACACCTTCAGTGATGCTAAAGGAGGAATGGAGGTAAGAGTGGGTTGCAAGGAGTCACTGACATCCCCAGTTCTTTACTGGTGAGCTTGTTGTAAATGATGCATTTCCCCTCACTCTGTAATTCCCTTGAGGCTTACTCAATACATTGTTTTAATGTTCTCTACACCTTTTATTTTCTTCATTGGTTTACTGTCCCACATTACTTCCTCAATGGGTTGTTTTATAGACATTGGGTGTTTGTTTTGTATGGTTTTTGTTATGATCCACCACCCATGGTTGAATCCTTTGGTGACCAGTAATTGACCACTGAAGATTTTTCTGCAATTGTAGGTCTCTGTACTTTGAATGTGTCTGCCATTGTCCTTTGCTTGCACTCATGTGCTGTGTTTTCATTCCAGTTTCACGGATTGCTATATGCAGAATAGTAACTCACTACTACTATCCATTAGTTGTAGAACTACTGCAAAATTCTAGGAACAGTGGAGTTTATACCACACCATTGTACGCAGCTAAGTCAAATCAGGCCAGGTAACAATTACTTGGTCATTAAACTATTGTTGCTGTGGTGTATTACGCTAAAAATAGAGCTCCAGGCAAGCCTAAAAGAGGTGTGTACAGAAGCTGACAAGCCCTGCCTTGAGGCCTTGCAGAGCTGGTACAAAGCCTGTGGTCTGTTATTAGTGGTGACAAGTTTAGTGGTTACAGAGCTACACAGTAACTTAGTGACTGGAAGCCAGTGTTGCCTTTCATTATAACTGTTTATATGATTTAATCATAATTTAAACATTATTAGATTTTCTCCTTCTCTTTGGAGGTTTTGTGTTTTTTTTTTTCCTCCTACACTTTGAATTCCAGTTTGTATTATGATTCTGAACATGCTAGAATAGAAACATTAGGATATTTGATGTGGTTTAGATGTTTTAGGAGCAGAGCTTCAGTTTTGTTAAACCACAGATTAATCATTTGCTAGCGAAATGACAGCAGTGATACCTTGGAAAGACAGTCACTCTGTAGAGCCTGAAACAAAAAATTGAATGTTCAAGGTAGTCTTTATTGTGGTTTCAGTTGTCTCCAAGATTACTCTCGTTGGGCTATGGACCTTCCTTTGTCTTCAGAAACTAAAAAACTCCCCCTGTGGAAATTCTCTGATAAGCTTAGCAAAAATACCCCAAAACCCACTTTCACTAGCACAGAGCTTAAGTTGCCCGATGATAGCATTCACCTTTTCAGGTTTTGTAGTTCAATTGAAGTCAAAATGGAGGTGAAAAAGAGTGGGGAGGGAATGAAAAAGCAAGGCAGTAAGTCCTTACAAGTGTAATTCTGTGCCTCTTGAAGTTAATTGAAAGTACCTGTAAGCAATTCAAACACTTCTGTGCGAGGTGTTCCTATACAGCATGGTAGGGGAATTAGAAAAGTTTGACCAAGCACAATGTGATATAAAGCACCTGGGAGGACTGCACCCTCAGGCTAAGCTCCTTCTGTATGATCAATATAAAAAGCTGAATGCCCCCTTAAGAGAGGTTCATTAGCCTTATTTCACAGCTGCTTTGTGAATGTTGGGCCAAGGGCTGAGCCAGTTGTCATCTTAAGGGATTTCTTACAATTAATCTGTGTGTTCTGAAGGCTTAATGCTTGGTAAGTGAAATTATAGATTTAGATGGATTATGTGCTTATGGGTAAGTGAACTGTTGAATGGGGAAAGTTCTTGGAAAACATATTTTTTTTGTGGAGTAGGCTGGAAAAGAAAGTTGACTGAAAAAGGAATTTAAAATAGATTTTTTTATATATATTATTTTTTTAATGAAGAGGAGCATTAAAATGAGTTATGAAGAAAAATGAGTGTTAGAATTAAATTTTACTAAATATACAGGTGATGCTGGTGATTTGGTAGCTTAAAATAAATAAAAGCAAGTACTTCAGATTATTTAAAATTAAGCTGTTACATGTTGTTACTATTGTGTATTGTAGATAGTCAAAATGCAGATGCATCAAAAAAAGTGTGAAACAGCAGAAATGAGGTCTGTCAAGATTTCTGAACACGCACACACAAAAGCATGCTGTTCTGAACAGTTCTTAGACTACATGAAAGCTACTGGAAGCTGTGCAATTGCAGTACTTTGTATCTGCTTGCTACCTGGTCATAGTATTGGCTAAGACTTCCTTGTTCAGAGAAAGGAGAAGGTGGGATCAGCAGCTATTAAGGGAGGGTCCCAGATACCTGCCCACAGAAAGAAGAGGAAATGCTAAATTTTAAGACCCTCTCCTCTTTATTTTGTAACTAGCTTCAGTCTGTCTTCCATGATGTATTTGTTATTTTTTAGCCCATATTCCCTCTCCATGTAAGCTATGTTCACCATGAAGTGTCGTTTCTAGCCTTGAATTCATGACATGAGGTTCTAAGAGTTTTCTTCCTTTCTAGTCTGTTGATATCAAAACACTTGTATCATTCCCATCTGTGTAAATGAGATCTGTGTTATTGCAGATAACCTATTTAAATCTATCCATTATCAATTTTAAAATAAACAGTTTGGGGCCCTTAGTGTATGGGGAAATCTCTACAGAACCTTTGTGAAGTAGATGAGCATTCCCTAAAGGCCTGCAGGGAATCTTTCTTGTAGGCTCTTATTGTTTTCACAGGGGCTGAGATCTGCAGTAGCTGTGGTTCAGCCCTTTGTACCTGTTGCAAGAACGCTGAGGTGGGTTTTCATTTCATTTTTAGAATGACTATTAAGGGTAAGTCTTGGGTAGTAACATGTTCTTCTTAAGTAGATGGAAACACCTCAATCTGAAACAGTTTATATTCAATTTCTATGCACTAGCATTAAAAGAAGAGGAATTTTGAGGCACGTATTTTATTTTCTGCTCTGCCATGGGCTTCCTTTTGGCAATTAGCTGAATCTATCTACTGCAATCAATAAGCTTGTTAAAGAATAATTATACACATCTGTGCTTCTAATGTACTTTGAGCTACTTGTGTGTTTGTTGTAGCTGCACAATATTGATATTTGTACTATATTAAGCAACAGTAGTATCAAAAGCATGAACTAGTTTTTATTAATAGACAGTGTTTTAAATGTACTGGACAAGGATTTCACTGTCACCAGGAGAGCAGGAAAAAAAAAAAAAATCCTCCAGTACAGGGATTAGGTAACTGAAAACATCATTACTATGTATTTTAGTGTTGGCAGTTATGATTTACAGTTATTATTAGAGAAAAAAAATTATATGCTTTAGGATTTAATTTGTCAGTTGCATGTACAGCATATTACATAAGCTTATTAGCTATACCAAAAATAGAGCAAGGTGGAACAATAGATATTAAGTTAAGAACTTTGTTGAAAATTTAAATTAGCGTATATTTAGAGAAGTACATAGAGATTTTGTGTGCTCTCCTTGGGCATGAAGCTTTCTAATTAACCTCCCTATATAGATGATGTGTGTGAGCTACCAAATCATTAGTTATAAATGAAAATACTAATCTATCAAATAAAAGGCCTAATTTCTAGGCAGTAAACTTCTTTTCCTCCCCTTTTAGCTGTCATTCACAGCATACATACATAGGCATGGATGCCAGTGGTGATAGACTGGGGGGCAGTAAGTGATCCTTAAGTTTTTCACATTTGTGCAAACCATGAAGGAATCTGAGGGTTGTCAGTGGTTAAAATGTTTCAACGTTTGTAAGGTAACATCAGGCTTGTAAATGTACCTACTCTTTGGTATCTGTTAAATCACATAATAGTAATTAAAACCAATTTAAGGTATCTGAAAAGAAGGGAAGGCACCTATTTAAAAAATTGAGAGTATATGTTAGTTAAAAATATATGATTACCAATCTCACAAGTTTCGATGTGGAGTTGAAGCTAAGCAGAAATCTGCATTATTCTTGTGCCTCATTGGAGACAGCTGTGGGCTTCTTCTTGTGCAGAAATGGGGCAGAGTATTAAAAGCAATTGCTTGGAGTAGTAGGATGTCTGTTTCTGTGCTCCCTTCTTTCAAAGGCAGCTCTAAGTGCTTCTCATAGTATAGTGCTACTGGGAGGGAGATGGGCTGGTTAGCAAAGTCACTAGCTAGTTGGAATCTTGGAGCTGCTGAGTAGCTGAGTATCTTCCTAATTGAGTGTAATTTCTAATGATGTATTTAATATGTTGTTCCTTCATGGGTTTGTTTCTTTGTTTTTGAACACGTTTAGGGACAGAGATAGCTTTGAGTAATCTTATGTGTAAGGGCCATTATATCCCTTAAGTGAGGTGCATATACATGAGTCAATGCTGGGCTGGCAGAATTGGGTTGTTTATCTCCCATTAGCTTGTGTTGCCTCCAAAAATCTTCAGGGAGATCCAGTACAAATCCAAGAAGGGTCTTGGTAAGTGACATAGATTTTTCTGAAATCTGGCAAAATAATAAAATTTGATAGATGTTCTGATGCTTGAACCTTCTTGTTTTTTCTTTCTGGTTCCCAAGAGCTTTCTCTCTTTCTTTGCATAGCATCTAAGATTCTAATCAAGTTCGTTTGCCTCATTTCTGCAGCCTCTACCTCCAGTGTTCTGAGGCCTGATCTAATCAGAAGTGCAGTACTGCTGACACCATTTTTCATAGCATTTTCTTCTATCACTCCTCTCCCTGCATACTAAGCTTTCTTTTTGCTGTGGAAGAGATTCACCTGCGAGTACTTCAGCAGAATCTGTGCAAATCCTTTCCTTTTGTCTTCTCTCTACTTGTTTTTGCACCACTCTTAAGGGAAACTTAAGTTGTTATTTTCTACATACTTATCCAGGAGGTGCTGCTGATGTCTTTTAATCAAAAACAGATCATCAGAAAATAATGAATAAACCAGACCTCCATTTGCTCAGGCAAGGGAGGGGGGGGGGGGGAAAGGCAAAAACTCTGAAACAATTATCCTACTTACTCTGCAAAAGAATTGGCAGGCATTTGGAAACAAAATTTAAAAGCATGTATGTGCTAATAAAATCAGTTTATTTTGGAAAATGTTTTTAGTCAAATCTAAAGGTCTGGTCTCATTGAACTTGTACTGATGGCTTGACCAGTTTTTCACTTGTCAGGGAGTGAAAATATTTACTGAACTATCTCAAGGTATTCGTTACACTCCAGCACCCAGCAGCATACAAGTGTGCTTCCAGATATGACTGATGGGAGCTGAAAATTGGTTGCAATGAGTTTCATCAATTTAAAGAAACTGATATTATGTCCAACAATGAAGAAAAGTAAACTGACAGCTGTCACTTCACCTACAAGGCTGTTCAGCTGCTGAACAACTAACTCACGAACAAATTAATTTTTCTTTCAACTGGTTTTGTTTACAGTTTTAAGTAATGTGAGAGTGGAATACATCTTTCCAACTGTAACTTTGTGGCATAAAGTAAGGCTCTTTTAGAAAGACAAGTAAAGTTACCAAGTAAAAGTGTTATGCTTAAGACAGTAGACCTGTGGAATTTTAAGCAGCAAGACTCGTGAGTGCTTAAATGGGGCATGTCCAATACATGGCTTGCATGCAGCTCTAGACATCTAGAAATGAAGCCCCACAAGATCTTTTAATGTTATTATGAAGACATGCATGTGCCTGTGAAGCTACGTGGTTTTTCTTATGAAGCAGGCACATAAGTTTTCTTTCTTAGTTATTAAACTTGGGCATGTGTTATTCCATAAAATAATTTAATGAGTTAATGTATTCACTGCAGAAAAAAATATCCAGACTGCTTGTGCAGTGCTGACAAATTTTGTAGTTTTCAACATTTCAAAAAGCTCACAAAAGATATTAAATGTGCGATGGTTTGTTTTTTTTTTTGGTGGATTTGACCACTTACTTAAATGAGTTACACATGCGTCTTCAGGGTGCAAATTGGCTTATTTGTGTTGTGTTTCAAACCATAACGGTTCAAAACTAAACATAAATTATGGCAAGCTCAAGTTGTGGCAAATAATTGTATGCATTTTGATGCATTGGCTAAACACAGTGCTGTGAGCAGAGGAAAAAGCAGCTTTGCTTTCCATTTTGATAAAGGAATTTGAGAATACATTTCAAGATATTAAAAAAAAAAAAAATCATGTGTTTTTGTATTTGCAACTCCATTTTCTGTCAACATAAATAAAACCTGTGAGTTTTCAAAAGGAATGTATAGAGTTGCCATCAGACATTCAACTCAAATAAAAATTCGGTCATGTCTCTTTAGTAGACTTTTGTATGACCTCTCTTAACAAAGAAAAATATCCCTCACTTCTTAATCACTCCTTATTCACGTCGTCACTTTTTGGCAGTGCATACATTTGAAAAGAACTGTTTTAAAGGATGAAGCACAGGAAGAGTAAAATTAGGTCAGAAATCTGACTAGTGCCTTAAGAACTCATTACAAATTGCAACCATCTCTATCAAGCCAGATGTTGATGCATTAGTTTCATGAAAAACAAGGCCAAATATCACACTAATTTTGTATTTTTCATTGCATTCTTTTTAAACCGCAAATATTTAAAAAAAAAAAAAGTAGTTATTTATGTTAACTATATTATCACGAAGCCCACGACAGTTCCTCTTCATTCAGTACAGCACAGGCAAACCAAAAGTTTGGACACCTGTGGCTTAGATGCTCATGGACTTTTTTGGGGGGTTTGCTTCAGGCATATTTTTTTGTTGCATGTTTGTTTTTAGCTGCAACTGCTAGTTCTGAGACTGAATTTAGCATTGTGTTGTCCATTGTGGACTTTACTAGGTTCCCTCCGAAACCTAAAAATGAAGGACTGTTTGCTGCCTCTGAGACACATCGAGATTGTAACCAAAGCAAAAGTTTAAGGCTTCAGATGGGTGGCTAGAATTTAGATAAAGGATTTACCTGTGACGTTAGGTGTTGCATCTTCTCATTATTACACGATTCCTCATTATCTTATAAAAACAGTTTTGGATCTGAACAATGCAGTATACATGGCGTTTCCCTTTCTTTTTGCATGTTTCTTGAATGACTAGAAAGGAGGTATGGCAAATTCTGCTAACAGACCTTTCTAATAAAATCAGTGTAAAGGACGTAAACATAATCTCTATTTTACAGATGCTATGGACAGTGCTTTTGTGTATTTTCTTGTTTTTTGTCTATTATTATTATTTTAATTAATTGATTACTTTTCCTCCTGTAGTGTTTGAGAGAAGCAGACTGATTTGTTTTTCATTACTTTTTTTTAAATGACTTGTTCTGAGCTAAGGCTGTGATAAGTGGGTAGTGCAGTTCTACAGAATGTACTTGCTATTGAATAAAAAGATCTACCTTGTGTTGTAGATATAATTTAGAATGTAATTTACATTGTATATAAATCATCCTGATATAGCCCTTCATATTTTATTAAAACCTTTGATAAATGGTCTTAAAGAGTTCTTGTTTTCAAATTATCAAAATGTGCAACTATTAAAATCAAGAAGTTCTCTTAGTGCTAAATTGGCTTTCATTGAAACAGGAAAAAAAAATCAATTACAACAATTGTATTATCTTTCAAGTATGTCCAATAAAGTCATCTAATGGATGTAATTTCTGTGTGCAATTACTACTTGAATATACTGGAATACACTTAACTGCTATAGTATTTACTGTTTTTTAAAGTTCTCATTTTCAATGAAATTTCTTAGCTTATGAATGCATAATCAGCCTAACCTAGGACTAGGGATCTGCAGAAGAATGCACGTTTTCTTTCTCCTAAAAGAAAAAGGAAAACAAAAATTGGTAGGTTCCGTTTTCTGTGCTTGATTGCAATATCCTGAGTTGTTATAGGCAGTGTGAGGTAATTGATTTTGAAAACTTTAACTTGCACTCTTCTCAATTTTCCTGAACTTTTCCTGAAGTACTCTAGATGGTACCCATGCTTATCAAAATGTCAGTTAATAAATGACTTAAATGTTTTTCAGTTGTTTCTCTTTTTCCTGCCCAGTATCTCTTTTTGCAGGTGAATTGTGAGTAAGGTGGGATTAGGCACTCCCTCACTGTATTGTTCATGTTATACTTAAGCATATGCTGACTATTCCTGCTTGCATCTCTGTTGGTTTTGAAAAGTGTCTAAACTGATTCCTTGCTTGCTCTTGTTTGACGTAATTTCTATAAGTATTTTCTGTATTATAACTGATTGTTGCTGTTCTTAGAACCCAAATATATTGTAAGAAAAAGAGGAATAAGTGGTAGAAGAGTGAAGTAACAGTGGAGAGGGAAAATTACAAAATACAATTTAAAGGAGAGTAGTAAGGGAGTACTAAAAATCATAGGGAAGATAAAACTTCCCTTTTTGCTTCTTGTTTGTATGTGTTTACTTACATATGTTTGCTCATATGTTTACAAGTATAAACAGATTATAGTAGATGTCCTTTCCCGCAAATGGTGAAGACCAAAACTGATGAAAACATTGTGTATCATACTGTCACTTAAACACAAGTGAAAATATCAAATACGTGCAACTGAAATGTATTAGCTTAACTTCTTTCATCCTTCTGCTGAAATATATCAATTCTGCTACCTGATTGCTGAGAGCTCTTGGTACCTGTTTATGCACAGAGCTCTGCCTGGACATACACAAATCAAGATAGGCAATGACATTTCCAGCTTTTGAAAATTGCTTTTGTGTCAGTGTGAATAGGTTTTTGACCTGGTTTATAAGATCATGCTTAGTGCAATGAAACAAATTTTTTATTCATAAATGTGCTTTGTCACTATACAAGAAATACTCATGGGCTATTTTGGTGATAATGTTAGCTTTCTTATCCTCATATACTTTTATAATGTGCTGCTGACTGCATGAGTCATATGAATCGTTGTTGGAGGGGACAAATGGCAGTAGAAAGACATGGCTTTTGGGTTTCAGACTATTATTATCTTTTTATGTCCATGTGCTGCGCCACAGATTACTTGTCAAATTTATAGTACCTTTTCAGTGTCCTAGCTGTAAAGCAACAAGTATGTGATGCAACAAGTTATAGGAGAGAGATCTGTTCTCTGTCCCACAATTGCTCTTACAGCACACAGTATTACAAACAGTGTATTCTAATGTGTTTTCTTTTTGTTTTTTTGTTTTTGTTTTTTTTTTTAAAAAAAAAAAAAGGACAGATGCAGCACAGTTCAGGTAAAGAAAAATTAGGCTAGTAAATGTCCCACACCCTGTAATCCTTGAAGTGGTAAAAGGAAACATCTGTATACAGTTGTTCTCTAGGGATGTGATTTTGAGTCATTGGATATCCTCTTCTCCGCACTGGTTTGTCAATATTCAGTGCTCCCCTGGTATTGCAGGTAGTACTGCTGGAGGACTGCTTAAGCAGTTTGTCTAAATTCAGGGGTCATTGGGTGAGAGGGGTGGAAAGACAAGATTTTCATGGTCACTTCTTAAACTGTGGAATCAGAGTGGTGAGAACCTGGATTTCTGTTGCTTTTTTCAAGTTTAGATATCTGTTTTATACTGAGTTAACAACTGGGCTAACTGGCTATATCACTGTTTGAATAGAAACTGCCAATTGTCACAAGTGGTAGAGAATGAAGCCTGGTGAGGCTTTTCTGTTAAAGATGGCTTTACTTTGTAGACTGAAGTGTTCAGAAGGGATGGATAGGATGCAGCAACATTGTGAATCTCTAGATACTGAATTTCTCAGGCCCTTAGAAAGCCTTAGTAAGTGTGCAGTAGTCCTGGGCTTAGAGACAACAAACTTTCGTGGAGTAGATGGAGAGGAGGGAGGAGCAGAACAGATTGCTTCTAGATGGTTCTCCTAACAGTGTGGTATTGTCCTGTAATTCACTATTCTTTATTTCTGTGCTCGTGCAACTGCTGCTCAAGCACTGTGGAAAGACAAAACTGGAAGTCTGGCTTGGTCGAGATTCTTTATACGTAATGTCAGCAGACTTGGTTAGCTTTTGAAGGAGCGCTTCTGTGGGAAGCTAAACAAAATATGGAAAATCTATGATTGGAGAAAATAGAGTTGTTCCTCCGCTTCAGTAAGTTGGCTTAATATTTGATATTATTATCAAGCAGAATAATAAGGTAGGCTTAATATTCTGCATAATATCTTCATTTTTAGTGCCTACACTAAAATATATAATGAAACGAGAAGATGTTTACTATGTCTCATGTAGTGTACAGATGGTATCTCTACCACAATCCATATGTCTTGTCCTTTCAAGGACATCTCAAATACCTGTAGGTCTGCTACCTCTGTAGGAACCAAGTCATTTTTGGAAAGAGGTGATCTTTAAAATTTAATTTTATCAAAATAAACTAGATCTCAGGTGTATAAAGTCTTTGCCAGAAACTAATTTTCTTCATTTTCCATTCAAATCATTTTTCTTCATTTTCTAGCCAGACTTGTTTGTAAAGGCTGAAGAGACAATTGCTACTTGTGCATGTTATATAAAAGTTGGAAGGAGTTTGGCTGTGGAATACTTTGGCCCAAAGCTTTTAAATAATTCCGAATAGATGGACAACTGTTTCCCCGCAGTAGAAAATGAGCTGCAGGAGAAGTGAGGTCTAGTTACTTAGAGCTTATTACTTTATTGAGGTGTTTGTGCATGTGTGTTTTAGCAGACTAGATTTTCCTTTCTTTCTCTTCTATTATTCAGTGATATGGTAATAAATACTAGTGGCTTGAGTATCCAATATCCTAAGGCTATTCTGAGCTCCTTTGGGATAAAACAAGGCCTTATACATTTGACTTCTCCTCAATTAAGTGAGGAAATGTAGGATGCGGTAAGAGGAACAGGCAACCTATCTAATAATAAGTATTTAGTAGCTAAAGCTCTCTAACCCATAGGAGAAAGGTTTTGAGCTTTATTCTGATCTACCACTTTTCAAAGTGACAAAGATGACCAGATGCTCTAAAAGAGATTGAACCTTATCCATAATATTTTGAGTTCACATCTACACTGAGTGTAAACCCATAGTAGCTAAAAGTCCAGGAGTATCATTGAGGACTTGCTGGGCCAGTTAATTTTTGTGTGTGTTTTTTTTTCATCAGAGATTAAAAAGTCAAACAAGATAATATTTGCCAAGGAAGGATCGGCAGTCGGGAGACATGGGAAGAGGGATTAAAAATTTGTTATCTTCTGATTCTTACACCTTCTAAATGCATTACCTGCATACTGTCTCCAGAAGGGAGGGAAAAAAAAAAAGTTTCTCTATGCATGGTGTTTGGAAAGCTAAAGCTGTAAGGTCTGAATTGTCCGAGCCAGCAACATAAGGCAGCAGTGCCAAATAAATGTGAAGTAGTTTTTGTTTCCTTGTTTGTTTGTTTTTTAAAGAAACTTTTAAATTTATGGCACGAACTCTACCAGTGTTTTTCTTATTACATTTTCTTTTTCTGACAGTCTCATTGGTTAAGGAAAGAAAGTGCTGTCAAACACTTCATTAATACTGAATACATCTATAATAATCAGAGTACTCTCAGTGAATGATTTAGTACCTACCTTCTGTTTCTGGAACAGTGTTCCCTGACTTATTTAGAGATGCAATTGCTGCTGATACAGGAATAGACCCTGTACACTGTATATTCTTCTTCCCTTCTGAATAATTTAATCTTTGATTAATCAGAGTTTGCTAAATCAACTTAGATTGTTATACAAATGACAATGAAGAAAATTATCTCCTTCATGCTAAAAGAAATTATAGTATCAGGAGAGTAAGTGAGCACTCTACCTGGATGTTTGTGCATAATGCAAAAATATTGGAAAACTGCTTTGCTGAAGAATGCATTTCTCCCATTGTGATCTTATGCATGCTGCAGAAACATAGATATTAAGATAAAAAAAAGCACAAAACTCTTTACCTGAACCAAGTGACCAGCAATAACTAATGTATTCTACTTTCTATGTTATAGAGCTATTTTACTTTCAACTCTTAAAGATGATGAGTGTTAAATTTTTCAGAAACTTATAGACAAGCAATAGTCTGGTTAGGAACTCTTAAGTTTCACTAACTAAGGTGTTCATTGTGGATAACATAAATGAAAAAGTTAATGTTTACTTTGTTTCTTTCTCTTCCTAGGCATACACTAATTAATAATAAATAAATAAATAAATAAAATTGCCCTTGCTACAGAATACAGAAACCTAGGGATGAGCTGTAGTGAAACTCTCGTGTCTCCATTTGTTACTTTGCTTAATGCTGTTCTGAATTGACCCAGAACCTTGGCATAGATGTCTGCTATTGGTACTGCTCTTAGTTTTGCATATTAAGGTTCTATTATGGTGTAAGGCTTGTTGTTGTTTTTCTTTTAACTGTAATACTAAAGTTTAGAATATAATGGTTGGTGGTTTGGGTGGTTTTTTTGGTTTATTTTTTTCCTTATTTAATCAGCATAGGTGGCACCCAAAGGATTTTTACAATATGCATTCTTATGCATTGTGTACAGTGAATCTACTGCTTGGATGGTTTTGTATTAGTCTTACTTTTAGCTTGTATTGCAAATTTGTTTTTGTGGAAGAATTGTCAAATGTTACTGGAATGAGCACTTAATAGAAAAGATGTCAAAGCGGCTTCAGACACCCATGTCTACCATGCGTACAGAACAAGTCAGTACAAAATGCCTTTCTACATGTGTGTTCAAGATGGGTTATAGCAGTCGATTTTTCTACCAATGAATGCCAAAATGTTGTTGTGATACTAGTAGTATGAAGTGGTGTGAGTTTTCTGTGTGTTGCAATAAAGGCTAATGTGCCTATTCCGCAGGCAGTCTTAGTGTACAGTATATTTGGGATCTGTACCTGACACCCTAGTACAAAGTGAGGCTAGGACCTGCTGCTGTTTCCTTTTACTGATGTTCTTCGAGTAACAATTAGTTTATCCCAACAAAAATTCCCCCCTTGAGAACCATAAATAAGCACTGATCTTGGGTGCACACCATCTCTCTTTTGCTTAAGAGATGAAAGAACAGCACTCCTGGGAGAGAGTGTGGAGAGAAATGTGAAACATGATTCATCTCCAGTTCTTCTGTTTCGGCTAACCAAATGAAGAAGCAGTGCAGATGTAGGTAGAGATCTGTGTGCATTTCCAAGTTGGGTTCTACTGATCTAAAGAACTCATAGAAACATGATCTGTTTGAGTTTGGCATGGACCTCTGGAATACATCTGGACCGACATTCCTGCTGAAGCAGAGCCACGAAGAACTGATCATGTACAGGTAGCTTTTAAATATATCCAAGAACTCCGCAGCTTCTCTGTGAAGCCTATGCCGGTGCTCAGTCATCTGTACTGTGTATAAGTGCATCCCCAGTGTTCAGGTCACCTCGTGTTTTCCAGTCTGTGCCCATTGCCTCTTGTCCTGGTACTTAAAAGTGCCTGGCTTCATCTTCATTGCCTCTTCCCTGCAGGTATTTATACACATTAAGGAGAACCCATTTGAGCCTCCTCTTCTCCAAGCTGAACAGTCTCGGGTCTGTCTCTCCTCGTAAGAGAGGTGCTCTATTCCCTTTGTTGTCTTTGTGGTCCTTCACTGAACACTCTCCAGTGCGTCCCTGTGGCTCTTGTACTGGGTGGCCAGGCCTGTACCCAGCGCTCCAGATGTCAGTTTGGAATCATTTATAAACTGTGGGTACCATAGGAGTAGAAGTCAGATATTTTCAAGGCTTCTGAAGCTGACACAAGTAAATAAGTTTAAGATATCTATAGTGACAACCCCTGAGCATACTGTGGTGCTATGTGTGTGTTTTAAGCTTGGACACTTAATGTGTCACCATCATTGCTAAAAACAGATGGTTATTTCTGTCTTTCACACCAAAATGTAAACTATTACTATCACACTTTCAGAGAAAGCCTTCTGTACTCCTGACTTAATCTGCAGTTCAGAAGTGAAAATAATAGGACCATAATGACTTGATTTTTTTTTTTTTTTTTAAGATATTGAAAATATGAAGAATAAAGCCTAATACACATAACAGGTTTTTTTTGTTTGTTTGTTTGTTTGTTTGTTTGTTTTTGGCCCATTTTTCTCTAGTGCCAGGTGCTTCATGAGCATAAATATGCTCACTGGGGGGCAGTTTGAGGTAAATAACACAATCATACAGATAGCTGTGGCTGTTCATCTACCACAATGCTCAACTGTCCAGTGGAGATATGAAATATAATGAAAAACAAACAGACAAAAAAGCTTAGTAATATGGCCTTTACTGCAGACTGTATACAAATCATATGTTGTCATCTCATGGAGTTGTATCTGTTTTGATTAATAAGAATGTGCAGCTCAGGCTGTTCAGAAGCCTTGATGGGGTTAGAACTGATCTAGAGATTTTTCTGCTCAATCAGGTCAGACAACCTGGATGGAGAGCTAATTCTTCTTTCAAACAATTGGAAATTAATACAAATTAGTGGGTACATAATCTTTCTCCTTAAAGGACTTACATATATGGTATTACTGCTAGAAGTTTCTGTGAATTTTTTTCAGATGTTTGCCTTCTTTACTCTCAAATGCAGTGGCCAAATGATGTATACATTTATATATCTCATGACTACCATCTTGCTGCACACTTCTGGCCTGTTGATGTTACAGACATTCCCAACGGGTAGTTTGTAAACTGAAGCAGTTAGTGGGGAGTGTTTCCATGGTTGAAAGATTAGATGTTGATATCAGTAAAGCAAATCTAAGAGAAGTGAAGTAGAATGATGTGGTGTTGTGATTATGACCTAGCTCAGATGGTGCTGAACAAGAGTAGGCATGACTACTGTGACTTTCTTATTATTTTTTGTATATGAAAGAGTCTTAGAAAAAAAGATCTAAGCCTGCTCAGCATCTTTATGTCTTTCTGTGGTAAATATGAGAAGGCAGATAACGACTGCTTCTTTACTTAACAGCACTTTCCAAAGACATTTGATGAGCTCCATGACTGAAAGACAGTGCTTGTAATTTCTGGCTGTGATTTCAAGGTATTGCCTGATACCTGTGAAACTTGTGATGTTTTGTTGCTGTCTGAGGTGGTTTATTTCCTTGCCTGACACCATAGCAACAAAGTTCAGATGAGCTGGAAGTAACTGTCTCTTCATGTTGAGTATGAAAAAAAACAAAATATGAGTATGTTTTTAATGAATGCATGATGTCAACTCTGTCACGTCTCTTTTGTATTTGTTCTTGTAATTGCAAATTTGTTTTGACTTCAGACTGTTATAAAATGCACCTTTTAATCTGAGGTTTATGCTGGGTGAGATAGGAGATAAGGTTATGATGGTGAGTGTCTGTTGAACTTTCTTGCTAGAGCTTTCTTAGAATATTTTAGTTAACTCCTGGTTTATCCTCATGCAGAAGAAATTATGAAATACTGCCAAAGGGATATATGTGTTTAAGATGATGCGAGTGAAAGTGTCAGAAATCTTCAATGTAAAAGCTAGTTTTTCTGAAGAAAATACACATGGAAATGTAACCGTGTAACAGTGACAGGATGGAAAGCTGAAGAAAAGAGATTCATCTTTATCATTCTCATAAATAACAATCAATACTGTTTTTTTGTTTGTTTGTTTTTGCCTTATTTTCTGCCTTGAGGATTATTCACTCTCTTTCTTTTATTAGTGAACTTAAACACTCAAACAGAATTCTTTTACGCTGCTGCACAGGTCAAGTAGGTTGACTCTTGTGTTAACTTACTAATTATGAGTTGAATGTGTATCTGGTTCAGAAAGTTCTCAATTTGGGCATAATTGTTTTAGCATAGCAATGGGCATGATTTGGCTCATGTCTTTCTGAAGTACAGAGGAGCAGTTGTGGAATCCAAACAGTAAAAGGTGCAGTTGTTTTGTTTTGTGTATGTATTAGCTCAGAAGGAAGAACAACTGCTGACACCCAGCAGCAGTTGTTTGTAATACATCTTCTTGGAGGAAAAGGAAATTTTTCTTAGGCTGAAGCTGGTCTGCTGGTACTGCTGAGTCTTACTATAATCTTTATTTAACAAACAAACAAAAAAAAAACACATTTAAAACAACAAAAATGTGGCTACACTTCTGATAAATCAAATTGAATTTGTTCATTGTTTGGAATTCAGTCCAAAGATTTTTAGTAGATTTTACTTATCTGAAAAATTCTGAACCTTTGTTCTGGATTGACCTATGGCCTTTCTTCCAATAAAGGAAAAAAAGCAACATGGTGCTTCTGCAAACGCTCTGAATAATGGCCGTTTATTCATTGAATTAGTTTAAATAATTTAAATAATTGTTTGCCTGTTTTCCCTCTTTCAGTTGTGTTGTTCTAAGTCATCTGATTTTTTTGTTTGTTTGTTTGTTTACTGATATTTTATTCTGATCAGTGTTTTGTTAATACAATAAGCGTAGCACGATTTCCTTCTGTTACAAGCAACTCCATGTCCTCACCATTCTGACTCATCTGAGAGAGAATAAGGTAGGTTGTTGTAAGGGCTTTCTTGATGCTACTAGATATATGGTAAATTGCAACTAATGCTGTTATAATCAGATATAAGCATATGATTCTTTTTGCTTTGAAAGTATAAGAAACAGTTGTTTGTTCACAAATAGTTAAAAACAGTCAGATGAAATTGGAGGTGCTGTCAGAATACTCCTAAGCCGTCATCCCAGGGGGATTTAAATAATTTGTTTTGTGTTCATATGTTTTGATGCAAATTAGGCGCACAGCCTTATCACAGCTTTTTCTTTGTCCTAGATAGCAATTAGGCTGAGTTGAAGATATAAACTTGCTGGCTAGGATATTTCTCAGTTGATCTAGATAAATATACCACTTCTCTTAGAATTACACTCTCACTCTTCTATGTTTTTAGTGAGCAGTTAGTTGAGAATACTCAAAGAATGTTGTAAGCCCGGCTTTGCCCAAGTCAGCTTTGAACTCTTTTTGGCTTGAGAGACTCATCCTGAGTTTTGAAAGAAGTTGCCCTTTTCCCATCTGCTGCTGACTGAACTGCCAGAAAACAGTCTTGCTCTTTGGTTGGTCTTATTTCAGAAGTTCTGAGGGCTTTACTTTTGCAGCCCAATGGAATTAAAGAAACATTCCTCCTGTCAGCTAAAACCTAAGATTTATCCTCCACCTTGCATTTCTTAACTTTTAATATAATAACATCATGTATTTTTTTTTTTCCTACCATTTTCTGTTTTCAGTTCTGACTGTCCCTTTCCCCATTTTTCCCACTTCCTCTTAACTTAATCAATTTTCTAAGATTTTTGCTGTGTGAAGAGTATGCCATTTTGTTTCCTTTTAGAGTTACAAGTAACAAGTCTCAAAGCCAGTGGAGCTGGATAAGGACAATGCAGTTTCTCTGCATTCTTTGCTGGACTCCGTAGTGCAGGAATAGAGGCTGGGAAAGGAGTGGCTTTTACCTGTTTTGCTGCTTCCAATGTTCTGCATCTACTTTGGGCTACAGCAAGACTTGTGGGCCGTAAGAAGTAAAGAATGTCTGATAACAGAAGATTATGTTCTTGATTTCCCTATCCCAGGTACAGAAACTGGGCTTGGCTGGGATTGTTCCAAGTACAAGGGTGTTCCTCAGAGCCACTTCAATACGTTCTTCAGTCCTCAATATGATGTGAAACTGCCTCCTTGGAATCTAGGACTTCACCATTGATGTGATGTAATAGCAGGTTTGGGCCAGTCTCCTCTCTGAGAAGACGTGGTTCTGTGAAAGATTTAAAATCAATCTTCAGTAGTGTGCAACCCCTAAGCATTAGGAAAGAATGGAGTTTCTTTCAATTAATCTTCAGACTTGAGCATTTTCTGTGAGAAATGTGTGCAAACTGTCCATACTTATTCTGGCAGTATGCAGACAGTCTTTAGCCCGAATATATTTCATGTAGACATTATATTTAGAACTTGGTTTCACAGTTTGAAGGAATCTGCAAAAAGTCCATCTCACTAGGTAGTAATATTAAACACTAAGGCATTGTCTCACTCCAATTTATAGGAGGGAGAGGAGGTTCTTTGATATATGAATACCGGGTGTGAGATTAAGAAACAACGGTTCAAATGTTGGTCCAACCAGTTTATTACAATTCCTAGCCGTTTAGGGAGATGGGGAAGGGAAGATGGGCAATAGAAAAGATAGGAAATATGAGCAAGGAATCTGTGTAGAAAGCAAAAGAGATAGTCACCACCGTGGGTCCAGCGAGGTACGTTGTAGGTCCGTTGATCTCAGGAACCAGTCTGGTCACCACGGGGGATGGGAAAAAGCCAGGCAGCTCCAGTGCAAGCAGGCCTCCAGGGTTCTTTTGAAGAGGTTTTCCCCTCAGGGAATTCTCTGTCAGAGGTGTCTTTGGGAGTTTGTCTCCATCAAAGGTGTCTTTGAGAGTTTTTCCCCAAAGTCCCTAGTTTAGTGGTCATCTCCTTCAAGCCCTACCCCTGAAAAAGACTGCTTGTCCTGCTTCTGCTTATCTTTGCAACCATAAGCAGGGGTACAGTGGCATGGTGACATCCACCATTCACCCCCCTAGCAGTTGTCAGTTAGAGTCCTATCACCAGAAAGACCTCACGAAGCAAGCTTTGAGACTAAGAATGAAAACAGTTAAACAGTTTTGTCCTTCACAGGCATGCAGGCATACATTCTCCCACTTTCTGATGAGGACAACTCATCAGAACCCCCTCTCCCCCCCTTATGTACTCTAAGAAACTCCTTTATCTCTAAATGCCTTCTCACTGAGTAATGTGTTTCGCTCTGTGTGTCTCCATGAACATCTCTGTTTGCCTGTATCTTTCTTCTCCCCAAGAACCTCTCCCAAATGCAACACCCCAAAAATCCAGTTTGGGACATTGTTCATTTGGAATTGGTTTCATGTGCTAGGCATGTATTTAAAAATCCTTAATAAAAGGTAGAGAAATCAGCAAACAGAAACTGAAATGTAGGAAGTTGTTTGTACTGCCTTTTTGCTTAATACTGATGCATTTTAGTTAGCCAGTGAAAAGTATGACTGACGCAAACTTAAGTGCTGCAAGTATTATCAGTTATGGTGGTGTGGTATAGTGGAAACTAATGGCATGCATTTGTTCCTTTCTTCAGTTCTTTGGTTAGAAGAGCAGTACACCGTATCTATAGACCTGTCTTGAACAGTTGTTCTCAGTAAAGCTTTAAAAACTTCAAAATCATTGGAAAAGGAGTACTTTGAATTTATAGGAATGTGTTTCTGTCATGACTGTTAGAGTGCTTTTCACTGTCCGTAATGGAACTTCAAAACACCTGTATAGTAAGATTTCTTTTTGAGTAGTCTATTTTTAAAATTGCTTTCTGGTATTTGGTTTAAAACAAAGCTTAATCATGCATGATATTGCAATTAAATAACGAGATAGAGAATGAATGAAGGCAAAATGAGATAATCAATGTATAAAAGCCGTTAATAATCATGCAAGTGTCTTACTACAAACTAGTACGGAGGATTCTTACTTTTGATGGCCCTGGTTTGGAAAGGAGAGTTTCTGACTAAACAGCTCAAAACTTGGGAGTTGTATGAAGATGAGTTTCTCCTATAGCTTCCTGTACCTGGCTGCTGGGTATTGAGACTTTGAACACAGCTGTTAAAGAGATTCAAGAATAATATGTAATTCCACTAGAGTAATCTGAAGATAAATTCTTGGTATTTGTGAAGTTCTTAAATACATCAGAGGTAATACATTAGAAATGCTCACAAAGAAAATAATTGTTCCCTGTGCAAGGTAGCTGTTTGTGTTTTAATGTATGGGGTGTGCATAAGGACAAAACAAGTTTATGGTTATCTCTACATTCATTGCAATGGGCAAGAGTCCTGATTAGGAATAATAGTATTCTATTGTTTAATTAGAAATAGTGTTGTGATATACAAGAGTTGGATTTAACAGGCTTCCTTAAGTCTGCAATGTTTGTGCTTAGCAACTGTACCCATCTTTTTGTATGATTTTTCCTAATGCACTTTAATATTTGTGTGCTGTAGTTCCAAACCCATAGTCATGATCACAGTCGAAGTGCTGTTGTATCTATATGCAAATAAACACAGTCGCTTTGCTGTTAACTGTTTAACAACTGCAACTTCTGTTACAGTATCATGAAAGTAAAGTTCCAAAGGAAATCTGCAACGTTTTAGTTGCTTCTAGAATAACAAAGCCGCATTATGACTTTAGATAGTGATCTTTGCATTCTTTTAAAGGGATTTGAATGGCAGAGACTTCATTGAAGATAAAGTTCTAAGAAGTGTTAAAAGTGAAGGTTCACCCTAAGAATAAAATTAACTTTTTTGACAGGGCATTGTGGGAAAAATTATGCAGAATGTCTTGTTTTAAAACGTATTTTTCCAGGAGGTAGTTACTGATAAAAAGCTGCTGCAGTTATGAAGAAAATAATGGTGTTTTTTCTGATTTATTTATTTTTTTTTTCCTCCTCTGCCTGGTAAAATGAAAAATCAATATAAAGGGGTGTGTGTGTGTGTGTGTATACACGTAAACAAAAAACATCAGCACTGTGGTGACTAGGAAAAAAAAATCTGTTGAGCAGTAGCCATATTCAAAAGAATAATTAATTTATTGGAACCATCGTTTAGATCAAAGGCCAGGCTAGTTTTCAGTACTGATTTTTAGGTCATCTATCTTCTACAGTCAAGGAAAAGAAACAAAAATAATACCAGGCTTCAAACACTTGACTTATGAAAAAAGATTAACAGACTTTTTTTAATTGAAAATCACCATGATATATATTTTGTTTTTCAGCAAAACTTCTGTATTTAGGGAGATGACAGCTTATGTTAAATGAACTCTTTATTCTTGCAGTGAGAAAAAGGGAGAAAATGAAAAGGGATTAAGGAAAGCTGAAGAAAGAAAAAAAATATATATATATCTCAAGTGAAACATTTTCACATTTAGAGTAATAAATATATAGAAAAAATAGTGGAAAGGTTATTGAAGTTTGACACATTGATGGATTCTAAAGGCATCTGTGGATAAAGGAATCTGTTTCTGTGGATAAAAGTTATGGAAGTAAAGGAGATCATAGATCAAGTAGAGTGCTAAGCTTTTTCCTTTTTTGGAAGTTTAAGTTCTTAATAAATGGAAGGGAAATGCATCTTAAGGAGGGGGGAGAAAAAAGGAAAAGAAAAAAGAAAACCCTTCTACTTTTCATTCTGAAAAAAGTATGCTTTAAATGATGAAAACAAGTTTTGTGCCTTGTGCATCATGTGCCTACTCAGGCATACTCCAAGCCAACGCATTCACTATGCTTCAGTGACTGGAGCTTTTGCTGGCTATGCATGTAGAAAAATCAAATTGTAGTGCTTAACACTTGTAGCTTCTTCCTATTTCAGGAGGAGCTTTTGTCATCTTTTGCATTGTTAGAATTACCTGCGATGCAAATGTAATCACAGTGCGCTTAATTGTATTGTCACTGGGAAAGGCATGTGGGTTGCCTCATGAAGCATGCCATCTTGATTTCAGCAGTAAGTACACAACCAGTGTAGTCAGTAATTTTCACGTATAAAGCATCACTGAAAGATGAGCCCTTCCAGTTCTGGATTTTCCCTTGAGGAAATATTTTACATATTTTAATAATTATCTTTGCTGTTGGTGATAGGAAATATAAAATGTGTGCAGGTTTGTCAGGGGTAGCTTTCTTGCCTCATGCAAGAATTGTAACTGAGGAAACACTGAAATAAAAGTTATGGTATATTAGGTGCTTGATATATTTTCACTGCCATATGCTATTTATCCACCTCACATCTACTGTAACTTAAAACAGCTTGTCCCTGGTTGCAGAGGGGCAGTGGGAAATAAGCTACCTTATATTCTACCATAGATAGCTCTTTGTTGCCTGGCAGATCTGGTGTCTCTTGCTCAGCTGGCAGATCAAGCAAAGGAAATGAGATGGGAAGGACAGAAAGAGCAGCCTGCTGAGTCAGCTTTGTTTGGTCCTTGCTGCTGTCGTCAGCAGACCTCAAATATAGACCTGGGAACTCTTCGTAGTGATGGCTGGCCTGTTGGAGATGGGCTTGGTACTCAGAGTTGGTGTTCACAGAATATTTTTAACACTTCAGTGAAGGGGGGGGGGGAAGGGGGGAGAAGAGTGAAAGGGCAGAATAACTGACTTCTTGAAATTTGCTTTTCTATTGTTTGTGAAGCTGTTATCTCTGGCATTACAGAAGAAAATAAGCAGTAGAAATTGTCTGGCCTGAGATGAAATAAAAACATTGACTACCTGGTAATTGGGAGTTATAGAGCATAATACATAGAAAAGTGGGCTTCATTAGTTTTGCTATTTACAAAACTATTTGTTATGGATACTGAGTTTAAGTTGTGTTTAGATTTAAAAATCCTGATGGATGAGAAAGCACCATCTTAGCCTCAAATATGTTATTTTCCAGCAGTACTCTCCTTGTGTTACCTTTTTCTTTCTATTTCAGAAAGATGTATTCAGAGTATTAAAAAGAGTAGTTCAAATAACCATTAGTTTTGGACAATACATTCCTGCCTCCTCCTTAGTGGAACATAGTTTGTCTGTCGGTCTTTCAGTGTCTAAAGGGGGGCTGTAAGAAAGTAGGGAACAAATTCTTAGTGGGATCTGTTGTGATAAGACAAGAGGAAATGGTTTCAAAATGAAAAGGGGAAGATTTAGATTGGATTTAAGGAAGAATTTTTTTCACAATACGTGTAGTGAGTCATTGGAACAGCTTGCCCAGGGAGGTGGTGGATGGTGGATGTCCCATCCCTGGAGACATCCAAGGTCAGGCTGACAGGGCTCTGAGCTGCAGGTGTCCCTCTACATTGCAAGGGAGTTGGGCTGGATGGCTTTTAAGAGTCCCTTCCAAATCAAAAGGTTCTGTGTGATTTTATGATTCTACTTCATACACATTTTCAAGAGCAGGTTTCCATACCTGCATCCATTTCACGAGATTTAAGTAGCTCGGGACTATCATGAACTATTTAGGAGTAAGCAAAATAGTAATAATTTGTAAGTACTAACTCTCCCATTCAGACTTCTGTAAAATGCTGAATTGCATACCAGTTATAGCTGTCTGCCACTTATATTTGGTAGTTCTTCTGAATTTGAGATGAAATAAAAAAGATGATGCAAATAACAGTCAGTTAATAAATGCATTTTTACCCCCACCAGAATTGAGGGAAGGTGGTAGCATTCATTTCTTTGTAGAGACTAGATTTTATTGTGCATTTAAGTAGTTCAGTTTCTCTGTTCTAGCTGCTAAATGATTTGTTTTTTGCAGTGATGGAAGGACAGCAGCAGTTTGCCACTTGAGTGATAAGACTGAGTGATGCTGCAGAAGATACAGAGTCAATGTTCGTTTTATTGTGCCTTTTTATGAACCTCCAGTGAAACTCCTGTAATTTTTATTTATTTATTTATCCCCCCCCCTCCCCAGAGAAATATGCCCATCTTCTCTGTATTTTGTGTTTTATCCTTCAAATGAAATTTGGTGTTGAACCAAGAAAAAAAGTGAAGGTTGTCAGGTACTGCCTAATTAGATACTGTCATCAGTAAGCTTACAAAACAATGGCAAAGCAAATCACTTTTCAGTGTTATTCCTTTCTTTTTCTCCTGTAGGTCATGTATGTGCCATCCAAGACTATTGGGTAGTCTCTCTGTCTTTTAATGTGAAAAAACTCATTGAATTTGTGAACCTCCAGCCTTATTTGTGTCTTCCTGGTGGTTATGTAGTAAGGGTCTAGATATCTGTGAGGAATTCCCAGATTATTGTCACATCATTTAGACTTGGAAAAGGTCTTTAAAATATTTTCCTAGCTGTTCAAATCTGCTGGAAATCACTACTTTGTCCAGCATCACGCTAATTAATTTTACACCAGACTTTACCATTCTTACTCATACTGTGGAGGTAATCTATCATCATGCTAAAGCAAGGGAAATTCAATCCATCACTGCTGGATTCCGATGCAGGGCTGCAAGGGGGATACAAGTCATCTTCCTGGTAGTAATCAAACAGCTGTGATACATGCCACTTTAAGCTTGTATCATCCTGTAATAAATAGTTTTCTTCCACATGGAGTCTGCTACAAAATTTTCTGACAGATGGACTGTTTTTCAGAGGTTTCATTTTGTGGGTTTTAAAGCTGTGAACTGGTTATAGACAAATACTACATCATCAGTTCCAGTTGAAGACACAGACTAATAAGTGGAACATTGGCACTAATCCTTATTTAATCAGCCTTAAAATGGTAATTTCAAATTGATGAGGGCATAGGGAATAGATTTTATACATCTAAAGTGCTACTAAAAATACCAGGGATATGCATATATAACCCAAGGATGAAATTAAAGTGCATTCTGCATGTGTGGTGAGTGAAGCATGCTATAGAAAGCTAAGGTTGTAGCCATGATGGGACCAAAGAATTCCTTGTTTTAAAAACAATGCACTCCCACTCTGAGTTTCAGTATTGATGTTTGTGGGAGCTTTGTTGCTTTATTTTTTTCTTTTGCTTTCAGCTATGCTACCTGATTCACTTCAAAAAGCTATTGATGCATTCTAAAGCATTAAGAAGCTTTAATAAAAATAAATTAAAACAACAGTACAAAACTGTGTCTGGCTAAAGCTTCAGAACTTAAGAAACTGAATTCAATTAGCCATTTAATGTAGACTCAGTATTGACAGTAATATGTCAGTCTACGTTATGGTATGTTTGGAGAAGCTGAGGCTGATAGTTAACTCATAGGTTGTACAAAATAAGTAGCTGATTTCTCTGATGCATTTGCCTTTCAACCTATTGGAAAACGTCACGGATTCTTAAACGTGACCACGTAGGTGTTCATATGAAAGTGGAAATACTTTCTAACTACTTGCAAACTTTCAGCAGAAAGAAACATTACAGCAGTGTAAGGTTGATTGTCTGTTCAGATAGAGTATTTTGTAAGCCTTACTGGTTACATTTACAAACATCAGAGTCTGTTTTAAGGTTTAGTTAGCTGAGCCATGTAACAAGTATAGAAGTATTTAATATTTTGTGGTTCTTTGTTTTGGTTTTTTGCTGTTGTTTTTAGTTTAAGTTTTCAATTTCAGTCTTATACTGGAAATTACATTCATTGAAAGCACAGCTTAGAAATGTAAATGGGCAAAAATGTTGTTAATAAGGATAGAGGCTTTAGTCTAACTTTCAGATGGAAAATGTTGAAGCTGTTGATTTAATATAACCATTCAACTCGTTACTCTATGAAAGAGTACCACCTGAATTCTGTGAATGATTTTGGAATCATCTAATACTTTACCTAGTGTAGCTTCTGCATCCTTAACTGGCAACAGCATATCTATTACTGGAAATTAAAATACTATTACTTATTGTTACAAGATCCTAATGGATAGATCTCCGTAGAAATGACTATAAGGTGAGTAGACTTGATTAAATATTTGAGAACAAGTATTCACTTATTTATGGCAGAAGACATTCAGTCCAGGCTGACTTGCACTGTTAAGAATCAAGGTAAATTAATTCATTGCTAAATTCTGTGCTGCTTAGGGGAGACTGCTTTGGGCAGTTGAGTTACAGCAGTCTAGGATAGAAAACTTGCTGTTGTTATTTAGCATAGACTCAATCTGAGACAAGAATGAAGAATACTTCCACATAAAGTTCCTGAGATGTATCGATATGTTGATTATGCAGCTATTGGCAGTATTTTGTGTGAAGTAAAGAGTCTTTACCACCATACCTTAAAGGTATTAAGATGATCAATTATTTATCCATACCAGTTTACAGTTCCAGGTATTTGTTCTATAATATGCTTGATTCAAACTTAGGAAAGGGTGGCTTAGCTTTTTATCAAAGAACTCGTGCCGGCAGCCTGTGATAACTTGCTCAAGAAGTTGCAGGCTTGGCCCTACCCCCACCTTACTATTTTTGTTGTAGGCAGTATGCTATTACAAACCATATTTTTCAAGTTAGGTGACCAAAGGTGGTCTTCAGAGTGTGCCTTTGAATGCAAGTTTTAGGATGAACTTTTGTTTTTCTACTTTTTCAGAGTGTGTAATTGAGGTAGTAATTCTTCTACAGTGACAATAAATATTTGGGGTTTCTGTAGTTGGTGTACGTTTGAGGCTTTTGTTACGTACCCCAAATCATTTTCATAACAATTCCAGACTATGAAATCAACTGATGACTTTTTTGCAGCCTGTCACCTAAAAGCCACCGTCTCTCTCAAACGAAAGACAGGAAAGCTTCTTCCAGAGGCTTTGAGTTGCTCAGACATGCAGTTTATAAACATTAAGTCGTACTTAGTGGGTTCAAGCTTTTGAGAAAGCTTCCAAATTGCTACATGAAAAGGCTTCTTATAATCTGAAATAGATAAAGCAGCTGCTAGAAGTGTAGCACAGTGCCTGCTGGCAAAGAAAAGGCTTTTATTCTAGATAATGTACTACATGGAAACTGCCAGTGAGATCTGGCTCACCCTCAGTCAGGAAGTATCTCTATCAAGATAAGATGATCTCAGGTGTTCTCACAGTTTCTCTTGTCTTAGAGGGTAGGCTGCCACCTGTCTGGAGTTGTCGTTGCATGAGTAACTTTCAAGAGCTGCAGATGTTCCAGATTAGTTATCTGGGAGCAATAGTATGAATATTGTTTGCTGGTTTTTTTTTGGTTTTTTTTCTTTTATCACTGTGTAAGTGTACATCTCTGTAATGTGTTAAGAGAAAAAGAACTTTTTTTTTTGTGGGTGTTAATAGCCTTCAGTGTATATTCAGTGAAGTCAGTAATTTCTTTTTCTTCCCTGGAAAATCTTTAATTTTGTTCTCACATTGTTAATCTATAACTGCTTGGCTCAACTGTTTTGTTTTTTGCTATTGGGTTTTTTTTTTGTTTTGTTTTTTTTTTTTGTTTTTTTTTTTTTTTTGAGATCTCTTCTATAATAAAGCTAGACAGTGTAGTTTTAGAAAAATGTATGAATCGTTTTTTACTCATGCTGAAGGTGGTTTAAATTTAGATGAAAGTATCAGTGGAAAATTTGAGTGCTAAATAAATTCACATCTCTTAAGTACACACCCTTTTAGCTCTTGTCTGAGGTAAAGTTGGGATAACAGATGAAATGTAAGAGAAGAGATGACTTGTTAAAATGAGCGTTCACTTCATGTGTCATTGTAACTAATATTCTGGAGAGTTCACTTATCAGCCAAAGACATCTTTGCCTTTCATGTGTGTTAGCTCTAAAGGCATAAATAGAAACTTCAGTAATTAGAGGAGGTGAAATTTGCATGTCCTGGAAAATGGATTTATGTTGTGTATATATAAATTTTGTCTCATTGAAAGAGTTTTTTTAATGTTTTTTTAAATGGTGATTCATGTTATTTTTGTTGTATAAGCTAAATATAGTAAATTGTTCCAGAGAAAACAATAGGCTAATTTATTTTGCTGATGTTTAAAAATATATAATCTCTTTCAGCGGCACCAGACCAGTGTTGTATCAGTATAATTAGATGAGTCGCTACCTGACTGTCATAAGCCTGACTGTCGGTATTTTATAATTGAAAAGATGTTGTCAATATTAACACCGTTGGTTTTTTTTTTTTTTTCTTTTTAAACCAAGTTTCTAAAAGTATATTGGAAACTACCTAGATTTGATTTCAGATAAGCAGTGTTGTTTCTGCAGTATTTCCATGGTTGTTTCTAATGTGCTTTGACAGGTCTTGACCATCATTTCAAGCCCTTTGACATTTGGGTGTTTATTGCCACTGCAACAGTATGATTATGAAGGAAGTGCCAATAGTCACAGTGTAACTAGAGCTGTACAAAAAGTAATAGAAGAGTTTATGGAGGAGGAGAAAAAAAAATAGATGAGAATTGAAATGGCAGAAGTTATATTTAGTATTTTTGCTTCACTTAACTGAGTATACATCTTGTGAAGTGAAGGAGGAAGTGAAAACCAATTACAAAGTATGTTACTTGATGAGCTGGTATTTAATTGTTGGATTACCTTCCTGTCTCTTTCTGTTGGTTGCACAGGAAATCTGTAAATACCCACTGTTATTTTAGTTATGCATCGTTGGCGAGATTTTCTTTTCCAAATGATGGAAGTTATGGGGAAAATGTCATGCAAAACATGATTTTGTGTGACACACAGCCCTTGATATTTTTTTTAATTATTATTTTGGTCCAAAAGCCACTGTGTAGAGTTCTCCTGGCACTTCAGAATTAGGGAAGTTTTCTGAGCTGCAAGGACAAGAGGATGGAATGAGCTGCCAGATATTGGACAGCTTATGAGGGAGAAAATAGAACTGAAACAGAAAGAGATACAGTTTTGTATAATCTTCAGTGTATTTGGAGGAATACGTTTTATTTTTACTCCATACTTCGGATTTCAGTAAGTGACAATCCATATTTTAAGATAATTCAGCAACGTATGGGAGAAACTTCATACATCAGCAACCCATCTTAGCAGCAACCCATCAGTAGCTTGAAGCTCAGTTGCTTCTTACAGGCTGGTGCTGTTGGTAGTACTGGGCATGGAAAATGTACTTGATGAACATTTCTATTTAAAAGAATGACCACTTATAAAATGTCCGTATCATTTTACTTTTTGCCTACTCCATCCTTTGAGTACTTGTAAAAATGCATTGTCATACTGCTGCTCAGCATCCACACCGAGCACTTGAATTTCTTCGAAGATCAGAGGAGGCATAGCTTCCATTTTCTTCAGTAGTAATTTTTCCTCTTTAGATATAAGAACAATGTATGCATGTTTTGTGTCTGTGTGCAACTCTACACAGATGTATTTTAGAAATTTCAAATGATCTCTGTATTATCTCTACTGTGAAATTAATCTTACTGTATTAATCTATCGGGGCCAGCAGATTCTTTTGTCTTCTCTTAGACAGTCAGCTTTTGTATTCTCAGACAGTCAACTGCTAAGTGGTATGGGGGGGGGGGGGGAGAGAGAGGAAAAAAAGCTGTGAAGTATAATTAACCATATATCAGCAGTAAAAGACTGGTTCTGAATTCCACAGCCAATAATATTTCAGCCCAATAAGGTTCCCTTTCCGTCTCAGCTTTGCCTCTTACCTCTATTCCTTCACCTTCTGCATGAAAACTAAAAAGATAGTAAGCTACAGTCATGGAGAATGAAACTCATTTAGTCATAATAACAGAAAAAAAACAAAAATCATGTCTTGGGGGGGTTGAGGGTTGCAGATGATGCAATGCCTTACTGGTGGATCTGATAAGTTTTATTAAAGTGTTATTATTAAATCATAAAACACTGGCTATTTCTTGCTTTCAATAATGGCATATTAGACTTTTTGTTTGTTTTAAGGAGGCATTAATTTCCTCTTACTCAGTTTATTTTTTCTATTTGTATTAAATCAAGGATTTTGCTCAGAAAAACGGGATATATATAAAACTAAAAATTCTCAGTTCAGATTTTCTTTGATTCTTAGCCTTCAACAACTTTTTAAGTTTGGTTTCAGAAATCTACAAGTAGATTACATGTCATACGTGCACATTATCTCTGATAGACAGATCACAGCCTAGACATGCTCCAACAATACAAAAGAAGCAAATGAGATGCTGTGTGCTGTTTTCAAGTGCGTAAATCTGTGCTTCAATATCTTGGTTCTAGATCTGAAAAAAAATACTGGGGCAAAGTGAATTACAAGAGTGAGAAACTTTTTCAATTTTAGATTTAAGTTGCGCTTGATGCTATTTTAATGTATGTTCTGATGTGACCACTGCTTTTATAGAAATTATATTCTAGGTTAGTAGAAGTGTAATAACTAGGGACAGAGAGATCTAGTATGAATAGGTAATTACTGTTCTATCAATTTCATAAGTAATTGTTAAACAAAAATCACCAGGTGTTGTTTTGTTTGTTTGTTTTTATAAGCACTTCTTAAGGTAATTTGTTGATGTATGATCTGGCTTCCATATAGAAGTCATAGTTAATTAGAAAAACAAGTTAAGATTTTTTCCTAACTTACAGTTGGAGATAGGTAAGATTGGCTAGGATGTGCTGAACAGAAAGCTGTAGTTTTGAATAGAAGAGTAAATTTTTATGTAAGTTACATGCATTTATGCATTATTATATAATAATATATAATATAGAGTGTTCTGCATACAAATATAATGACAATAAATGGGAACATATAAAGAGTGTTTCAGATGGTTCAAAAAAATCAACAGAAATTGCTAGCAATTAGAATTAAAAACAAACATTTAGTAAAGTCTCACTGCATTTGAAAGTGCTTAATACTGAATGGTGGATTTTAACATTCCATTAACTACAAAATAACAACAATTTAGGCAATTGTGTCAGTAGATGGATTTGTACTTTGTGATGCAAGATGTAAGCACTCAAGAGAATTGTTTCACATCAACTCATCTCTGATTCTACCTTGAATTGCCTTCCCAAGGCAACTCTACTTTTCTTATTTACTTATTTATTCAGTTAGCTGACAGTGTCTGAAAGGGCGATAAAATGAAAGGGTACAAATGGGCTGATATCTACATAGGGATGGAGGTTTTTTTGTTTGTTTGTTTTTCCCATTTTGGGATCTCTGTTAATGGAGGAATATTTGTCTGTAGAATTATTTTGCTGTTGAAACAAAATTTTTTAAAATTTATTTAGGATATGTTACAAGATACTGGCAAGTATACAGGCTTTTGGAAAGTTTAAGAAGCATAAAACCAGCATTAATAGGACGTTTGATACTGAGAAACAATGTAATGAATCCAATAAGATCTTGTATACAAATTCTTGCTCTGAAAGTACTCTTGCTGCAAATAGCCCATGGTATAGTTGCTTTTCAACAAGTTTAATGAAGTTATCTTGTAAAGTTATGAGAATAGCACATACAGAGGGTATAATTAAGGTAAAATAATATTAGTATGATAGTTTACATCAAGGCTAAATGTAGCAAATTTAAAAGCTTTTAATTTAGACACGTCAAAGTATTTCCATCCTCTAGTAAGTATTGTTTAATTTCTTTCAGTAATTATTTTGCTTTTACAGTGTTTAAGAATTTATTTTGGAATGAAATTAAATTAAAAAAATATATATATACCCAGCAGGTACTTGTATAATGTCAATCATCTCAAGATATAGAAGAGATTTTTAAGTCCAGAGTTAAATTTCGAAGTTAAAGATTGACATAGTCTTTGTTCTGCTATAGTAGTGCTATCTACTTAAAAATATGAGTATGAAGTTTAGAATTGGTTATTGTTGGATTCACAACTTCCTCAAAATCAAACCTTATTTCAGTTATGAACTATTATCAGAGACATGAAAAACTCTGGCAACTTACTAGCATATCAAATATGTAGCAAATATGAATGATGACCAGTCATTTTCTCCACAAATTCCAAAACCAAAAACATGGAAGAATGAAAGGGAAGAAATGAATCTGTATATGCTGCCAAACCTTTATACTATCGCACAGAAAGTGCATACTCTAGTCTGTTTTCTCTGGTTTCTTTCATCTTTCTTTTTGGATGATTGCTCAGATTTAAGAGAATTCCTTGGTGGGTATTCAGAAAGCTTGTTAGTGTTCAGCTGCAGATTGCAAAGAATTGTGGTGCAACAAACTTGTGGGCAGGAGAAAATATAGAACTAGAGAAGAAAAGCGGGCACTGAAAAGATTACTTTCAGAATCATAAAGTGCGTACTTCAAATATTGTCTCAGGGAAATCAAGACTTCCTAGAAGTATATGCCTCCGTTTTCTTGATTGTACATTTTCTTGATGTACATAATTTTGATGCTTTTGTACTATTTTTTTCTTCTGTGGTTAGTTTTGGTTATGTGAATATTTTTGTTAAAAAAAATATTAGTCAGTGATTATTCCTGAAGTGGCAATTTTATTTATAATGTGAAAGTTAAATACATTTATTTAGCCTGATGATAGAATATCAGTACAGCGTACTGCCAAGAGGGAGACCAGCTGCCAGATCAATTATCTGTGTTTCTTTGCTTCTTCTGGGTAAAGCAAAGCAAAGCTGTTTGGCCAGTGGAGAAGGCTGAACAGATTTAATTTCTCTACTGCAATTCAGTGAATACTTTTTCGTACTTGAAATGGCTGTCTCAAGTTTAAAGTGAGAATCTTGCAAAGCGTATGGTTTTTGTTTGTTTTACATATGTTTTACCTAGTAAGATAAATGTTCCAACAGTACACAAAGCACTAGAAATGCAAGACAAAGCTCAAAAGTACTGAGAGTATCTGCTTTACATGATAGACATTTACTCTGATGAAAAATGAGTAAATGCTTGTATGCATTTTCAAAATGTTGAAGAAATAAGGGACTTATGCAACTACTGTCATGTAATAGTACCGCTTTTACATGATGTAGATATAAGTAAGTCAATTAGCATGAAATAGCATAAACTTGCTGAATTTTCTCAATGTCTGTACATTTTGATCTGCGATATGGTCAACCAGGGGATCTGGCCCAGTCAGCATAGGTTCATGAAGAATAGACCGTGTTTGACAAACCTTACTTCATTTTATGTTAAGGTGACCTGCTTAGTGGATGAAGGTGAGGCTGTTGATGTGGTCTAAGCAGACTTAAGTAAAGCCTTTCATAGAATCATAGAATTGCTCAGGTTGGAAAAGAGCTTAAAAGATCATCAAGTCCAATGGCAAGATAACCATACTACCTTAACTCTAACAACCCTCCAGTAAATCATGTCCCTGAGCACCACATCCAAACGGTTTTTAAACACATTCAGGGATGGTGACTCAACCACCTCCCTGGGTAGCCTGTTCTAGTGCTTTGACACTGTCCCCCACAACATCCTCATGGGGAAGCTGGCTGTCCATGGTTTGGATGGGCATACACTCTCCTGTGTAAAACACTGGTTGGATGGCTGGGCCAAAGAGTTGTGGTCAATGGAGTTAAATCCAGTTAGCGGCCAGTGATGAGTGGTGTCCCCCAGGGCTCAGTATTGGGGCTGCATCTATTTAACATATTTATTAATGATCTTGATGAGGGATTGAGTGCACCCTCAGTAAGTTTGCAGACAACACCAAGATGGCAGAGAACTGCTGGAGGGGAGAAAGGCACTACAGAAGGATCTGGATAGACTGGATTGATGGGCCAAGTGTTGGGTCCTGCAATTTGGTCACAACAACCCCAGGCAACCCTACAGGCTTGGGGAGATGTGGCCTGATGGAAAGGGACTTTGGTGTGCTGATGGACAGTTGTCTGAATATGAGCCAGCAGTGTGCCCAGGTGACCAAGAAGGCCAGTGGCATCCTGGCTTGTATCAGGAATGGTGTGGTGAGCAGGACTAGGGAAGTAATCCTGCCTCTGTACTCAGCATTGGTGAGGCCCCACCTCAAGTAGTGTGTTCAGTTTTGGTCATGTGAATTCAGAAATGACATTGAGGTGCTGGAGCAGGTCCAAAGAAGAGCAAGAAGGCTTGTGAAGGGCTTGGAGAATATTCCCTACGAGGAGCGACCAAAGGAACTGGGGCTGTTTAGTCTGAGGGAGAGGAGGCTGAGGGGAGACCTTAATGCTCTCTTCCCACATCTGAAAGGTGATTGCAGTGACAGTGGGGTTGGTCTCTTCTCATAGGTGACAAGACGAGGGGAAATGGTCTCAAGTTGCACCAGAGGAGGTCTAGGTTGGATATCAGGAAAATCTTCATTACGTTAAGGGCTCTTAAGCACTGGAATAGGCTCCCCAGGGAGGTGGTTGAGTCACCATCCCTGGACGTGTTTAAAAACCATTTGGATGTGGTGCTCAGGGACATGATTTAGTGGAGGGTTGTTAGGGTCTTTAAGGTCTTTTCCAACCTGAGCAATTCTGCAATTCTATGCTAAGATTCACTTACACTTGCTCAATTCTGCAGTTGTCTTGGAGACTTTCACCACCTACCAAAAAATTATTTGGGAAAAAAATTGTTGTTTTAAAATATACTTAAAAAATATTTTGTTTGAATGACTTGTTTTTGAATCAATCTTGAAAATACTGTTTTTGTGATTCCTGATTTAACTTGATTCTGAAAGTTGATAATCTACTTCTGACCTTTGAATAGGCAAACAAAAGAATAAGGAAATACCTTACTCTTGCATATTTTGTTCTTTCTTTCAGGGAAATACAAAGCCTACTTCTGTGATGTTTAAATCAAAAGTTTTTCTCAATGTAAGATAGTAGATGGAGTAAGTTCAGGCTGCTTGCAGCGTGTATTAGCCTGCACCAATTTTGATCCTGATTTCCAAGGATGCAGAGGCTGTGTGCTCTACCTGTCTTTTGACTATTTCTGGGAATTTTGGAACCAATAGCTTCAAAAATATTTGTCAGAAGTTTAGAGGTCTTCAAGATACTCAGTGTCCAGAATTCCATGAAAGCAGCACAGGCAAGACAATCATGCTAACTGTCTGTTGTGAAGGGAAAGAGGTGATTTGTATTCTGTTTGGAATCGGCTAGCTTGCTGATCAGCACAGATACACCAGCTAGAAAATCAGCTCCCTACTGACAGCAGTGTGCGTTGTATCTCTTGTCCTGTGGGTGTTTCATGGAAGGATTATGGGAATTTTTATGCTGGAGGGAAGAGATTTACTGAGCAAGAAAGACAAATCTATAGGCAGACGAATTTCATTAGTTTTACTGTCCAAAGAAAACTTGTTTAAATCCTTAGTGAATTGGAACATTCTGGCAAATTGTATTTGGATGTTTCCCTAATGGAATAGTAGGGCTGTGATTTAAGTCAGTAGGGACCTTAAGAGATCATCTAATCTTGCTCCCTGCTCCAAATATTTCTAATTAGATCAGGTAGCTCAGGCTCATGTCCAGTCAAATCTTGGACACCTCCAAGGACAGAAATGTTAGACCCTCTCTGTGCATCCTGTTGCAGTATTTAAATCACCTTCATGGTTTAAAAGCAAAGCAAGAAGAAAAAAAAAAAAAAAAAGGCACATAACTGTCCTGTTCTTTTTCTAATATACAATTGGAATTTCTCACGTTTCAGCTTATTTGCTATCTTGTTTATTACCATGTGCCACTTTGAAAAGTTTCATCTTTGTATGCTCATTTTTCCTGGCTTGGACAGTCCATGCCCCTGCAGCCCTTCCTTGTGTGCCCTGCTCTCCAGCCCACTGACTGACTCAGGGCCATGCCATTGCATTCACTCTAGCACGTCACTATCATCCTTTCATTGGAAACTCCAAACAGTGCTCCATGTGTAGCATCACAACAGCAAGGAAACACGCTTTTGCAGCAGTGAGGGCCTGCACTGTTACTACTACAGCCCATGCTTTGGCTGTCCTCCTGTACTGCAGGACCATACTGATGGCTCATATTGCACTTGTCCAGTAAA
Source organism: Alectoris magna (assembly GCA_030625065.1). Taxonomy (NCBI): domain Eukaryota; kingdom Metazoa; phylum Chordata; class Aves; order Galliformes; family Phasianidae; genus Alectoris; species Alectoris magna. Next base: position 102,900,467 of record CM060560.1, read on the forward strand.
GTCCTAAATCTGCTTTATAAATGCAGTGCTGCGTGTTAGGATGCAACATAACTGCAACAAATTTTCTCAAGATGAAGAAATGGCTTCTGCTGTTTATGGGTCGGAAATGCAGGAAGCAATAACAAATGCTACTCGTATTTTGTTGTTGTTGTTGTTGTTCTGCTTCCCCCCCCCCACCCACCCACCCTCCCATGTTTAATTTTGTGAAGAAGAGCTTGGACAGATTTCCTCTTGCTTTTTAATTTTGCACATTTGACTTGTTTTAATTAGATTTCTGATAAATTTAACCCCATCAATTTGTTGGTAGAACATCCTTGATATTCTAAATGCATCGCCCAGATTTATCGTAGTAGAGAAACTGGTGTTTCTTTAGTTTCCCCCACCCTTAGCTCAGTATGGATTTTAAGGGTGTTTGTATATGTTCTGTTTTAGATCACAGAAGCAGTAAATTAATTTTAAGACTGTACTGGACATGAGTTTGTTCTTTAACCTTAATAATGCGTACTTCATTTGCTTAAGAAAATCAGAAGATACTTCCAGTAAAATCATGCACTGTGTCTGATTATTCTTACTCATTATATTTTACCAATTCATTAAAATCACCAGCTGGGTAGCTTCTTTAATTTACTTCTGAATATCTTTGGAAACCTCTTCTAACAGTAATACTTTTACCTCATGCATATATAAAAAACAGATGCTGACCGGAGAGCAGCTTATGGCTGACAGAATGTCAGCCTTATGTACAACACCTGCCTCACCTTTTTCTTATGCTGTAAACAACCAAGTGAAAAATAAGGACACTAAGGAGCGGTTGAAACACTAAAGAAATCCTGAAGAATTTCCAGTGGGCATAACTTCATCTGTTTGAGGGAAAACAAAAACCAAAACCATGAAGCTACAAAATAGTTAAGAAAAAACAACAAAGGTAATGTTTTTTTGCATTCTCTAGGTGCATTTTTTCACAGTAACAACAAGGTTGTTAGGATTACCCGAGGTAATCCTAATGCATAGAAGTAGCAGCCTAATTTTAGTTCATTCTCTTTACAATGAAAGTTGTTGGTATCTGGATGCAAGTCTGTTGATATTACTTTTATTTTTTTTTAAATTTATTCCAAAAAATGGAACCTCTTCCTAAATCACAAAAATAAAGGGTTGGATGGGACTTAAGTGTTTATATATATATGCCCCCTGAACAGAGGCAGAAGCTGTTTGTCGATTTTTTTTTTAATTTTTTTTCCCCCTAATATTTTGAGAGATTGCAGAGTGAGTCAAGATTGTATTTTCTATGGCTTTAATTTTTATAGATAGCTTTCTCTTTTTCCTGTGTTTCGGGTGGTCAGTGCAAATCTTTTTCCTGAAAACTGAGGTTGTTTTTGTATCTTCCCACATGGAACAGGGAAAAGTGATGATGGTTCTCACAATCTTTGTATATTGGGATCCTCTTATCAGTCTAGAAAACAGATAGTTGATAAGCTTTTTAAATTTTATTTTAACGAAAAAAGTTTCCTTCTATTATTTTTTAAATATATATTTTTCCTTTAAATCTTGCAATATTTTGTCCTGTGTGAGCTTCTGAAAGCTTTTTCCTTTGTGGATTTGTGGTTATGTTGAGATGGTGTTCCTTGAAGAAGAGAGGAACACTATGTAGTTCACAGAGGGGGGGGGGGGAGGGGGGAAAGAAAAAAGCTTGCTCTGTATTGGTCAAACCTGTCAGTATTGAAAGATTTTGTGTTTGCCTTGCTGCATATACTAGTAGATCATCAGTAATCCCTGTGTAAGGAACGGTCAAAACTGATTTAATCCCTGTTCCCCTACTTTGAGAATCCTGATCACTTAAGTAATTCTGCTTTACATTTTGAATGGTTCACAAGTCAGCTTTCAATTTGAAACTTAGTTTCCCTATGTTCAATTCCAGGCTTTAACTACCTGATTAAAAAGTACACTGTATGTGTAGCATGGACGTGCATCCACAAGTTATCTTGTCAATTTTTCTAACCTCCAACTTATAAATGAAGTTTCACCAACTTTAAGCACTTTCATTGTTTTGTTCTGTTGGCCTTGGTGATAGTGGACTCAAAATGGACTTTCATTCTTCAGTGGAATGAAATACTTTATCAAACAATTGAAGTCCTATTTCTGCACTCTTTTTGTGACAAGAATACATGCTCTGCAATAGTCAGTTGCAAGAAACTTTACAAATGTTGACATGAAGAGCAATTTCTGCAGGAAGATAGTAGATTCTGTTATTCCTTGTTGTGAATGATGGTGGTATTTAAGGAAGTTCAATTCATTGCCTCCATGGCACCACTGCCTTCAAGCAATTTATCTAAAAACATCTGTTTTACAGTGTCCTGCACGGTATGTTCCATAGAATCAAAATGCATATATTCTTTGCATAATACCTTACTGTTTAAAGTCTGCTATATAGTTTTAAATAGTCTGCAATATTTACAAGCAGCTATTTGAATAATGACTGGACTAAACTCCTCAGCATTGCATTTTCTTCCTTTGTTCAATTTAAATGCAAACTTCACAGATATCTTGCATTTTTCTTAATTTAATCTATTTGTCAGTTTTATTGAAAGTAATATAAAGTGACACTTAATTCTATCATTTTTGGTTAATGTGTAACTTAGGCATCATGTATCCAGAGATGCATTTGGGGTGTTCTGCCATCATGTGTAATTTATAATACAGTTTTGCTGCATATGACAGTAAATTGTAAAACTGAATATATTTGTTTCTCTTTGTCTGTGAATGGAGGTGAAAGAACTGATAGCAGTCTTTTTTAAGACTCAATTTCCATATACTTTGATAATTTTGACCTTGGATTTCTATAACAAAAATAAAGATTCAAAATCTCAGCAAAGGAGGATGGTTGCAAAAATATTGCCTCAGAAACTGTATGCCCATAACTTGCCTACTGTTTGAAAGAAGAGGTCAAAAACAGTAGAAGGGATCAGGTGATATCAAAGTGACAACTCACCCTCTAAAAATAATTGTAAACAGTATTTAATAAGTATAATTCATTGCAAGTTCGAACTATCTGCTTTGACAAATGTCTTGTTAGTGCTTCCCAGATGTCCCTTCTGATAGTGAGTACTCAAAATATTGGTTTAAACGATATAATTTACAATGAAATAAAATGAATCTGTGGAATAAATCAAATATGTCGCCCATGAAGGGTAATTATCTTTCATTTTCTCAAGAAAGAAACCCAAGATGCAGAAATAGTTTGTTATGTTTGTGAAATAACAGATGATAATTCTACATATGATAGAATAAATATTTCAGTACTTTGTAAACATGTTTAAAAGATATAAGGAAGGAGTACTGGTAAGAACAGATAAAAATATATGAAGTATACTTCCATTGCTATAATAAGCTAGCTACTGTTCTTTTAATGTGTTTTTTTGTTTTGTTTTGTTTTTTAATCTGGACAAATATTAAGCTTAAATAAACCAGACTCTTAAATAATATATGTGGATTTTCTTCTCAGTACTCTATTTATCTAACATCAAGTACATTTATATTTACGTTTAATAGCACATCCTTTTTTTTTTTTTTTCTTTTTTTTTCTCCCTCCCTAATATTCTTGTTCAGCATCTGCTTATTATGCCCTTTCATGATGTTAGGACTTACTGCTGCCTAAAGGGCAACTGAGATGTAAATAAATAAAAAGTATTGCAGATTTTTCTTGTAACTCCATTAATCTTTTTGTTGCTAAGCAAGTGACTCCAACATATATTATCAAACCTTCACTTGTTAATAACTTTAAGCAATCTGTGGTGGCCACTTTCCTGCAAGAAGCTTTTCTCCAAAAACATCTTTTAGGTTTATGACTCTCTGGAACTTGTAGATAAATAAGAGAGAAACTTAACTTTGATCAATATTCTTTGCAGTTTTCTTCTTGTCTTTTAGTAAATGTCGTGCAGCCAGTTTTAATTGCTTTTCTGATGCTTTTTTCATAGCCATTTCAAAGCACTTTCATTATGTCCTAGCTACTTGGAGATGAGCATAATAATTTGAAACAATATAATTTTCTCATAAAGTCTCAAAGCTAGAAACAGCTCTTTCTGTTAATTTACCCAAAATACATGAACAGCACTGCCATACGTGAAACCATGCTGAAGCAGAGGAACCATGGTAGTCTATTTTCTCCGTAGACATTTATTGTTTTCTGAGTTTCTTTGGAGAAGAGAAGCAACTTTATGCTGCTGTATTATTGTGTATAGAGTCCTGTGCTATCAAGAAAAGGGATGGTTATAGGTAGTACAGTTGGTATTAGCTAAAAACAAAAGACAGTAAAGTTGTGGTTGTTTAGTTCAATTAAAAATAACTTTTTGCCTGCTCTTCCAAACATTCTTAATAAGCGAGGTTTGTTCTCCTGAGAGCACATACAGTGTTCCTGGAATGACAGTTGTTAGCATTTGAGTGAAAAATAGTCACATCTTGGTCCATAAACTGTTCTAAGAGGCATTTGCTTCTTAATTTGGAGGGGGGAGGGGGATACCAAAAAAAAGAAAAAAGAAAAAAAAAAAAAAGAAAGTGAGACGAAGGTAATGGTGTAGTAGCTTATATTTAGAGGAGGGGAAATATAGGATGACTGTGTAGTTATCAGTGTTTGCATTTTGCATTTGAAGTTTATAAAGTAACTTTTATGCCATTATACATAGTTGGATTTTCAAACTTTGTATTTGCATCATTATCTAGTGTAAACGATTTTCATTATAAATTATTACTTGAACATAACTGTTCGCTTTGAGTCGGTAATCTCAAATGTAAAGGGTCAAAATGTTTTTTTTTGTTGTTGGTTTTTTTTGTTTGTTTTTGATGCTACAGCGATCTATTGAGTTATGTCCCTCTTAATGGTAAATTTTATGAAGGTATTTAAATTCCTTCATATTTAGAAGTGTAGAATAGTGTAGAATGCTATGAGATTTCCAGTGATATCCAATGTGATAGAATTTTTTTACTGATGTTGAATGTTCAAGAAAGCTACCAGTTTACGTCTGTATTTGTGCAGTTATTTTTGCTTTATGACCATTTATAACCTACTTGCAAGCCATTTTTGCAAACACCTCAGTTCTCCTGAGTCTGGGAAGAAGAGTGTGTTGGAATCGGGAAGATTCATTTTCAGTTTTCTGCCAGGATATACTTTGTCTCGTTTACTCAAATTGTATTGAATTGTAATGAAAGGTAAATAATGCCTGAAAATGATGTGCAAACTGCAAAAATATTTACAGTTAAATAAATATTTACAGTCTATCTCTGTGGCACATGTACATATTGATTATTCCAAGATTATATACTTACTGTTGAGACATCATCTGTGTATCAGTCAATGTAAAAATAATGCATATTGACTTCTTAATTTTTATTTACTGCAGAAACCTGTACTGTTCTGCCATGTTACTTGTTGTGTGCTTGGCTGATTCTATGCAGATCTGAAAAACCTCCATTTAATCATCCCCATGGATTTCTCTTACCATAAAACATTGCCAGAAATGCTGTGCTTTATAGCTTCCAAGCATTATATGCACATAAATATGATTTTTTTGATACTTAGTCTTCCAACTCTGTATAGTCATTCTCTCACTGCAAGCCAGGAAGAAAGGTCGTCAATGATGCTGACCAAAAAAAGCACCAGCCTAACTTCTAGGCAACTCATTGCTTCCGTGAAACATCCATCCAGGTTTCCTTTGTCACTGCAACTCCTTGACCCCCCATATATAAATATGTATACACACACATCCTACTAATCACAGTTTTTCTTCTCAACTCAATTGTTTTGTCCTGTATTATCCGTTCATTCAGTACTTTCTGATACCTAAGAGGAAGGAAGGAAGGAAAGAAAAGCATGATAAGGGGTGGAAGAGCACAGAGTTGAACCTAGAGGGTTCTGAAGAAGGCTGAGGTCATGAAGAGCACTCAGTAGTTCAGCAGTCCCTTAATCCTGTCACACTCGCTCATTTTGTTTCTACCCTTTGTACCTTGTTCAGCTGTGTTTTGTATCTGTGAGTTGACAGGGGAGATAAAGTGAAGGGATAGGGAAGGAATTCAATTCAATTATTTAAAATGATAGTATATTTCAAGGGAGGCAACCACTGTAGTCAGTATTTTAAGTAGATTGCAGTAAGTTTAGCAGGAACAGTTTTTACGAAATATGTTGCTAAGATCATTGTTGTGTCTATTTCTTTGAACAGTGGAGTGATTACAAGAAGATTTTGATCAAAAGTGAATGGTTAACACAATACTTATGTTTTGTTTGGAACTTTAGATGATAATAAATGGTTATCCTCTCTATAGTGTCTTACAGTGTCACATTTGGTTTTGACTACAAAACATGCTTTTTTTTTTTAATTTTTATTTTTATAGCTGTCTGAATTTGCCATACTTCTTTGATACTTCTTTACCAAGGCATAGTATGGAGCTAGATTTGTTTCATTTCTGTATATTGATAGACTTAGGGAAGAAGGAATGGGAGAGAAGGCTTAGAGTATTCAAAATGAATGATAGGTAGTGTAGCTCTTTTTAATTCTGAAATAAATGCTTAATAGATATTTATGACTTATCTTAAAGATGGCAAAATGTTTTAAAAGAGATAAAGCTGGGAGGACTTTGAGAATTGAAAATATGTTTTTTCAAATAGGCAGCATAATTTCAAAAGATTTCAAGATTCATTTTCCTAACGTTATTCAGTATTCTGAATCTCTGCTCTCCTAGTCGTGTTTTGTAGTATGCTGAATTTGAGTGACCTATCTATGTTTTCTTAAACATTTTACATTCTTATGCCATAAATCAATGAAGCGGAAATTGGCGCAACTTCTTGTACATTGTCAAGTAACTATGGAATAAATGATCCTTTTCATTGTCTTCAAAGACTTTCTATATGTTTTGTATACAGTGGAATAGTTGCAACAGGCTTCAATATCATATTACTAGTTAATTAGGACATTTATGTTAACGTACTAAGGTTATGCACATCTTGTGTTGGTTAAATGGAAAATGAAGAAATAATAATTTTTTAAGTTAAAATGTGTTATTTTAATAGTAGTAGTTTTCACACTAGCATCTTATTATATACTAGGAGGATTCACGTGAATGTGAGCAAACAATTCATACAGCCACTAAGAATTACAATGCTTACTACATTAACAAGTGTAGTGAAAACTGGATTTGTTGGTCAAGATCAGTGTAAGGAAAAAAAAATCTTCGGCTTTCTTTCAGTATTACAGCATCATGTTCTACCGCAACATAGGTAAACAAGAACAGGAGGAAATCATGTTGAAAGAGAACTGCTTCAGTTGAAGTAAAAGAATTTAAACTTAATTTCTTATTTACTTGCTGCAGTGAGCTTTTGGCTAAGGATGTGAATTGCTTCTTAACTAGCTGCGGATTTGATAAAGTTTCGTTGGAAAGGAGGATCTGCAATTTGCAAAGGGATGTTTTTGGTTCTTCTCTAGAAAAAGTTACCTTGTATCAAAGGATAGGTCAGTTGGAGAGTGATATGAAAATGTACAGGATGCAATAAAGAACTTTAATTAATTTTGAAATACAGCTGAACTTATAGAACCACTACAAACAGACATCCAGCATTAGTATATTAGGAAAAAAAGCATCCTCGTTTCTAACACTTAAATCAGAGAAGTGTGTAAAAGGATTAACAGCTACTCCACTGTGATTTTTGTGACTGTAGATACATAAAAATGATATCTCTGGGGATTTAAAGTTAAATTGTTATTGAATGGAATATTCATTTGAAGGTAAGGGAATGATAGGAAGCTTCATAATTGCTATCTTTCCTATGAAATCTGATGTAAGATTCATGGTAAAGGATCTTAGGTTCATATCTTGCCTTACTATAATTTCTTTGTTCTTTACAAAGTAAGGTTGTCAACAGCCTGGTTCCTTTGTTCATTTAAGGTATTGATTTTTATTTTATTTTTTTTTATTAAATTGCATATACGAATTATTGTTTTAATTGGTTGAAGCAAAAACAAATGCAGTGTCTGAAGCAATAACTGGTGACAGCCATTTTCCTCAACAAAGAAATGGGATTTGCTAGGAAAACTAGTTTTCCCAAGCAAAACAACCTATTTCTTTCCAAATTAAAAGAGTCTTAGTTGTTTCTCCACTTGCTTTTCTTTTTCTTTTTCTTTTCTCTCTGTGTTTGTATGCAAGTTTTTGGTTTTCATAACACCTTTATTTTTCTAATGAAGGAAGGTAGTTACGGAGATCAAATAGGTGGACTGATATGATTTGTATAAATGACTTGCAATGAGTGTCTGGCACTTAAGCACTTATTATCCAAACTGAATTGCAAATTTGTTTTCATCTTTGATTGAAAAGAATGCTAGTGTTATAATTTCTTACAAAAACAGTCTTTAGTTTTATTGGTGTTAGAAAAATAGCTAGTTAGAAAAACAGTCTTTAGTTTTATTGGTGTTAGAAAAATAGCTAGTTTTCAAAGATTTTGAAAACTGTAAGAGTACCTTTTGATGGATTTAATTCATACTCAAGTTTTAGTATGACTTAAATATGAAATGGCAAATGTTATTGGTAGTTGCTTCATACTTAGCAGTTAGGTTGAATGCAGGATGATTCATCAACGGAATCACAACAAATAAGTTCAGATGCAGAACATTTTTCTAAGACCTTTGCTAGCAAAAAAAAAAAAACAAAAAAACCCCACAATATTCTTTCATGTGGTTTCCATTAAAACAAATAAGTAATTTTCTTACTGTGATTTACATATTTTGAAATTTCTATGAAAATCACATGGTGAAGTTTAGATTTTGCTTCTGTTTACAGCAAAACTCAAGAATTCTGTGGGGTTACTTTATTTCTTCAAAAGTCCTTTTGTATTGTGTATTTGAGGATGTTTAGGAAAGTATCTGTTCTTGGTATTCTGAATTGAAGATTGAAGAAGTGCTAAGGCAACAAACTACTGAAATTAAATATGACATTTTAATGGGTAACACCTAATACGTTATACTGGAAGGAAAATGTTTTCTGCTTCACTTACATTTGAAACTAGGTTCAGGGGTGGTGGCACTGTACAGAAGAGAAATAATTGGTGTATCACTGTATAGTATACTAGGATATATAAAACATCAAAAAGTCTTCACTTTTTTTTTTTTTTTTTTTTTTTTTGTTAGAAGATTTTTATAGTTAACTTTATTAGTTTATTGTCCCAAATTCAATTTCAGGGTAATTAAGGATATAGCTTATGCATAATTATTTTACAAGGGAAATTTGGAGAACGTGCTTGCTATGATTTCAAAGCAATTAGTGTAGAGAGAATGAAGAGTTCCTTACCCTTAACATTTTTTCATTATTAAAATGCAATAAATAGTATAATTGCATAAGCTAGAATTGTAAAGTTGCATTTTAATTTGTTCAGAAATGAATGTACTGATGATTAATTTTAGAATGTTTTACAGCAGTATCAGTTATGAGCAATCTGTCATTTTTGTAATGAGGGACTCTAAATCAGTGATGCTACTCCATGTCTGAACGTTTAAGTCTGACAAAACAAAGAATTGATGACACGATTTAACGGTGCAATTTGTATTCACTCCCCTTTGTGAAAACACTGACTTGAGCATTCGTGTTATACTAGAGAGCAGAACAGATAGATGGTGGCCTTTTCTGGGGAAAGGGAGTTTGTAATTCAATGAAATAAACAACTTTGAAAAATTATTATAGACACAGAGATTATAGACAGTGCAGTCAATTTAAGTCCTTTTTTAATACTGGCTTTTTTTGATTGCTAGATAGAGCTGTATAAATAATTTATTCCATGCAGGATCTAGAAAATCATTCAAGTTTGTAACAAAGCCTCACTGCTTGAACTTCCTTATTAAATGAAATACTTAAAATTTCTTTTGAATGACAGTAAATATTTTATTTTAATGTTACCTGGAGGAAGTCTATTATATAAATGGAAGAAGACATTTAAAATGTTAAAGGAGTAATTTCAAAAGAAAACAATCCAAGTGTGTTTTGCAGGATAAACTCAAAATAGAATGTTTTTTTACAGGTTTTTTTTTCTTTGAAATGTGTTGACCCAATTTGTGGTGGTTTGTTTTTGTTGTTTTTTTTGTTTGTTTTTGTTGTTGTTGTTTTGGTTTTTTTTGTTTTTTTAATTATTTGAACTTATGCTGTATTTTGTTCTTTTTTAAGCATACAGATCATTAGTTAAAGACTTTGTTTCTGTCCCCATGTTTTCAGTGGTTTAAGGAGGTTTTACAATAGTTTTATTTAGTTAATTAGATATAAATGAATTGTATGAAAAGTGTAGTATGAAGTACTAACATGTCCCCTTCCCTGTTGAGTTGGAGTGTCATTTCACACCATTTTGTCTTTTTCCAGTTTCACCACAGCTATGGTTATGCTTCAGAGGGTCTCTCTAGTGGTACAGATCTTCAGGTTGTGAAATGTGAAACCAGAAAGAAAGGGGCAAGCTGTGTTCAGAATTTCTCTTTGATAGGCATGTACGTACTGTTCTTTACAAAGCTTCACAACTGTTGTGAAACAATCTTCAAGAGTTGCTGCCTGCTGTTTATTCCACTTCTTCCTTGCTCGTGTTCTCCTGAGGTTTGAGAGTAATGTTGGAATTGAAAGGAATCTGGGTAACAGAAGGAATTGTAAAAACTGTGTGCCCAGAGGAACTGGGCATCTGGAATGGTGATCCTTGCAGATGATGGATGACTTGAATAATGTCAGTCTGGTGGCTGCAGTACTCAATTTAAGCATCAGATTTAAACCAAAAGAAATATAAGTGAGGAGGCAAGGACTACATTACGGATAAGAATTTATTCATGGGGACGATGTGATATGAAATAGGAAAGTGATGAGGACAAATGACACTAGAGTATATGGTTTCTAGGAAGAAAGGCTGGACACTGACTAGGGTGATGTCAGGTTTTCATTGTGGCTGGAGGGAACCTGTCTGTGACTCCCATTCTTACCTTTCATACTGGGAAAGGCAGCAGTGATACAGTCTAAGTAGGTTTGATGAAGAAGACGATTCCATATGTAGTGATAATGAAGCTGAAGATAGAGAGGAAGATAATCAAGACGCAGGTTCACCCTGTCTTGATCTTGTTCTTGCTTTCTTCGGTAAGAAAAGAGTAGCCAGAAGGGTGTGCACAATCTGAGCCTTGCCTACCACTCAAAATAAAATCAGGCTATAGTGTGGCCAGTAACCATTTTTGTAATATCTATAACAACACATTTTTAGGGGCATTAAATTTCCATCTGTCCCTTAGCACAACTAATGTAAGACGACTCCATCAGCCACACAGTGAAGAACAGCAGAGAATTAGTGCTTTTAGAAGGATATTTGTCCTCTACTCAAATTAAGAAAAACACAGGCATAAACACTGTTGCAAGAAATTTTCAAAAAAAAAAAAAAAAAAAAAAGAAAGAAGGCAGAACTCATTTATTTATTTATTTTTACCACTGTAGTGTTGCTCCGGATCCTACTGTAACTTCACAATTTCAGCTGAATTGGTTGCATTGTGTAAGTTAAATTATATTTGTTCTGCATGTGGTATAGTATACCATCTCAAATTTATTCTAAAAATGTTGAATTTTGAAACTATGTTGGTCTGTTTTCCCCTTTTCTGTACTTTTAAATTGCATTGCATTTATTTAATGTTGCATGCTCACCCCCTGAGTTTTAATACTGGTAATATGGCACCCTATAATTGTTCACTTTCAGGGCCACATAAAATTCTGCCAAGTTTTTATTATATAGAGCACTACCACAATAATAAAAATTACGATTGCTGTTAAATTTGCTGAATTGCAGGGGTAAAGTGAGAATATAATGAACAATGTCCCAGTTCCTTTACACTAACAGTCCTGATTTGCAAATGTGAGTGAAAGATTGACTTTACATTTCCAAAGATGATTAGCTGCCAGCTCTAATCAAATTGAGAAGTAATTAGCAAATCAAAACTTGATTAGCTCTTTGCTTGATTTACTAAAATTATAGTTTATGCAGTTTAAATGATGGGGGAGGGGAAATGTCTCCCTTCTCTAGATATAGTCTGGTGTTCTGAGATAGGGGGTAAAGGGAAGAGAATTGTTGCTTACAGTACTTATCTACTTTGATATCATTGCTGTGTTCATGGAAAGTGATGTGGGATAAGCAGAGACTTCATTCCTTTTTATCTTTGATGGAAATGTGTTGAGAGTAGCAGTTGTGAGACTTGTTTAGGATCTGCATGACCCAGACAATGTGACTTTTCATTATCAGAACTCTTCATTAAGTATTTCAGTCAAGTTTCAGAATTAATAATATCTGAAGGTTATGCTTGTGGTTCTGTGATAAAGGAAGTTATTTAATTGATTCAGGTGCTGTAACAGTGTGGACAGCTGAAGAAAGAGAGTGATCTTGAAAGTGCTGAAATTCTGTTTCCATCTCTGCCATCTACTGGGACATTTGCCTTTGCTTAACTTCTGTAATACTATTTTTCTTTTCTGTAGAACAAGCATCATTTATTTTTCCTTCTCATTGCCTTGAACTTTTGAGTTCCTGAGCAGAGAATAAAGGTAGCTTTGAGTCTAAAAGCTCTAATAGATGCCCCTCTAGCTACACATATCAAAATAAAAAGTTAGATTTTTATCTGTATGAGGCCAAAAATGAATATATTTCTCCAGTATGCAATTTGCTACAGACTTCCTTTTCTGTCTTCTCCATGAGATTAGATGTTTGTAATGCTCTCTGCATTTACATTGTGATTCAGACACGTTTTAATGCATCTTTTATACTTGAGTCTTATTTGTTGCAGAAGTAAACTGCAGTGGAGAGCTTCTCTGAATTAATTTAATGGCAGAATTAGCAGGCCAGCTGTAATCCTACTGTGAAGCACCTTAAAGGCTTTACTTTTTGGAGGCAGCTTCATTAGAAAAACAAGAGGTTTGAGACAAATTCAGAACAGAGTGCAAGATGCTTAAATTTATTATTATTATTATGATTATTACTACTACTGTGCCAATATCTTAAAAATAAAAAGCAGAGTTTAATTAAACAGACGACAAGAGATAAGTCCAGTAATGTTACAGTATAAAGTACTGCAGAAATGCTGATATTTAGGGAGTCCGGTTTTGCTCTTTAATGTTAAGTATGAAATACTAATTAAAGAAAATTGAATTGTCACTGTGCTTATGTATCTGAAAGCCAAATGTATCCCTCACACAGCCTACATTTCTGAGCGTGTTCCTGAAAGCTTCAGAGAAATCTGAATGCTGTTTTCAACTGATTCTTTTTTTTTTTTTTTTTTTCCTTTCAATTTTTACTAAAAGAGCACTTTATTCTCAGCCATGGGTTGTTTATATAGCAATCCAATATATCGAGTTCTTCTGCCTCAGGCTGCGAGGTTGTGGTATGGCAGCTGATCTATTTCTCTTTGGATAAAGTATTTAATCCATATTTTTTTTTCCTTTCTCTAGGGAACATCAGTAGCCTTAAACATTACTCTTGGGCTTTCGGACTTGTATAAACTACTAAATGAACTGTTGTATTTTTTTTTTTTCCCCCTTTTTGTTTTAGGTTTTTGAGAATTGTGCTATGCTTGTCTTCCCTGACTCCTTTCCTCCTGAAAATTTGGGCTGCTGTTACATACTTATCTGCTTGTTTTACATCATCTGATTCAGAAGGCATTCTATCATAGGCCAGTAGTGTGGTTCCACCATCAGTTTGCAAAAGCTGTCATATCTCAGGATACCTCATTTATTGCATTTGTGCCACACAATGAAGTACAGTTTGTCTGAGTGAAGTTCTATCTACTTTAGACTAAAGTGTGTTGAAAGCAATAGATCTTGACAGGAATACTTGTCAAGCAAAGATGATGGCTGATAGTGCTGTGAATGGGATTGTATGAGGTAGCGTTTTGAGATACGGGAGGACTTCATTTGATCTCCCTGACGTCCCATCCAGAACTTAATTCAGGTATCTGGTAGTTACTACTTTAAGCTGATAAAATTTGTATACTTAGGAGAGAAATTAGACTTCATAATTTTTAGGTGAGATTCCTACAAGAAAAAGTGGGATGAAATTATATTTTCTATGTAAAGGCAATCTGTAATGATCTGTTTTAACTGTTCCAGTGTCAAGACTAATTTTAAATGCAGAGAGAAACAAATTTTCACTTATGGGATGTGGAGTTTATTTTTAGTTGTGAAGTACTGCAATGGAGCAAGCAGCATTTCAGAAAAATATGCATTTGTAAAAAAAAAAAAAAATTATATATATTTTAACAATTAAAAGTCTGTCAACAGTTTATGGGCTGATTTGGCCTGGCTGGCTCTGTGACTAGCAGGGTGGATCCACGACTCCAGAAAGGGGAAGGTAAAGGGAAAGAAATGGGCCCCAAAACAAAACAACGGCAATGATCTGAGGAGAAACAAACAAATTTACTAAGTAAGATACCGGAATGCAAGATAATACACTATAAAATACAATATAACACAATTTAATTAGAATTGAAGCTAATACATCAAATATAATGAGAGTGTCCAAAAACTGAAGGTCTTACTCTAATACTGAGGCAAGACATGCAGTTGGGTTCAGCAGCAGGAAGGAGAGGAGAGCCTGGTCTCGTGACCTTGCCAGGGGCTTCATCTCCTCTCTGAACACGAAGTCCTCTGGTGAATGTAGTTTTTCTTCTCTTGTGGAACAGGTACCTGGACCCAAAGCATTAACTCTTTAACCCCCAGTGCACTACATGATGTTATGATGTGGAATACCAATAACCAAAAATCATAAAGCCATGACATAAGTCTTTGCTTACAGATTGTACTCTCAATTTGTATTCTTTATGTGCTTGCACTCAATCGTTTTGATAGAAATAGTTTTTCAAAACTTCTTGCAATTAATTTCAGAAAAGTTTCTGAATTAATCGCAAGCTGTTTTGCAGGGCTGTGATAGATCTCATAATAACTTTTATATCTCTAAAAAAACATTTTCATCTCATAGGTAGCTTAGCTGCTTCATGTGGGCTGTTGGTATCACCAGAAAGTCTTTAGATTTTATTTTGGGGATTACTCTCGTACGGATTGTTTTTGTTTGTTTGTTTGTTTTTAATGGTCATGACTACACTTAACATGATTTTCCTTGAAATTTTTACGGGGCTTAGCCATGCAGTCTGAACTGATCCTACCTGATACGCAGCTGCTGCTACAGCAGTGCCAAGGCAGATCCTTTGCACCTTTTTCCTGCCTGTTCCAGTGCCTCTGTGAGAATTCTTAGTGAAATAAGGTTACTGAGATGTAAACAGCCCAAGATTTGGGGAATACCAAACTCTTACTTACAAATGTTTTGTTAAAATGTTGATGATTAATGACATCCCAGTTTTCCAGTATTTGCACCAGTTGAATAGGTAGGTAAATTTCTAAAGGTTCTAACCTTAGAAATATTGTGTCTCAAACAGATGTGATGTTGCTTCATCCCACATTTTATAATAAAGAAGCATTCAGAAGTTTTTTTCTTTCAGTAATTTCAGACACGTTCTTGTGACTCAAATTTTAGTGAAGATCGTAACCTATACTCCACTAGTACAATTAATGTAATTGACAAAGGAAAAACTAGTTTACAAAGTTAATTAGAATTTTCCATCTCCTCACTTTCAATTAAGCTTGTTGGTCTGACACATTTCTTCCTGTTTAATAATGTCTCTCCATTACTTTTACACAGTGTGCAAGTTGTAGTAGTAGGATAAATAGTGGTTATTGAAATAATCATGAAGCTGGTCTGCTTTTTGGAAATTTTGGTTGTCTTCTTATGTTTGAGCATTTGAATAAGTAATTACTACTTTGCTTCTTGTATACCTATGGCAGTTTTAATTTGCACTTTAAAGTACAGTAGTGATTTTTGGCAGCAGTGCAGATTTTTTATATATATATTATTTCTCCAGAAAACAAGGTTTCTAATGCAGAAACAGATACAACAGATTAAAACAACTGTAATTTCAGGAGATGAAATGCTATTAAAAGACTACAAATCCTTTAAACTGTTCATGGATTAGGACTGAAATTACAGTGATGCTGAATGTTAAACCTGTCACTGTCAGAAAAATATTTATGGCTTTGGTAACAAAGCAGTACTAAAAGTTGGATTGCTGCCCTGGGGATCATATGGTTCTATCAGATGCTATTCACAGGCAACTGTGTTACAACTCCTTAAGCTAAATAATTTACTCCATTTGAAATGTGTATTGGGTCACAATACTTGTGATGCATTTATTCTTTTGATCATCCCTTAGGTTAAAAGAAAACAGCTAAAATAAGAGCTGGTGCAAGATCTCAGCCAGTGTTCGTAATCTATGTATAAATATGTATTTTAAAAACAAAATGCATGTTCAGCTTGTGGATGCAAGCTTCTGTCCTGTCCCTGCAAACGTTAGAAGCCAAAATCACTTGATTCAGTTAACTACCATGCAGGATGACAAGTAAAAATTACTCTTTCTTGTGCATATGATGACACTTGTACGTTGTCATGAAAATCCATGGTCTGGCAACTCTGAAGACCGCATCAATAACACATGGCTATTTCCTCCATTACAATAATACCTCCTATATATTACACCTTATGAGCCTGGATTTAGTTTCCTTGCACACTGTGTTTCTTTCATCTGCATTGTTTCTCCTCTCTACTGTGATGTTTACCCTTCCATAACTGAGCTTGGCATATGTCTCCTTGTCAGACAGGATCATTAGGAAGTACAGCTGTGGCTATGGTTATCTTGGCAGCACTGCAGGCAAAGCAAACTAGATACTAGACGGTTGTTCCAAACATCACCCTTCTTTATTTCACAAGATGCTGCTCACTATGGTCCTTAGTGTCCCTTAGGAGGTGAGGTAAGGCGGCTTTGTGCTGATAGTCGGAGTTCTCACAAGTGGTGTGAGCTGGACTCCTGGCATATCATTATAGGATTTAAGATTGTAACAGAAAGCACAGCTTTTTTGTTTCATAGGTTGGTACTGTTTTACGAACCTTGCGCGCAGCTGAATGGTTGCATTTCCTCAGGCTTGATAGCAAGGTGAGAGCTTTCTGAGAGGAAATGATGTGGGTATTGTAATAGGAGTGCTTTAAATGGCCCGAAGGAAGTTGTAGAGCAGCCAAGTTGCTGTTATTTCACTTACCGGACTACATACTGAAGTTGAAGCAGCTGCTCAATCTGTTATATATTTTACCTGAAATACCAGCTTGATAGGAAGATGTTCTCAACATTCCAGTGAAATGATAAAGCATTAAAATACACACTGAGGGCTGTTAGGCAGCATCTGAGTAGTCACAGAATTCCTTTGCTTCTGGAAACTGGGATGGGATCTGTCAAATACGTGCTTGAAGAAAACTTCCCCTGTTCTAAGATAAGGTTGGGTATCTGTTTTGTTACTGCTGTATCTGGTGATGTTGCTGAAATTGCTGACTATTACTATCTCATAAATAGTGCAAAAAAAGCTGCATGAGGCATCTGTGAAGAACCAATTGAAAGCAACGCAAATGTTTCTGATCTTTATTATTGGTCTTCTATGCACCTGGCTTTTGGTTGTTGCACTTGTAACCATTTCTAGTCCAGCTCTCTAACAACTCACAGATTAATATGTTGCATGTGATCCAGGCCCAAGTCTGAAACAACATGTGAAACTTAAGGGAACTTTATTCGTCTGATGTTTGACTTGGATTTAATATGCCCATTTCAGCGTCTGCAGCCTAAACTTTTTTTCAAATTCAATTTTTTGTTTGTTTGTTTGTTCAAATTATGTCTGCAGTTTCTTTGAGACAAATCCTGTATTATTCTGGAAGGGGTTCTAAGGCAATATAATGAGCATAAGATTTGGTCTTTAAAAGCATTTGTAACTTAAAATATTTTTAAAGAATGTGTTACGAGGCTAGACAACTTGATTTGTATTTCATCTATTTATAACATCTATGGGTCTTGTTTGGTTCTTTACTAGCTAAGGAGCAAGGGAGGCTACAGAGAAGTGTAGGACAAGAGCTTTAACAGTCATGCTTTCCAACACCTTTTACATCTGAACTTTGTATATTTCCTAGAAAGGGGAGATGAAAACAGAAAACTTGATATTTCTTATGCTCATGTCTACAAAGCGATTCTTCTGAGTGACAGTGTTAAAATTCACGATGATCTATTAGGCAATTGTCTTGCTTAATGATATGTTTCAAATATATCTTGATGTGTCAAAAATATTTAGCTTTTCTCTTTTGTTTATTTAGCTTTCTGAAGGACTGTGACTTTCCCACCATCAGAATGTGCTATTGACATTGAAAGTCATTTTGGAAAGCAGCAAGTATGTAGCCTGGGATTTTGTTGGGCGTTTTTGTTTGTTTCTAGCAAGCATGTTTGGCCTTCCATTTCAGAAGGCTAACAGAGTCAGATCCCACAGTTTAAGATACAGATAGAAAGAGTTTGTGCAACTTTGAAATATTTGCAAGGTATCAAAACCCATCTTAGACAGAATGACTCAGAAGTGAGTTGACATGTGCCATGTAAGTTGGAAGTATATATTTTAAATTGAAAGCTCTGTGGAATAAGTTCCTAATCTGTTTCACTGTGGGTTATTTGAAAGTTGAAGAGCATGTCTCTCATTGCGTTAATGGAAGTATATGTGTACTATCTTCTCTGTATACCGTTGCTATCCAGAAAGCTGTTTTGTTTTGTTGTAGTTTTAATTTTGTTTTTATTAAGTGGCAAGTTTAAACCTCATAAAGATTAAAAAATGAAGAAGGCAGTTATTTCTCAAGAAACACTTATAAACATGCGAATGCAGGGACTCAAAGTTATAAGTCAGGATGCTCAAACCGTAATACAATGGTAAAATAATAGACTTCATTTGAAAGCATGATGTATTAAACTGTAGTAAATAAGTGAATATTTGGGATGCCTCTGGATCCTAAAAAATAGACCATGTAAATGATATAGAAGTTCAAACAGAATATTTCTATTATTGAGATAAATATGTAAATTCATTTACTTATCGTAGGAACGCTTATCAGAGTGTGATCCGCTCATTACTTTTCCTCAGAGTTCACCTGGCAGATGCTGCTGCTTTTTCATGAGTTGGGGAAAGGAACACCAACTTCTACGCATTCCTCTAGTGAGTTTAGTTTATTAGGGAAATGATGCATTTAACACCCCTACAACAAATCAGTTGTGTCATGGGATATTAATTTTCTCTTGCCTGAATTAATGAAATCAGTTTGAGGATAGTTTTTTTCCCAACCTCAAGGTCCTTAAATAGAAGGTTATTTTCTGGTAGAAGCAAATGCAGTTCACAGGTGCAATAAACCGAAAGGTCTAGTGACTGAACCACAAAATGTTAAAGCAAAAAATGATGTTGCATGTTAATTTAAAAACCTCTTCCGTGGAATAATTCTGCAGTAGACAGGCATGTCAATGTTTTGTTTCTCTATATGGTAGTTTTAGAAGAGCCTGACTTCAAAAGAGAAGGCCTGGGGTGGGGGGAAATTGGGTAGAAGGGGATAAATCTGTCAATTTTTAGGAAGAACAAGTGCAGATATTCAAAAAGTAAAGACTGAATTTGTTTTTTAACATTATCTTCTATACCAGACAGTGTCCAGGAAACCTGTGTAATAGAGAGTTAGCTATTTGCAATTCTCATTGGTATTCTTTAGTGATACTCACGCTTGTAGGTCAATGAAAAGGTCATTCAACCAAAGCAGTGAAGAAGATGCTAGCCAGCCTCAGGTGAGCACTCACTCTGGAGATTTATACGTCAGCCACTTGCATTTCATTACATACATTTATGAAATACTAGAGCAACCGTATAGTCATTCAGGAATTAATGACAACCATTTAAAATCTTATTAATTGGAATACTCTAGGCGTACTATAGTTCTGATGTTTGTGATTGAGAAGATGTCTGAATTTTCAACTGTATGATTTCTGTGCATCTTTCTCATGAGCTGAAACAGATATAGTTATTTAAATATCAGTCTGAAACTTGTTCACCAATTTTCCATGGGAAAAAAAAATCCTGATTTTCAAAGTGAATATAGAGAATAAAATTAAGCCACACTTCAGATTTATTTATTTATTTATTGTTGCTGACATATTATGTTCTTAATGCTAGTGAGAAATAGATCAAGCAGTTGGCTGCCAGCAGAAATCTCCAAAGGATAGATCATGTTTTCTTCCTCAGCAGTTACCACTGTGTTGTTTCTGAGTTTACCTTTACAGGAAGAGTTACATCAAGGATGCTGGAAGGGAGTGTTGATGTTAACAACAACCATTTTGAATTGTTTTTTGTGCAAACTAAAATCAAGCCTCCATCTTCTAGCTTTAGAATCATTTGCTTTAAAAACACAGAAAACATGCCAGCAAAAAGGGATGACTTCTAAGCACTTGAGAGAGATTTAAGAGCGACCTCATCAATTTAAAACCTTTCACAATACCATAAATTTTTACCTCACATTTTCATGAGTATTGTTATTTATAAGTACTTAACAAATTGAGAAATAAATTTTGAAAATGTGTGGGAGTGCTTTGATTATGAGCGAGTTCAAACTGAGCTTTTTGCCCATCAGTTTAGTAGCTTAAGTCTCTAAATATTGAATGAATGGAGGAAAAAAAAAGGAACAGCAAAACAATAAAAATAGAGTAAGCTTATAGGCTATGTGTTCTAACATACCATTGTGAAATTTAGGGTATGGTGCTTCCACCTCCAGAATGAAAACGTTAGGATCTGGTACACACCCAAGTATTCCTGTAATATTTGCTGTCTATGAGAGGTGCATAGTTTTACTGGAAATTGGAATTGTAGCTATGACAATAAAGCAGGTTTACGTGAAAAGGAGTTTCTTTGCTGTTGTTTTTTTTTCCCTTCTCTCTAGAAAAGAAAAAGATTTTTGTAGGGAATTTCTATTTTTACATGCTGGTTTTGTGATAATTATTTTCTTATTCTGATTTCAACACATGAAAAATGTGTATATATTTCATAGTGAGCTAAGCCAAATTTATGTTTTCATAGAATTATAGAATGGTTTGGCTTGGAAGGGACCTTTAAGATCATCTTGTTCCAACTCCCCTGCTATATAGGCAGGGACACCTCCCACTAGACTAGGTTGCTCAAAGCCCCATCCAGCCTCCCCTTGAATGCTTCTTCCAGGAGGAAGCTGGAGGAGGTGTCCTCAGCCTATCTGCACAACTTGTTCCAGTGTCTCATCACCCTCGCAGTAACAAATTTCTTTCTGGTATCTTGTCTAAATCTACACTCTTCAACTAAAAAGCCATTTCCCCTCGCCCTATTGTTATGCACCCTTTATAAAAAAGTCCCTCCCCAGCTTTCCTGTAGGGCCCCTCTACGTATTAGAAGGCTGCTATAAGGTCTGCATGGAGCCTTCTCTACTCCTGGCTAAAAAGCCCCATCTCTTTCAATCTGTCCAGGTAGGAAAGGTTCTTCATCTTTGTGGCCCTCCTCTGGACCTGCTCCAACAGCTCCATACCCTTCTTGTGTTGGGGGCCCCAGGTCTGGACACAGTTCTCCAGATAGAGTTTCATGGGAGCAGAGTAGAGGGGCAGAGTCATCTCCCTTGACCTGTTGGTCATGCTTCTATGTTAGCTTGGAAAAAAGTGTGAACTACTTCACATCTTTACTGAGTTAATTTGTGTTCCTTTTAAGATGAGGTTTGCAATACTCTCTATGGCTTCTTCATGTGATCTCTCAAACTTACGGCAGTGAAAAAATTATAGCAACGTTATCAAAAATCTTAGTCTGCTCTTAAATCAAAGACTAAGAAGTGTTTGCAATGCTACTAGGATTTAGGAAGACTTCTGATCGAGGAAAAAAATTGTTCTGAAGTGCTACTCGTTTCACCCATTTTGCAGTCTAAATAGAAGTCTAGAATTATGTCAAATAATTTAAAGTTTGTTTTTTTTAGGTTTAAAGACTTCATTAGTTAAAAGACAGTATGGAACAAAAATGAAGCCTCTTGTCCAGATAAGATATATTTGAGTTTATTAGCACTTACTTCAGCTTTTATTGCTCAATACAAACAGATTCTAATCTGCTAAGGAGTGTTTTATGGTAATATTTTCAGTCTTTATTTGAAATCTCTTCAGTTCACATATATTTAACAGTCAGTGATGAAATCAGACCATAAATACTTTGATCTTCTACTGTCTGGCTTGATTAGCGTTTTCATACTCCGGATCATATCAGCATGGGATAGGTCGATCCCTGTGGTTTATAAAGGACAAGTTAGGAGGAAGGAAAAGCATCATGGGGCCTGTGTAACATCAGTCATCTTCCTCCACCATCAGGGTTTTAAAATACTATTATTGATGGTTTTGGTTGAATAAATTTCTCCTCAAGCATCACTAACCAGGATGTACAGCTTCCACTCTCAATTTCCTTAAGAGGACTTCAGAATTTTTCTTGTATGTGACTGAAAATTGCAGTCAAACATGAAAAGACAAAAACGGTAGAGCAGTTACGTGTTTGCTTCACATGATTTTTTTTTCCCCTAAGTCACTTTAAGGTCTGGTAAGCAAAAAATATAGACTTTGTTTTTTTCCTCATTAATAACACAACGAGACAGCAATTACAGATTACCTGATAATTACTGATACCATGCTAAACAGAAGCAGGAAGCAAAATGGAAAAGTATGTAATTACAGGTGTGTTTTTTTATAAAGATAGCTGTTAGCCATTAGTGTATTCAGCACAAGACTAGAAATCGTACGCGTTAGTCTTTGTTCATTAAATTTACTGTTATGAGACATCGAAAGTTTTCCTTCTTATTTACATTACTTTATTGATATCCTCAAGAATTCTTATCTCTTAATAACTTTGTAGGTAATACAGCTTTGAGAGAAGCCCCCTTCAGCTTTCCAGAAATCTCCCCTCAGGTTTTAAGCGCCGCTTCTTCTCTTAATTACATGTAAGTGGGAAGTGAGCTGATATGACTTTGCCTTTGTTGAAAAAAATTGAGGTTGCTATTTCATTTGAGCTATCAATTAGGTTATTGTCCCTTTTAAGGAATAATGCTATGTAAGTATAAACAGATGTTGTAAACATCTCACATTATCCTTATTGCAGTAGAAACAAGATCTTTTTATATTTCGGTAATAAAATAGATCTAGATTCAACAGAAGCTGGACTTCCCAGAATTTTCAACAAATTGGATTCCTTTCTAATGACAGTACTTGATTTCTCCATCTGAAATGGTCAATCAGTCCTGCTACTGTATTCATTAAATAATGAGTTTATTTTGCTTTTTATAATCATGATTCATATTGGTGTTACTACAAAGAACTTAGTGTTATATTTTGACCTCTTATTAATATTCTTCTCATATGAAATAAAAAAGTCTACCTTCAATAATTGATAAGATAAAGAAATGTAATGTTCTTCAACTATCTCATTTTTCCTCATTTGTCTCCTTTGTAAAGATGCTATGCAGCCATCTTTCTGAGCAGAAAGCACATTCCTTGCCTAAGGCCAAAACAATTATCTGACATCATAAAGAAGTTAAAGCAGTGCATACGAGGTACGAGGGGCGAAAAAGACTTGATGTGCTAGTTATAAATTCTAGCAGCAAATCCACTGAGAAGTGAAAAGAATGAGTAAAAGGTACTTTTTGAAAGCAAAGTCCTGTCCTACACCAGTCTGCAGAGTTAGGACAAGCTGAAAGAGCAAGCTTTCTGCAAGGTCTTTGCACATTTGCCATTTTAAATGACTGTGATTTCTTGAAGAGTAGTTTGACTAAGGACAGATGTGTTTTCATAAATACCTATATGATGACCTAGATGATCTTGCAGGTCCTTTCCAACCTTGTGATTCTATGACTCTGTATATAGTTAACCATACAAAAAGTTAGCATTGCTGATTTAAAGTCACAGCTTTATTTACTTTGAAAAAGTGCTTTGACAATGCTATGAAACTATTTGTTGTTTGCTAACTGTTTTAAACTTCCACATTGTTTTATTTTAGTTGTTGCCTTTTGAAAATGTGACTTTATCACTGTTTATCACTGTGACTGTATCACTAGATACAGGTGTTGTAATAAGCAATACCTGATGAAGCAGCAGAGTTACCTAAACTACATAACGTTGCTATCCATATGATTTCAGAATCAGATGCTTTAATAGATATTTCTATTCTAGCACAAGTTGTCTGCCTTGCTTAAAGCCAAGCATAAATGTACTAATGAACTCTTTTGTTTTTATTATTGTTTCTGTGAAGAGAATTTCTCAGGGGACTGTTACTTTTGGAATCAAGTAGCTGATCCCATGGATAAGCTACTTATTTATAGATAAGAGTCTAATTGGGAAACTGGAATACAAAAACATGTTATGAAGAGATTATTTTTCTTGGAGTAGAAAGTTGTCATGTGCACAAATATTACTTAATGAGTACATTTGCAGTTAGACACAGCTTCTAAATGAAGTTATTTAAGAATAATTTTTCTCTAGAATAAAGTTGAATTTAAAAATCTTTAACTTCTAAATCCCTTCCCGCATGTCTCCCCTGCTAACCTAGCTCTTCCTGGTACAGAAGTATCTAAGAAATGATAAAAAACTTTTCTACCTTAAAATGTGGTCTTACAAGAAAAATCAAGCTTTAGCTGTTTCCCACATTAAAAAAAATCTCGATATAAGACATGACTAATTATTATTTTTTTTAAGATACAGTCACAGTAACGATTTCAATGAGAATTCATGTTCAGTAGTGTATATCATTAATTCTTTCAGGAAGTGTATTACTTGATCTGTGAACACAGAGGTAGAAGATCCATGTCTTTTAAGAATATAGAAGCTATTCTTAAAAGCAAAAAAATCAGATCAAACAGAATGGTGAGCAGTAAGATGGTGTCATGCTACAAGTTAGAAAAAGGGGCAGTAATGCAATGTTGTAAGGGCCTTTCTTGTGATTCTGACACTATAAAAAATGTGAGTTTTAAGGTGATGTTTCAAGAGAAATAATATGTTATGTTCTCCAACTTACAGAATCGCTTCCTTCATTAAGTGGGCCTTTAAGGCTTCCAGTATGGGTTGTTAAGTAGAATGTGATATCCTACCATTCAGGTAGAGAATGGGATAGGTCAAGAAGAAAATAGAAATCAAGAGAGCTTGTGTTTATAAAGAAAATGATTCAAATGGCTTTAAAAAAGTGCTGATGGAGTACAGTTGATCTTTCTTAGTACTATGCACAGTTGTTGCATGATTCAGAATGAAAGAGATCTGTGCATTTTTAAGTTGTATGCTGTATAGTCAACAACAGTTGAATGGCGTGGTTAGAAAGTGATAGTCAGAAACAAATGGAAAATGCTCACCTGTTTCAGCTCATAGGGAAAACTCCAAGAGGAGTGATCTCCAGAAGGAGATCCTTCCCTCATGGCAGTCAGCCCTTAAATGAAGTCTAAGAGAAGTGCAGCCAGTCTCCACCCTTTCCAGTCACACAGCTGAATTGCCTTCACCTGTGCACCCACGGTTGACTCAGTGCTCACCTCAGGTGATCAATCAGACAGAGGTTCAGGCTATGATTCAACAGTTCCCATATACATGCCAACATGCTTCTTCCCTGAGGTGATCCAGAAGATGTGCTATAATAGCTGTTGCTAACAAGGTATTGCCACATGTTTGTCTGCTTTGATAAGCCTTTTCTTTATTTGCCGGATTTAAAATGGATTTGAGTAGGATGAAACTACTCTTCCATAGGCTGAAGCAAGAAATACTGCAACACGGGCACAAGCGTAAGCTTTCTTCTTTATGAAAGATGAGAAAAGCAGTATCTTAAAGATGCTGCACAGAGGGCATCTCAGACTTCCAAATTGAATGTTGAAGCAGAGGGATCAGTGTGCTGTTCTAAATAAAACTTGAAAGCTGCGCTGCGAATAGTTATCATTATAAAATTAATGAATTGGATTAAAAGTGGAGATGAGGAAGAAAAAAAAGAAGATGCAAAATGAAGAGCTTCAGTTGAACTGTTGTACCTGTGAGATGTGCATTAGGCATGTGTAAGAAAAAGCCAGAGGAAGAGCCTGGTGGCATGTGAATTTGGACACAGTAAAACAGAAGCTGAATTGGTATGACAGAAGTTTAGAAATCTTATGTGAATATATTTTATTTGAGTTTGTGGATGGAATTATGCCATCATGAGACCTACATCAATAAAGATGGTCTCAAGTGATCTTGCAGAGAGCTGAGATGAAATGAGAAGCCTTTGCTGAAGGTCACTGAAAGAGAAACTAGAACATGGGAAGTAATGAAGCTAGGCAGGGGAGGCATGACAAGGCTGCTGGGGGGAAAAATATAGCTGGAAGTTGGATTAGCTGAACTTTAAAAACCAGAGAGACACAGCTGGAATTAAAACAAGATGAGAAAGGGTAATAGTTGGTAAGTAAGCGCAATTAAGAATGTTTTGAATGTTCTTTAAAAAGATTGAAAGAACAGAAGGAAGCTTGCTAAGAGCAGCGAGCTGAAGGGGATAGAGAATGAGAGAGAGTAGTTACAAAAGTGTTTTTGCTGTGAAGATTACAGGTGCAAATGCCCTGTTCCAGAAGGAGATAGTAGAGCACTTCAGTGGCCTCCTACATTCGTCAGAGTAGGTACAAGACAAATGTGCAAAGCCCTGTCAGGAAAATAATTAAATCTTCTGTGGAATGAGGAGGAATTTTCATGTGTTTGAAGTAAAACATGCTTTTAAAATATGTAGCAGATTTTAGCCCTGAAGCTCCCTTTTTCTCTTCTTCTTTCTCTTTTTTTTAATTCAAGGAGCAAAAAGATTACTCTGAATTTAGCATTTATATTTCCATAATTATTTTTATTAGCTGCATATTTTATACACTGCACTTCTAATTTCTGTAAAGATTCTCGCTTATATAATAAAAAGATCTCTCTAAATAACTGGGCTATGATTAATCGGAAATTCACTTCTTTTCCTGTTACAGTGCTTTAAATAACTTTTTTTTTTTTTTTTAATTGGATTTCAGAAAGCTTTGCCTGTTTATTCAAGTCTGTGTAATGCTTTTAAACAAAAACAGTCTTACACACTATTCACTGAGGATACAGCATGTTCTCACACAATTTACCATTCACAATCGTGGAAGTTTTTATAATCTAGCAGCAGCTAGCCTATGCACTGGAGCACCGTATGTATGTTGTATGCTGGATGTGTGAAACATCTGTGACATAAAAATGACAGTGATTGTATAGAAAATACAATATATATACATTATATATATATAGAATATACAATATAGAAAAACACAGTAGTGTGTTAATGTGTTGAAAACGCTTTCCAGAAGAAGCAACAGGTATAATTGTATCCAGCATTCTCCCCCACCTCGAATATAACCAACATTATATAAGCCCAGTTCATCCTGAACTCTTGCTTTTAGAAGTGAGAATGCCTTTTTTTAATGCAACATAACTGTATCTAGGTATGTTTACAAGGAATTATGAAAGAAGACAACTTTGCACCCTGATTTCTGGGGCAGCTTTGCTGATATGACTGTAATTGCATGCTTTAACACACAGATGGTAATGGTTTGAGTTGTTTCTATAAAACAGTCAAAACGTGTTCCTCAGATATTATCTCTACTAAAAGCTTTGCCTGTTCTAAAACGTTTTGCTTTCCAACTCTTCAGCTATTTAAGGTCTTCAGCTTTAAGGTCATCAATATCATATTGTTGGCCACCAAGATGCCTCATTTTGTAGTTGTTTACCAATTTGTTTATCCATTTGCAAATTAAGCTTAATTTGTGAGCATGGAAATTATTACATAACCTGTTGCTGTCTTAGGGCATGTTGTAATTTTATGGTAATGTCCAGTTGCCTCTTCCTGGAGCTGAAAATAGCAGGTTTGTCCTTTCATCAATGAAAATCCTAGCTTTGCTTAATAAGCACTGCAGGATTAATATATCTCATAAAATAAATTTAAACAACTTTCCAGCTTCATTGACTTAACACAGGGAGAGCAGTCATATACAGACCATTTCTGAATGGCAGTGCTTCCAAATGTGGCAGCAATGAACATAGCAGTGCAGTTCCGCTGATAGGGGATAGAGACTGGAGCAATGGTTGTAACTGCCATGATTTGCTCTTTCACTGCACTGTATATGGAGGCTGAATATTTGCCTGATTCCTTTGCGTGTAATTGCATTTTCTTTTGTCACTGGGCAAAATCAACGTTCTCCAAGAGAGATTTTTTCCATCTTAGAGTAAGAAGCAAAGAGAACTACTGTGCCTGCCTCCAGGGGTTCTGTAAAATGTATTTTACTCTATAAGCGTCACAGCTAAATGTTTCTATTTCAGTTAGTGAAAATTCAGAGTTGCTACAAAACCTTTCAGATGATTCAAATGTTTATTCTGAAAGTCCTTCTTCAATTCTGAGTATGAATTTAAAAGAAAGTACAATGAAAGCATGCTTTCTGAGATGCATTTGTTGGATATGACAACAATAAAGGCCACTGAAGAATGCAAAATGCAAACTTTGTTGATGGGCATGTAGCAG
Source organism: Alectoris magna (assembly GCA_030625065.1). Classification (NCBI taxonomy): domain Eukaryota; kingdom Metazoa; phylum Chordata; class Aves; order Galliformes; family Phasianidae; genus Alectoris; species Alectoris magna. Next base: position 102,928,979 of record CM060560.1, read on the forward strand.
GTAATGACAGTGTGTGAGTCCCTCAGCTTATGCCTGGATAGGACAGCATATAGCATATGCTGGCTATCATAGAGCAAGCAGAAAAACATATACACTGCTTGCCATGAGGAGATTGTTTTCAGGAGAGAACAGGAGATGAATACTCTGTCTTGTTTTCTTTGGTTTTTACTATCCTCTCTGAAGTGTTTATATATAGATGAGGGAGAGCAGCATACAATTTCTGCAGTTAACTTCCTGACGCTCTTAATTATTCTTTTTCCCAAGGAGATCCTTAGTTGGACTATTTATTTATTTATTTATTTTAATTGAAAAGTTTGTTTTGGAAACCTAAGTAGGAATGTCAGGCTAAGAAAAATCTGTTGGCTGTTAATCTCGATTTTTAACTTTCCTGTATTTGCTTTAACAAGCCCATCTGATGCTTGGGGATCCATAGTACTCATAGCTGTTAGCAGAAGTCTCTTATAGCATGCACTAATGCACTATGAAAAAGAAAGATCCATCAAATTGTCTTTGGCGGAGAGGGATTTTTATCTCTTGAAATGTAATTGGGTTTCCTGGTGTCTAACACAGATGACAGTGCCAGTGCAAATTAGAGCTTGAATTTCCTTGACTATGATTCTGAGAATATCAGTGGTTAGCTATACTTTCTTATCAAAATCTTTTTATAACTTTCACCCTGTAGAAATCCTAAGAAATTACATGTTAATTGCAAACTGATTTAGGTCATTATGATGGTATTCTCAGGAATGTGTTGCAGCTGGGACTGTTGAGTGTTTTGAGCTGTTATGTTCTTAGTCAGTTTACCGAGGAAAGATTCAGACAATTCACAGCATACTATAAAATTACAATCTTAGTTAAGTCCTGCTGTTAATCTACAGAAATAGTTGCCAAATAACTTTTGGTATTATTAAATTCTTCATTGAATCTAGGGCCTCCTTCAGGAAAAAATAAAAATAAAAATAAAAATCAATTACACTGCATAAGGAGGACTATGCCAGAAGCTATTTAATATCACTCTTTGGTTAACTGTAAACAACTACTATATTATATGCACAGTGAAATTCTATGCAGGCAATTGCAAATGCAAGCTTACTTCTGCTATTTGTGTAACAGAAATAAGAGTGGAGGAAAGTTGATCCTTTTTCTCTGACATGGTACTAGAAAAAGAATCAAAACCAACAAAAAAATTTAGTGACCGAGAAGATGAAAAAGTGTCAAAAGGAGACATTATGTAATTCTTCAGTGGGTCTCACAGACCTTATTTTAATGAAGAATTTAAGGGGATTTTTAGCTGTGTGGTGTCTGGTGGTAGAAATACTTCTGTTTGCACGGACATTTTTGTAAATGAGCATGGTGAAATCTGTTAGGCAAAAGCCATCGGGAATAGTGTTGTAACTATGAGATTAAGACTAACTATGAGATAAAGATTAGAATTTATTAGCAATAGAACTAATTCTATATTTTATACACTTAGGTGGAAGCATTGTCCTTAAGAGACAGAGAAGTTTCTGTAGCAGGTGTTGCAAATACAGTGTAGGTATTCCCACTGACAAAGGTTCTGTCTGGCTTCTTTGTGTCACTGAGCGCAAAGCGAACAGCAGAATTCATATTCTGAGCCAAACAGTCTTAAGGGTGCGAACTGTTATTGTCTCTCTTTCCATTGATCAGAGGCCTTTTTACTTAGTGTGGTGCACTCTTGTATCTTCAATCTCTGACTTCATGGAATTAATATTAGAACTTCAAGTGTGAAGAGAAATAGTGTGCGCTATTCCATCACTGTCTCCTATTTCTTACTAGTATGAGATTTCTACAGTGGTGACCAACATGTGGACGCACAAACTACTGCTGATATAAAATTGTATTACATTGTCCTTTCCTTCTCTTTGCATTGTAAGAGCAAAGCCAACAAGTCATTTGATCTCTTGCTTTCAATTCATGCACCATTATCTTTCACCTAATTTTCAGTGATTATTAAAATCCCGAAACTACAGAGTGTGGATTCCAATTTTGGAAGTTTTTTTGGATAGAACTGTGAAGGATTATTTATTTTCTCATCTGTGAAAGGGAGATCCTCCTTACTGTAGTCTGTTCCTTTGGTAAGTTTTTCCCAATTAACTCTCTTTCCAAGCTGTTAATTTACTTGCTGTCGTCTTGTTATTACAGAAGTTTCAATGGTGTCTAGCTAATAAGACTCTGATGTTTTATCCATTTTATATATGAATATAGACAGGGTCTTTAGCCGATTCTGCTGAGTCTGCTTGGAATGAAGTCAGTTTTCTCTGTAGCAGTCTCTACAATGCTCTGGTTCAGATATTTGGCCACAGTAATTTTGATGACAAAGTGGTGTTTTGGCTGTTTCTGAGCAGTTCCTGCACAGTGCTTTCTCTGTTTCTCATTCTTACCTCTCCCTAGGAGGAAGCTGGAGGTGGTCAGGAGGCTATGAGGGGGCACAGCCAGGAGAGCTGAGCAGAACTGATCTAAGATACTCTGTGCCTTACAGTGTCATCCTTGCCAATAAAACTGGAGGGAGTTTTTGCAACATAGTCATTGCTCAGAGATTGTGTGGCCATCAGTTTCTAATGGGGAAAGAGTGATGTCTTTGTATTGCTTCCTTTTTTTTTTTTTTTTTTGTTTTCCTACCTCCATTCTACTGGGAAAGAATAAGTGAGTGACAGGATGGGGTCTTAGGTGCTTGCTGGATTCACCCCACAACATCCATTCTTTAGACACTGCGTGCAAAAGATTTGCATAATATCAGAATCCAGAAAGTCCTTCACTTTGGTAACACTTGCTCCTGCAATCATATTTAAAAACGAGACATTTCTTTGGTAATTCAATGGTTTCTTTTGTCTTGTTGGAGTAGCTGATACATTTGCCTTGTATTATGGTCATTTGGTTGAAAAAAATGTCATCATTATATTGATTAATACCCTGCCTCTTATAAGACCCATAAAATTTCCTGTCTAAATTCCTAGTGTCCTATTTTCAGTGGTGCAAAGCAACTGTTTGTCATGCTTAATATGCGGAAAATCATTTGGGGTCAAGGAAATAAAGAAAAGAAATGTTTAGAGAATTGGTTTATTCTGTTTTAGGAGATATTGAAATAGGGACAAACTTTCATGTAAGAATCCAGGCAGCTACTTAAATCCGTACAACATAAGCTCCCATCTTATCACATGGTGGAATCATTGTCACATACCCACAGGCTCCCTAGTGGTGGAAGAGCCCGGTATACTGGAGTGCCCATCTCAGCAGACTTGAACTAGACTGATGATTTAGACAGAAAGTTTGTTAATGTGATCATGGTACTTAGTCATGAGTGCCACATTTTAGCATTTGTGAGTACACTGGGAGGACTTAATGTAACATCTGTAATATCTAATGTGTGTTTCCAGTCAAACTCTTAGACAGTTCCTACCAAGAAACAGCTCTGGAATTTCTGTCTAACAATACTATTTTCTTCACTGAAGACTGGTAATACCATTATCAAGAAAGAACAGGAAAAAAATCAACCTTAGACTTGTATTTAAAATGCTCTAACAAAGGAGCTAAACAGTTTACATCTTTTTGTATAAATGAGAACTGTCAGATCATCTGTATGACATGATATGTTATGACAGTCTCAAGCAAAGAAAATTTTCTTTGATTGATTCATTGTGTTCTGTGGAGTATAAGCCTTTAACATTTCCTCTCAAGGACTTCCTGTGCTAAGAACTAAGCCCCAGGTACTTTGTACCTCATGCCCTTCTACGTGATGTCCAAATACATAAGTGAAGAGAATTTCAGATGATATCTAACATTCCCACTGGCCTTGAGCTGTCTGCGATTCCTTGTTCCCAGCCAGTCCTGTGGGTTTGTTTTTGTTGCACAGTGGGACAACTAGGTCCTGTGTCATGAAGGTGACAGCAGTAAATGGTTCTTCTCCTTCAAGAAATTGCTGCTAGCTGTTTCTTAGTGAAGCTCTTGAGTCTGAATACCTCAGGCAAAGGCTGCTTACAGCAGCTTCTCCTTTCTGAGCCTATCCTTACAGTTGCTTAGCTCCTTCTGCCAGCCATTTCTTCACACAGACTGGAAACTGTTTTGTGAAGATGTCAATCAAATTTTGCATGATGGCTGTTGCTGGTGTGCTCCAACCTACCTATCTCCTGGCTCAGCTCCTGGAGTGAGGTGTCATCAATACTGCCATGGCAGTGTGGGTTCCCATCCCTCAAACAAGAGAGGAGCACACATTCATTCCTCCTCTAGAACATTTCTGTCCTGTATTTTGTTTTGTTTTATTTTTTGAAAGCTCCACCTTGGCATCTACCTGGCTATGCATTATATCCTGCTTTGTGACCAATTTACTGCATTGTGCTTCGCTGATGTTCCTGTTTTTAAGCTTAATGGTTCTTATATTCCTGAAGTTTTCCTTTCCTCACATTGTTTCTTCATACTCTGTCTTTTATATAATATATTTCTAAATACTTATATTGAAATTGGAATTCAGTGCTCTTTGAGAAATATAATGAAATGATGGCATTAGGTACTTATTGTGATGACAGCTATTTCATTAATTCACTTTTTTTTTCCTTTTATGTAAAGCCCTTTGCACTATCTCTAGCCTAAAATATGGTTTCATAAAAAATGCTGACTATAGTTATTCTGAGGATAATGTTTTCTCCACTATTTATTGAAATAGAAATGTATCTTTGTTTGCTCCCTTAAGAGTGGTGAAGATGTATTCTATATCATAAAGCTTCAAAGAAGAGTTACTTTTCACTTCCTTACTCCAAAAGATTGTTATTTGTAGTCTCATGAGGCATTCATTTCTCAGGATAGCTAACATGTTAGTACCTTTGTAAGTGGCTCTTAATTTATACAATTTACTTCTACCTTTCTGTAGTTTTGTGAGTATTGTCAATAAGAGTGTGTGTGTGAATACGTATTATGTTCCTCTGCTTTAATTTTTTTTTGTCTTTTGGGTTTTTTTAGTTAACAAATTATTTAACAAAATAATTAATAGATTCAGCATGTTCACTTTTGTGTCTTGCATTAATTATCTATAAAAATGAGTTAGATAAGTGCAGATATTAAATAATTCTTCATAATACCATAAATAATTACTACGAAGTGTGGGAATAACTTGGAGCTGCTCATACAGCTAAAAATTGTGTTTTTTGTAAAAGAATATCATTAATAAATAATTTGCATTAATAGGAATTACACAGGAATAAATACTAATCAAGGTCAATACTATTTTAATACACTGTGTTCCTGCAAGTGTTAGAATCTGCATTACAAATGCTGCTTAACCTGGAAGGACACTAATAGAAGAACACAAAGCTGAATGTCTCTGAAGCATGCTTTGGTGAGCTTTTGATTTTATCTTGTCAACTAAGTGCTACAGGTGAAGCAAGAGAAGCTTCCATCTGTAGAGTTATAGTGGTATTTAATGAATACATTGGAATTTCATTCACTGGAGGTTCAATGGATTTCACTAAATGTGGTAATCTAGACTTATAAAGAGGAGATTTCAGATGTTTCTAACTTGCTTGTATTAGAAAGCAGTCATAGAAGCATTGAATGCCTGGGGTTGGAAGGGACCTTAAATATTACCTAGTCTGCCGTCCTGCCATGCCATAGGCAGGGACCAGGGAATGCTCCTTAATAAAATACGGACTATTCAAGATGATTTTTTTTTCCTGTTATATTTTGTAGGCTTTTTTTTCCATGCATTTTCTTTTTCCGTGCATTTATTTGAGGGCTTTTCTGAAAGTAATGCCTCCTATTTGATTATACTGGCTCACAATGTCAGAGGCTGATGATGGTGATATGGCAGTAGAGGTTGAACCTTCCCACCAATATTCTGTTATGTATTGTTACCGTGTGAAGGATGGCAGCAGAAGGACTGTCTGACAGAGTGGTGTTTAATGCAGAAATGCATACGAGCAAAGGTGTGTCACTAAATTTCTCCATATGAAAAAATGGCACCCACTGACATTTATCAACACTCTTTGAATGTTTCTGGACACCGAACAGTGGATGTGAGCACAGTGAGGCAGTGGATGGTGCATTTCAACAGTGGTAACAGTGACAGTGGGTCACCTTCGCTGGTGAAGATTTTACAAGGAGAAAACATTCTCCAGCCTACTAGAGTAAGTGATCCAGATGATTGCTGATTCTAGTGAATCTGATTTTTCTCTGCCAAAAGTATAGGGATTGTTTTGTCTTCTGTTCTCAATGCTTAATTCTTAGTACATGTCTAATGGACATTGTCAGGCTGGCAGCAAATTGGCTATCTGCAGGTCAGCATAAAAATTAAATAATACAAGTAGGTATCTAAAGAGGATTGAGCATATAATAACAAATTCTAAGTGACAGAGCCCTTAGAGGAAATGGATTGCTGTTTGATAAACCTAGGCTGTGCTGGCTTATTTTTCGGGATGTAGAAAAGTAGAATGTTTAAATTAAAAATCCAAGGAGAATGCTGTGCGTTTGTAGAATGAGTGTCAATTTTTTTTTTCCTGTTACATTATGTTATACCTGAAGAAGATGTTAACATTTATTTATTTATTTAAACATCTGAGCTGGCTTTGCAGTAAAGTAAGGCCAACTCCTGACTGACAGGAGGCTGTGTCAGTGCTGTCGTGAGTACAAGTAGACAATGCCATCTGTGGGTGAGCCTTATCAACAGTGCTAATTTTGACTTTTTAATATATCGGCATATTCCATGATTTCTAGTCACTTTATGGATATTTGTTAGAACTGTTATGATTTTAGTACAGCAAAACAACTGTGAAAGTTTATCTCAGAAGAATACCATTAGCTATACTTGAACTGAAACAATTCCTGCTTTCCCTTGCTTATAAATGGTTCTGAAAACAACTTCTACATTAAAATTAAAAAGAGAATTAAAAAAAAAAAAACAACAATTTTCATAGGATGCAAACCATTCCTACTTTGCAAAAAATGTATATGTTTTTAGTTACTGAAAGGTTTTATTTGTTAGAAAAATGATGGACTTTAAAAAAAAAAAATCTATTAAATGAAAGTTCCATATTAAATAAAAAATTTGAAATTTAAGTGCAACTGGTTAGAACAAATCACTTCTACTATTCTTAAACAGAATATTTTTAAATTGGAAGGAAAAAAAAATATATTCTTCCTGACTTTATCTTCTGATGGGCACAGCTCAAAGATTCTGCTGCCGTTATTTTTACCTCTTTTCCCTCTCCTGAACAGGTGACATGTGAGCTATGTGTTATGTGTAACACAACAGTCAGGTGACCATGCTAGCATGTCACCTCTTATAACATGTTAGCTGGGTAAAAACGGATTTAGAAAATAGCAAAATCACCATCACTTATATTTGTTATTTTTACAGAATTTCTCAAAATTTTCATGAATGTCGTGACCCATGTTCTGCAACATAACGATACCTTTACCTGTGCAGCCTGCTGTAGGGGGCCTGTTCTGCAGGAGGCCTGGACTCCATGATCTCTGGGGGTCCCTTCCAACCCCAACAATTCTGTGACTGTGATCCTGGTCTCACAGTAAGACACGGGAAAGGTCCTGCTTGAAGAGTTGATTGTTTTCATGCTGTGTTATTGCCCTGACTTCCTCTGAGAGCTGAAGAAAGTCAGGAATTTGATTGAAAATGATGTAGGGATTTATTTTATGTAATTCTGATGTGTATTTTCTATTCTTCCTCACCCTTGTACTCTTGAGAATAATTATGAAAATACTTCAATTCTCTGAGTCAGTCACACATTTTTCACAATAATGGGTACGGGGGGTAATTTTCATTGACATGAAGTAAGCTTCCAGTCATTGTTTGCTGTAACCAGACTCAAGGATTTCTTGAAGGTTTTTTTGTTTGTTTTTTTTTTGTTTTTTTTTTCCTTTTGTTTATTTTAATATGATTGGTCATTCTTATCCTTCTACCAGACTAGCCTGACGCTAATTTATCGCATTCATGTTTTAGTCCCTTTCTTTCTTCATCCCCCTGCCTTTGCTTCTTTTTTTTTTTTTTTTTTTCCTGCTTTGCTTGTTAGCTTTCATTTGCTGTTATTCACTCTTCCTTTTCTCAGAACTATCTTTCTCATTATCCCACTGATGAATCCCGCTCCTTTTTTGCAAAGTCATATTACACATCCTAAGGTCAGTGCTTCTCAAGGCAAGAAGTGTGTATTCCCGTGTCTGTGTAGTGCTCCTTGCAATAAAGTCTTGGCACCTTGTTTTTCCACTTAGGTAAATGATGACCCACATTCAAATGCATGTTTTAACCATTTGCTTCTGGTCTAAAAATAATTGAGAAGTTGTAACCTATTTTAACTAATCACTTAGGCTTCATGTATGTGCCATTTTTAATGATTAAATTTTCCAATGATTACTTAAGACACTATTTTTTAATTTTTTTTATTTTTAAATCAGACAGCAAGGTGACTAAGGTTGAGTTTTATAATTGCATGATGTTCTCCTTTGCCTTTTCTCCTCTATGCTGTTCTGAAAGGGCAGAAGCCCATACCTTGCTCCACATGAACAAAAACTGTGCTACATGGGGTTGCATAAGAGGCTCAAGAAGTATGAAGCAGAGCTGTGAAGATGCGTAAGATTGCTCTCGGTACCTGTCAGCTCAACTCTGTAATGTGCGCTGCAGTGCTCCCTTGCCATGGCAGAGCTGTGAGCCTGACCTGCTGTCTTTATACCCAACAGTGCTGTTCCCCAGTCTGCAAGGAAAAGTCCAAGCAGATTCATCTTACATTGATTTCTAGGGGCAGGGGACTTTTCTGTCAAGTTCCAATATATTAGAGGTACTTGATCAATACCAGTGTTAAACTCATACCCTTATAACCATTCTCAGGGATGTTTTTCTTTGATTTTTCTGACTTACTCATATAATGCCGTGCATGTCTTAAGAGATTAAAAGTTGGAAGAATACATGTGTAGATCTTTTTGATAAATAGGATTTTTTGTAGAAATTTAATAACCTCAAATATAAGATATTGATCCTGTTGTACTTGTTCTCACAAATTCCTTGAGAACTAACCTTTTTTTTTTTTTTCCTGTTGCAGTCATGCAAAAAGAAAAACACAGTTTCAGCATCTGTAATCTTACACACAACATGAAGTAATATACAGTTTGTAGCCCTGAAGGTCAGGAACTAGAGTGTTAAATATTACAGAGAACATGAATTAACACCAGGAAGGAAAGCCATATGTTTTGACAGAAGTGAAGGAAAGGAGAAAAAGTTCATGAGATTTTGGGTACTATGCACCTTGTAAGTGTAAGGAAATCAGACGTGTTACCTGTTGAAGTCAAATACACTGCTGGATGAAGGCAAATGTGTTGACAGCAATGCTGAAGTAATTGAGTGGTCTGTATTTATTGTAGAAACATCTCACTACAAGTAGAATCAAACTCTGCAAAATTGCTAATAAAAATTGAGGGTGGTGAGACACTGGAACAGGTTGCCCAGAAGTCTTGTGAAAGCCCTGTCATTGGAAGTGTTTAAAGTTGGATTGGATGGGTCTTTGGGAAATCTGATCTAGTAGAAGAAAATGTTGTTGCTCATGGCAGGTGATTTGGAACAAGGCAACATTTCAAGCTGCTGCCAGTGCAAAACATTCTGTGATTCTATGAATTTTAAGCAAAGTTGTGTTACAGATTTTTACTACTATTTCTTGTTTGGAATGAGAAGGCTAATCTGTGTGTATTCAAGATAATATTGCTGGATTATGTATTTGAAACAGTGGGCAGGTGTGGTAACAGGATGATATTTTTACTGTTAGAGTAGGAAAAAGTAGGTAAATTGATTTGTTTGGTTATTTATCTTAGAGCTACAAAGATGATGAGGGGTCTGGAGCATCTTCCTTATGATGAAACGCTGAGAGACCTGGGACTGTTCAGTCTGCAGAATGGAAGACTGAGGGGTGATCTTACAAATGCTTATAAATACTTAAAGGGTGGGTGTTAGGTAGATGAACTAAGGCTCATTTTGGTCATGTCCAGCAACAGAACAAGGGGTAATGGTCACAAACAGGAACGTAGGGAGTTCCATATGAACATGAGAAAGGACTTTACTGTGAGGATGGCAAAGCCCTGGAATAGACTGCCCAGAGAGGTTGTGGAGTCTCCTTCTCTGGAGATATTTAAAACCTGCCACACCAATTCAAATCTTAACACCCTCAAGAATATCATTAATCCTAACTTAATTCAGTGGTAGTTGTAACTTCTTTATGTTTTTCAAGGCAATCAGTAAGAATTAGGAAAATTGTAATTTTATGTGAAATAAAATAATGATTTTCTGCTATGTGCTGGAGTCCATTTAATCTTTTTATGCACCCAGCACATCATTTCTTATACCCAAGATGGAGCTGAAGTTCAGGGGTATACATTTGAATATGAGATTACTGCAAGGAACATGAATGATTGTTTCTGGACCTAATGATAGAATTACTTAAGCTGGAAAGGACCTCTGGAAGTTGCATGATCAAACTCCTGAACAGAGCTATTGCAGTTCTGAATTTAGATCAGGTTACTGTGGCCTGGACAAATTTTGAGCATCTTCAAAAGCAGAGGTTTCTTCAACCTTTCTGGCTGCTTGTTCTAGTCTTTGACTATTCTCATGAAAACGGAAGTTTTCCAGCTGACTGCTGCAAGGTCAGACCACCATAATGACACCTCTGAAATGGTGATTGTCTGAGGTGACTGACTCTTCAAAGGATTCCATGTTAGCATTTATGTAAAAGTTATTAACGGAAAGCAGGCTACTGCTGCCAGCAATGATGGCACTAATGCTTTAGCTGGTGAGCGGATTCCTAGCCCTGTGTGTTACGGTGGCAGGATTGAGGCTAGCACATCTGTCGTCATGCTCACTGAAAGAGAGAAATAATGCTCAGATTTTAACAAGAGTTACAAAGCTCAGGTGAAGATGGATGCATGCCAATGTGTTTTCTGATGAGCTACAGCAGTCGGGCAATGCCACCCTGCTGTACTGACTGCACACTTGTAATTTATTTCACAGCCCTCCGAGACTTTGGAACAGCAAGAGTGAACACTCTGAGCTACACACTTTGTTAATCTGCTGTTGTTTTCTATTCTTTGTTTTACGGTAAATTCACTTTTTCCATGTGTACCAAATGATCTATTAAAAGATTTTACTTCTGCCCATCATTTGTTGTGGATCATAACAGAAGCTTTGTCAATGCCACAGAACAGTTTGAGAGCTCATCTGGCATGAACCTCTGATCAAAACACATTTTATTACTTTTGGTTAAAGAGCCCTGTAAAAGATGCGATTTGTACTATTTGAACAGAAATAGTACATGAAGGGAAGGAAGCTTTGTATCCAGTATCTTTTGGAAACTGTACCTTCTCTATCATGTCCCTGTTAGTAATTCTGAAGAGCTCTCTTAAACCTAAATGGATGATAGGGTGTTGTTAATCTGTTTTAACCAAGGCCATCAGTAATCACATTAATCTATTTTAACCAGGGCTAACAAAGCTGTTAACAAAAGACTTCTTGTTTTCTTCTCCTTTGGGGTTTTTGTTAGTCTGTTTTTGCTTTTCCCCCTCCCCCTCCCGTATTGCAGATAATCTCTTTTATTTCACGGACTAAAATACAGAGAATTCTTTCAAGAAAACTCTCTACTTGATGGCTTGGGTTTCTACTTTTTGTCTTGTTTATGTGGTTGAGTAGAAAATTGCCACAAGAAGAAGATGCTTATTTTTACTATGTTAACTGAATGTAAATATACTTTAAATTTACTGAGGACAGAACCCATGGACCCTGTTTGTCATTTTGTTTATATAAGTGGCTGATGTTCTCCTTGAACTGTTTATAAGTAAGTATTGATAAACTTAATTTTGGAGGGTTTTTCTCATCTTCATCATATGCATACTATGAAGTACTCTGAAATGTCCTATGAAGAGACATCGTTTTTTTGCTAAATTTCTAGATAATGAAAGGACAGTCAGATTTGATGTCATTTCTTTAAACGTTTCTTCCATGTGTGTGTACTTTCTTTCACTTTTCTTCCCTTTTCCGTTATTTACTTATTTTGCTGGATCAGTGGTATTTGCTTACATTTTCTAAAGCTTTATCTCATTGAAGTGTTTGGGACAGGGCAAGGCATTTCCTTGCTTTGGTTAATTTGTCACCCCCATTTATATTTATCTCAAATGATTTACTGCTGTTATATGGATAACAGTGATGATGATATGGTCCTGAGGAGTTAGGTGAGATGAAGGTAGTTTGTGGGACACTTGCATTTACTTTTATGGCATTGTAGGACTTCACCTGGAAACATGCCCTGTCAGGTGGAGTCAAACAAGGGATTCCTCCAGTCCAATATGCTGTCCTTGTCAGAGGCAAATAAGCTAAGAAGGTCAGGCATCATGATTCACCTAGGAGCTTAGATTTATAATATGAATCAAATGTTATTAATAATAGTCCATGCTGTACTTGGGGCAGAAGGATTTTACTTATATTCTGCTGCATGAGATTTAATTACTCCTACATCATTGTCTTTGCTTACAAAACTGCCAGTGTTGTTCATCATCACAAAATTATCCAACCCTTTAAAAAGACAGTTTCAATATTTGTCTCAATGAACTTTCACAGCAGTTATTCTGCAAATTAATTAAACACTGCCTTGGAAAAATAGCTTCTTTTAGCAGTTGAGAGTTCAGTCACATTTCATAGAGCCAGATTGTTCACTCTCAGGGAATAAAGTTCAAAATAAATTTGATAGTTTTCACCATGTCCCTCACTATTTTGTTGTCTTTTTTTCGCAGTTAATAAATTAATTGTTTGATTGTATATATGTGCCTTTTCCTCCCTCAGCCCCTTGCTGACTTTTGGACTCCTGCCATCAAAAAATAACTATGTAATAAGCCCATAAATGTTAGTATCATTATGGACTATCTGAAGTAGCTGTATGAATGATAGTATATATACAATCCATTTGAACTTAAGACTTTGAAGTTAAACTTCAGTCTAATTCAGCAATTTCATTGGGGGTGATTATCTCAAATATTGCCTGTTTGCTGAAAGATACTAGTTGTGTGCTGTTTTTGTTTTATTTCAGTTATGTTAGTATTCCTTTCTGTTTATGATACACAACATTATATCCGATAGTTACACATTTCTGATAAGAGCTGTAATGCATGTCATGTAATACTTTCAGATTAAAATGAAGGGAGAAGGCAGTGTGGCTTTTTGTGAAAGTGAAGTATAAAACCAGTGTATACAGTGAAGAAGTGTACGGTAGAAGTACATCCAGAGAACTAACTGCCTCTAAAATTGGTTTCAGCTACATCAGTTCCTTCACATGGCTCTGCACTTGCACTAATGCTGGCAGGAGAATGTGTGGTTGAGGGATGGACAGAGGGCAGTAACATTCCGTATAGATTTAGGGGCACTTAATTCAAGTTGTCATTATATGCTAAATAAATCTATATGACTTTCTAAAATTTTATATTTCAGGTATAAAAAAGACTTAGTATGGAAAAGTGCATCATGTCAAGATGTTTATCTTCTGATTCTTGTCTTCTTTACTATTATACTATGCCCTTAATGTCTTCTCCAGTGCTCTGAATTTCATATTTTTATAATTACTTGACATTATTGTTAATACATATTTTTTCATGGATGTCTGATGTCTGCGCACTCAGACAGGTTTTAAGCTTTAAGAACTACATCTATTTATATTACATACGTATGATAAATGTATATCATTACGTAATGACCTCATACGCCTCAATTGCAGAAATCTAGATAGTAATTTCCTTAGCTAAATGCTGCTTCTCCATACATCTGAATTTTAGGGTGAAAGCGTGAAATGGCATTTGACATTTCAGGGAGTAAAATCATGGCATTTACAGACATCTTCCTGGATACAGACTCCAGGTTCCTGGAGGATGAGAATTTCCATTTGAGTTGAACTGGCTCTCAACCTAATTACGTGATCACCCTATCAACCATGTACGATACCTGCTGAGAGACAGAGCATCTTATTGCTGTTTGAACTGTTTCTTAAGATACAATGTGTATTGGGTAAGCTTCATGAGGTCTGCTGTGGCAAAAGTGGTTGCGTATTGATACCTGAATCTTATTGTATGCCATCACTCATGAATAACAAGTCTTTAAAGAACTTGTTCTTATTTGTTTGATATACCATCTCTGATAATGCTATTGATGAATTGATTAGTAATTTGCATTGCCTAATAACATCTATCTTAGCTGATATAATAATATGTACATGTGCCTACTCATAATTGGTACGTTATTGGATGCTGAAAAAATACAATTTCTTATAGCCAAGATTGCTAACAGATTATACAGATACTTCCAGAACTGTTTTCTGTTTCCATTTATTTTTTCCAAATTAACTAATATTTTCTTTCAATCATGTAATAGGATATAATTGTTTCTGGACTCAACCTTCTTAAGTCAATAGAAATATCTCTGTCATATTCAGTGGATGTTAGATTTCTTCCCTTGGCCAGCCTGAATTATTTCTTGAATATAAACCTTTAGCTTAAAATATTTTTTTCAATTACGATTTAAATAATGTTTATGTTGGACAGACCAAAACATTTTCCTTTCTTCCTTTCCCTCACTTGTTTCTTTTTGTCTGTTAGGTTACAGTTCTGATTTAAAGCCCTGAAAGTCAACAGAAGGACTTTGTTTGACTTTGAAAGCAAAACATAATAGAATGGAAAAAAAAAATCTGTCATTAAAGGAAATGTCAGCATCACAGAAGGAATATCTATGTTGAACAAAAACGTTAGGTTTCAATGAATAAATGACATACATGTCCCTTTAGATGGATTCATTCATCGTTTCCAAAGCATCTTCTGTTGAACTGACTTTGATACATATGTGTATTATGTGCTCTAAGTTTTGTATAAGTATGTGTGATAGTGCAAATAGTTTCTGAACTATCGTTCATGCGATGAAATATGTAGTATTGACTCTGTGCAAACTTTCCTATTTCCTATCTTAAAAAATGTGGAAGATGAAAATAGCAAGAATCAAATCTGCTGTTAACATTTCCAGAAAACATGTATATTTGCAGTAAGTTGTTTCAGAGCCCAAACATTTACACTCTGGTTACTTTCTTGTCGACAGCTTCATACATATCTGACAGCTGAATTTTACCTTGAGTGGCATTTTTTTTTATCAGTATTCTAGGTTTTTTTTCCATTTTCTGAAGAGAATCTAACTTGAAAAGTTACTTTTATATAAAACATACAGTAGTTGGTATTCACTATTTTGTGGTAGACAAATTGCTGACCTTAGAAGCTATTCTATCTGTACTTTCAAGAAGGAAAATAGAAACTGTAACTTACCAAAATAACAGTTAACTACAGAAAATGCCATGCTAATCCCTCTTCCTGCATGTATGCCTCCCTTATGAGTGAAAGAAAGGAGAAGAAGAAAGGTGGAAAAAATATGCAGCAGTTTCAGAAACTGTACTGTGAAACACCATCTTTTCAAAGCTATTCCTTTCATCCTAGAGCTACCTTTTTTCTTCTTGCTGGAAATCAGTATTAAAAGAACAGCATATATGAGAGAACATTTTACTGTTAAGCTACTGGTTGACAGTTTAAACAAATATTTACATAGTACTTAAAGGGAAGCTTTGCAATCTCCTTGTACTGTGCTGACTGCAGAACCAAATATGAGTGCTTTGAAACTCACGTTTGCTGCTATAGAGCTCTGCAGCTGGCACAGCACAGATCAGCCTTCATAATGAATTGCTTTATATATTTAAATTAGACCATACATTGTACAAAGTTTAACTTTATAATTCTACTAACAAAATATCTGGCCACTGAAACTAAATTTGCAGCCACTAACTGTTTTTGCTTTGCCAGTGGTAGTACCTTTATTTATCCCATAGTCTGATTGTGCTTTTCCCAAATTTTCCCATAAGAAATGGAATTTAAGCATCCTCTGTCAAGGGAATTATAAAACCACTGAAAGAATTTTCAGGTGATCTTACTGAATTTGAGCGGAGGTACCAGAATGTACGAAAGTGCAAACTTTAAAAAAGGAAAAAAAAAGCATTAAAGCATTTTATTCATTCAAGTGGATATTTTGTTCTTGTGTCAAGCCAGTTTCTATTTTAAAAGTAATGAAGGGATACCTCTTGCCCTGCTAATAGCATAACCAAATACATCTAAACCACAACCAGGCAAAACAATAGTGTAGACACTTTTTTTTTTTTTGAAACTCTTGCAGCTCATCAATCCAAATTACCGTTTTCCTTTATTTAAATAATTTTAGCATAACTAAATTATTGTTTTCCTTTATTTAAATAATTTTAGCATACAGTTTCATTGCCATTGTTTAGTTGTAAATCTAATAGTATGATTGGAATTACTTAATCATCTTCTGTCTCAAGGTTTCCTTCATTTCTGATTCATCGTGTCTATTATTAAACCCAGCTGTTGATGTTTTTGAACAAACTGATTTCTGAATTAACTCTGCATTGTGTTCTATAATAATGCCACTTCTGAATTATCATGGGCTGCTCCCAATTTACTTTTAGATAATTAAGGGCTGTCTTTATTTCTATCTATGTTGCCCGTTTTATTTCCCAGAACACAAGGATGTGATTTCATTCATGCTGCTCTAGGGGTCTGAAGTTGATAATCATTTTTCTACATCTGCCCTCATCAGTGTCATCTTCCAATATATGATGTTCCAGCATAATTCCTTAGCTTTATTCATTAGCATTCATATTGCTGGTGCTATGTTGTGATAGTCTGCCACAAGTCATTCCCTGTTGTTTTCCTGTGAAGTCTGTACCTTTGTGCTTTGGAATAGCCTTGATTTCTAGAGTATGCACATTTAAAATAATAATAATTATTAATTTTTGTTTATGTAAACATGTTTCCATATAAAAATTAGTCAACTCTTGTCCCACTCCAATTTGTAGGAGGGAGAAGAGGTTCTTTGATATATGTATTCCCGGCATGAGATTAAGAAACAATGGTTCAAACGTTGGTCTGACCAGTTTATTACAAACCTTAATCAGGGAGATGGGGAAGGGGAGGACGGACAATTTAGGGTGATGGGGGAGGGAAGGTGGGTGATAGAAAAGATAGAAAGAGGCAGGAATTGTGTAAAGCAGGGATAGTCACCACCAGGATCCATCAGTGGTCCCGTTGCAAAACGTTCCAATGATCCAAGGCAGAAGCACAGAGGGGGAGAGCAGCAGCAGCAGCATGGCCAGCCTTGGGCAGCAAGCGTGTAGCAGGAAGAAGCCGCAGGATAAGTCTGGGACCAGGCAGCAGGATTCAGGTAGCAGGTCCGAGAGAGTCCGTCAATGAGCAGGACTTCTGTAGTGAGGGATCTGATGGCAGACACTACCTTGTTCTTGTTCAGCATGCAGGTCTCAGTTCTTCTTCAGCATGCGGGTATCTCATTGTGAGGAATCTGATGTCAGAAACCCAGCTTCATGGTCGCTGATCCCTCTTTATCTTCCATTTTTTCCTGCCTAAGTGACATCCCCGGGTGCACCCCCTGAGATGGCCATCTTCCTCGATCGAGATAAGCCCACACAAAAGACTGTTTCCTGGCCATTTGTCTGCAGCTTATCTCTTTCTCATTGCCCCTGGCCTAGTCCTTCTGTGTCCCCAAAGGATTTCTCAACCCCTTGCCCAGGACTTGTTTGGACTTGTTCATCTGTGTCCTTCAGCAAGCTTTGAGTCTATGGTATGAAAGAATAACCTCTTACAACTCTTAAAATCAAACATTCTTTCAACATTTGTATAGAATGAATATAAAAGACAATAAGATTGGATGATTGAGATTATGGTAGTGTATCTTATGTATGGTGTAAATACTAATTACTTAGTTAAATTTAAGGGCATAAAACAAAGACCTCAAGTTATACAATAAATTTTAGATAACTAGCTTGATAGGTTTTTGTTGAAAAACAAAACAAACACAACAAGAGATGTACTTAAGATTAAAAGATTGAACAGTGACGTAATTCAATATGGGATCGTGCATGATAATTGCCTTCTTTCACTGTCTGTTTAACTGCTAAATGAGGTTAGAAGACTTTGTGTGGTTTTGGTGGTGGTGGTGGTGGTAGTTTTTGTTGGTTTTTGTAGAGGTGTTACAGTAAAATCCCCAGGCAATGAAAAAGAATTATCTCATTTATACCTACTAAAGTTCATTACAGAAGGTCATTTTATGCTCTTAGTAGGCTTTAAATAAAAGAGTATTATCATCGATTTATGAGAGTTGTATTTATTTCTTTATTTCCCTTGGCAAGAAAACAAACAAACAAAAACATTAGTTCTACTGCTTTTTCTGTTGCTAACATGTCCTGAAGTACAAGGTGAAATTCCTGTGATTTCTACGTCGAATGATTGAGCCATTTATGCTCCGATTTCTTCAGTTTGACATTTTTTGAGGGCCTATTTCCAGTACTTTTACGTATTAGCAGTAAAGTTATACAATGGACATGGCAAAGAATTACCCTCACCTTCCTAGGAGGTGTGATTCATAAAATACAGTGAGACTCTAACATATCAGACAGGTATCTGTTTGCTTAAAACTATTGTAGAAAGTTCTTGACTGTATGTTCTTGAAGGTTAATGCTGACTTCATGTGGAAACATTTCTAACTTCTTGGTTTTGTGTACATGTGTATAAGTGAAGTCTTTGAACTGGAGTGTTAAGTTTCTCTTCATTGCTTTATATACTGGACTTCAGTATTCCTCAAGAGGCAGCACTGCAAAGATGCTGTGTAAAATTTTTAGGCAAGTGTTGAGGTACTCTAACAAAAAGTAGTTCTTACTTATGATGTGTCAAATTACTGTTCTGAGAGTAGACATTTTAGGTTGCATTCAACCTTTAATTTGACTGAATTTAAATAGCTTAAAATGTCTTTTAGTTGAAACTTGGCTTGCATATTACATCTCTCATTTCAATGAAAAACATTCAGATGCAAATGTGGTTTGTTTGGAGTGAGTACAAATGCCACTATCATGACTGATGAAGGTTTTTGATCACACATCTACAAACTGAAACCTTAAAAAGCAAGAGGCGATTTGGACTGGCATCTGCAGTGCCATGAATTATTTAGTTCATATTATTCATAAATCTCTTTGAAGAGAAGGTTTATGAGGCTTTTAAGGAGGAGTAGTCATAGTTGTATTGCCAGTTTGATTTATTCTGTGACTGACTGCATGCAAAAAACGTCTTCTAAACTGGACGACCTGTACTGGTTATGAAACGAGATGCATGTAGGAATGTCTCAGAAATTGACTTATCCTTTGAGAGGTTTTATAGGTTTCCTGGAAAAAGAATGGTGCTCTGTGTGTCTTTACTGTCTATGCTGGCCTGCTCCAAGAGGTGGGCAAGGCCTGAGCATGTTACAGTAATTTGGAGAGCTACCCAGCTAGCTGCTAGGGACCTGGGTGAGTATCTCAGAGCACATGTTCACAGCTGGAGGCTTTCCTGCTTCTCATTCACTGAGCTACAAATCTCTTTTGGCTGTGCTCCAAGAGCAGAAACGACATAGTGACACCAGCTTCCTTTTGCATTCTTTCTCTCAAAATCCATCAGTTTTGCTAGAAATGGGTGGTATTTCAAAATGTATTTTTCAACTTCCGGCAATGACTGAAGCTAAACTATATATATAAGTATTACGCTGCTACAAAGGGCTCAGCTCATTGTATTTCTGCAATAATTCTGGCTAGAAGACTCATGTTGTGGCAGAGATGTCAAGGAATATGTGAGAACTATGCAGTAGATTCTTTGTCTGCCTTGTCAGCTAGTTTAGAGTTTGTTTGCTGTGTTTTTCAAGGAGGTTTTGGTTCACATTACTGAGGAATACCTTTGGTAATTATTTATCCACTGTGTTTTTTCAGGATATTTTAAAACTCATGTTACATAATACTTTAATATTTATTTATATATATTTATAATATATATATATATATATATATATATAAATAATATTACATATATATATAATATATATGTAATATACATATATTATGTATTATATATGATATATATACATATATTATGTATTATATATGTAATATACATATATTATATATATTACATATATATAATATATATATGTAATATAAAATATATAATATAAAATACTTTAGGGACTCAAAATAATGTTCTTTGGGTTTTTGTTGTTGTTTGTTTGTTTTTACAGTTCAAAGGGTTTGCAGATCACTTGTTTTCTGCAACTATTTTTCATCACAAAATAAGAGTAGGAAGAATCTTTCAGAAGTCAGAATTAAGAGAGTGTAAGAATTGCATCATTTCCTGTAAACAGTCACTTTGACTACATCTGTTTTGTTTTTTTGTTTTTTTGTTTTTTTTAATTTCTTATAATAATTATTTTCAGGAGTTTCTGCAAATTATGCCATGAAAGTATTTTCATTATCATTTTTCAGGTGATTATTTGCATTGCTTTACACTGATTTTATTAATTGTTGTTCAAACATACCAGTATGCATTATACTTTACGTTTAGTAAAGTGTATGTATAAACACACATATATATTATATAGTAAATCATATATTGCTCTGTATACTATTTTGTGAAATATAGGGTATATATATAATTTGAAGCTGTGTGTATTGAACGCATATTTGTATAGTAGAATATGGTTATCTTACATAAGAATATATTAAAATAATGTATATGCAGTATCTGATATCTGTATATAAAACATGTGATATGCATACATATAATTTAATATACCTACGTATATATTCATCTGATTTAAAATTTTGTGACTTCACTGAAAAGAAAATAAAAAGAAATATGAGAAGCAAGAGTGAGGAGTAAGAAGTGCAATAAGCATATACAATACAATATGACAATATGCAAAGTATTTTCTTTTTCCTAATATACGTAACATAACAACCTTGTAACAGCGTTAGAATAAAGAAGTGAAGAAGAGATTAATCTTAATGACAGTAAGGAAGTAATTGTTGGTAAGATAAGAACTTTCTCATCATGCTGTTATGCCAACTATGCGTTTGTATTTACTGTAGAATCTTAAATAGTCTATCTCTTTATATACTCTATCTCTTATCATCTGTAGAAATACTTCTTCAATACTGAATGCTGAAAATACAGGTGACTGAGTTCAACATTTTGAGATTTGTATGCATTGGGTTCTCTGAACTTGCTGGTCTAGATCTTTATCTTAGTCTTTTCCCTTCTTTTCCTTAAATCTTGTTTTTTCTTTTTATAATCACTTTTTCTCTGATTTCATCTTTTATACTTCCCCAGCTATTATTTTTTCTTGTTGACTTTGAGGAACTTTTCTTTTTACCATCTGTCAATTTTAATTCATCGTTATGTATAAAACTTCTTACCAATCCTTGACTTAGTTTTAAAGATCCTGTGCATCAGTGTCCATAACTTGGAATTCAAAATGATTAATTTGGAAGCAGTTTGTCTCAGTACCATGTTTTTTGAGAGTAACTGACTGGATCTTTGAAAAAAGATGTGTTTCAGAATGTAGTTGGTACCACTTTGGCATAATTTTCACTTTATTATTTAGGAATCCCATCAAAACATGATTTGCTATTACGTCTCCACAGTTCTTTCCATAAAAATACGGAAATCCATATTAAAAATGTAATTGTATTTTACTGTTTTGATTACTTTGTAGGTAAATTTAAAGATTTTTAAGATTTGATAAATGAAAACTTAAGTGAAAAATCATTTCATTACTCTTCAGAAATGAATGTATAATTTTAATGTATATGATCCATTCTAACTTAATGTATGTAATAGGAATTGCAACAGATCTTAAATTTTATCATCACACAGAGATATCTATTTTCAGAAACATGGTATATCTTTCCTCAATTGTGAATTTATTTTAATATATCTAAATTATCTTCTAAGATTCAATAGTTCCAAAGAGTTATCTTCCATAATATTGAAAACTACTCTCTCTAGAAGGTCCTCAGAGGAGTGCCTGTGAGGTATCGGGTCATGACAATGAGTAAAACTTTCCAGTATATTTCCTGACCTGGCAACTGCAGGAGATTATGACAAAAATTCTGTGTAGAATTTTTCAAGGCTGAATAAGATCGTCATGCAGAAGTCACTTTTAGAATTCCCATTCTCCAACTAAGGAAGAGCTTAGATGCAAAACATACTGATTGGTATCCGTCTATATTTATGAATATTCTATCAGCAGAGCTCTACACTTAATTTATTATTTGTGTGCGTGTGTTTCTTGTTAATTATCCTGTCTTAATTTTGTCCTCTAATGTCAGTAAAAGACAAAGTTAATATATTTGGGGAATTAAAAAAAATATATATATTTTCCATGTAAGGGCTCAATTCTGTATCCTTTAAGATATGTACTTGTTTTTACAAGCTTCACTTGCTGTCCTGGTGTCCTTTAGTACATACCTTAACCTTATTAAGAAAGCACATCATACAGGTGATGTATTATGGATGCGATGTAATGCTTTTGATGCAGAGATCCCATGGGCTGTGATACTAAAATAAGCACAAAGCAACAAAGGAAAGGAATATAATGGTAGACATTTTCCTTCCCAAGACCTTCTGATGGTTTACAGCAGATGAATTAGTTTTGCATCCAGGTAACATAAGGGCAACCTTTGTCTGTGTGTTTGGCTGCTTGCCATTGTCCGTAAGTTTCTATTTTATACTAGTTATGGAAGGGCTTGTTTTCAATAACGGTAACTCTTTAGGCTCTGTGAGTTATCAGATCTGTGGGCTACGTGTGGAAAACAGTACATAGGAGCATAGTAGACTCATAAAGTATCTTCCTGTAATAATATAGGATAGATTATACATTGTTTTACTGAAAAACAAAATTAAACCAACTGTGAACATCATAATTACTCTTGGTTTGAACGAAATGGAGATGGCAGTCTGAGGTGTTTGCATGCATTGATCTGCAGATGTGAGATAAAACCTAAGCCAAAAAGTTCCAGCTGCTTGATGTCAGCAAGTTTGTTCCAAAGCAGTTTTCCAAGATTACCCAAGCAGGACCATTTCCTTTCTGCACTTTCTCGCGACCTGACGTAAGCACAGAAGCTGAGTATTTTGCATTATGAAAAATTGTGATAGTTCACTTGCTGAATCAAAGCTTTTAAATCAAAAATTAAATGTATGGTTTAAGTTTTGAAATGCCTGTAAAAAGATCTGAGGACAGAATTGAGTGCATCCGTGTTTGCCTGACAGAACCACACTTATAACCTTATGGAGTACTTCATTTTAGTGCTTTGAGGTTGTTTTTGTTTTTATATTTCCATCTTAAAAGATTTTGTTACTTTGAAATGAATTTTTTAAAATGTATTTACTCTTGTTTACAATCTGTATCATTTATTTGCAAGTGAAGTCCATGTGATATTTTATGGAAACTTATGCTAGAATTGCTTCCTTGCAACTTGCATCGCTAATAGAAATTGTGTGTCCAGTTGTATTATAATATGCATAAAGATAGCACTGGGGACAGGCAAATCATGTTATCTAGATGCCTTTAAGAGGAGCCTTTAGGGCATGATTATCATCTTCAAGTTTCAGTATACAGTAATGTACTGTGTTATGTGTCTTCGACTGCTAATATGAATCAGCTACAGCTGCAATCCTGAACTCTAATGATCTCTGTATTATAAGATGCTTCTGCTGATCTCCATTGTGCCAGTTATGATCTGTATCAAGAACAAAATTACTATATTTACAGTCTGCTTTTAAGAAAGAAAATGTAATTGCATGTTCTTGAGTGTTTTGTGATTAATATAACAAAATAAAAGTCACTGCATGTGATAATTGAGTCTCAGTTTTTAAATATTTAAAGAATTTAGCATTATACCAGGTAGTTTGAAAGATGCTTATAGTCCTTTTAGCTCTTCCATTTCAGTATACAAATTTCTTCTCATTATCTGTGTTCAGTTATTACTATTTTACAAATCTGTGTTCTGTTGGCCTGCAAATAAAATATACTGAACACCAGAAAATACTTTTTTCATTTTTTAGCATTGAATTCTGGAGTGTTGAGTGGAAAACCAAAGTGCTGGAACCTGTGCACATTTTTCACATTGCTGTTCAAAGTTTCATCAAGTAAAATATAATTGTATAGAGTTTCTAGAGCTGCTGCATTATATACAGAAAAGTGTGCTTTAAAAGCAACTTCTCAAATGCATCTGTTTATCACAGAGCTCAGTGAATACACATTTGACAGCTGCCGTTTTGATTTTCTGTTAGTCATTTAATTACAGAAGAGTTGAGTATTATTGCCAGGAATGTGTACTCAGTTTCTAGTTTCTAGGTTTGCTAGATGCCAGGATTTGTGGTACTGCATTATTATTATGATCTGCACATAGACTTATAAAGTTTTTTTAAATCTGTCTTACCTGTAGATTAAAACCTACTATGTAGGAGGGGCATTAGCTGGGGTGGATACAATATTTTTTTTTTTATTTTTCTACATTTAATTCTGTTCTCAAAGAACTCTCAGGGTCCCATGATTCTGTCATCAGCTCATTGTGGAGAATAAACAGCAATATCTTCCTGAATGCAGGATACCCAAGATGCCACTCAGGTTTTTTTGGTGATCATGGTGGTTTTCTCCTTCAGAGGCTTTTGAAAAATGTTATTATTAAACCGTAGGCTATAAAGCATGCTGCATTACAGCATGTACCTCTATCTTTGTTTTCAATGGGTCTCTTACTCACTTTGTGAGAGCATAATAATTTGCATTGTTCTCTTGAGAAAATAATCCCACTAAGCCTTCTGTCACACAGAGGAAATTTTCCAGTTAGTCAAGCGGAGATGACATTTAGGTGACCTAAATGACCAGTGGTAATCTGTCAGCGTATCCAAAGGGAAAAGGTAACATTGTTGGCACTATCATCATAAATTTAAAGGGAAAATTCTAAACTAAGTAGTGTAAAAATTAGACCTTCTCTTTTGAAAATTTGGAATGTGCTTTTATGTTTTTTTGTGTTGTTTTTTTGTTTTTTGTTTTTTTTTAATACTCTTTTGGTTATTTTTGGTATTCCATCATTGCAGATGGTCTTAAGACTGGAATAAAAATACAGATGACTAAGTATGCCTATTCCATATCCTGCTCATGTCTTTTTTTTTTTTTTTTTTTATTAAAGGTGAGAGGACCTCCCGATTTGATAGAACTATAGGTTGCTGTATTCAGGAGGAAATTGAGGCCTTATAACAACTTTCATCTTATTTCTTTGCTTGCAAAGAGCTATTTGATCATTACAACGTTTAGATATTGCACTAGTTTTTCCTCTTTTTGTGTTCTTAGTACATATGATAGATGAAATGAGAGCAGGATGCTGATGTCAAATCTTTCACTTAAAAAAAAAATTCTGAAATAAAAAGTTAGGCAGGCTGAACATCTGGGAGAAATATTTTCTCTCTGTTTTTATTTTTATTGAGCTATTGAAATAATTGGAAGCATGTGTTTTTTGTTTTTTGTTTTTGTTTTTTTTCCTAAAGACAAAATCCCAAAATCAAATAATAAATCACATATAAGAGAAAAATAAAATAAATGCTATATCAAATCTGTCTGAAAATGTCCACAGAATTGAACAGCGCAGAGGCAGCTGAGAGTCGAAAAAGTATTGAACAATTTGTAACCACCATTTATCAAAGAATGTAATTTAACAATTGTTGGCATACAAAAAACTGTGAGTCGGAAAGATATGTCACAGAAAAATAAAGCAATATATTATTGATATTTGAGAGTAGGGATGTATTACGATTTTCGAGAATCAAGCCCAGCGTTTTACATACAAGCAATGATTTTTAAACACATTGTCTCGGTAGTAGAGCTACAGCAAAAAAAATGGTTTTTTTCTGATTTTAAGATGCTATAAAAAAAAACCTTATTTCTGTGAAAATTAACTGCCATGATTCAGAACTTGGTTCAGCTTTCATCCCCTTTCCTGATCTCTCAGAGTGGAATCTCCTGAGATCTCTAACCTTGAACTTTTGCTGCTCTGTGATTCTCTCACTCTTAGTCCTTCCCCTAACAGCCAACCCTTTTGTTTTGTGTGTACTGGGAGTGACTTCAGAAAATAAAATATTGTGTAATCTTGACAGAAACAGGGCTTAAGATATTTTTTTCTCAATCTTACCTTGAAATCTGGTAGAGTCTGTCATGCCTTTCAGCCTCCCTTTAGAGAGTGTGGTCTCTACTCTCTTGTTCTGTCTTATGTCTTTAAAAACTTCCTTAAATTCCAACAAAGGTCATTGTTCAGTTTTTTCTGTAGTGTGCCTCTCTATCCAGAATCACTTTCTTAAGCAAGATAGGGCCAAACACCTCACAGAATAGTGCTTTCAGAAATGTGTTCAGATTTTTAAACAAATAATTGTACTTGGTGAAATATTTTAAGTCACTGGCCTTCCTGTTTGCCCATTTTCTGATTGATTGACTTGTTAGCTTAGCCAGATAAAGTAAATACCAAACAAATAACCTAAATTCCAGTTTTTAGCTTACATCGTACCCATAAATAATTACTGCCCATTCTAATCCACTTTAGTTGTATTAAAGATGTTTCAAATTTAATCAGTATCCTGATAGTATGCTACGTTGGGAAGAAGGAGGCTCACTGCGTTGGAGAGTTTTTATCTTTAGTTGTACAGGAGGGAAGTCACGGTGGAGACAAATGGAATATTTTATCTCCATTTTACAAGTGGTTATGAGAAGTGCTGAGAAATAATTGACTTACTGTGACAGTATGAAGTACGTGTAGATATTGCAAAAGTAATGTTATTTCATGAAACTGGTCATTTGTAACTGACTCCAGTGGCTTGAAAAGCTGAGCTATCCTGTGTGAGGTTCTCTAAGCGAGAGATCAGTTTCTTTCTTCTAATTTTCAGTATTGGTGGTGCTCAGTTGAAACGTCTCTTCTTGTTTCCTCCAATGACCTTCCATGTAATAGTAGGGTGAAGAGATGGATAAAAATTTCCAAACATATAGTTTAAAAATAACATCCTCTTTGCACCCATTGACAAGGAAAATAAGAGAGAAAAGATATTTCACCTTTGGAAGAAGAAATACCAACATCAGTGACAATAAGAAAAAGGAAATTTTCCTCATGCTAGGTATCAAAAAAAATGGGTCACTGACGAAAGCAGCTCCCGCTAGTTCCCTGCAGTAGGCAGAATTATATTTTGAAAGACATTTTGTAGCTAATTTGGCTGTTGTGCAGTTTGAACTTTACGAATTGACTTGTAATTGGACCTTACTGTCAATGGAAAAACTTACAAGTATTGAACATGACATTTTTAAGAAGGTTACTGTCATCTAGTTCTCTATCAGTGAATATGCAGAGTGTTATAATTGGTCTAACAAGCTTAGTAACCTGTCCTACTTCCACTTATGCACAACCTCATTTCTGTCTTTTCTTTATTTACTAATAGATGGTAGGTAATAATTCTTTACCTAGTGCTCAAGTTTCAAAATAAAGCCATCTAAACATAAAATTGTTGGATTGTTTTAATATATGCATATACACATGCATATATTTTTGTATCATGTATATTTGTATCATATATATTTTGTGTATACATATTTTTCTGAACAATTACCGTACCTATATAATTTTCATGTACATGTTTTATAGATCTTCGTATTCTGAATGAAGAAATACAAATTTTCCTGTTGCTTTTAAATTACCTGGGGAGATTTTCTCCAGACATTTGTTAAGTTTAAATCACGATTCTGGCTTGAATTGATAATGTCTTCACATGCGTATTATTCTCAGGACTTAGAAAGAAGGGGAAGAATAAGTAAATGAATGGTTTTGAACTCAATGCATTCATTATCAACTTATATTTGCATGAAGGAGAAACTATAAAATTAGAATGGCACCATTAATTTTGTTTACTACTGAAGTGATATTTAGTGTGTGTAAGATTTACTGGAATTTTTTGCAGCTATGTCTTGTTAAATAGCCCTATGGAAAATTAATTGTAAGACTGTAGCACTGTGGAAGTATCTGCTTTTGTTGTACCTCCCCATAGCAGAGTCATTCTGTGGAATAATGTTGATTTCATATATCACAGGACTGCTTATTCATTTTGTTTTCCTGAATAATAGTGACAATGGAATGGTGCCTCTGAATGTAGAAGTGGGATCTGTGAATATGAACAAAAATCTAGAGAAATGACATTCATAAAATAAAAAATCAATTCATTTTTATTTTTTCCCTAAAATTTCTACATATATGCAGCTTGGACATGAGTGCCATGCTCTCCTTACTTGTCTTAGTAAGGACTGATTCATGAGACACCACACTGGTGAAAAAAGGAAGGGGAAAAAAAGAAGTCTGAAAACCTACATGTGTGAATGAGATAAGCAAAGAGAGCAGAGAGGGAGGATTTGGACCTTCTCCTTTTTATATGTATTCTGATCACAGGTATAGCTACCTTTGAACTGTATTGTAGTTCCATTTTACAAGAAAGAATTATGAAGAGGATTTTGATAGGAGGAATTATGATTTCTTTTTCCCAAGGTACCTGTTTCATGAATGCATTTTCACAATGCATGTGGAAGTTAAAGACTTATGGACAGTATCTTTTATGTAATTTACAGCTAACAGAGTGTCTATATTATCACTTCAGTTTCTGATTAACATCGTGTAACATTAGCAATGAACCTCAGAAAACAGAAGATAATTATTCTGCCAGTTTTGGAGGTAGGGAAGATGGAAGTTGAACATTTGAAGTTCCTGTCTTCGTTATTATGACTGTGTTGTGTCTTTTCAAATAATAGTAGTATGAAGCAGAGTTGCTTTCAGGGACATAAGAAAGGCTGTTATTCCTTCCTATTTTTCTGTGATTTGAAATGTTGGTCACTGCGAAAGTATTGTCTGCTCCATTTGCTTTGCATATTCATTAACATGAGTGGATGCACACTCAGGGTACAAGAACAATCTGAAGATGCATGCTTCAATGAAGAAAAACCAATGATCATATAACATAGAATATGAATAATTGAAGTAACTGCAGTTTAATTGATGTTTGCTTTAAATAGCTTTACATGAGATTTACATTTCAAGAAGCAGGAACAAAAGGCTGATGTGTGATGTGTAGATTCTTCAGAATTAGCTTTTAGGAAGGCAAACTGTGCTTTAAGTTTAGAATTCAGAAATCTGTGTAGGTATGCTCTCACCTATATGTGATTAATGGTACATGATTTTTCAACAGTCATTGCCATGCTTCTTGAGAGTGTCTTGTGATATATTTTCTAAGCGTAACAGCACAGGTCTTCTGACAGAATCATAGATCTGAACTATCTCATAGAACTGTACTGTCTCAAATAGGCCAAATAATCTTAGAAACAGTGTTTTTTAGCTTTGAATCAATAGCGATGAAGTTTCTCTGTATTCTTTCTTACTCAAACTTCTATCTAATCTATCTTTGTTCTCTTCTTCTTGTGCAATCTTTTCCTTGCTTCCAGTGGCTGCTACAAAGAACAAAGCTAGAGGTGAGTTCCTGCTTGCGCTCTTCAATGTACTAAGCATGGTTTTGCAGCCCACATATTATCTCTTTTTTTTTTTTTTTTTTTTTTGCTGTTCCAACTGACAAAGATATTTTTAGATCTTATGGCATAATAGATAAGTGTTGGGGTTTTTTTGTTCTTTCTTTCCAATTTTCTAATCGCCCCTAAGTTCAGACTGTTTTCACTGTTTATCAGTTACCACTGTATTCATTTTGTTGGATGCTTAAATATAGGGGATTTTTAGGAGAAAGAGAAAACCAAGTACATTTTAGTTAGGTTTCCAACTCTCATTACAGTAAGATAGGGATATTAATGGCATTTTAATAGGAATTTGAATATTACATAAAATTGCTCATAAATATGTAAATGCAATTTATAATTTTTATCTCTAGAAGTAGTCATAAATATCTGAACAGACAACATAAATGAACATAAGTGTCTCCTAAGCAGCACCCATCTTTTCACACTACTATAATATGATCATCACTATTTCTGATGATGTGCCAATATATAACAGCATACTAAAATTTCTGCAAAGATTTTTTTTATTTCAGGCCAGCAAGGTGATGATCACAAATCAGTGTGACAATTAAAGAAACCTGTCAGAGTTAAATATTTAAGGTCAGTTTTGCTAAAACCATTTCCAGAATTTCAACAAAGCCATGGAGTGGTAAATATAATCTGAAGAGTATATTTTTAAGGCATATACATAATAAATGTTTGCATACATGTGTATCTATATATACACACATATGTATCTGCAAACAAATATTTTTGTAGAAAATCCTGAAAAGATATATTTACTAAAATCTACTTGAAGTTTCTGGTAAGAAAAGTTGAGTTGCTTCCTTATCAAACAACAGATTTAGAAAGAAATATTTATGCTTGGATACATGCATTTCAAGCATTAAGAACTCCCACATTCACTGTGTTTATTAATTATATACATAGATTGCTCTGAAAGTAATGTCTTCTACTTATTTCCAAGGAAACTACAAGAGATACAAAGAGCTCAGTACCTATTAGATAGAGCAAATGCTCAACTGCAAAACACAGCCACTACAGTTAGCTATGCATTTTTGCCAACAATGAACAAGAACCTGCATGCTGTAATCGTAAAAGTCTGCATCAGTGGAGGTGACCCAATGTCACCACTGCTGAAGCACTCCACCCACCACCTCACTGTGCTCACGATCACTGATTAGTAATAAACATTCAGCAAGCATCAGTGTATGTCAGTGGGTGCCATTTTTCTGCATGGAGGAATTCAGTGGCACACCTTTGCTTCATACGCACTTCCATGTCAGACACCATTCTTTCAGACTGCCCTCCTGCTGCCATCTGTTGCACTGCAACAAAATAGAACAGAATACTGGTGGAAGGGTTTGACCTCTGCTGCGATACCACCAACATCCACCTCTGACATCATAGGCAAATATAATAAACTAGGAAGTGTTACTTTTGGAGCAGCCTTCATAAGTTTTCAAGCTTGAATATGTAGAGGAATAATAATGAAATAAAATGTATCTGACTGGTAGTGTTTATGTATTATAGTGGTTAAATCAATAATTCAACTATAGTTCAGGGTGTTTTTTTTACATACCCTTGCATGGCTTTCTGTAAAATTGTGGCTTTTTTTCTTTGCATGCGTTGGATGTCATGAGCAAGGGGAAATGATAAAATACAATTCATGTGTTTGTGCATGCTATAAAATTAGCTTTAATCTTTTCCATGTTGTCTTATATTCTGCTGTGACACTGTTTAACAGTGGTCAGGAGCTTAAGACCTTCATAATCAATGTTAAAAGCAAACAGAAAAACAGAACGCATCCATGGTAGTAAACTTTCAGAACAAATGAGCATAATCTTGTAAGTATTCAGCAATTGTTTCATGTACCCATACAGTGCCATTCAAACAAAAACTCCCTGCAGGTGTAGGAATTACAAAATGAGTCAGAAGTACTCATGGGCCCCACTCATCTATGAACATTAACACATCCTTATTTCAGAAATGCACTTGTGTATTGAATAAAACACTGGATCTGTATAAACTGGGTTTGTTGCTGTAATAAGGCAAAATCTTGTAACCTGTAGCTGTGCATGTCTTAAGAGTCCTCTTAATCAGATGTACTGTGCCTTTAGGAAGTCAGCTTTTCCTTTGGTCCTCAATAACCCTGTGGTAAAGGTACCCAAATCCACCAAGAATTCAGTCCTGTATGTCATATTTTTTTACCTCAGAAACATAGGACCCATCTTTTAATTTCCGGTGGCAGAAGGCAAAATAGCTGACTTAGTGTTTTTCATATTGCTCAGTCTAAGTGGCAGAGAGGGATCTGATCCTACTCCGTTTGAGGTAGAACATTTTACTTGTAGGCAATTACCTCATTTGGCATTGGAAACAGCAATTCACAGCTGAGGGAATTTTGTTGTTGTTGTTGTTGTTGTTGTGGTTGTGTGTGTGTGTGGAAAGAGCTTCTCTTTTGGCATATATGTCCCTGAAATCCAGCACTTGTATGCCTGTGATGCTCTTTATGGATCTTCATCTTTCCTTTCTGAAGTCATTTTCTTTTCTGAAGACATTTGTCCCATAAGAATTTTGTTTGCACTTTGATAGCACAAAAAAACAAACAAACAAAAAAACACCAATCTTCTGCTGGCCTTTTATGTATTTATTTATTCATTTTTGGTAGGATTGTTTATAAACTGGCCATCAGAGCTTTTGCTCTCAAGCATTTCATTCATTTCTCTTTTTAAGTATTTTCTCAGACTTCATTCAAGGCTGTTTCTGTTAAAGGATGTAAAGCAGATGAGTCATCCTTTCTGTGTGGTGCAGGATCAGCGTAGATTGTAAGGTCATCTGATCCAAGCTACCATGTATGTAAGGCCCACTTAGATCTGGCTGCTCAGAGCATTCCAGTCAAATAATACTATCTCAAGTTCACAGCTCCAGGTTAGAAATTTTGGGTTGTATCTTGTTTTACCGTGGTTTTCTTATTTCCTTTTTATGCTTTCTATTCTCTTGAAGAAACTACATGTAAGCTTTTGGTGAGCTTTGGAAAGAGGAAATACTTGGATTTGTGCGTAGAAGGAAGGCTCTTAATTTGTGCTGCTACCAAACACCCATATTCATGAATTTCTTTGTGACATTTTGAAGAAACTTAGTTCAGAGGGGTTTGAAAGAAAAGTGGGTAATTAATCTTGAAGAAGATCATGCATAGGCACTGGATTTGATGAAGCAGAGAACAAAGATGCCTCCTGAATATCTCAGGCTATTTGACGATGGTTGTTTCAGTGCGTAAATACTGTTCCTTAGTGCACCAGACCAGATTTGTTGAACATGAGGTACGTAAATGAGCGTTTCCTCTATCAGAGCACCAGTATGAAGACTTCTTGACCTCTTAAGAAGTGCTGTTGTGACATCTTGGTCATGGTATTGCTGTCAGTATCTTCTGGCAGCAGTTAACACAGCTTTTCAGGCTCCCTGGTCTTATCAGAGCTGCTAATGACATGTCAGTTCCCAGTCAGCAGGTGAGAGAGGGAGGCCAAATGTCTTCATTCAAATGTATTTTGTTGAGAATTTCTGTGCTCCACTTTTCCACTTCTCTGATACACTCAATGTCATCTGCTATTATGAAGTTATTTCCAGAACTACCCCACTAACCATATGTAGCTAGACATTTGACATTGTAACCCTTCAGAATTTAGTTGGGTACTTGTGATAGTTGCTTTGGCATTGGGAATGGCATGAATGTGTGTGGCAATATTATATTTAAACAGTACATTTTTGAAGCCAACTACTGTTGCAGAAAGAAAAGCAAGTCTGTTGTCTCTCTGTACTCCCTGAGTACAATATTCCTTCTTGCTTCTAATAATCCTAACCCTTAAATTCCCAAGAAGTATCCCACATCCAAGGAGGAGACTGTCTTGCAGAGGGGAAGATGCCTTCAAATTGCAGGATTTGTACTACCCATTGTATATGAAACTATGGTGGTGGATTAGAAGCTATTTCTGCCATTTTCCCCCGTTAGCTATGTATGAAGTTATATTTTTAGATTTCTCTGGGAGAAATTACATTCATATCATAATTCTAGTGTTACAGGGATGTGTACAACTATACTATCTATGCAATACATAAACATATACATATATACATATACATATGCATATACATATATGTAATGGATTCTAGGAGATGTATTGGTAGCTCAAAGTTTTTTCTACATTAATACTACACTTGCAAGTACTTTAAATGCTTATCACTCCATTTCACTTTCCTCACCAGTTTGATATTAACACTATTATTCTTTGTAGCCTGTTGGATATCCAGGGGATTTTTTAGTAGAGCTTTTCAATTGTATTGCATCCGTGTTCCAAAGAAATTGTCCTTATTTTTTAGTTCCATAGAAGAGCACTTATTCACTTTGTCAGCTCTTCTGCAAATGTAGAGGTATGTTGTTTCTGTTTTGCTTTTAAAAGAGGAGACAAATCAGAAAATGTAAGATTAAATTTAGCTTAAACAGTGCTACTTAAAGCATACATCTCAGTTTCTAACATAAATCATCACAACAGTTGATTCTCTGTCTAAATGCATCTTATCCAAGAGGCAAAGATCACTCTAGACTTTATTCATTTGATTTATATTGTTTGTTCTCATTATATCAATGAAATTGGTATAGGCTTTTTTGAAGTTTAAATCAGGAGGGATTCTGTGAAGAATGTTGTGCAAATGTACTCTAGTATTGCCTAGATAGTTGTGCAATTACTTATATTATCTTTTATTTAGGAATCAATTTATTTTTTGAGGCTTTACCAGACCTTTTTCCATGGCTGCATTCTACCCAACCATCTCTGATTTTCTTATAGCAAATGTTAAGATTTATTGCATTGCCCTACATGCATATTTGTTTTCTTGGTAAATAATAGGTTTTTTACTTAAAACCAAGCAAAACAGATAAATTGTCTTGAATATTATTCCCTGCATGGATTTTAGATCTTTACTTAAGTACAAATAATTGGTGAGGCATATTTCTTATTCGAGGTAAAACTATCCTGAAATTAAGCAAGTACAGGCTGGACACTAGGAAGTATTACTTCTCGGAAGGGGTAGTCAGGCATTGCAATGCACTGCCCCGGGAGGTGGTGGAGTCACCGACCATGGGAGTGTTCAAGAAACGTTTGGATGTTGCATTGAGGGATATGATTTAGCTGGGAAGTATTGGTAATGGTTGGACTAGATGATCTTCTAGGTCTTTTCCAACCTTGATAATTCTGTGATTCTGTGATCTGTCCATGTGAGAAATAGGATGAAAAAAATTTACATAAAGGAGACCCAAATCCTGCTATTTGTTTTATTTGGATCATTTTCACAAAATTCTACTCAGTTACTGACATCAGTCAGTCAGTAGTTCAGTTGCTGCAGAATTTTTTATTGAGGGATAGATAAATCTGGGTATCATCGGCATAAAAATGACACATTGCAACATTATGGAAAAAAATGAACATACAAGCTACTGGAAGCATATGGATGTTGAAAGTGTGAATCAAATATGGAGCCTAGGGAAACTCCGTAGCTCATGGTAGTTTGAAAGAGCATTTATTTATGGTTACAAGCTTTCTCTGTTGAGACATGTAGAAATGAAAACCTGTCAAATTTCACCTTTAATGCAAGGTTGTTACAAAAAACTTATCAAGGCTGTGGTAGTAGCTTAGTATGATCTGAAGCTGACACAATTTTTGGATATTCCGATGCTATTGAAATAAGAGTTTTCCCCCAGTGGTTTTATTCAAAAGAATTTAACTTTCTAATGATAGAATTTTCTTACATTACTTTAAGATACTGAAGGCTCCTTTGGAATTTATAAGCGTTTTTAATTTTAGAGGGAGAACGAGGGAACTAATGAAGCCTTATTATTCCCTTATTGACTCTTTCATATTCCCTCCTCTGTAGTTTAGTCACTGCTTCCAGTACATAACCTCTGATGTCCAGTGCTTTTCTTTGCTGATTATGTCATGTCCGGTGGCTAACCCTGTGAGTTTCAAAGGTCTGAATTTCATTTTTAGGTCTGCCACAGTATTCTACTTTGATTTCTCATGGCACTTAAGGCCAGATTTTTTTCTCATATTCAGCAGTTCTGATGGGGAGGAAAATGGTGATGGAGAACATAATTTGAAGCTTGTTGGTGAAGAGAGTGCATTGGAAAAAAAAAGTGATTTGAAAATGCCCTTAGTAAGAGAGTAGAACTGCTTTGTAGGTCTGCACGAAACACGTTCTTCTTTTCTTAAGTCTGCTGTCAATAGTAACAGAAGAGCGGATATCTGAAATGAATTTAGGTAGGCAGTTGATTATGTTTGCTTAATGCTACTGTTTTTGTCCCGTTCTTGTTCTGTTTTGGTGAAAAGCATATGACTTTTCCAATGCTATTATTAGCCTCTGAATGTATTTCTTTTTATTTACTTAAATCCAAAATTTAATTTTAGATCAAGGTAATAAGTTATCTCAGTTTCAACAGTCCAGCAGATAATATCAAACATAACAACATTAGAATCTCAAAAAATGATGAATATCTACTTCAGCACATTATCTATGCTAAGAGATTAGGAAGAGAAAAAATAGTTTTCAGTGTTCTGAGTTGTTTTTTCTTGTTTGTTTTTAAAGATTCACAAAATAGGTTATGTTGTTGTTGTTTTTCTTGCAAATTCTAATTGAGTCTCAGAGGAAGAAAGCTGAAATCATAATGACAGTAATAGTTCTTAACAACGTTGCTGACTCTTCTTTACCCTTTCCATTTATATTTGGGAAATACTTGGCCCTAGCATCTGTAAGATCTTTCCAATATTGAGACAGCTGAGATTTTCACATAATATTGTATGTACGCTGTCCAAATGCTCACCATTGTAATTCGAGCCAGAATCCTTCTATCATTCAGAGTCCCTACATACTAAGAAAACAGCCAAAATATGAATCAACTTTTATTTTGTCAGACCGAGAAATGTTACCAGCACTGGAAATAGAAGTTATACAGTCCTGTGTGTCCTCTTTACTGCTTTTAAAACATTTTATTTCAGTATTTTTGCAAAATAGGTATAAACAAAGCAGTTGTTTTAGTAATGTAACGTGCTCATTAAAATTGTAGGTCACCATGGAATAAAGCAGTTCTGGCAAAACAGAAATAGCAAAGGAAAGTACAAAGCCTCTCTGAAAAGAGGACGGTAAGGGCAAGCTAATGCTGTTGACATGCCCTATTCATTCGAGGGACACCTACCCTGAGCCACGTTAGTCATTTCTTGGCTAAATAGTTTAAGAAACAGTTTAGAAGAGTTTGGAATGGAGTAAGATGAAATCTGTTTCTGTTCTTGTGAAAGGCATCTCATTTATGGGAGACTGATTGTAGGGAGGATGTTTCCTCTTGTTGTGGACTTGGTTATCACGAACAGAACCATTTTGTCGTCACTCCACAGCCTTCAAATAGGGGATTCTTCCCTCCACAATTGTTAGTACAAATTCCATTACCTTTCTTTTTTTTTTAATTGAATGTCCTTGTTTTGTTAAGTATTTGGGACTGGACTGTCAGAAGAACGTTATTAGGAGAACTTACCATAATTGAATAGAACTCTGCTGAGAATTTATATGCTTTATTTGTTATCTAAATGAATTTGCTGTTGTAAATTATATCAAGCATTGAGCCTTTATGGCTATCTGCAAAGAATTTTCAAGGGCAGTGCATTGTATTTCAAATTTGCAAATGCTGTGAACATATGAGACACAAACACTTATTGTGTGCTGGTCCAGTGAAGTCAGTTTTCAGATTCAAGCTTGATAAAACACCTTGCTTTGAGTCTTGAATTTCTGCTTAAGTGGAAAGGGATGGAAGTAGTGAGTGCCCAAGATCTCTTCATCGTATTTTTATATGCTTTGGAGTTGGTGGCTGCAATTTCCTAATGGCTGACATTTGGATGTTGGTGCTGCTTTGAAGCAGGCTGTGAGCTTCTTTTTATCTCAAATATTCTTCAACTTGTATTGAAAGAAAATTTGATAAAAATACCTAAATGCTGGAGAAATTTATGCATATATGTGGGTTACAGCAAGCCTATGGTCCTTGATTTTTACTTTGCTGTTGACAGTTATAGGCGCTTTGTAAAGCACAAACTTTCAGGCTTGTTTTTGTTCCAGGATATTTCTTTAACCAAAGGAAGTTGTGAGAGTGCTTTTAAACATGGCTTATGTGTGTTGTTTTTGTTTTTTCTTTTTTTCCCCTCCTCAAATGCTCTTCTTAAAAACATTAGGATTTACTAGCTCTGTTCTCAAAATTTCCTTAAATCTCAGTATCAGATCAAATTTTCAGTGAATTTGTTTTGCTTTTGTAGTCATTGAAACATGGGTGTTTAAATGGCTGAGGTTCACTACTGTTGAGGGCATTTGGTGATGTATACTAATGCCAGCTTGGTAAGGTTCAGGAATAGGAACAGAAGAAAGGAAGCTAAAATTTCCGTGTTTTATTGTATGGAAGATCTCTGTAAGTTTTTTGTTTTGTTTTGTTTCTGTTTTTCTGAGTAAGTGTTATACCATGCATTGCTTTGGCATTCTTTCAAGGTTTGATAACATCAAAATCTTCCCCATATAGGCTGCATAAAAGGAGAAAGTAGTGGAAAATTGGAATTTCCTTTTTGGGCACCTGATTGTATGAATTAAGGTCTGGAAGCTGAATATTGTAAAAATAGTAAATAAATGAAGAAGGAAAAAAGCATGGCAAAGAGTTATAATGGCAATAACTCTGAATAGAAGATTTAGTAATAAGGAAGAAACATTTTAAAAGGTTGGATTTCTCATCTGTTACATCAATATGCTGTTCATGGGCTCCCTGAAGAGCTAGTAACAAACTAGAAGTCATCATTCCAATCTTAACAACCTTCTCAGTTTATTATGTGGTGTATAAAATAGATAAAAATCATTAAAATGCTGTAACATGACAGAAGTCCAACAGAAGGAATTGATCGTGAGAATTTAGGTTTACAAAATAAATTTGAAAATATGCAAAGCTGATAGAAGGTTGGGAAAATTGGAATGCGAAAAATAAAAAGGAATATTTGACAGCTGCATATCCAGTGGACCTTGGCTGCAGCCTCCAATAGAGGATCTGCCTAGACTTTGCAGGCCTCAATGTGCCTTACAGCTACTAAGAGAAGTAACTGTCAGTTTGGCAAATTCTGTTTTCTGTAACTGCGCTTTGTTAGTCAGTGTAAACTATGATAAGACTATAAGATCCTGATTGATGTCATTGCCTGTGTATGATATAACATCTCCAGTCCATCTCTCTTGTTTTTTGTTTAACTTTTGCTGACAGTACTGCAACTCCTTTTCATGAGAGGGGTGGTCCTTCTCTGCATGTGCTTTTCCTACGGATTATTTCTGCATTGGATATGTAATATGCCCTGTGTGGTGCTTCAAGAGAATTATTTTGAATGTTTTTTGTAGTTGGATTTAGAAACAATTTTGCAAAATCATCCATTTCTCAAGCTTCTAATTTTTACTTTTTATATCATATTTAGTAGCTGCCATAAATAAGAACTGAATAAAACAAGTGAAGTCTTGTCTCTTTCCTCCATTGGTGCTTTGCTGACCTACCTCCAGCTTCCAGATGTCTGTCATTTGCAATCAGTTTGTGTCTGTACATAATTTTCATTCAAAACTATTTGTTTTCATTTGTTTTGAGGAATAGTATTATTGTATTTATTTGTCACTGATTTCTGAAAATGTAAAGTATGCCAGCTAATGCTTCCCAAATAGCAGCTATAATAAAGGCAGTATATCAATCTCTGTGTTGATGTCCATACACATTTTAGGAATCTACAAGTGTATAAAAGTAATCAGTTAATAACTCATCATTCTTTTCAGGTAATGTTATGTAAAGAAATGAATAGACTTCCCTCCCATGTTTAGACTTCTCTTACAGAATTTAATTTTTCTAACGATTACCATAATGGACTGTCCATCCCATCACAACAATAAATGTTCCCCATGAGGCAGACTAATAAAATAAATGCCTTTCCAGAGCAGGCATAATAAAATTCCTCTGATCTTTGGCTTATTCTCTCTCCAGAAGCCCAGGAGAAAAAATGAGCATTATAGCACTGCTGAGAGGTTACAAGTTCTGGCTTCTAGTGTACCAGTTTTAAGAAGCAAGTTCTGAAGTTATGGAAATGCACTCTGCTAACCTTTCCCTTCCATTTACATTCAGGCAGCTTCCACTCTTGCTAATATCGGTATCTGCAAGGTACTGTGCTCCGCAGAGGTATTAACTAGCAGTGTTCCCCAGTTGTTGGTTCTGTGTCCCATCTTATTCAATATCTTCATCAAGAACCTGGATGAAGGGACAAAGCCCACCCTCAGCAAATTTATGATGATACAAAGTTGAGAGGCGTGGCTGACACAGCTGAGGGCTGTGCTGCTATTCAACAAGACCTGGATAGACTGGAGAGTTGGGCGAGGAGGAGCCATATGAAGTTGAACAAGAGCAGGTGTAGAGTCTTGCACCCAGGGAGGAAAAACTTCATGCATCAGTACAGGTTAGGGGCTGACCTGCTGGAGAGGAGCTCTGCAGAGAAGGACCTGGGTGTCCTGGCGGAAAACAGGTTGGCCATGAGCCATCAGTGTGCCCTTGTGGCCAAGAAGGCCAATGGTATTCTGGGGTGCATCAACAAAAATGTGGCCAGCGGGTTGAGAGAGGTGATCCTCCCCCTCTACTCTGCCCTGGTGAGACCACGGTCAGAATACCATGTTCAGTTCTGGGCTCCCCAGTTCAAGAAAGTCAGGGGTCTCCTAAAAGGAGGGCCACAAAGAGGATAAAGGGTCCGAAGCATCTCTCATATGAGGAAAGGCTGAGCAACCTGGGTTACTGATAAATGTTTCTAAATGTCTAAAGGGAGATGGGAGGCAAATGGACAAGGCCAGGCTCTTCTTTATGGTGTGTTGCTGTTGGACAAGGAGCAATGGTCCCTTCCAACCCCTGCAATTCTATTATTCTGGGATCCACCTACCCTGCCAGCATGTTTCTCTGGTCTGTCACTCCTGCTTTCCCCGCCCCCCCCCCCCCCCCCCCACCTTATGATATGATTCATTATTTCCTAATACCATAGAGTGCAGCTTAGTAATCTTCTGCTATTGTTGCTTTTGCAATATTCAGCTACCATCTTGATTTGTGTCAGTCATTTGTGTTAGTTGTCAGCTGTTTTAATAACTTTACCTCTTTTAAAATAAATTCTAGTGCTTCTGTGAAGAGCAATATATTATTTCCCATGACAATTTCTTAAACTCAGATGTCATATCAGAGATTTTTTGCTCTAAGCCTGTCAATCTTAAATGAAGCACATGTTTTCCAAAATACGTGGATATGTGATTGACTTTTTTGAGGTACAATTCTCTTGCCCTTCATCTGTTTTTTGAAAGCAAACTGTGCAAGGTATTCAGGAGCGTAGATAGCTATATGAGATGTTCATGATCAAGTCTAATTCCCCATCACAACCATTATATTACCTCAGCCATGATATGCATATTTCTGAAAATATTTTTTCTTTCTTTAGCTACTTCTAGGATTAGGGAAACTGACACCCCCTCCCCCCCCCCCCCCCACGTCAGGCACATTTTTCTTATTTCTAGAAGCATCTTCTTCACACAACGTTTTCATATGGCAAGGTTATCCTGTATTTTGCCTTGAACATCACCTTCCTCCTCTTCTTTTATACCATCTTTAGCAGTACAAAGTTAACTAAAATGTTTTCTCTTTCTTCATTTTTGGTAGTCAGATATTTTTAGGGGTTTTTTTTTCTTTCTTTTTTTTCTTTTTTTTGGGGGGGAGAGGGGGATGGCCTAGGTTATGTGTTGCTTTTCCAGTGTGTTGCAGTGTGAATTGACAATTCTTGAATGAGATGAGCAAAATGGTGTATAGTGTTTTACTAGAAGTTCAGCCTGGCTTTTTTATCAAACATTCCTACAACTATTAGAAATGTTTTGTCTTGTGATTGCTTTCTTTGAAGCTTCTTTATATTGGTTGTCAATAATCATGCTAGTAGTTCATAGTCATCTGGTGATAAATTAGTAGATCTGCCTTCTTCCTACCCAGTTGTTCTCAGCTGATGAGATTCTGGAGTATAGCTGAAGTTTTGAAGTTTTGATTATTAATTGAATTTATCCTTGAGTGCACTACTTTTTTTCTCCTCATTTCTATTATGTCAGTCCTAAAGATTATCCATTTCTTTCTATGAGATGTACCAGTGTCCTTCTGTGTGAATAGTGACTTGGAAGATTTTGACATTGTCTTGCTTTTGCTGTCATGTCTGTTAATACTAGTGTGAGTAGTGTAAAAATGAAATAGTGAAGAGGAAAACAAACCTTTCCATTGGAGGAAAACAAACAAACAACAACAATGACATCCAAACTAGACATCACAAGCATTCATGACTTCCTCCAAGACTTTTCCTCCTTTCAGTTCCTGACATCATCTTCCATAAGCATTTCATGTTTCTCTACGTTTCCTGTGCTGGTATCTATCTTGTGCCTAATTTACATGCTAGGTGTGTGAAATTTCATTCTAATACATTTAAGTAAAGATAAAGCTACTAAGACTTTATTATCTGCCAGTAATCAGATTGACCTTGACTGATTGTGTTTGTTAGCTTCATATTAATTTGCTGACCTTGGTTGTCTATGCCAGGATTTCTGATCACTTCTTTCACCTCTTTCAAGCCATTTCCAGGGTACAAATTAACTCATCCTGGCCAATCTACGCAAGATAACTTGATAGTGGATTTATTAGGTAGGGTTTCTTAGTCAGAACAATTGTTATTTAGCAAGTGTTATGTTGTATAGTGGTGATTTAAAAAAAAAAAAATCAAGTGGTGGTAAAACAGCAAGCAGTGACGTTGAAAAAAAATGCAAATTGTATCTAAACTACTATAAATTATAAATATACTTCATATATAATGATTTCCTGATTGATGATTTCAGATGTACTTCACAGAATAATTTGTTACTGACCATTTTTCATTCACTTTGCAACTGGCTTTTTACTTTATTGGTATGCTAAGTATATATAGACATTCTTGTGCTACGTATCCAGCACTACCAGATACCAGTGTTTGGTCATCTCTAAAGGGCTTTCATGGACATCTCCTGGTCTATGCACTTTTTTGCATCTGATTCAAAGAGTGTCTTATGTAGACTTTCCATCACATTGCATCCTGCTTTACATCTATTGCAAATCCTGTTTCATAATTTGTTACCTTTATGCATGTTATTCACACTCTAGTTTATCAGTGCATCAGAAATGGCTTTTACTCATTGCATCTATTCATTATCTATTTTGTTTGTTTGTTTGGGTTTGTTTGTTTGTTTTCAACACACCAATCTTTCCCTTGAGGTTCAGGCATGCTTCTTGTTGCAGTTTCCCAGTGACAA
Source organism: Alectoris magna (assembly GCA_030625065.1). Classification (NCBI taxonomy): domain Eukaryota; kingdom Metazoa; phylum Chordata; class Aves; order Galliformes; family Phasianidae; genus Alectoris; species Alectoris magna. Next base: position 102,971,934 of record CM060560.1, read on the forward strand.
GTGAAAGCCAGGGAATTATTTGAAAATGTGCAATATCCCCCACAACCAGGCTCACTGCTCCTGTATGGGCACAACGTCTTACCCTGCTTCTAACTTGTAGTAGTATAATGGGGAGCTGAATACCTCTTCCAGTGACCAGGAGGGATTAATGTCATACATTTCAGATCACTCCGCTTATTGGAATACGGTCTTGTGGGTAAAAGGATACATTCACTTAAAACAGATTTTGGCGGTTATGGAATAAATTTGTGAAGACAAAATATAAAGCAGTATTGAGATACACTGTATTACACACACGTATGTATATTGACTGCTTCAGAATCTATAATGGCCTTCACACAGGGTTTATTCCTGCTTATGTTGTCTTTAAGGAGCCCTTCCCACACTTGGGGCAGAAAAAGAAAAGAAGAGGTAGGAGCAAAAGCTGTGTGATTTCAAGCTAGAATGCCAAACTCTTGACTTTCTTGTATTTTTGGTTTTTCCTTCTGATAAAAATTATTTCCTCTGATTTGCTGCTGGAATGGTAATTAACATTGCTGAGGTGACTGGGAATATCCTTCTTCCCATCTCTGGAAATCTATTGATCTTCGCACTTCAGCCTTCATTTAAAAAAAAAAAAAATGATGAAACTTATCTCTCACTGTAAGAGATGTTAAATGAAGTTTCTTACTTAGATTCATCTGTGCTTCTTCTGCTTTCTTTCTTTTCTTCTTTCCTTGTGTTGAATACAGCACCCACAGGTTGAAACTGGGAATAAAGAGCCTTGCTTTGAGAACATCCTGATCAACATCACTGCTGGTTTTAGGGCATCTCTTGAGGATCCTGTTAGTAAGAGATATTGCCATTGTTAGCACCATGTCCTTTCTGAGAGGTATCTCACTGCCACAAAATTTGTAATCACTCTGACTGTTTTACCATTGTCAAAAAGTCTGTCTACTGCACAACCAAATCTAGTTCTAAGGAACTGGAATAATTGGAGCTGCCAGCTTCTTCAAAATCATTTTGACCCAAACAGAAATATTTTCTGCCATCCTTTTTATTCCACATAGTTGCTAAACGAACCCAGCTAACTGTATTGGTTTTCATTAAAAGCCTATGCTTTTGAAGTATTCCAATCATTATTGCTATTCCATCTTGCTTCTCATCCTCCTGTAACAAGACAGATATCTAAAGCTCCTGTATTTTGCTGCCCATATCCCTTGCATTAATATGCAAATATTTTGCTTGATTCTTATTGGCCCCCTATTTAGATGATTGGGCACATCTTTTCACTAGCGTGTTTTGTATAGACTAATGTCCTTCATATCTAGCTTTAGGATTGTTTTTCTCACCTGTGTAGACTGCTATGGCGATAAATCTGAATTTACTATGGTGCCCTTATGTACTTACTGCCCTCCTTCTAAGTACTAAACTGACATTTGGAGATTACACAAATACTCACAATCATCTTTCTTCACTTCTTAGTTTGAAAAGCATCCTGTTGAGCAGTTCAGCCTAAATAATAGAAAACTGTTTTGAGGCAGTCTCTCCTTTGAGAAGGAGTTGTGTTTCTAGTGAAAGCATTCCAATTTTATTTTTTTTTTAAGTTCTATTCCTTGAGCAATTTACTGCAATCGGTTGTCTTTGTTATATTCCTTTCTTTTCTTTGAAATTTCCTTTATGAAGAACAGGAAGAATTATGACCCAGATTTCTCAATCGTTGCTGGTCTTATTTATTTATTTCCCATCATACTCTTTTGTTGTATTTTACAATGTGCTAATTTCTGCTAACAATGTGTAAACATCAAAGTGCTTGAAGACTAAACATAGAAAGAATAAGAAAACAGTCTGGATTATATAGGGACACATTACTAACTCCTTATGAAGTAATACAAAAATGCTGTTGTGTTACAAACAAAAGCACGGAGTTCACGTGTTTCTGATAAAATTCTCCAGATTTTGCAACCTATTGTATTGACAAAAAAGTATAGGTTAGTATTCTGACTTACTTCTCTGTAAGAATATGTATTTATGAATTACCTTTCCTTGCAAATAGGATTTCATCTCTTAGGTGATAGAGGAATTGTTGCCGTGCACCTGGCAACCCATGTTCTTTTAGCTCTGCGCCTGTGCTGGACTATCAGGTAAAACCTACCCGGGCCAAAGAACTGCACATGAATACCAATATGGTGAGCAGAAAAATGGTGTTTATTGTGTCGTGTGGCTTACCTATATACCTATCCTACTTTGTCTACACCCCTTAAGAATACATTAACCTTTCAACACTGAGCAAAGGGAGAGTCCTACCACGTCACATCCCAAATCCACACTGTCGCCTACTACAACAAGGAATTAAACCAAAGATTAATCTGTCCAAAAGGGATCATCCTGTTGCCAACTGTTTTTATGTTAGTCATGTTCGTATGTTAATGTTACCAATGTAATTTCATTTATTAATTTATTTATTAGTGGAGTTGTATAGAGTAGTTCCATGTTTTCTTTAGATTCCTGAAGGGAAAAAAGTTTTGTGGTTGAATGAGTGTCCAAACAGGAATTTTTACATCCTGGGTGTCATGCAGTGATTGGTGCAGCCTTCTGCCTTCTCTCATTTTATCCAGTGCCAGTGAAAAGTAATGCCACGTAACTGAACAGTGTACTTAGTGGAGAGGAAGTGAACACAGTGGGCAAACATCTTCTGGTCAGCTCTTCTTGTGTCCCAAAGTCCTAGAGCCAGACAGTTCAACCAGCACATCTATGTGGCAACTGAACACTATCCCTCTAAAGATCTTTGTTATTACAGCAAGTTGCATGAACTGTGCATCAAGATGTATATAACGTTCTAGGTACAAAGGCTGTAGATTTCAATGAAAATCTGGGTTGCTTAGTTAGGTGCTGTTTGCATAACGGTAATGCAAGAATAAGGAAGAGTTAAAAAATAGGTATTGATTATTGTATGACGTAACAGATTGGATAAATTGTATCTTGAGTGGATTGGGGTAGGGTGCAGGAGATGAAGGCTGAAGTCCTGTGAGAGATTTGTTATAACACTGACAAGGGTGGCAGAGATTTAAGGTTTGATTTTTTTAGGAGAACTGAGATTTCGTAGAAAGGAGTGCAGAGAGGTATAGAGGTATTATAAAGACTATAATTCAGACTATTAGCCACAATAAATTTCTGAAAAGCAATTTTTTTTTATTTTTTTTTTTTTTTTAATGGGGACTGTTGATTTTACATGTTAGAATATGTTTGGTAAATTCAGGAGAGCTGTATCTTCTACTTCATTTTTTTAGTTCTACAGGGGGAAATTTAACAAATTTTCAAATGCTTTACTATTACTCAATGGAAAGTACTATAAATTGGAAAGGTTGTTTATCTCTGGTAAAAACATTATTACTACAGCAGCTTAAATCAAGTTCCATGCGAAAAGAGGTTTTAGCTATGACAGGCTGCATTTAATACATGAATCAGTGTTTGTGTCAACAGTATATGTGCTTTTCCATTCTCAGCTCTAAATGTTTCAGCAAGAGGAAATCACTAATTCCTTCTGTAATGCAATGCAGTTTTTGTCCAAACTATGCAAGAACTTAATTTGAAGAAGGTATACAGCTGTCTCCTGTAGAGAAGTAAAGCATCAGGTTTAGAAACAGATCCTGTAAACATTTGCCTATGCTTAAAATTAACATTTATGTGTTTAAAATTAAGCCTCTAGTTCTCCTGAAGTCGGTGAGTCAAACCATGTATTTAAACTTGAAGGTAAATTCAATATAAGTGTCTGAAATATCTTAATTATCGTACCATGTTTATAAGAAATAAATGGCTCCCTTGATGTTGGGCTAACTTTTCTGCTAGTACATCTGCCAGTGCCTTTGTGTCTTCAGGTTGTAGGTTTTCTTGCATGCTGCAGATGTTTATGAATGTGACTTTACCAAAAAAAAAAAAAAAAAAAAAAAAAAAAAAAAAAAGGAATGGGGAGAGCAGGACACAAGGCAACACTGATTCTTTATTTTTTATTTTTTTTAAATAAAGCCAGGCAAATCATTAGACAATACAGAATGACTTTGAAATGCCTTGTAATTAGTTTAGTGCCTTAGCGTTAGATTATGAACTGAGCTTCAAAAAGTAATCTGAATCCATCAGAACTCGTGCAGGATTATCTCAAGTTATTTGATATCAAGTTATTTGGTATAAAGAAGCTTTGTGATCAGAAAATGTGCTTTCCAAATAGTCATGCAGTGAGTTTATTATGAAGATGTTGTTTGTTTTTTCTTTCTTTCTCTTCTCCACACTTCCCCTCTTCTTAGCTTACTAAAGAAAATCGGATCTTGCATTTGTGTATATTTCAGTACCTGATCAGACAGCAGTAGCAGAAATCATTGGTTCTTTTCTCCCTTCAGTGACCTCAAATATTTTCCCTTGTTAGCCCAAGGTTGCAGCATCTATTTACTGCAACAAACACTTGTGCCTCATAAAATTGTTTTATTGCAGTTTCTTGTCAGAATTGGTGTTGTTTAATGATGATTCTAATCGCTGTCATGTACCAGGCAGTGTTATATCCTGGTAGTAAGATAAGCACGCTAACGCCCTTCCTGAGAAATTGGCACTTGAATTAAGTACTCAAAACATTATTCTAAATTGTACTCTTTTTTGTCACTTTCTGTTCTTCATTGGTCTCCCTTGTGCTAAATGAATTTATTAAAATGTCTCTCAGGTTTTTTTTCTCCTGGTTTTATCCCAGTACTTTTTGTCACAGTTGGAGGCTTCTTGTCCAATTTAATAGCTAGCCATTTAACTGATGTTCTTTTTATGTCTTATAATTTCTCTAGTTTGATGTTCCTTTTTTTCATTTCTCACATTCAGTCTCCAAAAACAACAAAAAAAAGTTGTCTTCCTCTTTTCTATGTAACATGTAGAATTTTTACGTAATCTTTCTCTTTCCCTCTTCTCTTGCTGCTCTCTGCATCTCTTTCCCCCTACCTTGTATTTTTTTATTATTTACTTTCTATCTTGTGAAGAGTAAAATTTGTCCCACATGTAAAAATTCGTAAATCCTTAAATGTTTTAAAATGTTTGTTTTCTGTTGAGATATTTTTATGTACTGGAGTCTCATTGTTAGCTTTTGTTTTCGTTGTCCAAAAGAATAGATACCAAGGGGGGAAAAAATAGGAAAATGCAAGTAATTAAAAAGTCATTATAACAATTATTATAGTGGCAACCAGATTACTATTTGCTTAATGTGTGTAACTATTGACTTTATTTTAATATGTGTGGGCATTAATGGAATGTGGAAGGTATTAACAATAAGGGTGAATGAGAAGGAGATTTCTTGGAGCCTTTGAAAAAATAATAAATGCCCAACATGCTGTTTTTAGTTTAAGTTAGTACATTATGATAAATGTCCAGTCAGTCACTAGATCTAAAGAAAGACTATTTTTTAAGTATTTACATTTTTATTTAAAGATACTTACAAAGGTCCTGAGATAAAATAAAGTGGAATGCACCATGGAACAGAGCGCACAGGTGGCTAGGTCTAATGGATGCTAGAGTCAAGGCTCCAAATACCTCTCTCCTTTCTATCTGATTGCTATCATATTCCAATCAGAGTTGAATGTAAAATGCAGAATCTTTTCCTGTATTAATAAATTTATATCAGGTGAGAAAGTACTGAAAGTTATCCTACACATTGGTAGCATGAACCCCATTATTCTTGGGTGTCAACACAATGTATCAACTGTAGACTAAAAAAAAAAAAAAAAAAAAAAGCCTTAAATTCAGGGGCTTCACAAGCTTTTCTACCCCACTGAAGTTGAAGTGTTCGAAACCCCAAAAGTCTGACAACAGGAGGTTGGTTACAAGCTGAGCCAGCTGAAACCCCGTAACTGCTTGGCCAAGGGAGTACTGAAGCCCCACATCTCATTGACCAAAAAACTTCATGCTGCTTTGGAGTGCTTTTCACTTGTATCGTATTTCACAGGTCTTTGGAAGGTGAGAAAAGAGCTGAGCTTGCTGCAATCAAAGCTGGCAAGAGGTTTTGTTTTATCAAAGCAGAGCTCTTGAACACTTCCTCGGTACCATGCTTGACAGGGGTAATTGAAATTCCAGTGTGGTCTTTGCATCTGCTGGGCTAATGTCAAAGCATGCTTGAGAGGCTGCTGGCTTCATTCCTTTAGCTACTAGGGGTGGTGTGAAGGTGTGGATGTCTAGGAAGACTAGTAGATCAGCACTGCAGCAGAAAATAAACCAAAAATAATTCATTTGTAGGATCCTAGTAATACAGAAGACAAACTTATCCTAGTTAATCAGTTCATTACTACTGGAAAAAAAGGCGATGTTTTTCAGTCCCTCCTCTGTAATCTGGTCAAAGCCTGGTGCCACTGTTTTACTTCTCTGCATTGGAACTGAGAGTTGAAAGCTGTTACAGAGAACAAAGCAATACAGCAATAAAGTTTGATATACTTTCTTTGTGAGTGAAGTGAGATGGGGAGGGTTTGGGGGAGGGAGAGGGGTGTAAAATAAGAACCCCAGAATATACGGCAGAGGATTTTGAATTAAATGTGCTTACATAGATTTTACATACGTATTAAACTGAAACATATTTCTATCACTCAGGTTTTCCTGGAAGTGTTTCTAATTTGAATTGAATTTCAGCCTTTCACCTGGTAGGCCTTCCCCCATCTTCCCAATGGACCATAACTTTTTCAGTGTTGCTCTGTTACTTCTGTCTTTCAAGTACTAAGGCCTTGTGGCTATAAAGGTCTCTGTAATAGTACTTGCTGGGCTGTTCAAGGCAAATTATCTTACTACACATTGCTTCCCTATTTCTGCTTTGTTCCCTTGAATGTGTGATGTTGGCTTCTATTAGAAACAAACTGTGTGTCCTGGGGGAGCGTAATAGAAAAACACAGAACGCCAGTCAATCTGTAAAATACAATGACATGCTTAAAATTTCAGATGGGGACTCAGGGAGGAGGTGGGTTTCTTAGAAGAGGAACACTGTGAAATAGAAGTGAGAGATCTTAGCTAGTGTCAAAAGGATGCCAATGAGTAGAAAGGCTAGACTTTACAGACAGTGTAACTTATGATTGGAATAAGCCGTTTAGTCTTAAAACCCACCGAGCGTTGTGTTTCACCCATTGCTATTCTCTTATCTGCAGTATGGTAATGTATTCATTATTCTTTGCATTGCTGTTGAATGCATTGCAATGTTAAGTCAGATTGTAGCGTTCAAGTTTGCTAAAACGCTAGGTTTGCTTTTTCTCTAAAGTAGTGTGAAAGGAAGCTGATTAGCTGATTATTTTTCTTCTGATACAGAATTCTGTAGGCCGGCCTTGAAAATACACAGATATTACCTTATACACCTCTACATTCATTCTCAGTTGAAAGAAGAAGCTGCCCTCTTGAGAGAGGTTTGGACAACTCAGGAAGTCAAGAAAATTGAGCTGAAACAAAAACTGTAGAGAAGTAGCACCACAAATGTATTGTATTTCACATTGATTTCAATTTTCTATCAATCAAATGGTAATGATCATAGTGTTTTCTAGTGGGGTTTAACATCTAATTTTTGAAGAAGAATAAAGAAAAAAAAATGACATACGGATTCCAGAAGATATGTCATTTAGCTGTGTCAAAGAATGTATCAGGGACTTTAATGACCTAGTTTCCTGGTGAATCTCTAGGCCATTGCTTAAGTTAGGAGCATAGGGAAAATGCATTTCATCTTCAAAGACTTCAAGATGAGGTTTATAACTTTCTTAAAGGGGAAAAAGAATCCTCCCTGCTGAAATGAGACAGATAAAGTTGCAGCCTGAGATGGATATTTTTCCCTGAAGATTTGAAAATTAAACCACCTGCTTTAAATGAGAAGTTTGAAAAAATGCAGTGTGCTGCAAAAAGAGAGATGAAGACACTGCAAAAAGAGAGATGAAGAAAATTACATATTTTTACCTCAGTGTAGATCTAAATAAATAAAAAAGACTTTGGATTCTGCAAATAGCACATATGCTAAAAAATATTTTCATATTTAGTTGGAGTAAAATCCGGGTTAAGTATTCTGGGGGAAGACTGCACTCTTTAGTGGCACTTCATATGTCCTTGTCATACTATTTTAAGACAAATTGCAGCCTGTGAAGTATGTTTTGCTGAATTTTATCTAAATCTCATTGCTTGCCTACAGATTTTTATCATTCTGTTTAGGAAAATGGTAATCTGCTCATAGTCATGTGTGTCCTATCCACTTATTTACCAGATAAATAAGCAGGCTCACAATGGCTGAGTAGGTAGGGGAGTTAAGATAACCATTTGATCCCGCTCTTTTGTTTCTCACAGTCTTCTGTTGTCATCTTGTCATGCTATCTCCGCAGCAGACTGTTGTCAACATGTGTGCTCCAGATTTGAGAAGGAAAGCCTACAGTTTTTCTTCCACTTTGGTTTCAGTTCTGTCTACTGAAAATCCCTGTGTACACCAACTTGTGGAGTTCCAAAGAAATACTGACTAGGTTCTAGAATCAGAAATAGCACAGCCGCAGGATAGCTGTCTTTCAAAATCATCTGGGCATTTTGATAGAAATCTAACAGGTGGCTTCTGGGTATCAGTACCTCAGCTTGGAGCTGGAGGGAGAGGTGATGAGTTGAGCCTCATTGGACCATGTGGGCATTCTGCACACTTTACTAGTACTTTGAATTCTCCTGAGTCCTGAATAAAAATGAACCTGTTCTGAAATGTCCGTGTTTTGGGAGAAAGAAAAGCTTTTTTGAAAATTAACCACTCATGAGGGAGGAAATTCTCAAAATTGATATGCTGGTTATATTTTCAAGCACCATGTCTGTTTGTGGAATTTAGTGCATCACTCTCAATATTTTTATCCAGCTGTGTCACTGAAAAAGGAAGATGTTTAACAAAGAAAAAGAATAAAAGGGAGGAAAAAAAAGGAGGTGAGGAAGACAATAATTTTGTCTGACATTTCTCAATATAACCATTTTTATGTTGGCATCAGTTCTTCACAAAACATTGAACCTATGAAGAAAAGGGAAAAGATAATATTTTTTCTCCTTATTGAATGGCTCCCAACACTCATGCACAAGAATTCTAGCACCTTAGCATAGCTGTGGTATTGGAGCTTTCTGCATAATTAATCATAAAAGAACATGAGGCATTCAGCAGTCACTTCTCATTCAAAGATGTTCTGCATTACTAGCAGCTCTAGTAAATATGCCTGCTCCATACATAATTTATGCTTTTTAACAGAGGTAGTTTTATGCTTCATAATGGGCTAGCTTTGATCCCTTAAAACTTGTTTGTAAAACTTGGAAGTTGGGTACAAAACAAAGACTTTAAAATCTTTCTTGCGTTGCTTATTTCAACAGTCTTCATTTCCACATCCCGTTAACAAGGTTGAAATTGATTCTGACCCACTTTTGGGGAAATGAGCCTTCCTATGATGGATTTTGTGTGTAAGACTTTTTATCAGCCAATTCCCTCCACACCCAACTTGAAGTAGAGTGAAAATTGGTTTAGAAACCTTAGAAACCTTAGTGTAGTCTATTCTATATTTCTACTTAAAGAATGTGTTTGGTTTTTTTCTGACCTGCGGGAGTAAAATGTAGGTGGACTTTGTATTCTGTGAATCCCTCGTTTATTGCTGAGATGAAATTAGACATCGTATATATCATGGATGGATATATGACAACTCATGGAAAAGTGTAGGTTTTGTTTTGTGGGAAAGTTTCCCTTTAAAATAATCCAAATTAGAAAAAATCAATTACATCTTTAAAATCTTTATCTTTCAGTAAGATATCGAAGTAAGAAGATCAGTCTAAAATGTTTCAGTTTGCTGAAATTTTAGTGTTTTCTTTAATACCTTGTTTTTAGTTTGTTTGACATACCTTGTGCAACGTGAATTTAAACTTCAAATATAAAAAGCAGTATTTTAAAATCTACAATGCATCTCTAAATTAAAATTCAAAACCTTCCTTTCTAGCGTTTTTAATACCATAAAATTATTTTTTTCTAAACAGAATGTTACCATCAGACTCGAGGCACTTCTCTGAAATGTTTCAGTGCTGACATATTAGCAGTTTCTGATAGAGTTTTTTCTTTCACCCTGCTTCCTGTTCATCCATTTTTCTCTTAAATGTTTTGTTTTGTTATTCCATTTCCAGTTGTCACTATACCTCAACCTATTGCCATTTTATTATTATATTTTTTTTTAAGCCTTGTTCATACCTAAGCTGTTTCAGCAAGAAATTTTAGAACTGACTAGTAATTTTCGGTGTTTCAGTGAATACTAAGATCTGCCCTTTGGAAATAGGTCTCATGTATGTGTCAAGTTAGGCATATTAAAGACCCATTAAAATTGCTCTATGGTACTCAAGCATTTTGTCATAGTCTTGTCTCTGTCTTCCCTGTCTTTCAGTTATCTGCAAGTAGTTCTGCACAAAGTAAAGATTTAAATATTCTGCCTGCAGTCCAACTCAGCTGCTCCACCTTTTTTGCCCACTATATCAGCTTTCTGACTGTCACTGCATCAATTTATTCAGTATTGAGTAATGCTGCTCTTTCCTACATTTCTGCTGTTTTGTTTGAATGTTCTAAATGTTAGCCTAACTCATCATTTTTGTGTTATTTTTAATTTAATTTTTATTTATGTAATGTACTTTTTTTTTTTTTTTTTTTGCTTCAGAGATTATGTCGTTGTGCTTATAACAAATCTATAGAATCTATAATCTTGGATGTTTTTTAGTAGCTATCAAGGCCTACATATATACCATAAATGCAAAATGAGATAAAAATGGCTCTTTTGCCATCTGTTTGACCTAGTTTCAATATAAGTTCTAAAGTTGTTGTCATCTCTTTCATTAGGTGTCTATAATTTCTGTAGCAAAAGTTTTATTGAACCTATCTTTTTGCAATAGTGAGTGTATCAGCGTTAGTTTGAGGTGTACAAATTCTCCCGCAGTGTTCTAGGCACTGATGGTCCCATGTGCCCCCATTAAGCTTCACTCAGCTCAGGCCACGTCAGCAGCTTGGCCTTCATTGTAGGCCAGGCCATGCATCTCACCTCAGAGCCAGGAGGTTGCTGGGAGCCCTGGTTCTGAGTGCAATAGCCCCAAACAGACCTGCCCTTCCCACACAGTAACTGTGTGTGTGCATGACACTCACAGGCAGCATACCAAGCTTTTTCCAGAAGCCTTGTGTCTGCTCCGCTTGAACAGAGCAGTGATGTCACAGGCACATGGGGCTTTCTGCAAGTGCCAGCTTCGCTGTACAGTTTGTTCCAGCCTTCTGGAACAGAAGTTCCCATCTACAAACAAATGTGGTACTGCTTTGGGGCAGAGGGAGGTTGCTGGTTTTGTTGATTTTTTTTCTTTCTTCACTGAGATGTTGTCCTTCTGTATATGTGGCCTCAAGCAACTGTCTGTAGCAGCAGTAGCTGTAGCAGTCAACAGTGAGTGAGTTTTGTCTATCACTGTATCAGTTCTCAAATATAGATAGGAACAGAGCTTTCATGCTTCTGCTTTCTTAGCAGCAGCTTAAAGGATTTGGTGTGGCTTTTCAAACAAGTAAGTCAGAACGCAGCAGTGGTGAAACACCATTTTCTTTCACGTTTTTACGTCTATGTGAAGAAGTAAGCAGAGTTACTGCCTCATGTTATCCTGCAACAAGTCTATTGTTCTTTGGCCGTGTTTTCCTTTCTATTGAAGCTACAGCTGTTGGAATCACTGGATGATTTTTCCATATGTCACTATATGAATAATTGGAAATATTTATGCAAATCCAAAATCAGACAACTGATTTTTTTTATGTTTTTTTTTTTCTTTCTTTTTGTGTTTTATTAGAGCAGATTCCTTTATTTCAAACATTTTACTGAGGTAATATTTGGATGGAGCTGTTTTGCCTTTTGTAAAATGTGGACAAATAAATTAAAAAAAAAAAAATATTTGCCTGTGGAGGATTGTATTTGCTATATATAAGCTCTTGTCGTTTTACTTTTTTTTTTTTTTTTTTTTTCCCCCCTTGTTACTACAAAGCAAAGCCATTAAAAGCTTGTTACAGAGGACATCTGAGAACCTGTTTATAGTCCCAAAAATGAAAGTTTCTATGCATGGGGAATGAGATGCGCAGCTACAGCAAATTTAATCTTTCAAAATAATCGCCAAGAAGCTGTGTAAAGGAGTCAGTCTTTTAGTGGAACAAATGCTGTCTCAGTGGCTTGTTTGGACATTGTAACAGTTCTAGTTTTTTTCAAAACACAAGGCAGAATTTTGCTTTAGTGAAAGTCAGCTGGTTATTCTTGCTCTATTAAAGATTTAAACTTCCTTTGTGAACTGTTATTTTTAGTTGCTTCTCCGAGTTTGGTGTAATGTTAAATAAGAGAGCTCTCAGGCTGAGTTTTCAGTCATCTTCTACACTCTCATCACATTGTTCTTCAGTGCATATTTGCTGTGTGTTGTCTACATATAAGTTTCTCTTGCATGTGGGAATGTGATTTCTCTCCTACAGGTTGATTAAGAGTTCTGTCTGTCCACCACCTCAGTTCATGTACTGATTCTGCTGAAGGGTTGCCAGCCAGCTTAAGACAGTTTAAATTGGATCATTTCATAGATCCAGTCCAAGGTCAGATCAGCCTAACTGTTGAAGTATCATAGGGCATAGTAACCAGAGCTTGGAAAGGGATATCAGCATCTAGAGAAAAGAAGCACAGATCTTCCAGAAACTGCTATCCATGAAATAGTAAGGTAAACTCATAGCCTGATGATCTGTCACATAAAAGATGTTTGGTAAAAGACTTCAAGGCAGCTGCTTTTTTTAATGGCAAAATGGAAGAATATCTAAATTAGATGAGTTGATTTAATTATGGATCAAATTAATTGAATACACCAAATCCTTTTTTATTCTCTTGATTTTTTTTTTATTTTTATTTTTTATTTTTCTTGGGATTGGTTTATTTAGTGAGCTAGATTTCTCCTGCCTTTTGTTTGACTTACTTACATTGAAACTAGTTTGCTGATAAGTCCATATTCACCGTTAGATGTTCTGGGAGAACTGAAGAATGGAAAGTCCAGTGAATGCAGTAGGAAAGATTTATATACGCGTGTGAAGGACTAATTCTGTGTTGCACAGGAGAACTCGCTGAGTCTTATTATAGAGTTCATAATGCTAAAGATTTCTTCCTTTCTCTGTCATTCTTACTTCTGATTATTAGAGTTGTGCAGAAGGAACAACATCCCAAAGTAAAACTGCACTTGTAACATCAAAAGACACAATCCTATAGAAAAGGTAGTTTTTTAAGGGTTTGTCTTCTTGCTATATCTTCTTGAAATGGGGATTCATAACTTTTGAGCTTGAGATAGTTTAGAAAAGCAATAGATCAGTGTCTAAAAGCACCCTGCTGATCTACCCCACAGCTGCCTGGCCCAGAGGAAAGACGTGGTATATACTGGTGATGGAATTCGGTTTACTCATGACATTTAATTGATATGATTTTGTCTTTGTTGTTCTGTGAAAGATCAGGAAGATCAGTAAAACTGAAAAATATACTGCAAATAACAGTATAGCATAGAGGTGGTTATGCCTGCTCTTAGTCAGAAATGGCGAAACAGCATAAATTAGTTTTTGTAGGGCTTGGTAGAGTAGCAGTTAGCTACTGCCAGCAGTCTGTTCTGAAGGGAATGCACTGAGCAAGCAATTTAGTATAGGCTGAAAAAAAATCTAAGTGTGACAGAGACTTTGAGGCAGAGTATTGACCGAGAAAAGTTTGAATCTTGGCAAAGTCACCTTTTCTGTTGTTTCATGTGTTCTGTGCCCTGGGAAATAGAACTTTGTGCTCTCTTTTCAGATTGGTAGGATTTCATCACAGAAAATCCCCACTCTGTCATCAGCTTCCCCTCCCAGATGAAACAACTTCCAAGTCTTTACGTGCCTAGCCTAACTGCTTAGGATCAAAACATAATGGCTGCAGTCAAGGGGCCTGTCTGTGCAGCACACACATATATATTTGTGTATAAAATGTGCAGTAACTATGTTAATAAAACATGTAATGTACCGTGTGCTTGCTTATTTGCTTTGGCAGCATAAACAAACACATTCATGGTCCTGAGAATACAGTAGTCTTGATATCCAGTACAAAGGAGCTCTGCAAAGAAGAGTTTCCCTCTGAGATTCCTCTCATACAGAGTCTTTCAGGTGGGTGTTCTAGGTGCCACATGGTTGAAAGCCAAGAAAGAGATGCTTTGAGCAAAAAGGAGAAAGAGTTGGATGTAAACAGGCAACAAGATCTAGAAATATGCATGTTGTGTTTTCTGCTGTTTTAGGTTAAAAAATGAACAAAAAACAACAAAACCAAAGACCAGCTGGAAAGAATTGACTTACTGTGCTCAGATATAGAAGACAGTGATTCTCTTTAGGGCTCTCTTACTGGAGACCTAACCTCAAGAGTCAATTGGATGTGTTTTAAAAACTTACTTTAAATAAAATGCTTACCATGTATTACTCCATGTATTACTCCACCCTGAAACAAACACATTTATATACATATATTTTATATTGCTTTTTCATTTCTTCAACTCTGAGAAATGCTCTGCTATCCAGAAAAAAAAGTCAAGTTGCTTCAATCTGTGCAGCAGATGTTTTTTGTTGTTTCCTCCTCCCCTCTCCTGCTCTGCAAATATGCAAATATGGTCTTTGACATTTGTATTTCTCTAATAAGAGTATGTGTCTGTTTAGGCTAGTTGTGGTAATTGATGAGCTTAAAATAAAAATAAAAATCTAGGCTGAAGCTGATAAGGCAATTTGTTCAATTTTATTATTTTCCTCTTCCATGCAATGAACTCACGCACTAAAATGAAGATTTTCCTTTTTTTTTTTCTTCTTTCTCTGGAGTGTGGGCAAGTCCATACATAAACAATTTTCTAAGATGAAATTGTCGTATATTTTAAGGCATTTCAGTTCATACTTGTTCTGTTTTCCTTTTCTTCTTACAGCTAAAACCCATAAACACTCAGTACTACTGAAATTAACAAACACTCAGTAGAATCAACTGCAGGAAGAGTCGCATAAATGTTGCATACGATTGTGCAGCTCACAAATTGCCCGGCTGCTAAACTGACAGCTCTGCAATAATAGATGGAATTTAGGAATTCTACTTTTCTTTGCACTTCCTAATTACATAGTGGCATTTTTGTTAGTTTTTCAATTGTTTCATCCTTTAGGGTGATTAAGGAAATAGTACACCTGTGGTTGCCCCATACGCTCCTTTTATGAATACTGCTGGTTCTTGCACCCTCGAACGGTGGATTCCTTATTTTCACTTGCTAAATCATTTTTCTCCTTCCAGACTCTCATTGCAGTATTGCATAATCAACTTGGAGACTTGTTTTCATTTAGACGTGTGTATTTAGCTTTAGTTCATGTAATAACTGTGTGGACATGTCACCTTAGGTAGTAACCCATGTTAGCTAGATTAAAGTTTACTCCAGAGATGTTTGTCATTCAGCAAGCAAACCTCCAGCAGAACTAGTTATTAAATATGTGTACATTGACAGTCTTTGGTCATGAGAAAAAAATGTTGCGATCTAATCCTGACAAAAATCATTTTAGTTTAAATCTATCACGTAAAATGCAGGAATCATAGAATCATATGGCTTCCCAGGCTTCCCAGGGCCCCATCCAATGTGGTCTTAAACACCTCCAGGGATGGGGCATCCACAACCTCTCTGGGCAGCACCTCAATGCTCTCTCTGTAAAGAGCTTCCCCCTGACATCCAATCTAAACCTTCCCTCTTTGAGCTTAAAACTATTCCCCCTTGTCCTGCCACTGTCTATCCATGGAAAAAGTTGATTCTCCTCCTTTTTATAATCGCTTTTTAAATACTTGAAGGCTGCAGTGAGGTTGAGGCTTTTTATTCAAAGACCACTAGAAATCACAGACCCTATGTTGAGTTCTCAAAAATGAAAAGGATCCAAAGGTCACAACAGAATAAGAAATAGATTGTAGAATACACACTTCAGAGACAAAAAGACTGTTCCTTGCATCTAGAGTGAAAGGGAGGTCAGGTGATAAAAAAATAAAGATGTTCCGTGTAGCTATTTTTGAAGGCAACTAGAGAATTCAGACATGTCATTTCCACTTAATGAATGTTAATGAAAAACTGGCATTCTTTATGTGCCTAAATCGCCTTAACAGTTTTCTTGAGATAGTCTTTACAGTCTATAGCGGGTACAATGCTGAATGCAGATTGCACTGCCATTGAGCAACTGGTAAATTTGTATTGACAAAAACAATGCATAATATGTGGATGCATTTTTCTGGAAGTCAAGAGGTATCTTTAAAAATAAACAACAACAAATAAACAAGAAATCGAGTTCTTATTTGACCATATATGAGAAGCGCAGCATTTGTAAATAAACCTCTTAGAGGGAACCAGAAAAATATTACAATCAGTATACTGCACCATGCATAGCAAAGCTACTGCAGCTTTTTCCTGTCTCTGTTGCTACATGGCACACATCCAGCTATCTGCCGTACTAACATTTGCTCCTGGGAGGAGATGAAGAAAAAAGGGTCCATAAGGTTTCCATTGGCCTAGATGACTGAAACATCTGCTAGATTCATGAGCAGCTTGCTGGCCCAAGCCAGCAGGGAGATTTGCTGCAGATCAGTGCTGCCATATCAATAGATATTTCATAGACCGTAGGGAAAAAAAGTCAGTAGAGTAAGTGATTTATTTCAAAGTACACCAAAGTCTTGTGTAGTTTTATATAAAATGATATCTAAATTGCACAAAATTGGAGTCATATCTACAACTGATCAGCATACGAGACTCATTATGGAGCAAGTATTTGAAAGAATAACAAGATGAAATCCTAATCTTCTAATGTCTTCTAATAGAAGTAAATCACATGGTTCCCAGATGAAATTTAACGAAAATCAGTCACTTGAGAAATTTCACTCAAAAGCTTGCACTGCAAGAAGTCTTTTCCATCCTTATGAAATACAAAACATGATGTTGGAAGGGAATCGGCCATTCACCATCAGAATACATGAGAGAAAAAGAGTAAATATTGAAACAACAAGGGTGGAGGACAAAGGAGTATCCTTGTTTCATGCGATTTGCCTTTCATCTCTGTAATTCTAGCCATCTAGCCTGAGTTCTGCTACCTTCAAATATAGTGTGTCATAATTAATTTTGTAGGGTTTTTTTTTGTGCTACACAAACTTAAAAGTAACTCTCGGGGTGGAATTTCTGGTGTTAATTTAATGTCTAAACTGAGAAAGGAAAAAAAAAAAAAAAAAAAAGAATGAAGTACTAAAGTTTTGAAACTGTCATTTCATTGGCTGAGCTGTATTTCAGAGATCTAGTCCCTACTACAAGGAGAGTGAAACAGCAGAGAATGTAAATATTGATATGATGGATAAAAACACCACTGAGGAAAACTCCACGAATACACAGATGATTACAAGAGGAAAACTTCTGATTATTCTGATTACTCTGATTATTCAGGCTATACTGATTATTCAGGCTTTTTTTTTCACTGTGAATTGGAACTGTTTTTCCAGGGAAAGTTCCAACATGGCTAGGATGCTTCTATGTAGTAATCAACAGAGAGTTATTAATATCAAAACCACATGAAGGTACTATATCTCCCACCTTTAAGACAGTATGGCCTTTTATCTTTCCTCTTTTTCGTAATAAATTATACAGAAAATAGGCTTGTTATTAAGGGAATTTTATTTGAAAGTTTAATTTGGCCACTGTAAAGTAATGTTACTTTAGTAGAACTTACTTAAGTATCTAAATTCTTGGTATTGATCACCATTTACTTCTAGAATACTTTAATATTTACAAATACCCCTGTAATCTGGTTATCACAACAGCTAAATATAACATTGCATTTAGCATTTCTGACCAAAATCAGTGTTTTCTATCTATCATCTTCACTTTTTTGTTTTTTGTATTTGAGGATTACATATAATCTGAAGGAAGCTGAACAGATTTGTGAAGTTGAGTGCATATAGCAATGACTTATTTAATCTGCTAATGCAGTGATGGGTGACTTTGGTTCAGATTGGTTTCCAAAAGAAGAGTCAGTAAGATCAATGTTTAAGTATTCTGTTCGATTGTAATTCTAATATACAGTCTGAAGTAGAAAGAAGGTAAATCCACATGAAAAAAATATTTTTATTGATGTCTACATCACTGTTCTTCTTTGTTCCCACCTCCTGTTTCTTTGCATACTTACGTGTGAGCAGGTATATGATATTTTAACAAGAATAAAAGCTTTTATGTGCACATGTAATAAGACAAACCTAGAACTCTTCATTTTAACATTCCCCTGACTGCATTGTACAGTGAACAACTTCAGCTGCTGTTTCCACGCAGGAGGCTTAAAGTGCTAAGTGAGTTCTTGCATAGGTATGTATAAATAAGGCAAAGCAGTTCAGTGTTGTTATGGTTTGGGGGAATCCACATCAGATTTGTGAATAATCTTTGAGGTTAAAATTTACATGAAGTACAGAAATGCTTGGAGCTGACTTGTATAGCTGCCATCTTCGGTTGTCTTTTAGCTCCCTTAGATGAAATTTCAGTGAGACACAGCTAAAAGCGGCGTGATTTTAAACCTTGATTATGTTCCGCTCAGGTGGAAGGTCGGGTTAAAAAGAGAAGGCAGATAGCTGAACAAAAATAGCATCCTTGCCAGATGATGGTGAACCTGAACGTGGGACTTCAAGTTCCGTTATCTATTTTAAAGATAGAAAGAGAAGAACAACTCCTGGAGAGATCCTTTTTGTTTTGTTTTGTTTTGTTTTGCTGAGTCAGTAATTGGCGAGCATTTTTTTTTTTTTTTCAATCAATCAGTTTGAAATGTCTCAGAGACGGAAGCAAGGAAATGGTTGTGGCAAAATGGAGAAAATAATCAGATTTCATGGCATTCTTTCTTTGTTGTGTAATTCTCTTTCACTGAAATGATTTTTTTTTTCTAAATTATTTTATCTTTTATCAACCAAAAGGTTTGCTTTTGATGCTTTGGGAAAAATTAATATTTTTACTATTTTTAATCTACCTCTACTTTTCCTTTAGCCAAAACAATGCTCTAAATTACTTCTGAATTCCTGGTAGTCTCAGTCTTTGCTAGGCATTATTTTTTTCAACAAAAATACCTTCACTAATATTGAGGTTAGAAACTTTAATATATGCCCAGAGTATTTCAGCCAAGGTTTTAAAAGGAAGGGCAAGAAGCTGTGATTACTCTGCTGAAATATCTGTCAGCACGGGTTCTGCAGGCAGATCAGCTGAATTTCTGACTTGAATAAAAAGATAATACATGCAGCCTGTGGATGGACACTCACCTGAGACAGAACTAAGCACTGCTCAGGTGTAATGAAGCTTAAGTAACATGAGCTCAGTATGTAAAATCCAACAACAGCTGCTAATGTCCACTGGACAGTTTGACCAGGCACTGCAGTTATTAACACTTAATAGCTCACATAGAATTCTTAATTCATGGAAAAGATGAAACATTGGTTTGAAGAGCAAACCTGTGGATTAATTTACAGTTTAAACGCATTAGCTGTTTTTGTCATGTGCAGTGTATTGGTGCTCTGTAGATAGGTATTTGTAGTTTTCCGTGCATCCGTACTAGTATGCTCTGAAAGAATAGGATATACAAAATGATGCTGTGATGAAGCTGTGTCTCCATCCTGTAAAAACAAATGAAACTGAGGGAGTGCATGCAGAAAGAGGAAAAAAAAAATAAAGAAAGAAAAGAAAAGAAAAGAAAAGAAAAGAAAAGAAAAGAAAAAAGAAAAGAAAAAAGAAAAGAAAAGAAAAGAAAAGAAAAGAGAAGAGAAAAGAAAAGAAAAGAAAAGAAAAGAAAAGAAAAGAAAAGAAAAGAAAAGAAAAGAAAAGAAAAGAAAAGAAAAGAAAAGAAAAGAAAAGAAAAGAAAAGTATTATCCTAGGTAGGCTGAATCTTCATACTAATCCTGGGGAGTCCAAATAGCTGCGTGATATTTTCCAGAACTCTTGATTTATACTGATATGTCAATCTAGGATTAAGTGAGTGATTTTGTTTTCTTGTGAGCATCTCTGAATGACTGCAGTTTTCTCACTTCTTAGATTGCTGGCCTTTTAACTATTTTTGTTGCAAGGAGAGAGATAGAAATCTGTTGGTCTGATGATCAACCTTTCAGAGAGCATTCCAGAAAGATAAAGGGCTTTTTTGAGGCTATAATTAATTTTCTGGGCATTCTTGAAGTTGCATGTCTTTTTAATCTTTCTGGCAATTTCTTCTCTGAGAGAGATCTGATATCCTCATTTATGAATGAGGAGAAATGTGGTTGATGATAGTTTCATATTCTTCATCACCTGTGAAGCTGCTTCTGGATGAATATTTTAAATAAAAAGATTCTGGATGAAGCAGCTTCTGGATGAGTATTTTAAATAAAAAGAACTTGTGTGAATCGCACGTTTTAAAGAACAGACAAGATTTGCAATATGTTCAGATAATCATAAAAGTCTTCAAGTGCTTATCTGCATTTTCTAGGTATTTTGAATGTGGGGAACTAGAAGGGAAAGCTATCATTCAAGCCTTGTGTCCATCTCCCAAAACTAGAACCATGCTGTGTCAGGCTGGAGTGTATTAGCACAGTTGTGTTCGTTTTGATTTGTTTTCTGTTTGTTTTGCACTTGTGGAAGTGCAGTGGACTTCAAGAGGGTCAGCTGCTGTGTCATTCCATCACAGTGCCAGACACCTGTGGCTTGCAATGAGTTATCACATGGAGGGAGGATGGAAGATGTGTGAACATGGTGTGCTTTAGATTGCATTTCATTACAGTTGCTATTAGAACTGCAATAAGTACATGCTAATGGATCATCTATTAACTCATTGTGTTCAAATCACATGGGCAGGATATTTTAAATTACAGAATTTTATCATTGCCAAACATCTGCATGATTGTTGTTTGATGTGATGTATAAAGAAATCCCAAGGTAAAGTCAGATAGTATGTGTAGGTCTGCTTTACTTTTTGACTGACAAGATGCATATATGTGTTCCCATGATGTTTAGACTCAGATAGTTCTATTGTTCTGTTGCCTATAAGAATAAGGATGGAGTCAGAAATCTTTTTGACTCACAAACTTCAGAATTGCTGGCTTGCTGATGGGTGCTGGATGTGGGCAACCCCAGTACTGTTAGACTAACCTTAGAAAAATCAGCAACATTAAGTTCTTTCCTTTGTAACCCCATGGGATATCTATTCAGATGATTCAATTTCATCCCACATACAACTTCTCTCTACTTGGAGACCTTTTGCCCAGACCCCATTCCAACTGTGCTGCCAGCTGACCAGTGTCAGTGCTTCCAGCATGGGGAGGCTGTGTAAGGCTCTGTATGGTTGCACGAGGCTGTGGTGTGCCTGAAACGGAGGCTGATCACAACTGTTCTGCCACTTGGCTATTAATCAGGTCACTGACATAGTGTGAAATAAAGTACTCCATCATTCTGGTAAGGTAATATCCAAAAGACCAATGTTACCTGAATATTGTTTTTCATGAAAACACATAAAATGAACATTCTCAGTTTATGCAAATCTATTCATGATATCACCACATATGCATAATTGCTCGCCAGATAAAATGTAACCACTCATTCTAGAGTGGGATATATTGCTTCTCTGTCTCACTCCCCTGCCCCTCAGAGCTTGTCCTTGAAATGTGTTGTGACAGAAGCATTTTAAAGTAGTAAACTAGTATAAAAGTCTTTACCACTTCATGTAATAAAAAGTATCCACATACCCGAATGGGACCTTTTGCTTTAAATTGCCACTTAGTACTTTTGCCCTGCTTTTCTTCTATGGAGGCTTTTCAAGATGAAAGAGCATTCAAATCTGGAGTATTTCATACTTTCAACTGTTTGTTGTATGTAAGCAGTTCATCAGAAGACAGAAAGCAGTGCTTAGGCAGAGGGCTGTCTTCAGGTGCTATGTTCCAATACGGTAGTCAGTTTTTGACACAGGACCCCAAATCATGGTATCAAGCCAGCACCCTTGAGAAATGGTTGTGTTAACCACTTTTGATGCTGAACCAAAATACAAAGCATTGCAAAGATGAGCTGCTCAGGCTGCTCTATGATGTTTTTAGGAGGAAAATGGAACATTGATGGGAGGAAAGATTCAATGGGAGGAGATAGAAGGTTTCCTCCATTCTCTGAAAAAGCCACATTTTAAGTTGGCCTAATATTGCTTGAATTTCAAATATATTCCCATGGAAAATATACTTTACATTAAATTTCGAAAACATGTTAGTTTCTCTACTCATTGTAGAAATAGAATAGTGATGATCTTACCCTGTTGGCATTCTTTATATTAAAAACTCCAGGTTTCACTTCATCTTTAAAGCCCCTTAGTAGTCTGCTGTTTCTGAAAACCTGTAAGTCGTGACTTCAATTCTGTCAATATAAGTTGTACCTTTGTGCTCAGCCTGTCTTTAAGTAGTAAAATGTATTCATGAAAGGGCCACATTTAAGTCATCTGTCAGCCATCTATCTGCTTGTTCAAGAGGAACACATCCCAAGAACTCTGTTCAGAGTGGTTGTTGGACGAACATTGCAGGTATAGGCAGATCATGACTTTACAGCTCTTTTATTTATTTATTTATTTATTTATTTATTTATTAATTAAATGGTATCTCCAGAACTTAGTTTCATTTGTTACTCAGGGAATACTGAGCAGATGAGTAATAATGGTAGTGGAAGGCACTTTGAGTAGCATAAATGACCAAGTGTGTAAGTGATATGAAGTTGACTGTATTTGACACTGACTTAGACCAACAGACGTTCTGGGCAGTCATTAATGAGAGGTGATCTTCTGTACTTTTTTGTTAACTGTAAAAAGTACTAATGAATGTGATGAAATGCTTAGGCTTGGGGGGAGGAGAAGAAAGCACATAAAATATTCTCAATTTGTAGCAAATGATGGATTTGATAGGGTTGAATGCATAGGTGTATTTGTTACCGTCGTATCTACCTGTTTTTCTTCCATTACCCTATCATCTGGGTTCTGAGTATATATTTATATATTTGTGTGTGTGTGTTCTTCATGGAACATTGATGGAAAGTAAGAAAATACTGTTATTATCATTTTACACATTTAGAACTGAAATGTGGAGACACCGTGGCCCAGATCCTCGGAGAAATAAAGTGCCTTTTCCTTGTTCTTTCTGTTAGGGTTGGATACCTGTCTGCCTTTAGAGAAAAAGGGCTTTACAGTTTGCAGAAACACAAAGAGCTATGCATAGCACTTCAAAGCAAAAAGCAGCACTAAGCTCTAAGCCATATTTGCACTTATGAGAAGCATAAAGTTCAGCATTGTGCTATCACAACCGTGGGAAGATGAAGTTCACTTTAATTATTTTTAGGCTTGCAACTCCCATCAGTAATTTAGAGTGGTGAAAGGAAATGCCTTTTTCCCTTTTCAAAAAATAAAAATCACTAAATATTCTTCTCCATAGGCAAATAATACCATGGCAATAGTCATGAGGAGAGTTAAAAATACTAGACATTTCTGCATAGCTTCTAGGAAATAGCACTATGATGTGTGTAGGCTTTCTATTTCCTTCTCTCTCTCACACATACACATTTTCCTGTATATGGAATAATAGTACTTAAATATGTAATTTTATAATTTTAGTTAGTTTGTTTTTAATCTGCAAACTATTTCATTGTGATAAAAACTAAATCAAGTATATTCTGAGTTAGCTGCCATTGGAGAAAAACATACCTGAAACACAAGGAGTGAGGGAAGTAACAAAGGGTTACTCTTTGTGTATTTCTGCTAAGTAATGTAAATCCTATAGCCTGAAATCAGTGGATATCCCAATGTGCTCTTGTCCTTTGGAATGTTTTAGGAATTGCTAAAACATTTGAAAAAACACAATGACCTCAAACACACAATTTTGAAGTAACAGTTATTTTCTGAGTTGTTTCTTCTCTCTTTCTCCTAAGCCTGTCATTCCATAGTAAGTTTCTGCAATGCTCTCATTAACTCTAATTTTCTCTGCAAGCATTTTTGTTACTGAAGCATGTTATAATTACCAGAGCACACTTTTTCTTCTCCCCCTCTATGTTTTGTTTCTTTCTTAAACAATGTTTGTTCAGTGAGGAAACAGTTTTCAGGGCACTCTTTCTGGGGATGGACTCTAAAATATGCAGACACAGGACCAAGTTATTGCTATTAAGACAGAAAGTTACTACAAGTTATTTGACCTAGTCGAAGTCTGTGTAGCAAATGGTGCTTGGGAAAATAGTATCAGAAAAGAGATTCACGTTTTTCTTATTTCATCTCTGTTTTCTGTGTGAGAATGAATAGAACTGTAAGCTTTATTCTTCCTGTCACATGCACTGATAAACTTCATTTGCCTTACTGGGATGTTGGGCAGCCAGGCTTGTAGGAGGAGGTAGAGTCAGTGTGCCAGAAGGTTGCTAACTCACTTGTCACCTCTTGTTTGCTCCCTCCTCTCATTCTGCACACGTTTCTTTTTATGACTGTTTGAAAAAATAGCGAAATGAGTAGGCAAAGCATGCTGTACTGATACTGTGAAGCTCTTATTTTATAATTGTTTCCTGCAAAAGCAGACCTCAGCATACTCAGAAATAAAGAGAAAAATCTGTTTTCTTGGTGTTTATAGCCACCAAAACACATTTATAATTAGCCTGGAAAATGGGTTAGAGATATAACCTAACCATGAAACTGAAGTGTTAAACTCATTAAATAGCTTTTATTTTAATTGCAAAAAGTACAAAAAATCCACCCCAAAATATAAACAGATAAACGCGAGATGAACTCACAAGGCAAATATTTCCAAACTTGTCCAAATAATCATTATTATTTTGCCACCCATGGTCTTGTCACATACTGAGATAAAATCAGTTTTAAAAATCTGTAAAAGCAATTGAGCCATGATTTGGGGGTGAAAAAAAGCCTTGAAAGGAAACAGCTTGTGGCTAATGAGATATGAACCTGTCTATTCAAGAAGAAAGCAATGTTGGTCTTCTACGCAGCAACCTGGAGTGGAATATACTTCACTATAGCTCCATCTAGGCACAACAGTTTTACTAACAAAGCTTCCAAAAATGTGAAGAGAAATACAGCATGATGACTATGACATTTAGATGACACACTCTTTTTGCAGTGATTCCGTTACTTCATTCAACTTAGGTAATGATAAAGTAAAACTAAATTGAACTGAACTAATCTAAAAAGCGTTGTTCAGACGAATACATATACTATTACATGTTCTGTTACATGTTCTGTGTTTTCTAGATGTTTATAAAGATAAAATGTCCCTTAACACTTAGTATGTAGCATTTGAGGAGGGATTTCTTATTAGTCCAAAATAAATTTTATGTGAAAGACTTAACATTCATACTGTCTCCACTGACCCATCTTACCTTTTCATTCTGAGTTTACAACCCACTTTCACCTTAAATTTCTCCCAGCTAACCATGTATAATTCCTATATTCCTGGCACTGCTCAGGTCCATGCTTTTTTCTACATTTTTTAACACCTGACATGTAGCAAAACTCTGGAGTACCTGTGGATGCCTGCTTTCAAGAGAACCCCGGCGTTTGCCAGCCTGGGGTCCTTTATTACCGTGTAATCCCATATGATAGTTGTATAGCAAGTTGCAGTACCTGTCTGTAGAACAAATACCAAATTCAAACATCCTTTCGTACCTTTAACCTGAAATAAGGAATTTCTGTTGTGTAATATGATGCTGAGACTCCTGTGGTGGAGTGTAGCATCCTGGCTGCTTGTGCTCAAAGAATAGAAGGGAAGTATGCTGAGTTGCTCCAGGAATGCGGGGGCCATCTGGTGAGAGGCAAATAAAAACTCTTGTTTTTTTCAGGTAGCACAATGCAATCTGAATGGTGATATATTTGGGAAGTGCTGACTACACTGATGAGTAGCGTGGGAAGTGCTTAGAAATTTTCTGTTGGAGATTGAAACTTACCATATAATTAACTATTATTAAGTCATATGTCAAGTTCTTTATTCCTTTCTTTTCATGTGTTGAGCATGTAGAAGTTGTGCTGGAGTAAAGAACGTTCCTGTTCAATATGGCTTCCTATTAATACAAATGTGGTTTTGTTACTGTCGTTATCAGTTTTGTTTTTTCAACAAGGTAGAGTAAATATAGTGCAAGAATTTATCTTTGTGTCATTGGTGAGTCCAACTTAGAAGTTAAAGAAATTTAGACAGACTTGGATTTATACTTCAGGTTTGGAATTCATATTGAAATTCTTGGGAATCCACGTAGTCTTTCTGATTTTACTTCTTGACTGTGTTCCAAATTGGCACATTGAATATTTAAAACAAATAAATGAATCTGCAAGTAAAGGCATTTGTTTTTTGAAATTACCTTTCATATAATAGGGACTTCTCCCTGTAGAGCAGTTATGTTTTGGTGGGGAGACCCTCAAATCATTTTTAGAACAAAGATGAATATAGAAGTGCTAATTAACTCTATGTAAGCACAAATGAGAAGTTACATGTGATTTAAACGATAGAAGTGGCAAAGTGCTACAAGTTTCCATCCTTTAAGTTGAAATAAAATAATGAAGTTTATTTCTGTAGAAAACTCCTTTCTCTATAAGTAGATTTCTCTGTACCACATTAGCAGTTGTATGATACGTAGTCAGATAAGAAGAAGTAGAAGCATTAAAAAAAAAAAAAAAAAAAAAAAAGTACCCTTTTTAATTGAAATATTTTTACATGTTGAACAAGGATCAATATTTCTTTTGTGTAGAGTGAGTAGCAGGGCAGAGGTTAGATGAATTACCCGAGGTCATGTGTCAGGTCAATAGTAGATTTAGGAATATAAATCATGTTTTGAAATCTCAGATTTCTGTTAGTTTTATGGGATTATGTCTCAGTGTCATCACCAGCATTAAAGGAAATGTATTTTTCAATTAATATTGGACTAACTCAATACTTAGATGATTTTGCAAGTTATGGTTATGCCTGGAAAAAGGTAACCATAATCTTAAAACTTTTTGATTTCTGTAAGGCATTAGACTTAAAATAACACAACATATTGATTAATAAACAAAACTTATTCAAAACCAACCTTAAAAGCATTAAAAGCATTAAGCAGATTAGAACTTTTTAGAAAAAAAAAAACACCAAATGAACAGGATGAAATTGAAAGATAAGTAAGAACTCTCCATTGAATAGCCGCATCTCAGTGCTTTACTTCACAAGGAAAAGCAGGTGGTACTGTACTATTCTTATGTTTTTCAGGGTTGTTTTTTAGAAACACCCTGGGAAACAAACTTGTTGCCAGTAACATTGCCACCAACTATGGATATATGAAATAATGAAGAGCACAGATCACTTGGCTCAGTCAGTGCAGTGTGAAACATAAGGAAATGCATGTAGGAACTATGGGAGGAGGTAACAGAAGCAGAATGGTGAGCAGTGTCTGAGGAATAATACCAGCATTGTGGTAGACAGGCAGTCACCCAGGGCCAAGGGGCCTCATGTAGGTATACAAACAAGACTGAAGGGCTAGTAAAAATAAGTGACCTTTGTATCTGTTGCTTCTGTGACGGCTACACCGGGGTCTCCACGTCTGGGAGCCACATTTCTGAAGAAAAGATGAAAATTAGAAGAGGACACAGAGAAGAGCCACAGACTAATTAAAGGATTAGAAAAATGTGATTTCTACAGCAAGACTTAGGAGCTCAATTTATTTAGCTTATCAAAGATAAGGTTAATGGGTGACATGATCATAATCTGTAAGTACTGGCGAAAGAAAGAGAAATTTGATAATAAAGGGCTCTTCAGAGCAGGGAGGAAGATGTAACAAGAGCCCATGGATGCTCAGTGCTGCAGTAAGACTAATTCAGACTAGTGAAAAAACACTGTGTTTTTTTGTTTGTTTGTTTTTGTTTTGTTTTTGTTTTGTTTAAACAGCAGTGACTGTTACTTACTGAAATAAGTTACCAGAAGTGCCACTGGGATTTCCATTGCTAGACTTCTTAAAGGTGGAATGCTTTTGTTAAAGGATGTTGTCTCATTCAATGTCTGCTCACAGTTTTAAGGAAGAAGTTAAGGCAAAGTTTAACATTCATTATTAAATATTAAAAAATTCCCATACTAGAGAACAACAGAGATCATTTCCAGATCTTGAAATGATGAAAGTTCTTTTTTTTTCAACATATCAGCTTTGTTAAATCTGAATAATCTGCCCTCAGTTTGGTCGTTCTTGCCTTCTTCCTGAATGCTCACCACTAAGCACTCTTGATTTAATGGGACTATTTGTATGGGCCAGAACTATCATACTCAGTTCTAGGGGTTATGAGTGTTTTTTTGCAATGGTAACAGGATATCCTAGGTATGATGATGTTTTCCAAAGCAAATCCCATTGGGAATGATGTTCTGATTCTTCCAGTTGGTGGCTTCCAGCCATGGGTTAATGTGCTGCTGCAGAAGCTGTTGCACCCAGTGCTGGACGGTGGAACATAGAGAAAACTGTGAATACCTTGTCTGTTTCAGTGATGGTGAAGGGTTTTTCATCACGCTGAGTAACCTGCACAGGCTGGCATCTTCTCTTCTGTGCTTTGTGGGCACATACTACCTGTTTAATAGAAATGAGACATCTCCCACAAGCTACTGAGTCATTCCATGACCAGAGATCAGTGGCATAAAAGCTGCATTTTATACTATCTGAAATGGCCTCATGCTTTCTATAACATTTATTTACCTGCTTATGGGCTTTTATAAACCTTTTCGCTTGTCCCAGAGGTCTTTCAGTAACCCAAGTGAGATGTTGGTACAAGCAACAAAGTAAATAAATCTCCTAATTGTTTTTTGTTTTATTTTTCTGATAACTTACTAATAGTTTTGTCTTGTTTAAGAGATGTGAAGTACTCATTCTTTTGCTCTTATTTTTTCTATTTTTTCTGTCCTGCACGCAGTCCTCCTTACTTCCTCTTAAGCTGATTTCCAGAATTATTGTCTCATTTTCTTTATATCTCTTATTCCACTGCATGCTTCCAATCAAACTATATGCATCTTCTTCAGATCCATGTACTTTCTGTATTGATGAGGGATAGGAACTATCCCAATTCCAAAATTCTTTGCTTTGACTTTTGTATGCTCTATTAATTTTATTTGATTAATTTCTATAACATCAGCACGCAATACAGTGGCAAGAGGAAAGAAAATTTTCCTGACCTCTTTCAGATGCAGGGACCCACAGTTTCCATTTAAGTGTCCTAGCAGCATAGTTTACATACTAAGCACAGTTCTGATCAATAAGGCTGTGATGTGACCATAATTAATAAATAAGAGATTGCTTATGCGTTGAGATGTTCATAGTAAGAACTATAATATCAAAAAGAGGATGTAGGATAATCCTAGGAAGATTTTCCAAATCATATTAATGGGGTTCTGAATCATTACATTGGTTCTTTATTAAAGAATACGAATGGAAGATAGTTAAATGTAAATCATAGTCACTGATTCATATTTCATTGGCACTAGGCTCTGTTTAATGCTTCTTATATGCAAAACCTATTTTAGCCTCCATAGCCTCTTATATGCAGCTCATACTTTAGAAGGTTATTTCTTTGGTAAGATGCTTATAATTTAGTGGAAGTAATAACAGGCTGTGTGCATTTTTTTTCGGAATTTTTAAAATTCTAATTTAAGCAATAAGCAATTTATGCTGTATCTTGAGATTCCTTGACACACTGGAGTTGAAAGAGAAGAAATGAAAGAAAAATGACAAATCTCTTCTGTTTTCTTTTTTTCTTTTTTCTTTTTTTTCCACTCTTGTTTATGATTTTTTCACTCATCAAGCATTTCTCAATGTGTGGTTTTCAAGAAGCAGCATTTGATTAATGAAGTGTGAGACACAGAAGATGTCATGAGAATTTTGGCATTTATTTTTTGCAGCATTTAAATTAGACATGGTATTTGCAATATCTCATATTTTTATTTACTATATTTGTTGTCCTGTTAATAGTAATTACCCTCTTACAGTGAACATAAGTAAATACTAAATTTTGCACTTTAGACATCTACTGGAAGTTGGTATTTATGCAAAAATGATACAATTCAGTTTGTATTTTCTAATGCCAGATATTCAGATTTGGCATTTTGGTGGAAAACCTTTCAGTTTTCTAACCTAAGACATGGAAGTGCTTTTCCTTTCAAATTACAAAAATAAATTATATATATAAATTTATTAGTTGGGATCATAGAATGATAGAATAATTTGGGTTGGATCTTAATGATCACATGATTTCAACTCCCCTAGAATGGGCAGGGATGTCTGCTGCTATGCCAGATTGTTCAAAACTCCATCCAACCTGACCTTGAACACTTCCAGGGTTGAAACATCCATAACTTCTACTGGCAACCTGTTCCAATGCCTTACCTCCCTCATAGTGTAGAATTTCTTCTTATATCTAATCTAAATCTATCCTCCTTTAGTTTAAAGCCATAATGTCCTGTCCTGTCACTATCTGGCATTGTAAAAATTTCTTCTCCCTTTCCTATTGATACTGGAAGGCTGCTATAAGGTCTCCCCAAATCCTTATCTTTTCCGGTTTGAATAATACCATCTCTCCCAGCCTGACTTCGTAGTAGAGGTACCTCAACCCACTGATCATTCTCATGGCCCTGCTCTAGACCTTCCTCAACAGATGCATGTCCTTCTTACATCAGAGGTCCCAGAGCTAACCTCAGTGCTGTAAGTAGGGTCTCATGAGAGCATAGTAGAAGTGGACAATCAGTTTTCATGACCAGCTGGACACGCTTCATTTAAAGCAGCTTGGGATATGGATGGCTTTCTGGGCTGCATGTGCAGACTACTGGTTCATGGTGAGTTTTTCAACAACCATCACCACCAAGTCCTTCTCAGGGCTGCTCTCAATCCACTCATCACCCAGCCTATAATTGTTGGGATTGCCCCAACTCCAGTGCAAGACCTTACACTTGATCTTGTTGAACTTCCTGAGATTCATGAAGGCCCACCTCTCAAGCCTGTCTAGGTCCCTCTGAACAGCATTCATTCCCTCCAGCATGTTGACCATACCAGAGAGCCAGTCATCCATGTCATCAACAAAGATATAAAATAGCATTTGTTCCATTATTGCCCCTTGAAGAATACTCATTGTCACTGGTCTCCAGCTGGACATAAAGCTGTTGACCTCAGCTCTTTGAGTATGACCATCCAGCTAATTCCCTATCTATCAAGTAGTCCATCCATCAAGTCCATGTTTCTCCAGTTTAGAGATAAGGATGTCTTGTGGGACAGTGTGAAATGCTTTCTGCAAGGTCAAGTAGATGATGTCAATTATGATGTAGATCAATCAAGTAGATGATGTCTTCCCTTATCTAGCAATGCTGTAAGCTCTTTGTAGAATGTCACCAAACTTGTCAGGAACAATTTGCCTGTAGTGAAACCATATTGGCTTTCACCAGTTATCTCCTAATATAGTTTCCAGGAGGATATACTCCTGAAATATACTGCTGGAAACAGAGATGAGACTGACTGACCTGTACTCCCCAGGTCCTTGCTCTTTATCTTTTTTAAAAAATGAGGGCTCCTGTTTCCACTCAGTGGAAACTTCACTGTACTGCCACAGCTTCTTAAATATGATGAATACTGGCTTAGCAACTTCATCCACCAATTCCCCTAGGACCCATGAATTCATCTTGTCAGGTCCCATGGACATATGCACCTTCAGGTTCTTTAGATGATCATGAACCTGATCTTCTGCAGTGGACAATTCTTCATTGTCCCAGTCCCAGCTTTTGCCATCTGCAACTTCGGCGTTGTGGCTAGAATACTTACTAGTGAAGACAGGCAAAAAATCCTTCAGAACCTCAGCTTTCTTCATATCCCAACTGACTAGGTCTCATAGAGAGTACCCACATTTTTCTTTTATCATTGATATACTTACAGAAGACTTTTTTGTTGTCCTTGATGTCTTTGACCAGATTTTATTCAGTCAGGGCTTTAGCTTTTCTAACCTGATCACAGGCTGCTTGGACTATTTGTATTCCTCCTAGGCTACCTGCCCTTGCTTCCACCCTCTGTAGGCTTCATTTTTGTATTTCAGTTTGTTTAGAAGCTCCTTGTTCATTGACGCAGTTCTCATGGTGTTTATGCGTAACTTCCTCTTTGTTGGGATACATTGCTCTTGAACTTGGAGGAGGTGACCCTTGAATATTGCTCAGCTTTCTTGGACCATTTTTCCCTCCAGAGCTTTATCTCACGTAACACTGTCAAGCAGATCCCTGAAGACACAGAAGTCAGCTCTCCTGAAGTCTTTATAGTAGGGTAGTCATCTTTGCTAGTCTAAGGATCTTGAACTCCACCATTTCTGTAGCCAAGGCTGCCCTCGAGCTTCAAATTTCAAATTCCCTTTCTTAGCACTGCTGATGATTTATCTTTTTGTTTTGGTTTGGTTTTTTGTTTGTTTGTTTGTTTTTTAGATTATAAACACTTCAGCAGTAGAATTTTAAAGAGACTAGTTATGAAAGGTGTTGGATTATCAGAATACTAAGAGCTTATGTGATGTCGGTACTCATACACCAGGTCTAAGGCCATCAAAATCATTTTACATAGGAAAATGGACAGCTATCAAAGCCTTGCTAGAACTGCATTTTTATTTATTTATTTAATTATTTCTGCACTATCAGCAGGTCAAATAGAAGTTTAGTTAATCCCTTATTTAGTAATTCCTTACTCTGGTCATCTGAAAATCTGTATACTAGACAATAGATTTATGTGATATTTTATCTATTGTACAGTTTGTTTTTTCAACTTACTTGTGTCTATATTCACTCCTCTAGGACTGTAGAGGGATTTTTCACTTCTGACACATTTCATTTGAGTGTTGATCTTGTTGTAATATTTCTTATGCTAGCATTCTTAGCTAACCTTGAGCATGTCTTGTATTAATAGGTCTTGAATAAAAGAAAAAAGCATGTATTTGATTTAGTCTGTTGGATTGTCTATTTTTTTTGCACTGTATCCTTTCACAGATCAAGCCTATCTCTCAGATAATTATTCTTCTTGCTTATTGAGGACATTTTCTTTCCCCACCCATATGAAAAAAGAAAAAGAAGACATCCCACATTTTTATTCTGCTCCCTTGTGCTATTCTTGTCAGAATGTGTTCTACTGTTTGGCAAGGCGTGCTATTTTTGCAATACACAAAGCAACACTTCAGTCTAACTATGCCATTGAAAATGCTCGTGATTCAAGAACCTGGCTGATACTGTTCCTGTATTGTATAGAGGTATTTGGAAATCTTCCCAGTGACTTCTCAGCAAGCACTTAATGTGATTCATAATGCTTTGGGATAGACTCACAGATGTGAAGGAGAGCTACTACATCTTTGCTTCCATTTTCATAAATGATCAGGTTATATTCTCTCAACAGAGGATGTATCTGGTATTAGATTCACACTATGTTTCTCTCCAACAACTTTACAAACTTGACAGAAAAAAAACCATCATCCCAAGAGTTCATCAAAAAAGCATAAAATGAAACAGGGAATCTAGGTTGCCCTGTCTGTTTAAAAACCTATGTTGATCTTTACATTATATTTTTGGTGGTGTTTTCGGGGGCATTTTTACAGGATTATCTGTACTGAGACATCTGTATACGTCTGCACCATGTGAGCGCTGTATGGATTCATATTGTGGACATCTGGATTTGTATGTGTGTCTGAGAAAATGAAGATTGCAGGCTGCTTCTTTGAAGCTAAATCATATCACATACGGGAAAAAAAAAGAAAAAATAATGTCACTATTTCTTAAATTCATTTTTCTGTTTAATTTCTGCAGAGAATATATTGCTTATCTAATTTTTTTTCCAGTTTTTTTGTATTATACTTCTTGACGAATATAGTTCACACTGTCACATGTGTGAAGTTGCTGCAATAAATTCAGTTCTACAACTGAAATCTTTTGTTTTTTCCTCTTTTTCTTCCCTTCTCTTTCCCTCCTATCCCATCCCTCCTCAGGTAGCCAAGGGCAGTTTCCACTTACACAGAACGTCACAGTTGTTGAAGGGGGAACGGCAAATTTGACCTGCAGGGTCGATCAAAATGATAACACCTCCCTCCAGTGGTCAAATCCAGCTCAACAGACATTGTACTTCGATGACAAAAAAGGTAAATTATTTCCAGAACTCATGGTTCTGCAGCATATTTTCTAAGACAGAATTGTTTTAAACAATTTCAGTTTAATGATGTAATATTGAAAGAATAGGAGTATTTGCTCAGAATATGTGCTTTCAGCTATAATTATGAAATAATATGTTATCTGTTTTTCCTATGGGTAAACATGTTTCATTGTATTTCTTCCTTTTGTATAAAATGTTATGTTGCTATTAAGAGAAAATAATATATGAAATTCTTAGTGCAAGCTGATTTGGAAAACTTTGCCACAAAATATCTCTAAAGAGTATCTATGAATTAAGACTGACAAGGAAAGGATTAGTTCATAAATCTTTAACTTGATTTTATTATTTTGTCTGTATGCATATGTATACATAAAATCACCTGCTTTTCATGTACTGGAGCTTCATTTTGTCATTAGTGCAGTATGCACTTGCTGTGATACACATTCTTACTGCAAAAGATTATCAAAATTTCTTGTTATTCTGTGTACTCTTTTCCAAATATGCCATGCACAATATTTTAATCTTAGTTAGCATAGGAAAAAGTACTGGAAAGTGTTCATACCTTGAAAAGGAAGGGCATTATCACTGTGGTATGATATATTTCCAAGACTTTTGTCCTTGTCTGAAAATATAAAGCACTATATTTTACACAAAAGAATATCAACCTAAAGAAAAGAGTAGATACTGTGAAGATATTTAAACTAAAGTTACAAGTAATAGAAGAATCACATGGCTTCAAAGATGCAAAAATTTGGTTGTTGATCTTAGTGATATGGACATTCAGCAGTTCAACTGTGTTTTATACTTTATTCTACTCCTTGAGTTTGTTCTGGAAGGTGCTATGTATTCTTGAACATACCATGAGAAGAGCGGTTAGTTATCTGTTTAAAATCAAAGAAACGTTGTCCAAATTCCTTGCTAAATGATTGCAACATTTTACAAGACATTGCAGGACTTAAAATGCTGTGTGGATCTATGTGCTTGAATGAAAGCAGAGTCTAAAACCTGTCATTTTATACCTGCAGAAACTGCAATCAAAATATGGATTTTTGCGATTAATATAATAGCTGAATAGAATCTCTTTATAGTGTTGAAGTGGTTCCTTTCTCTTTTATCTAATTTCCTGTAGCGTGTAATCATTTGATTTGCAATTTATTTGAAATCATAAGTACCTTTTGAATATAGACTTCAAGGTGAGAGGCTTCTAAGGTGCAAACTTAAGTGCCGTAAAGTCTAGTCCTATAACCTTTACTTAAATTGAGAACTTTATTTTTTCTTCAATTGTTAGTGATTTGGAATCAGTAAATAATGTCTGCAAAACTAAGAATTGAGAGAACTTGTAAGATTTGTACCTTTTATAAGTAAGCAACGTTTTAAAGGATGTGGAGAAAGACTCAGGAGAACCGCAAATAGTTTAATTTTAACTGTGTAGGCATTTTGATGCAAATTTAATTTTCTGTATACTTTACCTAGATCTCTAATTTTACAAAGAAAAAAAAAATGAAGTTTGTGTTACTTTTTAATACAATGAATTAAAGCAGCAGAATTTGAATGGCAAGCAGCAATATTAAGTACGTAGTCATAATCTGTATTCCCCACTGGAAATGTGAGGAGCTGAAGTGTGTAAATTTAAAAGACTGTACTGTATACTGAACTTGTCCCAAGACTCTGAGGAATATGCTAGGATTCAAATCATTTGTTTGTAGAGGGACTGCTGAACATCTGTGAGACTGGAGAGGGTCTAATGTGATCAAGTCTAGGTCCTTCAATCACAGGTGTTTAGTCGTTCGTACATAGGAAGAGCTTTGAAATCTTTGTGTGACTTCTCCAAACTTGAATATACATAGGGCACTGAGAAGTACATCCAAGTCTCATACAGAAAACATTCTGTCATCTCTGAAAATAGGATTAGAACTTTTCATTGCTGTTTTTATTGTGAGTGCATTTGTATCTGTTCTTTGTGTATAAGAAAGACATTTCCTTTACATAGTGATACTTGCTTTATTGATACAAAATGGTGAGAAATATTTACAGCTCTGATACCTTGATTTTGCCTGTAAGTGATGGCAAATGCAACTGTAAAACCTTCCTCATTCTTTTCTGCTTTACCTACTTGTCTCAGTCAGGCATACAATTTGGCTATGCAGCTTTCTGCTAGATCCACTCATTACGTTTAATTTATTGAAAGCAATGCCTCAGCTAGAGTCTTTTCAGACCTGTCTCCTAGGGTTAACCAAAACTAACGGTAAGGTCTTAGTTCTCCGTTCAGCACCACTATTTAATAGCTGTGTTTCTCAAGCTGAAAATTCATGACAACTGTTGAGTAGGAGCCTGAGTATGCTGGGTTAAGTTCTGTATAGAAAACTAAGAAGAACCTTAGAGGAACTCCGCTAATAGACCTTACATCCATTAGAGATATTGCTATAGTCTGAACAAAATCAGAATTGCATGCCTTTAATTTTACAACCACCTAATAAGTTATTTTCTTGAAAGAAAGCATAAGTTATTTTCTTACAAGAAAAAAAAAAAAAATTATTTTGATTGCTCTGTACTTTAACAATTATGAATCTTGTAGTACAATGAAGGGAGTCAGGTAAACATCAAAAGAAAGTCCTAACTGTAGCAGTAGGAGAGGGAGGTAACAGCCGTCAGTATATGGCAGAATAGGTTCCAAAAAAAAAAGAGGAAATTGTCCGTACAGTGAAAAGCTCTCCACTGCTAGATTGTTCTTGATGGGGCATTCATACTTCTTTCTTGTACAAATTGCTTTCCCCATCTTGCAAAACATTTTCTGACCAAAATAAAGCTAACTGTGTGCCAGCAGTGTCCTCTGGTTAGAGAGGGGGAAAGTCTGCTTCCAAGTCCCTGTGCCTTTTGACAAGGGATTTACTGTTAGTCTCCACTTTATTCAAAACGGATTAGACACACTATAAAAAGCATCATCATGTAATTTTGTGTTCTGAACTGTGATGCAATCATTGACTTCAAAGTTAGAAGTCACATTCTTCCTTTTCCTGTTTTACATGCTCTACACATGGAAATATAATGAGCCAACTATACTAATGCCAAAAGCTACATCATAACTTATTCTTTTGTCTCTCATACTGCCATGCAGGCATGTTTTAAAGCACAGATTTTACTCGGTTAGGAGGATGTCTTGTTGGAAAGAAACACTTCCTCCCCTACCTTTTCAGCAATTTAATACTTATTTAATATTTATGAAGGAGTCAGAGGCTATATATAACTTGAGACATTTTCTCCCTTAGCCTATGCAATCTTGAAACAATAAGAATAGTAAATGATGAGTAGAGTTTTCTTTCAGAAAATATAGCACATGTGAAACTGATTCAGTGGCCGTTTCCTGGTCCTCACCACCTGAAGTATGTGATTTGTTCTAAGTTCAGGCTTGAAATGTGCTTGACTCATTATGGTGATAGGGATGGAGTAGCTGGTAGGGAGGAGAAATGTGATGTTTTCTTTCTCTTCTACAGTTGTTGCATTTCTAGGACACATCTTAGGAAAAGTGACATTAGGCCAGAGCAACAATTATAAAGCGTTTCCTTTCCCAAGTCCTAGTTTGCTTCTCATATTAATTATTATGTTGTATTGCAGATTGCCTTAGCAAATAATAATAATAATGATAATAATAATAATAATAATAATAATTCTGTGACGTCTTTTGCTTGGATGAACATGATACTGGAATACAAAGAAATGAACGTCCAGCAGCAGAAAGAACTGTGTGAACTCCTTCAGTTTCACAGATTTTCTCTTCATTAGGATTTAAATATATTCCTCCTGACAAAAACTGGTGTGGATATCCTGAAAAAGAACATGCATATCATGTCTGCTATAGGAAAAGAGGTTATAACTTTATTTTTTAAGCCAAGCAAGATAAGACAGATACTTATCTCCAAGTCTGATTTTTGCACTCTAACATGTATTAAATGTATTATTTTAACTTATGCTAGCTAAAATACTTGGAAATACAAATGTTTGATCTTGCGGATTTGGTGTCAGTGATGGCCTCTCTTATTCAGCATTCTGTCTCTTTGTTGTTCTTTCTTGTACTTATTTTTTTATGCTTCCTCTAATTCATAGCTTCAAGGATGTTGTGTATCCAGTGTGTTTATATGGTCTTATTTTTTAATGAGCTCAGCAACTTCCTGCAACTCTTCTCAGTTTCCCACCCTACCCCTTGGACAGAATTTTAAAGATTTGTCTTCCTGGAAAATATGAGTTCACAGCTCACTCTTAGCAAGTTAAGATTCTTTAGAAACAAATGCAAATATTGTGCTTCACATGAAATGTGTTTTTCCCTACTCAATTTTCAATTAAAATGAGTAATTACCATAGAAATCTCTGTACCACTTTATGCACCAAAGTAGCTATAATTATATACCTGCCTTTGGAAGAAGAACAATGAGCAACAATGTAGAACTGGTGGATTTGATTTTAAATGAATATGGGTCATTTTGTTTTAGATTCACTTGTGGTAATTCATAAGGATTTAGAGTGAGCAATAAATACAGAGACATAAATATAAATTGAGATGTGTAACAAAAAGGTGGTAGCATGGAGACGTAGATGTCTGGTAAAGAGAAGACTTAAAAGAATTTTCACTTAGCTTGCTGGAACGGTCTTCACACTCCCTTTCAGTAGGGATTATAGATACTTATGGAGTGGGTTACTGAGTTGCAAAACAGACATGTACAGCTTAACAATGGCTGTTGGTGCCAAAGTTGTTTAAACTTATCAGTATAAAAATAAGTAATCAGACTATAGAGAAGGAAGAGAAACAGAACCTAGTATATACCTAAAAATTTTGTTTAGTCAGAAAAACAAATTGTAAAATACCCACTTTTTACCTTAGCAGGGAATTTGGAAATCTGTCCTTAGTAAAATCACCTGCGTTGATACTGATCACGGTAAGCTTGCCTCAAACTGGCACACCGTATTTTGATGAGACATATGTCTGATGCTAATCAAAGATCAACACATTTCCCTTGTGCTTTCATCAAGTAGTAGCACTTTCATGTTTTACTAAAATATTAGAAAGCATATTCCAACCATAGGATTATTCATCCTTCAGCAGCAGAATATGTTTCTTCAGATGACCTTTGATTATGTTACATGTAAGAGCGCTTGGCATTTGTATAACTCCCCATCGTCTTGAAAGCTTTCAAAGACACTTGTGTGCTAGGGAAGAGTTACAAGAGGGCACTGTACTTGCAGAGCTCCCCTGAGCTTCTCTGATAGGCACAGTACTGCAGATGAACTTGCGGGGATGCATTTGGGTATAGCACCTACTTGAAAGGTTCTGCAGTTTTGCCCTCTCAGGGCTGCAACTGTCATGTTAGAACTGCTGGGTGAGTTTAGAGGCAGGGCATGTCTCTGATAAATGCATCATGCCTTTTGGCTCCAGAAAGCAACTCCTGGTTGTTCCCCCCCCCCCCCCCCCCCCCAACATAAAGACTATATTTCTAGAGAGACTCAGAAACTCACAGTGCACAAGGCATGGGATTTTAACTACAGACCACGTATGTCAGCTTAGGGGGAATCATCACTGCAGAGATCTTTAATTCTTACTATGGCACTATCAAAACTGAATGGTGATAGAAATGTTATAAGTGTTGTGGCATTTCCTGGGGTTAAAATCCTGTCTCCCTCATGCTGTAGGCATGCTATTCCTTCTAGTTTACATTGAATTGTTTTGTGGAAGCCAGACTCCGGATATTGAATTTAAGTATAACCCCAATTTACGCCACTGTGGGATGAGTCAGCCTTGGATGCTGATCTATACAAAAAAGAAGAGGCACTTGCAAATTACAAGAATCATTTGAGAATGCTGATTTGGGGGGGGGAGGGTGGGGGGGGGGGCAGGCGGGGGAAGGGCGAATGCTGAATTTCTTGAATGGCATTTAGCAATTTTTGTAAGCAGTTGAATTTCACATGTAGGTATACGTGTAAACAAACAATCCTTAGAGAGGAGTCAGCTCGGACAAAACAAAGAAGCAAAGAAAACAGTGCTTCTTTTAGGAATAGAGAGGAAAGTAGGAAATATACTCTTTAGATAAGTTACACAAATAGGGAGGCTCTCAGGCTGTGTTGTTTGGGAGAACTGAATGTTAGCAGTTAAGTAATGTGTAATCAGGCAGCAATGATGAATGGACTTCTGTCTCTACCTTCACATGCTCTGTTACCTGTTGCATAATAGAATGGAGATGGGGTCAGACAGTAGGTGATGACCCAGCTGAACTCCATTCTAGGATACACATAGAAATTAAAGATTCACAGTTACTTAAAATTTAATAGACTCACTCAGTGAGGTAATAACTTCTAGTAAACCTGTGATAAAGAGTGAAAAGCAGTGCAAAAAGGAAAACAAACAAAGAGACAACCAAGAAAACTATTTAGACAGTTGTCAAACTATGACTTTATAGTTGTATGTAAGAGATGCATAGGGAATGGATTTTCTTTCTTTTTTTTTCTTTTTTTCCTCATCTGAGTGGCAATACCTTTTAAATATTTTATAACATTTGACAAGTTTCTAGCATTCAAAGCCAAAATTGTGGGAGATAGATATAAATCTGGTTTAGAGGAGGAAGATCTTTACATTGGGAACTTTCCATGGTGGTGTTTTAGAATAGTTCTTCCAAGATTTTGACTGAGTTTAATTTTATATATTATCGGTCAGATCTGTCAGTTCCACAGTTATGTTTTACAGGGCCTGGAGTATCACTTTGGTCAATTCTGCTCAGTTCTCCTGGCTGTGTCCCCTTATAGCCTCCTGAACACATCCAGCTTCCTCCCTGGGAGAGGCCAGCGTAAGAAACAGAGAAGGCACTGTGCAGGCACTGCTCAGAAACAGCCAAAACACTAGTGTGTTATCAACATTACTTTGGCCACAGATCTAAATCAACTCATCAAATGGACTGCTGTAGAGAAAACTGACTCCATTCCACAAAAACCAGTATGCTTTACCTCTGAACCATGGTTAGGAAAGAAGTTTAAATGATCTTGAGTAGTAGTTGCTTACTACATGGGGGGGGGGGGGGGGGGGGAAAGAAAAGAAAAGAAAAGGAAAAAAAATAAAAAAGAATTCTCTTTAGAGCTTTTGAGAACAAGAGATGTCTCACTTGATCCTCAAAAACCAAGGTATCAAAACCAGCCACTTCTGAAAACCCAAATGCTTTTGTTCATGCATCTTTAAAAAGATAGCATGATAAAAGGGAGCAGGAATCTTTTAAAATATCTTGACAGTTATTTTCTTTATGAGTACGAAAATTTCACTTAAAAATGTATTACAATGCATTAGAATATTATTTCATTGTAATAAATTAGTGGAACTACTCCCACTTACAGCATTTATTTTTTCATTTTCTTGGCAGTATTAAGAGAGTAAATGAGCATATTGTAGAGATAGTTAGAAAGTGTAGGAGTTTGCATTATATTGTGCTGAAATGTGAGTATGTGCAGAAATTAAGTTTGCTAGCACTCAGGCTAAATGGAGAATGAAGCTGATGTGATGCACTGGAATATGCTGAAGTGAGGCGATGATAGTTGTGATGACACTGCTAAGCTTACCCTGTCAGGAAGCTTTGTAATACTCAGGCTGGCGGCTATTTTTGTTTTAAATGGCAAAGAATCTCTTAAGGCATCATAAGGTTTGTTTTTTTTATATTATTTTCGTTTTTCAGGAAGTATGTAGAAGGGAGTCAAAAGAATGTAAAGGGAAATTTCTTTTAGCTGACCTCTGTGCACTAGTGGCACATTACAATTAATTCTGAACCTGTTGTTTTCTTTCAGACAACTCTCAGAGGAAATGATACTGAGGAACAATTGGAGTGTAGGGAAGGACAAGAGGAAGAATAGGTTCTCAACAATAGGCAGTAGACCTCAACACTGTACATCATAAAGAACATGATGATAGGCAATAAAAGGCATTTTGTTTTTAATCACAGTGAACACTATTCCCTAGGGAAAGCAAAGGTGTTTTTTGTTGCTTTCTTGAGGGTTTTTTTTGTGTATGTGTGTGTTTTTTTTCAAAAAGAAACTATATGACAAGCGAGAGTACTGATTGTTATATCACAGCATCTTCAGTACAATAGAGTTATAGTGATAAGAGAACTACCAAACAGACCAAAACCTGAATGTTTTGTTGTGTAAATGATTCCTAGATCCAAGAAAAACTTAACTTTGTGTGTGTGTTGGGGGGGGGGGGGGGGGGGGGGGGGGGGGAAGAAAAAAGAAAAAATAGAACCGAGTTTGCAAAGAACAGCTGATATTTGCAGAGCTGGTAAAAGTGGTGCTTCTCAAATGAAAACAGAAGCAGTAGGAAAAACAGAAGTTTGAGTATTTAGAAATGGCATATCAGATTATAAAGAAGCAGGCAATGCTTTAGGATAAAAATATTTTAAAAATATTGGAATGGAGGGGCAATCATAGAACATTCAGATATGTGCAGCACAGGAAGAAGTGATATGTTCCATATAAAAATATGAAAACATCCAAAATACAAGTGCATTCTTGGCTTTGCATCTAGATAATAAAACTCTCTATAATAAAAAAAATAATTAAAAAATATTAAAATTTTAAAATAAAAAGAACCCTCTGAAAACATGATGGTGTCTGCAAGGCACAGTGTGTGAAGTGCACAGCCATGAATGATCACCTGGGTAGCACTTGAGCTAGCTATTTGTTGCTGTCAGGTCTGTCCAGATTCTGCAAGGCTCCTCAAAGCAAATTAGGTTAGCTGAAAAAAATATTTTAGCTACTGATCTGTGTCTTATAATCATGCATGTAGCTTAACATGTACAAAATCTGTGATTCCACAACATACTGACTTGATACTGGAAACAATAAATCCAAAGGCTTTGAAACAGAAACAAAAAATGAATGTAATGTTAGCACAGCAACCGTAGACTATTAGCAGGTGGTGCAGCAAGTGCCATTTCAACTGCATTTTGAAGGGTTAAGGTAGAGGTTAACTATCAGTCAGCAACTACTGAGGGAATAAAAACAGTAGTTCAAGAGAAATGTAGTCCAGAGGAGTGATTCAACAACATATTTTTAGTGAATTACCCAAGTGACTGGGGGGGAGGGAGGGAAAAATGCCAAAGTATATGACTGAAAGACAGTGACTGCTGTGTAAGAAAAAAATAAAGGAATAGGAAAAACATCATTCTATCAGTCTGGATTAGCCACATGTGAGTCACTTGGATTCCAAACCCATCCCAGAATCTGATTTGATAACATGATTGTACCTGTGGGCCTGAATCCACTGCATCCTGAAATAACAGGTTCTCTTAAATGATGAAGGCTCTTGGCTTGCTATATTGAATGGACAGTCCAAATTACTCAGTCAAAAGTGATGGGGCAAGTCCCCAAGCTGCCTGTGATCCATACTGGCAAGTCCATTCAAAATTAGGATTTAACAGTTTATAAGCTAAGGTAGATAAATTCTTTCTGAGTTAGGCCTAATCATTATAAAATGAGTGTGGATGTCTCTGTAGTGTGTTTTCCTTAATTTCTATTTTCAGGCTTAGTAAAGGGTAAGACAGCTTGTTGGTTTTTTTTGGTTGGTTGGTTGGTTTTTGTTTTTTGTTTGTTTGTTTTTTTCCCCCACTGGTAGCAGGGGTTTGCTTCTCTTTAACCTAAATCTGGAGAAGATATTGCTACAGATTCATCTTAAGCCACTCTAGGAAAACATAATGTTAAAAGTCTGGAGTATTTAGTGTTCAAAGTACAATAAAATAGAGTGCTTAAGTAAAATAGGAAACTGTAATCTTAAATCACAATAAAAATATGCCCTTGTCAATAGGTACCAGGTGATATGAAGGAAAGAAATCCCAATTTTGTTTAGGACAAAGTGTTCTTTGTAGAAATAAAGAAAACTAGTGCAGAAGATTAAGTTTGCACCAAACCCATTCTATCACCAAAAATAGTACGCCTTATTTAAATTTCTATTGACAGTGGGAACCAAATTAAAGTTTGCCACATCAAACATTAGATGTTATGAAGCCTACCGAAAAGGCAGATGATTCAAGGCCACACTGATCTTTATCATCCCTTCCAAGCCAAACCATTCTATGATTCTATGTCTGTTTTACAGACTGCTCATGTCATTAAGGTCAGGCAAGCTAATGATTTGAATATATCCAACTACACTGAAATAAGAGCAGTAAATGTATGCTTTCATTGTGTATGAACATAAAAGTGTTATTTTCAGTTTCTGGGATGAAAATGAAAGTCTATCAACTACTGCTTAATTTAAGAAATGCGCATCTCTCTGCTCCCTTCATGGTAGAAACTTGTTTAAGGAACTTCCTTCATGATTGTTTCGGCACAGAAAGTGTAACAAATCATCACGTCCCAGATCTTTAAGGATGTGTGTGCAGAAAAGTAATTGCTGATGAGCTGGTGATACGGGGTGAAAATCCTCAATAACTCAGTGAGAGAGACCGTGTGATGTTCTGCTGTGAGCCAGAGAAAATAACTTTAAATTGAACAGAAACGAGAACTGAATCAACTAGAATGAGATTACTTTCAGAGATTTGTACTCTGGATAAAAGGAGCTTGAGGAAACACAAAACCAATAGGCAATTGTGTAAATGGAGAAGAAAACAAAACAAACAAC
This sequence comes from Alectoris magna, assembly GCA_030625065.1. NCBI lineage: Eukaryota > Metazoa > Chordata > Aves > Galliformes > Phasianidae > Alectoris > Alectoris magna. Next base: position 103,016,756 of record CM060560.1, read on the forward strand.
AGCAAACCAGTGGTGCAAAGAGAGTTCAAAGCATGTTAACAGGTGTTATAAGAATATAAAAATCACTTGTAACAACTGATCTGTGGCAACTGATAATGCTTGTCTATATATGAATTGTAAAATACTACTAAGTGTTCTGAATGCTGTTTAAAAATACAGAATAGTCACATGAAAAAATAAAAAAGATTTTGACATTTAAAATGAAAACCAGATATGAGTTTAGACCAACATAGATTCTAAAAGGGTATAGATGCTAACAGAATTATTTTTGGAAGAGAAAGGCAGATGTGCATTTATGTTATGGAGTACAAGAAGAAAAGGAGGATTTTTCTGTATGTGGCAGCTGCATTAAGACTGAGGCTGCATCCCAAATGCCTTGCAGTTCAGTGAGATATGAGCAAACTGTGGAGATCAACAGTTATCTTTTCCTTCTTTGCTCCTGAATTTAGCTTTAAAAGCAATGTCCCATTGATCAGACTGATCAACCATTTTAAATGTAACCTGTCACAGGCTGTTATTATTTTACTTCTATCTGTAGCTTTATTACCCAGTGGCAGCCTAAGAGAATAATACTATGTAACTACACTGACAGCTCGAATGTATGTTAAATGGAAGGAAAACCAACTTAAATAGAATTTCTTGTTATCTGAAATAACATTTATAGGAAAAAAATATAATGCCACCTTACTAGATCATTCTTTGCATACAGATTATCTGGTGGTGATTCAGTTTACGTCTGTGAACAAAAGTTTGGTTTATAAAACGTGCGTCACAAGGTACAGTCCTAGCACTTCTGCATTTCTTTATTTGATTTCATAGAAGGCATATTCTCCCTTCTGATATCTTTCAAACTTTTTTGGTCTATTTTGCAGCCTGAAAATAAAGTGGCTGTCATCTCTATTTTTCCCATCTTGAATGAAATTATTATGTTGTCTCAGTGCAAATCCCATCATTTCTATTTTAATATCATGGTTGTTCTGCTTACTACTAACACAGAAGAAAAAAACTTGCCTGAATTGAACCATGTTAAATGAATATGTCAAACTTGATTGAACTTGCATGAAGCTCTCTGTAATACGGGTAAGTATTACATAGAACTAGTACTTCTAATGCTTGGAAATAGTATGAAGAAGTGCAGACAAGACTTAAAATCTGCTTTACTCACATGAAGAAATATTCCAATGAGTTGGAATTTATATTCATAGTATAAGACTGTGGGGATAGAGTAGTACCCTAAAATCGTGTTTACCTCACTTACAGATAGAATACATTATATCAGCCACTAAAACATTAGAAAATGAACAATTGCACTGTATGTTCTAGAATAAAACAGTTTTTGGTTTTATTGTTATTATAGTAAAAATTAAAAATATATAAGGATAATTTAGTCTCTTAATTGGTGAGTGTTTCTAAGGAGAATCTCATAACAGTCACATTCCATTTCTTTTAACAGCATGATATAAAGTTTTTGTATACAGTTAGCGCAGTGATCATCTGAAAATGAAGAATAGGATCTGAGGAGTGAAGAATTGCTTCTGTAGAGGTGAACCATGGGGAATTTATGGGAGATTTACAATTGTATTGGCTCATTGCTTAATCAGATGGCAGAAAGATGTTCTCAGTATGTATTCTTTTCTCTAATGAAATAGGTGATTAACCCATGCCAAACGCTATCTTTAAAGGCCTTTTTTGTCCAAGTACGTAGAAAAATTTTATGTGGTCCCTATTTTGGTTTCATACAAATGCACAGCATATTCTTCTGATGTACTTGATAAGTTATTGATCATTTTTAAGTTTTGCACAATAAATGTTTACTCTAGGCACATATTGTGATAAAATCAGACAAGGAATGAGGATGGCTTAAGGACTCTGTCAACTGAGCTCTTGACAAATCTAATAGCAATTTTTACAATGGTATTGTCTGTAGTTATCTGTTCTGCCCCACTGCCAGATGTTAGTTAATGGCAATGTGAAATCATCAGCAGAAGGAAATGTACTCTTTTGCCCTATCAGAAAATCTGCAGCTGGTTTCCTTCTGATTCTTTCCTTTGTTCTGGTTCTACCATGGGAGCGGTAATTTTTAGTGCTAGGAACAGAGTATGAGGCTATTTCCTAATTCACCACTGCTAATTCCATCAAAGTACTTATGCCACAATGCTTTGACTCCTACAGAATAATACTTGTCTGCAATCCTCTGGTCTACCTAGGGAACTCTTCTGACAGCTCTTATCCCCTGGAAAAGTAGAAATGTCAACTTAAAAAAGTCAGACTTGTATGTGCATTACTCAGAGCTTTCTTAGCAACTGACTCACATATGGAATTTTCTCCCTGTGAAGATAAGCCAGGATTGTGAATGAGTATTTTTTTTCAGGCCTGTTGAAGGCTTCAGCTTCTCCTTATTAACACTTCAAAAATTGCTTAGCATTTTCTTTCTTGAAGTGCACTGTGCTTTCATGCTGTCTGGTCAGCTTTTTGCATTTCATATTGCCATCTTTCTGCAGAAGCTGCTTCCAGCTTCTGTTAGGGTAGGGCTGGGTGGGCGGATATATTTCTTCTTTCTATTTGTCAGTGTACAGTTTCATACTGAAATTGTTCTTGCCTTCAACTGGAAGAACCACCTTAGTGCTGAGGCAAATAGGAGCTTTGAAATCTCTCAGCATACTGTTATACACAGTCTGTGGTGTTCTTATTAGGCTACCTTTGTCAGCCTTTCTGTAGTAGTTCCTTTGTGAAGCATTTGAGAAACTTCCTCTTTCTGTCAAGGATCCTCCCTGTGTATTTTGCAGGGGAATTTGTTCTTTACTGGTCATTCTACAAATCATACTTTAAACACATACCAGGGCTTCACGCTTCAGGTTAATGATGCATGCCTGATCTGTCAGCCAATAGAGGAATTACATCTGAACTTACACCTGTAAAAGTTTGTGAAAAGGCACCATCTTACACAATGAGGATCAAAAGAATTTGAAGAAACGCGCCAGATTTCTGTAGCCTCCCCTTCTGTAACAGGTATCCTTAGTCATCAAGGCATCTTGCCATTGTTTGTCTTTCAAACACAGATGTGCATTCGTGATCTGCAAACATCTCTTGAATCTGATGGGTGCTAATAATGAATTCTTCATTTATTTTAAAGCTAATCTACTTCCAAATATAAAAGGAGTGAGATTTGGACTTGCTGAGAAGGAAATATCACTGTTTTGAAATTTTCCTTTTGCAAATCCAGCATCAACTATCAAACCTGATTATTTATTTATTTATTTTTAAGAAATTTTGGGGGATAAGTTGTCTAGCATAATTAAAAAAAAAAAAAAAGAAAAAAGTGTTTCTTTAAAGCATTTATTTTCAGTTTAGCTTTTTGTATGTGAGATTTAAATGATTTTTAAAATTAAAACATTCCATAACCATTCTCTCAGCACAATTACTTTTGTTCTTAAACAAAAAAAAAAAAAAAAAAAAAGGGAAATGAGTTAGTTTATGTTTCAATAAACATGTTTTTGTCAACATAGACGACATATTAGCTTACCTGCACACATTACTTCCAAAACATCATTTCTAGTTTTGTCTGTATTGCCTGGCTTCAAATTGCAAACAAAAATTAGTATAGATTTTGGTTTTATCCCCTTATATGGAGAACACATACCCCTGCTGGGCGTGGTGTGTTGGAGTAGTGAAAAGGTCTGCTTCAAGAATCATGTTTGTGTGCCTATCTGTAGTTGGTTGCAACTGTGAATTTCTGTCCCCTGGGAAGTAGGAGTGGGGCATGAACTGTGGCACCACAGAGCAACATACCAACAGAGCAATTCGTTTTGTAGCACAGCTCTTACCAGAATGATGCCACACAAAATCCTAACCCTCTGGCAAGAATTCGCTTACTATCAGAGCAACAGCCAGCTCTTGCAGAGGGAAGCTCAAACTCACGGGCTTGAGAGCTATGAGCTCACTTTCCTACTCCATCACATTCATTGAGGGCTGGGACACATCTATGAATGTGTGCCTGTAGATGGTGAAGGGATATAAGGCACTGTGATGCTATAGCATTACTTAGTGCTGTGAAAAGATCTGAAAGTACTATAGCCATATCATTTCAGACTCCTTTTGTGTCATTTTCTGGTGCTATTAATTTCCTAGGAACAGAAGAAAAGATAGCTGCTGCTTCTTCACTGGGACATATGAAGCTTTTTTCTGCTTATTTCCAGAACGAAATCAGCACCAATGGAGGAGCAAGAAATGATACAGCTTAAAAATCCTTTAACTATTTCTTTCTTAGCTCATGACAAGCTAAGACCTTGGTCACATCTCTGCTCTAAAATAGGAGGGAAGGGCACAGGGTGTATCTTTGTTTTAATACCCTGTTCTTTTGCTGAACTCTTCTAACCTCTGAGGAAATTGCTACTAGATAATAAGCATGTTGCAGATTTCTGCAAAGTGACTCACTTTTTTAATAATATTTTTCCAAAATTGAGATTAGTTTCAGTTTTGAGCATAACAGGGAAGTGTATTCTTTCATCTAGGTGGAAAGCGTGGTAAACAGAAAAACATACTTTACCTAAACTTGCAAACTACCTCCTCCATTACTCAGATTATTTTACATCTCGCTGTATTCCATTTAAAGGCGTGTAAGAAGTGTTCATTCTGAGCATAATTCTTTCTGTTCTGTCTCTGCTAATCAAGCTGGAGTTCATCGCCACAAAATGATGCAGTGCCACATCAGCACACAATGCTGAGGCTCCCGATGACAGCCATAAACTCTTTCCTATCATATTCTGTTTGAGCCACTTCTTCTGAGAGCCTATAGAAGAATTCAGAAAAGCTAATGCAAGTCAGGTCATCTTGTGCTATTTCCCAGTTTTTTAAGCCTGGATGAGCTTGGACTCATCCTCCAGATCGATGTGTTCTAAAGCGTATATCATTTCTTTTTCAAAAATGAGAGGATTTACTGTCCAAAAAATGTCAACCTTACTGCTGAAGAATTTAAGAGGCAGTTCGTCTGTGTTTAACAAAATATGCTGGCGATGATGTTGTCAATTTGTAATGAAGTAAGTTAAGGGGTCCCTATACAATCTATCAGTGAAAGGCAGCTTCCTGAAAGAAAGCTTTTCACACTAGTCAGTAATAAACTAATTTTGTTGGAAAACAAATCGCACTGCTATTAGTATAGATTATTTCTTTCGGGTTGTGACAGAATCTTCTTTCCTCTAGGACAGTGAAGTAGCCTACATCTATGCTTATATTCTCAGCCATGAGGCAGAGTAGCAAAAGAAAAGGGCAGATGGCAGTGAAATGAAAATGTACTTACTCATTTTATCTGCTTTATACCAATTTTCAAGAAAGATATTCAGACACTCAAATACTGTAGCGAGTTCCTATTTCTTCTTCTATCTTTTAACTACCAACAATAAACAGATATTTTTAATGTCAAACTGATTAAGGCACAGCAGATCAGAATCATCCTTCAAAACGTAATAGAGGTGATAAGGATTAATTTCTTACTCTAAAATGTGGAAATTACTCTCCATGCCTGAGAGCAGTATGTCACCCAGCCATCCCCCCATTACTGCTGCTTAACTGTGTGATAAAAGGGGCCTTGCATCTCACTGTATGTGCATGACATGAAGGAGACCTATTTGTAAAGATTTAATAGGACCAGAATAGAGGCTATTAGAAATTGAATTGCTATAATTTATGTGGTACTGACAACAGTACGATCTAGGAAACTCCAGAATTTCAAATTATGTTCCTACAAGCTACAGACGGTCAGTGTGTTGTTTTCAGGGTTTTTCCAGAATTTTCTGAAAGTGTGTGCGTTTAATCTGAAAGCTCAATCAGTTTTAGCCAATATTCCTAATGAATAGTAGCTTATACGATTGGAGCATTGTTAACTCTCTTTCTTCCAAACGCTCCAGCACTGATATTTGAATCTGTTTTCCAGTTTCTACCTATTTTACAGAAAGTGTGAGTCTCGAATATAAATAAATTCAGTGCTATATGGAGTAGGAAAAGGACTTACTTATATTTATACCGTTACCTCAAAAAGGAAAAGTAGTCAGGTGGATTTCAGTTATCCAGTCAGAGAGGCAGAGAACAACAACTGAGCAGTTGAGATCGGAGAATAAGGCAGCTAGTCAGCTCACGTGCAGCTTAACACCAGAAGGAAGTTGGCATTTTTTAATTACCCAGTAGAAAAGGACTGAGGAGGAAGCTGAGAGTATTTATAAGAGGAAAAATTAATTTTTGTGGTACAAACAGTATAACTTTGTGAGAGTTCAGGTTTCATTAACTTTTTGCTGAAAGACTGATATAAAAAGTAATTAATGGCTAGAACTTAAAAAAAAAAAAAAAAGTAGGCATTTTTTGTCCACTACAGGACAACATGTGACTTGGTTTAAGCAGATAAAACACTTTTCACTTCTGTAGGGTATGCTTATGTAAAAAGTTTGTCTGGCCCCCTGATTTTAGGAGCAATGAAATTCTACACCAGGCTACAGAAGCCCATAATATACAAGAATGAAAACACTCTCTTTACCGGAGCTCAACTGGAGCGTTATTGACTATCTGTTGAAGTAAATACAAGCAAGTGCCCACTGCAAGCTATCATTTATTCCCCTCCCCCAAAAAGAGGGGTGTAAATCTTCATTTGATATAAAGAAGACAAAATGAAGAAGAAAAATATGATTCAGTAGCAGTAAGCAAATTCTGATCAGACTAATAAATGGGTATTTTGATCATGTAAGGGCATGAGCATTTTTGTAAAAAATAGATCTGAAAGATCATGTAGGCAACGAGGATCTCTCTAATTGCTAAAAGTAATTTGGAAGTAAAAAAGTAGTAAGAAAGAAATTCAACAACATTAAGCAGACAAACTTCTTAATGTTTAGAAAAAATCCTAGGATTATGAAGAAGTGGAGTAATGTGACATGGAAGTCTTCCCTGGGCTTGTCAGTAATACCAAATTGTAGCTCCTTGGAATGTGATGGAGGAATTCAGCGATCATTTTTGATATACAGTACACCAGAGACAGTAGTTTTGTTTGTTGTTTTTTTTTTTTTTTTCCTGGAACAGGAAGTGGAATTTAAAAGTATTAAAATGAGTTCTGAAAAACTTTATCTTTCAGCTGAAGAGAGTCTAATTGTGAGATTAAACAAAGTAAATCCAGCAGTTTTCTTGGGAACTGTGGTATTTCTGTCCATGATAATGTGTTTTTTTTTAAGATAGATAGAAGTTTATTTGTGAATAGAGGCTTTATGTTGGTGATTTAGTAGTAAGATAGTAATGTGGAAGTTTGTCTGGGAAGAATTTCTTGAACAGTTTTTTAACTGTGATTCCAAAATAAAGGTGTTGTGTTTAGATGAGACTCAGCAGACTGGGATTTGACCCAGTTCCTACAGGAGGCACAAAATGCTTTAAAGAAATTCTGACAGGGAAATGTGCTTCTTTGTCAAAGACAATGCTTCCTCAATATTTCAATTTTCCTTTGGATACGACCGTCTTTGCTACTTAGCCTGACCCATTGGAGGTTAGAACTGAGGGTTGTGAACAGTTTTAAGTAAGAAGTAGTTTTACTCACAAAAGACATGGATTTTTCATTAAACTTTAAACTTTTAAAGTGATCTTTTGGAAAACAACAACAACAACAACAACAAAACATTTAAATGTTTGTTGTCATTTTACACTTTGCTAACCACTATTTTTATTTAAATTATTTTTGTAAAGCAGAGACCATGGTACAAATGCTCAACTGCAGACAGCTCACTTCACTATTTACCACCGAAACCTAAAAGAAAAGAATTTCTGGCAACTGGCCATAACTTAAATGATGCTTGACTTCAGGAATTGAGTTTTGCATCGTAATCCTAAAACAAATGCACTCTTAAATGTTAATTACTTGCCCCGAGGTACTGAGGCAACGAGTTTCAGAGCTAGGATGAAAACACCGGGAGTCTCTGGCTTATAAGTGCCCTGTTAGACAAGGTATTCTCCTAAATGTCAAATACTAGTTTATAGAAGTAACTGATACAACAAGAATAGTGAATTGTGTGACTGATGAGTCATTTTTGTTTATATGCAAGACTGAGGAATTATTTACAAAGTTTCTGTATTAAGACCCTTTTTTTCACAGGCAGTTTAACACAGCATGTCAGTCCTTTTGTCTTTTGAGGTAATGACTTGAAACTTATTCTGTAAGTGTCACCCAGAGAATAATTATCTTTGCGTTACTATTCAAAAACAGAGTTTGGTTGATTTCTTTTTAACTTGACAGCCATGTTTCTTTGGTTCAATAAATGTTATCAGGCATTCTTTGGCTGCTCCTATTGCATCGACTTTAATTAGTTTTTGATTGCTGTTAATTTCACAGCTTTTTCTCTTTAATAAATTGCATCAAAAATGCTTTAGTTTTTTTGTTGCATCAAGTTTAATTAGTTTTGTGCTTTGCTCACTCTATTTTGCTTGTTCCTCTTAAAGGAACTCCTCCACAGCTCCTTTTTCTGAATATACTTCTGAATCAGAGATTCTGATGATGATGATTCAAAGAGATATTAGAACCTCTGATCTCTGAAGGTGATCAGAAGATCACTGATCACTCTGATCTTTCTTGAGAAGTACAAGAATATTCCTGTCTAATCATGGTGCAATAGCAAATGTATGTGATAGAAAGGTCAGCAATGGGCTTTGCATAATGGCATGACTTACGGTGCTTTTCTACAGTACATTAGGATCTGAATTCTTAAGTTCTGATCTAAACAATAACATGGTATGATCCTTAAATTCAGTATTGCTTCTAAGCTACTTGGAACAAAGGCTGTGTGTTATTAAGGCAAAAGTCTGTTTTCTTGAGTGTGAAGGTGGACTGCATAACTAGCCTGTGAAAGTCATAGACCTTCACTATTAGTTATTAACTATGAGCTGATGCTTTAAGGAGGGCTAGGTTTTAGGGAGAGAATGATGGGACTTACTTATGTGAATGACCAGTTTCCACCCAGAAGATTTGAATAATTTAAGTTCATTTGCATAGACTTGCAAGTAGGTCTTTGGTTTTCTGTATTCATTATTTTTAAGTAAAGCGTTGTACTTTTCAGACTCCATTTAACTCATTGTCTGATGGAAATGTTATCTTTATCTCACATTTGTCATGACTGGGAAGTCTCTGTACTCCTTGCCATTCTCTTCAATGTTGTTTGTTTTCACTGAAGATTTTTATAGGACTCAAGATTTTGAGTAATAAGATTCAGGAAGCTCCTCAGAGAACATCAAGGAGTGAGATCTCAGTGCACTGCTTCTCCCTGTTAAAAGAAGATGCGGAGTTCAAAAAGACAGAGGAGAGAGAAGCCATATCTGGGAACAGAACTGAGGAAAGAGGAAAGAATGCCTTCAAGGAATGATTTGTCAGTAAGATACTGTGGGGGTAGAAACTAGCTCGGAGGGGGGAACTGACAAAAATAGAATAATATGCTCAACGTACTGGGATAGGATTTATAAAATCCTCTTTCTCTCATGGGCTTCTTTTGTAAAGTTTGGTGAACAAGGTGGAGTATAATTCCCAGAAACACTTGGGTACTGAGAAAGAAAAGATACCCAAGCAGCCTAATTGTTTAAGACCTAAACAGGCCCATAGAACAGCAATTAAGTGAATTTTAGATATCTAGAATTTCTACTGGAAAGCTTACAAGATGAATACATTTCTACTTCATAGAATCACAGAATATCTTGAGTTAGAAGGAACCCACAAGAATCATCATGTCCAAGTCCTGACTCCAACTTCAGTTCCTGTCCTGAGTCTCTGAATTGGCTAGAGCAGCTAAGTCTGTCCAGTATCCAAAGCCAAGTTAAAATTTTCTGACTAACCAAACTCTCTCGTAGACATAGCAAGATTTTTGCAAAAAGTATTCATATTTTGTCTCTCCATTTTTTGTTTTAATAAAAGTAACAGTAGTGCTCGTCTATACTAATGTAATATTTTCCTTGTTCAAACACTGTCAGCGGGAAATAAATAAATAAATAAATAAAATCTTACTTCAGTGCCTTAGTATACAATGTCATCTTCCTAAAATAATCAAAGTCCACATTTATAATTATCCATCAGGTACAAGCCAGTGAAAGCTTCACTTCTTTAAGAAAATGTGTACTGTTTCAGTAACAAGTACTCTTGTGCTCGTCCCTTGAAAATTGTGATCCAGAGAGAGTGAGTGCTTATAATCATCAAGTCATAGAATGGCTTGGATTGGAAGGGACCCCAAGGAATCTTAATGTCTTTTTCAGCATCAGGGTGGGGATTAGACAGACATTTAGAAATACTTACCTCTCTAGATGTCTAGGGAGACAGTGTTCACTTGTGAATATAATTTTGACAAGCACTTCTGGAAATAGGAAAATTAATCTTTCTCAGGTTGTGCTTCTAGCTTGGAGGCCCTAAGTTTTCCTGTCTCCTAACTCTGCTTTGCCTTATGTACCTATTGCACGTTTGAGGGCACAGTCTTCTCTTTTTAAGTGTACAATGATCCTAGGTTAAAGACATAGTTTTAGGTATTTGTGTAACAACCAGAGGAAATATTAATTGTTATTTTCCTAGAAACTATATTTGAGACCATTTTGCTTTATTCACCTGGAAAGTGTATATATTGGATAACCTGTAACCAATGTAATAATACTATTTTGTTTCCCTACAAAGGTATTTTCAGAATTTCTGTAGATAAGTTGGAAAAGATACATTCTTTATTCCACATATGAGAATTTATAAGTAATGTCTCTTTTGTTTATGTTTGGATCATAGTCTTTTCCTTAGCAATACCACGTATAAAGTTATTGCCAATATTTTAAGTAGCTGACATCTTTTATACAATACCTACCTTTTCCTAATTCCCAATATTTAAAGTGCTATTCTGGAACTTATACTATTACCATAAAATCTAGTGAGCTTCTTGTAGCCTCCATACTTCAAGAGCAGTCTGTAGTAAACACCTGTCTTAGAAATGAATGGATTTTTCACAGTAGCTTACAGTGCATGTCTAGCAACACTCCTGCGAATCAAATGTGGAGGTAATCAGATGTGTGGGAGTGACCTCCATGGTGCTTGATAGCAGTGTGTGTTCTTCTAGAGTTAGCTAACAACTTGCCATAAAAATAAATAAATAAATAAATAAATATTTAAAAAATTGACAGCAAATCTGTAAATAACAAAGCGAAACTAAAAGAAACACAAACAAAAAACACAAAGAAAAAAGATATGAACAGAATCCAAAAGACACCTAAGAATGTGTCTGAAATTCATTTTTAACCATTCTAACTCCAGATTCCTAGCTCTTTATGTATGCTGGTGCCAGTGCTTAATAATGGTTTCTGAACTGCAGCCTTTCTGAAATCCAGTCACTTTTCATCAGTAAGATTTCCAGGCTTGGTCACTGCATTTTTCACTTATTTTTTTACTTTTTTCCATTCATTGTTAAATGGCCTCACTAGTCTCATGACCAGACACAGCATGCTGTCTTTTTCACAGAGGATGGTTTGCCTACACATTACGCAAATTCTCTTTTGATAATGAAATTGAGTACATAATTTGTAGCAATATTAATTTGACATTCTGATTAATTTATTAATTGCATCGCTTCATATGTGTTTGCACTATACATTAAATGTCATAGCTACTTTTCATATCAGAGATTTTTTTTTTATATACACGTAGAACCAATGTGATCATTTTCAAATGTACTGTGCATTTGACTATAGGTTTTTGTTGTTTGTTTGTTTTCCCAAATTGAAAACAAGTTTACAGGAGACATGCAAACAAACTAGGTGGATGGTTAAAGCCAAGTTTGGTAGTAGCAAATTAAGTAATATTTAAATGCTCAAGATGTATGCTTTGTAATTGGAGATTATTAGTTTTCTTTTATTCTTCTAAAACAGGGTAACAAATGGAAAGAAAGAGAGACTTCAGGCTATTCTTATTTATACTACTTGAAAAGTATACATGTGCCAATAAAAAAATAAAAATAAAAAAAAATCCTTGATCTAGTGTTTTACTTTGGACAAGTATACTTAGGGTTTTAAGAATAGTTGGTTCAAGAGTAGAAGTAGTTATGTTGATTTTCAACTTACGTTAAATCAGCTTCATGGAGCACAGACAAAACAGCAAGCCAAATCCAGTATGTTCCATATATTAATTACCCACTGCTAGCATATGTCCAGATTACGGTGCATCTACCCTGTCTTTTGTTAGTTTCTGCATTAGCATCTCATCTAGTTAAGAACTAGAACTGTCCCTAAGATCTAAGATCAAAGCCTGCCTACCTACCATGTTACAGCCATATGTCTGTGTAGAATATTTTCCAGGTTTCATTAAAAAGTTTGTGCACAGGGACAGTTATGTTGAAGGTTAAATTAATATGGACTGCCATGGAAGTTTATTCTGCATGCTTTTGAGATGGGTAATAACGTGAGATAAGAATTATTCAAATCAACTGTAAATACAATGGCAAAAGTATTTGGAAAAAAAAACAAAAACAAAAAAAAAACTGAGATGCACTTATTTTCCTGAAGGCTGTTTCTGAGGGTTATAGTGGCATTCTTTTTACCTTGACTGATCATAATGTGTGGAGTTTATTTTTCTCCCTCTGCCTCTAAGCATTGGCATTACACACATTCTTCTACAAAAAGGATCAGAGAGGTTTTCTTGGTTTTTATTTGTAATGGAAAGTTTAACCTTTTTTATTACTTCCATTGTTGGCTCTTGATGTGTTCTTGTCCCTGCAAATACTGCTGAAATAACTGTTGTCATCCATTCCTTGATATGTTTTGGCTGGACAGGTGCCTTAGGGTCAAATGATAGCTTATTCAGCCAAAACTGTGGTAGCAGCAATTGCCAGCCTCAGGCCAGTTCTCTCAGTTCAGATTCGCAGTGCAGCAATCTGTGATTACTTGTATGAGTAGTTTTAGACTTTCGCCAAACATTAATGCTGCAGTGCTGCTTCTTGTTAAAGGAAAAAAAGAACTTGATTTGAAAAAATTCTGGTGATATCTCTTCCCTAAATCAGCACATGATAGCTTTGTACTCGGGGATGCAGAGTATAAAGGAAACAGAGTTAGTTAAGTTTGTTGCATCAGCATCAGTGACAAAAGCAATATTTTTCGTTCAGAAATATGTTGTCATTGAAAATGTAGTGAGATAGATCAGGCTTTTTTTGGAAAGTTCTCTTCTTAAATAGTTTCAATATTTGTTCCTCCTAGAAAATATCAGCAGGACTTAAAATAATTGCTTTTACTACTGTTACTACCACTCTCCATCATCTTTGAAAGGTCTTGATGAATGGTAGATGTGACTCAAGACTTAGAGGACAGCCAATGTCATTCCTGTGCAAGGAGGATCCAGGAAACTGTAGGCCAGTCCACCTCAGCTCCGGCCCTGGAAAGGTGATGGAACAATTTGTTCTTGAGGCCATCTCCAAGCAATTAGAAGAGAAGATTATCAGGAGTAGTCAGCACGGATTCACAAAAGGGAAATCATGCTTGACCAATCTGGTAGCATTCTATCACATGATCACTGCCTGGGTACATGGGGGGAGAGCAGTGGATGTTGCGTACTTGACTTCAGCAAGGCATTTGACACTGTCTCCCATATCATCCTTGTTATGAAACTTAGAAAGTGTGAAATAGATGAGTTGATAGTGAGGTGCATTGAGAACAGGATGACTGGTAGAGCTCAGAAGTTTGTTCTCATCAGTGCAGAGTCTGTTTGGATGCCTGTAACTAGTGGTGTTCCCCAAAGGGCAGTGCTGAGTTCAGTCTTGTTCAATATCTTCATCAACAACCTGGATGAAGGGACAGAATCTACCCTCAGCAAGTTTGCTTATGATACAATGTTGACAGGGGTGGCTGAGGCCTGAGGGCTGTGCTGCTATTCAGCAAGACCTGGACAGGCTGGAGAGGTGGGCAAGGAGGAGCCATATGAAGTTGAACAAGAGCAGGTGTAGAGTCTTGCACCCGGGAAGGAATAACTTCATGCATCAGTACAGGTTAGGGGCTGACCTGCTGGAGAGGAGCTCTGCAGAGACGGACCTGGGTGTCCTGGTGGAAAACAGGTTGGCCATGAGCCAGCAGTGTGCCTTTGTGGCTAACGAGGCCAATGGTATCCTGAGGTGCATTAACAAAAATGTGGCCAGCAGGTTGAGTGAGGTGATCCTCCCCCTCTACTCTGCCCTGGTGAGACCACGTTCAGAACACCGTGTTCAGTTCTGGGCTCCCCAGTTCAAGAAAGGCAGGGGTCTCCTAAAAGGAGGGCCACAAAGATGATAAAGGGCCTGAAGCATCTCTCATACGAGGAAAGTCTGAGTAATCTGAGTCTGTTCAGCCTGGGGAAAAGGCATTTCTCGGTGGTGAGTGGTGATAGGACAAGGAGTGATTGCCTAGAACTTGAACATAGGAAGTTCCGTACTAACATGTGGAAGTTTCCTTATGGTAGGGATGATGGAACATTGGAACAGGTTGCCCGGAGAGGTTGTGGAGTCTCCTTCTATGGAGATATTCAAGATCTATCTGGACAGCTACCTTTGCAATCTATTGTAGGGTGCCTGAATCTACCTGCACCACTCAGCTTGGTGTTGTGAGAGGTAGATCGTGTTTTTGCAGTAAAAGTTCCCAGTATTTTCTGCTTGTAGTGTAGGCCTTTAGTGAACTTATAACCCTCTTCTGAAACAGTTATGTAAGTAAGTTGTTTTTCTTCCACTAAGGAAGTTGCTGAGCAGAGTAAAGATTGGGGGCGTTCTGACTAGGGTAGAATTGAGACAGGCACAAGATAAGGTAAATATGCAGCGTGGGGAGAGCCTAGCATGGGACAGAATGAATGTGCTTGCTCTGGGAAACAGTGCCCTCCTATTTCCATAGTAAAGTAAAAAACATGCAAAAAACAAACAAACAAACAAACAACGACAACAACAACAAAAACAGGTTGGTAACAGACCTTATATGGAAATGTATCGTAGCAACAGTGTCAAGGAGATTGTGAGCCTGAGGCACTCAACCAATGACTGAGTGCCCGGAAAGCATTACCTGCGTTGGGTTTAGGGTATGTAACAGAATGAATTTTGCTGACCAGTGCACAATTTCTCCCTTGCCAATAGGGCATATGCCAATAGGGAGGCATGCTCCCATTATTGCAATAATGAATGAACTTTGCCGCTATCACTAAGATCTTTGCCTCACCTGAAGTTTTTGACTCTGACCATTTCTCACAGTGCTATCTGCAAATTCTGTCCACCTCTCCTACATAAATATTAAATAACACTGGTCCCAGCATTGATCACTGAGTAATGTCACTGGTAACCGATCTCCACTTGGACACTGAACCACTGACTGCAACACTCTGAGCACAACCATCCAGCCAATTCCTTATCCAGTGGGTGGTCCATCCACCAAATCCATTTTTCTCCAGGATGTTGTGTGGGACAGTGTCAAATACTCTGCTGAAGTGCAGATAGATGATGTCAGTTGTTCTTCCTTTATATCCTGACTCCATAAAAGGCCACCAAGTTTGTCAGGTGTGACTTGCTTTTGGTGAAGCCATGCTGGTTACCATCAATCACGCCATCTTTATTTCTATGTGCCTTAGTAGGGCCCTCAGGAGGATCTGCTCCATGATCTTGCCAGGCACAGTGGTGAGACTGACTGCCCTGTACTTCCGTAAATCTTTTTTTCCCTTTCAAAATGAGAGTTATGTTTCCCCTTTCCAGTCGGTGGGAACTTTGATTATCAGTCTGCCATGACCTTTTAAATACGATGGATAGTGGGTTGGCAACTTCATCTGTCATGTCCCTCAGAACCCAAGGATGGATGTCACAGAATCACAGAATTATCAAGGTTGGAAAAGACCTAGAAGATCATTTAGTCCAACCATTACCAATACTTCCCAGCTAAATCATATCCCTCAATGCAACATCCAAACGTTTCTTGAACACTCCCATGGTCAGTGACTCCACCACCTCCCTGGGCAGTGCATTCCAATGCCTGACTACCCTTTCCGAGAAGTAATACTTCCTAATGTCCAGCCTGAACCTCCTCTGGCGCAGCTTGAAACCATTCCCTCTAGTTCTAACACTGATTACACGAGAGAAGAGGCCGACCCCCAGCTCACCACAACCTCCCTTCAGGAAGTTATAGAGAGCTATAAGGTCTCCCCTGAGCCTCCTCTTCTTCAGGCTGAGCAATCCCAGCTCCCTCAGCCGCTCCTCATGGACTTGTGCACCTTCAGGAACTTTAGATGGTCTCAAAACTGATCTTCACTTACAGCAGGCAGATCTGCCTTCTCCCAGTTCTTACTGCAGCTTGGGCAGAGTGGCTGGAGACCTTGCCAGTGAAGACTGAGGCAAAGAAGTCATTAAGCAACTCAGCTTTCTCTGTATCCATCATGGCCAGGTCTCCAGGTTCCTTCTGGAGAGGGCCCACATCTTTCCTGGCTTTTCTTTTATCACTGATATACCTGTAGAATTTCTTCTTGCTCCCCTTTATGTCCCTGGCTAGATTTAATTCTGTCTGGGTATTAGCTTTCCAGACCTGATCCCTGGATGCTTGGACAACTTCTTTGTAGTCCTCCCAGGTAACCCATTCCTGCTTTCACCTCTTATAGACTTTTTGTGCTTAAGTAATTCCAGGAACAACTTGTTGATTCACTGAGGTCTCCTGGAATTCTTGGCCTGCCCCCCTTTCTCTCAGGATGCACTGCTTCTGGGCTTGGAGGAGATGGCTCTTGAATACTGACCAGGTTTTTTGGGCCCTTCTTCCCTCCAGGGCTTTCTCCCATATCACCTTGCCAAGCAGTTCCCTGAAGAGCTTGAAGTCTGCTCCCCTAAAGTCCAGAGCAGCAAGCTTGCTGCACACCCTCTTTGGCACTCTAAGGATCTTGAACTCCACCATTTTGTGGTCACTGCAGCCAAGGCTGCCTTTGAGCTTCACTTTTTACTCACCAGCCCCTCCTTGTTGGAGAGGACATGGTCCAGCATAGCACCTTTTCTCATGGATTCCAGTACCACTTGGAAGTTATCAGCACATTCCAGGAACCTCTTCAGTTTCTGGTGCCCTGATGTCTTGTCCCTCCAACAGATACCAGGGTGGTTAAAGTCCCCCTGAGGACTGTGCTTTGTGAATGTGAAGTTACTCCTATCTGTTTATAGAGGGCCTCATCCTCAGTCTTCTGATCGGGTGGCCTGTAGAAGATCTCCACCATGATGTCTCCTTCCCCTGCCTTCCCTTTAAATGTAACCCATAAGCTCTCTGTCAGCTCCTCATTTATCCCTAGGTGGAGCTCCATGGATTCCAGCTGGTCACTGATATAGAGGGCAACACCCCCTTCCCTTTTCCCCTGCCTGTCTTTCCTGAAGCGTTTATAACCTTCAATTCCTACATTCCAGTTGTGGGAGCCAAGTGAGAACAGCATATGCTAACTGGCAGGGCTGGAATGCACTATACCCAATATTTTCTACTCTCAAAATATAGTTTATTAAACTTCTGTTAAACCTCCCCACTTTATTCTGTGAATCCTTAT
Source organism: Alectoris magna (assembly GCA_030625065.1). Taxonomy (NCBI): domain Eukaryota; kingdom Metazoa; phylum Chordata; class Aves; order Galliformes; family Phasianidae; genus Alectoris; species Alectoris magna. Next base: position 103,034,277 of record CM060560.1, read on the forward strand.
TAATACTTGCTTTTTTTTTTTCATTTTGTGTTACATGCTACCATGATTAAAACACCATCTTTGATAATACTGATAATTAAAACGGAAACTGTTAAAAAAGATAAATGTCCCACCAGCTGCTGCCATACATAGATTGTGACCTTGTTAACTTCTATGAATAAAGGCTGAAAGCAAAAAGTTTCTATCTATCTTTGCAAGTGTAAATCACTGCAAGAGATTTTTGTTTTTGTTTTTGTTTTTTTTTCTAAATGGTTTGGAGATGTTTGCCTGCCTTTTCAACTCATCTTTACAATGTTCTTATACTGATGGACAGTGACATTTGATTACCTTTCAATAAAGACAGCTTCATGATGATTTTAAATACCTAAATTACTGTCACATTTGCAGTCCACTGTGATGCACAGTAGCAGTGTTAAGGATTGGTTTTCTTTACTGAAATTCTTATTACTGTTTTTCATTTTATCAACCCTTTACATGAGTAGATAGCGATAGGGCAACAGGGGATGGTTTTAAATTCAAGGGGAGATTTAGATAGATGTAGGGGTTTTTTTTCACTCAGGGTAAAAAGGGCAATGAGGCACTGGCACAGGCTGCTCAGAGAAGCTGTGGATGCCCCATCCCTGGAGGTGCCGAAGGCCAGGTTGGATGGGACCCTGGGCAGCCTGAGCTGGTGGGGGGTAGCCCTGCCATGGCTGGGGTTGGGGCTGGATGGTCTTTGAGTTCCCTTCCAACACAAGCCAGTTTATGATTCTATATAAGCAGAACAGTGTTTTAACATTCATTTTATTTTAAATGAATAAGAGCTTTGTAATTAAATTGACTGCTTTATTTTGTTACAGTACACATTTCCTTGTGATTTGTCACTAAAACTTACTAAAGTCTAAACAAGAATCTAACATAACTTACAAAAGATACTTGAGAAGTTTATTACTCAATTTTGAATTGGTTGCTATAATTCTACTATTGCTCAGCTTTACTGAATGTTGTTTATAATTTGTTCCTCTTTTATTACATTCTTCCATCATAACTGTGATGGCTGTTGTCACTTTCAGGATTTTGAGTGCTAAAAGGAGACAAATCTTTGCTAGCAATGACAAAAGACTATTTCCCAGGGATTGTAAAGGATTTTGTGACTTAGTTATTATCTTTGGGTAGGGAATGGGATTTTTTTAGAACTTTAATATTTCAAGTTTATACTCATATTTTCATGTTCTTACAATGATAATGAGGTATCATTCACGTGAGTAAATGTTTGTATGATGTACCTGGAAAGAATGACATAGCTGGCTGGAATGACATAGCTGCTGTTAACTGTCAGAATGCCTACTTCCCGGTTGACTCAGATTAAGAATGAAGGCTATTTAACGGGTTCTTCCAAAGCTTTATTGTTTTCATTTCATGAATTGTACTAATGTACATCAGTTGAAAATGTTAGCCCTGGATACGCTCAGAAACAATGACTTCAGCTTTTTGTATGATTTTAACAATTTTTATGTAATGGATCAATAAAACCTGTGTGATTCATTATGGCTTTATGACAAAAGCAGCCATTATATCAACAGAAATATCTACTTCTAAATACAGATAAAATAGGAATATTTTATTTATCACTCTTATTCTAGCACTTGGCACCCTCATTTATCCTCTGTACTGAATTTAAGTGAGCTCCTAACATCTGGGTTTGTAAAGCTTAGACACAATTACAGTTTTACCAAAAAAAAAAGAGCTCTGGTAGGACTATGCATATTCAAGTATTCTGCCTTTTTAATAAATACACAAACAGCCCAATAGTAATTTGAATTGCAATAACGTTTTCCTTTTTGAAGGTAGCTCAGAAAATATCTTAATCCGCTTCACTAATTTTTAAAAAGTCCCCACAGTGAAACTTAACAGCATGAAAAAGCAAGTCAAGTAATATTGCCAAAATGATGGCACTAGCTCATATGGCAGCTCTTCCAGTGCATATATGGGCTATTGCAGCACATTCTGATTTGGTCAAAGGCAAGGACGCTGCAGTATTAAAAGCTGGTTATGGAAAACAATGTCCCTTTCATTTTTGTTTGTTCTACACTGAGCAGTTTCCACATGAAGCATCTCTGCATATCCCAACCTCAAGTGGAAGGACTCTCAGATGTCTACATCCTATTAATGTGAGAGAGCTGTGTGGCTCAAAAGACCATCCTGTCTCTCATCTGGAGATTATTTTAATTTAGAGATTAGCAAATATCCAAGGAGGTCCCTCAACAGTTAAGTACAGTTTTTGCAATATATTCTTCTTTTGGCACATAATTTTAGTATAGTATTTGTTGTAGTAATGTGGATTAGCGTTTTCCAAATAAACCAAGTGCACATGCTTCTTTAACCTCCTTTTAAAATGCATCTATCAAATCTTTGAAGCATAATTTTGGAGTGGGTGGTGTCAGTGAGGAACTGTAAAGTCTACACTGTAGAGGAATAAGCAAAAAAGACCTGTCTTTTCCTATTGTTTTTTCACAATCTCTCAGACTGCAACCTTCAAGTATAAAGGTCTTTTCAGTCTCTCTGTTCAGTGGTGCAGTACTGGTGACATTATCTTAATGCACCTATAAGTGCTACATTCTTGGAGTTACAAAGATAGGAGCTCTGCATTCAGCTCCTAATCCAAGGAAAATGCAAGGCATTGGCACCAAAAGTTAAACTATGCAGAATGTTGAGGTTTTACTGAATGCTGTGCAAGTAAAATGCTACTGTCCTGGGCGAATATACTCAGATTTTTGTTGTCACAGTCGTTACTAGCACAAACATTATCAAAGGCATTCATAAATAGATAAATCAGTCACATGCCCAGACTTTGTACCACTCAATGCAGTACAATTGTGAGGTTGTAGAACTTGTATGAGACAAGACTAACAAGTTATCTGAAGATTTTGCACCAGGGAAGTGTTACGCATTTCTGGACCTTGAACTCCTTATTCCTTGGGAAATGTTTTGAGACATGGACCAAACATAAAACTTGCTTGCTGAAGGGATTACATTGAAGCTAGGAAAGGACTAGGAGCTTCTTCATCCCAACTGTCATGGTCTTTGCAAGCAATTAAGCCTCTCACTTAGAGTAATTGTACAAAAAGCAATTTCTCACATAAAAATAGATTTAGGGAATATGAAAAGAATTCATTGTTTCTCCTCCTACTTTGTAGAGCGCTTCATACAAGAGAATGAGGAGATGCTAACATATGCTTCAAATGTCACCTCTATTTCACTTCTCCCATCTGCTTGATGCATAATACTTATCATTATAGAAACCATTAGGGAAAGAGTTGAATGTATTGAGATGGACTTTTTCATCTTCTTTTTTCATTTGGCAATGTGAAGCATGAATGCTTGATGCCCAAGTGTGTCATTCATTTGACAGTTTTTGCTGACACAGAGTGAATCAAGGCTGTTTCTTCACAAAAGGATTTTAGAGGACAGCAGATCATTCAGTGTTCTGTGGTTCCAGCGTTTTCTTTAATCACATCTGAGGCTGCTCCTCTTTCTTACATTTGTGTAATGGATGCTTGTAATAGACCATCCAGGAGTCTGATGCAGATTGCTGTAACCATATTTTGTATGACCTGAGGCAGCTATACATTTCATCTGTGAGAATGACTATTGATTCTTAGCTGCACCTTTTTTTGTATAAATTATACCATTTGTCTTGCAGTGTCTTGTTTTAAAGAATTGTAGGCCCAAGAAAAAGTATATTGTGTTGAATAATTTTCTTTGATGATATTAGGCCAACTGCAACCTAAGCTGAAGCTAGACAATGGTGTAAACAAGTTTGTGTTTTTTATGCCATTGCAAGGCAGCCTTGTGAGGTTTGGTTGGACTGAAGACTTTTTGCTCACACAAATTTAACATTTTGATATTCAGGTAAAAGATAATAAGTCTCTCAGTTCTTCAAAGATTCCTCCTTTCTGGTTCAAGATTGTTCTTTTTGGATATAGTATTTTACTCAGCTTAATTTTGAAAATTATCAACAAAAGTTTGTCTGCTTTTTTTGCACTGCTCTGAGAGGCTGTTCTGTTGTCAAACTCACTTTGTTTTTAGGAAAACTTCTACTCCTGCTTAGGCTAAACATAAAGTTCTTCCTAGAAAATAGTTCTCAGTTATGTTAGCTGGAACAAAGAACTGCTGTATATACATATATATGTATACATACATATAGTTACAGTGAGAGAGACATTATTAGTTGGTCATTTTGTACAATCCCAGTGCCATCAACCAAAAAGACATCCATTATCATACATAATGTATTGTATGTTCTGAACTTAGGAAAACAGAATAAAGAATCAGCTGACAATGCATCACTTTACCAGAAGGCGTGCTGAGCCCATCAATTTTTACATGATTGTGAAGAAAATATTGTAAGGGAATGAAAATGAATCAAATGTTTATTTTTACTCTAATAGAGGAAGTCTTAATTTATTTCTGATTAAATTATGCCTGATTGAGTCAATGAGAACAATCTGATATGATTGGCCAAGAACATTTCAAAGATACTGTGTTATGATGCAGGATTTTATTTTCATATGTTTGATATGTCTCAATAAATTAAAGATCTCATTTGTTAATAACAGTTTTATAAATGTAAAGAAAGGATGCAGGGTGTTATTTATGACTTCGTTACAGATAATGCTTTTTGTCTTGTCTTTAATATACTAAAACTTGACAAAGAAACAAGAGCAATTCAATAGATGTGCTGTTCCCATGATGTAATTGCATAAGAACTACAGAAAAGGAAGAGTACTGGGATTTGTCTGCCAGTCATTTCGCATGCTGATGGAATGATAGATTCATAACAGTAACAAAATAATTTTCATCAGAAAAATAATAGTTGAGAACTTGTTGAAAAATGAAAACTGATAATTGAAAAATAAATGGAAACTGATCAAGAAGCATTTTTTTTAGAATTATTTACTTGCTTAAGTGTGGGTTGTAGAATTGTACCTCTGACACAGTATTATTAAAAAATAGAACAAAAGCCATGCCACTTTATCCATAATTATGAAATCACAGCTAAACATAACTGAATTACTTGTCACTCAGGCTTCATTTCTTGTCTACCTGTTCTGTGTACACAAATTATTTAATGGACAGCCTAGAACTGAAATGTGTTTGAAGTCAAAAGGGGGGGTCAGGAGAAAAACAGGAGGGAGAAAATGTTCAGTAAAAGACCCACCTCACAGTGATTTTCCCCCATTCTAGTTGCTAAATAGGTAATTATTGGCTTTTATAAATTCTGAAAATTAAGTGGTTTTAGGAAATGATTAAAGTAACAGCTAGATCTCTAAAGAGGAATGTAAATATTAATGTGGGTCTGCCAGTTACATATTTCCAAGTGGAGCAAGAAACTAACAGTCTTCGCTTACCATGCCATCACTGTCTGCATCTCATGTAGGTAACATGGAAAGAATCCATTGCTCCATAACCCTCTTATGACATGAAAGGAAAAGCTGTTTAATACCTGAAAATGTGCAGCTTAAATTCTGGCTGATTGATGTCTATTAAAGAATATTTTCATTAAGTTTATTTTCAAAATAAGTATTGAAATAAAGAAGAACATGAAAGCATAAGGAGAAAGAGACAGGGAAGCTGAGAGATGACAGATTATGTGCTCTTCAAATATATTTAATATTTAATGCAAGTGTCTCAAAAATCATGTGAAGTAATTTACTGTTTAGTTCCCTTTATGCTATCTTATCTCATAATGTGTCTGTCACTGTGGTGCTCAACTAGCAGTCTGCAGTTTATTTAGAAGAGTGTGTAAGTCACAGACACCGTTGTGCTGGAAACAGTTTACAAATCTTGGAATGATTAGTAGAAAAAAAAGGTTAATGAAACAATAGTCGCCTCTAGTTTTAATTATATATTGGAAGCACAGTTGAGTAAATAATTGTTACTATAAGGAAACAAATCTGAACCAAGATTAGTGGCTATTCCTTCCCCCTTACATTCAGACATCCTCTTTAGAATGCATGGTAGCTTCACTCCTACTGCATACTTCAGCACTCCATAACAATACAGAGATGTGAAGAAAGACAAAGGGGAAAACAAAAGGAATAAAAGAACTTGAATACCGAAAGAGACAGCATAAAAACCAGACTAGTAAAACTGTAGACAAAGTGTATTTATGAAGTACAGCGATGTAAGAAAGGAAAAGAAAATGAAAACATAAGGCAGGAAAACAGTATGTGAAAAGGAATCTTGCAACAGCAGAAATAATCATAAAATTTTTAGGACTTGATTTATCAAATCTGAAATGGTATACAAGTCACAGAAAGAAAGAACCAGTAGTATTATTCATGGAGAAAGTAGCTCAAAAGTTTTGGGCAGCATAAATTTGAAAGGAATGGAACAAGACTACACTAAGATTATTGATGAAGGATTTATATGACTAACTTCCAGTTCAGTGAAAATGTTGTAGTTTACTGTACCTCTGCACTTCTTTTTGCAAAATCAGTGCTACCAATAATTAATTTGAACTGTGGAAGTCATGAAGGTAACTTCAAGAAAACTACAAGGTTTGGTACGCCTACTAATACTTGAAGATTTTTAAATGCATTTACAAACCCATCTGAGAGATACCATGTCTACTGTGCCTTATAGTTGGACATGACATGACGTGACACATTTACCATCGACTTTTGCTTCTAAATCTGTAATGTCTGCTACAGCAGCCCTGCAGATTTGCATTGCACAAGTCTCTGTTTAGGTACAAACTATGTAGGTCTTGCAAGTTCTCAGTGTTCATCAGTTAGCCTAACTACAACTCGTAATTGTGATGCCCTTATGATGCCCTTAGTAAAAATAATGCAGTCCTCTCAGTATGTTTTCAATTTTCTTTTTGCTCAAGAAGGGAGAACATAATCTTGGCAGCTGCATGAAGTGCTACATAGGCTTCTGTCTGGCTCCAATTTATATGAGGGAGGGGAGGTTCTTTGATATATGTATACCCGGCGTGAGATTAAGAAACAATGGTTCAAATGTTGGTTCCACCAGTTTAATGCAAACCTTAATCAAGGAGATGGAGAAGGGAAGGATGGATGATTAGGGTGATGGGGAAGGGAAGGTGGGTGATAGAAAAAATAGAAAGAGGCAAGAGTTGTGTAAAGCGGGGATAGTCACCACCAGGATCCAGCAGCAGTCCTGTTGCAAGATGTTCCGATGGTCCGAGGCAAAAGCACAGGGGGGGAGAGAGCAGCAGCGTGGCCAGCCTTGGACAGAAAGCATGTAGCAGGAGGAAGCCACAGGGTAAGTCCAGGAGCAGGCAGCAGGATTCAGGTAGCAGGTCCAGGATAGGCCATCAGCAAGCAGGACTTCCATAGTGAGGGATCTGATGGCAGACACCTTCTTGTTCTTGTTCAGCATGCAGGCATCTCGTTGTGAGGAATCTGTTGTCAGAAATCCAACTTCATGGTTGCTGATCCCTCTTTTATCCTCCCTTTTTCCTGTCTAAGTGACATACCTGGGTGCACCCCCTGAGATGGTCATCTTCCTTGAGATAAGCCCACACAAAAGACTGCTTCCCAGCCATTAAGCTGCAGCCTATCTTTCTCTCGTTGCTCCTGGCCTAGTCCATCTGTGTCCCTCAGACAAAGGATTTTGCAACCCTTAACCAGGACTTGCTTGGACTTGTTCATGTGTGTCCTTCAGCAAGCTTTGAGTCAATGGTATAAAAGAATAATCTCTTACAGCTTCTCTTACCATCATTTTATAAGTAAATGGCTACATGACCCATCTCAGCTTCTCTGTGAGCTAGACTAACTTAGGATACGATGGGCAAAATCATACACAAAGCTACCTGTCATAGTTCTGATGGAAAAAGGGATTGTCTGTGAGTCCTTTAAAATAGTTTTCTGAAGTACCATGTTCTCCTGTTTAGAGCAGGAGGTGAATGAAGGCATCCCTCTGAGTCAAATTGTGGCTCTCTTGGACTGAAGGCTATCACAGTCTGGAATTGCCTGGTAATTGATTGCAGTGGGGCTTCCTGCCGATTAAGACACTTCTCAGTGTGAATAATAGTGACAGATGCTGTCTTAACTGGGAAAGTGTTTCACTGTAAATCGCTAATGTCAGTTTTAAAGGGCTCTCACTAGTCCTACTCTTTCTCAGATCTAGTGCTTGAAGGTTAAAAGACACCTGTTGTAACAGCACTAATTCTGGAATGGTTACAGTAGGTAACCTGAGTATGTCTGTCAGAAGTTTTGTAAAGCACAACCATGTCTGAGCTCCAGCATAGCAATAATCAGCTCATGTCAGGTCAGTATGAGATCTGTTATTTCACAGAAATACTTTATTTCCCTTTTGAAAAGTAATTAACTTTATGTGTTATATATGATCTCTGTGCCAAACAGTATTTTATGGTGGATTGACTCTGGTAGTCTGGTTAACAAAAACATCATCTTCCAATGAAAAATAGAAAATAACTTTATAAGTGGAAAGATAAAATGGGATTGAAGACCCCCTTTGAATTCTCTTCAGTAAAGGGAACTTATTCTATGAACTACAGCTTCCAGTATGATGCTCAGCAATAGCAAGCACAGGATAACTGCTGAACTGCTTAAACATAGAGTAAATATTGCAATAGGTGAACAATACAGACTGATCATCTTTGTCATGGCCCATCATTGGCCCTTTCATTAACATGAAAGGTATACCTTATTAATTACAAGAATTATCAATTTTGTCCTTTTTGTGTGTGTGTGTTGGTGGGAGGGGATGGACACAGGCATAATCAGTGCACCAGTAAAATCAGAGTCAGCTCAGTAGATAGGAAAAACCTGGAAATTTCTCGCAGTCAATTTCTGCACAGCTGTGTTAGGGAAACATGCTACTTTTAGATCACTGAACACTAACAAAAACCTAGCAAGATGTCTTGCAGAATATCTGTACCTCAATCAATATGCAGAGATACTGACAAGAGATGCAGGAAGCAAAGTACCATGCAGAAATACCAGCATGGGTCCCCAGAGTGGTATAGCTGCATCACTTTCCTAACATTCTTGCTGCTGAGCCCCGTTAATGCAGTTGTACATGTTTCAGATACCCCTGCACTGTGCCTTTAGATGCATGCTAGGTCTGATATTCCTCTTCTGGTACCAACTTGTTTGCTCCAGAATCACCTGTAGGATAACTATTTCGTTATTCTTTATTATAAAGCACGCTTTGTGGTGCTTTACTTTGAGGGTAAGGTCATCAGTTCAAGTTCTGACTACCAAGAATTATATTTGCATTTTCTCTGTGTTTTATATTCTATTTCTGCTTAAATTCTGAATGCAGAAGAAATCCTAGCTTTCTTTTTAGTTCAGCCTCCCACAGTGTCACTCAGCTTGTGTTCAGTGAGATCCTACACTTGCAAAGGGTATCTGCCTTGTGTTTTCATAGGGGATCTTAGAATCACAGAATCGTTTGGAGTTGGAAGGGACCCTTAAAGGCCATCCAGTCCAACTCCCCCGCAGTGAATGGGGACACCCACAGCTCCATCAGGTGCTCAGAGCCCCATTCAGTCTGACCTTGGATGTCTTGGGGCATTCAGAGAGGTGGTTCAGGAGTTGGTTCCTTCTTTGGATAAACAACATCTCTATGGTGATAAACTGCTTCTGAGGTGATGTTCTTTCAAAGTCAATAATACCTTCTCATTATTTTGGGAATTTCACATGCCAAGCCTGTCCAAACTGTTCAAACAAACTGTTCTCTGGGACTGTGAGTATATGAGGTGTTACTGCTATGGGTGGGAAGCAGGGGATGGCTGTTTCAACAACTATGGCAGGGTTGGTCACTTTTGACAGCACTATGCTAATCTGTGGCACAGACTACTGAAAAATAGAATGTGGGTGTCTAGGTATGCCCCGGTGTACCACAGTCTGGAGTGTGTGGAAACTGCTCCAAGCTATTACTAGGAAAAACATAGCTTTTCTTGTCCATAAGGTATGCTTCATTGTATTTTGTCTTCTGTCTTTCTATTTTGATCTGTTAAAAAAAAAGATGTAGATGAGAAAAAAAAAAGAGTGAAAATGATTGCAGTGTTTTTATTCTTTCCAATTAGTTTGGTATTATTAATTTATTTGATTTAAATTGTAGGATATTGTTAATGATTCTGTTACCTGTTCATAAACTCGGTATCTGTATGCAACTGGTAACCATCATCTGCATTTCTGAAATAGGGGTAGAAGGTGAAAACTTTACCAGGAAAAAAAAAACTTAGTATCCATCCTGAGGTATGCATTTCTGATTCCTGCCTACTAGACCTCTTAGTTGTATCTTTTTTTTTTTTTTTTTTCCTCTAAGTCTTTTAGCCCAATTAAGAGCTATTCCATTTTCAGAACCAGTGTGGTGTTGGGTTTTGTTGTTGTTGTTTTTAATGGTGTTACTTGTTATTGAGTATAATCTACATTTACTACCATACAGTTGTAAGGGTATTACTTTGGCAAAACACTCAAAATTTTAATGTAGAAATTAAACTGATTCCATGTCATCTGATAATCTGTTTACAGCTAGGAACGTTTTAGAGCTGGAATTACATCTGAGGAGTTCTGACTGAGTTCAGTCAAAATCATGTTCTTTCATAGCCAGAATATAGCTGCTTTGACAGGAGGCTGACATCAGGGTATTAAGAACACAGTAATTTCAGGCCGTCTTATAGTATTTTTAGGCTGCCCTTGAAACCATGAATTTGTTTAAATACCTTCATTTTATTGTTGCTGGTTTTCAGTATGGAGTGTGTCATGGGGATAGGAATAATGATGTGATATTTTGGCTATATATTGAAGTGACAGTAAATATGTCATATTGCTGCTTTAAATATATCAGGCTGAAATATTACAACATTATCAGAGGATTTTTATTATACCATTAACACTAGCAAGAAGTCCCTATTTTCTGAACAAAATATTTAAACAAAATAAGGGTATACTTTCATATGAACATGCAATGAATTCTATATAAAATTTCTGGGAATGTACTGGTAAAAGGTACTGATCTCTTTAAGAAGGCTAACAGCAATGCTGCAGCAGGGAGCAGCTGTTCAGCTAATGCACACTTCAGTAAATAAATAAATAATAATAATAAAAAACGCCCTCTTTTATTCCACTTATGTATTTTATTCACATATTTTACTCATATCCTGCCCTGGGGAAGACAAGATGGCTGAAACACTGACAGATTCCTGTACCTGAATGAAAATATAATACTCTGCCATCACTGGAAACACATTGAGTGAAATGAAGGGCACAGGAAAGGAAGAGATACTTGTTGCTGAGTTTACTGATTGACAGCTTTTTTACATTGGTTGAGTAACAAGACATGATAGAGTGGACATTTCTCACCTTTGGAGGGATTCAGGTACTAGGGCATGATGTCAAAGAGAAATGACTTCAACAGCTGGAATACCATGCCAGTAACACAGTGGTGCACACGAGCACATCTTACTATAATGTACATAACTTCATTATGGTTCAGTTATATGACAGGAATGAGAGGGGAGTTTTCTGGTTATCTATCATGTCATGAATTGTTGTACTGCAATGGCTAGTGTTACCATCAAAGCTCAACCTTAAAGCAAATTGTTTTGCTGAAACTTGAGAAATGTATTTCTCATCTGTCCAAATCACTGTGAGAGGGAAGGGGCGTTGCATTGCTCTGTAGTCAGTGAGGAGTTCAGAACAGAGACCTCCATCTTAAGCTCCATGGTGGTGAATGCACGGACATGCAGTGATGGGAGTAATAGTAGTAAAAGTCTTCTCACTTCAGCTGTTCTAGCCGCAGACTTTCTTCCTGTCTCTGTTGCTGCTGCCGCAAGGCTCTGCAACTGGGAGATTAATTGAGCTGTTAAAACTCAGCTTATTTGTATTTTTGTGTCTGTATCCATAAGGGAATGTTCTCCAATCCACTCTGGGATGAGACTGATTTTTCTTGGGTACTTTGCCTTTCCCGTAATAATGCTTTACAGCAAATGTTAGACTGAAAGAAAAGTCATTGCCACCATGTAGGGTTAGAAATATTGGGCTCAGGGAACTGAAGTGCCTGCAGACAAGGTCAAGCAACAAATCAGATTCCAAAGCAGAAGAAGGTCATGTATTTCTCAGTAGGACATTCTGTGCTTTGCAGGGGAGCAGACCGTTCCCAGTAGGAAGTGCACATACTGCTCCTCAGTATTGTGCTCATCAGTTGTAGTTTCTGTGCAAGAGGAAGAGTGAATCAGGGACTGAATGCCCTTAATATCAAGTATATTAGAAGAGAAGATATCTCTTGGAAGTCTCAAATATATACCTTGCTAGCACAAGCCTGTGCAACTGCTCCAGAGAAAGGAATGAATTAGAACAGTCTGGCTCTATAGGTTAGTCTCTTCTATTGTATGAGGTTCTTCAGTAATAATGCAGATTTTTTTGAGATTTTACTTGTTCACCTTGCACACATACATTTCTTTAGGGAAAGTTTTTGAAAGCATTGTCTCCCACGTTTTTAATAACACAGACTTATCCATTGAATTACTTGACAGAATTCTCAAAGATATTTGTTTCATTTCACAGCCTTTTCTATCAGCTGTTTCCTACTAGTAACTTGGACAATAACTAAATAAGATGCTTGTTTTCGACAATGCTTTCCCATATAAACTGTTCATTGTTCTCTTCCTTTGGAGTTCTGCCTGCCTTGTAAGATTAATATGCTAGAATTAAATGATGCTGCTCACTAGTATGCTCTATGGAGACCTGTGTCATTTTCCATTTTTAGTAGATAGGAGCTGATATAGCAAGATGCATTCAGACTTTGTTTTCTGAGAGAGCTAAAAATAAAAATGTTTGATAATATTCCATTATTCACCGTGATAGTACCTAAGGGGTTATGCAAAACTTAGTTTTGTTTTTAACTAAGTTTGACACTTGTCGAGAAGCTGATTCTTTTAATAAATTACTAGGGCATTGCAGTATCAGCAATTAAAACTACTGATTGTGAATTTAAAACAGAAATGTTAGCTTTAAAAAAGTTGTTTCAAAAATTTGAGAAAGACCACAAAGGTAATACAGAAAGAAGTCAATAACAAATAAGCTGCCTTTAAAACCATCAATACATGTTTCAAAGAGAGTGCAAACTGTATGCCTAGGACTGTGCCCGTGTCTGCTCTGTCAATCACCAACCTCCTTTTATTAGTCTAAGATAGAAGATAAACAACAAGACTGACAGCTTTGTGTCCTTTGGCATTTTTGTGTCACCATCAAGAGTAAGAGGGTATTATGTCATCACTCAAGCCTGTCAGGTTTAGTTTAGTCTGCTGTTTGTCTTAACGATTGTTTTCCTCATTTTTTCTTCTGAATTGATACACATACCCAGTATTGGTTGTATATTGTCGAAGTTACCAGAATCCATTTTTCAGACTGAGAGATGTCTTTAACTTCAACTATGGAAGTGTGATCCTTTTTGCCTATACAACAAAATAGACATTACTGAAGTGTCTTCCTCCCTTGGCCAGTTCTGGGCTATATAGAACTTTTCATACTTCTTACATTCCAACATCCTATGCATCAGTACTGCAAGTAATAAGAAAGTTGAAAGATTTTAAAAACACTTAATTTAAGTAGATTTATTATGTACTTCTCTCTTCTAAAGCTGTTTAGATTTTGACACTATGCGTTGATAGCTAGTGCCCGGTAACTAGCTTTGATTGTATTATATGATAAATTTTACTTAGTGTTTTGTTTTAGAAAAGAGTCCAGTTGGTGTGATGGGAGGTTGAAGTGTCAAAACTTGGCTTTTTTTTGTAGTGGCACATTATTGTTTAATGGAAATTGCAGGTTTTCCACACTAGGGAAGCAACAAATTGGCTCCACAAAAATACATGAGTACCTATTGGAAATGTCTGCCTCAAATTACCCTTTTAAGCTGCCTTAGAAATGTCTGGAAAGAGCAAGACAAATTAGAGTTAGGTCCTCCAAAAACAGCAAGCTGAAGAGAAAGATCTGTAAGCTAACCATTAAGAAATCTTGATGAGAAGTAGTAGAGCCTGGTAGAAAAGCTTCAAGTGGCATTTATTATATCTTGTGATTCTCCACTTATCTCTAAGAGATGCCATTTAAACAGTTTGCTTCCTCACAGCAAAACAGACAGAAATGGAAGAACAGGGGAGAGGGCTACTTGGTATAGCCGGTAACCAGGTAGTTTGAGCAGTCACCACTTAATGGAATGGGTCAGGCAGAGACAAGTTTTTTCAACTACCACAATCTCTAGTATGAACCTTTGCTCATGTTTGGTTTGGTCAGGCTTTTCAGAGAACTCCTTAACCATCTGGCCACTGTGCTTTCTTAATGGGCTTTGCTGATGTATTTACTCACTGAAGGTATTCCACTTCAAATATTCACAATACATAGCAGGAAAAAAAAAAAAAATCACTTAATGATATACTGGGTAGGAAATAATATTGTTCAAGTCTTTACTTTGATTAATACGTGTTTATATTTATACGTATATAGGGTATATTCGTACAAAGTAGGATGCTTTCAAAGGATTTTTGTGACACGTGCCCAAACAATCAGTGGCTAGGTTATATAGGTAGTCAAATGATCTGGAAATTATGGAGTCTCCTGCTTCTAAGCAGGGCTCTCTAACCAGAGTTTTGAGATGACAGCGCATATGCAGGTTTTGGGGAACCACAGTTTGCCTGCAGCTCTTGTGAAAGAGATCAAGCAAATAGCAACTCCTAGTGGGTTGGTGAGATAGATGGAGGACCACATTGTTTGTGAACTGCCCTGATGTAGACACATAATTCTGGCATCCAGGCAGTTAAATAACACAGTAGATTTCAGGCAGTTGCCCTAAGGTATCTGTAGGTCCTGAAAGACTTAAGCTGAACAACTCTGCTAGGTAGATGTCATTGCATAATTGAAGGATTTCAGCAGAGCCCAGAGGTTTTCCTTAGGCATAAGGATTCATGTTTCTGATGTTTGCTATGGATTTATGTGTAAGTTCACCCACAAAAACAGTTAGGTATTGTTCCTTAATAAACTGACAGAAATATCAAAGATGAAATAACAATGCAGAGTGCCAGTGAGCTTCCTGGTACGGTTTTGGTGCTTTTTGACATGGCTGATTCAGCTGCCAAATTTATTCCTACAGAGATCACTGTACAAGATGACACTTGATTTACGTTATCTGATTTGTTCCATAATGGGAGAGCTCAGAGTAGAGTCCTTGATTTCATTTTCACAGGGAACAATATATCTTTAATTTTAAAATGGATGATCAGTGACTACATTCATAGAATAATTTAGGACATCACTTTGGCTGTAGCAATTCACATTGCAGAGTAGTGTAATCATCATTCCTATCCTCCTTTGTCTGCCTCAGTCAGTAATGTTTCATCTAGGCTCATTTGTAGCTGTCTGTCTTGGATCTAGACAGCCACAGTAAGGTACACAGTCTTTGCACTCCCTTCTCCTTTCTCTGAATATAAGCAGTCTCCAAGGAACTTTATCCTCCAAAGTGTTAGTGAGGAGACAAAAGCTGGGTTTTTTTGCCCCTTCTTGGCTTTAATCCACTTAATGTTTCATGTCTGCTGGTAGATTTAGAAAGACAGATTTGCTTATGAGGATTTCATTTTGTCTTCTTTCCCTGGAGATAACCAGGTTGCAGACTCTGCTAATTACTGGTATAAAGCTCATGATCTAGATTTTACAGTAGGAGTTTCCCCGTGGTCTCTTACAGAACTTTACAGTACCTTTGAGTTATTCATCCACATAGCTCAGATTACCCTCCTCTGCCTGAATGTAAAGCGAAATCTGTCAGTATACTTCTATTGATAGGGTTGTAGTTTTCCATACAAGTGTTGTCTTGATGATTCTTATAATTAATTAATTAATTTTGATAATGGAGGTAGTAGGGGATTTCTTTTGTTTCCCCTCTTTTTTTTTTTTTTTTTTTAACCTGTCACTTTTAGGTGACTCTTTCCAGGATTCAGCTTAAGAAAATAAATCTGCAGTGAATACTGGCTCTAAGCATTTTTTTTCTGCAAATTAGTATTATTTCAAAATTCATATTTTTAAGTGAAGGTTTTATAAGTACTGTATGGTTTAATATTTTCTTTCCTGCACTCAGAGTGGACTTGTAAATGAAATAATCCAGTATGGCTCTTGTCTGTCAAGCATAGAGGGTTCAAAAGCATACTGAGTAAGTTAGCATATGCAGGTACTCCTAGACTACGCCTTTAATAACTATACAATAGAACTAGTGATTATCCATGTGAGGTTTTCTTAAATAGAATTCAGTGCCTCCAGCTCAATCCCGATAATACCATGGGGATGTTGGTCAGAGGAGGAAACATTTTAAATTTCTGACTGACAGTAACATCCTTTCTCAGTGAGGAAATTAACCCTAAGTACGGCAGTAATTTGTTGGGCTGTTCCATAACTCTGAAGAACTAAGTTGCCAGTGATTCCAAAAATCTATCACTGATTTCTGACCACTATAGTGCAATTCAGAGTTGATGGAAAAGGTCTTTTTTATTTTATTTTATTTTAATTTTTGGGGTGGTGGAGAGGGCTTGGGAGTGGCGTGGCTCCAGCTTGTGGTATCATACTATTAACAAAAGCAGCTGAGAACAGATCACAACCACACAGAGCATGACTCAGGAGTGTGCCATTGCTTGTGTATTTGTACTGACCAAGAACAACTGGAAGGCTCCTTTCTCTCCAGCTCCTCCCTTTCTCTTGCTCTAAATAGAAACATTTGCACTGATGTAATAAGTCAAAGGTTTTAAAATTCTTTGATGTCCTTGGAAAATGCATGTTCATGTGAATTCTTACTCATAACAGTGCTCATTTCTAAAGGGGATCACATTAATCTGTCAAGATTTCAACAATACCAGAATTATCTCTATGGACTAATAGACATTGAACAATTGTATTTGATACAGTTCAGCACATCAGTTTTCTGGACATTAGTTGCTAATAATAAGAAATTATCAAATCCAAAGAGAAGAGGAATGCTTGGAGGATTTTTTTCATGTGATATAACAATAAAGGTAAAATCAGTATTAATCAGAGATTCACCAAATTTCTGAGGTTGGAAGGAATCTCTGGAGATCATCTAGTCCAGCTCTCCTTGTCACCGAAATCTGGGAATGAAACTCACTAGTATGAATGACAGACTTGAAAGCTGACATTACTTTATTGCAGCACTGGGTGTAAGGGAGATCACTCCTCCTAGAATGCACACCCAGGACCTAAAGCACACAGATTTCATACATTTTAATATAAGAATATTCATACAATTTCCGTGAAGTGCCTGACTGTTCCTTGAATTTCTATGCATATTAAAATTTAAATGTGGTTCCACTGGGATGTGTTATCTAGGAAAAAGGTCATATGTTATGTAGGCCAGGTCCCATATTTGGTCAAGAACTTATTTCCAAAAAAATGGATGTTGACTAAGTTTCTAATCAGCATATTGTCCTTGCTATGGTGCCTATATTATCAACCCTAGCAGGGTACAGAACACCTTCTCAAGGCCTGTGGATTGTTGAGACTCTGCTTTTAGGCTCCAGATGACCTGCTTATCTAGGAAAAATAAGCTTTCCTGGGCAGAATATAAGTTTGCTGGTGAGTTTGAATTAATTGCTGAACGCTCTGAATTTATTACCAGGTATCACCCTGCTAAAGCTGCGACAGCCAGAACAGGTTGCCTGAGACTATGTCCAGTTGGGTTTTGAATACCTGAAAGAATGGAGACTCTACAACCTCTCTAGACAGAATTGGATGCAGTACTTTAGTACTAGTGCTGAATAGGGAGGAAAGGTGTTTTTATGAATGAAAAATTAGTGGTGAAAGGAGGAAGAGAGTAAAGAGAGAAACAAATGGAGTGAAAGTTTATTCCAAGGATAGGCATCACCCACATAAGTGTGTAGTCCAGAAAGATTTCAAAGGAAAAGAAAGAAGGTGAAGAGTAGAAGGAATAAAGAACAAGGAAAGGATAGGAGTAATGAGTCTGGAAAAATATTTTCAGTTGGAAAGTAACAGTATGCAGAGTACACTAAATGCTGATATTGGGAAAAGAAATTAAATATAGAATTTCTTTTGCAAGGTTTTTGTTGAAGAATGAGACATCAGACCAATTACAGAAGGGTAGGATCTGACAAGTGTGTCAAACTTTGCCAACAGAATTTGCAAGCAAAAATGAAAAATGGAAGAAAAAACCTATTTTTATTGAAAATGATTGTGCTATTATTTTGTACCAGAGGAAGCAGATTTGATTGCTGGAAAATTTTCAGAACTATTGAGTCTTCCAGGAGTTGAAGAAGCTGGGACAGGGACAAATACTCCTTAAAATTGAGTTGGATGACATGACAAAGTACTTGAATGCTAGCTAAAAAGGAGTTAAGCAAATCAGCTCTGAAGTTAAGAGAGATGAGAGAGAATCACAGAATCATAGAATGGCAGAGATTGGAAGAGACCTTAAACATCTCGTTCTAACCCCTTCCATGGTAGAGCTGCCCTCCACCAACTCAGGCTACCCAGGGCCCCATCCAACCCAGCCTTGAGCACCTCCAGGGATGTGGCACCTACAGCTTCTCTGGCAGCTTGTGCCAGTGCCTTACCACTGCCCTCTGGTCTGTAGTTCCGCAGGTCTTTCTTTCTTCCTTTCTTGAAAATGGAAGAGTGATGTTTCCCTTTTCCCAGTCACTGGGGACTTTGCCTGACAGCTTTGACTATTCAAATGTCATGGAGAGTGGCTTGCCAATCGCATCAGACAGTTTCTTCAGGACCCTGGAGTGTCTGTTATCTGGCCCCATGGACTTGTACACATTCAGCCTCATGAGGAAGTCTCTGACTTGCTCTGCTCTTACAGAGGGAGGGATTTTAACTCCATAACACCACCAGATGTCCCTCATTGATCTGTTCCTTAATGTTTACCCACAAGCTCTCAACCCAGTGATGGCTGTTTCTCAGAGGCAGCTCTTCACAATCTATCCACTTCTTAACATAGAGAGCAACTGCCCCACCCCTCTTGCCCTACCCATCCCTGCTGAAAAGATTACAGCTCTCTCATAGTATTCCAGCTGTGCAATTTGTGCCCCATGTTTCCACAATAGCAATTAGGTCACCATTTTCTAATTGCACCATGGTTTTGATGTCTTCCTGCTTATTGACCAAGCTGTGTGCACTGGTGCATTTCAACCGGTCTGTTGGCAATGTTACTTTCTTGGAGGAGTCCTCACAAATTTCTCTGGAAGAAATCTGAGGTTATGCCCCTCTGCTTCCCAAAGGGGTAGTGTTACCTGGTTCTTTTCTGTCATTCATCAGTACATCCCCGTTCCCCATCAAATCTAGTTTAAACCTCTGGTGATAAACCCAGCCAGCTTGCTGCCCGGTATTTTCTTGCCCCACTCTGGTCAGTTGCATCCCAAAATAAAAACAGAATCAAGGACACAGTCTTATTAAAAATGTGATATTATAGCCTAGATACTGAAAATATTCATGTATCCCCCGTTGTGAAATGTTACTGCAGCACTATGTATTACATCTGATGCTGCAAACATATTATCATCCAAATGTGCAATTACTTTGTTGATAAGCCTAAGAAATAGTTTAGTTACATTCACTTCTCTGTAAGCCAAATACCTCCTCTGCCATGTCTAAAGGCAACTTAAGCAGATTTGGAACTCATTCTTGATCCTTTATATACAGTTCAGTAACACATGGAAAATAAATAAATAGTTTTTAAGACCATGTCTCCAATATTTAGGTGATTTTCTGTCTATTAAAGGTAGACACAAAAGGCGATGAGCATTAGAACAACTCCTTGCAATTTCTTTGTAAGTATTCAGTGTTTTTTTATATATGACAGTTGTGAATTGGAGACAGGTTAGTTATGGAGATCTCTTAGTGAGTCTTCTAAATATACTAGTTACGAAAAGTGCAGCATAGGAGACAGTATTGCTATTTACCTCTTGCAAGTGTGAGGACTATGTGGAATTTTCTAGCTACATAGTTTCAAGTTGTTATTTTCTGTTTATTCTGAGGGATGCCAATCAGAAGCCTCCACGAAAGATAGAATTACTTAGGAAAAGCTGAAGAAGATCAATGTTTGTGAATATGTATCAAAGATGTATTGTTGGTGTTTCTGGATTTATTACATTCTTAAATTTTCTGATATGCAGATTCATTATATATATATATATATATATATAAAGATCTAGAATCACACACACACAAAAAAAAAAAAAACAGAATCATTCATCTTCAAAGGGAACTGTGAATTTCTTAATCTAACCTTGTTCTCTAACTATGCCCAATTACAGGACATTGCTCAGAAAACTAGGGATCTAGAAATTTGTTCTAACAGATTTATTATTATTACTATTATTATTATTATTATTTATTAAATTGGAGTAAGCTCATGATTTGCCTCTTCTTTATGTTAAGCAGTTCCATCTCTCTCAGCTTATCCATATAATGGTGATGTTCCAATCCCTTAATTATCTGTTTCCATCACTGTTTCACATAAATGATCTTCTTAGCAGACCTGCATCTGTACGCAAATCCCACAAAAGAGGACTCATCTGTGTAGTCAGGTTCAGAGGCAGATTCTCTGCTGCCACACTATTTGAAAGACATCATCAAACTTCAAAGAGCTCTATCTAAAAGCTGTTAAAACCACCAAAGAGCTTTCTGACAGTCCTCTTTGGAATTGCACCAGTCTCATCTTGGTTATCTCCTGATACTTTGTTCCATATTTCAGTTCCCTCAATAGTGAGATCTGTGAGTCACCACTAATCTTCAGTGTTGACATAGGCATTAGGATTTGACTCTGCAGTGGTACTGAAATCAATTGCTAGATTGATTGTAGATACAATCATCATTCATTGATGATTTCTTTGTTGTTTTGCTCAGACTCTGTAACATTTTCAAGGTAGTGGCCTATACTTAATTGGCCACTGGAGAAACTATCTTGCTCCACTGATTGCAGCAGGAGTTTAGGTAGTTCTTAAATAGTTAGGAAGAATAACCGTTTCTACTGCATGTCTAGCCAATATAGCCATCTGCTTTAGGAAGGACGATGTTAATTTATTTATCTACATGAATGATCAGGAAGTGCAGAAAGATAACAAGGTTATCTTATAGCTGTTCTCATATTTCCATCATTAATGAGAAAGTCTTTCCAAATTCTGCCAAATATGTTTGCACACAGGCACACTCTTTAGAAATTAAAAGACTGTGTTTTTCCAAGAAAAATGAAGCAGTACAATAAATTTGACTTTACCAAAGGTATTGCTCATTCATGGTGCTAAAAATAAATAAATATATATTTTTTTAATATGTAATCATTAACTTAGACAGTGAGTCAGCAAAGCTGTTGTTTTATTAACAACAAGGATAGAGATATACAGGATTATTCAGTTCTCCAGCTTCCTTAAGACATAGTCAACTGCTGATACACATATATCACATGTTGCACATGGACAAACTTTCAGAGATTGGATTTCAATCTGTGCTAAGTGTGTACAATTTAGCCAAGTTTTTCTGAGTTCCCTACCTTGTAAGATTTCTTGCATCTGAAACTGACAGAAGACAGTGTACAAGGGTCAACCAAGGTGCCTATAAAAAGTCAGTCTCTTGAAGGAAAAAAAGTGAGTATGTTGTAACTGCTATTCTTTAAAATATGTAGACTGTCTTGGTAAAGCTCTGTGCTATTTGGCTAGACAGTTTTCAGTACCTGGCTAAGCTTAACACTGCCTTCATCAGTCATCATTGAATTACTGTTGACAAAATTCTAACATCAACTTTAGTAGCATGAGAAAAAAATCACCTGGTCTGTTCTTCACAAAGGAAAAAGCTTGGATATCTGTGTATCTTTGGTGTAGTTTGCACAAATATTGGTCTTTACTCTTTGTACTTTAATAGCATCATTTGTCTGAAATACACTGTTTTGTGTTTTCAGCATTACTCTAAAATTATAGAAAAATAAATTATTTTTCCAACTCCTATTCATGTTTTATTGGATAGGTGTAGACTATTATCACAGCTCTCCATTATATTATTTTCACTTTAGTAGTACCACTTATCCACTATTCCACTGGTAGACCTTCAGAAATTACCTCCCCAGCTGAGAGCCTGTTCCTATCTGTAATTTAAAGTATATGACATGATATGATATATGTAGTTTTGGGCTACCATAGCATTATCTTTTCCTTTTATCATAATTGACATTATCAGTACAACCCAGAATAGGATTCATCTTTTTAGAGTGGTTCTGCATTTGAACGTATAGTTAAATAATTTCCTTTGTAATCCTCAGAATTTCTTTCCTGCATTACTGTTTCTAAATTATCAGTCTCCAACGTGGTTTATAAGATTATCATTTCCGTCAATTACTTATATCTGTTGAATCTCATTTATTTTAACTGTGACCATCTCTAACCTTGCCCGATGATTTTGCAATTTTAATTTTTGCATCTGCATATTTGAGAAGTATAATTTTTAAAGATTTTCTCAGCTATTGTTCTGTGCCTAGTTCCATTATTATAATAGAAAATTTTGTTATTCCCCATTTCAGAAGAAACCAGATAAGGAGACCTTGTAAGAAAACATTTCATCCTGGCTAATGTAATTTTAGTTTTATTTTTTGGAGGTACACTTGAACATTTTTCCAGTATGATAAAACATCTTCACAGTTCAAAGCCTGTACGTTTTGGAAGAATTTGATACTTAAGTTTTGTATTTGAAAGTGAAGCAATCCTCAGAGCACATAAGATAGTAAGTATTATCCTTGTGATTCTGGAAAGACAGCAGAACAAAAGTATAGTGTCTCTTAAATATAAGAAATTGACATTGTAAACGCCATAGAAGGAAAGTTCTTATCTCCCAGTGTATTGCTGTGTTACTTGGATGTTATGAAAAAGAGAAACTGAGGAGAATATAGAAAATGACTGTGCAAGAAAGTGTAACATAGTGCAGAAAATCTGGCAAACAAGGATTTATTCTGTTCATGCAGGGTGTATAATCATCCAGGCCTTCTATTTTCAGTTGGTTACAGTTGGCGAAACCAAGTGTAGCAGATGTTCTCAAGACTGTCAGTCCTTGTAAGTCACCTTAAACTGTTTTCATCCTCAGCAAACTCAGTTTTATGCAGGAAACAGAATTGTTATTGTTTCACTGAAGAAATTACCTTGCTGTTTGGATTTTCCTCATAAGCATCTAAGCTTTTTCTTTAAATGCAGCTGACTGACATAAATAATGGATAATGTACTGATGAGTTCTGGGTCCCCAATTCTTTGGCTTTTTCAGGGAAGTAAGCAAGCATAGATAAGATGCCTCTGTTAGTGAAACTGTTGACAGTTCTAATAATGAAGTGTTTCTCTACTTATTGAGATATGCATTACACAGTGCGCAAGGAATCTGAAAAATATAAAATGTCAAAGGCAGTGTGCAGTTGAGCAGAGTTCTCTAAATAAGCTAGTCAACTAATTCAGGAGCACTTCTCAGCTGAAAATAATCCAGATGTTCCTTGTTAGATTGCAAAAACAGAGCATGTAGCAGTCATGGCATCTGAATTCTGGAAGATGACCAGATGAGGTAAAGGTACAAGAATGTTTCTACTGACCCCACTGTTTCTTCCTTTTGACTATCAAGGTCTTTTGCAGGGTTCAAATACAAATATGAATGTAGGGAATGAAAGTAAAACTAATCTCCAAGTATTATGTCATTCTTCCATTTTTAAAACTTACTAAGCACCTTCTGCAAAATTCACTGAAACTCAATTTGTTCAGTAAGTACACAACTGGGTTGGAAAATTCAGTGAAGTTGAATTATCCACAGCATATGTGTAACATGGATGTGGAAGATGTTGCTTGGAATGCCTTTCTGAACTGATCACTGAATTGATGAGGGGAAAAAAATCAACACATTTCTGCAAATTGACCAGAATAGTGATCCACAGCCAATTAGCCAAAGATCCACCTACAGTATTGTGACTCTCCGATTTTGTTATTTCTTATTATTTTGCTTAGAAATGATGTTCCCTTTAATAGTTTCCAACTAGTACATATATGAACAAATTTAATAGGTTGTATGGAAACTTCCAGTGTGTTACCGTATTCTTTTCTCTGCACTATAGCGTTATCTGTGAAAGTAGATGCAATTTCAGTGTTTCTATCATGGTGCTGAAATCTGTCAGGGCTGCAGACTAATTAAGAGATCATCACTTTTCTTTCTGACCCGTGGACTCTGTTGGAATTCTGAGCAACCAGTAATAAGAGCAAAAGTGTTAGTTTCACAAAAGCAGAACTTCGGTGCTCATTTCCAGTGGTAAGTAAAAATGACCTCATTGCAAGAAGAAACAGAAGTAGAAAGAGTGTGATTTCTAGCTATCTGCAGTGCTACTTCTGTTCCTCCTTGTATGAAGGTAATCAGACTGCATGACTGGAAATGAAAGAGGAAGCAACAGTGTTTTCTGTCCACATGCAAATAATTGAGAATATTTTAAATATCAAATCAGATACCATGCAAGTAATGACTAGATAGGTTAGGCATCAATAGAATGACTGCATACCAGTTACAAAATGGACAAACTGTTAATACAGAAACCAACTAATGAGTATATTAATCTTTTAAAATAAATACAAGGGAAGTGGTTTGAAAAAGAGCTCAAGAACTGAGAAAACTAGATGCAGATTAGTGCCTCATTTAACAGTTATAGTTGTGGTTTTGTTTTCATTTACTTCCGTTCTCCGCTTTTATTTATTTCTTTGTTTTCATGGTAGTGTTGGTTGTTGTCTGTGACCTGACAGATTTTAATGTACAGCTATTGGCAAGTGCTGTAGATCATCTCTATTGCATTTTGTTGTATTGCTTTTCATTACGAACAAAGCAAAAGGCCTTTTCAATTATATCCAGGAGCAAATTAAATGGATTATATATCCCTTGAAATCTCTTTCAGAGCCGCTGATGTTCCTGCATTCAGCAAGTTGGATTTTGAAAATCAGAGGAATTACTTCAGTTTCATAAGTATTAAATTTCTGGCATGACCTGTAGAGTATGAGGAATCCTTCTGGTTCCAGCTAGCAGCTACATTATTCCCTTGACAGAGAGATCAGCTCCAACATAAGGAAGAAAATGTTGTTGAGCGAATCCCAGGATGGCAGCAGATGTCAAGTTAGTATTGTCAAAACATCTGCAAATTACTCTGGAGGATTCGAGGATTTTGTTGTTTATTTTTTCCCCTTTCTTCAAATATTTGACTCCAAACACTAATAAGATGTAGTTGCATTAGAGAAATAAGATTAGAGATGCTGCACTCCAACAGTTGTAACAGGTCCAACTATCCTTTCCCTTACTATGGGAAATGTGAGTATTTCTTCCATGATAGTATATATTTCTAAAATTCTTTTCTCTCTTTGATTTAATTCCTACTTCACGTTTTCAATATATTGTTACATATGATCACTTTATTGTTTTGTGCCAAAAAATAAAATACAGTTTTCTATGACTGAACCAGGAAATCGTTTTTTTTCCAATGGTCGCCAGCCTCAACAATTGCTAATTAATGCAGCTGAAATACACAACTGTATATTTTACTCAAAATAAACTAAACTATGCAAATTATCAGGGTTGCTTGTTTCTGAGTCAGAAAACATTCTGAAAGGAAAACTTTTGCAGAGAAAGAGAGAATGACAGGTAAAGTAAATGAAGTGTGTCTGCTTATGAACAAGTATTTTATGCATAATTACTTCATACCTTGCAAATTAATTACATCATATTTGCCTGAAAATTACAGAAAAATGAAATAATATACTCAGGGCATATTGGAACTTATTATGCAATTACGTTCGTTGGTGCATTTTTGTGAGTGCTTGCAACATAAGAGAGCAGGAGGGAGATGCCAGCAGCGGTATTCTTTGTAACTGTTTTGACACATATGTGTCAAAACAGAAATCCAATATATATTCTTCTTATTTACTATTCTAGCATCCCTGTATCATGCAAAAATGTGGATGTGAGAATGGTCAAGAAGGTGACAATTCTGGAATACGGATGGAGATCCCCCAAAAAAGGCCTACAAGTTCTGCTGGGCTTCTTACAAAGTGAAATAGATAAAAAAGGAAGAGCTTCCAGGAAAGGTTCTGAAAGAGCAGGTGGAGGTAGCAGTGAGGTTGAGGAAGGAGGATGCAAGTCAAGTGAGGAGAGAGTGTGTAGGGTCATTAGGGACAAAACTATCTTTTCTATCCAAACCTAGGCTCTCTTGTCACTACTGCAATATGTCTAATCAATAGTACTCTGAAACTACTCATGGAATAAAACTGTGGCTGTTAGTATAACCTTCATAAAAAGTGGAGGTATAAACCCTCTTGCTTCAGAATGACATAGGAGCTTAAACATAAGCCTTTTGTTTCCTGGTGATTTATTTGGAGAAGCTAGAAATATTTACTGCTGTATGTACTGAACAATGCATGCACATTTCAGTCTATAGGAAGCATGAATCTATGTTAGTGTGCATCAAATTACAGATTCATGGGGTTCTACTTTTTGTTTTCATCAGCGGACTCAGTAAGGGAGAGCATTTTGTATTTTACTTTTTGATACTGTATTTCCTCTATGGCATAACCTTGAGTTAGCTTGAAACTGGTGAGATTGCCCAGTTCAGGGCAATTCTGACTTCAAAGAAAGAGTAATCAAAATGCTTATAAAAAGCTTTTGAAGTTCATGTCCTTTAAGTAGAAAATAATAAGTGAGATGGGATCGCTCTTTAAACAAATAGGAGTCAGATCTGCAAAAATTATTTGAATACAGAGTAGTAAATAAATCTCCTTCATTTCCACTAGCACCCTGAGGAGTATGTCTCTTCCTTCAAGCTTCTGCTTTCTAGTTGATACCTCCAAGTAGCTGGCTTCTATTCAAACTCCACAGGCTTCTTTGCTCCATCAGGCAGGCTTGGCAAGCTCTCTTCCACCAAGAGACCCTTGCTCCACTTGCTCTGCGCTGGCTGGCTAACAGTGCTGCAGGCTTCTTCAGTGCTTCAGCGCTCACTCACCTGCTCTCCAAGGTCTCAAAGTCACCCTCTTCCAAAAGGTTTCTCCTGACCCAGAATGCCAGTCAGGACTACAGTTTTGCTGCCTTCTTTTCTCTGGTCAGTCTTTACTCTGTAAGCAATAAATACGTAACAGAAAATGGAAACAAACCAATTCTGGAATCTGCCATAGCTTTCAGTTTCACAGGAGAAATTTGTGGCTTTCTGAGCAGACATAGAGAAATATGTAGAGTTGATAAAGATAAATAATAAAGTTTGAAAATAAGGATGTAAAAAATCTCCATGTAAGTGCTAGCCTTGTCTAAGTGAAAGTGGAATAGTTTTTTCATTGGTTTGTTCTACAATCTATTTCCACTGCAAAACTCTTTTTTCCCCCCATGCCTTCAATAAATTTAATTCTGGGCTGAAGCAGGATATGTCTGATCTCAGCTCTCCATCAGTGGTTGTTTTTACCAGTTTTCCAGAAAATTGATTGAGCTGACGATCACACGTTGCATAAAGGTTAAAAATCTATGGAGGGGAAGAAATGAGGGTAACTGTAGGAGTGTACTTCATGCAGTTGGTTTGTATTTCAGTTGTTGCTTTTTCTCCATACCAGCAGGATAAAGTAGTTTCCTTCTGGCATCATCTTACACTGGGGTTAATTATAATTCTTTTTAGTGCATGAGATTCTGCACATTGCCGCATCTGTAGTAAAATCTTTCAACAGTGAATCTTTATCAGAGACAATGGCAATTGTCAAAATACAGTACAGTGTAAGATTATATACTGCATTATTCTTTGCACAGTGTTTGTCTTGGGAGGCAGAAGTCACAACTTTGAAGTTATGGCATACCAAGGTTTTGTTTTGAGGTTTTGTTGTTTTCTTTCATTTCCTATTTTGTTTTCCAAATGATGGGTGTGGGAATCAAAATATTTGGAAGCAATGAAAATATTTTTTTTTTCTGAAAGATCACTAATATGAAATAAACCACTATCCTTATGGCAGCTCGGTTTTCATCGGACTAGAATTGTAACACTGATAGATTAATTCTGAGACTACCTATTTCTTCAAAGACAGCAACAGCTTTACTGTTGTGAGGATGTTTGGCTAGTAAAGCCACAGTCATCAGCTTTGCCTGCTGCTCTGCATTGGTAGGAGCTTGCTTCCATGTACTTACTTGAGCATGTTTCCCTGTTAATATTGCTAACATGCTGATATAAAAGCTGATATAGCTTTTCATATTGCGACTTTTGATTTGCTTGTTTGTTTGTTTGATGTTGTGCCTATTTTTCATTATTATATGCATTTACTATTACATATTAAATAATTGTGTTTTTTTGTTGTTTTTTTTTTTTGTATGGCTGGACAGAGTATATCTCAGATATATTTAGAACGTGTCCATTGCACACAACCTCAGTCCCTTTGATGTGCCTTGGAGAAACGCATAGCATGCTTGTATGTCAGGTCAACTTAAGCTGTTGCCTTTCAGTCATCAGACCCTGCAGAAAGTCAAGCTTTAGCTGACCTACCCTGAAATAACCAATAAATTTGTCTTGGAGACATTGTAAAGAAACCTGAAGAGTAGCCTTAGAAGACAACAAATTTAAGTGACGTTTTTGCTGAATCTTCTCTGTAGCTGCTTATTTTGGTGTAAATCTTCCTGTGTTGACAGTACTTAGGGAGTCTTGTGATGGGTCAGAAACATCCAGATTTAGTAGCAAACAAACCACAGTAAAGCTTCGTTTTCCTCATAGGACAGATACAAATGGTAGGTGAAACAAATTCAAAGCCTTTGGGAACTTTTCAAAGAGTAGAGTGAGAATAGAATTAGAAGCTGAGCATCTTCACAAATCAAAGCATAGCTCTCCTGGTAATTATAGTAGTCCACTTTTACTGGAACTTTCAGACGCTTACTATAAAAAATAGACTAATTGAAGACTAAAACATGTCAGTTCAAAGATTTGAACCTAGCAGTGCTTTCCAAGTTACATAGGCTTTGTTCACATAGGAGAATTACAGTGCTTACTTACTTCTAATAAAAGTGCTCCTGTGAAATTGAATAGTTGGATGTTTTGATTGCTCATAAATAGAAAATGTGGGTTAATCTAAATACATGCTTCAAAATATAGAAGATTTTAAAGCATTAGCTAAAGTGTCATTTTGAATTGATCTACCTCTTAATCTTCCTTTGTTGGCTTCATGCAAACAGAATTTTGTTATGAATGATTTTCTGATAGGTCAGATTTTTGTCTGCCATAATAAAGAAAAGTAAAACCACTATACGCAACTACCTAAAATCATGAAGTGTTTCAAATGCATGTAGAACTTCTTTGAATATATTCATAAACAGATATACTCTAACAGTCTTCAGGAAAACTCACTTATTAATTCAATCTCAGTAGTAATAAGACTAGGGAGAAATCTGTAGGCAACCTAAGCAGCACTAGGCATCTTAGTTGAAAACGTAGTTTGTTAGTAGATGAAACAGAATTATCAAGATTCACCCAAGCATGTAAATTCTTGGAGGAAAAAAAAAAAAAGGCTTTTGGAAAGGAGTTATTAAAGTACTGCACAAAACTATTAGATGGCAGAAATCAGTCACAACATTGGTGTTTTGTTTTTTTTTTTCAGAGCTAGACCAAGTGTGACTGTTAAGTCCCTTGGGTATTTAGGTTTACATACATTCGAAGTAAATTAGTTCAGTATTCAGAAACTTGCTAAACCGTTCTGCTTCTTTCCACAGAGAAAACAACTATGTGTTAAGACAACTGTTTGTACCCCTGTATTCTTGGGTGTTACTTCCCTAGGATAATATATAGAGTCTCTTGTGTAACAAGCCAAGCTTTGTTAATGGGCTGTTTTTATACCTTATAATATATACAAATATATACATTTATTTATTTATTTATTTATTTATTTATTTATTTATTTATTATTTATTTATTTCAGCTCTACGGGACAACAGAATTGAACTGGTTCGAGCTTCATGGCATGAACTGAGTATCAGTGTCAGTGATGTGTCTCTGTCGGATGAAGGGCAGTACACCTGCTCTTTATTTACTATGCCTGTCAAAACCTCCAAGGCTTTTCTTACCGTTCTTGGTAAGTATAAATAACTGAGCATACTCATGCTAAAGGAGCAAGCACTGACAAATAATGATATGAATGAACTTGTCTGAAGTTTTGCAGAAGAGCCATGTAAATATCTCGAGTCCCTGTAGTTAATTTTTTAATATAGCTACGCTGAAAAATGATGTGCCTCTTACTATTTGGGACAGGATAATGAATTAGGAAGCCACAAATGGCTCATTATGAATGCTCCATAACTTGTACATCACAAGTAACAGAAATGTGAAGGAAGTGTGCACATTCATCTCCTAACAATGTACTTTAGAAAGCAAAAGGGAAGAAATCAGCCTGAAATCAAAACAGGCTTTAGAGCTTTATAGTTTTTCCTTTGCATTGTATTTGCTTGGCTCTTTCTGGTTTCTGCTTTTTGTCTATAAAGTGCATATTTTCACTCAGTTTTCTTGTTCTTTTATGCTTTATCTTCTAAATGCTCTACTGTTTTCCCCATAGGTTATAGATACACATAGAAAAGCAATAGATTTCTAGAGGTGCCCAAGAAATAAAGTTTCTATTTGAAGTTTTATATAATTCGACAAATAGCTCAATCAGCTGAAATGACTAGTGTTTATTGAAACCAAAATTCATACCTAAGAGATATGATTATAGAGATTGATTTTAATGCTTTTCTCCTTTTTATATCCCTCCACTATACTCTATATTTCTTTTTGTTTTATTTTTATATGTAAACAGGCAAACAGTTGAATTTAATAGGACTAATGTAAGATGTTCTCTGCACGAGTAATATTCACATTAATCTAGCCAGGGAATTGCTTTTGTGTATAGGATCTGAAATATGTCTCCATTTCAGTCCATGTGAGACCATTTTACAAAAATCTAAAGAATTTTGCCATTAAGGACAAAAAATACCCTCTCAAAACAGAATATTCTGGAGTAAGATCTGCTTGAGGTTAATCTGCTTTTCTATAGAGAGCCATTGCGTGATCTAAAGAACAGATGAGTGGACCAGTTCAAACTTGTAAATGACAGAAAGACATAGAAAGGTGTTACAAAGGCAGAAAAACATCTAGCCATTTTTTATTAACCAGACTTAACTAGATTTTCCACAGTTCATTTAGTTTTATCTTCAACTGGGGGATGGGGGGGAGGGAGGTGTTAATAAAATCTTCCTGCCATCAGCTACTTTACTTTCAAGAAGGAAAGATACAATGCCTAAGATGCCTTTTTTTCTTTTTTTCTTCCTTTTTTTTCTTTTCTTTTTTTTTTTTTTAGAATTGTAATTTTCTGTTTCGAAGCAACACTTTAAGCTCTTGAAACTCTTTCCATCTGAGAATGGGACTTTTTTCCATTGAAAAATATTTCATCTTTTTAATCAGATAAACCATCTTTTTATGTACTAATAATCTCTTTGTTGACTGCTCTGATATGGATTAAAAGATTTAAATGTCAAGGTATTATGGTAGACACCATTTTGTGTTCTCAAAGAGAGGAGTAGATTTATTACAGAAATGTATTTTGTGATATGTACTGCTGCTTGGTTTTTATGTACATAATCTGTCATTTTGGAAAAGTGATGTAAATGAGCCAAATTGTGAAATGCAGGTTACAAGATCAGGTGCTGTGACTGATCCATTTACCTAGCCATCAATATGAATGCATCAAAGTGCTTTGGATGCAAGTTATAACAGTGACATTTTCAGACATCTTAAAATTACAATCTTCAGTATCATTTTGTAGTAAGTTATTCTTGTATTTGCCAAAGTCAAATGGATTTATACATATAGTGATGACATTTTTGTAAATGCTACTCATAAATTTATTTATAATCTTTCATGGTTCATTGAAAAATAACTATTTCAAAATTTATTGTGATGTGTATGCTATTTCATGATCCTAAGACCTCTTCCAAAGACCTTGGATTCTGGTAAAGAATTCTCAATAGCCAATGGACTTATGATTATACTTTTTTTTTTTCTTTTTTTTTTCTCATTATTGGTTCTCTGAAAATAAAATAACTTCTGTATTTGTTTTCATCCTCCTTTTTTTCCCCTGGATTTTGTACTAAAGCTTCATAATTCATGGTTAAACATCTGTTCTCAACTTAGATCAGTTAGCTGTTTTTTGCCAGTTACGTTTTATTTTCAGAGTTCTATTTCCAATATGCTTCCAGTGTACTTCAACATTTTTTTTACTGTGCAGACCAGTTTAAATCTTACAACCTGCTTGCAGAATACTTGTAGATAGAATAGGTTCTAAGAAACAAATTATCCATTTTCATGAGAAAACTGGATAAGTTCTGTGTTTTTTATTGATAGTTTATTTACAATAGAGAACACTGGCCTTCAATTTTGATAAAAGACAATGAACTACTAATTCCATTTACAGAATTTAGAGTACATGAAGAAGTGAACTCTAAGGTGATCATATATTTATGGTAGCAGTTGACATATCAGAAACGTTTTGTTGTTTGCTTGTTAGGTGTTCCTGAGAAGCCACAAATTACTGGATTTACTTCACCGGTTATGGAAGGCGAGAGGATGCAGCTAACTTGCAAGACATCTGGTAGCAAGCCAGCAGCTGATATCAGATGGTTCAAGAATGACAAAGAAGTTAAAGGTATTTAAAGAACTTTTGTGAAATTTGGTTCACTTGCGAAAACTATGAGTGATTTACAGTTATGTTTTTAATTCTTTTTCATAAAAAAGTGTTTAATGTTCAACTGCCAAATGAATTCGTGATAGCGTGTATTTATGAATTGATTCTAAATGACTCTAGTGGTCACATACATAACCACTATTTTATTTTTCTTTTCCAGTAGTAAAAACCGATGTTTTGAACTGCTCTGAACTCTGTTTATCATATTAAACTCAATGTAGATATTTTATGGAGAAATGTCTTGTGGAATTATTATTGCCACAGCCATGACACTCACCCCAGATATTTTATCTTTTCCTTTCTTTTTGCTTTTGTGATATGACATATGTCATATTTGATCAATTATTAGTTTCATGTTATGCTATTCTGAGTAAAATGACTGGCTGAGAAAGAGCTGTCTGGAGCAGACAGGATATTGCACTTCCCATAGGGGAGATACAGAGCCTGCTCAGGCGAGGAAGGGTCAAGTTTTAGCCACTGAGAAAGTCTCAGTTACAAAACTGGGAATCGGCAGCTGAGACAAGGATGCTGAGAGTCTGCAGGACTGAAGAGGGGGAGGAATACTTTGAAGGGTATAAGGCAAACTTTGCAGGGACTGAGGAGGGTTGAACAAAGTGAAATGTAACTGAAAAGTCTTCGGGTGATTAAAACCAAAGCAAATATTGGTCTTTGAGTATGCAATAAAATAGGAAACAGTTGCATATGAAAGCTATGTATTTCTTTTCTGTCTTCTCTTTCCCTTTTTGTGTTTGTTATTCAAAAGTTACTTTCCAGTTCATATTCTCATAAAACACAAGACAGTTTTAAAATCCTTTCTGGTGAATGGGTGGAGAAAGCTTACTGTAAAAGAAGGCTACCTGTTGTAGAGTATTTGAATAAAAATTATAAGTTCTTGACTTTTATTCAAGTAATGTCTATTCATTCTACTACAAGACCAAATCAGTATATGATATGAAATCTATCATTTCTGCATAGCCATTTACAAAAACAAACACAAAACACACACACCAAAACAAACAAACAAACAAACAAACAAAAAACCCAATACGTTTTAGTATAGTCTTGCACCCAGGGAGGAATAAATGCATGCATCAGTGCAGATCAGGGGATGATCTACTGGAGAGGAGCTCTACAGAGAAGGACCTGGAGGTGCAGGTGAACAACAGGTTCACGATGAGCCAGCAGTGTGCCCTTGTCGCTAAGAATGCCAAGAAGGCCAATGGTGCCTTGCAGTGGATTAAAAAGAGTGTGGTCTTCAAGTCAAGGGAGGTGATCCTTCTCTTCTACTCTGCCCCAGTGAGGCCACATTTAGAATACCGTGTCCAGTTCTAGCCTCCTCAGTTCAAAAAAGACAGGGATCTCCTAAAAGGGATCCAGCAGAGAGCCATAAAGATGATAAAGGGCCTGGAGCATCTCCATGTGAGGAAAGGCTGAGTAACCTGGGTCTAGTAAGCCTTGGGAAAAGACTGAGGGGGGAATCTGATAAATGTTTATAAATATCTAAAGGGAGGTGAGAGAAGAATGGATGAGGCCAGGCTCTTTTCAGTGATATGTAACAATAAGACAAAAAGTAATGGCCTAGAACTCGAACATAGGAAGTTCCGTACAAACATGCGGAAGAACTTCTTTACTGTAAGGGTAAGGGAACACTGGAACAGGTTGCCGAGAGGATCTGTGGGGTCTACTTCTATGGAGATGTTCAAGACCCTCTTGGACCCTACCTGTGTGATCTGTTGTAGGGAACCTGCTTTGGCAGGGTGTTGGATTCAATGACTTCTTAAAGTCCCTTCCAACCCATGCAATCGTGTGATTCTGTGATCTGCTTTGTCTCATATTTGCCTGACATTGTGAATTTTGTTAGCTGAAATAATTGCCTCAAACCATGTTGCAGGATTAATTAAAGAACTAATTAATCTACTCTTATTATTGTTTACCATAACCAAAGCTGATTTAAAAGGAGGTGGCAATTAGTTGTATGAGGAACGCAGTCCATCTGAGAAGTGTCTTTAGGTTTCTGATGAAAATCAGAGTTGTTTTATTGGAGACAGGAAGCTTAGGCTGAAATTATTTGAAATATATTTGAACACTTTTAACAAGGAAAGAAAATGGGGAAACGCGGAATACCTTTTTTTACCAGTCACTGGTAAATTCGAAGAAATTGCTATATTTTTTAATCTAGTATAAGAACTTTGCCTTCCTTTCAGCTGACTTGTAATTGAAGCCAAACAAGCAGTTCGGCCATTTGTCTCTTTAGCTAATTTTCTCTTTTCAACAGTTTCTAAAGGGACTTTTTTTTTCTAAAGAGAGGGTAGAGGAGGGACAAAGGTTATGTGAAGAAGAATGGTAAAAGTGAGAAAAAACAGAAATGAGAGGAAAGCACTGAGCACATTCATTTCAGTTTAGCTTTTCAGATCTTCTGAAGATCACATTGCCATTTTGCAAAGGTTAGAAATAAAATAACCTAACCAGTTTGCAGTGGCATCAGCAGAAGTTACATTAGCTTTGTGCACTGTAAAAGGTGAAATGATAAATCTGAGAAAATAGATACGAAATTATATGCTAATGCAGCTGACATTAAAGGTTAGGAGTTCGTCTGTCTAGCACCAGTAAATCCAGTTGTGTTACAGTGTATTATATACATGGTGCAAAAGAATATAAATGATGCATTGAGTTCAGAGTTGCACCAAAGGGGAAAAAGCCATTCTAAAATTGTAGCTCCATTGCTATTACTCAAAAAAGGAACCATGATGTGGTTAAAAAATACTGTTTGATGCAGTAAGTGCTAGTAATAAGACTGAGAGTGAAGCACTGAGTACTGTATCTTTTATTTTAGTTTTCTTTCTCATGTGAACCAAATTAACAAAGCAATCTGCACTTTAGCATTCTGGTGACATTTTAGAAGTAGATTATCAAAAGCAGAAATATACGAGAAGCTAAATATGCAATTTTTATTTTATTTTTTACCAACAAAACTAGTTACAACTATTTCAACAACATTATATGAAATATTTCTTTCATGTTCCAGGAATATTTTTAAAGGACTTCTTTTTCCTAGGAAAATCAGGCTTAAAAATAAGTAAGATAATGTCAATTGATTTTGTTACAACATATTAAGATATTTTGAATAAGTTTATACATTTTAATATACACAAAGTATCCTGAAAGACATCCAGTATTTTTTCTTAATAAATCTCTCAGTGTAGGATGAATTTCTTTTAGGTAGAAAGGCCATTTCATGGTAGAACTCTATGTTAAATGTAAATAAGAACTATATTTGGCTTTCAAAAACAGCAAAATGATCTTTTAATAAGATCGGTGCTTGTATATGAATGTTTTATGTATGCACTCTTTTAAATGACAATGAACAATGAATGATAGATATCATTTTACTTCTGTTTATTATTTTCACCATCAAACATGTGTACTTGTGAGCTTTAAACTAGTATTATTAGTTAGTATGACGGTGTCTGTTTGTATGCCTATCCGATAGTCATAGATGGTCCCCGTAATTGGTGTGGCCCAACCTCTTTTTGAAGGTTATATCAGATTGCTTAATGTCTTGTCTGATTTGGTGTTGAAAAATCTCCAAGGACAGTTTCCACAGTCTGTCTGGGATAGAAGTTTCAAGTAATTGAAAAACCTTACTGGGGAGAGTTTTCATTATTTCATGAAACATGATCAGAATTTGTCTTGGTGTGACTTGTGTTCATTGCCCCTCAGTTTTGGTTGTACAGCTCCAAGGAGGCTCTGGATTTTTCTTAAGAAATTTGAGACAATGGTTTGCCTTCTATTCATCAGGTTGAACAAACCCAACTGTCTCCAACTACTCTTTGTACTCCAGTTAGTTGACATCTTTTCTATACTGGAAAGTCCAAATTTTGGTTGATTATTCTAGATGCAGCTGCAAACATACTAAATAAAGGAGAATAATAATTTATTTTTCTTGCTTGCTATACTATTGTTAGTGCAGGACAATCCTTTTTTAACTCTCAACTCTGTAAAGGCACACTGCTGTCTAATGTTCAACTGGTACTCAGTTCCACCACTGTAAAACCACTTCCTGTTTAGGTATCCCTCAAATCCTTTGATTATAGCAATCTCCAGACAAAGTTCCTCTTGAATAGACATTTCTAAGCCTTTTATTAAGCTCTTACTTACGAGTAGTAAGAAAAGTAAGTTAAAAAGCAGAATGTATAAGTATTTACAAATTCTGTGAAAACCCCGGGTAAATATTCTGAAAGCTAGCATGGGATTACACACTCACTGCCTGATCTCCAGTGCTGTTTCTTTTCAGAAGGGCTTACATTGTTAACATGTATTACAATCATACCTTTATTTTGCTATGAGGAAACATCCAAGAAGATACAGTTGATCAAGTGGGTAGGCTAAATATTTCTGTTGATAAGGATGTCAACATCAACAACATTAGCACCATCTTTCTTACTAGGGGGATAAAGGATTTAACCCTGTAAATTAGAGGTGTCTAGAGAAAGACTTCTAAACATCTGCCTAGGAAATCATCTGGTTTTGTTTTTCTGAAGGATTAAGTGTCCACAGCTTCTCACTGAAATGAAAGTTGTTGAAGTTCACAGAGCTTTCTGTCCTCCTAAAGTCAGCAAGAAATTGAATGTATGCATTACTCACATAAAGCAATCTGTGTAGGTGCTTATTATTGAGTTTCATACTTACTTGCCACTTTGAACAAATCTTGATTGTGTGCCTCAAAAATTAGTGAAGAGATTTGTGGTTTGATTATAATAACTTTACTTTAGCCCTGACCAGTGTTTCTCTTATCTTCTGATTCCTAAATATTGATAGTCACCTTGGCAGAAATTTGAAATCTCCTAAAGTTTAGCAACTAGCAGACAGAAAAATGTATGCAATAAATGATTATGTCTTAGGAGAAAAGCAGAAAATATGTAACTATGTGGTGTCTTCATTTATCCAGAGACAATGAAAAAGAACATCTTTTTGATATCAGAGGTATTTTTATCTAAAAACAAGGAGCTTTAGCCATTTAAGATTTGCTTTCTAATATGGATATTTCATGCAAATTTTATTTAGGTCATCTTCTTCTCTAATGGGATTTAACATAATTTATAAAGCTGAAACCTCTCGTGTTTTCATTTTTGTAGGTCACAGAGGACATATGCAATCTCAGTGTAATTTCATGTATATATTTGTGTATTTATGTATATATCTTTGAAATCCTTCCTTGTAACAAATCGATATAACAAGCTTATGATTTTGCTGAAATAAACAAATCAGTAACTACTATAAATAGTTGGGATCCAAGTAAACAAGTTCTAATATGTGTGTAAGAAGATCTCATATTGCAGTTAATACATAATAACTTTAAAAAATAAAAGCTTAGTCTTTTGGTTCTGCAGTTCTAATGTAACTTGTATGTCCTACAGTGAAAGTTACTGAGTCTAAATCTTAACCTTGAGCTGAATTGAATTCTTCTTAACGATGGTTGTAGGCTTCCAACACAGTTGTAATCAGGGTTGAAAACTGGCACAGATTTTTAATGGGCTCTGCTGTGAAAGAGTAAGCCAATGAGTAATGATAAAAAGCACTGAGTAGAAGGTATGTTTGAAGTAATTTCATTTTCAGTGTTCTTGGGATGCGTCTGTACATCCCACTAAATACTATGAGGTGCTCTATTTCTATTTGTTCATCAACTTTGATGCATATACTTTGCTTTAGTTTAATTAATAAATTAGTGTGATTCTAGCCAAACAACAGAATAAGCAATGAATAAAGTAAGACTGAGGTTGATGCATGAGACCCTTTGTTCGCATGGATTCAGTGATATTCATGTATTG
The DNA here is from genome assembly GCA_030625065.1 of Alectoris magna. Classification (NCBI taxonomy): domain Eukaryota; kingdom Metazoa; phylum Chordata; class Aves; order Galliformes; family Phasianidae; genus Alectoris; species Alectoris magna. The sequence continues at coordinate 103,072,860 of CM060560.1, forward strand.
AATTACTATGAAAGATGGATGTAGAGTATTTAACATTTAGTGACACTGTGAATATGTTAGGGAAGTGAGGGTGGGTGTAGACTACACTTTTCCAATGGACTGCAGAGATCATTTATATCAGATTTGGATCAAAACATGAAACATGAGAGAATGATGAAAGCAGTTCCCCTCTGAGTTCAGTATCAAGTAACTGATTTTGAATTTTCATCTTCAGTATGTATCCTTTGCTCTGGCAACAGGAGAAAAGAGTAGAATAGCTACAGCCTGATTACTTATGTTTTAAAGAGGTCAATAAATACACGAAAGGTGTTTAAAAAAAAAAAAAAAAGTTTATTAGTTAAATTTTGCTGTTTAATGTTGAACTATTTATTTCCGAAAATATTGGGAACAAAAATGTTTATTTTCTCTTTCAGATGTTAAATATTTAAAAGAAGAAGATGCAAATCGTAAAACATTCACAGTCAGCAGCACACTGGATTTCCTTGCAGATCGCAATGATGATGGTGCAGTTGTAAGCTGCAGAGTAGATCATGAGTCCCTAAATTCTACACCTCAAATAGCAATGCAGGTTCTAGAAATACACTGTAAGTAATATACATTATATTTGCTTGCTTTTACAGTTTTGTTTTGTTTCAGAGATTCTACTGTAGGAAATTTTAAAAATTTTCTGGGAACAGGAAGTAATGGTAATACTTTTCTTTTAGCCAACCTCTTTTTTTTTTTTTTTTTTTTTTTTTAAATTTAATTTTAATTCAGAAATAACTCTGAAAAGATTAGTGACTTAAGTTCCTGGTTTGCTTTAAAAATAGTAAAGAGGAAGTGCATTTGTCTTCTTCATTTGTCATTGTAGTAATGTCAAAGCCAGCTTTAATATAAGATTATAACAGTTCTCGACTTTTCATGGAAGTATTTCAGAACTTGGGTGTGAAGAGGCAGCATTTATTCAATAACCTCGGATCGTGCTGGAGAAACTGTTTAATACAGTGAAAAACAAAAGTATAGGAGAAAGAACATTTTAGAAACTTATTTTGGTGACTTATCTATAGAGGATATTAAAGCATTGTCATCTAAAATCCGTGAAGAAAGCTCTAACCCCAGCGTGGTGTTAGAAAGGAGCATTCCTTAGTTCCTCATGGTGCGTACTCAGTGAGTTGACAAATCAAATGCACTCTCTCAGAGTTGAAGTTCTATATTTAAGCAGTTAAGACATACATATGAGCCAGCAGTGTGCCCAGGTGGCCAAGAAGGCCAACAGCATCCTGGCTTGTATCAGGAACGGTATAGTGAGCAGGACTAGGGAAGTCATCCTGCCCCTGTACTCAGCATTGGTGAAGCCTCACCTCCAGTACTGTGTTCAGTTTTGGGCACCTCAGTACAGAAAGGACATTGAGGTGCTGGAGCTGGAGCAGGTCCAGAGAAGGGCAGCAAGGCTTGTAAAGGGCTTGCAGAATATGCCCTATGAGGAGAGACTGAAGGAACTGGGCCTGTTTAGTCTGGGGAAAAGGAGGCTGAGGGAGACCTCATTGCTCTCTTCCAATATCTGAAAGGTGCTTACTGTGAGAGCAGGGTTGGTCTCTTCTCACTGGTGACAGGACAAGGGGAAATGGCCTCAAGTTGCACCAGCGTAGGTTTAGGTTGGATATCATGAAAAACTTCTTTACAGAAAGGGTTGTTAAGCCCTGGAATAGGCTCCCCAGGGAGGTGGTTGAGTCACCATCCCTGGATGTGTTTAAAAACCGTTTGGATGTGGTGCTCAGGGACACGATTTGGCGGAAGGTTGTTAAAGTTAGGGTAGTATGGTTAGGTTGTGGTTGGACTTGATGGTCTTTAAGGTCTTTTCCAACCTGAGTGATTCTATGATTCTATGATTCTATGCAATACATTTGCATACATATTCATTCTTTTCCAAGAGCTCATTAATAGATGCTAATGTCCCTCTGGGCATTCATGGTAGTGACTCTCATGGTCTTAGACCACCTAAATCCACCTCATTTTCCATCATCATCTTCATCACAGTGCCTTTTGTCTGACCTTTAGCTTTTTTTCCCCAATTTGGCAAATTTCCATTGCTTGTTGTGCCATAATGAGCAACTTTTCATCTTGGTACACTATAACTCAAAACAATATATGTGAAATCCAAGAAAAGAGTCCTTGCACCTGGTGGATGCAAAGATATTGTGACTTCAGTGCTTCTATGAGGCAGGATCATTGAGAAGAACAAGGCTGCTCACACACCAAACAAAGCTAAACTAGAAAGTTTTAGAACTAGCACTCACTGATTCCTTTTCCTAAACTAATATATTGGTCCTTAAACTAGTACACTGATCCCTATTGCTAAACCAGCCTGCATTGATAGATAAGCTCAAAGTTTAGACATATTCAAAGTTGAATATGCCTGCCTACGTATCTGTGTGCCATAGTCTGAAGTCATGTCCTTTGAGTCACTTTCTTCACTGTTATAAACTATGAGGGACTCAGGAGAACACTTTTTCAGCACCAGGTGACATTTTCATATTCACTTGCACTATAATCACCATTCTTCTGTATACTGTTACATATTCTGTTCTAGAGAACACCAGTATTTGTTTGCCATATAGAGAAAAAGACATCTGCAAAATATTACCAGATCACGTGAAGGATACAGACCTTTCACAGATCTGTTTCTAGGGTAAATATAAGCAAAGAAACTTATTATAAACAAGTTTATCCATGAAATAGACATGTTGCCAGTAACTGCAGCGAGTTCCCAAGACACGATGTCAAGGATTGCTGGCCTGTATAACTTCTTTCTGAACAGGGAGATAGTTCTGTAAGTATCTAAAACATGTAAAATGTGGTGGTTGAAAAAGCACTCTATGCATAGAAGCTGACAGCATTGCTAAAAATGCCATCTGCATAACATCTGAAATGAGGCAGATGTGGATTAGTATCCATAAGTAATGTGTACTGAAAATAACTGTTTTCTGATGCATCTTATGCATCATTTTCCTGATGGAGATCAAAGCCTTTCTTTACCAATGACTATTAAACACCTGCCTCCCCTAAAATGTTCAGATGGCATCTGTACTAGAGAGATGAATCCTTAACATATATTTCCCTGAATTCTAAATGCTGTGACCATCATCCTCTGGTATGACCCATGCCTTCACTTCCAAATTGCTTTTTCTTCCTCCAGTGTCCTGTACAAGATGTTGGTACTACAGGGACACAACGATGACCAGAGGTCTGAAGCACTTCTCCTATAAAGAAAACTGAGAGAATGGGGCTTTTTCAGCCCCATTCATTTCAGAAGAGAAGGCTGTGGGGTATTTAAATAGGGCCTATCAAAGAGAGGGAGACCTTTTTATACAGTCCAATAGTGATAAGGTAAGGGGGACTGATTTTAAACTAAAAGGAGGGAGATTTAGGTTAGATGTTAGGGGGAAATTCTTTACTCAGAGGGCGATGAGGCACTGGCACAGCTGCCCAGAGAAGCTGCGGATGCCCCATCCCTGGAGGCACTCAAGGCTGGGTTGGATGGAGCCCTGGGCAGCCTAAGCTGGTGGGGGACAGCCCTGCCCATGGCAGGGGGCTGGGGCTGGGTGGGCTTTAATGTCTTTCTGACCCAAGCTTCTATGATATAAAGAAACAGGCTGCTATAGGAGGTTTAAACTGTGTCACAATGTAATGTGATTGATGGTAAAGGCAACAAGGCAAAGACTTTCTGTCGCCTCTCAGATACAAAACTTCTGGATATGTCACTTATCCGATTGCTCCCCAGGCAACAAAACACTACCTTGCTAAACAACAGCAATTTGCCTATTGTTTCATTTTCTGAACAAGACTCTTCTTCGTTTTCGGCACATTCGCTGAAGTTCTCCAACAAGGGCAAACTGGACAGGGTGTTTACTGTCACTGATGTGCTTTATTTGCTGTGCTGCCCCCTCAGACTGCCAATTTACCAGAAGCCACAAGACATGAGTAATTGTTCTCAATCCTTTCTCCTTGCTTCATTAATTTTCCACCAACCAATTTTATACTCTCCAGCACTAGTATAGAGTGTCATTAAATGTCAAAATAAGTGAGTAGTATGCCAAAATAAGCTCAGGTTTATAAGAGATGGTGGAAAGACCATATGCAATTTTAAAAGCAATATTTTCTTATTGCGAACAGGGAACAGTCTGTTGTCCTCTTCCTTACCACATACAACTCCACAGTCAACATATCCAGCAGTCTTACTTGAGATAAAGTTTTTAAGAAAATTTTAGGAAAAGAGAATGAGATCCAGGGAATTAATGATGTTGTTCAGCAGAAAACCTTGGAGGAAAAAAGTGCAGGAGGATGATTTACTACAGCAATCACAAAGAAAGGAATACACAGCACTGAAATCGGGCTCCTTAATTTTATTCTTCTGCTTATCCGCCTGATATTGCTCACAATCATATCTGGTATTACGACAGTCACTGGAAGCTGCTGACTTTTACCCATCAATTCATAGGACTATAAACATAGAAGAGACACTGTATTTGTATTAATGAGAGTGATGCTCGCAGAACTCATTATGGGCTGGTTCAATACATCCTCAATGCCAGCTGACATCAGTTCAAAAAAAGCACTGACAAAACAGATGAATTACAGGACCCCAAGAGAAAAGTCATGAGAATCTGTTAATTTGACATCCTGTAGTTCTGAAAATCATCTCACCTAAAATCACAAACAAGTAGTGTGGCATTGCTCCGTAGGGCACTTGTTCCAAATGTCCCAGGGGTATTTCAAATGAGCAGAGAGCTTGGGAGTAGAATGATAAGCAAGTACCTTAAACAAGTGAAACAGAATGGCACAGCTAGACATCAGTTTGGCAGATAAGGAACACATCCAATAGAACTACACTTGTTTTTTAAAAGGTTTCCTAAAATCTGAAGAATTATGTCTGTGGTACATCAATACTCCTTACCAGGGCATCATCCCAGGTTAGAAAAAAAGAGCAATAATAAATTGTCTGGCTAATTTTGTTGTTTCCTGCCATCAATGATTATACCAGAAAGTAAAAAACGGATAAAATCTGCTGACAATGGACAAGACACACACGGCTCGGTAAAAAAAAAAAAAAAAAAAAAAAAAAAGGATAATAGTAATTGCAGGATTGTGTTTGCATCCATTGGAAAATAGGTAAGAAATAGGAAAGCAACATAATGTTTGGAATGACAGCTTTTTATTTACATCACAGAATTACAGAATTGTAGGGGTTGGAAGGGACCTCCAGAGATCACCGAGTCCAACCCCCCTGCCAAAGCAGGTTCCCTACAGCAGGTCTCACAGGTAGGCATCCAGGAGGGTCTTGAATATCTCCAGAGGAGACTCCACAACTCCCCTGGGCAGCCTGTTCCAGTGCTCTGTCACCCTCACTGTAAAGAAGTTATTGCGCACATTCGTGCGGAACTTCCTATGCTCCAGTTTCTGGCTGTTTCCCCTTGTCCTGTCTCCACACACTGCTGAAAAGAGTCTGGCCTCACCACTTTGCCCCCCACACCTTAGATATTTATAGACCTGGATCAGGTCCCCTCTCAGTCTTCTTTTCTCAAGGCTAAACAGACCCAGTTCACTTAGCCTTTCTTCATAGAGGAGATGCTCCAGGCCCTTCACCATCTTTGTGGCCCTCTGCTGGACTCTTTCCAAGAGATCCCTGTCATTTTTGTACTGGGGAGCCCAAAACTGGACACAGTACTCCAGATGAGGCCTTACCAGAGCAGAGTAGAGGGGGACGATCACCTCCCTCGACCTGCTGGCCACACTCTTTTTAATGCACCCCAGAATGCCATTGGCCTTTTTGGCCATGAGGGCACACTGCTGGCCAACCTGTCGTCCACCAGGACACCCAGGTCCCTCTCTGCAGAGCTCTTTTCCAACAGGTCGTCCCCCAGCCTGTACTGGTGCATGCAATTATTCCTCCCTAGGTGCAAGACTCTACACTTGCTTTTGTTAAATCTCATCAGGTTTCTTACCACCCAGCTCTCCAGCCTGTCCAGGTCTCGCTAAATGGCAGCACAGCCTTCATGCGTGTCAGCCAATCCTCCCAACTTTGTATCAGCAAACTTGCTGAGGGTGGCCACTATCCCCTCATCAAGGTCATTGATGAAGATGCTGAACAAGACCGGACCCAGCACCGACCCCTGGGGAACACCTGTAGTTACAGGTCTCCAATCAGACTCTGCACCGCTAACGACAACCCTCTGTGCTCTGCCAGTCAGCCAGTTCTCAACCCACCTTACTGTCCACTCATCCATCCCATTCTTCCTCAGCTTTGTTATAAGGATGTCATGAGAAACAGTATCAAATGCCTTGCTGAAATCAGGGTAGACTACATCCACTGCTCTGCCCCCTTTCCACCCAGGCAGTGACAATGTCATAGAAGGCTACCAGGTTGGTCGAGCATGACTTCCTCTTGGTGAACCCATGCTGACTACTCCTGATAACCTCCTTTTCTTTCAAGTGTCTGGAGATGGCATCCAGCACAAGCTGTTCCATCACCTTTTCAGGGACAGAGGTGAGGCTGACTGGCCTGTAATTACCCGGATCTTCCTTCTTGCCCTTTTTGAAGACCGTAGTGACACTGGCTATCCTCCAGTCTTCAGGCACCTCCCCCATTCTCCAAGACCTCTCAAAGATGATAGAGAGCGGTTCAGCAATCACCTCCGCCAGCTCCCTCAGCACCTGTGGATGCACCCCATCAGGTCCCATGGATTTATGAACATTGGTGTTGCCTAGTCGCTCACGGACCACCTCTTCCTTGACTGAAGGGAAGTCTTCCATTCGCCAGACCCTCTCACTAACCTCCAGGGTCTGGGATTCCTGAGGAAGAGCTTTTCCACTTAAGACAGAAACAAAAAAGACTTTCAGTATCTCCGCCTTCTCAGCATCCCCTGTTACCAGAACACCCCCCTCACTTAGTAGGGGGCCCACATTCTCCCTAGTTTTCCTTAAGCCTTCCCCAGTCTAGTCTTTCCCTAGTCTCTAGTCTTCCTTAATATCTAGTGAATGATAGAATAGTTTTAAATCTATCCTGGACGATGAGATTGTATGCGACAGATCTTTGTAATGAGTCTGCAGAGGTGTAGATAGAATGCTTATGAATCCATACAGCTGCTTTTATCATCAACTTTAATAGGAAGTAAAGTTAATACTAAAGCCAGTAATACCATCAGCAGTGATATCAGTACAGTTTCAACTTTCACAGGTAGTATTATGCACCGTATATGAACCGTGCACATATATGTATTAAAAAAAATAAATCTGAGTCCTGCTACCTTTTTTTTTTTTTTTTTTTTTTTTTTTTTTAAACAGTGGGGTCCAGAACTGGACATAAGTATATTACTTATACACTGAGCAAAATAAGGATATCGTGACGGAGACTGTGATCTATTCTTGTTTTCACAGGGCTTTCCAAATTAATTTGGCAGACTTTAGATATTAAAATAATATCCATGCTATTTGGGTAAGCATTCTGTACCCCTCTCCAGACTGTGAAATAATTACCTCCTCCAACCATTTAAGCTTTATTTATCAGTAATTTATGTCTCACTTGTGCTTAATCCTGTTCATCTCTGTGTCATGCTCTCTGCACTGCAGGGCAGCTCAATAGCCCAATTGTTTCTCTTGTGCTGAAAGGTTCAGCCATAATTTAGTTTCTGCTTGGCCAGCAGAGGTTTGTGGTAGCATGACACTGCTTGCTGAGTTTATTTTTCCTCTGACCCTTACTGTCAATAGTAAACCCAAAATAGACTTGTATCCCCCACGGCTTTGCTCTGAAGTTTGCTTGTCAGCCTAGCTGCCACTGATTATTAGGAACTGCTTCTTGTAAGTGATAAATACAAATCCCAGAGGAATGTTTTGTTTCATTGTTTACTTCTGCATTTAAACTAAAATAAGAATGTGTTCTTCACTCCTGTATTAAGGAAACACAGGTGCAGTACTTCAGTTTTGAAAGATTCCCATGGCAATATTTACAGGTTTGTATGCTCAAAGTTCTCATGCACAACCTGAAAAGACATTCTGAGGGCAAATGCAACTTCTGATCCAGATCTGGGAAGGGAGTGAACTCTGTTCATCCTTCTTCTATGTGTCAGATAAGCGATGACTCTCAGAGGCAGCATCTTCATTTTCCTCCAGGTTTTATCCAAGCAGAAGGCAGCCAACATGTTGCTTCCTACTGAACAGAGTGCCATAAAATTACCCAGTGGTAATTACCTTACCTTCATAAAAATTCTCTGACTACAATAAATTACCCAGCAGACCTCAGAAAAAATTAATTGTGTAAGCCTGCCCCAGAGGCTGCTTCTGAAGCTTTAAAGTGAAATCAAATCATTTGAACTTCAAACCTAATCATCGTGATTCTAAAATGGCAGCTGTGATGTGATCTGTGCTAACGGACACAGGGAAATTCTGTTCAAAAGCTGACCACACTCCCAAATGACAGCACTAATAAGCTAAATATGTGTTATGTAAAGAAGTGTCTAGAGAGGCAATTTTGAGTAAATTCTATATTGGCAGACACAGATGTGCAGTGAATTGTCAATCTGACAAGTCTATAGCCATCAGCTAGCTTGCTTCTACTGGCTATTCCAACAGTGTTTTTGTGATAGGCTGTTTATTTGGTGGGTTTTTATTAGATTCTTTTGCAATGTGCATCTGAACTTGACTTGAAAATTTGGCAACGATTCCAAGAGATGGTTGACTATTGTCTGGGAAATACACTTATTGATTTTTTATTAAATAAACAAAGCACTTTGAATGCAGGAGACTACAGATAAGCAAATTAGCATTTCACTTGTGTAGCCGTGTAGAAAATGGTGTGTGTGTGTGTGTTCAACAACAGTGTATTACTGTGATTTGTAGCGTATTAACAAATGGAGGTTTCTCTGACAACAGAATGGTGTTAGAATTTCTGTAGGTGTAAGGCAGAATGCTTTTATCAGACCTAGATTACCTGATGCCACTAAGAGAGTTCAGTCCATTATTTTTACTTCACTAGTTTCTAGGGTTTTTTTGGAACACCATTTCTATAGTTTCGTGTTCAGAAGGAAATGTGTTATGTGCATTTGCACATAACAAGATATTAATTATATATTATAATAGACAACTGTATACAAGGGCTGCTCTGAAAGGAGCCTACGTTACTATATAGGCCCATGACATCAGAGGCAGATGTTGGTGGTATGGCAGTAGAGGTTGAACCTTCCCACCAATATCCCGTTACATGTTGTTGCCATGTGGCAGATGGCAGCAGAGGGGCAGTCTGACAAAATGGCATCTGACATGGAAGTGCATATGGAGCAAAGTTGTGTCATTGAATTCCTCCACATGGAAAATTGGTACCCACTGAATTTCATTGATGCTTGCTGAATGTTTCTGGAGACCAAACAGTGGATGTGAGCATTGTGAGACTGTAGATGTTGTGTTTCAGCAGTGGTAACGGCAACAGTGGGTCACCTCTGCTGGTGCAGATTTTCACAAGTGCATCCTGCAGGCTCTTGTTCGTCACTGGCAAAAATGCATAGCTCATGGTGGTGGCTATGTTGAAAAATAGCATTTTGTAGCTGAGAATTTTGTCCTTTGTATCCAGTGTAATTTGCATGGAAATGAATTGGAGGCATTAATTTTAGAGCAACCTATGCAGTACCATATAAAATATAGCGTTATTTTTTAAAACATGAGAAAATGGCCATACATAGACTGTCAGACCATCTGTCTATGGAGAATGCCTAAAATACAGTTCTGCATGAGAATTGTCTCATATGTAGTAAAAAAATATGGCTTCCTTAAAACTTAGTATTTGATTCTAATAAGCTAGTTATATTTTAAAATATTTTGGGGGGCCTTTCAGGGTAACTTTCTCAACCATGGGCTTGCTGTCTTTTTGTAGTTACAAACCCCCAGAATATTAAGCCAGATCAAGTAAGTACAAATAGATGTTGAGACAGGAGTGAAAACAGCTGGAGTGCTGGATAGAATAGAGTAGCAATTTGGCTTTGCTATCAGAACAAATGTTTGCCTGGCTTTAGCTAATTAAGTAAAGCACACAGTTCTTTGTAACTTCTCAGGCAGCAAAAAGACTTGGATTTTCTAAGGGCATGATTCTCCAGGACTATAGAAGAAAGAACTGCTTTGAGATTTGCATGTTTGGGTTTTGCAGTTTGCTGTTATGAGTTAGTATGTGATTTCTTACTATAACCATTTTGTCTTAGAGTGGTTAGGATGTTTGGAAACTGTGATAGTACTGAGACCTGTGGAACTTATAGAAGGTAGCCAATATCTCAAGCTTAAGCCTGTCAAGAATTATATGGTGCAGCAGGACATTCTTGAGTATGACTATTTCACTCATTGTAACAGATGGCAAAGAGAGCACAGGGCTGAGACAATTTCCCATTGAAGAAACAATTGCTTTTTTCATGGCTTCAGTGCTTCTTTTTTCAGGATTCTTAGACTCAGCTCTAGGAACAAAACAAATTTAGGTTGTGTGTTCTTTTTTTAAAGCCCTTTAGAAGCACAGAGAAGAAAAGCATGGCTTTTCTTGCATGGCTACCTGAGTCTGATACATCTTTCTGACAGAAAAGGACAGTCTGTCGCAAAAGATACTCCAGTTCTTTAGGGGCCAGCTATTCAAGTGGTGTTCTTGCTTTTCTCATTCAGTCAAGATATTCTTGTAGATTTCTGTTATCTTGGGAATTTTGAGATCTTACAGTTGACTCCCTGTTCTTCTGAGACAAATTTAGTCTTTGTACAAGACTCACCTGTCTTGAGATGCTCTTCTGATGTTTTCCCCAAACTGCTATTTTTCTACCTAAATGACAATTTAGATGTTAGTATGGACAATGTAGCTCAATGTTATATTTATACTGCAGTGACCAGCTTTCCATTCTTTCTCCTTTAAAGGACTGAAATTTCAGTATTTCCCAACTTAAGAGGCAGCTTTAAAAATAGTAACTATAATAGCGCAAATTAAAAGATACAGCTGTCACTACATGTATACCTCTTCATATTAAACAAAAAGTAAATAATAAGTTATTCTATTTAATTATTTAGCTCAATAATTATGTCAACACTGTGTTAATAAGCAAAATTGTCTTGTTTGAGCTTTGTGTATTAATGAGTGCTTGAAACAAATGAAACATAAAGGATAGTTACAGTAAACAGTAAAGAATAATATCAGTGAACATGAAAGTTCAGTGCCACAATTTGCATTTTTAAATGAGATCAATTAGGTTAATGATGGATGAAAATAAGAAATCCATTATTTAAATGCAAAGTAATTCAAAAACTTGTGGGTCCATTTACTGCCAAACTTTAATCTTTCAAAGGGGATATCTAGTTCAAAGGGTTAATGTACAATCCTGACCTTTCCCATCTGGAGGCTTATGTTCAAATATGGTTTACAAGTGGAATGTAATCTAATAGAATTTATTTCTCTCTAAAATCTGTAATAGGAAAATCCAATGAGTCACTTGTGGGTTCTGTGTAGAAACTGTATATGTTGTGGGCAGGTTACTCTTTGCATGTGTGTTTAGAGTGCTGAAGAAGGCTACAAAGTAATTTTGGAAGGGAATGCTTAATAACTTTAAAAGTAGGATGTTCAAGAAATGAACTTTAAATATTATTGCTTTTCAGAAAAGTAATCATTTAGGCATATGAGAGGGACAATCTGTGGGAAAGATCTGAGAAGACAGAAATTGTGGCTACTCTGGAAAATGGAGCACAGTGAGATCACCTTTGAACCAGTTACAAACAAATATCTGAAGAGCACAGTGCTTTGCATGTGGAGATGGTAGCTTGGGTCAGAGTGGTGGCATTAATGACCACTGAAGGGCTAACAACTTCTGTCTCTCCTCTCTGGGAGGGACAGAACCTTATAGAGCACACTGGAGGCTTTTGAGGTTGTGTAATTTTGTCATGTGTGGCCACAAGCCGTTGTCAGTAGTAATGCCCACACTGAGACAGACAAGCCACTGGAGAATATTCCTAGATGGCCACTTTAAAAAAAAAAAAAAAAAAAAAAAAAAAGAACAAGTTAGTTCAATTAGCCGAAAATATCAGAAAAAATGGTGTCATGGTTTAAAAAAAAGACCAGTCTTGATGATTTCCTGTAATGATTAACCTTTCTCTCTTTGTGAGGTGGTATAATAACCTACAGCCCAGTAGCAGTACTCTCAAAACCAACTGACAGATTTTTTAAGTTCCTAATCCAAATCACTGTGAAACAGTTAAAAACTGAATTATTTATCTGCTAGAAAGTGAGTTCTTAAATATATTTGTTACAACTGCTTTAACTTGTGTAGCCCTAACAGGATAAAAATGATTGAGTGACTGAATGACTACAATTCAGTGTCTGAGAAGCACCAAATCAGGTCCCAAGTTCTGAAAGTTTTTCAATGACTTGACTAAGATTCATTAAGCGCTGTGCTACCTCAAAAGCAGGTCTAAAATATCTTCTTCATTTTTTTTCTGGCCTAGTGTTGGTTGTCTTTCATAGGTTTCTCTTGGAAGGAGAATAAAAATTACAGAATCTCTATAGCTCAAACTCCACATTACAACTCTGGTCACTGTAAGCCATGAACCTAGTTACTGAAGGACAAAGGAGTCATTCCCGATAGTACAGTTTAAGGAGCATTTTATTTCCAAAATTATTGACTAGCAAGCAGGTGAAACAGTTTGAAGGATAATATGTATAGAAATTGTTAGTAGGACATCCTAAGGGAGAGAAGTTTACCCTTCTGAAAAGCAAGATATGTATTTACAAGGAACAAGTCAGATTTTCATGCCCTGGTGATTTTTCTATAGATTAAACTTTAATAGTGCCTGCTGTCTGGTATGGATCACAGAGAAAGGCTTGAAGTATGCTGAGCATCCAGAGCTCTTACTTACTTCTTCAGTAGCTTCACATGTGCAGTTCTCCATCGATATTTAAGATAACTTAAGCCAGACACAACAGAAAACTGAAGGCCTTAAGCAAAAGAAACTGAGGATTCAGAAGACAAATTTACATTGAAAGGTCATGCAGTGACTCAGGCATGAGTCATATAGGCAGAAGGGTGTTTTTTTTCCTCTTGGCTTTTTCCTTTTCTACTTCTAAATGACATGGCAAAAATGAGAAGGAAAAAAAAAAAAAAGATAAATATGATTAAATTGGAAGGAGTACAAAAAAAGGCAGGGAGGATGTTAAGCGGAGCAGAGGTACACACCTGAAGAGGTAAGCAAAATGGGGATTGTTTGGTCTAAATAATTAGAAATAATTAGTAAAGATAAATGCTGTAAAACTGAGCTTCATCATTAGAGTTCAGTGAACAAAATGGAACAGATTTACCAAAGACTCTTATTTCTACCATTCACATGTGTATGGAATTTAAGGGAATACTGCAAAAACAGTGACCCTTTTTTCCCATTATGGGGAGATAACACAGGTTGTGCTAATGGTGATGAATATCTTCATGAACTGGCATGCATCTAGAACTTGGTGACAGTGCCACTCTTTCTACCACTTAATTCAGCAGCATCTCCCAGTATAGCCAATGTTATAGCCAATGTTATAGCCACATTTATCTCTCTCTTCAAGACCAACCACAAAGCATATAAGAATGATCAGTGAACACACTGAATTACAAGTGGAAGTAAAAGGTTTTAAATGAAACAGATAGGAACCATGGAGTTTGGTAGTCTACCTGATTGTTTGACAGCTGAGATGCTAAAACAGGTACTATGAATATTTTAAACGAAGTACCAGATAATCAGTGTTCACAGAATTAGTAGCTTAAAGGGTTTCCTGCCAGGTTGGTGCTTGAGTTTAGGCACTCATGAATTACAAGTGTCAGGAAGCAATATTTCACTGATCAAGCTTTTTTCCCCCCACACTGGCATTTGGCCTGTTGTTCTGCATCCAAGAGAGTGCTTTTATAGTCTCCGGGTGCAAACTGTTACTCCTTTTTTCTTCAACAAGCATCGCTTAAACTAAATTGAAAGAGACAAGAGAAAGGATGATAGAGTAGTCATCAAACAATCTCAGCTAACAAAGAGACCATATGGTAGTTCTGGTCCTGCTCAACTGTAGAGTAGCTTTTAAAGGAGTATTTAAAAAAATATCATAAAGCTTAATTTTACAGTGTTGTTGAACACATTTACTGAAATACCATGACATAGTTATTTGATCTAGATTGTCTCTCCCACAAATACTGCTTATAATATAATGTCAGACATAAAATACTTTTTCTCTCATCTCTTTAAGCAATGAGTCATCTGTTGTATTATGAAGCAGAGCATCAAAGTTACTTTATCTCTCGGTGTAATTTAGCAAAGTTTATCAATTCAGTCTTGCCTTGGGAGTACCTATTACAAAGCAACAGGGCACAAGCAGAAGCCGTACTACCTGTCATTTACAAGAGAAGCCCAATTTGAAGGACTGCTGATTCACAGCTGTAGGATGCTAGCAGCTGGTAAGCGTAAAAGCTATTAAAAATGGTGAATGCTTTCACAGAGCTGATTAGAATATTCCTCTCCCTTCCTTCAGATCTCATTTGGGATAGCCAATTTGATGTTTATTTTTGTACATACTAGAGTGGTTTGTCCTTGAAAATTACTTTAAACTTCTCTCTTTCTAAGCCTAATTGCTTAGGGTTTTTAGAAATGGGAATAAAAATTGTGTAGAAATGCAGAATTTTAAAAAAGTTTTGTAATTGCCATCTGTATATGAAAATGATTATCTCACATTTTCTTAAAAAAGGATACCTTAAACTTATTCCAGTGCTAATTAATTAGTAAATCAAAGAATCATCATCATCCTCAGAGGTATGTCTTATTTTATCTTTGCATCTGGGAATGATAGAAAGGATCCAAGGAAATAATAGAGAAAACACTATGGAAAAAATGAAGAAGGCTGTGATATTTCACAAGCATGCTCTTTGGAAAAAAGAAAAAGACAAATGAGGTATAAAAGAAATGAATTAGTCTCTCATGGAAATACTTTGAAAGTCTTATCATCCAGCGATCATTTATTACCGGATAGCAATAATCTTTTATTATAGTACTGTTAGATTTTTACAACATTTTTAAAAATGATAGCACCACAGAACTGTTGTTTTTCACTGACACAATAAAATATCAGAGATATTGAAGTTTTTCAATATTCGAATGGCTTGTGGTCATTAAATAACACTAAAGACATGCTGTTGGTAGCTCATAATTTAGTTAAACCTGTAGGAAGAAAAGTATGTTGTAATGAATCCATCACACTAATCTGGACTGGCACAAAGGAAATGGTGGTGAGTGTTGACTTGTGGAATCACACTCAGTAACCACGAAGTAGTTATAAAGCAGGTATGTTTTTATTCAGTGCTGTGCACACACTGGCTGCAGGGAGGGTAGCCCCTTCCTAGCCTGCATGCCAAAAGCAGGTAAACATCTTTATTTATAGAAGAAATACATGCATATTCATAGTATTTCTGAAACAAGCAGTGGTTATTACAATTACTTCTGGGAACTCATTACAATATTCCATGCTCATTCTATGCCCTGAATTATACCCCTAATTAACGCTTCTGCACATGCATGGTGCCTCCTGGTGGTTTTCCTGGTGGTCTTGGCGGTGAAGGCCGTACGTCACCCTTGCAGTGTATTTCTGACCCCAGTGTAGTTTGAGGGAGTATTCCAGATTAAACCGGTTCAGTTTCTAGGATGATTTCTAGGATGTGGCTCCTTGGACCAATCAGCAGGCTCCTTGGGTTACAGTTGGGGTACCCCATATCTTTCCCATTGATCATGCTCAACTACTTTTACAATTTTAACAATATAACAAGTTAGCCCTTTATTCAGAGTGCAAAAAAAGAAAATGAACAGCAGGGTAAATAAAGAATGGTGAGTAAAACTTAGTATTACAGACCCACGTAGAAGATATATTTTCATGATTGTTTGAATGGTCTCGGAACGTCCTGTGGGCAAGAGCAGGAAGGTGGAGAGGCTAATACATTTTAATCCTTTTTGATAACAAGGGTAAATGTGTGAGTTTTCCTGGAAAGTGGCAATTGCTGGCTATGCAGACAGCTTTATACAATAGCCCTCAGTGAGAAACCAGCCTATGCAGCTGGGCAGGATGTGTTGCTGTTTGAGACTCTTGTTAAAAATATTGCAGCAGGTTAGGGCAAGACAAGAGAAGTGCAGTGAGCCTTGCTAACCAAAGCAGAATTTCATATATGGCAAAGAAGCACCACCCATTTGTTCAGCAAGAGAGAATCCTACTGTTATTCTTAGAAATCACAATAAAATTTCTCTAGTGGAGATGAAAAACCTCCTTCCAGTGCCTCTATCAAATGATCTGCCATCCATGACATGGATGTTATGCCATAGGTAGGGCCCTGTCACACTGTGTTTTTTACTGTGGACTGCCTGGAGCTTAAGTGAATATTTTCTGAACTGGATAGTAGTTAACAAGACAGATTCCTTGTGTTGCTTAGGGTCCATGAAAGTAAAATCCGGCATTCATGGTAAGCTCACTGATCACAGTGGGAAGCACAGCTCGGTTACACAGGCATAGCTCTCTTCTCATATGGATACAACAGCATATTTTATACTAATGGATCAACTGCAGAATTACATTGTTAAACAAAGCTTTTTTTTTTGTTAGTAGCAGTTTTAGGGCTTTTTAATTCTCTGTCGTATAAAATTGCTTCTCATGAAAAAAAAAAAAGAAAACAATTTAAAACAGATAGGCATTGTAAGAGCTTAAATAAGAAGGCAGTATCAATGTTTTGGAAGGAAGGATTTGAATAGCATTTGTAGCACATCCTGGTGTATTATGAGCACCTCACTTTCTCTGACAAACCCAACTGATTTATTCTTCCCTCTCTGTACTGGTGTCTTTCCTATTACTTCTAACAAAATTTGTGCACAAACAGTAAGTCCAACAAGGATCGCAGATTTCATTACTATAAACTCAGATTATTAGTGCAGATGAATGGACGTTCAGAACAGCATAAACTACAGAGAGAGAATCACCTTCAAAGAAAACACGTATCAGAATCAAAGTATACCAGTGGAAGCCTAAGGTCAAATGATGTTAATGGGCTGTTTTCAATTATTTAGAACATGAAGAGGAAAAGGATTGCATTTGCCCTGTTTTTGAAATAGGCACCTGATAATTTGCTTGCATGAAAAGTAATCAGATAGGAGGGAATCACTTCGGAAGCTTATTAATGTTTGTTGTAGTATTATATTGTGTGGAGGTGTGCATTTTTATTGGCAAATAGTGTTTGAACTACTGTGCCTCCCTTTCCCCATTCTTTCTACCATTCTAATTATGTTTGATTCCTTTCGTATTGGCCACTCTTCCAAGTTTAAACAGTGTGAAAAATAAACACAAAAATCCCCCATATTTTTTAAGAAAGACTTAGACAGTATATATCACACTGATGTATAACATACATAGGGGAAGGAATCTCACAGATGGACTTTTCTTTTAAAACCCCCAAAGAATCATAAACTAAAATAATTCAGATTATTAATCTTTTCTCTTTACCTTATATGTATTAAACTGTATATGTTCCTGTCACCAAATGTAGCAATTTTTCTGTGCCAGGTCTTTCAATTTCCTAAAGGCTGGACAAAAATACATTCTCTTATTAAGGGACAACAGTGGAAAACAGGAGAAATGTGATTTCTTCTTGATATTCTCACCCTTTTCCATAGAACAAAATGAACCGACTTACAGGTACTGATTGTTACTTGAGCAACAAGTATCCCTTACTGATTATTGGACTGCTATCATCACAACAAAAACATGGAAGGCAGTTAGAAAGAGAAGATCCAGACATTTTACAGAATTGCTATGCAGAACCATTAATGGACAATATTACGGGAGATTGTCATTAAAGTTTTGTTAATCCAGAACTTTCTGTTACATCATTTTATTTTGTAAAATAGGAGTTACATATTTCTTTCAATAGAATTGCTCAGGTCTTAAAGATCATCAACTTCAATTGCAACACGACCATATTACCAAACTCTAACAGCCCTCCGCAATAGACAAATTCAAACACCTAAGTACTTGAAAGCGCACTATACTCCACTTGAAACAATAACATGCAAATATAAATGCCCTAGCTGAAAATATCTATATCACTGGTTTGGAAAAAGTATTCTTAATTTTGGGCTTCTGGCATTCTGGTTGCATTTAACAACGTTAACTTTTTCTTTTTTTCCTTTTTTTTAATTTCTAGAATTGTTTAAATGTTGAAGATTTTGCCGTCTTTGATAAGTAAAAAGCACATTCCACAGCACTAGCTGAAAGGCCTTTGAATACATTTCAGTAAAATGAGTAAAATGTTGTTACTTAAAGCCTGAGAATGAATTTACCAGAGACACTTGATGCTAAGCATTGGCAAAACTTTCAGTTAAGCATCCTAGGAAATATGTAGGGAATTGTAAAGTTGTATGGATTTTTCTTTTTGGGAGCATCCTAATCTAACTTTAGAAACTTTTTTTTTTTTGTAATGTAAGTTAAATGAATGGCATATTCATTGTTATATTGGCACTGATTATAAATAGGGGCAATGGCACTGCACTGAGCTACTTGTGGAATTGTAACTTGTGAAGAGTAACAAGTTAAGAATTTTCTTTTATAACATGTCAGAAATTCATGATTTGTCCAAACTAGGGCATAGGTAAGAAAAAAGGTATTTTCATATTCAAAGAGAAATCTTAGTTCAAAACCAGAGTGGAAGAGAAACATTTCAATACCTGGTGGACTCCTGCTATTGCATGGGAAATCAATGCAGAAGTCAGTGTGCCCTTTGACTCAGAGCAAACTCTATCCAAACTCTGAAGGGATTGATGTTCTAATCACTGAATTACTGTCAAATAAGTGTTTTGCTAGATCTGCTTTACTTAGTGCGAAGACTTAATACTCTGTGGAGTAAAGGATCTTGTTTTTCATAAATCACTGCATGGGCTCTAATAACTCATCTAAAGAACTATTCTTAGTGGACTAGTAAACATTTCCTAAAAAAATTGAATTACCTGGAAGTGACGCTCTATACAAGTGGATTTCTAAGACTCAGGGGTCTAGCAGTCCTCCAAGATG
Organism: Alectoris magna; assembly: GCA_030625065.1. NCBI lineage: Eukaryota > Metazoa > Chordata > Aves > Galliformes > Phasianidae > Alectoris > Alectoris magna. The sequence goes on from CM060560.1 coordinate 103,091,953, forward strand.
AAGAATGTGAATATACGGGGCTCTACTTCAGGGAATAGTAATACTGTCTGTCTAAGTAAAAAGAACGAAATACTATTTTTCTGTTCTACTTCCTGGAGTGTTAGACACTTTGAAAGATTTTTGGGAGCACTGGTCTTAAATTTATTCTGAAGTTATTGCACTTATTTAAAAAAAAAAAAAAAGAAAAGAAAAAAAAAAGTTGTAATTTAGCAGAGAATGGGGAGCCTTGAGTTGGATCTATACAATATTTCTTCGTAATACAGTTTCTGCGGAGAACCACTAAGACTTTTTCTGTTAAACCTCCTCTCACTGAAGCACAGGGAAAGCTAAGCTTTAAGCAGTATAATTTACCTCTTAACAAAATGTGTAGTGAACTGTAGTGAAAAGTATTGTTTATATTACAATAAAACATATATATCTCAATGCTCTTTAGTAAAAACTGTGATGCATGTAACTTGAGTCAGTGTATTTCTAGCATTATTTTAATTCTGACCACCAGGAGGAGATCACTAAGTTTTCTACTCCTGAATTTACCTTCCAATAGTTGTTAAAATCCTTATCAAAATCGATGTATTCCTCACATTGTAACATTATGCAAGAAAAGAAGTGCTCTTTTCTAAGATTGTAATTTCATTAACTGAAGATTGTTGCAGTAGGGAGAGACTATTTGATGTCATAACATAGTTACCATGTTATTATCGTGTTGCCCTTTTATGAAATTATTTTTCTTCTGAAATCTGATTATTTTCACACACCTTTTGCTGATTAATGCCTGAGGATGAATAGAGATCATGCGTCATTTTAGTTACCCAATAACTGGAAGTTTCACAAAAAAAATTATCCACAGAAGCTTGTTAAGGACAGAAGGAACCAAGGACTTCTGAAGTTACATAGCAAAACCAAGCCAAATTATTTCTAATGATCTTGGGAGCAAAAAGGAGCTATTAAGGATTCATTTTTCTATTCACGTGTTGACCTGCTTTATGATCTTAAACAAATTTACTTTCTTTTATGAGTTTAATTTCTGCATTTTCTCTGTGATTGTCAAGGACTTACACATATGCTTTAACTTAACTTATCAGACAGGAATATTCGAGTGGCTTCTTTGTGATCGTATGTTAAAAAAAAGTTGTATGAAATAATTTATATGAAGATTACCACTTTAGCAAATTAATTTTTCTTTCTTACTAAAAGCAATGCAAAAATATCAAGTGCATTTTGAACAACAACAACAAAAAAAACAACAAACCTCTTAAGCATTAGAAATCTGATTAACTGCAAAGGTCTGGTGAGTGATAAGAACCACCTTTATTTTGAAAAAAATTCAATAAGATTAAATCAATCATTAAAGTAGTTCTGTAAGATTTTAAACTTTCTATTAATTGCTGCGAAGAGGAAAACAAAAATTATGTGCTGAAGCATTTAATTTCTTCATATATCAGATAATATTAATTACCTGAATAACTGAAATCAGTTTTCCACATGCATTCACTGATTTTGTATGTGAGTGAATAAGGATGATATTGCTTGATTAAAAAATAGATAAGTCTTCTCAGTGCTTTGAAATGGCTTCCCTGGTTTTGTGCAATGAGATGTGCTCGGATCCTGGAAAGAAAAGAAATAGAATCAGTCAGTGAAACTTTTGCCTTTGGTCTGAAAGAAGAAAGGCTGTATCTAAAAATTACATCTCATAGTTTTATCTATAATCAGTATCATACTCTTATTTCTAGCAAAAGGGCAGATTTTTGGTGCATAGGAGGTAGATGATATCTCGCCATATGTCTAAAAATATGTTTGAGTCTCAGTTCAGACTGATGCTAACAATCAATTGCAGCTCATAAGTACCTCATTATTGAAAATCAAGATTAGAGGTCCAAACGGCTTTCACACTGTTGGAGTTACGTGTGAATAAATGAGTCACTGAAGATTGGAACAAGTGCGTTTTACTCTGAAGGCTTGCTTTGTGATCTACACTCATATAAAATGTTTTTTTTCTTAGGGTGGGATTTTCCCAATATCTAGTCTTGGGAATATTTTTCTCCTCCATAGTGTCCTTAGAGCTCAGAATAAATCCATATTTATGAGTATTGTGGAGAAGTTTTAGTCATAATTCCTAGAATTCTGCTTTAAATACCAGTCTACAGTATTTTAATTATAATAACTTACTGGGCCAAATCCTAAAAAAAAAAAGATGCAAATTATTAAATTTCTCTAAGGTTTGAATGATGTAAATTGAGATGCTTCTACTGACTTAGTGAAGAAGCAGCGGAAGATCTGACCCACAGTAAAACCCTTGAACCTCCTTCAATTGTTCATTTTAAGTGCAAAAGGAGATATATATATTTCTTTTTTTAAACATACCTACAAATATAAAACTGTCAAGCATATCTGAAAATAAGCCTTCATTTTATATTGTACTATGCTTTCTCTTTCTTACTGTTTTGTTGGTTTTTTTCTTTGTACATTGTTTCCTGGTGGTAAAAGTGTTTTCTGAAGGTTAGGTAATATTCATTTTGCTATGATTAATAATTATGGGTGTGACAGGTTAAAGCCCCGTGTATTGATAAAATACATCCAGACATCAAATGTTTCTAAAACAAGTGGTCCTAACAGGAGGAAATATTTTATATCAGAGCATTTTATGTTCTGGAAATACCTCAAGTCAGCAGGCAATCTTTATAATTGTTAAAATAGTATTTTTAGGTTAGTTTTGATGCAACTATTCTAAAGGTTTACTATTAATTTTAAATACTGATGTAAAGGGGAAGACTTGGTCTTAAAAGTTTTCTTGTTGTAAGTGCATTCTTTAATTCTGGAGAGAAATCAAGGAAAGCATAAAAATACAAGTGGGAAGACTAATGCTCAGAATGAAGCACTCAAAATAGGCTGGATGTGGTCTGGCAGCCTGGTCTGGTGGTTGACAACCCTGCTCATAGCAGGGGGGGTGAAACTGGATGATCTTTGAGGTCCTTTTCAACCCAGGCCATTCTATGATTCTATGAAAATAGAATGTCAACTATCTTTTTTTGGAGAACTGATAATAAAATACAGAAGTTGTGACTTGTAAGTTTTCCTAACAACTATGTATTGAATTAATTGCTATGTTTCCTGTCTTGAAGAAACAATCAGCTAATGTTAATCGATTAATCAGTTATTAAGCAAGGAAAACACAAAGGAATATTATTTCCCATATTATCTTACAGTGTGTTAGAAACATAAAATCTTTCCCGTCCAGTTAGTAAGCTTTCTTTACAGGTGCACGAAGAACAGAATCTGGAGCACTGAATAAGTCAGGAATGGGAAGTCTGAGTTAGGGAAAACAGCACAGCACTGATCCATGCAAATATAAGAAGTTTAACTGTTTGAAATCCCCTCTCTGTTTGGGTCATTTACAGTAATGTATGAAATGCTGATCATCTTTTCAATATAAGCCAGTAATGCTAACTAGTTGGGCCTTTCATTTCTGTCTTTACTTGCAGCAATCATGATTACTTCCATAAAAGTTTAGTTCCCTTTCAGGTTTTCTGGAAACCTCTTGAGCTCATTGCAGTTGTCTAAGTCCATCAGTTAAAGTCTTCACGTATTGCTATCTGATAATAATTTGTTCCTCTTGTCCAGTGCATAGTCAAGAGGGTAATATATTCATCTCCTACAACACCACTAAAACTGCAGAAGTACTTGATGCCCTGATTTATTTAGGCACTTGAGGTCAGTGCCATAAGCATGTACTAAAAGTGAAGCAAATGCCTGCGTGACCTGCACAGGATTAGTCACCTGCAAAATGGTTTCCAGGGTTCATTAAAAAAGCCTAACTTTTGAAAAAAAATTGCTTCTGGTGTAAGGTTAGAGCAGCTGAAATCTAAATGATGCTGTTGGTGCTTTCAGTGGAATTACTACAAGTGTGCACTAAGCCCCTATTCTTGTCTTGTACCATAGTGATATACTGTGATACGTCAAAAATAAAAAACAAAGCTAGAAAAAAGTTTTTGCCATTTTAAATTGTTTATACCATTTAGTATTTAATAGGACTTCTAGCATCGCAATAAGAAATAATACCCTAACAGCGCATCACATTTTGTTTGATTTTGTAGTGTCATACAGTCTTGCTCTTTCATATTTTCTTGATAACAGGATATCTGTGTTGTCCCTGCTGCCTTACTACTAAAACAATAGGAATTGCAAATTGGATGAAATAAAGGTTGAACAACCCTAGATTTTCAGGGCAAATGATTTTTATTTATTTATTTATTTTTTAATAGCATAAATGAAGATGTGTACTTTGTATTAGGAAACCATACAGGAAACAAGGGGTTATATTTTCCTGTTGAGTATGAAAGTTTTCCTTACTATGACTTTGATCTCTTTTTCCTTATCCTAAGGAAAAAAAAAATACTATATCTATGCAAATGTTCTATATGTTCCAATGTTCTATATGGCCTTGTTTCTCCTTAAAATAGGTCCCCTTTTATTCATATAAAATATTTTCTTTGTGAGGTTGTATCCTTGCAAACCAGATGGCAAACTGTTTTACAAGTTAAAAGATCTGCTACAAATATTTTATTCATGCTTAATTCACAGTTTTTTATTGTATATTGTTTTGAAGTCACAACTATAAATTAATTCCAATACTTAAGATTTTTGGACAGATTGCATTTTCTGTAGAGCTTTTCGTTGATATTTGAAACATTCTTTTTGAAAAAAAAATTGTCAAACGGGAAAAAAAAAAAAAAAAGTAGTTCTGTTTTAGGGACAACATTATTGCATTTCAGAAATAATATCCTGTAAAATGCCCATAACAAGCTATTTTATCTGGAAGTCCATTGTAGCTTTCTTATTATGGTTTCAAGCTTTTGCAAAAGTGAAACTGTTCTTATTAAAATGTATATTATTGTATCATACCCTTAATAGCAGCATTCCATCGTATCTACCTATAAATAGACAAAGAAACAATTGCACAGAGTATTTGCTGTTCATTGTCAGTATTTTTTATTTCACCGTTAGATATTAGACTTTGGAATACTCCTTGGGAGCATTTGCACTGAACATAGAAAGAAAAAAAAAGTGATTTCCTTGGTGTAAACACAAGCTTTCTATCTGTGTTTCCTTGGAATATAAAAATTTACAGTTTCAGTTCCATTGGTCAATTTTTTGCCTTCTTGAGGATAATGAAATTTGTGCAAGGGTTCAAATGAAAGCATATGCAAGTCTAAATTAAATCTAGGGTGTAGTCTTCTGTAAGCAGAGAATAATGTACTCTTAGATAATAAATCTTTTTTCTCCTGTATATCAACAAGATGTCTGTTTTCTTTTCTTCCTAGATACACCTTTAGTTAAAATCATTTCTTCCAATTCGTGGCCTGAAGAAGGACAATCTATAATTTTGACTTGCGAATCCAAAGGAAAACCAGTGTAAGTGATTTAACAAGTAATATGTTTTGTTATTTTCTTTATTCTGCTGTGATTGCAATCTTCAGCTTTAGAAATATGCTCTTTTTGTCTCATCCTGGGGTGTAGTGTAGTCTCTGCCATAGAAAACCCCTCGAAGCCTGTCTTCATTAAGTGTCTATAGAACATTAGTCTTTTACTTTGTCATCTATTTCAGTTTTCAGGAAGAATTCCAGCTGTGAGAGATATATATATTTTTCAGTCAGGTATATCAACCTGAAAGGAGTGCAGGCTTTAATCAACCACTGTTTACATCATTGAACTGATGATAAGAGAGAAAATGTCTCATGAAAATCTTCCCACATCAACCAGCCTAAGAGAAAATATATTTAACTTTCTGGATACTTTCACTTTATTTGACAATGGAAAAATTTACAAGGAAAATTCATTTACAAGGAAAGGTCATTTACAAGGAAATTTGAAGTGTAATGATACATGCAAGTTGGCTACTGGTTTCTGTTGGAATTTTAAAAGATGTAGCCTGCTCTAAGAATATGAATTGTTTTACTTGGAAACTAGTATCTTTGCTACCAGTATTTTTAAGGACAGATCCGCAGAGATTGACTCTTGCAAAAACCTGCTATGTAAATCAACCCCATTCTTAAAAAAAAAAAAAAAAAAAAAAAAAAATCATATCCAGTAAGCTGTTATATACTTACCCATGAAGAAACACAGATGATCAAGTTGGTTAGAATTAAATTAATCTGAATTAAGTTTCTTGAAACGAACCTATTCCTTAAAAGATCAGTATGTGGTGTTACATGGAAGGGTAACATGCAACTTTAGAATTCTCTTTAAATTAATAATGCAATCATATTTCTGGAAAAAGGTGAAAATTGCATATCAAAATCCATGTAGCATAAGGCAGAACTTCTCCTTTTTGCATTTTTAATAATTTAATGGAATTGATTTACATAGGAACCCAAAGTCATCTTTAGATGATATCAAGCATTTAAGCTCAAAGTTCCTCTTTTGAAAAGCTCTCAATTTAGTTAGGCTTCATCTAAATCATCTAAGTACTTTTCTTTTATGTACTACATGCCTGTATTGTTTTTAAGTTACTCCTCCTGAGCTGATCAGTACAACAGCTAGATCATGCTTCTACCCTACTTGAGACCAGGATTCCTGCAGATGAATCTTAATGGTGTTCAATGCAACTGGTCTTCTGTGTACCTATGTACTTCTGAATTATTATATGCTGTTGAGATACCTGTGCATGTATCTCACAAAATTCAGGTGCAACCACATCTTGCCTTTAGAATATATTTGAAGGAGAATAAGTTTACCCTTGAGCATTCCCTTAGGTATCAAGGGGTACAGAGTCCCTGCCCCTATTACTTTCAAATTCAGCAGATGTACAAGTGTTTAATTTTAGGAAAAAGATCAGCACTGATTGCTCTGAGTACACAAGTGGCTAAATAGTTTTTTACAATTTTCCTCATCTCCATGTTTACCACATAACATAACAGGTGACAGCTAGATGCAGAGATCTCTATTTTACACATTGACTTCAGGGCTTCTAGCCCCAGGTGCTTGATTTTCACTGTTCATTTAACATTCACCATAGGGATAAAAACTTAGAAATAAGGCAATCGTTACACAATTTTAATTAACTGTTGTTTGTTTCAGGGGAGGGCCAGTTTGGCCCTTCGTGTTTGGAGTCTTAACACCCTAAGAAAGTTTGGAGGCTATATTTCTTCTTTTTGAACTTTTCAGTTTTGTGAGATAGATATCTGGATGGTTGGACAGATGTATGGAGTTGGTGAGGGCTGTTGGAAATAGCATCAACTAAGTGTTCTGCAGTTTCACATACTTACAAGTATTAGAAGAGGCATGATACTTCTCAGAATTTTAGGGCATAGAAATGGACTCAACTGCCATTAAGCATTTGTAGCATAGATATTTACATCTGAGCTGCTCTTATCTTTCCAGTGACTGCATGGAATTTAGGCACCTAACTCAGATGACTATGAGGGCTGCTCTGAAAGTAACACCTCCTGTTTTATTGTCTCACAACATCAGAGGCAGATGTTGGTGGCATGACAGTAGTGAGTGAACCTTCCCTCCAATATTTCATTCCGTGTTGTTACCATGTGACAGATGGGAGGAGAGGGGCAGTCTGACAAAATGGCATCTGACATGGGAGTGCATATAGAGCAAAGGTGTGTCGTTGAATTCCTCCTTGAGGAAAAAATGACAACCACCGATCTTCATTGACACTTGCTGAATGTTTCTGGAGACCAAACAGTGGATGTGAGCACAGTGAGGCAATGGGTGGTGCATTTCAACAGTGGCAACTGCAACAGTGGGTTCACCTTCACCAGCGCAGATTTTTAAGAGCACACTGTGCAGGCTTTTGTTCATCTCTGGCAAAAGTGCATGGCTAATGGTGATGACTGTCCTGAAAAATAGCATACCGTAGCTATAAAATAGTGTTATTGTGTTCTTTGTGTTTGTTCTAGTTTGCATGGAAATAAATAGGTGGCATTAATTTCAGAGCAACCTACATGTCTCCATATTTTGAGTTGCCAAAGATAGGCATCTAAATGTAGATATCTCTCTATATAAAATTGTATCTCTCTTTTTATTTTTATATACTTTATATACTATATATATATACTCTGTATCTATGACTTAAAACCACTTTTTCCTAGTCTTTATTGAAATTTCTTTCAAATGCTAAAAATACTAGACTTAAAAAAGATAGTTTGGTTATTTGGTTTTCTTCAAGACACCAGTTTTTCTTAGTAATTTCTGTAGGAAGTAAAAAGCCTGTGAATCTTTTATGTTGTAGCCTGACATATGGTGTTTTTTATTAATACATCAATATTATAGATATTTCTTGTAGGTTACCATTTGGAGATACTAGTAAAAAAAAAAAAAACAACAACAACAACAAAACAATGATTAGAATGGAACTTCTATTGAGATGCTTACAGATTTTTTTTTTTTAAATTACTTTTTATTTAAAAGAAAACTTAGCTGCAACGATAAGTGATTCAACTGAAAATATTATATGTGGTTTTGAGAAGTGAGCCAAATGAAAATTACACCATGGAACTATTAAGTCAGGGCACCTCTGAGTGGTAGACTTTGGGGCACGAATATTTTGTTCTCATAAATGCAGTTTGAATTGTTCGTAGCACAAGAACTGCCAACATCAGCTATTCTGTATTGTTTCATTAGGCCAGTCTTTCACTGCACAGAGCAGTAATAAGTAAGCATTCTCATGGGAGAAGTTTCCAGTTGCTTAGCATGAGACGCAGTAATGTCATGCTCCCAGTCTTCCTTCTTACCTTCCAGCAAGAAATTGGAGAGGTCCAGAGCGTCCAAATATGTCTGTCAGAACATTAGTGATGAACAGTGGACTTCATGGAGAGCTCAAAGCTGGCTTTGGTGCATTGTAGACATTTATACATCATGAGTGAACTTCTATCAACTATCTTCTGACAACTCTTCTATTTCCTGTAGGTGGCAGTGACTCATACCAGTAAATGAATGCTTACTATGGTTATAGTTCTCATTATTCAGTTTTCGTAAGAATGATTTTAGAGATGAAAATGGCAAAAGAATGAAGTAGGGTTGTGGCTGTGGTGACACTCACGATACAGATGGCTGCTGCAGAGTACTCCTTTCCTAAAAGAGAATGGCAGAATGAGGCTAAAGCTGGAAAGTACTTGTCACATCCTACCTGTCCCCATGCCTTTCTTTGCGTTGATTCTATCACTCAAATTATGTGCATCAGAGATACCCTCTTATTCAAAGCTACAAAGTCCTAAAAAAAACCAAACAACCCTACCTCACTTATTGTTTTGTTTAAAGTGACATCTCTGGAAAATCAACTGCCCTTCCAGAACGTCCCCCAGACATTTATCAGAGAGGTGGGGAACAACAAGTTGTGAGAATTGGAGAATTAAGTTCGTCTTAAGGCACTATGAAAATTTGTCCTGACCAGTGGATGGCCATGGTTTTGGAAGTCTCGGACATTTGAATGTCTGGAATTATCCCAAACTCTGAGTTTGCTGGTTGTTAAGAATAGATTTGTGTCATCTCGCATTTCTGGTCTTTAAGCAGATACAGCATTGTTGGAACAGGACTTCTGAGAGTGACCTAATGGGGAGAAGAGTAGGGGGCTGTGTGAGAGAGGGTGTAGATGAAGATGAAAGACAGGACAGCCATTTTGAATGATCCAGTAAAGCAACATGAGACCACCAAAGAGGAGAGGTGCAGTTTCTGTAACTACTGACTTCCCTGTCTGTTCATCACTGTAAGGATGAAGTCAACCTTGCTTCTGATCAAGGTCCAGTGCTTGTTAATATTAGAAGAATTATTTTGGAGAGAGGAAATATTATTCTGGGTAAACACTGTATTACTGTTATATGTATTATATAATTATTACATGATTATGATATTATAGTAGAGTTGAGATACCAATAAAAAGAGTGAACTAGGTATCTTGCCTGTTCTACAGTGGTTTTGCGGAGGCAGACTGTGAGAGGGATTACTGAAGTGTCTCACAGATTGTTATATGTTCTGCCATAGTTCCCTCTGGAATATGTGTTGTGTATGAGGCAGCTTCAAGCAGAGGTCAGATGCCTCAGAGGTGCTGGGGGGGTTCCCACAAGATCCATCATTCCTTGAGTTTGCCCCTGGGGGCTCTGACGTGACATGTTTCATTACACCAGCCCCACATGGTGTGGATGAAATTACTGCTCACAGTGTCAGAATGGGAATGGTGAGATAGTGAGACTTCCTCACACATTGCCTCTGAAAACATATCTCTTACTTCTGCTTGCAACTCTGGCTAAATTTATTGCCTGCAGGATCCAGTATCAAAACTTGAGTGTTTTCTGAATAGTTCAAGTTGCAACTGTGGTTGCAGGCCTCTAGACATGATGATTTTCTGGTCTAGCTAGTATAGTACTTGTGGAATGAGTTATGGGCAGCCATGGAAGTCTAGTGTAGCATTTCTTTCTGTTAGAGAGACGCTACTGTATAGTTTCAGAGCAAATGAAAGTTAATCTTTTATCTTCGCAGTCCTTACAGCTGTTTTATCTAGTTCAAATTTTTTAAATGAATCCCTTAAAAGTTGCCAAGCTATAATATTTTAGAAAATGATCTTGCTTGATACATCTGTAAAATGTCAGCATCCCTTTTTAATTTATTTCTTTTCTAACATAATATAGTTTTATCTAGGTTATATTTATTTTCCAAAGAAGAATATTTAATTAAGCTCCAGAAACCACAAATATCCTTCTGATGAACTCATACGCAATGTCTAGAATTTTCTGTAGTCCTATTGTCTGACAGTATTTTGAATATATTTAAATAAAAATAGCTGTAAAAAATAAAAACTGAAGAATGTAATGATCACTAACACTGTTGTCTGTGCGTAAAAAGGTTTTAAAGGGCAGTGTTTTTTTCTTGTCAGAAGTTGTAGCTTTTACAAATTACATCTGAATAGTATTGTCTACTGACTCCACACTGCTCCAAAAGTGAACTCAAAACTGCCCCACAGTGGTAGAAAGGTTCAATATTAGAGTTCTTAGTCATCGCTCTCTCCACAGCATGCTTGAAATAAAGAGGTGGATTTTTTTTGTTGTTTGGTTTTTTTTGTTTGTTTGTTTCCTAGTGCCATTTTAGAAAGGACTTCAAAATATAATAGAATAATGAGGTCATAGGAAACAAAGAGGGAGTTGTCTGTCTCCTGTGTGCAGAAGGGATAGTTCTTTCCATTCCATGCACCTCAAGGGAATCATAATATATGGGCTGATTAATGTAAAGAGAATATTTGGCCTTGCTGAAATAAATAAGATTTTTATTTCAGGGGAAGACTCACATTTGTATCCATCATTAGAATAATATTATTTGTAAGGTCATGAAAAAGTTACAGAGAAAATCACAATCAGGAATAAATACCAATATTTCATATAGCCCGCAATCTAAAATGCAGTCAAATAAACATTGTAATATCAGAAAAATTTAGCACTTTTAATAATGAGGGCACACCAAATAATTGAATTTGAAACACTCTAAAGCTTGTGTAAATGATATGTATGATACCACCACAGAAAAGGAAATGAAAGTTCTGTCTTTTCTAATATCCATTTGAAAAAGATTCCAGTGAATGCAACAAACATTTTGCAAAGTCTGATGGAAAGACCTACTTAGAGTAACAGTGAAATACATGACACCATTCTTTCAGTGACCCCAGAGAATGGCTGTTTTGTTTGAAAATGATCTGGTAGAGATCTAGGTGAAGAGAAAACATAGTGAAGATGGTTAACAAAGAATTGGTCACCCAAAACCAGCAGAGCCTGGATTCATGCTGATTCATAGCCTAGGACCCCTCATAGCTTTTTCATCCCAGGTTCTAGAATCTGCATCTGTCCTTGCCGAATTTCCCTGTCTTGAGGAAACTGTTTGCTTGTTCCTCTAGTCTGTAGAGGTCCTTCTAAATGCCTCCCTGTCCCCTCAGGTATACTGAATACAACCCCAGTTTGGTTTCAATGACAGTCTTAATGGGAGCACTTTCTAACTCCTTAGCCAGATCTTCAATATTAAACAATTAAACGTAACACCTAGGAAAAACTCCTGAAGAAGTCTACTTGTAACCAGCCCCCCTACAGCCCAATGGTCCAAACAGTTTTTCACCCATCAAATAGTGCATGCATATAGTTGACCTGTATCAGCCCTGTTGGAGACCATGACCAAAAACTTACTAACATCAAGACAGGTAACATCTACTGGTCTCCCTTTTGCTTACAGATGTAGTCATTCTGTCAGAGTTTTCAGTGTTTGCTAGTTAGAAAATTACCAAAACATGTACTTCGTAGATCATTTGTTGCGGTCTCAAGGAGAGTAGGAAGAGCAGAAAATGTCTTCCTTCCTCAGAATAGTTGCCTTATTTCAAACTAATTCAAAATGGAAACACCTCTAAATTTAAGGAAGACATTTTTAAAACTGCTTGAAGTGGAATATTAAAATTTCCTGACTTTCGTTATAGTATAAGAAATGTCATCATATTTTGTTTCCTGGAATGTTTGACATTATAAGCAGGGTATAGCCTTTGAAGAGAAGTCCCGACTTCCGCAATGGAGTAGTAGTTATGAATGATCTGTGTGACTCGGGTTTTCTTTGATACATGTCCTCGGTTTGCAGAATTAAAACTTCTTCATAGGTGTTCATTTGTTTCTTCCCCATAGGATCTGAGAACTTAGCAAATAATTAAATGTTTATTTTTATCAAATCTGTGTACATTTGATTGCCTGCAATTTACAGCTGGGAACTGAAGCAGAAAAAATCCTATGATCAAAACCAATGAAAAAGATATTACATATTTTAATGTCTAATGTTGAACACAGTCTCTATTTTCCCAAGAGTGTGTGATGTAACATAGAATATAGCTCATCATTGGTTAGAATTGTAACACTGTATTCTGAGCACATGTACAAATCTATGCCCAAGAGTCTGAAATCAGACATGCAGAAAATAGCAGAAACCCATTTGCCATTCAGGTGTTAAAATTTTGGTGTAAATAGTTTGACTGTATTGATTTGCAAGTACATTTTCATAACAGGGTTAGATTCTAATTCAGTAATAAAATGGCCAGATTTTCACCTGTGCGCAATTCTTTCTTTCCTACTTTGACATGATAGACTTTCCAGCTGCTTGAGAAGATGAGATGGAGGTACTGAAAGAAATTATCTCATTTTCTGCATAAATTTTATTTATTGCAGAGTACTATCTGCATTATGAACACCTAGCAGCCTAGAAAGGAATGCTGGTAGCAACTATTCCTATATGACCCAACTGTAATGAATCTGGAAAAGCGTGCATGTTTCTGTATTTATAAATCACCTTGCAAAATGAATCTAAAGCCCAAGCTACATGCTCAGTCTGTATGAATAAATATTAATGATTTGGAAAATTGGATGAATTTGTCCATATCCAAAATGAAATATTATTCTAATAAAATATGAATATGGTATTAAAGTATTTCTCCCTTAAATTTAAGATATTTGTACATAAGAATCTCAAATTCTAAAGTTATGTTTCCATGTTTCTCTGGAAAGGGCCATTTCAACTGAAATAAAGTAGGTCAAGATAAAAAGAAAAGTTGGGTACTGGACTTCCACAGTTTTATTTTCAGATTTGGACAGCCTGTGCCTTAAGCAGAAAAGTGTATGGTTTAGAATTTTGTCATAATGAGTAAGCTTTTAACAAAGAGGAACTCTAGCCTCCTTTACCTTGATCCCATAACTAGCATGGACCTCTAATACCTCTCAGCAACTGAGGTATGCCTTTTTTTTTGTCAAGATTATGCCTTCCAAATGTTGGAAATTTACAGTTAAGTTTCCAGTGACACGTCACACACAGCTTTAGGTGAAATTCTGTAAATGCATTCTTAAATATACACTTTCATATGAGATAAAATATCATCTGTGTTGTAGGCTTGGATAAAGGTAAGAACCCTTGTTCACAGTTCTCATCCCTGCGTTCCTTACCATTGTGGAACAACTCTCAAGATGGCACAGGCTCTTCTATTCTAGTCTTTAAACTTAAGGATTTTCTGCTGAAATTCACCTCTCCTTTCTGTTCAAGTTATCTTCTTCAAACTTAGCTTGTTCAGCAATTAGACAAAGGCTGTTGAAAATTTTCTTTGCCTTGTTCTAAACAGCACTTTGTATTACATCTCTGTATTTAGACTCTTAACATACTCTTTGGTTGTTGTTTGGAGAAGTGTGAAATTGTATTTCTGTAAGAGGAACTGATTATATTTTAGTAGGTGATTACTAACTCACAAACAGCCTACTGTTAATTTGATCTGATGCCACATAAGCTGTGTCAGCTAATGTTAATCATTCCATATCCCATGGTCATTGTCAACCACACAGAAATTTCTTATGAACCAAACTTGTAAGATTCTTTCAAAAACTGCACTGAAACATTACAGATGAGTTAAGCATAATTTTTCTCCACCCGCACAGGCAGCAGTGGATATATTTAAGAAAACTTTATCAAAATTAAACAATACATTTCAGAGCATTTTAAGTGGGAAATGTATGGAGAAAATACATTTTATTTGCAACAATAAGCTGACGACATAACGTGACATAGGTCAGTTTTGTAGATCATTATATGCATAACCGTTATTAATGGTGAACTTTTTCAGTATCCAAGTTCGATGCCCGGTCTGTTTTTTACATAATTCCAGTTAATAGTCACTGATGCCATTCCAAGTATCTGTTAAAGCCAAACTTGACAACATTGGCCAGGATTTTTCTATCACTGCTGTAATTACTTTCTCTGGATAGTTGGCCAATTTTTAAATAATTGTCTTTATAAATGGTACCTCCTGCCTTGATTGAGTAAGCATCTTTTATATGCTGTGTTGACTGAATATTCATTTTCCATAAAATATTCTAGAATCTGATGAAGATTATGAAATAAACTGTAAAGAAAAATCTGCATATTGAAGCTTTCCAGATAGGTAGTTTGTCTTTGCAACAAAAAGCCAACTATTTTAAAGAATTATGTAAACATTCAGCTTGAAACCTTATACACCAATATTGTACTGTGCAATTGTGCTATGATGTAGTGGATAACGTAGTAAGAAGAAGGTAATGTTTTTGCTGAGTTACAGCATGTATACATAATAGATTTAGTTTCACTTTGTGTTAAACATCCTGATAGTCTGAGAGGCTGTATCTTCATTTCACAGCTGGGACCTTCTATTGGTGTAATAAAAAGTGTGACACAAAAAGAAAGAGGTGGGAGAATTAGAGCCTGACTGGAAATCACACTTTAAAATAAAACCTCCTGCAGTGCAAAAGAACTTCCCCTTTAGTGTTCTGTAAAATAATCACATTACATAATAGGCTCAATTCAATCATTGTTTTTTCTCTTTTTTTAAACGTCCCGTTTCTGCAGGACACACAAAAAATGTTGAAGATAGTACGTTGTGGAAAACAACAAAATGCAGCATTTTTAGTGCTCATTAAATCCATTCTGCATGCAAATGCCTTTTGAAATAATTTTTCTTTTCTCTTTTAGCTGAATGCCTAGCAAAGAGCAGCTGATGGAGTTATGCACACTACGAACACATCCTAAAATAAAAGAGGTCCATTGAAGACAGTAAAGTTGGAATACAGCATGTGTAATTCTAATTCAGTGCTAGACTGGAAGTTAAAATGAGAGAAAATATTTTGGGAGATGCTATGATAATTTCAGTAAATAAGACATTAGCTACAGTTACAAGTGAACAACCATCAGCAATAGAACACAAGAAAACATGTTAGTTCATTTCCATCAGTGCAAATCATACTCAGAGTATTTTGCTCTCTTACACAACTGCAGAAGCAGAGCTTATTCTCACAATAGCATATGTGATCTGGAACACACAGCATCATGGAGAACACCGGATTATGGTGTATCTGTGTTCCCCCTTCATATTTAGAGCAGCACAGCTCCCTGAGGAAATGTTTGCTGTAAGATGGTCAAGTAAAGCACCAATCCTTCCACAGGAGTGGAGGTGGTCACATAAAGAACATAAAAAGGGCAATTCAATATCAAATTAGGATTTTTTTTAAATCTACTTTTTTTTTTTTTTTTTTTTTTTTTCCCACTTCTTTGTATTTGGTATCTTTTCATTCAGAAATTCATCTCCTGTTTGGAATGGTATTTGTATGGATAGAGGAAGTGGATGTACCTTCCCACATAGAACCTTTTTGGCATTAGCCCAGACAATTAGTGCAGCTGCTGAAGGCTGGAAAACAGGAAAAGAAAAAAAAGAAAAAAAAAGGAAAAAGGAAAAAGTAAAATTGTGGGGAGCACCTAGCAAAGGTAATTAAAAATGTTAGCTAATGTTCCCTGAAATGTGTTGAGAAGAGAAAGTTTCATTTGTACAATCAGAGGAGAATCAAGGTACAAGAGGAACTTGAATTCACTGTATCAATATTTACTGTGAAAGAAAATGGGTGTATTACAGACTATCTATCTCCCCTCTATTCTGAGGTGCCCACTGGAAAGGTCTTAAATGCACTGTATAGGAGAATGTGGAAGAAATGGACAAAATGAACAGAAATGAGAAACCAGCAGGACCGGTTTCACTTGGGCATTCAAAGTACTTGAGGATGAAATAGGTGTATTACCAACAGTGACAAGAAGCTTCATGCTTGAAACCACTGTGCTAACTTAGGACAAAATGGATTTAGGAGAGGTCCTAGGACATGCAAATCTGTAGAACTGACATCTGGGCTTGATAGTAGTAAAATCTTTAAGAAGAGCTAGAATTAGCATAGAACCTGGAAGAAAAAGAAAAAAAACACCCAAATTTTTGTTAGGGGAAATCCATTCTTAAAAACATTCTGGATATCTATGAAGTGCACAAAATATGTGCCAGGTGGTGGTCCTCTTGACAGAGAAAATATTACAGAGGTTTACAAAATTGTAAGTTATATAGAAATAGTTGAAACGGATTTTTGGTTCATTCTCTCTTCAAATAGAGATATTAAGGGCTGAATTAAGCTAGTAACAACAAGTTTTATAGTGAAGCATGATGGTTATTCTTCACACAGTGACAGGTGGATTTCCAGAATTTGCAGTCAATGGATACAACAGGTGGTAAAATATGGTAATTCAACAGTAAAATGGATAAATTAATGGAAGGGAAAATCATCATGGTTTACACTATGGTTGGTGTCAGAAGTGTCTGAGATAGCTGTACATTGGAAGTTTGCTGGCAGAAGCACCATCTCTGCTTGGCCTGCTCCCTAGACAACTGCTTGTCCGTGGTGCTGGAGATAAGGCACTGGGCTGCCTGAACTTTTAGTCTGATCCAGTACAGCTGTTTCTGTGCTGTTAAGCTTTGAGTGCTTGTTCTGGGTAGCTAGGACTAGACGCTAATAGAGCTGGATCCCACTGAGAGCTTGAGGATATCTCCTTTACAGTGCTAAAATTATTACCATGGAGGTGCTAATGGATAATTTTCAGTGTGAGAGAAGTTTGTGTGAACTCAAGCACTTCCTTCTGTTTGGAGATAATGATACATTTGGGAAAAGAAAAACAAACTACTGTAGTAAATAGCATTTTCTTTCTTTATTGTATTGCTGTTTCACAAGTCATTTTTAGACATGAAAGAAATTGACACAGACCACAGTATAGGACTCAGCTCTGAAATATAAATAATCATAAGTTCCTAATGTAATATTGTATTATTAAGATTTCATTATATTCTCTTGAAGGCATGAAGTATTTCAGTATTTATTATGATCTAATGCAGTGTGCTTCAATATAAGCTTTTTTCTAGAGTTTTTTGACACGGGTGAAAATAATATAACTCAGGTACAAAAATCTTACGGTGTATAACCCTTCCTTTTGGTGTAACTGTTATATCAACAAACATCTGGTTATTTGTTGAGAAGAATCCTGTTTCAACTAAAGATCATAGAAACGTCATAGATATTGCTAGTTATTTCTTGTGGATTAAGCCGGCAGGTGGCTGAGCACCACACAGTGGTTCACTCACTCCCCTCTTTTCCAGTGGGATGGGGGAGAGAATCAGAAAAAAATAAAGTAGAGCTCATGGGTTGAGGTAAAACTATTTATTAGGATAAAGCAAAGGAAAAAGATAACAGTTATGACTATATATATATATATACATATGTATAAATATATATTGCAAGTAATGCACAAGAAATTGCTCACCACTTCACAAGCTGATGACCAGCTAGCCCCCTGAGCAGTGGAAGAGAGAGAGATGAACTCTCACACTCCTTTCAAAACTCTTCTTCCACATGATGTCCTATGGCATGTAATATCCCTTTGGCCAGTTTAAGTTAGCTGTCTTTTTTCTGTTCCCTTCCTGTGCCCTGGGCCCTTCACTGAGAATGGCCTTGGTTCTGTACAACACTGCTTAGCAGCAACTATAAATGTCAGTGTGTTATCCAGTGTTTTTCTTCTAGAACCAAAATGTAGCATCATACCAGACACTCTGAAGGAAACAATTCCATCCCAACTGAAACTAAGACATTATTAAAGGTCTCTTACCTGATGAAAAGGGAATCTTCTGCTACATCTCCCAAACTTCATGGCAAGCAATGTTTTGACATGCACTGAAAGTCAAGAAGAAGTGCACAGCTTGGTTAATGAGGGTTGATACTGAAGACTTTTCATAGTACTTGCTTGTCATTCAAGTTGCAGTGCTAGTACTTTTATCAGCTCTCTGTATGTTGTTGCTGCATTTCAAATGCATGAAGGAATTTTAGTTTAATGAGGCTTCTCCTTGACTCTGTCTCACATCAATAGCCACAAGATTTTAAACAAGTCGTATTTGGTTGTGCAAGGAACTCTGAATCAGATTTTCATCTGTTTACATAATGAAAAAGGTGGAAGTGAATCAGCCACTCTTCATTTTCCCCTTTGATTCTTGTGCCAGCAAGCATTTGACCCTAGCCCAAAAATGCAGGTGGTGTTTCTTAGATGAGATTTCTCAGCTTACTTGTCTTGCAGAGACATCGTTTCTTACAAGTATTGGTACACAGCTCTTACTGAAAACAGTGCAAGTTAAGCATTTGAATAGCTCTAAGTATCTCAGCCTGAAATATCAAAGCAGTCTAAAATCCTGAATCATCAAAGGAAAAAAAAAGCTCATAATAATCTTTGCTCATCAATATTTTGATATATTCTTGTGGCATCAACTGTCTATGGAAATATCACTAACAGATGTAACGCTGATTAAAGAAAAAGAAAAAAGGAACTTGAAAATGTGGTGCAAAAGAAGCTACCTCCCGTTTCTTCCTTGCACTCTACATTACATATCGAATAGCATAAAATGTGGCACTTCAGGTTGAGCTGTCCTATTCTTTGTCTGTAAGCCAAGCTGATTTTACAAAATGTACTCTTATTTAGTTTTACAGTATGAAAATGTAAAAAACATTTAAAATTAGTCATGGTGAATCTCTTTGTTATTTCTGAATAATTGGCATTTTCCACAGCTCTTGTTGCATGTATGCGGTATACTTAGAGACTTTTATGAAGAATACAATGTTAGAAAATGATCTGAAGACATACCAGATAAGAGGATGTTATTTTCCTGTGTTCTGTGAAATGCATAGTAACTAAGGTGTGTACGTCCTGTCATTATGCTGTGCTGCTGCTTTCCTATCCGCAGCAGTACTTCATTAGCATTAAGAGCATAGTTCCTGGTTAATCCTAGTAATTTTCAGCTGCCATTCTGATGCATCCACTTGAGCACCATATTATCTTAATACTACTGACATTTACATGTCTTTGAAATATTATTTTTTTTTATTGTCCATTTAATCCACTGCAATTTCTATCATCCTTTGTTCTCATCGTTATGCTTTACTTATAGCTGATGAAAAAGAATAATCTACTAATTTCTCAACAGCTCTTAAAGGTTAAGAAGGAATCAACAAGGTGTAAACAGCAGTATAAGAAGCACAAAGATTTAGCAGTTTGAATGCATAATTAGAAACCTATAGAACTAGAATTATAGTGAAATCAGGTCATTAAGATTTCTGTGTCTAATCAATGCTTTTTCATGTGAATGAAATTCTTACGTGCCATTTATCATCTCAGCTATACTCTGATGGAAAAGAGAAAGCCTCTCAGAACAGCAATAAAACATTTAAACAAGGTGTGACAATTATTCTTTATATTCACTTTTCTCTGTATAGTTTCTCCTCTCTTTTTTTCCCTCTTATCTGAGTGTAGATCTTAGATAATAAATGTGAAAGGAAAGGGATTTGACTTCTTAATTCATACATCAATAAATGGCACCAATCCCAGGCACAACTGGAGAGGGGCGTACATTACAGACATGCTCAGCACTGAGCCAGAGAAGTTCTAGCTTTGGAATTTAAAAGCAGCTTTTTCTCTACTTCATCATGTACCCGTTCCCCAGTTGGAGTAATGTTACCATTCAGTAGACCTTGCTTTCTCACTCTGTGAAGCTACCAGGCTGTTAGTCATCAGGCTTTGCTGACTTTCTATTCTCTAGAGAAGACTGCAGCTTCATGAGACTGCCTTCCCCTGGCTGCCTGTAGCAGAAAGGGAGATGCACCTGATGGAAACAATTTCTCCCTTCACTCACACAATCTCTTGGAAGCAAGGCTGTCTCCGGCCCTTAATTATTGATATGTTGTTAGGGATATCTTATCCCTTGCTTGTGAGAGCTGCTATAATATATTGTGCTTGCACCTGAACAGCTTGTTCTTGTGCAATCTGTCCACAGCAGGCCTTCACTTTTGATATAAAAGCAGCATCTTTGCTACCTTATAGAAATTGGAAACACCTTATCTTATCTGTGCTTGAGTCCAAGCCAACCGACAGATATTCCCTGCAAAGTATTTCTTGGTATTTGTCCTTGAGCTAGCGCCAGTGAGTTGACAGTGGCAGTAGTCCTTACCCACTTCTGCAAGGTCTCCAATCCCCAGGAAGGAAGGCAGGATTTATAATGTGAGATTTTTAATGTATTTTCTTTTCTTTCCTTCTGTTGTACTGACTTACACCTCTCTTTGCCATTTTAGCCTCAGGAAACTTTTTGGAAGAGATGTTAGACTTCTGGAGAGGACTGGTTAAAATTTAAAGGAAATATAAATTATTTATAAACTGACAACACAACATGAACAGTATAACCATATGTACCAGAAACATTGTTTTCTATAGACAGAAGGTTTTAAAATGCACTTTTAATGAAAGCTGTTTGTAAGCTGTAGAGGGTATAGTTCTTTCTCTGGACTTGAGATGTTTTAAGCATAAGTCTTTAATGTCTGTATAAAACAGCGTGGTTTGGAATTGACTACTAAAAATTTTCTGGAATAGTGTTTATTTTGATTTGAAGTAGTAAAAATGCATTAAAGTATCCACATCTCTTTCAGAATAGAACTGAAAAAAATAAAAATGAAGTCAGCGCCTATTCCCAGACCTTGTCATGGTGCATTTAAAAAAGATTTACCTTTTTGTTTATGGATTACATCACTGTGCCTCTAGTCTTCAGGCTCCTGTTTGCTCCCAAGTGATATTCTGTCACTGAAAGTTTGGAAATTTGGCAGCCTGCTTCTCCCTTCTCTCTTCTGTGTTTCCTTATCTGCTTAGAGGTAGAAATAAAGTCATTCAGGAAAAAAAAAAAAAAAAAAAAAAAAAAGCCTTTAATGGGAGTGGTTACTTATAGAAAAGTTTCAAGACTTAAAATGAGTAGAAATGTACAGCCTATTTTTTGGGATGTAGGTCAGATTCAGAGGAAGCAAAAAAGTGGAGATGGAATGAGACACCCAAAGTTTACAAGCAGGTGAAGTGTTTGACAAGTATGGGAGAGATTTGAACTAAGTGGAGCAGCAGAAGGCAAGGTGATGTAGTGGCCAGTATATGGCCCAGGTTGCTAGAGGCACTTTCCTCCTCCATGAAAAAGCATTAGCACATCTACGGTGCTCATAGGGTAGCTCCAACATTTTGATTGGAAAATTAGAGGAGGTGAATGCCCAAGTAAAAAGCTGGAGAAGATCAACAGCCCCTTAGAAAGAGTGCAGTGTTTTTAATCTTCAAAAGTGTTGGGAAGATGATGAATATAAGCACAAGGTTTTTTTCTTCCTTTCTCACTTTGAATGTTCATATGTGTACAAAATTGAGCATACAGCTCCAGTACAAGACACAGATCTGCAAAACCTTTTTTTCTCTAACAGCCTACTGACAATATCTGAGCAGTGCTTGAATAAAAGCTGCTGTAGGCTGTAAACTGCAGCCTCCTACTAAACGTGATGTACATGTGAGGTACATGCCTCATACACACATCTGATGTAGAGTGCAACTGTTTCTACGGAACCAGCCTGAATGCCCATAAAGAATGCGGTTATGAATTTAAGATCTCCAGCCATAAGTGCAGTCACACCAAAACATTGGCAGGACCTAATAAGCTTAGGAAATTGTGGTTTGTTGTAAATATCAAAGAGGAAAAGGAAAGGCAAGAAAACCTTATAGTGATGGCAATGAGATGTTGTACTGGATCTGGCTGGGATGGAGTTAATTCTCGCCAAAGCAGCCTGTAGGGTTTAGATCTGGGACCAAAACAATGTTGGTAATGCAGGGGTGTGTTAGTGTGTTAGCTGTGCCTGAACATAGGCTGTGTGCAGTGCCTCTCTTTGTCACTCTCCCCCACTGAGTAATTAGGGGATGCGTGAGAGCTTGGAATAGGACACAGCCAAGCAGATGACTCAAACCAACCAAAGAGATAACATCATGCCACATAATATCATTCTCAGAAATAGATAAAAACCAAAACAGAGGATTTAAAGAAGGCAGTTGGGTATCAATCTGCCCATGGGAGGTAGTGATTGCCTTTGCACTGCCCATGGTAGGTAGTGATTGCCTTTGCACTGCTTGGTGGTTTTTTTTGTTTGTTTGGTTTTTTTTACCCTCTCCTACTTCTTCAGTTACTATAAACAAACAAACAAACAAACAAACAAAAAACCAAAACCTCAATCCATATGTTTTCTTGCTTTTACTCCTCCTTTCTTTTTCCTCACCCCACTGAAGGAGTGACGCAAGGGATAGCAGGTGAGCAGCTAACCCTTAGGTGCTGAGCTGTCTACCTGGGTTAACCCACCACAGCTTTGAATTCCTTGAAGAAAATTAGCCGCAAGATCTAGTACTTAATCTGATGAAGAAATTCTTCCATTAAACGCATTAGCAAGTTGGTTGGATACCATTAACAATAACACCAATAAGCAATTCAAGACTGTAGGGAACCTTGCAAAGCATCTGAAGTGCCTTAAGATTTCAGATCTTAAAAGCAAAGCGAAACTTGAAAAGCATTTTGGATAAAAAAGTACAGCTATAGAGAAAGCTTGGAAAACTGCTTGCAGGTATACTTGAGGGAATATTCAGTATCACAAAATACATTTTAAAACAATGAAGAAATGAAAGATTTCTGAGGTTTAATGATGAGACTCAAACTGGAGAGTTACTCAAAAGAATAAACATAGAAATATTTTTCTTTTTTTTTTAATATATACATACAAGTGGTAAAATTAAAGTATGTTATATGAATATTATTTGGACTTATTTCTTCCTTTAATGCACAAATTTCAAAATGAAGTCTGAAATGATTCAGAGATTTCTTTGTACCAAAATAAGACTGGCAATCAGTAAGCAATTAAACATACTTAAAACAGCTACAAAGAGCTGAAATACACTTTACGCTTCCATGAGAGTTAAAAATATTTTTCTGCAGCTTATCCTGAAACACAGATGTCTGAACCTACACTAGGTTGAGAAGATCAGATATTTGGAATACTTTAAAGTCTTGGCCTCTCTACAACTTTCTGCTAGAAAAATATGCGATATAAAATGTTAAGATTTTACATTACTACAAAAAACGTTAGCTGAAGTAGACAACAATCACAGAAACTTTGGAACTATTGTTCTTAATGATGTTGATCCTTGAAGTAAGTTTAAGTATAATTCTGTGTGTTTAAGACTTTACCAGCAAATGGTTTTTTTGTGTGTGGTTTGTTGATAAGTGCTAACAGAAGGTGAGCTGAGTGAAAACGTAACATTCTCTTTTCTCAGATTTTTGTATTGTCACACTCAGTGTTTATCCATTTTGGAACTGTTGAGTCATTATGGTAGTACTGGGTTAGTTTTTGGTTCAGACATACACAGAGTATGTTCACTGATTGATGAACAAAATGATGCTATTCAGATCAATCAGAAAGAGCTCCACTTCAGCTTTCACATTACGTTTTATGTCTAGGATCTTACTTCTTTTGCATAGTTTACTGGTATAGTCTGAACTGGTGTTTGTGTGTCATGGAAGTTCTAGAATCAGGAAATAAGGAATACTGTGATACAATACCTTATGGAAAAGTTTCTCAGTATGGCGTATTCAAAGGAAAACCTTTTGCAGACATGATCATTGTTGAAGAATCTCAGGTAATAGCAAATTTTAAAAAGTCACCTGATTATGAGAAAACACAGGATGAATAATTTAAATAAACAGCATGAACTCTAAGACTTAAGCAATAGCAGGTGCCTATCAATCCTGATCTATCTTTATACCCTGGCAAGCAGCTAAGACCTTTTGTCAATAGTTCAGTAGTTTATAGTTAATTTCTATTTAGGGGTAATTAGGCTCCATAAGACATACATTTTGAGTTTGTTCGCTCTACAGGAGATCCATGTGATTTATGAAGACTGTGGGCTTTGCAAAAAGGTTTCTATTTCTTATGTAAATCAAAGATAATGGGGTTTCTTATGTTAACAGGGGGAGAAAAAAAAAGGTAAGCTTTTTCCTTTAAAGGGTACATTTTAGCAAATAAACTGATATATGGATTTGAAATTATTAATTTAAATTAGCCAAGATGACTTTCTGAGAGTCTTTGCAATCATTATATTATTAAAATGAGATTTAGCTATCCATCATAATGTAAAGATAGATCACACACAGAATCACACAGAATTATCAACGTTGGAAAAGACCTAGAAGATCATCTAGTCCAACCATTACCAATACTTCCCAGCTAAATCATATCCCTCAATGCAACATCCAAACGTTTCTTGAACACTCCCATGGTCAGTGACTCCACCACCACCCTGGGCAGTGCATTCCAATGTCTGACTACCCTTTCCAAGAAGTAATACTTCCTAATGTCCAGCCTGAACCTCCCCTGGCACAGCTTGAAACCATTCCCTCTTGTTCTATCACTGATTATATGAGAGAAGAGGCCGACCCCCAGCTCACTACAACCTCCCTTCAGGAAGTCATAGAGAGCAATAAGGTCTCCCCTGAGCCTCCTCTTCTCCAGGCTGAACAATCCCAGCTCCCTCAGCCGCTCCTCATAAGGCCTGTGCTCCAGACCCCTCACCAGCTTTGTAGCCCTCCTCTGAACACGTTCCAGGGCCTCAATGTCTTTCTTCCAGTGAGGGGCCCAAAACTGAACACAGTACTCGAGGTGCGGCCGCACCAATGCCGAGCACAGGGGGACAGTTACCTCCCTGTTCCTGCTAGTAACACTGTTTTTTATGCAAGCACACTGTTTTTGATGCAAGCAAGATCGGTATTGTATCTGCAGGTAGTTGTGCTAAATGTTGGCCAAAGTAATAGTGGGCTGCAAGGGAATTAGGAGATCTGCAACCAGAACTGGTTTCTCGTGCTCATTTGACAATCAAGCTTAACCTCACATTATGTGGCTTCTAATAGAAGAGGAAGGAAAGTGGTGCAGAATGAAATAATAAGTCAAGCTGAAAAATACAAAATCAATGATCTTTCTCTTCTCAAAACAAGAGGATGATCTTGCTTAAAATGATTTATAGCCCCCCTCCCCCCCCCCCCCCCCCAGTTTATTATAAGAACACAAGGCTTTGGATAGAGATCCCCTTCAGGACTCTGAAAAAAAAGAGGCAGCACATTTTGACTGCATTCTTTAAAGACTGGTGATGTTTGTGGGAGGCTAGTGTGTTATTTTTATGTCATGCAGTGATAATTTCACTGCAAGGTGAGTTTAATATCTCTAAGACAACAAGTAGTTCCTTTCTGTTGAATAAAGAAGAGGAGAGCAGATAAAAGCGTTAGAAGAAATTACTGGCATTAGGAACAGCACTGTTGAAATGGACAAAACAAACAAAACGTATAACCTGAATGATTATAGTATTTTTTTCAGAGATCTTTGTAACAAGAACAGTTCTTAAGAAGGTTCATTTTTAGTTAAGTGTTTGCCTGACTGTGAGTACAGTTAGAAGTACTTGGGGCAAAGAATGGAGTTAGCAACCTACGGTGCACAGTTTGATTTCATGTTTCAATGCATTTATTCTGAGTTGCCTGTTTGCATGCTGTAGTACTGAGGGCATAAGAAATCAATTAAATAAATAGTTGTGTTATCACATAACTTGGTAGTAAGTTCCCGCATATTCCGCTATTGAGAAAATTTGCTTATTTGACCTCAGTTTTTATATATAGCACAGTATCATGATGAAACTTTTTCTAACATTGCCCCTTTGGCTGTATGACACATTTGTGAGCTCTTTGATTTTGCATTTTTTTCAAAGCCAAACAAGCTAGCTAACATTACCAATCTAACCCTGACAAATGTTTCTTCTCCAGCACACACCCTGTGGCTACCGATTATGAATTATACTTCTCTGAACTGTTTTTTCACATCAGTATGAATCATGTAAGGACAGTGTATCACTCATAGTAGGGAGCACACCAGTTTGATGCCCTCTCCTTGCCTACGCATTTAAAATTTATCTTACCTTATGGAGGATAGTATTTCAGGAACAAGCTTAAGGGACTCCTCAACATTTGCCTTCATGTAGAAATGGCTTTTGAGTTCTTTAAAATGAAATTCTGGACTACATCCCTATGGCATCTTCCTTACAGAGGCTGTTTTTGAGGCAATCTTTTTGTAAATCTCTCACTTCCCTGCAGCTTACAGTAAGAGAACACAAGGGATATTTCTGTTGCAATTCACTGATAAGGTATCTTCTGATTTCACATAATTTCTCTTGTTGATCTGTCTCATGACTGTAAGAAAGCCAATCTCCCAAATGTTGTTTATAGGAGGTTTATAATCTTATCATATAAGTATAAAAATAATATTGGAACTATGTAATTTATACACTTTTCAGGGTATTTGTTTGATATAGTCTCGCCTTTTTGAGAAAGACTAAAATAAAGGAATGGTGGGGTAGGAGGCACAAGGAATTCATAAAAGGGAAAGAGAAACTACAGGTAAATATTTTCTAAGAAGTTAGTGTAATAATGGCTTGGTCATCAATTGGGAAAGAGCTATTCAGACACAAAGCAGCAATGCTACACAGCTATGCTGAAGGCAGAAGATATTAGGTCAAAGGGAGTCCTGGACTATGAGGATACTAAAGGATAAAGGAGAATGGGTTATCAGCTTGATGACTGGGTGATATAACTAGAAAGATAATGGTGGCAGACGGAGAACATTCAGATTCTTACAGTACATATTTACTGGCCTGAGTTGAACCTTAAAAAATAGTTGCAAGGAAAGGTTAGAAAGTAGATATTGAAAAATATAAAAAATTATAATTTCTCCTGGAGTAGTCTATACTTCCTGTCTCAGTAACAGGAAAAAACACCTGTGCTTTGAAAAGACTCTTCCTGAGTCACTGGAATCAGTTACTCTCATAGGCTTGTTTAGGATAAGCATTTTCAGCTGTAAATTCAGCCCATCCTATCATCATGGTTAGCAACTATAACCCAAAGATCTAGTCTGAAGGTGAGAGGACTGTTTTATCCAAGGAGACTTACAGGTGGTGAGTCCTGTCACCTTGCTGCATTTGCGATGGGTAAAAGAAAGGCTTTATCTATAACCACAGCAGAAGATAAGTGACATAGGATGGTTTTGTTTGTTTTGTTTTCTTCCGTTTTCTACTATGTATTTTTTCTCTTTTTTTCTTTTTTTTTTAAAAAAATGTAAGCTATGAATACTAACACCATTTAAGACTCCTATCCTCTTTAAATTTAAGCAGCTTTTTCACAAGCATAATATACTGCAAGTATCTTCAACATTTCTCGTTGTTCCTCTTGTCTTTATAGCTGTAAATTCCTCACAAACCTTTATAATAAAAAGTAGAAATTTCTATTTTGTTGCCACTTCATTTTTAACATACATTGGTAATTTAATTCTTAGTCATTTTAATAACACTGGCATAGAGCACCATAAATGTTTTCAGGCTAAGCTATATCTTCTGAGATTCTTGAAAGAGAAAGGTATAGACCAATATAATAGCTAAGTCACATGTTCAAAGTTTCCTTCCTAATAATAAGAGAACTTTTTAAAAGATACTTAGGACATTTTTGACTAATTCTTTTGAGGAGAAAAATGCTCTCTGAGGGTTAGTCAAGCCCTGCAAAACTACAAAATCATAAAGAGTTCTTATCTGATAAAATAAAAACCATATATCCAAGCCTTTTTTTGAAAGGCTAGAGACTGGATATTGATGTTTCTGATAGATGAAATGCTCCCAAACCAGCTCATCCTAAGTGATGGGATCCTCACTCATCAAGAGTGAGGCTTTATACAAACAAAAAGTTCCCTCAGGATTTAAACTTTCAACTGGTTGATTAACTGATAAATCCAAAAATCCAGATTCTCAACTGAGATTGACTCCATAAGGTCAAATTAATGAAGCAACCATTTCCTTAGGTGACTTGTAACATTACACTAGCATTTTGACAAAAATGCACTGGTGAAAGTAGTGATGCCTTTTCCATTCTTCTTTTAAATGGTTTCATTTTTTAGGGACTGCAGAGAAAAGAAGCATGCCCATACTTGGAGAATTAAAAGATGGTATTCAAGTGAGACATACTCAAAACAATGAATTTATTTGTCTCTTTAGTGTTCTGCAAATCCTTCTGTCTTTCCGATTTTCATCCATATTGGCTACAAAGTCTTGACAGAATGCTTAGATACCCAGATGGATGTTAATATGCTCAGTGAGACCAAGTATGTGAACAGCTGACATTGTTTTTTTTTTGTTTGTGTTTGTTTCTTTTGTTTGTTTGTTTGATGCTTTTCATATCTTAAAGATATCAAAAGGTTATCTATGGTAGTATTGCAGGCCAGCAAGTAAGTTTGAGATCAAGGTCTCAGTGAAGAACATTTTGACCTTTCTGTTTAAAGAAATAAGAAAAATGGATTGTGTTGATTATGTCCCCTGTATTCAGAAAGAAGAGGTGATGCATAAAATCCATATATCATTCTTAAATGAAGACTAAGTTAAATATTATTTTTATATATAAAGGTATCGTTAGAAGGGAGGTTTGTAGGCATCCATAGTGGCAGCCTGTGCTAGGGCCTCACTGACCTCTGAGTGAAGAATTTATTCCTAACATCTAACCTGAATATCCCTTCTGTTAGTTTAAAGTCATTCCCCCTTGTCCTGTCACTACCAGAGCATGTAAAATGTTGCTCTCCTTCCCACCTGTAAGCTACCTTCTTGTTCTGGAAGGCTGTAATGAGGTCTCTCCAAAGCCTTCTCTTGTCCAAGTTAAACAAGCCAATTCTCTCAGTCTGTCTTCGTAGAAGTGCTCCAGTCCTCTGATCATTGTCACGATCATCATCTTATACACAAATAACATCAAAATCTAAACTTCCTTTGGAGTTTTTCAGATAGACTGTAGATTTCAAGTTTATTTTAGATGGCTGGCAATGTAGTCATTGATCATAATTAAGGTATTTTTAATATGCTCATAGTTAGCATCTCTGGCTTCTTTGAGAGTATTGCAGTTTTGATTGTGCCACTGTGGGCATCTACATGCAAAGCCAAATTAGTAAAAGCCATACATGCTAGCCAAAGAACTAGCATGGCCTGTCACATTTGAGCCATCTTTAAAATATTTTTTTCAATGAAGTCAGAGAAAATGGGAGATAACTTGGTAAGTGTGATTTGACTTGAAGTAATCACAAATGTAAGGCATAGATCTACCCTGTTTGTTCCAATCCTCATTGTGACAGTGCTTCAGTGAGTGAAGAAAAACTGAAATTCTTTAATAGAGTTGTATTTGGTAGAGAGTAATGTGCAGCATTAGGAATATCTGTGTTTGCCTGATGTTTTAGACCTTCCAACCTAAATATCCCCTTACTGAGCCAGAATGTTGAGTCAAGAATGAACCTCTGAACGTACAGCCATGAGCATATTTCAGTAGGATTACCTGTGAAAAACTTTCATTTCAGCATGCTTTGTGATAGGGAAGGGAAGATTCCCCATCAGTGTTTCAGCTGTATTTCGGCTTTTAGCAATTAAGGTACCAAAGCACTTATCAGGGAATGTCCAGTATGCTCCTAATTTACAGTCTGCCTTGTTTTCTTGTGATTTCTTTTTTCTGTCAATAATCTCAGACATTATCAAATTCAAGCAAATATAGAAGGATAGAGAGAGAATAAGAAAGGCCAACTAAATATCATCTATCGTAACTCATAAGAAGGTTAGAATATGCAGAACTGTTACCATATTCTGCAATAGTCATTGCAGCTGCTTAGAGATCAGTATAAGACAAATAAAAGTAGATATATTTTTTGCACAACAGGTAAGGAATTTTTTTTTAATTCATTGCCACAGGATGCTGGGTTGACAGACAGCATAAGCAGATTTAGAAAGAAAAATTCGAAAGAAAAATTTAGAAAGAGAAATTCGTGGGCAACAGTCTAATACCACATAGATACTAAAGAGGGCAAGAGATGCACCCTCCAGAACTCCTGATGGGGTGATTGCAGATGCCAGAGGAGCACAGAGGGAATGCGCCATAGGCAGTGGCCAGACTCCCTTACTTTCCCTAGGCAGCCACTCCAGTTGTTCCTGTTAGTAGCAGCACACTGGCCTGGGTGCTTGAGCATGTCTCATCTTCTTAACTCACTTCTGCCTGACTAATGAATTGTTTAGACCAGAGTGTCTCAGAGCTTCCCAGGAGCAAAGACAAGATTTAATTTTGTGGTTGTGACAGCATTGGTGCTTTAGGCACCATCCTCCTGGAGAGTGGTGAGATAGAGTTAGGGCTGTGCCCAGCCACTGTGACGTGCTGACCATGGGCAGGCTGCCCAGGGATGGCTCTGCTGCTGCTGCTGAGCCAAAGGGGCTGGCTCTGTTAATTAACAGCTTCCCCACCACTGCCAGAGTATGTATATCTGCTTCTCTAACCACTCTGTGTAGGACTGCAGTTGGTATATTAACATGTCACAAAGCTCTCTGAATAATTTAGATCTAAGGCTCCTTTTCCTAGTTATTTGTTATCCTATGGGTTTTATCCTAGGACATGTCATCTAAGTTCAATTTAAATTCTAAGTTTCTTATATTTCCACTATACAGAAACTGCTTTAACATGCCACTTATAAAGGTGATGGCTTACATTATAGAAGAAAAATTCCAGTTTTCACTCTTGGGATTACAGATTCACAGTCGAGTGGTACATGGGGAACAGTGAGGAGTTTTCTTGAAAATCGAACATATCCACCTTAACAAATCAATGCAGATAGCACCGTAATGATGTGGGACAGTTCTTCTGCAACATTGTTGGCACCTAGTTTCCCTGCTAGTGTTAAGCAGAAAGGAGGTGTGTATTTCGTGTGCATGTGTATTTAGTCAAAATGCTTGAAAGCATATTAGGAAGAGTACTATGATAAATTTACAGTTAGGGGTAAATAAGGCCCTTTGCACCAATAGTTCTTAATCTTTGGTTTAAAATTCTATGAATGTTGTGATATTCCCTGACTAGGAAAGTGTTTGTCCCTCTGTACTTAACACTGGTGAGACCATTCCTTTTCAAGAGAAATAAAAGGTTGAGTGTTCTTACCAAATAGAAAATAATAAGATATATAGCAGCAAGTTCCCTTCAGAAAACTTCACTTTGTTTATATATGGTATTATTCAAAATATACTTATGTAACTGGAGTCACTAGGACTATTCTTCTGTGTAAGGCCACATTTTAACAAACTATCTCTGCTTAGGTTTTTAGGTTTAATTCTTAACACTCATATTTAATAATTAAATTAACCAAATTAAGTATTTATTCAGTAATACTAGCAGCTAACTGGACATTTGCTGATTTTATAAAAGAATTTTATGTCTTATTTTATTATTCTGTTAAAAAATTGAATATTTTTTTTAGGAAAATGTAGTGTTAGATTCTGCTTCTATATAAATTGCAAGTCTAGAACTGCAGTTGACTGAAACTACGTAAGTAGTGGACCCTAAAGAAAGGAACTGATACTTGAGTTAAAATGTGCAGAGCTACCAGGTAGAAATAAATATGAATCTTCAGGCCATGAAAATTTTGCTTTAATAACTAATGTCTACGGAGTTCAGGTGCTTTGCCTGTTTATGGAATAGGATTCAGTAAGCCAGCTTTCCATTCCTAATTATGAACTTTTTGGTTTTTCTTCATGTAAATTTGGGAGTGGATTTTGTTACACACAGGTAAAGACAGCTTACAAGTAATCAATACTTATTGCTGTTGGTTAGGCACATCCCTTGGGCTTCAGAGCTTGTTGGGAGTTTTTGGAAAGGAGTCAGGTATCTAATGTCAGTGTAAGATCTATGGGAATCTACAACATGATCAGTTCCCTTTTCTACTGTGTCCTTAACTTGGCAGGGGGTTATCAGTGCTTTGCCTTTGGTCTGATTTGGGGTGACCAGGTACAGGAGGAAAGGTTTCACTGAAAGAAAATTCAGGATTTTAGTTCAAATCTTACACTTTTTGTGATAATGTTTGTAAAAAGCAATTATGCCAGGGAAGGATGCAGGATTGGTGAATAAAGGGATGGGCTTTGTCACGGAACAGCAACAGAAACAAATTTAGATTGTATGTAAGATGTGCTACTTTGTGACTGATATGCCTGGTTCAAGAAAAACACTCAGTACATTCAAGTACACTTGTGAATGTGAATAGCCTAAATAATTTAAGAATCCATTTGCAAACCACTTATATCAACCTTAGCCTGCTCGCATGATTTCTGATGCCTGTCAGATGCACAGGACCACACTGCTCATCACACAGAGAGCTGTTTTCACACTGCTTGCCAAATGTCTTGCTAAATTGTGTGCCCTGAAACCTCACAAGTGCTTTTTAAAAAATTATTGTTATTTTTTTTTTATTTATTGAGGGAATTTTCCAATACCTTTCTGTTTCCTTTATTGTTCCTTTTCTTTTCCTGCCTGTTCCTTCACTTTCTTTAGTAGTTTCCATCTGGTGGGTAGGTTTTAATAAGCTCTTATTATATCCAGTAACTCAAATTATCATTAGGTATTCTTTAGTGGCAGGGTATTACCCATTAGTCACTGTTTCTAATATATGTTGTATATACATGTTTCATGTATCTGAATAAAAGTCTCACCTTCGATCCAACAGGCCAGAACCAGTATTGTGGACAAAGGATGGTGGAGAACTACCAGATCCAGAGCGAATGGTTGTCAATGGCAGAGTCCTAAGCATCAGTTTCCTAAACAAAACAGACAATGGTACATATCGATGTGAAGCAAAAAATCCAATTGGCCGAAACAGCACAGAATATGTTCTGATAGTACATGGTAAGTGCATTCTCTTTAGTTCTTTGGTGCATGTTACACATCTGTAGCATTTCAGGAAAATTGGTTACTTATGATCATTAATGAAAGAAGAGCAGGAAAAAGCTGAAAGTGTGATTGCACTTTTATTGATGCTATCCTTTAGTTGTAGTGTGTGTGTTTACTTCCTTCTACTAGATGCCTCTCTTTATAAAGTTTAAACAAAATATTTTCATCAATGTAAGCATCTGTAAAAATATTTTGCAGTATGTTGGGTACTGTTCTGTGAAAACTTGGCCTCATGCATACTGTATAGCTAAGGTTGTTACAGAAGTATATATGAAAGGAAAATTGGAAATGCAAGGCAAAACGCACAAGTTACAGCTTGCTACTGAGGAAATTCTGCTTATCCGTGTTAGCTGATCATGCATCTGACTTATTTTTGTAATCAATCCTCAAAAATATGTTCTGTACTAAATTCATGGTACGTCTTTCATTGAAACTGTTAAATTGGAAGGCTCCCATTAAATTACAATTTATTTTCACTGTTTAATTAGGCAACAGTATGTGTCATGTTAAAAACTAATAGGCTTTTATATTAATCATGAAATAGTTTGATATAACTCAAATATAGGAGGAACTATAATAAAATGTTGGCATTTAACTTTAGTACAGCCTTACAGTGCAAATCAAAGTCTAAACTTTGTCTTATCACAGATATATATGTACTCATTCCTAGAAAATGCTTGAATTCTAGCCTAAGTGAATAAAGAGGTGAAAGCTCCACTATACCATGGTACTTTTTTCCACCACTTTTTGTATGAAAGCAACTTTTTATAACTATGAGAAAAATAAAATGAAACAATCTAATACAGATTGTAGTCTGAAAATAGGTATGGGAATTATGTAGGCTTTATTCAGCTCATAATGACTTCAGGCATAAGAAATATATGTTTCTTAGTGTTTGCAAGCTCTCAAAAATGTTTTTCACTAAAGGCTTAATCCAGCTACTGGTATTTGGCATAAAAGTTATAATAAATGCTACTTTCAGCTTTCAGTAATGAGCTACTTTCTTAGGGCTGTTGATGAAATGTGATTTATCAAAAGAACTCCTTAGATTGCTTTTCATTTCTCTTGAAGTTCAATATTAGTTTATGTAGCATTAATGACAGAAGTAAGGAGGAGGTCTTTACATGAGGAGCATGGAGCCTGTACTGCTGTGTGAGTATTTCTTTATTAAAGACAAACAGGAAAACTAAACCCCCTAACTTCTACTTACATTGAGTACTGCAAAAAAAAATAATTCTTTTTCATCCCACATGTGGTGATGTATTGGTTGTTGACTGCATGCACAAAGTGCACTGCCTTGGATGAGGTAATGTCTTCCTTGCTTACCAAATAACAGAAATTTGTATCATTTGTGTTTTGTGCACAATTTATTTATATGATAATTTTTGAAAATACGGCCTTTGATAATAGTAGCTTTTCCATCAGTGCTGACTTTGCAGTATACCCCTATCAAAGAATATTTCACAGTCTCCTATGTTTCTTTCATGTAGTGGTATGCCCCCTGTTGATCTGATTATCTTGCAACAATTTCATGGCAATCTGTAAAGTTATTCATTATCAGGAAGGCATTCTGCTTTGTGGCAACACATTAGGCATGTTATCAGGTTTAGCTTGAACATTGCTGACCTTTTCTGTTATGAGTACTGTCGTTTTCTTAATTGCATTTCTGCAATTCTGGTGTTAGAACTGCAGAAGATAAATGTCAGGTGCTTCTAGATTACTATTACAATGAAAGGAGTGTGACAGAGTATGTGTTGGTGTTTAGTGCTTAACAACTTACTGCATTTCTGAGTTTTTAAGTTTGTTTTAAACACAGAAGAGACTGACATAATTATTTTATGAATTGTATCACAATTGGTTGTATAGATAATTTAGACAGTATCTTATCCTTTCTTTATTTCATTGGATTCCTGAACGTCCCTAGTGGAACCTAATCTCAAAACAATTCATTATTATCATTCTTGCTCTCTCCTTCTCTCTCTTTTTCTGCTAGCAAAACTACTTTTTAGCTTTTTCTGAGATGCATTCTTTTTTTTTTTTAATAGAGGATGTATTTTCTCTGTATCTTCCAAAATATATCTGGGAGCATCCTTTGATTTGCAATCACTTTCCCTGTACCTGACTTGTAACTTTTTGCACCTGCTCCTTCTGATACAGCTGATGTTTCATACAAACATGCCTTCTTACCTTGAGTCTTTGGTGTCTAATACAGGTACATGACAGACATAAGGGGAGGGATATTTATAAAGATGTGGGAGAGGAGGGGGCAGAAATCTGTATGTAGGGAAAATCTCTCTTCAGAAACAATTCTTTGACGTTTCAAGTCAAGGAAGTAAGGTCTAGGAAAAGAGACCTACCAAATCTATGCGGAGTAAGGCATAAGTGCCAAGTGCGAGTAGCCCACTTTCCTTTATGGAGCCTCTGAAAGTCCAATGCCACAGAGTTAAACAGCTAACAGATTTTCTAGTATAATCTTCTGCCCAGAGGACATACAGTGATGGACAGAAAGAATGATAATCACTTCTCCAAGTTTAGGGGGATGCTGTGGCTGATTCAGTTTTGCCAGGCAAACTGGTGTGAGAAGGCAGGGGACATCAATGACTCTACAGGGTCAGAGAAGTGTAATCTGATTCATAACTTCTCTTTTTTTTTTTCTTTTTCTTTTTTTTTCCCATCCATATTGTGATTCCATCTATTTTTTTTTTATTTTATTTTTTTATTTTTTTCCACTTCTACAGCTTTTTTTTCCCTCTTTTCGTTAAGGGTTCAAAAGTTCCATATGGCTGCTATTTCTTTTTTTTTTCCCTTTTTATTTCCTCTCAGTTAGACTCTGTCTACTAATTCCCATAATTCCTGAAGTTACCTTCCTAACTCAGAACAGATTTAGACAGCTCTAGTGTGGATAGAAGCTTACCTAAGAATGAAAGATGTCAGTTATCATAATTAGAGATAAAGAGTAAGGAAAGTTTTTATATATATTAGTTGTACAAACCAAGAAAAGAATGTCTCATGCCTTTGCCAACCTAGTCAAAATATTATAAGGAAAAGTAATATTATTTCCACCATAAATGACGATGTAGTAGTATTTTGATGTTAAGTGATGGCAGTGGAAATGCATATTCCTATAAGCAGATAAATGGCAATGTATAATATGAATACCATCTGATAACATAAGAAAATATTTTTTAGATTTGTATTGTAATTAAAGAAATCAAAGAAAATGAATGAATTTAAATCAAACAAAAAGCATTGACTATTAAACATACTTTTCAGCTTTGCTGAATCAATACAGCTGCTACTTTTATTTTTCTTAACTTCAGTTATTAATAATAAATGCCAAGAAAACATTTCACAAAGGAGGAAGGTGGGCACAAAGTCAGAGTTTATAGGCAGCAGTGCAAAAGCAAGATGTAGTATGCTTGAACATTTGTCTCTTGCAGTAACAAAGGCACATGCTTTAATGCCTGTAGCTGTTGTCATTTCTGTATTCTAATTGGTGAGCTTAGTGCTTTAGAAGTGCACATTCTGGTTAGATATATTACATCCTTCCTTTGGTAATAGGCTGCTGGCAACTTTCACTCTCTTATAATTTATTAAGAATTTTTGTTTACCTTTGTCCAAATATTAGCCATTAATCATCAGCAAACAGAGCTAACTCTCAAACTCATAGTGCTTAGCTCAAAAACATAGATTCTACTGGTAAAGCTTAGGTAATATCTGCAGTGATATAGGTAGAGTTGAGAGAGGATGTGGTCCATCACATTTGAACTAAAGAAACAGCTGCTGTGTATGTAACTCGTCACCTCTGGATATCACTATTGAAAGCCTAGTTCAGCGCTGTAGTGAGTAGGTGACAGAAGTCCACATCACTGAGAGGTATTCTTAATGGAAGGGACAGCATTTGATAACTGGCAGACCTCTTTGAAATAAGCTACCTTGGTGAAATGTTCTGATTTACTGATTTAGAGCCATGTGCTCAATTAAGACAAATACTCAGAGCAATGATGTGACATACATCAGTGGTCTATCAAAGAAATATAGTAATCTACATGAATAAGCTGCCGTAGATGGTCAATTATATATACAGTAGAAAGAGATTGAGCCAGAAACTCAATATTTCTGCAGAATAAGATCTGACTTAGCATATTCCCTTGACTTCAGTCTCTAAATTTTATTATTTTTTTTATGTGGACAAAGTATTTTTCTGCAAATAAAGGCAATTGAGTGACTGAGCTGTATTCTTGTTAATATTTTGAAAAATATTTTCAAACATAAAATCTCCTACAATATGCTGAACCAAAGGTTCCTCTCCACATCTCCTCTGGACTGTGAGTATTTGTCTTCCATCTGCATGTCCAGTCCCATTTCAAAACATTTATCAACTTGGCTTTTTACTGTAACCTGTGGCAACAAGTTTCTGAATTGAATTATGGCCTTTGAGGGAAAAGTGCTCTCTTTTGTTTGTTTAAACCTGTTGGGTGAGCTCTTCATTTCTTAACTTTCCAATCTACTTGGCATCTCTTGCTGTTCGTGCTGTAAGTATTGGAAATGTCACCGTGATGGTTGATCATGTTTGTATTCTGATGGTGTTTTCTCATCTCTTTTACCATCACCTCCATAATTTCCTTCAAATCCCAGTACGCTTCCTGTTATAAAGTATCCAGCCTGGGCAACTGGCTCATATCCAGTTCTAAGTCCCACAGCTATTCTTATTAGTGCAATATTCCTATTTCCACCTTCATTTTGCCATTTTCCAGTTGAGTTGCTGCATTTCAGCTAAAATCACTTTTATTTTCATGTCACTTCCCCTCTCTAGATTCTCAAATATTTCCACCTCACTGTCAGTATCTCACTAATTTTCATCTTAGACTACTTGCATTCAGATTCTTTTCTCTTTTATCCAGTCTCTCCTTCTTTCGCGGTCACTTTCTTGACTTTTCTCAACTTTTTAATTTTAATTCTAGTAGCAAACCTCTTTGACTAACTGTTCTCCATATCTGGAAGACATCTATGCCAAATTTGCACCAGCCATGTCAGATTTTTCTTTTATTTTTTTTTACCTCTACTTCTATATCTAACTCCTATTGCCCCATGTTTACTACTGAAATTCATGTTATGAGGCCACCAATAATTACAGCACTTTGAACTTTTTTTTCTATGCAAGTTTCATTTCAGATTAGTAAAAACTGTGGAATCCAAAACGCATCTGAAATCAAACTCCATTACACCTATCTTCTCTAAACTCCTTTATCTTTTGTCCACTATAATATATATTACATTTTATTTCTATTTTGAAGTTCTCATTGAAGCCCCTCCCTTTGTTCATGTAACTTAGTTTTGCACATCTCTCACTCTGTGGAAGTAAACACTGAGTCTGAATTAATTTGGTGTATGTCTGAGAAGGTATGACTTTTTTTCCTTTTTTTTTTGAAAACGGAAGATGTCAGATAGGTCATAGAACTCCTGGTTTGCAAATATTTTCACTACAAGCCTCTGATAAATCTTGTAGACTGTTTTTTGACACCTTTTTCTCATACGCATGTTTCAAAAAAGCATTTAAAAAATTCAGTTCATAGTAGTGAGAAGGGGGAAGAACAGAAATGAATGGGAGACATCCATATGGAGCAGCAAGCTCAGTAGTAAACTAGTTGTTCTCCATTTTGGTGTCAAGATTCTAGATACTGAGGTGGCTGGACATTTTCTAAAGTTGCTTTCTTTATGGTTCCTGAGATGAAACATCTCACTTACAGAAACATTTCAGAGAAGAGACTTTCCTTGCCTGTGGGAAAATCCTACCCTTTGACTGAACAAAGCTTGTGCTTCTGAAAAGAGAATTGAGCAGACTTGTGATGTAATGGAGCAATAATAGCCTGTAAAGCTACAATAGAGAGTGTTTTTACTAAAAACTAACTTCACTCCCACAGCAATCAAGGCATATCAAGAAAATGGGTCTCAAAAGACCACTTAAGACCTCATTTGAAATTCTGTGCATGTGAACATCTATACTTTTTAGTTTTGAGATTTTTTTATCTGTGTTTGAATGAAAAGAAAGTGGGTGTCTCAGTTCTGAATCCTTAAAACAGAGGTGAAAAGAACAGTCTTTCCTATTTCCATCTTTTAAAAGTAAAAATAAAATAAAGACAACTCACTAGCAGAGGAATTTGAACTTTCAGAGGAAAAATAAACAAAAGGATGCTCTTGAAGACTTCTACCAACTCAAATATGTAAATAAGAGTTGATAGTCCCACATTAGCCTTCCTTTCCCCCAAACCGTCTTTAGTTTTTCTCAGCTTCTGTGCAAAAGCTGAAGCATAGAGGAATTAGGTTGCATTGTGGCAACCCTGAGAAAGTAACTCAGTAAGAATCCTCTGTTAAAGGTGGCAGCACTGAGGTAATTTTATTCATGTGATATTCTGCGAAGTGTAGCCCTTCAAATTATGTTGAACTATTTTGATTTTTGCATGTACATCAACATTCTGAAGTGACAGCGTCATACTGTGTCAGTATTGCAATTTTAAAATTAACTTCACCAAAAGACTTAGCAGCACTAGAGCAGGTGGTTTGATCCTATAAGAATGGGTTTTTTGAATGCTGCACAATCAGTTGAATTAAGAAATCTTTGTGTAATATAGGTTTTATTATTGGACGTAAGAAGTATAATGTTTATTTGATGTTTTTAGGTATGAGAAGCCTGTCAAGAAACTCATGGTGGAATTGTTGGCTTAATTTTATGGATGAATTGGCCAGCTATTATCCCTGAACACTCACAAGGCAGCAACTTTGAAATTGCTTTTTGTTGATAAATACTTGCACAGTAGGGTCTATAGTTGAGCTGTGTGAACTGATATTTCTTCATTTATAGTGACTTTAGAAAAATGAGATACAATTTTTCTTTTCTTTCAGATAAGCTCAAAATTATTTTGTAAAGGTCAATAAAATAACATTCCCAACCACAGTAATGGTTTTGGAGAACCTGTTTAACACTTCTGCAGTTTTACATTAAAATACTGGTTTTGATTAAAGAAAAGTTTTTAAATAGTAATTTTTCATCAGATAACATGATTTCTTTTTAAATGGAATACTTACAGAAATTGCTGAATCCAAAGTATTTCACTTTACATACATTGAATTTGTCCTGCTTTTTTTTTTTTTTTTTTTCCTTGCGGAGGTAGCGGGAGCTCTCTTCAGCAGTAACTACCTATTAAAACACATATAGCTCATTCCTATTTGAATAGAAGTTATCAATGTGTTTATTCTAATAAGCTGTAGGTTTGGATCAAGTCTTTAATAATACACAGTACCTGAAGAAATTTAATTTTCTATGTACATGTGTAATTGGCTAGTTCTTGATTTGGACTCCCTCTGTGATTTCTGAAAAGGAAAATATTGCTTGCAAGTTTTGAATAGTAATGAGGATTCCTCTCCACACACAATATGCACAGAATTAATTATTTGGTTGCTTGTATATGGGTAGAGCATCTACACTGAGGTACTTGTTTATCTACACATGCTAGATATAGTACAGTTGCTCTTTCAAACAGAATTCTTAAACAATCTTTATTGGAGTGTACTTCTCAGATAGTATTGTAGAGTTTGTTATCACTTTGATTTGCTTTGGTATCATGGATTGCTCTCATTTTTTTCTGGATTTCAAGCTTTGTTATTGCCTGCCTCTAATGTTCTTGAACTTTACTTCAGTCAAGCTTTTTTGGGTGAGAGGTTAAACTGCAAAATTACCATATCTATGAATGTCGTATACTGGCTTCATGAACAAAATAAGACTGTTAACAGAATAATTTCACTTGAGTCTGATGACAAAGTTGAAGTCAAACAGTTGTTAATGATTTTCTGTTTCCAGCAAGATCATTTATTACTCACAGAAAAACCAAACCACCTATGACAACAGAAAAAAAAAAAACAAACCCATAACGAAATTATTGAAGTAACTTTGCAATTTTCAAACTATAATCTTTCTTGTACTGCTGTGTGCCTCATGGAATACAGATAATGGTCTTTTGTCTCTCATTCTGATATGGTGCTTCTATAATTTACCTTTCTTTTGAGAATAGGTTGCTCGTCATTTTACTTAATTTGAGTAGAGAGATGAAATGGTATATAGTGATAATAATTTAAATATCAATTGGTGATGGTAGCCTGGTGATACATCAGTACCTTGTGTTCTAACTGAGATTACAAGGTCTGGGAAAGTAGCACGAATCATTGGCTCTGAGCAAAGGGAGACAGATATAATTGCTTTAGGGAAATTGCTCATAGCATCCTGCATCTTCACCTTGCCTCTGAGGGGAGTTCAGAAAAACTTCTGTTAAAATGTTGCATTTTTGCTAGAGAGCTATGAGATTTTCGGTATCTCAGGTCTTTGATCAAATATGAAGGACAGAAGCTCAGAGAGAAGTGAACAGTCTTGAACTTGCATATCTCAAACTATTAATATTTCTAACATCTTCAGTTTTCTACTATTAATCTTTTGTTCTGATTAGTATACTTTTGCTATTCGTAATTTTGATAATTAAGAAATTATTTTTCTGTAGCTTGCCTTATGTTTCTATATAAATAAATAAAAATTGTAAAAAAAAAAAAAAAATCTGCATGAAGGAAAAAATATTCAATTAGTATTTCTTTATGTATTCTACTACTATTTTTCTCTGAGTAAACAAGGTGGTTATTTTTCCGTTTGTTTTCAGTATTCTTACAGCTAAAAGACTGATCAAACTGACAAGGAAGTGAAATTTTCCTGGATAACATTACAGACTCCTTATGACATCTTTCTTCGCAGCTTAACTTAAGTTTTAATTTGTGGTGGGACAGAAATAGCTTTACTCCATCTCCCAAAAAGGAAACTTCTAACCTGAAATCATGAACTATTTTTTCTAGCTCTTCGTTCTTGAATTTTTGACCTAATGCATCTTTTTTTTTCTTTGTTTTGTAATTAAATTTATACTAATTTATTGCTAAATCACGACATAGACTTTCTACATTGAATCTTCATCTGCCTTGTTATGTTACTGTGAATTACTTTGACCTTTTTCTAAGGATTCACCACATTTTTCATGGCTTTCAAGAAAGTGTGTTGCATGTATCTTTCTGTATGACTCACACAGAAAGTAGAGACACAAAGAGTAGGTAGGAAAGCAGTAAGGGTGTATCTCAACACCATTCTCAGGCAATAGAAAAAAAGAGTATTGCTTACGAGTATGAATGCATATCTACCAAAGCTAATAATGTTGGTTGGAACATCCAGTGCTGTCTTGCAATAACATGACTTCTTGTAAGAAGCTGTTTTTACCTTACAAGAAAAAAGAAAGCCTAAACACCTTTTGGTGAAACTTACAGGCAAGTATCTGTGAACAGATCTCTAGATATCTGCTGCTTCTGATGGAATTCATGTTATGAGATAATCTGTCATTTGTAGAAAGAATGGTCCAAAAAATTTTCAGTCTAGGTCATTTTTCTTTTATTAGAAGGCTTGGAAGTAGAAGAATTAACGATTTTATTTCTTTTTTCTTTATCTACTTTATATTCTAGCCTGCATTTCCTTTACCTTCCCTTCACCTGTATCCACAAAACTTAATTAGTCCCCAAATACACCCTTGAAGAAAAACCTTACTTTTGCTTGATTACTTCATGCCTGAAGAGGGTATGTCTTTCAGTTGAAACTACCCACATTCTCACAGCAAGTGAAGAGGAAACCAAACCAAACGAGAGGAGGAAGGACAGGAAAAGAACTTGGCAG
This sequence comes from Alectoris magna, assembly GCA_030625065.1. Classification (NCBI taxonomy): domain Eukaryota; kingdom Metazoa; phylum Chordata; class Aves; order Galliformes; family Phasianidae; genus Alectoris; species Alectoris magna. The sequence goes on from CM060560.1 coordinate 103,135,269, forward strand.
GGTAAACTCTTTCTTTTCTTTAGATATTTCTGTGGGTCACAGCAGTAGTGGATTGGTTTCTCCCTCCATGGCTTCTGTTGTTTTTTGTTTTCATTTTCTCCATATTTCTTAATCCTGGATGGGTAGGAAGCAAGGAAAAATGAGAGAAATGAGACTAACACATTGCAGTGTTCATTTACTGCTTGAATGAGGAGAGCTCTGGAGCTCTGGATGGCTTTAAGCATCATTCACAAGCAGGAACTGAAATCTCTTTACATTGATTTGTAATTTTTAAATTTTTTTTTTAATAAATAAATAAGGGGATATGACCAGTTTTTCTTTACAACAAATATATTTTTTATTTTTATATCTAGCTATATATATTTTTATATATAGCAGCATTCAGCTGGAATGGAACTGTCTTATTTGATGGTTTGTTAGTAAAGGTACCAAATAACCTGCCTACATCAGTGAAAGCTGTATAATTACAATAAGAGCAAGTTCTGAATGTATTGCATGTCCCAGCTTTCATTGTAGCGAAGCCATCCTCATGGGAGAATGCAACTAAATGAATAGCACTGTTTCAGGACAAAAAAAAAAAAAAAAAGCCATACGACCTTTTTCTTTCAGGTAGTGCATTATGGTGAAAAGAATGTGAGAAATAAGTTTATTAATCAAAAACAGTGCAAAGAAGTGCAGTAAACTATATTTTTGTTCCAAAGATGCCATTAACTTCCCCAAGCTGATTTTCTATGGGATATAGCTATCATACTGTGACAAAGCATTTCAGATTATTGTTGGACCCCTCTGATTTTTGAAATAAAGTAATTTAAAATAAATAGCATTCTATCTGATGTCTTTTTACTAACCTTAAAATTATTGCAGTGAGTTTTATGTTGTTTAAGCAATTTCAGTGATTTGTCTGGAATTTCTCCGAGAAGTGAAAGCAGCAACCATAATAAAATAGAGATCAGCAATCTATTTACCTCCATTTAGTCTCAACAATTGACTCCCTGTGAGGGAAATTTTAGAGAATTCTCCTTGACCTCTTTTTTATTTCCTAGTGCCATTCTGGATGAGTTTTTGAAAATTTTTTGCACAGAAAAAGTCAAGTGTCATTCTGAGAAAGCTGTCATCTTTGTTCAAGACTGCTGGTGTCTGAATTTGTGTTGTATATTAGCTTTTCTTTATCGATTTTCAAGGGCCAGATGCTGGTATTTTATTTCATTTAATTTTGTATATTTCTATTTCACAGCTTGGGGAAACAAGGAAATATGGCTCGTCTATTTATCTTAAAAGAATAAAAATGTATTTTTACATTTTAATGTTGCAGTGGCATTGGGCCTAGAATATCATACTGATAATGATAGAATGCTGCGCTGCTGGGACAGATCAGACTGGTGGTTGTTGACTCTTGAGTTAACATTTCATCTTGAACAAAGTGAAATTGGCGCTTCAGGTGTAAGGACAGTTGCAATTTTAAGAGGTTTTATTTTCTTTTCTCCTTTTGAATGAGTTTGTTTCAGTAGCAAATTGCAGTGGGACTGAGGAGATCCATTTTGAACTCCATAATCATGACCAGAGAACTGTGAGATATAAGGTGTTCTATTTAATAATTCTGTGTTCATTTCCCTAGCTGTGGAACGAGAATGATGCTACATTCTTTTCCCTAACTTTTTTTCTCTTATATCTAAGTAAGGATCTTACAGAAACGCAAGGCAGAGATTCATTCTTTAGTGTATATATATTTGTTTATGGAGAGTTATGAACAATATTAGAACGCGTCTATATGCACTTTGAAAAGTACAGTTTCTTCTTTTGAGTCTGCAGACTCGAACAGTTCCTTAAAACTTTCCTTTTTGTTTAGAATATCAAATTACAAAACTCTTTTCCTCAGTCTACTCCACGTTCTGCTCACTTAAATTCTTTCAGGTAAACTGCACAAGCTTCGCTACTGTGTTCAGTGCATTATTTATAACTGTTTCAATTAGAAAGATGAGCTTTTATTCAAGATAGAATAGCTCCCTTAAATAAAATAATAGGCTCTTATTAATATTACCACTATAAAGTGTGGTAATATTAATAGATTATTAATTAATAAATATTAATATGGAAAGGATTTTTTTCACAGCTGGCAAAATGTAATTTGGGAAAGAGTAGTTCTTTCATTGTATATATTTGGAGTAGTCTAAAATATTGTATGTGTGACTTTAGAACATGGGAGACTAATTTTTCTGTGGAATACTTGTCTTGATATGTCCTCAGAGGTACATTTCGTGCTAATAACCATTAATAAAGTAAAACTAATAAAGTAGAGCACTTGAAAACAAATTCTCCGGTATTGAAGAGTTCACCCACTTGAGAGTTTAGATTTTCCTTATGTTAAGGTAATCTTCAATATCTACTCATCAGAACAAGTAGTTATCTTGTCAAATGCATCCTTTTGTGTTTTCTGTATATCACCTGGATTTAGCACAAGTAGGAATTAGGAAATACCACATTACAACCTATTTGGTTTCTTTGATAGAAAAGATGTAATTCATATAAGCTGTTCACCAAAAGTGAACAGCAATGGCTAGCTATATTTTGAGATACTACATTGTGTCACCTTTCATTCTTCTACGTCAGAAAGAGCAAGAACAATGAGCTCTTCAGATGGCTAGAATGGTGGCAAACAATGACAGTGATGGACATTTAACTGAGAGTCCAGCACTGCAGGCCTTCCTTTGCAAACTTCTTTATGAGGGAGCTGCACCTAGAGAATTTCTGTTGATGGCCAGTGCATTGGAGTGATATGGGAAGCAAAGTGATCTCCACAGTAAGAGCTAAGGGGTTCAGAAGGGTTTCATTTTAAAAGTTGTCAGTCACTAGCACAGCACTTAAATATTCATGTTATATGCTTTCCTGTGGTTCATTATTCCTGTGGTACCTACGTGCAACTGTGAGTGTAACATACTATGCTTTGCTTTCCAGGTGACAAAGCTGTGTTTGTGGCAACACCTGTGCTGTGCATAAAGGTCATGTTTTGCTAGCCAGATAAACTTTATTTATTTATTTATTTATTTATTTTAAATATGAAATGCTACTCAGAGCTGTGCTGTGCCCCTCAGGAGGAGCAGTTGAAGAAAGCTGTTGTCCAGGCTCTCCAAGTTGTTCCCTGCCAAGGGTGGCACTGGCTGGCTGTGTGGAGTGCCCACAGGCCTACCAGGATTGTCACGGGGACTTCATACTCCACAGAACTGTGTGTCTGGAATATGCCCCTCAACTTCAACTCTTGTATGCTTACTTCTGTCAGGGGCAGTGCAGGCAGGAACCTGGCAGTGCTGACAAGAACCAGGCCAGCAGCTTGTGAGGACACAGTGTGTGGTGATAGCAGAACAGAGCTGGACATCTTCACCTGGCGGTAGAAGAAAGTCATAGGGCTGACCACTGTCATCGGGCACAAGAACTTCTTGTTGCCTTCCATGTCCTTCCCACTGTATTAAGGCACTTTCTTCCCATTGCTTCTTGTCATCTGCTTGAGAGTCCTGACTCCTTGTTTTCTTACAGTGATGGCAAATATGGACAGTTACATTTCACTTTGTAGTTCAATGTCAGCTTCCTACTAATCCTCATTTTTTCATATTTATCATGCTTTTAGTTTTGTCTTAAGCTCTTCTGGTCCATACATTTGTCTTAAAACATGCCACGATGTGATAATAAGTTCATCACATTAAAGGATGAACTTTCAAGCAATTTTGGGTGATACCATGCTGCCAATACTGAGTATTAATATTGAAGTACATTTGGTTCTTTGCCTTCTATTCTTCTATTCCTAATTTTCTAAGGATAAAATTTGGACAAATAGCATTTATTTACTTGACTCTTGAATAGGAAGAAGTAATTGTCTTCTTTTAAATACATTGTTGTCCCTCATTTGCTACTGAAATCTACTGCTTTCAAAATAGGAAAAAAACTCTTGACTTTTCTACAAGAAGACAGAGAACTCTCAATGAAATCGAAACTCTGGTGTCTTTTAGTATTTAATTTTTTTCCTCTGTCTTACTGGGCAACCAAAGTATGTTAAATCAAACCTTAATGAGCTCCCACATTTTCCAACATTTAATATGACCTGCAGGCCCATTAAATATCTCAGAATAATGGTGCTATGTGAATTTATTTTCTATCCTTCCAAAGCTGCCTGGCCATTTTAGTCCAGCTGTGTATCTTACATTATGAACTCATCCACCACTAGTCTCTAATTGTTTTAGCTAGGGATCTAGATCTACATGAGGCTTTTATTAAAAGGTTTTGGATATTTTTTAATGACATCTGATTTGCTAGCAAAAATGTCAAGCACATAATTGCCATTTCAGAGTTTCATAAATCTGAATCAATTAGTAAAGAGAACCCCTTGACCTCATGTCTGCAAGGCTTCATGATCATTTAGTCTAAAGTGCTGAGGAGATATTGGCACATGATATTCAGGCTGAATGATCCCTTTGTTCAATTCCATTTTCTGGGAGCAAGTCTAAATGCAGCTCCCTTTGAATTTAAAACCTTGCTAAATTATTTAGTACAACATACCACAGTCTGATTAAATTTTGTGCAGAGTACTGAGGTTGTTTCCCAGGTAGGTCATCACTCAGTTCAATTCAGCACTTAAAATTTCTTTCGCTCTTAGTAAAAATATAGCACAGGCCATCCATCATTATCAGTCTGTCCTTTAATTTTTCTGTCAGACTTTGTCAAGCTTGAAACAAAAACCTTTACATTTTTATCAGCTGCAACCCTTGTTGTCTGAATGGTGCTCAGTCATTTCAGCTTATCGGTTTGTTTTTTTTTTTTTACCAAACAAGTCAAATATTCTCAATAAGTCAGATCCATGTTTCATGAAAGCCTACTGAACCAAACAGAACCATTTCTCCTTTATTTGGAAATGGGGAGTAAAAGTGCTTAGGCCCAAATCTGCAGTGAGAGTAAAGTGTCCAGGCTTCTTGCACTTAAATGGGTGAATGTCTTCTGTTAGATTAACAAGAGTGTAGCATCAATTCAAGAGAAAAGAAGAAGCATGCACAAAATTATGATCAGGCTGGTCTGGACAGTGTTTTGAACTAGTCTTGTACAGCACTATTCTGCCACTCATAAGCACGCTGGATTTATGCCTCTCCTAAAGAGCAGCCTCCTGACCAAGCAGTACATGCTCATACTTTCTTCACCCTCCATTCACAATCGGCTGCCAGATTACCTGCTGTCTACCTTCACCTTGCCACTGCTAGTGTGGCTTGAAGTCATACTAACATACTATAGTGTTCCATGAAGAACATCCTTGAAACCTTCTCCATGCTTCTCTCTGCATCCACTGAACCATCTTTCATTGAAACTCCAGTTGCAGTCTCATGTGTAACCTGTGGGAACATCCATGAAAAAGTGTTGAGTCCGTTATTCTCTTCTGCATGACATTTTATCTCTTTTCTGTTTCCAGAAACTTTTATGGAAACAATTAGTTCTCAGTGAATTGTTTGTATTTCAGAGATAGCAAGTTGATGAATACCATGTTTATTACATTACTGAATTTTCAATAGAATATGTTACACTAATCATTCCTTATAGTAGTGAGATTACTAACTAAACTAACAGTGGCAATGATTGTTTGATTTCTATATCTAACATGGCTTTTCTGTCCTCTTTGGTTCCCCTTCTGTGAAATATGGCTATTTTCTGCTTCATAGGAAGATGAGGATTAATACTTTAGTATTATGGAAACAGCGATCTGGTGCATTGGTTTGGGTATGGCCACCTGAATTAAAAAGTTCCACTCTACATGGTCTCATGGTCATAGCAATCCTCAGTATTTAGGGGCATGAAAGTCTTAAACAAAAAATTGTTTTTGGCTGAACATTCTGTACAACCAGATTCAGAAACTGCAAGGTCAGAAAATAGAATTAAATATCTCTGCAACATGCATTTTCTGGACTGAAGTTTGCAAATCCATGTTATTGAGATACTTCTTGACAGAGACCTCAAGGAGAGATCAAAGCTATGCAGCCCTTTTGATAGTATGTTTCTCAGCAACTGCTAAAGAGAAAGATGTGGGTAACACAGGGATCTGCTTCACTAGAAGCATGGTGAGTATGCCCCAAGGTGAAAACACTGTCAAAAAAAGAAGTTGTTTAGAACTAGAAATAGTCAAATTGTAATACCTCTTTCTGACATTTAAATGGACATTTAAAATACTGGTGGAGGTTTGTATGCCTTAAACAGAAGTCTGTGCTCTGTTTGTGTTTTATATATAACTTTTGTCTCTATATGTAACTCTGTTACACTTTATATTTGCAGTCTGTCTGATTTTTGGAGCTACCAAACTCACTTGCTTCCCACATCCTCACTAAACAAGGAGAAAATGAAGGCTGCTGCAGATTATTTTTTCTTTTGAGGCCGATGTTCTGCATTCTCTCATGCAAGAAACAAACAAGCAAAATACAAACAGCAACAACAAAAAACACATTTTCAAGGCAAAGACATTAAGGTTTTCTCAGGAACCCATAAATCTTCCTGGAAAAACTGAGAAAGAGCCTTTCTGTCACAGAGACTCAGTAGGACTGGTAGACCTAAATAAGGAAATTACATGAATGTGGTACTCAAGTGCAATTTAGAATGCTAATCTTCATCTAGGCTTAGGCTGCCACAAAAAGATTTTAAGGGTAGAATGTGGTGTAAGAGTTCCAAAATCTGTTGATGGTAAGGCAATTAGCTATTTTGTCACTTTACAAATACTTTCCCATGACACACTCATCATTAAAGGACAGATTCCATTAAACTTAGATTTCTTTGGGCTCGCCTGGCTGATTCTGGTTCCTGTCTTGTTCTTTGGTTATTGAGAGCAAGTAGCTGTGGTGTAATGTAAAGACTATAGCAAACCAGCTGCAGTCATTTGCATGGTGAATTTCTCCTTTCTCTGGCAAGAAAGAAGCAAAGCCAGTCCTATTCCTTGCATTTATGTTTTCTTTGAGGAAATATGTTTTTCTCTGATGTTTCTGACAAGCTGCCACATTGATGTTTTGCATCAGATTTAGTGACTTCAATTAGCAAACTAATTTCTGCATAAGTTTTTGTTACTCTTGGTGTGATCATAAAAGGTGAACCTACTGTATCTGTATTAAAATACTTGTATCTTCTAGTTCCTGTTTACCAGTCTCAGTTTCCTATATAGGCTTTCTTTTAATATAATAAATCTTGCTCAATGTATTTCAATTAGAATAGAAACTGGAAAACAGTGAGCTTCTAAATTCACCAAGGTCATGTGTAATCTGGTGTGTGGCAAACTGGGTAGACAGTGTGTTTGTAGAACAAAAAGCTGTAACTTGCCAGTTGCAGTTGACTTGCCATTTTAGTATTAAGTAAATAACATATTTAAGAAAGATAATATGGGAAATATGTCACATTAATTAGCTTTTATGTACAAGGCTGATGTGTAAAGCTTTTCTACTAAACAAGGTTTTACTCTCTGTATGAAGGAGGCATTTTTGTTTTCGTGTTTGATTTCATTTTTGACAGATACTTATCTAGAGGAGTTTCCCTTTAGGAAAAGAAATTGCTTAGATCAGCGCATATGACATGTATCTTTTAAAAAATGTTCATCTATTTCTAATGATTGTTCAACTCCATTCTGTTTAATTATCGTGGTACTCACATTCCTGGTAGTGTGGCAGTTCTTCCTGATGATTAATGTGGCTACTCTGCCTTTTTTGAAAAACCTGTTTTAATTTTTTCTGGTTTCTAATATTTCATACTGAAAAACAGATGTAAACATCAGTGTACAGCAGACAAAACAGAGATCTTGTGTCATTTTCTGAAGGTTTCCAAGAGGGAAATCCTATATCCAAACCAGAATAATACAGAGTAATAATAGAGGTGACTCATAGATATTAACTGACAAGGAAACTTTTTAAGTGGCAAAGTAATCTGTCATCCATCGTGAAAATAAGGCAAACATTATAATTTGAAGTCTTAAGGGAATAATTATGTTATGCTGAACTCACTAACCCTGCCTCTGAAATGTGTTCTGTTGGGCCCAGTACTGTAAAGGGGTGAGCTGCTTTAGCTTCCATTGATTTTAGCCAGAATTGATGGTACTCAGACACCAATTGCATTTCCTTCCACAGCAAGGGAAGATAGATCATGGGTCAGGTTTGTGCTCCTTTATTGCATTGCATTGAATAGCACCCTTCAGAAATGTGTTGTTGTTTTTTTTTTTCCTGAAATCAGTGTGGAATGGCTTACTTACCATCAATTGATGAGAAACTAGTCCTTTCCTTTTAAAGCTGTGATATAAATAATCTGAAAATTGTCAGATGCTTTTTACTTTGTCACAGAAGTGCTTTTCTATAGTTCTATTCAGGGCTTTTGTTTGTTTGTTCTTTAAAACCTGCAATCGCCTTATAAGCAAAGTGATACTGGTCTTTATTGCTTTTGGCAGTGTAATCAAAGTATTTTCTATCTGTACATCTGGTTATGTTCTGCTCTGTACAGGAATGTTTTGCAACAGTTTGTTGGTTCCTCTGCAATGAAGTGGCAGCTGCCTGTGCTTGGCATACCTGTATTTGATCAGAAGCTGAAGGGTTTTACAGGATGCTGTCATCCGAGCCTTGCATCTTCTCTGACTTGTATACTTACTTTTTAGCAGTAATATAATTGGCCTTTCTGATTTTTCAGTTCTAAGCTATATGTTAATGATAACATGTATGGATTAAGGACGATTGCAAGATGACTGCCTACTAATTAGGGTAAAGATTTTGAAATATACTCTGCTCTAGATCTTAGCAGACAACTGTGTCTTAAACAAGTGTGTGGGAAGAAGAAAAGCAATCCGGAAAAAGCAGCTCTTATAGTTAGTAGCATTTTCTCCCCTTTTTCTGTCCATTGAGTCTGTCTGAAAGTGGGTGTTTTAACATACAGCCATTTCTCGTTAACATGTGTGTGTTTATTTTAGCATGATGGTGTTGTTGTTTCATCTCCCACTCTGACACAGCATGTTTCATCTGTATATGGTTTCTACTGTATGAGACATTTAAAATGGCTCAGTGAAGAAATGGATTCTTGTCACTTAAACATTCACTCTCCAGATCTGTGGAAACTTGGTCGTCTTAACAGTATTTTAAATTCTGTTTGCTAGCACACTGACTATAAAAATTGAGAGTGATATAATGTCAAGAATTTAAAGGTACCACTGTTGTACCTGTAATAATTTGTGTTAATCATGTTTTAATTTAGTCATTTTTGACATACTTGTATTTACAAATTAAACCACTATTATGGTTCTCCTTTGTTTGCATGATATGATTTTATTTTATATTTTTTTTTTCCACTCACCAGATGTTTTCAACACTTTGCTTCCCACTACTGTCATCCCCTCCCTTACCACTGCAACAGTCACAACCACTGTAGCCTTAACAGCCAGCACAACCACATCGGCAACAGCCATCAGCACCAGAGGTACAGTATGCTTCTTTGTTATGGCCTGAAAAGCACATTATAAATAGGAAATTATAGGTTTGGTTTTTAAAAAGAATAGAAATTGCTAAAGAGAGAGTTCAAACATTTCAGTTCAAAATACATTTAATAGAATTATCCATGTGATGGCTTGTGGTTAAGGAAAATTACTTATGACCTTGAATACTTAATTGCGTTAGCAGTATCTATGTGAACTTTGACAGGATGCTTAAATTATTTGTATACATTTGCATTTAATTTTTTTAAGGTTAGTAAATTAACTTGAATGTAAAATGCAAGCAAGCTATTTTTAAATAAACGTGACCTTTTAAGACTGGTTATTTTGAGTGCTAATGTTTAAAACAAGATAAGTGTCTTTGCATTGGAATTACTGTTGATGCAATCCTGCTTGGTAACAAAGAGGTATCATATTTTATAATCTTTGTTACCCTTTTAGAATTAAAGGTGTTCCTAACATAGGTTGTTGTGTTGTGGGTTTTTTTTTTTTCTTTCTATTTTTTTTAACTGATTCTAGTATTGCTTTGCTTTTTTATGAGTGAAAGCTTAATTTTATGGTTACATTCAGTGACTCATCAGAAACTGTTCAGAAGTGAAGATGTTTCTGCAGGGTTTCACAGGTTATCATCTTGGGGTTAAGGAATAGTTAATATATCTCTCACAGGATGTGAAATGGCAGACAGTTCCTGTGTGATCTGTAGATTGATTTCATTGTGCAAGGAGAGAGGAAATAATATTCAGTTATTACAGTACCATATTCACATGATGAGTTACAACTATCCTGAGGAAATTAAGACAGCGTTATGAAATCTTTTCTTTCTGGAAGCATTGTTATGAGGCAGTTGCAGTGGCCAACCTAACTTGCAAGAATAAGCTGAGCTAAATACAAGTCCATTGTATAAAGGTTGTGATGGTATCAGATTATCCAGTTCCTAGCTCCACAGATTATTTGTAAAAAATATCTTAGTGAAAAGTAAAAAGGAAAATAATTATACAATAGACCTTTCTCTCCAGAAAAATAAAAAAAAAAATTAAAAAAAATGGAGAGACCATGGAAAACAGCCAAGAGCTCCACGGGCTGAGTAACAGTAAGAGGAATGGTTTTGGAGAAGGAACTGAATGACTGAGATGATCATTCTTTAAAGAGAGTGTTCTGAGTCAAGCAGCAGAAGCTTCCCAGCTTTCTGGGAGCTTGTATTCTGGAAGGACAAAGTGCTTGGTGTTCCATGTTGGCGTTTACTGTCCTTGATTGTTCTGTTCTGTGATCATGTCATGTGATCATAACTAACCTATATCTGTGATATGCTTGTACATTTTGTGTACCAATGTGATTCAGGTATTCTGTTCCCTCATCGTTTTCAGTTAGGACCTCATTTTCCACTACTCTGAAGTGTTCATTTTCACCATATGCATGGTGATGCAAAGAGATACTACTTAAGAGAAAGCAGAAGAAGAAGGAAATCAGAAGAATGTGATCAATCACTAAAAAATCAGAAATTCTCTTAGAAACTGAATGCAGCAAAATGACTGAAAAGATGAGATTGTTTCAAACTCAACGAACTGATAGATAAGATCTCTTGGTCAGATAATCTGAGGGACAAAGAGTTTTAGGAAAGTTGTTTCTTGAGTAACTTGTATTTGAAAGGAAGTTTGAAAGTGTTTTGAGAGTTATTTTCCAGATTCAATCAGGCAAATGAATCCTCTGAATTAGTGGAAAAGACATTGAGTGGGGAAACTTTTTAAATGTGTAGGAGGCAGTGGCACAGTGTAGATATCTAAGTTCTAGATTTACCTTCATCAGACTTGATTTCTTTAAAAATGCTTTATGCTAATGACGGAGGGAAATGGACAAGATGCTTTCCTTAGGTCTTGTCAACCCCCCACTCTTGGACTCGTAAATAATGTTCACAAACCTGCAGCAAACGATGTGAGGGTCAAGTTTTCAGTTGTATCTTTTTCTGACTGAACAAAAAGAGACATGTAATCGTATTTTCCTGTGATGTTTCTTCTTCATATTCCAATAAGAGTTCTGGCTTGAAGGAGTTCATAAAGGCATGAAGTTGGGAAGCTATTAATATACTTTCAACCTACAGAACTTTTTTTCTTTCTTTTTTTTTTTTTTTTTAATTATTTTGCTTCCAGTTATGTTAGAAGTAGCATTTCTCTACACCTTAATTTCTTATTTCTTGTTTGATCTCACCTTAAAGAAACAGAAGTTTACATCATACGTTTGTAACATACAGATTAATAAAGTCTTTGAAATGGATTTCTAACATCTGAGATATCTTTCAACTGGACTTCCAATAGCTGATATAATATTCTCACTGAGTGGATTTCATTACTACCATTTTAACATTATTACTAGATACTCATGAATTACCTCAGGTAAATTTTACAGGACATTCCTGTGTTCTGCAAGACTCTTACACAGTCCACCTTGAAGATATGTTACCTCTAGTCACAGGAAATGCCATTATGGAAATAAATATACTGCAGGATATAAGGATCTCAGCGAGCCTTTATATCTAAAGCATTTTACATTATGATGATTGTGCCTTCTCATTACAAAAAGCCTGAATTAATGGGAAAAAAATCCAAAGCATCACTGGTTATTTCTGGAACTGTGTGACCCATCTCTTTCTTAATTTGCATTGAGTTTAGTGAACAGCATGAGAAAAAGTTACTGATCCAGTTAGATAATAGCATGGTAATTCATAAACACCTTCTTTAGTCAAACTTTTCACTTTCTCAGAAAAATGTATACTTGCTTTTATGTTCAGTCCTTCAGGAATTAATTATTCTTTTACTGGTACATTACCTACTAACTCAAAAGTCTAAACATAATTTGATGTCACAGAAGAGTATTGTCTTTTATATATTTGTCAAGGGTATCTTAAAGCCTAATAACCATGCTGAGGAATGTACAACAGAATCAGAATAAAATGTATTAGAAGAAGCAATTCAGGGGTCTAAAGAAGTATTGTACATGTAGTCTCCTTTTTATCAGGTTTATGTAACATTAAAGCTCTGTGGTGGATCCATACTACTGTTCTGTTTTTATTAATGGGAAGAGGCAAAGAAGATTGGGGATTTTCTCCTAGTAGTGGTAAGAGGAATCCCTCTCCTGTGGAAATCATTTAATATAAAGTTAATCTAGATGATTCTGTGTCAATTCTTTGAAGTCCTATAGGTGAAGGGTTAACAGCATAGAAGTCACCTCCACCCATAACGACTCTTCATGCTTCTGGGTACACAGAAGATAAAAGCATAAAGTCTTGTGCTCTCTTTCTTTAGACGTACAAATTAGTACACAAAACCCTCTCATAAGCTTGGCATTATGTTAATCATTCCCCTCTTCCCCAAGATTTTTTTTTTCATTTAAATCTCTTTCCTGGCAAGAAAATAAAATGTCAGAGGTTATAAAACTCAATAATTTTGACTTATTGAAGATCGAAATCTCACAACTCTCCACTGCTCCTCCCCCCCTACACACACTAATAGGTGTAAAAGTCACATTGCAAGAGCATTCCAAACTCGATAGAACCACTCAATTCTGTTCCATGTATCTGAGTGAGTCAGTCTCAACTGACTCATTTCTGTAATGACTTTACCAGAATGTTCACAGCTTTATATAACAATCTCTAAAAACATCTCCAAAAATATTGCACATAACAGAGATATGAGGTTCCTCCCAGGCAGCTGCTCTACAAACAGTTGATTTAATAGTCAGGTTGTTCACAAAGTCAGTTAATATACATATTCATATATAAACTTATAAATAAATAAATAAATAAATAATCATTGTTACATTACTGTTTTATTCTAATCTTCTTTGCTTTTACCATTTTGTTAAGAAAGCTTTCTTAAAGGATATATGGAGAACTAAATTTAGAAGAATAGTTAATGGTGGATTAATGGAAGATTTGAGAGTGTGATTATTTTGATATACTACAATAAATTGAAAATGTGAATGTTTCCATTTAATAGTGTAAATGACAACAATCCTAGCAAGAAAATTACCTTCTTTTTGTCCCTTTTCTGTAGTCTTCATGAGAGAAAAGAAGGAAAAAGACTCAATTAGTTTCATTATAGGCAGTTAAAATGCATGAATTATTTGGACAGTACTTATATTCTCTAGTTCTTTTCATATCAAAAGAATGTTAAGCATTACCAGTTTTTGCTTGTGACTTAATTTTTCTTTCACATAATCTGATTAAGATACATAGGTCACTCCAAAAGTAATGACCTGTGACCTCTGTTTATTTCCATGGAAACAGCAGCATTACTAAGAGCACAATAATGTTATTGAATGGAGCAAATTCTGAGCTACAAAATGCTATTTCTCAACATAGTCACCACCATTAGCAGACTTCTGAAGATGAGCTGATTGAGATACTCTTAATTCCATGGTGCGACAGCTGTGCATGGCCTTCTGGAATGTGGATTATATTTCAAGTCTCTGTTGCCACTGCTGAAATGCACCACCCACCCTGCATCGTGCTCATTCCTCCATTGGTCTCCATAAACATTCAGCAAGCATCAATGAATGTCATTGGGTTCCATTCTTTCCATACTGAGGAATTCAGTGACACACCTTTGCTTCATATGCACTTCCACCTTAGAAGCCCCTTTGTTAGAGTACTCCTCTGCTGTCATCTATTGCACAGCAACAAAACATAGCTGAATATTGGTCAAAGGGTTCTTTACTATCATACCATCAGTATCTGCCTCTGATGTCCTGGGCCAGTGTTATGAAATAGGAAGCATTACTTTCGGAGCAGCCCTCATAGCTTGGTGCTTTGCGGTACAGACAAAGAAACAGCAAAGCAAGAAAAAGATACTGAAGGGACCAAAGATATGTGGCAGACAAAGGAGACAAGGATAGAGTTATATCTTAGGTATAGGTGTTTACATTTACTTGCATTCAACTCTGATAGTAAATAAAATTGTTGTATAAAGTTAAAAGCAGTTTTGTATGACAGCACGCTAAAAGCTTGTTGATTTATACACTGCTTTATATCTATAGGAGCATCATAAAAAATAAATTGTGTCTGTTCTTACTCAAACCAGATAACAAAATTTCAACTTTCCAGTTTTTTATTTCTTCTTTTTTGTTTGTTTGTTTGTTTGTTTGTTTTCCTTTCTCTTATAATAATCTTTTACTGATTTATGCAACTTCTGGGCTCCCCAGTAGACCAAACAATTTGACATTCAAAGCAAGACTCTGGATAGCTCTTCAGACTATCTTTCTCCCCATCAGACATTTCAGCCTTTACCTCTCCTTTTGCAAGAATTGCTACACATTAATATTACAATGATTTCTTTCATTGGATCAGTTTTTCATTCTGCTTGTTACCCCACTGTTTTGAAAGTCTTCATTTAGACCACGATGGAAGCCCAATCTTATTTTATAAGCCTCTTTACCTAAGTCTTGAAACATTCAGGGCTGTCTCTGGTTAGAACTAGTATTTCTTACCCAGAAGAAATGTCAACAGGCTACGAACCAGTAGCTGGGAAACCTTCCCTAACATGGATCTCCAACCAAATGTTAGAGGGACCAGGAATAGAAAGTGCCTTTCCATTCCATGGTGTTTCTATGGTCAAAAGTGAAGTAGACTGGGGAGGAATTGTGCCTAGTCTCCCAAGGTCCACTACTAGCTAGCAAGTGTGGATGGAAGATACAGCATCATAACATTGTCTGCCTCCTTTTCTTTTTCCTTTTCCTTTTCCTTTTTTTCCTTATCTTTTTCCTTGTCCCCTGCTACCAAGTGTTCTGATACTGGAAGGAAAACCCCAGAGCTGTGTTTGTGTACAGCCTCAACTCAGCAAACATTTGGCTCTTTGCCTGAATCCTAGGCTTCTGTGCAACAGGGAGGAGAAACCCTGGAGGAACCCAAAGCAGATATCCAATGTACCTAGAGGGCAAGAAGACAAAACCTGAGATAGATAGATAAGTTGATTTATGATTTGGCTATTATTTTCATACTGATGGCTAGCTAAACTTCACAGCACTGCTCTCTATTCTCATAAGAGGAAATAAATAGAGAAAATATGCTGAAAAAAAGGCTTGTGGGTTGAGACAAGAACAAGATGATCCCTCACCACTTGCTGCTGTGAGCAAAATAAGACTTTGCATAGAGAGATCAATGTAATTTGTTATCTGTTACTAGTAACAGACTTGAGCAGTGAGAACTAAAAGCAAACAAAAACCACCTTACTCCATCCACCCTCTTCTACCTCTTCTCCCCACCTGGCACAGGGGAACAGAGAGCAAGGGCTGTGATCAGTCCATATAAAGCTTCATTTCTTTTGCCCCTTCTCTGTCATTCTTGGTACCTGCAGTGTGGACTCCTTCCTTCCTGAACTGATCCTGTGTGAGTTTCCGACAAGATGCAGTTCTTCAAGCTCTGCTCCAGCATGGCTCCATGCAACAGGGGCCATCCTTCAGGAGCAGACTTCTCCAGCACAAGTCCTCACAGGCGGCAGCTCCCCCAGTTCTCCTACACCACACAGGT
Organism: Alectoris magna; assembly: GCA_030625065.1. Classification (NCBI taxonomy): domain Eukaryota; kingdom Metazoa; phylum Chordata; class Aves; order Galliformes; family Phasianidae; genus Alectoris; species Alectoris magna. The sequence continues at coordinate 103,151,252 of CM060560.1, forward strand.
GTACATGTGTACCATGAAGGTTGTACATACATACCCTTCATGGGTACATGCTCATATGTGTGATGATCTTTGACCAAACATGATAGCTTCAAGCCAGAGGCTGGACAAAAATCATCTTTTCTTTAGGAAAAGATGAGGAACTTTGGATGCTGTTGCATCTGAAGAAGATATTTTTTTGTGGCTTACAGCAGATAGGAAAGTAGGGCAGTAAGTAGCCTTAGATTGCAGCTGTGAATGGTAGTACCATTTTGTGCAGTGTGAATTTAAATGTAAACCCTGACTAAAAAATGGAAATATTCTGATGATTATATTATGAACAGACCAAAATCAAAACCAAATGTTTCTGTGTAGATGTCCCATTTCTCAAACAATGTTAAAATAGGCTTTATAATTGTGATATCAATCTAAGAGCGATCCTCTAGTCAATGCACATTGCACTAAAGGAGCCTGGCCACAAATGAAAATTCTGTCAACGTGAATCCACATGATGCTAGTTTCCTCGTTTGCAATGAAATATATGGGTTTTTCAATTTTTATCATAGAGAAACTAAAGCAAAAACATCTGGAATTTAGAAAGTTGCAATTTTCTCTACTTAAGAGCATGATAAAAGATGAAGATTGATGTCATTGTTATTTGGTCATATTATTCCCGAAGTGAGACTGTTGCATTCTAGCACAAATAAAGACATTTCTCACTGTTGACAGTTTGCAGTGTAAATGAACATTATAAACATGAGACATAAATTACAAAATGGGCACAGTGAAGATGTGAGAGAAAGGAAATATCATAATATTATATATTAGGAACCTGTTCTTTGTGTCTGGAACAAATATTTCTAGTGCTAACAATTCCATCCAGCTGTCAGCTTGCAGTAATGAAGTATGCAACTTAAAAAGTACATCGTGATTTCCAGCCTTGATGGATTATCACTTAACCCAAAATGCAACAGTGTACAGATAAGTATCACAATTGGTTGATGGTCTGATAAAGATTCCATTATATAGCTGAGCTCCTAAGAGGCTTCAGCAATGCGTCAGAAATTTAAACATTCCCAACCTGAGCTCTGATCACGCTGCTTTTTTTTCCTACTGCATATGAATTATGCAGTCTGACAGTCCCTATTGTAAGCTAGCAGTGCTAGAGATTTTCCAAATTAAGAGTCTCTTCTGTTGGAAGGATGCTCACTTTCTGCAAAGAAAATCCTTAGCTCAGAATTCATACTCAGCTTTCAACTTAGGTGCTACCAACTGCAGGGTGTTGGCACTCCTGCCCAGCCTCCATGTGCAGGAAGGAGGCACAGGCCTCTCAAAAAGCTGCCTGTAAAAGGCTGAAGGCATCAGTACCAGACCTCAGCATAAAGTGTAACATTAAAGACCATATATACTGAGGACTGCAGCCTTTTCATTTGAGCTCTAAAGGAGAATTGATCTGTCGTAACATTTCTTACATTTTATGAATGTGTAGTCATTTTCAGCAGTCAGATGTAAATGAGGCACAAAAGCTACATTATTCATGCTAACATCATACTCCAGCAATGCTTGCAAGTTTCCATACTCCAGTAATCTTGTTACTTCCAAAATAGTTTATTTGTAGATATTTTTGCCTCTTACCTGCTGCTTTAAGAGCCAGAATTCCATTGATTACAAGAGAATTTTGGCATCAAGTATTTACACCTCTACAAACAGTTTGGCTTGCAAATTGATTAATTGAGTTTATCCTGCCTAGTCGACAGGTGGTTGTGAGGTTTGGAGCAAATCTGTGAATAATTTCTTCAACAGGAGCCTTTCTTGTTTTCAACACCTATCCTGGTTTCAGCTGTGACTGAGCTGATTTTGTTCACAGTGGCTGGTATGATGCTATGTTTTGGCTGTAGGAGAAAAACTCTGTTGATAACACACTGATGTTTTAGTTGTTGCTGAGCAGTGCTGTACAAAGCCAAGGACATTTTAGTTTCTCAGCTTCTCTGTCCTGACAGCTAAGGGGCTAAGGTGTGGGCATAAGGAGTTGGCAGGGGAACAGAACTTGGACAGCTGACCTAAACTGGCCAAAAGGATATTCCGTACTGTATGACATCATGCAAAGGAACTTAAAAATGGTAGAGTTGGCTGGGCAGGCAGCCACTGCTCAGAGACTGTCTGATTATCAGTTGGTGGGTGGTGTGCTATTGCTTTGTGCATCACTTATTTTGTGTATATATGTATTATTATTATAATTATTATCCTTTTTTTCCTCTTTATTTTTTTTATCTCAACCTACAAGTCCTACTATGTTTTTTTTTCCTAATTCTCTCCCCCATCGCACTGGGGAGGGGGATGAGCAAGCAAATGACTGTGTGGTGCTTAACTACCTGATAGATTAAACCTCAACAGAACATTACATATACAGAATCTCATTAATATTCAGTGAGACTGTGTTCACTTTAATAAGTTATTCATAGATTAAGATCTGTGATCTGCTAAGTCCAGAGGGAGCCACTAGGTCAGTCAACCTAAAACCCTGTATAGTTTCCACTCATATAGGTTTATAATGGGGATCAGAAACCTTTATTTTGTTAAAGAATGTTCACCAGAACATATCTAGAATTAATTTAAGACCTAAAAAAAATGGAATCCACATTTTCCCTTGATGTTTCTCTTCAGCAGTTAGCTATCCTCATTGTTATAAAATGGATTGTTGTTTCTCACTTAAATTTCTCTGATGTTAACAGCCGTGCATTGGTTCTTGTTGAACCTTTCTTCAGAAAAAAAAAAAAAAAAAAAAAAAAGAAGGACTTCTCAGAAGTGAATGTTTATTGTAAATTAAACTCTGCAAATGTACTTCAAAAGAAGAATTGACTCTATGGTCTTTACAATCTTATTAAGACTGCTGGTTGATTTGGTTTGCTGTAAAGGCATCTACATAGTCTAGTGTACCTTCAGTGATGATTTTTAAGGGAAATGTACTATAAATATATACATTTATATACTAAAATGTATTCATTTTAACAGGGAGATAGATTAGGCAAATAGTTTTTGTTGCATATATTTTGTTGTTGCTGTATTTATGTCGAAGCACAAGTCTAACATAATTTCAGATTTATTTTTTCTTAAGGAGAGATTTCCATGGTGTGTAAAGATAATGATAGCAGACATGGATGTCTTTTTTCTGAAGTTACTGAGTAAGGCAGATTTTGGTGAGTTCTGTGCTGTGAGGATACCTGATAAAATGCTTAATGGGTAAAAGCAGAATTATACAACTGGGCATCATTGCAGTTAACAGGAAGGGCAACTAAAGCAACTGTTCCAGGGTCATGTGGGATGTTAAAAAAGACTGAAGCAGTGCTGACGAGGTGTAAAAATGAGGAAAGGAAAGAAAAAGAGAGAAAAATGCTTCTAGTTTCAGATTTATTGCCAACACCTTTAATAAAAAATGCACGTCTTTTTCACTAACCAGTGAACTAAAGTCATCAACCGTGCCTTTGAAGCTGAAAAGATTACTCTCTGCCCTTGCTTTCTCTGACACACCACTTGAAACACAGTTAATAACTTCCAATGTGAGCTTCACAAAATACAGAATTGATACTAATTATATTAAGTTTGTTGGATGAAAAATGACCTTGGTAAAACTGGAAGCTACAGCGTTCCCCAGAACAATAAAATAAAAGTGAAACCAACACAAAGTGACTTTGGAGATGATTTAATCTGATCTATTAATTTTTGCCTATAAAGTTATGTCAGAATGTGTTCCTTGGTTTTCTTAAATCTAAAAATGGATTTATGTGCCTATAATAAATATTATGTTTTACCTGACTTCTAAACTATCAACATAAAAGCAAATACAAAGCCAGATTATTCAGACAATGAAGATAAAAAAGGGAATCTTAAAGATAATACTTCAACATTTTTCAGAGCATCAAAATCAAATGTCTAACAGCCCTCTTTTCTGAGGCATTAGAGATTTGGGATGTTAGTTAGGTCTCAACTTTGGAAACTGCACCATGGTCAAAACTGAGTACAGTGGCCATCACTGAGGCTGAGTTGTGTGTATGATGTCTGCAAGCACATACAATACCAAAATGCCTGAGTAGCAGCACACCAGAGATATGTTTTCAGGGCAGAATGCTAAATGTATTGCATATTTCCAGGCACCTTGTGAAAAACTGAAGGGCAAGGCTTGCTGCGAGACTGCTGGAGCTGGTAGTGGTACATGAATTTTAGCTATTCTGTGCTTCAGACAACAGATTTAGAATATATTTCCTTGTTACAATTGAAAGAGAGATTAGAAGTACGTAGAGAATACTGCAATAGTTCTACTACTTTAAGACAAAAATCTTTAGAAGCTAGTATTTTCCTGCACTGCATCTGTCACACTGGGTGCAGAAAAGCAGAGTCAACAAAATTAAAACAAAAAAAAGGTGTTTTTTTTTTTTGTTGTTTGTTTGTTTAATTTTTAAATTGAAGACCGGTCTTTTAAAAGATTAGGTTAAAACACTTATTTAGGAAAGAAGCAGAAGGGAAGTCTGGTTTGAAGTGTAGAGTATCATAAATGGCCTAATCTCTGCTTATTTCATTTCACAGTTCATATTTTTCCTCATAAAAATTGAGAAAGAGAGAATTACAAATTCATCTACTCTGAGAAATACAAGGTAGAAAACCTTATTCAGTAACACTTGACTCACTGTTTGTCTGAGTATAAAAGACTGAATGGGAAAGCACAAATGGACGTGACTGAAAAAATGAAATTCAGAACCAACATGAGGAAGTGCTTTTCGCTCAAAGAGAAATGCAATTTTTCAATAGCCTACTGAGCCAAGTTTGGAATTGGAGGCACTGGGGTCATTAAAGAAGAAGGGAGATACTATTCTGGAGGAACTGTGTTAACCAAGATGACTTGCAATGGGTTGAATGGCCTTTTCCTTTTCCCTAAATTTATGTTCTTTTTGAAAAACTTTGATTACAAGTCATCCTGCTGTGATTTAGATAGTATGAATTTGAAAAGAATGTATCAAATCCTTTCAATCAAGATGCTTGGATTTCTTTCCAGGCTGAATTCTTGCAAGCCTGTAATAGAAAACCATCAGTCAAGTTAAAAAAAACTATCAGTAGTAGCAATTTACGTTAATGTACAATTTCCTTTTCCAGCATAAAGGGTAAGAGGCAAGGAACCAGGGCAACAAAGGCCAGAATATAAATCTTTGTGGGAATATGTTATGATAGGTCAGGGAACAAAAAAAAAAAAAAAAAAGAAAAAAAAAGAAACATCCCCAAGATTGGCAATTTAAAGAAGCCATTCTATTTGTTGTGTATACCTGTTTTCTTATGGCTAACAAGTCTCTACAGTATACACCTAAGGTCATGAACTGCTTTCAGCACCCTACAGAGAAGAGATTGCATTAATTTTAATGGATTCGAAGTGCCCTATCAGTCTTTAACATCAACTTATGACTGTGCCCCTGAATGTAACTTGACAGTAGCTAGCTGTTACAACTATATTAATTTGTTAGAGAAAGTGATTGTAGATGATTCTAATGAAAAAACTTTCACTTTTTTTTTTTTTTTAATTTTTATTTGTGTGTAGTTTTCAGTAGAGACTGAAAAGAAATATTTTTAATGTTTATGTTTGAATTTTACTCAATTACTGTGCCCAGTGTGGGAACTGACTGTGTTCCTGGGCAGAATTGCATTCTTGGGCACATTTTCAGATTCTTTGGCACAATTCCTGCCATTAATCCTGATCTTGTTTATCCACTACAGTACAGTTTTGGTAGTGTCCATGCTGAGATGCTTTTGCACATGGGCACCAAAGTGTCAGATTGTGTTCTATTTTTTTTAGAACAGTTGCGTGCTTTAAAAAGCAATAGGAGTTCTGGGTCATTTGAGCTACTAAACGTTACTTAATTCCAGAATCCTATCCTTCCAGTTCATCTCTGAAGCATCAGTTTCCAATATTTCCAGACTTAGTAATGTTAAGAAGAAATTAGTCTTTAATTTCAATCAGGTTGGCTCTCTGCAGTGTCTGACCTTGTGCCAAGTAATTTGTGAGGGGACTGCCAATCCCTGTGACACTTTTTTGTTATTCTTATCATATTATAGTACGAATGCAGGGAAATGTGCTAAGTGTTTTTTTGTGTGATTGAAAAGTCTTTTTTTTTTTTTTTTGTACTGCATTTGAGTAGTGTCTGCTAGTTCTTACCATATTATTATTGAGGCAAAATTTGTTTCAAATAGCTGTTATGGCACCCAGGGATTTTAGTTAGTTTGGATTTTCCATTCAGGAAGTGCTTCTCTATATTTATTATGAAATGTGAGTGAAATGTAGGGTTTTCACATAATTCTGAATCTTTATCAACCAAGTAAAACAATCAGGAAAATAATTCATACACAAAAGAAATTCACAGAAGAATGTGGTTGCTTTCAGCATTATAGTAAAATACATTGGTTGTACACAGTGCAAAGCATCCTGCTCTTGGGAAAATTTTCAGTGTAATGGAAAAATTAAGAACATCATGAAAATTCTAGGGTACGAAGCCTTTTATAGAAAATACTCGACAGTTCTGCATGCTAACAGAAAAAAAAAAATAATGCTTGTAATACAGGCAACACATATGTCAATGTAAAAGTCATTTTCAAGTTTGTCTTGTGATAAAAAGAAAAAAAAGATGAACTGTTAAGCCATCTGTTCTGAAGACAGAACATGATGAATAGATTCTGAAGCTTTGGATGTTATTGCTGCTCAAATGCTTTAATGATTTTATATGTATTTATTTTTAGTGATTAAAATATATTTGAGTTTGGTATAGACTACTAAACCTGTATGTTTGTGTCCCAGTTTCTAGTCTGCCTGAACAACTTACAAAACCCTAACATATTAAATCATTTTGTGAAGAATTGTCTGAATTTATGGTGGATACATGGCAGCATTTGGCCTTAGTGCTATATTCAAGCACAAGCCTAAATCAGTCCTTTTCAGTTCAATGTATGAGCTAGTATGAGCTTTAAACATCATTATCCCCATCCCTGAAGGTGTTCGAGGCCAGGTTAAATGGGTCTCTGGGCAACCTGATCTAGTGCCTGATTTAGTGGTTGGTAGCCCACAGCAGGAGGTTGGAACTAGATGATCTTTGAGGTCCCTTCCAACACAAGCCTTTCTATTATTCTAGGATTCTTTGATTCTGTGATATAATATTGCATTCATTTCCCTGGGGATCGTCTGGTTAGGGCTGTACACATATCTTAAACCCTTCATCTCTTTTGACTTTGTGGCTGCAGAATGATGCTGTTAATCCTTCATGCTTTCACAGACTTCAGTGGAGAAATGAAGTAAACGTTTAATGAGTGTTTAAAATCTCTGATGTCTAAAACTGAACATGTCTGTCTGTGGTCAGACAGATGGTTGAGGAAGGCAATAGGGCAAACAAAGCTGGAGAACTGAGAAGAAATAAGTGGCTTCATATTTGTGAACATTTTCTGTGCATAATAACCTTTCCAAATTGAATATTGATTATTTACAGGTGTCAATTCAGCCATACCTTTATCCACCAGACTTTGAGTATGTATCATACATTTATTAATGTTGCTTTTATTATTGAATACCTGATTTTAGAAAGGAAGTAGTTTACTTGGGAAACTATTTTAGGTATGCCTAGAACTGAATTGCTCTTTTTGTTGAAAGCCTTAGAATTGGCATTAACTCATCCTTAAGATTTATATCATAGTAGCCACAGCAGATTGTTGTTGATATTTAAATACCTGCTGTTCAACTAGAACTCACAGAAAAAGATCAATGTTTTATGTTTAATATCATCTGTGAAAATCTAGGTTATTTTTACCTCCAAGTAAGTTATAAGTTATAATCACAACATCATGATATTATTAGAATATGATATTAAAAAAACAAACAAACAAACAAAAAAATGCATAACAAACAACAACAAAAACAACAAAACACCCCACAAATATTTAAGCATTAAAATCATAGGTTCCCCATCTGTCGCTGGATTTCTTATATATATAAAAATCTCACATATATGTATAGATATATATACATATATATATGGCTATTTAATACTTCCGTGCTTCCAAACAAGCTATTAATTCTCTTTGTAAGGGCTGAAGGCTGATCATTTATACTGTGTACAAATGACAACTATTAAAAAAAGGTGCAGTTGTTTTAGTCAAATTGCAATATTAACAGAATGCTAACTGTTAGCTTTCTAGTAAAGGGAGAAATGAAAACAGCAGTCAGATGTCCTCGTAGTTAATCACTGTCAGTTCAAAGCATTGCAAAAAGTCAGCCTTATTAAGCCTGAAGCTGAACTAAAACTTCAGATCTTGGTCAAAAGTAATGTGAATGATTTATTTTGGTAGCAAACCTAGTAAATCACTTGGAATGAGAGATAATTATCAGGACAATTAATGTTTTTTCTTTTCTGTCAAAAGCTTCAGTTCTTTATTTTTTAATTATTTGACCATTTTCAATAATATGATTATTTCATTGATATCTTATTTTTTAAGAACTCGGTTTTATCTTCTGGTATTTCACTAGCATTAACTGCTGTCTTTGGATTGTCTATATCTTACTGAAATGTATGCATTTAGGTTTGGATGAACATAAAAATACAGGGGAAATAGAGAAATAAGAGTACGTAGCACCCAGGGGAAAAAAAAAGAAAAAGAAAAAAATATATATTTTTTGATTGTAGCAGTAGATGCCATAAAGTACATATTGACCACCAGCTATTTCAGGAAAGTGAACTCATCCTGTCTGTATTCTGCAGCTAGTCTTTCAGCAATCAGAAACAAAAGAATATATCAGCAGCAGAGCAGTGCTGCATTGGAAGCATTACTTACATACTTAGTAGGTCAAAAGCATTGGAAAGAATGGGGCATGCAGAAGTAGCAGCGTGTTATTCAGTCTTAACTTTATAGATGGTACACTTTTTCAGGCCTATTCTGATATCTTCAAAGTTTTCCTCAATTTTACATGGCATTAAATGTATATTGCACTTTCATTTTAATGAAATTAGTTTGTGACTAAATCATCAGAGAGTATGTCATAAGCATAGGTGTCTTTCTGTGAGCTGCCATTTGTGTCCTCTGAACAACTGTCATTACACTGGTTGCAGATGCCAGCCCAGTCCTGCAAAGGCTTGCACACTTAGTGTGCTTTATGAACAATCCTGCTGCAATCAGTGAAGATGTCTAAAGTCTTTGGTAGGTCAGGACCATGTTTGACATTAGGGATAAACACCTTTCTTTCAGCTACATTTAAGAAAGTGTATTTGGCCAATTGTGAGCAGGCACTGCAAAATATTCATCCCTGAACATTATATTCACTTGATATTTATTCATTTTTCTAACTCGTTCCTTACATACTGAGGCAAGTAGAATAAAAATTATGCTTTTTGGTATGTTTGCTTGTTTTTCTTAGCACTCAGTCTGTGCTATTACAGATAAATAATTTTCATGATAAGTTTACAGCATTTCTATTGTTATGCTCTTATCAAGCAGTTACTCTGTTTGCTTATTTTATGTAACACTTCACAACTTTGATAAGGTGTGAATCTTAAGATAAGACCCAATTTATGTCTGAAGTGTCCACAAAAGCCAATTGAAAGTAAGAAAATGTAACAGGACTTCAAATCTGTGCTTGTTTTCAGAATGCATATCTGAACATCTGTGGTAATATTTTAGATAATGCTAAATATTCCTGATACTAGGCAACGATAGTATAACTTTGTTTTTATGTTAGAAATTTAAAATAAATTAAAAATATGTACTCATATGCTGAACAGTCCCCATTCCCATTTAATAGATCATTTATGTAGCAAGAGTACATCACAAAAATACATGATTACCTGTCAATTCACATAGCCTTTAAAATCACTATCCCATACAGATAGTTTCATCATTTTAAATGCAAGAGTATTTATAGGAATCTACCAGACTCTTTACCCATATTTTTTTCTTCACATATAGAGGTGAAAATCACCTCTATTCACTTTTTTTTTTTTTTTTTTTTTTTTTTTTTTTTTTTTCCCCCAAGCATCTTTTAAAACAGCTTGAGAAATTTAAGGAGTGTGAATAGCACAAAAGACTTCCATTTGTTACACTAAGTGGTTCTGGTCGTCCCGCTCTACACTGCACTGGTGTGGCCTCACCTTGAGTATTGTGTGCAGTTTTGGGCACCACTTTACAAAAATGAGATAAAACTATTACAGAGCATCTAAAGGAGTGCTGTGAAGGTGGGGAAGGGCCTGGAGGGCAAGCTGTATGAGAAGCAGCTGAGGTCCCCTGGTTGGTTCAGTGCACAGCAGAGGAGCTGAGGGGAGGCCTCGTGGCGGCTGCAGCCCCTCACAGGGAGCAGAGGGGCAGCGCTGAGCTCTGCTCTCTGTGACAGTGACAGGGCCCGAGGGAGCGGCATGGAGCTGTGTCAGGGGAGGGGCAGCTGGGGGTCAGGGACAGGGTCTGCACCAGAGGGCAGTGGGCATGGAATGGCTGCCCAGGGCTGTGGGCACGGCCCCAGGTGTCAGAGTTTGGGAAACACTTGAACACCACTCTCAGACATAGAGTTTGGATTTTGGGTGGTCCTATGTGGCATTGGGAGTCGGTGATCCTTGTGGGAACCTTCCTACTGGGATATTCTATGATTCTGTGGTTCTTCAGTGATTCTACTGGAGTGCCAAAAGTCAGAGTTCCCTCCAGTGCCATTGATGTTGTCATTTGATGTGTTGTGCTCTTTGCTGTGCACTGTCTTCCACTTTTCCTGGGAAAGAAAGGATGATTGCTAGGCAGAGGGAGGAGGAGGAAAAGCAGAATGAGGCTGTGCAGGCAGAGACTTCTCCACCAGAAGGCTGACTGCTGTCAGCATGGGACTTCCAATTAATTTAGAGATTTTGTGTAGTCATAATGTGCAGTTGCAGAAAGATCTAATGAAAATAATTCAATAAATAAATGCAAGCACTTCTTGTTCTAGAAAATCAATTCAACTGTACAAACCTATACAGTGAATGTAAGGTCGAAGTTAACTGGTGATGGTACTCCTTAAGGAGGTGTTGGAGGCATTGTAGCCAGTTCTTTGAAAACACATCAGGATTCAGTCACCACACCACAAGGCAAGTAGAATGTGGGCACACGAGGAGCAGAAATACAAACAGCAGTCATTGCTGATGTTGCATCATATCTTAAGTGGTGCATCTTACACTGTGCCTTACATGGTTAATGCTGCACCTCTGCATCTGACATACTGCGTGAAGTTCTGGTTATCTGCCATCAGAAGGATCTGATAGGAATGAAAAAGAGAAAGTGAGAAGGATGACTGCTGTTTGAAAATGGTTTCTGTGTTAGGAAAGATTAAACAGACTAGCAGTCTTCAGCTTGGAAATGAGATAGCTGGAAGGGGAGATGGTAGAGGTTCATAAATTAGAAATGACATGAAAAAAGTGAATGATGTGAATACAGTCACCAATGCAGAAAGTTTCTAGACCATGGACTCAGAAAATGGCTGGGTGAACAAGGGAACTTTATGTATTGCATTTTTCATCTGAATATAAAGGAAGCTTAGCTAGACAGTGTTGTTTTCTGATCTACTGCAGCCATTCCTATGTTATAAGATCTTTCTGCACAGGAAAAAAAAATTCAAACTCCACATTGTTCATCATTTTGATGAACAAAAGCATACAAATTTCAAACCACAGTTTTAATTATTTTTAAAAGCAGCTGTTAAATCACACTGTGCGTTTGTAATGGATAGGTTCTTCACTAAGATATTTGATGACAAGACTATTTTTTGATGCAGAGTGGATAAAATAAGTTGTAATATATTCATTTTAAAACATCTTCCTGCAATATGAGAACACTTTGGTTTTCCTGCCCTCTGTGGATGTAGCTGTACCTGGGAAATGTGCCTGTGATTTCAAGACATTGTTTGTAAGGAACCCAAAACATTGCTTTCTTAAGGTTTGAGAAAAGAAAAAACAGTTACAGTTTCAGTTGGAGTTTGTCTGGCAATTAATGAGTAATGGCAAATTACTTAAGGTACTCTACAGTGTTTCAAAGCATTATTGTTACATGGTTGTATTTACATTTGCATGTTTTACCCCTAAATCTGAAATTTTATTTGCAAGACCAGTGAAAGTCTAATCATCTTAGAGACAGAGATGCTTGAGAGTGCAGCTCAATTCCACCATTGTTGCTATGAATAATTATGATGTAGCACGTTTCAACAAAATGAATTACAAATTTAGTCTCTTTATTGCCAAGTCATACAGTTTCAATGGAATTATAAAATCATAAAAAACAAGTTAAAAGATTTCCTCCTTCCTAATAACACATATATACATTACAGATGAAAAGGGCATTTACACACTCTGCTGTGTGATTTTCTTTGGTAAGAAAAAATTCATACTGTTACACAAAGTGTGCTCATCAGTTTTGACTCTTACTGCTCTAAAGGAAATAATAATGGTTTTCCATTTGAGGTCTGTATGTCTTCAGTACCGTGCATTGGTAAAGATGTATGGGGGAGGTGCAAGGTTCTAATAACAGTAGTTGTCCAACGGTTAACCAAACAGTATGGAAAGGCTGAAAGCCCTATGTTTTAACATGGTAGATATATGGAAATAAAACATATGGAGAGGGTTACAAGTTCAAGTATAGTACAGATTTATATATTTATATGAACACAGTGTACATTATGGGTATTCATACATATGCGGTCTTCTTTCCACCAAAACTCCCAGTGTTTCTGTACCCAGAAGTTATAAAATCCACAACTCAAGCCATAAAAAATGTGATCTTATATAGTGAACGAAAGTTAGTAACTCATTTGTTTTTTTACTTTTTTTCTAGTTTGTCTTTTTGGTTTGGTTTGGTTGGGAAAATGAGCTATGTAGTTAGAGACTCTTCTCTGTCCCTTTTCCTTCTGGTGTGTGTAAAATTCAGGCTGATTTCATGTCCAGGAGTGCTTCTGGGAAGACCATATAATAAAACTACTTTATTACAGCTCTGCTGCTCATTGAAAGTTACAGAAATCACACAGAAAAGGTGATGCTTTTCAGACTGGAGACGCATCCACAAAGCTCTTATAGCTTATTGCCTCTAATGACTGAGTACTTGAAATTGGTAACCTGGTCAAGCTGTGTTCTGCTACTTTCCACAAAGAACGAGAAGAGTCACGTTCCTCTCCAGGTCTCAAGCTGTACACCCTACTACAGAGCAGCAATGTGTTTGTTGCAGTTCTTGTGACTTATTAGCATGCTATTTTTCTGTTTCTGGTTTTACTGAAGTGATGGATATTAAACTCTATCTGCTAAGAGGACACATATCCTGTTCAGTCCACCCTACTCCCAGGAGAACGTACAGTTAATTCACATGCAGTCATGAATCAGAAGCAGCAGCTTTTAGCCCCGAAAATTGTAGAGCTGCTGCATTTTTTATTCTCCATAGTCAGTACTCTCCTGTTTATGAGTGAATGAAGAATCACTAGAAAGAACTAGAGCGTCATCATCAGGTAAAAGTGAATAATTTATGTAGACATTTTCAACAGAATGACCTGTTTCTACAAACACTGAGCAGGCTCCTTGCTTCTACACGTCACTGAAGGCTGTCAAATAACAGTAGCTTACAGTGCCTGAGCCCTGCGACTGTAACCTAGTAACTCCATCTATGAAATACTGTGCATGGTACATTGAGTAGGTGGGGAAATATTCAGGGTTGGTTTGTTCTGGAGAGCTGAGATGGGTGGGAAAGGAACGTATTGAGCTGCTTCCTGACCTATCCATTATGTGTGTCCTAATTATGTCTTCTTTTGCTAAAAAAAAAAAAAATGTGATATCACTGATTAATACAGTGCTACAACTGGAATAATACATAAGATACATTAAGTATGTTAAGATGTACATAGTGGCATATTACCACACTTCTGTTCTACTAGTTGAGTGCAGAGAAATCTCTATCCCATATAGATATTCAACTGATTGAACCAAGTATGCACTCTGAAGGCATATTTTTGTTTGCAATGGGAATGTTAAAGTTTAATTTCAGCAGTCTCTTGCCTGCTTCAGGCAGAGATTGGAATCCTGGCTTGGTACCAGCAACTTGAAAAGAATTTGATGCCTATACAAATATGCATAATGGCAGTCTTAATCATTAGGAATTATGTTATTTTTCTGTTTCTCCAGTAATGCTTCATAATGAATCAAAATGAGCTAGATGGTTCACTAGTAGTTTGAATACTAATTAAATGGAGACCTTCAGCAGCTTGTGACCACTTCTAATGCTTCTAATTTCTGTGTGTTTATATTTTTGTTTATCAGTGAGGCTTGTGTTGTAGAAAGCTTCAGCATAGCAGAGGAATCTTAATTTCATTCTCTTTCTTACCCTTTTTTAAAGTCAAGCTTCCAAATCTACAGTAAACTCTTCCTACTCAGACATCAGTGCAACTCAGAGCATGCTGACAGGGTTTTCATCTCCCTGAAGCAGGGATTCAGAATATTAAACTGTTCAGAGTAGGATTTACAAGGATTTTACCTGCCTAGCTGCCCCAGCATTTTCTCACTTCTTTTCTTCAGTTTTGCTTCAATGGATGGAAAATGAGGTTCTTTGAAAACAAAAGGAATTCAGCAACAATATAGCAATGAACTAACTGGGGGAAAGGAAAGGAAAAAAATCCAAAATTATGTATTGTTTGTGATCTGGTTTTTGTTAATCATACTACTAGAGCATTGCCTGGCATTCTGGCTTGAACAGTTGGGAAAACATGCCAAATATAAAGCAGAACCTATAAGCTCAGTTGTGCCCTAGCTATTTTCACTGTTATTACTGATGAACAGGGAAAAGCTTAGCTCTTGTTCCCTACTCAGAGGAGGCAACACTTGCAGCGTGGGGAAGGGACCCAGCATTTTGCATACCAAGGAATCAGGAACATTTCCTAAAGCCCAGTCTCTCCTTTGGTAGTGTGCATATAGAAAACCAAACAAACACAAAGATGTACAAGCAGGTAATGTCATAAGAATAGAAAAGGGTGGAAGTGCCATCCAAATATGTATCTATCTTGATTCCTAGCATTATTTCAATAACATAATTTATTTTAAATTATGTGTAAAGTGACAGGATTTTGAGAAAACAAGCACAAGGTGAGATTATAACACTAATTCTAACTTCCTTGAATGATGGAGACAAATGTAAATGAAACATATATCTGGCACTCCAACTCCAGCTACTAGGAGTAACAGCAGTCAGTAAGAAAAGAGCAGATTCATTTTAATCCATTATTCTTTAAAAGAATCTCTGAAAATCTGCCTTTCCCCATCCCTACTACATGCCCAGAACAAATATATCCAATACTTATTCATGGTACTGGTAATTTCATCCAAAGACAGAGTAACTCTTTCCATTGAATTTTAAAGCATTCGGTTATGTAGAAAGTTCCACAAATCAAGAGTGTGGATGTATTTCCCTTGGTGAACATTGTTTAATAACAAAGTGAATGAATGAGAAAAAAAGGCAAGAAAGGGCTTTATGTTCATGGGGCAGATTCTTTGTTCGTTTTTCCATACTTTCCAATCTGTTCTGTTTCTTTGACATTTCTTAAAATATATTATCCATATATCTGTATACATGCATATAAAGCTGTAAGGAATAACATACCTTTCTGTTTTTTTTTTGTTTTTTTTTTGTTTTTTCTCTTAAAACTTCCACATTCTGTGTAATATGTCTTTCCGTATAATTGATTTGCAAGTTTCTTTAAAATGTTTCACAAGGCATAACCTTGTGAAATGAGTCATCTAGTTTTCAGGGTGTTCTGGGAATAAAGGGTTCCTGTATTGTTTAGGTGTAAAAATACTATTAAAATGTTAGTACTGAAATATCTCTCCCTAAAAGCGTTCAAAATGACATCTGATTTTTTGATTTAAAGGAACAGTTCAACTCACCATCAATTATACTCAGCTCATTATGTTCTGTTATAATTATCAGTCCTTTTATGTCTTAGGTCTTTCTTGTAGCTCTTTGGAAGACTGTTTTGATCCACAGCTGCTTGTTTCACACAGGTTCTACCACAGAAAAGGAGATCTGATATCAAAATATCAGATACTCTGTTGTCAGCTATGGAACGCAAACATGGCCACCATTTTTCATGCTTCCTCAGAAGATGCGTATGAGACATTTCAAAGTGTTGTACTGGAGCATTTCACAACATTCATTTTGTTCTCTTTTAACAGCCTCTTGTTCTAAATTTTTGATGTGGCGTGGATCCCTTACACATCGTTGCTTCTTTGAGGGACAGTACTGTGAAGTTCCTATACTGTGTGCTATTTCAGTCAAGGAATCCTATCCGTATTACTGCTGGCGTAAGAAGAGGTGGAATAATTTGAACGTAGATTCTTTTTTTGTATTCTTTTCTATGTATGAATCTATGGACCAGCCTGATCAAGTTTTTTAATATTCTCTTCTACATGTCAGCATGTTAAAATAGATTTTCTGTAACAGATGATTGTAAAGCTTGTTTAATCTCTAAAAAAATCCTACCTATAAGCAAAGTAAAACAGGTCTTGTGCCAAAATATGCAATTTGAAATGCCAAATATTACCACTCCTGAAATTCTACTGCTTGAGCATGGCCACTACATTTGTACCAGCTCAATGGCTGTTATTCCCAGCCAGACTACGTCTACTTCCTTGAGGTTTTTTTCTGTTCTGTGATGAGGAGGCCAACTTCCATTAAAGATTATGGACTTGACTCAGGAAATATTCTTGGTGATATACTTAAATATACTGCAGATCAGGAAATAAGTATGTGTATGAGATGAATACTTGCTCAGTACTTTGTATTAGGAGGGAAAACATCTTTGTCCAGCCTGCACACAGAGAAAGTCCCAGAAGTAGTCTGTATTGCCCAAGAAACATCTGTCTGCAAACAACAATTAGTAGTAGCGTTAAGTTGTCTAAAATATTGTAAAACTTGAAATGCGAATGGTGTCTAATGGGAAACAGGCTGCATCCTCAGATCCTTGAGTAAAGCAAGCATGAAGCATACCCAAGTCTGACTGTTTGTGGTTAAGCTTCTGATGAGGGACTTAGTCATGACAGCATTTATTTAAAGGGTTGGCTGGCATGGTTCTTCATGGACATAACGGAAAATTGAAACCATTGTTTTCTCTGGGCAGGTTTTGTGTTTTTTTTCAGGAAAGAACAACTCAATTTCTTCTCTCAGAATCTGATCTGTGAAATGACAGGAATCTGGCTAAAAATCCTACAATAATTTTTCTGATTATCATTGTGCAGGTAAATGAAGTCTGAAAGAACAAATGTGTTAGCTAGGACATATTTAAGCAACATCAGACAATGCAGTGTACATTTAACTGTCTTCATAGCTCATATAGATTTTCTTTTAATAACAAGAAATTAAATTCAGCAAAATATCAGTGCTCACAAGAAAACTTTACAGGATTTCACACGCACATTTTTTTTATATATTCTTATAAAAATTTAAACAGTGTATAAAATTAATAAACTGTAAGTTACTGTCATATGATGCTAAAAATCAGTTGTTTAAACTAAATAATCATGAACATAACTAATATACCCTATCAGCTAAATTCAAATGTCCATAAAAGCACTTTGTTCTAATCAGTCAGAGTGACAAAATTCCCCATCTCTGAAGAGACAGAAGATGTGTTTGTGCACATATACATATGCAGATATATATGTGTTATATATTTACATATGTATATTAATTGAGCCTTTGCATTTAATGTATAGTCTGAAGTCAAACTGATCATTATAGAAAGCTGCAGAATATTTTATCATGCCCTTCGTATATGATGTATTCCAATATGACATTCCAGTTCATTCACAGAAAAGGTATTGTAGAAGAATCATCCAATTGAAAGTAGTTTGTATCTCGTTAGGAGTGCTTGAACATTTTGACCATGCCCAAGGGCAGTCCATACAGTTTGCCGGTCAGCAAACATTTGCATGAAAGAAAGAGGAGACAAGGGAGGTACCATTGCATCCATCTTACAGGTTTTTTGCCCAGGAGCAACTTGCCCTTCTGGAGACACTGAGTCAACAGAGAACCAGGCCAAATCTGATATTTGGAGCCAATCTGATATTTGGAGCTTGCTATTGGGTAGCTGGGTACAGAAGAGGTCAGTACTGACCTGAGCATTTCAAGCTGTTCTTTTGGTGCAATAACTCATGTATTCACTCTACGTATGCTCCAAGACAGTTCTAATCAAAAGTGGTATTTTTTCTAAATCAAGGTCACGAACCATACCTCTCAGATAACATGCCTATCAGCTTCTAGGGATTTGACTTCATTTGTGTCTGGTAGTGCAAAGGTGGTCTCTTATAATAAGGTTGGTTTCAATCTCTTTCATGCATACAAGGGTTGTATTTATTTTGACATTCAGAGAATTGTAGAATCACAGGATGCTTTGGCTTGGAAGTAGCTTTCAAGCCCATCCAATCCCAACCCCCTACCTTGGGCAGGGCTGCCCCCCACCAGCTCAGGCTGCCCAGAGCCCCATCCAACCTGGTCTTGAGCACCTCCAGGGATGGGGCATCCACAGCTGCTCTGGACAGCCTGTGCCACTGCCTCACCGCCCTCTGAGTAAAGAATTTTCACCTAACATCTGACCTAAAACTTCTCTAATATTCTCTGCTAACCTCAATAGCCCCAGTGAAACATAATAATTCTGCTCCTCTTCATGTTGCATCTTAAATAAAATTGTCTGTGCTAAGTGCAATTTGATTTAAACTCAGTGTTTTCAAGTGTGTATTTAACATTCTTGAAGTAAAACAAATCATTTGAGCCCTGAGGAAACTTATGTTAGAGACACCTACTTTGTGAATTTAAAACAACTTTATGATGGAAGCAGGTACCCAGATGATCAGTTCAGCCAAAACAGTGATGCCTCTAGGCATCGACAGTACAGCACGTTAGTTATCCAAGGATGTGTTTGTCAGGGACACATTTTTTTCTCTCTGTCCTTTAAATGGTTTAAGCTATGCCTTTGTGATCATTATTTCAAGACTTTTTTTTTTTTTTTTTTTTTTTTTTTGCTTACAGTTGTCCTAAGGTGCATTAAAGATATTTAAATATGCATCTGGATCTCATCCTGAGTACATAATAATGTTGAAAAGAAAAAAAATGCAAGCAGTCTCATGGAAGTTATTGCTGGGATAAGGAGAACTTCGGCTTTACTTTCAAAGCAGTAACAGGAAGTAGCAATAACATAGTGGCAATGCAGTAGCAGGATTTATGCAGCATGCTAGTTGTAGTTTTAAATTACACTTTGACAAAGGTGTGTATGAGCTTTCATGAAAATGTAATGCTGCTAAAGGACGGTGGTAGAGCTGTGTAGGGCAGAAGACCCAAAAAACTCTTGGAAATACAGCTAAATATTCTGACATTGGCAGATTTGCTAAGAAATTTTCCTCTCCTGGAGTCAAATTACCAAAGGGGAACTGACTGTGGTAAGCAGGAAGAGAAGAGATGCTGGATGCATTCCAGAATGTTTTCCTACTAAATTTGGGGGCATTTGGGGTGTGAGAGAATTTTTGCAGCAGGATTTAATCTCCCAGGTTTCTGAAGAAGATTTGGGACCATGTATTTAGTTGTCATATTGTTAGATGAGAGCTTCAGTGTGGTAGCCCCATCTCTGAATCCCTGCTGTGTTTGGGACCTATGGAATTCTTTGAAAGATGCATGCTCAGTGTTATTACATAGAGATAAGCTGCAGTATATTTTTATCTATGAAATGTTTTGTGCATTGAATATCAAGTCTGACAGGCTGAAAAGCAATTTCTGTGGTTGCTGGTTTTTACCCCCTGCTATTACAGAGAAACAACACCATCCAGAGCTTTACTTGCATAACAATTTCTCTAGTGAGTAAAGAGGTACCAGAGATTTCAAATGAATTGACCTTGCTGTAAATAAATCTAGCTATACCTGGAAAAGCAGAATCACACTAGTTTTTCCAAGCTGGCCATAAAACTGAAATCCTTGAACTGAAAATACAGTAGTTGCCACACAAAGCTGAAATGTCAGTTCATTTCTTTGCAAATCTAACCTCTCTGTAATTGTAAACATAATTTAATGGAAAGTCCATTGGAACAATGTAGTGATCTTTGACATTCTTATTATGTATAATGCTTCATAAAACATTATCTGAAATAATCTAGTATGGAATATATATATATATATTTTTTTTTCAGGAAGGCTTTTGTGACCCTGTTTTTGAGAAAAACAATAAATTTTGTTAAAAAAAAAAAAATTATTAGGGGAAGACAAGGCCCTTTCTATCATATAGGGTTTTCCTCTGCCAGCACATAGCTCCTGTCTGTGTTATCATTTCTAAGAGTTTACATGAATACTTGCTCCTTTATTCAAGTGTGTCAATTACTAGAAGGCAGGAGAAAAGTAGTTGGAGAGCCTCTTGAATTTTTGACAGTATGGATATAAAAGTGATGGCAACAACGTGAAACAACAATAATAAAATTTTAGCATCCATCTGCAAGTTGCTAGTTTAATATTAACTCTGTTCCTATTAAGATGCAGAAATATAGAAAAGCTCTTTATCTTTTTTTTTTTTTTTTTTCCCCATGTATTTGAGTTTTAGTAGCTTGTCACCCAGTTCTTAGAGTCCTAGAATAATATACAGTAGGGGGATCTTCTTGAGATTATTTGATCCAAGACAAGCTTAGATGTGTACTGGACTGTTCAGGGCCTCCTTCATGTCAGTTTTGTGTACATCCGCTTTGGAGACCACACAGCCCGTTTGTGAACCTCCTCGTGGTGAAAAAGTTTATTAATTTCTAGTTGGAATTTGTCTCCATCTTCTTTTCTCCTTCTGGGTAGCAGCTGATAATGTTTCCTCCTTTAGCTTTCCCTTTGTAAAGCTGAACAAAGATCACCCAAACATGGTGGGCTCGAGACCCCACTGACCATGGTGACCCTTACTTTCTTAACTGCAGGCAGCCACTAACTAGCTTACCTCTGCAGAGGCTGAGTTTTTTTATTTTTGTGTACCAGGATTTTTATGCTTAACATATGTGAAATGTATTATAGCAACTTCTGTATTTGCGGAGCCTTGATAGTATTTGAAATAATACTAGTTTATAGCAGTATGAATATTTAGCTATGTAAACCCTATGGCAGCAATGATAGACACAAACATCCTTTGAAATATCTAACATGTCAGTGTGCTTGAACAATTACTGCAATTATTAAGAGAAATTACTGTAGATGTAAATGCACAATTTTAAAACAATGACATTATATGACATTTCATTGTGTTTGTTTTGATAGCTTTTTGTTGCTCAGTTATCACAGAAATGGTAGAATTATCTTGTAATACCATTCATTGAAACTTTGACAGCTAGATGCTCACTTCATTTAATTTTAATTTACAAAAATGCATTTCTGAATTTGATTGACATAATGGTAAAGGAACTAACCTTTAATTGTTCCCTAAGTTTGTAAGAATTTGGCATAAATAAATATAAAGAAGTTCTAATCATGATTTTCTAAGTTTGGTTATATTGCAAAAATTATTGGTACTGATGAAATATTGGATATTATTTGGATGAAAAAAGCAAACTGAAGCCAGGAGACTGTAGCTGTTCATTTTTCTAATCATTAATTCTTCACTACGCTCTTGTAATAGCTGACTTGCAACTTCAGTGATTCTAGTGCTAAAATGGAACAACTTCTCCTATTAAATTCAATATTATTTATGAAACCAAGGGGTTTGTTTGTGTCCGTTTAAGAGTGTTTAACAACATCTCTAATATTTCTGTGTTTGTTCCCATAATCTGGAAGTTGATTCATACTGTTTCTGGCTTATTCCCATATTTGTGTGTTTTTTTGTTTTTTGTTTTTTTTCTTTATCAATTACCTCGTGTGAATCACATCTAGAAATGTATCTGTGTAAGGTCGTCTTGTTCAGTCTCATCTGTCAGAAATAAAGAAATCCAGCCATTAACTTTTTCATTATTGCAACACGCCATAATAGATGCTTGATTTCCTTTTATCTCAAGATAAAATATATCCAACAGAAGACTAGTAAAAACTAAAGCCATGAAAACACATTTCAAATGTTTCAAAATATAGGATATCATTTCTAAGGATAGGCCAAGTACCTGCCTTATCGCTACTACTGCAGTACCTCAAAATCATTCTTTGTTCTTTGAGTCTCAAGTTATTTTAGGGAAACAGAGGCACAGCTAAAGAAAACACTCTGTCAAAGCTTATGCAGATTTTTTGTTGCACTGCAAGGATTTAAATCTGCATTTTTCATGCTTATCACTGGAAAAATAAACCTTAGTCTTGAAGTGCACCACCAGTAGCTGTTCTGGAGGGATCGCTCACAAGCATGAGCAGGCTGCACAATCATTAGGCTGATGAAGCCTAACATGTCATGAGTTGCTGAACTGCATACCATTAAGAAAGGAATAAATACCAACTTTCCACCTTAAGTACTGAAAGAGATTTTGCAGGTACAGGCCACATGCTGCCTGCTTGGCCCAGGTGGCATGAGCAGGGCTTTGATGAGAAGCTGCTGCCAGCGAGGGGCTCTCTGATTATGGGTTGCCCAGCACCGCAGGCTGGAGGCTGCAGCTGAGCTGTGCCCAGCTGTCCTGGTGGCAGAGAGAAGCTGTTGCGAATTCATGAATCTCACCTCTGCAGGAGGAGGAGCAGCTTGCTAAAGTTTTACAGTTCTTATGCTTAAAGTTTTATACTTAAGTAAGTGTAAGGGTTTATACCTGCTTGATCTTTCAGAATGAATCTCTGATTTTCCGCTGGATGTAGTATCTGCTAGTTTCTTATCAAGAACAAGATTGTTACAGGTGTTAGTGAGATGGTCATAATGAACATTTCCCTGACTGCACCGAGTAGGTCATAATGATCAGAATCACATTTTTAGGAGTGCATCTTTAATTTTCATCAGTTTAAGCTCAAAGAATGGTTCAGAGAGGAACATCGTGTCCCTGGCATGGATGTAATGTAAAGGGAAAAGACAAGGAAAACAGGAAGGAAGGGAAGAAGGAGACAATGAAAAGTTGCCAACCAGTAACACTTGGGAGAGTCATGCTAGACACAGCTTTGCTTGGAACCTTCTTGTTTTCATTCACATTCTGTGTTTGTGCTTTCATAGAGGGAGGACTAAGTTCTCTGAGACCTTTTGAGAAGAAATGGCATTTAGTGAACAACTTCAGTAAAATAGAATTGGATGCTGAGTGATGTAGGCTAATGAGACAATTTAGAGTAAAAGGAAACTCTCGTGCAGTTAAAATGGAATGAGAACCAAACAGCAAAAAGAAGGAAAAGTTACTTCTTGGAGTCATCAAATAGGAGATAAGGAGAATGTTCCTAGAGCCAAAAATACTAGGAAGTGCTTACTAGGCTCGTGAATGCTTCCAAGTTTTTTTTTCCAGATAAAATCAGTGAATCAGAAAATCAGTTTTTATCATTGTGTTGTGAAGGTGCTGTCCTTTTAAGAGATACAGAGAAATAAGTTGTTCTTCTGGACTTTACAGCAAGAATTTGAAGGGCCAAAGCTGTCCTTGGTAGACAGCCCTTGTTATACAGTGTCCTGGTACACTTAATGGACAGAATGGATGTTCAGTGAGGACAAGCATAATCCTGCTAACAGGAAATACCTATAGTTTGTCTAGGGGAGAGGATTTTCCTTTTAAGTTAAGCAAAGACATCTGAATTAATTAATTTTTATTTATTTATTTATTTATTTATTTATTCTTCTGAGAGTTGTAAACCTCAAGGAGCTGTAAGTCATAAGAACGAACAGACCTTTGTACCACAATTACTTGCCCTATAAATATCTCCCCTGCTTTTTTCCAGCCTTTCTTTCTTACCATTATCTCTTTAAAAGACTTTCAGTAATGTGATGGTTCTCCACACACCAACTAGAACCCCAAAGAGAAATGGAAATATCACTTTCATTTTTTCCCTTGAAAGTTCTATTTCTTTGTTGGGTAGCTGCTTGAGATTTTCCTTATCCACAGCCTCTGAATCTCAGTTTCTGCCTAGAAAGAGGCCTCCATTTTGTAAACAGATGGCACATAATTTGAAGCTGTTGATGTGTTTTGTTCTGCTTTTTAAAGTTCTCCTCAGGAACTGTTCCAGCACGTGGCTTACACGTATTTCCCTAGCTTCAGACTTTTTGTGGCTTTTCAACATCAAGAGTCTAGCTCAGGCTGCTATTAAATTAGGTTTGCCATCTTCAAATTGTGTGAGCACAGTCACCATTTAGTAAAATAAACATGGCCCCATTATTTCTTAATGCCTTGCTTAACAACTTTAAGATTAGCCCATGTCTCCCATACTCCCAATAGGCAGCACTTAAGCAGTGAGTAATATTTCTGTCTGCCATAGTCAAGTAATCCCAAATGTAAGTAATTTACAGGATGGCATTTGGGACTGTTACAAGAGACATATTGTAATATGTCAGTGAAAATCAGCCTGCCTTTGCACGTTTGATCAACAGCCAGATGGAGGCTTTTATCACATTTATTTAATCTGAAATATACATAGTAATTACACTGGACCTCTGAATTTTTCAGTCCTTGGAGCTGTCTCCAGAGATGGTAGGAAATGAATCTGTCAGTTGCATACTAGTGTGGATGTGACCCCCATGGTAGAATCCGGATGTACTGCAGCTAGCTGTGCTGACAACAGAGATTGTGAGTGATGCTAGAAATGAATACATGCTGTTGAGTTCAAAAAATAGCCCCATAAACCAAAACTAGCACAGCATATTTTTTTTTATGAATACAAAAGTCCTTTAGGAAAGCAAAGACTGACCTTTGACTGACATCATAGCAAATACATTACCAATCAATGACAGTAAGAGCAAACAATCTCTTACTAATAGCTGGATGGTATTTAACTTTAAGGCTTGTGAAAACAACAAAGTCTTAATGTTCCCAGGGGAAAATTTGGTTAAGATATTGAGTTCCACCAAGCATGTCATTATTAAATGAAGAAAATATTGTTGTTTCCATTAGTAGAGAGTTGGCATAAAGAATGGATGGCATTCAATTGAATCACAGGCAAAAATTCCAACAAATTGAAGATAGTTTTATTGCTTGGTCAGAATCTTCACTAATGGAGGTTGCTGTTGTCCCAAAGAATTTACATAGGATTTTATGCCCTAATTAAAATGGCTATAAAAGGTGCCTTAAATGTCAACAGGAGTACTCACCTTCCTCTCAATAATTTACTCTTCTTTTTTGTTACTCAGAATTACAACAGTCTCCGCTAGTGTTTCTCACCTCTCTACTTCTGAGATAAGCTGAGCCAGTCAACAGCCTTTCTTGGATCAGTTATCCTAACCACAAGTATGCCTGGCTAATCTTCTAGAGATATATTGACAGATATAATATGCTATTAACTGCCGAAGAGGAAATTCTGTTGCAATTATTCATACTGAGTAGTCTCACAGCAGATTAAATTGCTCTTCAGCATGACTAAGGTGTCAGATTCTGGCTGTAAGTGGCTGGTTTACTGAGGTGTTTTGATGTTGTTATAGGTTTATAATTATTCTAATCTGATTCGGTAAGGAAAACTTACTATGACCAGCATAAAGAATTTATTTGAACAATAGATTTTCTTCCAGCACGAAGTAAGTTTTAATTAGAACTGTTCTTCAATTAAATTAAAACTGCCTTTCTTGTTTTGAAAACTTTCCTGAATGGATTTAATCCACTGTACCTTGTGCAACTGTGGACTCACTTATGCCTCTTTGTTCCTTATACAGCCATGGATGTTCTCTGCTAGCTTTAACTCTGTTTCTCTGCCTGACTGGTGAGAAAGCCTTCTTCCCTTTAGCTTCTGCCACTGGGAACAGCTTTCTCTCTATCCACACTTTACTGAAGGTCTCCATTTGTTAAATACAGTTCCTTAGCTGGAAGTTTATCTACCTTGCACTGCTTACCTGAGGTAGAGGGTTTTATTTGACGTATACAGTGGTACTGATTAACCCTGAAAAGCAATTTGTGAAGGAGTCTGTACCTAAACATAAAAACAGGATGGCAAGAAAAGTGATTGTGGAAAAGATTATACTACCTTCCAGAAGCTACTGGTTAGCAGAATTACTTTCTTAAATGCTTTGAAGGATTATTTTTAAACAATCTGATCATAGTTTGTGATGTGTAGTTGCGGTGACGAGGCATTGCTTTCTTGTTGTCAGCAAAGGATAAGACTGGAAGAGACCACATGGCAGCAAGAGGCACCTAAGCTCAGAACCTTCTGAGCGCACACACACGCTCCGCTTCCCACACAGACATTTTTCTGTATGTTCTGCTTGGCAAACAGAAATCTGTAGGAAGTGACCAAAAACCACAGCTATAAGGTACTACAAGAAAGAGAGCAGGAGAGTTCATTGGCATCTCCAGTCTCTGTGTTAATTAGGGAATTATTCATTATTTATATAGATAATTAACTTCTGGTGTCAAGAAAAGGAGTTGTGCATACATATGCACACCTACTCCAGCTGGTGTCTGTCCTTTATTGTTGATGAAGAAAACAAAAAAGAGCAGGGATCCTCCTATGTTTATTGACGGAAAGTCATTAGGGGAAAGATGACACAAAATGCAGTTTTTCTCAGAAAATAGGAAGTCACGCATCTTGACTTTCTAAGTAGGGTTGGCTTTCTTTTTTTCTTTTTTCTTTTTTTTTTTTCTTTTTTTTTCCATGTCTAATAGGCTGTAGTTTCCAAACTTCAATCTGCTTTGCTTTGTTTGTGCAATGGAGGGAGACACTGAGCATTCTGGAACTTCAGAAGAAGAGGAAAATTCAAACGCTGGAAGCAGGGTTAATCTATCACCTGGCTGTTGTGCTGCAGCCTACATATAACTCACTCGGGAAGAGAAGCTTGACAGAAATTTTACAGACATTTCTGCCAGTTTGCTGTTTCCCTACATCCTCCTTCCTCAGTAGCCAGAAGTTATAGCTGGACTGTCTGCAAGTATTTCTTCTCTTCATTATTCTCTACAGAAAGTAAGATGAAAGTAAAAATTTGCAGATATTAGGTTTTTTGATTGATTTTCTAAGATAGGGTCTGAAGCAATTAATGACTTTCTTGAAGGACAAGAATATAATATTGTCAATAAGAGAAGTCTGTTGTGTGCCCTAATTAGAGGAAGTGTTCCCTTCAGAAAGCTGGAGCTTTTAAAGAACCATTAAAAAAGAAAAAAACAAAAAACAAAAAACTTTGAATAACTATGTCAGTGAAACGAAAGACAAGGCAGAAAATCTGGAACGAGGCTCTAAGGACTCTAGAAAATATTAAACTTTTCATTTCTTATCTGGGGTAGATGTACAGCTCTCTTATTAGCACCGAAAGAAATAAAGTAGCAATAGATATGGGTAATATTTTTATTTACCTTGGACAAGGGCCTCTTACTCACAAATACATATCAGAAGATGTGATTTTTTACCTCCAGTGAAAGAAATCTTAGATTCATGAGAACAACATGAGCTCTCAAAAGGAGCTGTAGACTCATCTGTTGACACATTAGTGTAGGGCTTTTATCCTTCTGAGATGTGGGCTCTTCTTAATAGGAATGTATATATAACTCAATGCTGTGGGAAAAAAAAAAAAAAAAAAAAAAAAAAACACTTAGAGGCAAAATGTGCCAAATGTGCTACTGCAGTAATACCAGAAGAAAAGGCTATCAATTCTTTTGAAGGTTTACAAGTAAGCTTTTTTTCTGTCTGTCTTCTCTATGGTTGATGATGTTCTCCTATTAAAATAGCAGTTTATATATGCTGCATATTAGCACTCTGTTTTGTTCTTCTTTGCTTCAGGCACTGAAGTAAAAGGAAGGCTGTCACATATTTTAAGTTCAGAACTGGTTAATAACAAAACACATTTTCAACAAATTTCACTACCAACCCCTTTGGGCAGCTACTCTTTGCAATTTAAATGAGGGTTTAGAAACTTTCTTTTCCTCCTTAACAATACTTTCACAAGTTTCAAGTGCATGTATTTTAGTGGTTAGTGGCATATTACAAAATGAGATTAAAAGTACCTGTTTCAGCACTCCAGGCCAGGAAGGGAAAATTGAGCTGTGGGGTGCCCAAATGAAGATGCTAAAATGGGTAAAATTTCCTCACCAGCACTTATCACAGACAGCACCACAGCCACTATTCCTAAATCAAATACCTTGTCAGCTGTCAATCCAGTCCTATCTACTATCCATATTTGTGAGCAAATTCCTACCTTAGTTTTTGATTGTTGTTGTTGGGTTTTTGTGGGTTTTTGTTTTTTTTTTTTTGATTGACTGACTTTTAAACTGAATTATCTAAATGCTGCGGCGTGAGCTGACCGATTATGAGACAAGAAGGCACTGGGGGAAGAGCTGAGGTGTTACAAATGTCTCCTTACGGTGTGAAAAGCTTCAAAAGGAACCCGTGCTTTATTATATGCCAAATAAATCACAATGGGGAGAAACCTTTATTGAAAAATTGATCTCGGAACACAGATTTTGTATGAAGCTTTTTGTCTCTATTAGGGTTTTTCTAAAGGCATCCTTCCGGTAGGTTCTCTGATACGTAATGAGTTCTGAACTCCTGTGGCAGCCTGTTCTTTCAGGATAGTTACAGGAAAACAATGATCTTGAGATCTATACTGTCTCTTAAGATTGGTTGTAATTGATCCATGGTTCCTAAGTAAGCAATTTGAAGAGAATGAAAGAGCATGGTCACAAAAGCTCTCTTTCTTTAGGAAGCTAAGCTGAAATACAGCTTAGTGAAGGGGAATATTTCTAATTTAGCTTATATTCACTGGTGAACCTCTCAAAACTCAAAAGGACGAAGTAAAAAGACCTGTCCATTACTTGCTTCCTGTAATATTTGCATTTTATTTCACAAAGGCACTTAAAAGCACTTGTGCATTTAAATGTGGTTCCTTGATAGATTTTCTCCAGAAGCTTTCACAGCTTTCCACCACACATTCTCATCCTGCCTTTCTTCATTTGCAGTAACTCAAGAGATCTTCAAATAGGACAAAGTGGGTTGGGTTTTTTTGTGCTTTTTGGGTCTCCTCACCCGCAAATGCACATTGCTTTACTGATCTGATTTTGGGCCAGGCCCTTTAAACAATGTCTCTTTCCAAAGTGTGAATGCTTTGCAAATTGTACTGGGAGTGATAACTGGGAGTGAAATTGAGGAAAGAAGGAGGAATCACTTGAAGAGATTTTGCTGCCACATAAATTGTGACTTGGTGCTACGCCCCAGGATCTCTTGCTGGAACAGTTCTATTTTGCCTAAGTAATGGATTATTCATGAAATCAGTAAAAGTGACTGTAGGCTGGGGGTTACAGCACTTGTCAGAAATGGGACATCCCTGTTCTTTTCCCAGCCTTAAGGAACAGTTATTTTCAAATAATGTCTGCCTAATTTGTCTTCATTTTGAGAATGCATTTTAAGCTCCAGAGCAAATTAGGGCCTTTTAAATTTATTTCAAATTTTTCTTTTAGTATAAATGGTCAAAACAAATGATTACTTTAGATCCCTCAAAGCTGAGCATGTCATACTCAGAGTGATATTTGTGTAACTTTTTAGTTGAGCAGAAGAGCCAAAAATCAAGCTTTACAATAAAGAGGACTACTTGAGCATATTCCCCAAAATATGCTACCGTTTCAGTATACACAGCTCTTTTTCTCCCATTGCTTGGAAAAGGGTTATGTGACCCCTTCCTGCAGCCTGCTCAGTCAAGTCAACTGTGCATAAATAAGAAGGGAACTTATGCAGGAAGAAAATGAAATTAGATGAATAATTACCATATACTTTATGCAAAAGCATGAAGAACTGTTTCAGCATTTCTCTGCTTAGCTAATGTGTGAAATCACATAAAAATATTCTACACTGAAACTTAGTCATTCAGTCAGAAAATGCACTTATCTCCTTATTTAATAGGTGTAAAGGCTTATCCAGTGTGTTTCACTTCTTAATGAATGACCTATTACTTTCCTCTTACTCATTTTAAGTATGTTATCTCTGTAACTCTGTGAACAAACAGAAATGGGTAAATCCCAGAAGCTGAAAATGTCACTGTATCAGCAATCAGTATTTCGAAGGTACTTCCTAAATTTGGGACAGAAACAAAAAAAAAAAAGACTTCTTGGCTTTACTGGCATTGCCTTGCTGTAAGATTTCTTTAGTCCAATCAAAGAGTAAAAGAAACGCTAAAAGAACTGATCTTTGAAGATCTAGACTGATTAAGATCTTTGAATTTCAGTGTCTCAGGCCATTACTATTTTAGTTTTTTGTGCTCATGCAGTAGAAAACAGTCTAACAAACTAATCCCGTTTTTATTTCTTCCTTTGCTTATTAGTATTTATTGCATGATTGCATAATTAAGACATTATTTACTGGACTTATGAGTGTGGGAGGCTAAGACCAGGTGAAACTCATGAAGATAATAAAGGGCATTGTCCCTAAAGGGAGTTGGTAATAAAAACGCCTAGAGCACTTGGAAGATTGTATATGGTCACTATATAAATATCTAAAATGCAAAATGGTATATTTTCCAAACCCCTGTATTTCTGTCTTTCAGCTACTATTCAGGAACATTTTGACACAGTAATTATTTATGAGATGGTAGATAGTCCCAGATCTATAATTCAGTCATGGGGCTTAGGTCATTTAATGAATGGCAAATGTATAGTGCATTACACAGCATGCATAATGTAGAACATATTTATATTTAATGTTAACATTATTTTTCAATGAGGAGAAAATTTCTATGAGAAGCACTTCCTTTTCATAGCATTGTTTATATTGTGTGGGTTTTCATTTTGCTATGAAAGAATGCTTGTTCCCCCCAAAATATTGGCTTCTTGTGGGGATTTTTCTTCGTTTCCTTCCCTTCCATCCATTCCTTCCTTTCATTCTTTCTTTTAAAAAAGTGATTTTTTTCAGTGGTAATAATCATAGTATCATAGAATGGTTTGGGTTGAAAGGGACCTTGGAGATTATCTAGTTCCAACCCTCCTGCTATAGGCAGGGACACCTCCCATTAGACCAGGTTGCTCAAAGCCTCATCCAGCCTGGCCTTGAACGCCTCCAGGGAAGGGACATCCACAACTTCACTTGGCATCCTGTTCCAGTGCCTCACCACCCTCACAGTAAACATTTTCTTCCTAATATCTAGTCTAAATCTACCCACTTGCAGTAAAAAGAACAGTTTTCCTCCTCCTGTCACTACATGCCCTTATAAAAAGTCCCTCCCCAGTTTTCCTGTAGGCCCCCTGAAGGTACTGGAAGGCTGCTATGAAGTCCTCTTGGAGCCTTCTCTTCCCCAGGCTGAAGAGCACCAACTCTCTTAGCCTCTCCTCGTAGGAGAGATGCTATAGCCGCCTTCCACTCATCTTCATGGGCCTCCTCTGGACCTGCTCCAACTGGGTCATGTCCTTCTTGTGTTGGGGTCTCCAGAACTGGACACAGTACTCCAGATGGAGTCTCATGAGAGCAGAGTAGAGGGGCAGGGTCATCACCCTCAACCTGCTGGTCACACTTCTCTTGATGCAACCCAGGATACAATTGGCCTTTTGGACTGTAAGTGCACATTGCCAACTCATGTTAAGTCTTTCATCAACTAACACCCCCAAATCCTTCTCCTTAGCACTGCTCTCAAGCCATTATCAGTGCAGCCTCTGTCTGTGCTTGGAATTGCCCCAAATGAGGTGCAGGACCTTGTACTTGCCCTTGTCATACTTCATGAGGTTGGCATAAGCCTGTCCAGGTCCCTCTGGATAGCATCCCTTCTCTCTGGCGTGTCAACTGCACCACTGAGCTTGGTGTCATCTGCAAATTTGCTGATGGTGTACTCAATCCCTTTGTCCATGCCATCTACAAAGATGTTAAATAGCACAAGTCCCAATACTGATCCTTGAGAACACCACTCATTGCCAGTCTCCATTTGGACATTGACTGCAACTCTGAGTGCAGCCATCCAGCCAATTCCTTATCCGGCAAGTAGTCCATCCATTCAGTCCATTTTTCTCCAATCTGGTAACCAGGATGTTGTGCGGGACAGTGTCAAACGCTTTGCCCAAATCCAGGTAGATGATGTTAGTTGCCCTTCCTTTATCTACTGACACCGTATCCATCATAAAAGACCACCATGTTTGTCAGGCATGTCTTGTCCTTGGTGAAATCACATTGGTTACCACCAATCACCTCATATTTATTTTCCACGTGCCTTAGTATGTCCTTCAGGAGAATCTGCTCCACCATCTTGCCAGGCACAGAGGTTTGACTGACTGGCCTGCAGTTCCCTGATCTTCTTTTTTTTTGGCTTCTTGATAATGGAAATAGTTCATATACAGTTTCTTTGTGAATAGATTTCTGTGACAATATTTATCAGTGTAATCTTACCAAGATTGAGAAACGTAAAGTTCTCTCTTAATGGCAATACAATACTGTTTTTGCATTCCAATAAAAAACTAAAATTAAATTTAAGATTAAAAATGTCAACCTTTAGGAACAGTAGAATCTCATTAATCTTCATCACAAGTAGTTCATTGCATCAAGGAATGTCCCATAAAGGAAGGACCTACATTTTTTTGAAAATTGCCTAAGGATGAGAACACAGGCATATTCACCTCAGTGTATTGCGATTACCGTTATGCGACCATTTCTGTCTGTAGTGCTTATAAAAGCTTACATAAGAGTGATGTGTAAATGTGGGTATTGAGCTAGTACGACGCAATCAGCTTTTCAAAAAATACCTCTGGATAAAGTGCCATGCTAGTCCTTCTCTGGATTATACTCTGCATCAGGAGGGATGTTATCCCTCAAAATATCCTCTTTCATTTGTTAATTTTACTGCTTCTATATTAGCAAGTATATAAGTCTATCAGTGGGAAAACAAGTTTATCCTGCACCTGCCCAGGTTCTGGGGAAGAGTATCTCCTGCAGATTACATGCAGCAGTTATGGACATTGCATCTTCTGAGTGCCAAAATTGGTGCTGCTTTTTGCTGCTGGAAGCTGGTTTGCAGTAACTTTGCCACAGGCACCACAGAAGGAAGAATTTGCTAGATGGCTTAAGCAGGCTGAAAGTCCTGCAGCAAGCTGTCATCTTCCATTTTCTCAAGTGAGTAATCACTCCCTTCTAAATGCTGTGGAAAGCAGAGCCTCTGCAAGGCCTGGGGAAGGATGGCTGTAGGCTCCAAGCTGTGGCTTTGGCAGGATGAGATTTCAGCCCTCCTGCCTTTCCCCTCAAGGCTGCTGGAACACAGAGATGAGAGTCCTTCTTGATCACCAAAATAGAGCCTTTTAAACTCATCCTCCCTCCTCAATATAGCGAACCAGAATTTTCATAAGAATGGAGAAGGGGCAGGGACAGCAGACTTTATAATGTGTTTCGAGTTTTCTTGAGGCCCCTAACTGGTTTGCTGTGATGTCTGCAGAAGTGGCGTGGCTATTTTTCCCTAAGTAAGTCCTCTTAGCAGCCAGAAGACAAACAGCTGGGAGTTCTGAAGCCAGCAGTAGGGAAGGAAGCCATGCTTCAGGGGTTCGGTGACTGTTAAGAGCAGAACAGTATCCATAACGATGGCCCACACTGCTGTGCGCTCCAGCAAACTTCGAGTTTCCATGTGGCTGACGTTTTGCAAAGAGAGGAGAAAGTGTGCCTCTTTCATTTCATCTAAATAATGCTATATTTATATATAGTTGTGTTTATGTAGATATATAAATTCATCTCATATAAATTAATCAGTGATCTTGGTCAGCAGAATGTAATTGTTGTGTCACAGAATCACAGTTCCTAAGCATTATCAGAGGCACTTTAATCATCTTTACAGGATAACCTTCTTTTCTCTGTAAATATTTTTCCTGCCTTTCTGTTTTGCAAAAAGAAGTTGTTTGCAAACTATTTGGAGAATATAAATGGCTGCTACAAGGGAAATGCCCTTGAAACAGTGTGTGTAGACTGACAGCAACATAGAGAACATGCTAATAGCATCTTGAGAGAATTACTATTACCATGTAGCTGAGGCACTTTCATCAAAATAGAAATCTTAACATGACTCTTCGATTGAATATTTTCTTCCTTTTGCATATTTCAGCTGACAGAGATTGCTCATTCATTGTTCAAAAGTTCCAGAGAATTACTCACCCCTAAATAGTGTCATTTCCCAGTGTTCTTTGCAATATTCATAAAGCACCAGCCAACAGAACAGACAGGTGACCAGCGCAGAAGGCTTAAATCTGACAGCATTCATACTAGCACCTGGTCCAGAGTTAGTAAAGTTGACCTGATAATACACTGTTGAATATATTATAGCTTGTTCCATTTAGGCGCTAATTGAGTATTCACAGTAAATTCTCAAACCGAGGCTTGAAAATGAATGATGATCTTTCAGGTTGCCCAATACCTTTATCTGACCAAATTCATGCAGACTCAGCCATGTGCAGAGGAACTTGGCAAGGATGCACTTTATCTGCCTTTTTATTTCTGGTGCAATAGGATAGGAGTGAGAGGAAGAGAATATATAAGGGTTCCCCACTGAGAATCAGGTCTATAAATTATGTATTATGCAGACACTATTCTGCTGATGCTATCTGATCCCCAATTCTCAGTTCCTTGTTTTTCCTTCTATAAATAGCTGTGGCCAGGTTTTCAGTTATAAAATGACGAGGACAAAACCAGAAATCTTTCCCATTTAATAACCTCTGCCAAAGAATAAGAAGGTAATATTTTTCATAACAGTGATGTCCTCAGGGCTTTGACAGTCTGGGAATACAAGCGGCACTGTGTTGTTGATAAGATATGAGTAGTAAAAGTGGGAATAACCATGCTAAATATTAAAGAGGGAAATGCCCTATTTTCAGGATGATCAGTGTAAAACTTGGTATTGTGAATTTTTCCTGTCGGTTTTTGTCTGTGTAGGACCATTTTTGGTTTTTGTTTCTCCCTGTAGATCCAAATGCTTTGGCTGGACAGACCGGACCTGACCACGCTCTAATAGGAGGAATAGTGGCTGTAGTTGTCTTTGTAACGCTATGTTCTATAATTCTCCTTGGTCGATACCTGGCAAGACATAAAGGTAGGATAGACTTAGTGGAACTTCTGTCCCTTTTGGAAGCAAGGCATAATTTCACTTGGGAATGCTTTTCCCTTTCACCTTCCTCCATCTGCTGAATGATTTGGACAAGCAAGCTCCATTCACACTGTAATCATGAGTGAAGTCCCTGAATTTCTGTCCAGTTTTTCAGTGGACTAACTAAGGCAAACGATGTCTAGTTATGTGTTCATGTCACAAATCAGTGATTTAGAGTGCCCCTTGGTTTTAGCCTTTAGCTCTAGACACTTGATTACATGATCTTGTAATATTAACTAGTATATCAAGTCAACAGATGAATGTTTACATACATACACAAGATTTTTCTTGTGCTGATACTTTTAATGTGCACTAAAAAGATAATTTTAAATACTGACTGTGAAATTTCAGATCAGTAGCTCTTTTGCTAACGGTCCCACCAGAATAAGAGTTTCATTCCTGGGTCAAGCTTTACTTTATGCAGAGGTTTCACCTTAAGAATTCTATTCCTTTCATTTTGAATCCCCACCACCAACAGAGATAAGAGGGATGGAGTGACACTGACTTCTGACTAAGCCTCTCTGTGATCCCATTTTGACCTAGTTAATTCCGAAATCATTTTGTGAGATTTAACCTCTGAATAGCTTGCAGACCAGTTGCTAAAACCCAGTTGATTTGCTTATCCTCACAAAAAAAAAAAAAAAAAATGTCTAGAAGAAAGGATTAGTATTGGTGTTAGCTCATTAAATCATTTAGGTAGGATAATCATATGGCTAGCAGACATCAGCTGATACAAATAACATTTTAATTTGATTGGACCAGGTAGGGGAAAAATAAGCCAGTGGAAATGTGTCTCGTTTGTTTTTCATTTCTGAACAAAAGCATATGAACCTTATTCCAACATAAATTACATTTTTCACAAAGGAACGGGTGGTTGTTGAGGTGAACTCTTTTTATTCATTTCCTGATCATAAAAATGTGTGCTAGTATAATCTGAATGGGTTTAGTTAAACTACCTCAGTTTTATAATTCTTGGAAATGACTGTAACACAACTCAGTAAAATTAAAGCATAGGTAAGATCATGTAAAAAAGAAGTACAAAAAAAGAAGTGGTCATTTTTTTAATTTTATTTTTTTATTTTTTTAAGCATTTAATAATATCTAAATTTTCAAAGTTGATTTTTGTGAGTAGTTGTTCCATGAAGTAACCAAGATTTTATCATTTATTCTATAATTACAAAATATATTGCATACTACTGCAGTTAAATAAAAAGTGGTCTTTTCTTAAGGTATTTCCTTAATTTACTATGAGTATGTGTAAATTTGTGCATGTGGATTACCAGTGTTAATACTACAGATATTTCATAGACAAAGTAGAAAGCTGAACCTACAAGTATAATTCATAGTAAAACCGTGTAAAGTATCCGTCCATTCATGAAGCAATTGGAGCACTGTTAGAAATGTACTGTAATACAATGTAAAGCTAAAAAAAACTAATCTTTTTTCCTTTTTTCTTTTTTTTTTCTTTTTTTTTCTGTTGTACTGATTCCTATAGGAACATATTTAACAAATGAAGCAAAAGGAGCTGAAGATGCACCTGATGCCGACACAGCCATTATCAATGCAGAAGGCAGCCAAGTCAATGCAGAGGAGAAAAAAGAGTATTTCATTTAGATGCAGAGCTAGAATCTTGGAGTTTTACTTATCAGGCTGAATGCTGGAGAAAACTGGCTATCATTTTTCAGACTTCATTTCTGCCATCTTCTGCTATCTTTATTAACTTGCATACCTGCTCTAAGTAGCCAGTTTATGCCAACAATCAGCTGTTGACATCCCCATTCTATAATTACAGCATCATGTATAAAGCAGGACATTTCTTATTGCCTAAAATTCATATCCACTGCTCTCTTAACATACAGTGCTTGAATATACAGCCTTAACAATGTTAATCATCATCTTAATTCAAGTTTTCTACATTTTTAAATGTTATACAGCATTCTTCTTTTTCAGCTTCTTTTACCATGGTCCCTACTAGTGTGTCATAGAACAATATTCATAACAAATACTATTAGGTAAGGACCTAATTTACTTACATGAAATGTTAAGTCTAAGACTAGAGGTTTACAAAGAATGTTTTATACATGTCTATAATTAAAAAAGCAACTTGTTTTTGAGACATATGCCCTAGAAAATACAAAAAGAAGTCTTTGTAGAATAGTTTCTTGTGTGCTTGGATTTGGTGGAAAAAATACAACTGTCGATCCACTGAATTTTCTGTTTTGCTTTGCTTTGCTTTGTTATGTTTGAAATGGTACCTTGACAGCAGTGCCATGTTTCAGTGGTAAAATCATGCTGAATAGCTAAACTGATTTTGCAAATTTAGATTATAGTGCTTCATTTGAAACAAATTTGCCCTGCCCTTCTATTGTTTTTTTTTTTTTTTTTGGGGGGGGGGGGGAGGGAGGGTAGGGATCACGAACATTAGGGATTTTTTTTGTGAGTAATTTCTGTTTTGGTAATTTATTTGCTTTACATGGACTCACCTGCCTACTCAAATTTGAAGCGTTCATGGGGCATGACTGCAAGACATTTTAGTATATGTATATAGTGCATATAATAAATTCAATTAAACATTGTTTGATACATATTTAACTTTTTTGGCAGTAGCTAAGTCGGTCACAAGTAGGCATTTTCTAATGTCCATTATATCCCTTTAGATATGACTCAAATCAATATTCTGAGTAGGTAACATGTACAAGTATTTTTTTTGTCTGTATGTCCTAGCACTGTTCAGCAGCAAACTTTTCTAGTTCTTGTTAGTTTTTTCTTTGTTATACAATGGAAGCACAATGTTATATGGAAAGGTAGTTTTATGCTAACAACCAGTGCACAGCCTCAGGTTTTAAATTACAACCACATTTGATTACAATCCTTAAAAATACTATTGAGTTGCAAAAATTCTGTTTTTAATTTGGCAGTTCCAGAGCTGCTTCTCTATGTTGGTTTGCCAAAAAAGAAAAAAGAAAAAAAAGAAAAAAAAAAAAAGAAAAAAAAAGAAAAGTAAAAAAAAAAAAAAAGAAATGTTAAAACAAAAGATATATGTTTTGTGTATACAGTAAATGGACTAATTCTTTATATTAAATTCCTGTCTATGCATTTTGTGAGGTACAAACTTATGTCACCGTGAATGATAGAGAATTCCTGCCATGCTTTTAGCTCCACAGTGAAAGTCTCTGTTTGGATTATTTCTGAAATTTTTTGTGTAATTGACGGCTGAAAAACACATGCTCTTAACTGCGACAACAAAACACTGTAAGCCCATTGGCTTATTTCCTCTTCCAATGAAGTAACAAGGTTGCCATAACAGCTCTTAGTAATGATTCTACACTGGAGAATGCAAGTTAGTCTAGATGGAGTTTGTTGTACTCCTGAGTTTTGCACCTTTGACAAAAGAATACTTCTCTCTGGTTGCTGTACTTGTTTGTGAAGCCTAAAAGCATGATGGTCTACTGTAAAGGACTTTCTCCTGGGATTTTATTTTTGTGTGGGAAAGGGAGAGTTTGGAATATGACATCATGTAGTATGGAAAAATGGAAGATAAAGGTGCTGTGTCAGATTATTTATCAAAAGAATATAAACCTTTTAAGGACAATACTAGAGTATTTTAATTGTTTTTGTTGAAGCATTTATCTTGTTAATTTCTAAGAAAAAAAGGGTGACGTCAATCAAGCAGCACTTTTTTTCAAAATATACAGACATAAATAATATGATGTGGTTGAGTGTTAACATAATAAATCATATACAGTATGACATTTTAAAGAAATTAGTCTGCATTGATGTGATTGCATGCTTGTTTTTACAGTTCACTCCATACCCATCTGTGGAAAAATGCAATAATATGTTAATATAATATGGTAGTTTGAGAGAACCAGGTAGGTGCTACTAGACACATTGAAAACTAGTATAGGTTTACAAGATATTCATGTCTTTCAAAACATACACATTTAAAAAGGCTGGCAAAGGAAGTCATTCAGTTTAGTACCAAAAATATGGATTCTTGCCACAACTGTAATTCCCATTAGCCACAAAACAGTGTCAAACACTGCAAGGTTTCATTTCAGTACCTGGGGCCCGACTGAACTAAGCGTCTAAGCACACACTCAGTGGCAGGCATGGGAGAAGTTCCATTGAACTGTAAGGCACTATTCTTACGCGTAAAAAGAAGTGCTTCCCTGGACAAGGGCCTTATTTGCTCAAGTGGAATTCCCCAGAAGCATGATGTTTATGTCTTTTTTTTATTCTTCCTAACTCCAGCTTGTTTGAATAGTAGAGCTGTTATTTGAACCATTGCCCAACCAAGGTCAGGCAGGACCTTCAAAAGCAGGATTGCTCTTGGGGTAACTGTTTTGAATCATTTTTCCAGCAGCATAAAAACAACATTTAAACTTTGCAAAAACAAAAACAAAACAAAACACAACAAAAAAGAAAAGAAAAAAACGTACAAATTGGACTGTTGAAATGCATTATTTCATTGGTTTCCAACAAAAACTTCTCATATGTGCTGGTTTTTAATGCAGTTGATCTTCCATTATCTTGTACCTTGTGATGTCACTTACATCTGTGCAAAGCAGGTGTAAAAAACACCACAACAAGCAGCCATGAATGGCAAATTCTGACTGGGTAGCACTTTACATGCGTATCTAGTCCTCACAGATTGAAATTACTGTACCAAGTGTGAAGAGGCATCATTCTCTTTTGTAAGCAAAACCATGGCTCAAATCTAATGATATTCAGTGGACTGGTTTTTAAACCAGTTTTCTGTTTCCTTTAGTCAAGATCCCATTCGGAAAGATTGCTTTGAAGATGGTTGCAAGGTGCCCAGCAAATGCACAAAATGGAGGTTTTGAATGGGAAGACATTAGCCAAAATATGTGTGACATCCTCTCGCAGAGTAGTTTTCTCAAAACCAGGTAGCTTGTTTCTGCCAGTGTACTGTTTACAGTGTTGATTGCTGATTATTTCTACACTTTTAAATGTAGAAATTTTATTTTTATTTTTATTTTTTTTTCTAATGTTTGAAGAACATTCTCATGATTTGGACAAGAAAGCTGTGCATCAGAAGACAAGGGGTGCATCCTCACACTTTTTTAGCATCATCAGACAAACCAAGAAATAGTTTAGGGAACCTGATGTTGAATTTTGAGGTTCAGAATTTTAAGCTAGAACACATTAAAAAGCTTTCACGTTTCTTAGGAGTGGTTCATCTTGCACTGAGACTCCCTCAATTAAAGGAATTTGCAGAGAAAACTAACTTTTCTAAATAAGACATGAAAGTTAACATCTTGTGTAATTTCATGACAGTATACTATATATATATATATAACTATTTCAATGAAAAGAAAGGACAGAATCATCTGTAATTATGTAATTCATGATTGTAACAGCACTGAAGTTACCATGTACGCACATGTACAGTAGCTCTTTCAACAGTTACAGCGTAGATACATGTACTTCCCTGTAACATAGCCGTTATAGTGTAATTTAGTGCCACTTATTGTAAAGTGTTACCAAAAGGAAAACAGAGTTCTTACCTTTATAATTCCATTCAAATTAAAGGTAAGTTTATTAAATTAGCACTGTAAATCTGATCCTATATTTCTTAATTAAGGAGGTGATTTAAAACGTCATGTTCACACTGCAGCTTTCCCCACCGCTTATCCAGACTCCTCCAAGTGTCTGATCTCTACACTCCAAGGAACTGGTAATCTGTGATGAACATACCAAAATCCAGCTATTTCTACTTTAATTGAATAAGCTGTAGAGTAGAGAAAAAAAAAAAACCAAAACAAAAATATGCGAGTAATGCTTTTATTAAGTGGCACAAAGTACACACTAAAAACTATGCAAAAATATAGGTAAATATAGTGTATTTACATGTAAGTATCTTGTACTTGCTGTGTATGGATTTTGGAAAACCGTGTAATTATAATATGCATTTTGATTATTTCAAGCAGGGGGACAACCCCTAACAGTCACAAGGAAAACCAGGAAGGTACATATACAAGCAGCAGATATCCTAATGCAATATGTGTAATTCCTCTAACTTCAATGACAACTAATTTATAAAAATGCTCATACTCCTCATTATTCTCACTAGCTTTAATTTCTATCTATCTCTTTAGGCCCCATTAAGTATTACTGAAACACCGTTAGGCAAAGGCAGACACTGACTGTGCCGACGGCTTTGCTGCCAGCATTCTTTGTGTCTGGCAACACTGTTCAGTAATCTATTTCAGGCTGAACAGCACAAGTTCCCTCTTTTTTTTCTGTCCTCAAGGGAGCCTAGTATGTTAAGATGCTGAAATATGGTGCCATATGCCCTGGCATTTTTAGCAGGAACAACAGAGAAAGAGAGAACTGCATTCTCCTGACCCCTATTTTGCTGAATCACCTCACCTGGAATTTCCACCACTTGCTCAGTAATGCCAGGCAGTCTTAAATTGTAAGTACCAAATGCTTCCATCAAAGCACAGAGGATGCCTTTAGTGATAAAGCTGATGTTTTGTAAACATGCAGTTTTGTATTACTGATGCTTCTAATTCTTGCCACTTTTCCATCAGACGCCACTGGAGGGAATGCACTGAAAGACAGATAGCATAGTATAGCAAAAGAAGAAAAGAGTATTGTAAGCCTTCTTTTAATTATTATTTTTAGCTGCCGTTTGCTATAACTCTCCTTTGTGTCATATGTAATAGGCAAATAGATGTATTTAGCAACTGCCATTAGCATTTTTCCACGTTGTACTATTCCTTGAATATGACATCTACCTCTTAGTCTGAATATTAGCTACAAGATATTTGTATACACTTTAAATTACTACTGAGTCTTTGATGTAATCTTGAAATA
Source organism: Alectoris magna (assembly GCA_030625065.1). Lineage (NCBI taxonomy): Eukaryota > Metazoa > Chordata > Aves > Galliformes > Phasianidae > Alectoris > Alectoris magna. The sequence goes on from CM060560.1 coordinate 103,193,214, forward strand.
AGATGACTGTAATTTTGTTTTTCTGCTAAAAATAGAAAGAAAATATTGCCTAGGTTGGTAATACTTGCCCTATTCTTTGCTGACTTTGGGATTCTTTGGGATTATAGTAGGGCATAAGGACACAGCCTCAGCTGGTATAAATCAGTTTCACTCTATTGCCTTAAACGTGGGCCAATTTACACTGGCTGGGGGTTCATTCCAAACAGCTTAAAAATGAACTGCTATACCATATCAGTATTTAGTCAGTACTAGACAATGGCATGCAATCCAACTTCTACACAATTCCTTTCCAGTAAAAGGCATGCAGTTTTGAAGATAAACTTTTTAAAGCACATGCAAGCTTTTGAATTAAATATGCAATACCACTATTGTTGAGATATTCTAACATGTCTCTTACTTATTTAAACATATTTTAAGAGCATGTTTACATTAAAAACACTCAATGCATGTTGGACAGGGAAGGACTATTGCAAACAATAAGAGAAAACGAAATGGGTGGAGCTGCTTTTGATGTCAACAGAGCAAAGTAAAAACTCATCAGAAGTGGAAATTCCTAAAGGTGTCCTACATGGTTTTTCAGAATGGGTCTGAACTAGTACCTCTAGCAGAAATAAGCATTGTCTATTAGCGCTGACAGAGGCTAGCACAGTTCCTTCCTGCTGTCGGTGAATCTAACCCAGCACTCTGCACTTGCTTTAACTCAGGAGGAAATAAAGGTATAAACATGGTTTAACAGCACACTTCTGTATCATTCCATGTTCTCGGGATGCTTTAAGCTTTGTGCGCTTCCAGCAGCCCTTTAGGGAATTATTCCCACGTCTAGGAATCACCTTGTTTCCAAGCTGTGTTCATTTTCTTCAGCACTGTTTAATGTATTTACATCCAGGCAGAAGATGGTGTAGAGCCAATACATTGACTCTGCATTTCTAGGGTGTTCCTGTAGCAGGATGCCTCTCAGTAGATGGCAAAAAATTCTTTATGATGTCTGTGTTTATGATAGATCTGCTCTTCGTGTTCCATGTCTTGAGTCATTTATTCTCCATTGGGCTAGAAGCAGCAGTCTGATTTGAAAGGAGGTAGAAAACAAAGTCTCCCTTCTTTTAGAGGCTCTTTTTAGGAGCAGTCTGTGTTACTATTGGAGAAATGTTCAAGGATTTTTATTTTCATCTTTTTTTAAGAGCTCAGTTGCAAAGCCTTTTGGGGTCAGCACTTCAGCACTGTCCATGTGTTCAGGGTTAAGCCAACAGTGTTTCCTATGTGAGCTCTGATCTCACATTTCAGCTCAAACTACACGAAGCCTTACCCTGCCCTTATGCATAATGCTGAGGAAAACTGATAGTATTAGCTTCTAAACATACTCTTTTCTTAGTCGTCTTCTACAGCAAAACTATTGAAGGGTCTTCATAATACATTCAAAAGGAGGGTTTATATATATATATATAAAAGATAGTGATAATCATTAACTGTTAACATTGTTTCTTAGAGGGGAAAAGTGTTTAACTACTGAGCTGAATTCTTTAGCACTTCCTCTTTCCCTCCTTTCTATGCATATTGCTTAAAGGTAGTAAATGCACAGTTGCACATGCTGTCTTTTTTCAGTGAAAGCAGATTTACTTATATCCCTGTACAGCATCCATAGAAATATGCAAATATAACCTACAGTCATCTGCTTCATCCTCAGCAGTGAGCCAAGAGAGTGAACTCATGGATTACTGGGTTCATATATGTTCTGCTTCCATAAAAGTTAGATACAATATGCGTATTGATCTCAAAAGAATAAGGCTCAAGTTGTTAATGCACGTTTGAGTTACTCTTTAGTTCCTTTACAACAGAATGACAAAGCATTCCTTGTGCATTCTTTACTCTGAGTATAGATATTTTATAGATACAAAAAAAAAAAAAACACAAACCAAAACAAAACAAAAAAACATTCAATTCAGCAGGAAGTATCCTAGAATAAATAGTAGGACACAATCTGTGAAAGGGCTGGAACAACTTTATTCAGTCAGCCTAAGTGTATTCTCCAGGGAAGTCCAATGTCCACTGCCCTTATGCTGGCAGTTCATGCCTTTGGAAGGATACATATGAATGGTTCAAAAATAAAACAACTACCTTGACAACAAAACCCCTGGGAATTAAACATATTGCACTGATGATGGAGACACATTTACTTAATTTAATTTCTTCATTAATAACTTCAAGCAGACAAAATGCATATTGTAATGTTAGGTACATGACACTTGCATGTTGCTATGCCTATATACTTACAAAGTATTCAATGTGTACTTAGTGGCGCTTAAAAAATGTCATGTACAATTCCTCTAAACATTCTTACAGGGTTCCCATTTGCACTTCATCTTTCAGAAAAGTCTTGTCAGAAAAATGTCTGATGAATATTATTGAAAAAAATAAAATTTCAATTTTAGTTATCTGTTGGACATTTCTGAATTGTCTATTCATTTAATATTCATTTAGTGTACTTCTTTGTGCTTTGGCAGTGGAGTTGATTTAGACCAGTGGCTGTACACACAGACTGTTCACTGAGCCAATTTTGCTGCTTCTAATAGAACTGTAATATACTTCTTTAAATATTAATTCTGAGGTTACACAAGTTGTCTATGAAAGTAATCTAGGAGACACTGGTATTTTACAGATAATTACAAATTTATTTGTTTTATTTAATGTTTAGAAACTACTTACTATATATTGCTTTATAGTTCCTTTTGACTGACAAAGTAACTTTTGAATGCTGTCCTCACTGTAGGAAAAAGTCATGCTTCTGAAGAGGTCAAGTGCTGAAAAAGCATTTAAGGCTGTGGGACTTAAATGGTGGTTCAGCACCCTTGGAGGAGCCAGAGAATTCACCCAAGGTTTTCCATACCACTTACCACCTTTAATTGATGCTATAAAGGGCAAAAGGCCACTGGGGTCAAAGGAAGATAAGCAAATAAAATGGGGAAGAGGAAATTCTGAGGAGTCCTTGTCAAAAGAAACAAGTTCCAGATACAGAGTGGAACATTAGTTGAAGCTGATTTCTCTATATGGTGGATATCCTGGTGCCGTTGTGCATCTCCGATGGCGCATCTTTCCTGTGACCTAAACTAGGCATTCATTTAACAAATGTACAGACCTGTTGCATTCAGCAGGTTTGTTCTTTGTTTCTTTTTTTTTCTATATCAAGATATGTTTCCTTAAGGAATTTATAAATGTGCAATAGCATGTTTTTTAAATACAGCAACTGTGGAGAATACATGATGATCCTTGGGGTCATTTGACCATTAATTGAAACAAAGCATGCTAAAATTCTGCATTGTACCCAAGGAAAAAGACGTCATCTACGAAATGACACAATCTACTACCATGTTTATACTTTTATGTATTCAAGCTGCTATTCTTTTAGCACTGTCCTTTTCACATTCATCAACAAAAAGTTTCACCAAAATTAACTGCATTTTACTCTGTGACTTTCCCTGTCTGAGTAGATACTTACTGTGAAGATTCTAATCTACTATGTCCCTTGCACGATTCTCTGTAAAAAAAAAAAACATGATCCTTACATTTGTTTAATAGAATAATAGGGCAATAGAATTGTTTGAATTGGAAGGGACCTTTTAAAGGTCATCTGGTCCAACTGCCCTGCAATGAACAGGAACACCTACAGCTCCATCAGGTTGCTCAGAACCCCATCCAGCTTCATCTTGGATATCTCCAGACATTTCATTTTGTATACATAAAAATGTTTTTATAAACAGGCAATAAATTACCTGCCTTCTTTATACCCCACAGTATTAAAATACAGCTTTATTTTTTGTCCGTTGTTTTGTTTTGCATTGTTTTTCAATGAGAGTAACATAAATGGAAACAAACATGATTAAAAAACACACACACACACAAAAAAACAAAACCTGTAAATATTGCTTGAAATTACACAGAATACTGGGAATAAAGTAATTGTACACAGAGTCTCTCTGTGCTAAGCCATCACATTATACATGGATGCAAAGAAAAAAAAAAAAAGAGTTTATTTCCCTCTTTTCATAGTTATTAAGCATCTATATAAAGAAATATAACCTTCAGAAATAATGTTACAGAGCAACACACTGTCAAGCTCTGCTGGTAAGTAAGTGCAAGGTAAAGGTAAGTGCAATTAGCGAAATTCAGAGATAATCATGGGAGGATAATGAAGATGGTTCCTTGCTTGACAAAAGAGTCATGCTACATTGCCTTCTGGTTCTCCTTCAAGCACTTGGCAGCATCCTGAGCCACAGGAGGGCACTTTTGATTAGCTCTGGGCTACTTACTTACCCGAGCTCTTGCTCCTGCTGAGTTGGTCGCAATAGCTCCTCTGCTGCTCAAGACTAAGAGGCAAGGGCTTTATTGATTCTGCAAGCTGTATGGATGAAAAAAAAAAAAAAAGAAGACAGAGAGTGTTTTTAAGCAAGCCGGAAAGATTTTAAAATGAGCCCTCTTCTTTATTCTGTAGCATCTTACAGGAAATTAGCACTAATGTCAGCTGGTGAGGATAGCAAGTGTCCCTGCTCAGTGTATTGTGTGGGAGCACGTCCTCCAACTTGTGCCAGCTGGCTGGGGAAAGGGAGCACACAGGGAGAGGAGGCAAAGCTGTGCATGTGCCAATAGCTTGGGATACAGGTTTGACCCTCTCCAGGTTTAGGACCAAAGGGGAACCTGTCATGCTGCTGCTCTTCTTTTCAGTCTGTACTCAATTCTAGAGCTTCAGCTGCACAAGGTGCTGAAAGAATCTGGTCCAACCAGTAGAATCACAGAGCTACCGCACAGTGAGAAATGTTTTCCAAAACACTGATACCAACGCATGGCAAACAGGCAGTGCTTGCCATTGCAAGGAGCTTTAGGCTGATTGGACTTATAGACATGTAGGAACATGTAAGATACAAAGAGAAGAAACAAGAAAATCAGGACTTGGACCTGGACAAATGAAGTTGAACAGAAAGTATGGAGAATTAGAAAGTACACCTTTTGCAAAGGCTTTTGTTTTTGTGTCAGAGAACACTAGCCAGCTCTGGCTCAGGAAAGAGAAAATATTTCTTATAATTCTGTAATTGCTCCAATGCATTTTTATTCTTTCTGGACCATCTAATGCTCACCTTAGAGACAAAATGCACTTGCCATGATATGATTCAGTTAAAGCACATCATTACATTGCACTCACTAACGTAGTGTGAGATTACCCTACAGAACAGCAGTAAGCAACATGACTAAGAGCTGTCATATTTATTTTCTCATCTGCTCCCCATGGAGGACTATGTGTGCAATGAAGCATTGTGTCTTATTTATTCATTTATTTTCATTCTCCCCTATGTTTATGTGAGAAATGTAGATTATAAGAAGCCTTGGAGAAGAAAGAGTACCCTTTGTGATGGTCCTTTCTTCCTGTGGGATTCTATGTTCCGATTTTAGGATGTTCTCCTTGTAAAACCCTCATTGTGCTGGAGGAATCAAATCACTGATGGTACTCTACACTTAAGAGCTCTAGGGAGTCTCTCAGCTGCTTTCAAATCTGGCCTGTGAGGGCCTTCAAATGGAGATCAGGACCTTAAGACTAAATTCTAAAAACTGTTGGAAGCCAACTACGGGGAGCAGGCTGAGCTTGCTAAGAAAATGCAGCCAAATTTGCCACCCCTTTGAGGGTGCTTGAAGGTATTCTTCGAGGCCAGCAGTAGTTTTCTACGCTGTGCTACTGTAGGCTCCCTGAGAAGTGCCACAGGCAAAGAATTGCTGCCACCACCTTCAGATGTCTCTGTTACCCCAAGCTGGTAAGCAAAGGTCATGGCTGCTGCTGTAGAGGAGGGCAACAGTGGCCTGTTGGAAGGTTAGAAATATGACTGCATCAGTTTGGGGTGTGCTGTGGGCCTTCCACACAGACTTTGCAACTCAATAATACTGTTTTCCAGGATGCAATTTAGACTGGTACCCTCTTCTTTCAGCTAGCAGATGAATGCTGCACATCCGACTGTCTGTCAGATGTAGTCTGCATGCGGATGCTGAAGCTGCTGCAGGTGAGAAGTAATTCTATGGCACTGGACAGTTGCAAGGCTGAGGTATGGTTTCCCACAACTATTCTTTGGGTGCCTCGTGCACCTTCCCCATTTACAATCACCCTCCTTTGACAGTTGAAATCCTTTTTGAGCACTACCTCATTTCACTGAGTAGAAGGGAAGAAGGTCAGTAGGTCATTACACAGATTCATTTACACATCATAAGCTTCTCTTCTGACAAGCGGTTAAGAGAGCGTAAGAAGTCTGTTCACATTTCATAACACAGGTTACTGAAACGTGAATGCAGCATTGTGGTTCTGTATGAAATTAGTAGTGCTGTAATTGGGAGGTTTCTTTTTTTTTTTTAACTCACACAAGCTCACAAACACACAGGCAGAGGGGCACAGATGTATAGACATACATACACAAATACAGTACTTATTTATTTAATGTATTCTTCTCTGTTTCGTGCTTCTTCATTCTACCAAGTAGGTAGCTCCAGCTTGTTCTGCTGTTCCAAGTTCATGGTATCTGCTGTATTCTTTTAGGATACAACTTTCTGTTTTTAATGTTTATTTTACATCTGTACAGCTGGTGCTGATGTTTTGTGTAGCACAAGTAAACTAACTCTAGGTTTGCTTATTAGCAATTTTTGTTGAACATTTTTCACCAAAAGGTATATTCAACCTAAAGGAGGCACGAATGTATACAGAGGGATTTACAGGAAAACATTTTGAGTTTGCCTGCTATTCTCAGTCCACCTAGGCCATAGTCATTCAAGTGGGAAAGAGCTTTACCATCACTCCCTGATTTGCTGCCCCCAGGGTGGGAAGGCAGCTGTTGGTTGTGCCACTGCTCCTTGGCTGCTCTGCAGCTTGACAGAGTGCCAGTGTCAGCAGGAGAACCATATCAGTGATTCAACCACCAAATCACTCACTCTGCCAGCATTATTTTTTATTTTTTTCCAATAGGAGGGAAATACAGTGTGGCTAGTTTCAATTCCACTGGGGCCTTGAGTCTGAGTTTTCATTTGGGAAATGAATCATGACCACTCTGCCTTTTTGTAGTGCAAAACCAGACAGTACAGTGCCTCCCTTTAACACACAAAGCTAACAAGTAACTGTTCCTGTGAGGAACTGGGAACAGGGGGGAGAGAACTATATCTGCTGTGTGTGATGGGGAAGAACAAGAAATATGAGAAGAATGGGGAAAAGTGGTGTCAGGAGGACATGCTGCAGTGCTGCCTCACCTAGCACTGTGAGCATCACAATGTTCACAATTAAAGAAGAGGGATGTCGGTAAAGATTCAGCTAAAAGATGACAAAAAGATTTAGGAAAGAAATGAAACAGAAATTTAAAAACAAAGGTGGAGACAGAGAAAGACCTCTGAAAGAGAAGATGAGGGTAGACTGACAGTGTTGCTGATATGCCTTAAAGTTCCCAGAGCTGGGACTGAGGATGTATCACATCAGGTTCCTGGCAGTAAGGGTTTTCACTGTCACTCACAGGTGGCGTTCGAAGTGATCAAAGAGTACCACTAAAAACATGCACTGACGTAAGGAGTCCAGGAGAGAGTGAGCTGCCTACAGGCAACACCTTCAGCATAAAATATGCAGTAGACCACAAAGCAGAAGTCAATTGCTTGAGGTTCGTATAGCCAGAAGAGACACCACCACCTCCCTTAAGTAATGGGAAATGATGACACTGTCCAAGCCCTCCCTATTCTTCTGGGGTGTAGCTACACTAGCAGATCCAATTAGAACTAGCATATTTGATATAAATATTTACATCTGCATAATTCTCCCTAACCGTGCTGGAACTCAGCAGCAATTACTTCAGGCCAGGGCTCTGCTTCAGCTCTCACAAGAAAAAGGCAAGTGAAGTCACAGCATTTGTCACCAGCTGCCACCCACTTAATTGGGTGCTTGCCAAAAAGAATGAGAAACAGTGACTCTCAGACATCCTCATTTCTTTATTAGCTAAGAAAAACTCTAACACCCCTCCATTAAATTCATACCGAAGGAAGCTAAACCTTGGTGCATTATTGATATGCTTAAGAGACAAAACTTGGAAATCTTTCACCTTCTTATGTATCTAGGGTAAGAACTGCCTTCCCAGAAATAATCTGCTTTACAACAAGGCAATGAAATTTGTTACAATTAACTGAAAGAAAGGAGAGAGGATCGATGTCAGAATTTTGTGAGCCACAGAGTTCATTGTGCGAGTCATGAAAATCTCTTGCAAATGGAAATGAAGTATTCTGTAGAAACTGGAATCATTGTATATGAAGATAAAGGACAGCCCTTGCTGCCCCATATCACAAACGAGTGAGCTTATTTATGGTCTGATTTAGTTTTTCTAATAAAGAACCAGCAATGATTTGATAAACATCACATACGTATGAAACAAAGTGAAGAGAGTCACAGAAATAAATATGACTTCTATTAAAGCTAGCTCATTTTAAAAGCAGCCTAACTCCTTGGACTTCTGCAAAATTACTCCTGATTCAGATGGACATAAATATAGAACCCAATTATTGCTTTTGCAAAGGGATGGATGTAGTGTCGTTCTGAGAAAGGAAAGCTTTCATTCAGGCTTTTTATTTTGCTTCCCTTTCTACTTCCCTCCTCCTCCCTCACTCCTTCCTCCCTCCCCCCCCACATCCATATTTGAATAACTTCTTAAGTCAAAGTTCTTGTTAGGCAGCATCAGAGCCATCTGAAAGAAACTGCAAGAAACATGCCAGTCCTGCTGACTGTCCCATGTCTTTTCTACCCTAGAAAAAAATTAGTGGCATTTAGAAATGCACTGACTTCTTCCAAGACACAGAGACAGCCATACAGCTTGTGTCTAAGCAGATGGTCAGAAATTGGGAGAGGGATAATACCGGGAAGGATGAGTGTCTGGCACAGTCATATTGCTAATGAAGTGTCCTTGTTTTGAGTTAGCAAATGTTCAATTACAACTGGGAAGGAAAAAATAGTAGGGGGCCTGGGTGTTTTTTTGTATGTCGTCTTTTTTTTCTCTGAAGTCCCATATCTTGACTGGAATTCATGGGATGTTCCACTGATAGACTACAAGAGGATTTGGCTAATATGACAGAGGAAAATCACAAGCAGATGCTGCTGAGAAGTAGTTACATAACAGAGTTGTAGGAACACAGGAAAAGGTCGGGGAATTAAATGTCCTTATAAAATTCCACAAGCAAAGCTGCTCTCAGTAACTCTGCTAAGCTCCAAGAAATGCATATGACTGATTTCTAAAGAACACAGTGCCCAGCACAGTGTGAATAACACACGTCCCTCACATTCCCCTGTTTTTTGCTGGCCAAACAACCACTCAAATGCACAGTTGCTGTGAAAATCTAACTCCTTGGCTGACAAAGAGCTGCCACCAGGATCAAGCCAAGTCTTGTGTTATGGGACTGCTCTAACAGCTTCATCTGGGTAGCTGATGTGGATTACAGCAGCAGTTCTTTTGAGGAAGACTTTAAACTGAATGCAAAACTGTCTCTGTAAGACATGTGAAAGGTCCCTTTGCTCATAATCTCTCCTTTTGCCATACTTTGAAAATAAAAATGTAACAAATTCTTGAGGACATCTCTTAGCTTTGCAATATGCCCTATTCTAGTGCAAATTGGTATGTACCACGTAACACTTCAGGAAATACCCAAAATTCAAAAATCAAGAAAAATGGTAAGAAACAAGGGTCTGAAAAGTTTTGCTTTTATTTATTTATTTATTTATGGAACAAAGAAACAAAGAAACAAACAAATACAATCTGGAAATACTTAGGTTTCTTATCATTTCCTACTGTAATGAATCCAGATGAAATGCATAATGCAGAATGGCATCGCAGAGGGGACTGTGCTTTGATGAGTAATGCCGAGGGTAACAATGCCGTAACTCGTTAGTCAAAAATCCCATAGCAGCTTGGCTAGAGAATACAGATCTACATCCAATCTGACCTCAGAATTTGTTCAAGATATATGTGCTGATGTCTCTAAATACATTTATTCAAGTGCCTAGGCTTCCTAAAAAATCTTCTTATCTCTTTAGATACACAGACTTCTATGATCAACCTGTTTTTTTTAGTGGAGAAGTTACTTTTTAGGAGGGTCTCAGTCTCAGGACTCCTAGCAGTCTCAGGACTCCTAGGTTTTATTGGGTTTTGGTTTTTTTTTCGGCTAGTCTCGTATCCATTCCATGTCTCAGTTTCCCATCTAGAAAATAAAGGTAATATTTAAGGCAACTTTTCAAAGCACTTTGAGACTTTCTTTTTAAAAATTAGCCTTTATCTGTTACCACTCTGTTAGTTTAGCATGTCTTATAAATCCTATTGCCTTTGTGTTAATATGGTATCAGGAAGGCAAACATCTGCAACAACGACTGATGTAGAAATTAACTAAATTCAGCAGGATCTACTACATTTATTAACAATATCTCAGTTCAAATATCTGACAGTACCCAGTCTGGAAATGAACAGGTATCTCTGAATCATGAAACAGAAAAATCAAGCCCCTCACAGGGCGACTCATCTCTCACTGCAATATCAGTGCCTTTACGTTGCACCTTCAACAATGTAAAAGCAAAACAACTTTGGTAGCAGATGGGCTGTGTGACAATCAGATGTGTCGATATCTTGACTCAAGAGAATATGAGGTCATAATTAAGGTTTTGCTTTAGTGCAGGAGTTTTAATAGCATAGATATTGTTCCTGCTATTTGTTTCAAATAGAAATCAATAACTTACAGGGAACTGACAGTAGTGGCAAGTACTGAAATGGGAAGAACTGCTGGAGACTTTCCCCCAACTTTCGTTTTTCTTTTACAAAATGCTTGTACAGTCTGGGTATGTTGTAACACAGCCCTTTTTGTCCAGTCAAGAGACATGAAGTAATGTGTAAACCAATTAGTAATGATATTAAAGATGCAAAGATTTTGCACGATGCTAATGTACAACCTGGTTACACACTAGATATGCTCCTGTACATTTCCCTTTCTCTAATTTTTCACTTTAGCTGCTCCTTGCCTTGTTTGGAAATAGTCAAACTATTTTTTCCCATTCTTTCTGTGTTTCTGATATGAGTGAAACAATAAGTATTATTAGAAGACGTGGGAGTATAACAGTACATCTCTACTGGAACTACCACAAAGTTAGAAACATTGCATCAACACTTCTATCGCTCTCTTAGACTTCAGTGCTTCAGCTTGTATGGTAAGTTCAAAAGACTGCAAACACAAAGTTTACAGAAGTATATGACAGTGATATATTTGCCAGTAGCAAATTAGTCCAAGTGAGTTGTAAAGCTTGCACTGACAAATCCAGTTCTTCTCAGGTTTCGAACTGTCTCCTCCAGGCTATGATTAATTTCATTAGATATTCTTAAAGTTAAGGAGAGAAAAAAAAAAGTAGTGTAATAAGGTAATCTGTCAATCACAAGTTCTAGAATAAAAAAAGTCAGATTCAGTGATCTTTCCATACCATGGACATGATTCTCATCTCACTTACGTAAGAACATTTTTGCTGCACCCATAATCCATATATTTCAATGGATGAACACTTAATTTTAACACCAGGCACTGCAATTACAGTCTGTGGTATTTATCTAAAATGATCTCCACCAAAGTGGAGGCTATGTAATAATACATTTTAAATTTACCTGTTCCCAAATAATACAGAATGGCATATAAATGATGGAATTATGCACCCATAGTGAAATTCCACACATAGTTATTATGCGGGACTATGAATATTGTGCAATAAGGAGTATTTATGCCATAAGTGAAAACATTAAAACAGTAATTTACAGCTACAATTCTACATTGTTATGGTCAAGTTATGAAGCAAATTGATTCATTCATCACAAAGACCAAGTGCACATGGGAAGATGGCTTCCAACCTAAGTACCTAGTAATGGCAAACATCATTAGAATAGCCCAGTTGGCTAACAATGAGATTTCTGTTAATCCTCAATGATTAACTTCTTTCTTTCTTTCTTGGGTTGATTCTGTTACTGATTTGAATTTCCAAAAGAAGTTTAGCCTTCTGATAACAGCAATTTTTTTTTTTTTTTTGAAGAGAGGAAGACACAGTTTGGACAACTTTTCTCTAGTAACATCTAATCCTCCCCTTCCCCTGCCATGCCTCCCCAAAGACTTTGCCTATCACTCTTATTTGAGCTGGTAGACTTCTCAGGTGGGGACACATGGCCTTGCCTTTACCATGGAGTGATCTGTCATTGACCTCGCCTGCTGCTCTACTCACTGTCTAATCAGGAAGCATGGGAGAGTGGGAGGGGGGGAAGTCCACAGTACTTTATTTTGCACTTCTGTAAGTAGCCCCCTCTTTAAAGTTCTGTTCATGATGAATCCTACAGATTTCTTTGTCCTTTAAACTTACTCAGCTTTGTGTCTGTTTCGCTTCTACATCAATAGTGTATATTTAGGCACTTTTTGGTAGTTTGTGTTCAGTTTCAGTCTCTGCCTTCTTGTCTAATGGGCTCTATCCTCACTTCCAGCACTTCTATGATTACACCTCTGAAAAAAGACAATGGAAACACAGCAGTGAGTGCAACTAAACTACATTTGATATGGCATACAAATTTTCTGACAGATTACTGCTTTTATTTTCAAAAGAGGCTTGTGATAATAGTTAGGTAGTGGTATCACGTAGCGGAAATAAGTCTGAACACAAAGGAATAGACTGGTAAAGGTGTGCAAGGATTAGTTATGTGCTTTAGATGTGACCTTTAGAGCCTGCTTCCTGGAGAAGAAACTGGAGCTCTGCCTTAGCTCTTTGTGGGTGGATCTAGCTGCCTAGAACATGGTCTTCAGCCCACTGACAACAGGCATATTTTAAAAAGAAAAAAAATAAATAAAAATCAGTGAGTAAAGTTAGATAATAGGAAATGCTTACAAACAAAATTTGTCTGAACTTCCACTCCTCTCTGGAGTTTTGCCAAGTCAACTGAGGATATAATAAATCAACAATTCATCTGGGCCCAGTACTGGAGCCTTCTACCTGAACCTCCTCCAGAAAGCAGGTCAAGCAGCAGATTTACCAGGAAGGGTAATGGGGTTGCACAGTCCCCAGCGTCAGTGTTCTCAGTTCTGGCACAAGTGCTATCCTATAAAGTGGTATGGCTCTGCAGGCACTCACGTTTGCTTCAGGGCATGTTTGTCACCACTACCAGCTCTAGGAGGAATAAGATTACAGCTTTACTGGGTCAATGATGATGAGAATATTTCAGGTTAACAGCTAGGGACCTTTTGTTTCTTCTGCAAAGTCAAATCACCTGAAAAAAGAGGGGGAAAAACACCCCTCTTCCCAAGTACTGCTTTTGTTTTAGCTACGTGCTATTCGCACAGGTGCTGGATGCTATGGTCTCTGAGTAAGCCTAGGCAGAGTGACCTTCTTCCAGATCTGATGTGAAATGAGATCTCGCAGATTTACAGAATATCCCAAGTTGGAAGGGACCTAGAAAGATCACTGAGTCCAGCCCCTGGTTCCATTCAGGACCAGTCAAAAACTAGGCTATTATGACTGAGACTGTTGTCCCGACATTTTTGGAACTCGGGCAGCTCAGGGCTGTGCTCACTGCCCTTCGGCAGCCTGTTTCACGGCCTGATCACCCTCTTGTGCAGACCCTGTCCCTAACCTCCAGCTGCCCCTCCCCTGACACATCTCCGTGCCGTTCCCTCAGGTCCTGCCGCTGTCACACAGAGCAGAACTCAGCGCTGCCTCTCCGCTCTCTGTGAGGAGCTGCAGCCGCCATGAGGTCTCCCCTCCTCTGCTCTGTATTTCCAGTCATCCATGGATGTTGTCCTGTGGATAACAATACAAATGCAGGTATTTATTCATTGTTCTAACTTCTGTGTAGGTTTACAGTGTAGTAGAAAAGGAAGAGATAGAAATAGGTTGAGCAGGCAAAGGGGAATTAGGCTTTTTGCCACATTCCTCACTACAGCTCCTCTGATGCCTCTTGCTTCTGCTTTTCAATAACCCCTGCTACTTCCATCATGAAGATCTTGATTGGAGTCTGTCAGTCATGGCTTCAATGTGCCAGATGTTGCATTGTGTTATGCCAAGTATGGTATGAACTGAATGCAAGTGCGACGTGCTACTGGTTTTATCCTTGGGTCAAACAAGATTGCAAAAATAATAAAAAAGCATATGTAGACATGAAGGCTTTGTATATTGATCAGTTTTGTTGGCATAGCTTCCTACAAATATTACAAAGAAGTATATTTACTAACCTTTGCTTTTACACAAGTTAACAGTAAGTAGCCTCAAATAATATGAGTGGAAAATAGCTTGAAAAGAGGTGTTTTTTTTTCCTCCTGTTGTAAAAGCGCATGGATTTTTGGGGTTGTCTGGAGCAATTTCACAGAAACAAGAGCAGATTAAAGGAGGTAATGACATGTTTGTAATTTTGTTCCTAAGGCTCCCAGTGTCCTTGCCTCTGCCTAGTTTTCAGCCTGGAGATAAATCAAGGGCTTCAATTTCCAAATCTGTCATAGAGGCTTCACAAATAAAAATGCTGACAAAAAATATCTGCTTTTAAATGGCTACTTGCAAGCACTGACAACTAGCAGTCTATACATCTTTCACCCTACACGCAAGAGAAGCAGTGTGTATTGCCAGGAAAAATGAAGAGGAGAAAGGCAGTGCTTCTAAAGTTAAAGTAATCTAAAAGCATGACAACAATAAACCACTTACAGTCATGTTTTGAATGCTAGATGAAAATAGATTTCAGGCAGTGTATTAACAGAGCCTCGCAGCTGCCTGGCATGGAAGAAAATGGCCGTGGAGTTAAATATGAAGTAAGGAAACCATGTGGCTAAGCACAGCTCCTCCCCCCCCACCCTACTCACACACACAGACACACACACACACTCCCCAGCTGCCTTACAGCTGCTGTGGATGCTCCACATGTGCTCCATGGTGCCCATGAAGAGGAATGGTGTATGATTGGGGAGCAGTGGGAAACAGGTACCATGAAAACCCGCACAGAATATTCTGTTTAACGATGTGTAATTTGCTGTATCTATTAGCTGCTGGCTCTAGCTTTTGAAGCGTATGAATTCTGATTAAAAGGTAGAGCTGGAGCAATTGATAGTAATAGGTAAGCTTTGCTGGTTACTTTGCCCAAACTGAGGGTGATGTAGAGCTGAAATGATAGTTGGAGGATGCTTCAACTGACACCACCACAGCATCCCTGAACTCCCTGAGACCCTGAGCTCATGCAGTATTCCACCATGGGTACAGGCATCTTTTGGTTATGCCTAGAGCCTCCTTGGTGTGAGGGAGTGGATTTTGTGCTGAGATTGCAGATTCAGACTGAATCTCCTCCCTATAACCTTGCTGCCATTACAGGCATGGTAAAGGCGTGTGTTGGGTACTTTCCCTGCGCTGTGTGCAAACTAGATGGATTCATGAGTGATTTGATCAATTTCAGCCTGAAGGTCAGACACTACTCAGCATGTAGACCACGTGGTGCTCTGGGCTCCAACCTGAGTGTGAGATCTGAAATGATGCCACTGAATGAAAGTGCCTGCCCATCCCTATTCTCTTTCCAGTGAAGCTCTGGCTTGTTATTCCCTGTTAAAATCTGTGATAGTTGTGGTCCCTGGTCCACCAGGAACTGTGCTAGTATCCTGCACAGCAAGCAAACAGCCACATCCTGCTGGGATGTGACCATGGAGCAGGAAAAGACCATGTCGATGGAAACTTGTATCCGCTGTAGCCCTACAGATGAGAATGGACAGGGCATAAAAAATGGTGTGTTAGCTGTGTTGTCCAAGGAAGTGATTATGTGAAATGAATGAAAACTGCCTGTGAGACATAATAGCTCTCTTGAGCAGGGAGCATATATGCACTGCCTACTGTCAGCTGGGGTATCAAACCCGCCCCAAACTGCACGATCATCACATAAGCCTTTGTCAGTTTGAATGGGTTCAAAAACAACATGGGGAAGGTGGGTACTCTCATCTTGCGCTTCACAACTGGTGATTCAAGTTCAAGCAGGCCCTGTAAAACTCATGACTCTATTTTGGCTTTTAGTTATAGCGCAATAGTCAAGTAGAGGACTTGACAGATCAGAGTCATTGAGAGACATCGCTTAGTAAAAATGTCTCTTTCTGAATTTTTATTTCTGGGAAAGTTTAAGAAAATGCTTTAATCTGTAGATCTGGAAAGTCATCTGTGGATTAGGGCAGAAAGGTTTAGTATTTTTAGGACATATTATATGCGTAAAGGACTGTGCACAGTGTGAATGCTCAGCCATTAACAAATTGATCTTCAGCCTTTGTGCGCAGTTAAGTAGGAAAGTTTTACACTCTGCATTTTACAGATGGAAACACTGAGACAAAGCGCTTTGCTTGAGGCTGCCCAGTGACAGAACTGGCTTCAGAACTCAGCATCTCCCTTTCCCCTGTGTCATTCCTCTAGACAGCACTGCCGAGCAGGAAAACATGAATTGGAGACCTTTCAGTGAGGCTTTTAAGGGATGACCATGGAATAAATATAACAGTCAAAACAAAATGCAGCCCAAACAGTCCCACTGCTTTCTGAGCCCTGAGGGTCTGCAGAGCAAAACCAGTGCTATTTTGGTAAAACTAACACCAAAGACATAAAGTTTTATTATCAATATCAGATCATTGCCCGTCTCAGTAATCACTGGACTGTGTGTTTGATAAAAGAACATTTGAGAACCACTATGCTGTTATTATATATAATTGCTCTTTACAATGACTGGCTATCTCTAGTGAAAATGAATCAGTGTTCTCCACTGTAGCAGAATCTATTAAATAATTGGAGAGCATGGCCAGTATCTTTGATGTTGAAAGGAAGAAATTCAATAAGCAGTCTCATCAGGCTTTCGAACACGGCAGAAAAAAAAGGACTGCAGGCAGGAATATACTAACACTACAGGTCAGTGAAGGTTTATGGATTTGTGCGCCTTAGAAAGGAGGCAGAACCTCGCTGTCCAGGGCTGTTGAACCATTAGGTACCTCAGGGGGTGTCAGAGTATTGTTGTGTAGCCTTCTAAAAATATAAGAAGTGGTAGGGCCAGACATCAAATATTTTTTCCCATGCCTAGATTTTATGAGAATATCGTGCGTAGTGAGGAGAGGTCAGAACTGTGCTTCAGCTGTTTTCCCGCTTGACACTGGCATATTATCCTTGGAAGATTCATTTTCACATTTATTAGCCCATTTCTACCTCGCAGAGTTGCATCATTTCATCAAAGTGCCTGTTTGAATTAACAACTCAGATGTATGCGGTGGCCTTCGTTAGAAAAAAACATTGAGCTCCCTCTGGTAGAGGGAAGACAGCTGGCAGGTACTTAGTGCCTTGTCCTGAGAGAGGAGCTCCTGGCTGAAGGAAGCACAAAAAGCCTGTATTCTCTTCCAACAAGAGGTACTGTGGGACCTTTAATGTGGCTGTGGGACTGGCTTTTACTGGCTTTTTTTTAAAAAAAAAAAAGAAAAACAAAAGCAAACAACACAACTGCACTCGATGCACATTATGATGTGCTCTTTATTTAGAAGGCTGAAGGAGGAAAAGGGATCGAGGGAGATTGCTATCAGTTTGTACCTCCTTAATGTTAACCCTAATGTTTGTGCTGGCATTAGTCTGTAGAAAGAATCTTTGAAAGAATAATTAAAAAGATGAGGTTAGTCATGTTCTCTGTAAAGATGCAAAATAAAAAAGCATGAAGCACCCAGCTGTGGAGTTACAGCTTCTGCAGTAACCTGGGGGCAGTTGATACGGATGCTGAGTCAGCACCCCATAATGACGTGTTGGCCAGTTCCTATTACTTTATCCCATTATTTCAGCTATTTTATCCTAACTCCCTTGAGGAATGAATCAGCACAGCTGAAGGAAACTGGTCAAAAGAAAGCAGAAATATTCTGTGTCTGGGAGTTAGGAAACATGACAAGAATTCTCAGTGTCCCTTGGATGGGAAGCCCAACACAGTTTATTGTGCTGACCAGTGCTCAGGGCTAGTGGTGAAGCAGTGAGAAAGGGATGCTGTTGCCAGGGTCTGTGAGCTAGAATGCAGTCTGCTGGAGGGCCCTTTGTCTCAACATCAAATCCCTCTGTTGGTCCTGAGGCTCTGTGACATGGGCTTGGGTACAAGGAATAGAATAGAGTTGCACCATTGCCTGCACAGATAGATGTCAGAATCCTTCTGACCTGCGGGCCATTTGCAAAGCTACTGTCTGTTCTTTTGCTTGATATAGCATTGAAAATACTCAGGAGAGTGTTATGTACTATCTAGATATCTTATGTAATGTCTGTAACATGACTCAAGGAGTTGTGTTACTGCTGTTCCACAGCAGCCCGTCTCTCATTTATTCCTTTCAGAAGTCTTAACTACAGAGCTAATTTTAGGTGTAAATTTTGCTGCTGCAAGGTTTTAATTACTAATCTTGTTCAAAGCATTGTCACCTTTAGTGAGACGCATCTCATAATACGATGATCCGAGGACAACATGAATTTAAAAATTAATATTTTTTCTTACTTTGTGTTAAACCCTGTGTGTGGAATTCTAAAAGAGACAGATCTATACTATAGAAAGTAATGCTTTTCAGAACTCTCAAATTAAGTTAGATCAATGTGAAATAATTTCTCTCATAAAACCTTCTCTTCCTTGGCCAACTTTTCAAGCTTAGGCAAATTAAAAAGCAAAGTCATATACAGATCAAAGAGAATGTTAAACCATAATTTTCTCGACTTTCTCCTTTAGGATCAGTAACTTCTCATTTCAAATGTAGTGCCTTGATTAGCTGTTCTTACCTCTATGCCATGCTACAGTATTTATGTTAAAATCGATTTGCAGATTCATAACTCCCCAAAACAGTGAGGAGCTGAAGCCTCCAAGCTGTAGAAATGGACCTTTGCTTAGGGCAGGTGATTAAAGAGGGGAAACAGATACCGGAAAGTGAGATAAACAAGGGCACGTAAAGCTTCAAATACAGATGTGACTTTTAGATGCTTCTTAAAGCATCCCTTGCTAGTGTTGTGTTCTCTAGGAAAATGATGACAAGCTTGTATTTTTGGATCAGCTTCCAAGATATCCCAACACTCTGTGCTTGAGGCTTACTGGAGAATGCTCATCCACAGCAGGGCAGATGATCTTTGTTAAAGCACAGCTGTGGATAGATTCGGGATTCAGAGCTCACAGTTCTTGAGGGCTGAGGCTTTAAATTTTATCTCGTGAGACAGTGTGTGAGCTGAACATCAAGCAGGAAACCGGGGTGTCTGTGTTCTGGCAGGGGGCTGCTGAGGCTTTTCACTGCCTGGTTTCTTTGAAGAGGTAATCCTCACTGCTATGCAAAAACGTTCCAGTTGCTCTCCAAACAGCATGTCCCATTTATCTCTCTACTTTTTTTTATTGCCTTTGTTGTGCCTTTTAATCAAAAGGAACAGTGTTCTATAGTTTCTAATATGTATTTAGAAATATATTTTTCCTTTGATGCAAAGCAGTGGCTAATTCCTTATGAATCCCAATTTATGAATGATGAAAACACAGATTTTTGGCTTTCATTTGCCCATATCACCTCGGTGTCATGAAATGCACACAGCCCTCTGGCCTGGAGGTCCCACTCGGGATGAAATGCTCCAGCAACGCTGATGTGAAGGCTTCAGTTGCTGCTTCCTCTGCAGGCCCATGTAGGAAGCATCTGGTTAGGAGCATGGCTAAGGTAGGGAGACCTCATTCCAGCACCACAGCTCTGCAGTTCTTCCAGCAGGATACTCTGGCAGTCACGTGGCTGTTGCCACTTCGTGTCTGAACCTCTCCATGTTGCAACCATGAGAAAATTGCAGTGTGATTAAAGGCAGCTGTTGCTTGTTCCAGTGCATCATCTGCATGCATGGCCCAGTGTAATATGGGTTTTCCTTCCTTCAGTGGAAAATCGCTAAGCAAAAATGATTTAAATAGTTTCTTAGAGGTGCCCTCTCTAAAAACGTATACTCTCAGTATTTCAGATATGCTTTTTATCTCAACAGCACTTTAGTGCAAAGACCTTCAAGGCTTTAAATTGGTTCATTTTATGTTTATGAAAATTTTCTATATTTAAAAAAAATTGTCAATTAGAAAGCTTACTGGTATATACTGATACTTCAAAAGCAGTAGAGAGGTGTATATTTCAGATAGTCGGCACTCCTGCTGTGAGTTAATTTTAATATTTTGACAGGGAAGTTCCATTAACTTCATATAATTAGCACCAAAGAGTTTTTTATTTATTAAAAAGCTTAACATTCTACTGCATCAAAAATGACTTTTATCTTTTTTTTTTTTTTTTTTTTTGGTCTGAACTCTTTTATATTTAGCTTTGAATATCTATTCTTGGCTCTATTCTCATGTTATAAATTGAAATATGTTCCCCACATATATCACAGACCACCTTGTTTTCTGCAGTCTCCATTCATGTGCCATGTTTGGATCTTTTCTTGCTGGGACTTGATGGTTGTATTTTTTACTGTTCAGACTGTCTAATTTTAAGGACAATATAGTACTTGCGAGATTCATCACATACAGTCACTTACTAAAAGCTGTTATCTTTTGAAAATCTAAGTAAATTAAAGCAGATTCACAGCTCTGTCAAGATAGCATTCTGAAAGTGGAACAACACACGCTAACTTTGATCTACTTCCAAATGCCATGTAACCAGTCCTATGGCAGTGATGCAGCCCACTGGAGTGGAAAACATGGAGCTGGAATATTACATGCTCAGTTGATTCCTACTTCACTGATAAAGTAACTTCAGCTATTCTTCTAGCCATCATAAGGTAGTCCCATAGCTTCTGCAGATTAACCAATAAGGGTGGGAAGCACTCGGACTTGTGAATGATTCAAGATGAAGGAGAACAGCAAGGCAACTTGAAGCCCAAAGCAATTAAGAAGCTGATTTTTAGATGGATATGAAACAAAAGATAAAAGCAAGACTGTAAGATAGGGTGTGATACTGACAGAGTTTAAAGCACTGTCAGTCTTAGTGAAATGTAGGTTATATGGAAAGATTTGAAGGAGGAGCATGAGAGTGTTTTGCTGATGAGAGAAGGATTTTGAAGTGTGAGAACTTTTCCTTGAAGAAGATAGCACGTTTAGAGAAGGAACAGACAGAAAAAAAGGAAGATGTATGAACGGCGGGTTTTGAGCTGATGTTAGTGTCTGCAGTGTTTAAGAAATAGTGAGCCTAAAGACATATGTGAAAACTGCTTTGTAAAGTATTTCAGGAAAACCTAAATGTGTTTTCCATGGTTATAGGTCGCTATATCCTGCTCTCTGACCCGGAGTTTGCTTTAATTGATCACAGAACTAGCAATTGCTCTGAATGTATTTGGAATTTAAGTAATATTTGTTCATTATTTTCTTTTAAAAAGGGAAGGAATGAAGAAAATACATTTTAGAAATTCAAGTTTGTATTTTCAAACTAGTTAAACATAGCACTTTATGAAGCGACGTGCTCTTCCTCATCCACTTACAGGAATTACCATATTTGCTTGTTTTACTGATTAAATTCTCTCAGGATGGGCCCTTAAATTAAGTAAGAAGATAGATAGAAAACTGCATTTTTATTATATCCTTATACCAGAACACTAAGCAGTTCTTTACTTGCTGATTTACTTTAAAAGTCTCTTGACTGCATTTACTTCCGTTATTTCTGTTTTGCGCATTGTCATGGGTCACAGGGCTGAGGATTACTGTGTGTGTAAGTGAGCTAGAAATACTTCTAAATTTGGTGGAAAATTCTTATGAGGGAACTCTGACATTCTGAAAAGTAAATTCTAAACATGGCGTTTGGCGCTTTAGATGCTCCATGTCTTTATACCTTTGTATGCAATGCCTAGACCCATCTCTGTTTGTTCAGAGAGAAACAACTTTCTGCTTCCTTGTCTCCTCTAGCTCAAGTATTACATATTTAGGAACTGTTCCATGCTGTAAAGCCTAATGAAATGTCTTCAATTGCTAGGAATCTCTGACAGCTGAGGGAGAGTTTAAGGGAGGAAACAGATACATGTAAACTGGGAGAGCTGAGGACGTGAGGTCCTGCTGAGGATTTCTGTCTGTATGTCAGCTCTTTAAACCTGCTCGACTGTTTCTGGTAGACTGGCATAACAAAGAGCGAGGCCAAGGCTTTGCAGCTCAAGTTAAATGCACGCTGCTGTTCTGTGCTCATAAGACAATCATTATAACATAATGACATATAACAGCCAGGACTATTTTCAGTTGTTCAGCCATTCTTGTTGGGTGTTAGAGGACTGCAAAGTGAACCCAGGCAGTAGCAAACCTCTAAGGAATACAAATAACTTAATCAGAGCTGTTTTCTGCCTGCTGAGTTCAGTGGCTAGTGCAGAATAAAGGACTGGTGTGAGAGTCAGGCAGCCTCTCCTTAGGCATTCTCTGGAGAAAATAGGGATGTAAACATAGGATGATGAGATGAAAGCATCCTGTTAATTTTGCAGGGATACATAAGTACATTTCTGATAAAACATCTAGCTGAAAAAGGAGTGGGAGCCCAGCTGATTTTGAAGACCTAAATTTCATAGAGGCTTATACATATGTATCTTTGCAGATTTTCTGACTTTGGAGAAGAGAACAGGTCCATTAATATAGCTCATCCTCTTTGCAATACATCTGTGGCAATCTAATTACATGAACAAATGCTTGAGAAACTTGCTAGAAACTCACAGAATTTTTTAATATTTCATATTTTCTTTTTAGGTTACATGTTTTGAAGCAGGTTGATGCTCTTTCCTAGTACTAAATGGCTGTTCAGACACTGTCTTGATTCTCTTTCCTCTGAGAGTGACGTCTAGACTTCTCAGTCCTTTCAACAAGGGAAACAGTGGCTTTAAGATTTATTTTTTTTCCAAATTTGTTAGTTAACTCCTTTGGCTCACGAGTTTAACAGTAGACTTTGCAAGATGTGTTCCATATCTTGCTGTACTGTAAACTTTCCCAGTTTTCCTTCTCTTTCTTGGCCTCAAATTCATATAATTCTTCTGAGACAAAGTTGACTGAGCTTGCAGTTTCTTCCTAATAAATTGGCCTAGCTGCCTGATTAATCTTCACTTTCTCTACAAGGGGTATTATCTCCCAGCAATGACATGAATTTCCAAAATATTTTCCTTCACAAGTGAAGGAACTGAGGGTTAAATTAATTAAATAACTAATATGTCTGAAAATTAAGCATTTTCTCACCTCTTTAGATTTATGCTTAGAGTCCTGTGGTAGGTGCCTGTGTAGGTAAAAGGGCATGGTTGCCTACTTTTCATTAGGATGTACAAATCCAACTTTACCTCTTGGAGCCTCTTGAAATTGACATGTTGGACAAGCAGCTGCCTTTTGCTAGCAAATGGAAACCTTAGATGACATGGAAAGCCATATGTCCCAGCTTTCTGTGCTCTATGCATACCTGAGGGAGCAAGGGTGATAATTTGTATGCAAACCACCAAGTCCCACCACTTAAAACCGTTAGTTTACAGCACACAGCTAAGAGTTCTCTTACTCTAAAAGACATCTACCAGATGATGATGTGGAGGGAGGGGATGATACCACTCCCTTGCCATCTTGCAATGTAGTATTTATTGTCAACTCTGTCTAAGGAAATAAACACTGTTGCTTGTCCTCTACATGAATGCAGCTCTAATCATGGTACTTCCTTTGAGGTTCTTTTCCACACAACTCCAGTATCCAGTAGTACAGGAAAAAGAGCCACGTCAGACTGTGGGAAAGTGTTTCCTGAGTGTGGAATATGAATTATAGGCAATTTGTTTTAATATTTCCCAAAAATACTCTTTCTTCTTTAAACACAGCCAAATAACACGTGGGCTTAACGAACATGTACAAATATCATCACTTGGCATTACAGGACAGAATACTGCTTGTATGTAGTCACTTCCTTTCCCTGCTGCCTTGATTCCAAGCTTTCTATTCCAACAGATATCACAAGTTCAGCCTACACCTAACTATAAGTCTGGTGCTTAGGACACTTCTCAGGCTAACAACAGATTTCTTTATTTTTTGCTAGTAGGAAACAAGCATTCCTCTTGTTTTATCCATTAGTATCTCTCCCTCTCAGCCTCTTCTCTTTTTTTTCCTTTTTTTTTTCCTTTTTTTTTCTTTTTTTTTCTTTTTTTTCTTTTTTTTTTAATAAAGAAATAGGAGGCTACATCTGCTTTTAATATTTCAAGTCCTCTTACCAACATAGGCAAAATTGAATGTTGCCCATCCTAAAGGGGGAAGATAGCTGTTGCCTCATTTCCATGCTCAGCCCTTTTCTGTGCCTCTCCTAACTGCCACAGACTGACACTGAGCAGGAACTCACAAGCTTTGCTCTTCTCATCATGTATGTTGTTTTGATCCAGGTTCCCCTTTGCCAGTTAGGACACTTCCTCAGGTTTGTCACTCTCGTGCCTCTTCCACCATGACCCATACTCCTGCTTTTCTTCGGCCCACACTGCATGTGCAGTACTTATTTTCTTTGCACAAGTAGCAGAAGGATCCTGGGGGATGTATCCTTATCCCAAGTGACTATGAGGTGGATGTACAAAGCCATGTCATAATGGAGGTAAAGATTTCTGTCTCTGGAGGGAAGAGGGGCAGACACGATCTGAGTATATGGGACACTAGCTGCTTCCTTTGTGGCATAGGAGCCTGTTTGGCCACTTGGCAAGTGTCAAGCTCAACTAACAGCCCAAACAGAGCTGTTGGTTTGTTGATATTCTTAGTCATATGCAAAATTAAAATTTGGACAGTTTAAAAGCATGATCTTAATTACATAAATACTGTGACCTGCAAGTTTAAATGCCTTCTGAGAGCTGAATTTCAGGGCTACAACTTGGGATCCTCAAGTATTTCTTTTTATTTTCTTTTATTTGTTCCTTTTATCCCCTTTCTGGTAATTATGTTATGGATGATTCTTCTGACCTCACAAATGATACTGTCTGTCTATAAACATTGAACATAACCCAACATTTTTTTTTTTACTCTTGAAGTTTCATGCATTCATTAAATGGTTGTAAAAATTGACCTAAAGTAAAAGAGGATATGTGAAGTCTTAATAAAAAGTATTCCCCTTTTAACTTGTTGAAGTTTGGCTAGTTTTATTTTATAAGAGTGAAAAGAACAGGGATTTATTGAGTAAATGTGCTGTTAAGCTCCTGCAGCTTAAGAATGTATCTGATGTATACTGTGTTGACCAATTTGTTCTGGCAGCTCTAATTCTCAGGTTGAAGGGTATTTTGACTTTTACCCATTGGAGAAGAAGTTAATGGCATAAAGGCTTACACCTTTTGTATGGTCACTAAATAACAATTAAAATTATTCTTGAAGACTTTTGACATTTGTTGTACACCCCTGGCAACCAGACTGACATGAGAGACTATGATTGCTCCTGAGCAGCTGTTAAATCCTATTGTATCAATGATCTGTGGACTAAACAGAAGTTGACTGATAGACTGAAGCTTATTTTGAAGAAACCATCATGGGCCATTGGGTCAAAAATGGTCTTTTAAGAAGGGGCGTAAGTATAAATCCACGACACCTTGAAAGGAAAATTAAATCGCCTCAGGACTGTTTGGATTCTGTTTGAAAACTTTAATGCTTTTCACAGTATAAACCCTTAGAGATTGGACTCAGGCTTAATATGCATCTGTAAAATATTGGGCACATCTAGAGGTGAATAATCACCATCACCCTGATTGTATAAGAGTGTACCTGCTACATCTACAGTTCTGAGTATGAGGGACTAGTCCTTCACCCTAAGGCTGTGGTATGCAGCAGTCCAGACTGCAGGAGCAGATGGGGCTAATCTACTCTTAAGTGGTCCTTGAACCTGGGGATACCTTGAGTCTCCCAAACTGCTATATTTCGTAATATATTGTGCTTTTCTCAGTTTGAAATATCTTGTATGTTGTCAAAAACTTTGTTACAGACAGTAGAGACTGTCCTTCTGGATTAGTAACAAACAAATGTGTAGGTAAATTCCAAAACCTGTGAAATCTTATCTATATCATCTTTGGAGTGAGCTGTGTATCCAGATGGGCTTATGTACTGTGATGGAGGGGCATAGACGAAGTACTCAAAATAGGGTCAGTGAAAAGAGCTAGGAAACTGCTAGTCTTGGGTGGTCATGGTCTGTGCCTAAACTTGCTTCCTGGTCAGCAGGAAACAGAGGGGCTTAGTGACAGTCATTGTTTTGTTACTGGGAACCTCATACTCCCCATCCCGATAAAAAAAAGGAAATCTTTATGCTTCATTACCTGTCTCTTTTGTCGGTCTTGGCATCAGCTAAGCATACAAGTGCATAGGAGAAAGCAGTGAAGAGGTTCCTAGTGCCCTGCTATGGTGCTATTTAAATTACTTCTGTTGCCTTTGATCTAGATGCTTAAATTGGGCTCTGTTTTCCTCCGTTACATATGGCTTGTAATGACTGTATAGAATGCACTTTCCATACTTGTACTTTTTTATTCAAGACTGGAACACTTTTTTTTTTTTTTTTTTTTTTTTTTTTAAATACCATAGATATTTGTTCCTGAGGAACTGCAGTGATTTAGTAGAAAAAGTTAGTAAGATTAATAGTCTTAATTACCCACTATAATTAACAATTGCAGGAAAATTTCCCCTTGCTACTTGCACAAATTGTGTTTTCAAAGTTGAGAAGATCTCCCCATAATGCTAATTGGTTATGAGTTTATGCATTTAGAGTTGCTCATCCTTGGACCTATAATGAGGTTTCATCTGACTGTGAAAAAATGAAAAGTGGAGCGAGCACTTCCTTTTTATAGTAGATCCACATAAAGCTGATGAATGGGAGGTGATTTGCTTATGAAAGATATCCTGAAGTGTGATAACTGCCAAGCAAAACTTCTCAAGTCGCACAGAGAAATACGAGGAGCAGTGAATACATGTTTTTGTTCATTACAATATATTAAAAAGGAAGTCGCTAAATACAAGAACAGTTTTCTTCTGAAGATGTACAGGGAAAGCTGACAAATGCCAAATGGATTTCTCTGTAATAATGAGGAGAAAACTAGCAGCTACAGCATAGATGGCTTGCCCTGTGCTTATTAAAATTTATAGAGGAGAAACTAATTGTTCATTTGTGAAAACTCAGTCAGTGGGCCAAAGATATTTGCATGATTATGAATACTCTTGAGCATGTGGTGTTAGTATATGTCGCTTGGTTAGTTTAAGTATCTCGCCTAGCTGATAGGTTGCCAAAAGATGAGATGCAACCTTTTTTGCTCTTGCTTACGCAGAAATGGCCTATGCGCACCTTAGAATAAGGCCATTTTTTAGCAGGTTCTACTTGCTTCTTGGCTGAGTTAGAGAAGTATGAGATCATAGTGACACTTAAATGTTCCAAGATGAATTACAGTTAAATAGTTGATTTACATATTTGGTTTATGCAGTTTTATTTAACTGATACTGCTAAAGATTTTGACTGGGCAGGGAAAAAAATGAATTTCACAAAAACTATTGTAACTGTTAGTGTGGTTTTGATGCTGAAAATTTCTGCATGAATTCTCTGGTATGAAAAGCACTGTAGCCGAGATGTGTCAGACGAGAAACAAGGATTGCTAGAGATGAAAGGGCACAATAGAAAGCTGAGTCCTGCCTGCAGTGCTCCGCCTTGCCTTCATCTCTGGGAACAGACCGGATTTGGCTTCCCTGGCCCGTAGTAGATCTATGACTTCAGGGGAGGCATTAAGTGATTTAAGAAGTGAAGCTTATCCCTTTCTGGGTAACATTTACCTTTTAATTCAGGGGTTTCTGCTCAAAGTATTTTATCTTTTGCCGGCTCACAATGTATTTGGCTCTATGAGGGAAGATATTGCTTTTATTTTCTCACTCTTTGGTTTATTTTGGGGGGAGAGACAGGGGTGGGAGGCAGGTGCCTGGTGCTGTCTCTGGCCTGGCTGCAGTGCCACAGTTGAGTAAACAACTCAGACTAAGAGAATCATAGAATCATAGAATAGCTAAGGTTGGAAAAGACCTTAAAGATCATCAAGTCCAACTGCGACCTAACCATACTACCCTAACTCTAACAACCCTCCGCTAAATCATGTCCCTGAGCACCACATCCAAATGGTTTTAAACACATCCAGGGATGTAGTGTGCAGGAAAGCCAAGAATAAAATGTCTTGCAAACAAATCTCTCAGCGACAGATCTGAGTTGTTAGTTCCAGCATTTGTTCTGGAAAATGTGTTAGTGCTTCTTTTTAAGAGAAGCTGTTCATACTTCAAAACTCTGGTTAACCAAGGAAACAAACTCGAAAGAGACACTTTTTTTGTTTATTTTTATTCATTTATTTTTTTTAAATCTCACGATGTGTTTGAGATACTTGTTATATTTTTGTTTCGGTTACAGCAGAAGGAGAGCACATACTCCTCCACAGTTCAGTAACTCCTTCCAGATCCTTTTCTTAATTATTCCAGTCATACATAGGACTTCAGGAGAGAAAAGGAGAGTGGAAAGCACTATAAAATTATTTTATAAAAGCAAAGGAGTATTGCAGCTCTTCTTTCCCATGAGAGTTCTGCGTGCTAGCAGGGCATGACTTTGTTCCAGAGCAAAGGACCGCTTCCATTTATCTTCACTCAGGACTTGTACTCCTTATTGCAGGTAGCTAATCAGGCTGTGAAGCCAGAAAAAGGATGTGTTTTGTATTGTGGTTCAGCTGTCTGATGGTAGAGCAGTGCCTAACATTAAATGTTAAGTCTGCAAGAACAGTGGTTATAACAGTGTTTGTCATAACTTGGTGATAAAATATGGATTGTATAACTAAAAGAAGTAGATCATAAATACCTCTGCTTTTCACACTAAGACTCAGCTGCTCTTAAATGTGCAGTGGCTTGACATGTGTATCTGCATTTCCTTTTTCTCCCCCTTGCTAAAAACTATATTTATTTAAGGTACAGTCCATCCCATCCTGTGCTATCCTAATATGTATTTTCTAAGCTTCCCATAACACACATTCCAGGAAGGTCATACATTTTGACTAAAGCTTTCCCCAGTCTGTCCTCCTAATTATATGCTTTGGCTATGGCATAGGCTGCTGTATGAAAAAGGCTGTAATCGGAGCTGGTTTTCTCTGAAGCCCTGGGATAGGCAGAAGAGTCTATGTCTTTTACTGAGAGAAGAAAAATCCCTATTGAGTATCTGGGATGGTGATGTCCTGATGATTCTTCACTGTCCAGGCCTGTTTAGAGCAGTCCCTGCTATAGCCTTTGAAGGCTCCTTGGCTGTATTTCCAGGGTGCCAGAGTTACAGTTCTAACTGATATGTCTGCTTCTGTGCTTTAGGCTGTACCTTTAGTTTCCACTCTCCTATCATCACCCTTCTGATGAAACCCACATCTTGGTTCCCTTCCATGTATACCAACAAGAGCATTTCCATGCAGATGTCTTATGTATGCCCATATATTTTTGGTTAAGAAACTGCCTTAAAATCAAAAGATAAAAGTGAATGTTTGTTTTTGTTTGCTTTCTGTTTCTTTGCCACACCTGTGAGGGGAATTAGGGTTTTTTTCTAGAAGAAACTGAACCCACTAGGTTGGAGTCACTCTTACCTCATTATTCTCCCACCTGTACCAGTGCAAAAGTATGTAAAGAGAACTACATTGGGAGAAGCTTGTAATCCAAGTCTCATCTCAAAAATCCTCAGAGTCAATCTTATTCTAGGCAGCTCCTGGTATTTGACCATTTATTTCCTCTATTCTTCTTCCTGAAATAACACATAATGGATGCACCTGTCCAGTCATGCAGAGAAAATGAGAGCGCTGCGTGTAAGTTAAGTAATGACTCTCTAGCCCTAAATGTTTTCCCCAGCACTCTGCTCCCCAGTGGGTAGTGGTACATATTTTTGTCTCTTTCTTTTGAAGCAAGACTCAATTTAATTCTCTCCAATGTGTCAGCTGCTGTGATTACTTTATTACAGTCTTATGCCACTCATAGCTTATCAGATCTTAAATTACCATATAAATCTACATAGTTAGACAGTACAAGAAACATCATTTTAAATGTATGTAATCTCATTTTCAAAGTTAGATAAGAAACAATCAACACTTTAGAGTGAAAGTGATACCCCTAAGCAAGAAAATGGGAGCCTAACAAAATTATCTACCCAGTCATCATTAACTGTAATAATACTCTGTGAAACAAAAAGCACTGTTGTAATTAATTGTAACACCTTGAGGGTGAAAAGAACCAGGGGAAAAAAAAATTCCCAGATTATGTGTTGTTTGTTAATTCTACAACATATTATGAGGGATTGCTAGCTAAATATGCTAATATTAAAGTTTTAGCAGAGTAATCGTAATGCACTGTGTGAATTATAATGTGGTAGACATGGTACAACCTCTATCAGTTCTGAACAACCTAAGTGGAGAAAAGTGAGCTAACAGTAGTGCATGGCTGGAAATCTGTGTACAATTAGCTTGTGAACAGCAAAAAACAAAACCTGCAGCAACTACAGATCTGGGAGTAATGCTTCACTAATATATGGGAGGAAGGTGCTTTGGAAAAATGTATGCATAAAAATCTTGTGTGTTGAGGGATGGGAGCTTTGTCAGGAGTTGAAATGGGAGTATTGTACCAGAGAAACAAATCAGGAAGGCTGGTTTTGGATTTTTAGTCATCTGAAAGCAAGCTCTCAGAAGTCCTATTACTGACAAAGTCTGATTCCTTAGGTCAAGAAATGAAAGCAGAGGTGCAGACCTGAGGCAAGAGTGGCTGAGATATCATACAGTAAACATGGCTTTGGCTGCATAGACTCTGGTCTTAGAAGTTATCTCTGGGGCATGCCGGGCAGCAGTGTGGTCACCGAGCAAAAATTTGACCTCCTGTGATCTTAAAAGCATGTTTCACACTGCTGCCTCTGTGTTAGTAGCCTGGCAGCATCCGAGCTCTCCTAACTTGTGTGCTTGCTTGTAACTGCAGTGCTATGGTATCATTTATAGTTGCTCCTATTCTGAATGCACAACAAGGAGGCTGCAGTGTTTTCTCAGTTGTTTTCATGGTTTTTGCTCAGGCTGATTCTGCTCGTTACATATTCAATGTGTGTCCTGGACTGTAAGCCTTCTTCTTGTTAAAAGTACCATTTGACTAAGTGAATGAGAATTGATGTGAGTAATTGAAGCTTAAAATAATGTGGCTTGGCCCTACACATATGAAATTAAATAAACCAGACTGAAAGGAATTGGACTTCTGAGGAGAGCTGGTTGTGCTGCCCATCAGTTGTATGTATGGTTTTGTGCTAGAAAAGCCTGTCTCCTCCAGCACATAACTTTTGACTGCAAGAGTCATACTGAAGGTTTCTGGGGCCTGCATATGCTTTAGACTGATTAATGTGCATTAAAAAAAAAAAAAAAAAAAAAAAAAAAAAAAAAAAAAAAGGTTTCAACTGAAATTCTGAAATTTGTTTCTAAAAGGAAAAACAAGCTTTTCCTCTGCTAAGTTAAATCCAAGGACATGACTGAGAAGCTGCAAATAATAAAGGGGAAAAACCTGCTGAATGTACTCAGGGAAAATTTTCAAATAATATGGCAGGTACTGCAGAAAAGATGAACTTGTGGACATTTGGTGGCTTCCTGGATCCTGGGAGCTGGAGCAGCAGAAGACAGTGTGTATGTGACTGCACATGGTGACCACATGGATGTCCAGGTCCTGGTGCAGAGAATCTCTGATGCTTCTTGCAATGGTCCGTGGGCATTAGCATAGAGAGAACAGCTCTAGCTGTCTTACAGTGCATGGCAGCAGGGCAGAAAAGGGAAATGGTGACATCTTGATGGGCTACCTCCTCCTTGGATAACAGGAGAGAGGGTCTGCTGGGTAAATGCAGCTTGCTCTTCCTTTCCTCTCCTGCCTTATTCCTGTAGCTGCACCACCATGTCACAGTGTGAGATACTAGGTGTCTCTGCTGCTGATGGAGGGGAATGGGAGGGAATGGAGTGATGGTCATGGCTGGCGGTGGAGGGTATGCACCACAGCACGTGGCTCACTCCCTGCCCTGCCAGCTGCTGCTGGTGAGAGCGGGAGGAATCTCTGTTCGGAGGGGTTGGTGGTAGTCAGCAGGCTTCAGTGCGGTCCCATTCCTCCCTTCTTGCTCCACTTGACCAAGTGACATTACTGAATGATATTGAAATACAGCTTGTGCAGGCATGGCCAAGCCTCTGGAGGTAATTTGGAAAAAAATGTCTATTTTTCTGGTTGATACATTGGAAGAAAAAGCTCACAGCACCTCTAAACTCACTTGGCTTAATTGACTTGGTGCTGTGTTGGTTTATCTGATCAGATGAACTGATTCAAACGTAGATAGTGATCTGAACCTTGAACAATAGGTTTGTAAATAATCAGAAAGCAGTAGGTCCTTGTGGTGGGGGATGCAGTAAAAATTATTTGTAATAGCAGAATCTGTTTTGTTTGGGCCTTATTTATTTATTTATTTATTTATTTATTTATTTGCTTGCTTGCTTGCTTGCTTGCTTGCTTATTTATTTATGGTTTCCCAGCACTCCCAATTCAAATTTCCTTGTTCATGTTAAGATGTTTCATAGAGAAAAGCAATAAAATAAAATAAAATAAAATAAAATAAAATAAAAAAATTATGGAACTGAATTCTAAGAAGTCTTATAACAGACTTTTTGAAAGCAAAAAAACCCTATAATTATTATTATTTTCCCTTGTCATAGTGGAAATTCTGTGAGTAACTTGCTGTTTTACAAAAAATTCTCTCTGACACCATCCATTTTTAAATTTGCGCTGTATTTGAAAATGAAACCCTCTACACAGTGAAAAGGAAGGTGGGCACTTTTTACTTTGATTCTGGCTCTGCTTTATGATAAACTTACAGAACATGAACTCAGTCTGTCTAGCATGCAAAATTCAGTGCAGTGTAGGTAAGAACTTGTAGGTTTCAGCTGAAATGTTACATTTGAGCTTAGGTATTCCAAGCTGGTCAGCCCAGTCTCTCTTCTTTAAATATCGAAGTTGATTAAGCTTTTTCAGATGAAAAGTAAGGGACATACATGCATTGTCTAATAAAAATGACAGGCTATAAAAGTGCTGTCAACAGTTTACTATATGAATGGACCCATTTTCAAATAGGGTATCAACCGTGCTTACTCTTTGACTACTGATAAACATTTCATACACGTCTTCCTCACTGTTTTTCTTGTTGTCACGGGTTGTCAGATCTTTTTTGTCCCCATTTCTATTCTGACTAGCTCAGATGACCGGTCTCAGAATTTAGGAGAGGAAGAAACCCAATGAAATGTATTGCTCTAGTTGCTTCTAGTCTGTATTATGACAGATTTTCTTTCTGATATTCATTTTCCTTCTGACATCTTATCAGATTACTGCAGCTTATTTTTAGGTGGGGGAATTGAATGAAAAGTTGGCGGTGGTGTGTGAAGCAGTCCTGTTTTTATTGATAGTAGATGGAAGAGGCATTACCTACTATGGTGTAAGTAATATCAGCTGCCTCTGCTGGAAAGCCACTTTCTAGCCTGCCAGCCTCCAGACTGTACTGTTGCTTAGTATTATTCTGTTTCAGATGTAGATTTCCAGTTGTTCTTGTTAAAACTCCTGACTTTTTCTTTTGACCCTTTCTCTGTTTGCCACAGCCCCTCTGGATGACAGGACTGGCCTTGGTGTCACCCTCTTCCCCTACTGCCAACTGTTGTCATCCACAAACTTCTTGAGGGTGGGGAACTTGCCCTGTCAACCAAGTCACAGGTGAGGATGGCTAAAACCATTCACTCCACCATCAAACCCTAAGAAATACCAGTCATTGAAATGAAACAAACAAACAAAAACAAAAACATAAACCAACCACCAAACACTGCCTCCCTTCTCAATAAATAAAGAAATAAATAAACCCACAGATTTTGAGCTGTTGACCCTGAAAGTCTAGTTAGTGTTTCACACCTTGCTGGGCATCTGCTCAGTCCCAATCACTTTAATTTATCTGCCCAGTGATTCTAGTGGAAGTCTCTAGAAAGAAAAGTGGATGATATTCTCTGCTGTACCTGGCTCAGAATCAGTCATTTCATGATAATAGGTAATCACACTGTTCAGACATAATTTTGCATATCTTTACTGGCTGTTCCCAGTCACCTTCCTGTCCTTCACGTGCATAGGTGTGTCTTTATGAAAACAAGTCAAATAATTTTCCCAGGCACTCAAGGTCACCTGAATGGCTCACACTTCCCTGAATCCTAGTCCTGCTGTTCTAGGTGGTTTTTTGGGGGGTGGGGATGAGGGAGGAAAAGTTTGGATACAGGTTGTATGTGTGTTTTTTGCTTGCTTTAAGATAGCAATAATGTTTGCTTTCTTCTACTCTTTGGGAACCACATAAGTCCCTGCAGCCTTTTGAAGACGATTAAAGAGCCCTCATGATGATGCTGGCCAGTGTGCTTGTATATGCTTTGTCCAGTACCAGTATGCATATGGCTTACTCAAATATCCCATATTTTAAGCCTTCTTTCTGGTAGTTTCTGTCTCCCAAATCTTTGTTAGCTGATAATGGGAACTGAGAGCAGACCTCAGTAAAGACTGATGCAAAGGAGGCATTAAGCATCCTGGCCTTTTCCATGTTTCTCATACATGGGTCATTTCTCCATTTGGCAGCAGGCTCACATATTCCTACCTCTTAATTCTGTTACTGATACACCTTTTGATCCCCCTCTTTGTTCCTCTGCTCAACTCTTAGCAGTTTCAGCACCAGACTCTTTGCCTCTCCTGAATCCCACCTTGCATATTGGTGATTTCTCTCTTGTCACTTCTCAGTCCTGTTTGTTTGGACTCAGGATTTACCAGTTCAGCTAGGGTGTTCCTACTCTGCTTTTTCAGGGGCATCTTGTCAGCCCCTAGAGCCCTCACTATTCTAAAAGGGTTTGGTTATTTTCTCAGAATTTCAAATTCTGCCAAAAACACAAGCAGCAGAGAAGATGCTAAGATATGGATAAGTCTCTGCAGCAGCCTGGACATCACTGGGATTTGAGAATAGCAGAAAGGTCCTTGTGAGCTGACTCTGAATGCAAGCGTATGGAGATCTTTTCTGGCAAAAACTTGTAATATTTGAGCATACAAATTCTTTCCTATTCCTTGACCTTTTGTTGATTTGGAAGGGAGCTTTATGTGCCTCTATGGAATACATGTAAAACCCAACCTCAAGCTTTTTCTTCTGAAGTATCCTCCTGATCTTTGTAAGTGTAAATGAATAATATTTTAATTTCCTTCCAGCTACGTGTTCATTCCATGATCTGCCTGCTCCTTTGTTTTATTTTGTTTTGTTTTTGTTTTGTGGTGGTTGTTTTTTTTTTGTCTAGTGTTAGATCTCTCCTGAAAAATCATGGGAGTATGTGGCAATGGCATTAGAAGTGTAAGAATTAAGGGTAAGATGTGTCCAGAGATTATTGTTCTGTACTGCACAGGTGAAGAGGGACTGAAGCAGTTTTGTATCAGCATTCACCAGCATCTTCAGCAGGAAAGATGACTGAGATACTCTGCGCTCTTGCTGTTTTCAGTTACTAAGATCTGTCAGTGGTCATTCACATTTGGGCACAAACTAGGGCAATTCCCAACAACTCTCAATAAGGAAAAGAGAGCAAACAAAAATTATTCCTAAGGTTGATGAAGAGGCTCATAACCCTGTTTCCCCCCCCCCCCCCCCCCCCCCTTTTTTTTCCCCCACTAATTTTATGAAACTCATATAGCTATCACAACATTGCTTTTATAACTGATGAATGTAACTGATGTCTTTCTTACACAACTTAGGCAATGACAAAAATAAACACTCAAAGTAAGATTTTGTTATTATTTTTTTTTTTTCATTTTTCAAGCTGTATCATTTAATTCCATACTATTAAACCCTGAAATGTAACTTTTGGAATCACAAGACTAAATTTAATTGCACAGATGTTTCTCTAAAAACTGTGACTATTACCCTCAACTGTAATTACAAGTTCAGTGATCTTCAATATGTCTCTTTAATCAAGAATAAATTTTAAACAACGAAGGACTTTTTATAATAATTAACAAAGAAAGCACAATGAAGTAGTGTGTAGCACAATATATAAAACAGAAAAACATTTTGACAAGTTAATTTTTGTAGAATTACGGATTCAGGAACTTCTGGTTCTGGAGTTACCATACACTTACAATTATTACTAGGTACTGCATTGCCATTTTTCCTGCAGCACTTACTGTGTTAGCTATACTTGACTTCATCTTGTCAAGTCTGGTGGTCACTTGACACTCCAGAAGGATTTGAGTCAGATAATGGGACTCACTTCTGAAATGACCTCGTAGACAGCTGGGCCAAAAAGCATGGCATTGAGTGGGTATATCACATCCCTTATAATGAACCCACCTCTGGGAAAATTGATCAATACAGTGGAATGTTAAAACCTCCACTGAGTGCAGTAGGTTTTGGAATGTTCAAACATAGGGATCACGCATTTAGCAAAAGTTACCTGATTAGTTGATACTCAGGGATCTGAAAAACAAGCTGGTCCTACCCAGTCAAAACTGTTAAATACTGCAGAAGGAGATGAAGCCCCCGTTGTGCACATGAAAAACATGCTGGGTAAGACAGTCTTGACTTATTCCTGCCTCAGTCAGAAACAATCTTATTTGTGAGATTGCTTTTGCTCAGAGACCTGAGTGCACTCAGTGGATAATGTGGAAGGATAGTGATTTCTGGTGCGTACCTCGAGGGGATTTTATGCTGGATGAGAACAGTCAATAACCAATAGTATTGCAATAAGGACACCCAGATAAAAGAATAATTCTGATAGAACCAGAACTTACTCCAGCAAGTACCAATCCAGCACTATTAGTCATCTCTCCTGCCCTGAGGGATTGTTACGACAGATGAAGCCCAAATGACAGACTAAATGAATTCCATGGGCGATATAGAGGAGTGGTCTATTATGGGAATTATATCTGTGTAATTAATAGGCATGTATGGGAAAGTGTAGGACCTGAACGTGATGTAAATGGTGTGGAATAAAGAGTGAACCATTGTTTGGTTGCTGCTGACTGACAAAAGCATGCGTGGGGCCGGGCTGGGCTGCTTGGCCATGGTGGAGTAGGGCAGCTGGTGGGACTGGGCCAGAACACAGTCAGGATGAGGCTGGGTGTCATTCTGTGCCATATGACACCACAAAGAGGGCCATAGTGAGGCAGGCAGTTGGCTTGGGGGTTGCAGGGCATCAGTTGGTGGGTGGCAACTAATTGCATTGCAGCTACGTATATATTATCTGTGGGTGATTTTGCTTGTGGAATTCCATGCTTGTCGGTGTTACAAGCCCTATAGAGAAAAGTGCAAGTAACACTGCTACTGTTGTGGCATGTTTTCCTTCCTTTTTTCTACTTCAGAGAGGACATTTTGATAATTGATATTTTCATCGTTAGTAGTTGAATAATTTAATTTTCATGTTGGGCTTTATGGAAAAAGGTTGTTACCTTTTATATATATGTATGCATTTTTCTCTTTCTAAGAAGTTAGAATCAAGATTGGTCTTTCAAAATGTCCATTGTCTTGCTGACTTCAAGCAAAGTGCCAGTGATGAAGGTGTCATATTGACTCCAGGCAACTGTGACATATGGATTGCTTTTAAAGATTATATGCCATGACTGTTTGGAAAAACAAAAAATATCTCTGTGCTTTTACCCTAGCATCTGTTCCTACACCTTAACGGACAAATTTTTGTTACCATTAGATGGCCACTTTTTTTTCAGTTTTGCTTGTTGTCCTGAATACAGAAAATAAAGAAATAGGGTAGTGGTGTCTTTCCTCTCAATGATGTATACTGACAGAAGTTCTCAGCTTTTTTATTTTTTTTAAGTCCAGGCCTCAGTGCTGATAATATGGCAAACTGATTCTACCTGTCACTTATTTTGTGTGTGTGTAGATCAATGAGAACATTCTGCCTAGACAAAAGTTGACATTTTTTGAATTAATGTTATTTCCCTGCCCCTATAAATGTATGGGGTGACCTGGTGGAGAATGATGTGTTCCCGTAACTTTGTCGCTGTGGGACAAAACTGAAATATTTAAATTTGTGGTTAACTTTCTTTTATTGTATATGTATGGTAGTGGTAGTGAAGACCTTGCACTGGTGAAGTTGAAAGATGGCTTTTCTTCTAGATCTGTGTTCTTATCTTTCTGAGAAAAAATAAAAATAAAAAAAAAATCTGTAAGCAAGGTTAATTCCTAACCCTTGTTTTCCAAATCCTCTTTCAAGGTGTTACAGCGGAATACATCTTTCTTGCTAGAGGTATATATGCTGTAGAAACATTCAGGAGCAGGTACAAAATAAGAGCATACAAATTATTGTCATAGTTAGGCTAGTAGAATGAATTAAGTGCTGCCCAGATGCTAGTTTAGATAGAAGATAAATTAGCCAAAATTTAATCTGTGGAGACTGTCATAGTGCTTGGTGCTGGGTGCTACTGTCTGGATGCTTGGACAGTCCTCGAGGCTTGTAACCAGAGGAGAGAATTCCTCATATCAAGTCTAAGTGTTCTGGCCTTCTTTTCCACACATTTCCTCTGTTTCTTATAGGTGTTTAGAAAAGCAAAGAGCAGGTAAAAAAAAAAGGTACAAAACACATTAAGGCAGAATGAACTATCATTTAGACTGAGTTTGCAATATTCCAAATTTAAGATAACTTCTGGCCTTGCTTTTGTGTTAATAGATATGATGTTCGCAGGGTCTTCCAAGTATGTCAATAATCTTTTTTATTTAGGTGAATTCAGTCCCCTTGGCTGCAAATTAAATTGCCTAACATTTTGTTTTGATTTGCCATATTCCTAGCCAAAAGGAAATGCTAGACCCTGGAATTTCTGTAACATGTAGGTCTTCCATATATTGCTCTGCTAGACTCATCTTTTCTGTGGTTGGAATACACTTCCTCAACATGGAAAGGTGAATGAAAAGCATAATTTTTCACCGATTCATAACAGGAGATCTTGCATGCTAAACGTACCAATTTTTCTACTTTTGTCTTGCAATATGACAACTTCTGTGTTTGCTCTTGAAGCTGATTTTGAATAATAAGCCTTCATGCCTTTATTATTTGCAGGTTAAATGTTAATGTACTTAATATGTGACTGCATCTTGAAGTCATTTCTAATCTGAATACAAGATCCAAGCCTGTTGGTTGGTATGCATTGCTCTGCCCACATCTAAAGACTTATCAAGAGTTATGTCAACTACACTGATCTTAAGGTTTAAGCTAAGCCTTTAATACATGATTCAATGCAATCTTATTTTTACCTTTTTTATTAAAAGTAGCAGAAAAGGGAAATCTTGATGGACTTGAGACATGACAAACAATATCAGTTTTTCAGGAGCTATTATCATTTGTCATGTCACTACAAACAAATACGGAATCTTTAATCTGAGGACAAAAGTCACGGAACACTCTTATTTGTCACGTCAATATAAATTTTCATGTTTTAAAATTATTGTGGAGCATTAGCAAACTCTTGTACTGCATGCCAAAAATGTTATGTAAAAAATTGTTACTGTACACATTAACTAGTTTTAAGGACTCGTTACTTTGGTTCTTCTAGGCACTTCTAATTGCAATTGTGTTGACTTCTAGAGTTTCTCTCCCATCTCCCCCATCCCCCTGTGTGTGTGGTTAATACAAAAGCTTTCATTTGGGCAAAAAGAAAAGATTTGAGACAGAATTCTGAATCACAAATTGAAGAAATAAGGAAAAAAAAAGTCAACTGTTCCTTTTAGCAACAAGATGAGTCTTGTTACTGTTTCACGTTTGATTTTGCTTACCGTGCAAATAAGCATAAAATAATGCTTAAAACTTCAAAATAAGGCAAAGATGCATATCCACTCAATTATCTCTTTAGTTACATCTTACATCTCAGTAACATCACACCTGTTGCTAGTTAGAATGTATAGGGCGTCATATTAAATAGCCTGATGCAAGAAATCAACATACATATCTCAGTTCAAGAAAGTATCATTGTCATCTATCTGAATGTTCAGAGAACAAGAACTGCATTTTAGGAATTGCTTGAAATACGGTATGACCAAGAAGGTTCAGGAATCAGTATTCCTGTTCTGTGAAGTATTACAGTTCTGTGAATTATTGCTCATCTGCCTTGCTTGGAGAGGGAGTGAATTTATTGCTATCACGTAGTAGTAAATTGCAGACTTTTTTTCTGACTTTTGTTGGCTCAGCTTCTTTCATCAGTGAGTTGAAGAGGGTAAGCAAAAGGGGCAGTTGGCAAGTAGGCTCTTCTTGAACATAGCAATTAGACAGGTAGCTTCAGAATTATTTCCAGTGTGTGACTGTACAACCGAGACAGAATCAAGTCTTACTAAAAGCAGAAAATATTTATTGTCATATTTACTCCTTATTAAAAAAAAAAAAAAAAAAAAATAGCAGGTTTGGGAAATTGACAGTGGATTTAGAATCATAGAATCCTTAGAGCTGGAAGGGACCTTTAAAGGTTATCTAGTCCAACTCCCCTGCAATGAACAGGGACATCCACAGCTAAATCCGGTTGCTCCTGGGACAGAGCATCAACCACATCCCTAGGCAGCCTGTTCCGGTGTCTCACCCTGTCAAAGACCTTTTCTTTACATCCAACCTAAATCTATCCTCTGTAAGCTTGAAACCATTTCCCCTTGTCTTGTCACCACAGATCTGCTAAATATTCTGTCCCCATCTTTCCTGTAGCTCCCCCTTAGATACTGAAAGACCACTATTAGGTCACCTCGCAGCCTTCTCTTTTTCAAGCTGAACAGTCCCAGCTCTCTTAGCCTGTCCTCATAGGAGAGGTGTTCCATCCCTTGGATCATTTTTTGTGGCCCTTCTCTGGACACTCTCCAATAGATCTATGTCTCTCCTGCACTGAGGACTCTACTGGATGCAGTACTCCAGGTGAGGCCCCACAGGCAGAGAGTAGAGGTGCAGGATTACCTCCCTCAACCTGTTGGCCATGCTTTTGATGCCATGGAGTACATGGTTGGCTTTCTGAGCTGTGAGGGCCCATTGCTGGCTCATGTCCAGCTTGCCATCCACCAATATCCCCAGGTCTTTTTTGGCAGGGCTATGCTCAATCCTTTCATTCCCCAGCTTGTATTGGTAGTGAGGGTTGCCTCAACACAGGTAGAGGATCTTGCATTTGGATTTGTTGAAATTCGTGAGGTTTACTTGGGCCCACTGCTTAAGCCTGTCTGGGTTCCTCTGGATGGCATTCTGTGTTCCTCTGGTGTATTGACCGCACCCCACAGCTTGCTGTCATCAGCAAACAAGATGAGGGTGCATGCTACCCCACTGGCAGTGTTGTTGATGAGGATACTAAAGAGTATCGGTCCGAACACTGACCCCTGTGGGGACAACACTCGTCACTGATCTCCATCCAGACATGGAGCCATGGACCACCACTCTATGGACTCAATTCTGCAGCCAATTCTTCGTCCATTGAACTGTCCACCCATCAAATCCTTATCTTTCCAATGTGGAGAGAAGGATGTTGTGGAGTACCACACTGAAGGCCTTACTGAAGTCCAGATAGATGAGATCAGTGGCTTTTTACTTGTCCATTGATTCAGTGCATTTCTTTCTATTGATTTTCTTTTCCCCAGTTGTAAAACAAACTCTCTTCTACAACTATGTGTAGCTGCTTAACCTATAGGAAGATAAGTGTAGAGATGTTCATCATGTTACATTCAAGCATTTTCAAGTCACTGT
The DNA here is from genome assembly GCA_030625065.1 of Alectoris magna. NCBI lineage: Eukaryota > Metazoa > Chordata > Aves > Galliformes > Phasianidae > Alectoris > Alectoris magna. Next base: position 103,234,987 of record CM060560.1, read on the forward strand.
TCCAAACACATGAATTTTGAGCCGTTGCATGACTACATCTGGCTAGCTACTGTTAGTGTTGTCTGACCTTAGTGCAGATAACATTTGCTGTTACAAACTATGTTGTCTGAAATACTTTTAAATATTTAGTAACTTGTGTTATACGCAATCAGTAGGTAAAAGAGCCCTGGACAGCTCATACATGTTATTTTTTGTTACCCTCCTTACAAAATACGTGTTTTAGCCCTACTTTAGTTCGCTCCTATTCAATACCCCAAATATTGATGTTTTCTTGTGGACTTATTATTTATTTATTTATTTTTAAAGCAGGAAGTCGAGGTGGAGAAAGGCCTTCAGCTTTCCTAACAGTTTCATGATTTGTTGGTGTATCTTCTAGAACCTTATTCTCATCCAATTTTTCCATTATTTTCATTCAGCCCACCCTTCTTTTTATATCCTGAAAGTCTCCCTGCCCTCCTTCTGCTTACTGTCCCTTCCCTGCCCTCAGTCTTTTCTTTCCCTTCAGAATTTCCTCTCTTGCCACTTGCAGATGTGCTGCTCCTCTTTCCACATGGATTATGGCTTACTGTGGATGTTTGTGGAGAGCAGCTCTCACATCTGGTGTGCAAGTAGGTGGAGGGTGAGCAGAGACCAAGCAAATACTTGCTGGTAAACATTTTTCTGTAGCTGCCCCTTGCTCTTCAATGTAGCAGCCCCTGTGCAGCACAGATGGGAAAAGACTGGCTTAGTTCATCCCACAGACTCCATTTCTCTTCTGTATTACTTCTATTCACAGAAATCAGGAGATGGGAATATGTGTTTTTGCCTATGAAGTAGAAAAGGGTACATGGGCAGAAGAAAGAGCATTTTTCCACAAACGAACAACCCCCACTCTCCCCCCCTCCCGGTGATATTTAGCTCTTAATATATTTTTCCATAATAACTGGTATGAAATTCCTGGGAAGAAAGAGAAGAACTGTGAATTTGTTGTTAGGTTCCCTGGGGCAGGATTTGTTGTTCCTATAGAGCATCATGAATATGTGATGAAACATGGGGAATAACTTCTCAAATAAACACAGAAATTATTTCTTTTTGTTAGATTATTGGCTTAGAACGGCCTGGCTGAGGAGAAAGAGCCACTCTTTCACTTATAAGTGGATGCCTCCAGCTGCACAGGAAAACAACCTGTGCTATACTAATTCTGTGCAAAGATAAAGGACCTCACTCTTCAAGAGTGATTTATGATTACTTAAGAGTTTCAGAATAGGAAAAATAAATAAATAAATAAATAAATAAATTTGAAGGGAATGGAAACAGAAGAAAAATAGAAGTTGTGTTTTTCTGGTTGCCAGGCTGTATACAGTAGGTAGCTAATATAGATATCTGTATCACCTGATTTTGTGTTCTCTGCTGCCACTTACACAGAATTGTGCAGAATCATAGGGGTTGGAAGGGATCTCTAGAGATCACCTAGTTGAATCCTCAGTTAAAACAGTTCCCTGGAGTGGATTGCACAGAAAAGAGTCCAAGTGGGTTTTGAATATCTCCAGAGAAGAAGGCTCCAAAAACTCTCTAGACAGATTGGCTCAGTGTTCTGTAACCCTTAAACTAAAGAAGTTCCTACCTCCAACACCTTGGGAACTTCCTTGCTGGGTCAGATCAGTAGGATTTAGTCTCCTCCAGGCAGTATTTTTCAGTATCTCTATAGAGCTGGCAAGCTGGACTTTGAGTTTGTTTTTTTTAAAAAAACACGGTATCCTTGGCAGTGGTTTGCTATCAGAGTGATGAATGGAGATGTAACGGTAGAGGGTCACATGTCACCTGAGACCACAAGCCCTAGAGCTGATATAACGTGCCTTGCCCTAGTGGAGCTGGGACCCTCTATCTCCATAGAGGCGGTAGCGCTGGTTCCACTGTTCCTGCAGGGACTTAGTTGGCACCAAATCTCATGTTAATTTGGAGTGAGGTTACTTCACTCTGGAAAGCTGTGAAACAAGAAGTGTAATTTGCCGTAGCATATATGGCACTGCTTCAAGCACTCTGCACAGGAAAAGAGAGAACAACAGAGCCAAGTGCCGTATCTACTAAAAGCCAGGTTGCTGTAGAAATTTGCCCTGTGGTTGTCTTAAACACCATTCCAATAAATCAGATCTGGTATTTTTTTTTTGTAGGAATTGAAATTTGCTTTGGGAAGGATCAGGTTTTTACCTAAAAAAAAAAGGCATGTGATCCTCTGTGGAAAAGACATGGGGAAGTCAGGGCATCACACAAAATTCAGTTTTGAGGCCAAGAGTGGTGACAATGAATGTGTCATAAATTCATTAAAGGGGTAAGTAGATGTCCCAAATTACATGCCTACATGTATGGTCCCACCTCAAAGAAAATGACAGTAACCAGCTGAGTGGAACTTGGCACAAACTGTTTCTTCTTGGCTGAATAATATATTAAAACAGAAGCACACAGATGGTGTCCACACTTTTTATTTCTGTGAGTAAATACAGAGAGAAATGAGAAAAAGGGTAGGTGAGTGCAGCCGTTGTCTTTCATAAAAGGAGTATCTCCTTTGCATCTTTTCATAATCTGGGCCTTAAAAAAAAAAACACCCTGCTTTCTGTCTTTTTTCAATATTCTGAGAATCACACTAACTAAAAAGTCTGGAACAAGGAAATCTATGGAAGCCTGAGTAAACTAGCCCCCTCCTCCCCCTTCTTCCTACTGTCATGAAAACAGCAACAAAGACAGAAGAACTTGCCAAAGTTTTGCATGAGTCATGTAGAGCAAACTTTGTCTACAGCCCTGAGGATTTCTTTGTTTCAAGAGTTTCCATTTTGGAGTTTTCTGAAATTGTCCTAGGAAAGGTTTGACCCCATATGAATTTGTCATAGAATACTATTGAACCCTGGGAATAAATGTTTTCATAAGCACTCTGTTGCCTTTCATTTTAATTTCTTCCTTTGTGTCTTATGGACATGGGTCACAGCACTAGTTGAAAGCAGAAGTGCTGCAGTTTCAATAGTTCCTGTGAGCACCTGTGAAGGCCGCTGGCATCTGAAGGGTGAGCACAAAGCTCTGAATTAAATCTTCTCCCTTTTAGCTCTTGGCATGTCAACAACTGGTGAAGAGAGACAGAGAGGGAGAAAATAACATTTACATTTTCTCACTAATTTAATGAGAAATGAAGAGACAAGAGAGGGGTTGGTTAATTTCCCATTCAGCATTGACTTCAATGCTTTTACAAGGACAGACTGGGAAAGGCAGAGAGCTGTACGATATAATAAATCTGCTGCTTGGGCGGCTGGGAGAGAAGGCTGCTGTGCTGAGTTCTGGGTGTGTAATCCCATAATTTAGTGGTTCCAGCCTAGCAAGTGCCATGCTTCCTTCCACTGAGCTCATTTACGATCCCAAGCAGTTTCTTGCTGTCAGTTCCTATTTGCATCTTCTCCTTTCCTAGTTTTTCCCTTGCTGTGAAAACTTCCTTGTCACATTTCATCTTAATTCTGATTTCTTGTCATATTTCCTTGAGCTGATTCAACTGATATATATATATTTTTTCTGCTATCGCCCACTATTTCTGTCACTGGGAGGTTAACAAAGCAAACCACCTCTGGAAAAAAGCACAGTCCCCAGCTCAAAGCCTTTCTTGTTTGCTCTTTCTCAGAGCAAGTACAGGTCCTTTATATATTTGCTGTCTCTGATATGCCTGATTTTTGCGTCTAGACCAGAACCTCTGCTTCTTTCTCACACCAAGTGTCTGCTGGAAGACCCTGACTGATGGACTCTTTATAGGACAGTGAGAGCCAACGGAGCACCACAGCCAGTGTATGCTGACATTGGCAGAACTAATAGTGGCTTATACCAAAGATGGATATAGGCTGTTTCAGTTGCAGTCTGATTTTTCTTGATCTCCCTTTTCTGTTTAATACTTCTACACTCTCAAAGTAGTCAGATTAATCTTCATCTCTTTCTTCTTGTCTACTGAGTTTCATGAGATGAGAAACTCATCTCAAATTGATTCTAATCTGAGTACCTTTGGGTTATCATTCGGATAAATCTTTTATAGAAAGTAATAAATGGTTAGCTGATATTTTTTTTTGAATCTCCAACTTGAACAGGTGTATGCCATTGCTGTCTTCCCTAATTTCCTGCTAGTTTAACACTGTTCCTCTTGAGCAATTTCCATTCCCATCTCAGCATTAGTCATGCGTAATCTTATAGCCATTAAACTTTCCTGATGTTTGGCCAGTGACCTAGCCATCTAATTCTCCTTGGCAATCTTGTCACTCACTGTTTCAGCAAGCATATCCTTTCAGCAAATACATTCTTCTGTCAGCAATTGCCAGAGTTGTTCCACAACATCTCACTGGTTTTGCAGATTTTCACGTTATCTTATCCCAATCCTATTGTCAGTACCGTTGCTATCCTGCTGTTTTTCTTAATGTCTTTGTGTTCCAGCGGTCTTTTTGTGCTGTAAGATGCCATGAGGTACAGTAACAACAAAAAAGCAGAGTTCTCTTTCCAGCAGAGACATCCTCAATACAGTGCCACTGTAGGATTTGAGGGGCAGGAGGCACAGACTCTGGATACTGATGATTGCTTTGCCCTGACTGGAAGAGATGGTCAGATTTTTTGTTATTTAATGACTTGGAGTAGAAACTCTTCGTAATGTAGGACTGAACCTTTTTCAGGACCTTTTCCTATATACCTGTCTTTCAATGACAGGAAGAACAAGGGGTTTTCCAATAGTCAGCACAGTCCCTGAGTCATCTTATATGGCACAAAATGGCTACTGTACATGCCTGAAAGCTGCTTGACAATGCAGGTTTGGCAGATTTTCAAGTTCATCTACTACATTTGTAACTGTGAAGATGAACTGGACATGCTATTTTTTCAGCACTTTTGCACATACTCCAGCTTTAAGCTAAAGCTTTTAAATAGCTGGCAGTTTCATCATCTCATACTTCAGCACCAAACACATCATTTTTATACAAGTTGGATTTTTTTATTGTTGTTGAAGCTCAATTGCTTTGGAAGATTTTTACAATGATGTAGTGGAAAGAAAGCTTTGCACTTACAGATTTGCTTTGCTTAGGTTTTTTTGTTGTTTTAGAGTGGCATGGATTCACCCACTGTAAAAGAAGTTATTTATTTTGTCAAAACAGAATGTTTGGGGCAGATGGGAATTGGAAGATGTTTCATGCTGATGTTACTGATTGTATATTCTCTTCAATTTCTATGAAAGCACTGCATGTGAAAAATTTGTCCAGAATGCTTAAATTCGGGAATTCTTTGAAAACACATATATACTGTATCTTCTCTTATATGAAAGATATTCATTCTTGTGCAGAGAGCTAACCTTCTTCTTAGAAGACTTCAGTTTTTCTTTTCACTTAAGAAATATTTTGGATCAGATAAAATCTCCTGAGATGTTGATCAATGTGTATTGAGCCAACCTGGAGGGGAGGAAGGGGGGAGGGGGAGAGAAAAGAAAATGATACAGATCAGTACACTAGTAATATAAAACAATGTTAATATTCAGAAGCTGTGAGTGCAAAATATAAAACCAATTAAAAAAAAAAAAAAGCATTACATGTGAATTAAAACATTAAAATGTTAATAAATAATCTGTCTGCATTCTTTACGAATGCAAATGTGATGGTAGGGGAAAGCGATGTTTCCTTCTTTCAAAATGTTCAGAGTAAGACTTAGAAGCAAAATTCAAAGGAAGGCTTCCAGCCTTGAAAACAGCTCATGTTGTAAGAAGCAAGAGAGATTTTGGTTTTGTTTACTTGTCAAATTGGCTGTTCCAGAGCTATTGGGCTCTTTCAGCTGCTACCCAGCCTGTGTGCAGTGCCCAGACTGCCAGAGATCACACAGCCCTTGGGAAGAGAGGCTGCAATGTGCTGACAGAGGGGGCTGTGCTGAGCCCAGGGGAGATGATGCCAGGGAGCCAGCAGCAGTGGCAGCTCTTTTGGCACTGCCTGCCTTTCCTCTTTCTTTTCTGTAAGAACAAGGCTGGGAAACTGGGTGCATTAGAATGGCATTGCTGTTTTGAAGATGCCTCCTGTTTTCTTTTGAGTCAAGGAGGAACATTTACTCATTCAGAAAATTTACGGATGTTTGAGATTTTGATATTCTATCATCTAACCTGTATACTCTCCATTTGTGTGTGTGGTTTGTTTGGAATTGCTTTCTAGATGAGCAGAATTTTGAGGTACCTTCTTTTTTTCCATTTGTTTAGGGCTTTGGAGTAAACTGAGGGGTGGAGATTATGGCAGGTGTTATAGAGGACTTTTTGTCCTGATCTGTGTTCTTTTTTTCTCTTTTTTCTCTTTTTTTCTCTTTTTTCTCTTTTTTCTCTTTTTTCTCTTTTTTCCTTCCTTCCTTCCTTCCTTCCTTCCTTCCTTCCTTCCTTCCTTCCTTCCTTCCTTCCTTCCTTCCTTCCTTCCTTCCTTCCTTCCTTCCTTCCTTCCTTCCTTCTTTTTTTTTTTCTTTTTTTTTTTCTTTTTTTTTTCCTTTTTTTCCTCTTTCCCATTCCTTGTAAATTTGGTTTAATTTTCTTTTCTTTTTTCCAGGTCACAGATAGGCAGAATGGACTGATCTCCAGTTTCTCCATGAGTGATTTTAAATTATTATTAATTCAACATACATGATAGGAAAAGCGAAGATGCTCCCGCTGAGACAATGCTTCTGTGACTACGTGAGGTAGTCAGAATTGTAGGGAGATTACCTTAGGATGGAACCCAGGAGAATATACAAAAATAACAGGAAAAGCAATTAATGCTGTTGGTTATATATTACTCCCTGCCACAGAAAACAGATAGTTTGTCATGGGAGGTGAAAGGACTAATCTTTGTAAGGAACAGGATGCATTCTAAGGTTGATGAGGTCGATGCATGAAAGATACTGCTATCTTTTTTCCTTTGTAAAAAAAAGAGTTTTTTTCTTTTGTTTTGTTGTGTTCGTTTTTTTTTTAAACTAGACAACACCACACTAGAAATGGAAACTCTTACTACTACCAGGCCATAGACCTTATTTTGGTTCCTACAAATACTGTCTTAGTCATATCTGCCAATTGTACTAATTGGAGTAGCAGTCAAAAAGTATAACCTTCTCAAAAGTATTTCCACCATGTTCTTTTAGGATAGCAAAAGGAAATATATGTTTTGAACAGGCAGGATACTGCCTTCATGGGGTTAAAATGGATTTCAGGATGCCATGATGGAAGACAGAGAAGACAATGAGAAAACAATCTTTATCTGCATTTCCTGAAAAATGCTTATCTTGCCTGTTCTTAAAAACTTGTGGTGATGGAAAGTGGATTGCCTATTATTTCTGGTTCTCTCCTTCATGGATGTGGAGGATAAATTATTCTTTCTCCCTCTGCAGAAGCTTTTAATATTCTCAAGAACTTTCACAGTTAGAAACCTCAATTTGTTCAGCCATTCCTTGTATGTTGTGTATCTTAGACCTCTGATCCTTCTGAGCCTCTGTGTGCATCCCACAGGTTTCTGGTGTGCAGTACCCGAAGCTGAACCCATTACTGCAGCAAAATAGATGAGTGCTATGAAACACAGAAGCAATACAGTTTATGTTGCTATCTATAATCCTGTTTCGATGATCACTTTTTGCCAGAGAATGACACTGTTGATTCATGTTCTTTCTGTGATCCCCTGTAATACCAAATATTTTTCTGCAGAGAAGCTTTCTTGCTGTTTGTTCTGCAGACTGTGTTTGTGCAACTGTCATTTTTCCAAACTGTAGCTGATCACATGGAATAACTTTCCACCTCCCACCAACACCCCCCCCCAGTCCCCATGTCCCACCCTCCCCCCCCCAAAAAAAAAAAAAGGAGACAGAGAGAGAAAAAATAGGCCTCCAATATGCAAGAACATAACTTAATGTTGTGGTCTCTTGTATGGCATTTGCTGCCTTTTCCATGTTGATTTCACATTCATATTTCCCAGACACTCATTCTCTTCCATCACTCAAACAACTAATGGAAGTATGAGTAACTGATAAGTACTCTGAAGTCCAGTAAACTTTGCCTGTATTGACCTAGAATGCTTTCCTTACACTGGTGCCTCTTATTTCCTCAAAAGCAGCACCAGAGCGGTTTGTGATGTTTAGTGATCTCCCTCTCTGAGAAGGCTTAAGGTTGGAAGAACTGTTATCTCACTGTGAAAAAAAATTGTATAGATTTGATACAGCTAGTTCTTCAGAATTTCTACTGTCCTCGTTTTCTTGATAGTTTTGGAAATTCGTTTGATTATGGTGATAATATTTAGGGACTAGGTTAAGATGACTGATGTACAATTTCTACAGCTTCCCTTTCTTGTCTCAAAAATACATGCTATATTTTATCATTTCCAGTGTTCTGGAGTTAGGCTGATTTTCTAGATATTCTGAAAATCAGCCACTAATGTGAAGGAAATTTCAAATATTTTAAATTCCCCCAAATGAAGTTTATCAGGCTCATGCAGTCTGTAAACAAACAGTAAGTCTTTCTGATCTGTGTCTTCCCTTTATCGTTTTGCTACTGACCTCAATTGTTCATCATTTCTCTAGTAAAGACTGAAGCCAGAGAAGGCATATAGTTCTTCAGCTCTCCAGGCATCCTCAATCACTGGATTTTCCTCTCTAAAGAAGAAGGTTGGGTTTTCTTTGTTTGGTTGGTTTTTTTGTTTGTTTTTGTTTGTTCTTGTTTGTTTTTGTAAGTCTTATTCACGTTGGTGTACTTCTAGGATATTTTCTTGTTATTGTCTACATTCTTTGCAAGTGAAAATCATAGCATCACAGAACGGTTTGAGTTGGATGGGACTTTAAAGCCCACCCAGTCCCAGATTTCTGCCATGAGCAGGACTGCCCCCTACCAAATCAGACTGCCCAGGGCCCCATCCAGCCCAGCCTTATATGCCTCCAAAGATAGGGCATCCACAACCTGTCTGGGCAACCTGTGCCAGTGCCTCACCACCCTCTGACTAAAAAAATTCCACCTAGCATCTAACCTAATATCTAAGTGAGCTATGATTCATGTTGACCATATATACTAATGCTATTCTTTTATTCCCATCCTTCGTCATCGAGTGTGTCTTCCTCTAAAGGAGGTAAAGGAGCACTTGTGATTTAGTCAACGGAGGTTTAATTAAATTTTCCTCCTTTACACTGGGCTAGTTTGCTTTTGTGCCCTTGTTGTAATTTCTTTAAGGAACTGGTAGCTTTCAGAATTTCTTCATGTTTATCTCCTCCCTATGAGGCTATGGTCTACTAGTTCTCTGTATATATAAGCTTCCTTCATACAATTCATTATTTTAATTTCCTTGTACTTTTGATCCCTCCTTTTCTCAGAATAGATAATCCTGACATTTTTATGGTCTATCTCAAATTACTTTCTATTTACCAGAATTTCCTGGAAAGATTTGTATTTAAAACAATCGCCATTTTAATTGTTGTCTCTATACCCTGTAATGGAAAAAAAATCTGAAAAGTAATTTTAGAAAACATACTGACCTCTCTTGGTACTCAGCAGCTCACAGGGTTAAGTGTCAAGCTGCATATGTAGTTTCTGCGGGCTTTGATAAATTCCTTGTATCTGAGAGAATACCAAAAACCTCAAACAAAGCATGGTCCAGGGCCTTCACAGTTTAGCATCACATTACCAAGCAGAGATCCTACAAGGCACTTTAAACAAAGGTTTCCCTTTTTTTTTCATTTCTAACTCAGCCATCATATATGGTATTATTTTTATTGTCTATGCATTCTTTCATCTGGAAGAGCTTTCAAACCTTATAATTTAAAAAATAATAAATAATATAGTGACATCTACAAATCTATGCAGTCCAAATTTGCAATTTCCAAATGTATTTTCTACATATACTTACCAAGGGAAGATCACTTTCCTTTCTTGTTTTACTTATGTACACACATGTACCATCATATGCAGCCTTCAAGAGAATTGGGTCAGTGGTGAGGACAGAAACAATACATCTCTTCATCTCTGGTTTTTATGGAAGTGACACCTTTAAAAATATTTTTTTCTCTTGACTTCTTTCATAATAGGTTGCTCACTGATTTAGGCAGGAGAGCGCTTGGTTAGTTGAATCCCACAAATTCTAGTATTAAAAGACAAAAGGAAAGGACATTTGGGGGAAGCAGAATCAACTGGGAAGTGTTCAAGAATTGCCAGTAACCCCCTCCCAGAAAAATGCATTTATATTTTACTATTTTTTGTCTATGCTCATTCAAGCTTCCCTTTGTTAATGTTACAACTTTTTTTTTTGGTTGCAAAGATGATAGAGCCTAATTTGTTTGAGACCCTTTTGATTCAGGCTGTAGAAACATGCTGGGAAGCTACATTTATTTATCAACGCAAGTATTCCACTATTAAGATTATTATTTTGTCTTATAAAAAGACAAAGAAAGCATAACATTCCTTAAATGAAAATAAATTTATCAGAGACAGAAATGAAATGAATAAACATTCTGTAGACAGCAACAAAAGCTCATTTCTAGTTTATTCATTATGTTGTAAGTTGTAAGTATCAGTAAGTTTCAAATTATTGCTGAAGTTTTCCTGTCTTCCCTGCAGTGCCTTTCCTCTAAAAGTACCCATGGTGTAAGGGGCAGTGTACTCCTGTTTGGTATGCTCCTTAGGTTTTGTTGGTCAACTTTTTGCATTTGGATTTTTCAGGTGGATATTATTAAGCCAGCACAGAGATTAGAGCACAGGTGCCAGTTCTATTTCACAATGAATTTTGGCATTGTAGAAGATTCTTATTTTTATATTGACACTTCTGAAAGCGCTTCTATACAGAGAAAACAAACCAAAGCAACTTGTCACAGAAGCTTCCAATTTCTCTGATTAGCCTTCCATGAAAAACAGTATTTTATTTCCATTTATTCATTTCAGAGAGCTTTTCACAGGCATTCTCCCTAGTACCACTGTGCACAAATAAGTGAAGTCTCTACATTTCCTGTTTTGTGGTAAAGATATAAGCAGGATAGTTCAGTGAGCTTTCGCATTTCCACAGGACGTGCTCCCAAGAGTGCTACAGAACCTTTCTGTGCTGTTTTTGTTGTTGCATTTTTGTTTGTTTTTCTTCTCCTCACTCCCCATGTTGGTGTGCAAATTTTGGCACAGAAATTGCTGTCCTGGAGTTAATGGCTTCATTGGTCCCTTATTTTCTCATGCATCAAGGTCAAGATTTGGTCTTTGTTATTTTGCTTTTATGTTAATGCTTAAAACATGATAATATTTTAAAATGATAGCAGTGATGAAGACAAGTGTTTCCTCTGATGGAGAGAGATGTAATAAGTAGAGACCTATTTCCTGCAGGCACCAAAGCACGTTTTCTGAAACATCAAGGAAGCAGTGTCCAGAAGTTTCGGACTAACCAAAAGTTTCCAGGAAATAATTTCTCTGTGTGATCCCTTCTGTTAAACTCTTTCAAATTCACATGCATCAGCTGGGAATGAGGAAGTATTTGACAGCTTTCCTTGAAACACTATCTGCATATAAACCTAATGTATGGTCTCTGAACCACCTGTAGGGAACAACCTGAGCATGCTCTATGTCATGTTTGAAAAGTGTTTGGTGTCAGGCCAAGTCAACAGTGACCGGAAAAAGGGAAACATTACTTCCATTTTTAAGAAAGGGAGAAAGAAGATCCCAGGAAGCCAGTGAGACTTACCTCTGTGCAAGGGAAGATCGAGAACAGATACTCCTGGAAGACATGTTAAGGCATGTGTGAGATGAGAAGGTGACCCAAGACGACCAGCACAGCTTCACCAAGGGCAGATCATGCCTGACCAATCTGGTGGCTTTCTATGATGGATGACAACATCGGTGAACAGTGGTAAGGCAACTGGTATCACCTGCTTGAACTTCTTTGAGACCTTTGATGTGGTCCCACACCACATTCTTATCTCTAAATTGGAGAGAGATGGGTTTCAAGGGTAGACCGTTTTGTGGAACAGTACTGATTAGAAGGTTGAAGCCAGAGGGTTGTCCTGGTGGATGCCAGTGATGAGAGGTGTCCGTCCATCTTGGAACCAGTACTCTTTAACATCTTTGTCAGTGACAAAGATGATGGAATGAAGTGCTCTCTCAGCAGATTTGTGAACACAGATATGAGTGGCACAGTTGATATGACAAAAGGAAGGAATGCCATCCAAAGGATGCTGCACATGCTTGAAGCTATTGAGGTTCTACAAGGCCAAGTACAAGGTGTTGTATTTGAGTCATGGCAATCCCAGATATACATACTGTGAGAACTCCAGAAGAGAAGCCCTGCTGAGAAGGTCTTAGGGAGTCCTGGTGGATAAAAAGCTGGACATGAGCCAGCAGTGTATGCTTGTAGCCTGGAAGGCTGATGGTATCCTGGGCTGTACCAAAAGAGGGGTGGCCAGCAGGGAGAGGGAGGGGACTGTACACCTCTACTCTGCCCTTGTGAGGACTCATCTGGAGTACTGGATCCAGGTCTGGTGCCCCCAACACAGGAAAGATGTGGAGCTTATGGGGTGGGTCCAGAGGAGGCCACAAAGATGATCAGAGGGCTGGAGTGCCTCTCCTTTGAAGACAGGCTGAAGGAGTGGTGGATCTGGATTCACTATTTTCTTGGAACAGCAACAAAACCGACAACAAACATTGCTGGCAGCCCCACGGCACAGCCCAATCAAGGTCTTGTTCAGTGGTCCAAGTCTTGCAGATTTGCTCAACTAGAGTTCAGGCACGAGCCCATGCTTGTCTCTGCTGAGACAAATGCCTGAATTTACATATGAGTGTCATCAAGATCTGTCATTTCTCACTGAAGTCACAACCCCTTGGTCAGTGACTTCATATTCCATGGCTGCATGTATTCAGGCACCAGCCATCAGTCACTCTCCATCATTTGGCGATTTTCCTTTGCAATGGTGATATATTTGGTAGAATAATAATTGCACGTTTACTGTCTCCACAAGAATCCGTCTTCTGTGAGCTATTTACACTGTCTGAAACTTAAAGAGACACTTTAAGACTGCCTGTTCTGGTTTGGTTGAAATACCAATTGATGGGTATCTTTACATCAAGCTTGATTTTTTATAACAAGTGCTCCTATCACAGGTTGTTTGCTCACGCTTTCCAGTGCAACCTTCTCTTTGGGATCAGCTTTAGCAGGGAGCTGGACAAGAAGATCTCCAGAGTTCCCTTACAACCCCTACGATTCTGTGATTCTATGACATGGAATGAGTTTTCAGACGGATCATCCCACATTGCATAAGTGTCGTGTTTGAAGAGTAGTATCTATACCCTTCCAAACATAAAAACAGTAAAGCATAGTATTAAGTGTGTATTTTTGTTCCCTGCAGTCAGTAGCTGCTTATTAAAGGCACAAATGAGAACTATCCCTTTCCAAATGGAATAGAATGGATGAACAGTGGATGAACAGAGCCTTATTTTCATTATTAATATCTCTTTGTCTCTGTCATTGCTTTCATGGAGCAAAGATATCCCATTTATGCACAGTTCTGCACTGGCAATGAGGAAGCACTGGGAAGCCATCCTTTGTCATGGGAAATCTTGGAGAGGTTATATTTTGGAGAAAACTAGTTTTCAAGCCTAACCTCTCCCATGCCACCAATAGTGAAGGAAAGCTTCCTGGTGTCTGGCAGATAGCTAATTATCAGTTCCCTGAACCATGAGAGGAATGTGCCTATCAGTATGCTTTTAAATACAGCCCTTCTTCCATTTTAGGTAGTTCACCTTGATTTGGGAGTGGATAGGTGGCAGCTTTAATGGCTGGCAGCTTTAATGGCTTTGCTCCTGCCTTTCTCTAAATTGCACAGCTCGCGTCTGCAATTCCTTTGCACGAATGGAGTGCAAGCGCTGGTGCCTTTCTGTTCTCTTCTGTCTCCCATCATCTACGACAAGACTCATTTGGGAGCTGCTTACACTCTGGTTCATAGGGTTTGCTTATAGAGATACGCTCCAAGCATCTAGGTGCTGTATTTGTGCATGCCAAAGAGTTATAGTTATGCATTACAGCAGATGTTTTATGGTAGTTCTGTAATTAGCGCTCTGCACTATTATGCCAGAGGCATAGATTTGATCTCTTGCTCTCTGAGCTGGCAGGGAATGGGAGTATTGCTTAGGCAACGTGCAAAACCCCAGATGGACAGGGAAAAGGAATATTTTCCATTGCTCTGCAGTGGCCCTTACAGCTAATGATGATGCTATTTTGTGCTCTTATGCCTTTCACTTAAGGATCTCCAAGTGCTTTACAAGCATTGAGTAAGACATGCTGTACCCAAGTGAAATAGCCAGTGCTGGATAGAAAGGGATCACTTCATCACTTACCTCTGGGCCATAACACAGCAGCTGTCTAGCAATGCAGGGCAGACCTATTCAACATTTTAAGTTGGGCAGTAAACATCATAGCTTTCAATTAAAACCACAGGGAAAATTGAGGTAGCTAGAATGCAATGGTACTTGCACTTAGCCAGAGTGCTTGCTCCAGTATATCCATTTTGAATCATAATTACTGGGTTTATTAATCCAAACACACGTCTTCCATCGACAACAGCCCCTCCCTGCCCCTGACACAGTAACAGGTCATTTGGCTTAGTGATTCAGTGGGAAAAGCACCATTCACTGACTGATCAGAATTCCAGGGCTGGTGTTGCTAATTTCAAAAGAGCCAGGCATGATTTGAGCCTCCACCACTCAGAATTTAAGACTTGCATCAATAAATGCGAATTAAGGCCTTTGTGCTGTGGCCATTAGATTAAGCTTCCAACTCCATTTAGGAGTTCCTAGCAGCACTCCTTGTATTGTTTGTTTGGTTTTGCTTTTCCTAGCTGCTTCTACTAGTTTTGTTTGTTTGTTTGTTTGTTTGTTTGTTTTTTCAGTCTATTTAGCCCTATAATACACTTCCTATGCTAAAATTAGCAGTTTTCTCATCACAAATGTTCAATGGTGTTTGCTTGGTAAATATAGAAAATCCAAAGACATTTGTTAAGCTTCCTAAGCTTGAAGTTGTGTGGTTTCCTTTTTCTTCCATTTATCACCTTCTTCTCTCATTTTTTCTTTGTCTGTCTTCATTTATTTCCCTGTATAGGTTATTTTGTTGCCAATTCTAGGGCCAAAATAATGGGCTTATTCTCTTTGTTCTGATCTTGGATCAATGCAGAGACCATTTTTTTTCTCTCTTACCTTTTTTATAGCAGATTTTGTGACTCTGTATGTTGAACTGTTTTTGTATTTCTGCAACAAATTTCATAAACATTTATATTTATGTATGTTCAGGACAACACCTTATATGACACCTTGGTAGACATCTTCACTATTCTGTCACTGCTGTCTGGGTACAAGTGACTGTCAAATCTTTGTTGATCTGTGCTGTTCAACAAATGCAACAGCTGCAGTCGGGTTGGCATTTCCATCCTATGCTTGAAATGTTTGAAATCTAACAAAAGCTGCAGCTTGTAAAGCTCTTGGATTATCATCTCTTTATTTAGCTAAGTTGTTGACTATTTCTACAGAAACAATCAGCAATCATAGGACACTGCAGAATTTGAGCCTGGGAACTCTGAATGATAAATGATAAATGTAGCTGTACAGCACATCACATCAGAATATTTCCATTTGCTGCCACCAGATTTTCCTCTTCTGTGTATAAAGCCTGGTTAGGTGATCCAAATTATCCACGCTTGATTTGTTTTGATTATAACATGGACTAATATCAAGCTTCCTTTCTTCTAGAATAGCCTTGTTGTCTTCAATGCAACATGATGCTGCAGCTTTTCCTTTCTTTGGCACCTAGCTTACTAGCATGGTCTGGTGAAAACAGAACACAGATGCTTTCTTTGCACATGGATGATTTGGGAATAGCTCCATTGGAACCTCATGTCAGTTTTTCCAGATCACATTGACAATTGTACCAGCCTCTCCAGCCTCTTGTGCAGAAAAACAAAACAAAATAAAAAATTCTCAACCCCCCAAAATTTCGCTGTGGTACTTCAGACTTTTCTTTCTGTACATTTCCAGTCATCTAGTGAAGAGATATTAGTATCTTCTTTTTTCATTCCTCCTGCACATATGCATTTTTCAGTGAAGTGGCATGATGTTGTAAAACCACAATGCCAGATTATTTGTAGTTCTCTCATTTCTTAGGAGTATTGATACAATTACCTTACAAAGTTCTCTTGCCATACCTTCAGAAAAATATCCATAGATCACTCTAAATGTGTGTATCTTCCATTCTCTTGTCTTTGTTTTCATGTTATCTTTTTAGCAAAGTAGATAAAAGATGACAAAACCAAAAATGCCAATTAACATATTGCAATACGAATTATGAGAACATCTTTCCCTTTAATTCTCTCTGCTGTCTCCAATTGGAAAGTACTAATCCAATAAACACAATATTTTTACATGTCTATCCTTTGATTGTATCAAGTGGAACAAATACCACTCTGGCCAGATTGTAATTGCTCTTCTGTACTGTATCAATTTGTAATATTCCCTATTGAATGCAAATGAAGCTAGAGTATTTGTACCATTTCCTTTTCCCTCCTTCACTTTTTGGTTCATTGGTTACACAGATCCATGCCTAAGAATTGCGTTTATTTGCCACATATGCCATGCAAATGCCTCTGCAAAAGAACTGGCTAGGCTTGCTTCTTAAGACCTGTTTCCATAGATAGCAGATCATTTTCAAGATAAAGCTATTGCCATGACTGGAGTTTTCCAATTCGGAAAAACTGCCAGTATTTTGCTGTTGTTAAAAGGGATAAGAGCATCAACCTTTTGCTGAAAGGTGTAACCCATCTGTGCCATGCTACTAGAGTCTGATTCATATTTACAGGGTCGGCTCATTAAGGCAGAGTGTTCATGGAGGTCAGCAAGCTGGGGCTAGTAAGCAGCTGCTAAGTGGCCACCAGCACAGACCTCTCCTGCAATGTTGTTGCTGTCATTCCTATCCTAAAGGTTAAGTAGGTATTCTGGGTTTCTCAATCTTATAAATTGATATGTGTGACTGAGATACTACCTAGTGAGAACAAATGACAAGATGCCTTCTTGATGTTTAGAGAAGTTCAATACATTGAACTTTAACATTTAATAGTAGGACTCGGGGCTCACATGGACTCCACCGTGTAAAAGTCAGCTACATTACATGGAGGAAGAGCTAAACTATTACATTAGAGTGTGACTGGTATGTAAGTGTATATGCATTTACTGTTTCATTGCTTCTGTCTTTGAAGTGCTATAAAGAAAACTGCTGCAAATATTGCTGACTTTTAGAAAAACAGCTTTCTTTGTAAGGTGACATAAAGTACTAGACAAGTAAGGGTTAAACAGCTTAAATTCAGTTTTTATTTCTTCTTTCAAGTTACCCATCTATTTGATTTCTCTCATATTATTCTTTCACTTCCTTCCATGTTTATTTATATCTGCTCAGAAGCCAGAGCTTCAGTGTTCTGGGCATTGCACAAATACAGGAAAAAAGGCAGAGCTCCTGTGACAGAAGCTTTGCTTTTTTCATCTATTTATTGTAACCAGTTTTAGAAAGGCTGCCTTGTGACAACTAAAGACAAAATGTGTGTGCACCTGGAAATTCAATGGAAACTTAAGTTCTCCCTCCCCTTTTCAGCCTTCTCCAAAATAATTTGCTTTAACTTTGACTGTAAAGAGAACAAACTTTCCTGGCATTTTTCAAATTCAATTATACAAGACATTTCATTCTCTTGTTTGCTTTTAGGAGGAAATAATTAGCAGACATTTCTGTTTTCCGCATGGATCTTAGCATTCTGCAAAGAAGTTGACATTATACCTGGGTAAACAGCAGAGCGATTATCAAAACAAAGTCAAATAAAACAGAGGAGACTTCCCCCTGCTTTCAGAAACTCCTGTTATTCTGCAGTATTTTGTGTGTAACAGAATCTTTTCTTCTCAGATTAATTTCTGCTATTGTACGTGTAGCTAAATATAGACGAATCGAAGTAGTTTTAAGACTAGTAATTTATTTACAATAATTTTATTGGCCTTAATTCTCTTGTGATTGCATTGGGTTTAATTTGTACTAGAGCAGCTTGCATGCAGAAAAAATGGGTTTAATGATTTTTTGTTATGGAGCTTTATTCTATAGCATGCTTTGTTCTTCACTGTTTGGCAACATTGTCCCACTTCTCCCTAAGATCAGAATGATTTGAGCTTCAAACGGTCGTTTAGAGAGATCTGATAAAGAAATTTCATCTTTGTAGGTGCTGGCTGGTAATGAAGAGAACGATAGGTTTCAATAGAGACTAATCTTAACTCAGGAGGGAAAATTCAGGAGGGGAAAAGCAATCTGCTCTTTGGTGACAGATCGCTGACAATTTACTTCCACTAGCCACCTCTCTTCCTGCCTAAACTGTCAGAGTGCCTTGGAAGAAAAAGCCCTTTGTGCCTGTGTGCAGAAAGTGACTGTCATCACCATTATGAATGGTATTTTACATAGAGCTTGTAAAGATCAGCAATTACTTCATCCTTCCTGCCTCTTCTTTGTGCTAGTTTCTCATGGTGCTGCAACCAGCTGAGGATAGGCCTATAGGACATCTGCTTCCCTGACAAGCGAGTACCTCTAATGTGCTGCCTTTTTCTCCACGTCCTTAGCTGTAATCATCTTCTCAGATCTCTGGGGGAGAACAGCTTTCCCTTCTGTCCCAGCAAGCTGTGGCTGAGGTCTGTAACTCTAAGAGAGTTGGAGCCATAACTCTAGCCAAGGAGCAGCTGCACTTGCTGACTATAGCTACTTCAGACCCCTGCAGAACCCTGCTGGGAAGTGAAAGTGGGTGGGTGACAGAAGTGAATGGAAGGACTGGGAGGCAGAAGGGGCAGAAAAGGATGGATGTGTTATGAAGCCTCATGAATGTGAGAGGCAAGAGAATTTGATGGTAACCAAGTGCTGTGAAAGGGCTTAAAAATCTGTTATTTTGACATTTCATTTCACCCTGGATTGGGAGAGAGGGAGAATAATTTTTTTTCTTGGAATAAAACAAACAAAGCCCCAAAGCTTGAACTTTCAAAAGGTTTTAGGCAGGCACAAAATAATGTCCGATCTGAGTGGGACCATGGCACTTGTGAAAACTGAAATTCAGCTCTTGGTCTCCTCTGGTTCGACTTTGAGCTCAAACTACATCCTCTCACTGCATCTACAGGCACTGTAGTTTTGTGACTCAGATGGTGTGTTAAAAAGTTAAATTAGGTGGGGGGCTGTGGCGTATAAATGTAGATGTAGCTCAACAAAGGTGCCTACAATGAAAAGTTGAGTTCTGGAAGGAGGGATGCAAAGTCGTAGTGGATATTGCCCCCAGATGAACTGTCATGATTTGTTTTAAAAATGCAATGCTGTTTTGATTGAGATAAATGGCCTCCAAACATGGCCTCCTTATATCCTGAAAAAGAAAACATAAAGCATTGACATAGTAGAGATTTTCCTGTATAAAGAAACCTAGTTATGCAAGACACTTTGATTTCCACTGAACATGCTTGTCACGGTAAAATTCCCAGTCCCTGCTAGACAGTGAGTCAGACAAGTGAGATGAATAAAGAGTGAGTCAGGGTTTTTTATGGCAAAACAGTAAGTGAAGATTGATGTGATCTAGATATCTCTGATGGACAAAAAGGGTGTAAAATGACTTTTTGTATAGGCAAAGTTTGTTGTGAAAAGTATGTGTACCTGAATGATACAAGGAATGGCTTTTTATATATGAAAGGATAATGCCTCTGCACAATCAGGAAGGATTATGATTGCTCATCTTCTTTAACAACTGATTTCCATGTTTCTTTTAAACCTTGTGACTTTTAAGTTAGTGGGCTAGACTGGATGCAACAGCTTGGTCTCTGATTTTGGTAGAACAGGAGTTTGTGTGTAGTCTCTGCTCTCCTTGTTTTCAACAAATCATCTCACTTGTGCTTTTTTTCTTTTCTTTTTTTTTTTCCCTCTCTTTCTTTCCCTCTATCTCACTTTCTGTCTTTTTCTCTCTTTCTTGAACAAGTATACATTTAGAGAGTTAGAAGAAGATGGAGAGCCTCTTAGTTACTGTAGTATGTAACATGAAAAATGATTTCCCGTGTATTAGAAACAAGAAATATAGAAACAAGATATCAACACAGATTATGATATGACTTTATTGAGAATCATAAAGATCAGAAAGCAGCATGTAGATGTGGTAGTGTTTGGTGATGGTTGGACTTGATGATCTGATGTTTTTTTTCCAACCTGAATAATTTTATGATTCCATGTTATAAAGCCAAATTATAGGAATTCCTTAAAGCCATAAAAAACCCTTGGGTGCAATTGCCTCAGATCGAAACTGTGGGATGTCAACATCACAGTCAGGTCATTTGCCTTAAAAAATCCTGATTGAAAAGAAGATTTAGCTGCTGCATCTTGCTACTTTTCTATTATTATAGTAAATGTTTTATATGCCATTGTTTTATGCTGTTGTCAGCTTTTGCAACTTTTTATATTCTGTAAATATTGCATCCAGTCTGTGATGCTTTTCTCATTCCCTTTTAAATAATTTAGTAATTGTCCTTTTAAATGTTTTTGTTATTAAGTTCTTCAGAATTGCTTAATGTTTGTGTCCATGTTCTTAACTTGTTAATTTAGTAAGTGATCATCAGGAGGTATTTTTCTTCACTCTGCTACAAATGTTCTGAATCTTACAAATGTGTAATAAAAATATTCTTTCAAATGTCTTTGAGCAGCTGAAACCAATTTACTTTTTATTTATTTACTTAATTTGCTAAATGAATGACTATTCATACTTACGAAGTACAATGATAACATCTCTGCAGCAATGGAAAGCACCCTATAAAATCCAGAGGCAGTGGGAGGACGTCTTAAACACTCTCAAAACAAGTAAATTTTTCATTGGAGATCACTGGCTGATTAAACTTCTCTATATACTATGTTTAATATAGAGAAGGTTCTGAGACCAGAAGATGCAAGGATTGCCCCTGATTTGTATATATTAAAAACACGAGAAATCTGTGGTAGCCACTTTTGGTCCAAAATGAATTTATATGTAAGGCTTAGTTGTAATGCACATGCTTCTGCATGAGAAACATCTTCTGAGGTACGAGACCGAAGACTTACCTATGCTCTGCATCAGCTAACTCCGAAGTCAGAAGAGGTGGGGGTTACTGTTTCTCTCACCTGGTGCCCAGAAGCAGTATAGCTATGTTTTTTTCACTTAGATACAGTGTTTAGGGCATTGATTGATTGCAGTTGAACCTGAGGTGGTATATCCAGCCTAAGCTTGTGCTGTCGAGGGCTACTGGTGTCACAGAGTGCTAACTGAGAAGTCTTCACATCATGCTCTGCTGCATGGTGTTGACATAAAAAGGAAGAGGTGTGTGAAGGTGCCTCAAAACTGTGCTGGGGATTAGTAACACAGTTTCTGCTATAAGGCTCCAAATTTCCTCACTTGCCATTTCTCAGTGTGTGCTGTCTCCAGCACCAGCTGCAGCCTCCTAAAACAAGTAACAGATACTATTTCTTCAGGGAATATTGACTCCATGTCTGAAGTAAAAAGCTGAGAGGTAGAGACAGCGTTTTCACTCCTGGTCAGCAGGTGATAAGCCTGACGACCTCTACTTCCAAGTATCTCTATTTGTTTTTATTTTTTTAATTGACTCTATGATTTTGGCAAAGCTCTAAACTTTTTATCCTGAGATTTTAGTCTGCAAAACTTATAAGACTAATAATGTGCTTGCTGAAGCTTGGGGGATTCTTCTATTCCAGGGAAGTATGACTATTTTATGTTGTATCATACCTTCTTATAAATTCTGACTGTTTACTGCAGTAACAACAGGTCTCATGATATTTCATATTTCTTTTTCTCTTTACATCCTAGCTCTTGCAGACACATGACTGTATGAAAAATTCAGCTTTGGCTGAAATAAGATTCTAGTCCTTGTGATTGTAGAGAAAGAAAACTTTGATAAAGGCACTCCCTGGAGACTAAAATAAAACTAGGACAGAAATGGAAAAGGGCCCAAACTATGTTACTTCTTAAAATGAATAATATCTTGGAGTCTAAGCAATGATGTCTGAAAGCCAGCCTTGCCGGTTTTGCATAGATGAACAGCAATGTGGGACTGTAAGTACTGAGTATGTACAACCAGGTTGATAATTAGAGAATTGTCAAATGTTTGTCTTCGGCTCAGAGGCAACATTTGTTGGTCAGAGAGTGTAACTGAACAAACATCTAAGTAAGGGAAGCAAGCATTAAGAATGCTTTCTTCACCCCTCTCCCGTTCCCTGCCGCATTCCCACTTCTCCCTTTGCCTTGTCACTTAGCATATGTCATCAGGGGGGTTAAATGCAACATCTTATCCCCCGTCTTATTGCAGTCTTTCACTCTTACTTCCAGTTTAGAAACCAACAGCACTACTGTTACTTCTGTATTTTCAAATTTTCAGTATGCAGGAACATTTATTTTAAAACTGCATTTCTGTGTACAGGGTGGCATTGGCAACCTTGCAAATGCAAAAACCACTGTGCTTTTAATGTGAGCATCAAAGAAGATGCCATAGTAATGTTACTTTCGTGACACTGCTTTTTGCTTTTCCTTTTTTCACAACCTTTTGTCTAGACTAGATCTTGTGTTTTTAAGTGATAACTTATGAAACTGCCTTTCTCTGTTCCACACTTGTGTGTCATACATATAATCAATATAAATACGGAAAACTTTCCATTCCAAAACTCTGGCTGGAACTCATATAGGAGGTAAAAAGAGATCCTGGTATTTACTACACTAGAGTGTAAAAGAAAGAAACTGAACATCTCTTCTGTACATCATTAAAAAGAAAAGGAGTAGAAGTGCTTTTACAACATTGCCATTTAAAACATTTTAATTTAAAGAGAGAAATCCCTGTGTGGAATAAATTGAACTTGTACCCACTGAAATCAATGGAGCTACACAGATTTAAAGTCATTTAGTGCCTGGCCCACTACTGGAAGTGTTAGATTAAGTTGGAAAAATACATTATTGAGATCAGTTCATTTCAAAACATGTCTTTCATTTGAGAATGTATAATGACCCTAAAAAATCTGAAATACTCCTCCAAACGTGATTTGCATTAAGAAAAAAATAATAAAAAAAAAGCTTCTTTAGATCTTAGCGCTGTCTTTACCTGGGAAGATATACATGAAGTAGTTTTCAAAATGACTGAAGCAAATCTGACAATTTATCATAATTGAAAGTGTCTCAGGAAAATGTCTTGGAGGCTCAATTTCCTGCTGAGAAAGGGAATGCCACTGTTGTCACTGACCTGTGGCTGTAAGAGGCACATGATCAAGACTTATTAATTACAACATTAAATGCCAAATATATGAGATACCACAGACATTTTATTGGATGTGGGAACTAATCAACTTGCTACTGAAGTAATTCAATTCTGTGCAGGTTTATTATTCAAGCACTTTAAAGCTCGAGAAATGACAGCTGATATATATGAGGGAATACTAAGAGAGACAGCAATAGTTCCTTTTAATCGTATTTATTGTATTAAATAAAAGTGATATACAACTTTCTTTTTTTGTCTTGAAGTGATTTGTCTCATACTTAATTATAATTTAAGTACCAATGACTAGAACAGAAAAATAACAGCCCACCTGAAAAACACAGTAATCTTCAGCGACCTTCTGCTCTGTAGGCACCCAAGTGAGCAAGGCGACAAGGCCAAGGTACTCCCACTAGCTTTAAGCTGCACAGCTCCGCTGCCAGTGAGCTTTTGTAGCTCAGCTCAGTCTAGCCTAGCTTGTTGAGCAAGGAAGCTGGTGAGGGGAAGTGTCACCAAAGGTAGGTCTGCCCTGGTTCCCTCCCAGCCAGAAACTGCCCTCTGGACCAGGCCTTCAGGACAGATGCAGAACAGAATATGATTTTCTTAGTGCCCTGTTTAAGAAGTGGATGACATCAATGGCTAAATTTATTTTTAGTTGCACGGGGATCAGTTCTGTGCACTAAATGAGCCAGTAAGCCTGGCAAGACAAAGCCTCTTGTTAGTTCAAACTGTTTTTCACTGTCTATATGGTGAAGCATATAGGGTTGCATCAGTTACAAATGACAAAAAAAAAAAAAAAAATCTATTAAAAAGTGTTTGTAAGTACAAGGATAAATTCTTATTAAAGCATTTTAGTAGCTGAGAGTTCTTGATGGTAGATTTTTGTGTCACATAAATGCATTACATGGCATGCATGGTAATCTGTGCATTTTGATGAGTGAAATAGGAAAAATATACATGCTCTTGAATGATGAACAAGATGGGGAATAGATAGTCTCCACAAATGATGCATCTCCTTCAAATGAGAGCATTATAACTTTAGAATAGACAAGAAAAAATGATGCTTCCTCAGTTCTCAGGGACTGGATGGTTATGATTTGAATTAATTAAAACGTATTTTACTTGTACTTTAAGTATGAAAGCAAGGTATGCTTGGGAAAGCATAGGCTTGGGAAACAGTCTTAGCAGGAGAATATACATCTACTTAGCCTCTAAGGCTGAAATCTTATGCAGAATTTGTTTCTTTCTGAGTGTTGCTTTTGAATTTGAAATGTAGTCTTTATATCTGTTTACCCTAAGTTCAGTCATTCATGAACATATTGACACAAGTATTAAAACTACTGTAACAGAAACATTTTGGAGGCCTTTTCAGTTTGACTTGAAAACATTCCATTTTATTTCTCTAGCATGACTGTAGGACTGATGTATTGTCATTTTTTTGCAATATAGTAGTGAACCCAGAGGTACCATGGAAATTTTATTTATTTTATTTTATTTCATTTCATTTCATTTCATTTCATTTCATTTTAATATTATGGCTTTTCATCTTTATTCAGATAGAACATCCACTTGTTTGCTGCCCAAAAATTTTCTAAAAGTAGTTGTAGTATTTTTAGACTAATTTTTACTGTTTCTCTGCTGACTTAAATCTTAACACCTCTTCAGAACCTCTTTGGAGTCCTGCTTGTGTTTACAATAGATTCCTGACTCATGCCCTGTGTTAGCACCTAGAGGCTGGGTGGTGAATCAGGAAGTCTTGGAGAAGATGACAAATAGGCACACAGCATTTATGGTTGCATAAAATCCTTGTGACAGTTAAGTCATATGCTTGCACAGACTAGGAGTGTTAGAAAAAATAACTAGGGAATTATTTTTAACTAATTTTTACAGTTGATTTAACCAGAGAAAATAAAGGGAAAGTAGTAGCATGATTAGATAAGCATTTCGCCTGTATTTAACATGATAAATACAGTGAGACCAGTTAATTTCAAGCTGGAATTTTAGGCAATATGCTAGCAAGGGGAAGGGTGCCCATGGGGTATTTCTGTTACTCATTCCTAAAGGAGCTTCATTTAGATAAAGCAACTGATGTCATCTTCATAGAGCGCCTTCTGGCAAGAACCAGAAATAAAAAACACAATAGATGTAATGTGGCTTGGCTGTCTTCTTACCAGTAGGTTATTCTGCCAGTTAGCAGTAGGCAGGGGGAAATAAATAGATTCTTCAACCGTCCTCTCAAAGCTTTAATTTCCTTAACATTATGCAGTTTGAGTACCCTGGGCTGGAAATGACTCTCTGAACCTATGAAAATGCAAATCTGAATAATAACAGTGAAAGCGTAGGCAACAACAAAATGTTAACGCTCTTGCACTAAATTTTAAAAATGATCCTAAATACTTTACAGCATTGATAATTTAATGCATCAACATTAAAGATATGATTAACTACTACCCAAGGTTTTCCTTTTTCAGAGTGTTGCATTTAAGTAATTTTTAGTCAAAGACATTACTGGTAGACTGGTGATGATCATATGGAGAATACCATTGTTTTCGAGTAAAAGTTGTTGTTGTTCACCATCATGGTTTAATGTGGAAGATGGGCTTCTTTAAGTACAAAATATCCTTGTATCTGCGTTTGTGTGAAGAAGATTACTAGAGAATCTCTACAGTAGTCTCTAGCAATAATTTCTTAAGATTCCAACTACTAGCATCCAATACATAAATTGTAAATGAACTTGAATGAAGAAGACAGACATGGGTCACTCATCCAAGGAGTGCAATCCAAAATCTTTCTTTAAGATCAGCATCAGAACAAATGAAGACAGATTTCTTTCATACAGTGTTACTTTCCTTTTAAATGGAAATGAAATTATTTCTGATTTATGCAGTTAATGTCTTGAGCAGGTTTGTGACCATTTGCTTACCTGGTTTACAAGAGGTGTATTTCTCCCCTGGGCCAAATGTTGTACTCCCTGTAAAACAAAGGTTATGGCACTAACACAGGCTGCTTCCTCGAGGCCAAATTCTACCCACAGTTTCTTGAATGCAAATCACTGACATTACACATGGATAACTGAAAGCTGAGTTTACCCTTGAGTGCTCAGTTCAGTTTAAATTATTTTGCAGCTTCCCTGCTGATGGCTAAGAAATCATCCAGCCCCAGTAGTATAGCTACCTTTTATTCAGTATTCCTTTCACATATGTAATGTAAGGTTTGCTTATAAATATACATGTTTTAGTTTACAATTGCTGTTGAAATTTGCTGTTTTGTACAGTGCAGGTATGTTGAAAGCAGTATTTGCAAACTCATAATTAACCATTCCTTTTGTTCAGAGAGTGGAATGTGGGATACATTTTCAGGTAACAATATACTGTACCCAAGTTGTTTTCCACAATTTTTCACACAAAAGTGAATGGTTTATGGAAGAGCTATACTACTTAACATTCCTGATCATCATTATGCCACTGCATTAAGTGTCTTGTACTTCAGATCCAATGTTGCCTTGCTCTGAGCACAAACAATCCAACTCCCCACTGTAAATCCTTTCTAATTAGGTTATTTTTGTCTTTTAATCTTTTACTCTGAGAGCTATTAATGATTTTGAATTGAGACATGTATAATTTGTAATAATTTAGCTTATCTGGCTTTAAAAGACCATTTGTTTTCCTTTTAATCTTTAACAACCCTGTTTGGATTAAAGACTGAGTGCAGTAAATGCCAAAGGTAAAGACAATTCTGGTTACACTATGCAATTCTTAACCTGCTGTTGAGGCCTCCAGCTGCAAAATTGATGATGTCACCTATAAATGAGTTCCAAAAACAATCTCAAACCAAAATAAAAAGCCCAGAGTTCTTGAATGATAGACATAGTACATTCATTCATTCATTCATTGATATGTTGCTGTACCAAATACCAAACTGGGATTTATTATCCATCCTACTTGAACCTCTAGCTCCAGCTTGATTTTCTGTTATGAAATGTCTCAAATTACTGAGAATTTCTTCAATCTGAGCTTTTAGGAATTATTGTTGTCTGCACACCAAACTAAACAAATGGTTTTGTGTGTTCCTAATTTCATTAACCATGCTGAAATTTGTTTTAGGTGAAAACAGTAGCGAATTCCTGCAGCCAGAATATGATCACAACATTATACAGCAGTTGATAGGCATAGAAAAAGGGCTGCTCTGAAAGTAATGCCTCCTGTTTTATTTTGTTGGCCCACAGCATCAGATGTGGATGTTGGCATTATGGCAGTAGAGGTTGAACCTTCCCACTGACATTCCATTACATTTTTTGACCATGCAACAGATGGCAGCAGGAGCAGTTTGACAAAATGGTGTCTGACATGAAAATATGTATGAAGCAAAGGTGTGGAATTTAATTCCTTTGTGAAGAAAAAGATGGCACTCAATCACGTTCATTGACACTTAACTGAATGTTTCTGGAGACCAAACAGTGGATATAAGCACAGTGAGGTGGTGGGTAGTGCGTTTCAGCAGTGACAACAGTGACATGAAAGACAAGCCATATTCTGGATTGCCATGCACCTGTCACAATATGGAATGAAGAGTGTCTCAATCAACTAATCTTCATGAATTGGTGGATTATGCCCAGGGAATTGCGTCCAGACTTGAATATCAGCATCAATGAGTTGGAAACAAAGTTCCTGTCAGGTGAATCCTACAAATGCTCACACAGGAGCAGAAGAAACACCATGTGCAATTATCTCAGGACCTGTTGAAACAACACAAGACTGGTGGGAGCAGTTCCCCAGATCGCATCATTACTGGTGATGAGTCATGGCATCACCACTATGAGCCAGAGTCAGGTGATATGTTTTAGCAGCGGTGACAGTGGCAGTTGGTCATCTCCACTGGTGCATATTTGTACTAGTCTGGCATGCAGGCTCCTGTTCATCACTGGCGGAAGTGAATAGCTAATGATGATGTTGATTATGTTGAAAAAAAGTGTTTTGTAGCTGAGAATTCGCTCTATCAGATAGTGTTGTTGTGCTCTTTGAATCTGTTGTATTTTCTGTGCAAACAAATCAGAGGCATTACTTTGAGGGCAACCTGCGTAGAAGGGCCAAGAATTTAATTAATTTTCATCACACTGCTAGACCAGGTTGTTAGGTGTTTCCTGCAATATGAAGTATATATTCAGTCAAATAGTGTTTAAAGTCCTTTTATGTTTGTCATATGTTTTAAAAAGCTGTGTAGAATGATTTTTCTATTTATTGTAAACACATAGATTTAAGCAGAAAAGTATATGTGCTATGAAAATTTCTGGAAAGCAGCTGCCACTGAAGAAAAGTTGTTCTTTATTGCAGTGCATTATTTTACTCAGGAACTTCTTTATAAACCCTGGGGAATTACTACATTTTGCATTATTTCTTCCTATGCATCTATCAACTATTCACTGCCAGTGCTTGCTATTTTTGCTGCCAGTTGGAAACAGCCATTAGCAAGATCCTGCAATGCATTATGTATTTCATTACCTCTGGTCCATATATGAGATGTTACCATGTTAAAAACTGGGTTTTTGTTAATTAACATTTTATGGCAAGATAGGCTCATTTAACAGTGTTGGATAAAAGCCTGAATATGGATGATCCTTTAATATGTGCTGTAGAAGAATTTTCACAGCAACGTCAATATCAGCCAACAGTTATAATGATAGTCGATTGAAGGTTTGCTTAACTTTGAGCTTTTTGTTGAAATTAAATACAACAAAGTAAGAGAAGTTTCAGATATTTTTTTTAAATTTGTTTAGTCTTCCAGCCACTTTAGCTGTATACAAACAAGCATAGGCCCATGAAACTTGAAGAGCTACCAAGGGTGCTAGTGCGCATAAAACACCACTTAAACATATGTGCAATCCCACTTGTGTTTAAGTCAAGCATTATTTAGATCACATTGTTTTGAGAAAAATGAGCTGTTTTCTGTTTTATTTGCCCTTGAATTCTTGGAAAGGATTATTTTACACACCAGTCCAGTAGATTAGATGATACCAGAGCAAATTAAGAAAAATGGTATTGGAAGTGATATAATAGGTGTGATATATAATGTCTTATTTGTGTCCGTCTGTGGAGTATTCTGTTGTTTCCTGGCCATTGTTGCCATCTTTGGAAATATCAGGTGAGTAGTAAATAAACACCTTGATGAGCTTGTGCACATTTAGATACATGCACTGTGTGTAAAACCAGATTTAACTGTAATGGGAAACAACTTTTTCAGAAAACAGTAGTATTTTTCTTCTGCTTACTACAAATCTGCTAAGCCTAGACCTGGATTAAATTCCAGATGTTGGTAATTTCACAGATGGCTGTGGTGGGTTTGAACAGTGCACTATGACTGTGCCAGCTGCACTGAAATTGGAGGCCTGAGTGTGTGTGACAGGTACTGCAGGATAGTGTGGGTCCTTGCCAGTGGCTGGCCCTGTAATGAAGCCCTGGGCCAGGGTAGGGACAGTGTCTGAAGTCAGACACAGCCCTGCTATCCCCTGGCCTGCCAGAGGCCCCAGGCCTGGCTAGTGCCTGGTTGGGCCAAGCTCAGAGCAAGTGCCCTAATGAAACTCTAATGAAACAGCACCACGGGTGTATGGGGGGACCCAGATGTGGCATGTCACTGATCTTTCTCTCAGTTTAACTTTATTCAGAAAGCATTCTCCAAGATAATGTCAGTATTCTATGTTGCAGCACACTCCAATTGGTTGTTTCCTGTCCAACAAAATAATCTTTTGAGTATACACTGATTCCTTCCCAGTTAACATGCATAGTGTAATGATGCATTTCTGAACACAAGCTTTCATCAGCACAGGAAGTATTACAGACTGGAAAGCTGGAAACTGTGTTAAGGTGTCTTTCTGTTCTGGGAAAGACTTGAAGAAAACATCTGTAGGAAAATAGCGAGATCTGTACATTACTCTCTTTGTAAGGGTAATCATAAAACAGAAATTATCCATCATCCTAAACCCATGTTTCTGTAGTCTCCCTCTGCATAGACAAACAATAAGCTATCACATCATTTTTTTCAGTTTCCACGCGTCTTTGGAATGGGATGGTCAGAGAAATTGAAACAAAAGTGAAAAAGAATTTTCCTATCGATGGAGCAACCTGATAATTCTGACTCACTGGAGTGAGGAGATCTAGCACATGCAGACATTATGCCAACTGTATATCCCAGCACTGGAGATCTGCCACGAGCTTTGTGGAAGACAAGAAATGTTCTTCATGCTTGACAGTCTAGAGAAAATGAACTGTAGTTGTAACATCAACGTGTTTTTCATCTTTCCAGCTCCTCTGCATGCTCCAGCAGGACATGATGCTTCTACTGCCACCACTCAGGAAAACACCTTTTTTTCTCCCTCTCCATTCAATCTTATTTGCCTACATGTCAGTGTCTTTTTTTTTTTTTTTTTTTTTTGAGTATAAAAGTTCTCTTAAATTGTGACCCTTACCCTACTTGAAATCTGAGAAGAGAGCTAATGCTTCCTTCAGTTCTCAGTCACTTAAAAAAGAAATAGCCTGGTTTTGAAAATCTCCTTTTCATGCATGATAAAACCCTCTGGTTTAACGATTATCTTTGGTCATAGCCTAGTGTCTAAATTTGGTGAAAGTAAGCAGAAAGGCCCTTTTTCAAAATGGGAAGAAAGGTGTCTTAAAATGTAGACCTTAATATTCTAGAGTTCTTTTTTATTAACTTCACTTTAGAGGAAAAAAAATCTTATGACTTATGTCAGGATCTTTTGTTCACTTAATGAATTTTTCAAGGTATTAAAAATAATTTGTGCAATGTGATGACTATTAAGCTACTAGGTGAGGATGGGAGTAGAATGTAATTTCAATTAATATCCCATCTGAAATAAAAAGAACCATTCTCAAAGATAAAAAAAAAAAAAAAAAAAAAGCTCCACTGATTCAGTAAAGAACCTCATCTTTGTTGGAAACTAAGCCATAAGACATGATGAGAGCAGCTATGGAGGAGGAGAGAGAGAGCGGGAAATATGTTCAAGACCAATCCTTAATGCTTAAAGAAAGGAACTTCAGTGAAGCTACCAGGCAGCCATGCTTCTCATATACGTACACATGCATATCCACATCTTTGTATCCATCCATCTATCTATTTATCTGTCTATCTGTCTATCTATAGATATGTTCCTTTCCTTGGTAATTTCTATGGATATTGTGATTTTGGACTGTGAGATTAATCCTCAGAGCACTGCCACATGGTGGCTCTAAGCAAGTTTACTTTGGAAGTGTTAAATATGTGAAGTAATCTTCAAGATATGCAAATTAAAAGCTTCTGGGAGTACTGTGCATGCAATGAAAAGAAAATATAACCTTCTGCAGATGGAAAAAGCAAGCTTAGTAGGAATTAATAACTGTCTAAGTCCTAAGGAAATAGGAGAAATTGATGCATCTAATTCTTAAATGTAATTAACAGGGAAGGTCAGAGGGCAAGGACATCATAGCATGCAATTAAGTCTTTCTCAATCTCATACTATGCAGGTAAACACAATACAAATTTAATAATGAACAAATCTCTGTTTCCTTGCACACAGTTTTAGAATTCACATCTACATGAACTCTGTGGGGATCTTATTTCTTACTGTAGCATGTTTTGCACTTCTGTATGGAAAATTTTGGAAGACTCTAAAGATATATGTTCTTCACATCTTTCTTTAGGTTTCCTCTGATCCTCCTACCACTGAAGCATTGCTGCAGTTCGTTTTTCTGCAGGTTACTTGAGATTTAGTGCTAATGCAGATAAGGCATAACTGTAACAAGGCTGCTGCTAACATGTGAAAGCTGTGCTTTGAAGTGGTAGGGTAATGAATACCTTTGTTAGTTATTGCTAGATACATTCTCTACCTTTTGGATGTCAAGCTATTTTAGTAGGTGATATATATTTATATATTTTTTTCTCAGTCTGGGACACTTGATTGAAGAGACATTATTCATTACATGATTGTTCACAAATGAACAGAGGGAACAAATACTTCTAGTCTAGATTCAGCTCTGATCCTGCTTTGAACAAGAGGCTGGAATAGATGACATTCTATAATAATGTAATATATGTAATATATGTATAATAATGTGATATATATGTATATAATAGATGACATTCTAGGTCGTTTTCAATCTGAATTAATCCATAAACCTTATATTTGCATGCAGATCTCTGTTTTTGCAGTTCTTTTAAGAAAACAAAACATTTCAGCTAAATATTGGATTTCATCTGCAGTATATTGAAGTTCTCAAGTTTCTGCTTATTCTCCTCTGCCACCACTTTACTTTCTATTGTCTCATTTTCTGTCAAGATCTTCCATACTTGCCCTTATTTTCTGCCTTATAGCAAATCTGTCTGATTAAGATCCACTTGTCTTTTGCTTTTGCTTTCCATACTCTCCTCCATGTCTGTGAGCCTGGAGAGTAACATGTAAAATGATACAAAATCAAATGCAGTTCTACCTGGCTAGCACCAGTGGAAGGGAATTACTAGGCAGCATCAACTAAGATTTATGCTAAGGGGCTCTACACTCTGAAACCATGGGAAATGTATCAAAAGGGCAATTTCTTTACAACATATCATCCACTAACCCCTCATGTCAGACCTCCCAACCCTAAACTGTGGATAACTGTGAATGACAAGCTAACACCTAAACTGAAAACTGTATAGTCACATTAAGGATGAGTGCAAAATTGATCTGCTTTGTCTTTTTTTTTTTTTTTTTGTCATCAGTGGAGAAGATTCTGTGAATGTTACAGGATTTTTTTTTTATTTTATTTTTTTTCCATGGGCAGGATTCCTTGTGACTAGAATGAAAATTGCAGTGAAGGCTCAATGCCCTTGTCCAAACCATATGTTAATATCCAAACTGGGCCAGCTTAAAAATGGGGAAAATAAAATAAAATAAAATAAAATAAAAGTTGTGAGGAAGAATATGATAACATTGACTAATAAGAAGAGAAAGGGAGAAGTGAAACTATTTTTGCCAGAATATTGTCTCTGTGTCTTGGTCTTTTGTTCTGTAATATTTGTATAACGGCAAGCAATCATTTTGAAAATTGGTGAAATTCCTGTTCAGTCTAAAATCCTCCTGAGGAAGGCATAAAAGCCTCTGCAGAAATCAGTTTTGGTCCTGACTAAGACAGAAACCAG
Organism: Alectoris magna; assembly: GCA_030625065.1. Classification (NCBI taxonomy): domain Eukaryota; kingdom Metazoa; phylum Chordata; class Aves; order Galliformes; family Phasianidae; genus Alectoris; species Alectoris magna. The sequence goes on from CM060560.1 coordinate 103,268,438, forward strand.
AACTCAAGAAGAAAGTGATTTTTGTCTCTTTTGAAAAAGGCAAGTCTGAAATTTAGGTAGTAGGTCTTTTTCTGCCAGATGTGTGAGATGCAAGGCAAAAGAAGAATGTGTGTGAGAGTTACCGGCTTGCCCCCTACCTCTTCCTTCTTTTCAAAAGATTGGATGTGAACTGAATTTCATGCACTCAGCTGCTAAAAGCAAAAAAACAAAAAACAAACAACATATAGTTTTTGGCTTTCTTTTTTTTTTTTTTTTCTTTTCTTTTTAACTCTACCTAGACAATCATACCTTTTACTGCATTGAATTAAGAAGAAATAAACAGCCGACATACCAACCAGGAAGGAGGAACACAAGGGGTGTCTGAACTAGGGTGAGCTGTGAGTTGTGTGAGTTGCGTTGAGAAAAGGGCATGCTTACCACATGCAGCAAAGCCACTTCTGCCATAGCCCACTTTTGCAGCCTCACACCTGCCTGTGCTGCCCTGGCTTTTGTGGGGACCCTCGTGTTCTGCACAGTCTATTAACAAACAGGGCTGATGCTGCAGGCTACCCTGTGGCTTGTGCAAGGCGTGCCCTGACTGTGACTATTCCTGAAATGAAGGATGGGTGATGAGACTGCAAAGGCTGCAGAGGGTGCATAGCAACTTGAAGAATACAGCCCTAATTAGGCAACAGCTCTGTGAAATGTTCCTTTCTTTCTCAGCTTTAAAACTCATTTAACCTTTTCATACATGTCAAAACATGTCAAGTATTACGAGCTTGATCTCTTGAGATCATGCTAATTCATGACTTGGTTAATCTTACAGCTCTCTTTATTGAATGATTGTGGTATATTTTATATTCATTTTTTTTCTCACTCACTTTCCCTGCTATAAGTTGAGGTTATGTTTGTTTTCAGGGATATGACTATATTTTGTCTGACAGTAAATATGTGGTTAGTTTGAAATATCTGTTATTCTGTGCTTCCCCCTTTCTGCTAGAGAAAAATAGGGAGGTAGAAAAGATGATCATCTGCAGTGTTTGTATTGGCAGGGGAAAGAGTGTAGATATTTTTTACTGAACATACTGCACACAGAAAGGCAAAATCCCAAACGAATCAGAAGTAATTTACAAACAAAATCACAGTAAAATCATTATGATCTTGAAGAACACCAAGAAGGTAGTACAGTCAGATTCGGTATTTTCAGATGGATATGAGAAAATGTTTTTTTAAACTTGTGGATTTAGTGGGGAGAAGGATTATCTTTAATATTAATAATCTCTACATAGCTCCTTAGAACAAATGGTGATAGGGGAAATAATCTTACCTATACTCAGTAGCGCATATACTAAGACTGATATTTACAGTTCTTTAGGCTTATATTAATTTTACGGGAGAAACCTTGCCCTTTTTTTTTTTTCCCTTTGTGTTGGTATTTGCAATTTAATATGTTCACTAGGAGCAAACTGAAGCTCCTGCATTTATCTTTTTTTCTTACAAATCTCATAGCTAAAGAAAGGTAGTGATAAACTGACCGGTTTTTTTTTAGTCTTTGCACACAAGCAAAGCTCAGTTTCAGCCTTCTTACTTCCAAAATTAACACTGATTTTCAGAAAAGCATCAGCTTCATCATGCTTCAGACATCAGTTTGAGATATCTATGCAGAAATGCATCACAGCCCTCCTTATCTAAATGCAGTGAGTCAATAAGTCTATTAATACTAAGTGATCATTTTTTCTTCTTATAGTGACTGAGGGGATTGCTTGAGCTGAGTGCCTGCATGTTATATCAGGGGAAAAAAAAAGAAAAAAAAAAGCAGCTGACTTTGGTAGGAATTTTGCCTGAACAAAGACTACAGCCTGCAGTCCAAATGATATTCCTTTCAGAGTGTATCTGTTTCATTTTATAAAGTTTCTACATTTTGATAGCACATATGAGAGTGTCGTGAACTTGAGCTTCAAATTGCTGCTTTTGGAGACAAAGATGTTGTGGTGAGCTGTTCTGCGCTTGTTAAGGTTCTGTTTTGTTGCTTACATGAATGACTTGGAAGGTGCTAGTGCTATCTGAAGTTCAAGAGAGTAGCTAAAAAGAGTTTTGTGCAGTGCAGAGGAGGAAGAATAACTGCTGCATTCATATAAACTTTTTCTTTACATGAGTGAATCCATCCACAACAGCCATCTCTCCATGCTGACATAGGACAAAGGTCTTGCTAACGCTGCTCCTATCCAGTGCAGTGAAGGCTTTGGGCATACTACACAACCGCGGGTTGGCAAGGTCACAACACTATTAACCAAAGCTGTCTCTCAAATCTCAACTGACCTTAATACCAAAGCAGAGCTTGCCAGAGAGTCTTTACTGCCTTTGGGCATTGATCAGTTCATTTTCAAGTGATGGGAATGTAGGATTTTAGGCTTGTAGCAGAATTTGAAAATTATGTATTGCCCAGTATGTAGATATTGAAGAAAACAGCACAGAATTATAGATTTAAGATAGAAAAGGGCTTCATGTCTCAGATATTAAACATGGGCCTTTAGTGTTTGCTTTTAAGTGTGCGAATGTACATAATCTCTGTATATGCATAGAATTTTTTGGTATATCAAACTAGTTTATGCAAATCTTGGCAAAAGATACTAAAAACAGCCATTAAAAAAATAAATATCTGGAGCATGTATTTGCTTTACCATTACTCCACCTGCTGGTAATGCACTAGAGTGGCTGTGAAATCAGGTTTTAGCCTAAAGAAAAAGGAAATGAAACTATTCCCAAAGTGCAAGCATCTAGTGATTAATTAAATAGTAATTCTAGGGAATGAGGGTTCTCAGAAATAACTAATGGCCATTTTAGATGGTTGGAGATTGAACTGCGTCTTTCTGTCCATAACTACACATTAGTGGTATACCTTTTCTTAAATACAGCTAAAGCTGAATTTGGGAGGATTCAGTACTTTAATGGATGAATTTGTATATTTTCTAACAAAATCATATGCACATATATTATTTGAATGAGCGTTGAATTATCCTAGAACAGAAAAATATCAATTAAAATCAAGTCTTCACAAAGCTGCTGTGACGTATGTAGATAGGGTATGACATTGTCGGAAAAATTACGGTGGAGAAAACATTGTCACAACTGGACTGTGTTCAGTTACTTGGGGCTGACATTTACAAGGTATGATTCCTTATCACAGTGTAATAAGTGCTGAAGGACCCTAGGCTCCAAGAATGGCTTCAGACACTCCCATGGATGTTGTCAGTTCTGCATGTGACACTGCCCTCATTCAAGGGCAGTGGATGCTTGGTTGCTTGAGATATTTAAATGATGTTTAGGTAAATCAAACCCAACTGTATGGTCAATCTAGGCTCTGCTGCAGAGGGAAAAAAGTAAAAAAAAAAAAGCACACAAAAAAGAACAACAATGCTTATTCCTTTTGGAGGATCTGTAACCTCCAAGACAGCTTAGTGGTTGCCTTAGTGGTTCTCATTCCTTCCACCTTCACCAAATTCATGCACTACATCATCTTACTGGGGCTACAACAGGATTTCTTACAGAGTGTTGGTCTTTGCAAAGACCTTGTTGTGAATGTCTTTCCTCTGCTTTTGTAATTGAAAGAGTGATGAGGGCACAGTCACCTTTTACTGTCATACCTGCTGACACCAACTAGAAAAGGATCCCTTTCACAGTTGCTTAAAGGAGTATTCATTTTCCTTTTCTGCCTAGGGTTGCATAGCCACAAGTGCAAGGCAAAACCCAATACCCCCATTGAAGAGATTTACATTCCGTGATAGACTTCTACTGTTAGGTGGCTCCAGGTAGTCCATTAACTCTAGAGTCCTCAGCTAAGCCTAAATGAGGAATGGAAGGGAGGGATGTTCTCATAATAAGCCTTTGCATCTTTTCATCCTGATTAGCAGAAGAGAAATACAGTTATCTGAACTGAATGGTAGGCACACTGTGCCTGCATGACATATTGCCATGATTCTGGAACATACTGTGGTTGACAGCTATCAGCCAACTCTGGCATGCTGTATGTTTCTGCTGTAGGTACCAACCCCCATTTGGCTAAGCCCCTTCTAATACTCACATAGCTGACAGTACAGTGCTAGTGAAGCCGTATCCTCACCTTCTTCCCAATTGCTAATGCCTTTACTTTTAGATAATACATGACTGAAACCTCAAGATGGGAAGCAATACAGAAAGCAACCCAGGGATGTAGGAAGAGAAAGACAGGAGTTTGCAATAAATCATTTGGTTATCTTCTTCATCTTGGTGAGGTAGGACAGAGTAGTCAATAGGAAGAGTGGAGGCTGAGAGGCAAGGAGGGAGCAGTGTATTGTGAGATGTCATTATAGGAGGAAGTGTAGAGGGGCAATTAGGTGAGTTTGCCCCTGCTCTGTACTGTAGTGCTGAATACAGTGCTTATTCTCAGCAGTGCAGAGGTTAAGAGGCACAGGTCTAAATGGTCATCCAAGGGCTGTGCAATTAGCTTTCATGTGGAGCAAAGCCAAAGCCAGAGAGCTTGCACCTGTGGATTCCTGATGGAAAAAACACTCTTGACTGAGCATAGTCTAAAGTGAGGTGTTTTTTTTCTGCAGAGCACAGAAAGGCTGTGCACTGAATGCAAGAGGATCAACACAGCTGGTTGCTAGCATCTTGATTAGGGATGGATGAACTGGTTTGGATAAAACAACAACTGGTCTGACTGTGCACAGAGCTCCAGCTGAGCCTGGGTTTGGAAGAGGCAAAACAATATGAAGCTTATGTTGTTATTTTCACACTTACATGTTAACATTTTTCTGTACAACCCGGTTGCAGCAAAACAGCTGAAAGACTGCACAAGAATGGCACATTTCCTGGCTAGCATTCCTAGTCTCTCGATCTCTCTTCTAATCACCAAACATGCTTCTAGACAAGAGACATTTTCTCCTGAATGAGCCACATAACATTTACACATGTGCCACTCTCTACTTCAGACTATGCAACCTGTAGCAGTTGAGAGAAAACTGTCAGTATCATCACTATTCCTGAAAGGCTTTTTGCAGTGCCTGTGAAGTTTTTGCAGAGGAAGTTAGCCTGAGAATTGCCATATGTGCCAGTGTCGGTATTTCTTCTTCATGTTCAGATGCTTGCATGAGCTTGGTAGCGCGGCCACTTTGTATATCACAGCCAAAGGGAGGAAGTACTTATTTCTTGCTCAGCCATATAAATGACATATTGGCAAGACTTAGCGTTGCAGCTTTATGGGAACATTGTGGAAATATTTGGATTCAGATTTAAAGTGAGCATTCCCCCTGGCAGTGGAGCTGGAACATGCTTTTTTTTTTTTTTTTTTTTAATTCATCTCTGTCTTTAACACAACAAAATGTAGCATTGTCAAAAGAGGTCTCTTAATGTGCAGTTATAAATAAATGAGTGTATGTTCAGTATTCTTACTGTATTTACTCACATAGGCCTTTTTTAGAGTCTTCTTTAATTACAAAAAGAGAGAACGGAAAATTACGTTGTGTCCACTCATTTAAATCATGGCTAATCTTTTGAGAGCTATATTTTACAACAAGAGCTATTTAATATACATAATAGTTTTTTTCTCTATAATTGCACAGAAGGGATTTTTTCCAGTAAATTAAAATTTCTTTGACACCAATTATTATGCAATATGAAGTCGTAGTATTTTACCTTCATTTCATTTCATCTAAATTAATCTGATGATGATTAGATTTAAATAATAAAAATAATGAGATATGTTTCCTTCAGTAAATTACAGCTTTGTCATGTGTACTTCCCTTTGTATTGAACTTGGTGACTTATTTGCTTTTAGTAGTTCTGAAATATCCTGACACTAATTATATTTTGAAATATAACCTTCCAACTATGTTACTTCTGTTTTTCCCTCATTTCAGATTGGTTTAGAGGCATTTGCTTGTTATTTTATTGCTGAATATTGAAGCTGAGAGCCATATTACATATATCAGTGTGCTTTCTTTTCCATCTTTAGCTATGTTAATTAAATTTTGTATCCTCTATATTGCTCATGATTTGTAATGTCTATTGCTGAATCCAAGGCTGTGCAGTGTGAAATCTATTCAATATAAATATTTTATTTGACTATTTCCCTATTTCCTTTCTTTGTGGCATACTAAATGGCCATTGCAGTATAGAACAAACAAACAAACAAAAAGAGGAGGAATTAAGCATGTATTTTTCCTTATTTCTCCCTTTACTGAGGGGGGAAAAAAAACCAAAAAACAAAACAAAACAAAAAAACCCAACCAAACAACAACAACAAAAAAACAGTTCTGGGACCTCCAGCACAGGAGAGATGTGGAGATGGTGGTGGGGGTCCAGAGCATGGCCACAAAGTTGATCAGAGGCCTGGTACACCTCTCCTATGAAAAAAGGTTGATGGAACTGGGCTTATTTAGCTGGAAGAAGAGAAGGCTCCAGGGGTACCCCACTGTGGCTTTTCAATACTTTAAGGGAGCTTGTAAACAGGAAGTGGACGAACAATTACATAGTAACATTTTTCTTATTGTCCACTGGCTTTAAACTAAAAGAAAGGAGATTTAGGTTAGATGTTAGAAAGAAATTCTTTACTCAGAGGCAGTGGCACAGCTGCCCAGAGGAACTGTGGGTGCCCCATCCCTGGAGGTACTCAAGGCCAGGTTGGTTGGGGCCCTGGGCAGCCTGAGCTGGTGGAGGGCAGCCCTGCCCATGGCAGGGGATTGGAACTTGATGATCTTTAAGATCCATTCTAAATCAAGCTATTCTAAGATCCTAATTCACTATTTTATATTAGTTACGATTTTGTAAATTTTTCTCATGTTCTTCTCAGTCATTTCATTTCCATGCCAGAGCTTATCAGTTTAGTTCCTTCTTGTACAAAAGCTTTTGTACAAGGCTTTTGATTTCCTTGTCATTTTCTGTGTGCACTTTATGCTAATTTATCCTTTTGGAGAGTAAGGAATACACAACATATAAGATATGGGTGTATCATGGATTTATATGACAGCCTAACAAAATTCTCCATTTTTATTTTATTTTATTCTCTATTAATTTTGCAAGAGTTTTTAACTCATGATTTGTCTTTTTCATCTACTGCTGGGTAGTGAGCAGCTGTTTTTATGGAATTTTCAGTCATAATCCAAAAATCATACTCTGAAGCTGTAATGCCATCACTTTGAACATAGAGTTGAGATTATGTTTCTTCCGTTTGACTAACTGCACTTTTACCTATATTGAACAGCATCTGACACTTTGTTTCTTAGCTTCTTATTCTCATAAGATACTTCTAGAATTTTTCATGACTCTTGTCCTTTCTACTTTAATAAGTCAATATTGTCAGCAAACTTTGTCAGCTTCCCACTCACCCCCCTTTGTGAGGTTATATTTATGTCTATATAAAACAACAGGGGTCCCAGTGAAACTCCACTGATGATTTTCTTTCGCTGCTTGAGACCTGGTCGTATTATACCTATGCTCTTTTTTTCCCGTCATTTATCCAATTATCTAGCCAGGATTTTTTCCCTTGCAGATGGCAGTCTAGTTCTTCAAAAACTATTAGGGAAGGTATTTGTTGAAAACTTTTTGGAAGGCAAAATATTTTATACCAAACTGTTAGTCTGTATCTATATCAGTGTTGAAATCCAACACTGAGAATTCTAATATGCTTTCAAGGCTATGCTTCACTTTCAAACAGCCACACTGGCTTTTTCCAATAGGTTATGTTTACTCTAGTTTTGACTAGCTCTTTAGAATCCATTTTCTGTCTTTAACTATTTATTTGTTTGGTTGATTTTATTTTTATCACGTATTTATTTATTTATTTACTCATTTTTATTACCATGTCTCTTATCTTCAAATACCAGGTTAGGCAGGAACTTATTCACCATTTGTCTTCTTCATTCTCAAGTTCTCTTGGAACTCCTGGGTGGACACCATCTGGTCCTAGTGTGTACCTACTTTTCATTTTGTCCATTTGTGTCATCATATTTTCTATAATTATTTCAATTTCAGCTGGATCCTCTGACAAGTCTCCCAGGCAGAAGAATTCCATCACAGGAATCTCTCCAATTCTTTCCATAGTGAATAATAGTATTTTTAAAAAAGTCTTCTCTGCTATACTCTCAGTTTCTCTGAGAGTACTTTTTATATCCTCATCATTGCTCATAGAGACTTTTGTTACCTTCTTGTACCTCATATGTTGTAGGAATGATTTATTGTGAGTTTTTGTTCCATGTTTATATTGTGCAGGTCATCTGGATTTCTTTTTTTTAAGTATTTCCACTAGTAAGGCTTAGCCTCTTTAAAGAATGTCTTATAATAATGCCAAATCTGCTCTTTAGGTATTTTAGTTTTTCCCTGCTCCTTCTGAGGTGTTTCTTAAGGGAGTTTATATGGTTTTTAGAAAACTCTTATACTTTGTTATTAACTGAATATCTGGGATGTCCAGTGTCTTATAATTTAATTACAGTGATGTTTCCAATAATCTGTTGTCTGAAGACAAACTTAATTATTTCATCAGATATATAGAATAGTTTTCAGCTGGTATATGTTGGTTTTGTTGTTGTTTGTTTGTTTTTAATGTGTAGCAGTGCTAGTGAAGGATATCTAGAAATTTAATCACCTGATTTCTTGTCAATTGGAATCTGTGTGTAAAAAAAAGATTTAAGTGAATTGGAATACAGAAATTATCCAGCAAGTGGGGTCCACAGAATCACCTATGATTGCTATAAACATGAGAGATTCGAGACAAGATCCCCCACAAGAGCTAATGGCAATCTGAATATTTTGCAGATTCAGTAAAAACTCAGTAGTGTGAAAGTGAACAGTTTTCTCTCTGTTGCTTACCCATCATGTTGCACATTGGAGAAAAAAGAAAAAAGCTACAAGAAAAACCAGCAAAGGAAACGAAACAAATAACAACAACAACAAAAATAAAATAAAATACAAACAGGATAAATATTGTCCAAGTTAAATTCCTGTCTTATCATAACTGAAAACTTATTAAGCACGTCTTATGACTCCACACAATACCTTTTTTTTCTAAAATACACAATGTGTATTGAGGTCATTGTATTGTTCAGGCTTTCCCACTATTTCATACCTTGGGCAATATTTGAAAGTGGAATATTGCATTGTGTTTGTCAATTGTAGAACTTGTTCAAGATTTCTCAGGAGTGCAAATGAAATTCTGTTCTTCAATTTGATTGAAGAGGGGGAATGGAAAAGATGAGAAGAATCCATGGAGTCCAGAGATTAGGTGAGATTGTGGAAGCGCAAAGGCTCCCATATTAGTGGACAGAGAGAACTCAAACTGAACTGGGAGGACTGTGAAAGAAGATCGGCCTGTCCATTCTGAGGACAAAGAGCTGGCCTAAGGATCTTGAAAGAAGCATTGTTAATGAGGAGAAGGAAGAGAGCGGTTGTAGCAACAGCACCCAACTCATGTATCTACTGCTGACATGCTTCAGAAAAACATATCAGATAGGCTCAGTCATTCAGTCTTTTGACTCTGAATCAAATTAGTGAGTCTTACCTGATCTGAATGGTTAATCCTGAAAACCAGATGTTTTCTTCAAACCAGACACGAATGCTTCCACAATCACAGCCTGAGATTTGCTTAGTATGTTCATTTACTTTTCTTGTTCCCTTACACAAAATTGAGGAAAGATACTTTACAAGCCTGTGAATAGGGAATTTACTCAATGAGGTATGATTTCATAAACTTTTATTGAGTAAAGAGTGGCGTCAGTTACTCATTTTGGGTACACTGATTAATGTGCACCCAAGTATGTCAAAATACTGGCTTTGGGATGTAGATGAGCACTCACAGGTCTACATTGTCAAACACAGAAGAAAATTTCACCTTGAAAAATAGGCATATTTGTCTTATTTTTTGACATTCATTAAGTTACGTGTCCCATGCTGGAGACTGTCAATGAACATCATTCTCACTGCACAGACTAAAGATTATCTATACAGCTCTCAGCTGTGGAGTAGGTAAGTAAGTGAAACGATATTTGATTTTGGTTTGTGTTATGTTTGTGCACTTGGTGGTTACCACCAGTATTATGAGTTTTGTAAATGGATCTATAGCTACCCTGTCATCAGTTAATTCTGCCAGGGCATCTCTGTTCTGACAAGGAAAGCTAAGTAGCATTAGAATATAACTGTCTCCCACGACATCCTAATAACAAAGCTGAGGAAGCATGGAATAAATGAGTGGACAGTGAGGTGGGTTAAGAACTGGCTGACTGGCAGAGTGCAGAGGGTTGTCGTTGGCGGTGCAGTGTCCGGCTGGAGGCCTGTAACTAGCAGCGTCCCCCAGGGGTCTGTGCTGGGTCCGGTCTTGTTCAACATCTTCATCAACGACCTTGATGAGGGGATAGTGGCCACCCTCAGCAAGTTTGCTGATGATATAAAGTTGGGAGGATTGGCTGACATGCCTGAAGGCTGTGCTGCCATTCAGCGAGACCTGGACAGGCTGGAGAGCTGGGCGGTAAGAAACCAGATGAGGTTTAACAAAAGCAAGTGTAGAGTCTTGCACCTAGGGAGGAATAATTGCATGCACCAGTACAGGCTGGGGGATGACCTGCTGGAGAGGAGCTCTGCAGAGAGGGACCTGGGCGTCCTGGTGGATGACAGGTTGGCCATGAGCCAGCAGTGTGCCCTCGTGGCCAAAAGGGCCAATGGCATTCTGGGGTGTATAAAAAAGAGTGTTGCCAGCAGGTCAAGGGAGGTGATCCTCCCCCTCTACTCTGCCCTGGTAAGGCCTCATCTGGAGTACTGTGTCCAGTTCTGAGCTCCCCAGTACAAAAAAGACAGGGATCTCTTGGAAAGAGTCCAGCAGAGGGCCACAAAGATGGTGAAGGGCCTGGAGCATCTCCCCTATGAAGAAAGGCTAAAGGAACTGGGTCTGTTTAGCCTTGAGAAAAGAAGACTGAGAGGGGACCTGATCCAGGTCTATAAATGTCTAAGGTGTGGGGGGCAAAGTAGTGAGGCCAGACTGTTTTCAGCAGTGTGTGGAGACAGGACAAGGGGAAATGGTCAGAAACTGGAGCATAGGAAGTTCCGCATGAACTTGCGCAAGAACTTCTTTACAGTGAGGGTGACGGAACACTGGAACAGGCTGCCCAGGGGGGTTGTGGAGTCTCCTTCTCTGGACACTCAGACTTCAAGACCCGCCTGGATGCCTACCTGTGCAACCTGGTGTAGGGAACCTGCTTTGGCAGGGGGGTTGGACTCGATGATCTCTGGAGGTCCCCTCCAACCCCTACGATTCTGTGATTCTGTGATTCTGTAATATTACCTGAAAATGAGCATTAAAATATATCTAGAAAATGTAGCTGTTTGTAGGCCAAGGTCACAAAGGTCATGCATGTTCTGCCTTCTAAAATATCGGTGGCAAAGATGCTTGGGTTTCTCCATTTGTAATGATACTATAAAGAACCCCAGAGTTGTCAGGAAGAAAAAGGAGGGAGAAAACTGGGGTACCAGAGCAAAACAATTTACGGGCCTCTTTCATGCACATACTAGCACAAAAAACTGAAGTGGATTAAAGTTAATCTGCTTAGAAAGAGGCAAAATTTAAATGAGGTAAAACACAGAGGGAAGGAAAAGAAGCAGAGACAGAAGAAGAATCACTCTCGAGGCATTTAGCTGGTGAAGTGTCCATTAGTTAACTGCTAACATGGTACAAAATACAGCACTTTATTGATTTTGTTTTATTTTATAGGTAAAGGGAAGCCTCATATATGTGCGTAAGCTGCATTTCTGCAGGTTAACCTTAGGAATATATTTTTAAGATATAATTAATGGGAGCATCTGTGAATGATTTAAAATCAGAAGAAATACAGATATTTCACAGAGAGTGATTCTACCCCAGTCTTCTGCTATTCAAGAGATAAGAGCTGAAATGCAGCTTGGAGAGAGACCCAGGGGAGTAACGTGCATTGGAACTTTATATACAGGAGCAGGAATGAGTCCTTATTCAATGAAAAGTCCTCTTACAAGGTTATATTAAAGAATAAGGTCATTTCACATTTATTCCAGTTAGCAGAGCACTCCAAAAGCTCCCAAAGAAAATGAAGTACAAGAATTAATTAAAATACTTGGAAAAGGTGCTTCTGTCTGGAAGATGAATAGTGCAACTGGTGATGCTTTTACAGGGGCAGCAGCGGACAGGCTGTCAATTTCTACTCAGAAAAATAGTTTTCTCTGCTTTCTAACTTTCTTTACAACTAACCGTGTTAAGTGCTAAAGTAGAACAGCACACAGCAGCATACACAGATGCTTGCCTATAATGCTGTGTTTACGTACATTCGGGACACCTACATATCCTGAGTGGGTTAAGCACTGATTTGTACTTTAAGCTGGCATTAGGCACCCTCTGGATTTCATGTGTAGACAATGGGGAATTCAGAGAATTGGCAGCAAACAGAGATAACGCTACAGTTCATCTAAAAAGGACTCTATTGGCTCTATTGCTTGACAAACAGTATTCCTTTGATGTAGGTGTGCTCAGCTGAAGCATGGCCTCAGGTCTCTTATGCCTTTGTCTAGCAGAATCTAGGTGGTTTGGGGATGACCTGCACCTATGAAAAATCAAGTTCTGAGGCTTCACTAATGATGTTGGCTCAGTGCTCAAATGTGATTTCCTGCCCAGACTCTCTACAGGTTTCAGAGGAAGCTGCTCACCAACTTCTCCAGGAAAAAAAAAAAAAAAAAAAAAAAGCAAGAAATTAAATGCTCATACTGACCTAAATTTTTGGAGGCATGGCAGAGGAAGAGAGGTGGGAGAAGAGAAAATTCTCATGTCACCTTCACCCACTCTGTTGATTGAGATAGGCCACTCATTGCCAGTAGTCTTTCCTGAAGCATGAGCTGAAGAAAACCTGGTATATTTGTATTATATCTCACTTTTAAAATTTTTATAGATAGATAGATAGATAGATATTAACCGTCAGTGCTAAATTTGAGTTAGAAAAGACTCCCTTTCATAGGAAATGAAACATCTGCTTCTCTTGTCTCAATCTCACCTGCATATAATCTTAAAAATTCAAATGTATTTTGTATATTGACTGTATGACTATGGCTGCCCATAAAATACTAGAGCCTAATTTTAAGAAATTGAAGGCCAACCAAGCAAGATTCCCTTCCTTCCAAATATTATTTTTCTATGAATCATTGGGCAAATCTAGATCATCCCCAAAATATTGCCATTTCTTTCTCAGCTGGAGATTATACCTGAGATCACTGAGTAATAATCTAAGTTTCCTTTAACTAAGACGTGGATAAAGATCACTGTTGTGATTAGGATGTGATTGGAGAACACTGTGTTCCAGTTGCAAAGAGAGAGGTAGAGGATTGGAATGTTTAGACTTCAACTGAAGAAAAGATAATACATTTCTCCACACCTAGAAAATATGAAGGCTGCTCTGAAAGTAATGCCTCCTGCTTTATTATGTTGGCTCACGACATCAGATGTGGATGTTGGTGGTATGGCAGCAGAGACTGAACCTTCCCAACAATACTCTATTATATTTTGTGGCTGGGTGACAGATTACAGCAGAGGGGCAGTCTGACACAGTGGCACTTGACATAGAAGTACGTATGAAGCAATGGTGTGGAATTGAATTCCTCCGTGTGAAAAAAATTGTGCCCACTGACATTCATTAACATTTGTGGAGACCAGACAGTGGATGTGAGCACAGTGAGGCAGTGGGTGGTGTCTTTCAGCAGTGGTGACAGCCACATTGGGTCACCTTCACTGGTGCAGATTATTATGAGCGTGGCATGCAGGCTTTTTTTCATTGCTGGCAAAAACACACAGCTAATGGTGGTGACTGTTGAAAAACAGTGCTTCATAGCTGAGGATTTTTTCTATCAAATAGTGTTGTTGCGTTTTCTGTATCTGTTGTAGTTTTCGTGGAAATAAACAAGAGGCGTTACTTTCAGAGTGACTTACACAGAATTCAGACTAGAAGCTCTTAAAAAAATAATTTCAGGCTTAGTAGCTGTTCTCAGCATTGATTACAACTTGCTTCTCATGTGATTGAAAAATGACTGGAAAATGAAGCAGAGAAACAAGCTTTGATAATATTTACAACAGTAATTCAAGTACACTAGTATCCTTTCAGAAAACGGTACTTACATTTTTTAGGGGAAAAAAAAAATGCTGTCAGATAAATTATGTGCCTAATGTTGAATGGGAATCAGCCATAACTTTGTGGGGACTCCTCTCTTCCGAAAATTCCCTTCTCTCCACTTAAGTGAGTCCCAGGGTATACAGGCTGGAACTGTTATAAATAAGCCCCAATCAACACAGGTTGAAATAGCTATAATATTGTTCTAACACTGAGATCATACATCAGCCTAGGAGCTTCTCTAAGATTTAACATATTGATTCTTATTTATTCCATTTTCCCTATATCCAATATCTTTAACTCCGTTGCTAATTATTTATTATAGCAAAAGCACAAATGCTCTAGTGATCATTGCCAACAGTTCAGCACTAATGAGCAGTTCTCTTGTAATAAGCTGTTATGTGCATTTAATACAAGAAAGCTATTGGTAAAGAAAAAGCTTCAAACAATGTTCTATTGTTATGGATAGTAGCAAGGAGTAAAAAATGATCTTTGCAATTATTAAAAGTCTGAAAATTTTTCTGACTGAATAAAAAACAGGGAAAGCTTTTATTTTTCCCTAGAATACTCTTGAGTGTAACCTATAAATCCCACATGTTTTTGCCTCTGTTAAATTCCTCAGTCATGCGTGAACTCTGTAGAAAATGATTGAGGAACATGAAGAAATTTGTAATTTTTCAAAAGGCTATTTAACTTGCCCAAGAAATTAATGTTCTGTTTGTTGTTTTGGATACATCCAAATCCCCCCAAAAATTACGTAAAAGTGTTCCAAATCCTTTAGAATATTTTGAGTATTAGGAGGTAAACTACAAAGGCATAATTATTGGGAATTTGGGAACTTGCACCACCTAAAATTCAGAAGACTGTAGTGGACAGGTTCTGACACCAAATTATTTATGCTGCTTCAAGAGATTTCAGTTCTTCAGAGTCTAAGCTAGAAATCAAGACAGCTCTCTAGCATCTGCTCAAACTACCTGCATTTCCCTCAACTTTAACATTTCGACAATTTGTGAAACAAGTGTTCTAATGGCATTAGTTATTGGAAGCCTACAGCAGCTTGAGCATGTACTGCACCCTTTTGGCAGGATCTTCACCAAGATCCCTGTCCTTAATTGTTTTCATAAAAGTTGCAAGAACTTAATCTTTCTAGTAGTTAATGAATATGAACAACAGTCAGACATCCCACACATCTTCCTTTTGATCTAGAACTTTTACATCTGCTACAGAGTATGCACTTAGAACTAGGTATATCAATTAATTTCAACAACTGTCCTACCCACATTGAGATCTCTCATTTCTTTGTACCTCTGAGGACTTAAATGGGCCTTTTAACAGTCGTGTTGTGTTCATGCTTCATGACCTCATCTTCACATGACTCACTGTTTTCAAGGTTGAGCATTCTGGTATCAAACGTGTATCCAGCAAACCAAATCTTCAGGTATTACTCTGAATTTTTGTTTGTCTTAAAATATATACCGTTGGGCCAGTATTATTTATCTGAGAGTTTAAATTCCTCCTTTAACAATCTTCTAATTTTCCTTGCTGTCCACTAAACTTTCTGCCTGCAGATACGAGTACTTTATTCCATTGTACAAATCATGGATAGATGTTAAAGTTGTTGTAAAAGGGTGTCCACAGAGGTGCATCTTATAATGTAGGAACCTTGTATCCCACTATAGCATTTTGATTCTTCAGACTTCAAAGTTGGGCATAACAGATAAATTTAAGACATAGGTGTGAGAAATGAGTTCTCCCTTTGAAGTAGTCTCTGTGCTTACTATTAGTTAAAATTACCCATGTTTGTGCTTTACAAGTACATGGCTACTGAGATGCCCCTTCAGCACAGTGCATTGAAGGACATCACGAGTCATTCTTCATATCTTAGTGAAAACAGAGATTTACATGCTTTTACATGAGATCTACATAGTTTATCCAATATGGACATTCCTTCTTGATGAATTTTCAACTGTTTTACATTTCAAAATCTTTGTCTTGCTATATTTTCAATTATTATTTTGCATGCATTCCTTTTCTGTTCCTTAGACATTTAATCAAAATAGAACTGTAACATCACAGCTGTATTTGAAACAATATCCTATCTCAGTCAAAAGTGGTGAACATCAATTTCTCAAAGCAGCCCAACCTTTATATGACTGTCCTCCAGTGAAATTCTTTTTCGGTCATGGTCTTTTCTTCAATATAAATGCTAGTAGTTGTTGCATCTTGTACAGATTTCTAATACTGTAGTTACTCTGTATATTGTTTCCTTTTTGCCTTCTGGCTCAGAAACACCAATAGCCACTTGTAGTCAGTAGAAAGATTCCTGTGGATTCTGATTAGCAGTGTGTCAGCCCCCTTTGTATACTGTAGCTGTTGTACTCAGAATCCCCTTGCTTTCATTTTATTTAGTATCTATTGTGCAATTTATGTGTCCGATAGGGTTTGCTCTGGCCATGACCAGTAGCAATGTGGAAGCAACAACATGTTCAAAGCAGAGTGTGAGTACATTGTTGAATGGTAGAGAATGGAAATGAAAATTAGACTTTTCTGAAGTTTTAGAAGATGCAGTGTTTGTATGAAAACAGCTTTACACATTTGGTCTGACAGTGCATAGTTTTCTTTTTTGTTGCAAATCACATTTCTAGAGATGATGTAGAAAGGCCTTTTAAATCAACTTTTTTTCTTTTCTTTTTTTTTTGGAAAGGCACCTCACATCACCATAAAAACAAAACCAAACCAAAACAAACAAACAAATAACAAAAAACAAACAAGAAACAACTCCAAATCTCTGTAAAAGCACCAGGCATAGAGTGCTTGAGATAAAGAAAGATTTGTTTATTCTGCTGAATTAATGTGTGGCAGAAGTGACTCTCAGCATGAGCCAGCCCCTTCCTGCATATCATCACAGCTGCAGTGTGAGCTTTACCCACATAATCTCTCTGGGTCTTGGGCATCACCGTGGTTCAGCTGGCACTCAGCCATGCTCATACAGTGAGTGAAGATAGATAGAGAAATCACACTGTTCAATCAAAACAATGAATTATAATGGTCTGGAGTGGGCAGTGACGTGATTTCTGACTGCTGTCACAAATGTCAAGGTAAATATATTTACACAATACTGAGTAGAAGTCATAATTCAGGTAAAGTGAAACTTAAGAATGACCTGGGAGAAGAGTTGATGCTTCTTTCATACCCATGCAGTTTATGGAAGTCACTGGGGCAGTGCTAACATGAAGAATATTTCAAATCAGACTTGGTTTCATTTTACAAGTCATACAGTGGCAGATAACATGAGCTACGTCTTTTAGGCATGCAAAATAATGTTTATGATCTAAATAGTTATTCTTCCACATTGTCTTTGAACAGCTTTCTGAATTTTCCCAGTAAAAATAGTTAATAAACTCTACTGGATTCTGCTAAATTGACAATTTCTTAATTTAAATTGTAAGATGACATCGGGATTTTGAAGCTGTTGCTGTGGAGTGACTGGAATTGAAGAGGAATTCTTGGTTACCTTATGCAAGGAGAAGAAATATAGATTCTGTTCCCATCTCAGACCCAATCTCTATTAATAACTCAGACACAGACACTGGTATCTAAAATGGACAACGAAGCTGAAAAGCAGACTTAGACATTTTTAGGCCAAGTGAGGAGACAGAAATCTTTCTCTGGTCTTTTCACATGCTTTTAGTCCACTTAGGCTTTTTAACCAAAACAGCTACTCTGTTCTGTTAAAATTCACATTAAAGTAACCCTGAAGCAAGGAAATGATGTCCCTTTGTTAAAGACAGTTCTGGCTGGGGAACAGTCTGGCTTGCTTCCTTGGGTAGCTTCAATAGACATGTATTAATGGAAGCATTCCCTCAAGTATGAATAGGATGGAAGAAAGAGTGGCAGGGAAGACATCGGTATTAACCTTCCCACCCTCCTCAACCCCTCACTCTCTGTGTGCTCACCCACCCAACAGACAGAAGATGTCTTCATTTTACTTGTAGGGTACGAGGGGTCCCTTTTTACCAATGAAGCCATACCTCAATTTTTGTTGACTTTTCATTTTCTCCCTCTCTTGTATTATTTTTACCATCTTATCTTTCCTAAACTGTAGACATTCTTGAGAACCATTTTTGTATGTGCTAGGTTAGGGAGTGTGGAAACGTATTCCTGTGTGCATAAACTTCCCTTGTGACTCAGAGCCCCTTCAGATAGGCTTATCATGCAATTTTTTTGTCTATGCTATGGAGTGATGGCTGCTGTTGGAAGCAGCTATACCTGAGTGGCAATTCAGCCTGAAATGCTGATAGGCTACTGGTGGGCTGCTGCTGTGTGCTGCAGTATCACCTCACTCTATGGTTTCTCCATCAGGTGTGGGGATCTCCCACTTGGGAGGGTGGGACTGGGTTGAACTGCAAGAGTTTGCATGAGTCTGGGGTTTCAGTTATCATGGTAGGTTATCCTGGCAGGAGGTGTAAAGAAGGGAGGTGGGAAGGAGATCAAAGGGTACAAGTGTCATCCCTTGAACCTTTTTGCAGATCTGCCAGTGGTTATGGTTCTTGCTGCAGTGATACCCAAGCGGAGAAAACTGGGAAATAATATATTTTCTAGAACTTGCACTAGATATAGAAGAATTTCAATCCCTTCTCAGCCTGAACAAAATCAATTCTATATTTCCTGTTTCCTTGAGGAGATTATTATGGACTGCTTTGGAAGTAAACTATGCTTCATTCTTCATGGTGAACCTCTTCCAATTTTTAGAATTTTCTGAAAAGATTTTAAGATTTGTTGGGCTACAGAGAAAAAGAGAATGGCAGGAATACGGGCTATGCAACCTTTTGGTTAAGCATTCCCATGAAAAAAGTGAGATATAGGTTTTTTACTTTGCTTCTCAGGATATTGTTATATTTTGCGGCAATGTAAAATAGGTTGAAACACAAATCTTAGAGGTGAATCATTCTTTTTTCTAGTCAATATAATTGACTTAAAAGTCTAAATCTAGGAATGTACAGGGTTAATTTTTGATGTGGCAAGAACTGCTGAGATTTCTTTTCATGTTAATATTTTAGGCTTGCCTTTAAGTCAGCAGTATTTAAAGAGATATGGTATTACAGCAAAAGCATGAGACTGTTGTGAAAAATGTTTCCTAAGGAACTTCCTAAGACTTGGCACAGTGCTCTGTTAGTTTTACTGTATTTCTTCCCATTTTAATTTTTTCTTTTTTTTTTTTTTTTTTCTTCCAGAAAGACTCCTTTCATTTTGTTTATCTGGCCTAGAATATTTCCTTTCAGAAATATTTACTTGTGCTTGGCCATGTTCAAGTCTTACTTGGAGGCTTTTTGTAAGATGTATGCATACTACATTGAGTATGTAGGAAGCTGGGAAAGATTATAGTTTCACATCATCTAATTTCAGATATCTACAATATGTAGATCCATGCTAGTTTTCTAGATCCCACTTATCATCCAAGGAGAGAAATGTCACTATAAGAAATTGTTTGATTCATTCTCAGTGACAGAAACTGAATCAGAGGTGCTACTGCCTTGGAATAAATGCTTCTTTATGCTGAATGTGAATATCTCAACTTAATCTGGAGATGTACTGAGGTGTTGCCAAGTAGCTGTGTTTATACTCAAGTATATGAGGCTTAACTGCATGCCTGCTGTTGCACTGACTAGTTTCAAGAATCTTCTATAATGTATAGCACAGTGAAACTCCTTATGTGGCTTGGGAACTAATTAATTAGGTATGACTGTATGCCTAAATACTACAGCACATGCTGTTACCTATCATGCACATTGATTATTGATTTTAAAGTCCAAGGTAGCGTAAAGACACTGATAGAATGGTATCAAGAAACCAAGCTGAAAGTTGACTCTCTTCAGCTGTCTGAAATAGTAACTGATCATCCCATTCCTCTATTCAACAAAATGTTGTTAAAAATATATAGCATATCTCCTTTTAATACTTGGTGGTCCCCATGCATCTTCCTTTACCAGACAGTGGGAGGAGATTGGCATTTTGAATACAGTTCAAAAGGAGTGTGATTTGAGCATAAAGATAGAAACTTTGTGACTCGTGTCTACTATCTTCTGTTTTCCCATTTGATTGGCAAGTATGTGATCAGCTAGCAAGGCTGCCAGTCAGGGAAAAGGGGAGAGGCTATAGTTACTGACTTACTGAGAATCACAGTCTTGAGCAGAAGAACATGCCAAATTTTGTTAGGAAAGGCAATTTCTCCCCAGGTACAGAAACTCATCAGAAACTAGGAGCCAGGAATGGCTGCCTCCTGTAGAATAAAATGCTGTTAATCAGCAGTTCTGTGGGCAGCCTGCTTCACTGTGCTCAGGAGATCACTAACTCTCATCTGACTGTCTTTGTGCAAGATAACAATTCTCTCTGAGCTTCTCATGCAGTTTTCTCCTCCTTAAAATGTGGTAGTGGAGGTCTCCAAGATTTGAATCTGTAGGGATTCTAGGCCCTGATCTGAATGTTAGTGTCCTACTATGCTCTTGAGGCAATCTGATTGCAGATGGTTTGTTCTATTCCATGTCTAGCCCTTAGGCTGAAGACATATGGGGTATGTACATTCAAGACATTTTGAGGTTATCTGGGCAGATCAACAGATGAACATTACAAGTCCTGAGCTAGCTTCAAGAAGCCATCATTTGACATGATACTGTGCAGATATCAGCTGGGCTCCCAGACAGCAAGCAACTGTCATAGGCGTGCTGACTAATAAAACTTTCCTCTTCATAGGATTAGCTTTTGTGTTAGCTCTGCTGTGCAGCTAGAGTTGCACTTTTTCCAATGGCAGACCTTACTCTGGTTATTGCAAATATAGCTATGCGGGCACCATGCTCCACTGCATGGTGCATGTGACCTTTTCACGGTTAGTTTTCATTTCAAGGCAAAAGGAAACTAGGCAGAATTACTGCCCTGAGCATTTGATTATTGCTTTCAAAGCTTCAGAAAACACAGGAGACTGTGTAACCAGTCTTTGTGTGTGTGTGTGTGTGTATTTCCAGGTTGACATTTCATTGCCAAATTGCTGACTGTGAGGATGATTTTATTAAAAAAACAAAACAAACAAAACAAACAAACAAACAAACAAACAAACAAAAGCAGGAAATAAAGATACATACTAAAGTGTAAGTTTCACCTTATATTGGTATAGGATAAATAGAGTAGACCAAACATCTGAATTCAAACAAGGAAGGAGAAAAAAGGAATCTCACTGAGTGGTAAATTTAAATGTGCATCAAGAGGAGAGACGAAAAAAATATGGATTAAAGTCTCCCTAGAGACAGGTGCTGTAAATCATAGAGTCCTTTTGATAGCATCAGTTCAATAACTACAACAACAAAAAAAGATTATTTTTTAATAACTTGGTCTCCAACTAGGCCAGTGCCTTGTAAAATCAAGAGAATGACTGACAGGCGCAAATATCTTTCAAAAGAGACAGAGTCCCTTTTTAATAATGCAAGTTTAACTAAATTATAAATCATTTCATGGTCTTTGCCCACAGCAATCCCATGTCACAGGCCTTACTGATAGTAACCTGTAACTCAGCACCTATGATTTCAAAACAGCTGCTCAGATACAATCCTTCCCTTTTTGTGTGTGCAATTTCCCCATCATTTTTCCCTCTGTCAGTTTAATTGCTTGGAGACCAGATTCCAGATCAAATACCCCCCATGGACAAATAGAGAGTAGTGATGCTGTTGCTGTAAGAATGGAATTATAGGAACTTCTCATAGGAATTATTCTTGTTTTTGAGGATCACTTTAAAGGTTTGCCAGATTGCTTTTGGTCTTTAGGTATGTTTTTTAGGGGATGTACATACAGGTGAAAAGAGTATTAACCTGATATATTGTTCAAGTAAGTGCAGTAACAACTTCTGTACTTGATAAAGAACGTGGATTCTTCCATCTAAATAGCATCCCGTTGACAAAAGACACTGGGACTCTTCATGCCTTTCATGCATTCTGCACAGTCTCCAGGGACTGGATGAAAGAGGTTACTTTTCAGCTTTCTTGTTCTCTACTGCTCTTCCATACTTGTTCACTGGTTATACCAATACTAGCAGTACAGCAGCCTACTATGGCCCTAGCTGCTCTATAAAGCCAGATTCAGTGGAGCTAGCTTTCTCTTCTTCCTCAGTTCATACTTAAATACTGTCAGAGATGTTCAGCAATGAGAAGAAATATGTTCCAAGGCAGCATTTTCTGCAAGTCTGAACCAGTGATTGAGCACCAGGTGAGAAGGCATGGCTAACCCAGGGAACTCAGGTGCAAGCAATGCACCTGAGTGACTGGAACAGGTGGAGCCAGGATCCACCCCTCCTCACCCTCATTTAAGGGTTAGCAGCATCTGTGGGTAGAGACTGCACTTTTTTTTTTTTTTTTTAACTTTTTTTTTTTTTGAGTTACCATTGGTTCTTGAAGGACTGAGCCAGTTTTTTTTCTTTGATACTTGCTATTGTTTTGTAGCGTAATCCTATTTGAAAACACTGTCATCACCTTCTTTTGCTATGCATTGTGTCACTAGTAATGTCTTTATTACAACCCACAGCCAGTCCCTTTTTTCCTCTGTGTATGCTTGATCTTATGACTTACATATCTATATAGTCAGCTCCCTTTCATAGGTTCCATAGATATAAAGGATTTTTAGCTGTACTTGCTGCTCTGAGTAGAGTATTTTTCTTCAATTCCAAACTTTGTTTCTATTTTTGATGGACCCACCCTTTCCCCGAAGATTAAATTATCTGTTTCTATTCTTAGTGGAGTACTGCAGTGGGATGGAACTTCCTTGACTGGGCTAGTTTATTCAACAATGTTTAAACCCTGTTTGAGTGTGTCTGTATGAGAATATGAATATTATATTATACAACTTTTTACAAGTGCTTAAAGGAATTTAAAAACAAGAAGTGTCTTAAAGATGTCAAAAGGATGGTTTGTTCTAGAGGCTTCTACAGCATTTCTCTTTTTGCAAATATAGTCCTGGGAAAAAGAAGAAAAAAAGCCAGTCTGGAAATTTAACACTGTTGCCTGGCTTATATAGGAAAAAAAAAAAAAATACAGTGAGGTGCTATATTCCCCTAGCTAGCACATGTTTCTGAAATGTTTCTAGTGGGTAACAGTTTGTTTGGGGGATGATGTATGTTACCTTGTGGAGGCAAGAGTGTACTGTTATTTCTGCAGTTTGTCCAGAGAATTTTTGCCAACCGTACTATTTTTTTTCTGAATAGAGCACAGCTACCCATTGCGCTCTGATAGAGCAGGATATGCTGGTATAAATCACACTGTGGTTCCTGAGCTCCGATGAATCTCATAAAATGAGAGGATAGCCTGCCGTAATTAAATTGTGAGCAATCCCTACCGAAAAACATACTTCCCTTAAGGTATAATATGTTTTTAATAAAAAGGATAGATCTCAATGCAGTGTATTCCATTCCAGCTCCCAGAAGGTGTTTAGGTATGCAGGGTGTTAAATCAAACCCTTGCAATAATAAAATTTGAATTCTGAGATGCTGTATTTCTTTTTGATGAGGAACTAATTGTACCATATCACTGGCATAGCTGAAGAAATGTTGCTTAAAGATCAAGCTCCAACATCAGTAAGCACTTTTTGAAGTTCAAGTTGTGTACTTTCAACTCTGAGAAGAGGGCTTGTTTATGATCAGTCAGTTTTGTTAGGTGGTGGATTTAAAAAGTAAAAACAAAAGAAGCCTATCGGGGTAGCAGTTGGAAGGATGTTGGTATTTTCCATTCTGATTGTTTTACTTAATCATTTTCAATCTGAATATACAGTATACAGAATTACTAAAGATGACTGATCTAATATAGTTCAGCTAATTAAGAATGATGAAAATTCTCCATTCAAAAAGCTCAGACAGTATCTATTAGTACCAGGGGCCTTGGTTTATGAAAAAGAAGTCCTCCAGAGAAATTTCAGTAGAGGCTAAGTGAACTGTTTGTCTTCTTCAGGGGAGGTTTGTTTCCAATAATGAACACTACTCTACCACTGGAAACGTGTGAGTGTGTGAAACTGCTACCACACACTTGAGAAAGCTTTACATGAAAGTATACATTACATTTGGTTTTTGCTCCCTGGAGACAACACATGGAATTACATATTTGAGTATGGCTTTTTTTTCTTGCATAAAGGACAAAACAGTCATATTTGCAGATGGGAAAAGAAATTTTTGTTTCCACATTTTGGTAGACAAAAGTTTGAATGGAACATCCCTGTTATCTGCATTTTATTAATGAGTGATGAGAAGTGGGCTACATCTGTGCGCATGTCCACAGGTGTCTTCTAGGGCCGCCCGTTTATGAAGAAGTGTTGTGGTCAAAGCATGTGAAGGGGAGATTTAACCTGATGAGGCTGATTTTCTGCCTCTCCTAGGAGAGCTGCAAAGGTAATGCTGTTGGGTACCTTTGCTGGGATGGGAGGGTGGACTTATTCCCCAGTGGGGGAGGTTACACAGTGTGCAGCGCAGAGAGGAAGATTTAAGATGCTAAGAAAAGATTATAAGAACGTAACTTGATGTTATGACCTAATGAAAACTAGTATTCTTCAGAAGTGTTCAAGGATGCGGTCAGTTCTCCAGGAGCTACACAGGAGTTTTTCAGCCTGAGCATCGTGTAGTGAAACATGTAAGCTGATGTGGGTGCAGTGCTAAGAAGATAGGATGGCTCTACATGACTAAAAATAGAGTGAATCAAATTGGGATCAGAAGTGCATTCTGAGGGACTACCTGATTCCCTGTCAGCCTTTCTCGAAACAAGGACTGAAGAAGCGGGTGCTTTTACTTTACCTTAGTTATTGGTTAGCTTGTGTGGCTTTAAAAAAGGGAATCAAACACAAAATGCAACATCATTCAGTGAAGGTGAAAGATGCCTCAAACAGCAAAAGGTAAAACCAAATTAAATACTTAACAAAATAAAGAGAAATTCAGGAAAATTACTCCAGAGTAGTGATTTGTGAATATTGATGCATGCTTTGCCCTTTTACTGTTCAGTTTTCCAGCTGCTTGGAAGGATGATGCTCAAGGATTCTAGGACTGTAGCTGCCACTGTGAGGCAACAGCGTTTGTGACTCAAGATCTTAGGGACATAGTCCCATCAAATCTCACAATCTAAAGCAGTGGGCTTTGGGGATGAGTAAATATGACAGTTGCTCTGAAAGTAATGCCTCCTATGTTATCATGTTGGCCCACGATGTCAGAGGTGGGTATTGGTGGTTTGATAGTGAAGATTGAACCTTCCTACCAATATTCTGTTACATGTTGCTACCATGTGACAGACAGTAGAGCAGTCTGACAAAATGTTGTCTGACATGGGAGTACATACGGAGAAAAAGTGTAGGATTGAATTCCTCCACATGGAAAAAAGTGCACCTACTGACATTCATTGACACTTGCCAAATGTTTGTGGGGACCAAATCATGGATGGGAACCCAGTGAGGCATTTCATGGTGATACATTTCAGCAGTGGCAACAGCAGCAGTGGGTCATATCCGCAAGTGCAGATTTCTATGAGTATAGCATGCAGGCTCTTGTTCATAGCTGGGAAAAACAAGTAGCTCATGGAAGTGACTGTATTGAAAAAAGATGTTTTGTAGCTGAGAATTTTCTATATCAAATAGCGCTGTTGTGTTCTATGTATCTGTTCTAGTTTCTGTGGAAATAAGTAAATCCAAAGTAATGCCTCCTACTTACATAGATAAGAGAACAGCCAGGAAAACCAAAGTTTTGTTAATGACTTGATAACTATCATTGTTTTGGAGGACTATTTATGAGTCAATAACTTACTCGCTCCCAGAGCCACAGACTGTCTGCCACTGAGATGCTGTATTTCAATAAAGGAATATAAGTTCAGTCTCACCCTGCTTTTCAAAATAATTTTAGGGTAACCATAACATCCTACCTCTTTGATTAGTTACTTTCAGTCTCCTCAGTTTATTATAGACTGCATGTTCTTTAATTGCGCAGGGACCAGAGTTGCAGACGTGCTAGTATGAGTTCGCAAACCTCAAGGATTAAATTCCCATTGATATCAAGTCTCTGAACTTGCAACATTCTTTATTCTTTTCTTGTACTCTTGTGCAGTGATCCTCTGTATTTCTAAAGAGCTTTGGAAATTCATTGCATCCATATCTGCGTTTTAATGATGGGAGAAATGATCCTTGACTGCAGTTTGTTAAATACTTTGGCACTCTTTTGAATTAAAGATACTATGGAAATGTAAGATCATCACATGGTTTAGTTTCCCAAACATCTTCAGCATGTATATGAATACTGACATAAAACTATAACATAAAATTGCTGTGGTTGCAACGTCAGAAATTTCCTCTGTTCCAGTTTGTTTAACCAAAGCTTGTTTAACATTAATTATTTAGCAAATTTCTTTCTTCAGATCAGCATACTCATTAATTACTTAAAATATAAACTAACATATATTAAGCATGCAGATCAGACACTTTATTCTAACTGAGTCCTCATTCTCCTTCTTAAAGTTATGATAAATAACACCTTCTGCAGTGAGTCAGAACTTTCTGTCAAAAATTGCTCCCTGAGAAATGAGCAAGGCAGAGGGAGTCAACGGAGTCTGCCTCTGACTTTGGACTGTTTCAGCACAACTTTGAGGTTTTGGCCTTTGCTTTCCTTTTAAAATCCTCTGGCAAGAAATTATATTTTATGTTGTCTTCACGTGGAGATGGTGATACGATTTTTGGTAGTGTGGTGTTTTGACATTTTGATTTTTAGCACGTGCTTACTGCCACAATAAAGCTTCTACATTTTAGAAACAATGGAAGTTGAAGACCAGCCCGCCTGTTCAAGCTGTTGTTTTGTGAAAGGGAGGCCTGAAAATGGAGATGCCTGGGAAAAGAGTGACAGTTTTATGATGCTACCAGACTGCTTTCCACATACAGGAGATGAGTATATGTCATATCTTAGTTCAATAGCGTATTGAGGATAGATATCTTCATAGATAGAAGATACCAACCTGTGGAACTTGAAAGGGTCACAGTGAATTATAAGCAGAAGTCTGCAGAGAAATTATCTCTCTGTGAAGAATATGTCATAGGTTTTGAGAAGAATTCCCAAAGGAATTTTGAAGCATTAGGAAAGACTACAAGAACTACTGAACTCTTGGGAGGACTGGAGACTGATGAAAACAGCAATATATGCTGGGTATAGTTGACTGTGAAATAAACTATTGTTTTGTATAAACAAACAGATCCTGCAAGCAGGAAAAAAAAAAAAAAAAGTGCTTGCGGGATTAAATACTTAGATAAAAATGATTAATCTTTGTAAGGAAAAAAAAAAAAAAGAGTTTAAAAAGACAATTCAGACAATTTTGTGGTTTTTTGACAAGGAAGGAAACTGAGACTATACATTGCACAGTCCTGAGCTGGGCAGTCTCCTGTGGCCAGGTTGAGAGCATTCTTTTTTTATCATACTAAACCCTGTCATAATGCTGAGTTTTTAGATCACATCAGGGTTTAACAGGCATGTTGCTCTCAGCCTTCAGCACAGCACCTCTGCTTGTGTCCACTGCCAGCATGTCAATGGTGAGCATATTGCAATTCCTTGCATTTTGTGTCTCTTTTTGACTTAATATGAAGCAAATAATCTTAAGAATTTTTAGTCAAGAATTGCCTTTAATAACTGAAAATTGCATGTGTTTACTATTTTTTTTTTAATATAAATCCTTATTTGCAGAAAAGTTTTTCAGCAGTTTTAGCAAGAGCTGCATCACTGATCCTATTTCAATGTACACTTAAGATTGCAGGGCCCAAACTATAAGACTGTGAAACAGAGGGAGACCTGTACGAGGAAGAAATTTTTGCAGGACACAGGTAGGACTAGATCCTACACAGGATCTTAATTCAGATGTAAATTCTGGAAATCGGTATTTGTATGATGGCTCTGGCACAATATTGTTAAGTAAAGATCTTTAAATTCTGAAAATCCTACAGTCTGTAATATGATGAATTAGGTGTGGTTTGGTTTTTTTTTTTTTTTTTGAAAGATCTTTGTTATAAGTGTATGTTAGTCTCATCTGATTATACTGTTGTTTTTTTTTTTCTGTTTCCATAGATGATATTCTTAGGTTTCATGTCTGTGATATGTATCAAAATAGAAAGGGTCTGAACATTGTCTTTCATTTCAGAGCATTTGGATAAATGCCCATTACACTGCAGGTTGCGTTTTCTTTTAAATTATGTGTGTATGTGTGTGTTTGTTTGTTTGTCTGAGTATGGAAGCTGCTTAGTGCATTACAGACATGTGAAAACTATTGTTTTCTTTAATTCCTTATTTTCCTTTCATCCCGATTGCCACCTCCATCAGAATTTATCAACACTGCTCTGTGCAGTGGACTGTATGACCTAAATTTTATGACCTTGCCTCCAAAATCTAATTCTCTGGTAGAATTTCATATCTCTCCGTTGATGTTTTAAAGACATTTTTCTCATTAGCATGGCAGGAAAGTATGTGGAAGCCAAGTGAAACAATATGCAATTTTGCCTTACACTCAAATTCCTTGCTGCAGTGCACTCAAGTAACCTTCTATTAAATTTGTATTTTCTCCTCATACCCTTGTTTCCTCTTTTGCAAACAAATAATCTATCAGTGCCAAGGAGTGGTATATTTTGTCTGTCTTTGATTATTCCTGTTAACTACCATCTTTCAATTTTGCCATTTTCCTGTGGATACTCAAGTAACCACAGTGCTAGAAAACCTTACCAGTTGTTTAAAACAACAAGAACAAAACCAAGCAAATGAGTAACAGTTTTTTTCCTCTGCAAGATTATCTTTATTTAAAATTGTAATATTCGGAAGAAATGATATGCAATATTGAAATATTAACAGGAAATTGCATACAATAAGAATATAAACAACTCAGCGTAAAACTGACTTTTAAACAGTAAATTCTTATTCCAGACAGGGAGTACTCGATGCTTTTAACATCTATGAGAATGGGAGGGCATGAAACAGAAAACGGTGCGTTAACTGAATCACAGTGCCATCTAGAGGTCTGCGCAGAAATCAAGTCCATGCGGCTGGAGGCTCTTTTTATATTTAAGAGTTCTACAAGAAGTTGGATTGTTTTAACAAACGTGAAACAAAAGATTTTTTTTTTTTTCCCAGATGTTTCTATATCCATTCCTAGGCAAGAAAAGTCTTTTTATGGAGCCATTATTGTAATTCTATTTGATCATGTCACTACTAATAGATGCGCAGTTTCTTATGGGTCGCTTGGAAAGCTGCATAAATCAAATTTCCTTCCAGAAGTAGATAGGATTGTCATTTGAACAATTTTAGATACAAATATAAGGTGTTGTTTACAATCATAATCTTTTCTAAACCACATTCACTGATGAAAAAGTAGGTTTTTCACTCAAATGTATGCAAAAAATTCTGTGATAGTAAAAGGTGAAAATGAAGCAAAAGAGAACGTATTTTAGGGATATTTTCTGGAATGTAACACATAATCTGTATAGAAGTTTTGTCCCTGCTCAATATACCACAGTTAACAGCAATCAGTCACAGGTGTAGTTTTTGTTTTTTTTCATGTAAGAAGACCACTCTACTTGTTATGTGGTATACAACATGCTACATATTATGTGTCTGAAGAAATGAGTAACGTTAAAGTTACCTGAGAGAAGGGAGAGGAACACATTGATAATAAGGTACTTATCAAATGCATGGATGTGGTACTTAAGGGACGCGGTTTATGCGATGGGACTTGGTAGGTCAGGTTAATACTTGGACTTGGTGATCTTGAAGTTCTTCTCCAATTCAAATGACTGTATTATCCTATGAAAATGTCTTATGTTCACACATTTCAATATTTTCTGCCATGAAGAATTGGCAGATCTTGAAGCTCTGTATGGAGCAGTGTGGTGCTTTTTTAGTAATTAAAAAGGAAGAACAGTTTTATGAAGCAAAAAGTTAGGAAATCCTAAAACACAAAACTTCTTTTTCTTTTGTTTATCACTGCTAAAACATGTATAGCTTTACTAGCTGCAGAGAACTCATTCACTCTTTACATTACACAATGAAGTACTTGATTAGGTGCTTAACCTGCTGAATGCACTGACTCTTGCTGAGAGAAGGAGGGCTGACTTGTGCGCATGCTAAATTGGATATCATTATCTTTTATTTCCTTCCTCTACCAGCTGAGTAGTTCATCATCCCCAAAATGCCCTGCTGTTCCATAGGTTATCAAACCTCATTCCATGTTCTCTGTCAAAAGTGTTCTGGAAGACCCCAGTTCCCACCACCTCTCTCTTCTAGAAATGACCCTTAAGTATTTAATCATCAGGAGGCTCCCTTCGATATTTATATGCCTCCACAATGGACAAATGCAAAAAAGTGGTTTAAATGAAACTCATTAAGGTAACAATTCAAAATTTTGTGGCATTTTTTCAATTTTAAGAATGCAAATATTTTAGTTTTGCATGCAGAAACTTTGAAAGCACAGACTATGATGAGACAATATGCAGTGCTTGCTATTCCAACGTGAGTTCTAAAGCCAACAATACGTTAATGATGTCTCCAAAGGGAAAAATGTGAAATCGCTTTGGAAGTCGTGTTGGAGAATAATCACCAGACAACTGGTGAATTCCAAAGTAGAAAGATACAGCAAATCCATATAGACAGCCATTCTAATGGGAAAGCCATTCTAAGGGAAATGGAAATCATCATGTGGTCACATTGTAGAATTTACTGATTGTGTTTGATTATATTTGCACTGCTACATTCTTCCATTCTAGCAAGTAGTGCTGGCTCCGGACAAAATGGTACAGAATGACTTGCATCCACACAAATTAAAGTTATCTCAACACCACATGGCACTCGATCCAGACCTTCCTTAGACTCAACATTTATAGCTTTAGCAAAGTTATTTTTATATGAGTGGCTTTTTGCCTAATTTAAATACACAAAAGAGTGTTAAGACAGTCAAGGAAGGGTTTTTTGTTTGTTTGTTTATTGCTTTTTTTTTTTTTTTTTCCCCTCTAGTGTGAGAGCTGAAGGTCTGTAGTACATGTTTTAGAACACAAAATGAAAATGTATAGAAAGATTTTAGTATAAAAAGATGCTGTGGTTGTATTAGAAGACTACATAAAGTGAAAGAAACCAAACCAGCACAGTCTTATCCACAGTACATATGGGCAACTCTCCATGGAGGGAATTATTTGGAGCAACTCGGTTTTGGTTTGGTGAGAACTGATGACTTCAAAAAAGAGCCTAGAACTGAATTGACTTGTATACCATCTGGAAAAGCAGGGTACCAGGGCTTAGGGGTGAACTGTGGAATGAAGTTGATAACAAAGAAGACAAATCCTTTATTGTGTTTGCTTCTATGTTCAGTGGCTGAAAGAAAGCATTTGGATGCTTATACATAAAATTCCGTCCAAGTGTTACATTCCCAGGAGGAACCAGTTGCAAATGTTTTTATGAGCCTGTGGAGAAATCAAAGGCCAAAGCACATCAGAAGTGTCTGATGTATCTTTTATAACCTCTAGGGACATAGTATCTTGACTGACAATAACAAAATATTTCAAAACTATCTAACATCAGATCAAGACTTTGTGTTGCAAAAGAGATAGTTTAACAAATCAGATCATTCCGATAACATAATGATCAGAACCTTACTCATGTGATGACTAGTGTTGTGTGTCAGTGAGATTGGAAACAGTATTGTCAGAACCCATCTGTTACCATAGATAATGCAGTTAACATGTTGACTGTGATTAAAGAAGCAGAGCTGTCCTCACATATTAGATGCTTTACATACACTCTCAGTTCAATCATTGAAATGGGTTGAAATGTTTCCACTATTTTTTCTGAGACACTTACGCTGTACATACTGTGCTGGGGAAAAAAAAAAAAAAAAAAGCAAAAAAAGCAGCTCCTGTTGGCTGCTTCCCAATGTAAATTGATAACAGATGTTCCAACAATGTTGTGACATGTTATCTAGATAGTTAGAGCAACAATCAGCATTAGTGCCACAGTATTGTCAAAATGGGCCTGGACAAATGGATAGGACCTCATAATTTCTTTAAAGGTGATTTGAAAAGAGTTGAAAATGTCATCAGGATTCCACATCCCATGAAAACGGTTGTTACAGTTCTTTGTGATGAAGAAATGCCTACAGTTTCAGTGATCCATCCACGTTATGAAGTGATACATATGTCAGTGTAGGTTGCCAAGCCTGGTTTGGCAGCTCTTTGGTAGTAACCCTGAAAACTTCAGCAGCTTAATGTCCAGGTTTAGCCACAAAACAAGATACTGTCAGGTTTTATTGTTTTATTTACTGGGAAAGGGGGTGGACGGTGGAAGCGGGAAGCAGGAATGTCAGGGTGGTGAAGATGAGGAAAAGATGTTCATTTTCTACAGGGAGATGTTTACTATTCCCATGAGAAAGCCAAGAAAAATAAAGTTTTATGATAGATTCTGTAATTCTAGGTCTATGGTATTGCATGGGCAGAAAGAGGCACAAGCAGGGGGTAACAGCACTTCAGATAAACCTTTAGAAGGTAAATCCTTGCAATTTACCCCCTACCTGTGAAGTGCTCAAGTGAAAGATTCCAAAATATGCACTTGATAAGATATTAGTGGGTGTTCTGGTACAAGTCAAGAGGATATTAAATATGCTCATGTATGAGATTACCAGCTGAAAACTGAAGACAGTAAAATGTGATTCCCCCATGCGGCTGAAACTGTGTAAAACCAGGTATTCATTACTGTCAGCACCAGCAAAGGAATACCTGACATGTTTCAGCAATTTCAGGTAGTTAGCGAAAGAATCTGCTCAGCTGCAGGTGATATTATCAGAAGTCTGCCCCTCTGGGGAGTATGTCAATCAACTCATTATCATTAAAAAGAAGAAGCAGAGTGAAAAGTTTGAAACGTGTATTCTGCTGCCCTGATTTTACAGTGTTTTAGATATGCTCTTTATTCATTAAAAACAAATAATCTGCCTTTGTTAGAGCTGATGTAATTTTGAAACACAGGCAAGTATCTTGTTTTTTTATAGTGGCATATACCTTAAGCTAAGTATTCTGGAATGTGTAAAATTGCAGGGGAGACTTTTCTCATTCTTGCTTACTAGTTACATTAAATAAAATGAAAATTTCACAACTTTATCTAGATCGTGATTACTTGCAAAAATGAACCCAAAGCACAGGTCATAGGTGTGATAATTAGTAGAAGGTGTCAGAGGGGGTCTAATGATGAACTAGAAGGAAGAAAGAAGAATATGTGGTATATCCAAGCGTATGCGTATGTTTCATGAAAGGTCCACTTGATAAAGTTTCAGGACAAGCTATAAAATTCCAAGATTAGGATACTTTTAAATGTAGTATTTGAGATCAAATAGAAAATCACAATGTTAAATATACAAAAGCACTCTAGAACTCATTATTCAGTCATGGTTAGCAAGTCACTTTAGATTTCATGATTACTTGAAAAACACTTTGTGGCATACATTTTGCAGACATTGCACTTAAGATATGCTGTCATTCAAGTGTTGTAGGAAACAAGCTATGAATAGTATAAAAATCTTACATCTATTGCATAGGAAATCATCCAGGAAGCTTAACAGTAAGGAAGGACCGTGTTAAAATCTTCAAGTGAGATTGTTCAAGAATCCTTTGTGTTTTTTTCTTTTTTTCAACATTGCTGAATTGATCGTTGGCCTTAATCACTTAGGGGACAAAATAAGTGTTAAACAAATGAGAAGGAGTAAAAGTTGTATGAGCACAGCTTATCCGATTCTGAAGCAAAGATGATGATGTGTGTCTGCTAGGTTAACACCCTTCGTGAGGGAAAGTAGATATTACAGAGGCTTTTAATTAACATGACCAGAGCACTTGTTACAATGGCAGATAATTAAAAACAAACAAACAAACAAACAAAAAAAAAAGTTCTTATTTCTATCATTTTTCCTTATGAAAAAACACTCAGAGAAATATAAGTAATGAGAATGAAAATAAAACAAACAGGAGGTATTTCTCTCAGTGACAATGATTGTACATAGGTACCTCTGTAAATAATGCCTCCCATTTATTTCCATGGAAACTGCAACAGATACAAGGAGCAGAATTACACTATTTGATAGACCAAATTCTCAGCTACAAAACGCTATTTTTCAACATAGGTACAACCATGACCTGTAGATTTTTACCAACTATTAACAAGAGACATCGTGTTGTACACCAGTGGAGGTGATCCACTTCTGCTGTTGTCACTGCTGAAATGCACCACCCACTGCCTCACTGTGCTCACATCCACTGTTTGGTCCCCGTAAATGGTCAGCAAGCTTCAATGAATGTCACTGAGTGCAATTTTTTTTTTTTTTGCATAAAGGAACTCAATGACACACCTTTGTTTCATATGCACTTCCATGTCAGACAACATTCTGTCAGGCTTCCCTTCTGCTGCCATCTGTCACATGGCAACAACATGTAATGGAATACCGATGGGAAGGTTCAACCTCTACTATCAGACCTCTGACATCATGGGTCAACATAATAACGTAGGGGGTATTGCATTTGGAGCAGTCTTCAGACTTAAATATGCTAAATAAGTATTTCATAAGAGATGGTGATGATCCTCTTGAAGAATACATCTAGATAATTACCTGAGCAAGAGAAGAAAGTGGGAGGGAAAAAAAAAAAAAAACACCTATATTTGACAGACAGTGAGTTGGCATAACTATATAGAGGGAGGAAAAAGTAGTGTCATGGGGGAAGTAACTAGACATCAATTCTTAGCATCTTTATACTCTTTTACAGGCTTAAAGCTTAAATAACTGAACTACTTATGTTTATATTTATATTTATGTTTATATTTATATTTATTTAAGTTGTTGTAACGCTCCACAGGCCATCCAGGTGTTAATACATGGTATGCTTTTTATGTTGATAAGTTTGTCCTTGCTTGGGTGTGATTTTTTTCTTTATTCTGAAAAACTGCAATCTCCTCAACATTTAACCATATACAATTATCTCAATCTATTTTAATAGAAGTGTTTTTTTAAGATCTCATCTCTCAGCAGTCAACTGTGAAGACAGGTTGACTAGCTCTTGTTTATGGAAAGTGTCATATGCTATTCTGTCCTTCTGTCTTTCTGTCTTCTAGGCTCTACCAACAAAATTATTTCACCATTTCACATTTCTGTGAAACCTCATGATGGATTTGGAGCTGCCTGGTAAGAGAGATGGAGTGAATTTATAACTATTCTACAGAAATTTATTAATTCAGCCAGGAAACTGATTTTTTTATTATTATTATTATTATTTTCCTTTATAAGGAAGTGTAGCATATGTTCTTCTAGGAGGAGGCACTGTAAGGTTCTATGGCTCTGAAAACCTCTCATGTGTATTACTGGCACATCCATTTTCAGTCTGGTGCTTTCTTTTTTGTCCTCAGTATTGAGAGGCTTTCTCAGACGAGCATATAAATCCCTTTATTTTTTAATGTATATCTCATCTCTTACCACTTGGCTAGTTACAGAAATCTATTTCTTAATATTTTTAAGACCACATCTGATTGTCTCATTCTTCATGTTTGTGTTTATGTGTGGATTTTAATTCCAGAGTGGGAAAATAAGTGTTGTCATAGAATCATAGAATCACAGAATTGCTCATGTTGGAAAAGAACTTAAAAAGAACTTAAACATCATCAAGTCCAACCACAATCTAACCATACTACCCTAACTCTAACAACCCTTCACTAAATCATGTCCCTGAGCACCACATCCAAATGGTTTTTAAACACATCCAGGGATGGTGACTCAACCATCTCCTGGGGAACCTATTCCAGTACTTAACCACCGTTTCTATGAAGAAGTTTTTCCTGATATCCAACCTAAACCTCCCCTGACGTAACTTGAGGCCATTTCCCCTTGTCCTGTCACCTGCCACCAGTGAGAAGAGACCAGCCCCGCTCTCACTGTAAGCACTTTCAGGTATTTGAAGAGAGCAATAAGGTCTCAGCCTCCTCTTCCCCAGACTAAACAGCCCCAGTTCTTTTGTCATTCACTCTATTTCTGCTGATTACTGACTTAGTGATATCTGCTGCCAGAATCTCAGCCTGGCAACTCTTCTAGTATCTGAAGGGGGCCTACAGAAAATCTGGGGAGGGTCTTTTTATAAGGGCGTGTAGTAACAGGACAAGGGGAAATGACTTTAAACTGAAAAAGGGTAGATTTAGAGCAGATATTAGGAAGAAATTCTTTACTGTGGAGGTGGTGAGATACTGAAGCAGGTTGCCCAGAGAGGTTGTGGATGCCCCCTCCCTGAAGGCATTCAAGGCCAGGCTGGATGGGGCTTTGAGCAATCTGGTCTAGAGGGAGGTGTCCCTGCCTATATCAGGGGAGTTGGAACTAGGTGATCTTAAAGGTCCCTTCCAAACCAAACCATTCCATGATTCTATAATTCTGTGATTCTTTGTTTATTTCCATTCTCTTTTCCCCTTAATCCTGGTCACTTTCACTATTTGTTGGGAATAGTTCTAATTCTGTCTTTTTCTAATTTCTCAACTATTTGGCAAATATCAATTCTCCTTTTTTAACACTGCCTTGCTAGCACTCTCTCACGTTCCTGTCCAGAAATATGCCCTCTGTGTGTGGGCTGGGTGACAGACACTGAACAAATCACAACCAACATCTCCTCCAACACTTTAGTGTATTTGAATATCAGCTAAATCTCCAGATCTGGGGAATTTTCTTCCATTAAGTCCATTGATGATAAGTTTACACTGTTTGTGCTGTGTGTGCTACACTCTGTATTGGTACTGAATGTCCGTGACTGTCGATAGTGGAAGTGTGTGGAATCAGTCAGGACTTTTCACGTTCGAAAACTGCTCAGGTTTGTATGCTACAGAGAGAGATTTTCAAAGGTATTGAGCACCAAACTGGCTCAGCTCCCTTAGATAGTGAGAACGTTTTTCTATTCATCTGAAGCAGTGCTAAGTCAACACTGGGTGCCTTTGAAAGTACCATCCATTCCATATTCACCACTGTTTTCACAGCTCCAGAACTTCTTTTTTCCCATTTGTATTTTCTAGTACATTTCAGTATGCATTTGTCTTCTTTAGTGTCTTATTGATGTGTTGTTCAGTGTTACTACTTTGTCTGATAGTGGCTGGTCATTTTTTCCACATGTGGAGAATTTGTGGCTTGATCAATTTTACTTCATTATCTGCATTTAATTTTCTCTTTCTTAATTTTTTTTCTTGCTTGTGGAGATTGTTCAGCACTAATATGCTGTTACTGCTCTTATGCTGATTATTTGTTTCTGACTTGCTATTTTTACTGAAGAGATGTGTCTATAAAGACTTAAGCCCTTTTAAGATGTGTGTGAAAACTCAAATACTTTGGAATTAAAAGCAGGCAAATTATTTCTATGTACAATTATACATTTTTTGTATGTACAAAAGCACAAAACTTGTTATGGAATGTTGAAGATAATGTGCACTCACATAAGTGCCTACATATAATATAGTAGTAAATTACTTCAATTTCTTGCACTCTAATTGTATGGAATGTCCATGACATAGGCTCAAAGTAATATAATTTAACTATAAAAATTATGTTGCTAAGTAGAATTAGAACTTGATTGCTAGTCCATAATATCCCCTTATAGCAGAATAATGTACTATTTATCTTTATTTTAACAGTGCATTTTTTTCATAGTATCATAGTTCAATCCTGAGCTGGAACTCTAGTCATCATTTTGTACCTCCCAAGTTCTTTGCTGTGACCTGAGCAGGTAAGTATCATGTGCCATTTTAATGCAAGGGCTGTACTTAACAGATAGTAAAGAATCAAGCATGTGGTTGTGTGAAAAATTTTCCTTACAATAGTTTTTCAGATCATTGCTTGACTTTGCTTCAGTGGATAAAAAACAAGATATGTTCTTATAGCAGTGGTAGAATCCTACAAAGTATATTTTTGAGTTTCAGAAATAAATAAGCTTGTTCTGGTAAGTCCATGTTTTGTGCCCTGATGGAGAAAGTCGGGTAAAGCAGTATGGCTAAAATAGAAGACTGGTAAGCTGGAGTTCATTAGGTCCCCTACCTTACTGTGATATTAATTTTTTCTGTTACTTTTGGTCATCCCTCTAAGGTTAATTTCTAATTTGTCTTGTGTTTCTGTGTATGGAAGAAAAGAGGCTGTAATTATTCACAGCTATTTTAGAAAATATACATCTAACACTATTTGAAAACTGCAGCGTCCTTACTGATAAGCCTGATATATCCTTCAGCCTATAGCATCAATCTGTACACTGATATCATACCTTATGTAGTCCCTCAGCAGACCTTAAGACTGGGGGTCAGGTGTGACACAGTTTGAAATGCAATGTCCTTTATTGGATATACTGAGTTGCAAAGGAATGTGCTTCACCCTCTACTCAAGGTAGAAAGTTTGGAAGCAATATTTTTTCTTTCAGACAGTGAAAAAGTCTGAAAAACACAGTGGTTCCCAGAAGTGCAAGAGTCCAGCATCATTCTCAATATCAGCAAAACAAGCACAAAAGGTACCTTCTGCCAATATATTACCACTGAGCCAGCAGTGTACGAAGGAAACAATTAACCGACATGTATTGCCAATAATAGCTGCTTTAGGCAGCACATTAAGCATTGCATTAATTGATATATTAATTGATTTATGAATACCAACCTCCTGATTATCTTGATTATTACCATCATACTGGGATGAGGAGAATGGGGGCAGGGCTGCGTAAGCCTTAATGACAGAGTAAAAACATTTATTTTGTTATATACTCTGTGACATTCACTAAGGCAGTGCAGATGTGGTGCATTTTCTCTGCTTGATTAATGTGTTGGATTACTTTGAGCAGTCTTTACAATGTTCAGAGATGCATTAGTGTTTTTTGGATTGCAACTTCTCTGAAAAAGATGGTGGTTTAGTGAATGATAGCATGAGGGGACTGGAATGAAAATGAAATGAAAGCATAGAGGAAACCAGAAAGTGGTGAAGTGTTAGGAAGCAGATGCTCAGTTGTAATGAAGTGTGTAAGGAAAGCTCTTCTGCTCACTGCCACATCTTAGAGCTCAGAAGCCAGCCTGCCTGAGGAAGGACTGACCAGATCCCTTTCCTGACATGAACTTCAAACTTCAGATACTCACAAGGAACTAGCTTGTGACTTTGTCCTGCTCAGCCAAGCATCTAAGTTAACCATACAACACTCCTCACCTGCTGGCTCTGCTTTTGCTTACCAAAACGATGCTGGGCCACTGGCAATGGGCTCTGAGAGAAAAGGAGGCTGTGCATCCCTGACCAATCCTTCTGTGATGCTAGGCATAGTGGGCAGTGCAAGGGTGTAAATTGCACTCTTCAAGGGCCACAGGAGATGGTATGCGTGAGACAGCTCAGCTACATTTTCTTCTTGACAGGCTGTGCATGAAGGTTTAGGCTGACCCAGGCCTCCTCTCTTCCTCTGCAACATCATTTGCTCACCTTCACTCTGCAGCTTCTTCCTCCCATCCGTCTTTACAGCTCCTCTCCTCCCAGTGGATCAGCTGGAGCTCTGACTCATTCTACTTTTCATACTGCAACTCAGAACAATATTTAATCCCTTGACATCCACCTCAAGTTGTTAATGGACTCTGTTTCTTCTCCTTTTGCCCTCTCATCGCAGCAGGGGCAGAGAAGCATCTCTGGGGTCTGTCAACACTTTGCTCTGCCAGCTGATTGGACATTGCCTCTGTGTCAGCAGCCAGCATTAGTAGAGAACTGGGAATGTGGGAAACAAATCTATTCCAGCTCTGAAGTGGTACATAGATACAGTTTAAGATACAGACGCTGCTCCTTCTGTAGGGTGTCATGGTATCATCACTAAGTAGGTGCAGTGGGAAATAACAAAAAAAAAATTACATATACATACCCACCCCTCTTCCACGTACCATTTCAAACATCCCACTGACTGTTGTTAAGACAAAAAGGTTTGTTGTTGCCTGAAGCACAACAATGGAGCGAATCAGAAGCTGCGATGAAAATACATACGTCAAAATCCATTATTCCTAGATGTTTCTTTCCTTATCTTTTCAATTATATCTTACGCTGGTTTGTAGCAGTTAAAGATATATGTGAACTCCATGAAAATTAAGATCTAGTAATCACGCTCTGTATTTGCTAGACAAATATATTGCTACTACTGATGAGGTTTTGTTCTTGTAGAGTTTGACACGTGAAGTCTTGAGGGCATCTTAGTGGTCAGGCGTGAAATTGGTGTATGTGGGCTTAATAGCTGGAAACTATTAATATTTGGGCAGTGAAGGAAGATACTAAATCTAATTGTACCTTAGAAAATGCTGCAGTCATTTGTAGTCTGGGTACAAATCTGGTGAAAAGAATGCCTTACACTTAACGAGGACAGTGAAAAGTGACTTGGAACAAAAACCCCATTAGTTTTAGTGAAATCTGTGCTGCTGAAGTCTCTTAGATACCCTTAAAAAACCCTTTCTAGCTTGACTAGCAATGTAGGAAGAAGAATCACAACAAGTATCTGTGTTAAATAACGCTCATGAATTTATCTTTCCCTGTTGATTGCAACCGACAATGAGTATTGTTTTGTTGGTTGAGTCATTAGCACTGTCTAAATAATAAGGGGCAAGAAACAGAATACTTTTCATAATCTTTATCTTTTATTTAATTTGTATAGAATTTTTTCCAAAAGAACTGCAGCTGAAGTAAGAGACCATTTCTTCCTTAAAAGCAGTGCCATTAGCAGCTTACTGGAGAAGAAGGAATCTGGATACAGAGGAAAGGAGGTTGAAAACTGAGGTTCAGAAGACAGTGCAATGGTTCAGCTTAAAATGAAAGCATGGGGGTGATGCTCTGTTTGTCATTCTGCTTACCTTCAAATCTGGGCTATTTTTCTTACATGCTTTATGTTTCCATCTGTACATTAGTAAAAAAAAAAAAAAAAAAAAAGAAGCAATAGTTGAAGAGCAATGCAACCATCTGGGCTCTTAGCAAATGCACCATGACTCCTTTATATTACAAATGAATAGAACAGAGAACGAATTTAATGTTGCTCAATACTTTACATGAAGTCATCTTGTCTGTAGGCAGTCTGTTTCTATTTCTTATCAGCGAGGACTAGCCAGTCTCCTTTTTCCATAAGACTTCTTTCTTGTAACAAATTGTAACTTTGCTCTCCAAGTGCAAAACACACACACACACACACACGGATGAAAACATGTTTATTCTTTATAAATTCTCAGAAGACAGCATTAAGATAAGTTAAATCTCCCCATATTTTACCAAACATACTTTACCACACAGTTTTTATCCTAACTTCTCCAGAGGTACTGAATCCAGGCCTCCCAGTGTGGCTGGAATGGCTTACACTGCATTACTACAGATTGTCCACTAATATGTAGTTTGACTGGTGGTGTAACTTTAGAGTGGCAACCTTTATGACTTCAGAGGTGCAAGCAAAATCTGATCAGCAGTTAGGGACACACATCAGCTTTTATTAGAGATATTATTTGTATAAATCAATGTTGCTAAGTATTGTTCATCTATACTTCTCAAATGAAATTATTAATGTGCAGTACTTGTACAACTAGCAAAGAAGTAGTAACGGACACTATACCTTCTCTGTAGGAAATAATTTGTCTAAGCTGATGCCTCTTGATAAGTTGGATGCTTACATACCGCTACTCCTCTGCACCTGCTATACAGGGAACCATGTCTTTCTAATCCAGCTAACTGAATCATTCAGAGATTTCTTTAATTTGATGTTGTGGTAATGACAAAGGCTTGTTTAACCTTCTCATCTAATGGTCTTATATGACCTAAAGTGTTATTTCTGAAAATGTGGAATGTGACTCTTCTTTACATTCCATGGAATACGAATGAGCAGATTAAAGACTGCCAAGTACTCAGAGGTGATGGAAGGCATTAAGTGCCTAAGGTATTTCTGGAAGAGTGCCATACACTTCTCCTCTGATATTAGGGAGGCATGCATTGGCACCCACTCTGTAAGACACAAAGCAGTTACTCTGATTCTGGAGAAAGGGAGGTGAGTAAAGGTTTGTGACTAGGGCCCAGTTTCCGCTGACAGCTACTGGTAATGATCCTCTTATCTATCTCCACTGATTAACAACCATTTCTTACTGACTGTGTGGCATAGCAATCGCTAACCTGAGCTGTCCTGCAAGAATAACACTGTGGGTTGGACAAGATTATCTCCAGATTATCTTCAGCCCACCATATATATTATTTTCTGATTGCTGTTTGTTTCTCAGTAATACCTAGTGCCATCACTTATGAATCAAGCCTTACCCTGAGCTTCCTCAAGTGGATGGCAGCGCACTTTGCCAAATACTGTGCTCAGAAAACCTTGGCCCAGAAGACATCAGAGCAGGATTTTCACTAAGGACAGTTCCCACTGCCATTAGTGATAAGGGGCATGTGATTGTTATGAAGAGAGGAAGCCTTGTGGTTGCAGTTAAAGGCAAAAACTGTTGTACACAGGCTTCTGTAGATTAAAAGGCTGCTAGATCAAAT
The DNA here is from genome assembly GCA_030625065.1 of Alectoris magna. Lineage (NCBI taxonomy): Eukaryota > Metazoa > Chordata > Aves > Galliformes > Phasianidae > Alectoris > Alectoris magna. Next base: position 103,311,117 of record CM060560.1, read on the forward strand.
ACTCTTCAAGAGATAAATAGGAAAGACTGAAGAACCTGACTGATGTCGTATCAACTTTTGTCTCATTTTGCTGCTTCTAAATCATCACCATTGTTATGCTCAGATATTCCTGCTCAAGAAAAGGTTTGAAAGCAAGAAGATTCATGAAGGTTCATTGGTATGATGAAGAGCACTGAAGCTTACGTTGGCATTTTAAGTTTTCATTCTCTTGGCTACTGAAGCAGTACTGGAGAATGACAAAATGTCAGTTTAGGACATATAGATCCAAATACTTACTCTTCTGTATGGCTGGATAAAGCAAAATAATGAAATCATTGCTAATACAGTGAATTATATTTTAGAATAGTGTTCACAGAGTGTTTGCTATTTGGGTTTTTTTTTTCTTTTTCTTTTTCTTTCTTTCTTTTTTTTTTTTTTTTCCTTTCCTGTAAGCGAGGAATTTTTACTTCAGCTTTAATAACCTCTAATACTTCTTTTTTAAGATCTCTGCTAAACTAACAATATGGGTATCTAGCATCGATCTTAACTTGATTTATGGTCAATAGATGACCAAGCAAAGATTTGTAAAACTACTTACTTAACATTAAAGAATAGTTACAAAACCTACTTTCCCATCAGATAGAATTTTGTTAGTCTAAAAATTCTAGTAGAAAAAACTTGACATCATGCTCACCAGATAATAAATTATCTGCAGCCTTTCCCAGTCTGCAATCAATATGTTATTCACTATTTATTTCCCAATTTTAATCAAATCTAAAGACAGAAAACTCAGAGAAGCTGACCCAGGACAAAACTGATGATAACAATGACATTTATTGACATTTCTGAGGCAGAAGGAGATTTAAATGAAGTTAAAATACCTTTCAGCAAATGACAAGGGGTGTAATGAAAACCCAGTGAACACAATAAAATATGCTCTGCCAGCTGGATGCAGTTCAAAGATAGAATTTACATAAAAGTAGGATAACTTTGCTTTTGTGTCAGTTTATCCTGCTGCTAGACAACTGTCTGCTTGCTGCAAGTTTGTGCAATGTCATCGTGCTGCCTTGTCCATGGATACTTACTTCCATTATTTATATTATTACGTACTGAATATATATTATGATTAACTAAAGCAGAAGAAACATTCAAAAGGGATGAGAGAAACAGTCCTGAATAATATTCAAGCTGAAGAGCTTTAGGTACTGTTTTGGTCATTTATGACACATATGCTTTTAACTGCAGTTTGACTCATTAACAGAGAAATTTCTTTATGTGCATCTCTCTTTCTAGTGGATGTATGCATCTTGACATCTAAACAGGTTTGGCCTTTGCATTCTTTACACATTTTGCCCTGTTCCACAAGACCTTCTGCATGTTACCAAGACAAGTCTTAAATAAAGCTACTTTGCTTTTCCTAGCCTTATCAGGGCATCACTATTTAACATTACTCTTAACGTCAGTTAATTGAAGTCTTGATAAAATCTACTTAATATTCATAGCCCATCCATAGAACAGGGTCTTGATTTTCTCTGCAAGCCACAGTTCTGATGTGGCTTGCAAGGCCTGCAAACATCTGTAATCTAATCTTGATTTCTGTTTCAAGTTACTCATTAAAACAATTTAATGCCAATATTAAAAAAAAAAACCAAGACAAAAGACAGAAGCAGATAGTATAAGGAGGGAAGACAACAGTGAAAAGATGTAACTGGTTTAGCTGAAAGCAAGCATAGTAGTCATAGGTTCATGGAACACGCTGGTTACAATAGAGAGAAACAAAATGAGGTGTTGACTATGTTTATCTACTCATCTATACAGATATGTCTATGTATTTAAACACACATATACATGTACATAAACATGGACAAATACATAAACATTTCAGGTTAGTGATGGCCTTGCCTGCTTTTCCTACTAACATAGGCAGCCTTGGGAATGCCTGTGAGATCCTGAAGACCTCATGAAGCTCCTGGCTCTGTTACACCCCTGTTCCTGGGGCAGGCGTGTGGATAGAAAATATGTATCACAGTAAGCTTGAGAAGCCATTTTCAGAGTAGGGTTGCATCATAAAAAGATACAATAGAAATCTGCAGAACATGGGTGTCAGTTTATTCATAGTCTTTTCAGAACAGGAACTGTTATTTGTTCTCCTAGAACAAAAGAAAATCTTAATTCCAGAACACAAATAATAGTTTAGACTTTTGGAGGGATGGAGAGGATGTGTACCCAATTATGGCTTGTTATTGTGTACTGTAATGCTTATCATAGACCTGGATTACACATTGCTGCGTACCATAGAAGCAGTGAAATAAAAGCCAATACTATAAGATCACACTTGTACCTAGTAAAGAAAGGCATACAGTGGAATTTTGAGAACTGGTCAGGCCCTCAGTAAATATGAGGGCTGCTCTGAAGGTAATGCCTCTTACTTTATGTTGGCCCACGATGTCAGAGATGGATGTTTGTGGAATGGCAGTAGAGGATGAACCTTCCCAGCAATGTTCCATTAAATTTTCTTGCCATGTAACAGATGGCAGCAGAGGGACAGTCTAATAGAATGACATCTGACATGGAAGTGCGTAGGAAGTAAAGGTGTGGAACTGAATTCCTCCATGAGGAAAAAAAAAATACAGCCATTGACATACACTGACACTTCCTGAAAGTCTGTGGAGACTAAACAGTGCATGTAAGCATGTGAGGTGGTGGGTGGTATGTTTCAGCAGTGGCAACAGTGACAGTGAGTCATCTCTGTTGGTGCAGATTTGTGTAAGTGTGGCATGCAGGTTCTTATTCATCGCAGGCAGAAATGTGTAGCTAATGGTGTTGAAAAACAACGTTTTGTAGCTGAGAATTTTCTCTATCAAATAGTGTTATTGTGTCCTTTGTACCTGTTGTAGTTTCCATGCAAATAAATAGGCATTACTTATAAAGCAAGCTATGTACACATGGCTATTGTAGATTGTTTAATAACCTTTGCACTGATGATAACTGGCATACTGAGTCTTATTCTGTTAGTATTCCTGTTGTTTGAATATATAAAACAGTATATGTATAATTACTACTTTATAATTAATATCACAAAGCAGAAAAACATGCCATCAAACAAAATTCTCATTTTGGCTTTTTTATTAGGCTGGCATAAAATGTGTAATGTAGTCATTTAGAAGTCATATTTTTAATATTTTTCCATATGGAGAAATGAAATTATTTTGATATAAATTACAGTTTCTGAAGGGGTACTTGTGTTTGTCTAACTACTGTACTGGTTCAGTTTGGATGGGCAGGAAGAACTTCCACTAGATCAGGCTGCTCAGGGCTCCATCCAGCATGGCCATGAGTGTCTCCAGGGATGGTCATCCACAGCTTCTCTGGGCAACCTGTGCCAGGGCCTCACTACCCTCTGAGTGAAGAATTCCTTCCTAACGTCTAACCTAAATCATCCCTCTTTTAGTTTAAAGCTATTTCATTCCACTATTTAACTCTTTGCTATTGTGTAGCTGATGATTTCCTTTTCAAGCTGTTGCTTTATATGAATTTTGTGAATACCTTTAGTGTGCTGGTCATCTGTTGAAATATTTCTATAGTTAGGTAGCTGAAAGCATCACTTGTTCTTATTTTTATAGGTTGTCTTTGCTACTTCATATTGTCTTGTGATCTCTTTCTGTCCTGATAAGGTTGAAACCACAATCAAATGAAGTTTAGATTGATTTTATATTTGTGTGTCATCCTATATCATACAATTTGTGAAGAAAGTTACTGCAGTGCTACTGCTGCTGTACCTACTAGAGTCATTATAGCATAGTTCCATTGTACTGTTTTATGAGACCATAATCTGCTTCCTTATGAAGCAACTAGATTAGAGCCTCGTAAAAATGGCAAAAGCACCACTATTGCTGTCCTACAAGTTTTTATGTGTTGCTAAGTTTTATCATTATTATTGTTGTTCTACCTTTAGTGTAGTCTGGTGAAGTTGTGGTCAGCAGCAAGAATTCCTTGGCTAAAAACATCTCCTTCCCTAGCCAGAAATGCAACCCCTTCTGACAAATTAGGAAACTTATCTGTGGTTTTTGGAAAGGATAAATGCCTAGACTATACGCATGTTTGTGATGCTGTTGATGGGGATGTGTGAGGATAAATAACTTTGTAAGTTTGACTTTTTAAGTGGTTGGAATACTTGGCAGTAAAACTGTCAAAATGATAAAAGAGAGATACATATCTCCACAGACTTATTTAAATATCTGTAGTGATATTTCAGTGCCAAAGTTCTATAGCTGTTAAGGAGCCCTTTAAATACCCATACTTGTCACTTTTGACATACATGCTTATTGGTACGTATCAGGACTTTCAAAATCAGAAATATTTTTTTTAATATCTCTATTTTTGGATGATAGTTTAGACAACAGTCATTAACATGTTAAACTGCTGACAGAATTGAGCTCCTTTTGCCTTTAACAGGGACAAGAAATTAGACTGATGCACGTGCTCTGGAAAAATCTAAGGAAATGGAGAGAGTACTGTCTGTTTATTTATGCGTATATTCATAATTCTGGGAAAGCCATGAAAAGCCTTTGTTTTTCTCTAAGTATGCCCCTAGTATTACAAAAGTGGGGTAACTGAAGGGGTAACATTTTCCAGGTTTTAGTGATCACTTCTGCTGTTGCAATTATATTAAATATGTCCCTTATCCCAGGACGAGGAAGGGAAATCCTCAGAGTGAGGCGGCAGGCAATGAGTCTGCCATTACAGATTTTGAGGGAGAAAGGCCATCTTTAGAGCAAAGAGCTATAGTTTTGGGTGAGAAGATCTAAAATCAAAGCAATGTAGGGGGCAAGTGGCAATGTTCCTAACCCTTTCCCCAGGCAGTCCACCTGTGCTGGCACAATGCTCACAGCTGATCACCAGGAAGGCCTTTAGATGCAAAGACCTGTGATAGTCCACATTAAGCCAGTATGCTACATTGCAGAGTATTACCCAAATAGCTGATTTATTTTTTTGTGGCCCTCCGCTTAGTGACTTCTATCTTTCAGTTACTTTTTGGTGCTATAGTTTCTGTATCAAAAAACTTCTAATATATTTTTTCTTCTGTTCAGTGTGATGTTTTATAGTGAATATAAATTATAAATGGAGACACAAATAAGAATATTCCTTTTGACATCACTTTTTATATATCATCATAGAGTGACTCTTGAGCACCTGGTTTGCAATCTCCCTCTGTTTTAGTAGGATCATTTGCTTTTCTTTAACCTGTGAGACAGAAGGCAATTTCAGTTTCAGACTCAATATCTTAGGGGGCCTTTTGGTTTAAATTTATTGCAAGATAGGGAAGTTGCCTTGCTGCAGAGTAACCTTGGATGTCTTACAGGTTTTCCAGCTGCAATATATAAGGGCAATGTCCTGAATAGGTACAAATTTAACTAGACACAAGAAATTGCAAAATCCGTTTTTTATCACCAGCTTTCAGGTCCCTTGATTCGACCATCAGAATAAATTTTCTATGATCTCATAACTTCAAAAGCTCACTTTGTTCCCCTCTTCCCCCATCTGTTTAACCAATAACCTACTCTCACAAACACTGAAAATCACATTTTGAGCAAAGTTGCTTTGATTGGCTTGGAATGTACTGTGGATCCATGATGTATTAAGATATGCGGGCTGATACTGTGCAGTTCAGAATAAAAGTTGCTGCTGCTTTCTCTTTTCTTAAAAGTGGATTTTCTGAAAAATAATATATATATATATTTTTTTTTCCCAGGGAGAAGCAAAAAATTAATTTGGCCCAAATTTAGAAAAATGGGATGTGATGCTTTACTCTTTACACTTATTATTTGCTTTTTGTTGTTGTTGTTATTTTTTAATTAAAAAAAATAAAAATCATCAAGAAATATAGAAATAAAGATTTTTATTTTTTTTTTCATTTCCTAGTATTACTGAAAATCTAGACTCAAAATATGGTGACTTGTTTACTTAGTCCCTCTACGTAAATCAGACTTGCCAATAATCTCCCTCTCATCAAATACACATTGATTACCAAAGATCTGAATCCAGCTATAGGTCAGTGTGGAGTTTTCAGTGATGGTAGATATCAGAAAGGATACCAAAATAAAATTATAGAATTGCAGAATGGACAGAATGGTTGGAAGGGACATTTAAGCCCATCCACTTCCAAACCCCTGCTGTAGGCAGGGCTGCCACCCACCAGATCAGGCTATCCAGGGCCCCATCCAACCAAGTTGCTTATCAATAAAAATTGAAGGAACTGGTGAAATACTGATGTATCAGATAATAAATTTTTAGAAAGATATTAGACCAAAGATTTCCCAACTATTATTTTAAGCACTTGGAAATTAATGTAGAGACAAACAGTGACAGAACAGATTTTATGGAGGAAATGTTGTACGGAAATAACTTCTACTTTATGTCAGAGAAGTGCTGATTCCCCTGTGTCTTGACTTTGGCTAGTCTTTTGATCCTGTCCCTCCTAGTATCCTTGAAAGTAAAGGAAACATTGTTTGCAAAGATCTGTGACAAGGTGCGTGCAAAACTATTTGAAACTTCTACACAAAAGGTAATTATCACTGTTTCCCTATCAAAATGGAGAGATGTATTGAACTGCCCTGAACTGCTCTCTGTTCATTAGCGACCACCATCCTTAAGGCATTAGCAAGCTGAGAGATTGGAAGCTGAATTTTCTGGCAGACATGAGCAGAATTCAAAATAATCTTGACAACCTGGGGAAGATGAGCTGAAATGGAATAGGGGCAAGAAGGTGGTACTTCACGTAGGCAAGCTGAATCAGCTGCATAAATAAGGAATGAGGAGCAGCTGGCTAGGAAGCTGTTGTACAGAAAAGGGTCAGGGGTTGTACTGAACCACGAGCTAATACATATGAGTCATGAGTTAAAAATGTCATACTGCTATAGTGAATCCAAATACCATACTGGGAGGCAGCAAAGCACTTGAGGTACTCTTTCCATTCTTCTCCACTTTGATAAAGATTCAAGGGCCTCAGGGCTAAAGGACTGCATTGAATTTGGGGCCGTCTCTTAAAGAAAGATCTGGATTAGCCAGAGATACCCTACAGGAAACTTACGAGGATGACTAGTTCTCTAAAAACCATCATCCGGGAGCAGGAACTAAATTGAAATTGCTTAGCCTAAAAATGAAAAAATAAGACAGAGAAACACATGATGTTGTTTACGAAACAAACAAACAAACTAAAAACACAAAAAAAAATTGTGGAAGGAAGAAAAATATGGATCTCATCTCTACCTTTATGGGGAGAACCCACAGGCATTCTAAAACTGAGGCAGAGTAAATTCAATTTATTGGAAGATGCAGGAACAGGATGAGGGCTTTGGGATATGACAGAGTTCAGAAGGATTTTGGCTAAGTGGAATCATTCCAAATGTAATGCAAAAGGTGATATAACAGCTCTGATAGGAAATTAAGAAAGTGAAATGTTTAATCTTATCTCTCCCAGGTGTTTAAAATTTCCAGACAAATTTCTGCTGACATATAGAAAATGGGTACCGACAATTTAGAGTGAGATAGGAAGGAAAAATGTGACAAGTAACAATGTGCCAGGTCAAACTCACCTGGAAAACAATAATAATAAAGGACAGATCATTTATGGAGAAGAAAGAAGTATTTCTACTTTATATACACCAAATTGTTTTCAGGCAAACTTTTTATTTCTTCCTACTTTAAAAGAGGAGGAATTAAATTTCTTCTTTTGAATTTTTAGGAGACTGAAAGCACTCAAGAGGTCCTGTATCAGCCTTTGACATGCTGATAGGTTTTACCTAAAATGTAAAGTGGTATATGCCTGCAAACACACTTATGTACCTACTTGGGCTACCATTGCATAATGAAATACACATAATCAGTGCTGTATGACTGCCACTGTACTAGCCAAATATGACTAGTGAGAATTATGTTGACTCTTATTGTAATTACAACTTCTTTTTTCTTTGTAGACATGTTCTGTTATGTTTTTTCTTTGTAGACATGTTCTATTATGTAAAACTCTTACAGAATGCTCATGGGTTTTGAAGGATGAGTCCAGTTACACTGGGTAGAAATGGAGTTCCAGTTGAATGTTATATTCGATTTAGATCCTATTTGAAAAACACGGTCTGTCCTTTAGATTGTGTTAAAGCAGTCATTTTAGTCAGGAGGCCAAGTCAGAACTTCAGGTTACATTATCAAAACAACATAGAAAGTATCTATCCTTTTGATCTAAAGGAAAGCAAAACAAAACTGTACGTGGCTTATGCAAAAAAATACATTTCTGACTCCTCACCTGATTGGATAGAAAGCAGGTGAAAAGGAAGATTTAGGAAGGAAGATAGAAGAGGAGCAGTAGCTATATTAAGTAAGTCCATCAAGGGCTTTGTCTGTGACATTAAGGAAGGGAACTTGAGTTGTGGCAGCAGAAAAGGGCTGTTTTAATGTAACATACGTGCTTGCTCATGTCTGTCATGACTTCAGTCCCTTCACTGCTATGTTTTTTTTCGTGAAGGGGAGGAAAATAGCTGGTTATTGTTCAGCTACTGATAATCCAAGCAGCAGGTTGACTATCTACTTCTGTGCCCTGAGCTGTCATCTCTGCGGCTCAGAGAAAAAAAAAATCACTGTCAAGCCAGATGAGGTTGGGTAGAGATTAGGAGCCAATAGGAGAGGCTTTTTTCAGAGCTGAGTTGTGTGGGTCTAACACACAGAGTCCTCAGTGCCGAGCAAATTTTTAGTACATTCCTATAGACATGTAGGTTTTGGAATGACTTGTTTGCTCTTTCTTTACTGATATTTTTAAAAACTCTGTTACTTTAAAGTAAGTGCTTGAGCACTGCACATATCCATAAAAATGACATTCTCAGTGAGATCAAGAGAGCTCTACAGTCTCTTAAAATAGTGTCTGAATTCTAAGCAAGAAAAACAGAGAAGGGAAAAAGAAAAAAAAGAACCTTTCACTTCCTTTAGATTGTAAGACCATTTATCATTTTATCATTAATCTTCTTATTCTGGGGAAAGATTATGGGAAAAGTGGTAGCTCTTCAGTTACTTCATTATCTCTTAGTCATGTGTCTTCTGAGAAACTTCAGTGTTTTTCTGACCCAAACATAACAGTGAGATAACCTCGCTTCTTATTAATGTTGACAGAGGTACCTTGTCTCAACAGACTCCATAGATCTCTCTTCTTTTGGCATTGTACATCATAGAGTCCTTGTAGGAACATCTCAAGGATATGCAGTAGCTGGCTTTGCAGCTGTGTCCTTTAAAGCTTTTCAATCTTTCATATCACTTCCTCCCAACCTTTAGAAATGCTGTTACCAATTCAGCACATTAAGAATTCACCATTCCTGGAGATGCCATGCCGGCATCCCATCCTTATGGCACTTAAAAGGATAGCAGTATTTATTTAGTGTAAAAGTAACCTGATTTTACACTCCCATTTAAATAGGATTGCTTGGAGTGAGCTTTAAAAATTACTTGAATTCATCCCACTACCTGAATATTCACAGTGTTGTCACATCCATCCTTTTAAATCCAGTGACATCATAATGGATCTGGGGGCTGGGGGGCGGGGGGGGATGCTCAGGCAAGTGGCTTTCCAGCTTAAGTAATTCCTCAGAATTCTTTCTTCATAAAAGCTAAAGTGCATTAAATCCTTATGGTGCAGGAGCAGGGCAAAGTTGCTCTGTGTGCTTAAAACAGACATTCAGCACTGGAAATACACTGAAAGGAGCGGCAAAGGTTTGTAAACTGTTTATGCTCCAGGAGTTAGGAAAGAGGTAGTCAAGATTTTTTATGTCATATGAAGTAGGATTCTCACAGCAATAAAATTCAGGTTAGTTATCCATTCTTTTTACCACAGCTTCTAAAAAGCAACAAATAAGTCATATACTGGGGAGGTGCAGCAAAATAATAGAGTAGATATAAGTGAAATAACCTCTCTTCCTCTTCCTTTTTCTTTTTAATTAATTAAATACTTCTATTCTGCCATTTGATTATGCAGTGTCAGTTCATTTCACTGTCATACCAGTAATTTTGTTTCCTTTTGGGGTATTGTATTTTTTATGGCTTACTGCAGACTGTGTTTTGCCACCTGAGTTGCTACTGCACAGCTCACATTTTGCCCTCCCACTTACAGTAGGAATATAAAGGGACTAACAGAGTAATCAAGGTGAGCACAAAAGAAGAAAGAATGTGTCACTGAATGCTTAAATTCATCAAGAGAAGGCCTTCTGCCTTTCCTATTTTGAATACACAGTTTGTTCCTGATATCAAACACTTTTCCTTTGGTAGTGAGCTCTATAGTTTCTTGTAATGAAAACATTATCCAAGCACTAATTCTTATTTCCTACCTTACTCCACAAAACAATATCATTTCATATTTTTTAGGCTTGTATGAACCCATGTGCAAATTTAAAGGGGGTTAATCCTACTGCCTTTCTGACACCTGAATGAAACCCTACTCCCTGCATTGGTTTCAAGTGTTAAACAGGTGTTTCCACAAGGCAAAAACACAGATATTCAGGTCAAGAGCATCGTAGAAAAAGTAGTCAAAGCAGGCCAGTCAAAAGGTAGAGGAGACCAGGATAGCATCTGCTAACTTCCCACTGATCTTCTCCTAAGTGAGTATTTGGACAAAGGAAGAAGTGCTGGAGTGTGCTTGTGTGCCTGCAGTAAGTTATTTGTAACTGTACATATATTTGCACACGCAAAAGGAAGAGTATAACTCTTGGATGTAGCTGTAAATACACAAAATGTACCACACAAAGATAAATTCAACGGATGCCAGGACAAGGAGGTACATGGGATGTAACTGAGATTCTGTTAGACATTTGCAGTGCTCTGAAATTTAGCAGGATCAAATATGGGGAAGACAGAACATGTCCAGTATAGTAGGAAGTTAGAGCTAATGCATATACGTCTTTCAAATTCCTTTCATTTTTAACCTTTTTCCTTTAAAAAAAAAGAAAAAGGCTTAATTCACATACATAAGACAAAAGAATGGATTTTTAAAACAAGCTCTTCATTTGAAAACCTAGAAATAGAAGAAGAGCTATTCATTATCTACCATTTCTAAAAATCCAACAACAACTTAATATTCAACTGTCATAAAAGCAGCATTATCAGAAAATGCAGATCTTGGCAACAAATTAAAATCTACAAATCTAGGTATGAACCAAAATAGACTGCATAAAAATACACTTTGCAAACAGCAGTAATGATTGTCAGACATCCCAGCTCTTAAAAATAAATTCTCATAAATCTTTAGTTCATAGGATATGGAGAAAATGCATAAGGCTGTAGTTTCATTTAGAAACCCAGTTCTTCTGGTTTAAAATGTTCTACAATTACGCTGTACTTTCACAAGAGTTAAGGAGCAAATAGAATAGCTGTGTATTTGATTCATGACTTCTGATTTCTTTTGTCTTGTGAAGGGACAGCTCATCTTTCCTTGTGGGTTGGTTGTGTTGATCTGTACAGAGATGTCCTTTTTTGTGCTCTCTGATTAAAAAAAAAAAAAAAGGCCTTCTTCCAAGAATTGCTGAAATATGTATTCCTGAGGTTTCCAGGAATAATGGTTTTACTTCTTCCATCCTGATGAAAGATCTTCCCGTATCCCCGTATCCAGTATCTTTATTCTTCTGGGCGTTCATGTATATACCTGAACAACAGAGGGACCCACATGCCCTTCGGCTGCTTGTAGCTTCTATCTTACTGGAGCACTGTCTGGAGTAATTAATTTAGTGATATTTGGTTCCCTGTTCCTACACCGGCAACCTGAGACCCCTTGAGAAGCCTTTTTTTTCCTCTTTAAATGTGGCCTTCCTGTGGGCTCTCTTTGATGCCACATTCCCTGAAACACCTGAAAGCCTTCACTGCTCTTTATGTAATTCCTTGGAAAAGAGTTTAAGAAGCTAGAGATTGACCTTTTCCCCTCACCAATAATAAATTTTGTTTTCTCTAGCAGGTTTGTCTGGAGAGAGGGTAACCTCTGTACTTCCTGAATGACTGACCAAGAGTTAGAGGATCTGTAATGCCCACAGGCTGCTTGTGAAAAAATGTTTTGTAGGCTTGAGAGGGAAGGATGGCAAGGTACCAAAACATTCTATCACTCTAAGGCTTCGTATCGCAGTACTGTAGATTATCACAGACTAGAAACAACAAAAACCATTATCTCAACACTTTTTGGAGGCTGTATACTACCCTGACATACGCACATGGCCAGAAACCTTCTCTATTTCAAATGTGTGCTGGTAATAAATCAGGAAGACTGTGGCCTTCCTTTTATCCCTAAATCAGGCTATAGAAGCACTGTGTTCTTCCCAGGGATGTTATGAAAGAGTAGCTACAAAATGTATTGCCCTTTTCCTGTTTTCTGTGAAGAGTTTGTGCTAACTCCTTTTCTGGTGTTTCTATTTGATAAAAGAAGACAGTAGGTGTCCAAACTGCATTCTTCCCTCCAAAACAGTTCATATTATTAGTTTATATGTTACTAATGGCAGTTGTCTAGCTATCACTTGATCGAAAAGCAGGCAATTCTGTAGCCAGACATACTGCTAAAATTTTGTAGGGCCTCTCATCTAAGCATCTTTGGTAGGCTTTCATAAATGCATTTGTACATGGATGCTGAAAATTATCAATTACATTTTCTAATGCCAGTATTCTTTTAACCTCTGCTGGTAAAATTCACCTTAGCTTAGAGAGATGATTCAATATGCCATACATAGCAATAATAATAGAAACATTATCTTTGCTAGCATCAATCTGACTCACAATACATTCTTGCATCCTTTCAAGACACTAAAAGGATATTAAATTTTATCTGTGCATGCTCTCAAATATTAACTCTCTTTTTCAAGAAGTTAGATATCTTTTTTATGGACCCCAAAATGAGGAAAGGTATTGCAATCCAAGAAATGCGGACAATGTAATCCAGAAGAAAGATCCCTGCTTGTATATTCTGGAAATGGCATGTTTCTCGTTATGTAAACATTGTTACATGCCATCTTCAACCAGCTGACACTAATTTTGAGTGAAATGTTCCCACTTGAAACAGGCACTTACATAGCATAAGAAAATTAACAGCTCTCCTGTTTATGTAGTCATAGGAAAAAGTCTCATTAGGATATGGGTCCTATCTCTGACTGCATTCCTTTTCAGGAATCTATTTCCTTCTGACTTTCTATGGCAAGATACAAGGACTGGCTGTCCATACTTGAGTGACTGCCCTTTTCTCTGTGTATTTTCTGACCTGTAACTGATTCCCTAGTGACTGACATCTGCCTTGCATAAGCTAGACTACAAGTCTTCCAGTGAGATACGCCACTCTATTTTTCCACTGCCAAAGTTAACTTGCATTCTGCTTCAGACTCTAGGCTAGATTGCACCTTACCTGGAAAAAAATTTGGCAAGCATTGCCAGTAATGCCAGAATAGTGCCATTACTCGGTGTTTGTTTCTTAGGTCCTGAGGTATCTTTTTTCCTCATGCAGATACCTGCACTGACCAATATTATTTTCTTGTTCACTTCAGTTAGCTCCATATCTCCTTTCTGCTGTCCTCAAATACTGTCTTATATACTTATGGACTGGATACTTACTTATTGAATGGATGTTTTCAAAAAGGTGAATATTTTAGGAATATTGAGAAAATCCGGTAGTTTAGAAAAAAAGATAATTGTCTGACATCCAGCTGGCATCCTATCATGCAGTGTAACTTCACCCCTGTGCATTCTGGGGCACTGAGTCACCCAAGAGGTAGGCACATAGGGATACTGGTTTTGCTTATCAGCAGGCAGTAAGTACGCAGGACACTTACTGTGAGCACCCAGCGTGTACAGACAAATAGAAAATGCCCTGCAATCATGACTTGCAGTGACACCAGGGTGACATACTGAGCTTCTTCATTGGATCATGATCAAAAGACTGAAAGGAGCAGTTCTCAGGAACATGCTGCAATAAGGGTGTTGTAAAGCATTCATTAGTGATTTGCTGCTAAAAGGGAAGAAAACAAATATAAATATATCCTGTCTTGTAAACGTGAACTTGGTTCATCTTTCTAAAACCTGAAAAGAACATAAATGATGTTTCAGCATTTCTTCTATTCCTCTTCCTTTTTTGAAATCTTTTTTGAAGGGAAAACTTGTTCCAATTATATCCTTTTAAGATAGCAAAATTCTTTAAAATAAATTGTCAGGAGAGATCAAAGACTGAAACAGCAATGTAAGAAATGCTATGTCATATCCTATAAATAATGAATTTTTCCTTAGCACATTGCTAAATGTAGCAAGGATCTGGCATTTTGAATGAAGCACAAGAAGCCTTGTTGTAGGTGCTGGTTTTAAATGCTTAAAGAAAAGAGAAGGGGAAAAAAAAAAAAAATAAATAGATTTCGTCATCTCTTATTAGCTGTAGATTATTCTTCACAATCATCTGTTTTTTGATCAATTGTTGGGAATGGTCAGACCCTATCGCAGATATTGGCAAAGATGAATAAAATGCTGCAGACAGTAAAGGAAGTTCTTGTCAGCACAGTGACTCATCCATAAACAAGATATGGGTAGCAGTGAAATCTGTTTGGCTGTACAGTGCTATTAAAATAAAAATAAAAATTGGGATAAATCTTACGTCAGAACTGTCATTTTTTTCTTGTTGCTCAGAATTTTCTGGAGTGTTGTGGTTGCCTTTCTTTCTGTTGCTTTCAAGTATCACACTGTTAGCAGGTCAGCTGCTTTTCTATAGATTATCTCCAAACATGCAAGACAATAATAGTTGTCCTGAGTAACAGTGAATTACTTTTTCTCTGCCTTTCCCAAAATTGAGGTCTGGTATGAAATATGGGATTTTTAAACATCCAGAAAGGACGTATCAAGTGGCATCTCCAAGAGGATTTATTGTGGACTAAGAGGAGACTGCCTCCTTGCAGACTTTCCTCTCTTCTCCCATATGCACCTCAACTTGTGTCTGCTCTATTTGCCAGCCATGGTGACAAATCTGTTGGGAGGCTGTAGGTGGGTTACAACATCACTACTGTGCGTTACACAGCCAAGGGCTGGTAGACATTGCTGTTAGTCATGTCAATTAAAAGCAAAGCTTATGGTACAGAGCTTTCACATGCCTCAGTGCTCAGCAAAACACAGCTGTGTGCCAAAATTAAGGCATTATGTGGAGATATCTTGCCCTTTAATGTTTTTCTGTACCTACATGTCACATAGATCTGTCCTGGGATGAGTACCAGAAGAGTTTCTGAAGATCTTTCAGAAGAATAGCAGCAGGTCATTACAGCACAGAGCTTGTAAGAAATTGAGATATGTGATTCACGTCTGGCTGCACCATTAGCTGTCTGACGGGTGGGTCACTGTCCTCATTAATACAAATCATAGTAGGAGAGAATGTTCCCATCTGACAGTAGACTAAACTAAATGGAGACATCATAGAACTTTAACTAGACAAAAGTAGTATTTATTTTAGCATAATAAAATAGTACATCAGCTAGTAAAATATAAAAATTAATAAAGTATTAAAATCACACATTCTTCTAAGTCAGTTACAATACCTATCTAGCCATAGAGAGTAGATTGTGGGTTGGTTTTTTTGTTGTTGTTAATTTGTTGGCTTTCATTTTGTTTTGCTTTGTTTCTCCTAACTGAACTGTTAGGAGTTCAAATCCCCTCTCCATCTGCAATTTCCCAGCAGAAGTTAGAAAAATTTTGAAAATGAATAAAGAAATCAATACATTTCTATTTGGTTAATAATTCTATATTTCAGATTTTTTTTTTTTTTTAATTACGCTTGTTCCTGAAATTGTTCCTCAATAAACCAAGACTTACTCAGAGTAAGAAACCTCAGAATTGATGTAAGTCCTAACTAGTATGTGCAAATTTGTTCAGAAGAAAAACAGGTGTCCTTACTTCTAAAAGGGAAAAGGCACAGCATCATCTTAACACTTGATTGCTCTGCTGGCCTTTTTTTCTTTAAACAGGTCTGCAGCTTTGGGGTAGTGTTAAGGCTGGCTCTCTGAAGAAGGAAAATGTAAGAACTTGTTGGCACAGGCAGAAGTTTCAATTATATGCAGGATTAGAGGTGTTATGGCGATAGAGGGAGAGTGAAACCTGTCCCTGGAAAAGATCTCTTCCTGAAATTAGTTGCGATCTCTTTTTTTTTCCTTTCAGTCCAGATGGTGAAGCCAGTTGTCATTGTGAGATCATAGAATCATCATAGAATTGTAGAATGGCCTGGGGTGAAATGGACCAGAATGATCATCTAGTTTCAACCCCCCTGCTGTGGACAGGTTTGCCAACCTCTATACCAGGCTACCCAGAGCCACATCCATCCTGGCCTTGAATGCCTCCAGGGATGGGGCATCCACAACCTCCTTGGGCAACCTGTTCCAGTGTGTCCACCCTCTGTGTGAAAAACTTCCTCCTAATATCTAACCTAAACCTCCCCCCGAGTCTTTGTTTGATTAGCTTTGGGTTTTGGTTGTTGGGTTGTTTTGGGTTTTTTTGGTGTGTGTGTGTGGTCTTGGTAGTTTTTTTTTTTTATGATATCATCCTTACTTTGCAACGGATTCTGTGGAGCTCTGTATTTAAAACCAACTCCTTGAATCCTCTGTAGAATGATTTTCATCCCCAGTGTTTGTGCAGCACACCATGGTAGTGCAGTAGAAACAGTGCAACAATAAGCGTGTGTAGGAGCATCAGTAGGAGAGGATAATTAATCATGGTTTGTTTGGTTTTTTTTCTGTTAAACTGTCTCATTTCCTAGCTAGCATTGGTAAGTTCCCCTTTTAATACGTCCTCTTAATTCATTATGCCAGTTTCCATGTTGGAGATCTCAGTTTTTAATTCCAAGTTCTTTTCTTAGCTGTTTCCTTAAATGGATAGAGGGAAGCCTTGTACATAGCGTTCCTCTTTGGAGCACATGGAGCAGATTGAAGGCAAGTGATTGCAAGGCAGTCACAGGTTCTGTTTTTTTCTCATCTGCATTACTCTATGAGATGCTCTTGTAGCTCTTCACTTACTGCTTTGCTGCTGAGTTCTGGCTCAAGGTAGGAACTGGTCTGCCAGAGGCTTGCAGTGACATCTTGATGGGATGCTTCTTCAGTCATTATGTGCAGAAAGAAACACATGAAGAGATATAAAACAAAGCAAAGCAAAACAACCCAAACTATGGTTAACTGCACCTGTCCACAAAATAAGACCGCAGGAATTGCTGCGTCCTTCCTATTAGACTACTTGTCCATTGTGTCCTATCTTAAATTCTGGCCAACATCGGTTTCTGTGTGTGAATCAAGGCACTGTGCAGCAGGCAGCCATTGTACAGGAGGAGGTGTGTCTATTAATACTCGCTTATTCTTCTGATATTTTCTGCTTTTTTGTTTTTAAATTCTCAATTTTGTATGCATATGTTTTTTTTCCTCTTGGGTGCTTAAAAACTGAAATTCAGTACATTTCTTTCTTCTAATCTATCCTCTTCTTTTAAAAATAATTTGTCTCTTGTACTGTAGTAGCGATTTCCCAGTCAACTTTGTTACGCTGTTGAAGGATTCACTTTCAGAGGGAAATATGTGTTCTCTTAATAGTAGATTATTTCTGTAGGGAGTGGAAGCTGAGGGAATTTGTCTGCAGTTCTATCTGCTCTTTGGCTGCGTGCAGTAACTTCTCAGGCAGGTCATGTACTCAGTTCCATTGCTATCTGCTGTTTCTCTGTATATTTTCCCGCATTTTGCATTATCATTTGTTAAATATATACCAAGTTGCAATTTATCTTAGTCAGCAGATTTAGGACCTTTGTGTTTTTCTGCTCACCCAGGGAATTCAGAAATAAATTGCTGCTTCTAAGGGTTGTTTTTAATGCAACAAATGTTTTAGAGGAAGTCAGGGGGGTATTGGTCAATATCGGATGGACTCTTCTGTGCAATAAAACATTTTCCACATGCTTTACCAGGTGGTAGGAGAGCCCTGATTCAATTCAATTTTCTGCACTTGCTATTTTTAATTTTTAATATGTTTTTTTTTTTTTTTATTGAATTCAAGCTCTGCTGGTTAAATTTTGTGTGTTGTAGGTAATGCAGACAGTAGTCAGAATTCTTTATCACTTATGCATTGATTTTTGCTGGCATGTTTTACACAAAAATACTTCTTTCTGAAGTGTTTTGTAGGTAAGATAATGCAGAATGAGCTAAGAAAACAAGGAACTGCATGCAACTCAAGGTTGTTAGGCAGAGCTTCGGAGATATTCAGAAACAGAACCTGATTTTAATAAGATGTTTCCTAAAATACATTGATTTACTGAGGTGGAAACTTCATTAAAATAAGACAAACATTTCTTTTCCATAAAACCTGATGAAAATAGGGTCTTCTGAATAGAAATTGAGTATTTACATACAGACTTAGGTCTCCCCTCATCCAACCTTTTAAACAAGTGAACACCATTAGGAATCTAAAAGTCTGTTCTTATGGCTGGAGCCTCAGCTGATGGATCGACTGCCCTTGCTAGACCTGCCAGTCACATAACTACTACCAACTCTTTCCTCTGAAAGCCAGTAAACTGGCTCCCCCAGTACTTGGTTGAAATAGTCACTCCTTTCTGCTCTACTGGACCAGGACCAGAGCTCCCAGAACTGGCATGGCTGTACCAGCATCTTCAGGCCTGGATGTGCCCACTGGATGATGTGGTATATATGCATGCAAATGCTCTGGAGTGACAACTACTTGCCCATTCATTTGTGTATTACTCTCAGAAGGATGTGTCCTCCAAAGCAATGGGAGCCCCTCAGCATTCAGGTGATACATAGTTATGTAATTCTATTCATGAAATAAATTATTGCAGGTAAAAAATTGTTGTGAGGCTTGTGTAAAATTGGTTCAAATGGGAGGCAGATGTGATAGCTTAGTTAAAAAACAAAATCTGTGTGGTTTTTTGTTGTTTGTTTGTTTTAACAGAGCTGTAGCTATAGTGCTTCATTATTGTAATGAAGTTCTTGTCAAATGCTAGGAAAAGCTGGAAGCTCACAGGGATCCCTTCTGATAAAGAAGTAACAGTCACTTTTTTTATTGTAAAATTAGTCTGTGGATTTAACAGATCGTAAATAAATGATGAAATTAAAAATGATTGACTAACAATTTCAAGGGACAGTTGTATTAGTAAACTGATCTGGTTTACATTTAGAGGAATTCTCTACCATTTTATGTAGCATCAGGGACCAGAAATATTTGTTTTCTCACAGTAAGATATATTTAACTCTTTTCTTAATTTTGCGACAATTAAGACTGGAAAGTGGAGGGATTGTTGTAGTGGTGTGACTCATGTCATACTTATTGGGGAACAATAAGATTACTTGATTTCTGAAGCAAAGCTAAATCTCGCGACTACTTGCTTTTAAATAACTGCAGACTTTATAAGAATTGGGATAATCGGATTCTAGAGACTTTTCTCTGTTACTGAACCAACAAAAAGCTGACACATCTATTTGCTGTGTCTGAACAAAATGAGGTAAAAACCAACAGCCCAGAGAAAATGACTTAGGTTTACAGACACAATTGATATTTGCATGTCTGTGTTTATATTCTTTGTGCACACTTTTAGTTACTCCCAGCAGTGGTAAGTGAAGTCATTTTCTGGTGAGGCAGTGGGCAGTTATTAGCAGTTTGTACTTCCTTATCTCTCCATCCAAAATCTTAATATTTACAGACAACCTTTGTATGAAGGGAGATGTTACATTGCCAGTGTGCCCATTCCTGACTATTCATTATAAGATTGCCATGTGCGGCAAATGCAAATTTACAATATGTGACATGCCCTTGCCTCTAGCTGGTGAGATACAGTTCTCTTCAAAGCTGTTTCCTCTTCAGATTGTTATAAGACTTTCAGTAAGCCATCTCTCTGCTGTATTGACCTAACAGTCACCATCTTAATACTGCATTTCCGCAAAGTCCAGTTTCTTAAATATCTGTGGCAAGAGATCACAGCTGAAATATTGTGTCTATGCCTTTCAAGTTTTATAGTTTTATTGACTTAAACAAATTTTCACATACAATTGTTTATTTGAGCTTTGGTGCTACAAAATTTACAAATAAAAGAAGCAGATTTTACCTAGAATTAAGTAGCCAGAGACATAGGAGACACTAGGAAAATTATTCCTTCATATTGAAAAAAATTAAGGTGTGAGGCCTTTGTGCTGTGTAACTTTTGTGGCTTTTTTCACTCTTCTCTCTTTGGGTGATATTTGTCCTTCACTGAATATAGGTACAGTAAGAGACTATCAAGAAAGCAGAGGTCAGTCATGGTCAGAGGAAGGCTTTTATACAGATGAATGGGGTGAGAGGGAAAGCATGAAAAAAGGAGTATCGCCTTGCTAGAGCTGCAGCAAGAAAGGAAGCTGAACTTGGCCTGCAGGCAGAGAGAGGAGATGAGCAGGGAGACTGGGACAAAGTATTTTAGTAATTGCAAGGAAGGAACAGCAGTAGGGATAATGAGCTATACCATCCACAGATAGATAGTACAGAAGTAGCTTCAGGAAAAGGAGATTGCAGAGATGATTATGTAGACATAAATCATAAAGCAGTAAGTATAAAGGACTACAAAAGAAATGCACTGAAAAAAAGTCAGATATTTGTTTTATATTTTCATCTAGATTTCAGTTGAAAGACTTTTTGTTTAAACATTCGCTGTTTTAAGGATCAGAGAGGAAGCGCTTTGCAACATCTTTCTGAGAAGTGAGTTTTGTGACATTTCCTGGGAAGCGCAAGGATTTTCAAAAGATGGTATTGCCTCTTTACTGAGTTGAGCTTTCAAGAGAACCTGAAGGATTTTAAGACGTGAATACAGTAGCCAGTGTCATGTGGTTTAAATTCTCTGAAGATCCAGACAGCATTTTTGCAGAAGTAATGTCTGGACACTGAACAGTTTTTGAACGCCTGACTCACACAGGCATGTAAAAATCATCTCCTTAGGAAAAAAATTCTCTTTTTTTTTTTTTTCCCTCCTGAGATTACTGTCTTCATTCTTTTGTTTCTGTTTGGACTTATTGAGATAAAAGAATCTAAGGAAATAACATCAATTTCTTCTAGTCACTTCTGATGAATACACTGTCATTAGGGATTATTACTTCATACCTCAACCCAGAAACTCCCAGCAATGGGATATCTTGGTGAAAAATGAATTCAGAGTGTTCTCACAAAAAATCTGAGCACTCCTGGATGAACTCTGAACACCTCAATTGGATTTAGTGGAATTGGGGATGCTTTGAAATCACAGGAGAGGGGTTTAGTGCTCTTAAAGACAGTATCAGCAAAAGAGCTTGATAAAACAACCACAAAAAAGCTATGAGTTGCAATAGCATTGGGATAACTTTAATAAAATTCCTTATTTGTCTTACTGTGCTATCATTTTGATCCTAAACATAGAGGAGATTAGGAAAAGCAATTTAATTATCCAGTTTCTCTGTGGAAAACAACAACAACAAAAACCCCAAAAACCAAAACAAAATAACAAAACAAAACAACCACACAAGAAAAATACTAAAATTTAAAAACTGAAAATGTAGGGAGCTCATGACTGTTTGCATCCAGCTGTGAGCCATTACTCACATGAGTAGTCACACTGATTGCTGTGCATCTATTTGTGGAAGTTGGAGCTTACGTCTGGGAGCAAAGCCAGCAAAAGGTATAGGAAACATAGGCTTCTGTTTAGGGAGGCATAGGAAGGCTGCTCTGCTTATGTTGGAGGACTTGTATGTAGGCCAGCATGTATTTACTTCTGCAGTCCTACTCTCCAGTGGCAGCAACATGCACAAGGTAGGATGGTATTTATTGCCCAAAGTCTCTGCTCTGCACTGCCTCCCCTGCCCCAGGCAGAACAGAAGCAGTAAACAAGAGACTGGGATAAGGTTGTTTTGATTATACATGCAGGAAGGCAGAGTAACAAAATTAAAGGTGAAATTCCCACTCTGTTACATTTCCTCCACGACTGTTGTGGAATTGAAATCCATCTCATTTACCCAATAACACTATGACTCCATCTCATTCATATGAAGTGTTTTCTGCCACACAGCCTCACAATGTTACTACGCTACTGTTAGCATGCAAGTATTGCTTTCCAACTCTTTGTGACCTTTAATTCCTATCTCCATGCCAAGCTCACTTTCTAGTAGACGACTCCTTCAAAGTTTTTTGCTTATGATACTAAATTCAGTCTGCTTGAAGCATTTTTAGAAGAAACCCAAATCTGAACTTGTAGCAGAGAAGCTTTGAGCCCTCTGATCTATGAAAGAAAGTAGTGAGAAGAGTCAAATTCAGAATGAGTTTACGTGAAAGTCTTAAGTGGGCTGTGGCATAAAACTTGAAGACCTCTGATAACAGCTCAGTGTAAAGCATTCTGCATTAAACTGCCTTCAACTGCTCAACTATTGCAAATATGTTTCAGCAGGGGCTGAAATACAATCTAGAACCTAGTCCTCAGACAGTCTTTATGGCGGCCTAACTTTACGTTCATCTCATAGAGATGCAGTGTGACAAATGAGAGAAACTGAAAATGTTTTTTATCTTGCTGTAGTTTCCTCCTTGTATTTAGGACTTCAGGGTTGCTGGCTTTGATAAATACGTGGAGTACAATGGGCGGTTATATGCATTTCAGTATTCACATAACTGTGAAGAACTGGAAGGACAGCTGGCCTAACACTTTTCTCCAGTTTTTTGTTTGCATGCTGTTTTTTCCACTGATATTCTTAATGTTCCTTCAATATTAATTTGTTTCAGATGTAGGATTAACTGAATGGATATAATAGAGAAACACAACCAAATACAGTTAGACCTCAAAATGTCCCTGGGAATCCAGTAACTCATTTTTAGGAAAACAAATTCATTCAATATAATAGTTAGAAAAATGCTTATGTTTATGCTAAAATAAATACAGATTGGAGTAGGTGCTCCCATGCTTTCATAATATGTGCCTAATATAAATTTCATTCCTTTTGTCTTTAAGTGCTCCAGGAATGCCAGCAGGAAATCCATACACAGCAGGAAATTATGCAATTTATTTAATATGCAATCTAATAAGCTATCAGATGCCTGACATAAATTCCTTACTTTCACTGTATTTTTCTTACACCATCTGAATTGTTTTTGTTTATTGCTGGGTTTTTACTTATCTGTCTACCCAGCTAAGATTTATCCAGCATTCTGTTCTGCTGTTTAAGCTCCAGTTTGAAATTTAGGACACTTGAGCTCAATGCTCTGTACCAGGTACAGAAACCTCCTATGCTTTTGGGTGAGTTGGGGCTGGACTTCCCACCATATTTACATCCTTTGTTCACTTTTGTTTCTGTAAGTCCAAGATGCCTGGGCAATTTAAATATCCATCCAGGTTAAAAACAAAACAAAACAAAACAAAACAAAAACAATCCACAACATATTGCTTAGCTCTTTGGAGTCCTGTACTATCATGAACAAAACTACTCAGATACGAGATTTGTAAATGTGCCTCAATATCTAATCCTAATAAGAGTTCAGTTGTCATTAACTGTGTTGTGACCACAAAGAAAATTTTCCTCCCTTATCTCACCTGTGTGGCCAAATCCATTGTGTCTGAGCAAATCTGCCTAGTGCTTTCTTACAGTAAAGATGTCAGGCCGTGGTGGACATACTTGCCTCAATTTATTTTCCCTTACCACTAGGGTAAAGAATAACATCCCCTCTGGCTTCCTTCCTCCTTTTCCCAACTCAGTTACTAGAAAATTATTCAAGATAAATTGAACTATTTCTGGCACTGAAACCAAGAGAATCTTGCTGCTTGTCACTTACTACGAGAGCACCTTTCTCAGAAGACAAAGAACACAGTTTGAAATACTCTTTGGTGTCATTCTCTCTTTTTCTACCTACAAATGTGTAAATGTCTTCAAACCTACCAGGCTGTGCATCTACTGAGCCTAGCACTCCCAGAACCTGTTGGATTTAATGTGTGGAATCCATTGCATCCAATATATGCTGTAATTGATCCCTATTCTATAGTGGTGTTTGTCTGGCACTTTGGGTCATCCAGAATTCCCACTCAGATGATCAAAATCTTCAGATTCAGCTGAATGGAAAACGTAATTTGTTTGAAGAAAACCTGTCTGGACCTGCTCAAAGGGAAATGTATCCTGAACATGCAAATGTGTGTGCTATCTCTGCCCTTGATTATCACATAAGAAATGGGACTTTTTCAATCTACACAAGACACATGGAAAAACCAGCATTTCCCAAAATTCTAATTTAGCACTTATTTATAAATGTTTATGTGCCTAATAAGCTTTCCTTTTATTGATTAGAAATACATGACACTTTTATTTTCCTATAGTTTTTGATTCCCCAGTCTTATTTAAAATAATGAATGTGGTGTCAGATAACAAACAACAAAATTTGTTATTTAAAAATTGATATATGATATACCCACAAAACTTACTTTCCTGATGAGAGAAAAAATTATCAAGAGAAAATAAAAATTGTAAGTCACACATGAATTACCTGGAGAATGAAATTACCTTCTATTATATAATAAGTTTTATAAGGCTAGTGATCCCACTGAAGATTTCATATCAGTAGCTTTAAAATATAGCTGCTTTCAGGAACTTAAAATAATTGAAAAATGTTGGAAAGGGAGTGAATTCACCCCATTTGTAATGGTAAAGTTATTGAGCTATTGTAACATTTTCTGTGCAGTGTATATTGACCAAGGAGAAAAATGTACTTTGGATAGTAAGTCATTGGGCTAGTAGTGGGGTCTGGGTTTATTCATTCTGGCTGTTCTCCCAGAAATAGATGGTTAATGTAGAAAACACTCAAATCCAAGTCACTTGGATACGAGCCCATTTTAAGCTGCAGGGCTTTCTGGAGTCTTAAAGCTTGGTAAATGGGAAGCACTGACCACGTGTCCAGAGCATACTGATTTGTGCCATGCAGGTGGCACCATGTAATGCTATGAGGTTGACTGGTAGAGCAGTGAAAATTCTCCCTAGAGTGACGTAACAAATGTGTATATGTTAGTGTTGAAGTCTGAATCAAAAGTGTGCTTTCCAGTCAAATCCTCACTTGGTTACTTACATTACGGGCTTTGGTTTGCACCATGAAGCAGCCACAGAGCACACAAGCTGGATTCTTCTGACAATAAATTAAGAAGGAAGATGCCCTCCAGCATGCTATTGAGACTGGAGTATCAAAGTAAAATCCACTGAAATACTTAAAGTGTGAAATCTGCAGTGTTTGAGTGACTTTGCCACTTTGCCTTCATGTTGTAGTAGATGGCATAGTATTTACTTGCCAATATGTTCTTCCTGACTGTGTGAACACCCAAAATGTGGGTTATAGGTAGTACAGCATGCGTGAATCCACTCTTAGACCAATTGCAAGGCAGGAAATGTGCACTCTTTGTGACTCAAAGGAACAGGTTTACCAAATCTTCATCTTACTCCTTTTCTCATTATTTGCATTTCATTAATGTGAGGGTACAAGAATGCTTCTAAAATACCTACCTACACGACAGAGATTTGATCTCATCTGAGTCTTCTAGACACCACTCTTATGCAGATAAGGCAGTAGTGATGTTATCATCTCAGTACTTGTGACAGGGCACAACAAATTTGTGACCAAAATATGTAACCCAAGGCACCTTCAAGTTGAATTTTAGCTTTCTGCAATAACAAAAAATCGCTGTAGTTCTAAAACATCCTTTGGTTTGAAAGCTCTCTTCATGTAAAAGAGTCAAAGTTATCAACATTCTACGTAGTTTAAAACTTCCTTTTCCATTCAGTTTTCTTGTTAAAATAACCTTAGAGATGACATGTTCCCCCATGTTCCAATAAAGTAATGCTAGTAGAAAGAGCTCTTTCTTAAGTACAATGAAGTCTGTGGTGTTTCAGGGATGCTGAATATCAAGTCCTGATTTTCTTTATTTTTTTCATCAGTAGATATTTGGAATCTCTCTTTCTGGTTCCTTGTTAGACATTATACTACACGTGAACTCTGTAAAGTCAAATGCAATGGGAATAATTCAGAGTTGAAACAGCCTTTCGGTAAACAGAAAAAGAGTGTATACTGAGCCTCTGTATCTAGAATTACTAAAACAAGCAGCTTTGAAATTGGAAGCGTGTTTACCCTGGCCCTTCAGCCTGGCAAGGCAATCTGGCCCTATGGAAAGGAAACTATGCATTTGAAACATCATAGGCACTATGAGGCCTTGGAAGCCAAACACGGAAAAGACTGTGAGCATTCTGGCTTACAAAATATAAAGGAGAGAGGAAGGAGCTATCTGGATCCACAAGATAATATTAAACTCTTCAGTTGCACAGGATTAGTCACTTCATTTCTTTCAATGAAAATAACTAACATAACTTCAAGAGCCTGGAGTGCCATGAATGCTAACGTAATGCTCATTATTTTTCAGTGCCATTACAAATGGAATGGAATCCATAGTATGTTTCTCTCTGCATTATCTATCTACTAGCAATAAGAGACAGGAAATTACTTGTTTTTAACTATGCTATATAACTCTGCTGATGACCAAGTCACCAGTCTCAGAATTTGGGGCAAAAAACCATATTGTATCTCTTCTATATCTTAAATGATTAACATAAAAATTAATATTGCAAAAGATTACAAATTTAAATATGCACAGAATAAAGACTTACTTAATATATATTTTGATGATCCTGAAGTTTAATGATGAATAGGTTTGATTAGGATTTCTGAAAACTTTGTTGAAAAATATAGTGATCCAAAATAGGTCATATGAAGAAATTATGTGGGTTGCTAAAATACATGCAACTTGGCAAGTGTTCTTAACCTAGTGTTTCTCTCAGGGTAAACCTCTATTTTACAATTATAATGGGCTAGAAATGAGTGATAATGTTTTATTTTACTGGTATCTATGGACTAACTAATTGCTTAAGCATATAGCATTATTGCCATAGTCTGTGAATTTATAGGGAACTTAAAAAGCAGGTAATCAGTGCATTGCAATTTTATTTCCAATATCCACTAGCAAAATGAGTCTGTTATCCAAGTTCACAGATGGCTTACTCAGTTTTAACTCCACTGATTCCTATTGTGCCATCCTTATACAATCCACCAATTATTTCAGAATTAAATGTATAATTTCATATTTTCCTTGGTAATCCTGAATGATTCTGGTCAATGATGTCTAACTTATATGTATTTATAGGCTGGTTTGTATTCAAAATACGACTGTGAGCTGCTCATATTCCTCTGAAGGTATATTTAGGCACTATGGAAAATAGTGTTTTTTTTCTTTGGCTTTTCCAAAGTTGTCTGTCACAAGATGTGCTACACAATAGAGAAGATCTATGCAGAAAAGCAGATGATGCTAAGGATCTAGCAAAGAAACAGTAGGCATTCCTAGGTTTTGTTTTGGACTAGCTTTACACTGATCCCATGGACTGAATACCCATTAAAGGCTGAAGCATGTCAGGTGGGAGCATGAAGTGCCTCTTGTAGATTAGCTTAATCTGAAATAAATCCAGTTTTTGCACTCAGAGACTATTTCGTGATGCAAACAAAACAAGAACAGGAACAAACAGGAAAATCAGAAGTATATTGCTGATCTGTACTTAACTGCTAGCATAGAAGTATTCTGCAAGAGACATTCAAAGTCATTCAGAGACAGAATATCTGTTTTGGTAATCTCATTTTTCAGCGTTTTTCTTGTTTCAAGTCAGAATCACACAGCCTAAATTTTATGTATTACTGAGAAGTTTCCCGAGACACAGGTCTGAAATTCCTTCAGAAATACTGTTATCACAGAGCTGTAGTGATTGGGAGCAACCTCTGGACATTGAGTCTTACCCCCATGTTAAAGCAGTTCCGTGCAGTGGGTTGCAAAAGAAAGTATCTTACCCTTTTTTCGTTTCGTTTCGTTTTGTTTTACAGTGTCCAAGCGTCCTTCACCTTAGTGAATGAAAACTGCACTGATGTGAGGGTTTTTCTTTTCCTTAATGCCGTCAAGAATGACCAATCTATGAATGTAATTTGCTCCAAAAATCCAATACAGTGAAGAGAAAAATAATCAATGATTTCTGAAAAGCCATAGTAACACCATGGAAGATCAGTTACCAGATTAGATGGAAGAGAAATTAAAAAACTATCAGGCCTTCTTCAATTAATGACTTTACAGTACAGGCAAAGCAATGAAGTATAGGATTTTCGTAAGTGTTGGTGATAGCCTCTGAACTCCAATACCTGCATAAAGCTATTGAGATGAAAAATGAGTTTATAAGAAAAGCTTGATCACTTAACGAGTCCTTGTCTTCCCTTTGAATGGGTTGCAGTTCTCATGAGAATTCTTCACACATCTCTTACAAATACTTTAAGCTGTTAGTTTTCAAATGTCTGAAAGACATTTGGGCAGCCAATGAGCACTATGGCAAAGTATTGCCTCCTTCACTGGAGAGGCTGTGAGTGCTCTGGTGATTTAATGAGCTTGTGTTGAGATGACAGAGTGAGTGAAGAGCAAAATTTTTAACATGTGAACAAATCATACGAAGTTTTCATCCTGATGGTGCTTTTAGGTAATATGTTACTGTTAGTATCATAGAATCTGAGAACGAAGACATTGGCAGCACAAACCTTACTTCTTGCATGTTCAGTCAAGGTAGAACAACTGTTTTTCCTTCCAGTCAAAGCACGTGCTCCATTTGAGCATGAACTGTCTAATCACCATTTTTACTACCTATCACACTTTCAGGGTTTTTTTTCAACTCTTTCAGCAATTTGTTGGTAGTATTTGTAGATTATAGTGAGCAAAATTCTACTTTGGACAGGTATTCAGTTACAGAAAAGTCTCATCACTTGCAAGCAAAAATTATGTACGTGCAACTGTTGAAAATGTATTCTAAGTTGATATATCACTGTGTACCTCCTGAAATCCTTTTCATCGTTATATTACATGAAGATAGAGTCTTATCAATTTGTATTTGCTTCTTCTGGGTCACTGCTGTGCACATCAGTTCTGATTTATTCTTTTACTCCTTTTCTGTTTACTGAAAACTGGAATTTCATGTAATCATAATACATTAGATTTTATTCTATATGTTGACATTCTAAGCTTTTTGTTCTTGATAACAATTTAACCAATTTATAACAAAATTTCAAGTAACTTTTGAAGTTACTTCATAAAATGAGGCGAGTGAGGCCCTGGCTCTCTCTCTGTGGGCTTTTTGCCCTTACAATTTTATTTTTCTGAAGCATCATCAACCGTAGACGAGACAAGCCTTGTACTGTGCAATGCCAAGCCTGCAGGCAGCTGTTAAGAATTTGTGCTTCTGTGCAGAATTTTAATCACTGAGTGTCTTCCCAACTGGAAATTGTTAATTTTGGTTATTTGGTTGAATTTTTTGCTTTACATGTTTGTTTCCTGGCAGTGTCACACTAGTTTTTAATTCTTCCTCTGTTTAAGATACGAGTTCTGCCACAGCTGAGAGTATATTGCATCTCTTATGGCAGATGAGCCATGGAATGGTGACTCCTCCCTTAAACTTAGAGAGCTAACACAAATTCTGTGGCTCTTTCTACTTCCTGTTGTGTTCTCAGCTGAGAAACAGCATTGGAGCAAATCCGTAGGCCGTGACTGCAAATTTCTACAAACCCTATAAAATTAGGTTAAATGTTTTGTTTCCTTGTAACCAAGCCATAGGTCTCCTCATACATTATCTTTATAATCAATGTGCTGATGAGTTCTGTGTCTTGCTCCTGGATAAAAATACACCTTATCAATGTTAGTGAAACTTTATCACTTTTCCTTTAAAAAGTTGATGTTCTGAGCTTTCGGATTTTCAGAGTGTTGCTAAGAGAGTTGCTTTATAAAAGAGCTATTAGTCTTGTGCAGTGTAAGATTTTTGTCCATTTGGAGCCAGGGAGCTGACTGAGACCATTTGCCAGTATCATTTCACATTCCTTAGGCATCTCCTATGGCAGACAAGGAAAGATATGATACCTAGGTTGGTTTTCTTACAAACCTGTGAGACGTAATGGTAAAATATTTATTTTATTACAGACTGAAACAAGACATTTCATCTAAATGTTTCCTAACAGTTATTTTTACACTATTAAGTTTCAGGGTTGGCAAATGCGTCAGCATATGAACTTGAATTGCAATTGACATAAAAGTATCTGCATTTATGTTTCTTAGACGAGGAACTTAATCAGCTTAAGAAGTTATTTATTCAAACACTTATTCAAAGACTGGAAAGAAATCTACCTTAGAGATGCATTGTTCTTTGGATTGAATTTTAAACTGCCACTGACATAGTACTGAAGTACAGGTCCCTGGTTTAAAGCATGAGAGGCAGAATATACTTTCTCCTGACATTTTTGATTGGATCAATGTTGGGTACAAATAAAACTATTCTGTATTCCTAAATATGGACATTTTTCAAATGGACAAAAATGCATGCTGTTTGAATATGAGGTATGACTGTCAAGTGTTCATTTTGTACATATTTTCGTGGTATATTGGTACTTCCTTGGTTTAACTTACTGCATTTCTACTCAAAGTATTTAAAAATAATTATTTTTTTTATTCTATTTTTATACATTGGTAGTTTTGTCACATAATTCATTTTAGGGTTCTGCTTCTCTTAGGGAAGGATTAGTTTTTTGAGCAGTAGCATTAGGATTGGCAACAGCGTTATCCAAAACAATTGATTACCATTGTCATTTCTTACAGATGTTTTAACCTAGTGGGCTTGAATTGATATCCAAGTTAGTTTTAGGAGACTTCACAAAAAGAATGTGTAACTTCACTCTGCACATGATTGTCCTCCTGACAGTACAACTTATTATCTGTAAGGAAAGACCATATGGTTTTAACTCAGATAAGACAACACCACTGTGTAGTAGATGAGTTTCTCTAAAGCTGAACAGAAAAATTTTAATGCACCACGCTAAAATGTATGTGTGAAGGAACGAAACGTGTTATAAACACAGATGATGGCCTGGCAGGCTATCCTGGAAGCGTTACCTGCTCTGTCAAAATGACACATGAATAGATAGTGGATGAAACCTTCTTATTCCTTACTTAGAGCTTGGTGATGTTTATATTGCTTATATAGCTGAGTTCTTTGATAGTACAATTAATAATGTTGTCAGTTTTGACCTCTAAAGACTTATGCAGTAAATTATATTCTCCGATGCCTTATATTAGTCACTTGACCCTAAATCCTTGTGAAATGTATTTGTTATAGGGAAGATTTCTTGTAAGCTGCATTTCCCACTGGGCTACCTTGGAAGTTGACATACAGCCTCATGTTATGTATAAAAGAACACTGTATAAGACCCACTACGACTTGCATGAAATATATTAAGAATTATCTTAAATGAGAATTCTCACAAAGAAATTGGATTAGGGGCATTTCTCCCAGGCTCATGGAAATGTTTGGGATTTTTTGATCAGCCCATAGAGTCACAGAGTCACAGAATCATAAAGGTTGGAAGAGACCTCTGGAGACTATGTGTTATTAAATAAGTTGCTTGTACTGTGACTCTCACAAACTAATGGCTGGCCACATTTCACTGAAGTATTTTGATGCTTTCACTGAAGTATTTTGTTTTGCTGAAATATCTGTAGTTTCTATCAAAATGTATTTTGTTGAAAAATGCTTTCACTGAGGAAATAAAGTAGCACAAGAAAGAAAAATTTCTTATTTGACTCAAGATTTCTGTTTAAAATGCATATACTATGCTCATCAGAGGTAAGTTTAGCATTTGTGTTTTCCAAGCCTGGCTGGCAACACTCTAAAGTGTATGGGTAAACACACAGGGATGAGACATCCTTGCCTTAGCAAAAAATTAGATTCCCTTAAGGTAATACAAAAAATATCCTATTTCTCTATCCTGAATTTTAGTTGACTACTGATGCATTAATCCCCTCTCATTTTTGCATATGTTCTGGAATTTCTATTTTCTATGCATATATCTCAGCTGCAATTTCTCTACCACTTGGGTAGTATTTTCCAGTAGACTGCTTTTAGATACTACAATAGTAGTAAAAAGTTGATCTGGTACCCAAGTTCACAGTAACCCAGTCCCAACGTAACACACCGTCAAACAGCTCTAATATAAGCAACCATTCAAAGGTTCACTGGAAAACAACACAGGAAATGTATCGCTACGGCCCGTCTTTTAGCATCATTGTCCTACATCTCTGATATTATTTGGGAAAATATCGGTGCAGTATCTCACTTCTCCCACATAGTACTACTAGAAATTCTGATTGCTGAGCAGGGAGGAATAGAGAAATATCTCCCTATTAAGACCGGGTACTTTGCCATTCCTTGCTGAAGCCTTTTTTGAGAGAACTGTGCATTTACTTAGCATGATATGACTGTGAAGGCAGAAATAGAACTTGCAAGTTCTGTATGGAAGGAAAACAGTACTGGTAACACAGAAAAAGAATAGTTAAGGCTCTGAAAAAAATATTGACAATAACATTGTAGCTAGCTTTCATGACTTCTCTTAAAAAAAGAGTGTGAAAAAAAAAAAAAAAAAGTGAATTGGAGAGTAAACAGGCATCCTACCTAGTAAAATAGAGGAATAAGACATCCTAAATTTATACAGTTGTTTTATCATAGAACTAAACTGACCTTGGCACTCATTGCCTTTGGATGAATAAGGAGAGAGACTGATGCAGAAGCAAGTATGAAAAGAAACAACTAGATGGTATACTGGTTTCTACTTTTAGTAACATAAACACATGTGGTTTGATGCTTCAAGAGAGGAAAATTTTTATGCCTTCCTCCAAAATACTTGGTTTGTTGAAAAGAAAACTGGAGAGATCATTGATTCAGTCGGTGGTATTGTTTTGGTGTACCTAGGCATGATTGTCCTAATATTATGACAATCTAAGTTCTTTGTAATGACTCATTCAGGGTAGATGGTTTGTTGTTGTTGTTGTTGTTTGTTTAGATTGCACACAATAATCTTAGTAAATTGATGTTTTAATCTTTCAATTTCAAAAATGTTGTAAAACAGTTATGACTGCTTGTATGGCAATGACACTCTGTGATCTTTCTGGTTTACATTCTCCTCTTAATCTAACTCAGTGTTAGTTGGAGGCCAGAATTTAGACTATCATCAGTTTTATTCTTCATAGATTTGAAACTATATCGTCAGTCCTAAAGAAATGTTCAAATAATCATTTCCTTGTATAAAAGGAAGAGCACTAATTCAGTAGCACTGGCTGTCACAGCAACTTACTTACACAGAGGAAGTAGAATAATCTGTACAGAAAGAGTGAGGAGCCAGAATACTTTTTATAATTATATCCTTTTGATTACATTTTTATGACCTTCAGTTGTTAAATGCTTCATAACTCAAGATGGTAAGTCAGGTACCCAAGACAAGTTGTATCTGCACTCTCTTGATGTTTCTGGGGACATTCTGGCATATATCAGAACTTATTATTATTTACTCAGTCATAGTCACAGGTGTGGCTTTTTGCTTGTTTAAGTTTGATGTTGTTGTTTTAGTTAAATTCTGGATAGGTAAACACTTGTATTGAATATCTAAAATGAACAGTGTTGCTTGTTGTTAATGAAATGAATTGATTATTCCAATAATTTTAGAAGACTAGAATGACTTTTTTTTTCTTTTTTTTTCTTTTTTTTTTTTTTTTTTTTTTTGTGTGTGTGTGGATCATTATGAGGTCAACAAATTATCCAACTACAGTGAAAGAAGGAGAATGAATGATGGTATTCATTTTTTGGGGGTTTAAGAGTTTTAAGGCCAAGTAAGCTTCTTCACTGTCATTTTAACATGGCAGTAACTTTTTGTATTCTTGGGAAGTAGCAGTTGTAATAAAAGTCATGTAGGAGGAGTTCACCAGGACTTCCAAGTTGGCAGTTTTTTGCCTATCATATGTTTATTCTGTCAGAACATGAGTGAATGCGATGTCTTTTCAATTATGCAATTTTCTTGAATAGTAAAAATGCACAGAGGTCTCTGATACATTTATAACAAACTGTAATGAGCCCTGTTTTTCCAAATATTACCTAGATAAATTGGTGAATCTCCAGCTATCGCTGTGATCAAAGTGGAATTATTTAAAGAAAGCTCAGATGGGCTGACCAAATAAATGGTATGAAATAATAAAATCTATGGATTTCCTTAATCCTTTTTCCCTTCCCACTGATGCTCTCCCTCTTGTTCCTTGAGATTCTTTTCATATCATTCCTGATGTTTTTTATCCCTAAAATTTGTTTGCTTCCTTCTCCACTTTTCTCTCACCTCCTTGGTGTCTTTCAGGTTTTCTGCAAACTCACCCTCCTGATAGTTAGCCATTCTCCTCCATGCATTAGAAAACAGAAAGGTATAAATTACTCTCATTGTCTCTGCAGGCCATATGAACTCCTTATTTACCTTGTTATTTATTTTTACGCAAAAACTCAGATTCTTCTCTAGTCAAACCTCTCCTTTTAGGATCTTTTAGGATCACTGGTACAAGAAAATAGTGTGACTACCCAAGAAACTGCAATATAGGTTAGAAGTAGAGAAGAATACAAGAGATTTCTATTGAGAAATGTGGAGTTCTGGAGTAGAGAAATTCTAAGCAGGGAGGACAGCAAGCAAGGATGAACCACATTGAATCATAGAATCACCAAGTTTGGAAAAGACCTCCAAGGTCATCTAAGTCTAGCCGTCCAATGTTTTTCCACCAAACCATGTCCCTTAGTATAACAGCTAAATGTTGAACACCTCCAGAGATGATGACTCAACCATCTGGGCAGCCTGTTCCAAATATCCAACCTGAACCTCCCCTGGCACATGCTACTAAATGTTTAAGAACTCCCTGCATCGTGCCCATAACTGCATTTCCAGGTAGTCAGTCAACTGATCCTCATTTCCCATCTATTCTAGAAGCTTGTTTTCATTAGCAACATTTTAGTTTTTCCTTGGTTTTCAAGTGCAAAGTGACTTCCTTTACATAGCTCCCACCCCAAGTAATATCACTGTGCAGATGCATTATTTCCTCTTTATTGAAATCTCCCTCCCTAAGATTGGTTCCCAGGTTTGTTTGAGTTGGAAAACACTCATAGCACAGAAGTCTAGAAATAATAATTCATAGTAGGTACATAAAGTACTGTAATATCATCATGGTGAGAGGTTTTTTGCTCTCGTTGCCCACACAGTTTAAAGCACAGTGAAATAAGTTAATTAGGTCGACTTTATAAACAAATATATATCTACAATTAAACTTTACAATATGCTTCAGTATTTTTGTTTGCTTTCAGTGAGGTAAAGGAGAGGACATAGAGGGTTCTTCAATGCCTAAAAATGAATTTCCATTCTACTCTTGTTCACTGCAAACGCATTTCACTGTGCGGGCCTTCCTATAGCTTGGTAAAAATGTTTCAGATCTGAACTCTTATCACTCAATTGACCGAACTTTACAATTTAAAACTAATGTGCCGTGTCACTCTCTAAAGGCACTCCTAATGGACCACTTTAACATTGTTTAGATACCAGGTAATTTGTTACATCCCAAATTTCCTTTTCTGTTTAATGATTGAAAATTAAATGTTTGTCATCAAAAACCGGTGGTCTTTTGAGCAGTGATCCATGTTAGAACAGTGAACCTATGTCTCAGCAAATTTGTTAGTCATCTATGAGGCAAAGCAAAGCTGACCTCATAACGTCAAATCCCATTCACAGCTAGTGAATTGGTTGGAAAGAAGGTATGTGGTACCTTTAGAGCAGTATTAAAAAATACACTGCTGTGCAGAAGGATTAAATCCTCAGTAGCCTGATTAATAGTTGCGCTGTTTAACTTCAGTCAAAAACAGTCACTTTAACACATTCCTAAATCCTCAGTTTGAAATTTAAATATTGTATAACTAGCTGCTTTTTCCTGTGGATTACTGTGCTGTATATCTTACTTAAATTCTTCTTATTCATTGGATATGGGCTGCAGGAACACTTACGCACAGGTACAGGGACTCACATAAACTGAGACTAGTGCCCACTGGGATATTACTCCTGTGAACTAGTCTTTCCACCTTCATAACAGATGACTGTGTTGTCCAGGTTCTTGTCAGAAGACACAAAGCCTCAAAGACTTCCAGGCATTCATCTTGAAAATCTAACCCACAAAGCTCACAAATTTTTCCTGGATAAGTATGTATTTTGACTAAATTAACAGATTTTTATTTTTTTTTTTTGCCGTTTTAACATTAGATTTTGCACATAAGGGATTAAAATTTAAAGACTTTAGTTAAAATTTATGCAGCAAATTGAACTGCAAAGCTTTCAGGTAATCAAATGTTCCTTGTTATTTCTTGCACAGGCTCTGAGCAAATACAAGAAAGACCTCTTTCCACTCTCCTGTCAGTGCCAGTGTACCTTTTTAGACACAAACCTACTGGTAACAGTCAAAGTAGGATTTGAAATCAAAATTAAAACCTCTGTTTTGAAGGGCAGAGGGCAGTAATGTTTGATCAGAATTCTCAGCAACCAGTGAAGATGACCATTGTGGGGTTTAATAATAGGATGTGACTGTGACAGTCATGTGTGTTAATGTATTTATGAGTCTGGGGAGTCTGGGCAAAAAGACAATTCATTTGTTCCTAATGCAATTTCATGCAGATTCGCACCAGTTGTGACCTCGAGTTGTTGCTCCAGAATGTTATTTCTGAAATAGGTTGCCTTCTTCATCTTAGTATCGTTATTAGGTTTTTTCCTGCAGACAGATTCTACAAAATCTAGCTATGCAGACAGTGAAGTGTTCTGTTTTCTGAGGAATGTAAAGAAGAGATGAAAAAAACAGGCTCCAATTAGACAGCTTGTGACATTCCCACCATGGAGAGGACACAGCACGAAAATTACCAGTATGCATTAATTATAACCTTCTCCTGTACCTTCAGCTTTTGCAGCTTGCCAAGTTTCTCCCCTAACTAGTCATGTGCTTCTTGTGTGAGAAAGCAGCAGTCATCTAGGTTTTGTTTGTGGCTAAGACTAAGGGTCCATCCCATAGAAATTGAAGACATGGCCACAACCCAAAATAGCTGATCCACAGGGACCCAATCAAGCTGGTGTATGCTTTTATGGTTCTTTTTCTTTCTCACTGAGTCATTTGTGGTTAAAGACATGAGTTGGGAGTAATTAGTGTTTTCATAAAACTTAGACCTAGAGCTGAGGAGAGAGCAGGAAGTAATTTATCTGTGGTGAGTAAACCTCGAGAGTCATAATTTCCTTGTTTGTGTTTCAGTTCAGATGAGTGCCATCCTGTTGTTTGTTTTATAAACTGTTTAATAAACTGTAATGTTTATTAACAGTAATCCATTAAGTTTGTCTCCTATGAGACCTTTTCTGTACAGTCAGTGCTCTGCACTTAAGCTAGGAACCCAGTTTTATTTTTCTCTTGGTGTTCCTTACTTTTATGTCCACTCAGAGCCTTTAATGATTTTATCTGAACTTTTATGCTGTTCTGCATGGTGAATGAACTCTTAAAAATGTTCAGGTACACTGTCTGCCAGCTCCAGCTTTTCTGTGCAGAAAAATAATGTGTATGTAAGTCCTATATTCTAAAATTGTAGCAAGTCCATTTCCTTTCTAGGAAGCAGAAAAATTAACTGTACTGTGTCCCATGGTGTATTGGGGTGGGAAGTAGCACAGGTGGCCATAACAACTGCAAAAGGTTTATTCCATAAAGCTCTGCTCTTTTTTTATAAAATTGTCCTTGAAACCCAGCTAGACTAGAAATTACTAGGAAGCTTACAATGATTTTTTTTCTCAGCAAAGCACTCTGAAATTTCACATGGTGAAAATCACTTATCAGTGCATCTAAACTGAGTTTTATTTTAAAATACTGTTTTAATTAAAGTTTGCAATTCTGAGCCTGCTGCTAGTGCCTGATATCTTGCTAAAAGGTCACAGCACTGGTGGCATTAATGGTATGAGAATCTGATATAGGAGATTATGAAGGTTTGAATTGTGTTTCAGTGTGAGTTTATCATCAGAAGGGGCTGCAGCCAGTCCTTGCTACAGTAGGCTTAGTGATGAAAGGTGGGGGGAGGGCTTGTTTCTTGATTTTGTGGTAGTCAGACAAATAAGGCAGGTTTCCAGGGTGGGAGTGAGCGAGGAAGAGCCAAATGGCCATCTATGGTCTCACTGCCTCCTCTGTGGTTGGTGGGCCTCCAGCAGACTCCTGATTCTTGTATAGCTACTGAACTGATGTGGTGAGGGTTGGCTGGGGCAAAGTGGGGATGCTAGCTGGTACAAAGGCATGCTCTTACCACCGGAGATGATGAGACATGGCTGCATTCCTTTTTCTGAGTTGTTCTTACCAAGAACAGGAGCATGGCTCTTGACCCTGTCTTCAGATGATAGTAGTGATTTTACCTATGCTTCTGGAAATTCTTAAAGCACATTGATTCCAGTTGTATCTTGGAATGTAAATCAGAAGAGCCTACAGCTACAGCATGGCAGCCAGCTGTGTTACAGGGGGACAGCAAAGCAGTGGATATTTGCCAGAGGAGAAGTGAGCTGCAGAATTTCTCCTCTCAGAGTGACATTGCAGGGAGCTGAAAAGGAGAGATGTAATCTGGAATCTTTAAAAGAACCATGCAAGAAAGAGGTAGAAACAGCTGCTGTATTGCACAGGGCTGGCATTATTCTCTTCTGGGCTCCTGAAGGAGAACAGCATCAAACCTCCTCGTGCTGAAAAGTGTCTGAAGAAGTAAAACAGAATTATGAACTCTACAACCTCTGTAACTGTGGCATTGCCCAAACCAGCAACCTACAGTTGCTGCCATGCAGGGGTAAGAAAAGGACAAGGACTGCAAATTGCTGGGCATGACATTGTGGAAGGTTATAAAATGGTCTCAGAGATGAGGTTGTCTAGCAGTAATTCAAGACTAAGCAGTCTGCAAACAATCCCAAAGAGAGATTTGGCACAGCTGCATTACCTCTCTGGTCAAAACACAAAATTACTATTACTTTAAAAATATATTGGGCTAGTGAAGTCTGAAACTAAGGGGAACATATTGCCATTGCCCAGTGGGATCTGGCATACAAACAACACCAAATGCAGAAATGATCATTTGCAAATGGAAGAGAAGCCTAAGCTGTGATAGTCACAGACGCACACTTCAGAACATCTGCCAGATGAACAGAGGCATAAATTCCAGTGTCTGATTATAATGTTAGACTGTTGGGTTTTGTTGTTATGTTCATTTCGAATTGCTCTTTGCTCTTGGATAAAACAAAGCCTCTTTGCCAAAGCTACTGCTGAGGATTGTGTTATCAGTATGAATGAGTTATCAATAGCAAGGAAGTGTTTCTTAAGTTTACTGAAATTCCAAATATGTTTCAGGGGAAAAAAAAAAAAAAAGAAAGAAAAAAAAAAATGTATTTACTTTTTAAAGCTTTTCATTTAGGAGTGGAAAATCTAACATATGGCATCTATCATACCAAGGAAACGGATAGGCTGAGAGTACTACTACCTAAAAGAGCTAAAAATGCTTATACAGTGAGATAAGCAAATAGACCTTTGTCTGTTTATTTTTCCTGTATAGAAGAGAAACTGTGCCTGTTCTAAGATATTATTGTTGTTTTCCTGAAGTATCCTTTCTGTAAGAAAAAAAAACTTTATAGGTTGGAGCCTTGTGAGCACTTTCAAGTGAATGCCTATGAAAATCTGTGATGAGAAACAGGGGCTGCAGGTCTAGATTATATCAAAAAGGACTTTGTCAGTGCAGAGAAATACATACTCTGGCAGAATAGGTGAAGTCAGTGTGCTGCTGAAATGGGAGGGAAGCAAAGATCTTTCTGCCCAAAACAGCTTAGAAGGTCAATAACTACCCCAGGATGAGATGGCTTAACCCTGTGCCATGATTCATCTGGTACTAATGAGCTTTTGGCTGCTTCAGAATGGGTGATTCAGCACAAGGCATCTCTAAGATTAGCTGACTACAGTTAGTAAGTTGCTTCTATGTGTTGGAAATTCTTTATTATGCTGACTGCTATTATTGGCTGTGGAAGGAGGAGGAAGTGGAGAACCACTATTCTAATAAGATCTTTGTGCACAGGTTTATGTTAGAGTTTCAAGGTCATGAAATAGATCTTAGAAACAGAATGAGTTTCTCTACACAGCTTTTGTGTTTTCCAGCATCCACAAAACTGACTTGAAGATAATGACTTTTGACAAAGATAAAGACTACACATCTTTCACTTTCCTCATTAAAATCTTCTCATTATTTTAAAAGATTTTCTTTTAAGACATCAAGCTGCTGTTTTGTATTTCAGCCTTCCTCTGTGACCAGAGCTACTGAAAAGTTTATCAAATAGGTAAAAAAATTGTAGGACTTGATTGCTGCAGGTAACAAGGCAAAT
The DNA here is from genome assembly GCA_030625065.1 of Alectoris magna. Lineage (NCBI taxonomy): Eukaryota > Metazoa > Chordata > Aves > Galliformes > Phasianidae > Alectoris > Alectoris magna. Next base: position 103,351,482 of record CM060560.1, read on the forward strand.
CCAGGAATTAAATCCAGGCTGCCTTACTCTCCCATCTAGACATAACCTGAGGATGATGTTTTGGCCAGTAGCAGGCTACTCCATTCTGGAGAGCAACACATAGTTTAACAGTTTCGATGCTTATGAAAAAAAGAATTATAATCCCTGATAAGAACTTCTATGGGCTTTGTTCTTTTAAAAATGAAATTAACCACTGGAAGAGGTTTCACATGTAAATGCAGTTCTCTTCAGGTTTCCAAGGTTTCCAAGCTAATCAAAATGGATGCAACTTTGTTCTAAAGGGTATACAAACTATATATAGCCAATCATCCTTCAGCCTTTAAGTTCACAAGTCTGACGTCAGTCTGGAAATCCCAACTTTCTCAAGAGATGATAAATGTTATCTGCCAATCTCTTCTGCTGAATAAACTCTGTTTGATCTGCATTAATCACACTTGGCAGGAGCTGTTCAAGCCTGCTAGCAGCAATCCTGGTGAACAGCTTGGCATCATTGCTTAATAATGAAGTGGAACTGTATGAAAAACAACATGAAGGAGCCTTCTTTTCATTTCCATCCTAAAGTTAATGAAACACATGAAAGTGAATAGTTTGAAATATTCAATAGATCTGAAATTGTCTTGTTATAATCGTACTATTGCTCTCAAGGGCAAAAAATATACCTCCTTTTTTACATTTCTACTATAAATTTACATTTCTACTATATTCTTCTGTGTCACAAGTGCACGGAACTGCGAAATCATCATAGAATCATAGAATGGCCTGGTTTGAAAAGGACCACAATGATCCTCCAGTTTCAACTCCCCTGCTATGTGCAGGGTTGCCAACCACCAGACCAGGCTGCCCAGAGCCACATCCAGCCTGGCCTTGAATGCCAATAAATAAACATTCAGTTTTCTGAATTAGTCTTCATAGGTTTTGTCCAAGGATATTTTAATCATTATCACTTGTCACTCCAACATGGTCAGACACAGTTCAGAGCTCTATTCTTCCTAAGATTTTTATCGGTCAACAGAGGGCCAGAGACAGATCTGCACAGCTCTTCAGTTTAATGAACCCTGTTGTGAGAGGACTCCCTGGTATTTAAGTAGTGAGTTGAATACATGCTGAGTATTTCTGCAAAAAACACCAGGTCTGGTTGCAGGTTCTCATCCAGTGAATGCTTCAGAATGTCTTTCATTAACTTCACCCGAATGTGTGGATGCAGTGCATTCAGTGGAACTATTAACAGAAGAAAAGTTCAGCACAGAAATAAGTCATTGATGGAAATAGCTATTACAGATCCAGGATGGGTGAGAAATGGATTCCTGTGGGGGTACATTGCACCTGCCTTGATTCTGAATAAATGGGAAGAGGGAGTAGTAAAGAAAGAGAGCATGGAGGGAAGTGCAGGAAGTGAAGCCATATCACTGAAAGTTGAAGTGGAAGAATGGAAAAGGAAAGAAATGAGGAGAAAGTGAAAGACCCGAGTGAAAATATTTAACTTAGATGTGTCCAGATGGAAAAAATATAATATTATGAAAGAAGGAAAGATTTAAAAATAAATAAATCTGTGACCTCCCATATAATTCCTGGAAATTCCTGGTGTTGAGAGTGCAGGAAGCAGTGACTTGCAGTGTTTTACTGGGGAATCTCTATTGCAAAACAAACAAAACACTATTGGTGAAAGAAAAAAAAGAGCAAAAAAAAAAAAAAAAAAGAAAAAGAAAAAACCAAACTTCAACAAACTTTTCTCCCTGAAACAGATACTAGATTTGTGCAGAGACGTTTAAAAATATTTCCATATTAGAAGAATATAAGGATGCAAGGTAGTGGTTTGTGGGTACAGCTGAGGCTGTGTATAAATTTATACTTAGGCTCATCTTGTCTGCTTCAGCTTCAGCCTTTTGAGACTTAAAAACAACTTATACATAGGTTTTTGGAAGCATCATCATTTTGAGATCCTCATTTCCTCCCTAGGCATTTGCTCAAATTTTCATTTCTCACTAGCTGTTGTTACTTTAGATAAATTACTTAATTATTTAAAAAAAAAAAAAAAAAGCACATTTCTCCCTAGTACTCCAACAGATTCAGTGAATCCATCCTCATTAGGTGTAAGCTTCCTTCTTTAGCTTGTAATACAAAATGTTACAGTCCTTTTTCTAAATAAAAGTTGTGTGACCTTAATTCTGAGAAACACTTGCCCTAGGAAATCATTTAACCATTCAGTTAAAATAACAATTATTCTTCCTATGTATCTCAGGAATTTATTACATTGCATGCAATTTTTCTACAGATTGGAAATTCTTAGAATAAATAAGTGACAGCACAAACATACACAGCATAAGGAATTACTGTATCTATGAGACTGTTTCTGAAGTTTGTGGTTTCAGGCAATAAGGAAACCAAGAAAGAATAAATGAAATCACTAGGTTTTGGAAAATGTGCCTGAATACCTTTGCTTTGTGTTGACCATGGACACGGGTTCTTAAATATGTTTCTGCACACACATGTAGATAAAAACATTGCTTTTCAGACAGATAAGAAAACCCTTTTCTGTTATACTCTGCTGTTCATGGCATACTCCACACTCAACAGTAACAAGAATAAGTCTGCATAGAAATGCAGTGTGCAGAATTGATGCGCCTCTCATGTGACTACTCAGAAGGAATAAATTAAATCACTGCAATTCTGAGATTTTTAGAGCATATGCTTGTGGGGATAGATTTATGCATCTATCTTCATCCTTACCAATTAGTTTGTTTTTACTACAAGGAAAGGTTAATCAATGAAATTTCAAAAAGACACTATGTACTGGATACTTGGAAGGCTATAAAAATATTAATTGCTGGTGTACCGAAAGATTTCCAATTACTGGTAACACAAATTTTCTTTCTTCTATGGACATGCACACAGTTTCTCAATAAGTTCAAGTGATTTGTTGCATAATCATCTCCATTGAAATTCACTTTTGGCTGTCCCTACAAATAACCAATGTTTCTAATTTTAGTTCCTTCAGAATCACTGTTACTAAATGGCAATATAACCAATCACTTCAGATTATAACTCATAACGTATTAATTTAAATTGCTCTCTCTTCTCTAAGAAGTTGTCAATTTAATGAGACATCACAAATTGTGTGCTATCTCAGCTACAATTGCTCAAAGCATGCATTCTGTATTTAAAATGTATTTTCACTGCATGAAAAACATTTTTAATATAATTGACTACAGTGACTCTTAGTCTATCAATACTCATTACTTACTGGCTAGAAATTCTTTGAGAAAAAGATAAAAAGTATGAATTACTTCTAGACATCTAGAGAAATAACTAGAATTTAGGTTAAATTCTTTCCATCCTTTTTGATAAATCAGAAGTCCACTCTCTGAGAAGCTGTTAGGCTAATTGGTAACAAGATAATGTTAATTACTTTATGTCCTGGTACTGTGGTGTCATCTGACATAGACATAAAAACTGTCAAAGGCCACCTTCTTTTTCTCTGGTAGTCAGTGGAGCTCCTGCTATTTTTTTCTATTCCAAATTAACCACCCAAAACTAGAAAAAGAGCAAATATAAAAAAGAAAAAATATCAGAGAAGGAAGGCTAAAAAAGTCTAACAGATACAGAAGTACAGGGAAAAAATATATATAAATAAAATTTTCAAAAGTGCTTTACTTCTAAACTCACAAATGGCAGATTTAACTGAATGTTAAATGTAACTACCCATCGATCACTTTGATTTTTGTTTTTTGTTTATGAAAATTGAAGGATTAGTTACTCTAAAATGAAACTTCATTGCCCTGGGTAAGAAAAGGAAGTCTGCTCAGAAATTCAGGTCCTGTTCTACGGGGTGATATATCTGAAAAAAAAAGCTAGCTATCATACTTCAAAACTTGGGTGGTTATTAACAAAATTGAAATCTTTCTTTGATTCAAAATGAGATATATTTTAATAGATTTATATTTATACCATAGAGAAAAGAGTTATTATTTGTTATTGAATTCTCTTAGCAATCAAAATGAAAATAAGAAATTCTCCACTGCCTATCAAAACATTGTCATTGTGAACTAGTAAGAATTGTAAAGCACTTGGAGATTAAAAGGTGATCTTGGGATAATGAACAACAAATCTGTGTGCATGCTGATTGAATTTGATAAAGATGCAATAGACATTACATTATGGTCAAACGAAGCAATGGAAACACGCTTCCTTTAACAGCTCATCAGGATTTTTGCTGAGCACTTTTTGAGGCTTCTTGTTACTCCCATTGACCTTAATGTTTACAACCAAATTTTTCAATGAGTTTTACCTTCACAGCTAAGGGCAGCCATGCTCTTCAGGTAAGTGTACTTACCTTTTCAACAGAAGAAAACAGTCATTCTCAGCTGAAGTCCATCTACCCTGATTTTTCTTCCTGTACAGAACTGACTCTCTGGATAACCCGTCAAGTTTCTCTTCTCATTCAATATTTTTCCTCAAGTCATAGCAAAGCTTTGCTTTTGATGTTTAGTAATGTTAGCTGTGTTATGAAGACACTTTTGTTTCTGGTGACCATAGCAGTATTTTTCCTGTAAATTTATCTGAAAACAATTGGGAAGTATAAACAAATAAACAAAGAGATCTGTTCAGAGCCATTGCAGACTGATACTTGTCTTCCAGGTAGCTGACAGTGATTTAATTCTGAAACTACTTGTACATGAAAACTTTTTAAAATACAAGAAAAAACACAGTAAAGTACATGGTAATTTCATCACGTAAAAACAGAATCCAGATTCAAAATCAAAATAAAGTCTATACTGGAAGACATCTTTCAAATTAAATTACATTTGATGCAATTAAAAGTAATTGAGTATCACCTGGCTTGAGGAGCAGAAAGAAGCTGTTTGAAAGTAAAGGAATTAGGCTTATTTTTAGACTGTTATTAGAGAAGCAGCAAGTGAGGAAGCTGACCTCAGAATTGACAATGATCTACATTAATCTTGATAATTAGAAACTACTGCATTTTTTCAAGATTGAGTTAGAATGAGCAGCACCCAGGAGTACTACTATTTCCTTTTCTGTGACATTAGGGAAAATCTGAGCTTCTATTTAACACGTTCAAATTCTGCTATTGTATCCAGAATTTTGATGGAGGCAGATTTGAACATGTGTACAGATACCATTTAAATTTTCTTTTTAATTCGTATACCCAAGATTCAATTATTTCTTTGCTTAACTTTTATGTATTGTCATGAGTCTTCCTTATAATTTGTTCTTTTACTACTTAAAAATGTGTCAAGGTGAATGGTGAGTGGTGAATGGCAGGATCTGCTTTAACAGTGCTTCTGCCTTTTTAAAAATGAGGTGTGAGGGTATCGTCAGCACACTTATCTCAATCAACATAGAGTCTCTTTAAGGACCTTGGTTGCTATTTCTTCAAAGAGCTGATCACTGTCAAAGCTTATCTTGCAAGGTGATGTTTTTTCCTAGGATTTTTTAAAAGAAAACCAGTCCAGAGAAGAAAAACTTCCTGTAATTTCAGAGTTAAAGGTATTCTTGACAACATGCAGGGTTTCTTCCAGGGCACCTCACTGAGACATCTGACCACCTCTATCCCTTCGGTTTTCATCCCTTGCTGTGAAGATCAGTTTATGGAGTAAGCCCTCCTGCTATAATCATCTTAACAACTCTGAATTTAGCTCCCTATTTGCAGTTGCTCTTGTCTTTCAGGGCACTGTTGGGCCTTCATAAAACACAGCATTGTTTTTATCATGGACAAAATAACTACAAGGAGAAAAAAAAAAAAATGAAACTGTTGGTTTACGTATTTATCTGTTTGTTACATATCACACAAGGAGTGAGAGCTTGTTTCATAGAAGCATGTTCCTGCCTTTTCTTCAGGTATGTGTCCTGCACTGAGCTTATGGCTAATCGTTTAAAGCCTTTACATCTAACTTCTTCCTAAAAAAAAAAAAAGAAAAAAGAAGGAAAAAAAAAAAAAAAAAAGGAAGGAAGCAGAGGGAGTAGGTTAGAAGCTCTTAGGGATGCTATCCTTTTTTTTTTTAAAAAAAAAAAAAAAAGCATAAATTATTTATTTGTTCACTAAATTATGCATTTTAATAGTGTAAAAGGCTTTTTACTTTTTAATCCTTTCATTTTAATGACCTCACATGACCAGTAATGGCTACCACTTTACACTGCTACAAGCAGTTAAGGCAGGACCAGCCGCAGATTGCCGTATCCCTTGAAGCTTTGAAGTCCTTGTCCCAGTAGCAGTGGACACAAAGAAATTTCATCTTTAAAGGCATTTGTGAAAATGAGAACAATTTTTTTTTCGGTGTAACTGCACCTGAAGATTTTAATAAAGACAATAATGTGAGCATACATTTGTTATTGGCTGAGGAAGGGAAGTTAAATGCTTTACCCTCTGGAGATGGGAAATATTCTCAAAATGAAAGTGATCAGACTGCTCCATATGTTGACCGAGAGTATGATTTGAATGGCTTTAAAGTAAATTTGCAACAATTGGTTCTGAGAGTGCATTAGTCATCATAACCTTGGAGGCTGGAAAGATGTAACTGTCTTCCTGCAGTGAGAGTTCATGCAGAAATACTTTCCAGAAAGACACGGAAAGCATCCAGCAGCAGCCTACTAGTGCAAGACAAATTATCTGTCCATCAAAACAGATATGACCTCATTGACTTTGGAGGAGATTTATCCTTTTACAACTACAGAGATCTGCCTTCTTACTGAGTTTTATTGTTGTATGCATTCTGCCCCAGGGTCATTCTGTAATTACTATAGAAAATAGTGTACTCACTAGATAACTTCTTCTAGTAGAAAAGCAATTAGCCTGCCAAGTGACTTGATGTTCCTAAGAAGGTACTGATGTTTTGGAGGATGGAAACTTTAGTAGAAAGAATAAGTGAAAGAGGGGGAATTTGTGCATGGCAGACACCCTAAGAAGGAGAGGTCTGAGGAGTGTGATAGAGATGGCCATTTTGGGAAGAAGTGCAATTCACAACAAAAAGCATGCACTTCAGTTCAATACCAAAGAAAATAACCACTTTGCTAGCCCGCTTACCCCTTTCCTCTCTATAATACCAAGGAAGAGTCCTGGATTTTATATCTGAACAAATTGCTTAGACGATTCATGTCAAGGTAAACAGTAGTCATATTCTTCATGATCAGTTGTCATAGCTTTCTGATATAAAATATTATTGATACAAGAGGAGGATTTTATATGCAGAACATATTATCCTGTGAATAGTATTGTTAATTCATAATATACTGTTTGTCAAGCACTTCAGTCGTAGCTTACTGGATTAGGATAGTGCTGATGAAATCTCAGTTTGCTAGGCATGAAGGCGGAGATGGAAATGCAAGTGGATATCTCAGGTTGTTGCAGTCTTGTTATCACAATAGCACAAAGTGTTACTGTTTTGTTATGGAAATCAAGACAATTTCTCTCATACAGAAAATAGATGCAACATATGATGGACTGTGGAACATTTGAGAAAACTGCTTAGGCTTAGGGAATGGAAGAATAAATTAGATAAAACGCAGCAACCTTAAAGTATAATAGCCATTTTTGACTCTGTTAGAGGGGAAAATTATTTTGCAAAGTATGATTTGCCTGATTCTGTAGAGAAGTTTTTATTGCATGTCTCTGTTGAATTTTCCTTCCTCTTCATATCTGCTTAAATAACAATTTAGAATCAATAGGATGGGGAATATTAGAATGTCAATATCTATTGAAAATGAATCATTTTATGGTGATCTGAAATAATTAAAATCAAAGCAAAAAACTTAAGAAAAATATGCTTTTTTTTTTTTAATGGTGGAGCCATAAAGGGTTGTCAGGTAAATAAATCATTCACAGTTGTCTGCTTTTTAGGAATCCTTTACATTTATTGGATCTCTATTTTTAGCTTATGTTCTTTTTATTTTATGCAAACTAGGTTTAAGAAAATACCACTCAGAAATTAATTCTAACAGATAAGATTGCATGTCTTTAACCCCAGATGATGTGTTAGTAACATACAGTTGGAACAAATATCATGTTAATAATAGAATCATAGGATATCATTAAGGCTAGAAAAGACCTCCAAGATCATCTAATCCAACCACCCACTTGCCACCAATATTTCCCCACTAAACTGTGTTCCTTAGTACAACATGTACATGTTTCTTGAACACCTCCAGGTACTCAACCATCTCCCCAGGTAGCTCTTTCCAGTGCCTGACCACTCCTTTCGAGAATTTTTTCCTAATACCCAGCCTGAATCTCCCCAGGCACGATTTCAGGCCATTCCCTCTCATTCTGTCACTGTTATCTGAAAGAAAAGACCAACCTCCACCTCGCCACAACCTCCTTTTCTGCAGTTGTAGAGAGCAATGAGGTCTCCCCCAAGCCTCCTCTTCTGCAGACTGAACAATCCCAGTTCCCTTAGCCGCTCCCCGTAAGACTTATGCTCCAGTACCTTTACCAGCTCCACTGCCCTTCTCTGAACAGAATTCAGGGCTTCAGTGAAGTATTATCTCACTTCTTCTTATAGTGAGAGGCCCAAAACTGTACACAGTATTCAATATGTGATCTCACCTGAGCAGAGTACTGTGGTGTAATCACCTCTCTGCTCCTGCTGGATACACTGTTTCTGATACAAGTCTATATATGCTTAAAGGCTTCATAGCTTCAGAAGCACGAGAAAGACTTTGGTTGGAATTTGCCATCTACTTCTTAAAAATGTAATGCAACCACCAACAATTTAAGGGATCTGCTTTGAAAATCCACATCAAGATACCATCAGTCTCTTGCCAGACTTACTTCAATTTGGTAATCACTATAAAATCAAAAGGAAGTGTATCCATACTTTTGTTTGAAGAGGTGAGGAAAGGCTACATTTATTTCTAACAACCCTCCCTGCCCCTGGCAAAAAAAAAAAAAAAAAAAAAAAAAAAAAAAAAAAGCACAGTCATCTAAGTTCAGTTCTTCTTGACATTTTCACTTTTTTAACATGAAAAAAAAAATGTACACCATCAGGAGTTCTAACCATTGGCCAGAGAATACAGTTGGTGGGAGGCTTCCTCTGGGAGCAAGCAGAACAATAAGGCAGCATGCAGCAAGTCTTCGAAGCACCCTTGGGCTTAACCTCCTCTACTTTCTAGGTTTTACAGGGGCGGATTCATGTACAGGGATACTACTCATAGCTGAGCTCACATCAAAGGGTGAAATTTCCAGGTTAAGGAGATCATAGAATCATAGAACACCTTCAGCTCGAAGAGACCCCAAGGATCATCAGCTTCCAACCCCCTGCCACAGGCAGGGCCACCAACATCCAGATCTGGTGCTAGGTCGGGTTTCCCAGGGCCCCATCCAACCTGGTCTTGAACACCTCCAGGGATGGAGCATCCACAACCTTTCTGGGCAGCCTGTTCCTGCACCTCACCACTCTCTGTAAAGAACTTCCCACTGACATCCAATCTAAACCTTCCCTCCTTGAGCTTAAAACCATTCCCCCTTGTCCTATCACTGTTTACCCATGTGAAAAGTTGATTCCCTCCTTTTTATAATCCCCTTTTAAATACTGGGAGGCTTCAATTAGGTCTCCCCACGACCCTTTCCTCTCCAGGCTGAACAAGCCCAGCTCTATCAGCCTGTCTTCACAGGGGAGGTGCTCCAGTCCTCTGGTCATCAATATCCAAAATCACCAATAAAGTTTTATTTGGAGTCACACTGCTTTGTGTATATATTATTTTTCAGGGACATCAAGCATAGTAAACAAATCCTGAAAGTAGTGCCATTGTGCAAGTGGTACAATGGAGTCAGTTCTAGTCTTGCTTCAGTCAAGAGAGCTGTATCCAAACTCACATCTGTTTCATACTTCTAAAATCAGAAAGATCTTGTGCTTAGAAGTTACTAGGGACTGTCTACTGAAGAACAAAACCTGGGATTTCATGAGGCCAACTGCAATAACCTTACCTAAAAACACCACAGGTTCCTTTCTTACATATATATAAAGTGCAAGCATTTTATATATTCTGTCACTGGACACATGGTGAACATCAATTTCAGCCTCAGAACACATGCTGTGCTTTTGTGAAGTTGTGGTCAAATGTAGGGAGAAAAAAAAAAAAAAAAAAGAATTCTAAATTAAATTTAAAGTGCACATTCTAAAAGTGCATCAGGATTGACCCACAAAGGTATAGTTAAGCCATATGTGTAGTTAGGAAATTATTCAAGTATGAGCTTGTCATAGCTGCAAGCTGGGGTTGATAGTTATTTGCAAAGAAGTTCAGTCTGCAAGTGTTTGACACCCATATGCAATGTCGAACAATATTCCAAATTCAGATAATCATGAATAAAAGTTCACAGATTAATTGAACAGTTTTTATGCTAATCTTTTAATGAAATCTCTTACTTTAATATAGATTTTCCCAATACAGCCTGTATAAAATGAATTTGAGATGCTTCCACCATATAGCATCTGAGCATGCTATAGTATCACAATCCTCTAGGGCTAAGTATATCTATCTTCACAGAATCACAGAATCACAGAATTATCAAGGTTGGAAAAGACCTAGAAGATCATCTAGTCCAACCATTACCATCTTGAGGTATCTTTTATTAGCATTAGTCTTTGTTTTGAGCTGGTTTTGGAGGGGCGGGTAATGATGTTTTGGTTTTTTTTTGTTGTTGTTTTGGAGAGATTATTGTTAGAACCTTATAAAAGTTATTCAGACACTTTAAACATAGCTTTCAGCCTACATTTCATGCCATTACAATGTATTCATGAATTTCACTTGTTACCTTCAGCATCTTCACGCCAGCATAAAACATTTTGTGGCGAAGATTGTGCAAGGTTTGCTATGTGCAGTCACAGATAAAAAATAAATAGTTTTTTGCATTTAAGTCTGGTAATCCCAAGAATACAGCTTGAAATAATGTTTGCTTAGTCACCACAGGAAATCTACATGGGAAATGTCACCTAATTATCAGAGATGAAGCAAGAGATCTTTCCTACTTGTGCCATTTCCAGTCATGGAAGTTGTAGAAACTGTGCCACTCTTTTTAAAATGAATGTGTTTTCTTTGATGCATCTACTTCTTTTGACTGCATTTACTGCAACTTTATCACTACCATTCCACAGGCGTTCCCAACATGCACATATAGGCAGCAGTTTGAAGTGAGCTAGCGTCATGATTTTAATAAGCTGGTTTGTGGAAACTTTTTTTCTCTTAAGTCATATCAAATATTGCAGAACACTAATTAGTGGTAGTTGTAGCTGAAGTTAAATAGGCCTTTTAAGGCATTAAGAGATTATGTCCTTTAATAGCTCCTAAATGAATGGAAAACTTTCTTATTTGCTTCTCATTTCTCAGATTTAAAAATTTTAAGACACGATCTGGATATAATACATGAAATGCATGCACTTTGTGTGATCAGGAAGTTATGCTAGTTATGCTATCAGAATATCACCAGAACAGGGAGAATGCTGTTGTCTATAAAAAAGAAATAAAACCCAAACAACTAGGTAAATCAAAATTAGTGTGTGTTTACTTCTGTCACAGAGATAACTTCCATTTGTTCATCTTTGGCTTTGAGCTTGCCATAGGTCTAATTGCCCCTTCTCTTTCATTTGACTGACGGAAGAGCCAACCTGAAATTGTTTTGGTTCTTTGTGTTTCTCATCTCTTTTTTCAACCTTCATTTTTCTCTTTTCCTCTCCAGAAATCCATCAATGTAACGTGCACCTTCCAAGTGTTATCTTTGAATTGTTTGCCAGTGTATGTCTGAATCAAAGAGAAGGGGCAGAAAGTGTCCTGGCTGATGTGCAACCTTTTAATGATTTTCTTCTGCAATCACTCACAGAGTGCCATGAGGAGCAGTGAAAGAATGGCTTTTAAAACCCAAGCCATTCTATGATTCTGTGATTGTAAAGCAAGACCTTAGATCTTCATGATCGTTTTCTTTACATCAAAAGCTCATTCTGAATCTCAAGTTTATTAACTCAATCTTGTTAATTCTTCAGTCAAATAAAAAAAATAATAATAAAAAAAAATCCAAAACAAAAATAATCCAAATCTTTGAAAAATAACCTAACTAGTCAGTGATCCCAGCTGGTTAGATTAGAGATCAGGCTTGATCACAGGTACTCAAAATATTCCCTTCTGTGACTTCTGTGACTAATGTATGACAGCAGAAGTGAGGACTGCCTTGACTTACTTTCCCACCAAATTAAAGGTATTGAGTTGCCAGTATATCTCAGGCTTTTTATTAAATACCGATGAAATCCTCACCTTAAGACTGTGGGGTTTTTTTTTCTTTCTTTCTTTCTTTTTTCTTTTCTTTTTTTTTTTTTTTGCTCTGCCGTTCATTTGAAAAGTGATTTCAATTGTTTTTGTCAACATCAAAAACATTTGGCAAATTATACTTATATCTCATTTCAAAAATAGCAAGAATTGAGCTGTTTTTTTTTTCTTCTTTTCTTTCTATGGTGTTGCTTATAATTTGTAGTTGTGCAGGACATTTGGCTATGAGATTTGCTATTTTACTGCCAACACAACTGTTTACTAGACATATGTATTTGCTTACAGTTTTAACTGCTTGTCGGCACACATAAACATACGTATAAGTATTGTGCAAGTATTTTATAGTACACATATGTACATATCTATTAAAGAATGCTCATTAAAATACAGTTTGGCTTCTTGTTGTGTATATCTTGACACATTTAAAAAGGGATATCCTTATAGAACGTGATTACAATTCTCACACATTTTAAATCAACATAAAGAAGGAAGCATCTCAGTGCATTTAGATGATCCTTCACGAAATTATACCATGACAAAATGTTTCAAAGTGTGGATTACCTCTAAGATATAAGCTCATTTTTTTTCTTTCAATCTGAGACTGGTCATAATTTTTTAAAAAATATATTTGTCTTTGTGACAGTGACCCTTATAAACACTCTTAAGTGCAGTGTAAGAACACTTGCAACCTTCAACCTGACCCATAAATCCCCTAAAGTCCATTTCAATCCACGAGATACTCTTAGTACCTAAACTTTTACCATCAAAGTTGTTCAAATTCTGCTAATGTATACACCCAGTAGCACAGCCATCATGCCTGAGCTAATGGCAACAATTTCACGCCTTAAGACCATTTTCTATGCTCTGAAAAGTGTGTTCTGCTGGGCAAATTCAGTGCACTGCCTTCGTAATCACAGCAGTGATGAGCACTTCTATCGAAACTGCAACTAGAAGAGCTGATGTCATTTTCTAACTTTTGAACAAGTTAATAACCCAGGCTCCCATCTACAAAATGAAAGACTTGTCTTCTTCAACACCAACAAGTTCAGATATATAGTACTTTCCTACCAAATGAACATCTGTATTGCCATACCACAAACATTCGCCTCTGATACCATGGGTTGACGTAATAAAATAAGAGGCATTACTTTCAGAGTAGCCCTTGTACATGAGAGCTTTTTGAATTACAAGCCTTTGTATATAGGTTATATTATTGAATCAAATTAATAGTTTCAAATGTGTTGTTTTTTTTCTTTTGGGGATTTCTAGGCTTCCTGAACTAATAAGAATCTTACTCTTAAGTGAAAGTCATTGTCTCTGTTCTCTTCAGAAATAATTTTGGACATAATCTGAATTAACTTATACAAAATTCAGCACTGGGTGGCCTCTTGTTTTTCCACAATCAGTACAGCTATACAATAGGAAGCCCAAGCTGTTGAATTATTATGGACACGATCATGCTATGTCACATACTTACCTGTGCTGTATTAAATAATAGTGCAAACATGGAAAAATTGCTGTTGAGACAATTATGACAGTCTTTGAAGTACCGATGGAATCATGGCTAATTTCATGTCTTTTCTGTAAAAATATTCAGAAATACTTTATGAGTGGAACTGTGTAGCGTAGGAGTACTTTATGCAATCAGTAAAATACATTCTTATCTCCTGTCCTGTGTCTATAGGATTCAGATTTATATAATAACACAATTATCCCTCATTACTCATATTTCATGTTTTATATATTTAACTTAGACATTGCTGTTATTATTAATTCAGCTGGTGTGAAAGATGGTACATGACGGCATAAATATAGAAGGCATCCTAAAATTCTTTGTAGAATCCATTGATAGGTATAATTAAGGAACTCCCATTAAGCAGAGAAGGCTGTTCAATGGCTTCCAAAATAACTGAGATTACGTTTTTAAATGTGAGATTGAAAAGAAAAAGCATTCTTATACAAACTTATAACAGAGAGAAGGTGCTAGGGAAAGAACTGGCATTTGTCCTTACTCCCTTAGTCAATATGTTTTTATTATATCTCTAAAAAAGTATTAAACAATATTTTAAGAAACTGGCTTCAAACCACAGGGGGAATAAAATAGAGCAAAGGCAGACATTTGTTCTGAAAATTCAAACTATTGTGACTGCATTTATGAGCCTGGTGACATGCCATGCACATGTTATTACTGACTTTCAGAGAGACAGCATAGGTTAAGATAGGACTGTCATTCCAGGTATTAGCCATGAATCTGAGTATCTCATTGCTTTACTGAGTTTTAAGAGATGTGGATAATGAGCGTAGGCCATATTTTGACACCTTTATTCATGTTGAATTGCAATATCAAGTCCCATTGAAATCAGATGGTTTTCTTTCAAGAGAAATGTTTGAGTCCACATGGTGGAATATTGTTCTTTGACAGCACCTGTAGATGAAATCATACAATAAAACATTATCTCTTCCGTCAAAGCAGGGTATTAAAATTGCTTTCCATATAAATTTGGAAAAAATTCTAGGATAGCTGTTCTTAATAACACCATTTCAGTTTCTTTTTGAACATGTGATTGCTTTGCCACAAAGAAGTAATGACAATAAGACACTAACATGATATCAGAAAATGAATTAAGCCATGGATATGAGTTATCAAAGTTATGACACTGAGTCAAGTTTTGAACTGAAATCCAGATAGGAATTTTGTGCTATGATGTTAACAGCTGCCATAAATCATCATAGACCATTTCAGTCTATGGGAACTCAGGCCTCCTGGGTATTAATATCGACAATTACAAAGACATACATTCATAAATACCATGAAATTAAATCATGTTAACGTTTATCTTTTTCTTGTATGCTTTTAATGTTATCTTCTACAAACAAAATCACAGATTATTCCATTAAAACAAATTTTAAACCGCTGTTGGTAACCATTTAGCTTCTTTCACAGTTATTTTGGTCTACCTGAGTCTGTGTCACAGTCATAATATTGGAATAATTGTAAAGCCTATAACTGTAATATCGCTAATGGTGAAACACCTTCACTAACCTCACTGAACACTGTTTTAATGGAATTCACAAAGAATTAGCTTTTGGGAAAATTAGCATAATAGAGAAAAGAAGCAGCAGAAATTAGTAATGGAAAACTTCTGGCTCAAAAGAGAACATTTTATTGATTTAGTTGGATATCTAGTTTTAGCGTGATCTTAGTAGATGTAATATATATGTAATCACAAAACCTCACAACAAAACTGACAGCAAATACCAAGATGGAATTGTGCAGTTCAGACTTGTACAATAATGAATGAACACTAGGTATTCTTGCCATTATGCCACCTGTTTTAGACTTTAAGGATGGGTGCTATGGAATAACCTTGTCTCTGATAATGAGCACCTTTGCCTTTCAATCTTGTGTGGCTGCACCTGTATCTTCAGCAAGGTTTCTTAAGGAGGTTGGTGTTTGTGCATGTAAAAATATCATGGGATGTCTTCTGGGGTACTGTAGGGAATGATGTAGAAAAAGCAGTGTAATCCTGCCTGCGTCTTTCAGATGCTTTGTTTCCAGTTCTGCAAAAAGCTTAGAGAGAAACTACTGAGAGGATCAGTTCCACTCCCCCAGGCAGTTAGTTCTTCACTACTGTCAAGCTGACAAGGCTGCTCCCTGCATCATGATTTTTGTTTCCCCAGGTCTGAGTGTTTATATTTGTTGTAGCAGCTGAGAAAATCTTTCAGTGTCTATATTTCCAAGGTTTTTGATGCAGGTTGTTGTATCTCCTTCCTGACAATGCTTGCTGCAATTAACATGTGAGGATTCCTGATGAGAGTTCACTGCACAGAAGTGCAGAGCCCAGAAAAAGAGATGTTTGCACTGACCCCAAGATCGCTTTCAGGAGCTCCCAGTCCCTCTGTGTCCAGAGCAAAGATGGGCTCATGCTTCAGGGAGATATATTGATAGGCATGGGGATTTCCCAGGTGCTCAGTGAGGATGGTCATCAGATACTCAAGCACAGCAGAGGTGATCTCCTTCCAATTTAAGCAAGCCAGCTTGCTTTTTATAAAGTGTCATTCTGTGTTTTTAGGACCGTTATTTTTGCCATGCAGAGTGCTTCATTACTTTGTAAGAAAAGATATTATTCTGGCTGTAGAACAAGATCTCACTAATGTCTTTATTAGAGTAGTTAACTCAGTAGATCTTTTCTTAACTCCTCTGGTTTCCTCATTCTTATTACCTGCAAAGAACGTTTTAAGAAAAATCATTAGTAGAATCATCAATATGTGGTACTTTTCTGTGTACTATACTACTACTAGCCTCCTCCACTGTCTTATACTGTTACCCGAAATCTGCTGTCACCTCTAAAGGCTTCCTGTGCTTCCAGTCTCCTTTATTCTTTTCTTCTCTTAGCTCACCTTCGCTTCTTTTCTTCTTCACAACTGCTCATTGAACATATGCAAACTGAGATTTTTTTTGATATTGCAGCCCAGCTGGCTATGAACCTTTTCATGGAAACAACATAGAAAGATTCATGACATGATGGTGACTGTCTCTTGTCCCACTCCACACCATCTGCTAATACTGCTACTTTGCCAAACTTTTTCTGCGGAACAAATGAAAGTTAGAAATTCTCAGTCCAACAGAAGGCAACTCTTATCCTGTCCCTAAAAACTGTTAAATTGATTCATCTGAAAATCCCCAGTCCTCATCCCAAAGACCTCAAAGCACCCAAAAAGTTAGTTGAAATTTTACATTAAGTGATAAAATCCAGGAAGCACTGAAATGAATGAATATGAAATAAAAAGATCCTAAATGAACCCCAAAAGTGCTGGCAAGAATTGACACTGGGATCTGATAGTGAAAACAGAATAGCTACTGATAGTGGAGCTAAAATCTGCCCATGGATTCCAGTGGAATTATTTACATGGATCCAAATGGCATTTTCAGCCTGAGTTTATAGGAAATCATGTTTGATTTTGTATTGGCATCATATCAGTTACAAATGTTATCATTTCTGTCATTGTATGTATATATAATTATATACTCTTGCCACAGAATTGATATCAGCATATTAGGAAGGTAAGAAAGAGAAAAAAATCTAAGTATAATTACTTTACAATATAATCAAATGACACTATTGAGCATTATAACGCTTCTATGCCATGCACAGACTGAAATTTTAATTTTTACTCTTGATATGATTATTATTTTATTGCTTCCTTAAAATTGCCATTCTCCTTATGAGATAGTTTCAGGGCAAACAAATGAGAAATAAATAGATCTGAAATGTGTGGTATGGGTGATGAAACCACCAGGTTAAATTACTTCGTTCTGGGTTTAGAGGTTGTAGATAATTCTCCTTGATTTAGTAAAAGTTAGGAAAGTACTTTAAAATAATTGAGACTTCACTGAAGTATAAGGAAGAAAAGATGCTAGGTACAGATGTACAAATACAATATTAAAGCATAGCATAAGTAATGTAATAAATTCTCTTCTTCCAATTTGAAAGCAATTGGGAATATTAACATTTTCAGAAATTGATGTTGATGTCAAATGAATTCAAATGCTACATGTATTAAGAGTAATACAGAACAGAGTAAAGAGTGCTTAGAATAAATTGTGGCTTTGTAATTAAATTGTGACTCTTAAAACATTGTCCCCCACACAAATAAATGAGTTGCCTATAAGTGCAGTTTTAATCAAACTTACTTTTAGATATATTTCAGCCTACTTCCCAATCCTTGTGTTGTTTAAATTTAATGCAGTTTTTCTAGTTAATCCTTTTCCACATGATCAAAATTTCTAAAACATTTGCTTCTAAGATTCTGAAGTTTAATCACTGAACTTTTGCCTAACAGTCAAAGAAGCACTGCGTCATATTGATTGCTGCTGCCAAGAGCCTCTTTGTCCTTAGGACTCTGGGCAATTTTCTTGGGGGATTGGAGCTAACCAGGGCCAGTAGCAACCAACTCACCTCTGTCTCATCCTCTACCTGTTTGTAAAAGAAAATTCCAGTAATTTAGATTCTGTGATCTACAGACTGCACCTCCCAGCAGCAAATAATTTAATGGTTAATCTTTCTCATGTGTAGCCTCTGTTTAAGATGGTCACCAATTTTCAGCTCACAGACTTCAGTCTGAGGCTTCTCCGATCGTGAAGCTATTAAACAAGCTTATTTTACACTAGTTATTCTTCCAACATAACTGCAGTGATTCATTTATTCTGCTGTTTGATGGTAACATCTCCTTCCTGAATGCATTCCCATGTGCTATGGTCTTGTACACAGCTGTAGAATTGTTCTTTCAATATGAGAAATATCTGCTTTCATCAGAGCAGAAAAAGGGCTTGTATGGTTCAAAACACAACCACTTTTCCAACTGTAGCAGTTTGCCCAGTGAAACACATTCCCTATCCTATAAGATCCTGCCATATTGAATGCATTTGTGATGTGTGCAGAGTAATTAGCTGCACCAGAACTTACTTCTCCTATCATTGACGTGATGCGGAACTGGCAGTGTCTGGCTAGCAATTAAAAGCAATATGCTATATATGATCTTATGGACTGAAGACACTAACCTTAAGGTTCCATTTTGAAGCAAAAATAACACTTCAGTCAACTGAAAAAACAACAACCATATTTATGAAATCTTGGTGCCATCAAAGTCAATAGTAAAACTTTTGTAAACTTCAGAAAAGCTGGTATTTATAGTCTACTTTCAAATGACACAGAGTGCAGAAAAATTGGGCCTTGAAAATCAGTCTGCCAGGCAAACACAGAGAGCCTAGCAGCTGTAATGTCCTCCGCTCCCTTTATGGGTAGTAGAATGGATTCATTAGCTCCTTTATATCAACCCTCCTGTTTGAAGGCAACTCTTAAGATCACGGGTGACATTATAGATGATGTTATGTTTGCCTTCCATTAAAGTCACCTGCCTTTGTACTCTGCATGCCCAGATAGAAACATCCCAGGACACAGTAAAGTAAATTTTCAGAAAGACAACCACTGGTTTCCACTGATGGGATGAAATAGTGGTTTAATTCCTTTCATATACATCACCATCACTGCACTTTGTACCAGGAGGGAAATTTCTCCTTGCAGTCACATTTTCAGGCTTTTTCCCCCGTTTTCTCATCCCCCGATGAGAAAGGCCTATCATCAAAGCTTTCGATGCATGCTCTGCATTTCACTGAGTTTACAGTTATGTAGAAAATACAATATACAGGTTGTGTGATGCACATTCCTTTTCCATTTGCACTGCATTTGTCTACATGGAGAGTTTAAAACAGCATCAGATTTTCCTAAACTGTGAGTGCTTGTCTTCTGAGAAGATGGATCAGTCAAAGTCTTACAAAGGAGACATGCCTTGCTACTCTGGCTGACAGCACTCCCTACTTCCCGATTTTGTGTCTCTTTTCCAAAAGAAGGATCTTTTCAGAGAGCTCCAGCTCTGCTCTCTGCTTGAACTTGTGGGATCACTGCAGCCAAAGCCAAGACTGCAGCCATAGCAGCCATGATGGAATAACACTTTGTGCAACTTCTGCTGCTGCTGAGTCCAAGCTGGAAAAGAGGGGAAAGCAAAAAGATGGTGAGATCTGAGAAGCATTCTCTCTATTGTTTCTATTTGCCAGTCTCTTTAACATTTATTTCTTCATTTCTGAAAGTCTGAAATGGTTCACAGATGCACACTTACTTGTTCCTCTCTGTGGCCAGGTCTCATAGCTCTCAGGGTAACTGTACTTGCAAACAACACAGGGTCATCCCAACTGAATCCCTGTTCTTTAGCAATGCTATAAGTACTACTTATCTTTTTTTTTTCTTCTTTTTTTCTTTTTCTTTTTTCCTTATGGCTCATTATTTCAAATATCCTATATGTGTTTGGTCTCTTCCTGTTTTAAATAAATGTCAGTGACATTTGCTGTTTTGGCAAAGTCAGAATGGGGAACAGACAAAGGTTATTAGCCCTAAAGTCTTCTTTGTCATCCTGTCAGCTTTATACAAGGAATACAGCTTAGGTAAAAAAGCAGGACTGATCCTACATCAAAATAAAGAATGAATTCCTTTGCTTAAAACTGTAGTCACATGAATGCAGCCATTGAATAGTAAGTGAATCTTTGAAGCTGAATGCTTTCAAAAAAGGTTTCAGCTATTAGAGGTATCTATACATGCACAGAAGTCTTTCTGAGTGTTTGATACTTTATTTCTACAGTTTGTGACAACTGGATGACCAGTCAGGTTCTCCAAGCACAAATAACAAATCAGCAAATCCAGAAATAACAGTGATAAAGGAGCATACATGAAGCAGGGAAAACTCTTGCGAATATTTCAGTGAAAATCTGCAAGAATGCTTGGCCATGGACGCCGATTTCTCAGAGCTTTGGCTGCCCTTAGAAGCTTCTCATTGCATTTCCTTTGTTTATGTATGCCTTGTAATCTATCATCAGGCACTACAACTTTTTTGGTTCAATATCCCAGTACTTTTCTCAGAGTGTACAGACTTTTAGGAGTGAAGCAGTAGATGCGGAGGCTTGTATTAAGCTTTTACAGTGACTCAAACATAAATGTCTTTATCAAAGATATGGTTGAGTTGAAAAAACATTATTCTCATAACTTCCAGTAGAGGCTTTAATGCCTTTGTGTGAGTCCTTAATCTTATACCATAGCGACAAAGAGGAATGAGGTGATCAACTCTGTGTGCTTGTTTAATGTCACAGAAAACAGACTATTATATCTACAGTGATTCTGCAAGGTTTATTACTGTTATCCCAAGTGACAACAATGTCACTACTGTCATATCTGCTTTGTGATTTTTAGGTCATATGCTATCATCATCACAGTGCTGCATGAAAGATGAAGCTGATTTGGTCTGGGATTGTACAGCCAGGTAACATGCAATCACCAGAGAAAGAAAAGGGAAAAGAAAAGCTGTGTTGCATTTCAGGCAAAAATGCTTGGGATAGGGAAAAAATGTGTATAAACATGACAAAAATGTAGAGACACTAGAGAAAACAGATCCAGCAGTAAGCTGGTTGGATTGAAAGGATCCATATAATAATAAGACATTTTGCTGTTGTAAAAAAATCCCGTTCCCATCTCGTGTTTTTCCCTATTGCCATAGACTAGCTGATGGCTGTCAATGTGATTAGGCCATTGAAAATGCAACATTATTTCAGCACTTCTTATGTTCCATCTTTCTCACTTCATATCCTTAAAAGCTCAGTATTTTTATCTTCCCTCTTTCCATAATATTATTGTATCTTTTTCCTGTGAATATTCAAATATTTTGCATACTGCTGTTCAGAACCCACTCATATGTGACCTGAAATAATCTGCAATTAGAAAACTTTTCTCCATTTTTTGTAGCAAGGCGTTTGTTTCGTGATGATCTTTGTCTGCTGCTAATGCTAGTGCCAGTGCTTGTTAAGATACCTCTTTTGTAATAACAAGAGATTTTAAGGGAAATGATAGATACATCTAGTGCTTTTCTATTTATGGCAAATTTTATCCATCCTTACTGCAGTGCAAGAGATTTTATTTCAGAAGTGTATGATTATGTAAATAAAAACTATTGAAACATCTTCAAGTTAGCAGAAGAAATAAAGGAGAAATTAGCTACAATGACACTTCCTTCCTTTTTCAAAAATATTTTTATATCCAATTGTCAGCGATTTGTTGCTGTACCGCATTCCTCTCTCATGTCTTTATAGGATTACTACTTAACAGGTTTTATAGAAATTTTAGATACGGAATAAAGAAAGACAAGACTAGTGAAGCCTGAGGGACAAAGCATTTGATTTATGTATGCTTTTCCTGTGTGTGATAGTAAACAAATGAAAAAGCAAATAAAGTTCTCCACCAGATGTACAAAACTAAACCCACAGGAAGGAGTTTCAAAGGAGAATGGCATTAATGGCAATTTTAACATAGCCAAACAATCAAAGGAATCTCTGGTGTAACATTACTTTAACAAGAGTTGTAGTGAAAAACTTGCTAAAAGGAAAAAAAGGATCACCTTCTTTTCACAGTGAAATGATGACAAGGCCTGCAGAGCATGCTAAAAAGAGCAAACTAAACATGGTAATTAGACTTTCTGCTTGTCAATGCAGCCTCTGAAGACTTAAGCAGGTTCAGCTAAAATGTTGAACTAGAAGAGAAATTGCCTGCAAAAGCTAAGATGATGGCCAAATGTAACTGAAACATGTTCTGTATTTCAGATTTTGTGTGGTTGGTTGGTTTGTTTTCCTGTGCTATTTCAGTTCAAACAATTTCCTGCACCCTGCTGCCATTGCCATACTTTGGGACTGCTGGGTTCTGGTATCTATAAGGAGGTGTCAGTGTGTCTGGCTCTTAGGCTCTTAGAGAGTGACACACACGGGTCCAGTTCTCTCTATTTGGGACTGTCACAAAGAAATAATGCGGTTGAGTCACCATCCCTGGATGTGCTTAAAAGCTGTTTGGATGTGGTGCTCGGGGACATGATTTAGCTGAGGGTTGTTGGAGTTACGGTAGTATGGTTAGGTTGCGGTTGGAGTTGATGATCATTAAAGTCTTCTCCAACCTGAGCAATTCTATGATTCTATAATTCTATAACTCATACTGAGTTTCACTAGTGAGAATAGCAAACAGCTCTTTTCATAACAGCACTATGTAAAGTGTGACACTTCCCTCAACTTTAAATAAGAGAATTGCTCTGTGTTATGCCATTTTACTACAGTTTTACTACCCTTGTACTGTACTGGAATTATCTACTGCTGCAGATAATCTTTGCTACGATATTATATCACAAACAAGTATTTGGCTGCTGCTTTCCATACTTGGCGTACCAGTGGAACTGTCAGAGAGATGGTGCTAAGTTTCTTGGTGATGTTATCGGTTTAATGATCAAATCAAGGAGCAATTGTAATTTACGATGATATATCTAATCTGGATCTTGAAAGCTCATTTATTTTGAGAGTCATTTCCCACTTCCTCAGCCACTGTGATTATCAGGCTCCTTAGAGGCAGGTGACCTCTAGCTGGAAAATTAGTTTTAAGGTGGTTTGTGTCACTACTGATATATGCACTGGGCAACATTCCGGTGCCCTGTGTATAGAGTCCCTCAACTATTTGGAATACATGTTGGTGGAAGTCATTTGTACCACAAATTATAGGAATGCTGGAAATACCTCTTCATTTTCCCATCCACTTTCCTGCCATGAATCTCTCTTATCTCAAGGGCTTTCTCCACTCTGGCACATCACTGCGAAGCAGGAGGTGCTACAGCCATTTCAGAGTTATTATAGGATGACTCTTCCCATGCTGAAATCTTCAGTGTTAGGGTAGCAGCCCTCAGGTGGGGATACTGATATTTCTACAGTAAATTGTCTGAAATTTTAGGTGATTAAGTAAAATTTAAGCAGTTTTCCTCCTTTACTACCTCTAATATTTCCAGACTAACTTGGATCTCTTAATAAATGACTTTTTGTCCAGTTAAGGGAGCCTTTCTCACAGCACTTCTCTGAGATGTCCCACAGTATTGGTGGCTGTGTATTGTTTCACCAACACTGACAGTTACCTTCACCTTGATGTAGTGTCTCACTAGAAATGCATCCCTACAGCAGCAGCAGCCCCTACTCCTACCGTCCATGTCAAGCCGGTTCAAGTCTCCCTGCTCTGTCCCTGTTACTGTGGGCCCCAGTTTCCATTTCATTAGGTCTTTCTGTTCCTTCATACATATATTTCTTTTGACTCTTCACCCTACCATTTCACTTCTTTTTCTGTTCTCTCTTGCAATAGTAGAGCCCCTTGGTGTTCTTCTTTCTCCATATATTCCTGTTTTACATATGCGTGTCACTTCATCTAATTGCCCTAGGTCACATCAACCCATGAAGACAGCTTCTATTCCAGCTCTCAGGCAGCAGAAGTTTCTACCAGACAAATCTTGACATTAAATTGGTTTTGAACACCTTGTTTTCAGTGAAGAACTTGGAGATCAGATGAAATTGAAAAGAACTAATGTTAAGAGTCTTCAATACTATGAAGCTGATCACTGAAATACTGAGATTAATTCCCAGAATACAGACTGAAAACGGGTATTTTACTTTTTAGAAAGCGAAAGAAACAGTGTGAATAAATGTAACAAGCCATTAAAACATAGTTAAGTATAAATCAAAGGCACAAATTGTATGGAAGTTAATTGTTTTTCATGAGTTCTGCAAAAGTCTTCTCACTTTGGATAGAGGGAATATCTCCTATACGGAGAGAATTACAGTAGAGACTTTAAGTGGGAATCAAATCTGAAAAAATTAAAAAGAAAGCATTTATACAAGATCAAGATATGTATCATGTCCCTGCCTGCTTTTTCTTGGGATAACCAACCAGGTAATATACCAACCAGGTCTATTTCTATGTATTTGCAACTGCTGTTTCTGATTTGTTCCACTGCTGATACAATCAATCTGAATTCAGGATATCTGTTCTGCCACAGAAATGACTCATGTTGAAACAGTAAAATGTAAGATGTTCTATGGTAGTACAAATGGGTGTGACACAATCTTTACTACAAGGTCAGGCGTGAGCAGATTGCTGATGAACTTCTTTTTGCTTATAAATTTAATTGCTTTGTCTGTTAGCTAATATCCTGAAAAATAAGAGTAAACAGAATGGAACAGGCTGATTTATATTATTTATGTATTCTACATTTGAAAGTTTTACCTATTATGAAAGTTATTGACTGAAATTGTGAGTGCTGCTTGAACATGAATATTTGCAGTGCTGACATTCCACTAGCTTACAGTATGGTTGCATTTTCAGATGATGGTTTATGCATGTCTTTACTCAGGAATGCACTAAAAATTGTTGTCCTGACTGCATTTGTATTTTGATGTTATGTACATTCATATTTAAGAAATATCCTGAGATTGGATTGGTCCCTGAAAACCTACCTTGTCAATACCCAACCCACAAAGCAGAAGTGGAGTGTCATTACAATTGGGATTAGTGCTGCGTCATTATGCATTAGTTTGAGGAGCCAATGAGGAGAGGTGCACTGCTGGATGCACAAAGATGGAAGAAGTGTGGCAGAAGATTAGACTTCAGGAGAGCCAACTTTGACCACTTTATGGACCTACTTGGAGGTATCCCGTGAATTAAAACAACGGCAGGTAAGGGGGCTAACAACATTCTAGCATGACCTCCTACAAGCTCAAGAGCAGTGTGTCCCTGAGGGTAATAAATCAGGCAAAGGTGGCAGGAGACCTGCATGGATGAACAAGGAACTCAAGGAAAAACTGAGATGGAAGAAGGAAGTTTAAAGAATGTGGAAAAAAGATCTTGGCACTTGGAAGGAATATAAGAATATTGTCTGGGTATAAGGGATGCCACAAGGAAGGTTAAGGCCCGCTTGTAATTAAGTCTGTCAAAGGACAACAAGAAGAGCTCCTTCAAGTGTATTAAATAATCAAATGAAGACTATGGAAAATGTGGGCCCACTTCTGAATAAGGTGGGTGTACTGGTAACAGAGAACACTGAGAAGGCAAAGTTACTGAATGCCTTATTTACTTCAGTCTTTACTACTAAGGCTCACCCTCAGGAGTCCCATACCCTGGAGGTAAGAAAGTGTCTGGAGAAAGGAAAACTTCACCTTGATCAAGGAGGATCTATTTAGAGATTATCTAGGCAAACTCAGTGCACACAAATCCATGTCTTGTACCCATGAGTGCTGAGGGAGCTGACAGAAGTGACTGTCAAACCACTCTCTGTCATCTTTGAAAGCTCATGAAGAATGAGAGAGGTGCCTGAGGAATGGAGGAAAGCTAATGTCACTCCAGTCTTCAAAAGAGAAGAGGACCCAGAAAACTAGAGGACAGTCAACCTCATCTCCACCCCTGGGAAGATGATGGAGCAACTTATTCTGGATGGTATCTTCAAGCAAGTGGAAGAAAAGAAGGTTATCAGGAGTAATCAACACTGATTCACCAAGGGAAAATCATACTTGACCAATTTGGTAACCTTCAATGATGCTATGATCCTCGCAGATACACTTAGAAGTGTGGTGAAAATTTGTGGTAAATGGACTTAAATCCATCTGGCAACCAGCCACCAGTGGCGTTCTGCAGGGGTTGGTATTGGGGCCTCTCTTGTTCAGTATCTTTATTGATGACCTGGATGCAGGCATTGACTGCATCCTCAATAAGTTTGCAAATGACACCAAGCTGGCAGGAAGTGTTGATCTGCGTGGGGGTAGGATGGCCCTATAGAGAGATCTGAACAGTCTGGATAGCTCAGTTGAGGCCAATGGGATGAAGTTCAACAAGATCAAGTGCTGGGTCCTGCACTTTGGCCATGCAATGCTACAGGCTTGGGGCAGAGTGGCTGGAAGACTGTGTAGAAGAAATGGACCTGGCAGTGTTGGTCGTTGCTCAGCTGAACATAAGCCAGCAGTGTGCCCAGGTGACCAAGAAGGCCAATGGCATCCTGGTTTGTAACAGAAATAGTGTAGTCAGCAGGAGCAGGGAAGTAATTGTACCTCTGTACTCAGCACTGGTGAAGCCACACCTTGACTCCTGCATTCAGTTTTGGGCCCCTCATGACAAGAAGACATGGAGGCCCTTGAGCATTTACAGAGAAGTGCTGTGAAGTTGGTGAGGGGACTGAAACACAGGACTTATGAGGAGTGGCTGAAGGAGATGGGATTGTTCACTCTGTAGAGGAGGATCAGGGGAGAGCTTATTGCTCTCTACAACTTTTTGAAGGAAGACTGTGGTGAGGTGGGGTTGGCCTCTTCTCCCAGGTAACAGTGATAAGACAAGAAAAAATGGCCTCAAGTTGAGCCAGGGGAGATTCAGGTTTAATGTTAGGAAATACTTCTTTTCTGAGAGACTGGTCAGGCACCGGAATGGGCTACCCAGGGAGGTGGTGGTGTCATGGTCCCTAGAAGTATTCAAGAAAGGTTTGAATGTTGTACTGAGGGACATGGTTTAGTGGGAAATATTAATGATAGGTGGAAGGTAGGACTAAATGATCTTAGAGGTCTTTTCTAACCTTGGTGATTCTATGGTTCTGTGATTCTATAAGCGTGGGATGGATGAGTGAACAGTGAAGCGGACTCGGAATTGGCTGACTGGCAATGCTCAGTGTGTCCTGATCAGTAGTGCAGAGTCTGGCTGGAGGCCTGTAACTAGTGGTGATCCCTAGGGGTCAACACTGAGTCCAGTCTTGTTCAATGTCTTCCATCAGCGACCTGGATGAAGGGGCTGAGTGCAGCAAGTTTGCTGATGATACAAAGCTGACACACTAGAAGGTTGTGCAGCTATTCAGTGAGATCTGGACAGGCTGGATAGAAGGGCAAAGAGGAACATAGGGAGATTCAACAAGGGCAAGTGCTGAGTCCTCCACCTTGGGTGGAATAACTGCATGCATCAATACAAGTTAGGGACTGACCTGCTGGAGAGGAGCTCTGCAGAGAAGGACCTGGGAGTCCCGGTGGACAATTAGTTGGCCATGAACCAGAAGGGTGCCTTTGTGGCCAGGAAAGCCAGTGTTACTCCGGGGTACATTAAAAAGAGCATGGCAAGCAGGTCGAGAGAGGTGATTCTCCCTAGATAGATTTAATCTTACGGGATTTCTTTAATTTCCTACAAATTGAAAAAAAAGAGAAAAAAAAAAAAAGAAAAAAAGAAGAAAAAAAGAAAAAGAAGTTAATGTGTGCTTCTCCTTTCCCTAGTCATTTAGTTACAGTAAAACTGAGCACTAAGAAAAGTTTGGCCTGGAAACTGAATGCGACAAATAAAAAGCAATGGGCAAATGTCCAGAACCATGTTTGTTTTTTGTTTATAAATATTTTCAGTAGTACTCTTCATTTTGCTAAGTGGTACTATATCTGGCCAGGAATTTTTCTGACTTCATGATTGCTAAAACTTAGCCCTCAGAAGAATCTTCCAGCCATTTTTGCAAGTCTGACTAAATAACAATGTCGTCCACTGTAACAGTATAGTCAGAAAAAAATTGCTCCTGAGACGCCCATGTGGATTAGAACTTTACTAATTGGCAGTGGGAAATGAGAGTAGGAAAATTTTTTTTCATTGGAAACGCATTAGGTTTTTGTTTGTAACTTATATATTAAGGCAATAAAGCCTTGATATGTTAATTTCTTGGATGTGAATGTGCTTATACCCTGTGATGAAGCTGTTTTGACATAAAGTGATGAGGGTGTTTTGATAGTGCGTTTCTGAGGTTGGGCTGTTTTGACACAAAAGGCTTTGACAAGGTATTTATAAGGTCACTGTGACTTACTGCTGCTGTTAATGTGAAAGTGATGTAAATGTACTGATGTCTAATCAATGGAATAAAGTACCGTGGGATATATATATAATAAGATGTAGATTAGCTAGTTTGGGTTATAAAAGAACATGTTTGAAAATGGGAACATTCATGGCCATCTTGCTTTTCTAACCCTGGGAGGAGGGAGATGTCTAACTAGGAAGACAGTGTTCGACTTCATAATAGTGCCTCTTTCCCCTTACTAAAGGTGGAAAAAATGCACCTTTTGATTTCTAGTTAAGTAAATTTGCAACTTCCGGTAATAAACTTGCAAGTTTGACTTTAGAAAAAGTAGCCATTTTTCCTTGCGTAGTCACAGTCTAATCTTCTGTACATCTCCCAGAGGGAATTCCGCTGGTGTAGTGATTGAGATAGAATCCACATCACAATATTCATTATCACTCTTGAAAAATGTGACTACTGTCATTTCCCTTTGTGATGATGTCTGGATAAAGCAAACAGACTCAGCAATGCAAACTGAGGTTTTGGCAAAGCAGAGGCAACACTCAAGGAAGCAACATGAGGTGTTTAGAGCTATCTTTTTAAATTTTTTTCAATTTTTTTTTTTTTTTACTTTTGCAATCATGTGTCTGTTTTGTTTCTCTAAAATCTACCAGAGCTCAATGAGAGCAATGGCAGTGAGTTGCTGCCTGGAGACCTTGCACAGGCCTGTATTTCCAGTCCCAAACAATCCCAATTTAATTGCTGTTGCAGTCAGATAGGAAGTTGCCTATAGGTGCAAAATATCACTGTAACATGATGCAGTTGATTTTACTTCAGCATGGCCTCGAGACAGGTCTTATTGACACACAGAAAATGTGCAGCAACCCCTCCTTCCCTGTACCAATTCATACACTGGTAGATATGAAGTTTTCCTTTCTGAAAACAATTTTAGAAAAATGTACAATAAGCCACCATTATTCTTTATAAGGTAAGAGCAAATATTAAGCAGATTGCAAACAAGACAGCCTGGCAGAAAAATTTAAGATATCCCATCAAGTAAATGCATCATTCTTTGCTTCCTTCGCTACCCTTTCACCTATCTTATCACTTCCATCAATCTTCAGTCACTTTAATAATCTCCTCCCAGCCTCTGCAGCCTGCCAAGTGCACACAAAACCCTGCACAGGCTTGAGGTTTCATTTCTCTTCTCTTTGCTTCCAGCAACACAAATAAGTGATTCACAACTGTTGGGAAGGGGGAACAGAGGGAAAAAAAATTTAACCTACCTCGACTAATCAGAGGCTCCTAACAGATGGAGGGAAACTGCTCCCTGTGCCCAACAGGGAGCTGAGCCAGGGCTCTTCCCTCAGCACCAACTGCTGCCAGCTGAACATCTGAATTTACTCTCTTCTGGAAGCTCACAAAAGCTCTCATCCAATAAATAGCACCTTGTTCTCTCCCCATCCCAGCCTCATGCTACTCACTTCTTTGAGAGCGCATGGCACAGCGTCCCTCCAGCCTGCTGAGCTTCAACCTTGTGACAATGCATAAGTCATCACTTCCCACCCACTGTCAAATCCAATGTATTGTTTTGTTTAGTTTAGTTTTAAAGAAAAGAAATACTTTCTGTTTCTAACTTGGCCTACCTTGTGTGTGTGTGTGTGTGTGTGTGTGTGTGTGTGTGTGTGTGTGTGTGTGTGCGCGTGTGTGGTGTGTGTGTATGAGTGTGTGTGTGTATGTGTCAAAAAAAGGCTTAGAGCAAAATGGCATGAACAACAGAGTATTTCTCTTTGTTTTTCTGAGACATCGTCATCTCATTTTATATCAGAAGGATAAAATGCTTTAACCAGGTCAGAAATAGTTTAAACATTATTATAAAAGCCAAGTCAAAGTAGCACATTTGAGCTAGCCACTTGGCTCTTTGTGGGCTTGGCTTTCTTGTTTGGAAGAGAAACTCTATCCTGCACCTGACAAACCTCCAGGCTGAAGATGATACCTGTGTTCCTGTCAGAGCACTACCTTATCTGCCAAAATTAAATCACCCATTACACCAATTACTCATTTCCAGCTACTTGCCATATCTAGACTGAGTAACAGGTACACATTATGGCATGTTTCAAAGTCCAGCTCCTGCCCTATCATACAGATGAGGGAATGCAGCTGGTACTCCCTAGCTCCCTCCCTATGAAGAATTGCTGTATTCTTAGGAAAGCATTGTTGCATGTCCCAAATGTGGGATTAAGAAATCACCTAAGGGCTGGAAAGACTGCAGTTTTCTCCAGTTTATACGTAGCTTTACAAGCCCTGGCAAGCTAAGATTTTGTAGATGATGAAAGTAAGCATTCATATCATCCAGTAGATAGCAAGTTGCTATCTTATATAGGCCTTGCACAGACAAGCAACTCAGACTACTCTGACCAGGTAGGACCTGTGGGCATTTATTACAGAAGTTCTGTGCAAATCAGTGTACTTGTGGAAGTTCAGAAACATGACCCTTAATAAAAAGTTTAGATTCAATTCCATTTGTCAGATAGGAGTTCACTGTTCCATGTATCATCAGCTTAAATGAAGGAGAACCCTCCCTAACATGAATCGGTTTGAATAAGAGTTACATAGATGGCTGTCTAGGCACTAAGGACTTTCTGAAGAAGGGACTAGTCTGTAACAGCACTGAAGTTCTTGGAATTTCAGTTTTGCAATTGTCTGAGCACCATCTTAAAATACATTATTATATATTATATATATAATATTATATATTATATTATTATAAAATATATATCGCCAGTGTAGTGAGTTGTGATATTTAAAAGTAGTAAAATGGAAATAGAATAAATCCTATTGAAACTATAGGAAAAAAACAACAACAAAATGCAAAGCATTTATTTTACCGTGTGAGTGACTACATTGGCACCAGTAGCCCAGAGTGGATGTCAGGTCTCCATCACTAAAGCCCAACTGGACATGGCCCTGAGCAACCTGCTCTAGGTAACCACACATTGAGCAAAGAGTTTGGACTAGAGAGCCCCCAGAGATGCCTTCCAGCCTCAGCTACTCTGCAATGCTAAATGGTAGCAGTTTCTGTACAGCCACAAAGGGATTGCTTCTTTTTAGATAGTTCCATGAATTCCTCCACTTGTCAGATTCAGTAACATCAGTCATCTCTCTGTTTTTGTTATAGCTGAAGCTTATCTGAAATAAGAGGCACAATTCAGAGGTGATTTCTACCTTTCCACCGGAGTAGGCTGAAATAAAAGTGAGCTTTAAAGCTATTGCAATTATGGATGCTGAGTTAGAGATAACAGAATATACCTTCTTTAAGAGGGAATTGTTCACAGTCTTTCATTTTAATAGTTCCTCTTTTTAATGTTTAAAGATTCTTCATCCTATGAATGCAAAAATCTCTCAGGTAAATTAGAAATAGGACCATAAATGCACCATGACTGCTACATACTTCGTTATGTAGTAGCCATAATGGAGACTTGTTCCATTCCTGAAACTTGACTGCATCCTAAGCTGGTATCCCATAAAGGGGAAAAGACAAAACATAAGGATAAAATGTGGGAGGACTAACTGTATAATGCATGTGCCATGTGTGTTCACTAAACCAGTGAAAGAGAATATGATAAACTATGAAGGTTAATTATTAATGAGAAATAAATTTTAAAAAAGGGGGGAAAAAATGAAAGAAAGGAGAACTCTGGTATTTGTAATGATTGAATGCAGCATGCTTAGGGGACTATCACCACACATCTGCTTTGTGACAAGTACAGTAAAATTAGTTATGGATCATCAAAGAGATTCCTAGCACTTAACAAAATGAGACTGAAAGTGCTTTTTTCCCCAGGTTCAGACATCTGGGAAAACATTAATCAAACATACAGATTCAGTAGGAGGAAAAATTTGGAAAACATCAATGTTGAAAGAGTCTGAGTGGGTAATATTGGCAGAAAATTAGATGCGAATCTGCAATGCAGCATCACAGCAAAAGAGTCATTTTTGAATCTTATTGTCTTTTTAGTTTTTAGGGTTTTATTCATCTGGAAATGAAGAAACCAACATACCTTTGTTCAGGAAGGAGCAACAATCATTGTCTTGTTTTTTTGTTTGTTTTTTTTTGAGAAATGGGAAATGGAAAATGGCTGATCCAGCAAGATGCTCAATGTTTCTTACTGAATGCCTTCAGGCCTCTCTGCTGTGGAATGGAGCTGGCCCTTTGAAGACCAAGTGTGAGACTGGGCAGCCTCTTACCAGACTGTTGCAGACCAGCTGGAAGGGAATTCAAAGAAATGCAATACTAGTGATTGCTGAGAGGACCGACTTATGAGAAAAGATTAAAAATACTTTGATTACATCTGGACCCTGTGGAATGTAATGAGATCTTCCTATCAAGGAGGTAGAAAAGAAGAAATTTTGTGATATTAGCTACTAGATAAGAGTCAGTTCCTCATTTTGATAGGCTGATTGGCTCTGCCTTCTCCAGTGTGTAGGGGCGATCTCTTGGGAAGAACTTGGCTTTCATCTAATGGCTTTTAGCCTATCTTGAAAACTCCTTTTTAACCTAATTCAAATTGACAGGTTAAAGAGCCATGCTCTTTTAATCTTTGTGTTTATTATTATTTCTAGTGATTAGGTGATGGTCTCAAACAACGAACAAGCACAAGTACAGAATACCGGGAGAAAAATCACGGTGCAGATGGGTATAAAAAAGAGAAAGGGAATGAAACCAACAGTCGACAATGAATATCAGCTGAAAGCAGTTCTCCCAGACCTGCCTACGTGAGCTGTTTATTTGTACAAAAGCCCGAGCCCCCCCTTCAGTTGCATATTCAGTGCTGCACTATATCTCACTGAGTTTGCTTCCACCTTCCTACCCACTGTGTTCTATTTTGTGTGTGTGTAGGTGATAAGCATTGTGAAGTCTTTTTTTTTTTTTTTTTCTTGTATGTGTGCTGCGAACCTTACCTCTATGCAACTGCAATTCTGGGACCAAATTCACATATAGTCATTCCTAGGTCTGCCCCTTTGGAG
Source organism: Alectoris magna (assembly GCA_030625065.1). NCBI lineage: Eukaryota > Metazoa > Chordata > Aves > Galliformes > Phasianidae > Alectoris > Alectoris magna. Next base: position 103,385,004 of record CM060560.1, read on the forward strand.
AGTCTGATACCTATTCAAAGTGCTTTGAGTAAAAAATGTCCAGCGTTGCATTGCTGTCTTTGCCAGTACGTGTTAGATTAGGGACTGGAGAGGGAGGGGATTGTATTTGACATCTTGCTGTCTGCTGGCTTCTTCTCTGCAATTCAGAGCTTAGAATCAGACCAGCTTATGTAATGCTTGAGGCCTCGTACATTATTACAATGACAAGTTTATCAACACCACTGCAGCCCTATTAGCAAAAGCACAAGATGCACTGCTTGCCGCTAAGTCATACCTATTTGCTTCAGTGAAACAGATAGCAGTGTTCTCACCACTGTAATCAAAATAATAGAGATGCCACAGTTTTTATCATGGGAGAATCTGCTGTCTTTCTCTTGCCTTTTCCTAAATAATAAAAATGATGAGAAAGGACAATTTAAGTATTGTCTAAGTTACTGGAGGATGATAGAAGGTTTTGAAACTGAGGGCAGATGTGCTGTAAGTAGGCTACCAGCTGCTGGGCAGTACCTGACCTTCTCTTACAATTGCATGCCACAGTCTGTGCAGCTAAGAGAATGCAAAAGAGAGCAGACAAATGAAGAGAAGCTCTCTCTCCAAAGTCACATTTGCTCTGGACACTAGATCAGGGACATCTTTTTTATCCTGTGTGGAGAATAAATAGCGATGGTAATTGTTATTGTTTCAAATTCATTTAAATTATCATTTAAATCAGATTATAGTGGCTGATGCCTCCTTTTTTTCATGTAGCATTTTCTTGTGTTGTTCTTCCACAAACAACTACATTACTTTCTAAGGAATCATCAGACTATTCTGTGTAAACGTCAGGGGTATATGGAAATCTCGGGGGTATTGAACAAAGACGTTTTAAAGTGGGGAAATACTGCTTTCCTTGTGTGCACAGAGTGGTTCTGTTCCCACTGTTATCTCATTTTATTTCAAATTTAGTCTATTGAGCCATGAAAAATCTGAAGTATGTAGCTCATATTATGAGACTCGTAAAAAAACATATCCCAGATGAATAAAACAAATCTTTATTTTTGCAAAATACAAGTAAGAAGATGTAACTACTTAACTACTGCTTCAGTAAACTGTGCAAAATTGTACATGTTGCATTCAACATGTTGTTCTATATAAATGAGTAGAAATGAAGCTCGGGTTTCCTACAAGTCTGTGCCCTGCCTCTCTTCACCCTTCAGCCCCAACATTTGCACTAAACTCATAACTCCTCCTGCAGCCACTTCTCCCACACACTTTACATCACAGTAATGTATTTGGGTCTTCCCTAGATCCCTTACATGCCATATAAGAGTTGGGGCTGTTCAGCCTGGAGAAGAGAAGGCTCTGGGTAGACCATATAGCTGCCTGTCAGTATCTAAAGTGAGGTTATAAGAAGGAAGGAAACAGATTTCTTAGCAGAGTCTGTTGTGGTAGGACAAGGGAAGTGGTTTCAGACTAAAAGAGGGGAGATGTAGACTTGATATAAGGGAGAAATTTGTTACAATAAGGGTGGTAATGGGATGGGTTGCTTGGTGAGGTGGTGGATGTCCAGACCCTGGAGACACCCAAGGTCAGGCTGCATGGGGCCCTGAGCATCTGATGGAGCTGTGGGTGTCCCTGATCATTGTGGGGGAGTTGGACTGGATGGCTTTTAGGGGCCCCTTCCAACTCAAATGATTCTGTGTCTCTGTAATTCTATGATTCTCATCTGCATGCCAACTTCAGTGAGTCCTCTAGTCTGTGCATTCTTAATAAGCAACATATTGCCACCAAGGCTTTGCAGATTCATGTAGTGCATACCCAGTCAGCCAGTGACTCATGGCTGCCAAAGAAGCTGTGGGCTGAGCAATCCCTGCCTCTCTTAAAGCACATTTCTCTTTTCCACTCAGTCACACATTTTCCCAAAGCTTCCTGAAGCATCATATACTTGAAAATCGATGTACTTTGTCAAATGTGGCTGAAACTCTCCCATTAGTTCAAAAGGTATTGGAGGACGCAGAGACATAAAGATACACAGAGAGCTTTCTTGTATAAGCCTCATTTCTGAAGAAAACCAGCCAAGTTTACTGTAAGAAAGAAATAGTAAGGTGCAACTGTTTGAGGCAATTAATTTGCAGAAACATGGAGGGAAAAGCTTGCAGCCTTTAAGCTACATGTTGCCATAAATTCTCCTGCTACAGCCCACCTTGCAATTGTTGCATGGTGAAATCCATTTCATACCTCCTTAGGATAGGCGCAAAGTGCACACAGTGTTTTGAAGCAAATGCTCAGAACAGGAAGGGTTAAGAGTGTCCTCAGCCTGCTGCCTCACTGATCACCATGGCTGTGCATTTCTTATGCAGAGCTGATTTACAGCTGCTCTGCTAAGTTAAGTTTTATCCTGGGGAAAAAAAAAAAAAAAAAAGAAAAAAAAAAAGGAAAAACAAAAAGAAAAGAAAAGAAAAAGAAAAAAAGAAGAAGAAGAAGAAAAGAGCCTCAAAAATATGTTTCTGCTACAGACATTCTGCCCTTTGTAATTGAGAAAGGAAAAGCCTATAAAATATGCCATTGCATTCTATGATGGAGTACTTCAAAATGTGCTTCATTATGTACCATGAAAGCTGGAACTTCAAAACTCATTGATTAAAACGAGAGCATTGCTGTACCCCATTAATTAGGATATAGTAATTAACACTATTCTTAGTTTTCACTGTGCACAGTAAGTGCACTTCTATTAATAGTGCTTTTTTTTTTCATCTGGGGAGTGGGAGGACAGTGTTAATCATTTTGTTTTGTATTTTTTACATCAAAAGGAAGGAGCTGTCAGTCACCATTTTGAGAGTACAGTGGGAAGAGAATGTTTTCTGACAAGAGAAGCCCAAGAAGAGGAGTGGGAGGGGGAAAAAAAAAAAAAAAAAGGAATGGGGAACAGGTAGGAATAGATAGCTGAGCAGCAACGAACCACAGTTACACCAGTTGTTTCTTTTTAGTGATATACCTGGGATGGAACAGGGAAAATATCCGTCCTTCTGAACATTTAAGGGAAAGAGTTATCAGCATGGAGGAGAAGCAGTTTGTGCAAATGTATACAAATGCCTGTTTGATAGTCAGATTGAGAGCAAGGAATTTTAAATGTACACAACCAGCAGTGAGCCTGAATAGCTTTTTCTCTGCCACAGTCACTGCATTCAGCACAAGAGGAAAGGTTAAAATTCAAATGGCTCCAAGTCTCCAGCAGATAGATAGAAGGAAAAAACAGGTCCTGGTGGTATATCAAAACATTCATTATTGGGCATATCTAAAAGGAGAAATTTAAAAGTTAAAAGTCAGAAGAAAAATCAAGAAAAAAATAAGTCAGAAGCTCACATCACACATTGCTGATGCTAACAAGATGAAGGTTTTACTCAAGGGATGTAAAAATGTTCATTCTGGCCCCCTGCTGCAGTTCAGAATGGCAGGAAACCCCAGTTTTGACCCACTGGCAAATGAGTCCTCTGAAAAGCTGTCCTTGTTGCCATATTCATCACAAAGCAGCATGAACCTTCACCTCTCTGCTTAGAGAGGATTACCCACTCGAGGCAGACGATGGTCTTGTGCCAGAGCATAGTTCTATTAATTAAGGCAGTGCCAATGCGACCTCCAATTTGCATTTGCCACCAGCCAAGGTCTCACCCCAGCTTCATGCCTGCATTCAATCGAGCTGCAGCATCCAATGGGGACAGGCAGGGGCAGGGTGGGCACACAGGGCTGTGCCCTGCAGGAGTGCTTGGCAGATCTCCAGGCAGCACAGCTCAGCTGCACCCGGTGGGTATTAGCACGCTTTCACTTAATGCACTCTGAATCCACTACTGTTCCAAAAGGGGAGCGGAATATATTGTATCTCAGCAGTTAATGCATGATAAGATTTTTGCTGTCTGAATGCAGGGCACCTGAACATGCAGAAACCAAGCTTCGAGTGGATGTGAACGAAGTCCCCAGTCCCCTGTGTAAACATGTTCTTAATCTCTACCTGAGAAAGGAATCAGGATGCTGATCCTCGATTTTATCAGTCTCCTCCACCTCATCTCTTGGTGTTTATAGAAGTAGTGAGTTGGCTACATAATTTTTCACATTATTCACACAAACTGTCCACTGAATGAAATTGGTGTTTAATTGAAGTCTGTATTTGCATGCTTCTCAATGTTTAAAATATTCAGGTGGAATGTCAGAGGTTAATTGAACACTCAGTTGATGGTGGTGTTTTTGGAGTTTGAACTCGGAGAAATCCCATATTAATTCTTGGAGGATTCTGTACAATTTGTTTTTCCTCTTTAGGTTTTATCTTTGCATTGTGAATTAGTTCATGACTGAGCTGATTTGTAGCTTAAATTCAAACTAATTTTCAGTGCACTGAAGTTCATAATATTCTAATAAATTATAGAAATTCTATTTTCCAAGTAATAGGATGATAACATTGTATTTAAATGTTCTTCAGATTCTACAACGTATGAGACTGTGTTACAGATGTTATTGGCTGTTATGATTTGGGGGATTTTTATTTCCTCTTCTGAACATGCAGGAAATTATTTCTCAGGTTTGGCTGGGATCATTGGTTGTTATTGTTCTAGGCTGTGACTTCACAGTGACTGGAGATGTGTATTTACCTTTGGAAAAGTGATTGCAGTACAATTTTCTGACCTACCAATTATGTTTAGGGATCCTCTCTATTTTCCTTTTTGTTTTTCAAGAGATATTTAATCTCAGTCCCTTTCCTCCCTTCCCTTTTCTCCCTTCCCTCCTCCCTCCCTCCCTCCCTCCCTTCTTCTATTCCTCCCTTCTTCCCTTCCTCCCTTCTTCCCTTCCTCCTTTCCCTTCTTCCTTCTTTCCTAACACCGCCCCCCGCCCCTCCCCCCCCCCCCCCCCGCAGTTGAGTTATGCACAGAGAAGTGCCACAAACGTTATTGTACAATAATCAAGTAACTGTTCTCCTGCCACTGAGCCATTACTCCTGTTTCAATGCAGAGGATACTCATTATCCAGTATGTGAAACTACAATGGGAAGAAAGCCTCAACATCTCAAACAGAGAAGTAATTATCATGTATCATAAATTCTATGGTTATGTTTGTCTTTAAAATGTGTTGCAGGAGGTTGTAGGTTTTTTTCTTTTCTTTCTTTAAGCCTTCAGGTTCTTTAAAGTACTGTGGATTTTAGCACCATAAACCTCTTTCTGTTTTAATTTCAGAGTTTCATACCATCCTCTGCTATCACCATTGCAGCCACACATGAAAAATTTGCAATGTGCTTCTACATGTTCATTGGTCAGTTAGAAAAAAACAAGTGCATAAAGAAGAAAATATATTTCTTTGCAAAATATCAGATGAATCTAACCTCCCAAGAAAAGCTTGTATGTTCTTCTGTACAGTACTGAGCTCTGGAATGACTCGGCAGTATAGGAGGAACACAGTGATCACAGGGAAAGGGTGTCATAAAAGTCAACTGTTTAATGGGTGTCCTGTTCTTGCATTTTTCTTAGCAAAAGGCTAAAGGTCAGGATCTTATGATACACATTGTAAAAACTGAATGTCAAGCAAAGACACTGAAGAGCTCTTATATCTTCCTCATTCTTCTTTGTTTAAAAAGTTTCCAACTGAGCTTCAAAATAGAAAGGATCGGTCCTTATGAATTGAGCATAGGAATTTAGGTTCCCCTGGCAATTTTGGTGTTTTACCAGTTAACACTAAGAATCAAGTCCAGATATGTTAGATTCATTCATTTTCACGTGGTGCATGACAGCCAGATTGTGTTCACAAAGGTTACAGAAGCAAGAATCTTAGTTTTCCTTGACCTCCAGAAAGTCAGTCTCTTTTTCCAAAGGACCTCTGCATTCTCCTGTGTTTCTTTGCATTGGGAAAAAAAAGTAACCTTGTAGTGCCCAAATACAGAGGTATCACAGCCCTGATGATATTATCACTCTGGAACAATTGTAGCCAGGAGCAAGAGGGGATGTTGTGAGGGGCACGTGTCCACATGGATTGCTCTGCTCTTTATGAACATGCAGGTCTTTCCCTGCAGATTTTCAAGCTGCTTCTTATACTTTTGCCTTTAGATGGGAGCTTGCAGTTGTCTTTCACTCCTGGCCCTCTCTCTGAGGTGTTACAGCAAGGGGAGGTGATTTGTCCATGGGTTATTAGTGCAGACACCATGTAAACTAGGAATTCCCAGTATATAAATAATGTCCCTGCTAATTAATTTATTTATGTTTGAGTCTCTCCTCTTGTCCTGTTACTGGCACTTGCAATTATTAGAACAGAAAGCCCACATTTTTTCCCAGTCCTTTTCAGAGAGCTGCCTCTTATGTCATCTAGTGGGCTGTTCTGTATACCATCCCTGGAATGAAAATCAGCTGTTCTGCAAAAAGCAGCAGCAGAGGAATAATAGAAATTACAACATTTCCAATCCCTCCTTTTAAAGAGAGTACTGTTGTCATTATATAACCAAGGATTAAAAAGGAAATACCAAAATGACAGCTGGCTCAGTGAAACACGATGCCTCCTTTATTACAGAAGAAGAGTTAGGTTGATTACAACAAAAACACAACCATTCACATCAAATGAAGATTTCATTAGAAGTAAATAGTAGTTTATTCTTCCATTGACTCTGCATTGCATTAGTAGTGCCATGTGGATTACAACTTGTTGCCAATATCTGCTCCAGAATTTCCCCCTGTCCAGTTGGGCTCCTTGCCGTGGGGAACCTTTGGTCTCACATGAAAGTGAACCTAAAGTTCAGCATACTATCATACCACAGAGAGTCACAGCGGAAAGAAGTTGCTCTGATATACAGATAAATTTGCTGCAGCACTTCTTTTAGTGCAACTGCAGCATGTCCCTTTGTCCTTCACCAGACCTCCCCAGCCATGCCTGAGCAGTAAGGTGGTAAGGAGATGAGATCTTCTCTCTGAGATGGGATATCCTTAACAGAATACTTTAGAAAGTGTGTTACTGTTCTGATAGTTGTTACACCTGTTAGCAACTGTCACTATATAGATTTCCAGTTGCTACAAGAAATATAGCTACCTCCAGCCTAGCAGATGTTCCCAGTGCTGTGGCAGAGTCTCGCCTGTGTGAAGAAAACAGAACTAAACGTTTATCAAAGAGTTCTGATTGCTACAGAATCGTCACCTCAGCTCCTAATGGAAAGTTACATTTTTCAGAACAATCTATAGATGCTATCTCACAGCTGTCACAGGGAAATTACCTTCACAGAGGTAAGCCAGCAGCTCTGCTAGGAGACACAGTGTGTGGAAATGTTCCTGAATCCAGGAGTAACTCAGTGGTGCAAAGTTATTTCTCATTTCCATTTTAAAAAATGTAGAGAGGAAAGATTTGACATTATTCTTTAAGATAACATGAAAACCACATCAATTCTGGACTGTAACATTCTTATTCTATCCAAAAGTAATTTGCTCTCTATGCATGAGTAGTCTGCTATTTTGTTTTGTGCATCTTCAGAAGCATGTATTTTGTTTCCCGCTCAACAGAAATTCAGTGTGAAAAGAAATATAAAAATTACTTGTAGCTCTGTATGGTAGCTATGCGGAGTGCCTGATGTACAGTTCAGAAGTCTGAGAAAGAAGCCTTCTCATTTTATGGCAGTTTTATTTATTTATTTGTTTGTTTATTTATTCCCTGAGCAGTGTCTATGCTATGAAAACAATCAATAAACTGAAGAGATGAGCAACAGTAGTCACCACATAAAAGTTTAGAGAAATCTCATTGATGAAAAAGTTTAGTAAACAGCCTGTAGGAAAGATAAGAAGGAAGCTGTTAGTTATTTTCTCTTGATTTTCTGTGAGTGAGAAACAGATAATATAAGGAGAATGAGATATGGGCTTTGGTTTGGTTCAGTTTGGTTTTGTTCTCCCAGAGGCTTCACATGTGCAGGAAGGAATTATGTCCTAAAATTAAGAAGACAAAAACGTGGCCTACCATGTGGGAGGCATTTAATAACAGTGAATTCAGTTAGGAAAGTGAAAACAAATCTCATTACAGAAGGTGAAACTGCATGCAAAACTAGGAAGGTTTCTATACAGAACCCTGAACAAATCATATTTAGACATCACAAGCTTTGTTTGATCCTTGTTAATCTTAAAAAGGCAAGATCTTTTTTCCCCCTTCCTTGGTAATACATATGTTAATCTGATATTCACTGCAATATATGTTATCCAGAGCTGGAAAGCTACCAGTTGCTGACAAATCCAGGCCTGGAGAAGAACTTTTGTTTTTGGTGTTGAGAAGTGAGAGGGCAATTCCACTTGTACAAAAGGTCTCAGAAGCTGTTTTAATAAAAGCGGTAGAAGAAAAGAGAGGACTGTGTGTGAAACTGATGGCTAAAGCTCGATGCAGCTTAACGAAGAGCTGTCAGTAGCATTCTATCACTGCATTACTTACTGCTTTGGGCATTTTATTAGAAGTTCTGACAAGCAGCAATCCAGTTCTTGCACCATAAATGTGCAGATCCTTCAAGATATTAAGCATTGCTGCCAACACTGGATTCACAATCCTTTTGTTTCAGTATGGAAGCAATGACTGTTTTCGCTTTGGGAAGCGGGGGACAAATCTTTCCTTTCTTTCTTCCCGTCCTTTCCCTACAGCATTTTCACCTACTTCTGGCTGGTGACAGCCCAGTGCCAAACTATCTGCTTGAGCAGCCCAGGCTCCCTGTGGCTATTCCTTGTGAGGAAGTCTCACTGAAGCCATACCTGCTGTCAAATGCACAGAGCAAATTGAGCTTTCATTTCAGCCACCCGCAACTTAGCAGTTCTGTGTTAAGAAATGATAGACAGTGCTGCAGAGTTACTGGGGGGAGAGGGGAGAGGAGAGAGTGGTTTGTTTAATTATCCTACTTCAGTTTGATTGCTGCAGTGTTATCTTAAAAGTGCAAAGATTCAGCAAATAGCTTTCTGGTAATTAGTGTTCAGAACATTGTAATGCTAGCACCCAGGATCTTACTCAGAGGATTTACTCACACTGGAAATAAATACCCAGCCTCTCACATTGTCCAATCTCAGCAGTGGCCCAACTCTCCAATACACAGGGTCTGTACACCAGGCTCACAAATCAGTGGCACTTTTGTGGCAGGTAATGAAGAGAGGAGTAAGTGAGGGGATAGAGAGAGACACATTGCATCCCTCACAATGAAGCCCTGCTGGCTGTGCTACAGCATCAAGTTTTGTAAACATTACTTTCACCATATCCTAATTCAAGAAGAAACTCTGTTATTATTTGCTGCCTTGAGTGAAGTTGAAGTCCAGCACATGTAATAAAATCGAGCTTTAAGTAAGCAAGCAAGAATAAAGTGAATATGAATGTCATGAACTGTTGAAACACCTTACGTAAATTGTCTAGAATTGGAGTACAGAAAGTAAGCATCTCAAAAACATTACATGTCACAGATGCCTTTCCAATTTGGGAAGTGAACAGCACTGCTACCTGGGTGAAAGATGTAAATGTATATAATCATTCATGAAGAATTAGACTGCATAAACTCTCTTGGGGGCCACTGCATGTAGCACATCAAATAGTAGAATATCAGCAAAAATGACAACACGGAAGTAACAGGGCTGTCTTATGTAGCTACTTCAGGCAGCCCAAGCTATGTGAGACAGATGAAAGCAACTGACTTGCATCCCCAAAGTGACTGTTCTGATCACAACCTCAACATGTATACATTTTAAGAGATATTTTGGAGTGTATGCTGGCACAAACAGATGTGCATGAAAATGAGGAAATTGCCAATGTATATTGAGGAAGCTTGTAACACAATAGCTGTGATGCTAGCTGGAAGCATGGGCACCTAACACATATAAACACTTGTTTATGTATGTTTCATAAGTGGTATTGCGGCACAGGGTTAAGCAATGATGTGAAGCACTTCAAATAGATACGTTCTAGGTTCAGAGCTCTGCAAGCAGCTCTGAGCTGCCAGTACAGCATAACTTTTTTTTTCTCTGGAGCATGCAGCTCTTCCACATAGTGAGAAGTGCCGCTGTGCTTCTCTGGGTTTAGAACATCAGTTCCCTTGATCACAGCAGGCATTCAACGTGAGGCTGACCAGCTTCAAGTGCTAAGCCATGGAGCTTTAAGTATGCATACTTGCCTTGCATAAAGAAGGATTTATGTGTCTGTAGTAGAGGTAGACGTCATTTGAAAAGGAGATAAATGTATTACCAGAAATTGAGTTTAGATTTTAAAAAGAGAGACCTACCTAGTTTGTTCTAGAGGAACTTGTGAGTTAAAATATAACACATTTAGAAAGGAAATAATTCCACACTTCTGACTTGAGTTCTGACTTGAGGCAATAGTCAGAGTTTGGGGGGGGGGGGGGGGGAGGGGGGGGAAGAAAATGGCACATGCCATTAAATTTAACAATACTTAATTATAGAATCATAAATATTTGACATTGGGAAGGCCCAGAAAGTCATTTAAGTTCCCTTTTTTATCAAGGCAGCACTGTTCCCTCTTGCACATGTGCTGGTATGTTTTCCAGAGACTATTAGAATTCGTTATCAAGAGGATTTGCTTTAAATTTTGCCTCAGTTTTCCATTTCTTAAGTTTCATCCTGTCACTCCCCGAAATACCTGCTTGTCTCATGCTAAGTAATTCCTTTCTCTCCCTAGTGTGTATGCCAGTCAAATATTTGTAGATGGTTAGCATGCCTCTTCTTAGTTATCACTTAGCCAAACTCTTCATATTTATTTAGTTCTTTTAATCTTCCTCATAGGTAAATCCCTCCAGCCTCTTAATTATTTTTGTTGGTCTTTTCTGAGTTCTCTCTGTTTTCAAATTTTTCTTGCAGTCATTTTGAATGCAGTATCCCAGTTCTTGCTATCTGGAACCACAGAAAAATCGGGAGGAGCAATTGCTACTCTGCTGCAGTGTGATGTGTCTTTGTGTCTGACTTGGTATAATATTTTTTTCCTGCTCTGTCATGCAAGGCTGAGGGAGGTCAAGACAATCTCCTTTTTTAAAATTCTGTCCTGAGGATTTCCCTCATGGTGCTGTCAGCAGGGAAAACACTTCGTCTTCTAAAACCTAACTCTGATAGTTTTCCCATCTAAAGATGTAGTTGATGTACTAAAGCTGTAACTTGAGATTTCTTCTACGTTGGGCAGTGACTTCACTTATACTTCTTCCTCTATCGGTGCTTCTTTATTATCTTTTGCCCTGTATCTTTTAAAGGAGTTCAGTGAGGATGGAAGAACAGACAGAGCAAGAACAAAAAGGCACCTGACTGCCTCAGCAGGAAAAATCTTTGTCTCCTGGGTATATCATCATCCCACAGATTAGTAGCCCGGGACGAGGCAAAGGCTTCAGGAAGATACTGTGAAGGAAAATGCAAGGAAGACTAAAGTGAGGAAACAAAGTAGTGTGGAAATAACTTAGCAAGGCAAGACAACAGGATGATGAAAACAGGGAAGATGTATCACATGTTTTGTTCTTGGCCAGCCCCGGTAACAGTCTGTTCTTGAATGCTTGGTACAGTGTTGATTGCAGTGACAGTCTGTTTTGACTTCTCCTTGTCAGTTTTGACATCTCCATTTACACTGAAACACTTTCTTCCTTCTCAACCCTTAGTTCAGTGGGGTTTAAGATGGACCTTCCAAGCAGACTATTAACTTCTCTTTCCTGGCAGGGTCACCACTCTCACCACAACATCCCCCAGATGATTAGTTCCATTTCTTTATATGTCTTGGGAACTCACCATGCTGGAAGTGATTTCTAAAAACATACTGCGGAAAAGTTTAGATTCCCTGGATTAAAAAGAGAGTAGTCAAAAGTCTACAGACCTGGAGAAGAACTCCTTGAGAGCAGCCCTGTGGAGAAGGACATGGGGGTCCTGGTGGATGAAAAGCTGGACATGAACCAGCAGTGTTTGCTTGCAGGCCAGAAGGCCAACTGCATTCTGTGATGCATCAAAAGAGGGGAGGCCAGAAGGGAGAGGGGGGCGATTGTCCCCCTTTTGAGATTCCATCCAGAGTAATGTGTACAAGCCTGGGACCCACAGTACAGGGAGGATGCGAAACTGTTGAAGGGGGTCCAGAGAAGTGCCACAAAGATATCAGAGGGCTGGAGCAAATATGAATAGGGAATGATTCACTGTGTAATGCAAGCCAATATTTTCCAGATTTGACATCAATTTTTGCACATCCAGCCAAACACGGAAGAGTGACAGTGTGCATGTTTGGATGAATAATTGGCATTACCTGAAGGTGACAGGACTCATGGAAGCCATTGCCTGCAAGTGAAAGTCATGGTGCTTAAACAAGGAATCCTGTCGAGCTCTCATAGAAGAAACTTTTTATGGTTGCACACGTGCATGAACCATCAAGGCACAAAGGAGAGGTGAACAGGGAACTGTGAGATAGTCTTACCATGTGGGCTTTACACTGGTTATCTGAAGTGCTAGGAGTATCACTCTTATTTATTTATGTATTTATTTATTTATTTATTTGGATGAAGTTTTGTTTTGGGTTTTGTGCGTGCGTGTGTGTGTGTTTGTTCCAGAAACTTAAATGAAGTTGAAAATTGAAGTCCTGAGGTAAATTCAGATGACAGAAACTCGAAGTTTTTGCTTTTCAGTGACTTATCTGTCAGACAGCCATAATAATACTGAAAGAAGAGTGTTTATGCAGTATTCTCCCCAACATATACAATTTTTTTTTCAGCCTGTGTAGGAAATGCTATAACACTCTCAGTTGTTTCCTCCCCTGCTTTAAAAAGCTTTGAGATTTTTGGGGGAAAAGTTATGCAAAACATACTGCTGCTAAACTCTAGCTTCTGAATCTCCTTACTTTATATCTTTGTTTTGGTGGCTCAGAAAATGAAAGCTATCGGCTCTTGGATTATGTAAACTGACATGGTACATTTTGTTTCATTTTCTTCAGAGTGCACGCATCAACTTATCCATAAAGTATTGATTGCAGGGGGCTGAAGCTGTTTGCACAGCACTGGCAGATTTTATGAATTTTTAGTCTCAATTCTGCCACAAAAGCCAGGTGTAACTGTTATTTATAGTAGAAAGTATGTGATGGCAAAGATATGCGGGTATCTGTGGGAGAGTGGCTTGAACGCTAATGACCAAGTTTATGTCTTCAAGCACACTACAGTGTATGGGAAAATATGGGGAAGTCATTGCACTTGCTTCTTTCCTCCAGGGCAAATATCCTTTAAGGCATTCTTTTCGCTGCTACAAACCAATCACTTACTCTCTCCTTTACACGCATCTATATCTATAAGGTTTTCCCAGGCATGTACATGCACACATATGTGCCAAGCACTTGGTCAGTGCATGAGCAGTGAAGATTAAATTTCAGGGGTGTATCACACAAAGAGCTTATTCTCAGTAGGTCTGGCAAGCATATCCTGGAAACTTCAAGCTGACTGAACACAGCTACCCAGCACAGCTATAGAAACCCTGAGTGTCTCAGTGAACACCTGTGTCATGGCCAAAACCAAGAAATGACATAACTGAGAGGCAGGGCATTTGGGAGAGCCTTTGTGTGGCTGAACATCTGTAAGGTCTGGGAAAACCTATGATGTCTTCCACATGACCTGAGCAAAACTTCCTCAGACAAAGGGCTGTTTCAAGAAAAACTACAAAATATGTGGACTTTGGACATGGGAGCAGTATATGCATTGCACATGCTCGCGGGGCAACAATACAGCTGCAGCCCCTCCTTCCCTCTTCCTGGGCATTTGCTCAGGGAGAGGACTGTGCCTGGTGGCCATCGCTGGCTCTGGCTCTCTGACGAATGTCACCAGATGTGCATGTTTCTTGTGCACGCATAAGTGCATGCTTGTTGGGAATTTTTCCGTGCCAGTAATGGTGGGGGGCTGTTCTCACATTTCTCCCTGGTTCCATAGATACGTGTGCAGGCTCTGCAAAGGGATGTGATCGTTATGACCTGGAAGAGGGCTGCCATTTTCCCAAATAGTTTTTTTAACCTTCTCTGGACACCAAAATATCGTAGGCTCATTTAGGACAGGTCAGAGATTTTACTACCAAGCCATCATAAGTATGATCTTGCTTGGCTTGCAGAATTATTGAGCATTTGTGAAGTTTCGTAGTGTTTAAAGAGATTCTGTTAGAAACAAAGTGGGCGCCGCTGCTGGGTGGATTTCGTTCTCTTTTACCATCAGTTTCTGCATTCCTGCTTTTGAGAGCTGACTGCATTGACAATGCCTCCCTCTACTGGAGAAATCCGGCGGTTACGAGATGCACCGAGGGTGGGTTTTTTTTGACTGACCCAGATTTGAAGCGCTGCAGAATAAAAATACTCAGCTCTTATTACTCCTGACTGATGACTGGATTAGTAAACTGATTATACTGCAAGGTATCTACTGCTTTCTCTGTATCTCTGTGGTGTTTTCCTGTCCTTTATGTCTTTCACTTTCTTTATGCAAATCATGCAAGGTTTTTCTGCCTCTTAATTTATTACGCCTGTGCTATGCCTTTATCAAAGGACTTCTCAAAACCAGAGGGGCACCTATGATTAATACATCTCACACATTCATTATTAAGCATATGTTTAAGAATTTTGGTAACATCATGTTGCAGCAGCTTCTTGTGCTCATGTTTTCAGGAAATTGCATTTGGACTAAGAAAGGCAGAATCAGTCACTGCCTCAGATTTTGTAGCCCATCCACCCGACACCGGAGATCTCCAGAGATGTCATTACCGAAGTGATGAGACATCTTAGTTTAAGAGCTCTTGGTCTCTGCAGAGCAAAGGGCTGGGAATTAACTATGCGTCTTATGCATAGCAGTGCAGAACAGCACCAATAAATTACTGTTCTCCTTAATGTCTGCCTTTAGATTCATGGGGTCTAGAGGAATTTGTGCCAGGTAAGATTTTTATTTCCTGCTCTGTCTTGGGCTGATACTGCTGAAATCCATTTTATCTCTGGAAAACAAACATAAAACTTGCTTTTGTATTTGAGGTGTTGTGGTGATAGACTATCACTCAAGCATTTCTTTGAAAAGGTAAGTGCTATATGGAAAGGAAGATCTATGTTTATAATGGGACAGGGATTTAATAATGATCCTTTGCCAGGAATTTACCACTCCAGTGTGATCTGGTGTGGTTTGGCAATGATCCGTGTGAAAATTATTATTCATGGTACTTCTCCCACTACAGATGTTTCCATTTTCTGTTTTATTGTATGCACCGTGGTGAACCAAGGATGCTCACACTTACTCTACAACATGTTCTATGATTTCTGCTTTGTTTGGATCACACGTTAAAAAACTGAATAATCATCTGATAGCAAGGTAAGCTTTGTGTTAAGGTTAGCACTAATACACAGCAGCTCTCCTTGTGCTTAAAACACAGCTACAGTGCATTGAATTATTGTCCCCGTGCAGTTTTCATAGCTATTACTTGGTAGGTTGCCTCTTCAGTGTCAAATTAGAAGTCATTCAGCTAGAACTGTTGCAGTGATGCCTCTCGAGGTTTGTAGGCCCACATACTTGAAGTATATTACATACTTTTCTGAACAGTTGTGCTTTCACATGGGTCTGTATTAGAACAGCATGAAATCCTCTGCTGTTTACTTAGGTTTCATCTAAACCTCGCTGATGGGTTCACGTTATGCAATGTCAGCAGCACTGAGAGTCAAACTCCGATTCAGGCAAACTTGAAAATCAAAAGAAAACTTGAACTCAACCTCCTGAATTCCATCCAGTGTCTTTCTCCTTTCCCTTTCTTTCTTCAAGGACAAATATGCATTTAGCTTTCCGATATTTTATGAACAACAAATTGTGCTTTTTCCTGTTCTTCAAGAGCTATTTTGTTCCCTGATTTTATACACTTAAATCTATGTTGCAATCAGGCTGTGGTATAAAGAAAACAAGAGGAGAAGCAAGCCTAGATTTCCTTCACCTTTCTATTTTATGTATCTGGGGCATGGAAGGCAAATTTCCTCCTGTTAAAGTGTTTGCTTAAGCAATGTCTGCAGGAGCCATAAAAAAAAAAAGAGCAGAGGACAGGAGGGCTGAGAAACATATCTGAGGAAGCAAGTGCCATACTCAGGCAAAGATAAATTTTAGGAAATAAACAGTTAAAGATTATAAAAATGAGGCCTGCATTGGGTGTAAAGATGATAGAATTTCTATTTCCATATCTTATTAATTAAAATTTGGACAGTGTGGTGAAATAGACTGTTATTGTTGTCCTCGTATCCCTGATGAGGAACTTATTGCTCCAGTAACTGAAGTGGAGGAGAGGAGGAGTATCCAGCCAGCTTAAGTCTGTGTAGAAACATGAAGAAAGAGCTAGATGCCAAGAGCTGAAAAGTGGGATTAAGCAAAATAGTTCAGAGTTTTCTTTTTTTTTAAATACTCCTTCTTATTTATTTTCTATATGTTTATCTGCTGTTGTTAATTTTGTTTGGTCTCGCACATTTTCTTTGAAGAGACTCTCTTTTTGTAAATAATCATAGAATCATAGAATCATAGAGTGACCTCGGTTGAAAAGGACCACAATGATCATCCAGTTTCAACCCCCTTTCTATGTGCAGGGTCGCCAACCACTAGACTGGGCTGTCCAGAGCCATATCCAGCAGACATTAATATGGTAGTTAATTTTTAATACTTAATGGAAGACTGGCCTTATTTTTCAGATTGTGGCTTTTCCTGAAAATTATCATTACACCTTCTTGCAAACAAGAGAGAGATTTGGGTAGGGTTAAAGACAAATCTGTGTGGGGGATTAAATCAGAAGAAATGTTGCAATCTTCAGAAAGAAAAAAGCAGATGATATTAAACAGAATTATACAAAAAATAGAGGTGTTTTTTTTTTTTGTTTGTTTTGTCTGCTATAATAGGAAAGTAACATTTAAAATATATATATTTTTTAATTAAAATTAATGAAAATAAACATTTTACGTGCATTCTATATTCTATGATGTGTGTTTACTTCAAGTCTCTTGGGAACCTCTTGGAGTTTGAGATTTAAAATTTAAAAACAAACAAACAACAACAAAAAAAAACCTGTGACTGAAAATCTCTATAGAAATGAACAAGGTTTTCATCCTGGTTCTTAAGACAGATATCATGAGCCTGAATTGGTCTTTGTACAGTTTAATTTCTTGGTCTTTGTCTAAGAAGAAGAACTGCTCTAAACTTTAGTGGGAGCCTTTTTTCCTCTGTCCTGGAGGAAGATTAGAAAATTTCCCTTCATCATAGCTTGTGTTTGCAAAGCAGGACAGATAACTTAGTTCAAAGTGACTAAGCACCCACTCATATATATTCATTACATGTTTGGCATAATTTCTTTTATGTGAAAGCAGGACAGATTGCAATAATCAGAAGAATCTCATTATAACCTTTTTTCTATTAACATAACAGACGTAAACATAACACATTTCTTTCATTTGTCAGATGTGAGTATATAAAAGCAGCATCTTGTCAAATTCCTTCCATTATACATCCATATCCATACCCACATATACATATACACCTATGCTTGAATTATACTTCAGAAAGACTTTTCTACAGCTCTGCCCACTTTTTCCTTGCATATATGTCAGTCACTTGTATAATAGGACAGGCCTTTTATAAAGACATGTAGTGACAGGACGAGAGAAAATGTCTTTCAACTGGAAGAGGGTAGATTTAGAGCAGACATTAGGAAGAAATTCTTTACTGTGAGGATGGTGAGACACTGGAACAGGTCGGCCAGCGAGGTTGTGGATTTCCCCTCCTTGGAAGCATTCAAAGCCAGGCTGGATGGGGTTTTAAGCAACCTGGTCTAGTGGGAGGTGTCCCTGCCTATAGCAGGGGGTTGGAAGTAGGTGGTATTAAAGGTCCCTTCCAACCCAAAACATTCTATGATTCTATGATCATTTTCCTGCCAGGAATTAATGTTACATCTGGATTATAAGCATCCGTGCATAGTAGGGATGGGATTGTGTTGTCTAGAGGGCAGATAAGATGAATAAACCTGCTGAATGGTGATGGAGAATCCCAGGCCTATCCTTTGATCCCATGCTCCCTTCACAGTCACCCTCACACCACTGCTTTACATCCAGAAAAGAGCAGGTCTGTGAAGCAGCATTGAGGCCAACAGAATTCAAAGGGTTGTGCATGGAAAATTATGGATTCCCTCAACCCCCAGCAGAGACTAAGCAAGGATAACAGGAAAAGGAAACTGGGGATGCTTTCCAAAGGGCTCTCCCAAAGTTTCACTGAGAGAATCTCCTTGGGGTTAAGGCTCCAAAAGCAGTCTGGAAAAAATTTCATATATATCATGTGTGATGCATTGACCCAAATTTTGGAAGTTATACCATGCATCCCATGCAGGCTTCCCAACAGGGGAGTTTTGCTTACATGGGAGGATGCTGGGCAGAGTGTATTGTAAGATTAATGAGGATAATGGCTGGCTCAATAGAAGTGACAATGAGAAATATGAAATACTCTCTAGACCTTTCCCGTCTGCAGAATGTAATACAAAACCTTCAGCTATATAAGAAGCCAAATAAATTCTTTCTAGGTCATTTTATTTTTAAAGATTAACTTGAGATCAGAGACTTGCATCGTGCTGTGCTGATGCTTCTGTATTTGCAATATAGTTATTGGTACAGATTTTTAAGGACTAAATTGTCAAAATAGTTCAGTAGTTGTGTGAAATCTAATCATTTTGTACAGATTACAGTACCTTTGTATTTGAAATGGATTTTTAAATTTCAGCTGCTGAAATGGTTTGTAGATGTTACAAATGCCTTTGGATCCAGACAGAGCGATAATGACTTTGAGCATAGAAGTGGACTTGCAGCTGGATTCTCAGGAGAGCTTTCTACACTGGGTAATAGCTCACATACTGAAATGTGCTCATCTAAGTGATATTATGGTGGCAATAAAGGGAAAGGATATTTGCCTGCAAAGTGGATATGAGAAATAGGAACAGGTAGGGGAAATTTAATTTCTCATGGAAGCAGTAGTAAAAATCAAAACCCATTATTTTCATCACTAATTTTAGGCCAGGCTCTGCAACTGTTGCTGAAGGTACCTATTATCTTGTTTTCAGTGCAATTCCTTTTATTACAGTAGGTGTTAAAGAAACATGGAAAATTGTTCTTTCCAGGGTAAGCTGCTGCTTAACGCAAGTGTCAGATGTGTCTAACCCTTATTGATTCAAACTCTTAGTTCTTTATGTGATATAACTATCCTAACCAGAAATAGCTAATGTGCTGAAAAGCAGTACATTGTATTTGCAAAAAGAACAGCATGCAAGGATATGTGCTCCAGTAGCGACTTGTTTTCTTTATTGTTGCTACGGAGTTGAAAGCCCATCTGTCCTCCTTATTATGTTAAATTCATTCAGGAGTCACTTAACTGAAGCGCTCTTAACCTAATGCTTTCGCAAACTAGTACATCTACAGAGAGAACAGTTATTAAAATAAACATCTTGTTATCAGTATCCTAATGCAGTTCCATTGTGAATAATCAATGAGGTCTGTGACAATCATGGGAATTATACAATATAATTGAGCTATCTGTAATAAAATTGTTGGAGTTGCTGACTTTTCCGATTAAACCTTTTTTTTTTTTTTTGCTGTTTGTTTCATATTGTTTGCTGGTCTCACTCTGATGTTTTAACATGCTATTTTTTTCTATTTGTCCTAACACAACTTGATAATAGAAATCTATTGAGCTGAGCTCAGATTTTTAAAGGAAAAGTATCAGGGAGCTGCATTGCAGAATCTTGTTGCGTTTCTTCAGCTTTAAAACCATCACTCTGGCTAAGAATTTTATGCTATCCTCCAAAAGGAAATAGAATCTGAAAAGATATGAGAATGTTTTTTTCTCTGTTGCTTCCACCTCATGTTAACAGTCTATACTGTGCTCCTTCTGCCTTAGTCTCTTAGTCAGCCATGCAGTAAAGTGGTTTGAATCCTCTGCACACCCATTACAGAGAACATGTAAGAATCAAGCTAATGCCGAAGCCTCAGTTCTGAAAAAAACTAGTGTGGGAATAAGAAGCTTCCAGCAGAAACAATGAAGGCATACAAATGCCTTTGATTTGCAAGTATCTGAAGCCTTCTCTGTCTGTCTCTGCTTCTCTGCTGTGGTTCATGAGCACGCAGAAGGCCTGGCAGAATGTTACCAGGGCTGCTCCTAATGTGCCTCAGTGCCAAACTAGCCTAAACTGCACATGAAGTTACTGTAAGATAACACTGCTGATTTAATACTACAATGAATGAAAGAGCAGCCGTGTCCTGCTCTGCAGTTTCACGTATGAGGGCAGTGCTCTCTACCAGGTGCTAACAATCTTCTGGAGTTAGTAAATTTATTAACTGCATCCAAATCAGGGAGTCCACCCACTCCCTAACTGGAAATGGAAGGGGTATTTATGCGGCACTGATTTTATCC
Source organism: Alectoris magna (assembly GCA_030625065.1). NCBI lineage: Eukaryota > Metazoa > Chordata > Aves > Galliformes > Phasianidae > Alectoris > Alectoris magna. The sequence goes on from CM060560.1 coordinate 103,405,393, forward strand.
ACAAGACTAACTGACAATTTGGAGCACGAAGGTATTGAGTATTCTCCAATTTATCACAAATGTTTTTGTCTTTCCTTAAGGTGCTCCAGCAATTGTTTGGACCCTCAGAGTTAGACTGCTGCTCGTAGCACCAAGGTCTGTATCAGAAAAAAATCTGTTGTCAGTCCATTGATATAAGTAGTTTTGAATGAGTGTCAAAGGGTTTGGAGTAGATGTAGTTTTAATTATTTACCTTACGTTATTTTCATCTTTTTTAAGAGTGCAATAGACTGGTCCCCTTTTCTGTGGTACAGAGTTTGTGATGATGTGTACTTTTTTTAAAAAGGCAGCTTAGGACCCATACAAGTCACTAGTGTGAAAATTCAAGGAACCGTGTTCAGAGAGCCTGTTCTTTATCAATTAAAAATTCAGAGTAGCAGTTAAAACTTACTTATTTAACAAGTGGCTGAGTTTGCAGATGGACTGACTTCTAGCTGTGTTGTAGCTGTGGAGTCATTCCACTGATTAACAATGCTGAGCTGAGAAGGCCACCTCAAAATTCAGGTGAGAAGTGGTAGTTTTCTGCACACTCAACAGTTCTTCAAGACAGAGGTTGTGGGGACGTGATATGTCTGTGGGAGAAGTGTGGGAGATATAAAACAGAACCACAACTGGTATAAAATAGAAGTTGTTAGACCTAGATCCACTTTCCTTGGCTTGGTGGTTCTTCACCCTGACCTTAAAGATGGGTGAGGGTAAACCACACAAGGACTTGAAGGAAATGCTGTTGTATCTTTATTGTACATAGGAGCAACAATGGAGGAAGGTACTTGCGGGTTCTTTTTCCCCATTTCTAAAGCTATACTACTGTGTTTCTTCTTACTTAAATATGCAGAAATAACAGAAGGAAGGAGGCATTAGAAAAGCATCTATATCTGATACATCTGAAGGAGATACAAAGGGAGGCTGAAGTGCTGTGGTGATGTTGTCTAGTTGATGACACCTCTGTGCTACCTGAATGGTAGAGAATACTAACAACCAGCTTGAGCATCCGTGTCTGCATCACTGCAATAATGAAAATCCACAAGTGATTGGAGGAAGAAATAACTTTTCAAGTTTCCTGAGGTTGTATAAAAGAAATATTTTCTCTATTTATAAAGATAGATTTTGCAATTAAAAAGGCAGAACATGTTTTAAGCAACACAATGACGCGGTGAGCAAACTTGACTGTTTCCAAAGTTTTGATGGTCTAACCATGCAGCCTTAGTGCTCTGTTAACATATTTGTCATGCACACAGTATTACATAGACATATATAATACCATGTGTCTGGCTAGATAGATAGCTTATTTTTATTGGAATTTTGTCCTCAGACTTCTCTGTTTCTTTTTCTCCAGTTTTTCTTAGACAGAATGTGAAACTAATACTTCAAAATTTCAGCTGCACTTTTGAACCCATGATATTTGAAAGCAGTTTTTTCTCATCACAACCTGAAACTGATATGTTGTTACACTGGAAATGCTGCACATCTCAAAACTCTCCACTTACAGAAGATGCAGTACATGCCCTGTCAAAGATGTGGGATGTGTGTGAAAAAGTTGTATGAGTTACTTGATTCGTTGGAAATTATCACTGCAGCTCTCCTCTCTATCTGCATTTTTGCTTACACAAATGCCAAAAATCTCTCTTAAAAACATTTTACATTCATATTCCATCCTGTACTTTCTATTGCTTGTTGTTGATTGTTTTATTAATGCAGGATTGTTTGGGTTGTTTTTTAGTTGTTGTTGTTTTGTTTTTTGTAAGAACTATACTATGCATTTTGATATTTATAGAGATAAATATGATAAAATAAATAATATCCAAGCTGAGCTGCATAATTAAATCAAGACTTTAAATACCATCTATTAAAGCACTTGAATGATCCCCCAGGCTCAGATTCTGCCTGCTCAAAGAAAGCCAGTGACACTGGGCTTCTCTAACTTAGATTAGGTCTCACAGGCTTAGATGCCCAAATCTACCCTCTGATGAGGAGACATTGCTACTTAGTGTCTTACAAAGCCATGTGATTTGGGGGCAGATGTGGAATGACAGAAGAGAGAATTCAGTTTTGTAGACCAATGAGAACAGTGTCTTGAATTTATGGATATTAAAAAAAATTACAATACTGTTCTGGAGTCAGGAGGAAGCAGCCTTGGCTCATTCTTGTACAGAAATGGACATTAGGACAGAGATGTTCCTGTTGTCACTTCAGAGAATGATTGGGTGCATCAGGGACCTTAGACTTTCAGATGCCAGGAAAGTTAAATAAAGGTTTTTTGAGTTGTGTTCTTGGATTTAAGTATCCAGATTTCACAGAAAACCTACCTTGGATATGTAACCGCCTTGACTGAATTAATTCTGTATTCCAGATTTTTTCTTCATTACATGTTGATGTAGCTCTTACATACAGACACGTATGTATACACGTTAACTCTGCAATTGCTGTCATGTTGTGCATCAGTTTAAATTTGTACCTAAGTGAGACCAAGCTACTGTCCATTTTCTCTTCACCCCTGGAATTCAGTAATTTCTGGACAAGAATTTTTTGGCTTGCAGGGAAAACTCCAGTGTAGATTCTGTCTCTGGTAATTGATCTGATCCATCATACTTGAGCAGGTCATATGTAAATCTAAATTAGTTCACATGAGAACTAAAGGAATTTCTTACTCCCTTAGGTAAGTACATCAGTCCAGTAACTTAGATGTCAAGAGAGGCAGTATTTGCACCTTATAGAGGAGAAAGGATAATGCTGAATATATGTCAATTATGAATATGTGCATCCACTAGGAGGATTTTAGGCAGCTGAAGAAAAAAACAAGTTAATCTCTTAAGTTGGTTAAACCCAGAGAATGGTTTGGTTAGCTGACTGGGCTTTCTTTGAAAGACCTATGATCTTAATGTGACTGCTCAATACGCAACATTAACTTTAATTAACAAATTGCTTAAGGACCTATGGCTCTATCATATTGTTACTCTAGCTTAGGTTAGGAAATCGTCTGAAGGAAATAAATTTGAAGCAATTCAGGCACAGGTAAATAGCCTGTTATTATCTATGAACCATTATCATTATGATCACTTCTGAAAAATCATGTGTTTCCCACGGTTCATTAAATCTGTTTTACTTCCCAAATAAATAGGCTACTTTGAGATGTCAGCTGTGAAGGCTGTAACAACCTCAGGCAGAAGGATTCTTTCCACAAAGAAGGCTGGCAATCAGCAACAAGAGAGACCTTCCAGAAAACATACAAAATTCATGATTTTATTAATTCATAGTGTAATTAAAGTATTTAGCTACTAACAGGAATTCATCAGGATGTGCATTCATAAACAAAAATAAAGCATTCATCTTTAACAACTTTCTTGTAATACCTTTGATCTTTCAGAAAAATGTTAACATTCTCAAAATGGAAATTATCCATTTCATCAGGTTTGTGTAGTGAGTTGGCAAAAAATACTATACAAAATTTCCCACATGATGCTTCTACCAAGATTTATCATCAACTCAGAGACAAACAAGCAAAAATTATGTTATGGAATCAGAAAAATAAAGGATATGGGGACCTCATGGAGTGTTCCTTTCAGGCAGGGTTTGGCCTGCCTTTGCCACAGTTTGGTAGAGCAGTTCAGGCTGCTTAATGTGATTGTAGCTCCTAAGAAGGCACTTACACAATGGTATATTGTATTTATGTGATACTATATCATTACAGGAATTGAGTGAAGTAGGATAGAAGGTAAAAATGGCTCTTGGTGACTACCTTTTTGAAAAGGGTTTGAAAGGGAACGTTCTAGAAAGGAGGAAGGAAAATCATGCCTATTCTTAGAACATCAAAGCAAGCCAGAATACTGATCCATCTGAAAGGTAGAACAAGTGGTGGGAGAGGGGAGAGGCAAGGATAAACCTGAAGGTTTGGGTTTTGAGGACTCCTGAAAAGAACAAGAGGCTGCCTGCAAGAGAGGGTAGGTCTATGGCAAGATTCAGAAACAAGAGAAAGAAAATGACCTCCTTAAAGACAGCAAAAAGAAGAAAGCGAAGATACTTTCAAGTACAGAAATATTGAAAGTTGCTAAATATGAAAGAAAGCATGAAGAAAAGGACATGTTCTTCCCAAGAAGAATATTGGTTTTCCAGCTTTCGATGTGTTTTTATTGCTTACCTTGTAGGTTCAGAGATTCCCTACTTAGACTGTTACCTTGTTTTATTGTGTGCGAGATTTTAGGATATTCTCCGTAATAAATCTTACTTTAAGAGTCCACAAAACCATTAGCTCAGCGTTGACAGGAAGGATTTGCTTTCTATTGCTTGGCTGTTCTGGTGCAGGGACTGTAAGCAGTCATCCCAGCATCACCTGTTGTAGTTGTCAGTATGGTCAAATCCTACAAAAGTAGAAGATAGCTAAGGAATTGAGTTGAAACATCAGAGGACAGCTGCACAAGAACAAAGAAGAGAAAGCCTTTCCTTCTTTGCTCTCTCTTCACAACACCAAAATCTGGGAGTATATAGCATGGATATTTGTGATCCCATGGAGCTAAGTGACACTGTGTAACCTTCCAAAGGCAAAATCTAGATGGCCTTGGATGTGAACGTACAATAGAAAAGTGATGAAGAGATAAGGTGCAGGAAGTGATTGCTAAAAATCAAAAAAGCTGAAAGCTTTTGGCGAACTACCCGAGAGTGTAATTGTCAAAAGATTCATTTTGATGCCTATCCTCATTATGGCTTACATGATGAGGTGCATACTCCCCAGCATCACATAAACCTGTTCATTACCAAACGTTGCCCGTACTTCAGCCTGTGCTCCAAACTGGCCAGTGTCAGGATATTGAACATGGTGGGTTTTTTTTTCCATGCAATAGTGTGTATGTGGGATATGTACAGCATATTAGATTGGTTTCCAGCCACCTGCCAGATTTTGATGGCAGGAAATTTGCACAGTTCTCGTTGCAGCCAAGTGACAGATAATAAGAGAAAGGTGCCATTGTTGGAACTATCAGTATCAGATTTTCTAATACAGCCGTGTTGTAATGAGATCATACACACTGCTCAAGCTGCAATCAGAACTTTCACTGAAGGAATGAGACCGAATAATAATAAAAGCAAAAAGCATTTTAAGTAAATAGAATTTCCCAGATACTGCATAATGTTGTTTGTTATTGCTATCTTTTATGAGCCTTGAGAAATACATTGTAGAAGAATGATTTCCTTCAATATAAGCTGTTATCATGGAGGTCTCCTATGTCAATTCTTATTTAAAATATATTTCCTTGCATTCTCGATATTATGAAAGCATAAATTAAAGCAACCTTTTTGCTTCTATCCCATGTTCTTATAAAGCCTCTTCAAAGAACAGTTACTTGCTGCTTTGTAGTCTAAAACACTCCAAATAACAAGATCCATTTTGGTAGTAAAAATTCATTTTATGTACAGCTTTCACAGCCCCTGAAAAGCCAAGGTCTTTCAGTGAACATTGCGCAGAGCTGTTTTTTTCTGAGCTCAAGTGAGAGTGAAGAAGAACGTAGATGATCTCCCCCTCCGCTCTCCTAATGGAAAACCTCCATGAGCCCAAACAAGTGCTGCTTCTTTTGAAGAGCTTGTGGGAGCATAAACAGGGAGCCTGACAGTGCTACCAGCCATGTAGCAACAACACCCTGGCAAATGCAGAAGTAAGGGAGGGCAGACTATTTCCGTGAGCTACAGTACATTATTTCCCTCTTGCCTGAAGCTTGCCATTGGCAAAATGACACTGCCAAAACAAACTCCTACAGTGAAATGCTGAATTCCTCATTACTATTTCCCCTATTAAGACCATTTTCCTTTTTGCACAGTTTGCTTTTTATTTTTATATGTGTTTATTATTGCTGGCAGTATATAAGAAATAACATTTAATTGTTTCATTCACATCAATTTCTGACCACAGGATCTTACTATTCTGTTTTCTGCTAGACTGAAAGAACTGCATGCTTTCAAAATTCCTTCCTGAGGTACTTCAAAACCTTGTTTACGGGTAAAGAGGAAACGTGGCTTACATATAAGGCCAAAGTTTTATGATTAGTATAATTGAAACCCTAACAGTCTAGTCCAAGGATCATTATTCGCCAAGGTATAATTATTATCAAAAGAATACATCTATGCAGAAAATGTTTCAGTAATAGTAAAAGTAATACAGCTCAATTTTTACACACACACTTAATTTCAACCCCTTTTCCTAACGATAAGCTCACCCTTTTACTGCGTATCCTAGTGCAGATGGCAGGGATTTCGACCCAGTGTTGGTGTTACTGGTGAGTTACCAGCATTTACCATTTTCTGCCAAAATATCATGCTCATGTCTTTACTGAGGTTCACTTTCATGTTTCCTAACACACACACTTACACCTAGCTTTATTTCATTGGTCCGCAACTTCACTTTATATTCAAATATACTGTATAAATTCAATTTGCACACATTAAACGCTAGTTTCTGTTTGCTTTGCAATCCTAAAAACCTTTTGACTGTCTCTAGGTCTGCATTTCCTTAGCTCATCACAGGTAAATTGTTTATAATCAAAGGGTCAAAGGGTCTCTGATGCCAAGCCTGTGTCTCACATCTTATCACCCTATGCCCGTTCTCCTTCACCCTGCACCCTTCTCCAGGCCACCGTTACTTTGCCAGGCTGTTGTTTGTCTGTGCTATATTTCTCTGCTAGAGTGATGAAACAGGGGCAGTACCACACAGAGAGAAACAAAAGCAATGCAAGCTTGACATGAAGTCCTAATCAGTTTGAGAAATTGCTGGCACAACGAAGCCAACTAACACAAGGCTGCATGAGGTCAAGGTAAGTTCAGATGGAGCAAGTCCTGACACCCTGCAAGTTTGCTGCAAAGCTTATGGCCTGTTACCAGCATTGGCAACTCTGCATTACAGATCAACACGATCACAGTTGTTTCCTGTATATCTTTTCACCTTTCTTAAAGATATGAAATATACTTATCTTCTTTAGGCTTTTACTGTAAATGTGCTTTTCAGCACTGTAAGTAATTTTGTACTTAAGTATCTTGCTTTCTTTTGTCATCTACTGCAAAATTGTATATTGTAGTTCTAACAAAATAGTTACATAACATCAGTTGCATAGGTTAGTGGAATTCATCATAAAGGACAAGGAATTATATTTTCTGGTTCTCACCTCTCCAGACTGTGTTTCATGCTCATCTAGCCTCTAGCAATTTTAATTCCACCATCTAACATGCTTCAAAACAAACCTAGGATCTCTGATATACACAGAGAAGACAAAGTTACTAAGTGCAAAGCCTGTGTAATCAAAGACAGCCACTGTTGGGACTGTTGTGTGTGTGCTCTACTTTTAAAAATATCACATGTTCAAACCTTATTGCTGGATTATTCAGCACACATTCACCACCATTAGATTTAATGAAATGTTGTAGCTTATTTCCTAAGGAATGGCGCATGGAATTGTGGTTTTTATTCAACTACAGTATTTTGCCCATTCCCCCTCCCATCCAAAAAAAGCTTTTTGATTATTTCCCACATTTTTTCTGGTCGACACAGGAATAAGATGGCACAGAAAATACTGATTCTTACTGAATCGTAACCTCAGTCATCAGATACCAGAAAATCACGTAGACAACCAAGACTCAGTCTGCATCTTGGTGGTCTTTGCTGGGTTGCTGCTCCTGAAAAGGTTTATTTCAGTGTTTAGTTAACAGCTTGCTGGATGGTATTCAGCACTAGCCATTGCAACAATTTTGTCCAAGCAAAAAAACAACATAAATTGGCTAGGTGAATGAGAATACATATGGATAAAACAAGTTTTTAAGACATTTATAAGTTCCTGCCTTCAAACTTCTTGTCGCAGCATTCCCCAGCACAAGGACCACAGTTTTTATGACTCCTGATGCATCATCCCAGGATATGCAGAAGAGCAGCTGTACTGTATAACAGATGGGAGCAGAACATCTGAAATGGACCCTGCTGCATTAGCAGCTCTGTGCTGCAAATCTGCTCCTGTTGCTGTGTCACACAGAAAATATTACAGGAAAGATGGAAAGGAAGAAACAAAGTTGTTCTCCTCAACAACCTATATCAGTACAATGACCACTTTGGTATTCATATGGGGAGCTTCTTCATAATTTCGCATTTCTTGCTACCATTAATACATAGCACAAGCATGGAGAAAGTTGCAAGCAGTAAAACCATGAATGGGAATGGCAATGAAGATAGATTGATATCACTTAACCATCAGTTCAGATCACAAAGGACTACTGCTGAAAATAATAGCATTATTGGAACACAGCGTATAGTAGGAATATCTTTAGGGCTTTGTTGGTATTACCAAAAATATGATACTTTTGCCAAGTCCCTTCATACAGGCAAGTCCTGTGAGAGACAGATGTTATTGCCTTGGAACATTACAAAAATTGTCTTAAATTCATGCCTAAGAAAGACGATCTACAGACGTGACATAGGTGGTGGATTCGTTGGTTCTAAGTAATACTTACTTATGTTTACTTTTTTTTTTCACTTCCATCTGATTTCTGCTAATTTTGTAAATTACAAGTTTTCGTTGAAAAATATTACTCTGTGGCAAATGCACAGACATCATACTATCAAATACTTCGGGAAGAAGGAGTTATAGAAGTGCAAATAATAATGGTGAGGTAAAATTGAAACTGTTGAACTGATTGGAGTGAGAAATACCAGTTATTACTCTGCAGCTGCTGCTTTGCTATGGCAAGATCTAGACAACCCAGCCAGAGAAGGAGAACAATAGTGAAAGGTGCTGTCTATAAACTGTGAGCAGCAGCTTCTTTCCTGATGAATTTACGATTATGCATTCCATCTGTCTCAATGAGATGTGAACTTTTAAGTTTGCATGGACCATTAGGGCCTCAAGTGAGCAAGGCATTTAAGCATGTGCTTAAATCCATCCATATTCCAAAAATCAATTAAGTACATGCTTAATTTTATTGATGGATGCTGTGCTAAGACCTATGAAGCTGAACTGCTATTAAATTCAGACAATATCCCCCTACTTTTTCTCTCAAAAACAAAACAAAACAAAGCAAAAAAAAAAAAAAAAAGCCATACAAAAACAAACCAACAACAATACAGGAAGATATGAGTAAGAGCTCATGTTAGTGCAAAATAAGGCTTTTCACTTTCCACATGAAAATATCAGGAATTGAAATAGTGAAGATTAGTTGTAGTAACATAAAACAGAGGTGAATGCTGAACCGCTCTCTATCATCTTTGAGAGGTCTTGGAGAATGGGGGAGGTGCCTGAAGACTGGAGGAAAGCCAGTGTCACTACGGTCTTCAAAAAGGGCAAAAAGGAAGATCCAGGTGATTACAGGCCAGTCAGCCTCACCTCTGTCCCTGGAAAGGTGATGGAACAGCTTGTGCTGGATGCCATCTCCAGACAATTGGAAGAAAAGGAGGTTATCAGGAGTAGTCAGCATGGGTTCATCAGGGGAGGTCATGCTTGACCAACATGGTTGCCTTCTATTATGTTGTCACTGGATGGGTGGATGGGGGGAGAGCAGTGGATGTAGTCTACCTTGATTTCAGCAAGGCATTTGATACTGTCTCCCACAACATCCTTAAAACAAAGCTGAGGAAGTGTGGGATAGATGAGTGGACAGTGAGGTAGGTTGAGAACTGGCTGACTGGCAAAGCACAGAGGGTCATCATTGGCAGTGTGGAGTCCAGTTGGAGACCTGTAACTAGCGGTGTTCCCCAGGAGTTGGTGCTGGGTCCAGTTTTGTTCAACATCTTCATCAATGACCTTGACAAGGGGATAGTGGCCACCCTCAGCAAGTTTGCTGATGATACAAAGTTGGGAGGATTGGCTGACATGCCTGTAGGCTGTGCTGCCATTCAGCGAGACCTGGACAGGCTGGAGAGCTGGGCAGTAAGAAGCTGGATGAGGTTTAACAAAAGCAAGTAGAGTCTTGCACCTAGGGAGGAATAATTGCATGCACCAGTACAGGCTGGAGGATGACCTGCTGGAGAGGAGCTCTGCAGAGAGGGACCTGGGTGTCCTGGTGGATGACAGGTTGGCCATGAGCCAGCAGTGTGCCCTCGTGGCCAAAAAGGCCAATGGCATTCTGGGGTGCATTACAAAGAGTGTGGCCAGCAGGTCAAGGGAGGTGATCCTCCCCCTCTACTCTGCCCTGGTAAGGCCTCATCTGGAGTATTGTGTCCAGTTCTGGGCTCCCCAGTACCAAAAAGACAGGGATCTCTTGGAAAGAGTCCAGCAGAGGGCCACAAAGATGGTGAAGGGCCTGGAGCATCTCCCCTATGAAGAAAGGCTAAAGGAACTGGGTCTGTTTAGCCTTGAGAAAAGAAGACTGAGAGGGGACCTGATCCAGGTCTATAAATGTCTAAGGTGTTGGGGACAAAGTAGTGAGGCCAGACTGTTTTCAGCAGTGTGTGGAGACAGGACAAGGGGAAATGGCCAGAAACTGGAGCATAGGAAGTTCTGCACAAATGTGCACAAGAACTTCTTTATGGTGAGGATGGCGGAGCACTGGAACAGGCTGCCCAGGGAGGTTGTGGAGTCTCCTTCTCTGGAGATATTCAAGACCTGCCTGGAAGCCTACCTGTTCAACCTGGTGTAGGGAACCTTCTTTGGCAGGGGGGTTGGACTCGATCTCTGGAGGGCTCTTCCAACTCCTACGATTCTGTGATTCTGTAAACTATCCAGCAAATTAGTGCATGAGGAGCTAGGAGGGCTAATCCACACAGGCTAAATTTTGCCTTGTGAAAGAGGGCTATCTGGAGCAGCAAAATGAGGCTTCTGCCTCTTCATCAACTATAAAGGCAGAGGGAGATTAATGCACCTACTGTAATGCTAGCAGTCATTCAGTACTTTTGTAACTGGATCCAGATTTCAATAGTCTCCCATAGAAGACAATATAAAAGCACAAAATATTCTTATCCTAACTTCTGTGCATTTTCATCTGCAGCTGTAATTGTTCCATTAATAGTGCCATAGATGTCTTTATTTTGTTTTCTAAGCATTGCTATCATAAGACCAACCAAAGCTATAACGTTATTTCACACTGAGATACATATGATGCCTATTGATGTCAAAATTAAAGGTTTCTGAAGAAATAGTGCTGCAGCCGTATTATTAGTTCACCAATTGTTCATCCAATTTGCACTTTGTGTGACATTTCATAATATATTCCATTTCACCCTCTTTACCACTCTACACAGGGGATGCTAAGTACTTTGAAAGCTTGAAGGAGGTCTTTCTATTTAAGAGGGCAAAGGTGATGTGCAGGCATTCTTAATAACATAGGGCTGAATTTGAGTAAAGTAATTAGAAATGAAGCCGAATGTGTTTTTAAAAGGAGGTTCATAATAAGCTGATTTTAGCAAGGCTATCATAGATGTCTGAAAACCCTGAAAGGAACCTCATAATGCTACAGAATTTCAGCAAGGAGATGAACACATCTTAATCCTGTAGGCTGTGGGGATCGTGAGTCAATGAGTCAAGTTTGGCTCACCCCTGAAAGACTCTTATTGACCCATATTAATTGCTTCATCTTGGGAGCTCAGTTTAAACAACCTCAGAAAAACAGAATACATATATAGTGAGCATAAAGATATAAAAATACCTCAAATCTTGTGCTAAGCTTGTACTGCTCTATACGGCTGTTAGAGTGACATTGACCTAGGGCACATCACAAGTGGTAGAACAAAAAGATAAGAGGCCAGCAATATGGTCACAGATACTAAAATTATACTTCTGGAAAGAATTATGTGTTCCTTTCATAAATGTACACACTAGGAAAAAAAAAATAATAATAATTTCTTTTAAAGCAGTGAATTGATGGGCTGTTTTTTCAGGTGACAGATATGTAGCTCTCTCTGAAAGCAATGTATCCTATTTATTTTCGTGGAAATTACAACAGACACACAAAGCACAGTAACAATATTTGCTGGAGAAAATTATCTGCTACAAAACACTGTTCTTCAATACTCATCACCATTAGCTATGCGTTTTTACCAGTGAAGAACTAGAGCCTGCATGGTGCACTCATAAACACCTGCACAAGGAGAGATGACCCACTGTCACTGTCACCACTGCTGAAACACACCATCTACTGCCTTACTGTGCTTATATCCACTGTTTGGTCTCCACAAACATTCAGCAAGCTTGAATGAATGTCAGTGGGTGCAATATTCTCCACATTCATGAACTCAGTGACACATCTTTACTTCAGATGCACTTCCATGACAGGTAGCACTTCATCAGACTGCCCCACTGCTGCCATCTGTCACACAGCGACAACATATAGAGGAATACTGGTAAGAAGATTCAATCGCTACTGCTGTACTACCAATATCTGCCTCTGATGTCATGGGTCAAGGTAATAAGATAGGAGGCACTACCTTTGCACCAGCTCTAGTTAATAGATCCAGGTGTGCACATGTATTTGTTTCTCCTCACAATTTCTACATGTCCTTGGCAGCAGAATTTCGTGCTTGCAGCCAATGGAAGAACACTTGTACATTGTAGTGGAGAATTCCTCCCTGGGAACTGGGAGTAGAGCTCTGACAATTCCCCTTCTGCAGCATACAATATTTCGCAGGCTTTACAAAGTAGGAATTCTTCTCAGGGAATGATAAGAGACCTCATGTTTCCCTTTGTAAGAAAGAGTTAAAAATATAACAGGTAATGGAGAAAGTGAGTGTGCTGCGGAAGATATACTGGGCCAAAAGCAAAGAGAAGGTCCCTCACTTTTAAGGTTGTTTATCCAATTTCTCCTTGCTGTAAAGCATATAAAGCACTGAAATGGTGCTGGGAGTAGCACTCACCTTCCTTTTCATGAGGTGTCTGCCCACACAACAAGGCTGTTGTATAAGAAGTGGGTCTTCCTCCTCCTTTAGCCATGCTTTAAAAGAAAATAGCTGTTACCTCTCTGTCCTCTATGTGCCCTACAAAAACCCTACAGATCTTGTGAGCACTGTTTGAAGAAAGCTTTTTTTCTCTGTGTCCTAGACGATGTGAGCTTTGCTATGATCCATTAAGGAACAGATCAGCCCTTCATATATCTCTGGGGACGTGAAAAGGTTGCACACAGTGTGCTGGCAATTCCAAAATTAGGACACTAATCAGTCAGGGTGTCCCAGAGTTGCAGCTGTGGTTTTGGATGTGGCTTTGGATCCTGTCCCTGAACCTGCAGATAGGCAGGAGTTCTGCAGCAGAGCTCTCCTCACTGTTTCTTACCACAGGAACCTTCAGCCTGTGCCACAGGCTCTCAGCTTTCTTCTTTTCCTCTTTTATATGTATCTGAAAGTGTCCTAAATAACATATACTTCAATCTCCTTCAAAGAGCCTAAAACAACGCTCCTGGGAGCCTGGGGACAGAATTGATTCTATGCCACCATGAAATTTGACATTTTGCTAAGGTGCCACATGAGTCAGTGTTTTACTGCAGATTTAATTATTTTGCTGCTATCAGAAGTCCACGTGCATTTTAATTTTGTAAGGCCTGTTCCTTAGTGAAACCGCATGTAACTGCCTCTTGCTCTGCAGTTTTCTCACAAAAGAGGATTTTGCATTGATTGCAGCGTGGGAAGGAGAACCAAAGCTATATCATTTAGTCTAGAAAAAAATAACTGAGATCATAGAAGGAAGAAATGTCTTTCCACTAATCGTATTTGCCTGTTGGTAAGAGAGATGATGTGATAGCATAAAGTAGGGAGACGAAATTCTTTGTATAGGGACACAAGGCCTGGCAAGAAGGAGAAAAATACTCCTTTGCATCTGCTATGCTAGCAGGAAAGTGAGAACAAAGAAAAATCCTATGTAACCTTTCCCATTATCTTGCATGTCCATACCCTTATAACACTCATATTCTATTACCTCTATTTTTCAAATGCACACTAACTTTGTTCCTTTGATCTCTGTGGACTTTTCTTCTCTGGATGATTTTTTCACAGAGTGATAAAAGGCCTGCGAGAGCACGATTTCATGCATGCCACTTGTGAACAGGTGCTAAATAATATTTATGACCTGAAACAAGAAGTTTGATCCTGATAAAAGCATGAATTGGAAAAACGCCCTTAAAGACATCCCTGGGAACACTAAGGGCTAGGTATGCAACCAGTTAAGAGGTGCATACGAGCTCAAGTTCCTATTAAACAGCACTGGTGACCTCCACCTGTGGATCTAGCCCAAGGTCAGGAAGAGAGTCAGGGCAATAACTAAATATTATGTTTTGCAATTAGAAACCACAGATGAAGTAATAAAAGGCTTTCCAGATCACCACTTGCTATATGATAGGGATTGTTTAATTAGTTCTTAAAATCAATTTCATTTAAAGGAGTAACTAGACTTTTGCTATTGAGCTCAGGAAATGTAGTCAGGCCGAGGTAACCAAAGCAAACAGGATTGAATTGATTTTCATATTAATAGGAGAAATCGTTCTGGGGAGAAAGGATTAATTTGCTTTTCAGTGAGCTTATGAACGCAGTGTTAGTGGCTAGGGTGACCATTCATATCTAAATCATGCATTTAAAGGCAAAAGTAGTTACACAAAAGCTCGGGACAGCAGTTGTATTATTATGTAACAAAACTGTCAGCAGTATTCTGTGCCGTGTTCTTTCTTTTTCCCTCAAGCACAAGGATTTGAGAAACAAGCCAGTATGATAGCCCTGTCATCAGTTGTAGTCTTATTTTTGTCTACATAGTACAGAGCTTAACAAATGCAGAATCAGAGACAACTTTGTCTCCACCAGCTCTATAGCTGCTTATTCTGGTAGTCTGGAAGTACTCGTTAAATGCACTTGGCTTTTGTTGGGCTTGACTATCCCATGAGAGTGCTGTCTGTAAGTGCTGAATTTTCACCTGGTTTGCATACTAATTCTCGAGATTGGAGGCTTTTCAGAGATGTAAGCTAACTAATTTGTGCCTAACATGGTGACGTGACATACATAAATACATTGTGAATATGAGCTGATTTTGTTCTCTTTAATTTTAAACAAGAAGAAACTGTGACTGTTTGAGCAACAGAGGATGAGATGTGCTCTTTTGTACATCTAGATTTAGTAGTTGAAATTTTTGCTAGCCACCTGCAGAGTTAAGTTACAGTAGTAACTGTGCAACTGGGTTAATGAGTCTTGACTTGATTAATTTGGCTTGATGGTATAGCTACTTTGAAAAAGATGTTAATGCAGTCAGGAAATTTATGCAACGGCTTTGTTCTGGTGTGTCTGAGAAGCAGCAACAAGAGCTTGCCCATCCTACTTTCAATGCTTTGTTAGAGGCTTAAAAAATATGCAAACCTAGACTATAAAAAATGCTGACTCATTACCTTCAAGAAATGTTTTTTTGCTATACCTGCCATAATTTGGATGGTTGTGGAGGGAGAAGGCAAAACCAGACTGACATACAATCATAGAATCATTGACTCATTTGAGTTGGAAGGGACCTTTAAAACTTATCTAGTCTAGCTCCTCAAAGACAACTGAAAGACCATGATTTACAATTATATCTACATTAGTGTGAGTGCCCAAATGTGAGGATTTTTGAGTAAAAAAACCCCTAGAAAATAAAAGATTAACTCAAAATGTGTAATTGAGTAGCAACTGAAACAATTAATAAAGCAATAATATTAACCCTGCATTTGTTGTTCCATCAAATTCTCTTTAAAAAGCCCTGAAAACTGCTATTTGTCTTATAAAGCCAGATGGAAGTCTTCATTGTGAAAAGTGTTATGATCACAAAGCTAGCTGGGGTGTACATCAATAGATGTTGATGATATCACTTCATGTATAAGTGAAGTCTATCTGAGTAACTATTCTGTTTCTTTTACTTTTTCACATTGCATTGACTGTCACTTTATTTGGAGACGTATTCAATATTATTTTTTTAATGTAGTGCTGTTTTTACTTTGTTCACAGTTGCCTCAGCCCTGTAGACATAAGCTGCACCCTCAGACTGAAAATGGTTCCTTTGCTTGCAGGATGTTTTTCAGAAAGATGGGTTCTGGAAAGATCAAGACATCAAAGTCATTCAGAGGTCAGAGTATAGTTATATTGTTTAGCCTATCAAAAAGGAAAATGATATGCAATACATATGTGGATTTTATTTTACTTAGTTGTTAGCAGAAGGTTTTTTTTCAAGACTGATGTGGGTCAGCAGAATGGATGTGTGCAACGAGAGCCTCAATCTTAGCAGTGATGACAACATATTATATGAAGAGCAATAGGCAGTACAACAAAGACACACTGGATTTGTCCAGCTTTAGGAGGATATGACTGGCATTTAATCAGAAGAGAAACCACAGCAGATCAATAACAAGTGTTTGAACATCAGGTTTCACTCACAGCTCATAGCAGAATCAAGTTACTGGCAACTTGCATGACTGATCCATCATTTTTGTCCTGATAGAAAGAGCCAGATATCCTTTCTTATTCCTACCAAATTATCACTATTTTCAGTATCAAGGAGACAGTAAAACTCTATGCCTAATATAACAGAAGAATTTGAAATAACTTGTAGCTGAGAACCAACAGCTCCTACATAGCATCGTGGCAGAAGTGAAGGATATTTGAGGAAGCAGAAATAGTTGGGCCAGAATATAACACTGCAAAAAAAAAAAAAAAAAAAAAAAAGAGATTTTCAAGTATCTTTTAACATTTGTTATTAGTTTCATTTTAGGACAGAAATGCCCATGAACTTCTGTCACAGACCAGCATAACAAAGAACAAAAACAGCAAAGAAGTCCTTCTTCCGAGAAGTTTTAAATTGCACCAGACCATCATATTTGTGCACAGGATGACAAATCTGCATAAAACAGGGTTCCATTTTCAATACTGAGAGCAATTTATTTCTGCAAAAGAACTAGCAGCATTCCTGCAGGGACCTTCTACAAAACTAGATAGTAAAAACCACCCGCTTTTTGAATGGTTGGTGCAAAGCCCCAGAAGTACCTGCACTTTTCTTAATATCAATAGCCAAGTTTTTCAGTTTGAGGCTGAATCTTTCAAAACTCACAGCTCAATTCCAGGATAGTGCCTGAACTGCACAAAGCTGGCAAAGACAACAAAATCATTCTCGATCCTAATCAGCTCTTGGTACTTCTGAAGAGGGAAAATGTGTTTTAGTAGACAATCTGAAGATGGTTCATACAGGGAAGCTTCAGATTTGAACCCTATATAAAGGCTCCCGATGCTCCTGAAGCAATGGGACAAAAAGTAGGTACTCCTGCCTGTACAAACACGCTTGGCTGACATACAAAAGTGCATATAGGTATTTTCACAGGCTATAAAATAGAAGTTCAAATTGACCAAGAAATACATAAAACCTGTAATCTTCAGGATGCTATCTGCACTAAAGATTATGTATTACAGATCGCAAACTATGTTAAAAAAAAATCTTCTTTGCTGTGGCAAAAGAATGGTTGCACCTTCCATAATTCCAAGCTCACATGCAGGTAGGATAAAATCTTAACAACATGCCATTAAATACGCCTTTACAACATCCCTTCTGCCTCAGCTAGATATATCTGTGAATCCTCCCTTTGCAGTGGAGATTAAATAAACTCCCTGGACAACTGAGAAGAATTAAAGCATGACCTGATAGTTTCTCGGCTTGACAATAATATTGTCTGTCAGTTTGTGCTGTATCCAAGATACTGTGCTGTATCTGAGCTCAGAAAACAGATATTGATGGTTTTAGCTGATTAGCATCTGTATACCATTTGGTGTTTTAGTCCCAAAATATATTTTACAAAAGGTTGCAGCAGGTGGTTGCTAGACTTATGCGTACTGATGCTCACTGAAAATATTTCTTTGCATCACCAAGCTAATGCATGGAAACTTTATTCTGTCTCAAACAAACAGTGATGTTGTTGGCTTTGGCAGGTGAAGTGCAAATTTTGACTAAGATATGGCTTGTGCCCCACATGGAGAAATGGGCAGATTGTCTGACCATCCTCCATTCTTCATTGTAGAATAGAATATCGTAGAATAGAATCATATAACCATTAAAGTCAGAAAAGGCCACTAAGATCATCCAGCCCAACCACCAACCCATCCCCACCATGTTCACTGACCACGTCCCTCAGTGCTACATCTACACAGCTCTTGAACACCTCCAGGGACTGTGACTCCAACACCTCCCTGGGCAGTTTGTGCCAATGCATCACCACTCTTTGTGAGTACAAATTTTTCCTAATATCCAACCTGAATCTCCCCTACAACATCTAAATGCAGGTAATCTTACACCTCCACAACATCCAGTAATGCTGGGTAAGAATTTGGGAGGGTGTCAAGACAGAGAATTACACCTGTGTTATATTCTATACCGTACACAGATTCTTCTTATACATGATCATGTTTACACCTTTCCCACTACCAGAATAATCAAATTTTAGTCAAGCACCTGATGCACTTCAGGTTTTGTGAATAATGAGAGACTCTGAGGGTCTTTTGGGAAAAAGGGCAGAGGAGAGCAGCATACAGAGTAGTAACCTGTGGTCTTTATCATGCTTCCTGCCCTGGGGTGCCTTTAGAAACGTGTTTATTCCATATTGCTTATTTAATAAAACAGTACTTCAGAACTTTAATTCATCTAACCTTTCCATGAAGCAGTATTTCATTGCCTAAATCACAGTATACTGGCAATATGTGAAAAGGACAGGTAGCTATAATGCATCTCACAAGATCACTAATGTTCAAGGCTTATGGCTTGAAAGGGAAGACATAAACCTGAGGGAATCAAACAACTTCAAAGGAAATGTAACAATTTTCTTGAACTTAACATCCATTGCTTATCTTCTTGTAAACAGACAAATAATAATAAAATAATAATAATAATAATCATAATAAAAAGAGGAAGCATAGCAGTTTTCAGAATTGAGCATAAAATCTCTAAGCAAAAAGTAAAAAATCCCTCTTCCTGTGAACAGCTGCAAAGAAGAAGACCAGTGCAACCATCCTTAGAGGCTGTTGTTTCTCATCCCATTCAAGAAAAATGATCAGAAATATCAGGAAATAACACTGACTCAACAGCAACTATTCAATTCCCTCCAGCTCCCTGGTTGTAACAGAGTGAAAGATGTGATCACCCACTGACATGTCTCCAGATCATCTGTGAAAAAACTGAATGCTGTCTGGACAAGGATGGATGGCATTGTCATGAGTGGTCCAGGTCCTGCACTGAAAACAGGGCAGCGGGAGTGTGATTTGGGCACCACTGATTGCCTGCCCTATGCCACCCCTCAGCTCCAGGCCCCCAGAGAGACCCAGGACTAAGGGTGAAATTTTGGATCCTGCTTGTTTTCAGTTTATGACCAAGATACTTTCTTCCAGCTTCAGGTCACATAGCATGAGCCTGCCATACCACGCAGGTGGCATTCACGTGAAGAGCAGTGAAAACAGGATAAATTAGCCAGAAAGCATGTGGTGGCATAACAAAGATGATGAAATACACTCATGGTTGTATAAGAATAGAATATGTTCTAGTAGGTGTAACAATGAATTAAGGATGCTATGAAAATACATATATTCTCCTTTTATTTCCGCCCCACCCCCCCCCAACCCCCCCACCCCCTTTTTTTTCCTTCCATTTTCATTAAATTCTACCGGCTTGGGAGCCATTCCTGTGCACTCTTCCAAATTCCATAAAGCGATTTATGGACCACTGGAAATAATTTCAGGTTCTCAGGCCCATGTTGCAACAAACTCCAAGCTGATGGCTAAACTATAACTTCAGAATCCAATTTAAATAGGTCATTTCATCTCAAAGCTACTCACAATTTTTTTTATTGCAAATTGATAGAGAAGATATTCTCTGTTGTAAAACAAATTGTATTTTGTTTATCTAGCATTTATGTGTCCAGGGCTAAAGCAGGATTAAAAAAAAAAGACAGAGAGCTGCAGTAATGAGTAAGACAAACTCCACTTCAGCTTGATTTTTTCCTCTAACCCGGTGATGTTCGACCTCTTTTTTTCTCAAATTTCAGACACCTCCTAGCCTTCCCCTGCAAACTGCTCCCATTTTAATTCATCTTTCTTAGATTTGGCTGATTAAAATTGGAGATAGTATTGCAGATGAGATCTCAGCAGTACCTTGTAAAGTGGCATGAGGTCTCCTGAATATACCCTGTCAGAGACATTTTTGGATTGCCACTGCCTTTTCACAGCACTGGTGGCTCTCAGTTGTCCCATGACCAACACACCCAAATCCTTCTCAGTGTCAGTCATCCCTAGCTAATGAAGTCCCAGTAAAAAGCAAAAAAGTGGTAATAGTCCCCAAGCCCATGACCATTTATACTAAGGGCTATAAAATTTAATTCCACTTCTATTAGCCTTTCCCCTGAGGTCATACAGTTCTTCCCCCATGACAGCCTGATGCTCTTTACTCTGGTATCTCCTTACTGTGTCATCAGCACATTTCATTTGCATCCTCTGTGTTACTTTGCATTATTTGTGTTACTTTGCAAGCCAACACCACTAAAGTAAATATTAAATAAAACCAGTCGTGTTGTAAATTGCACTGTGCTGAAAAAGCCCAGGAAAATTCAGTGAGCCCAGTCTTAAATGTGCAGCTAAAAGATGCCCAGTCAACACAGAGAGCACAAAACCCATCCTGTTACAGCTCAATCCATGACAAGGACCATACCACAAAACCCACTCGGAGGAACACATCTACTAGATTGTGTATCAAATATAGACTGGCCAGGCAGGAGCCAAAAAATCCAGGAAAAGAGCCACAATGGTCGCTGCCATTGGGACAATCATGGGCCTCCATGGTGTGTGTGAGGTCTTTTGAGCCACCTGGTTCAACCTCTCCAATGCTGGGGCCTGCAGGACGTCAACATCCCCACATGGCTGAGCCAATCCACTGTGACCACAGAGGTATGGGAGCAATCAGAGAAAGAAATAAAGGCATGGTGTAGGCTTCCTGGGTGGATAATGCAACAGACATCTCAAAATTTCATTTTGGTAATCTTTGACTTGCCTTGCCATCAGCTTTTAATGCTGACACTCAGGTGTCACATCTTTGTCCTCCAGCTCCCTCCCTGGTCATGTCATACACACACTTTTATTTAAAGCCCAAGTAAGTGTAACTCCGTGGCCTTGACTTTTATTCTCAGCGCCCCATGCAGGTTTTCTGAAAAGGACTGTTATAAAGATTTTTCAAAGAAATTGGGGTCACCTGCTGCAGTGAACTGAACATAATTGGGAAGTACTGTAAATATCTTCTGTTTGGAAATGCATTGCGTGTGGATGATGGCTAACTCCATTTTATATGAGTTTCTGGCTTCACATGCTATTTTTAAGAGCTGTAAATGGAGCAGGTCCTGCCTCCCTCACCCCCTCACTGATTTTTCATCTTAAATTAAATTGGATACAAATACTGCAACAAATAATTTTCTATCTACACTGTAAGCAGATAGGCACATACAACATGTAGCTTCTTTACAAGATAAGATCAGCAGTGTGGCTTTTCCTGTCACTGGGTTTGCCTTTAAAAATTGTAATCGGCAGCTTAGCGTGTTTATCATCCTCTAAGAGGGATACACTTACCGCAGCCTGTGAAGAGAGATGGCTGTGATAAGCGATCACCTTCATGTTTATCAGAACCTTTTAATTGCTAACAGCACGGGGCCCTTGAAGATCTAAACTGTGGCCCTTACAGGCATTTGCATTAAGAATGAAAGTTGTTGCTATCCTTTGAAAAGAAGTTCTCAAAACATCACTTTCAGCCCAAGTTTAAAAGAGGGACAGAAAGGTATCAGGCTTTGCCAGCTTCCTTCACCCACACAGGTGAGAGGGGTTGGAAAGCAAATATCCCTTTCCTGGCGGCTGTTCTTTTGTACTACATAAATTAATAGAGCAGCCTGGGCTGCTTCATTTGCTGTGCTTGAATCAAGATACTCCCTCCTCCTCCTGACTTTCATGGCTGCATGCCCCAGAAGCTGAGAACCGACAGCTAGTACCAACTTGCTGATTCAGCCCAAGCTCAAGCTTTTCTGATTTGCAGCATATACTGACTTCTACAGGGTCAGACACCAGCTGGAAATAGAGTGCTCCAAAACCCACAAGTTAATGCTATCCTTTTGCTGCTCAGAGAAGTGCAGAGATTTGTTCTGGCCCCTCTACCCCCCACTTTTGAACAACATATTCAGCACATAGGTTGAGAAGATTGGGTATGATTGCTGTAAATCAGACTTTGCAAACAGCTATCAATTTTGTATAGCTCTTCCCTGAATTCCTCTCACTTCATCTTCCTTCTATCACAGATCTAAGAACCGTTTCCCCATCTGGGCCAAACAGGCAAGCAAAATTTGCAGGGCCTCACTGTCCTGTTTTATCCTGGAAGAGAATTTGATAATTTGTATTTAGCTGTGCTCCTTCACAGGATCACACAAAGTCTCTCTTTTTACCTCTTTATGAGGAATTTGGAAACAAATGTCTATCTATCTCATTTGTTTCAGAATCATATATACTTTCCAAAGGAGCTATATTTTCCTTAGGCTGGACTTACCGGGACTGCATTAATTGATGTGGTTGGGCTGTGCTGGGACTATCATCACTGTCTGCCTATGTGCTGTTCTCACTACAGTACTGAAATGAAAGTCTGTTGTTCTGACCAGCTGGGTTCCAACTGAAGACATCTGTATCAAATAGAGGTAAGGGTTATTTTCTAAGGGCTGGAGGAGGCAATTAGTTCCGCTCTCTGATTTCAGGAGCTCTGGAATGTTCTGCAGCCAACCTGAAGAATGATTATTTTTTCCCAATAATTTGACCCCATCTGCAGCATGTTGGGTGAATCTGCTCAAAGCCACAAAGCAAGGCAACAGTAATCCCTGACTCTGCGTCACGACTGCTTTCCACACTGCAGCCAGGTTACAACACACACCCTTAGCAATTTTGCTACCTACTCTGCTTCTTCCAAAATGTAGACTGTCTCTAAGTAAAAGCAGGTAATTCTGTATCTAATCCACTTATTTGCTGTATTCCTGAGGAGCAACTGGACAATTCAACATGAAGGCTCTTGCTGAAATCCTGCGCCAATCACTGAAAGCATTCTCAGAAACAAACAAACAAACAAACAAACAAAACTATTCCTCTTCCTTTTCTGACACAAGTTGTATGTACTCACCATATATCTCCCCTTTAGTTGTTTGCGTCCTCTACTAATACAGGCAAAATACAGGTGGAACTATGGCAGATGGTGGCTTGTACCGGCAAGCTTAATCTAACTAACAGAAGTAACGTAAGGGCACCTTCTTCAGGAAAAGCAGATTTTATCTCATAGTGTAGAACATGAAAATGTCTGGATACCAAATGTTATGAATCCAGCAATAACATATCTCCCCTGATAATGACAGTGGTTTGAATATTTTTTTATTTGAGTAGCTCTGCCCGCATTACCAATATCTATGTTGTTGCTTGGTAACTATTTTCTGATACCAGGAGACTGAAAAACACTTTTTCAAAACTAAATTCCTATTCTGGTATTATTAGTCTTGTATTTTAGTGGTTTCATTCTTTCTTTTGTATTACTGTCCAGATACATTCTTAAAAATGTTCTTATGTAGTATGAACATTTTTTTCACCTTCTTTCATTGTCTACATTAGAGAACATTCCAATTGAGTTTACAAGTAAATATTTTACACTTTCTCCTTGGAAATAGGTTGATGTTGTAAGAAGAGCCAATGAAACATTAAAGTGAGAATGCAGGTGATCTCAGACACCAGCTGCATAATTCAGTAT
This sequence comes from Alectoris magna, assembly GCA_030625065.1. Taxonomy (NCBI): domain Eukaryota; kingdom Metazoa; phylum Chordata; class Aves; order Galliformes; family Phasianidae; genus Alectoris; species Alectoris magna. The sequence goes on from CM060560.1 coordinate 103,429,155, forward strand.
GCATTTAATGATGTTAGTAGAAACCAGTTTTAAATTATTAGTGGACAGAAATAAAATTGCAACATAAAGTAGAAAAGCAACTGATATTAAAGAGTTACATGGTGCAGAGATAAATAGTTTAGACATTAGTCATATTTCCATGTATAAATTTTGCTGGTGGTGCAATGCTAGCATTCCAGTATTTTCCAGAAGCTGCACTGTGTGGTCATGAAGATAAAGGAATATAGTAATAATAATAGTAATAACAACAATAATGAATGTTAGACTGGTGATAGGATCATAATGCAGTAATGAATAAAATACCAGTGCTTTACTAAATTACTTGTTAAAATTTAACTTAGACAATAAAAAAGATAATTAGAAAGAGGAAGGAACAAAATCCCACCTAGCTATAGTTTTTAAATTGTATCAGTTTATTTCCTTACACATTGCAAATTTCTTTTACAAAGCCATTTGTTTCCCACTTTATGAGTATTAATATGTGCCCACTTCTGCCTTCTACACTGGCATCTAAAGAGCTGCCAATAAATGCCATAGTTTTGAGAGTTTTGGTGTACTTCTATGAGTAGAGAAATGTAGTTGTGTGAGACAGCACCTGAAATCTCTCTTTACTCTCTGATAATGCCAGATTGCACAGAAACCTGTCCATGGATCAGTGTTTGCAAATGAAATTCCCACTTCCCCAGACATATGCGCAGTGACTTTCTGAAACATGACTGGTTTTCACAAATATCTACTGTTTATTTTTTTTACAAGTTTTCTTTTGATTGAAGGCATGAAAAGTACAGTTAGAAATTACGAAGGCAGAAGATGATTAGAAGAAAGTAGATAGTATATTTAACAGCTACCTGCAATAATAAAATTTTAGCTGGTGTGTAAGTAAGTGATTACATTATTTCCATTCCAGCTAACTCTAGAAGATAGAGCTTTAAAATCACTTCAGAACACCATTTTTCTGACTTTGAGAGAAACAATGAAGTCTGCATTTATAGATAGATAATTTAGTAGTTGTGACTCCCATAAAACTCTCCAGTTTCTGAACACACTTTCTAAGAAGTCCATCTCCATTTGTGGCTAATCAGACAATTTGATGGAGCCTGGGAGCTGCAACACAGTCAAGGATGTAAACAGGAGAAACTGGACAATGTCTGTAGCAAAAGCAACTGTCTAAAGCTTCTTGTGTTGCTTCAGATGAAAACTGTCTTCTCACAATTTCAAAAAAAAGAAAATAGAAAGCTTGTTTCGTAGCACTGGTCTTATTATGACCCAGGCCACAACTGCACTTTAGGTGCTGCTTTCTTAGGGAGTTCATGGAGTCTCCAACATTGGAAGTCAAAAAACAGGTTAAACAGCTCATAGAACCATGGAATCATCCAGCCTGGAAAAGATCTTCAGGTTCAACAAGCCGAATCATCAATCTGACCTCCGAGTCCCATCACTAAAACATGTGCCTTAGTTCTATATCCACACATCTCTTAAATAGCTCCAGGGATAAGGGTCCCACCACTTCCCTAAGCAGCCTGCTCCAATTCTTGACCACCCTCTCCATGAAGAAATTCTTCCCAGTATCCAATCTAAACCTGCCCTGGTGAAACTTGAGATCTGTCCAGAATTACCTCCATCAATAGATTTTTAATACTATCAGTTAACGTTCAGTAATAATTGTACCTTTTCATTTAAACACTGGAAGTGTTTAAATCAAGACCAGAGACCCATCTGTTCTTAAGATATGATGAGCTCCAATAGCAAACAAGTGAGTAGATTTTTGCTCAGGGCTACAAAAAATATCAGTCCCAATGGATGTAAAGATTCCCCACAAGTCTTAATTCATGGAGTCTTTTGCAGTTTTTCATCATTAAGTAACTGAATATGTACCTAATATTGCATGAAGCCAGGAATGATGGGGTAGCAAATTCTCCATTCCACTTCTGTCTCACCCAGAAATACAGCATTTTTGATTCTTCATCTTACTGTGGTGGTGGTTCACTCAAGTACATAGCAAAGTGTTGAGACAGGACATGATCTTCATGGTACTACAGCTTCCGAATATTCAAAATTATGAACTCCACACCAAGATCCAAAAGTGTTATGGTTTAGAAATACAGCATTTTGAGAGGAACTCATTGGGGTTTTTTCATTTGTCATTTACTTTTTTGTGGAGAGGGGGAGTGGGGTGAGTTGAAATTCTAGGAGTCACGTAAAAATCTTGTCAAAACTGTTAAGCTCTCCTGAGATCATATGATTCAGTTTCATGAAGCTTTACAAATCGCTGTACCCTAGAGTAGGCAGTGCTGCTAGCAAATTCAAAAGTAGATTCTCGTCTTGCTGAGGGGAGAAAGGGCAAGTTGTTGGGGAGTTTAGTATTTTATGACTGAGATACACTAAGAACTCAAATCTTCTGAGATCTGGGAATTTAGCATTTCAAGGCATCAAGCCCATGCTAAACCAAAAATTACTGCTGCCGTTACTTTGCTGATCTTTTACATTTAGATGTTTTTCCCATGTGTTTTGATGCTTTTGATCACTAACATTGAACAATTTATTTCTCTGCTTTGTTACTGTTAAGGTTAGAATAATACATGGAGGAAAAATGCACTCAGAAATGACAGATTCTAGTTTCATTTCCATGCCCACACCGCAAAATACAGCATACAATAAATCTGCAAGTGAATTTGAATTCGTGACTTACGTGGGCCATGAATACTTAATATATGCAGTACCTAGACTTCTGCAGGTTTGTCCATATCCTATTCTAATGCCATATAAACAGGATCCAGATAATTTCTGGCATCTCTGGAGCAGGAAACTGCTATGTATACAAAACTCAAACTGTGCTGAAGATGAGAAATGATGGCAGAAATAAGTGTTAGAGCCCTTTGATCCTCCCTTCCTCTCTGCAGCAGTAAATATATTCAGAAAGGCAGCACTGTAGATTTATAAATGTTAGCACTCTAAGTGAAGTCAAACTAATTTACTCTATAAACTTCTCTGACATTATGAAAACTTTACAAAGAGATCATTGCATGTGAAGTATTAAAATACTATCATTTTAACTTAAAAAACCACTCACCAGACATTTAAGTGCCTTTCTGTATATCTTCTGTGTTTAGAAGTGTTTTAAAAATAAATGGGAAAACCATAAAAGTGGTCAAATAAATTATGCCTTCTGAAGTTTAAGAGTAACACTAACATAAAAAAAAATGACATGAATCCATTTTTCATAGATCTAAGCTCCAACAGTAGACCCAAGCAGCTAGGGAGAAGAATCTTGCTCTGAATAAACTGAATAAGTGAGGAAGCCAATGATGCCACAGGAAATGTCTAATACAATGCAGAAGGGTTTTGCACAGATCTTTTGTGAGGTTGGCCTCATTTCTCAGGTGATAAGATTATGCACCATTTGTCCTGGGGCGAAACTACTTTACAGATGTCAATTCAGGACTCAGGTAGTTGGAAATACAACAGTGGTTGAATGGGATTTATAGATATTGCAAGCAAGCACCAGACTGGACAGTTTTCAGGATTCAGCCACACTGCTCCAGCTTGAAAAGTGTGCACTCAACACCAAAGCCCACAGAAACAGATTAGTCTATATGGCAGTACAGTCTGCAGTTGGAATTCCAGAACTTTTCCTCTGGTTATGCTCTGCACTGAGATCTTGAACAAAGGAAAAATCACAAAAGGATACAAAGCCTGGAGGCTGGCAAGTTCTTTGTCGCATCTGATAAGATGATCAGATCAAGAACGTATAAAAATAATGGACGGAAGGGTACTTTTCCTCCTGATGTGGAACTCTCTTTTAGCAACAACAGTAGGTGCCACAGGCCAGGCAAACCTTGACAGCTTAATTAGTTCAGAACATTGCTCTGAATCTCTTTGGCTACAACAGACCTCAGTTCCAATCTCTGCTCTAGTTTTTCATAGTTTTTCAAATGCAGTCCTACATCCTGGTTCTTCTCTGAGCACATACCTCAGTGGCTGTCTGTGACTGAGGTAAATGTTATGCATGACATCTACATGTTTCCAGTGTTTTACTGGGCACTTACCAGGTGATGGTTCTCACCACTTTTCGATTCCAAGGGGAAGAAACTCGAGCAATCCTAAACAACAAAATCCATCTACTTTATAGAGCAGCTTACAAATGCATCTATAACAGATCTCAGCAGTCAGGTTAGACTGCTGAGACCTAGCTCAGATTGTTTTCTTCACAGCACCATCTAGTGCTGTTTATGCAAGCCACAATTATCTTTGAACTTGCATTCCCTCACATAAATACACAATCATATATATGTTTTAGAACAAATAAAAATAAACTCAAGTATTTAAAAAATAAAGTACTTGAATGAATACTGATGTGTGTGGGTTATTTTCCACTGGGGAAGTGAGAAAAAGAATCACGGTGATAGCTGTGTAGTGACTTACTGCACTCTAGAAACAATGCTGATAAAGTCATTACACGGACCTGAACAAAGCAGGATAAAAAGAAATAGAAAACTCTATGTTTAAAACCATTTTGTCTGGACAAAGAGAGTGCCTGTGGTTAGGTATGGGTTTTCTAAGATGGGCTCTCTTGCCCTCAATGTTCTTATTCTAACACCAGGTAAATCCTTTGACTTGGCATTGCTGAAATGTGTTTAACTTCACTGAATAATAAATGATGAAGATAAATAGTATCTTTGCCAATATCTCAATACCAATTATAGTGTAAGATCTCACTGCAGAAATTCCCTGGATTGTCCATGATGTTCATTGCCAGAAGAGGAAAAAAGACCCCACAACTTGACTTAGCTTTTGTTCTAGTAAAATAAAAATAAAAATAAAACAAACAAACAAACAAAGGGTGAGGGGAAGGCAAGGAAAAGGAAACATAACCAAGCAAGTAAAATACTTATTTGGGTTTATTTTTAAAAATGTTGATTATAAACAAGTACTTAAACTTTCCCAATCATCCAAAAAATCAGCAACATACATGGGAGGAAGCTATGCTAGTAAGCAGAGGTTGCCAAGGGATTTTTCATATGATCATCTTGTATCGTTGCAGTCTGTTCTTACACAACGTTCTGGAGCTCTCAGTGGGATCCAGCTACCATCTAGACCTTGCAGTCTCTATTTTTTCAAATAGCTACATACCCTTATGTGATTTTCTAATGAGTAGTTTATTTGCAGGATATTTGAAGTGAAGTATATGTGAAGTCATTTCAAAACTAAACAGCTTATACACTGAATACTGTATAGTCATAAGTCATATTGTCAGGTGTTCTCAAAACAGTCTATACTATAGTAATACTTGTAATTTCTTTCTCTTGTTTATCCTTTTAAATGAAAAAAAAAAAACAGTTAGTTAGAATGACAAGCCATTTGTCAATAAGCAAATCAAAGCAGAGACACAGAGAGTAGGAGTGGATACTAGAACACTGTTGGTAAAATTTAAATGTACAAGTATACTCTCTCACCAAAACAATGACTAATCTAGTCTCATTTTGTTAATTATAACTCCATAATTTTACCTCAAAGGCTTGTAAATTTTCTGGATATTAATCTTAAAAGTAACTCCGGCAGATTGTACTTATAAAATGCTATTTCAGTTGTTGAACTTCATAGGGAAAGGTATATGTTTTAAATAACTTTTGTGTAAAAATCCCATAGCGTATGCCTAAAACAAACTAATGACCACTAGTGAAGCCACAAATGGAATTGGGTAATACATTCATATGACCAGCAAACAGTATTAGATTTTAACATGAGCTAGTATAGAACATGTCTAATTTAAATTATGAGTCTAATTTAAATACTGAAAAGACTTGAGACAGAAAAACTGGTTCCTGTGTTATTTCTGTACCTTTTTTTTGCTATTGGAAACTGGGAAGGATGTGATAATACTTGGTGTTAATTTGTTCATCTGCTTATGCTGATAGCATTTCTGCTTGTGGCTTTTTTTTGCAAGTAATTCTTGTTCTTAATCCTGATTCAGAGAAACAATTGATTTTCTTGTTATGATTTATTATAATTGATCAGTCTGCAAATAACACATTTTTGCTTTTGGTGCACTGTACAGCCACAGTTAAGGTTATGAACTTTTTTCTAATTCTCCTTTAGGGAAGAAGTAACTGTGTTTCCAGATCTGCAAATGTTCTTTTTCTGTGAGCAGCTTTGTGCATGTGAATAACGCCCGGTGAACTCACTGAGATAACTCACATGCACAACTCAGTTCTTCTATGGACCAACCACAACACTTCGATTTAGCTCAGCTGGAAATCCTTTTCATCTTTCTGTCCTTATGATATGCATGTTTAAAGACTTCCAAATTGGTTATTGTAATAACCATGAATGCTGAGAGTATGAGTCTGTTTAGTTTGTAGCTCTTTACACTGAAGAAACAAAAAATAGCTCTGTGTTTTTCATTTGTTCGGTTCATCAACTGGTTATTTTTTTCAGTATTTGAATGTTGCCATTATGAAATATACCAAAATGAAAGAACTTTGTTGCCAAATTCTTTGCACAAAATAAAATAAGCACTGTTAACTTTTATCTGTGTCTCATTTCCAGGTTTCATAGGCCTATCTTGTTTCACTATTACTTTCACTAAATTAAAATGATCATTACAATGCTGTAAAACATAGCTAAAAGGAAAAGATTTCACTCTGGCTGCAGATGAAAGATAAAATGTACCATAAAAAATTATATATATATCCTAGAAAATACTATTTAATAATAACTAAGAAAAACATTTCTGACCTTCTCAGGGAGGATTATATTAATACTTTTTAATATTCACCTGTGCTGGTGAATGGGGTGGCTTTCACTTGACTTCTGGAATGAAAGTTCTGAGAGAACCTTCAATTCTGTAAAAGAGCAGACTTGCCTCCAGACAATGAGGTTGGAAATAGAGGAGGAATTTAAGCTTCTGTGCCCCCATGAATATTGGATTAATCATGTTTTCAAGACTGACCCCTTCTTCTTAGACAAGCAACAGATGATTTGTTGCAATCACAGATATGGGTCAAGATTGTGATAGTAAAGGAAGTGCCACCATGACGCAGTCTCAACACTCAACGTCTCAATCTCAATCTATCCCTCTTATATTTGTGTTGTGAAACATTTTTCTTAATACGTCTTGTTCGGGTGTGTGGCAGGGTATCTACAAAACAAAGCATTTAAGTACAATGAAGTGCAATGCTTTTTCTGAGTAAAGTTGCTGTTAATAGGACATTTTGAACAAAAGGTAGATTTGTTAAAATCAGCACTGAATAACCGAACATCTTGATGACCATTTTACTTATGGATAGTATGATATGGCACAGCAAAGGATTTCCACTGAAAGGGTTATTTTGCAGGGTGGGAGTTTCCTCACATTTGTTCGCATACATACAGAAAAAGTGAATTTGGTAGATTGTGGGAATGATTAAGGTCATTGGTTTTTCCATTTCTAAAAGCAGTAACTTTTGCTCTTGAGAGGCGTTTGCCTTCACAAATTTACACTCTCTGAATGAGTATCCAACTAATTTTTCACGTACAGTCTGGGACAGCACTTAATACCACAGGTACTATAGACCCAGAACCAATTTTAAAAAATCCATTTTTTTAAATTTAACCCTGAACTATCAATACCTAAATAGCTGAAAGTACAGCTACTGTATGAGAACTACTGTATTTCTCTGTACTGTATAGAGAGAAAAAAATAAATAGGTTTGGAGCGGAAAACTTTTGGCAAGTATGAGTCTAATATCATCTGAAGTAGATGAGATGTTGATCCTTAAAATAAACAAATAAATAAAGATGCCCAAACCTTTTAGACTTTGAGTACTTGCGAAGTTAACAACCTCAATTTCAGAAAACTGTTATTAAAAAAATCCCTTTCTATAGAATTGCCACGAAACAGGACTTCTCTCCCCTATTCCATTCCGAGGATGACAGCATGCTTGTATTAGCACATGGCAGGAGAAAAGTGCACAACTCCAAGAGTGAGAAACCTTGTGTCCACACCTGTCCAATCTGATAAACTGAGATGTTCAAAAATCACAGCTAGTTTCCAGACTGGTCATGAAAACAGCAGCAGCGGCACAAAATCCTAACCTTCCAATAAGGCTCATTCAGGCTCGTTTTTCCTTGGGCTGTTTCTGGGAACTGAATGTTGTTAGTTTGGTAGGATACACTTGATCAGGTCCACAAAGAAAGTTCTTCTGAATAAGGACAGCTCTAAACAGTGTCATGTACCTTCAGTTCTTCAGATCTGAGCCAGCTCCGAGCCAGCTCTGTACTAACATGGCTCCAAGCACTAAGCATACCTTGCCTTTTGGCTGCACTTTTCACTCTTATATCGAGTTCCATGTTCTCAGTTTATGAGGCTCAAACAAAGCTGTTAGCACTCAGCCACCCCGGCTTGTAGCAACAACATTTTTTTTTGTGTGTGTGTTTTTTATTAGTCCTCAGGAAGCTCCTACTGTTCATGTGGAGGCTACCCTGCCTGCATGCCACAGCTCTGCTTGAAGCTGATGCAGCAATACCGATTTGAAACCTGTGTGCTGACAGTGTTGCTGGTCACAGCTGGGCCACCCTCAGAAGTGCTGTCTAGCTCTGGGAAGCATAGTATCCCTTGTTTCCTCCCCAAAAGGATCAGCTTCAGCAACTGCAGAAATATTGCTAGGCGTGTGCTGGTTTTTAGACTGGATTTGAGGGCTGGAATGAAAAAAAAAATAAAAAATAAAAAATAAAAAATAAAAAATAAAAAATAAAAAATAAAAAATAAAAAAGGAGAAAAAGAGCATAGTATTTGAAGTTAAGTTGAGAGAGAGACATTGTATAACTGAATTAAAAGGGTAAATTCATTCTCCCAAGCTTAACTTGTCACTAAAACTGCAAGCTACAACGGCACCAAGTACAGTGTGAGAGCTCAGCTCTTTGAAAATCCTCTCCCACAAAGCCCTCTGCTGCTCAGTGCTAGCAGTGCAATAGCACAAAATGTTTTACGCAGCTTCTGCTGTAGCCTTGGGTCTCAGCAAGTATCCAGCGGAGTCAGGTAAAGCCCCTCAAAACCCATTAGCCACATTTGCTGTCTGCCTGCCTCTCCCCAAGCTGAATCAAAAGAAAAGGTCCTGCTTATTGTCCTCCTCACTTAGGAACACCAGGAGACTCAAACACTTTTCAAGACTTTCCTCTGAAATTGTCACAAATTTATACCCTAAAAAATTAAAAATTTTATCTCTACAAGAAGTGGGTTGAATGTAAACAAGAGTCATTAAAAAACAAAAAACAAAAAAAAAAAAAAAAAAACAGGTGATAAAGTTTTAAGAATTGGCAGCACAAGCATGTGATTTTGGTACATCATTTGAATCAAATAGAATATGACACTGATTCATCCCACAGTAGGGAAGCAGCTCAACTATGGGTCATAAGACATCCTCACAACTTGACAATGCAAATGTCCATGGAAAGAAAACTTTTGCCTATAATCCAGAATCACTGAATCAGGAATGTTTTTATTTTAAATTGTGTGACTGTGTGAGAAAAGTAAATTCAGTCCTGGTGGAATTAGTTTATTACTAACAACAACAAGAACAACAACAGAATAGGTTACCCAGCTCATTTTTTTAGTAAACCTGAACATAATGTGCAACGACAGAGAAAGCAGTCTTGAGTCTTAAAAACTTAGTTTATTTTAAAATAGGAGCTTAGCCCCAGCCTACACACACACACAAGATACCAGTAAAAGACAAGCAGTTGTTATGAAGAGTTATATCTGCTTGCAAATACAGTGCAGATTAATGGAAAGACAAGAGTAAATCGAATAAAAACCTTTTTGGAAATAGGCCATCACTGTTTTCCAGCTTGGGAAAGGGTGAAAAGTTTTAATATGAAGGCTAACTAAATCTTTTCCTACAGTCTGCTCCTCCCCCTCTTATGGATATATGGTATAGATTTCCCAGCATTAATAGATCAATATGTGTGTAGCACTGCTGCACTCTGACATGCTCATTGGTAGGAATGTGCAGTGGCTTGTGAATATTTATTTGAAATTTTGCTACCAGATGGCTGCATTTTTGCAGGCCACCTGCCGCAACACTGAACCATTCTGGCTCTGGTTTGAGCAGGAGCAGTGACTGCTCCAGCTCCAACTTCCCCTTTTGACTGTGCCAAGAATTCATGAGATTGCAGATAAAGGTGGGAGTGTGCAAGATGTTGAGCAGCATCTCTGGTAGGGACATATCTTGGAATAACTTCTGTCTCTGCAACCAACTTCTTACTGGACTTTTAGGCGTCTAGGTTGTGAGGGCAAAGGGAAAAAATAAGATCCACTAGTAGGTACAGATGAAGTTACAGCTACGCCAAACCTCAAAATGACAGATACATGAAAGCAGCATCCATCTCTATAATCTAAATTATTACAGAAAATGGTCAAGTACAAATATCAGTATAAAAACAGTGACTGCTCTGCACTCTATCCTCTACATTTAGTTTATTATTTATAGACAGTACCTATTTAACATTTTTCTTAACTACAGAATAGATGAAATCTCAAGATTCTAACTATACATATTTTTCTGTAAGAACTCAGGAATAATCAAAACATATTACTCTCTAGCTCTTGCCCTGACAACCCATGTCAGCAGCTTCTGAATTTAGCTTGCCAATGGAATGGCACCGTTTTGTCATATCTAGAGACTTGTCTAAACTGTGTACAGTAGACATGCAAAATATTGAGTTTATATTTAAAGTTTTTGATAAAACAGTATTAAAAACTGGAAGTTTCAAAAGTGATTGAAGGGTACCATGGAGACCTTTCAGGAGTTTGTGGCCAATGTGAAAGTCTCACAGAGTATGCAATTACACGCTTAATAAGCAGGAAACTTAAGAAAATGGTACCTGATAAACCACAGTCTCAGAACAGAAGGGCTTTCACTTGACATTTTTTGCTCTTTCAGTTTCAAGAAAGGGAGTCTTCCTACCACAATTTTGAAACTTAGTCTTCTCAGTAAAGTATGTTTCCAAAAAGAGAGTTAAGCAAGCATTTAAAATATTCTTCTTCAACAAACTCCAAGCAAACCTAAGCTGTTACCAACTGACTGTAAATCAAGCTAGAATGTCAACTCCCGGCTTACTGTAGCCAGTAAGCCTCAAGGATAAGTTTATACTGAGTTTTCCTGAGTGTATAATTAAAATGTTACACTGAAAAAGAAAAACATCCCTCCAAAATACATCAGAAATCCCTCTTCAGAATAAAAGATGCTATGTGAGAGACTAAGGAGACTAGCAAAGGGAATACATACACAGATTAAAATGAAGATTATATGAAAGTACAGTAGGTAAACCAAAACATAGAGCAAGTAGTATGTTTATTTTACATTAGAATAAGGATTCCAAAAAAGGTTAAGAAATCCACTCTTGATTCTGTGTGAGAACCTAAATCTGACACATTTAAGAATTTAGGCTAAAGTTTCAGTTTTCTTGAAGAGTTGGGCTCTCACTCATTTCCTTGTTATCTACAGATTGCTACAACATAAAATATTTTTATTCTCTTGTCGCTTTGCCCTCACTTCAACTCAGACGCATTTCAAGAGGCTTTCAATGCCTTTGAGATGCTGGTATTTAGCGCCATATCCACTAGATGTCACTCCGTAGTCATAATGCTACCCATACATGCCATAAAAAGGATGGGTAACTATATGCTGATTTGTGTTTTTTAATTCAGATTCAAAATACCATTCTTTCAAGCATTCTGCTAGTCACTGTTCAAGCCTCGGACACAATGTCTGAAAGGCTGTCATCATCACTTCAAAAAATACAACTTTAAGCTTGTATGTTGACTATTTAGAAGGCCTTGCCGCCTTCTGGAGGTTACATAATTCTTTAATTTTTTTTATCATTTTTTAAAATCGCTTTTGTATACTGATGGACTTGATGTTAATGGGTAATTGTGCCTCTGGACCGTGAACAAGCTGTTGAACAATCTGAACTGCACAATGTCCAATGACATCAATCTTCAGTGAAGTTTTCTAGCTTAAGTGATCATGCCCTCCGGGATTTTGCCATTCAGAGCTGCTTTGAATTCATCTCCCCTCAAAAGTCATCCATTCACTAGGATGGATGGAGTTTCTGTGACACTGCTTGCAGTGGCATGTTTCTAGCTGAGAGTTCTCTCGCTTCCACTTCCAGGCGTTTGTTCTCACGTGGCTTTCAGGTACTGTATCAGTATCCAGTTGGCTTTTTTTGGGAAACTAAAACCATTTTTTTTTTTCTCCAGCCTTCAAATGATTTTATTGTCCTTTTCTATATTCCCTCTGGCTTCTTACTCTTAGTTCCTAAGTGATTCACGGACGTCTTGCTGTCTCACCTTCCACTATATTTTTATTTTCCCTGATGTAACTAGAGTCCCTCATGAAATCATGTGTTTAGTGTATATTTATAGTTCACTTATTCCCCTCAGACCCAAAGGAATTGTCTATCTATCTCTGAGGAAGCCATAGAACTTTATCATCTCTTAGCCTAATCACCAGCAACAGTGACATTTTCAAACATATTCAGAAATGACATGTATCAAATTCTGCCCAGGTCATTCCAAACAAAGAATACTAAAAGCATCTATGTGCTATTCTTGCTATGTGCAAATTACTCCTTACTAGGAAATTAAACCTTCTGCATGATTTGTATAAAGAGTCTTTGTGAAATGATGAGCTCACCGCAACTCCAGAATGAGGTGAAAGGTTCATAAGAAGTAACCCCTTCCAGGTTCTGCAGAAAAGCCTCATCTCACCTTTGAAAAGAGCTTGGTTATGGTAAGGTATTCTCAAGATAATCTCCTATTCTCTGAGAAGATGCACCTCAAAGCAAGGCAAAGTTGCTGTAGCTGAAGAGAGACGTCATGTCTAAAGGCCACAACCAGATGGTCTTCACTGTGCCAGGACTCTTCAAACGTACAATGAATGACACTTTGGGGCCAACTCACGTGGCATTTGAGTAAATGTGAGCTGATGCTGTTTTGCTCACTAGCATCAGAGTTGAGTCAATTTCAGCTCAGAGTCGTTCATTATAAAACTTGCAGTGTCTGTAAAACCCACATTTTGCCTTTTATGTCTTTTCCACAGGTTTAGAGAAACAGAAGAAATTTCAATCTCAATAGGTTTCTATTGAAACCATATTTTTAAACTCATTTAGAGACCTAAACTGATCTGGATACATGCTATGAGATTGAGTTTAAAAATTATGAAATGCTCTGCATTGTTGTAACAGGATCCAAAACTACCTATTCTTTCCCAAAATCACATATCCTTTCCCAAAATATTTTTCAAAAGCCCAACAGACCATTATTTTTAATGTCAATCCTGCTGGGGGTGGCAGTATGTTTTGTAGCAAAAAAAAAAAAATGACCCTTATGTACAATGGGATTTTCATTTCAGTGTTTATTTTCTACCATTTTTCTTGTTCTGGGTTCAAGAGTTCTTTGTATTTTTATTTATTGTTTTTAAAGGAAACCTGGATCTAACCTCTGCTTTGTAGCGCTCAGCTATAGAAATGGGCCAAGAGAGTAAAAAAAGTTAATGTGAGCTTGCTATTGGACAATATTAAACTGTTTCATTGGTCTGAAATTCTAAGTGTAAAGACCTTAGCCTTTTTAACCTTAAGACAAACACCTGTAGAATAATAATCTTCATAAGTGATAGCTAAAAGGGCATGAAAAAAAAAAAAGAACAGAGGGAAAAGCAGGTGAAAGTTACAGAATTAAATAGAGTTTTGATTTCTTTAAGCCTCTGTTATTCCTTTTCTCTTTGGCCACCAGAGTTTTAACACACAAAGCATGCTGTTTGGCAAATCTATCAGAGGGTGCTAACAAGGGAAATAACAGGCCTTTTGAAGGCAAAGAGAAACAGATGTTGATGTGAGCTGGAACTATTCTTGCTACTGTTGTTTCTGTGATAGCTTGATCTTACTTTCATAAAGGCAAAGCAAGCTGCAAAAGGGTGGAAAACAAAAGAGTCATTGAGATTAAAAAAAGAAAAGAAAAGAGAGAGAGAGGAAAAAAAAGAAGTATAGCAGCTTCTGTTTCTGAGACTCTGTCGCTATCAGAGTGGCAAGTTCCCAGCACAAGTTCTTACCTGTCAAACTGAGATCTGACAAACCTCAACAAGTCAGACTATTACAGCACTGCATAAGCAGCCTTTGCAATGGCAGACTTTTTAATGCACTGCAGAACAATCCTAGCTACAGAAGTCTGATTCTCAAACAAAGCAAAATGAAGGGAAGAAATACACAATGCATGAGGAAATAGGGGGGGTGGAAATAAAGAAAAAAAAATCAGGAGATGGTGGTAGCAGGACTTCATGTCTCAGTGTCTGGCACTCATTAGGATTTTGTTGGAGTCAATGGAGGTGTTGATGACAGATGTCCTGATGCTACGAGTACATGGTTCCAGAAAAGAAGTCTGTCCCCATGAGTGGGGCATACTTCTGACATAAGACTGTTGCACGTTGGAACTGAAGAAGAGGAAGCTTAAGAGGATTTTATCAATGTGTATAAATACCTACAGAGGGCAAGAAAGATGGATCCAGACTCTTCAGTGGTGCCCATGCCAGGACAAGAGGTAAAGGACAAAATCTGAAACACAAAAGGCATTATCTAAATATCTGGAAGCAACTTATTGGGAGTGTGACAGAGCACTGGCACACATTGCCCAGAGAGGTTATGAGGTTTTCTCCTTGAACACATTCTGAAGTTACTTGGACATAGGCATTGGCAACCCACTCTGAGTGTCTCTGCTTGAGCAGAGGTTGGACCAGATGACCTCCAGAGTTCCCTTTCAAACTCAACCATTCTGTGATTCTGCCAAGAGCTCACTGTCCTCTTGCACTCACCAGAAGTACTCTGGCTTTGTGGAAGTGAAGAATACAGATTACTAATTTGAGTGAATTCCTAGCACACAAATATTACTCCATTAATTTCTATCCACGTGCAAGCTATCTTTGAAATCTGATATAATCACAATTTGACAAGCCTATTTTGATTGGAATAATTCACATTTACTTCTATTGGCTTTCAGATTATAAGGTGACCTAATTCAACTTTCGCAATAGAAGGCCGAAAAAGCAGTTCCTGAGGAAATATCTCCTGATGCCACTTTACGATTACTGAAACTGAAAATAATTTTACTTCAAACCACAGGACTATGCTTTCTATCAAGCAAAGCTATTCAGTCCTGTACAATTTGGAGGGAAACAGGTGGAAGTCAAAACTCTCCACAGTTTTGTTTTTAAATGAGGCATATCTATGTTACCTGAAGACTCCAAGCAAAACAGAAGTTGTATAAATAAGTGCAGAAATGTTTTCACACAGAGTTAATGTAGTGCAGCGGTAGGCACACAGTCAAGAAGCAAAAGAATAAACAATCCAAGTTGTCTGAGGTCAGACAGCAGTCTGATAGATTTCAGTGCTTTTGTTATCTCATGCCAAGCTGAGGGCAATCTTAGTGCTCTTGGAAATAATGGAGACCTGCTTTTCTAGCTGTTAATTCCATGCAGAATCTATTCTCTGAACAGCAGTAAATGTGTCATCTGGTCTTTCTGGCTGATGTATTAAATCAGATATAAACACACTCTTTTGTACTAAGAAAGATTGAATACACATCTCAGCCTAATGGGGTAAAATCACTACAATAATATAAAAAGCAAGTGCGTGGCAAAGAAAGAGTTAAAAACAATGATTTGTGCTTACTATTATATCTTAGTCATTCCTGTGTAAGCATGGGAAAAATGGTTGATGATGTGTAAGTTAGCATATAAAATAATTTCAAATGATTCCATGTCTGAGATGAAGGAGTGAAAACTCTTTCCAGTGAAGCAGCTGTTAATTGTGCCCATTGGCCTATTGAATGTAGACAAAAATAAAATGAACTCCTGACTGACTGCTCTTTAGAGAATTTTTTCTTCCACTTTCATTTACTGCTCCAGTTCACGGTGTCTGCACTCAAACAGCACGTTTGTTGCAGGCTGTCTGCCATTAACTCTGTCACTACGTTTGGACCAGCATAAGCTTTTGAGCACATCTTCTGCACAGGATTAGGGATAAAGGAACAAGCCCTACAAAAAGACGAGTCTCTTGTCTCTTGAAAATTATGCCTCATGCTGTCCCAGAGAGCACAGAGAGGGCTCCAAAGGCTGATGCCAACAACTCAGAGAATCTCTGGTCTTGTGCTGAAGGAAATAACTCAGCCTCCTACTTTATCCCATCTCTATTGCAAGCGGAGAAGGTATAGAGAAGAGAGAGATGATTTAAGAAGCAGTTCAAGGGAGTTATGGTTTACGGCAAACTCCTTTTCCCAGATACTGTTATCCTTTTCTATAACAATAATATAAATAAATAAAATAACCTCAGCAATATTCATGTCCCTCTATTGCTTTATCTAGTGTGTTGTTTCTTTGCAATTCTTTTTGTTGTTGTTGTTTTGATATTTGGATTTTTGTTTGTTTGTTTTTCTGTTTCTTCTTTTTCTGATAATTTTTTAATTTTCTTTGATTGTCCCGGAATGAGGACTTTTACAACACTTTCCTAAACATATCAAGATTGGCCACCTTTCAATTGTAAACAATACTGAAATGGAGACATCCAGATTGAGAATATGAGAAACTGAACCAATTGTTGTGCTTTTAGTGATTGCCAAAAGTCTTCCTTTTAGATAAGATTCAACCATCAGCATGAGGGGACCCTGAAACTTTACACTTGTGTTCAAGCAGGATGCTCCTTGTGCAGCATGAGACACACATGTCCCATCTCTCCTCACCTGGTACCAGTCACACTCAAGCAAGCCATCCACAAGTTGTCTTACATGCACCTAAGAGGAAGGAATCACATGGGATGCTTGCAGATGCAGTTGTTCTTTTATGTAATTTATGTAGGTTGGTCCAAAAGAAATGCCTCCTATTTTTGTTTCCATGGTAACTACAATATAATATATTATATATATATATCTATATATATATATATATAAGATATAAAAAGAACAACAGCAGTATTTGACAGAGAAAATTCTCTGCTACAAACAGTATTTTTGAATACTCACCACCATTTTCATCAGTGGTGAGAACCTGCATGCCATACTTATGAAAATCTGCACCAGCAGAGGTGACCCACTGTCACCACTGCAAAAACATATCACTCACCACCTCACTGTGCTCACATTCACTGTAAGGTCCCCATAAATGTTCAGCAAGTGTTCATGAATGTCAATGGGTTCTATTCTTTCTGCATGAAGTAATTCTATGACGTTTGCTTCATACGCACTTCCATGTCAGATGCCATTCTGTCAGACTGCCCCTCTGCTGCCATCTGTCACATGGCAACAACATGGAATTGGATATTGGCAGGAAGGATCAACCTCTACTGCTTTACCTCCAACATCCACCTCTGATGTTGGGGGTCAACACAGTAAAATTGGAGGCATTACTTTGGGAACAGACCTCACATTTTCTTTTCCACTTTCAGAACAGTATGGAACAGCCAGTCTGTAATACAAATATTAGACAATGGAAAGAATCTCAGACCAGAGAGACATCTTAAATTGTATTTGCTGAAAAGTAGCTATTGCTTGTTTTAAAGGCTATGTACGTGAAGCACTGAATTTCCATTTATTTTTAATGAAGTTATAGACAATTAGAGAGACAGCTGAGGGGAAAAAAAAAAAAAAGCGATTAAAAAGACCATAAGTCTCCAACATAAAACTCCTTTTAAAAGCTTTAAATATATGTGCAGAAAAGTCAGATTCTTAATAAACTCAAAGCCTACAATACTCACATGAAAGGGAATAGAGTGCTCTGAAAATCCAAACAGCCTATTTAAAATCTGCAAAACTGATTGTAATGGAGATCCTGTCAAAAGGACAAAAATATTAAAGTTACAGTTTTCTTTGAAAAGACAACAGGTTTGTGACTACAAAAACAAAGGAGCTTTTAATCTTCACACCAGTGAACTTTTAAAAGAGCAACACAGATGCATGCGTGAGGGTGTCAATAAAATATTCAAATGACAGTTTTAAAGTATATGTTTGCAAGTGTTTTCATTAGTTTATTGCTAAGCGAGTTATACAGAGGATTTTAAAGTTCTGTCTGTAATAGAACTACAAAAGGAAATCTCTTAATGTTCCTTGTGGTTAGGCAAATGTGTATCTTTTCCATACTCTGCAGCAATAAATGTTAGGGTAATTAAGTAGTACTTAGGAATCTGCTGAGCGTTGCATGTCCTTAATGTGCTTTAAGGAAATTCTAGCATTAGAGATGCATGGCATTCCTATTACTTGATAATTGCATTTTAAAGTTTGATGCTTTAATTATACTAATACACACGGGGTCATATTTTAAATTTAGTACCTTATTTTATTCAGTGAATGCTATGAGTTCTTGCTCATAGATCAGTAAAATTTGATGGAAATTTGGTAAAGAACACCCCATCACTTTATCCTCATATTCTAATTAAATGCTAACATTGCTTATACGAGTTAAATTGAGTATGTTGGTTTTGCATGCTTTTTCAATTTGAAACAAATTGAAATTAAAAGCCTTTATGAAATTTTCCGGCTTCTTTTTTCTCATTGCATTGTAACATCATAATGGACACAATTTAGGAGACTGTGTCACGCTAAGTAATTCTCCTGGTAGTACAGGAGATGTTCGAGTTTATTGATACAGGCTGAATATTTCATCACTTGCCTTAAAAATGTAAGTAACCAGGTAACCCTTAGTGAGTTACTTCTGAAATCTGAACAAAGACAACTGCAGAAGGCTGCGATGGGGATAGTATTTTTACAAGGGACTAGTGATCCAAATGCAAACTCCATTTTTTGAAAGATTTGATAAGACACATTTTCAATAAGACTCATTTTCAGAGTACAGGTTCTCCATACTTTCTGAAAAAGCAGAATCCTCTTAAGTTTCTCAAGTTTGGCAAGCAAAATGATTAACTCTTTTGAAAGCGTAGCCTCAAAAGTAACGAAAATAGAAATTCTCAGAAGACATTAACCTCCTTAAAATGGTTTCCACACATAAAAGCACTTGCTCTAGGCTGTATTCCACTCTTTACAGTTAAAGTCCATCTATAACCTATAGCTGAAAAAATAAATAAGGACAGTCAGTTCTTTCCTATTTTAATTTTATAATTGCATCAAAACAGATGTTTTGATGTTCTCTGTGTGTGTTAAAAATGATTTAGCTACAAGACTACAGCAGCATACCAGTGACTCCAGAACGTTCAAAAAGGGAAAGGAAAAGGAAGAGAAGTAGGGCTCACCCTTCAAATATAAATCTGAAGTAGCTTTAATAACACCAAGAAATTGATTAGACCATCTAGGGAGGAAGTTGTTGATAGAAATTAAATGAAAGTACAAAGTAAACGTGATTAGAAACTTAGAGTAGTAAAAGCCTGAAAATAGTCTGAATTGCAAAAAAATAGCAAAGTGGCAGACGAATTTGAGTACGATGCTGAAGTGTAAAAACAAGAAGTCCTATAAAGCTATCCTGGACCGAAGAAGATTTTGAAGTTTCAGGTACATTTCTGAAAACTAATCATCAGCTATCAAGACCACTTAACACTAAAGAGACTGTATTGTACTGTACTTGAGATTTCATTAGAATGATGAAGAGATCATACTGCTGTTTAACATAGTCTGTATTTACTTACCTGCAGCTCTCATTTGTCCAAACATATACTCTTGCCTTTGTTTCATTGGTAATGATATCTAGTGCTAGGGGAATGTGATAAATAAAGGTAAAACTGAGAGGGTGCACTATCACCAAGTAGACTTGAGGCATCTTCCAGTTCCTTCACAGTTCCTCCACACATCCACATCTAGATGCTGGGAAAAACAACTGGTATTCTACAGAGTGCTGCCTATGGGGGCCTAGTGTCTGACATCTATGGGGGTGGAGAGGCACAAAGAAAGATAGAAAGGAAAAAGGGAAAATAAACAAACAAACAAACAAATAAATAAATAAAAATAGACATCCAGGAGACACCTGATGGCTATAAGTAAATCACAGTCTCTAAGGGGAACTGATGGCATGTATGCAAATAGTCTCGAAAGCACCTGCTTCATGAACAAGCTTGAGAACTGTTTCACCTGATAACCCACTGTGCTTCCTTTCTGGTAATCAAAAGGTAATCACTTTGCTCCCAGAGTGATTTGGATTATTTTTAAATTCAATTTGCAATTGCTTGTCTTCAGCAGGAATGCTTAAGCAAATTAAGGCAAATCTACTGCTGGCATGAAGTCAGTGTCTGCACTCCCCTACCATCTCCTACTTTCTGATTGTGTTTATTGACCTGTATTACTGGAATTAAAGGAAGCAGAAGAATAGACTGAAAATTTCTACATTTCCAGTACCAGGTCACTTTCCACACCTGCATTCATGAGGTCTCAGCCATGCCTTAATCAAGATTTTGCCTTTTTACTAGCAGAAGTGAAGAAAAGAGAAACCTGTAGCCTCCTCCAAACCTGAAAAGGTAGAGGAACAATGATTTCCATACTGATTTTTTGTTATTTAAAATTATCTGACTTACTTAACTTTTTCAGATAGTTAATTTCTATTATGGCTTATTTCTTGTCCTCCTCACTATGGAAAACCTTCAGCCCCTCCAGGGATGACTCTTTAACAAGTTTCCTTCTGTCCTTTCACCATTTAATTGTGACAGGGCAAATGCAGAACCTGGAATGGCTGTGTTCCTTCCTCAAAGGATTTATCACCAAAAATATTACAAAGCATAACAAAGAAGGGGAACGTTTAGGAGCATTGTCGTATTATTTTCCATTCCAGAATGAGGAAACTGCAACCGAAATTGTCTTGCTTTTGTAGAGACAGAGCTGAGCCTTCCATCGGCTGCCCAGGTAAGTCAAAAGATGGCCATTTTTCTAGCATGTAGTACAGCCATTCACCCACTGACTGCACTGAACAAGAAGACAGCAGCAACCGTTTTCTTCAAAGAGACATCAGCTTTACTTCCATTATCAGCAAATCAATGTTGACAGTCAAGAGAGGTTTGCAGTTACTGGATTCAAAAGCAGTTTGCTCTGCTGACCAGCTTTTGTCTGGTCGCTAGGACAAACTGCTTTTGAACCCAGATACTTTGGAAACTGTAAAAGGTCTTATCCATATTGCTCTTCAGCAGATGGTCTTTTCCCCCCAAATAACAGATCATTCTGCCTCTGTGGGAAAAATAAATAAATAAATAAACAATAATTATAATTAAAAAAAAAAAAAAAAATTGTTTGTACTCATATAATTAATACTGACCAAATAGGTAGAGTATGAAATAGAACAAATGAATATGCCCAAAGGAAGGCTAATTCTATGATGACATCCTTTCTGAATATTTGGTATATATTTTTAACCCAGTATGTGATGATAAATATTATAAAGGATATATTCAAAACACATGTACCCTAAGCTCTGGGAGAACACCATCTTGACTCCACTGATGGTTACAATTCGTGCAGAGGCTCCCAGTCACTCTTGGGTCAGTTCACTGCTGAGGATACATAGTGTACCTCTCCACACGTTAGTGATGGTAAGAGGTGCAGTACTTCTTACATGGCCTTGCTGAGGATTAAAAAAAAAAAAAAAATCTCTTTATGCTTTCCTACTCATACACAGCCACAGCAGGGCCAGCCATCCTGTGGCCTTCCAGGAGTCAAGCTGAAATTGTATTCTATTTCAGACTCCATAGGTAGTGAAACTGCCTATTTTTCTATGTCTGTGAGTACCAACATTCATGTATCTTGCCTAATGCAGCTATGACATTAAAAGATCCTACTGGTTCTAATTGGTCTTCCTGAGTCAAAGTGTTTTATCCATTCCACTTTAGGTAAAGCTCCATAGAGAGTCTATTTATAAATGCTGCCAACATGTGGTTAATGCTTTTGACCTTTGATGGTAAGTGATTCTAATGGTTATGTAACACAGCTGCAACATTTTTTTTGTTACCATTCTGAATGTTCTTGTTTGGGAACAGTCTGATGGCCTCTATTTCCCCTTCTCTCTCTTTTTCTTTCTCTATTTTTTAAAGGCTGCCAAATAAAAAGAATTATTTGCTCAAAGTACGGACCAACTGAGTTTTGCAGCAGCTCATGAGCAATAATCCACAGAACACTGCACATGTCAGCTTCTGAGAAAGATATTGACATCTACTCCTTCGAAAGAGCTAGCTCTTGTGCCAAGATTTTTATCAATTAGGAGCCAAAATGAACATGAGGGGAGGAGGTAACTGCACTTGTGTTCATGGGATAAAATATCTGCAGTACCATCTTCCTCATATGAAATGCAATTACTTCCTGGATTTTGAGCTAGGAAAGCTGATGGGATTAAGACGTGCCAAATTAAAATATTTAAATTAAGCAATTGTTTAAACTATAAAGGATGATTGGGTCTGTATTGGGGGAGGGGGTGGAGGAGGAAAGGTTAAACTTTTAGAAAGTTATGAAATTGTTTTTTGTTGTTGTTTTTTTTTTTTCTTGTATATGTGTGTGTGCATGTGTGTGTGTTTTTGTCAACACAAGTAATCATTTGAATTCACTGCTGTAGAGGTTGCCTGTAACTCTGCCCTATCTCTGTTTAATATGTGATGGACAGACTGGTGCATGCATAACTTCAGAGTGGTAAGTAGTAATGACAGCAGATCCTAGTCCAGACTGAAGACTCTTATTGAAACAACTGCTGTTGCTATTATGGGAGGTATTGAAGCTCTTACAGGTCGGCTGCATGCTTCCAAGAAAATGGTTTGTAGGTAACTACCCGTGGGGAGCCTTGAGCCATAGGGTCACCATCTTCAAAAGAATTACTATTACCTATCTTTCTGTACAGCTGAATTCTTAATTCCCTAGGTTTTTCCAGTAAACAGCATCCTAGAGGAACACAGACAACGTTGCCTCACAATTCCTGATCCAGATACTGGATACTGATCCAGATTCTGGTGATGGAGCAATGGAACAGGCTGCCCAAGAGGGTTATGGACTCTCCTTCTCTGGAGATATTCAAGACCCGCCTGGACACCTACCTGTGCGACCTGGTGTAGGGAACCTTCTTTAGCAGGACGGTTGGACTCGATGATCTCTGGAGGTCACTTCCATGATTCTGTGATTCTGTGATTTGGAGCAAGGAAGCATAGAGCTGGTAGAAAGCAGTATTGCAAGCGAAAAGGAAGGCAAGGGAGAAGTCCTACTTTGTGGGGAGGCAGATGTTAGAGCTTTAGTAGGTATCTGAGCAGAGAAAGTGTTGAACTGTGGAGGTAAAGTTTGGCACAGTGATGTTGCAGAGTTTGATGGGCAGAACAGACAGCAACCATGAGTGAGATATGTTGCAGCATAGTTAGAAGCAAGGAGATGGAAAATTTTGTCTACCTACATGTGCAGGCAATATGGACAAGCCACAGTTTTCAGTGCCTTCTGGAGTAACAAGAAAACTGATTTAATGATCTCCTAATTTCCTGAAATACTGTTAATTTTTATTTATTTATTTTTATTTTTTTAGCTATGCAGGAATTAGATTTTAAACTTTTGGTTTACAATGCAGGAGAGTGAATCTATTATGGAAAAAATATTGCCATTGTTTCTTCATTCTTTTTAAACTGGTGGAGTGGAACAGGATATATCCCCCTAACTATTTAGTTCTCAGCAAAGAAACAGGATTCCTAGAATCTCAGCATTCATAAACATCTGGGAAAAGGCCAGGGCCAGCAGTACCATGCCAACATGGTGTCATCACCTACTGGCAATCTTCCACAACAGAAACCGCGTGACTGAAAGCAGTTTGGTTACACCAGTGGTTCAGATTTTCTTGCTGGAAGGATATTCATCTCCTATACTGAACACAGAGAAATGTACTGTACCTTTGAACCACAGTATTTTATCTGAGGGATGGCAGGGAGTGGGTCTGTTCCTCTGTACAGTTTTAATATTCCCACCCCCCAAAAAAACAGCTCCCAGGAGATGGAGGGGAGGATAAAAGAATGGCATTGTATTTACTTAGATGTTATGAAGAAATTCTTCTATTAGAGGGCAGTGAGGCACTGGTACAGGCTGCCCAGCTGTGGAGGTGTTCAAGGCCAAGCTGATGGGATCCTGAGGAGCCTGATCTGGTTCGGAGCAAGCAGCCCTGCCCACGGCAGGGGGTTGGGAGTGGGTGGGCTTTGAGGTACCCTCCAACCTAAACCATTCTATGTTTCTATGTATTCTCTGTAGACAAGTAAAGCAAAGCATATTGCTTGTAAGAACCAGTTCCCAGAGAAGCAATGATGTACTGAAAATGTCACTTATTTCAAGTGATTCTGGTGTGAAATCCAGGTGCAGTTTAAATGCTGAAGAACCTACAGTACTGTAAGAATCTATTTGCATTAATAGAGTCATACAGCAGTCATACCTCACACCTAAGGCACTGTCTGATGTCCATAAGTCCCTGTGCAAAAAACAGCTTTCCAGTCCAGAGGAGGAATGACTTTTAAATGATCCCCGCTTAAAGTACTTTATTCCCACTTCATTATGGGCTAGTCACAGCATAAACACTCTCACTTACTGTATCATCTTTAGATGAATCTGTTTCAAAAGATGAAGACCAGGTATACAGCTGCTGTTCTCCAGCTGTTAACAAACTCTCTGCACACAGGGTCAGACCAGTGTGGTCAAGTGTGAAACCCCAGAACACCTGCTGTGTGACTACTGGCTCCTCAACACCATTTTGCTCTTCAAGCCTGCTCTGCTGCTTGGGCTACAGCTTCATAACAGCCACTGAAACACAACTTCACAGGAGCTATGGGCAATTGTTAAAAATAAGTGTTGGAGGCCTCACTTCTTTTAATCTTGAATTCCCTGCCACCCCTAGCCCAGGGTAAGTTCATCATTGGCTGCTCCCCTAGAGAAGGGTGTATTAACAAGGCCTCCTGAGGCACTTGTTCTTTGTAGAGCTGAAATATTTATCAAGCAAGCAGACAGGAAAATCACACAGTGGCGTAGTGGCACCTGCACTTCCCATACTTCTGCTTTGACTGAAGGTGAATTTTCACATGGAGTCGCAGAACAGGAGATATTGCCACCTTAGCATTAGAAACCAAATTCCGGCATCAGCAGCCACAGGCCACTTGTCTGAGATGCTGTTTTGGAAATGTATCTTCAATATGAAGAGTTCTATAAGCAGACATTGCACACAGGCCATCTTGGCCATCTTTCTTTCAGCTGCAAGCTACACAGTCTGCCTCTCCTGCACTTAACACCAGCTTTCTGAAGTGTGTTGTCTAATCAGAGGCCTGGCTACCATAAAGAGTCTTTGCGGCAAGTACTTCTCCCAGTACACCTCATAGACAGCTTCAGCACCTAAATGAGGTTTGTGAATTCCTCTCCTGGAAACAACTGTGTGAGAATTAACCGTAGCAATTCACAGCACAACTACTATTACATTCACCAGTGGATCTGGACCCAGTTGTGACATCTGGGGCTAGTGCCAAAACTAGGAGTGGAATTCAGGTATTTCTTTTGCATGTTTTGACCATCTGAATCACATGTGCAGATATATACAAGTGACAGAACATGGTTAGTGTAATGGATACATACTGTCAGCTTTTCCTTGGCACTCAAAAATGGGACTTTTAAGTTAGTTCCTTCATACTGTTCTTGTTGCTTATTGCCACTAACACATCCTTCAGTTGTGTACTCATTTGAGTCAGTAAAAGATTCCCTGTGCTGGCAGAAGGGTATACAGATGTGACGACAGTTATTCTTGACTCAGTGCTTGCAATATATAGCCTCCAAGGACACTTTCAGCCAATATACTTCTAACTTTCCTCAGTTATGAATTACAGTCTAGGAATTCCATTACAGGTTCGTCTGTAAGCATGCATACGGCAGAGTGACTTACTCCGCATGTTTCAGTAATGGGACTATGAGAGTAATTAGGGTAATGTGTTAATGTATGGCCCCTGAAGGACTTGTCTGACAAAAAAAAAAAGAAAGAAAAAAAAAAAAAAAAAAAGCAGGGGAGGGTGAAGAAAAAGAGAAAGAGAGAATGAGAGAATCATGGAAAAATGAGTAATTGACAGCATTTTTTTTCACACTCCTAGCCAGACAACATCTGTTCAAATTAGACTTTGTAAATTTGATACCATCTGAACAGCAGATCTGGTCCAAAAGCCACCAGTAACTCCTTTTCCTTCCTTCTTCCTTTTCTACAGAAATAATCAGCTCTAAAAACAGAATCCTTGGAAAGGAATTTGTGCAAATAGATATTCTTATGCCAAATAGAGCTTTATTAATGTCAGTAAAATCAGCATAGGTATAAGGGACTGCTCATTAAAAAGTGGAATCTCCATATTCTCTCTTCCAAGAACTGAAATATTTTAAAGGCAAAAGAATTTTTATTCATCTTTTCTCCCTGGTGACAAGTTGCTATTGGACACCTCATTTAATAGATACACAGACACTCCCTGTAAAGAAGAGTGAGAAAATTTATCTCATCTGAAAATGGATTTGCTGTGAGTGAGAAAATCCATATATCCAGTTCACTTGACACAAGGATTACCATTCTCAGCAATGCTTAAATTGTCACATCCACTCTCACTCCTCTTCTCTTCTCTTCTCTTCTCTTCTCTTCTCTTCTCTTCTCTTCTCTTCTCTTCTCTTCTCTTCTCTTCTCTTCTCTTCTCTTCTCTTCTCTTCTCTTCTCTTCTCTTCTCTTCTCTTCTCTTCTCTTCTCTTCTCTTCTCTTCTCTTCTCCTCTCCTCTCCTCTCCTCTCCTCTCCTCTCCTCTCCTCTCCTCTCCTCTCCTCTCCTCTCCTCTCCTCTCCTCTCCTCTCCTCTCCTCTCCTCTCCTCTCCTCTCCTCTCCTCTCCTCTCCTCTCCTCTCCTCTCCTCTCCTCTCCTCTCCTCTCCTCTCCTCTCCTCTCCTCTCCTCTCCTCTCCTCTCCTCTCCTCTCCTCTCCTCTCCTCTCCTCTCCTCTCCTCTTTTTGGGGGAGGGGGGTGGGAGAGTTAAAATATTTAAAAACAGAAACTGGGTTGGGGAAACCTAGAGTAAAAGCCTCCCTAAAAACTGTAATTTTTCTGCCAGATGTGTTGGATCTATAGAGCCAGCTATTAAAATAAAGGGAATTTGAAGCAAGAAAAAAAAAATGTGCCTATTTAATTTTACAACAAGAAGTATTCACAAAATTCAACTTTCAATGTCCCATGCAGACCAAGCTGTAAGATATTATGCATGACTATTTGAATCAGAAATGCTGGCACATCCATCTAGCCACTGCACAATGTACAGCGTTCATGGCCATCCAAGAATAGAAGAATAGTCATACCAGGCCAGATCAAAGGGTTGCCCGTTTGTCATGCAGTCTCTAACAGCAACAAATAGTAGATATCTAGGGATAATGCACAGCGTAACCCTTTCCCTGGAATTTCTTTGAAAATCAATGAAGTAAGGGCAGTTATAATAATTTATAACATTTATCGGATGTCGCTAACAACAAAATTAAATTAAGCTGTGATCTGGTCATTTGCATTCCACAAGCAGAAAAATAAAAGCCAAAATTAGTTGTTGCTCATCCTAAGTTATCTGGTCACATTGAAAACTATTTTGACATATGAAATTCTTTACAGATGTTCTTTACTAGTTACTTCGCGTCACACAAAGCAAATTATTTGTTTAATGTTTAGCTAGAAGTTAGAAAACGGGACCATCTATAATCTTAGATCAACTTTTAAAGACAATGATAGATACTCCTAACAGAGTTCTCAGGAATTATTTTCCCTTCCAGGCTGCATCCAGAAGAGCAAATCAATACCACAAAGGTTATGCTATGCCTCCATTTGCTGCAAAACAGCAAGCTGTTGGTGATTTGCTTTTAGTAAATGGTTCATTATATTAGGAGAAAAGGCACTCATTGTCTATTTCTGAAATTACTTTGCCTCTAGGATTTCTCTTCATTAATGAAGTATAGTGTCTGTTGAAGCTAGTGCTTAGAAGAGTTTGCTTTATGGAAAAAAATATCTGAACATTTACACATGATTTCATATACATGGCATCTTTGTCATGTTAGGAATGAAAATACTCCCCCACAGCTACTGATGAGAGTTCTCAGCTTTTTTTAATGTTGTTCAGTTATTCACATTTTATGCTAAGTAGGAAATGTCATATAACAATAAAATTAAGCTGCTTACTAGAAATGTGCAATAATCCATCCACACTCAGGATAGCTAATGAAAACAGGGATTCATCAAATTCTGCTGATAGATGAGACTAACCGCATCCAGAACACGTTTATCTAACAGTCTGGCAATAGATAAATATATAGTCTCTCATTTAATTAGAAAATCTGTCTCTCTCAGTTTGATTGTATGGGGCATAAAGATGAATAAAATGAGGATACATGCTGTATGTACTGACTTACAACTTCATTAAAGAGAAAAGATGTTTCCAAGATTGCTTAGCCTGGCAATCAAAGTATTTGTGCTACAACCCATTCAAATTGGGGATTTCTAACCAGGAACATGCTTAAAAGAACACAGGAATCTGTCTTCTTTTTCTGCTGGTCACTACAAAGACCACCCTCGAAGAAGAGAAGCATGCACTTTAAGAGAAAATATA
The DNA here is from genome assembly GCA_030625065.1 of Alectoris magna. Classification (NCBI taxonomy): domain Eukaryota; kingdom Metazoa; phylum Chordata; class Aves; order Galliformes; family Phasianidae; genus Alectoris; species Alectoris magna. The sequence continues at coordinate 103,457,742 of CM060560.1, forward strand.
GGCATAAAGTCAACCAGATCTGCTGTACAAAAGAGGATGAGAGAAGTGATGATTTCAGCTGCTGAAGGCTAAGGGCATGAAAGGGAGAAATGATCACCTCCTTCCCACCAGTCATGTACTGGCTGAAGTTCAAAGCTCAGATGGATGCCATTGATGGCACACTCTGTCCAGGGAAGGAAAATGGGTTGCCCAAGCAAGGCCTGCAGTTCTCCAGCCCTAGATGACCATGACCTAGATGGTAAAAAGGTATTCAAACCGTAGCTACTAAAGGGGACAGCAACATATTGCTGTCTGACTGCCCCTGCCAGCTGCACCATTCTCTCTTGAAATCAAGAAAGAGCAATGGGAGTCAGGTGGATGTGGCTCTTATCCTCTGGCTCTTCTCCTTTTTTTGCTTCTTGTTATTTATCTGGCCTTTCATCTCTCTTCTGCTCCTGCAGATCTTAGTGCTTAGGTCTATCCATGGTACATCAAGATTATTTTTCATTAAATTGTACTGAAAAGGCAGGATACTTGTATTGCTCAGGCTCAGGTGGGGATGAAAGAATGAATGAGGCTGAAGGCTGTGTGCTCAACAACTTGATAATTTCTATTATAGACCTCATTGTTAGGAACAATGAAGAGAAACTCTTTTTGGCCTAAATGGAAGAAATAAAATAAAAATGAAGAAGAAAAAAGAAGTTGTAGGCATATCACTCTTTAAAGCAAGTAGACTAGGAAAAAATGAGCATTTAAACAAATGTTGGAAAATTATAGACAAAAAAGTGTGTTGCTCTCATCTACAACAAATCATTCCTTGGTCTTTTTTTCCTCAGACTCTGGAAAAAGAATATTTTTATTAGAATATGAGTTATGACACGGGAAAAAATTGACTAAATGACCAACAGAGAGCAGTGAGGGGATGTAGTGGAGGGCTGCAGGGTGGTACAGTTTCTCTTCCCATGACACAATCCATCTCACAGACCCAGCAAGGCAAGCTGGGATGGATAGCAGGCAGTGAGTATAGTCAGCCACAGTCTAGCCCTCACCAGGTGTGTCCGCAGGGCCTGGGCCTGGCCTGGCTTGGCCTGGGAGGCAATCCCCAAGACAGGTGTGATGAGGCTGGCCAGGCAGTCTGCCCAGGCCCTGAGGCCCACCACAACAGTAATTTAACCTCTGCTTTTCTTCTCCTTCCACTCTGTTAACGTGCCTTTGTTTTCACGGTGCTGCATGGAAGAATAACCACGGAGAAAGGAACCATCAACTGCCCTTCTTTAAGTTACTCCCAGAGCAGCCACCACTTAAAAGCTGCTGGGCATGTGGTGAATTACATCTTGCACATCTAACATCTCATAAGCCACGTTCCTCTGCTTACTGATTTAACCAGTTCCCTCAGAATTCACCTGGACCCATCTCATCCTTCTCATGTTTTCATTTTGAAACTGGGGCTTGGGATGGCTTCACACATCCCATACACTGGAAAGCTCATCCTGGTGATCCCTCAAACACTAGCCAGATATGAATAAACAATCATCTACAGGCTCTTTCCTTCTCCATCTGGATTGCTATACCTGCAGTGTAGGTGGCTCAGGGGCTCCCACATAGCTACAGTACTCTTCAAATGAGACACTGGCTTCATGGATGAAGAGCAGCTGCCTGGTTTGCAGCATTTCAGCACACACTGTGAAAGATACACGTTTCAAAGTCAAATTTAACTCTGTACCATCAAATGTAAATGTAAATGTAAATGTAAATGTAAATGTAAATAGCTGGGCTGCAGCTTGTTGCTGAACACTCTTGTGGTGTCCAGAGAAATTATGTTTGATAACACCCACTTTGGATGACATCTAGAAAAGCAGTAATAGATTATAGCTGATATGTAAAAGATGAACTTACTTACAATTTCTGACTGTTATGAATTTTGTCCTTCTATACATTCCAGAGTCTTTTGAATGGGGAGTTCCTGTGCACCCACACATGCACAGGGAAGAACTAGCCTCCTATACTCATTTCAAAGAAGTCTCCTCAGTGGGTGCTTGTACATTGACAGAGCAAGGAAAGGTGTAGTGTTTTTTGCATTTGTATTCTTTCCAATCAACTGTGATACTTTTGCTTTTTCATTGATCTTCTTAACAAAGAAAACATCCAGTTTCACTGTAGCTATTTTTTTTAATGCTCACTACATGAAGGTATGCTAAGGAGCATAAGAGATTTGTATATTTCACTTTCAATTCAGTGGGCTTTGACAGACAAGACGTCATAGAGTTATCTCCAGCTAAAATGTATACAATTTTAACTACACTTGACTGAAGTGAAACAGACCCTATAATGTTGTTATTCTGTTATGAATGAAGCTCTTAATTGATACATATTCTAAAAAATATCAAAAACCTATAAGGAACTGACACTATATGTACGTATATTAATGTGGAATGTCTCCAGTTCAAACTCCTTTGAAATTATTCTAAACAAAGCTATCCACTTTGATAACCAATGCAGCATATCACTTCAGCATTAATCTCTACAGGAAATGTGCAAATATTCTATTTGTAAAAGTATGGAATGATTTTTATATTTTTTTTCCTAGTGACACACTGAACACTACAAATATATTTGCAAAACAGAAGAAGGAGAAAAACGTAGACAATACCGGTCAATAAATATTTAAATGTGAATCTGCAGTATATTAAAAAAAAAATGCTTTCAGCATCTGTAGATAGTAACCTCCTATTCAGAAAGTAAATCCTACTCTGAACTGCACCCTCATTTGAGCATTTTTATTGACTTGCACATCAGAGGTTGTTTTTTTTTTAAGAAATCTCTCTCTTGGTTTCTTTGCTTTCATTACCAATAAAGAATGGCAAATCTCACATACTGTAACACTGATTTCAAGCAGCTCTTTCAGGGACATAAGGCCCAATGAAATATTTTAAATACTCAGCTGCACATAATATTTTCCCTATTTCCCTCTTCACTGACTAATACAAAATTTACATAGTGATAGGATAATGCCAAAATACCAAGACTTTACGCTACATGTTAAAAGAGTGCACATGCTCTCTCATTACACTTCACCAAAGCAATATATTTTATCCGAGGTGAGAAAACTTAAATTCTGAAAGATGGAAGTGCATAAGTATATTAGCCTCCATGGAAACTGGAACCAATTTTCAAGTCCTGGTCTCTTCAGTGCAGCTCAACAATATAAATTTTCAGCACGATGTCTGTAGATGTTTGGAACACCAGACTCAAAAGTAGAGAGACAGGCACAGTGGTGGTGTATGCTATTTTCACATCACATCTCTGCAGATTGGCAGGGAATGAGCACAGAAGTTCTTTTTCCAAAGAGGAAAGTGAATTCCAGTTGATTAAAAAAAAAAATAATAAAAGAAAAGAAAAATAATAATAATTAAAAAAAAAAACGAATGCCCTTCAAACTGAGAGCTCTTCTATTTCCTCCTTGTCTCAGATTTTCTTCACCGCCTAAAAATAATAATAATAAAACGTCAAGTAATCCAGCATATTTCAAATATCTGGTCTATTTATTTCCACATTGACACTATAAAAGGCTTAATCTAAAGAAAACATAAAAGGACTGTTCTGCACAATATAACACCATTTTTTTTACATTTTAAAAATTATTTTATGCAACAGTGAAGAAAAAAAAAAAGCATTTTTATAAAGAAATGCAAATATTTCAAGGTACTTCTTAGCCCCTCAGAGGTCATTCTCTTCCTTCAACTCCAGAAAGATTCCTAAGATCAACCCTGATTACACTGTGCTGTTAAATCCTCCAATTCATTTTGTGTTAACAACATACAGTAATGTGATAGTTCTTAATATCAGCATACTCATGTAGAGGGAATTGTCGGTTTTGAATCTACAGTTCAGATTTTGAAATATATAGCTGAATCATTCTCAGTACAGTGCTTCCTGCTGGTAAAATCCCTATGAAATCTAGAATAGGACCTTTTTCACTTGTCTGTGTTGGGGACTGCTTCACTCAAATGCTAATCTTAGGAAGAAGAAAAGCTCACTAAAGAATATCATGCCAAGGTAGGAGTTGTAAAGTGTTTGAGCTTCCTTGTGGCAGGTTAGATGGCTCTGATATGGAAACATCAGTACAAAAATCAAGATCTGAGATCAGTTTTCAACTCAGTCAGAATCCTTTCTGATTTTGTGACAGTTAGTAGTTTTTCTGCGCTTTTTTTCCTGCCAAGCTACCCATCCCTCTGTCTCTTGATCAGAAAAGAACAGACCCAATACTTTTATTTTGTGTTTCCAAGTTGATTTTCTTTTAGAAATGCTTTATAAAGACTACACTCATTGCCCTTAATGTTAAAAACTTCTTCCTTCTGTGAAGTCTAATTCTCTCCTCTTTAACTTTGAAACCATTCCCCCTTGTCCTATCAGCACAGCCCTTGCTAAAGAGTCTGTCCCCTTCCTTCTTACAGCCTCCCTTTAGATGTTGAAAGGCTGCTCTCAGGTCTCCCCGGAGCCTTCTCTTCCCAGGGCTGAACAGCCCCAGCTCCCTCAGCTTGTCCTCTTAGGGGAGGGGTTCCATCCCTGGGATCCTTTTTGTGGCCCTTCTCTGGATGCACTCCAGCAGGTCTACACTTCTCCTGTTCTGAGGACTCCGCATCTGTATGCAGCACTCCAGGTGAGGTCTCACCAGTGCAGACTAGAGGGGCAGGATCACCTCCTTTACCCTGCTGGCCACGAATCTTTTTATGAAGCCTAGGATACAGTTGGCTTTCTAGGCTGCAAGAGCATATTGCTGGCTCATGCCCAGTTTGCCATCTACCAGTACCCCCAGGTCCTTTTTGGCAGGGTTATGCTCTGTCCCTTCATCCTCCAGCTTGTATTTGTAATGGAGGTTGCCACTACCCAGGTGCAATACCGTGCACTTGGCTTTGTTGAACATCACAAAGTTCTAAAGGTGTACATGAGCATCGCAAACTGCAAAACTAAGTCTGCAATAACATCCATTAAATCTATACAGCCATTTATCCATCTTACTTTCTATTTACTTTTCAGCAGTTTACCACAACATTTAGCCATTAAAAAATGCAGTGCCTAATGTTAGGGCAAGGATAGCAATGATGTGATCCAAAATCTAAGTCATAGAATCATAGAATCATAGAATCAACAAGGTTGGAAAAGACCTACAGGATCATCCAGTTCAACTGTTCACCTGTCACCAATAGCTCCCACTAAACCACGTCCCTCAACACAACATCCAATCGTTCCTTGAACACACCCAGGGTCGGTGACTCCACCACCTCCCTGGGCAGCCCATTCCACTGCCTGACCACCCTTTCTGAGATGTAATATTCCCTAATGTCCAGCCTGAATCTCCCCTGCCACAGCTCGAAACCATTCCCTCTAGTCCTATCACTAATGACATGAGAGAAGAGGCCGATCCCCAGCTCACTACAACCTCCTTTCAGGAAGTTATAGAGAGCAATAAGGTCTCCCCTGAACCTCCTCTTCTCCAGGCTGAACATTCCCAGCTCCTTCAGCCTCTCCTCATATGGCCTGTGCTCCAGACCCCTCACCAGCTTTGTTGCCCTTCTTTGAACATATTCCAGGGCCTCCAATGTCTTTTTTGCAGTGAAGGGCCCAAAACTGGACACAGTACTCAAGGTGTGGCCTCACCAGTGCTGAGTACAGGGGCACAATCACCCCTCTGCTCCTGCTGGTAACACTGTTTCTGATGCAAGCCAGGATGCTGTCGGCCTTCTTGGCCACCTGGGCACACTGTCGGCTCATGTTCAGCTGAGCATCAATCAATACTCCCAGGTCCATTTCCTCTACACAGTCTTCTAGCCATTCTGCCCCAAGCCTGTAGCATTGCCTGGGGTTGTTGTAGCCAAAGTGCAGGACCCGACATTTGGTCTTGCTGAACCTCATCACATTGGCTTATTCACATGTATTCACATGTTCAAAAATTTTATCACAAAGGCTGCTCAAGATCTGTATCACTGCTCTTTATTTTGATATCAGCAAAAGGTAGAACTATTTTGTCTTGAGAACTGTGATTCAGGACTCAAAAGTCTGTGCTGAGAGATTCTACTTTCACATTTTGTATTACTGTTTGCTGCTTAACATTGGGGTTTGAAAGAAGATTTGAGGTGAAGAAATTTAATTTATGGAATCCTGCTAACTAGTGTATGCTTACAAGTTGATAACAGGAAGATCGTTTCACTTCGAAATGATGGACACGTGCAGATGCTGCACCTCCTCATTTGGTATTATGACCGTCTAGAGAGGAAAAAAGAACCTATTACTGTTTGTCCACGAGGTGGCAGGACACGTTAACTAAAGCCGCGCACTGTTAGGGCGACTACGAGCTGACAAGCACAAGCGTTATTGTAATCAAGGGTGACAAAGTCCAGTTACTGAAAAATAGGAAGTTATCTCTTGGGATATTTGTTGGGTTTTTTTGCATCTGTTGTTTACGAGTGTGCAACCTGTGTGGTGACAAGCACACTCTGTGTTCAGGGAAACCCAATCTGCAACAGCATTCCAGCACTGTAATTAATATCTAGTGTCTAATTTCGCTTTTTCCTCCAGCTTGACTTCAGCTTCACTTTATACAAAGTAGTTTCACAAAAATCAAATTGTCCAAAAGGCAACAATTTGAAAGAATCTATGACAAAAACAAACAAACATATAAATAAATAAAATTAAACAGAAAAACCAAACAGTGACCCAGTTGAAAAGTATGTGTCATTGATGTTCACATTTTTTAACTGGAACACTGAAATGCCACAGATTTTTACTGAGAAGTCTCATTAGAGCTCTGATATTTATTCATATTTCAGTAAGTAAGCCCAGGACACAACAGTAAATGCTGTCCAGAAAAAAAGTTTTCCCTAATTTGAGTTAAAAATAAAAAAGAACGAGTAATGAAAAAATATCATCCTCTGCCCATGTTTCCTAGAATTGGTGATTTATTCATTCTCTTTTAAATATTTCAATCTCTTTGTCACACAGAACATTTTCCTTTCTTTCACAACTGCTGTTCATAGCAAAAAAGTCAGGAACTACACCTTGATGAGGCATCAGACCTTAATCAACATTAATAGAACTTATCTGTTACTACTACTACTACTACTAATAATAATAATAATAATAAAAATAAAATGGTATTCACTTTACTTTGCCTCAACAGAACACAAAATAAATTTAGATACATTTTGCAAACTAGATTTGAGAAAAAATATCCACAAAAAAACCTTCGGTAAGTCAGTAATTCATTGGATGGAGAGTACGGGGCCAGACTCCCTAAGACCGTTACTAATTTAAATATATAAGCAGTAACTTTTTGTTTCTAGGAGCACAATTACCACAATTTTCAAGTTATATCTGGAGAAAAAGCAAGTAAACAAGCTCTCCTTTGTTACAGACAGCACAGAAAATATCTGCCCCCAACATGCAGTAAGTGGCGTATGAAGCCAAAAACCTTTGCAGGAATCAGACTTCTGTAATAGCAGATCAAGCCAACCCACGAACAGCCTATGACAGAGCTCTGCTGTGGAACTGTGAGTGCTCTGCTGATACGAGATCTTGGAGATAGGGGACTATGTAATTTGGAATTTTCACCCAAGTTAAAAGACTGTGCTAAGTGCAATGCAAAATTAGCCTGGGCTACAATTTTTCATACTTTTCTCTAACTTTTGAAGATTGTCTAAAGGAAAAAGAAAGGGGGGTGGAGGGAAAGGGATTTTCTTCGGAAACATAAGATTTTGTGTAGAAGACCTCATGACTCTCCTGGCTGATTTGGGTTCTCTCTAGTATTATTTCCCAAGTTTGCCAAATCCTCCACTAGCCTGATAAATGAGGAGTCCTTTGGCTATAAGTTGTCAAGCACTGTTAGAGACCACACCAATAGACATGACTGCAGGAGTTCCATTTTCTCCATGAAGCAACAGAAAGCCAATGGGCAAAATTCAGCTTTAACAACACCAAGGCAGTAGTGAGTACAGGGGCCCTTAGATCAGACTTTGTCTCATTCAATACTGACACTCCATACTGGGTGCAGGAGAAAACACCTGCCGGGTCAGGGCCATCATCATATACCCATACACAAGCAGAGACATTGGATATGACAAGGACATGAGGGCAGGAGACATAGTTCTACTCAAAGAAGAGCACTCTGACATCTTTCTTGTTCTTCAGCTTTGTGAATGTTTCACAGCCAGAAACTCAGCTTATGTGAGAGCAAAACAAGCAGAGACAAGGGAAGCCAAAGATAGTGGCAAGTCTGGCAAGATGTGACAATTTCCTTCTCTAGTTCAGCCTCCATCTCCAGATAATCAGATGCTCACCAGTACTTTCATTACATCATTCATACTTTGCTCCTAATCACATGGACTTAATTCTCTCATTAGCACTACTTTGATGAGTGCTGCTATGAGGAGCAGGAAGCGCCAGATTTGCAGTCACAGAGCAATGCACAGAGTTGTGTTTGCCATTTACTGATTGCTTACAGTGTGAGCTTTTGAATCTAACTGAAGACAAGACCTTTGTAGGTATAAGGATCTTCAGTTTTTCCCGTTAATGACTTTACTGAGGAACATCTGCAAGGCAAGATCTCAGCCTCACACTGTTATTGCTTTGGTCTCCCTAAGGGAACTAATAGGCTGAGTGCAGCTCCAAAGAGAAAGAAGATCATGAAATATTAACTTATTTTTCAAAAACAGAATGAAAATGATGTCTTTTAAAGATTTTTTCCACTTGTAGCAGAAGTGAGTACACAGGGTAAACAGTTTTTCTTTACCATTAACTTTAAAAGCATGCAATTTTAGTACTCCACTGCAGCAGAGGTATCTAGATTGGCCTGTGTTCAGCCAAGGAGTAGTGTCCTCATCTGAAGGAGTAGTGTCCTCATCTGAAGGTCCCCTGGCATCCATGTTCATTAGCTACTTCACTGCAGGTAAGCTTTGTATCTTGATTTTAGTAAGACATAACAGGTCCTGGGTGATGATCCTTATCAGGAAAGAGGGTTGCATGGCAGGTTCAAAATTGCATATGTATGTAGGTTGCTCCAGAAGTAATGCCTCCTATTTATTTCTGTGGAAACTACAATGGATACAAAGAGCGCAATTACACTATTTGATAGAGCAAATTCTCAGCTACAAAACACTGTTTTTTTCCAACATAGTTGCCACCATTAGCTATGTGTATTTGCCAGTGATGAACAAGAAATTACATGCCACACTCGTAAAAATCTGCACCAGTGGAGATGACCCGCTGTTTCACAGCTGCTATTATGGTGTCATTACAAGGAAAAAGTTGCTCACACAGTCCAGCTTTCACTGTGCTACCATCCACTGTTTGGTCTTGATAAATATTCAGCAAGCATCAGTGAATCTCAATAAGTGCAACCTTTTCTTCATAGAGGAATTCCACGACACAACTTTGCTCCGTACGCACTTCCATGACAGACACTATTCTGTCAGACTGCCCCTCTGCTGCCATCTGTCACATGGAAACAATATGTAATGGGATATTGGTGGGAAGGTTCAGCCTCTACCACCATACCACCAATGTCCGCCCCTGATGTCATGGCGAACATTAAAAAAAAAAAAAAAAAGAGGCATTACTTTTGGAGCAGCTCCCCTACTCTAAAATTAGTTACAGGCATTATCAGTGATTTCTGTTCTAAATGAAGGAAAGGCAGGAGGGTTGTGCCAGGACATGTTTTGGATTTGGTACCGCTGCAAGTCTTCTATAAAATCCTGAATGAGTAGAGACAGTGGTTTTAGTCAGTTTGGAAACAGGACCACACTGGCAAGGACTTCAACTGCAAAGATATACAAGTAGTACTCAAAAGGATCATGCAAACTGCACAAAGCAGTCTAAGAAAAAAAAGCCCTTCGGGATACAGTGCAAGAATTATTTCAAAGGTAAATCACAGTGTTTTGTGTTAGGACAAGGATGAGCAAGTGCACAAGACAGGATGAGAAAATGAACAGGAAGAAACTTTGCTGAAGATAACCTCAGATAAGAGCAGATAAGCTGATGAAAGCAAACAAAACAAAACAAAACAAAACAAAACAAAGCAAGCTGGGATATGCAAACAGGAAGCCTAATAGAATCATACTGCAATCCTACCTTTTTATTCTGTGTTGGAATTCATAGCATTCAGCACCACATTACAAGAAGTAATTGAAACATCATAAAGAATAGGTCTAAAAATTACTACTGGTACAGAATACATGATTAATGAAAAAAGTCTTGTCACTTTTTCTTACCTCTCACCATTATGGCAGTTAATTAAATCTTTAGATGCAGAAAGGTTTTAGCGTTACTGTTTTGCCACACTGAGGCCTTCTGAGAATAAGAAACTATGAAAGTAAGGATTCCTTACACGAGGTCAGAAATGCTTTAAATATATGAGACTATACTACAAATAAGTGACTTTTCAAACTACCCAGAAAACTAGAGAGGGCAGAGACAAATGTTAAAATTCTTAAACTAAAATACTTTTGCTTTCTCTACGTATAGTGAAGAGCAAACTAAGACATAGAATGCCCAGAAACACTTGGGTGCAATAGGGAGTTGTCTTTGGACATCTACTAAGGCAACAACATTTTAGGTTAAGATAATGCTACTTCAGACACAAGTTTCAAAGGCAGCATAGACCTGGAAAAAGAAATTGCTTATAAAAATGATCCCAAGGAAAGATATAATAACTTAATAACACGAGAGAGGGTAGATCAGTGGTTTTGCCACATCCTTGTATGAAGAGAATACAGGACCAAACATATTTCAAAAAAGGAAAGAAAAAAAAATGGAGAGAGAAAGATAAGATGACAAAAATAGAGTTAGTTATAAAGACTGTGGATGGAAAAAAATGGTATGTAAAAAAAAAGATAAATTTGCTCATTACATAGAAGTCAAATTCTCAGGTTAGAAAAACATTTGCCTCAGGACATTTTCAGTCAAGTAACTTTGAATGGAGAATGGAAGATCACCAGCTAATAAAATATGAAGTCATTACTTGTAGTACAGGAATGAATTTCCAAAAATATGTACCCAATACATTCAAATTAGAAGAAGCGGGTAATTTCTTTCGCAGAATACTGAAAGCCCTTATACTTGAAATTACAGGTCCTATAACAAGGATTTGAAGGTGCATTGGCTCTAAAAGGTATCAAAATAAGGTAGCTGAAGAATAACAAGGACCTAAATTACCTACAAATAAAAAGAAAAGAGAAGAGACTCATTAATCTGTGTTCAGTAATATCCAGGGGCTACGAACAATTTTTGGAGGACACAATTAGAAACAGACATGAACAGAAGAAAGGGATAAAATGCAGCATGCATTCACTGAAGTGTTCTTGGATAAGAAAATTCTTTTTTCTTAAAATTCCAGTTTTCCCAACAAAGGAGTTACTTGATTTCAGAATTTGCTTAGCACATTTGATTGGACCAAACATGTACAAAATTTATTAATATGTGCACATTCATCAAAATGGTAACTAGCAGAAAAACTGCAAAAGAATCTAAGATCCTGCTAAATGAAAAATGACAATGGCATTTACTGAGTAGGAAACTACTGGCATGGAAGAAAGTTATGGGTGAAGCTTCACAAAAATGAATGTAAAATATTTAACTAAAGATGATAGTAGAATAAAATTCTGCAATGTGCTATCAATGATTTACAAAGAGTAAGTCATGGAAATATCATACAAAAAAGTCTGAATTACCCTGAGGGCCTGGACTCACAACTAAAACGAAGTAAAATATGAAATCAAAGATCACTGACCTAGCAGGTGACAAGAATATTTCCGATAAACCCATGCTCGATAATCAAAATAGATAAAGAAGGAAGATCAGTTGTCCTAAAGTATGGTGAACACACCACTGATGTATTACTGTGAAAAGACAATTGTGAAAAATCAGAAATAGAAAAGCATAAAATATTGGCAAGTTCTTCAGTGCATATACAGGGTACCTGAACCGCAAGGAAATTTGTCCAAAACTATGCATAGGTGTAAACCACTCAGATCACTGTTATGACAATCAATATGTGCACAAGAAAGAGTGAATCAAAATTCCCACTAAGATTAAATTGTTGCTGATGAAGTAAAAACATCAAAGAAGTGGAAGATAAATATAAGCTTAGAAATATTACCTAATGGACTTGAGTAGATTAATTAATTTTGACCAGAAATTCACAGAAATAAAAAAGTGACATTCTGGAGCAGGCATATAGCAAAAACATCCAGGAGAAGTAATCTCAGCAGTGTAGTTCAGAAGAGAGTTAGATGACAGTAATGTTCATGGCAGCAGAAATAGCACGTTTCTATCCAAGTGGTCATTTCATGTCCACAATACAGAACGGAATAAGCACTAGCGCACTTCTGTGTTAAGAGCAGCCAGCATAGTTGTGAAAGGTTTTCTGAATGAATCCAAGTTTTTTATAGATTAATTTTGATTTGGGAGTTGGGTCGATCTTCTGGTCAGAGTTGTTTTTCTTCTCTTCTCCATCTTAAATGTGATTCACTTATTGCTAACATGTGCTGTGTCTGAGTAGCAGGAGGAAACTGTTCTGCCTCTGAAGCGCAGGATAAAAAAAAAATACAGCTGGCTTGTGTATACACTTGAAAAAATGGTCTTGCCGCTTTTACTCCTTTAGAAGTGTTGGGCAGCTTGTACTATTAATGCCATATCATTCTTTGAAGGCAGATTCTGATATCTGTGCCAGGAGAAGAAATAACTTTCATCTTTTAGAAGAATTAGTTGCTGGTGCAAGAGGTCATTGCAACATTTTCCTGTGAATCATGGGCTGGATAATAAAGCCAATAGTATAACAAGACTTTGCATCCTACTATTGCCCAGGGACTCTAAAGAATGCAAATTGAAAAACTCAAATGCAAATTATCTGTGACTGCACTCCACACAATTCCTATTGTTAAAAGAAAACAATCAATAAAATTCCTGAGATAGATAGAAACACTTATCACATTAGTGATGCACAAAAAAAGGAATGAACAGAATACCACGAACTTATTTTTCCTTGTATAATTCAGTTTTATATAACTGGTTGTAGTAAAAACTATTTATATCACGTTATCTGCATAGGCGGAAAATTTACAATGGATATTTCCTTGACCCTAGAAACTGCATGGTAGAAGGTTTGCTTATTCGTGCAAATGCACATCATCATTTTTACTAAACAATCTGTCCTCTAGTAAAAAATTCTGAGGTTTCTCCACATGCTTCAAATGATAAGCCACAGAAAAAGAGAGAGTGCAGCCCAGGGCTGAAGCCTTAGTGAAATATTTGTGAGGCACAAGGTCAACTGTTAATTGCTTCATATTTGGGAAGTGGCAAAACTGACTTCATGTTCTGCAAATACAAACCTGAACAATTACTAAAGTCAAGAAGGGTTGTTCAACACCAGAACAGGCTTCCCAGAGATATGGAAATTCTAGCACTGAAGGTGTTCACAACCCACCCGTAGAGGACCAGGAGCAACTTGAGTTCACCTCGAAGCTAGACCCAGCCAACTCAACAGGATTCCTGGAACCATAACTGGGTCTTACTAGGCTCACTGAGTACTACCATTTGAGAGTTTGTCATGGGGCCTGCCAGGAATGGACACCCTTCTGCCACACAGTAAGGCTTAACCATCTCTCTCACGAGGTGCAAGGACTACTTTCCTTGACTTTGCTAAGAGCCCTCACTTCTCTCTCCCATGCCAGCGCAATTCACACCACTGCTTCACAAGACTTCACCTGGCTTATGTGCAAGTGGCTTTCTGAGGGAAGGCCAGTCCTAAACTTGCCCAAGCAAAATTTCTGTCATCTTTGGGATTCAAGTCTGCAAACTTTTTGACTGATCAGCCCAAGAGGCTGGGTCTGAGCTTGCCTAAGAAGTGTGTGTATAAGAATGTTTACTTCTCATTTCACACAACTCAGTGATTTCTGAATAATAAAAGGAAGGTGGAGCTCCTCAGGTATGTTCACTGTGTCAATTATACCCCTGATTATAGCTGTATATTACAAAAAACACAGTATTGTAATATTCTGTTATGATCTGTTATATCAAGAGTCAATTTACACTACTCTACTCAGCACTTGTTCTGAGAGTAAAATACATGGAAACATGCTTTTCATGTGAGCCATTAGAAAGCAGATCACCAGAGAACAAAGTATGTGCTTCGGCTGGTCTTCCTTTGTGTCTAAAAAAATAACAGTAATAATAATGCAAATTCAGCTTCTTCTTCTCCTCTCTGAATTACTTTTTAATGTTGATAACTTTATCATTTCTTTAGCTTTTCCATTTCAGTAATGTCCTTTACTTACAGGAAAAAAAGGATCAAATTACTATATATAACATGGCAACCATTTTCAAAATTCTCAGCAGTTAATTGGGATATTTTTAAAAGACAGCTCCCCAAACAACAGTAATTTCTGAAATCAAGGCCTGAGCTGATACATCAGTAGCATCCTTATATCAGAGAAATCTCATACTAAGTTCTTACACAAACATCACTTGATTAATAAAGAACGTGTTGTACCTCAGAGAAGAGAGATTTCCAAATTGTCTTTTAATATAGCTGCCATAACGATTTTCAATTAGCTAGGGCTCAATATACACAACAGGGCCAAAGTTACTTTAGAGAGGGTCCTACAGTAAAATCAAGGTTTACTTTCCCAAGTATGTTATATATGTTCCTGTTTACGTATGTAAATATATGCATTAAAAAGCCACACTTACATAAAAGATTATCTCCTTCCACACATATGAGATACCAGTTATTCACCAGTGAGCTCCACTTTTTTTTGCTATGCAGATCTGAAGGTTGCGCAAGGATTTACACTGTCATCTCTGTTTCCCCGAGCCCCTCTGAGTCCTTATAACCAATGCCAAAAGAGCTTTATCTCTGTGCAAATTTGTAAATTTAGTCGTAACTTTTTATTTTTAATAATTCTGTCATTCAGTTTTCACCTCTGCCTGGTGAACAGTGCCTCACCATTGCTTCACAAACACAAGGGTATCAGAAAATGGCCATCTCAAATTCAACTGAAGAGATCAATTGTGCATTTTTGTTAATCCAGACAGACTGCTCTACATGGGAAAGGAGTTTTCCTATTCAAGACCAGAGTATAATCCAGACCATTGCGCTTTCAGGACATTTTCCTACTTTTATTGTCCCAATGAGCACTGCATACAGCAGCACACAGTCACCTAGATTTGCAGGCTTTCTTTTTTACTTTTCCCCTCATAAACCTCTTTTTAGATTATTTGATCAGATCTCAAAAGAAAGAATTTTTCACAGGTTAATGCCTAAATTAGGAATCATTGATCTTTGTTTTTGTTACTGCTCAGGTAGCGAAGTAGATGAGAAGACAGTGATTCTAGCCCAAGGCATGCTTTATCTTGAGTAAAATGAAAACTGAAAAATGGAATACTTCCTTATATGGAATTGTGAATTCATTGCCAGCTCTCAGAGTTCCATCTTGTTTGCAAGCACCATTCTTGCAATGGTGCAAAGTTCTGAGAAGCTGCTCCTCCTAGGCAGAACATCACAAGTTTTGCTGACTGATATTTCCATTGCTTCTCTCTTTGATGCAGATGCCTCACTGAATAACATTTTCATTTTGTCTAGAACTATGGCAACCACGTCAGCTGCCAGAAGGCAGCTTTGGTTGACAACTCAAAAGACAAATTCACAGGCAAAACAATTAGTGGTAACTGTTCTTTTCCAGGGAGGCAGACTTTTTGGCAAATTGCAGAACTAAGTCAGAGAATTCAGACGAGAAATGCAGCCTGCTTTGCCCAAAGGAAGGAATGCAGATTTTTATAGCACGGAAGATGGAATTCTTTTGGTCTCTCACTGTAGCTCCAAATACCAAAGCTGTTTGTGGCAAAGGTCTGCACTGAAAAGTGCTCCACAATAGCATGATAGGCACTGTGCCACCAGGACTACGCAAGGTGCTACATCATCACAAGCCACCCACAAAAGAAGCAGCAATGAAGCTTTCTTGTGGGTCTATAGCACTGTCAAACTTGCTACATCTCAGGACCAGTGCTGCCCACATCAACTTGTTCAGTTGGATGAGGCACCCCTCTGCCATGCTACAGAGAAACATCAGAAACACCTGCTGGTTTTGGCACAGGTTCCTCTGCCAAAAAAGGTCAAGTTCACCATTTAAGGGGTTGGTTTTGAGGCAGACACAAACAATGCCCATCACTATTTTCACCCAGCATAACTGTCTCCATCAAGACTAAGAAAAAGTACTACTACAATAAACTGAATTCCTTCGGACACCCATACATAGTCTTTCCAAAAAATGCACACTCTGCAGACCATAATAATAACCAGTCTTTCTAGGCACCAGCTCCAAATTTCCCCAGCACTGGCAGGCAGTATCAGCCATACCTAGGAAAACCATGTTATACTCATTAGCAGCACAGTAGCTATTGCAAAGCTAAGAGCTCCCGAAGAACTTGTTTAAATCATGCTGAGAACGTGGCTGAAATTGGTTGTGAATTACTGAGCTTAAGATGAGGCTTTCCTTCCCTGCCCTTGATTTTCTGTCTGAGTTGCCCTCCTCACATGTCCCAAGTAGATACATTATCAATTTGCAGCTTTCCATTAAAAAGCACTGGGAGTTGGTGCCTATTTTTAAGTGCCCTCTTATTTAATATGTAATCCTATAGCTTTGCTAACATATGTGCTAAATTAATTTCTTTTGTTTATTGTTTTTTGAAATATTTCAGACCCGTATTTTTTTTTTTTTATTGGTATGTTTTATTAGAAATCTGTTAGATAGATGCTCTGTATCTATTCTCTACCAACAATTCCTAAGTACAGCCAGACTTACAGACCAGTTTGAACAAGATGCAAGGCAAAACTATTAAGATGATTCTGTCCCCAGGCAGCTCACAAACTAATTCATACACAAACTCTGTTGGCTTATTTCTAGCTAGGAGTCAGAAATCTAACACAGTTTAGTAAGATATGTGCACACAAAGAAACTTTTTACTGATAAAACAATCACTCAAATTTCCCATTATAAACAAGGGGAAAATTTTATCTTCTTTCCTCTATATTTAATTTAATGGTTTGCATAATTTTGTTTCCATTATACTCCATTACAGCTAATACTATTATTTGCTTCCCATTTGTTTTTGCTTCCTGCTGTTGAATGAACCATCAGTATTTACAGATTAGCAGCAGTTGTAAAGTGCCCTGACTTTCTCTTCCATTTCGAAGTTACGAGTGAGAAGCGCATTATATTAGTTGCTCTGGCATTTTTGGAGTAGCTTAGGCATTCACAGTGCAAACCACTGTTATTCATACTGTTATAATTCCTCTGCAGTTAAGTCATTACTAGCAATCAGAGCAGGCTTGTAGTACAATTCCTTTTTTGGGAATGTCATGTGAGATGCCCAGAGCAATATGAAAAAATAAAGGCCAACTTGTCTGGCTGTGGAGGGATTTATAGCAGGCCCACTGGCAGAGATCTGCTGGGAAGTATTAAGAGCTCCTGCTTAGCTGATCATATAAACACCCAAGCCAGCAGGTGCATTACGTTTGTACACTATCTTTTTCCTTCAGGTGCAGTATTAAAACTCCTGTCATCACAGCATGTTTATAGAAACTTGAATTATAATGGCCTTTTCCTGCAGATGGCTGAGCTCATGTTTGTGTTTGGTGAACATGAGATTCATTTAAAATCACTTAAAATGTTTTCGTTTTGCTTGGTAACAAATGGCAATACTGCTAAGAAAAATTGTACTTCAAACATTGTTTTTTGTTTTAAGTGAGAAATAGCTCTCTTACAGTAGAAGTTACTGATTATTAGTTACTAAAGAGGGTGTTTATTTCCAAACAGATAGACTCAAAGCAAATTCCTTCCTTCCAAAATACAAAAAAAAAAAAAAAAAAAAAAAAAAAAAAAAAAAAAAAATTCACCCAAAATGAACCTTTAGGATAAGAATTTCTAAAATTGACTATAACTTCTACTATGTATAAAATTTACTATGTAAAGGGCTATAATGAAAGTCAAGAATTAGATTAAGGAATGAAATTATATCACAGAATCATAGCTTAGGTTGGAAGAGACCTTGAAGACCACCTGCTTCCAAACCCCTGCCATAGGCAGGTTTGCCACCCTCTAGATCAGGTCACCCAGGGCCCCATCCAACCTGGCCTTGAACGCTATCCATATATCTGGCTAAGAATACAGTACTAATTAAATTATCACAAATAACCTGCAAGTTGACATGTTATATGAGAAATAAGCTAATAAACAAATAAGCAAAAACCCCACCAGCTTCTATCAATGTCTGTTCAGACAATCAAGGGATTAAAGTCAGGAATGGATAAATAATTGTTCCACATGTAATTTTAACTTAGCTCTCCATACAAAGATCTTTAATACATGCGCTTCAATTGCACAATCACATTCTTTCCTGCTTTCCATAGCAGCCTATGTAATGCATGACTATTTTCTACTCTAATACTTGATGAGTCAATACTGTAGAAGAAACTGAGCATGTTTGTTAGCATGTATATTTAATAGCACTATAATCAAATTGAGAAAATTCTCTCTTCCTGTTGTCTCCTTTTATGGCATTCAGGCAAACAAAACAGAGTAAGAGCTTAGGACAGGGAGGAAGGATGATCCTATAGGCGTGGTCCACAGTCACTGTTAAGAACTTGAATTCAGCCTGAAATCTATTCTATTCAATCACTGGTGCCCTGCCGTAAGTTAGGTAACTTAAAGTGCAGTTTCAAACATGGTTACTTTATTTTTTCTTCTCAACAAGTGACAGTGTCAATAAGAAAAGATCAGCATCAGAAAATTATTTTCTACTAAGCAACATCTTTCTGCAATTGATATCACCCACATCCTGCATGATTTTCTTTTCAGGATGCCGTCTCTTCTCTCAAACTCATCCTGGCTATTTCTTGAACACTTCACACTGTGAGAAAATAAAACAGTTCTCAGGAAAAATAAGTTTCTCTTGGTTTAGAGAAAAGAACACAGCGCTCATCAGGGAGTGAGATGAGCACCAGCACCAGCCGAAAGGAAACAAGGAGACAGTCTTTTGGCAGCAACAAGGTACCAGATATCTAAATTTGGAACCTCAGTTTTACTCTTTAACCCTCACGTCACCCCTTGTCAACATTAGTTTGTTGCTGTTGCATTCATTACTTCACAGGGACATAAGTATGCTCCTTACAAGACCTTATAAAAATGATGAGGAAATTCTTTCACTGCAGTAATAAAAAGTCATACTCTACAGAGAGAGAAGATTTACACCAGTGTCTTAAAATAAAAAGTCATTGCTTTTATGAAATCCTTTACTGACACATAGCTGGTTTTATGCCTCCATGCAATTTTGTTGGCAGATCCAGAAGCGTTAGCATTCACAGTAAGGTAGAGGTCTCCAGTAGAAGTGCTGGTCAGAGATGATGAGCACCTCTGACTAAGGAACCTGATGCAAGAAAAATCTGTATCAAATCATACACGTTGTGCTGGAAGCTTCCCTGGCTAGTACCACCTTAAGTATATCCTCCCTCCTCCTCCCGAAAGTCATCCTGGCATTTGGAACTTGCAGTGCAGCAAAGCAGACACTCTCCTGCTCTGTAACCTCATATGTTACACTGATTGCTCTCATCCGTGATCTGCTCACCAGCTGCTCCTGAAGCAGGAGGGTACTAGGGAGGAGGCACAGTGATCCCCAGCATGTCCATGGCAAAGGCTGCTTGGCCTTCCTCATGTTAAGTACAATTTCTTGCTCCAGTGCATCTGGAACTACCCCCAGTGCACTCTAGTGCCTTGGGTATTAAACAAGGATGGGAAAAATAGAAGAGAGTTCTGCAAAGATTCTGGCAAACCAGACACAAATAACTCAATACTTGCCAGTGTTAGTCCTCATGTTAGTGCCAGACTGTGAGCAATGAGTTTAATGACAGTAGGAGCTTTGCAGATAGTGATTACTAGCTGACAAACAGTGTCCTGTAATTGAACATATTCAAATACCCTAATCTGAGGGATTTGAAAGGCATGAAGGGATTTCTTGAAGTGGAGTGTGGGCTTGGTAATTGTTTATGAATTTGAGAAGTCTTTCTGAAAGGGCTGATCTCTCATACCAAGCTTCTGATTTGTGTGAAGACAGTGGTGTGTGACCTCAGACTGTCCTTTCCTCATACACCTGGGATAAGTCAGGCCAACAGGGTTTAGCAACTTAGCATGCAACCTTTAATCAGCTGTTTCTCACAACTAGTAGAAATGGTTAGACCTGAATGGAGTTATCAGCAAGAGAAAATTGAATTAAATATATGGGAAATGAAATATGTGGGAGAAAAAGAGTATGTCACAGGTGCAACAGCAGAAACTGCACAAAAGAGATATGTTTTTTAAGGTTAGGAAGAGCTGAATTTAGGTTATCCTAGAAGATTAAGGGGAAATTGAGCATGGCTTTCTTCGAGGCAAAGGTTTTTCTGCAGAACGCAGTAAAGATCTTCTTAAGGGTAAAAGAAAAGACCAAAAGTATTTTTCCTCTCAAGATAAATTGATGTCTGAATCCAGTAAACAGGAGTGACACCCAGGTCTTGTTACTGGGAAGGAAGGTCTGGATGGATCAGGAGTAGTACCTTCTTTACTAGTTGTTGGCTACATTTGTCAATTTTTCATGGGCTATTTTGCTTACTGTGCTGGTTCAGGTGAATTTTTCTCCTATTTTCCAACCACTTTCAATCAGCATCACCTCATCCTGTGCCTGAAGTCTGTATTATATTTGTCCTAAGTGTTAGCTTACAGAAACCTCTCTCTACTTGAAAAGGATTCAAAATTTTTCCTTTAATTCAGTATATGGAATTTATGTCATTGAAGTGACAACTGTTAACATTTTGGCCACGTATGACTTTTATATATTTTAAAAGAATTTTTCAGCAAAAGCTCTGATTGTACTCTCGGGAGTTTAAAATACAGTGATAATGTTAAAATAAAATAAATCTCAAGAAATAGGAGTATGAAAACTATTTTTAGTCTGAAAAAACTTGCTTTCTCCCCATAGGTAAAATGTGCAAAAACAATCTGTGAATTGGCATGTTCTGTACTTCAGTCTGTAGTGTCTTTACTGGTATTTGTGAAGAGCTTTACAAACAGTCTCTCTGCTGTGCTTGTTGTAGTACCATTACCAATTAGCAGTTGTTAGGAGTCCAGCAACCGTCTAGTCACAGAGCAAATGGGTGCTGGGGGAACAGCTATACCCTGGAAGCTTTTTACAGTTCGTTTGGAGTTCAGCCTCCACAAGGCACCACAAATGTAGCATAGTGTGCTCCATTTCACTGAAGCTAAACTACGTTTTAGTTTTCATTAGTTATTCTTCAGTTTAATGGTGAAAATATGAGATTGATGATGGTGGCTGAGTGTCAACAGTCTCTATAAACTTTCCCTTGCAGCTCAGCTGAGGTTCCTCTCCCAACTCATATTAGCCTCTGTGTTGCACAACATGCGGTCTCCAGAGGAAAAGTAGCAGATCATGCCAAACTGCAGACAGTATAATGGCAAGGTGGGGAAATATTAATTAGGTGTCACATTGAGACCACCAGTCTAATTTGACTGTGAGGTCAAGCTGGCTGAAATCTCGTCTCAAGGCTAGATATGGACAAAACTACTTCGTGAGGGTTTTTGTTTTTTTTTTAATAAAGTCTGTTTTTTTCCTGTTTGCACACAGGAACCAGGCTAAAAGTCTCAGAAATGTGCTTTCTGTTTCTCATTGAACCATTTTTGTTAGTGAACACATATAGGCATGTATAATGGCTGAACAATCTGTGTCTCTTTGTACCCCTTTGTACAGGCCCCCTAGTGTGATCGGATCCAAAACTTAATTCATGCTCCTTTTCTTTCTTTTCCCTGTCCTTTTAGTTTGTTTTCATTTTTTGTTTTCTTTCTTTCTTTTGTTTTGTTGTGGGTTGTATTTTTTTTAATTAAAAAATGATTTGACAAGCATTTATGCCCATCCACATAGCACAGGGCATTTTGGTATTAACAATTTGGCAAGAGAAGATTGCAGTTTATGCAGGTTAGGCTTATAAACACACTCTATACCAACTTTTATGGCCTAGGAAAAAGCCTGTCAAGAGACTGTCATTTCCTGGTGGACTTTTTTTTAGTGTTTTTTTTTTTTTTGTTGTTGTTGTTTGTTTGTTTGTTTTTTGGGGGTTGTTTGGGGTTTTTTTGTTTTGGTTTTTTTTTTCTTGGGCACAGCTCTGAAGGGTCTAATACTTTGCTCATCCACTTTGGCTTTGAAGAACAAAAATTCTTCTGAGAATATTTCCCCCAGCTACAGAAACTCTACTGCAGCTACAGTTGAGATGGGTTTCTCACTAAGCGCTACACAAGAACCTCATGTAATGTCACCCATAAAGACTGTGCTAGAGACAACATTCAATTAGAAGTCCTATAACCCCAAATAAAGAAACACGCTTTTCATAATGAGAGTGACAGGGGCCACACATTTGGAAAGTCAAACAAGAAGAATATTGTTTTCTTCTTCTCCTTTTTCTTTCTCTCTTTTTTAAAGACTTTCTCTGAAGGGGACAGGAAACCATTTTAATTCCAGTGATATAATATTGCCTAACTGGCCATGGTTCAGATCCTAGTAGTGACAGCACTGTAATGCTATGCCTTTTTCTCTGAAATAAGCTTGTCTGACTTAAGCTTTAACTTCAAAGTTACTGAATGTTTAAAAGGGAAAATATGATGTTAACATTTAGCAAGTGCACTAATGTTCTGATCTTAAATTCTAATAAATGAAAGAATCAGAAAAATAAGACTGTTCAATTTAGCCTCTGGGAACCAGGTAATGGATGACTTCTTTTTCGTAATGCATGAAACCTTGACACAAGAACGAAGAGAGACAGCACCTATTATTAACTTGGCGTACAACGGAGGCCTTGAATGATTCCTTTCTTATTTTTCTGTCTTAAGCCCAAATGCTTCTCAATTCAAAATCAAAAACTTACAAAACAATCAGATTTAGAGTAAGTGTGTCCGGCATTTGAGAAATGGGGCCATCTCATAACAGAGATGAGTTGTTGTTTTCCTCAAGAAATATCCACAGGAGGAAAACTCACAGATATTTTGCTGTTTCTGCCAAGTGAATTCTCATTCAAACTACAAATGTTTTCAGAATAATATATTTTTTTCTGAACTCATCACAGCGAATAAACAAAGATTTCTTCCTCAGCGTTGTTATGTAGAGGTATAAGGGACCTCAATCTCAGTGTGCTCTCCTCAACTTTTTTTCTTTCTAATTTCAACCTATTCCATCTAAGAAACAGAACCAATTTCACTAATGTGACAACTGCCAAAAAATGTGATTTTCTTTCTTGACTAGTTATATTTCTACCATATATTTGTCAACGTATTCTAGAAAATGATTATAGGTTAATCACTCAGAGCTGGTGACACACTGGAACAGGTTGCTCAGAGAGTCTGAGGATGCTCCATCCCTGGAGGCACTCAAAGACAGGATGAATGCGGCTCTGGGCAGCCTGGTCTAGAGGTTGGCAACCCTACACATAGCAGGGAGGTTGAAACTGGATGATCACTGAGGTCCTTTTCAACCCAGGCCACTCTATGATTCTGTGATTCTATGGTTATTTAGTTAAAACTATGTGAATGGCTCTCTCCTCACATTTCCAAGAAAATAAGCCGTTCAAAGTTAATGAATTAAGGAGGTAAATTAGGTCAAGAGGCATCATCTATGTACCTGTGCACTGTAAGTCATCATCATCATCATTTATATGCTCTTTAAAGTAGGCTGTCTGCTCTAGCAGAATAACTACTGGTTTGTTGCCATAAACTGGTGAATCGTGTTTTCTATGTCTCTCATATTTTTAATAGTTGTTATGTTCTCTGCTTCCTTTTGGAAAACTTCAGTGGCTACATTATTTTTAACCTTGGTAAAAAAGTCTAAGTTAAGATGAACAATAAAGTATATGATCTAGAACATTCATTTGGAAAAGGAGTAAAAATCCCTCTCCAACATACAGATTTCACAATTTTCATTTTGTACCATTCTGTACTCTGTTCAGTTATCTTTTGTCTATTAGAATGAAAATGTTTCTTATAAGAGGAAGAAAATCTGATTTTGACAGTTAAATACATTTGTGGTGTTTATTTGTCATTTTAAAGATGCAATAAAAAAAAAATCTTGAACTTTATCATCATACAATTGCAAACAGTTTATGAAATATGCCTTACTCTCTGTTAAGATAATTCATGTCAAATTCTACACTGAAAAGAACACATTAAAAAGAGACATTTCTAATTTATTTTTGTGTTTGCAGCTTGCAGAGGAGTGATATTATTCCCCAGACTACGTGCCTTGCTTTCTAAAACAGCTGTACTCATGATCACAAAAACAGAGATGCTAGTTGGAATTTCTTTCCAGATATGGGAAATCAAGAGAAAGATCATGTAAAATTATTTTTCTTTCCTTTCATTTTTTGATTGAAAAATGAAATAAGTACGGACTTCCAGTATTTCCCTACATGCTAGTGTTTTTCTATGATAAGCAAGTAGAAGATTTTGTCTTAATAATTTTTGACAAAAAAAGGAAAAACTATTTTACATCAGGAATTCAAAAACTAGTTCTTTAGCAACTTTTATCATGATACATAAGTTTTCTTTGATTTAGAAACTCCTTACTGACAGAGAGGTAACATTTTTTTAACTATGGTGTATCCTCCTATCTACCGTACACTGTATTTCCCATTGCTCATGTTCACCAGATCTCCATATACCACTACCCTTAGTCAATACAGAAGGATTCTTGGGACCGGTCTTATGGCAGTGGCATCTGGGGGAACCTCAATTATGCAGGGCATTCACAAATGTATGTTGTGCCACTCACTTACTGCTACAAAGGACCTATTTTTTAAGCTGTCAAAGAAACACTTGTGGCATTACAGAAACAAGAGAAAAGCTGTCAATTCTATTATTAAATTGACATTCCACACATGCTACTTTCTGATGACAGTCCATAATAAAGTTTCCCTATTTCTTTGCATTCTATTCATGTCACTACCTAAAGTTTTCTCTCTTGCATCTCCCTCAGACACTGACTGATAGAGCATCAGACACGTAAGCTCAACAAGAGGTCATCATTGTGGTGCACTGACAGACATTTATAACACCTGAAAAAAAGAGGAGAATGAAGGTTCTGAAGAACCCTTGGTATACCAGGCTATTACAATGCATGGAGCAAGGACAGTGACATCTCCCAGGGTACTGTCAATCAAGAAGTACTGTGACAAAACCAGACAACAGAGACCATTGTAAACCCCTTGGAGGGAAAAGGGAAAAAAAGAAAAAAGCATAACAAGTCTTTGTTTTAGCCTTCAGAACAGACACATCTGTGTGTTACTCTAACTGCTGCAAGCTTATGGGATAGCATGAGTTGGTCTGACCCCAATGGGAACTGATAGAAATTGGATGCTAATTCTCTTGTGTCCTGCTCTCCAGTGAGACTGTCAGTGCCGACTAGCCTTCTCAGGAAAAGGAGCACTGACTTTCCAAGCTTGTTTGTTTCTAGATTCATTTAAAAGACATAGGTTGCAGAAGTTTGGATTTCCCAGGTAAGCTGTCTCACCATGCATCCTGTTGGGAATCTCTATGAAGATAGCAAGACAAGAGTAGCTAGGTCTCACCCTCAGGGGTGTCTTGTTTGTAAGAGCCTGTGACTGACAGCTGCTAAGAAGAATGACAAGATATTTTACATCTGTTTAGTGTCTTGACTGTCAGCCATTCCTTTCCACACTGGCTATTGTCATTCCTCCTATATCCAGGAATCCTACTGCTGCCAATGCAAATGTCAGACCACTGCGGAGCTATAGTGCAATGCAGCATACATTATACAAGAAATGAAAAGTGGATTGGGGTCACTGCATAGGGGAATGCAATGTTTCCAAAGTAAGTTTGTTATACCAGACCTAAGAGTTTGGACCAATAATTAGACCATTGGCTATTCTGTTGCACATACAAAATTCAAGAGTGAATCACACATGGAGTTTTCCACATTTATTTATTTCCCTTGCAATTTACTTATGTATTTATTTTGCTGCAAACTTTTATATTTCATCCACTGATGGTGCATAAATAATGCAGCACATTTACAGCACTTGTTATGAATGGAGAGCTCACATTTCTCCATTCCTGTAGCATCCATAGAAGATACATCAGGGGTTTGGATTTTCATGATTTCTCTATTCTCATCAAATCTGCTGACTATTCAACAACTGTTTTTCTGTAGCCTGAAAGAAACAGCATATAAAATGGGTTATAAAGAAAACCATGCACTTGTTCTGGAAAAGAGATAAATTATGACTTCAAATATGATATGATAAATATGACTTCAAATTCCAATTAAAACCAACAAGACAGAAGAGTATGTATTAAAATGGAATGTTTTGTCTCATTAGTAAGGACAGCATCTTTTGTTCTGAATCTGGCCCAACAACTGCAATTAAAGAAATGGAATAAAGTTCACAATGTGAAACCAGAAATTACCTGCCTGATGAAGACTATCTAAACTACAAGAAATGTACAACTGCTTAAAATAAACAATAATTATACTGACCCCATTCAATCTTCATCACTCTTCAACCCACTCCAAGTCAAAAGACTGTGTAAATTATGAGCTCTTCAGCATGCCTGGAATGTTAACAAATCTGGGCTCTGGAGTAGTTGGTGGCAAGTGAACTTTGGAGTGGAGGGTCATTTACAGGATTTTGGTCAGCAGCAGAAGTATCATCATCCTTCGGCTAAACACACCTCGTGCCTTTTAAGCAAACCTAAATTCAGCTCATCACTTCTCCACAAACGCAAAGCAATCTACTGGACACCAGTGTTCCACAATCTTGCTGCAGGATTCTAATGCATAAGAGAAACGGGACACTTTTGAATTATCCTTGTGTTGCATGTAAAGTCCCCTAAGCACAAACTAAGAATGTTCTTAATAATACATCAGTGATCTTCCTGATATCTTTTTAAACCAAGAAGATGTGTCAATATTGTTTACTTCAGGAGCTAATAACAGAATTACATGTGAAAAAGCCATGTGCCATGAGATTTTGCATCCATGTTAGTCTACAGAAGCAAAAGAGGACACAGTCTAATTTCCAAGACAGTTGATCTAAAAAGTCTGGAAAAAAAAGATCTGAAAAGCTGGCAATTAAAAGGGGTGTAAAAGTCACATGAGCTGAAGTATTGCACTGTTAAAAAAGAAATTCTAGTCACGTGATGAATCGTATGTATCATAACAGCAGAGATAAATACTTTTCTACTCATTATAATCTTTAAATCTTTGCAAAGGAAAGAAATATGGAGAAAACGCTTGCACCCCCATATTCTCTCATATACCTAGTGCTACTGGGACAGCTAGTGGAAACAAAGCCCTTGAGTACATGTACAAATGACTCTTAACAAATCATTTGGTCTACGTATTGATAGAACTGATACTGAAGAAACACTTCAGATAAGCAACTATAAAAAACAACCACCCAAGCTCCAACTGCCTGTTTGAATTCCACTCAATAATTATAATCTGCCATAAGCAAATCCATTGATTTGATACCAAAAATTCAGTGTAACTGCTACCAGCTTGGCATCCTGACCAGAGCTTAGAATCAATGGTGTCATGCACATGGACAGTCCAATATATTCTCATTTCTGCCACTCTTAAAAAATCTGAAGGAGTTCTCATGCACATTCTTACAAAATATTATGATAGAAAAGCAATAAGAAGAGGCAAGCTTTGCATTTTGTGCTCTAACTTCCAAGACCTACAGAGAAAATGTTAGCTCTGATTTTGATTTTAAGCTCACGCTGCTCTATTTTTCCTGTACGTTTTAGCTGTTGGCATAACATAGGAACAGGAGGTTGGCAAAATGGCATGAAACAAGTAGTCTAGATCTTTTTCAAACTCTTCATGCCGCCACTACATAACTAAAAGCTTAATAAAATGTGCTACTAAGATGCAAACATCTTGCACACATTCAAGTATTTTCTTTAATAACTTAAGCGATAAACCTGCCCATTCAATGCACATGTTCAAATATCAGCAATCTTGACCATCTGAGCCAAAATCTAATATAAGAAACAAAGTGATTTTCAGATGATGAAGCTAACATCCAACATGCTCTTTACCAAGTCCAAAACTGAGAAGATGGAGCAAGATTTCTACAATCTGCTGGTTCACAAGAGAGAAGAAACTATTGTGAGAGTTTGAACTTTGGTGTGTTGCCTTTAAGCATTTGGTGGTACTCACTACTGCTTAAGAAGATATTTAGAATTCCAACATGAAAGGTCTGTTTCATATTTTAAGCCCAATAAATCTTGATCACAGCTCTCAACTCAGACAGCAGTCTGGCAAAACTACATGGACAGCAGATACTTTACTGTGGCTCTTTCTCCCTTCTCAGCCTCTCCTTCCCTCAGCCCTTCCCCCCTTCCCCCCAAATTGAAGGTCATTGTTGCCAGAAAAAACAAGAAACAGCATATCTGAAATTTAATCTTCCTTAAATTTGCAGAGCAGCCTGCAGAGAAGATTAACCATATAAGCTGGGCATATTTCATTATTCCTCTCAGGATATGCATAATGACTTTCCCTCATCCAGTGTTTTCTGTTGCTATTGATTACTGAGTTTCACTCGTCAGTAAATTCAGTCTCAGCAAAGGTAGGACTATAATGTTTTCTTGTTTTGTTTTGTTATTTGTTTGCTTACTTATGTGGGGTTTTTTAATAGTTGTTTTATTTTTTAAATATCATCTTGTTTTTTGGTGTTCGTTTTTTTTTTTCCCCCAAAGGATATATATATATATATATATACATGTGTGGAGATATTGTTGACAGATAATGTATACACTAGGAGCAAACAGCAAACTATCTGATGCTTAATTAAAGCGTGTAAGTTACAGTTCAGTCAACAGATGTGATAAGAAAGTCATATTTTCAGTGTACTTCAGAAAAATGTCTCGCTATGTCTTGCTGTATCGGCCCAAGAAGTTCACAGCTGTAATGTTCTTCTTGTTGCCCACCAGTACTCTTCTGACAAAGATATTGCAATAGCTGGTTGAAGAATGACTTGGTGGTACAGTATAGTTCTTAATACTATTATCCTTTTTAAGACCAAAGACTGTTTAGGTATGAACTAAGCATAATGAGTCCTGTAGAAACTCTGTGGTAGCCTGATATTTTTGGGTGAATATCACTTAGGACTTAATGCAGAAGACATGAGTGCACTCTGTGAGGGACTGATGCCCCCTTGTTTCCTCTGAAGGGGTCTTCCTTAGAAGATCAGTGCGTTTACAAATAAATGTGACAGCAGAGTAAGCCAGTAAATTGATGGAGAAATTTCATTTCAAACAATATGGTGCTAACTTTTAGTTACGCAGATGTCTACAGCTTGTAGACAGAGAAAAGGCAAAGATTGACATGTCGAAACCGAAGTGTAAATGAGTTTTCTAGCAGTCAAATTTAGAATTGAAGCCAGACCAAATACTTAATGTTATTACTGTTCATAGATTCTTTGCTTTGTAAGTCAGAAACGACAAATATGAACAACTGCCACCTGCTTTGATATAGGTTTATACAGGTTTTCATCACCTAATTCCTAGATCAACCCTATAATTTTGGTCACTGATATAATCTCCATAGGCAAGCTTGAAATTCAATACCTATGGACTGTCTATCAGAGGTAAGGTAGTTCTACAATGAGGGGCTAAAATAAAACACTAACATCTTGTGTAAGTATGTGCATGACTGAACAGTTTTAATCTTGGCAGAAAAAAAATGGCAAAATAGCTACCATTTTAAATTTTGGCTCTGCTTTCAGTACTCATAAGACAGATGTGAGAACATAGAATCGTAGAACCGTAGGTTGGAAAAGACCTCAAAGATCATCAAGTCCAACTGCAGCCTAACCATAGTACCCTAACTCTAACAACCCTCTGCTAAATCATATCTCCGGGCACCACATCCAGACGGCTCCTAAACACATCCAGGGATGGTGGCTCAACCACCTCCCTGGGGAGCCTATTCCAGTGTTTAACTACCCTTTCTGTAAAGAAGTGTTTCCTAATGTCCAAACTAAACTTACCTTGGCGCAACTTGAGGCCATTTCCCCTCATCCTACCACCTGTCACCTGTGAGAAGAGACCTGCCCCGCTCTCACTGTAAGCACCTTTCAAATATTGGAAGAGAGCAATAAGGTCTCCCCTCAGCCTCCTTTTCCCCAAACTAAACAGCCCCAGCTCCCTCAGCCTCTCCTCATAGGGCTGAATTTCCAAGCCCTTCACAAGCCTCGATACCCTTCTCTGGACTTGCTCCAGTACCTCCATGTCCTTTTTGTACTGAGGTGCCCAAAACTGAACACAGTACTCGAGGTGAGGCCTCACCAATGCCGAGTACAGGGGCAGAATGACTTCCCCAGTCCTGCTCACCACCCCATTCCTGATACAAGCCAGGATGCCATTGGCCTTCTTGGCCACCTGGGCACACTTCTGGCTCATATTCAGCCAACTGTCCATCAGCACACCAAGGTCCCTTTCCATCAGGCAGCTTTCCAGCCACACCTCCCCAAGCCTGTAGGGTTACCTGGG
This sequence comes from Alectoris magna, assembly GCA_030625065.1. Lineage (NCBI taxonomy): Eukaryota > Metazoa > Chordata > Aves > Galliformes > Phasianidae > Alectoris > Alectoris magna. The sequence goes on from CM060560.1 coordinate 103,488,374, forward strand.
GTTGTTGTGACAAAAATGCAGGACCCGACAGTTGGCCCTATTGAAACTCATGCCATTAACCATGGCCCATCGATCCAGTCTATCCAGGTCCCTCTGTAGTGCCTTTCTCCCCTCCGGCAGATCAACACTCCCTCTCAACTTGGTGTCGTCTGCAGACTTACTGAGGGTGCACTCAATCCCCTCATCAAGATCATCAATGAAGATGTTAAACAGAAGCGGTCCCAACACTGAGCCCTGGGGGACACTGCTCTTGACCGGCCACTAACTGGATTCAACTCAACTGACCACTCTTTGGGCCCAGCCATCCAGCCAGTGCTTCACCCAGCAGTGTGTATCACCACACATGTGTATCCAGAAGCATAAAAGGAACAGAAAGCTTATATCAAACTAAGCAAGCTTGATCCATCTTTTACCCCAAACATCCTACAGCTCTGGATGCAGAATTTTAGTTTTCCTTGTATGGCAGATTTAACAGCACAGTATATGACAAAAACTCCAAATATCCATGACTTTGGCGATTTTATATGGCAATCTACTTGTGCTTAGAGAATAATTACAGAGGTCAGTTAGAAAGCCTGTTCTGAATGTTAATGGAAGGTCCTTACCTTGGAAAATGGCCCTATTCATAGTAGTTCTCTAGCTCCTGTTTGTCACATTGAAGCTAATGCACCTAAGTACAGTTCTCATAGTAAAAGACTTGAGTACTAGACCTCACACAGAAATTATACACAAGACATTAATACAGATGTAGAAACAGGAATGCTTAGAAGCATTTTGAAGTAAGAGGAACAAGTTAATACCAAGATCTTGGCCCTTACAAAGCTCCATCTGGATAATACCTGTGCCATGAAGGATTATACTGGTAGCTCAGCTAATCACCTGAGGTTTGATTTTGTAAAGCACAGTGCAGTTAGTTACACAGAGGAGTAACTCTGTAGGCAGAGTATGAAGAAGTAGTCTACCCTCTGCCTGGCCTCATTAGCCATATTTTTCAAGCATCCTGGAAACAGAATCTTGAGGGATGTACAGAGGGGAGAAATTACACATAAATTAGGTAAAATCCCAAAACAGATTATGGCACTCAGCTTTCTTCCCATTAATGACTAAAATAAACCTTCTGGCTTGTTTTGGAAGTCAGGCTTTTGTTTTCACTTGGTTTTATGGGAATATGTTTTTATTAGTTTTGTAGTACCACACAGAATACCTTTCAGTACAGACCTTCCATTAAATGGTAAGTATCTCTATAGGCCAATGCAAGGGTAAAGCCCGCTGAAAAAAAAAAGCCTTTCCTCCACCACTGCTGTAATTCCAAGCAATTAAAAGCAAATAAGACCACATTTTCTACAGAAGCTTTTCTCCTTATTTTGAAGGCAGGAGAGGAAGAGTATGGAAATGATGATCTTTCCAAGAATTCATGGTTTAAATAGAAATTGTCTGTTACTACAAACTTCAGTTTGCAATAATTTTTCTTCGAAGTAATTTCATAAAAATAGGTGGGCACTCCTCTCAGCAGGAAACTCCAAAGAACTTCATTTTCTGAGAAGCAGCATTCAGAAGTCCTTCCAATGACACTTTTTATAAAGCAGTTACTGTATCACAGGCCAGATTAAACCGAATTTACTAAGTAAGTCATAGTTCTCCTTAGATCTAAATCTGTCTTTGAATGACCTTCCTGATTTAATCCAGATCATGAACATGCTGAACATCCTTTCCTATATACTTGGTAGAAGTGACTGAAATGGAATGCAGCATCAGCACTACCCTTACTTGTAATTCATCTGAGAGGTGTTCCCATAAATGATAAGCACAGTTCTCTTTTTTCTGTTTATGCTTTTATGAATGGCTCTTCAAACCCACTGATATCCTGAATAGGTGTTCCATTATAAAAGACATGGTGTTTTGCTATTGCAATAATGTGGGATTTATTTTTTTTTTCTGCAAAAGGTATTAAGTTTTTGAACTTAAAAGTACTAAGAAAAAAAAAAAAAAGAGAGAGAGAAACCTGAAGAACTAAAAAGAGAAACAAGATTGGGGATATTTTTAAAATGTTTTTGTTGTTGTGGTTTATTTTTTAATGGAATATTCTAAATTTAGATGCCACTGGTAAAATACACTCTCGATATTTTGACCTCCTCTATCCTAAATTTCAATGCCATTGAAATGGCATTCTCTGAATCCGAGGGTCGAGTAAGCAAGGTCTAATGAAATGTAATTGTAAGACATGACAAAACGGTATAGTAATGCTGCTTCGCTATCTGGAAAAGATTTGGTAGGCCTACCTCTAGTGTCAAGACCTTGTAGGGTGAAAATCCTTCAGAAGGAAACAAGAGAAACAAACAAACAAAAAAAAAACAACTACATTTCTTTGTATCCCTTAATTCTGTATTCCATCATATTTATGACTCTAAGGAAACAAAGTGGGAATTTGAAAAGATGTAGAAGAAACGACTTGAAAGGAATGGGCTCAACTGAAAGTAGGCACTGCTAGAAACAGAACTGTACATCTCATGCCCTTAAAGTTCTGCCTTTAAGCTTTTACTGCTTGCAAAGCATATATCACTAGTATTACTTATTTCTTCCCACAACCTGGCATCACAGAACTAAACTTCCTCAAATGAAAATGAGGGATGACCCACCCCCCAGGAGGTGCTGAAAAGTTTTTTACCAAGTACAACCCAAATGAACAACTGACAGAAGAATGTGGCTTAGCAGCCTAGTTTGAAAGTTCAGTGCCTACTAATGTATTTAAATATGTATTCTAACCAAGACAGGCAATAATGATTTTCTCAGGCTGTGTATCATTTTCTATCATTAAGATAATAGCTTGGGAGCCTTGATACTGGACTAGAAAAATACCTTTCTTTATGTTTGTGTTTAAATAACTTGAAAGTGTAATCCTCAGCAAGCTACAGCACCAAAATGAATATTTGTAGAGGTGTGTTCCTTTCAAAAAGGCAATCCTTGTCTTTACCAAATAAGAAAAACAGAAGTGAATTTTCTACCAACGCCCATTGTGAGACCAGAGAGCTGCAGCACTCTCCTGATTTTAAGTGCCCAGGAATGCCTGGGTATAGTTTACAGAAAAAGATTTATTGCTTCCAGCTGGGAAACCCAAGAAGGGAGGTATTCCTAATATAATTTTCTATATTGTGTGCAGAACAGATATAAAGTATATCTGTGATACACAGACAACACCAAATACAAGAATAAATGTCCCTATTTACAATGGGATAGAATATTTCTACTTACATGCAGTTCTGACGTAAATTGAAATAAGGATATAGCTTCAATCTATTGTTCATGAAGAACAATAAACTGCACATTGTACCAGAGAAAAACAACTGTATTACTGATGGCAGGAGCTCTGTGACCCGACCTTCAGATTTGAACATGCAGCCTACCTTGACACCATAAGCATGCTTGGAGAAGGCAGCAGCTGTGCCAAAATAACTGCAATTTACTACAACACTGGAAGGCAGAAAATATGAAAAGCTCTTCAGAAAATATCCCTAGTACAATGTCATTAAAATTGTTTATCATCTGTTACTAAGTCAAGAAATTAGGGCAATAAAAGATGGCTGTGGTGGAGGACCAAAGAACACAAATCTATTACTGAAGCTCAGGGACCAGCAAGTACATGTTTTCCTTCAGGCATGCGACCTTGTTTTATTTCTCTCCTTTCTACCTGTAATTTACTTCTGAACTGAAAAAGAATCTTCTTTCTCACCAGATTTAACCTTGTTCTTTCTTCGGCTCCTTACACACCTGACTCATTTCTTTATCTTCAGCTTAAAATGATCTACTTCTGGCTGTGCAGCACACCACTCACTTGGTGGTTAAGCTCCCAAGTAGGGGACAGAACAAACCAATTCATTAGAAGTGCTCATGGAAGAGCCAAGATGTCCTGTGTTCACTTCTATACTTAGCCCAATAAACATAGAAGGTCACATTTTTTCAATCAAAACATTTTTCAGCAAAAGAAGGAACAGGCCTCTCTGAAATGGATACTTCTGGAGACATTGTGTTTTGTTCATATTATTCTTTTTTGTCTATGGCTCAGTGAGTCCAAAATATTTCATGCGCGTTTCTAAAAGCCAAGATTTTATCAAAACATTTCAAAAAAATTGGAAAATATAACTGGAATTCTGGGTTCTCAGCTGTTTAAGTCAATCCTTTCTGTTAATATTTTTAAACAAAACACTTCTTGATTTTGTCTGCCTTATGGAAAATGCTTACCATTTTCTAATCAACTCCGGTTACAACAGCTATGGCAATGGGCCGAGGAGTCTAGGTACCTTCCGGAGCAGAGAGCTAGAAATGACTTGGTTGTTTCACTCGGGCTGCTCACAACCTTTGCTTTCTAATGGGTACTTTGTTACTACAGTTCACGGATCCTCAAAACCTAACATTTACTGCTATTACTTCACAGCAAGCATTCAGACAGCATATTAAAAAAGAACTTTCAGCAAGCCAGTTTTAAACTCGGTTTCCATGAAGACTGGGAGACATATAGGTCTTTATTTTGTACTACTGAGAGCCTCAGAGCAGATTTTCTTGAAAAACTGCTTCAGAGTTGAGACCTGTTGAAATTACCCAAGACTTTCTAGATGCTAAACTATTCCTTTCCATGTGCTGAGCGTCCACTTTGAAACCCTTGCTCATTCTTTCCTGCATCTGGCATAAATTTCCAGGGGGGTGGGGTGGGCTCTGCGGTCTGCACGAGAGGAGCACAACTTCGCAGCTGCCATTTCCTTCCTCTGACAATGCAAAAATATCTTCAAGGGGGGAATCCCATTTAACATGCAAGTGGTAATACCAAAGATATTTCGGCTTCTCATCCTCTTTGTGACAGTGTCCTGAAACAAAACAGTGCAGCTAATATTAGCCCACAGACTCCCCCCTCTTGAGTGTTCATCCCTTTTCTTAACTCTTGTCAGGACTGAGCTCAGTGCAAATACTATAAAATCAAAAAGTGGCTGAGCTATATGCAGTGAACAACTTATTTGATGCTTTTCATCCTCTTTCAGATATTTTTTTCAGCCAGATTTGATTTTTACACAACAGATTACATTCAGTTTTTATATGCTAGATAGAAAAGCTATCACAGAGTACTTTTTAAATATCTTTCATAGCATTTCTCCTGGCAAAGCTAGTCACATGAGATGTGTTGCAGTAGGACAAAGAAATCATACCAAAATCAGGGTATTGCCTATAGGTATAGCAGAAACACCAAATTTTACGATCTAAACAGAAAGAGCAGAAATAGCTGAGGCATACACAGGTATTATGGTTTGATCAGAACGAAATTGTGACCTTACATAGCCAAAAATTTTATACAAGTCACTGTATTCAAAATCCAAGGTGTGCGTTTTGTGAAAAGAGGAGAAAAGGAAGAGAGAAAACACAAATAATCCTGAGGGGATTTAGCAGCTGGAACCAGTGGAGACCTCAGCCTTGTCTCCTGTGTGGTAAGGTATTCTTTGCTTATTTAACTTAGATGCAAGTAACATTCAGCTTGCATATAGCTGCAGATAGGTAATTATTTTTACTGACTGTAACCACAACCATACTATCCCTGAAGAGAAATTTTGCCGGCACCTTAATCTGTCTCTTTCTGGCACAATTACATAAATGATGAGCAAAAAGTCACTGCTCCCTAGCACATCTGGGGAGACTGCTACTTTGGGCTTTCTTGTTCTGCAGGCAAAGATAGTTTGAGGTAACACAGATCAGTCGCATGGCTATAAGCACCCTGTGTACATCATTGCATCCTGTTGGAGCCAACTTTGTGTCATGCTGGAGACAGGTAGCCCCTATGTGACAGTAACAAAATTTGGCATACCTTTGCAGTGTTGATTACCACTGTGCTGAGATCACATCCCATGGCAGGGTACAGACAACTTGTGATGGAACTTCTCAAAAATTTCACTGAGGTATTGCTGACCTCAGCTATAATATGCTATTGAGGTCTTAGGGAAAATGGCAGCATGGTCCAGAAGGCTAGAGGTGTCCTGAGCCATGGTTTGCCCTTTATTCCTTCATCTCTGTGCAATGAGGAAAGCTGACAGGGTGGCTAGGTGCCATGTCTACCCAGAGTCCCAGGAGGACTCAGTGTCACCTTACCCTTTTCACATACCCACAGCCCAGCTGGGCCCAGCTGGCCCTATGCACCCACTGGATGGGGAACTCTGGTGAACTACAGTCACTTAGACTACCTGAATTAAGCACTGCTGGACTAAGTGTTTTAGGAGAGCTTTGCTTTAGAGGGGTTTTCTTCATGTGCTGAGTTTCTCAGCAAGAAATATTTTTGATCCAACTGCTAGCCTGGCTTATCTTACAGGAGGCTGTACCATTCAGTGCCTTTCCACAGTGCCATGCTTGCTATCAGTTTGTATGGGAATGCCTATTCCTCCTCTTCCAACAATGTAAGTTATACAAGGTTTGTTCAAAAACAAAAAGCAAGTACAAGAGATGTGTAAAACACTGAGCTGCCTCTCTGCAGTGCAGTAGGCACTGTTCATCACATATATTACTACTGCATTCTTTACATCTGAATTTTGGCAAATAGTGTTGCTATAGCCAATGACTATTTAAAGAATGAGTGATCATCCCTGGAAAAAGTAACTCCTTAAATACTCCTTAACATCCATTCAGTGCAAAGAATTAGTATCTGTCTGTGAATTGTACAGCTTGGAGGGATCTCAAGGAGTCCTGTGTGACTCAAGATAAATTAATTAATTTCTCTGTTTCCCTTCACTGCAGTAGATAACCAATGGATAAATCTTACAGAGGTTTTCCCTCTTTACCCCTTTTCAAGCTGCGCATGCTTAGCGCCATGGAATATCCTGTTATCATGATCTTTCAGTACTTTGATTCAAAATTTCTTAATTATTATATGCAGTTTCCTCATCCCTGTACCTAAACAAAATTAAAATATTAAAACTCTCTTCAAGTCCATGATAGTGTTCTTATCATCAGCCTTTTTTTTAACAGCTGAGATTTACTCGAAACACTACACAGCTGGAGTAAAAACGAGTTTTCACACAGTGATATACATTTTAAAAGGGAGATTAAGGATAACTGACTTTTTTGTGTTTGTTCTATTTTTTTAATTCTTGGTGTGGTTCTGCTTTCTTTGTTTGCTTTTAGATGAACAGAAATTGAAATCCAAAGTGAAAGACTCATTCCTCCCTTATAGCCTCTTCTCCACAACAGGAATACCATTTCAAGGGGGAGAAGTAGTAAACAAAGAATATTTTTTGTTGATGGGTCAGTTACAGTTCTATGTAGGCTGAAAAGTAGATTGTAATCCTGCGAAACGGCAGCATACTTTTGTTCCTCCCTCCCTGCCCCCATCCTGAAAACACACATGGCTTGACAAAATGCCACTAGAACGTGCTTGAAAACAGTGATCTCATTGTGAAGGCTGAAAACTTAGGGCTCAGTATAGTTGGATGATTGAGAAGCACAACATGCTCAACAGATGTAAAAACTGTATAATTCATGACTTTCTCAAGTGGGGAATGAGCTTCCACAGCCAGTTACTAAACCGCTGCAAGAGGTGTAAAATATCCAGCGATTTCCTATCCGAGTGCACCAACTATTTCAGATATGCACATACTACTTGCGAGTTTTGGCTAGTGGTCACTGGGGTTATTTCACTCTGCTCTGTTCTGTACTTGTTTGAGGTATTTCAAAAAGAGAGGAAAGACAACATTTTATCCTTGGTTTTCCCATTAAATGATTGCGAGGCATGAAGGGGGGGAGTGGAAGTAGCAAACAAACTCTAAGCAACTTAATTCTAGAAAAAAACGTAGAGATTACAAACCTGGGACTTCCCACTTGTCTTAGTGAGTTGGCAGAAAAGCCAGTTTAAGTTAACTGGGTTTGTTGTTGTTCCCTTGGGTCTGCAATCTTGCATAGACCTCCCTGGCAGATGACGAAATTTTGGAAAACTAAACTGAGGCCCACGTGAACCCTTTTCCTTTTTCAAAGGGCTTCCATGACTCTCTCTCTTCTGAACCTCAAAAACCAAAGCAATTAATTTCTGAAACTTTTCTAAAAATGCCCAGACTTTGTTCCTTTAAAATTAAGCAGTTCTTTCTGCTACTGCACATAGTTTCTGCAGGGCCTCACAGGGGAAAGCTGCTGATGTTTCTTGCCTCCAGATCCAGCAGGCAGCTGGAAGACATTTTATCTTCCCTTACTATAGGTTAGAATAATGTCAAGGCTGTCTAAATTGTGCCCAGAGGACTTCTTGCTTGCTGAAGACTGTCATTCCTACCCTAGCTGCATCTTCTCTGGCTCCAGAAGTATTCTTCAAAATGAGAGTAGTTACCCCTGCCTCTGTAAAACTGCTTCATACCAATATGGATGATAGGCTCATGTGCCTGAAAATTAACACTAAACAACACTGAATCGGTTTATAGGTACAATCAAGAGTGCCACATTGCCAGCGTCTGATCAGAAGATACCCCAGAGAGCTTACCTGGGAAAGAAAAAAAAACAGCCCTGGAACATCAGATGTGTTCCAGTATACATACGTTTTGAGAGAGGAACTCTTCACAAGAAAAGGATGACTTAGGCAGAATTACGGCATGCCATTCACCTACTAGAGATTTGAAGAAATCTTCCCAAATTAACATGCCTCTCTATTTTAAAATTTGCAGAGCCTTCTAGGCAGCTTGCCAGCCTTCACAGCTGTTGGCAGGTAGAAGAGGATGGAACGAGAGATAAGAGCAGAAGAGGGAATATTCCTTTCGGGAATATGCAGTCTCTCAGGGCAGATGTTGACGTAGAGATTTCATTTGGCACCTGTCAGAGGTTACTGTGATGTTTGTAATTGCTGTCCCCAAGCATTAGTTTACCACTGCTGCCATGCGGTAACTATTTGTTACACTATTTTCAGGCTAGACTGCATAAAAAAGACTCATATCTTCCTTTCCTCCTTTACTGTTTTGGGTAAATTTTCTGATACTCATCGCATGCTCAAGCTGCATGATTATTTCTGAACACTTCTGAGGCTGTCCACGTGTAAAAAATAATAGATTGTCCAGCTGTTATGTGCAGTCAAATTCTTTGAGCTGGAATGAATCAGCTCCCCTTCCCTCTCCTCTCTTTTTTAAAGCTTCAAATCTGGCAGGTACTTCCTTCTGAATGCTCAACTCATGCTTCTCCTTGGTTGGAAAATTTTGATTTCACAGAACACAGCTCAGGAATATTGAGAACTGGAGTATGCAGTTATTTTTTCTTTTTTCTGCACCTTATGGAACTAGAGGAAAGTTCATGTCTCCAAGTAGACATAGGATCACAATAGAAGAATGATCTCACTGACTGAGAAAGAAAATCTTTCTATCACTTTCTTAGGAGAGTGAGGGTTATTTCCCCACAACCACTGTCTCACCTTTCTGATGCAGGTAAACAAGTCTTTGCCATTCCACTGTTTTGGTTTCTGTCTTTCATGTCAAGAAGCAGTCCCACACTCACGCACAGAGTGAATCAAGAACAAAATTTTACGTGAGGATGATTAAGACTAAGTATGAAAATAGAAGATTTGTCCTTGGTGACTTTCTGCAGGCACCAACATGCCACAGTGCTGTAGTTGATGTTGAAGTATACAGCAGGCTGCAGAGCCCTGGCTTTCTTCCAGGCTTCACAGGCCAAACTCGCTGCTTGGTCATACTGAGAAACTTTGGCAATACCAAGCTTGTTATAGTTATGTCTTAGTTTATAAAATAAATGAAATCTCATTTTAGATTTACTTTTTCACCTGAATTCATCCTGAAAATGACATTTCTGTGCAATTAATTCCTGTATTCCAAGCCCAGATACATGCATCAGATACCCACCATCCTTAATGAAGATTCTCAACATCATCAGAGTACTGGGAAAACCCGTGAGCATGCATGCTTCTATTCCTGCAAACTCCAGTAGACTTGTAATAATTGATATACAAGATTTTAGAAAAACAGGAAAAACAAGCAAACAAACAAACAAAGAAACACCAAGCTTCTCCAAGCTCTAGAACCATTTTGATTGTCACAGCAGACACAAAAGATTGTGTTACTGGAAATGACACAAAGTGATTTACACTGTACACTCACCCATAAGTAAGTATCACCCCAAATGCAGTGATAAAAAAACAACTTATGGCTTGTCTGGTTGAGAAAGGTGAAGGACAGTTGGACACTTACCAAGAAAGAAGAGGAAATCCAGATTCAAAAGTCTACCTACAATGTATGTTTGTTTCAACTTGCAATCATGAAACATATATTTGTTACATATTATTGCTGAATACCAAAAGTATGTAGGAAGTCAACAAGTGACAATGTCAGAAAGACTTCATGATTTCAGTGTTGTCACAACTAAAGGGAGCTTTCACAGTCTGGATACAGATTCTCCATCTTAACTCAAATAGGCTTTGCTATTGTTTGTTTGAGAGCTAAAGCACAGTAAAACAGCATTATGTTCATCCTCTGATTTGTTGCAAGGGATCCCCTTGGTCACAGTCTGAGCAAAAAAGGCGCTCTGATAGCTGTGAAGCTTGCTCAGTCCGCTGAAGGCAACATCACTGACTTCAGCAGAGGCAAACATAATATGTAATTTTGTATATCTTTCTTTCATGAAAGAAAGTTAGCCCTTTGCTGCATCTTCAAAATTACAGAAACAGACATTGCCAAAATTGGCTTATCATCAGTGTGGTCTCTTGATTTCATCTCAAGAACAGGGAACATAGAGTATATTTTTCTCAATGAAAGAGATAAGTTATTGTGCATTTTCATTTATGTTACTCCCTCTCCAGAAGACTCGCTGTTAAAAATCACTGATTTCCATGGAAACTGGGAGAAAACATCGATGTTGAAGGATGTATTTCATATGGCTTGAATTAAATAGTTTACACCAGGGTTGGTGTTTTGTTCTGAATGCTGTTGTTGGAGCTTCAAACTTTGTTATTTGAGTGTAGACTCTCTCCACAATTTGACAGTGAGAGGTAATCTTCAAGTTACATCTGGAGGACTCTTTCCTGTCCTAAAGTGTCAGGAAGGCTGGGTTGACGTAGGCAGCTATTCCAAGAGAAAAAAGCATATCTTAAATATTTGAGTGGCCAGTTCTGCCTTCTGTGACCTGTGTGGTCTAAGCCTTAGCAGCCTGCGAAACTACCTTTGAGTTACTGTTGCAGTTCAGTCAAGCAGGACTACTCACATTATCAGCTTCCAAATTGCAGAGCAGGAATTATTTGGCAGTGATTATCTATTCTGGGTAACCCACAACTTATGCTCTCCCTAGACATCTCAGGCTCACACTAAATCCTCGTAACTTTCAAGAAATCCTGGAAGACGTCTTTACCTGTGGTTGCTTTCAAGCAGGGAAAAAAAAAACACATGGAAACAAAGCAAGTCATACAACTGCTGGAAAACTTCTGTCTTCTTGTTGGTTTTTTAGGTTTTGAAATCTGGCTTAGTCTGAAAGGCTTTGTCATTATTTATATTTTTGCTGTATTTATAATTATCTGTGTAAGTATTTGGTTGAGGACAGACACTTTTAAAGTTGAAAGTAAATATTGGCTCAGCTCATATTCCAAAATATTCTACATAGCAAAGTCGCTCTGAAAGAGTCTTACTTGACCTTGCTTGGCATTATTGCAGCATGATTACCCTCTGTTCTCTCACAAGGAGAGAGAAAAGTTGAATACTTCAGTCAAAATAAGCAGACTGGTTTGCTTTAAGTCCTACTTACTAAAGCATACCCAAAATAATGAACTAACTTTGATTCTTAAATAAACATCTTTGAGATTGTTATTTTAACACATATGGTAACATGAAATGGCCTCTTCCGAGTCTCACAAGTGTCCATATCTGCTAGTCCCAAATCCTCATAAGCACTAAGTTCTTGTTTTCCAGTTTGTCTTTTGGAATTAATAACTTTAACCAAATGTGTCACTGAACTTATTGTATTTAAAGTAGATGACTGAAGAGGTAATGAGTAAAAAGGAGAACTGAATAATAAATTATTGGAAATAATGTATGAGAGATAATTGCAAGAATATGTGAGAAAATTTTAATGCATGTGAAAAAAAAAGAACAATAAACAAATTATTTTTACTCTGAGAGCTGTTCCAATCTGCAGCTCTTTTTGCTGCACTGGATTATTGTGAGGTTTCAGTGATGGTGTCCAGATCTGGCAAAATATAAGATCTGTTAATGAGAAACTCTCACACTCAGGGAGAATCCTGTAAGTCCTGAAGATTGTCAAAGAGCAAAATCATTGCATGATGTCCAATCAATCTAGTTGACTGGAGAAAAAGAGAAATCCCTCTTGAACACTATGAGGATGCTAAATACAGATTTCTTGAAGTGCTTTGGTTAAGTAAATATATGTGTTATTTTAACACCACTTCTGATGAGAGAGTAGATTGAACAGATACATGAACCTTGAAATTCAACTTTAAACATTCTAAAGATTAATTTTATTGAAAGTAAGATAATTCAAGAACAGTTTATATAAAACTTAGATGAATTAGAAATACAGAATTCCTATTTTTCAAGAAATAATACATCAAATTATGGTGAATCATATTCTTGTAAGAGGGTTCTGACTTATAATGATACTACATACTACACGTTTGTTTTAATTCCCTTGACATGCAGTTTAGTGATTGAACTACAAACATATGTCTTTATCAGTTTTTCATCCACAACTTCTGGTTTCTACAACTCTCATCAGTGATGCAATCAAAACTAATTCTGAAGTCAGAAAAACCATGTTAACTAATCATGATTGAAAAATACTTTTTGATAGAATAATCATGTTAATGTTTTCATTCTCCATAATAAGTGAAATTTTATGTACACAAATACACACACTGCATTAAACATGCATTCACTGGCTAAACTCCAAGCATCAGTTTCTCCATTACCTTGATAAATACCTGCAAGAATATTATAAACAGAAGTCACCTTTGACCTTTATTCTGCTGTGAGTCTTGACATCATGTTAACAAAGTGTTAAAGTGAGAGTAAATTCTTCATCATTCTATAAAGATTCTTTTATCTGAGAAAATATAAATTTCACATGACATTCTAAGTCCCATATTGATCTGGTAGAATTGAGGTCTGTAATAATATGAAGTTTCCAGGTAAGTCCTTTGTTTTGTTGAATTGTATAATGAGATCTTCTATCCAAAAAATTCAATCACCAAAAAAGGAAAAAAAAAAACATCCTCGGTAGGTTTTCTATGTAACTGGGGGAATACCTGTTATCAAGGATAGTGCAAATATATATCATATTCTGAAGTCTTTCAGACACTTTCCAATATTAATTTTTCCCTGAAGAGTATTTATCTTACTTATTTTAAATAACTCAAAAGTGAAATAGCATTGGAAAACGCTTTTCCACTTACCAATGGAATCAATATAAAGATGAATTCTGCAGTTCATTCAGACAGATGCTTGGTTTGCCAAAATGTATCAAGATCTAGAACTAGTTAAAGAAGTTCTGGGTCCATGTGGTATGTCACTAAAATCACTGTGGTCTTTTTCCACGAAGTAGGGAAAGGTCCATAATTTGTTCAAGATGGCATGATCAGAACCTCAAACCATCTTTCTGTCTGTGTGGTTACAGTGAGTCAGAGAAGAAAAAACTAAGTTATTCTTTGACAAACCTACTAAGAACCGCCTGCTAGTAAAGCAAGTTGCTTTTATTAAGAAGGATTGGTGAATTGTACTGAGGTAGGGGGGAGAGGAGATCAGCCTCTAAATCTCATAATGTACTGGGGAGTCATTATCATTGAAATAAGACTACTTTACTGCATGTTAGTGTTATCTCCCAGAATAAGGGAAGAAATGCCATCCAAGAATGTAAGTATAAAATCAGCATCAAGATCTATCCTACTAAAGGCAGAGTCACCTCTTGTTTTTCACTTCCTTCTGTATGGGTATGATTTCCATAATCCCAAATCAAACAAGGGAAAGCTGCTCGTCCTTCATGATACTAGGGAGAATTAATGACTTGCTTTAAGCTGCAGTAATTGATAAATGATCTTCCCATTTTAATGAAAACTACCTTTTCCTCCACTTTTCTGGGGCAGAGATTGCCAACAGCATAACTGCAAGTACGCTGACAAGTCTATTTCAACGAATTTCTTCATTCAGAGTCATTCCTAGGTATTACAAAGTATGAGTCAACAGGAACGAACGTGGCAGAGACTTTCTCCTAGGGTTGGCGTCATTTCTGTAGCAGCAATGTTGCAGTCTAAATTTAGACTAGAATCTGGGCAGCCAACAAAGTAATTAATCGCTGGAACGGAATGCCAAGTGTGATGATAGGGACTGCTACAAAAACATTTGAACCAAACAGCAGTTTCAGGCTATTCTGCTATTTTTATGATGAACTAACCTTACACTACTGAGGTGTAGTAGCTGAGTACTACAAGAACAATGTTATTTCCTTGGCAGGAGGAGGAAATAGTCATCTGTATGCCCACCTTACTCTGGTACATCTTCGCACAGAGCCACGGAATGAAACCCCAATTTGTTCTTTCTTTCATAAGCTTCTTTACTGTTGTCACTGGGGAAAATGGAGAAGAGTTTGAATGGTGATTCAAGGATATTACTGGAATTCTTCAGTAACTTGGGTCAGAGTTTAGTTTCTATTACCCATGGCTGCCAGGTTGAGCTCATCACACTGCAAACTGTTGGCCAGAATTAAACCCACGCAAGAAGAGTTATGCTTGCAGGCAAAAGAAAGTGTCATTTCTGGGATGCAGTTGCTACAGAACTGTCTCTAATGGTTAAAGGCATGCATCAAGAGATTCTCAAGGAGAGGACACAAGTTCAAGACTTGCATTCCATATTGATTCATATGCTGCATTGCCTGTAACAGACATTGCACTTCAGAGAGTCCATCATCTCCTCACTGCTGATGATCTGACTCCAATTACACCACTTTTTGTCCTTTCTTTGCAAGATTATGGATCTGGAATTAATCTGAATTAGAAGTAAGTAACCTACAAGAACTGCAAGAATCTCAGGTTTTGCAATTTCCTCCTTTAGGAGAGCTGGAGCTTAGTTCTGCTCCTTCAGTAACAGCCTTTAAGATTAGGCTCAGGTTTATCTGTACATTTAAGTTCTCTGTGTTCTCATTTACTACCAGCAGCTTTGTTAGACACTCATATCTCTTGAATATAGGTGCTTCATCTTTCTCAGATTCAGGCTAAAACCCATGTGATTCAGTATTAACTGAACCCAAAATGACAGCAATCTAAGGCATTCAATTTTCCATGTTCTGTACAGACACATATACTTGGGTCTTAAAACTAAGCAGTCAGGTAAACAACTGTCTCCATAACTTCCCTCTGGAAAGAAATTACAATTAAATTTTATTGACTATATTAACTTTATCTTGACTAAGAAAAGCCTTCTGACCCTTTTCTAGTTATAGAGAGCATTCAGATGCTGTCATGGTAAAGACAAGATGCTGAACAGAGTTTTTAGCAACTTAAGGTGACTGGCTGTCTGGTTGAATTGCAGTTCTTGTTAACACTGCAGTGTTGTTCTGAGGAGGTTAAAGACCATAACAAGTGGAAGGAAGGAACATCTACCTAGAACTCTTGTCTTTTCTCAGCCTGGAAGAGAGAAGACTGGGGAGACCTCATTGCAGCCTTCCACTTTTTAAAGGGAGTTTATAAACATGAGGGAAATCAACTTTTTTTCACAGGGAGATACTGATAGAACAGGGGGGAATCGTTTTAAACTAAAGGAAGACAGATTTAGATTAGATGTAGGGTGGAAGTTTGTTTTACTGAGAGACAGGTGAGGTGCTAGAACACATTGCCCAGAGAAGCTGTGAATACCCCGTCCCTAGAGTTGCATAAGGCCAGGTTGGATGAGACTCTGGGCAATCTGATCTAGTACTTGATCTAGTGGCTGGCAACCATGCCTGTGGCAAGGAGGTTGGAACCTGATGATCCTTGAGGTCCCTTCCAATCCAAACCAGTTTATGATTCTATGATTTAACCTCATGCATACTTGCTTTGAAATATAAAAGAACAAAGGAACGATTAAGGAAAGCCAAACTTGCTAGACAATGTAGTGAATGTTGTATATGGTACTTTTTAAAGTGTGCAAAATAAGAAAATAATGTCTAGCTTTAACACAGTTCTTCCTCCCACCCTTAAGCACAGGTCACAGAAAGAAACAACAGGTTATCCACATAGTCCAGCTGCTTACAGAGAAGGGTGAGTTTGTGCTTGTAAATTTGAAAGATGAATATTCTATTCCCAATGCTTTATTAAATACTATTGCTAAGGAAAAGACAACTACTACAAGTAATGGGCTCCAAGCCTACATTTTAGGAAACCTAACTGAACAGAGGAATAAATATTTTGGACATCTAATTGCAGTGTGCAGAACTGTGAACCTTATTATGCTTGCACTTCAAGGAGGGCAGGAGCCCATCTCCAGATGGGCTGCACAATTCTAATTCAGAGGGCATCATGGGAGCCTGCAAGCTATTTATACAGAGAGTGGTAACTGGCACTTCAAATGTAAGTGTAAGATGCATGAGAAAAGACATGGTTGCATTTAAAGTCTTTTCCAGGCTAAAGAACACTGTCACCACGTCTGCCCTTCCCCAGAATGTTGTGTCTGTTGTCAGATTGAAGTAGGGATAAAGTTGTCACCTTCCCTCATTTTTGGGCCTCTTACTCCTCAGTCAGAATGGTGAAAGGTAAAATAAGTAGTGGAAGCAGGCCTGGATTCAAGGCACTTGCAAGATCTCATATGCGAGAAAAGCTGGTTCTCAGGCATCACAAAGGATCCAGGACCACAGTCAGTCGAGGTGCAGGCCAGTATAGAACAGATTCAATTTTTGGTGCTTTGATCTTCTATCTCTCAGCAGGAAGCTGTACCCTAGTTGCAGCTTTACCAGAGGATGCTATATTACTTTAGTAGCTGGGATTTACACTGAATTGATACTGAAGTTTTGCAGCACAGACTCAACAACAAGCAAGGTGCAGGAGACCAGAAGGCAGTACAGCAGTTGCCTCAGGTGTCACCCTCCCCAGACTGTATCTATCCTTAATGTTCACCTGAGCTCCAAGTTGGACAAGAGCAAGTCATTTGAGTGAACATGTCTAAGCTGTGGGAGCCAATAATCGTCATGGCAACACCTGCATGTGGAGGGTACTATTTACCTCAAACGCTGGTTTCTGCATAATCTCATCTAGACTGTTACCTTGGTTAAAGTTAGATCACCATGGCACCAGACAAATGACTTTCAGAGAAAAGTGTCTAGAAGTTGACGTGTGTTAATTGCATTTTGACACTGGACATTTCTGTGGATTTAGAATAAAAGGAAACTGACTTCGTATAAAGGGAAATTGTGAAAATTCTTCCTCTGGCCTCAAACACCAGTTCAGACAAAAGAAGATACAGCTTTGCCTGTATTCTACTTTTTCAAATAAAAACAAATTTAGAAAAGGTAGAACTGAAGAAATGATGAACGTATATTTGGGGCAAATAAAAAATATTTCAGTTAAAATGCTATGAAAACAACAACAAAAACCTCAAGCTCATCTCCTCTACCTGCATTTGCTTGAATGAATCAGTTTTTCCAGGGGAAGATCAGCTGTCAGCAGGGCAGAGATGAGGCAGAACCATGTCCACAGGAAACAAAACAATAGCTACACCAGGGCCTAGCACAAAAACAGGCAGAGAGCAGGAAATCAAGAGTGGTACATAGCAGAAAGAAACTCTAGGTCAAGTAAAGCTGCTATCAACACACAGGTTCAAGCAGTCTGTGTGTTGGATCAAGCAACTAATAGATATATTTAAAACTTCTAAACCTAAGAAGTACTGAGATTCACATAAGTCTCTAAGCCTATGGAAAAGTCACTGACTTCTGACTGAATCAATGCTCTCTTTTCCACTGGAAGAGCTTGAAGCAGAAAATAAAAATTCTGAGGAAAACTACATGGAACTACATGTTCCTACATGCACTAGCAGCAATGGTATATATATATTCTTTTCACTGGGACACAAGAAAGGACGTCCCCAAGGGTGCACACAAGTAACATAAAATGCTGCATATAGACAAGCTCCACAGATGATGTTTTTCAAAAGGCTGCAGGACTGGCAGGGAGAAGGATAACTTCACTTCCCAAGGAGAGTCAGAATTTCTGCCTTTGTTGGGTCACACAGTTGTTGCATTTTCATACATCGTATATCCAACAGTCAGGTACACTCATACCAATGCATGCATGGGCCAAAGACCTACAGACTCTAGAATTCAATGAAAAGCATGCTTTCAGCAGCAGTATTTTTATGATCTTGAGGCAATGTAGCCTTCCTTCCATTCTGAAAACAAATAGGATTGTTCCATATTTCCAGAATATTGGATAATTATTTTATAACAACTGTGTATTACAGTGATATATGTTTGCAGTGAAAACGTGGAAGTAATATGTTTCCTAATTACATTCTCAAAGAACTCATATCCAACACCAGAGGCTGAGCCACCTCCTGAAGTAATAAAAGGGGTCCTCTTCACTAATCTGGGAGAAAAATTAAGACCAAGAGTAATAGAAAATTGTATTTTATGTTTTTTCTATGGGATGGAGTGGCCTCTTAGGTGGTTCTTGAATAAATGCAGCCCACAGGAATCCTGCCATTAATTCTGACAGTCTTTGGATCTGTTATTATTGTTTCATTAAGAACTGGAAATAAGTCTTGTCTGCTCACATAATTTGAACCATACTGTAGCATATGCAAGTATAATTCACAGCAGTCCAATTCTCCTGTGGGGATAGAGGCATAAATTCATATTATGCGAGGGGGGTGTAATCCATAACTGCATCCACAAGGTTGCTCGGACAAGTATAACAGTATTGATCAGAAAACCACCTGCCTTCCCCCTCCCAACACAGCCATGCACATGGCACAACAGCTGTACGTCAGGGGGGTCCTTTCCCACAGCCCTTCTAATTTGTGCCTATCACCCGTGAGCATGCACACATTGCTCTTTGGCTTCCATTTGCAAGGTCTCTCTGCAAATCCAGAAAGCCAGAACACTAAGAAAGCTATTAAATGCACGAGAAATAATTGGCAAGTATCCAAAATATTTCACATAGCCTTGAACTGCTGATGCTGCCTCTGCCTTCTGGATGTACACTATACCACCTGCAATTGGAATCTCAGATTGATTCCCTTAAGTAAGGAAATGTTTGAGTACCAAAAAGAAGGATACCTCTGAAACAAACATAGTAACTAAAAAAAAACCCAAAAACAAGTTGACTTGATTTCCAGTTGTCTTCCACTTCCAGTCCCACTCTGACATTAAGAGCATAATACTCTTCAGTTGCATGAAAAGACTTAGGACAGTTATAAATAAAGTTATCCACCCTTACAAACTTTCCACTTGCTTTGCAACAGTGAACACATTTTAAGAAGGATTAGGCCCTCCATTTAACTATTCACACTTGTGAAACTAGAGAAAAAATCACTTCTGTCACCCCACCCCACTTCTCTACAGTTAGAGACAGATGTGATGAGTCCAAGGAAGAGAGACACTCATCACACTCTGCTCTCTATATGCCAATACAATCAAGCACGGATGCTGTTCGCCTTGCATCACACAACTTATACAGTTTCTTCTCAAACTAAGGGAAGAATTTTGGAAACGTATTATAACCATTGGGTGTACACAAAGATTAGACAAGGTGAATAATCATGTTCACTTGGAAAAGTGTCGGCACTGTCTTTTCGAAATAGGAAAGATAAATGTGTAACCAGAATTACAGTGACAGCCTTGCTCGTTGAAGTCACTGCTAGCTCTAAGTCCATGCAGCAACCTAATGAACCAGGTAAGAGGTTAAGGCATTGTACTCTCCGTCTCTGCAGTCTTCGGCTGCAGGTATATGATTGCTTTATTCATATCATACATCGAAAACATGTAAGTAAAAGTAAACCAGTTTTTTTTTGTTTTTTTGTTTGTTTGTTTTGTCAACTGATGCCTCGAGAAATAATTTACAAGCCAAAAAAGATGTGAAAGAGTGAAGTAATCATACTCTGCACCCTCCTCCAAGGCTCTAAGGGTCTTTCGAGCTGAAACAAGCCATCTCTGATATTTTGAGCAGAAACATTTACTGGATGTGTACTGTGATTATTTCCAAGTTCTTGTCTCTTCTCCCTCTTCTGCTAAAATTCAAAATTGCCTTCTATAAGCTATAAAGATTGTTTTGAAATAATGAGCCAGAAATACACACATGTTGTGCACAGTCCTATGGATCTTGCAGTAAAGCAAATTATAGTCTGGGATGGATGAAGGAAGATGAATCAAAACTTCTCTTTGTACAAAATGCTTGTGGCTTAGCAGAAGTGGTCTTTTTCCTTCGTCTCATGGTTAAAATATATTGTGTTATGAGCCTGTATCATGCTAAGAAGCGCAGAGAAGAAAATATACTGATCTTTTAAATAGACAGTTGTGGGACCAAAGCTAATCCATGGAAAATTCCAAATACCTTTGAAATGGAAGAGCTGCATTTCTGTCTCTTCAGAAGTCTGATAATAGCCTCATGCTAGATTTTATCATCAAGAATATTACATTTCTACAGCATTCAGAGCAAGGCATACAATAAAACATCTCTGAATTATGACCAGAGCACAATCCAAGTAAAATTGAAAGTTCCGTTTTCACTCACAAGCCAACCGCTGCTCACCAACAAACAGGTGCATCCGCAGGTTATGTTGGTATCAAATGTAGCTGGGTAGTTTCAAGTACGAATAGCTAAACCCTAGAGAGCTCATTGCAGACCGAAGTCCACTTGCATTTTCCACCTGACACCAGCAAAGCTGGTCTTCATGTCAAACCCTTCAGAGCCCTGGCTTTGTTGTGGTCATTTTCACACCTTATGTGAATCTGAAACTCAGCCTATCCCGTTTGTTATCTAGACAAAGAAGTACCTTTTTTCAAGTAAGAGAAGTATGAAGCAATTTGCATTGGTAAATAGCAACTACTGTCATGAAAATGACCAGGATGCCACAAAGTGTTGTTATCTCATGGTTATTTTCCATGAGGTAATCGGATCCATCTATATGCAGACAAGCACTCAACGAGTATGAATAACTTCTGTATCATACACCAAGCTGGAAGAAATTTATTCCCTGTGAAGACTGGGTGTGCTACAAGCCACTTTATCAGTGCCATATATATGGGCCCTTGTTTTGTAAACTTACTCACAAGGAGTCATTGGGTGTCTTAATCAAAATAGCTTCACAAATCATACGGCCTTTTGCTTCTGTTTTGGCATCTCACCTCCTTGCATTCATAGCGTTGAATAGCTGGTTATAGTTTTCACTCCACTTCACACTAAAAGGTGCCAGAATGCAACTCTAGAAGGCAGCATTAGGGAGAGCATGAAGTCTGCTTATTTTTAATAAGCTGATATTAACACTCCAAGCACTGTCCTTCACTAACTTGTGTGGTACTGAATTTGCATATTCTCAAAATAAGGACTTTTATTTTAAAAAAAGGAAGTGGACAGAGTCTTAAATAGCAAATCTTGCACTTTTCTGGCACCGTCATCCTTCTAGTCCATGCAAAAAAATACCCCAGCCAAACAAACAAACAAAAAAACCCAACACAGTGACTCTCTTACAGTTTATTCTTTAGATTTTTAATCCTTAATAGCAACAATTTCCATACACGGTATGTATCTTTTAGCACAATTAAAAGAACCCAAACTAAATCTCCACAGCTCAGCTCTCAGTCTGATGCTGAAGTAATGTGAGACTTCAATATACTGAAAACTACATCTGGATTTCTCAACACAACTGAGGAGATACATTTTTAATTTTTTTTTTCTTTTTTGGTAGGTTGTTTTGTAATTAGTGTAAGAGTTAAATGAGAAAAGCTTCCTCAGAACATCTCTTGTCTTGCAATATACTGGTTAATATATTCACTTCAGAGTCAGCCAACTGGTTTTAATTATACCAGCATATCACTGTCTTATTCCTAGCAGGGAAGCTGCAGTTAAAAAAAAAAAAAAAAAAGGAAAAAAAAATGTATACAGGAGGAACTTGGGGCTGCCAAAGACGCCATTACTCAGGTAATTCTTTATTTTTTATTTTTTATTTTTTACACTGAAGTCCAGCTACCCATCCATCATTGAACACTGTCTTCTAGGAATCACTTCATGCAGATGGAGACTAGGGCTCATCTCAGCATCCTACCCAGCACATCATGAGAGTATTTTCCTCTGCTTAAGGCCATGGACAGTCAACTGCTAAGCACAAAACAGCAGCTTTGTTTGTGTGCGCAGTCTCACCATAATGCCAGCATTAAAGAGACTGCTCCAATAAAAATTATAGCTTTAAGGCATTCAGTTTACTGCTAAAATCCAATAGCACATGAAACTATAAAACGTATTTTAAGGGTTACCTTAATCTCAGAGCTCTTGTGTACATTGCTTTGGGAGAGTAAGTACCAATCTGGCTCTGATCACAGTGAATTTCCCTACATCTGTCGCAGTGGAGTGAGAGTAGGAGATTTTCATCTCAAAACAGCACTAAGATCACTGTGTCAAACTCTTTGGAGGACCAGAGAGCATCAGGCCAAAGCAGAGCAAAGGAGCGGCATTGGTGACCAACAACAGTAAGTAGAACATTCCATATGCTTCTCTGATTTATGCCAGAGACTTGGCTGGCCTTTCAAAAGGAAGAGCTTAACTTTAACATTCCCTTTAGCCTCCTTAAGGATTAAAACCACGTCTCAGTGGTTTTGTTTCATTTGCTTCATTTTTTTAAGCAGGTTTCTTTCTCCGAGATTTTTCATTAAAGGTGAAATGATTTCCCATCCTGGAAATCATTATCTTGCTAGCATAGCTACATGAGCTTCAGTGTAAATTTCTACACCCTGTGCCTGCAGTAATCTTGTCTCTGTTGAAACATCTGAGACCCAAATTTAGGCTTGAACATGTGCAATAGGAGACAAAATTTGGCTTCCCAAGTGTGAAATAGCTCAGTTGTTCACTGACTCAACATCAAAAAAGGATCAGCCTGTTGGAATGGATTCATTTCCAAAAGTGAATGTAGTAAGGGAGTGAGAAGAGAAAAAAATAAAAAGGGACGGGAGAAAAAAAAAAAAAAGAAAAAGCACTTCATCTTTTATGAAGTTGAATATCCATTCATAATGTTCTGTTGAAAATGCTCTTGATAAAACATGATAAAAGATTTTTCTAAATTAACCAGGATTTTTCTGCCATGTTAGATTTCTCCTTTCTTTTCCTCAGAGCTTTGTTACTAACATTTACAAAACAGTTGTCGGTACAATAATTCTTACTTAGAATTTACAAGAACTGATTCCAATTGTATAGCATGGATTCAAGTACCTCTGAGAACAGGCATGTTGTACTTTCTGCAAACAGCAAAGGTAGCAGCAGTTGTTATGCTGATTTTTATTCCATATTTAAAAAGAGACTGGCCACAGCTTCACAATTCTTAAAAACAAACCAAAACACAGAGCTCATTCAATGAGATTTTTAATCTCCAGTTGAAGCAAAAGCCATTTTGGAGACCAGGCAAGATGCCTGGCTGACACGGAGACACTGCACCTGCTGCCTGCCCTCAGCGCTGAGCTGTGCTGCGCTGCGCTGGGCTGGGGTGGCTTCTTCAGGGTCACCCAACAAAAATCCCACTGAGCACCCAGAGTTCGGTTCCAAGCACAGAGACATTCTGCTGGCTGGTGAAACAGTAGGAGGATTGGTGTCCGACAGGCACTAAGCACATCCCTTGTTGATCTGCTGCTGGTAGACATCGCTATACTCCAGTGCCAGGAGGAACCCTGTTACACTGCAATAGCAAATCCAGTATTGTCCTTGGCTTCCTTCTTCCCTCACGCTTTTCTCTGCACATTCCTCCCACCCGTCATAAACACTGAAAGCAAAGCCCAGGGATTTCACTGAACAGAGCTCTGAGTGGAGGGGATAAAGCTATAGGACCCAAATCCTGGTTACATGAAAGCAAAAGATGCCAAAGTCTTAAAGTGCTTTGGCAGAAAGCTAGCTCTGAACAACGAGGAATGCAAGCTCTGTGGTCAGTTTAATCCCTGGAATAACTCTGCAGATTTCTGAGTAATATTGCATAGTGTCAGTTTGGCTATAATATTTTGATATCTTTAAATTACTTACTGCTGTATTTTCCTTTCTTGTGTTTTTGGTCTTTTATATAAGCTTTCCTTTTAAAACAATACAGGAGAAGTGAGAAAATACACGTCTATCTGAAAACAGACAGCAACTTTTGCTGCAGAAAATCTGAATCCTGGGAGAGAAATTAGTTCCAGTAGCTGCCTGGGCAGTGGTGCAGCCCCGGCTAGAAAGGATACATCTGCTGCCTCAAGGAGTTTCTCAAGAAAAACAGCAGTCCAAGAAAATCTTTATTACCGTTATTATTCTTTTTATTGCCATTAAATGAGGTTTAGGGCTGTGAAAGCTGCACCAATCTCTTTCTGCCTTGTTGTCGCTTTTCTGTGCCCAGAGAAATAATGTCAGCAAAGAACTGGAGAAAGAAGGGAATTGGACTTGCATGAATGGGACAGATGAGCTGGAGCTATTACAGGTTATTTCAGAAATATTATTTCTTTTCCCCCTTTCTTCAAACACGGGCTTGGCATCTGAATACAAACGTCTAGTTTAGCAGAGCAAGGAGAGAGAGAAATGGCTTATGATTCCCATATGTCTCAGTACCTTTAAATAAAGGGATGGTAACACTTAAATAGTATTAAGCTTCAAACAGATGGTACTGTGTTACTGTAATCATCTGTCTAATTATATTGGAATGTGATGAGAAAGTAAAAAATAGGAAAAAAAAATGAAAAATAAAACAAAAAAAAGGGGGGTTGCTTTGATAGCTCAGTGTTCAGGGCTCCCTGAACAGGCCATCAATTAGACCCTGGAAAAAGGAAGTAACATAAAAGCTGATGGCTGCTCAGTAATGTGACATAAACCTATTTTTGTCATTAATTACTTTTTTTTCTATAAGGAATCTAGACCCTTTTGGACAGAGCAACATTCTTTTAGGCTGCATTCACGGTGTACAAACAAAAATTAAAGATCAGCCAGCACTTCCTTTCTGTTTGTTTTTTTTTGTTTGTTTGTTTTTTCTTTTAATTACACCCCTTGGCTTCTTTATACACATGAAAAACCTGTTACAAATCTTAGCATGAGTTCCTGATAATAAATGAAGATATTCTGATTTCCAGAAGTTCGGAATCAATCCAGAGTCAGTAGCTCTATGTATATTTGAACAAAAGGATATGACTAATTACTACAGCATTCAGAGAACAGGTTTTCAAGGCACAGACCCAAGCTCATCCACTGTTGTTACATTCATTTATCCTTGGATTCAGTGACATCTCCCATACTTAAAATGCAAGTAAATAAAATAATAATAATAATAATAATAATGAGGCAAAACTCTGAGCACCATCAGTGTTATATGAAGCAGTACACAGCTGAAAAAGCTTAACGACATACAGGAAGAGATCTAGAACATGATCCACCAAGAAAATTAGTGACACTAATTGAAGGTTTCATCCAGCTGCACAGAGGTTAATGGGGATCTTTTCTCTCACTTCCATGCAATAGGATTTGGCCTAATTTTTTTTTCCTGTAGTAAAATAAATTAGTTTTTTTTGGCTCTGCTGCATATCTTCTGCTACTATAGCATCTCTACCTTGTTTTTTTCACCATAATTTTGTTCACATTTAAAATAGAACCACATTTCCATCGTATAAACATAGCATGTAAATTTAAATCTCAGTCAGGTGAGAATAGATAAAGCTTTCCCAGTGTTTTCAGGTTCATTGCTGGTCTGAATTTACCCCACAAAATCTGACAATTCATTACTCTGCTTCGAGATTACTCAGACAATGCTTTTCCACAGAAAAGACCTACATAGTTAGTTAAGTTCAAAGTTGAAGAACGCCAGCTTTGCACAGGCATTTTTTTATTTCCATATCCCTGCATCCAGAAGCAATGCTCAATGACAGCTGCACAGCCAGAGGAAGGGTTGTTTCTGATGTTGCACGTCTGTAATTTCAAAGTGAGGTGGTTCAAGCATGAACCACTTCTGTGTTCACACACAGCTCAAAAGTTGTTTTGGCTCTGTATCCAAATGACTTCTTTTAATTTAGCATTTGCAAACATACATGCTGATAGGGGATGTTCCTTTTATTGGCTGGGTGGCTGCTTGTTTGCTTTGCAGTTTATCACTACCTTCATTAAAAGTCTGAAATTCAGCCAAAGGCCGATGCATAAATGCAGTCATTTAGCTGTACATTCATTGCATTTAAAACAACGTATTAGCTGTACAATTCCGCTAAGTTTAGGTGGTGAACTGAGCATGGAAAGAAAAATATGAATACACTACAAGAATATTATAATTTACATTCATGTCCTTTCCCTTGTAGAAGTAACTGCACTGATCTGTTTGATATTTTTTTTCTGCTAATATTTTCTTCCTGCTAACATGTTAGTGATTTCACATTCCACTGGATTTCTTTCTCCATTTTTTTAAACACAAGAACACATCCTTGAATGTCTTGTAATGAGAATTGATAGTAATGTCTTTTTCAAGACATACAAAGCAGTTTTCAGTACTTTTAATACAACAAAGATGAGGATAACATTCTATGTACTGCTACAATTTACAATATGCCTGAAGAATTTGAGACAGTCTAATTCAACTGATTCATTTGCCCACTGGTTTTTAGTACTGAATAGACATCCTGTTGCTCCATTTATTCTCCCTGTATTTCCTTTGTCACCAAAATTCATATGTTTATTTCTGCAACTGTAGCGATGGATGACATTCACTGTCTGGAGTCACAGAAATACGAAACAGGCATGTGATATCAAATTTTTTACAGTTCGGAACTTTTTTAACAACCTAGTAACAATATTGGAGGATGTATCCTTGAAATTGCTCTAATGGGTGTTCCTGATTTTATAACAGGAATTTAGAAATCTTCTCTGGAATCTTAAAGCTTGTCAAGGAGCATTATAGTAGTTGAAGGGAGCTTATAAGCTTATAGCGGCATCAACTTTTTCTATGGCCTGATAGTGATAGAACAAGGGAGAATGGCTTTAAACTAAAAGAGGGGAGATTTAAGTTAGAAGTTAGGAGGAAATTCTTCATTCAGAGGGCAGTGAGGCACTGGCACAGCTGCTGAGAGAAGCTGTGGATGCCCCATCCCGGGATACATTCAAGGCTGGGTTGGATGGGGCCCTGGACAGCCTGATCTGGTGGGGGGCAGCCCTGCCCACAGCAGGGGTTGGGGCTGTGTGGACTTTAAGGTCCTTTCCAACCACAACCATTCTGTGATTCTTCTAAGGGTCACATCTGAGAACACAAGGTGGTTATAATAGCCTTGATGTATTCATTCTACAGTGCTAAAACTATCACGTTAAAACAAAAAGTGAAAAGCAAACCAAACATCACTGAAAAAGAAGTCACAGGTAAAACACACAGCTTTCTTGAACGACCATTTTCACAGCAAGTTACACTATTACCTATTTCACCTCCTGCTCAACACCATTTTCCCCTCATTTCCCAGCTTGACTTCTTCAGATGAGATCAGCTGTTCATGGCCAGTTCATAAACAGCTGCAGAAAATTACCCTGCTGTGAATGAGACCTTGCTTGTATAACTGAGAAAAATTAGCTCAATTTTAACTTCTCTGTTATGAGAGAGAAAAGTAGCCTTCTTTAATAGTGTACCATGAAAACAAAAGAAATGCACATGAATCTTCAAAGTAGTTTATCAGACCTATTTTATTATCTTTAAGGGTTGGTTCACAATTACGGTTTCTGCCACTTCAAAAAAATTAAGACCAAACCTCTGTAGGTATATTCTACCCAAAGTTATTTGCTTTCAAAGTGGTTCATAGTTACTTCTCACTTAACCGTTTAGTATCACTGAAAATGTTTCCACCCTTAATACTAATTATAGAATTGTTCCAGTAACGGTTCTTTAATTAAAACTAATTTGACATTTGTACGCTAATTAGTTTCAACCAATATCAGTTGAATAAAATAATAATGGGGTCATCTCACATTTAAATCACAGAAGCTTCAAGCATAAGATGCTTTAGGGGAAATTAGCTTGTAATTAACAATACTCTTTAATAATTGCCTCTAAATGTAACAGCCAAGCTGTTGCCCAGGCCGTGCCCAGTGGTTACAATTACAGACATCTACACAGAAATCGACATAGGTAAATTCTGAACAATCTGTCTCAGGATTTCAATTTGCTTGTTTGGTTCCCATCTTCATAATTAATGTTATTGGCTGTTGCCTTTCCCATTACAGCATTTTCCGGGGAGATATTTGTTTCACGGGGGCACAGCAATGATGTGCATAATCTGCAACCACCTGCCTGCCGACAGCAGGGGGACCTCCCTGTCCTCCCAGCTCCTCACAGCTATGATTGCACACAGAACGCAGTTTGTACCGATATAAAGAACTGAACGCGTGCATTGTTCACAGTATGACTTGAACAGCTCACAAGAACAAACATAGAAAACAAACAAAACCCTAGGACCTTAGTGAAATGACCAGCAAAATAACTTTACTCAAGGAGACTTGGTGCTCCCAGATCCACTCTCTGAAACACACCTGTTATTGTGCACCCATTGAAGAGCTCAGTTCAAGTGCAGACTTCGCTAGAAACTTCCCAGTGGAGTTGAGGAAAAAACAACAACACACAAATACAGAAAGCTGCATGATTCCCTCAGTAAGGAAACTAAAGCCACATACGTAACTAATGACCATACCTCTAAACACAGAAAATAGGCTGAGAACAATAACATGCGGTTCCTCTATGCATCTTCCTACTTACAATCTCAGACACCTCCTATCAGCATTATTAAACAAGTAGTTGCAAAGTGTTTACTGAGGAAGAAAGCTACTTCCTCAATTCTAGGAACAGAAGCAGTAAAAACACAAGACCCACTCAGATCAATGGCATTTGCTTCACTGATTTGAGTGCTCTGGAGCAACCTATACAAGCAATGCAAAGGTTTGGTGGTTAAATAGGGATGACCTACCTGAGTTTTCATCTTTGTCAGTAGGAGGTGATGAAATGTGGCAAAGCACCTTAACACTTTTTCTACTTGGCCAATGATATCCCAGGCTGGATGTGGCCCTGGTCAGATTGGTCTAGTGGCTGGTGACCCTGCCCACGGCAGGAGGGTTGAAACTAGATGGCAGCCTACAGACCGTGGGAAAAGCTATCATCTGTTTTATCATTCTCATACAAATTTTTGAGAGTACAGCTGGGGCAGCAGTATGGAGCTAAAGTATGGTTGAGGAGTAGATCCACACCAGCAATAGAACTGCACACTTCTACTCCTGGCTGTTTGCAGGAGTTACATAAATCTGTGTATTTTTCCTGAGAGACAGAGACTAAGCTGTTTGCAGTAACTACAGCTTGCATTTGTATCCCACAGTGCTTTCTCTAACTGCTTCTGGATAGATTAATTCAGAGCTCTGTAATGCATTTATCATCTCCAGTACCATTACCTTTCTTAGTTCCAAGTAAAGTTCCCTTGTGATTTAAGCCTGTTATGGTCCTGCTCCAGTAGGAGGTACAGGGATTGCTTCAAATGCACCACCACCTCAGAGACCCAAGTGAGTGAGGGACCTGCACCTAGGTCTGACATACGGCAACAGATCTTTTAAACCCACAGATAGCAACAAACTGCAGGAATATGGATAGCTTCAGGAGAGTAGGGCAGCCTTAGCCCCTTGATGATGTTTAGTATCATCTCTTTCCCATTCACAAAGATAGCTATAAGTAGAAATGAATAAGCATACACCATTTGCTGCTTTTTTTCTTCACAGAACTGCTCACAGAAGTCAGGCACAAAGCAGTGGCACTCCTGACTTGTCCCCTGGTCTGGCTTCTGGCTCCATCAGGATGCTGGGCCTGGTTTTCCCTTTTCTTGGCACTTCCATGGTCCTTTACAGACCTGCTACGTGGGTGTGAATGACCATCATCAGTTCTAAATGGGAACACTTCACACCCACTTTGTACAGGTGTAAATGGCCGCAAAATACCTGGTTGGGAACGTGGCCCATTACATCCTCTTGCTAAGGCTTTACATCGTACATGTCCAAGCACTGTATATCAAGTACAAAAATAGTAGAAAATATTCTCTTTGTGAAAATCAGTTTTGATGCACTAGAACTTTGCAGCTATTTCCAACAGCAGAACAGTTGCTGGATTTATGAGTGGCATGAACAGGACTTGGCATTTACAATATGTGACCTTCCTTTTTAGGGATCCCTGTGGAGATGTTTCCAATAGCTTTCTGATTTCTTGGTTTTCTTGTTGAATTTAAAATTCTGATCTCCAAAAATGAGTGAAAAAAGGAATTGGAACATCTTCAGGGCTTTCCTTCCCATCAAGCTTGCTAAATTACAACTGTAGCAGCATGATCCCATCTTACCTTGATCCAAGATCAGTGTGAAGCAGCATCTTCTGAACTAGATGATGAACCGTTTCCAAAATTCTTTCAATTTGAGCTATTCTACAGCACAGTCAGTAACCATGGAATAAAAAAAGTGCAACTCAAAATTCGTGCACCACAAAGAGTTCAGATGACTTAATGACAGATAATAGCTCACAGTTCCTGAATGTCTTATTCTCTTAGTTCTAGCTTAGTTTAAGGACATTTTGCCTGCAGATGTATACAGATAGAGTATTTGGGGAAAAAATACAACATGAATAAATACCAACAAGACAGTTTCAGCTCTGGGATACTAAGATTATACATGGTTGTCACTTCAGAGAAAAAAAAGGTAGATCTCATAATGACTTCATAGGATTATCACTCTCAAAATTCATGATGAAAAGGACAAAATTTTGATGTTAACTATCTTAGCTCATGTTAATGATATTAATACAATATTCAAGTAGTTTAAAAAAAAACAACCACAAAATGAAAGCAAATTCTTCCATCAGATGGTAATGAAATTATATCAGATGGGCCTTATGGTGAGAAACATCACATTGCCAATGAAGAATCTTACTCCTACATACAAAGACACCTACAAGTGTGCAAGAAGATCAGCTCTGTAGCCCAGCTGGAAACTTGTCTATGCTTCTTGAAGGTGAGCTCCAGTAATGGATCTGGTTTTCATGTAGACTTTCACCCTCCTTCAGAAAGGCCTGATTTCACAAGAAGTAATGCTGATATGACCTAGAAGCCATCAGTGTTTGGACACAAAGTGGTGAAGTAATCTTCTAGTCCACACCAGGAGGGTTTGAGTCATACCTCATGGTGTCCCTCCTAGAAAGCTCCTCTAATCCCTTTCTCATTGTCTGCAGTTACTAAAGATGGGGCCATAAATTATTTGAATCATAAAAGCAATATGTAATGACAGGTACTGGAATTGATGGTTTCAGCCTTTGCCATGTGGTATGCCTTTCACAAAACAGTGGTTTGTATGACATATTGTGACTTTAATTTAGAGAGAGTTACCACCCCATGCCAAAACCAATAGGGTCTCACTGGGGCTCAGCAAAAGCAGTACATAATTCAGTGAATAATTCCCTCTGGAAAGCCTTAGTGTATGGCTAAGTAATGTTCTTGTTTACCTCATTTAGCCCCAAGTTCTCCAAGAGCTAGCCATGAAGAGTTTTTATCCTCTCTGATATCCAGCCGGGACAAAGTGTCCTGTCTTTGTTTTCAGCCATGAGGCTTTTGTCAAACACACCCTGACAGCTGCAAAAATTTTTGGTGAAAACAATAATTCCACTTTTCCTTTCCATCTGCCTGCAGATGGCTTAAATCTGACCCATCAAAAGGGGAAAAAAAAAAAAAAAAAAGGGAAATAGTGTTCCATCTGAGATGAACTTATAATGATTGCTTATTTCATATTGAGAAAATAACAGGTCTGAGATTTGCAGAAGAGACCTCGCAATGAAGCTGTGCATGGGGTAGCTGGAGATTCTGATACTGGTTGATCTGGGTTCTCTATACTTCCTCTCAGACCTCTTCAAATCAACAAAAAGCCATGTGAAAAGTAATCAGCAGTGTATGTCATGGATAATAGATTTTATTTTTTTTTTCCTCTACAGAGGAGAACTTTTGTTAAGAAACACTGAAATACAATCTGAAATACTAGAAGGGAATCATTACTGAAGGGCTAAATTTGCAGCTTGAAGTTTACGTCCTGTTACTCCCTTTCAGTGTTCCTCTATGATTCACAACATTTCAAATCAAAATAATAAGATCAACATAATTCCCTGTTCATTACCAAACTGTCACATTGCAAACACTGCTTTGTAAGCACACACTTTGAATGATGAGTTTGTTCACGAAGAACAGCAGCTATCGCAGCTAAACACATACTCAAATGGTTTCAGTAATTGTTGTCCAAATTTGATGACAACTGCACAGATTGTAGAGTATCATGAACACAAAGCAACGGAAAGAAACTACTTTCATTACTATGTTTGGTGTGAGGAATAAAATGCCATCCTTTTAAGACAACAAATAGGCATTGCAGTGGTGATGACAGCAAGAAGTTCAGGATTTGGTTCAGCCCATGTATTGTTCTTGTCATTTTGCATCTAGTTTTAAAGAAAAAGCAACAGCTTCTCCATCACATAAAACAAGAAGAAAAAAAAAACCACACAACATATGAGCCACAAAATACTCTTTCTTTCTTTTTAAGTAATGAACTTTAACAGTTGCCTCGAAGGCTTTGTTGTACCATCCAGGCTGGCAGCAATTTCCACTTAGTGATAGGAAAAATGAGTGGTAGAATCTCTAGGAGATGTCATGTGAGACAAGAGTTGAAGAAACAAGAGCTAATGAACTGGTCACTTTTAAACTAGGAAAATATAGCACAAAGATATCATAAAATGCTATAGATCGCTATATTCTTATCCCCATTAAGTTGGGTTTTTGTTGTTGTTGTTGCTTTTCGCATTAGTACGGAAGTAAGACTGGGATGAGGTTTCTAAATTCTCTGCCCAGAGAAGCTGTGGATGCCCCATCCCTGGAGGTGTTCAAGGCTGGTTTGGATGGCATCCTGGGCAGCCTGATCTGGTGGGTAGCACTCTGCTCACGGCAGGGTGTCAGAGCTTGATGGTCTTTAAGGTCCCTTCCAACATAAGCCATTCTATCATTCTGCGTTTCTATGATCTCATAAATATATCTAGATATCTATTTATCTGTCTATCTATCTATCTAACGGCGATAACTGATGGTGGTAGGATCATGAATAAGTGGATTTGTTCTGGAAAGTCTAAGGAGGTGCCAGTCACATAATAAACCCTATATAAAAAAATATTTCCCAAATGCTTAAAACTAAAACAAAGTAAGCAGATCATTAGATTTATCACTGTGTTTTTTCCTAGGAAATAAAATGCCCTTAAAACCTTTACAGGATGACTGAGTCTTTAGAAAATCTGTACATTATTTAAAGGTTTGAAAGGGAATGCTGCATCTGGCATGAGAAAGCTCTGGAAGTAAGAAAATCTCTTCAAGCCTACCTACACAAAAATGTCTTCATCAGCAAGGTAAAGGGGCCTGGAGTAACCAGAACAATGCTCAGGTTCTTCTAGATCATGTATTTGGGATACATAGGCTAACAGGGAGCATGGAGGATGAAAAGTAATAAATCTCTGGAGAATGCACTACACTGTTTCCTTTGCTAGAGTAAATGCAGGTATTTCTGAGAGCCAGGATGCCTTCTGGACTCCTGCTGAATGATGTTGCACTTCCACTTTGCCCATTACTCAGGGATGCAGCTCAAGCCAAGCACTTCCATTTGCTGTGATTGGGACCACCAAGCAAACAAATGGAGCTTGCATTTGTTTTACATCCTCCAAAACCCATGAGCCCAAGCTTACAGACAGGTTAAACTCACTGTGCACTCAGATGCTAATTGTGTGATACAGAGCCTGGATACTCACATCACCAGGCAGCCAGGAGTTTGAAAGCCTGCTCTTGAAGAGGTGGAAATAGAAAACAAGAGCAAGGATGAAGATGGAAAAAATCATTAAAAACAATAGGTGGCTAAGTCACACAGAGCATCCTGCGGTACTGATGCATTCAGAAGCAAAGCAGAGCCTTATTGTGCATAGAGGATGAATTACCCTCTCTTAAAGGTTGTCTAAAAAGAAACATACTGTATAATAAAAATGAATAAATGTGAAGAGTCTACTAATGCTATGGGCTGAGCTTGTTCTGGGTGACTCTCTTCCTACTGCAGTACTCTCAAAGCCTCCAGCAGAATCTCATGCATATGTGGGCCTTGGCTCCCTGTGGTTAAATAAAGGACTTGAGGCTGCAGAACTGTTACCCTTTCCTAAGTAACAGATTCAATTCAGGAAATTAAGACTCATACAGTGGTGACTAATGCTTTTGTCAGGCTCATTACTAAGTACTCAAGGATGCCTGCAAACGTCCTGTGCTATGTGCTGTGCCTTGCATTACCACACTTGAGAGGCCAAGTCCATTCAGGACCATAGTGTGTCTCACCTCTATTGCATTAACTGCTGCATGCTGCCTTCATATGCTCCTGCACTTTGTGGAAAGAAGTCTTCACAATGAAGTATGAGGTTACTTGCAGAAGTTCAGGCAGTCTTTATGGTATCACACAGACGCAGCCAGTCTCCTCCCTCCTTGCCCAGTGGGAATCACAGAGAAGTGATTATCTTGGAACAGATGCAGATGCTTAAATAAAGAGGGGATGATGGAAAAAACATTACACAAATACTCCTCACGTGAGCAATGAATACACCCCACAGCTGTTAGCTTTGTTTTGCATATTTTACATATTTATATACACAAAATATTTCCAAACATCCCTACGTTTATCTAATACTCCGTCAGTAACAAGGCTCGCAGAACAGATCCAGTGCAAATATATTCACTGCGTGACACTTCCCTGCATCGATTTTAAGATGCACAAGTAAAAGCCTGCTTCAACCGAAGTCAACAGCAGCAAATCCCACATTTCCGAAGAAGGAAGACCTAACTCTATACTCCTGAAGTGTTCACTCCACGGCAAAGACCAGTCTGAAGATGAGTGAGGCAATGTTTCTAAAGGAAGGACAGCTGGTTGATTAGAGAATGGGATATTTTTCCTTATGCCAGTTGCCTGCAGGTCAGTGGTGGGGGTAGGTTGGAATGGAAATAAAACCTTCGAAGGAAAGACTGAATATCCTTTTTCAGATGGTGCACAGAATTAAAAAAAACAAAAACGACTGCTTAAGCTCAGGAAGGGTGGGTAGCCTCCTAAACACAAACTCATAGAATGGCTTGGGTTGATAAGGACATCAAAGATCATCTAATTTCAACCCCCCTGCTGTGGGCAGGGTCATCAACCACTAGACCAGGTTGCCCAGAGCCACATCCAGCCTGGCCTTGAATGTCTCCAGGGATGGGGCATCCACAGCCTCTCTGGGCAACTTGTTCCATGTCACCACACTGAGTGAAACATTTCAGCTTAATAAAGGTATAGTGACATCCATGTCCATGCTTATTGTCAAGACCAGTTTGGGAAAGATCAACTAATAACTGGAGGAAGCACATGGATACAAACATTTCTGGTTTTAGTCTGTAATACCTCCTTTCTCTTCCAGTTCATCAAGGCAGACAGGGAATGGAGCAGCGCCTTTCCCAGCCACCCCTCTGTAGGCACTAAGCAACCTGAAAATGGAAAAGAGCCATGGGATAGAGCACAGGGCTGGTTCCCACTTACTCCCTTGATGAGAAATCCAAGAACAAAAGGAGAGCAAGAGAAATGCTACTGCGGCACACCACCTTACTTATTATGTAGAGCAGGAACCTGTCTGTCAGAGAAAAGGAATTAACTTCTCCACAAAAGCAAACCCAAAGGAAAAGAGCGAAGAAAAAGTACTTGCGCAGCTTGGGGAGTTTTCATTTGGCATTTATTTCTCAGAAGACAGACAAAACAGGGTTGAAAAAACCCACCAGCCAGCAAGGAATATTTATCTGGACTGCCTCTCCAAAACTGCTTTACTGATCAACCTCTACAGAAGTCTTCCCCATTGACTTCTACATAGAAGCCAAAAAGTAAGTTCTTACTCTTAAAAAGGACATTCGAAAGAGACTAGGGATTTTCCCACTGAGAAAGTTCCTGAAAGTTGAGTTTTCTCTTTATCTGTTTCCACCAGTAAAGAATAGAGTGCTATTCTTAAAAAGGAACAGATTTTTTGGTTTTGGCCAGAGATAGAAATCTTTGTTGCTATATTTGGCTTCCAGTGTAGGACTCTCTACTTGCTGGTGGGAGGAGGAAATTAGAGCTGGTGTTATTCATAACTAAGTGGGCATGAAAAACAAACCACGTCTCTTTGAACTGTAGTGCTACTATGGGCATTCACGTAACAAATCATTTTTAAAGCCTGCAATACCTCTGTGCACGCAATGGCCAACATCAAAACTTTATTACCCGCTCATTTTCCCTCAGTGATAAACCATTGCAGATGTACAGTTATTGTCAAGGCAAAGACATTGGTGTAGTTCCTGGTTGTGATTGTGCTGTTTGTTTTGTTTTTAAATATCATTTCTCGCTCGTCTTGAAAGAAAGCAAAAGTGACATTCTGAAAGACAGACAATTACCGGAAGGCTGTGGGATCCAGCCCCCCTCTTTTTCCCAACAGCCCCAAAAAAGAAATCAGCTAAATTAATTGGCATCCCAGCCCAACACACAGCTCAGCCATGAGGAATTCTCACCAGATGTCTTGGTCCCCACCCGGCCTCCCACGTCACGCAGGCAGCATAACCCCTCAGAGCCTGAGGTCCTGCTGGGACGATCAGCCCCACTGTGCTGGGGGTCGATGTGGAAGGCTGATGTTAGCCCTGACAGCTGGCCCTCAGCCACACTTACCTCCCTCACCAGCGGGCCGGATGCCAGCCTCACTCCTCACATTTTCCATGGCATTTCCCTCATGCCAGGCAGGCTAAGCACTGCAGAGGTTATCCGGCTCCCTCCTGGCACCAAGGGAAGCTCTTCCCCCTGGCATCAGGCAGGAACCCAGCTGGCAATCAATAAAACCCAAAATAAGAGTTATCTGGATGGAAGTGATGAGATTCTTGATGGATGTGAAGTCAGTAAATCCAACTGAGTGGCACTGATTTACATGAATGGAGGCTGTGGTTCAGCTTGAATAAAATCAGTCACAAAACAATGCTTATTCTGGAGCATCACTGCTTCCCCTCTTGTTTTGTAATGCAGTAAGTACATACAGAAATAACACCTATGAGCATTTGGAAACCAAGGTGTGCGGCAAGGCAGCTGGAGCTCTACTCTAGTGAGAATAGTAGATGTTACTGAGAGGAGAAAAAGTACATCAGCTCACTCATCCCCCAGTTTAACTGTACTATTGCTGCCTAAAACACAGTTATTTCACTGAGGTTATTTGTGACTGTCTTAAAGAAACAGGGCTCTCCCAGATCTTTCCTCACAGACTAAACCACAGTGTACACAGCTCACTTCAAAGAGAGAAGTTTCCTGTAATGTTTATCCCAGCTTTTTCTTGACACTTAATTTGTATCGAATTTCTAAGTCCTCACACTGCTTTGGTATTTTTTGATGGCTGTCATGTCCTTTTCTACTTCTTTCATGTACAAGCCAAGCAATTGTTAGGCATCATTTGCTTATTTTGCAATGGTCCTTATCCCATCCTCACCTCCATCATCCATGCAGACTGTTTATCTCCCAGTAGTTCCCAACCGCATTCTCTCCTACAGGAAGGTCTGAATGCAAATTCCCCCTTCCCTGGTCTTCATTTCCTTGAATTTCTGGCCGGCAGCTCTCTATGCCTCTTACTCATGGCCCAAGAAGGAAAAGGGTGATTCTGAGCAGACGCAAAGCACTCTGCTTGCAAAACTCTCTGCTCACTGTCCAGCCCTGGAAATAAGTCCTGAAGCAAGTCATACAGGGAAAATCCTGCTCATCTACTGGTGTTCTGATACAGTATATAGCCCATATGGTCAGGATCTTAACAGAATTTTGCAACTAAACTCTTAACAGCTCCCTGCCGTTTGCGTGCAAGTGGCAATTTTTCAAAAGCTCTATGCTCGCCAAAGTTTGGAGGTTTCCCCTCCCCTGCTGCTGGAACAATAAATGGTATATCTGTGACCAAAATACTAAACCTCCAGCCCTCAATCCAGAACACAGACATGCAAACATCGCTCGATTAAACAGCTGTAAAATAATTTTAGCAAGGGCATAGTCACTTCCTTAATGAGAATTACTGAACTTTGTCATAAAAAAAATCAATTTGTGATTAAAAAAAAAACAACAAAACCTCTATGGAAAGCTTCTACAGGATGAGCATCAAAACTGCAAAAAAATTATAAAATTAAAAAGCTCTTACAGCAAGAAGCATCAGGTCTACCAGGTCTACCATCTTACCAGGTCTGATTTTGAAATAGCCTCTCATTCTAGAGCAACTTAAAAGGACAAAAAATAAAAATAAAAAAAGAGAGGAAAAAAAAAAAAAGAAGAAAAAGAAAAGATATTGCAGCAAAACAACAGACCCTATCTAATGAGAAAGCTAGTATCTTCACGCAAGAGCCCTTTCAGAAATCCATTAGATGCTTGCCTTTTGCGCTGTCCTATTTCAGGAAAGGATCAGTTTAGGACACTTGTATTACAATGTTTTCAGCTGGAGACAAACTCTTGGCTGTAGAAATTAATCTCATGAAAAAAAAAAAAAAAAAAAAACTCAGGATGCTGTAATTTACAAAGAGATTTATGAGTTCTTCAGTTGTGTAAGAATAAAAAGAAAGCATTAGCTAATTGTTGAGAAATACAGACCAAACTGAAAGTACTACATTCAAAAATATAACAATAGACTTCACATTAAATTATTTATTCAGTAATTAAAACAGTGACACTTTTCTTCATACAAAGTCTCCCACCAGTTTTGATGAGAAGGACAAAACGTTCAATGGAGGTTTTGAGGGAAAAAGGATTGGGAATCAAGTGGGGAAGGGGAGGGACCCTGACTTGACTGATGGTATTAAATGATAACTACAAACATCTAGCAGGGAAAGTGCAGCATAGTTCTGCAGATACTTTACTAGATTACTGTAAACCTCAGCTGCTATGAACATTGGTTGTATATAGGTACTAATTACCTGAGCCCAAGCTTGCTGGAATCAACGTGGATTCCAATATGTGTCCACCAATGTTGGACCAGACCCTGGGCCTCCACTCTGTTCCAGCCAACAATGGACTGCAGTTTAGGCATTCACAGCTGGTCCCAATGATCTTAATGCCATCAAAGACTTCAACGGACTGTGAAGGAAGAAAGGAGTAGGGCTCCTGCATGCAAAACACCACTGTCAATGATACACAGCTGATCTATCTTGAAGCCTTGTGCCTTTGTGTGGGTGCATAAGAACTGTGATGTTTTAATCACCTCCATCCCTAAACTAAGCTTATTGGGAGCAAAACAAAATCCTGTAGTTCGGAGGAAACTCCAATCAAGCTGTCACAGGTCCCACCATGGTGTCATGGAGACCACAGAAAAAGAACAGCCAGAGGATTATGGGCACTGTGCTGACCAATGGCTGCTAAAACAAAAGTTTCCAGAGATATCTTTAATTCCCTTTGGCAAATAGTTCACCCCATAAGAGGGTACGAGTGTAAACTTGCAAGTACAGTCTAATTTTAATGTGTTGTGCAGCATCTGCCCAACCATCTGCATACAGTGCTGGAGAAGATCAGTTCTGCTCACAGCACTACCAGCTCCTCTTGCAAGAAGACCTCTCCTGACCTTGCTCAGGCAAGAGTCCTTTAGTCTTTAAAGGGACATTTTCCTGCATCATAGCTGTCAGGTTGTGCCCATAGGGCTTATATGTAAAAGCAGTATTTATTTTTAAATACCATCCTGCTTTACATGAGATTTCAGCTCCAATAAACATGCACTGACTTTTAAAAAAATCCACACACAAACAATTAATATTTATCATCCAAATACTCTTTAAAGTTCAAAGGCAGACATAATAAAGCCATGAAGTCAAGTTTAATATATATATATGTATATATGTAATTCTGAACTGCTTGAAAGAAACATCAGTTGCTGGTCCATTGATATGGAGAAAAATATTGTACCTGAAGTTAATTAAACTAATCGTATTCAATAAGATACATACAACAAATCAGGTCTTTTGAAAGATTGAGTTTTGGGGGGAGAGGTTGTCTTCTCTCTCTCTCTCTCTCTCTCTTTTCTCTTTTTTTTTTTCCCCCCTTTTTAAATTTTATTATTATTATTTTTTAAGTATAGAAAAATTCCATTCACTCCTGAGGTTACAGAGAATGCAATAAAATGCCTTCTTTTTTTTTGTTGTTGTTGTTTCAGTCAGATGAAATTTAGTAATGTCATTCACTTTACTCCCAAAGAATGTGCATTTGAAGTATGAGGGTGGAATGGAGGGAAGAGGGAACTAGCTATAACTACGTGTGTGTGCGTATATATATATATATATATGTATATAAGTATATACATATACATAAAGAAATGTGGGAGAAGAAGAGCAAGACGCACATGATAGACTGGAAACAGAAGGGGTGGGTGCATGCCAAGGTAAGTGATCATAAGCACAGCAGGGAAAACACAACATTCCCCTCATACAATCTCTGCTCTCAAGAGGTGTGCAACCTGTCTCTCTGAAAGCTGTGATAGGAAAATAATCCTTAAAAGCATGTTTCGAGGCAGGAGAAACAGAATATTGGGAGAATCTTGACATTCACTGAACACTTCACACTACGAAAGAGGCATCAGAAAAGCTGATGAGCAAATTTGTGTGTCTTGTGAAGAGAAGAATCATAACAAAGTGCATTTTACTGTCATCAAGCATAGCTTATTCAGCTCTCCAGAAATAAAATCCGCTGGGTGGTCAGTAGTTGTAGTATTGCATCATCTTGTTAGGATGGAAATGCCCCAGCTGAAACAAAACGGGTATCTTCTTTCCAAAATCTGGTGGTCAGGTTGAACATCCCCTGCCTTCAAGCAAACAAGACACAAAAGCTGAGAGCAGATTTCTCATCATTACTAGGAATAAAATAAAATCCTGGATAACTGTAAAGACTTTAATGTTTAGATTTTCTTGAAATAAAACAATAACTTTCCTATGTTCTCCTAGAAATAGTGACAGAGTACATCGTGTTTTTATAAGACCTCAGAAAATGAATCATCCACTTTCTTGGGACAGCATTAGAATCCACCAGACACACACAAAAGAACTAAAAAAACCCTTAGTAATGCATTAAGACATATAACTCGCCTGCGACCTGATTTTAAGGGCCCTTTATCCTATCTGTGGAAGAATGAGCAGCCTTAGTATTCCCCTTTCTTTCTCACTGCCATCAATGTGCCATAAGTGCAACATTGCAAGCAAGCGCTCCTCTCCTCTTTCAAGAGTGGTATTAGCATAGCATCTGCTTCTCATAAGCACAT
Organism: Alectoris magna; assembly: GCA_030625065.1. NCBI lineage: Eukaryota > Metazoa > Chordata > Aves > Galliformes > Phasianidae > Alectoris > Alectoris magna. The sequence continues at coordinate 103,529,878 of CM060560.1, forward strand.
TTCTGTGCGTGTAAATGTGCGTGTGTAGGAGCATGTGTGAGAGAGAAGCAAATCTGCTCAATTTAACTTAATAACTTGTCACAGAGAAGAATTTTTTTTCTTTCCCATCCTTCAAATCAGAGAATAGAAGCAAGGCTACTGCTACGTACTCAGGCATTTACTTGTTAGTACAGGGGACTGTTTGTTACTGAGGAAAAATAACTGAACATATTTATCTTCCAAAGCTGGCTGACTGGCTTGTGAACAGCTACAGATGATAGCAGGTTTTTATTGGCACTTGTCTCCTAGAGCCTGGAGAGTAACACAAGTTCTGTAAGAACATTCACAAGTTCAGCTGGGGAAACTGAGCACATAGCAGCAGTCCCTGAGGAAAGAGGCAACAGATTCAACACATATCCATGCCCTCTACCCATTAATTCAATAAAATAGTCAAGAAAGGAATTCCAGTGCAAACTTCAGGCTTGACTGTTCCTGTCTCAGTCCTCTTTGACAACTACAGGGAATAGGAGGAGATCCTTCACCATTTGAACTTGCAAAGAGGAAGGCAATGGAAGTGACTGCTCTTCCTAGACATTAACTAAACTGTTTCAGGAAGTTGAACATATCACATCTCAAAAAGAAATACTGCTTTGCTCTCTTCTGCTCTCAACTCTCTAACTCTGATGTTCAAAGAGCTAAATTACAGCTTTCCTCATCGTTTCCCTTGTGAAATGTTGCCTCTTTGCCTTCCAGATTTACCAAGACTGGGAGAGAAAAAAAAAAAAAAAAAAGAAAATGCTTGGATTTTTTCCTCAGTATCTCTAATACTGTAAGAATTCCTAATTTTTTATTTACCTCAGGAACTCATACTTCCTGAATGATACTGCCCTGATAAATAAACAAGTCAGGGAGGCATTTGATACATTCCTTTCCATGCAGTTTTCCCAATCTGTTACTAATTCATTGACCAACTGAGGAGCTAGCTCCACCAGAACAGCAATAACATACAGAACTCTCATGAGAGTGAAACTCAATAAAAGGAAGAAATATTGATAGACTATAAAGATAAGAGGTGGGAAAGGGGGAGAATAGCATTTAATTCAGAATCCCAACATAGAACTATAACCCTATTATCTTTAAGTAACCTATAAGAGTAGTCAAATCAGCATTTTAACATCGTCTGAAACCTCACATCAGTAAGGTACACACTTAAAGGTTTTATCAGACTGTGATATAATCCTACTGCCCTCAATGCCAGCATGTCGAGCCCTCTTTTATGTCAAGGGAGAACTCAACACCTCATAGGATCAGGTTCAAAAGCTTGGAGAGAAAAAACAGTACAAGGGAGGCAGGCCTGAATTTCAGACTGGCAGACACATCCCAACACGCCCCCTCCCCTTTCACACACACATCCATGTGGTGTCCACCTGACAAACTTACATTCACAATGCTCACTGCCTTAAAATTATACTATTTCTTATATCAGCCTTATGCCTAGGTCTTGGTTTCCATGTAGGTGGTTTGTCTTTTCGACAGGGATGCCTGAAAACAATAGTAACAGAAATGTAATAGGTTATGAGAGCCTTGGGAAACGTTGCAGAGCGATCCCAAGTGTATTCATTCACTGAAGGTATACAAAGCAGAAAGGCAACATTTCCAAGCAATGGCCAGGATTTGGCAACTAACAAATACTGTCACTTGCTGGAGTTACTAAGGCTGGACAGTGTCATTGCAGGAGTGGGGCTGTTGAGGGCAATCTTGCAGCCCTTATCCAGGATTGGATCATGTTCTTGGCTTCAACTGAAGTCATTAGTAAGCAAGTCAGATTCAAGGCCCAGGCCAGAAATGGGGCTTCTCATACACTTTGCAGTGCGAGGTGACTAGACATAGCCATGTCACTTCCCAGCTCAGATTCTTACCCTGGCAGCGACAAAACCCAGCTTTTGTGCGTGCTGAGCATGTGCAACTTCTTACAAAATTCAAGAGCAGTAGCTGGGGTTCCATAAGGCCCCCAGCAAACCTTAAGTTAGACAACCAGATTTTGAAGTCAACAGCATCTGAATGTTTCAGCATTTCCCATGAGGTGCTCAGCAGACAGATCAGGGCAGTTGAAAATATTTTGTTTCTGTAAGTCATGCATTTTTATGAAAGTGACTTTTCTTTCCTAAACATTCATGTTACAAGTTAAAACCCTTGAAATAACTTAGCTGAAAGTTTTGTCTTGTGAGTTAAAATAAGAATATGCTGGTTATTATGATTACTATGAGAGCCTGAAGTGTTACTCATAGGCAATTGCATTCATCAGGTTCCGTGGATCACGGATGAGGTCCAAACTCAGGTCTGATTTAGATCCATGAAAATATTTGGTCCATTTTGAAAGTCTGAATGGGTTGGAAATGCAGTTCCTGCAACCCCAGGCTTTGATCCATGCTAAAGGCATTTGCAAGTTTCTGACAGCACAGCACGAAGCCATCTTTAGAAACAAGAACAAAAACACCCTTACTAGAATCTAACACCAGCAGCAAAAATATTTGGCTGAAACTTCAGGTGTGAATTATACTTGCTTAAGCTAGAACAAAAGGATGAAAACATCAAGATCTAGCAATGTGGAAACAAGGAAGGTTTAGCTCTTTAAAAAGAAGGGAAAGATAGACATTTGAGGTAACGAAACAAAACAAAAACAAAATGCACAAACACATCACAGACATCTAAAAATAGCATTTTATACATTTTTGCCAGTGCTTCTCTGAGAGCAAGTTCTTTAAACAGAACTTAACAATTTTTACAATTTTTTTTTAAAAAAATATGCCATCCTAAAATAGCCCATCAATCCTTAACCAAACTTTCTGTATTTCTACAAAAATAGATGCACAAAGAGCTACAAAATAATGTATTCCTGAAAGGAGGCGCACTGCAGTCAGGGGAGTCTTCTTCCTGACAGTTGAGACTGTTCATAAAAAATATCAAGCTGAACAAAACAAAACACTGTTAAAGGAGCAGAAAGGAGTTAGGTTGCCCAGCTGCAGCAGGCTCAGATGAGGAAAGAAAGAAAAGCGAGTTTGTTTTTCTTGTTCATTTTCCAACACTGTGGGACCCATAAGTGGCCTTGCAATTAAAAGGCTCAATAGCAAAACGAGAATGGTTGGCTCTTCATCTTCACGTGTGTCCTTTGCCCCATGCAGAAGGAGTCAGCGATGCTTATGTCATCTGCCAAGCTGTGCTGACTCCAGCTCTAGCTGGTCTTACGTTATACCTGGACTTCAAAACCAAGAAGTATCCTTGCTCTTGTCCTGATGCTGTAGACCTGGATTTCAGAAAGGAAAAGTAATGCTTAAAATCTGATTTATCTTCTTCCTCACCCTCCCTTTGCCTCCCCAGGCATGCAAAGTAAGGATAAAAAGTTATTAATTAAAAAAAACAAAACAAACAAAAAAAACAAACGTAACTTACCATCCTAGTGGATTTGATAGTAAAGCTGCTATTGCTTCCAATTCTATCGTTTATGTGGGATAAGCTTAAACCCCACTTAAGTTTTAGACTGGCTCAAGCAGTTCAGGAATGCTGATAAAATCATATGTGCTTTCTTGTTTTGGCCTCATTTGGAGAGGAGCCGGGTGTGATAAAATCCCCCCACAAGGTCTGCACAGACCATCCACTACAGAACATCATCATTTTTCCTGATAGGGGCCAGCCACTGACCCCATCTCTTTTCAGAAAGGTCTGTAACACTGTAGGATCTCACCATTTCTATGGCATTTCACCTTATGGAGGAGGAAGGGAAAGTATTCACAGAGCAAGTTTAAAACAAAACAAAACAAAAAAAAAAACCCGAATAATTTCACCTACAGAGTGTCAGATTTTTAGCCAGGAATGGCTAGTGCTTCCACATGGGAAAAATTAATGATTTTCAGCTTGCATTTGTTATGAGTTCTTCTAACATTTTCCTTTATAAAAAGTGAGGACTATCTAATAAATGTGGTGCTATGTTGTGGCTTTAGCATTACGGACTTGGAACCTGTGTTACAATCTGGGATTCCTCTATTCCAGAGGGATTCAATCTTTGCTAGATTTACACCCAACAGGGCGGATACCTAAAATCCAGACCATAGTGGAGGAGGTGGGGATGAAACTTCCCAAAGAAGATATGGTTTTGCTCATTTACAGGGAAAGTGAAAAGCAGAGGTGCAGGCGCTTGTTTTAAGAGGTAGTACCACACTTACGCCTCACTGATGTAAAACCTGCCCCTTGATGATTTGTGCCAAGCAAATTAAATTTTGTGAAAGGTGCAGTTCCCAATACTGCTGTATAGGCAGCGATGCTCTGTTCTGTATCATGCCGTATATTGTCCTCCTATGCTACAGACCAATGCACAAAGTATGTGATGTGCTGTGAATTTAAGGCCAAATCCACCACTAATTTAAATAGGTGCAACTCTCTTAGATTTCACTGATGTTGCAGCCACTGAAGCTGCCTGTTTGGTAACTGGTGAGAACTGAAGAAGAGCTGAGCATAGATCACTCATTCCCATATCTGATAATATAGCCAAACCCACTGTGGCTCTCTGCTCCATTTAACATGCACTTGCATCTATTTCTTTGGACTGAAAAAACTGAGACACCCCTCCACTAAGGCGAGCCACACTCAGAGACTTTACTAAACGAGGATTGTTTCTTTTTGCTTATGAGTTAGGAGTTTTTCTGGCAGTATCATTTACAGAGACATAATAAGCGGCTGTTAGTCTCCTTCAAAGCTATCTCAAAGTTCGTGATGAGAATTTTGTTATATTTTTTCCCTTATATTTACTTTTTCTTTTTAAAAGCAAGGAAAAAAAAAAAAAAAAGAAAGAAAGAAAAAAAAAGGGAGTCAGCAGAAAATTTTTGGAGTGTTAGAGAGCCATTTAAGTTCACCAGTCCAACAAAGGCACCCAAAGATAGAGAAAGCTGAGAAGAGAGAGATTACATGGTTCATACTGGTTAAAAAACAAAAACAAATTATACACACATCTGCTTAAGAGGACATCTACCTGACGGTAATGACCAGTAGAAGGGGGATACCAGCTGACCAGTTACCTTCCTAGTTAAATATCTTTGTAACAAACAGAAAAAACTGCAACTGACGGGTTTAAGGTGTAGCCATTAAGTCCAAACAGCCATGGAAAACAATAAAAAAAATAAAGTTGCCTTAGCTACAGATCTGAATGTGGAACACTTTCCATGCCTTTTCCTCATTATATTCCCATCTTCTTTATGGCAAGACTAACTGCACTTCTAACATGTCATCCAAGTGCAGCTAACCAAGAGCTTTAGCTTGCAGACTGCTGCTAGAACAAATGTTTTCTCCTCCTCAAAGACATCTTAGCTTGTGCTGCATGAGCCAGTGTTTCTGCACCAGCAGAACTCCCCATTTCTGAGAGGCCACCGCTGCAGCTAACTGCCTGCCACACATGCAGAACACAGGCAGTGTGGGAACATCTAAACAAACCTGATGAATGGTGACAAACTCATAGCGTGTATGAACAGAGACAACTCTGCAGCAGGCAGCAGGCTGATCACTCAAATTCTGTGTTCAGCATGACACACTGACCTACAGAAATTTCCAAAGCAGACTTTGCATGGTTAGCCAGGACTAGAAGACACCAATTAGTTCACCTGCATTTAGTGACAGATGTGCAACTCAGCTGGAAAATAGAACTGCAGCTCTCAGGCCAAAATTTTGCTCTGCTTTGAGTGTGCTGGGGTTACAGAAAGCATTGTCCAGCACATCTGTCCAACAGCAGGGCAAGATTTCCTTCTAGCAGGCTCCACAACAGCAGGCATTCTGCTCCCCACTGGGCAGCACATCTGGATCTGACCGACACCTGAAGAGTACCTGTGTTGGCTTCTCTGCTTCTGAGGGCACACAGGCAAGCACTGACAGCTGTAGGGGCAACAAGGCAGAAATTCTCCCTGGTTTTACATGCCCTACTCAGCACACCCTTAACATGAACACGAGGATTCTGCAGTAATGCTGTATCTACATGTGCCACGAGCTGCAGTCAGCATGTTAGAGGCTGACCTTGCTTTGCTTGGCATTGGGAAGACAGAGAACTAAGGCTTAATCTATAAACAGATTATGCTCAGTGCTTGATACAAAACCAGTCCTTATTTTGAGCACTTCAGCTTTGGAAAGGCATGGTATACCAGGAGTCACAAGTGTAACAGGTTGCAGTAGATTTGATTTAAGCTAGTGCTTTCTTTAATCCCACTTGTACCAACACAGAAGCTCCTAAAAGGGTTAATTTGCAACATACAGCACGAGGATTAAGCCACATTTAATGGGAATCAGGTACTTAAATCCCTACTCATCCCTCTTAAACAGGACCATGTAAGTTCAAACAGATGTGCATGACAGATCAATACTTTATTAGCCCTGCAAACAGTGAGATGCTGAAGTCCCATACAATCTGTTATGAAACAGATTCCCAAATGACACCCAGCATGAAAGGGGAGCCCCCTCTTAACCTCTTCAGGGATTCAGTATCATCCATTCAGGAGATGGTATATTTGGCTTGGTATGGCAGAGATGCAACAATGTAGCTGGATGAGGGTAAGATTACAGACAGCCTGCTCTGATCCCAAAGATATCACTCCATTTAATTCAGTATGAAGAGTTCTGCAAATGTTTCTATAATCCCATATGACAGTAGCATAAGAAATGCGATTCACTGTAAGAGGGCAAGAAAAAAAAAATCAATTGCATCCATATATCTGAAGGGGCAAGAAAAGCACTCTCTATGTGTGTTAGCTTTTCTCAAGTGAGTTTGATTTTTTTTTTTTTCTTTTTTTCTTTCCCCCGTGTAAATCGCCTGAAGCTTATGGAATCCAACACACTGATAGTTCCAGGTGCTGATGTCTTTTATTCTCCAGGGAGTCGTGGGCAAAAAGTTCAAAAACTGAGGTTTTCCTGTCACTATGACCTTACTTAGGGGAAACCTCTTCCAAGAAGAGAGTATGTTTTTCCAGGCCCACCAGTTTTCAGTCTCTTTGCTGAAATTGCCAGCCCTCAGCAGAGATACAGGCAATGAAATTGTGTATGATGTGGGAGACTTGTGCGTTAAAAACCCCACCTTGGAGAGGAAAGGGAACAAGGAAAGATCTCTGCTGAGATTCTCTGTTTCTACAAAACAGTCACACATCATCTTTCCTCTTTTATTTCTCCCACAGGAACACATGGACTTACTCAATAAGCATGCGCCAGAAACTGACTGTCCATGCCTTCCCCACTGCTCCCACCCTGAATAGACAATATAAGACAATATAAGACAAGCAAGATTCTGGTAATAACTGCCAAATCAGGGTCCTGAGGAAATTAGCATCCAGCTGTACCCTTCCACAGGGATTTTCACAAGGAGCATGCAGCACCAGCAAAAATTATATTAGCCCTGTAAGACAGTGCTAGGACCCACAGGTTATTTTGAGGTACTACACTCTTCAAGGAAGAGGATTTATTAGAAGAACAAAGAAGCAGTAAACAAGTCAAATTGCCCAGTGCTGGAATAACTCACAGCCTAGGCGAGGTTCAGGAAGTGGTTCTTGACTAACAGTCCTTGATGCATTCCTTGCTCCATCCTCCCAAAGGTAAATGAACTTCCAGAGTTCTGGAGCTGGACCACTGAGGCCACTGTCAGACCAGCTGGCTAGTTCCCTGTATCAGTGACAGCAGCAATTTGCTCCTGCTTCAGAGAAAGCAATTTCTGTGATGGAATTTGTCAGAAAGACAGTCTTGTCAGATTATCATCTTATACATATAAGCATAAAATGCAATACCTCTTGTATCATCTGCATGGCTGGAAATGTTATTAATAAGTCTAAAATTGTCTAGTATAAAGAATCCTATTGTTCTTTTTCTTAAACTCTTGAAGGAGCAAGTGGTATGGTGTTTAGAAGAGGTTATTGGTTCTCAGCTACTATTAAGGGAAGAGAGGTTCTTAGTAGGTTCACTTGGCAATAATTGGGATGTGGTTGTTAATATTTCATATTTAAGAAACAGCACAATTTTTTTCCCCACCACCAATTCTTTGTTCTCCTACACACTAATCAAAGCAAGGAAGCTCTTCTCATACACTGAATTGGTCAGCTAGAACAATCAAGAAGACAGCCTCAATAAGACAAGAACAGACACCTTAAGGAGAAGAGAGAAGCAAAACCATTATTTCCCTCATAAAGTAATCAAAGATGTTTAAGTGGTAATCTGTAAGGATTTCTGCTGGTCAGAAAGCTACCAAGGAGAAAAAGGAGGCCATAACAGTGTACATGAGTGTGGAAGGAGATGCTGGAAATAAGTCACCCATCACCTGATACCAAGTGACTACAAACAGTGAGGGTTGCCAGACTGCTCCTAATACTGAGGTGAGAGCCTTCAAATCAAAACTAGCCTGTGATGCAGCAGATATAGGTTACAGAGGACTCTGTAGGATAGGAGTAGAATAAAACTAGTTTGGAGACCTCTGCCTGGAGCCTACATGATGATGTCTAGTGTGATGGTGAGCACAGCTTAACCACCATCTCCATTCTGTGTGACACCTGGAGACACACAGGAAGGAAATGCTGTTCTGTTCCAATTTAGGTCAGTAAGATGCAACCCTTGTGTACTGAGAAGTTATTAGTTCAGTCATCTTTGGAGCTATATTTTGGTGAATGGACACACTAACTAGCTGAACAAGCTGGAAACTTCCACATGGAAGTGTAATTAATTATTTCCCACACGATTTAAACCAGACCAAAAAAGAGAGTATCATGCTACAACTCATTTGGCTTGAGTGGGACAAAGACTGACACTGGCCTTTCAGCAAAAGTCAGTGAGAGCTGGGTGTTTCACAGCTTTTCTGCCCTGACAACAATTTCAGGAGGGATTCCCATCTGGAAATGTATTTGGAGAAGGCTCTGAGAAAAAAAAACCCTACTTGAGCTGCAGGGACTCCACTGCTTTTCTCAAATTCTTCCTCCTAAAACAAGCCACAGACAGAACTGAACTATCTTACCTGCATCAAACCCAAAACTTGGCACAATGTCCACCGTTCCATGAAAGGCTCCAGCCCATGCTGAGGTAGCGCTGGTGACAGCAGCAGGATCTGTCTTAGTCACGTCACACTGGGGAGCAGGAATCCTGGCTGCGCGTACTGAAGGCATCAGCAGAGACCCATAGCGGGGGTCGCGGTGCGAGCTGGGATGGTGATGGTGCATGTGTGGATGAGGGTGATGGCGATGCATGTACACCTCATGCATGTGTGCATATGAAGGGCTCACCTGAGATGCTAAAGGATAATGCCAAGATTCAGTTGCAGCAGGGGGAGGAGGTGGGGGAGTCTGATGAAGGCTGTGTCCTGGCCAGCTGCTGGGATCTGGTGTTGGGAAGGTGCCTGGTGCAGTAATGGGGAAATCGGGGTGTACTCCACTTAAGCATGGTGGTGGGGGAGGCTGATAAGAGCTGGTCCAAAACGAAGTAGGGAAACTGCTCCTTTGGCTTGATATTGTTGAGTTTTCTGGAAGAGAAGAGAGAAATGAAGCATGAGTGGAGCTGAAACAATTTAATGACAAAATCCCCTCAGTAATTTTCTACTCTCAAATTTATAATGCTGAACCCAAGCTTCCTCAGTAATTATAGAATCACAGGATGGCTGAGGTGGAGAGAACCTCTTAAGACCATCTAGTTAATCCTGTTCAAGCAGGTCAACCAGTGCAGATTGTCCAGGATGATATTCAATTGGGTTTTAGCCGAGAACCAAACTCCACACCTTCTCTGGGAAACATCATCCAGTGACTGATCACCCTCACAATAAAGAAACAAAAAACCAAAGCATTTTCCTGTGGTCAGATGGAATTTCCTGTTCTCTAATTCATGCCCTGTTGCATTTTGTCCTGTCAACAAACACTACTGAGGAAAGCTTGACTCCCTCATTTTCATTTCCTCACACCAGGTTTTTACACATATATAGGACATCCTTGAGGAGACTTCTCCAGGCTGAAGGGTCACAGTTCTCTCAGGGTCTCGACACAGGAAATATGAGGAGATGCTAACTCCTGACCAGACCAGAACATATCATTTAAAAAGGCAGCTCCTGTGATTCTGAATGCTTCTGAGGACAGAGAAACAACTCACACTGCAGAATGAGACATATGGCTATTGGAAGAATACCAGTTCTCTTCAAATTCATGGCATGCTCTAATGGGGTAGTGACCAATTGAATGCACCCCATGTTATTCTCTTCTAGAATACACCGCATTGCCTGTATCCAGTAGGATCAGGCAAACAACATCACCTAAGTAGCTGAAAGAAGCACTTGTCAGAAATAAAAGTCTTGCTGCATCTTAGAGCTAGGGCTCAACTTGTATTTAAATGGATTCCAACAAATCTACATTATGAAATCACATTCTAAAAATTCCTCTTTTGAAGGAGCGGTTAGTGTTTTTGATGTGTAGGAAAGTACTGGCATCTCCACTCGCACATCACTCTTGCCAACTCATGTTTGAATGTACTGCTTCATGCAATATGTCACAGCTCAAATAGCTTGGGTTGGTTTTGGTGTTTTTTCTTGGTCAAAGATGGAAACATAAAAAGACAGGACTTTACCTCTGATGAAAGAACAAAGTCATAAAAATAGCCTATGAAGAAACAAAGCCAGGGAAGTGTAATTTTTGACAAGGTGAGGAGTTCTCTATCCCTCATATAGCATTTACAAAAATGTTTATCATATTTTTTTCTAAATGACTTTTTGTTTTGCTTAGTTTAACAAGCAGCTGGAATGAGATTTGGGTGAAGACATCATTGAGAATGAACAGATTCTTCAAACACTCCTGCCTCTAAACTTTGCTTACATCAAATATTTTGGAAACAAAAACTGCATAAGTGTTTTCTGACTGCATCACTAGTACACTTATATATCTATTTTAAAATCCTTTAAAATAACAGATTTTATTTTTTTTTTTCCACACATCAATTGTCCGGGATCTAGGGAGTTTATTGAGCCTGGTATTGAAAAAGTGGGGAACTTGTGGGGTACCTGTGAAGGTATTGGAAATACCTTCACAAATGCACTATGGACAATTGTAAAGAATTTATCTTTGTGCCAAACCCACTCAGAGGATGCAAGCCTATCTAGCAAGCTGCAATATGGCTTTCTTCAAAAGATTGCATCTTTTTTTAGCATTATATTCTTAATGTAATTCATACTAGAAGACTGGAGAGAGCTTCAAGCATATAACAGAAGCTTCAGCACCCCTCTGAATCCGGTACTTTTCATTGTTTATATGTTCCTCATTACAAGGGATTAGGCTGAGACACAGAGTGCACAGGGCTTAATGTTGGCAGTAGGGTTGTAAAACAAACAAACAAAAAAAAAAAAAAACAAAAACAAAAACAAGCTTCTTCATACCCAGTCTATTATTTTCCTCACTACTTAGCAGGGAAACAACTTGATAATGTATCATCAGTATTCTGGAAAATTAATTACTGTCGTGGAGAGTTTTTGAAAACTATTTGGCTGTTATCAGAATGGAAAAGCCCTAAATCCAAACCACCTCACTTCAAAAAAGGGCAGAAACCCATGAACTATCTGTAGCATAATTTTAATATCAGGAGAGTACACTTTAAAACACTGAATTTGCCAATATGAATCCATCCCAGATTGCATATCAGCTTGACTTCACCAATCACACAACAGATCTAGGCCACAGCAAACACATTTGATCATCTCAATTTGTCAAACCCATGTCCTTTTCACAAAGCTGTTGCCACTGTCAGAAACTGTCATGGTTCACACCAGTGAGCATAACTGCAGAGGACAACCTCTTTGGTCAAGGTGAACTCATATCACTTGGGGTACAGTGCCCATTCACGTTATATGAATTTGCAAGAAAACTTCATCCAACCTGAATGCTCACAGAGGATGCTACTAAACATTGTGTACAACATCATCAACAAGAACCATCTCTGTGTTAAACCACAACCCACAACTACCATACGTTTCCACTGTTCTTGAAGGTTGTTCTTTCCTCTGAAGCAGTGAGCCCAGGCAATGACATTTACAGATACTATCATGACAAATGCTTGGCCTCTATGAGACATGGCAATGGAGAGGCAGCAATTTCAACCCTGTCCTTCAGAAACAAAAAAATAAACTGAGTTGTTTCCAGAGGATTTAGGGAGGGAAGAAGGAGGTATATAACCAAAATTGTGTGCCAAGAAAGAAACTTAGTTACCACTATTTCCTACTCTGAAGTGGAGGGAGGCAGGGAGATGGCAAGATCTCAGATACCACAAAGTGGTGACTAATGTAAATGTTAATGGTGGTTGGCCAACACACAAGGAAAACATGCCAATGCCCACACGCCGTAAAGAAGACAATGTATGGAATTTTCTGAAGCACATTACTTTTCCATTGAGGCAAGAGGGGAAAAATAACAGCCCACAAGAAAAACAATAATTCTCCTTCAGTTAGGAAAAAACACATTGATAAAAATACTATAAAGGTAATACTGATTTCAAGTGTAGCCCCTGAAAAAGATATCAGATCCATCAGATATTTAGCATGCATGTTACCTGAGTCTGCTGTAGGAATCTCTAGTTTATAGAAAGTCAATCTTGAAGATAATTTTAGCTTAATCTGATCAGTATTTTCAGTATACAAAAGACAACTGATTTTCTTTTCTACACACAAGCAAAATTCCTCCTTAAAAGAAGCAAACAAACCAAAAAAAGCAGTAATACCATAATGATGAAATTATAGTTTGCATATCCATCAGGACACTAAAAAAGCTACAACTCAGATGAAAAAAAAAGCAGTCCTTCCTTTCAGGCGAAGAAACGATAATGCAATGAGCTGAACAGACAGCTAATTCCCACATATTTTCCACTTAAATCTATACTTTCTGAAACAGCTACTGCAAATGCAAAATCTTTTTAATTGTTTTAAATTGATCTTTGAATAGTTCATTGGCAATTTATTATTTATTACTGATGGTTTCTTATTTATTGACAAAAAGTCAGGCTTTCCACAAAGTTTATTCATAAAAGATTTTCAATCTAGTGATATTTTAAATTCTTAAAGTAATGGAAGGCAAATTCATATGCGTTTGCTGTAAATGAGCATCTTCAACAACGGTAGTTGAACAAAAAGACTAAAGCATTAGCATCATTCTTTCCCCACTTTTTCAAACAGTCATGTTTCAGAAGCTCATTTGGGTCCAATAAAGCCCTTGCCAAATCACTTTGGAGAAGCAAACATGGTAATCTTCCCTAGAGACTTCAATGCAAAAGCAAGCAGCCCTGACCAGCATGCTCCTTGGGTATTTTCACACTGATTCAGCAGGTGCAGTGATGACAGAGGGCATATTTTCTTTATTCTTGGAACGCTTTCCAGACATATAGATCTCCATGATCCAATGGCATGGGGCACCTTGGCTAAGGAGTCAGCATGTGTGAGGAACTGTTGCGCCAGGTCATCTTGAACCCTGTAGAGAATTCTGTGGAGTCGTGTACAATTGAGAGGGTCAGAGCAAAACAGACTATGTCTGAGGTTAAAGAGAAGAACACAACTCCCACACCGAGATATGTCTCAACATCCAGTAGAGAAGGTCTGCTGTAGGCATGGATCTCCAGTGACTGCCTTGATCCCATCTCTAAAATGCTTACAGTATGTCAGGCTCATTTATAAATGCTCTAGTCTCATTTTTAGTAAACATAGACTCAGTTTTACTCTCAGTCAAGTCAACGGAAAATTTCTCATTAACATTAATGGTCTCGTCTCAAGCCATAAATTCCTCTAGCTCCCTAGCCACTTGTGCTGACCTTTTGTTAAACTTCCTTGGATTTGTCATTATCCTTCTGGAAAGCAAGTCCTCCTGTGCTATTTTTCTCATCACAGTGGTTTCAAAAAATCCTCTCTTTATTATCTGTGACTTTCATTAAAGTACTCTCACCTCAGCATCACTGATTACAAACAACACCACTCCTACAAGGATCTTCCAGGAATCTCTCACTCCGCTTGATGCAAGGCCATTACTCACTATTCTTAGCTTACAATCCTTTTGCCAATCCATGTAAAGAGATCAGAATTTATGCAGTTGCGTATCTGAAAAACTGCACAGACTGACGCATACAGCACAGTGGAAGTAGAGACCTAATGGCTATCTTTCTTCAGACACCAACTTTAAAATCTTATCTACAAGACCTACATAGTTCATCTGGCAAAATCTGTTCAATATTACACTGATAATGCTTATATTCATTATGAAGCATGAACATTACAGTGCTGTTCAAATGCCTCACAACATCGACCATGTTTCTACTCCCTGCTAGGAAGCAGAGTACTGTCAGCTTCATTTGATCTGCAGGAGGTCTGTAGCAAAGGCCATAACTCTCCTACAAGCTGTGCTGGGGGCAGGCTAAAGCCACATGGGCTAGAGCTTCACCCAAGCCTTTTCCAGCCTGTGCCAGCTCCTCCCTACCGAGAAAGGAGCCACAGATGAGTCTTAATCACCTGGCAAAGTCACCCAAGTATGCTGCATGGGTCTCTTCACTTCCAATGCCAGAATCCCAAACAGCTTGGCTTGCAGGCCAAGTTTCACACCTAGAGCTTAAAAATAAGCCTCAAATCTTGCAGCAAACATTTGTGAAGCCACATCAGCTCTTCTGGGCTCCCTCCAGGCCTTTGCAGAACCATGTGCTATGGAAAGAGTGGTAGACTCCTTCTTCTCCCTAGCCTTTGGAATCTCTTTCCCCTTTAATGCACCATATACTCAATTGCAAGCAGCTCCTCATTTCTTTCATTTCTGAGGGGCAGTTTTCAATATGCATGGGGGGCAAAATTTCAGCTGCAATGTAATGTCCATTACTATGATATAGCCCAAGTTCCTGCTTCTCTTACCTCTCCACAAAGGATTTAGCCCTGCCTTGCTCTTGGTAAGGGCAGTTTCTGGGTTGAAGCTACTGGCTTGGCTCAAGGCTCTTGAGAAGTGTTCATCCACTACTGAACCAATGTCTCCCTGGAAGTAGGTGAAAAGGACACAGCGAGAGTTCAGGTACTCCATCTCAGCTGGCTGATCCTTCTCATCCTCTTCTTGCTTGCTGGGAAGGGTCACTTCCAGAGACTCCTGCATCTTGTTGTATACAGCTAATTTCTTCTGGGATTAAAAACAAAACAAACAAGAGATGTATCACTAAAGGCATTCAGTACAAGCTCAACATCTGGTTTCCTTAAAGAAAAATAACTGAATGCATTGAATATTAGTTTCAGTTCAACGCAGTTGGGTTACAGGGATATTTTGCACCAACATTTTACAAAGAAGAGATTACCAGCGGCATTTACTTAGAATCTTAATTCCTCACACACAGATGGACTTGCTCCTCAGACACATTTCACAGCCACAAGCAATTTAGCAGCAATGGCTTTCACCCAATACCTTCAAAAGAAAACAGGCAGACTCTAACAATTCACTGCTGACTCCCACCTGGAAAGTATATTCTCATCAGAAAGGGCTGTAGAGGTTGTGTCCAGCCCTGCAGACTGGTGGCCACATACACAACCTCCGTGTTTCACCCTTCTACCTTAAGGTCCACCCAGCTTTGCCAGCTGCATTCTACTGGGTGAGAGGACAGGAACAGTAGATGAAATTCATGATCCATTAAAAGTCTTCCTCTCCATTTCAGAAGTCCACAAAATACATAAGTTATTACTTGGGGCCAGGAAAGAGCGTGGGGTTTTTGGCTGGTTGTTTTTTATCACAAGAAAGTACCTCTTCAGGTGGTGAGAATTTTTGGCTGGTAGAGTTTTCTTTTTTAGTTTGTTTGTTTTAACACAAGTTTCTGGAGGAAAGGAGAAAAATTCAAGCAATAAAAAATTTAAACATATGATCTGGAGGAAGAGGGGGATTGACAAGTCTGCAAACACATGCAAAAAAAATCCTTCCAAACTAAAAACACGGAGAAGCATTTAAAAAAATCAAGCTAGCACAAGCCATCTGTGAACAGCTATTTCAGAATCCTCTCTCTTTCTCTCGAATCAAACCTAAATGTCAAAATAAATGTGTGTGAAGATCCATTTTGCATGGAACATATTTTTCAGATGTTCCACTTTACAACTGTTTTCACAGAAAAAAAAAAACTCCCCACAACAGTTGTGCTGCAGGAATCATAGCTTTTAGCCAGCTAGCCATTTCCACAGCTGACTTTACACACAAGCAGCTTCAGGAACCCGAAAACAACTACGGCACATATGCAGAAGTATTTCATCGCTTTTCTATAGTCTTACAGCTTGACTTATCTTTTACGGTTTGCTTGGCAACAGTTTAGCACCATCAGAATCCCTTTAACTTTATGGCTTTTTTCTCTTTTTCCAGAGTTGTTCTATAGAGCAAGTTAAACAACTACGCACTCTGTAAAGTTCCAGTTACACAATAAATACATTTGTCAGACTTAGAAATAATTGTAAGTAATTCTCCAATCTCGTATACTATCAATGCACATACATTCAGTGCTTTCTAAAATCACATAAGCTGATAAAAAATTATCCCTTTGTAACACAAATTAGAAATTCAGGAGATAATTCTTATTAGTGGTTTAATAACCAAGTGGTTATTAAAACCAATTAATTGTAAGGAAGATCTTGCAAGTGGAACTAAACCCTACAATACTCCAGGCTCACAGCAATTAAGCGATGTATCTGACGTTATGGTAGATTAACTGGAACACATACAACAGTTATACACTTCACTTTAATTCTAATGCCGTTGTACAAACTGCACTGAGGGATGTAACCAATTTTTCTTTTACTGTCTGGGAGATCTAGGCAAAGGGCCTGAAATTCAAATAAATCTCTGCTTCACAAATAAGTAGTACTGTGGCTCTGCTTAGATAAGGACAAACAGCTTTATCACAAGACGTTAAAAAACAAACAAAGCAAATAAACAACGATTATAAAAAAAGAACAAAATAATGAACTTTTACTAGAAACTAATTGCTAAAATGAAAGATAACCTGAAAATATCAGGCTCATTTTCATAAACGTAGAATTTGAAGTGACCTGTACTTTTCTTGGTGTTTTGTGCATCTTCTAACCAAACAAACAAAAAGTCTAACATTTGTTCCTGTATTGTTCACATATCACTCACAGTGACCTTTATGGTTTTGTCTAAATAATCACCAAAGGATGAGACCTCAACAAGACAGAAACCGTTATCACACACAGGAGAACCATGCATTAGAAATCAATAACGCATCT
Source organism: Alectoris magna (assembly GCA_030625065.1). Classification (NCBI taxonomy): domain Eukaryota; kingdom Metazoa; phylum Chordata; class Aves; order Galliformes; family Phasianidae; genus Alectoris; species Alectoris magna. The sequence goes on from CM060560.1 coordinate 103,547,111, forward strand.
GTCTAAGTGGTTTGAAAATGTTTAAAGGTTCACTACAACTCAAAACCTCTTAAAAAGTGGTTGGGAAGGAGGCTTTTAATTTTATTTATTATTAAATATTTGTTTATTTTAAATAGAGACAAAGTACGGAAGGGATTGTTTAAAGATATCTAAATAGACACTGATATATTACAACATCTCAGATACAGTATGTCTGCTAGACGCTGAATATGTGCAACACACTTTCAAAGCTCATTTCTATCATCATAGGTACGCTATTTGTATCTATACATCAAGTACACAAATACATACACAAGCACACAATTATACACAGAAACACATTGTTTAATATAGCCCCTGGCTTGACTTGGTTATCAGGAAGGAAGTCTTTCAGTGTTCCCATATAGAGACTGGGGCTCAGGAAATTAAAACTTATCTCCAGAGCCGCTTCTCTGTGCAGGAATGTTCCCCTTTCTACAGCCTAAGAATCTAATTCATTTTCCATTTCGACTCTCTTCCCTCCCCTCCAGTCCATGGGTAGTCATTACAAGACATTCCAAGTACTTGCTGTTTTTGAAAACACTGAATCTGAGTCCTTTTTTTTTAATGTAAAAAAAGATAGCAGTACTGATAGACAGCTACAACAAGGGGTTGCGTGCAGTGAAAAGTTACATTTTGTGGAGAGCTTTTTACAAAGAATAAAATCTGCTAATTAAAAGATGCTTCAAGGCCAAATCAACCCTGTGATCAGATACAGATCTACTTAGTTTGTATTTCAGGTAAAAATTATCAGAAAATTTTTGTTGTTGTTGTTTGTAACTGCAGAGTCCTTGAAATAAAAAACTACAGAGAGGTAAAGAAGATTTTCCTTGTATGCAATGGATATACACCTTTTACATTGTATACTTCCTTTAATAAAAGTTTTTTTCTCTCCCTGACTCCCTTATAATTATATCTCTGTGTATATGTAAATTCTGCTTCACTTTTTCTGAACATAATAGTATTTTTTTCTTTGCATTTCCAGATGCATTTGAATGAGTGGAAAAGTAGGCGAGACCATCAACTAAATGAATTTGTACCACTCTGATGAGAGAAGAAAAAATAAAACCAAAGGAGAAAAAAAACAAACATCACTGGTTAGGTTTCTGATAACCAAGCTGTGCTAGCCTGGTTTTCCTTCTATTTCCTTCGTACAAAGAGTTCTGGCACATATTTAAGCAGTCAAGAGTACCTGTAAAAAGTTCTTTATAAAGTGTTTGTGCTGACCAAACACTGCATCTGCCTTGCCTATGTTCCTATCTGTAATATTTTTACATATTTATAAATTATACCTCCTTCTTCCTTAAAGGCTAGATACTGAGATCAAGCAGCCTCTGAAAAAGAAAACAAAACAAACACAGAAAATCTCAACTTGGCCAAGACACAGAGCATAGAATTTAAAGTCAGCTTAGTATTCTGGAAAATAGGTAGAGAAATGAAAAATTCAGTGTCTGTAGCATCTGATACTACATTCAATATTAGACACTAGTTTGTGGCTGAGGGATGAATGGTCCAATCTCTGAGTAAATAATACTGTACAGCATGGGCTGCATTCAGGTTAAACTGATATTGTTTTTCATGTTTTGTATATTCACAGACAGACTTATTCCAAGGAGAATTCAAGCTCTTACTGCAAGTGGTCTATCAAACAGAAGATAAAGGTCCAAAGATAATCAGCAATATGGAAATATTAAAGAAGGTTTATGCCAGATAAGCATCACACAGTCTTTAGGAGAAAAACGGACCACTCGGATCTTTTATACTAAGAAAGCATGTGGATCAAAATCTCCTACAAAATCTCTGTCTTGCAGATTCCCCTTATTTTCTGACATACACTACTCAGAACCAGGGGAAACTGCCCTCACGCAGTGAAGCCCCGGCCACATGAAAGCCAATGGCAAAAGTCCAGTTGACTTCAAGGGTCCCGGATCTCAGCTGGGGTGTCTGGTAAAAATGTCAGAACATTCCTTTTCATAAACCAAAAAAAAAAAATTAAAAAAAAATTCACTTCCAGCTGAAAGCGGCCAGCAGGCAGCATACCCTAAAATCTACCACGCACAGTTGAGAATGGGAAAAGTTTTAGTTAAGCTGAGTTTGAATTAAAAATTCAGGCTGGCTCTTATATTACATATAAGCTGGTTGCCTGTTCCTACAACTTATTATCTCCATACATGCCATCATGCAGCATATGGTCCTTTATGCTCCCAAGCATGAAAGTCTGGTGTGCCTGTGGCCACCTGTTACAGATTTTCCATTATGAGAGAAAGAACAGGAACCAAAAATAAAGAACCACTACACTGAGGAAATACTATATGACCTTATCCTGAGAAAAAGGCTGTCATTTGACATGAGCTTCTGAGAAGGAATTTCAGTAACAAACCCTAGGCAAATCACGGACAGTCTTCTGTTTGTGGAGCTCTTATTGATAACACAGAAAGTATTCAAGAAGACAATTTCAAGTAATCATGGAGTGGAATGCTAAGCCTGAAAGCAGCATTTGATGTGTGCCTTGAAAATAGGAAGTGCTAACTACTGTCCTTGCAAACTAGCAAGCAGATAGCAAAGCCACACTCTTTCTTCCAGGTGAGAGATGGGATTTGCAGCAGCAGAGCCTGAAGGCCTCGCGATATTCAGCTGATGGAGGGAAGCAGAGGAAGAAGTCTGAATTTATACATCTTTTGGGGTACCTCTGACCAGAACTGTGCATCAAACCCTAGAGTTCCATTTGTAAGTATAAATAAGAAGACCAAACGGAGTTTGGTCCAGACCAGAATAACCAGTAAAGCAAGCCAAATCGTTGATGGTAGCAGGTACTCTCTTGTGAGGTTAAAACAACAAGAGCAACAAACTTCTTCCCTGAAAAAAAACCAACCTCTTCCTATCCCCCCAGAGGACTTAATCCCAGCTTTACAACATGTAATTCTGAAGGCAGCCTTTGAAGCCCTTCATTCTGTAGTGAAGTCAGTAGCAGGGCACCCATCAGACTTCAGAACAAGCCTTGAGGAAGAAGCTGAGCTACAAAAACAAAACACAAAGCTACCCTCTGCCCTGCTATCTGCTGTATTGGATGCTGTGGACTGCCATGCACACCTAGCAACAGTGTCGTAAGTCAACCCTCAAAGCTGCAAACACATGATGCAAATAACTTTTCTGGAAAACTAAGTTACGTTGTACAAGCAAGGGTTTAGCTACAGCCACCTGACACAATGCTGAACATGACTTGTCCTTGTCTGCAGCATTGTTAGTCTGGAAAGAAGAGTTGAGTTAGTGACCTAATTTGCAAACAGAGACAAGCCCTTATCTGGAAAAAGTCTGTCTACAACAATGTCAGAAGAAAGTCTGACTTGAGCATATCACAGCTCCTTATGCAAGACTGATGTAGCAAGGATGCTGTTTGGCTTAGCTCTCCACATCTACATACCATGGAGATGTTCCAAAACTACCATTTACTGTAACTTCCCATTTAAAAGTTCTTAAGCTCAACTGTGAGTGAGCCAGGGTGAATCCTACCTTAGCCTGAGCTCTGCAGCTCACTGTCCCGAAACAACAAGCTATGGCAAGCTGTCACTGTGTTCCTCGTGCACCAAGAATAAATCAGAATTCTTCGCCAATTAGGTGTATCCAGTCTCTTCGAACGAGCAGCTCTGTTACACCCATTCCTCACCCAAGATATAAGCAATCCAAGGCTTACTGCTGCAGTTTCAGAACCATGAGAGGAGTTTTAATTTCACCATACCAAAGAGCTTTACACTCTGCCAAGCATGGCTCTGTACCACACACAAGAACATGGTCTTATTGTAACACCATCACGTATGCACACTGTATTTTGGCATAGGAACATAGAAACCCCATTTTATCTGTAGGAATAGTGTCACGGCCCATTTTCATTAGTACCTTGTGGCACCACGTAAGCACCTATATATACATACTCTCATTTCTCTCCAGCAAACACACCAGACTTCAGCAGTCTCAAAGATTTAAGGCGCTAAGCCTTCACTCCCACTAACATTCAATAGGAATTCAGGCTTCAGTCCTCTGAGAACTTTAAAAGAAAATGTCTCATCTAAATTAAGTTGTTAGCATGTCCTTTCTCAGCTGCAAAATGGTTAAAGTGGAGGCTCCGCAAACTCCACATTGCTGTGCAAGGCAAAATCAGATCTGCACTGATTCGGTAGGGTGACAACTACAGAAGAGAAATGTTGGAGTACCACTGGAGTGGAATATCTTTTAACAAGGCATGATGGAACATCCCCTAAAGAGAAAATCGAAGTAAAACACAAGCTAGGCACATATAGATCCATCGTTTAGAGCAACCCAAAATCTGCTACAAACAAAAAGGAGGTGACGGTTCAAACCCTGCTCGGCACAGAACAGTGACACTGTCAGCTGCTTGCCAGAGACATTTCTCCATACCCACACATGCAAGTGAGCAACCTACAGAAAGAGAAGGAGTTGGCCTCCAGAGAGGTGCTATGCCCAGAGCTCAAACCTGTCTATCTGCAATGGCAGTTCCACTGCTAAGGAGCTTGCTTTGATCTTCAAGGGATACAAAAGTGACGCAGAAAGCTGGCATCACCCATTGTGTTTGCGACAGATGCATTACAAGTATCTACGAAGATGCATAAGATTTAATTAGAGCAACACACCTCCAGTTCACTGAAATTAACAGGACACAGTCAAGGGACACAAATTCCTCCACTGGCTATGGAAAGACAACAGGGTAGTATGAAGGCACTGGAAAATGCCCCAATGGAGTCCTTGAATATTTTAAGGATGAACTCCACTCTGTCAGCTCCAGTGCAGGGCTTTGTTTTTAAAGATGCCCCCCTAATACATCTTCCCTCACTGTTATTTTTAAACCACAGTTTTGATTCCAGCAAAGAAGAAAATTCTTTAAAACGGTCATCATCCCTAGGAAGAGCGCAGGAGTGTCTTACATGTTGAACACATGTGGAAAGAGAAACAAAAACCTGGCAACAGACTCTTCTTCCCTCTTTCTTAGTCTCTTTACCACTCGATTAAATGTTCTTGACAGGACGATTTGGAAGAAACAGAGACTTGCAGAGTGTCGTGCATTACCCAAGCAATCATTCGACCTAGACTGCAGAGAGATGGGGAGTCCATCCCATCTTTACTACTTCTTATTTTTTAAAAAGCACTGGATGGAGGGAAAACCCATGAACAGCCCTACAGATCGTAGCTGCTGGAGGCAGAGGGTGCAGAGCTCAGTTCAGCACGAGCAGCTTAGTTTTCCAGCCTGACACTTGACTGGTTTGTGAAGACCCTCCAGCTCCAAATGCTCCAGTGAAATTGGCACAAGCAGGATTAACTGAAACAAGCTGTCAATAACGCTTGGGACAGCAAGCTCTAGAATGCTTTTTTGTGGAAACGGGATATATTGTACTGGCCATGGCTCGTAAATTGCATTGGCTCAACAGAGCTGTGTTTCTTGCCTTGCATTTCTACCTCCACATTTCATAAGTAGCACAAGCCACCGGAACTCAGTTTATTTAAAATGAAATTTCAAGAAACTTTGGCTTTCGTTATGGTGCCTCTGGGATGTGTCAGACGTGGTGCTGATTACATCTGATGGAGAAACTTCTTGATTCTGTTTAAAAATAAAGAGCAACCGCACGGGAGTGCAACGCAGCCGCTAATGGGTGCTCAAGAGATTTTCACGTACGAGGTGCTGCAAAAGCTGGAAGAGAAACACAGCCAAGCGCCTTCAGAGCCAAGTGCCAAAAAGTCTACCCAGGCCCAAATCACACTTTTCTACTTCTAGGTGTCTTAATTGAGGAGTCTAATAATTTGAGGTTATCTATTTTCCCTCCAAGTCAAGCAGGCTACTAACAGGAGCTCCAGGTACTCAAAGTTCACAGCTAAAAACCACTGGACAAGGTGAGGGTTCTGCAAGCTGTGACCTAGATTAGAGAAGAAATAATAATGCAGGCACGCTGCAACAGACTAAACTAGTAAGCTTTCCAGAGCCCATGTTTACAGAGAATAACGTGAGCAACCTGGCAAAGTCTGCTTCGGTGCCGTTCTGCAAAAACTCTTCCTCCCAACGATAAAGAAAAAACAATAACAAGCGATTGGAATTTTAATGGTTTAGCCCATATTTGTGTCTCCCAGGCAAGTTGATATTAGGGGTCACTTCCCATGTACGGAGAAAACAATCTTCATGGATAATAATGATAAAACCTTATGGAATGCAGCAACAACCAAAAAATGTATTCTCAGATGACTACATTAGGGCCAAGTCAATATTAGTCCCACTTCACCCACGCACTGCATAGTCTAAAAATGCTGTCAGCCTGATAAGAATTTCCTGATTCACTTTTTTTTTTCCTTTTTTTTTTTTTCTCTCTTTATTCTTTTTCCCTTCCAAATACATCCAATCACCAAATTCAGCAGCAACCCGCCGCGGCGATCCCGCAGGAGAGACGGACGGTGCGCCGGGAGCGGCGCGGTCCCATCCCCGCAGCTGCCGCACGCTCAGCTCAGTGCGCGGCTGCGGAGCGCACAGTGGAGACGGAGGCGAGAAGCAACTTTCTCCCCTCGCCGAGCAAGCCAGCCCCGTGCCCCAGATACACGACTGGGGATGGCTTTCAGATTGATTTCAAAGTCTTACCAGGCTCCGCTGCTCTGGGGCACCCTCACCAGCTCCCCGCATCTCCAAAGCGCGCCGGGGGCTGCACGGCACATCGGGCGGAGGTCTCCGCCCCGGGCAGGCAGCGATGCGCCGTGCAGTCCGCCGGAGGGGGGGGGGGGGGGCAGCCACGACACCCCCATCACCCTCCCCGCCGCATCCCCTCTTCTCACCTGCTGGCAGCCCCTCGCGGGCGGGCCCACGTAGCGGGGAACCCCGCACGCCGCCGGGCCGGGCTGCTGCATGGCCACGTCCGAGCAGCTCATGGCCGCGGCCGCGGTCGCCCCGCGCCGCCACCGCCTTCTTCCCCCTCCTCCTCCTCTTCCTCCTCCTCCGCGCGGGGCGGCCGCGGCGGGGCCCCGCGCAGCGCCGACTGCCAGCGCATCTTCGGCGGCGGCCGCGTCCCGCGCCCGCACTTATAGCACGGCGCCGGCGGCGGCGGCGCGGGGAGCCCGGCGGAGGTGGCGGCGGAGCGGCCGCTGGGGCGGGGGGGAGGAGGCCGCGCCCCCAGCCCCCCCTCCTGCCCCGCGGGCGCGCAGCGAGGCCGGAGGCACCTGCGGGTGACCCCAGAGGAACGGCGGTAGTTGACCCGCGTGTGCGCGGGTAACTGGCTAACAGCTACATCACCGTTGGCATCTTATTTATGAACGGTAACTTTTCCTTCGGGTGCGGGGTCTGCCCCCCAGCCGAGAGTTACCTGCATGGCTCACCTCTGCTTTCTATGCTATTGGTAGCACTGCCTGGAAATTCATCCAGGAAAAAGGAGGAAGGATCCTGTCCTATAGAAGCTGGCAAATGGGATGTGTTTTCAGCTCCCTGAAGAATCTCTTTCCACCTTTGGTCCACCAAATTTTTCAGTTTTATTTTATATATATGCTCCCTGTTCATTGAAGGGTAGTTGGACTAGATGACCTTTAATGGTCCTTTCCAACGCAAATGATTCCACAATTCCATGTTTTAATTAATTAATTCCACTGCTTGACTTGAAAACCACACAGCAGCCCTGAATCAGAGTAGCACCAGAGCCAATAGAACCAAACCTAATCATGGCCTACCTCTGCACGGATACTTTTGCCCATGAGCTGCCCCACTGGAGCGCAGCTGTTGAAGGCTTTTGATCCCATTCCTCACATGGAAATGAGTCAGTGTCTGCGTTGGTAGCATTACCCCAGGTTATAAGACAGGGCGCAATTGAGCTTGTTTGTTCTTGTTTTCTTCCCTTTAAATGGAATTATTTCAAATTTCTTTTTCATTAATAACAATAATTAATTGCTTTGAAGTTTACCTATACTTAATAGTGCCCAGACCTCAAAAATTCTAAGTGTGTTCCCTTTCTCTCTCTGTGGATACACACAGACACACATCTCCTCTGCCAGAACAGTGAGATGAATGCACAAAGGTTAAAATAGCTCTGTCTGACCCCAGTAGGATTCCCTGCTTGTAGAAAGCATTTCTCTGAAACATTCAGCTGCAAAATTTTGAAAAGAGATCTAATTTCCTGTGGGTACATTAAAATTTTCTTTTTTTTTTAAATTTATTTATTTATTTGTTTGTTTATTTATTTATTTATTTATTTTTAAGTTTGGTATATACAGGTCTTAAGCTGGGTATGTACTCCTTTAATAGAGCTCTGATAAGGTGTCCCTGATAGCAGTTGCATTTTTTGTATCTGCCTAAAATAATGGAGTCCCTTTGTCTACCTATGTAGCCAGTAAGAAGTTCAAATACACAGCTGACATGCAAACAACGCGCACATTGCCATGCCACGTATATGGTCTTCTGAATGGTTTATTTGAGGAAAACCCAGTGCCAACTGTTATCCATCCAGGGTAAACCTGGGCTATATGGTTCTCAGAAACTCCCTTCCCTCAACTACTACAGCACCAACAGTGAGGTTGACAGTGCTGAATGCAACGGCCCTGCAGTGCCACATAGAATCATAGAATCATTGAATCATTGAATATCCTGAGCTGGAAGGGACCCATAAGATTACCAAGTGAACTCCAGGCTCCACATGGGACCACAAAAAACTGAACCATATGACTGAGTGCATTGCCCTGACACTTCTTGAACTCCAGCACTTGGGACTGTGCCCTCTGCCCTGGGCAGCCTGTGCCGTATCCACTGCCCTCTGGTGCAGAACCTGTCCCTAACCCCCATCTGCCCCTCCCCTGACACAGCTTCATGTCATTCCCTCAGGTTCTATTGCTAGAGAACAGAGAGAGGAGACCAGACCTGGGACTCCTGCACCCTCTCTGGCTCCCCATCCCCCTGCAGTTAGTACAGGCCAACAAAAGCCTGGAATACTGTGAGCAGAAGAAAGCTCTTCTTGTACTTGTGTATCTTTTTGTGGAGAAAATCCACTTAAACCAGAACTAGGCCAAAACATAGAAACACTGTTTGGATGGGAGTGCACTGAACATCACTTTACACCCCAAGCACCTGAAGGGATTGCAAGAGGCTTGTAGATGCACTGACACGCACAGTGTTGTTTCCCATAGGATGCTGAAACACTCATGTATTCAATTAGTGCACATTCCTCATTATTTCAGATCCCGCTGCAATTCCTATTGGATGCCTTCAGGTATGGTATGGCAGCACAATACATCCTATCAGAAAGCAGAGCAACACCGCTGTTCAGCAGATGTTTGATATGGAGTACTATGCCAGCCAGCAACACCACACCATACCAGAAATGATTTTGACACAATACAGTGTCAGTGCCGCAGCACCAAACTAGTGTGTTCCAAAAATAGGGACAAATTCACCTCTGGCACAAGTAGAAGTAACTGCAGTGACTTCATTAGATTTGCATCTGCTTATGTCAACAGTGAGTCTGGCCCGTAATCTGGAATTTACATAGAAGAGCGGTAAGTGGCTGCATTTTCAGAGATCTTATACAACGTTCTGCTCCCAGCACTCAGCATCATGAGGCGGTTGGGGTAAAGCCACCACCTCTCTCAGCAGTTTCCCTTCCACCCCACAAGAAGCAGCATCAAGTTTCCATTTTTAGCAGTGTAACAGTGCCCCGGAGTATACAGTGTCACTTTTAGAGGCATGGGCAGTTCCGAATTTGGAGATTTCACGAGGAGTAAGAACACTAAATAAATAAATAAATAAAATAATGGAATAGAGAGGGTCTCTGCTTTCTATCTCCACACTGTTTCACAGTGTTAACTTTAAGCACTAGGGACCCAGGAACTGCGGCAAATCATACAATTTCAGCAAGGGATGGTGCAATAGTAAAACAAAGTTACGAAAAAGGAACTTGGCTGAAATGTTGCAATGTCAGATCTGATAAGATATGGAGGCTTTCCACAAAGAAACTGTAACTTACTGGTGCCCCCTTTCACCACCTGGGAGCAGAAAGCATGGCGTACTGGTGCAAACACATCACGCTGACAAAGGGAGAGGAGGGAGCAGACCAGGGTATGGCTGCTATGAGATATTCACAGCAGAGCAACATGCCCAGTCCTTGCTTTAATCTGCCTCTTTAATAGGGAACATTAGTTGAAATACAAGCCGTTCAGTTGAGTGTGTTCATCTTTGCTGTGTATTCGAGTTGCTTAAACCCATCAGGCTGCATTAGTGGATGAACTTCAGCAGTGCTAAGGGCAACCCTAGAAAACAAAGACCATAAAATCCCGATGGGAAACTAGGTGAGCACCACAGCCAGACACAGCTTGGTACCTCAAATCTATGGCCAATAGCACTGAGGAAACTCGGTTTGCCTGCTACATTCTATTTTTGGCAGAGAAGCACTCTGCTGGGACATGGTCACCCCCTGCACAGGTGTGTTGAGAACCCATATGTTTGGCTGATTCAAATCGACCTTTTCTTGTTGGAGCTCACTGCTTCCACAGATCAGGAAGTTCACACAGAGGCTCGAGCAAATGCTGGAGAACTGTTGCAAGCATTTCAAACCTCCTGAACAACAGCAACAAAAAAGCAAGGATCCTCCCCTCCTTTCTCACCACGATACTGTCACTTCCAAATATTTCCTTGAGGAGAGAACTCTGTACATTTAGCAGTTCTGCAGAGATTAAAGCAAACAAATGCGTCCTCTCCCTCATTTCCCCCCAGCCTCACTTCACCCTCTGCTGGCATCCTGTAAGTATTTAAACCATTGCGAACCACACCCAGCTAGCTGTGGCTAGCAGCTAAGAGCAGAGCCCCTTGGCTTTGCAATTGCGGTCCGCTCAACAGCCAAAAATGCAGAGCGTTACATTTTCCTAAAAGAAGGGATCAAATCTGAAGATATGCACTGAATTCCCAGGAAATAAACACCGGGCGTTATCCACGCCTTATACATAAAGGAATGGAAAGGGTGAAAAATATGTTTGCTTGCAAGAAGTTGGGAATTCTCTCGTAAGAGGACAAAAAAAAAAAAAAAATTGATTCTGACAAAACAGAATTTTTGTGGAGAAAACTCAACTTTTACAAACACCCTCTAATGCAAGCTAGGTTTCTGGTGGAGCTTGCCACACAAATTTCTGCACGCTAGGGAGTTTACCTTGACCTAAGGACTCGAGGGCTCCTAGGGACATCCCTGTAAAACTGCAGTGCCACCACCACCATGATCACACCTTCAGCTGAAGGTGTGAGTCCCAGAAGTGCAGGAGGCACTGGAGAGCTCCACAACCACAGGGCTGATCTCCATCTCTCCCTAACCCCCAGGGAAGAACCATAATTTCAGGGCAGGCGGGCAGGCAACCCATTCCATTCCTGAAACAAACTGAATGGAAACACACTGAGATTATCCTACGCATTTAGAGAGAGAGAGAGAGAGGAGAAGGATGTGAATTATTTCCTTCTTCCTGGACAAAGTTTCTCTCTATATATGCTTATATTGCCCCAATTGGAAACAATACGGAAATTGAAGGGCTGAGCGTGTTGGGGGGAAAAGAAGTGCTCCATTCATTCAATGCCTTTTTCATTCATAAAGCACCTTGTGAGTACAGGAAACAGGCTTAATGTTTCCCTTATAAATATAGCAATTACACACTCACCACCAAGGTTTTGACCCCTCTGGAATGGAGGCAGCAACTCATGTGTGGCAAGCATGCTGCCCTGAGATTTCACATCACTCAATTCAAAGAGCAATGAAATGCAGCAAACAACTGGCCAAAGATATGATCATCAGATGCGCAGCAACATTTCTGTGTTATGTGAGGATCTGGACACCTCTCCAGTCATCTCCTCCATATTCTGTAATAAAAAGAAAGCTGCAGAACCAGTTACACCAAATGTCTATCTTTAAGCCACTAACAGCTTTCACATCTCATGCCTGTAATCTTCGGCAAATAGATCAAGGACTGTTATTCATTTTAATGCCTAAATGCATTATATTATTCTTGTTATAATATTTTCTGTTACCACAGAAAATGCTTGGCTCCCAAAGAAAAAGAGGGAATTGTGTCAAAAGCACAAATTCTTCCTTGAAACATGAACGTTTTTAATGGCTTAAATGAAAGGTATGCGCTGGAATCCCAGGGCACAATCTGGCACTAAAACTCTCTATCTATATTGGAATTCTTTTACCATGTCTTTTTCATAATGCATTATTAAACATGTTTCCATCCCAACAATTGAGTTTTGGGGCCCTGTTGCATCTACAAGGGAAGTGCAAAGCAGCTGGGGAAGAACTGTAATGAAGAAGACAACAGACATTTTCTGTTGCTGGATGAAGCCTTTCTCTTCCAGCATTCTCACAGAGCACATTAGTGTCCTCTTAGTAGCTGATGCAGCAGCAGCAGTTTGCCCAGCTCAAGGCTTCTCCCAGCCTGAAGGCTGCTTTGGCCCCATCTGGCCATGGATGGGGCACAGACACTCTTCTCGCTCCTCTGGTACAACCCGGGGGTTGTGGCAGCAGTGGTGAAAATGGAACAACTTTGGGTGAAGCCCAATGGCACCAAATGTCTGCAAAGCTTGGGGGAAGAGGATTTTATTGTTCTGTGAGCTGGAGACAGGTGACTCGTTCATGAACACCAACGCTTGGCTCTGAAGTGTATCCTGTTGTCTTCAGTGCAACTACATACAGCATACAATGGTCCTCAGTCATTGGTACCCCTGTAACTGCTGAATAGTGTGGATACAAACATTTTCTGATGAACATTATACAGTGCTTGTCAGTTTTACACAGCTGGGGGCAAGCTGGCATTGCCTGGCCTGGCAGGAAGCCCATAGTAAACCATTAGCTCAGCATCACATTTATAATCAAATCTGGACCAGTGAAGTGAATTTGCAGCAGAGCACACTGTCATTAGCTAACTTCAGAAGTTTTGATATAGTCCAACAAGCCCAAAGGTGTGGGCAAGGCTCTAGATGACACTTTAGCTATAACTGCTGTCAGAAGAAACCCTTCCATCTTCCTCACTCGCCTTTGCCTCCCCTCAACACAGGTAAGTGTGCATATCAGGTTAATAGGACAGAAACACTGGCCCAAGCTAAGAGTATCACAGTAAAATAATGATTTTACTATGATTAATTATTGGTATGAAAAAATAATCTTAAAATCTGACTTTCTCACATCCAAACATTGCCTGGATTTTCTACAGCCATCCCTGCTGACATATCTGGCTCTACCACCTTCCCCCATCCTGCATTTCGATATCTCAATTTTCAGGAGAATGGGAATGATTTTATATGCCTGTTTCACCCTCAGGCCTCTATCAGTATTTATGGTTTTGTCACCAAATGTTGAAGATCCATTTCCCCAGGTAGACTGCTTTATGTAACTCCTTATGAAACAGAATAATTGTAGTACTGCACCTAGCTGTGTTTCATTCCTTTTACTTCTTCCTCCTTTTCTTCTGTTCAATATAAGTGGTTTCTACAACAGTTCAGCATGAACCAGCCCTTAAGATGTACTGGATGGGATTAATGACTACAGCAACACTTGATGAATATTTCTGTTTGCAGAAACAGGGAATTGCAAATCCTTTCTTTAGCTTAAGTGACAGAAAGTGTTTACTACAAGAGATGCTGCAATGTTTTTAGTATCAAGCACCACTTCCCAGCCCTAAACATGTAAGTGGATAGTAGTTTTGCTGCTGTGTGTGCAGTTTCTTAAACACCTATAACAATTTAACAGTTGCTTGGGATTCTTTGTTTGTTTTGGTGTTTACTTCTTTCATGAAGAGTGTATACTAGAGTAATGTAATTTGCTCCTGTGCCAGATTACCATAATAATCAAAACTATGAGCATTTTCTAGTTTCTTTTCATATTGCTCTTACAATCTCATTATCATAGGCTTTTCATTAGCTTTTCTTCACTCATCAAAAGAATGTGTGTATGGTGAAGGAAATGGCCAAAAACCACTTCTAGACTATTACTAGTCTCCCAGTGAATAAAATGCAGATATTAACACTTGAGAAGCTATTCTCAGTTGTCTATGGCATCATTTTCCCCTCAAAAAAACAGGAGTAGTATTTACGAGTAGGAAAGCGTGTAGTCAAATCTTAGTGCTTTTATAGAAAAATATTTTTACACATTTTACTGTACAGCATATTAATTCTCTAATTTCTAGAGTGGCTATGTAAGCTATCTCTACTATTTCTTTTACAGTTGGAGATACAGAGACTATGAGCTTAAATCATCTCAAGATCATGGGCTTAAGTCATGACTCTTGTTTGGTGTCCTGTAGGGAGCAACAATCATTGCATGACTGCTCCATTTCATAGGCATCTCCATCCTACACAATATGACTGCCCTAATGAAAAAAAGAAAGTCTTAAAGCAAACAAAACCATCATCCTGAAACTGCCTGGAGAAAGCCATTTAAGGAAGTATATTGCTTTCATTGATGATTCTTCACTTCATAACAGGCCAGAGGATGAGGAAAAATGGAGCAGAATGGCTTCCACTTGGTCCCAAGATAAAGCAAGCTACAAAATAAGGACAATATTCCAAAATCATGAATAAGAGAGCTGCAGCTTAAGCTGCATACCCCACCCTAATCCGCTTTGGCATTTTCACACCTCATGCCTGAACACATACGTGGATTATCTCTACCATCTAGAAGAAATTCTCTCTTAAAAGTACATATAACATGTGATGATAGATGTGATGGTAAGGCCTTATCTGGAGTACTGTGTCCAGTTCTGGGCTCCCCAGTACCAAAAAGACAGGGATCTCTTGGAAAGAGTCCAGCGGAGGGCCACAAAGATGGTGAAGGGCCTGGAGCATCTTCCCTATGAGGAACGACTGAGTGAACTGGGTCTGTTTAGCCTTGAGAAAAGAAGGCTGAGAGGGGATTTGATCCAGGTTTATAAATACCTGAGGTGTGCGGGCCATAGTCGTGAGGCCGGACTCTTTTCAGTAGTGTGTGGGGACAGGACAAGGGGAAATGGGATGAAGCTAGGGCATAGGAAGTTCTGCACGAACGTACGCAAGAACTTCTTTACGGTGAGGGTGACAGAGCACTGGAACAGGCTGCCCAGGGGGGTTGTGGAGTCTCCTTCTCTGGAGATATTGAAGACCCACCTGGACGCCTACCTGTGCGACCTGCTGTAGGGAACCTGCTTTGGCAGGGGGATTGGACTCGACGATCTCTAAAGGTCCCTTCCAACCCCTACAATTATGTGATTCTGTGATGATAGAATAGTTCAGCTGGAATGACTTTCAGTGAGTCCAACTGTCTGACCTCTTTCTGGCTAATCAAAAGTTGAAGCACATTAATGATGGCGTTGCCTAATACCTCTTGAACACTGGCACAGGGCACCAACCACCTTGCTAAGAAGCCTATTCCAGGGTTTGATCACCTTCAGGGTAATGAAATTTTCCCTAATGCCCAGTCCAACCCTCCCTTGGCAGATCTGTACCATCCCCATTCTGCTACCCAGGAGCAGAGCCTGGCACCTTCCTCTCCTTCCCCTCCTCAGAGAGCTGCAGGGAGCAGTGAGGTCACCTCTTGGTCTCCTCTTCTCCAGGTGGGACAGCCCAGGTGTTCTCATCCTCTGCCCTTGAGACATGCCTTAAAGCCCTGTTATCAGCTTTGGTGCCTCCCCTGGGCACTTTTGGGTAACTTAATATCTTTTTTATAATGTGGTACCCAGAACTGCACATAATATTACCAGTGAGGCTGCATCAGTGTCAAATATAGCTGGAGAATCACCACTTTTGCCCAGCTGGTTATGCCGTGTTTAAAGCACCTCAAAATGCTGTTTACCTCTTTGGGTGCCTGGGCACTCTGATGGCTCACATTGAGACTGCTGTCACCAGCACCCCCAGGTCCTTTTCTTCTGGGCTACGAACCAGCCATTCATCTTCCAGTCTGTGCCTATGTCCTCTGTTACTCCATCCCAGGTGCAGCACCAGTGTTTACCTTTGTTGAATTTCACGCCATTAATGATTGCTCAGTGCTCCAACAAATCTAGAGCTCTCTGCAAGGCCTCCAGAGAGTCAACAGCATCTTCCAGTTTAGTGTTATTGGCAAACTTGCTACGGATGCATTTGACCTTTGTATCTAGATCCTTGATAAAAATGTTGAATTCTAGGCTGGCCCTAGAAATGAACTTTGGGGAACAAAATGTAATTCAGAGTTTTGGAGAAGACAGAAAGTACTGGCATGTTGGTTCTATTTTATTCAACTAGCGTTTCAGCTATTCTGAAAATGTCAGATGAATAATGAAGTACTAGTGAGAGAGAACTGTCACTTCCAGCAAGGTACATTACAGGCAGAAAAACTGCATGAGCTAAGAATACAGGCATGGCTGCTATACCTCAGTATGAATGAACAACTTAATTCTCGGAGTCTATCAGTACCACAATTCCCATGAGCACCATCTGTGTAGTGAGGCTTTTTTTTACCTCCGCCCTAAAGCTTGCAGCACCAGAGAGACAGGAAATAGTTAGCAAAGCTAATGTTACACCAGGACACTGGAATAGCATACTACAATTCATTTCAGAAGTATTTTACTGTTTCAGTACAGCATACTGGAGCATCTCTTTGAATAAAGACAGACTTGAGGCCTCTAATCTTCTGAAGAAATACTAATTGCCTTCCAAATGAGAGAAGGCGGCATCACTGGAGAATGAGGCATGCTGGAAGCAGCTTATTCTATACAGGTCTTCCAAAGAGATGCTGGTCTCCAGCAGTTCTGGTTGTTATATGACCTCACATCCCTGCTCAAACAAAAAAGCAGCAAAGAGCTCACCCACCTGTTCTTGCAACTCTTTCAGAGAAACCTCAGGAAGCACCTTGAGCAGGGCGCTCAGGCAGCAACAGCATAACATTTCCTCTCCTAGGCCATAGAGCACAGCAACAGCCCTCACTGACAGCACCTTCCTTGGGAGGAGAATAGAAGGCTATTTGTCTCCTCCACCTTTACCCCCAACCCCCGGGGTCCAAGTCTGCTGACATAACTCCAAGTTAGAGGTGGCAAAGCTCTTTCACACAGGCTAAAGGGAACAACAACTTCTGCCAACAGCATCTGCATATTCCCAATCAGGGAACAATTTAATAAGCAGCAGCAGCTTAGAAAGGTGGGCTGCAGAGTCCTAATTAAACAGCCACTGACATATCACTTTTCAAACTAAACATCCAACTGGGATGCTCAATTTAGTTCATATGGTTTGTAAACAAGCGAACAAGAGCGCTCCACAGAACAGCCCTGTGCGCTGCTACAATGAAATAGGCTAAAGGCTTGCTGCAGAGTCTCCCTTTGCCCTTGTAACAAATGATCTAACGATTCTCAGGAGGAGGAAATGAGGCTGATTTGTAGCTCTCTTCAAGAGGCTAACGCAGTTAAGTAAGACTTCTTAATTGCCTGCTTTTTATTATTTAATGCATAAGAACGTTAAAAAAAAAACCCTTAGGGCCAGATCCTGAAAAGGTATTTAGGCGCATAAGCAGGCAACTAGGCAGAATTTAGCTGCAATTATAAATGGTGATATTAAAAGCCTCTCTTCAGCTGCTACCCAACTCTGAAGGCTCTTAAACCTACATAGTACCTATTTCGGTTTTAAAGTTCTCCAGGTACCTAACATTGGGCTCCACGAGTGCCAAGGAACACCTCACTCCTGATAGGGTAAAGGTAGCTCAGTGCAGCCAGGAGATGGGAGTTATGGCAGCTTGCTGCTCTGAGGAGTGTCAGCCACAAGGAATGTTCATCTGGACAGGAACATGCTACATGTATCTCTGGAAAGGGTTATATATCAGTCTAATTATAAATTATTAATTACTAATTATAATACAGCAAAGTAAGCAGGCCTGCCAAAAGACATGTCACAGACCCAGCAGTTGTGCAAGGAGAAGCAATAAAGCTTCTGATGCTCTTACGAGTGCTAGGAGCTGCAAATTACAATGAACAAATGATCCAGATATTCCATCCATAACAAGGAATGAAAGCATCTTCTCCTTAGACCAAAGAATAAAAATGAATCCTCTTAATGAGCTGGACCCAGATCAAACTATGCTGCCAGCTCATCAGCTGCAGTGTCTGAAGGTAAGGTGCAGCCTCCAGTCTTCATCAGATCTTAGAATAGCTTTGGATTGGAAGGGACCTTAAAACCATGCAGTTCCAAGCCCCTGCCATGAGTAGGGATGCCCCTCAACATCTCAGGCTGCCCAGGGCCTCATCCAACCTCGCCTCACATGCTTCCAGTGATGGGGCATTCACAGCTTCTCCGTGCAGACCATGCCAGCACCTCACTGCCTTCTGAGTGAAGAATTTCCTCCTAACATCTCTCCTAAGTCTTCCCTCTTTTAATTCAAAGCCTTGTTCTATCACTATTATTAGACTGTGTAAAAAGTTGGTCCCCCTCCTGCTTGTAACCACCCTTGGAGATCTTGCCCCACTTGAAGTCCTGCTAGGAACAAGGATGGGAAAGGCAGAAATGAGCACGGTAGCTCTATATGCACTTTGTACAAAAAATCTTTCTTTCCCAAAGAATGGCATTCGTGCAATGTCATTTACACACCACCATTTTGAAGAAGTTAGTTGTTTTGTTTTGCTGCAGATAACCTTACTCGCATTGATATTTGCTTGAGAGGAATGAGGTACTTTCAGGAGAGTGTTTGGGACCAAACTATGTTCCACATACAATATCTAATCAGCGTTATTGCCATATCTTATTAGTTTGCTGTGAATTCAGATAGTGCACTAGTGGAACAATGAGATAGACCCTTGAGTTGGTAAATACGGAGTCAGAAGAAAAAAGGATTTATGTAAGAGTCTATAAAAGCAATATGGTTTAGAAATCAGGCAGCTGCTCCATTCTTGATTCCCTGCATTGTACCTTAGTACGGACAGATGTGAGACCGCCAGATCTCTTGTATGCTTTGTTGCATCTTAAAATGTATGGGCATAACAGAGAAAACAGTAAAGATTAAATGGATATGTTAAGTTTTCTGTTGGTCTTATGACACTTCACGGGACATTGCACTCCTGGGAGGTTTGATTACTTTTAAAATTAATGCTGTGTAATAAAAACACTGTCCTATAGGCATATTGCAATATTTATAAAGATAATTACACTTTTCTCAGAACATTCAACCTTGGTAGATTTCTATTGTTCTAAATAGTGTCTATGTAGCAAAACAATAACAAAATAGGTCACAAGGGCCAGAGTAGTTTTGTTTTATGTTTCACTTGCCATCATGATCAGTGCCTGGAGACCACTCCCTGACATTGGGAAGATTGCTTACTGCTCTATTCTGAAAATGAGCTGGAAACAAAGCCTGCCTGGCACTACGTTTTTGCCTCTCCAGGGTGAGGGTAGAGTTCCCAGAGTCCTAGACAGAAGGTACTACATGTCTCCACAGGAGACAGAACTTTCTGCAGATAAAAATGGAACTGCCTTCCCCAGAGTCCTTGTAGATTTCAATATTTCTTCTATCGGATGTAAGGAATTTCATTCCCTGAAACACACACAGTGACACGTACAGCAGTTTTAGTAACTAACGCAACTCCTTCACTTCACACCTGCACCTCTCTGAAGAGAATGTAAATATTATCGTACACAGCTGGCAGGTTTTTAATGTATTTTGTATGCAAGAAATAGAATTGGTGTAATATGAATATTAGTATTAGTAACAAAAATTAACATCCACCATATTCAAAAGAGTATAAATTTGTTATACTCATCCTTGGCTTTCACTCCCAAAACAAACAAACAATAAAAGATAACAGCACAGTAAATGTTGAGTTCAAATTAGTCAAATGAGAAACTTAAGCCATCGCACCAACGTCTACCAGCATGTCACTTACCATTCAACTCACTATTTATTATGCTTTTGCGTTTCCCGATGACAGCTTGCGTAGGGTTTCATTGACTGTCTTTGGCTAAAGAGGCCTTAAAGGCAGTTAGAACTAAACCTAAAGTATTTTTCAACCAGAATCGCTATGTTGGCAAGCTTAAAGATTCTTCCCTTAGCTTTTCTATTTCAATGGCACTATAAAAACAAAAATATATATATATATATATTTGCTAAAAGAAGCGTACAAAACTTACCAAAAGTGTCTTGTCAAATTTGAAATAATAATTTCTTAATGACATTACTGGTCAAAGAAAATCAGCCCCACTCATTATGTGAAGCACTAGGGGCATCACAGCCTACTGTGCAATTAATTAGCCAGATACTGTTACATGAAGGAGAAAAAGAGCATGCACAGCAGGACATTCTGTGCTCAAAGACAATCAAAGCAAGACCTGCAGCCACATTCCAGTTGCACTGTGGTTATGGCCTTTCTGTTAAATGACTGAAGTAGACAAGATGAGTTAGGAGGGTTGATCAGGGTGCTGGCTGCGATCCAGAGACACAGATCCATCAGTTACTCATTCACTCAGCCAGTAAAAAAGAGGAGAGGCTTCAGGGAGAGTAGCTGACTACAGCACACAAGCAGCAGCAGTTCTACCCCTCCATGTTGGCATTGCAGATGTGAAATCAGTAGCATAACCATTCCTATCAGGAAAAGATTTTGATTTGATGCTGGAAAAAGCTTTACTTCTGAATAATTTTGATAAAATGGTCTCAAAATCATGTCATGTTTTCGAAAAGGGTTCTGTGCTACGTTTCCTGTTCTGTTGTCCGTTACTTCCATGGTTTACTGCAGCCAAGATGAAAGGGGGCTCAGGATATTCTTAACTCTTCTTCTTAAGTAAAATTGATATGAAAATCTGTTTGCTAATCAGGCTATTTCAAGTTTCTTCCTTTGAATTTCACAGGGTTCCTATTTTTAGATGCAATTCAGGTACTCTCTGCCTATTCGATATGCCAGTTGTACATCTCCTAGGCAGCAAGATCTAGGGCATACAATCAAGAGGATTCATTCAAGTCTCTCAGGAATCTTCCCTGTAATGTCTGCTGAAGGAAACGGAAAGAGGCTGCAGAACTGCATCTTTAATTCATTTACACAGTTCAGATCTCTCAGGCAATAATCAATCATTCTTCTCTGAAATTTCCACTTCTCCTCTGGGGGTGGGAATTTATCCACTGGAAGCCAACCAAACTGAGTCCAGATTTTGAACTTGAAGGAAGTGCCACCAGCATCATCAGGATGTATGTATGAATCTGAAAAGGAAGAATATAACCTCGTCAAGAACAATAGGTTTCTTTAGGAAAGCTTCCCATCAGAGCAGCTCTCTAGCAGGCCTGAATATTTTGCAAATAAGCTTATATCCTTTTAAAAAAAGATAATAATAATGATTTCATACAAAAACGATGTTAGCATACCTTTAATAAGCTGCTGGGGATTTTGCTGCTGTAATATCGAGTTGTATCCACTAGATGGACCTCAGTTTCAAAAAGTTGAGAGGTTTTGCTCCGGGCATTGCTGTGCAGACACGTGGAGGTGGAAGCTGGCGCTGAATGCGGGAGAAAACGGCAGCATCCCAGTGCTTCACAAATGCATTTCAGAGGGGCTGCAAAGTAAGCAGCTGTCATTTCAGGACTCATCTCATTGAGACAAGATTTTACTTTCTGATCAACACATTTCCCTAACAATCCCAAAGACTGTTTTCTTTTTCTATTTGACACTTAGCAGGCACCTCTGTAGTATTAGCTGAGTATACTCTGTAGTAATAGCTGAGTATAGCAATTTCCACCAGTTATGTGATTCATCCACTCCTATATTGCCACTTTCTTAGAAAACAGAAAAAGCATTGACTTCAACTGTTTCTTGAAGGTTGCCCACGAGGTAGGAACAGATGGTTATTTTCTCCCTTTCAATGACCTGATGAGGCGCTATTGTTGATGTGTTTTAATCAAAACTCACAAGTCAGTTTTCCCTTAAAATCATAACTCAAGACTGACTCTAAAAAGATTGAGTATTAAGAACGAGTACATCTTTATTAGAAGATTTCAGGCTTCTGAGCTCTTAAGGCTTGCATTTTTTCAGCCTGGATTTTTTGAATAACATCCTTCTAGGTGTTTTCCTGTTTTCTCAGTAACAATGAGACAGAAATTGTTTTGCATTTTAAATACAAGGTAAAAAGTGTGAGAAATAGAAATACATGACTCAAAGTGCCATGACTAAATAGAAAATATTGTGTGATTCTCAGGAGAATAACAAGTGTTGGCAAAATTGGAACAAATTTCTGCTTCTTACTGCTTACTGGCTGATAGCTGGCATTATACATGCAGGTGCTTTGGGGTTATATGGCCATGCTTGAAACTATATGTATTTATTTTTTTAAAAACCAAGGTTTTAGATACATGTCCCTTTTAAATAATCTGCAAAATCATTTTTTTCTCCATCTGATTACCTCCAGGCTTCAAAACCAGAACAAAAGTCCTCAGTGGATTCCTCCAGGAAACCCTCACACATACTGAACCTCTGAAGGAATTGTTTTGAAACAGCAGCACACAAATGCTGGGCAAGTGCAAAGTAGTAAGGAATTAGTACAGTAACCTGCAGAAAACTGCAGGATCAGAGATGTGGTTAATTCAAATTCTGAGATGACATGGCAGTTTCTTCTGTAACTCCTACTTTTGCTTCAAAGATGACATTTAAGTCCTCAGTTCAGTTACAGAAGATACTGTCAGTCAAAGACATGAGCTGTTGCTGTCCATAGGTTAAGTGAATGCCCTGATGAGTAACAGTACTTGAAGACACTGTGTTGAGCAAGGCAGTCTTGTGCTGACAGATCAGCATGCAGGTATTTCTGCCTCTGGCTCAGCCAGCAAGCCAAAGGAAAGCAAAGCCCATGGCAAGACCTGTTGGTTTTGAGGGACGAGAGAGGGAAATAAACAGCACAGCAGAGTGAGGAATCAGAGTGTATGGGAAGAAGAAAGATCCTAGTGGGAAAGGTGATGGACACATGGCACAGATCTGTTTGAGCAAACATCATTATCTTAAGGAACATGAAACAATTTTTTACTGTACCAACCTGCATTTAGCACAGCTTTTCAGAAGAGAGAATAAGTGAAAGAAGCTTGGATAAAAAGCCATCTGTGCAGCTTGCAGAGGAAATATAGATACTGTGCATGGAAATTAACATTTCTAGACCACCTCCTCACAAATAGCTGATCAAACCAATAAGTTTCTGAAAAACAAACATACATTAAAAATGAATTAACCTCCAGGCTGAAAAATTTTAATAAAAATAGATCTAAAATAGATGAAGGGCAATGATTCCCAATCCAATTGCTTTTATACATCCTTGTTCTTCCTATAGCTTTACCTCTGAATAATATTTTCATTTTAATTGCATCAGCAGTTTTGCATTGTTCTTCTCAGTAAATCTTTCATAACTCAGGCTAGCTATGAATAACTTTATTTCTCAAATGGAAAAATCAAAACCTGGGCTATATTAACTACATAATATGACCACTGTTCCTCACGGGAAATAAAAATACCGCCCTGACTGTAGTATGGGGTCAAGCTGAATACGCCTTCTCATGGTTAGTGAGAGGAAGTTGTTCACCTTGGAAGAAGAAAGTAAAACAGTGACCCTAGCCTATTGAGTTCAGTAGAACTGTGGAGGAATAGACATGAACTTTTCAGGCACTACACCAGAAGTCTTCTCAGTCAAATACACATCTTTGGGAGAGCACAGAAACTACAAGCACTGCTGAAAGGGAAGCAAGTAAAGCATGCATCTCCAAACAACTGTGAGAAACACCTGAAAACTGCCTGATTTCAGTCTTGATAAGGCAGTCTGAGTTGCAGAAGGGGCCATGCAAGAATGAGACAGCACCTTCTTGGATGTAGGTAGATAAGGCCACTTCATTTGAAGTAGGTTTAACTTGCTGATAAAACCCACCGAATGTGATCATGAAACAGTTCGTCCAAGTATCAACATTGTGGGTAAATGTTATTCTACATAGCAGGAAGATTATTTTATTTTATTTTATTTTATTTTTTATTTTTTTAAATGGGGATATCTTTATTACTTTACTGGGCTTAAATCAGCTTTCAGCATCTATTACTTAACACAACCTCGTGGAGGGTTAGAGCAGGTGCTGAAGAAAATGACTTATCCAATTAAAACTGAGTAGTATAGAGGTGCCAAATTGCTGGAGAGTATTTACCACAGCATAGTCAGTGATACAATATCAATCAGGGACACAGCAGAGAAATCTACAGTTACGACTTACTTACAGAAGGAAAACTGAGGGAAAACACTAAGTCTCTGCTAGGCACCTATAACATGGATTTATAAGCAGAAAATGAAATGCAAACTACTCACATAAGCTGAATTTTATTCAATCATGCCTTCTGTCTATTTACCTACTTTTTGTTTAAGCGCATAAATCTTTCATCTTCGTATTCATTCCACAACTTGAAGCGGTGTTCCTTTTGAATGATGATTTCATTAGGATTTGTTCTGCCAGATAGCGATGCCTCTAGAGTTATGTGCTACATTAATTCTGACAGATCTTTTACCTTGTTTTTATTTTTATTTCACAAGAATTATGGAAAAAAATCTACATGCTAAGAAGATCGGGAGTGCAGGAGGATGATAATTTTAGGAGCGGGAACAAGCGAGATACAAAAATTACTACACTGTGTTTGCCTGAGTTTTCAGGTGGCATTGTAAGCACCAAAACCATTCCCATAAAAAAGGGTGGGGACAGAGGAAACTCCAAAGGGCCAGCCACCAGAAAACTGCGTTTTCCACAGATATGGGCGATTTGATGATGATGTGCCTCTTTCACATCAGAGACAAACCTGGAAAATGTCAATTCAAGCCAAACTGAACTATTAACTAAACATACAGCTTTTCACTTATATCTTTTGTACATTCTTGTGCATATGATGGGGAAAATCTCTTTTAAAAATATATTCAATCTTAACAGAAGCATGTCCAGCACTGAAGAATACAACGCAACCTTCAGCACTTTAGTTTCATGACTACTTGCCCCAGCAACTAGAAACATTTTCTCATCTAAACACTAAAGCAAAACCGTGCTTCTCGATATCCAGGCAGGAGCACTTCTAGGCAGTGTCCATTTATTATTTGCCAGCAAAAAAAAGACCTCCCGCACGTTTGCCCAAAGAGTTTCAAGCGTCCACGCAGCACTACCCCGGGAGTACCAGAAAGTCAGAGCCCCCGAACAGCTGCAAGAACAGCTGTGCCAAGCAGTGGCAAGGCTCCTGTGGGCAGCCGAGGTTGACCTTGACCTAACCGGAGGCAGGGAAGAACTGCACCTCCTTCAGCAGCTCCGGAGCCTCGGCAGTGACGCGGGCGCTTGTGCCCGAGATGGGTAGACCTATCCGCTATTCTCAGGGCCTCTAGCTTAGGTTTCATTGTTAGGAAAGATTTATTTGCTGTGAGAGCAGTCAAATCCTGGAACAGTCTTCCTAGTGAGATAGTAGATCCCCCTTTTGCCTGCCAGTATTTGAGTAGCATTTGGACAATGCTCTAGATAACATGCTTTAGGTTTTTGTTAGCCCTGTAAAGGTCAGGCAGTTGGACTAGATATCTTTGAAGGTCCCTTCCAACTGAACTGTTCCATTCTATTTTCATGAATTTTTCACAATTTAGATGAAAGTTGAACCTCTGAAACAAAATAAAGTTCACAAAAGACAAGTCATATAATTTGGAGTAAAAAAGACACAATATTTTAAAATCAAATAACACAATAAATCACAGGTTGGAGGAATAATTAGCACTAATCATATTTTGCATTATTCTTCTGGGTGTTTAGCTTCTTCACGAAAACCTTCTAGAGCTTCCTTCTCATTGGAGTGCCAGCTTAAATCTGCCTAAAGGATGAGCCCAAACTTTGAAATAAAACTATTACTCTTGCTGATATGTGACATCTTATGAGGCCTTCAAGTTTGAAAAAATAAAAATAAAAATAAAAAATTAGAAGAAAACACACTAGCTACCACACTTAAGATAAACAACTGCAATAGAAAGGTATTAATGACAGCTTGTGTGAACCTACTCAAGTTGCCTTTTATACTATTTACACTGAGCATCACCAACGGCATCACTGCAACAACATGGTGCTCATCAGGAATTGAAAAACTTGGTTTTGCATTTTTTTTTTTCTTCTTTTCCCTTCCTTATTTCTCCCACAACACCTTCATTCAGTGTAAAAATTCATGGAGTAGATCATGCTGTGTTATGTGCTGCTACGCTACCAGATTGTTCAAGCTGCCTAAAGTATGTTTGGGTAAGGCTGAATGAAGAACAACCTTGTCACTTGTAGAGCAGGCACATGTATCATATTTCTTTTATAGCTTAGACTGGACTCCCATTTCACTTTTATAATCTCCAGGTAAGCCCTTACTGCCTTCAGGAGCTCATAGAAGAGTCAACATTTTCAAAATTCCCTTCAGTGCAAGCTCTAGGTGTTCCTTATGACAATAGCCATTCCTACAGTTATATTAAGTTACTCTCTCCATAAAAGAAAAATTATGACAGAAAAATCATAAACCATTTAGTCAGAAGAAAGCTATATAGAAAACTCAATTTATTTTCTCTGGTGTAGGCTTCTCCCATTTCAAAGGGAGATGGAAGGCGATGTGCTCGGTATAAAAACATCACCCTCAAAACAGGCAGGAACCTCACATTGCCCAACTCTGAAGAGGCACTCACTGTCCAAAAGAGAAAATGAGTGATGTCCTACAAGCATCTCTACTCCACCAGAGAAATTCTGACAGTTCAGTTAGAGCAGTTTGTTTCCAGGGAGGGACCACTTTGATATTGCCAACAGAGGTGATTGGAAAAACGTGATGAGTTACTCTATTCCTTCATATACTAGAGCTTTTCCGCAGTAAAATAGTCTGAGGAAACAGGCATAAGATGAGAGGGAGTAGAAGGAGCATCTTATCATGTTTCTCAACCCTTTTAAGTTTTCACTATCATCATCTGCTGTCAACGGTCTCTGTCTTCTCAGACAGTCCTGGCCACCTGGTTAAAGCAGCTGCTCAGCTAGATTCAGCTGTTAAAAAAATACGCTTTACACTCCAGTATCAAGGACACTGGAAAGATGTCCATACAGAAAAAACTGGATCTTATTATGATGAATTTTTAAGTCATTACCTAAGATATAGTAGTTCCAGTTTGAAATAGGAACTAGAGATAATGGAATATTTAAAAGTTTTTTGAAAATATGTAGAATTTTTGGCTTGCCTAATGGTACCCAGGACTGCTTAGGCTCAAATTTTAGGCTGTGCTAAATACTGACTAGCAGAGTTTCATCTGTGCTTGCTAAAAATGTTGATTTTGTTCTATTCTAAGCACATAATTATGCTAAAACAATAAGCATATGAAAGTGCACTGCTCTTTGCAACTCTTGGTTCCTAGCCTCTGCATAATTACCAGATGACCAGCAGATTTACCTAAATGAATAGGATTATGCAGATGTTACACTGTAACACGATGTTAAAATCCTCTTATCATGTTCCAAAAGCGACCAGTCAGCAATTACAGACAGTTCCTCTTAGCAGAAATTTTTCATGATGGATAGGTTTTCTAGAGGTTAGCATAATTAATATTTACATGTGTGAGGCAGAGGTAAGATAAATGATATCCCGACTGACTTTTCACCATAGTCACATGAAAACACCAGGGGCAAACTCATTAGCACACAAAGGTACAGATGTGTGAACTGGTGATAAATGAATGAAAGAGTCCAAGATGGGAGAGAAAAGCCAATGAGAAACACAAAGCAAACTGGTCAGACAGGGCTCAGCTAAATCTTGACTTTTTCAAAACCTTCCAGGAGTCAGAAGGTGATCTAAGGAGATGGAAACCATGAAAGCTGAAGGGTCTTGCGTGTGACAATGAGAGAATTTATGATGCACCAGAACCTTGCAATGAGATCTCTGTCCTACAGCACTCAGAGCCAGAAGTGTTCCACTTCTAATACAGCCCAGTATTGTGAAGTCAGAAGAGAAGGCAGCTTGGATTTGAAGGGATAGCAGAGCTTCAGCCTGTTTCTCTTCTTGTATGAAAAAGATGCAGTCAAGTAAAGCTAATTAACTGAAATGTTGTCAAAGAATATGTGAGTCCATGTTAATGACAGTTTAGATTCTTAACCAAACCAAAGTACTAGTTGTACAAAATAAACACACACATATCTATACAGATCCTCTTCAATCATTTCTCCAGGATCAAAATAGACTTCTCCTATTTGAAATGACTGGAGATTTTAAATTAAGTCATTGCAAGACTGTAACAAGTAGCGGTGCTGTTAAGGCTCCATAATATGGTAGAAAAGAATATCCTGCTAAATATAAGTAAGTGCCAGGTGGAGGAATACTGATTGAACAATCCTCTAGAAGGAAGAAATCTGCAGAACTTCATTGGAAAATTTTAGAAAAGTTATAAAAATAGAAACAGGAGAGGAGAAATAGTTGCATACAGGCTGCAGCTTATCACATTCCATGGTAGATAATTGAAATGCATCAGATGCAGTTGAGTATTTGGGATATGAAGCTAGAGGTGTGGACAGAAAATGTCATATTTCTGTAAGTTTTGAAAGAACTTCTCCTTTCCCTTAAGGCCCCCAACTTCAGTTCAGATGGGGAGGAAAAAAAAAAAGCTTCAAACTTTGCACTCAATATAGCATTCCTTTAAAAAACAAGGAGGGGACACTAAATTGATGCAGGTCTACAAATTGCTGCATTAAGTCTGCTAATACACAGCCCACGTAAAATAACATAAGAGTAATGTAAAAACATGCATTAGAGATGAAGAAGAATATTAGACCCATCTCTCCACCCATGAAAGGATGAGCTGAGAGCTGCTGATGGGTGAGAGCTGCTAGCAAAGCCAGCACTTCACTGTCTGTGGGTGAACATTTCAGTCCTTTGTTGCATGCTCTTTATTATAAAGCCCACTGAAAACTTAAAGCTGCTTTTCTGAAGGAGCTGTTGTGTAACTGTGACATCTGGGGATTTTAGTCGCTGCCCTTTTTGAACTGGTTATGGAACACATTAAACCCAGAAGGCTCCACTTCAGCTGTTTACAAACCCTTCCCACTCTACTCCAGAATCCTAGCTTTGTCAATAGGAGCCAAATCAGCTCAGAGCTCCAGGCTCAAGCCTGTCTTTCTCAGATAAGCACTACCATGGACTGTGGTGGGAAGGAATCCATGTTTAAAATACAGCATATTATCAAGCATCTGAAGGAACCAAGACTGTTCTTTTGAAAAGTTAATCTGCTATTCCACCTTTGGATCTACCCAAACAAGCTGCTCTGCGTATAAACAAGACTTGTGATTTCACACGTATGTGAAGATAAAGCTACTCAGACCTTTAACTGTACTACTGCTATAATTTATACATGTGGTTAGAGCCATCCATGATGCTTTCTTCTGTTTGTGCATTGTTATCATGATAGTCAGGAGTCATGCAGTAGGTTCATATATGCCATGTCAATAGCATAACTAAAAAACCCATATAAAGAATTCAAAACAAATAATTCTGTCTTTCTGTTCAATGTTGGTATTTCAAAATTTCAACGTTCTTTCAAAATTTGCTGTACAAATAATCGTGGGCTCATTAATATATCATCTCCTCCTCACCCTATAAGAAGCTGACACCAACTCAGTGCCAATAGCAGGGCTTAAGAATTCCCATGGAGGGAACACACTGCCACAACACACTGTTGCGTTTGACCAAACTGTAGAGATTCAGAAAACACCTGGATGATTTCATGAAAGGAGAATCCAGCAGGCTGCCATGAAACTCAAGGACACTACTTCTGAATCAGAACATCTCTGAGCTGCAAATCACTGTAAGCTTGAGAAAAGTGCCAGGAAAGTATTATTACAGGTGTTCCCCCTTTTATGATCTTCCTTAAGCAAGAAGGCTAAAGTGGAAAGAAGGGACTGAGTGAAACTGAAAACTGCCTGTACCTTTGATGTGACTTACCACTGTCATCCTACAACAGAAAATAGTGTTGCTTTGCTTATTACATGGTTTATGCAGCTATCTGCTGTAACTGACAGATTATATTTGTGGTAAATAAAGCCTTTCAAAAAACCTCAATGAAAGCTTGTCTTTTGTAGCAGTGGCATTCTGAGCTGATTCATCAAGGGGATTGTGGAGGCAGACAGTATGTGCAGGTTCAAAAACCTGTTTCACATCTTCATGAGCAACAGAGCCATAAATGAATGCAAAGAGGATAGACAAGAAGGTACCCACAAGTATCTTTAATCCAAAAATATTGAATCTAGGGCAGTAGGATGGGAATGTAGAGCATGAAGTGGACAGGCTTATGTGTTCTTCTGAGAATGTTTAGTATATTGTAATGTTTGGCTGGCTGTAAGACTTCACAAAATAAAATGGGTACCCATATAGCATAATTCAAAGTCAGCCACTACAGACAAGGAACAGCTTGTAAAAATTGATGATATTATTCTTTACTAGTCTTTGTCCAGCAACAAAGTGGTTGTTTTTTGTTTTGTGGGGGGGAAAAAAAAAACCAAAACAAAAAACTGTCATATTCCTAAAAACAAAATACCCGTGAATGGCTGCCAACATACAGTCATCTCATTAACTAAGGCTTAAGCTTAGGAAAGTAAAACAGGAAAATATGTAAATAATTACGCAAAAATATATGAGGATGTGGTTAAAATTGTGCTTTGCATGACAATAATAGATCCTGGACTGGAGAGTTTACCTTCCCTGAACAAAAATGGTTTTTTGCTTTCTGAGTAACTCTACTCAAACTGACTTAAATTTAAGTAGGTCAGGTGCTGACAGTTGTGTAGGTACAGAAGCATGGATTTCAGCACAGATTAATGGCCTGGATATTTACCAAGCCTCTCTGGAAACTATAGTATATAGTATACTCAGTTGCAGCTATTTTCTTAGAAAGGACCCAAGCAGCTAGTTTAAAGCCAATTTGGGAAAAGCTACATAAGCAGTAGTAACATCACGAAAGTAAGAGAGTCCCACTGTGAGCAATGTTTGGCACTGCGCTACTCATTACTACTCTGGTGCTGGGAAAGAGGACATTTGGAGAAACATACAGAGCCAAATAAAACTGTCAGACAAAAGCCTTGGGACCTACAAGCACCAAACCTGCAACGCATAGCCCTGGAAAGTATCAAGCTTACATAAATATTTAAGGATGTCTATAGTTTCCATCAATATTCAAAAGGTTCTGCTTAGCTAACCAGCTCACCTATGTGACTCTGCTGGACTTGACTCTGATTTCACTTTCATCCATGTGAAACAATGGTATTCTATCAGGATTAAGTCAGAGCAAATTTAGAATCAAGTGGTTCTTACTGCAGTACCTACATGCTGATGGGATGTTATGAAACCAGAATACAATTCCAAAAAGGTATACAGGACATTTCCCCCTACATAAAGTATGTTCTACAATAAGCTAACCATTGATAAAAGCCTCTAAGATGTTGCTGTTTTTATCTATATAAAGATTACTAAGAAAAAAACAACCCTGACAGCTAGATTCTTCGATGATGTGAAGTATGTACAGGCTGTTGTGCTTTTATTACCTAAGCACTAATGGCAATTTCAGAAAAGGAATTCAGGCAAAGTGGCACGTAATGGGAGATCAGTTGTAAGAGGACTAAGTCATGTTAAAAGTCAAGCAAGTGACTAACATTGGCTGGAAAATAACCACCCAGCTGGTTATGCTTTTACATAATTTAGCTAATACATACGTTTAATGAGAACATAGAAGATATCAAAGGATTTTGAGGAAGAAATAGCATTTAAATCCTCAAAATCAAGGTCTATCCTGTCATCACTCTCAGTTGTACAGAATCCAAGAAATCTGAAGAAACTTCTGAACAAGTCAACCAGAACATCGATTGAAGATTCAAGATTAATTCAGGAATCTTGCCTTGTTGAAGTGTGTGTGGCTGACTTATTTGATGATGGTGACATAGGTTGCTTATTTTTGAGGAAGGGAATTCAAGAGCCTGTACCTTGCTTGACTTATGCTGTACAGCAAGCTATATTTTGGTACAGATAGCAATAACCTAATAAAGAAAACCTAATCATATGAAAATATTCCTTTAGAAGAAGGAAAGTTCTCCAAACTAGGACACTGAAGTCAGACAATAGAATATCCATCCAAATATAGTTTTGCTGTTAGTTACCTATAGCAGAAACAAGCGTTGGATTCAGCCTATCTCTAATAAATAAGACTGCTTTTATTTTTGGCTTTGGGAAATCCCTTAAATTTCCCTTAGTTATTTTGCAGCTACCCACAAGAATTCAGCTGTCCTTTGGGAACACAATAACGCAAGTGCTTTTTTATATGGGAAGAAGTGTGAAGTAACCAATGCCTCTCACACGCAGCCTTCTATGGTTTAGCTTTTGTAAACACAGGGCCACTTAGGACCTTCAGTAGCTTCATTTCTGAAATACATCCAGGCCTACCATGAAGAACAAGCAAATCTTGTTTTACTGTGGATATACTCAGTTTGTGTAATACTTCCATAAGTCTGTGGAATATGTCTGACTTACGACTGAAACAACGAATTCTGCCATATGCACAGCAGTTCTGGTGCCAGCTTGCTCCCTGCCTATGTGATGAGCACAAGAAAAGCAGCGGGGAAGGGGCTACTTCACCTAACATTCCCCCAGTCTGAGCCCTCCTGCATCGTGTGTCCTGTACACACTTGTGTGTCTAATGCTCCCAAGTCCTACTATATGTCTTATGCTGTCCTGACATGCATTTGCTGTTTGTCCAACAGCGCATTTCCAATTCTGTCCAAGCAGCTAACTGTAATTCAGGGCTCACAATTACCCTCCCTATTGGCTCCACACACAGGAAATCTCCATTGAAGCATAGCTTTTTCCTGCTGATTTGCTCTAGCCCTAAAGAACAGTACCACAAAGTTTCATTTAAACACTCTAAATGCTGGTCCATCTGCTGAATACAGCTGTGCTTCTAGCTGTGTGGACTAAGGTGCTCTGAAGTCAACTCCGCAGTGCTTCACTGCCAGGAGACCTCACATTTCCCATACTTATTTTGTTCAGAAAGTCTGCATTACAAAACTCAAAAAGAAATTAAACCCTCAGTTAAAGACCCTGAAGCCATATTCCAAGTCTCTTCCAACCAAAGTGACAGAATTCAGTCAATCCAAAGACAATATATTCACTAATGAGTTTACAATTTACAGAAGTGACTTAGATAGACTTTTTTCCTCCTCCTTACGCCTTCCCTGCTCAGATTGGGAAATGAGCATTTCTATTGCTGCAGATAATCTGGTGACCAGTTGTCATGGTTTTGTACCAATAGCAAAAATTACAAAACCATGACACCAGTTATCAAATGGAAACTTGCAAGAAAAAGGCTATGTGAAGTAGATACAGAGAAGATAAAGAAAATGAGGAAACATAACTCATGAAGGCTTCTTAGAATCGTGCTGGAACCCTGAATTTTCTCTGCTGAGTTCATTTTTGTCGAAACAGTGAGAGCCTCTGAGCAAAGATAAACCTTACTCACTGAAGCTACAGATCCCATTTCATACATCAGTCTCATACAGCTCATAAAGTCAGTTTTGAGCCATTCAAGTCATTGTTTGCCACAGCAATTCAAGCATTTATTTGTAATACTGCTTATTCATTGAGTCTGCCTCTACACTTTGCAAATAAAAAGCCTCTATTTCACTTAAATGAAAACCGATGGGTAGGAATTGCTTTAGAAATTTAAGAGAGCCAAAACAGGTTCAGTGACCACTATAAATCAGTTTGCTGTATGACTGGCGGTACAAGCACTCAGTCAGGGGCAACAGAAGTCATGATGGAAAGCAGCGCTCAGAGGTCTTTGAGAGATCTTGCATCTGCAGGATGCCAGGCTGCATTACAGGGGGGTAGATGATTTTGTCAAGTGTCATCTGCTATGTAATATCAGCTATGATAGTCGTGTGAGTATTAATAAGAAGGTCTGTAAGTACGTACAGGAAACTATAGTTCTGAATATTAACCAGCTAATAAATCATGCCAGAGACAGACCAGGTGGTTGATCTAATCATAAAAACAATTTATGAAATGGAAGTATAGCATATGTTATATGTAGATTTGATTAAAGTACTTGGCACACTGATTCATAATATGCTATTTATTAGAAAAACAAAACAAAACATTTTTTTTCAGATAATTCTAACATAGGGAAACTTTACAGGTAAAGTGATTATTACTGGATTGATCATTTTCATTGATAAGTCGGTTGCCCACAACAGACAGGCCTTATGGGAAGAAAAAAAAACAAAACAAACAAACAAACAAAAAAAAGAACGAAGTGTAAAAAGACTTCACCTTCATCTGCATAGAGGCAGAGTATCGAGTCCCATTATACATCAAGGAAGCACATAGAAACGTGTTGCATCTGTGTACTCTGTGTTTCTCTGGGCAGAGAAAGTCATAGTTTGAAGGTCATGTTTAATAAAGCTTCTGTAATTAGAAAATGCGGGTATTTTCTCTGTAATGGTAGAAATTAAATGCAGTAACAGTGAAACTGAAGTTTCCAGCACATAATTTTTGTGTATGAGTTTTAAGTATCTGGATAACATTTTGAACATGTAACTACTGTTTTCGGAAATCATCCATGAAGATTGCTTAGCGAAGCATCTAGAGGGAAAGTTGTTTCTCTACAGTGCAGTGTATTTCATCCTTTTCATGCTGAAAGATGAAAACCCCATTAGCTCCATAGGATATCTAGTAAAAGCAATGTATAAATGCTGAAGAGAAGATCACAGCATTTGTTTTCATAACTCAAGATGTTGACAAAGAATTCTTGATCTCAAAGGATATAGTTAATTATGAGTTGGGGGAAAGCTTCCTTGGTTTTATTAGTCCTGCAGAAAATACTCACACAGGCTGAGCCCATAATAACCACAAATACATTAACTTCCTGATCAGAGGCAGCCTATGCCCAAACTGCTCAAGCCAGATGTGTCCACACAGATGTGATGAAAGGACTGAGCGACACCACTAGAGGGCTTAGCTGTAGAACAAGGAACTGAATCTAACGCACTTGAGTTTGAAGCTGGTGAAATAAACGTCTGTACTATTCCTGCCCTGATGTGAATTGCCTTAAGAAAGAAGGGCCACTGCTGCCTATAGCCACTGAAGTGCAGCACAGAGGTCTCCAAATTAGCTTCAAAAACAGGAGCTCAGGAGCTGTTTTGTTTCCATTACAACACAGGCTTCAGCATCTCAGCAGGGTGATTTAATCACTAAGGGCTCTGTTCTGTTGTCTGTGTCATGTACACATGCTTTAGCTATTTCTCTCAAACTTAACCTCTATTATATTAATGGGTTTCACTGCTTGAGGTTTTTTAATTGTATTCTATTGCCAAAGGCTTTCTAATACCTTGATGATGTTTTACTTAGAAACAGAAGTTGCTGGTTGCTGGAAGACTGAGATGACAATCTGAATAATTGCATAGCTTAGGAAGATGATATCTAAGCATATGCCTGACAATTTCACATTCACAGTTGATAACCTCATAATTTCTATGAATAATCTAAATAAAACAGAAATACCCCTGTGGCTTTAGTGGATCTATTTTTAAAGTTAGGTAATTAGCATACAGGCTTCCCAACACTATCAGCTATCTAGTGGCTAATGCAAATGAATCAGAAGTTGATAAAGAATAAAAGAGCTTGAGGTGATTGGACTCACCTGAACTATCGTTAGTAGAACTATTTCGATAATAGATCTCCATCAAAGCATGTTCAGTCCGTGGCACTGATAGTATTTCATGAAGTTACAATTTCAGATCATAATTTTTCCAGTTATTTAAGGTAAATAGTCCTCTGAGATTGTTCATAGGATTGACCCACAAACAGATGTGCCAGCACAGCTTGGAAAACCGGGACAAGGTGTGTGCCATAGAATTCGAAATGAGTTGGGAAAGCCAGCTGCTTAACATTGTCTACTGCCACCTAATATTTTGTATGGGAAAATGATAGCCACATAATTACTCCATTCCCAGAGAAGGAACATATTCAAAAGAAAGATTTGGAGGGCAAAGTTCGGGTCTACAAGATTGCCATCTTAAATCAAAGTCTAAAACAGAAGATAAACCGCCAAAAAGCTATGCAGAAAACATTGCTTATTGAATAATAATGTAAGGGATCCTTTAATTTTCCCTTCCAGCCTTCCTAGCACTATTAAAAATTGCACTTTTCCCTCACATGTGAAGTGGTCACATCTGTGGAGCTGAGTAGCACCCCCATTAAGATCAAGACTTCATCCATCTCTGATATAACTACTGTTAATTCACGCAATACAGATATTGTTCTCACTGAAGGCCATCTCATACACTCATCATGCTTATATTAAATGTAGAAATTTAACCACGAAAGCCAAAGGAACACTGTATGGCAGGCTTAAAATTTTGGTATTTACTGAAGGTCTGTCATGATGCAATTTCAGTTTTCACCTCTCTTGATTGATACTGAAAAAATTTACGTGGGAACTTGGTAAGATAAATCCTCGGGTAGCAGAAAAGTGGAAGTCTTGCTCAGTAGTAGTTAGTAGTCTTATCAGTTAACAGCACTTTAGGTTTGATTCAGGTTGTGTGTTGCTAAAAAGCTTTCTTATTTCTTGCTCATCAATATTCACTGTTTGCAACATTACCATGCGTCTCTAAAGGCAATCTGGTGGGCAGAAACAATGAATTACGTCTGCATGAAAGAAACAAGCAACAGGAGCAGAGCAACCCTCAGACTACAAAAGATTGCATTTTTCATGTAAACATTAAAAATGAGTGGAAATAGACATTGAAAACAGTGTTTTAATTAGATAACTGTCTCTTCGGAAACAAAATGTTTTCCTCTATCAGCAATTTTAAACCAAAATGACTAGATTTTAAGATTATTTAGATGATAGTATGAATAAATGCACAAGAAAACAGACAGCATAGCTGAAATTTTAAGAAGTGTGATTTGCTTAGTGAGAATAACAGTGTCAAAAGAGTGGAACAAGCCACAATACTAAACTTGACGGGATAATGTCAACTAATGTATGTGGAATCTATTATTCTATATTCAGCTAAATAATACTTAGTTTTTGTATTTCTTCCAACATTCAGGCACCACTTTACACATATTTTTCTATTTTGGCTAAATATACACACGTATATATATCTTCTATAATTTAAATTATTTAAAAAATACTTTTAAGAATATTCTTCAGTCTTGCATTTAAAAAAAAAAAAAAAAAATTGCTGTTTTGCCCTGCTTAAAAATTAAGACTATTTTTCATGTCACAAAACTTCTTGTGCTTATTTGACCTATTCTAGCAGTATTAATCCTCTCCGTGTTTTTAAAATATTTCAGCATCTCTTTAGCAGATTAAAAATTTTGATGATTTTTAAGCAGCAGTGATAACTACAGCATACATTTTCCTTCACCTTTTCTAATTTGATCCGTGAGTTCATCTTTTTGAAAAAAACAAACAGAAACCATTGAAACTAATACATTATCCCATACTCAATCACACAGCTATCCTGGTGAAGAGGGATTTCCTTAAAAAGCCAAGGCAGTAAAAACCATGATAAATATTTTTCACATTATTTCAGTCTACCGAATGATATTTACAATTACACTTGTAAATGGAAACTAGAGTAGGAGAAAAAAGAAAAAATGGTTCATCTGAAAAGAAAGTGTTAATGCTGGATATAAGCAACAGATCGTATATAGTACTAGGTAATCACCATAAAAAAAAATATAATTACTAAAAACCTCCATAACATAGAGAAACTTAAATTTACAGGATTTTCCTAATGAAAAATATTTTTCTGTATGTGACCAGACCTTTTAATTCTAGTACTCTACGTATCATTCCTTGTGAAGTTATCAAAAAGGGTAGGATATATGTATCCTATCTCCTGTTTTAATCTACTTCATATTTTAAGCTACTTCATATTTATTCTCGAAGTAAATGGACTACAGCAATGGGCATAGCAGTTAAAGATATGCCAAGTAAAACTAAACAATTTTGTCATAGTTCTTTAGCTTTGGGCTTTGTCCTTGATTGAAGGTGCAGAGCTGCACATTTTAAACCAAGGGTGTTCCCAGTCCTCTCCAATTCAGAGTCTGTATTGATGACATTTTCATGCAACAAACAATTCTAAAAATAAATACAGCTACTCAGTGATGAACTTATTTCATGCCCCCTCCCTTGCTTACTAAGTCTGTTCCTTTGTCCAGGGTAGCCTGGTTACCTCAGCAATGAAACAACCTTCATCAGCTGTTTCTGCATGCCCCCTCTGCACCACCCCCACTCTGGCATGCCCCAAAAACATTCAACATGGAAATTCTGTCTAGTTTACTCATTTTGTTAAAATTAACAATCTGGGGGCTAGAGGGATGTCAATTCAAGCCTCCTCTCTAGGATATGTATCACTGATAGGACGCCTAGAGCCTGAACAAAAAAATAAATGCAATAAATGCCAACCATGTGCCACCAAGTAACTTCATGTAACCATGGCAAAGCATAGGCAGCTAAGAGAAATTGGCATCATTTTGGATGGCTTAAAATAATCTTACTGACGTTGGAGAAGCCAACTGACTGCCAAATAGGGTTCAGACCAACTAATGTTATTTGGAATTAGACACCAAAATGGGGTTGGTATTTGTGTTTGCTTTGGACCTTGTCAGAATATTTCAGGTTAACAAAGGAGGAAGATAAAAATGATAGTTGATTTTTTGGCATGACTCCTTTCCCTTTATCCCTCAGAATCTAAAGTTCCAGGAACCAAACTGCAGCCGGGACCACTGAACCAAAGTGAAGGGGACCCAGTACAGGTCCCTCTGTAAACACAGTGCAGTAGATGTCTTTTGTTGGTGGCCTGTCAGCATCCTGAACATTTACGTGTAACAAAGCCAGTGATACAATACACAGAGGAAAATATTCATAGGAAGATTTTGCTTGTTGAGGGCTATGACTGTTAAGAAACATAATGGTAAATTAACAGCATAACATAAGCGCAATTTTTTATGACTGCTTGGAAATCTCATTAGGTCATCTGAGCCATGATTTTCCTGTAGTATTAGAATTTTAATATCAGTTTCTCCACACAAGTAAAGAACTCTCACAAGAGGACATCCATTTTTTATTTTTCCCCTTACTGTTGCAACCTGATCAAAGATGTCGGAAAATGCTATACTCCATTCTACATTACATTACACCTGCAAAGCAATACGTGATACCGTGTAACTTTGCAGGCCAGTAGAGTTAAATTTAATTGATGTGCAAAGGGGTTGTTTCTTGACAGAAAGATTGACTAAAACAAAGGTACAGGAGTTTGATGCCATTTGAGAAAACTCTGGTCCTTCTCTCATCTTTACAGAGTCATGCTGAACTGCAGAAGGCAGGGTTGCTTGTGTGAAACCCACTCATCCATATTCTGAGAAGCAAAAAATGGCCAAACTGCATTCGTATAGTTGACAGCTTGATATACTTCATGACAAGGTACACCTTCTGGCAGCAGCAGAGGGCAAAAAACAACCAAAAACATATATTGAGTATATTTCTTTTATTCATTTAGCAGGAGTAGCTAGCTATCAGCATACTGTCCACTATCTCTGAGAGAATAACTGTTAGTACAGTCAACTGTTTGTATTATGTGCAATATCTGAATAGAGACAGCTACCATCATGCTAAGAACTACAGCTGGAAACTGGAAATAGTGATATGACTTACAGCGTGTTGTTAACAAAATAATCATGACACTGGACTTGTTAATGATATTGGTGGGTCAAAAGAGATTGATACTAGTGGATACAAAGAGAATTATCCTACAATTTTTCACATTATTTCTATCAAGAGATGTTTACATAATATATTTTGGATTCTTTGTATAAGCAGTATGTCCAAATAGACTTCTTCCAGTCCTGATGCATCAAATTTATTCATACGTGAAAGATGTTTGAAATGCGATGCTCACACCTGCCCTTCTTCTCCACTCTTAAACACACACTTCATCTGAATTTTTATCTCCCTTTATGATTCTTTCACTTCTTTGCCTCCTAACGATCTCTAGACAAACTGGACATACACAAAATACTTAAAGAAACTTGAGGTAACATATTACTCCCAAGAGGATAAAAAGCATGAAACAATGGAATACCATACAATGTTACAGTTTGTAAGTTACATACATAAAAAAATATTAATATTCCGAATTTGCCCATAAACATTTGCCAATATCCAAAACCAATGAAACTTGAACAGAAGGTCCTCACATACTTTAGGTGAGGGACAATTTTGACTGGCTATACTCCTTTCTATCTAACGTCAAAACAGCACAAGCATAAACATAAAGACATTTCTGGAAAGTGTATTCTTTATTCTTTTTACTTGGAAGACTTACAACTGCTTATCTTTCTCAATAGATGCTGCAAATGTTATTGAAGAGTTCATGTCCTTTCAGTTAACGTGCCATTCTGGAAAAAGGGCAAGTAAGTGTGACTGGGAAATGAACCATCAACCAAAAATTGAAGCCAGGATTCTAATACTCTTTGCAAGTACCCGTAATTCCTTCCATTGTTTCTAAAGCTTGTAAACAGGAACGTATTTTATAGATGTAATAAATGAATAATGTTTAAGCCACTTGTCAACCCCACCTCTCCACTATCTCTTTGCTCCCTCCCCGCCAAGAATCCTGCAATATAACAACCGTTCATGAAAAAAAAAAAACCAACAAAAAAACCAGATGGAATTCTCCAGTGATGTCTCTGATGCAAAAAATATAAAAACAAATAAATAATAGCTCCCATGGGAATAGTATTATCATTATTATTTTATCAACTCTGAGCTAGGGGATGATCAACACTGACACTCAAAAAGGATTATGTGAAAATAAAATGAGGAAAAGTTATAGAAGAAGTAAAAGTGATATATTCATTCTTGTATCTTTCTAGCATCCTGGAATGTTATCTTTCAATTTATTACTCCCATCCTAAATCACAAAAAAATAGAATTCTGCAAATTAGAATACTTGACTGACTGAGTTATATTTCCTGTTCCCCAAATAACACATTGCATAATGGACTTCTCATTTCCAGTGTAATGATCTTCCAGTAGACAATATTTTTTATTTTTTCAAGCATCTGACTCTCAACAGTCTTTCTGATACAGTTTTACATTTGAAAATATTGGCAAACATAGCCGTGCCTTACTTAGCAACCATTCTGAGGGCCATTTTAGACTTGTTAGTTGTCCTATTATTTTTCCAATCAAATACTTAGATCTAGATGACAAAGCTTAAGAGATCTGCTGCCAAACCTATTATTACCTGGCTTATTAGCATAATCAACAATACATTCAGGAGCTGTCACAAAGAGGATTGAAAGTTTCTGCAGGATTAGCCTTTAATTCAATGCAAAAATAGGACATAAAAACACAAGTACGGAAAAAGTATCACAGACTGGCTGGGGTTGAAAGAGACTTCTGTATGTCATCTGGCCCAACCCCCCATCCACTGCAGGTGTCCAGCACCCTGTCCAGGCAGCTTTTGAAGAGGAGTTCCAAGGAGGAGATTCCAAAAACTCTCTGGATTATCTGTAACAGTACTGTCTCCAAAACAGTAAAGTGTTTCTTAGTTCAGATAGAATCTCCTATGTTTCAAGTTGTGCCCATTGTTTCTTGTCCTAGCACTGGATACCACTAAAAGAGTCTAGATCTGTCCTCTTTGGACTCTCCTTTCATTTATTTATATACTTTGATGAGATCCCACCAAACCTCCTCCATGCTGAACTGTCTCCATTCTCACAGCCTGTGCTCAAAGACGAGGTGATCCTGTCCCTTTTTAATCTCTGCAGTCCTTTGCTAGAAACTCTACAGTAGCTCCATGATGCAAAAAGTAATTTTGATTTCCAAAAATATTTTTAAAAGCAATTTCTAATTCTAACTTTCAATGAACAGCTTAGAGGAAGAAATAGGTTTTCAAATAAGTCTGAATAAAAAACACTGAAATCCAGGGAGTAATGCAATTATCTTCACTGCCATATGTGCTTCCATTTTATTTGATTGAGTTCATAGTTCATAGCTCTCAGTGGACCATAATAATACCGACTCACCATTCAGAGATGGCAAATCCTACAGGCATCGTAGAATCACCGAGATATTGGAAAAGAACTCCAAAATTATCCAGTCCAAGCATCGACCTACCACCAGTATTTCCCCACTAAACTATGCCCCTTAGTACAACATCTAAACATTTCTTGAACACTTCCATGGATGGTGTTTCAACCACTTCTATGGGCAGCCTGTTCCAGCACCTGACCACTCTTTCAGAGAAGAAATTTTTCCTAATACCCAATCTGAACCTCCCCTGGCACAATTTGAGGCCATTCTCTCTAGTCCAATTGCTAGTTATGCAGGAGTATAGGCTGACCTCCACCTCACAACAACCTCCTTTGAGGGAGTTGTAGAGAGCTATAACGTCTCTCCTAAGCCTCCTCTCCTCCCAGCTAAACAAACACAGCTCCCTCAGTTGTTTCTCATAAGACTTGTTCTACAGACCCCACTCAAGCTTTGCTGTGCTTCTCTGGACATGCTCCTGGGCCTTGATGTCTTATTTGTGGTGAGGGGCACAAAACTGAACACAGTACTCAAAGTATGTTCTCAGCAGAGCTGAGTACAGGGGAAGGATCACTTCCCTGCTTCTGTCACTAATAGTAACTAATCGTTGTTATTTCTGATACCAGCCAGGATGCCATTGGCCATCTTGGCTACCTGGTGACTCGTGTTCAGCTGAGCACAGACCAATACCCCTTGGCCCATTTCTTCCACACAGTCTTCCAGCCACTCTGCCCCAAGCCTGTAGTGTTGCCTGGGGTTGTTGTGGCCAAAGCGCAGGACCTGGCACTAGGTCTTGCTGAACTTAAAGTTATCCTTCAGGTATTTCCTACACTACAAATACCCTCCCTTGTTACTGAGAAGTTCATGATAGAAACAGTCTTTGTTTTCTAGCCCTGCTAAGAGAACTCAGAGTAGCTTGGAAGGGAAATGATCCCAGTTTCTTAAGCACTGGCATACTAATCCTGGTGCAGAACCTGAGCATTGTTCATCACTTCAGACAACAAAGTTAGCCACAGTCAAATAAGAACTCCTACTGTAGCAGACAGTTCCCTAGAAATGCCACTTTAATAGCAGTGGACAAGCCTTGGA
The DNA here is from genome assembly GCA_030625065.1 of Alectoris magna. Classification (NCBI taxonomy): domain Eukaryota; kingdom Metazoa; phylum Chordata; class Aves; order Galliformes; family Phasianidae; genus Alectoris; species Alectoris magna. The sequence goes on from CM060560.1 coordinate 103,590,297, forward strand.
ATAAGTGGAAGAAGAGAAGTCTTCTTCCACTTCCACATATTCATAACTATTAAGAATAATTATAAATAACTGAGACATTTACCATGGTCACTTTCTTTTAGATTTCAGAGTGTCTAAATTGAGCTTATTAAAGACAAAAATCACTTCTGAACCTTCACAAACCAAAATCCAAATCCAGTGAAGCACATAACTGCATGCCTAAATTCCCAAAGAATACACTTCAATATCACACACGATTCCTTGTTTTACACAGGGACCCAAACTCAGCCTGTTGTTTGCAAACATCAGGAACTAAAGAGAAGTCTCAAATTACTTGATGCAGCACATGATTTTTACTAACTTTGCAGGTCTCATACAGACGTTATTTCACTTACTTCCTTCCTCAATACGGGAAAGATGTGGAGCTTTTGGAGAGGTTACAGAGGGCCACAAAGACAATCGAAGTGTTGGAGCACCTCTTCTATGAAGACCTTTTGAAGGAATTGGGCTTGTTTAGCCTGGAAAAGAGAAGACTGCAGGGAGACCTCATTTTGGCCTTCCTATATTTAACGGGAGTTTGTACACATGATGGAAATCAACTTTTTACACACAGGGAGATAGCGATAAGATGAGGGGGAATGGTTTTAAATGAAAGGAGGGGAGATTTTGATTAGATATTGGGTGAAGCTTTCCACTGAGAGAGTGAAGAGGTGCTGGAACGGGTTGCCCAGATAGGTTGTGGATGCCCTGTCCCCAGATGTGTTTAAGGCCAGGATGGATGGGGGCTCTGGGCAATCTTATCTAGTACTTGATCTAGAAGCTGGCAACCCTGCCTGTGGCAGGGAGGTTGGAACTTAATGATTCATGAGTTTCCTTCCAAACTAAGCCAGTGTATGATTTCTACGTACTCTCTGCAGTCAGGTTTTCACTGATTTCTGCCATGTATTTCACTTATTCGTTGAATCAGAGCACATGTGATTTTAGGGTGCAAGGTTTTCTTATATTTCTGCAGTGCATCTCAGAAAACACAGAACATGTGTTACTCATCTGCAGCAGTAGAAAAAAATTTTTCAAATTCTCTTTTCTTATTTGTCTTCTAGACAACACATAAACTTTGTCTCATTTGCTTTGCTAATCAGACACATACAACACTTAGATGTGCAACAATCAAAATGTTTTTAGACTTGGTCAATATTTAACAAAGAACAGATATTAATGCCCTAAGAACAGTGCATAGCCACAAATACTTTAAAAAGCAATGCACAAATATCCACAAGCACAACAAATTCCCTAGGAAAGTTTTGAATAGTCCTAAGCACTGTGTGAAGAAGAGAGTACAGATGATTCTGAGAGAGATTAAAGAATACAGGAGGAACTAGGAACTGTACGTGGCACTTGTCCACTTCCCAAAGTATACAATTTTATCTTCAGTGAAGTAGTTCAGTATGCATTGTTATCAGCATTGCTGATAGTAAGAACAGAGTTGATGTCTCCTTCCTAATCTGTTGAATCAAAAAATTTCTACTACAACAAATCAACAAAATAGGAGCCTTGATCTTTGCAGAAGAAGGAAAGGCAGCTGCTCGCAGCATCAGAGGTAGTTAAAAACACAGAAACATTATGTGCAGAGTTGATAGGTATTTCCTTGGAGACTTTCGGTGAAATGGATGTAAATTTCCCAAAGTAAATACAAAAACATCAAATTCAAAAGGCTGCAGATATTAATGGCTCAGCAGGATTCTTTTAATAGTGTCTCGCATTAATGATAACATTTCAATTATTTTTGTTTAGTTTTAAATAAACTTTAAATAAACTGAAGAGCAGCCTCCTCCTACACCCCAATTTTAAAAGGAATATAAGTTAGTATTTAAAAACTAAGTGAAAAACACAACCTTCCCCTGGAGAAGTATATTCTATCAGGCTTGAATTTTTTGAAGATGGTTAGTTTGAACTTGTTTTTTCCTTGTGAACATCTGGTAATGCTCTGAAATGGATACTGGGTGCCTAAACATAAGGAACAAATGTGTAACAAAGCAACATTTTATTTCCCCTAAGACACTCTTTGCACAAATATTCACTCAGTGCAGGTACATATTAATTCCTATGTAGGCTGCAAACGCAAAATTCTTTGCAGGACAAAAGCATTAGAATTATTTGTTTTTTGCTTTTCAAATCAGTGAAGGAGATCTTGTAAGGCTATTTTCCTGATACCCTACTATTGTTTTGCTGAAAGATTAAAAAATAAAATAAAATGTCAAGCATTCCTAAAATGTATGAGACTACCAATACTGCTCAGTTTCCAGGAGTGCTCTGGGGGTCTGCCAAAAAAGCAAGCTAAAAGCTTAAACGACCAAGTACTACTCTGAATAAATGTGCTGACATGTATAATTAAATTAGACTGCTTTTATTCGCTTGTCTAAATATTGAGTGAAAGGAAAAGTCTTTTTTCCTATTCTGCCCACAGTAAGGTTAAAGGGAACTTCAGACTAGGCAGAGGCCTACGTTGCTTTATAGCTCCCCCTTCCTCATCCCTCATCCTTCTTGTCTGTCCTTCCTGAAACACCACAGGCCACCACTTCAGAATGATTTATTCTTTTGTTACAGAAGACTCAGTGAGCTTGTCCCATGAGGGAATGTGAAGATAATGGAAAAAAGAATAATAACAGTGAATCTCTTTATGATAGTCCACAAGGGGGAAGCTTGTGCTCAGACATGCTTCCTTATCTTTCTCTCAGTCTTTGCTCCTACTGTGGTGTGTAAAGGTATGAAAAACAACTAAATGTGTGTAAATCAAAACCAAAGATGTAGGACTCTAAAGATTTGTGGTTCAATCTAACAATAGTCTGCTAACAAACTATGTAACCTCAAACTCTGTTCTCTTCCCTGCCATTCCCCCACAGCCTGCTAAGACCCTTCTTTGCTATCCCTGTTTGGCTAATGGTAGCAACTTCGTGGCTGCACATTCAGCTGGTATATCCACATGTAAGTTGCCCTGACCTAGAAATGAGTCATTTTCATGTAGACCAGGTGCATGTATGATTCTGGACTACAGACGGTGCATCAGGGCAAGGAGAAAAGCTGATAGAAACTGGAACTGCACATCACTGATAACTGACATGACTTTTAAAAATAAATATAACAACACTGGATTTTTTTTTCTTAATCCTTAACTGTTTAAATAATTAAAAAAAAAAAAAACAACCATAAAAACATTCATTTTCTCACAAGAAAGTAAGTTTTCATCACTGAGAATGCAAAGAAAATAATACACTTCTAAGGAGTAAAAGATTTCTTTGTGTTCTCAAATCTGGATATTATGACCAAGGGACTGGTAATTCTCAAGAGAGAGGGCAGAAGCAACATTTCATTTTTGAATGGCTGTAGTTAGCAGTACTGGACACATAAGAAAGCTAAATCTGGAATACTATCAATTGTGTGACAATTGTGTGACAGATAAAGGAAAAATACACATTAAAACTGAAAGCAAAGGCATGGAATGGGATGAAAACAGGAAAGAAATGAATTCTTTAGTCGACAAGAGTTTCTGAACATGGATCAGTTCTTTTCTTGCTCAGTATAATTGTAACACATTTTTATTTTCAACAGATGTTTTTCAGTGTTCCAGATCTCAGTATTCTGAAATTCAAGGAAAATTAGCAGCCTTACTTCCAAAACTCTTGAAACGAGCTTCAGCATCATGAAATCTGTGATTATTTAGCTTTACCTTTTCACTTTTTTTATCAACAGCTTGCAATTAGCTCAATATTTTAAAGAACTTCTCTGCAGAGGCAGAACACAGATCTTCTTACAGTCTTTCACTTTTACAAAAGCCCTTGTTCTCATTATTGATTCCAGTAGTTAAGCCTTCTGGGAAAACACTCAAATTACAAAACTTATGTAAGTTTTATTCAGAACTGAAAAGAACAGTCATACAGTTGATTTATTTATTTATTTTTCAATCCTCAGTTTCATAAATGCTACCACAATGAAGGACTGAGCACAGGGTAACACTATCAAAGTTTTAACGGTATCATAATCAAGTCACAAGTGGCAGAACGAACTGATTCCAAAAGCTGTGCATTCATGTACTGTGGTTATGTCGCTTATTAGATAGAACTGATCCTTGAAACTGGTTCAGAAACACTTGAACTTGGATACGCAGTTAAGGCTTCTTTCAAAGTAACTCAAACATCCTTGAAAATATTCTCCGTATTAAATGAGTTATCTAAGCTGTTACGCTTTTGTTTTAAAAGTTATGCCATGTAAAGAAATATTATACGTAACTCGAATCCAATTGTTTGGAATAGGGAAAGGAAAATGCTGTTGTCATCCTAAAAGATGCCCTGTATATTGCTAAGTGCCCAGTAACTGTTTTAAAAAGTCACTTAGGAAAAAAAAAATTGGAAAAAAAAAAAAAAAAGGGACTCCAAGCTCCAAAGCATTCTAGTCCAGAGATGATGTTAAGAGTACTTATTTCTGATATGTAGGTGTATTTGTTTAATTATTTGTAAAATTTAACAAAACAATCCTCAGCAAAAATGGTACAATAAATGATATTCTAATTAAAAAAAAAAAAAATTCAATCTGTTACTACTTTCTTTCACGACACAGCAAAAAGAAAGCGGTACTTGTTAAGTGACCACTGAATTTACATGAACACACTGCAGCTAGGCTGTGGAAGATAGCCTTCGAATTTAGCAAGTCTCACGGCTTTCCTAAGCTTTAGCAATGTTAGCAAATTCTGTCAAGAAAGGGCTGAACTAATTTTTCAGGAATTAAATTTCATGTTTGAGATGTGCATGTAAGATTGTAATAAGGTTTGGCCATTCTTGACATAGCAGCCCTACTGCTACCACCCAATCACTCTTTGGTGACTGTAAATTGAAAAACATTGCTATATTTCCAACAGCGTTTGAGCCAACGCATTGTGCTTGCTAGTATTTTATCCGCCAGACTATAGAGATCAGCTTTTTAAATGTAAAAGTGACAAACAAGCCACCATAGGGAGCATCTCCAGTTTCAGGAAGTTAGCAAAGACTAAATGAATACACTCAAACATTAACATAGCTTAATGCAGAGAGATGCAGGATTCAAAGTGCAACCCAGATTTCACTCTGACCTCTGTGTACATAACCTAAAGTGAAGGAGATGAAGTCAGATCAAATTCTCTTTTTTCTTTCCTATAAAAATCATAAAGAGTACAGAGTGCATTTTGTGTTTACCCACTCCTAACACCTCAGAGAATTTTTAGAAGCAGAGATACAATGAATAGTGCATGCGTATCAAAAAGCTGCAATTTAAAACAATTTAGTCTGGCTCTCCAATTAACATAAATATTTGGTAAAACCCCAAAATCTTCCAAAATAACAGAATCAATCTACAAAGTGTATGCCATTTGCAATGAGAGAACTTAGGACAGCTGTGCAGAAGAAACAAATACAATGACTGCTGCATTTACCCATCCTGCTGGGGAAGCAAGGCAGCTTGCTCTCTATTGAATGCAACATTGGCAAACATTTACGATATTACAACAGAAGTGTTAAATGTTAAATAGTGTAAAATTATATTTTAGACTGTTTATTTTTCTTGTGAATCAGTTTAGCTTTGTGTTAATGTATTCATGTCTGGAGCTTCAGGTTTTGTTTGACAGAAAAGTGCATCAGTTGCATTTCCACAAGTGTTTCAGCCATTCAAACTCTTCTTTAGAAAAGCCCTATACCAAATAGCAATTACGAATTTATTGTCTGTATTCCAGGAAAACCTCAAATGGACTCAAACAACTCCACAAGGTTTTCCTGGTTTTATTACTCTAACTGAATACAAGCTTGATGCTTTGCTTTCCTGAATTTCTGTGTTTATTACTCATGTCACACAAATTCATTTAATAGTAGTAGAAGTTATGCACACTGCCTGAGGATGTGATAGATGTCCTAAAGAATAGAAACCAATGAGGTTAAAAAATTCCATAGGAAATTGAAATGTGTCTGCACGTACACTAAGGAGAACATCAGTATGTGCAGTATGTAAAAAGCTTATTAATACAAGGTTTCTTCAGTCAACAAATAAATTAGAATGCTCAGACCTATAGAAGTGAAGTTTCTGTCAAGACCCCCAGAATGACTGTTAAAAAAAAAAAAAAAAAAGAAAGAAAAAAAGAAAGAAAGAAAAATCCCTTACCTGTAATAAAAAGGTGAGCAATAGAAATATAGTGCATGAAAGCTCTCACATCAAAGATTTATCCCTGAGAATGGCAATAAAACTAGCTAGTGCAATTTAATTATGAAAGGGAAACGTCTTGGACAATAAATTTACAATGAGGTTCCAACACACAAATTAAGACACAGTACTTTGTATCTTATTGAATTACCCCTGCTCACCATAAATCAACAGAACACGAACCTCCTGCAAAGCCTAGCAAAGCTAAACAGAAAGCTACTGCTGCCTTCTCAAGGCTGTAAACCAAGTTCTTAACACAGAATTTTCCTTTAGTTTTGGCTGAAAAAGAGTAGCTGCGTTTTTTTTCCTCCTGTTGTTTTCTTAAATAAAGAAAGGCATAAGAGAGATCCGTTGGCATCTTCTCATTTCAAAAAAGTCAGCTTAAAGAAAATAACTATGGTGTGAAAAATCAAGGATTCCTAAAAAACCCATAAATTAAATTAGAAGTTACACAGGGTATTGTTGTTTTTTTTTTTTTTTTCTATTACAGAAATGTTTTCTTTTATGAAGCTTTCACTCTAACCCTTAGGGTTTTGTTCCATAGATAACAATGAAGAGGTGATGGTTAGTATTCTGCATAAAAATTTGTGTTCATATTCATTCCTTCATTTTGGACTCTTCAGATGTTTTCTCGAAGACTATGAAATAAATATACATGTGCTGAGTGAAACGTACAGCTTTCTGGAAAGCATCTTAAGAATGCAAAGACCTGATTCTGCTCACTCTAAACATTATGGGAAAAGTCCATTAACTTCCACTGCTCCTTTGAAATTAGATCTAGAACAAATAATAATTTGCTCACATTACTGTTGATTTCCAGCAACTTAAAGCCAATCAAAAAGGAAAAAGAAATCTACACCTAAAATTGAGCCCTACCTAAGCAAAGCACTAATGGTAACAAATCTTAGCTCAGTGAAGTAGGTATTTATTAATGCACTGTGATTTTGCAGTCTTCTTGTACATAATGCAGTCTGAATAGAGCCTAAGTACTTCATGAAATCAAAATTATTTTGAACATGTGCTTAAATAGTGTGAGAACATGGGCCTTGGGGATGTCTAAACAGAATTTATTGTGGGACATGCACTTATTAAACATCTGCTGAAGAAGGATCTCCTTCTGTTGCAGAACACAGTGTATTAAGATACAGGAGAGGCTATGGGTAATGTGTGGATTATTTTTCCTCTCCATTTCCATTTTACTAAGTTTTCACATTACACACTTCCCTAATTCAGTTTAAAGTTATGTGGTGTGCACAGACTGCAAGTCAGTGACTTAAGCATTAAGCCAAGTGGGGCAAATAAAGTAGAGTGGCTGTGCAGGACTTAACAGCACTGCAGTTAAATTTTAAGCTATCTTTATATTCTGTAATTATCTCTTATACTATCATTCCAATTATGCAGATAGATGTTCTCCGTGACTCTCTATAATCACACAGTTTAATTAAAACATAATTGAAATACCTGTGGTGATAAAAGTACCTCTGGGGAAAAGTAAAAGCCTCAAGTATAAAGGAAGCTGACTTTACATTTGCTACTAGGCTGTGATTCTGCCTTCTTCCACCCTCACAGAAGAGCTTATGTTGGTGCATATATTTGTTTTCAGACACCACAAGGAAATTGGAATAACAGTGCTATTCTCTTATTGAAAAATAATACTTGGTTCCAAACCTTACCAACTTTTTCTTTAGTCACATACATTTTTGCAAAATCACTTAATGGATAAAAACAAGTGATTTAGAGCATCAGTCTTTCAAATATGATTTGCACAAGATAATTCCGACCATCCAAGGAGGTCAACTGTGGAGAAATTGGCCTAGGGCTGTCCAAAGCATTTGGGCTCAAATGTTTTTCTGACAATACTATAGAATGGCAGAGTAGTAGTATACAGTAGGCTATAACTACAAGCAGTTAACATCTTTAGGGCTAAAAAACAACAAAAACAAACAAACAAACAAGCAAAAACCCTCTAAAATGTTAAAAGCAAAGGACCAGAAAGATAATGAAGAGTCTGAAGCATTTCTCCTATGAGGAAACATTTCCTACGAGGAAATGTTGAGAGAGCTGGAACAGTTTAACCTGGAGAAGGCTCAAGGGGGATCTTATCAAGTGGGATGTGCAGGGTCATGATGGAACCTAACCCATCTCAGTGGTGTCTGCTGAAAGGACAAAGAACACTGGACCTCAACTGAACTACAGTAACTCTTTAAAATGTAAGATAACACCTTATTTATTGCAAGGGTGGAAGCACACAATATAGCCTCAGCTGTCTCTCTCTTCCATTGTAGCTAATTATAGATGCCTACATTGTAATGGATTTATCACTTCAAAACCATTTAACAATTCCATTAAACTCTACATTGCACTCTTCCCTTGTGACTTTATCTTCACAGCAAGCACTGTCCCTGAAACTTTCTCACTAATGTCTCATTCCAAAAATCTCGCTAACAATTCAGATAACACAAGAGAATAGTAGCTGCTACAAATCACCATCTGTACCAGCTGATGGTGTTTCCTGTGGACCCTGAAAAGGCACCTTAATGTTACAGATTAGAGAATCTTAATTTAAGTCTGAGGAAAGAGAAAGGTAGAATTCACAAACATTAATGCAGGATATTTTTAGACAATATTTAGCTTGTTCTATCAATTTTCAAACTGCTCTTCAGCTCCCTGCTACTGTTTGCTTGTAGTAGGAGGATCGTATTCAATGCCTTTTCTACTTAAATTATTCAAATTCAGGCTATAATTATAAGACCCTCAAAATGAGCCATTTAATATACTAGAAGGAACATTATAGGTTAAATTTATGAATATGTATCTGTATAATTTGTTTCACTGCACATATATGCATGCACAGATTTTAAGTGTTATTATGAGACATTAGGAGTTTAAATGAAATATTAATTAGGAATAGATCACTGTTTTTAGCAGCAGAGAGATTCAACTAACAGTCGCTTAAGATTTGTTGCAAAGCCACAAGAGAAAAAGAGACTGATGGTGCCATCTGTTGGTCAATTTAAAATGGACATTATTCACTGGAGGCTTATGATATGAGTAATTATCTACTATGCTCTCTGTAACATCATCAAGGTAATACCTTGATTAGCTATCTCAGTAGCAGTTTTTAGTGTGGACCACACTGTACTCAATTCACGATGTATAGAGAGCACACTGGGGCACATAACTACAAATTACCAATATGGGGAGTTCTGCAAGTTCTATTAAGATGTACAAAAATGTAGATAGGTGACCTTAAATGATGGCTTCTTCTAATTGACATATACTGGAAGACAGTTGTTCACAGCAGAGTTTCATTATAATCTTAGTTCACAGAGGTAAATCCTCCTGATTGTATGCACTAACAGCACATACGTTCAGATAGTTGAAGGAAGAACAAAAACCAGATTTTGGTTTGCAATCTGTTCTAGATGTACACAAAGCACATTCCAGTGGCTAAAGGGGAAGGAAGTTTGAGCTAGTGAGCAAGCTGTACAATCATAAAGTCCTCCAGCATGTTCCCATTGCATGATATACAAAGGACAGCTCTCAACTAACCTAGAGCTCATATGATATCTCAAAATAATTCTCATGTTATTCAAGGTGGCACACCTAGATCTTTAAAGTTGATGTTGGCTTTTAGCTCTGATGTCTGTGCACCACCATTTTTCCCAGCTGTTTTTTTAAGCTTCAAATTCCTCTCCTTTTTACATTCTGTAACTTAACTGTTTCCATTTGCTGAACTTCTCATCTCTTTTGCAACTCCCTGATATTTCTCTCTTCCAGTCTTCTTGCTAATACACAACACCAGATGCCATGTCTCCCTTGTCTTCCCAGGCCAGTCCAGAAGCACATTATGACAGCTGCTTCTGAGTTCTTCACTTATACTCCACTTAACTGGGAGTTTAGTGGATGTTTCTGTCCTGTTAAACCAATGGACCATGCTAGCATACATAGAAAAGTTTGTGTTTTGGCTTTTTGCTTCTCATACCATTATCCTCTCTCCATACATCCCTACTTTCTGTACCCCATCTCTATTCATTTCCAGATTTGTTATGAATCATGTTGATTCTAACAGGAAGTTTTAGTTGTTGTTTCTCCCAATACCATTTTACTCACTTTCTAAACTGGTATTTTTAATCCTTGTATAGAAGAAAGGTGTGAAGAGGTTGGCCAGTAAAGGAACAGTCATATCCAGCCATTCACATAGGCTGCTGACATGTCATCAGACATGTTGTCTAACAGTCAGGCAACTACAAGCTGATTGCAATTCAGAATGACATAAAAGAAAGCCAACTTTATTGGTCATAAAGGCATAAATCACTATGTATAGACTCACAAACCCAGTGGGTCAGGAAGCATGCAGGACCTCTGAGAAATATCCAACCACTCAAATGGTGAAAGTGACCTTGTCCCTAGTTAGAAAGCAGGCGCAGGAGACCCTTTTCAGCCCAAAGACTAAAACACAGCTGTAAGAGTTTTTGTATCTTCCCAAGTTATCCATGACCCTGCCTTATTAGAATATCATGGGCTGTAGGAAAATCTCATTTAGTGACCATGCTTACCTCATCACTGTCACCCTGGTCTAGCCATCAAACAGAACTGTGGATAATTTCAGAATGTCCTACATAACTCTGTGAATACCGTGGGAACAAAGACCAAGAAAATCATTTCAGCACTTCCCTCATACTATCTAAACACAAGAGGACTTGTGGATAACTTTAGAGCCCTTCATCAGGACTTCTTCATAATACACTTGCCCATCACAAACTGGTGTAGCAAGAGACAACTGGAAGGGGTGGCTCACAATACTCCGCAGGACCAGTCTTTCAAATTCAGGAACACAGTTCTTAAATTACTTCTGATGGTGCTCCAGCTCCGGTGCCAGTTCACAGGAGCTGGCCTTGACTGTGCTCCTGTATCTTTGTTACCATTTTCCCTGCATCCTAAGGATTACATGGTCCCCTGGGACTGAACATATTGCCAAGGACCACAGCTTCCTTCCAAATGAGGACACAGAGAAGGCTCACATTACACCCTGTAAAATGCTTTTGGTCGGATTTAAGGACATAAATGACTGCACTTTTATTCGCATAGTTCCACTGAATCCCATTCACTCTTAAAAAGGATACAACTTCTGACATTTGACACAGCAAAGCTATGGTCTGTAACTAAATATTTATTTCATTTAACTTCCATGATGAATGTCAGAACTTGGGGAAGAGATAAAAAGAGAGAAAGAGCTTTGAGCAATTGGATTTTCAAAAGTGTTTGCAGAGATAAATGGAAAATGTATCAAAAATACTGTCAGTAGCCTTAACAGATGTAAAAATCTCGTATGTACCTCTGAAAGTAATGTCTCCTATTTACTTCCATGGAAATTACAACAGATACAAAGAACACAACGACACTATTAGGTAGAGCAAATTCTCAGCTATAAAACAATATTTTTCAGCAGAGTCATCACCACTAGTTACATATTTTCACCAGCAATGAACAAGAGCCTGCATGCCATGCTCATGAAATTCTGCACCAGCAGAGGTGACCCACCATTACTGCCACCACTGCTTAAACACAGAACCCATTGCCTCACTGTGCTCACATCCACTGTTTGGTCTCCATAAACGTTCAGCAAGCATTGATGAATATCAATGGGCAATTGTCTCCACATGGAGGAACTCAATGACACACCTTTGCTTCATATGCACTTCCCATGTCAGACACCATTTTGCCCTGCTGGAGCCATCTGCTACACAGCAACAACGTGTATTGGAGTATTGTACTGGAATACTGGTGGGAAGGTTTAACCTCTACTGACATACCACCAAAACCTATCTCTGATGTCATGGGCCAACATAATAAAGTTGGAGGCATTACTTTCAGAGCAGCCCTCGTACTTTCAGAGAGAGAGAGAAATGCTCCTGAGGGACAGCAAGAGAGAGCTTCACTATATTTGAAAAGAAATTTTACTTGGAAATAAATTTCAGATTACACCATAATTTCATTAATATTCCATTCCTTCATTCAATTATTCTAGATTCAGCTAATAATTACAGAATGAACTGTTCTGTTACAGAGGAAAATATTATACATTAAACACAAAATCCCTCTGAATGAAAGTATTTGAAGTACTTTATAGTGTGAAAACCTCTCTGAGGTGGAGACAAACAAGCATAGCTCTGAAAAAAAAAAAAAAAATCAGCAATGAGAGATGCTTCCATTACTTCTTTCTCTATATATTTTCTCTCAGATTTGCAACGTGAAATCTTCAACTCTTTCTTTAGTATTTACTTTTCCAACATTCACAAAGTCAAAATGAGGCTACCTCTTCAAGAAGATTAGGTCTTGAGAAGGGCAAAAATGAACAAGCTCGTATGTTGTCCTGGCAGGTTATAACCATTTGAGACACAGGAACTGAGAAAGTTCAAAAAGAAAGTAGTAGAGACTGAAAAAAGCTTTGCTATCAACTATAGAAACATCCTATCTTTTTTCCACACCTCTGCACATTCTGAAATCCGAGGTACTGAGTCAAATGATGTTTCAGATTTTATTGCAGCATTTCGTGCTAACTATGAATCCTGAAAGCTTAAGAGCTTCTTTTCTTATACACCTACCTAAAATGTTTGAGCAATTGATGTTTTATAGAAATTTTTTCCCCTCAGTTTACTTGTAAAACTTGAAATTTACCAGCTGACACATTTGGATTAGTCTCCCATTGTTGAGTACCAAAAAGGAGAAGCAAACATCACAAAGAACTTAACTTTCACCATTACTGGTATGCTTTCCACAATAAATACTACAGGGGAAAAAAAAAAAAAAAGAAAGAAAAAAAAAAAGAAAGAAAGAAAAAAAAAAAAAGGAAATTTGCTGATCACAACCAGTTCCAACAGGAGGAGTTGGATCCAATAATACAGCAGTGCAGACTTTTGCTTAAAATAAGTTTCATTTCAGGAGAGCAAGCGGCTCACTAGGTATGTGGTACAGTCCCAATGTAAAAGAGAGCTTTGTCCAAGCCTAAGTTGTTTGTTAGCTATCCCAAGTCATATTCATCCATAAATACAAGCCATGACACATTAGATCCTTTATTCAGCTTCTGTAATCCTGTCTCAAGCCTTTGGTACACACAAGGAAAAAAGACCCAATACATAGGTCTGACTAATACATAACCAGTAGCGCTGAGTTGTCATTCTCCAAAAAAAAAAAATCTGGGCAGAGAAGTTAAGAAAGATCACACAAAACTATAGCAAATATCAGCCTATGAGTTTGCTTTCTGACTGTGGCACACAGAACAACAGCAGATTCTAACACATTTTGAGCATAGGAAGGAGCTACTTGGCTACAAGTGAACCAAATGGCAAATGCTCATGTATGAGAGGAATATGAACAAAAAGGAAGAAAGAAAAGAGACCCATAGGATGTGATCTTTCTTCCCCATTCCAATGCTATTAGCCTAAATGTTAATTAGATTCTACTGTAGCAAATACCATAGGTTGTGCTAGAATCGCTAGCGCAGCTGCCGAAACTGCTAATAAAATATTATGTCTCTTTAAAATTTTGGTAGTGACAAGTCTGGTATTTTTTTCAGCCAAAAACTGTTCTCCAAATTCAGACAAAACTATTTAATCAACCTATAAGAATGATTGCAGAAAAGAACATTGCATAACCAGCTCTTTTCTTTCCCATATCATAAAATAAAGATACGTCAGGCATTCCACAACCACAAATTCTTATTTCTGAAGACATTTGCACAAATTTTGGAATGCAGCTTTACAATCTCTGGGTATTTTTGACCATTATATCCTCTTTAACATTTTCAAAACTCATGCACGTTTTGAACACTTCTATGATCTACATAGAATATTTATGGAATATTTAAACTGCAAGTCATGCATGAATTAATAGCAGTAGTCTGTAACACCAAGAGCCAAAAAGCAGTTCATAGAAAATACTATATTCTCCAAGAACTGAATGGTACCCCTTTACACCAGGCTTCAGCCTGTCAGAGACAATATTTTTATGCCAAAGAAGAAATCTCTTAGAATATCGACACATGATTTTATCCATCAAGTTTCCTCAAGGTGATGTTGTGCTTCATAGAATCATAGAATATCCTAGGTTGGAAGGGACCCCAAAGGACCATCCAGTCCAAGCTATTTGAATAGTAATAAAAAAGCATTAATTTGGAATGTTCACCTGGTCATAAAACTACACACTATGCCTTCATTTTTAATCAAGAAGTGTCATTTTAGTTTCACATATCTGCATTACAATTATTTTATTTGCTATATTTTCTTTAGTTCTCATTCACCAAAGGCCATGCAGATCCTTCATATAACGGTAGTGCTTTCCAGACCTTACTGGCTTTTTTTATACCTCTGCTTCAAAGTATACATTGTTGCCCACTAAATGCTAAATGATATACTTTCCTTTCACACTGTAGTTTAAGAAAGCATTGCCAGATCTTACATAAAAGATAAGGCATCAACAATAATGATATATATTTTTGTTAATGACAAAGATATTTGAAACTATTAAAGATGTTTTTACATCTTTCTTGCCAAATGACAAGTTACTGGAAAGTTGAAGAGTTGTAAACTTTTTACATGCCCCTGAGCTGCAGTCACCAATAAAATCATCCTCTGACAACTTTAACACAGTAGCCTTTTAACAGAACAAAGTTTGAAAGAAATTGCCCTCTTTCTCCTGTAAAATCTTGGAAACAGAAAAATATATGTTCAGTTAACACAGACGTTTCTACAAAATGACCAATAATTAAGAGGCAATCGTAAGACAAACTTATCAGTGATTTTTATTTCTTTTAAGCAAATTAAATTTTTGTTAAGATTAAAAACGCTAACCCCAGCAAAGACCAGATTGTTCAGGCAGTTTTCCTGAGAGGTAGATGTGCACTGACCTTGCTAAAAGGCAAAAAGCAGTAGAATTGAATTTGAATGCAAATTCATTAATGTCAATTGTTACACTACTAGACTCAGAGGAGCTATTTTCAAGTAACCAAGTTTAAATACTTCTGCAGGCTTTAATTAAGATCAACACCTTTCCCCATTGACACACTACTACTAAGAGAAAGAAGGGGATTCCCTAATATGTAAACTGAATATATATATATATATTTAAAACTTCAGCAAGAGTATGTTTTTGGACATTTTTGCACTGCTAGGAAAATTTTGGCATTTGTCAGCTTTGTCAGCTGTGCTTTCCTGAGATGATGAATAACTTTTATAACCACACTTGGATCTACGCTGACGTGTAGACAGATCTGCTTTTCTTTAGTGAGACGGAAAAATACGGAAAATTTAGAATTTTCCTAATTTACACATTCTTACTTTTTTAATAAATTGTTCACAAGACAAGCCCTCACCACTTTCTAGATCTACTTATTCATAGATTTGCTATGTAACCAGACAACAAGACTTCCTTCCATCTTCCCCTGATCTAAATTACAACCACTGAACTTAATGTCAGCATTACAACAATTGCATAAATGACTAAAGGGTGTTACTTTTGTTGCTCACAGTTTTCTGAAACTGTAGAAAATACAAAAAAAAAACAAAAAAACCCAACCCAAACCAAACCAAAACAAAAAAAAAAAACAACAATGAAACCAGTGTGTTGCAAATCCTTCATTTTCCCCATCAGCCAAGGGTTTAATTTCAGCAATGCTTTGGTGGGTAAACTGTACATTATCCATTACTTTAGCACTTTAGAAAATCCATACATCTGACACATACAATATCTCAGACAGAAGTTATTAAAATAGCTAACTCTTTATCCATCTCACCATAGGAATTAAAATGGGTATGTATAGGAAGGCTAACTCTAGGTAAGAAACTTTCAAGCTGGATTAAGGTAGCACAAGGGTTAAGAAAGTTTAATGGCCATGTTGCACTGGAGCAATCATTGTAATGCCAGTGCTCTAGGCAATGACAATCTGTTAGCTCTTTTCTAAACCCACTACAGGCAATTGTAATGCAAATGTTAGCGCGCTGAATATATGACACTGTTTCTATACTCATTCATAGGAGGGAGCGAAAAAATCATGCAGTCCCATCTCCCTAGCAGCAGCAGATTGCTCCCTCCAGCTCATTTACCTTCTAGTCTTTTCTGTCATCTAGTTTTAAAGTGTCACTAAGCACAGAAATTGTGGTTCAGGACTGATTATAGTATTTGTTAGCCTTGTCCCTCCTTTCCAGCATAAAGCAGGCTGATGTATGTAATGAAGATTTTGGAGTATCACGTTTCTGTAACACACTTTTCCAAAAATACTTCAATATTTAAGCCCCAATGTCTGTACAAAGCATGCACGGTGGAGAATGTGACATCAGAAAAAAAACCTAAGGTGCAAAGTGTAGGGGCAATCTGATACGTGTACAGACTAAAAGAATTCCTTGAGAATTCCAAAGAAGGACTTGGGGGTCCTGGTGAATGAAAAGCTGGACATGAGCCAGCAGTGCGCTTGCAGCCCAGAAGGCCAACTGTACTCTGGGCTTCACCAAAAGAGGGGTGGCCAGCAGTGATAGGGAAGAGGTTGTCCCCTCTACCCTTGTGAGGCCATATCTGGAGTACTGCATCCAAGCCTGGGGCCCCCAGCACAGGAAGGATCTGGAGTCGCTGAAGGAAGTCCAGAGAAGGCCATGAAGATGATTAAAGGGCTGGAGTACCTCTCCTATAAAGAAAGGTTTTTCATAGCTCGTGATTACTTGCAGTGTTATTATTCATTTATAAGTTATCTCAAGAAAACTAAAATACCTGAAAGCACGAACAAAACAGTTTGTGAAAGACTAACCAATACAAAACAAAAGAGCAACTTCAAGCTGAGAAGATTTCAAGCATTTATAAGATATGTTTGTAATAAGAATCAGCACTAATAGATATCTGTTTTCTTCATGTGGCAAGAAATGCTCTAACCATCTATTGTTAGGGGTTTTTTTGTGTGTTTTCGTTTGTTGGTTTTTTTCCCCAGAGAAGTAAATCTAGTCTGAGTAATAAGTACACACAGAAGTAATGAAATTAAAAACAAAGACAAGGAAATAACACAAAATAATTACAAGTGACACCATTGGGGAAATATAAAAATCCTCTGAGAACATCAAATTTTTTAAGATCATCATGGAAAAGGAAAAGAGGAAGGGAGGATGGGAAGATAGACGGATACAGAAGAGAAATCACAATGTATTACAATAAGCAATGGTATAAGAAAAACCTAACACCTGAGAAAGCTGACCAAGGATCTGGAGCAATTAGTAACTGATTTTATCCTTTCAGAGAAAAGCAAAATCTTCTGCAATATCTCTGTAACTGGAAAAAAAAAAAAAAAAAAGTCATATAATGAACAAATAAAAAATCTAAATCAGAATAAAATCAGAAAAAATCAGAACATCATATCCAATATTCTTTGCATGAGGATCACGTCCAATTGAAGATAAAAACTATCTATGAATTTCAAGAAGTGGGGGAAAGCATCAAATACTAGCAATCACAGAAGACTCTGGAGCACCTTACAGGGTTACATTTTATTAAAATTTCAGATAGACCTTATACAAACATAAACAAAACATACAGCTTCAAAAGATGGAAGGCTCAAAATTGAAGAAAAACCAACATGGAGAAAACCTGTTTGAGTGTGCCATTAAGTAAAATTAAAACTATGTAGATAAACATTATACATACAATTCATGTGTGTGCAACAACGCCCAACTTACATTTTGATGTAAGATGACTGCCTGAATTTTCATGGATGTGTTGAGACAGACCTTACATTGAAAGACATCAAAATAAGCTGGAAACCTTTACACTAAGACTACCCAAATTTCTCTTGAAAGATCACTGCAGTGATAGCTCACCATGCAAGTAAGCAAAAAAAAAGATTTTCATCCAGACTTCCAAGACCCTTGGTTATATATACACACACACATTACTTTTTTAAAGTACATATGTAAAACAAAATTGCCAGGAATAAAAGAACCTGGTTACTTTCCTCATTAGAAAGAAATACATGACAAGCTGTATCAGTCCCATTCCGCAGCTTAAACAAGATGGTCAAAAACAGAAATGAAAAGCTCAGGTTTCATATCATTCTTCCTTCCATTCAAATGCATAAGTTAAAACTAAAAATCCAGTAAATGTTCAAGGAGACAGCTAAATTCTACCAAGGCAAACATCTCTTTCAAAGCAATCAGCATGAAATAGAATTCTAGTTTTGTTGGCACAAGTGCTGAGATACAGTAGAGTTCACAGCTTCTCACCTCTAGATCTATGGAAAAAAGCAGATGGTGATTTACGATTTAAAAATGAATCTGGGTCCCCTGCCATGACACACGCTAGCTGAGGAACATGGAATAATGTGCTAAAAGACCCACAGAGTGTGTAAGTTTCTGTATTAACATGCCCTCAAAAGACCCGCAAGGAAGAACAGGCAATACAAAAATATGCAAGAAAAGTGGAGATCTGCTCATATACAATTGCAATGTTGAGCAGCAAAAGATATTGCTACTCTAATTTGTGTGTTTCTTGCTTTGTAAAGAATTAAGACCTCATAGTTCCACTGAATTATCACAGACTGGATTGAACAGCGCATAAGGAAAAAGCCAAACAGTTATGAAAAGCATAGTGTTTTTACCTGATACACTAACTCATGTCAGTAACTCCATTTTGTTAAGCTTTATTCCTAACCTCTTGTATTAGTTACTCAAAGAAATTGCTGCTTCCTAACAAGATGACAAAGTACGAAGGCATATGAATACATATTTTTCAACAGCATCTGGCACAAGAACCGTTAACAAAATCAAATGCATTTAACAGTGAAAGCTACAGTTAACTGCTACAATCTTTTAATATGGACATAAAGCTGCAAAAAGCATCTGATTTCCCTTCCAAACAGATACATATCTGTCACCACCCCAGAGGACTGAACAGCTGTGCTGATAAATGAACGACTTAAACACAGACAAGTCTCATATGACTGAACATCACACACTCCAACAGGCTCATGCCCCTAAATCAAGATTATTTTGAAAACTCAACATAGCAGGTAAAAGGCTTCAGTGCTTAAATGAAGAAGCATTTATCAGATTCTCTTGCTTATAATCAACAACCCACAGGACTTTTCTGGTTTTGTTCAAGTTGGCTTCCACATATAGGAACAATTGAGAATCAACATGCTTCACTACCTGGCTATGGAAGCAGGTATCCTGAAAACAAAATCAAAATACTGAATTGCCATTTTGGAGCATGGGGTGCAGCGGGACCTTTAATTTCATACTTCACAGTGTAAAAAAGTTGAACTAGCCAAAAACTACCTCAGAGAAAGACATGTTAGCATTGACAGCAGGTGACAACTATCCTTACTGCATTCCTAAAAACTTTACTGATTCATACGCTTAATCGAAACAATCTACTAGTATTCACAAACAACAAGGTTCGTATTTTTTGCTCGAGAAAATTACTTTAAGACATTTTCATGATTCCTTAGGAGGAAAAAAAAAAGATTCCATTTAGCATTTCAATGAAATCAGATGGGAAGTCCTACCAAAGGACTAACTCTCCTTAGTGTCCTTATGCTCCCTTCATTGTGTCATTGATATCCCAAGACAGCAACATTAATTTGACATGGATGAGTTATGAATCACTGTTTCTTGCACAACCCTCAGGAAGCCCAAGGCAGAGTTTTCTACTTTGGGCACTGGGGCCAGAACGACATGCATAAAACCAGCGATTTAGAAGGAGCAATTAAGCTACAGGTTGCTTTGCTGTAAGCAATTAACCAGCTGTGCCAAATAAATTATTTGATTATACAACATCCTATAGTTTTGACATAGATTGTAACCATGCATAAAACTAACATTCAGGGATTTTCTATATTTGCTAGTGTGATTCTGTTATTAATTCCTCCTGACAATCATTAATGGACCCAAAAAATCCAGAGCTATTGGGTTTCCCATGCAAACTGTCAACACACCCACAGCACCTCACAAACACTGGCTAAAAAAAATTTCCTGAGAAGGAAATGGGAAGTGTTTCTTATACCTATTTGCAGATGAGAAAGGAAACAGGCCCGAGCAATTCCATTTGCACACACAGCAGAGATGGATAAGAGTGAAACTGAGGTGCGTACATATCATCTGTATATACACAATGGATGTACAGGCATAAACGTACACAAAGATTAAAAAAAAAAAAAAATCCTGTAGAGATATCAATGAGTACAGGTATCAAGAAACTCCTGAAATATAAGCCTAACATATCAATACAAGCCTAGCAAATACAAGCCTAATATATCTTGATGGGTGGAATGCCATGGTAAGGTACACACACGCTGTCTTTCACAACTATCGATTTACAAACAGTGAAGTGCACTCACAATCGCTGCAAGTTTAAACAGCTGCCCCTACTTGACCATGTTCATTTCCTAACAAATGACGGTATGTGAGCCCTCTTTATGGAGAGGGAACCATATTCTCATGTGGCCACAAAGAACCACAAACAGCAATAAGCGATCTCTATGTCAAAGTATCAGTCTTCCAGTGAAAAACCAGAAACTGTCAAGATTACTGAGATGATCACCATGTATCACATGTAACAAAACTCTGAATTGAGCACTTGGCAAAAAATGCAGACAGCAATTCATAATCTATTAAATGAAAGATTACGAATAGCAAATAGATAAATGTAAATTCATTTATCCACGGATAATACATGTATAAAAATGCAAATTTTTCAGGATAAATTATTCACAACGAATGAGTCAATCAGTCCTATTCCCTCACAGGACACTATTACCAGAAGCTATTTTTAAGTGAGACAAAATTGGTGTGCTTGTATCATCTATTTCCGTACAACAGGAAAGCACATGGTAAACTTTTCTTTTTATTCTCCTTATTAAAGCACTCCATGAACATGAATTGCAACAACAATGAATACATGAAGCTGCTGTAATTGATATTGCAGTGAAAGCAAAATTACACAATGGTGGATTTGGCAAACATTAGATTTCAGTAGTTCCAGTCAGGCAGTTAATAACAAAAGATCTAACTTATTAAACAATGAAGGTAGCAGACCTTTGAAGAAAATAGTTTCAAAATTCCACCTGCATCACATAAAACACCTGCTTCTTCAAGGACTGTTCTTAAAAAACAAACCTCAGTAATTCCCAGGAACAGCTACAATCAGAAACTGTCATTGCAGAAAAAAGGTTAAATCGTACACAGATCACCACACAAAAGCTTTTGGCAAATATAGCCATATCAGAATCAAGGAGTAAACCTACAAGCTAACAGCTGTCAAGCTCATCCCTTCCACAAACTTGATAGAAGTTAAGAAAAAATTAACAGATTTTTTCATATATAATTTAAAGGTTAAGCCAGACAAGCCGTTGGAATAGGGCTCTAATTAGATCAAAAGGCTCAGCTCAAGAGTCTTAAAGTTGCACAGGCAAAGAAAGGAGAGGCAGCTCAACCAACATTGCTCCTTTTTGTAACAGCCGAGTATCCCACACCGATAGAGACACTTGCATGTTCATCCTGGTGACCTCATTTACCAATCAAACACCTCAGTTAACATATAAAGGGATTATTCATGTGAATTCTCACTGAAGTTAATGCTGCCAAATGCCTTTCCTGGCTTTGCAGAACAAAATCTTCATTTGCATATGGCTGAGTTTTCTTCCTCCCTTTCCTAGAAATGGCACATATTACCCTAACAGCTTTAAAGGGTTAAGAAATAAATTGTTAAACTGTATTTTTACATCACACTTAAAATAATCTAAAATAAATCCAATGTCTTTTCAAACAGTGAGAACAAAAAAACAAACAAACAAACAAAAAAACATTGGTCCAGATTTATTTTTTTTTCAATGCTGATTCACAGACAGACAACAAAGAGAACATAGATTCAAATAAAATGAAATGAGATTCAAAATCACTTCCAGAGTTGGTGCTGAAAACAAAGCACGCACATGGGCCCACTAGGCAGCACTCTTGCAAGGCATAAACAGCGTCTGCAATAAACTGCTTAATGTTGTCTTCCTGGTCATAAAGTCGGGAAAAAAAACACGAATATGCTATTTTTTATAACACTTCAGGGCCCAATGCAGTAGAAAATATATCTGGCTTTCTGGTAGTATATGTTTTGGGAGTAGATTCCAGTGAATTTGTGTTTTATATAGGCTTTTGTGATACAGGACCCGAACATATTTTTTGTTGGATTGGACCATTAGGTAGCTATAGCAATTCTCAAAGGACAGCATAAGTAACAAGCATTCTGAACCCCAGTGAAAAAAATAAATCATTGACAAAAAGACCAGGATGAGAAATCCTTTATTTGACATTTCCAGTATTCCTTACATACTTAAAGGAAACATTAATGTTTCTAAAATATTACTTGGCATTCTTTTGTCCATACAAAGACAAACATAACTCTGCTAAATATGTTTTCTTCTTCTCAAAGCTATCAAAAGATAGAATAATAAATATTCTACAGTACAGCAGAATCATCACAAGTAAAAAGAATTACTGCCTTAAGCCATGAAAAATATCATGAACTTAGAATAAAAGAAATCTTAAAAGTATTTCTACTTTATCTACTTTTCAAAAAACAATTATAAAAATGTTAAATTAATTGAACCACACCTATTAAGGATGCACCCTTTCATCTCCTTAAGGCTTCCATACAAAACCTCTGCTATCACACTTCGATAACTTATGTATCTGTTTCCCTACTTCATACTTCTTTATTTTAAATGAAACATCAGTGCGTCCAATCTTTTCCTTCCCTGGTAAATATTATCACTGCCAATTTCACCTGACATTGTTGTCAGCTGAGCATCATCTCCAGATTCTCAGTTTCAACTACATACAGATCTCACCATTCACTCCTGCAGAACAGCCTTGCTAAGCCAGTCTTTCCTATCCAGTCACAAAGCCGAAGCTTTGGTCCAGATATTCATTATTATGATGACAGATAAGTGCAACATCTTCATGTCTCTGATGAATCCAACCTGGCTCCTTCTCAATGCTTTGCAGGATTCTCAATTTGCAGGATTCTCAGTCTTTGCAGTATTCTCAATTCATTGCTTTGGTTACAGCACTGTTTTCATTGCCTTTTTCAAAATAGTTCCTTTATTCACCACAGATGATGCGTCTCTCTCTAATCAGGGCCTTCCCTGGCCTGTGCCAATCTCCATACTACCTCACACACTGCCCACACTGCCTCCTTCTTTCAGTTCTCATGAATGCTAGCTTTCTACAACCGGTTCTTAAGTTTGCTTCTAATACGTATCATTGACAAATGATCTTTGCTACTTATTGCTGTTGAAAAGACAAGCTGCTAAAAAGATCTTCCAAATGCTTTCTTAGGATCTTTTTGTCTTGACACCTAAGCACAGACAGTATGTGAGGCTTCTGGTTTTTTTTGTGCAGGTCAGACTCCTTATGTTCACACATTATTTCTTATTATAAAGGGAATGTGTGTTTTTGTTTCGTGTTTCATTCCTAAGCCAAAGCAGATAACAATGTAATGCAAATAATGAACAGCAATAACGTCATGCTGAATTTCCTAGGTTTGTAATGCATGATTTTAGAACTACTTGTAGTGTTCTAGACATTATGTACTTGAACAGACGAACATATGTTCTCATATCTGAGCCTAATTAAATAAGTCTTGATGTATTAAATCTTTATGTATGGTTGGTTACAGCTAATTGAAATAGAACAACTTCACTGAAATGCAGCATTTTTTCCTGAATAATGTACACTAAATTTTATCTAAGATGCACATACAAGTAAGAAGAACATTACCAAAAAGGGCTTTGATTTAGGACCAACATATTTGTGTTAAAGGCAGATTATTTGGAAACAAGTTACTGAGGCAATATTGAATGAAAATGACTACACTCAGCCATAAATTTACAGGACCCTCTAACTACCCAGGGTAATAAGTCTTGTATATTGTTGCTGGGAATTCTTTCAAAGCCCAAATCATTTTTAGTTTGCAGAGCTCTCTAATTTATTTTCCATGGTTGGGAGGAATCTGCTGCTAAACTAAAAATACAGTTTTACCCCCCCATTATCTCCATACATAAAGAGCCACAGAGCTTCAGGCTAGAATTAACATGAGATAGGCTATTATGACTGTAAGAACATTTAGCAATCCCTGTTGAGTTCACACTTTGTAATAATAAATATCCTCTCCGTAATCTTGTACTTCCCTCCCCGCCTCCCCTTAAACTTGATGCCTTGAGGAGTGTTTGAAGCTTATGATAAAATACTAACAGTATTTACCTATTTTTGTTGATAGCTTGGGTTTCTGTTTCTCCTTGGGCAAAGACATTTAAAAATATAATATTTGCAAGTAAATGCTTTTAGAAGTATAACCCTCGATTTCAAGAATGCCCTACAGAAAAAGGATGTCCTACTGCACTTGATTATTGAAGCAAAACTAAACCTGCTTGCATAAAGTAATGTCACTATTTTAGAATGAAGTTTCTTCTTTCACCAAGGAAGAACCTTGCAATCAGACATGAAGGTTAAAAAGGATGCACTCTGCAACTCAAAAGCATCTTATTATCACCAATCAAGGTAATAATTAAAACCAGATTTCTCTAAGGAGGGGCTAGACATTTAATGGGTTTTACAAAGTACTGAATGTTACGTGCATGCTAAATGGTGCAAAGTACTTATGCTGTATTAAGATGATGCTGAATTTCAAAAAAGCTGAGGTATAACCTTGTATATGTAAATATCTCTATATATTTTGATACACTGTGTTTTCATACAACACAAAACTTATTTGCGTGGTTACTATATTAAGAATTTGTTTTCTCACCTTCTTGCTCTCCCCATAACCCCCACCCCCCAGATTATTTGCAAATATATCCAGGAGTAAAAAGTTAAAATGAAGACAGCACCCTTTAAAAGCTCAGAGTTCCAGCTGACCAAAGAGGCCTCAATCTGTACAGTAACATCTCATGTTGAATATACTACAGTTTCTCTCTTTTTTTTTAAATTTCCCCAGAAGCCTGCAAAGCAAATTTAGTGAACTACCAGGCAAAATGTTGACATCACAGAACCCCTCGTATAAACAGACAAATTCAGTCTCCACATATGTCACACAGTCCTCACAAGAAGAAAAGAAATCAAAACATAATTCCGTCCTTAAATGTGTATATCTCCTCTATCCTGCACATCTTCTAAGGCACAGATGAGCAGCAGCTCTTTCAAAAGTGATCTATTTTAGACAGACAAAACAAGATCCAGTTATTTGTGAGACTAAGAATACACTGTTTCACATATATGCCCTACTCGATTTATATTGCAAAAAGATGGGAAACAAGACATTCAGTCATGTTTCAGATTCACTTTATCAGAATTTTCTACTGTTTATGAAAAATATCTTTCTGGGAGGTGAAGTGAGAATGTTTTAAAATATAAACCATTTTAAATAGATAATCCACTGATTAATCTTGTAGCTCACTGACTTCACAACCTGGCTTACTCTAATGCTATTTTTACTTTTACAAAATTCAGTAATTTTATTTGTAGGCCATTACATACTTTTTGTTACAAAATATACCTTTAAATTTAGTTTCAGTGTTTCTGAAACTTTCATACCTGTATATTTCCTAGATGCAACTCCTCCTCTCTTCCATTGAGTGAGGTACTTTTCAGTTCTTGTGAGTTTTGCAGAAAAATTATTGAAAACTTGCGTGACCTGTAAGATGGGAGTAAGATGCATGGTGTAAAACTTTTTTTTTTTCTTATCCTTGCATGCATAAAAGTTATTTAAATTTGACTAAAGAAGAGGGAAAGAATTTCAGAGCAATAATACCAGAGAGAACCTCCAGCACCTCACAGCTACATCATTTCCACTACTCCTCTCTCAGGATTCTTGCACAGGAAAAAGAATTCAAGTGTGTAGTTGAGATGCAACTTCAGTTTCCACAGGCTCTGCACTTCTCTTCCTGACCTCTGCTTTTAGTCCCTCTCCCAACTCAAACTACCTTTGTATTTCAAGGCATAAGGCACATTAGCCTTTATAGCATGATCTCACAAACTCTTAGTTAGATGTGCAGCCAACGTGCCTGTTTTCATTGGAGCTTCTCCATGATAAAGCCTCTGTGGGACTTGGCACATACCCAGTTATTGAGGCCCCAAAGACACTTCTTTTTACAACCTTATTTTATGCTTTAAGCATTTCATATAACAATACATTTATACGGTTCTTTGATCATTTGTCTGTCAGGCTCCTCTAATTTTCAGCTTACTCACTTCATTCTTTACTACACATGGCCCCATTTAATTTTTTTGTATCTGCAGATGAGAAACTAGACAGGCCCAGAATAGATCAAACAGAGTGCTGAATTTGGGTCATTATTCACAAAACATCCCAAGACAGCCTGCCTTAGCTTGTCAGCTGAAGTTCACTTGTAAAGTTTCCCTCACACTAGAATTGAAGATAAGGAGGTCTAATAATTTTCATTAGACTAACTGACACAGTCAGAAAGCTTCAAAGGTTTGAAGCATAACCTTGACAGTTGTCTCAAGACTCATATTCACCTCTTTTTTTCTTTCCTCCAGGTGTGTCAGAGAAGTATTTTTCTGCATCAGCCTTTATATCAAAAGTATGAAAAAGGGATGACTTGCAAGGGTATCTCCTTATCAGTCGTTTTGCCTGAGCACCTGAACACATTCAGCTTCAAGTAAACTGAACGTAGTCACCTGGTTTAAGTTAAAAATATGCTTAAATATTTAAATGGATGGCAGAGTAGCTTATGTATGCACGCACACATAGATATAATTTTTTGTACTTTCATTTGAATGTGCTCAATTTTGAGTCACACCATCCTTCTGAACCCCCTCCCCACAGCAGGGACTCAGGTCTACAGGGACAATTGCTCCTTCCTTCACTGCACTGCACTCACTCACCCATGTACTGTGATTCAGACTATCACACGGACTTCACCTCTGCAGAAGAGAGTGCTTTGGCCCTTGTAAATGCACTTAGATTATCTGTGTTGATCACATCTGTAATGATAGAGTGGGCCAGGGCAATGGGAGCCAGTTGGCATCAGCTGTGCCTGGAACAGGGCAGCCCCTGGACCCTTCCTACAGAGGCCACCCCCACCAGCCAAACCTTGCCACCTACACCCAATAAACACAGCAATAACAAATCTGAAGAATTTTTTTCATACCTGCAATATATCACAGTCCTCAACCTACCAGAGAGTCAGCCCCCAGCCAGTCCTCTTTAATGTTTTCATCAGTGAGTTGAATACAGAAGTCAAAGGTATACTAAAGAAGTATGCACGTGACAGAGGTAGGAGAAACCGTTGACTACTTCAAGAGCAAAGAGAGACGGTGACAAATCAGGGCTGGACAATTGCCACTTACATGGAATTCAACAACAGCAGCACAGAGAGCAGGGTCTGCAGGGCAAGGTGTACGAGGAGCGGCTGAGGTCCCCTGGTTGGTGCAGAGCAGAGCAGAGGAGCTGAGGGGAAGCCTGATGGCGGCTGCAGCTCCTCGCAGGGAGCGGAGGGGCAGCACTGAGCTCTGCTCTCTGCGACAGCGACAGGGCCCGAGGGAGCGGCATGGAGCTGTGTCAGGGGAGGGGCAGCTGGGGGTCAGGGACAGGGTCTGCACCAGAGGGCGGTGGGCATGGAACGGGCTGCCCAGGGCAGCGGGCACGACCCCAAGTGCCGGAGTTTAGGGAGTGTTTGGACACTGCTGTCAGACATAGGGTTTGGATTTTGGGTGGCCCTGTGTGGAGCTGGGAATTGGACTCAGTGATCCCTATGAGTCCTTTCCAGCTTGGGATATTCTGTGATTCTGTGATCATTGTTTCCCTCATCACAAGAAAACATTCAGGAAGAAATTATGTGGAAAAATGAATTTTCTGGTCGCATAGTTAATTAGCTCATTTGAAGAATAGCATAAACTGCTCAGCCTTTCTCTCAGAAAAGTGGGAAACTGAATGTCCATCACAAGCTCTCTCCTCCCCTTCATCTGTGCATTTTTAATGCCAGAATTTCGGTTTTGCTGGCTAGCTCATCTCTAACCGGTCTGTTGGAACAAACAGTAGCAGACATACTGATATAAACTTGTGAAGTGTGTATCGTTCACCTTACAGCGAACTGTTAAAACTCACAGCATTTGATGTCCTCACACATGACCTAGATTTTGGTGTAGCCACAACTAGAATGCAAACTAGCTACTTGGAATTAATTTGCCAGAAATACAGATTTTAAGTATCACTGCCGTAAAATCCACATAAATCTTTACACTGTTGCTATGTTATTCCAAGAGATCGTTTTTCCACGCGAGGTTATAGAAGCAGGGCTGATCAGGGAACAGCCACCAGAAACACAAAAGACAACCTGGGAAGGCATTATGTCTAGATGTCAAAATACATCTCTACATTACAATTGCTTGCTTTTCCTTATAAAGTACATTTAAAAAAAAAAAGACTTAAAACCAGTATTAAATATTCACGTACGTTTTTCAGCTATATATATATTTTTCTCATTAGTTGGTATAGACATTGGTTAACAACTCCTACGCTATGACTACCTCATTAAAAATTGATTGTAATTAGACGCTGAAAGCCAGAAACATTATTACTTTTTACGTTCTTTCTTGTGCCCCCACGGTAGCTACGAAGAGGCAGCAGACGCCCGCTCCCCGCGCACCGCGAGCACCGACAACTCGCGCTGCAGAGGGCAGCGGCCGCCCCGAGCTGCCACCGCCGCCGCAGCAGGGGAAGGAGGCGGAGAAGCGCCGCAGCCCGGCCCTGGCCCGCCCCTTGCCTTGGGGAGGAGGAGCCGGGCGCTGTGAGCGGCCCGGCCGCTTCCTGGTCACCTGAAGAGGAGGAAAGAGCCTGCTGAGGTTCTGGGGGTTCAGGTGGGCTTAGAGGACCGGCAGCCACCATGGCTTCGCTTTTTAAGAAGAAGACTGTGGACGGTGAGCGCGGCCGACGGCGCCCGGGGGAGGGCGGTGGCGGTGCCCTCGGGAAGGCCTGGGCCCGGCGTCCGGGAAACTCGGGGGGACTCACCGGGCGGCTTCTGGGGGCGGTGGCGAGAGACGCCGTGCCCCGCGGGGCGGCTGGGCTGGGGGCGGCTGTGGGATCCGAGTCCTGGCGATCCCCTTCTGTGGGTGCCGGGGGAAAGCGAACAAACGCCGTTCGTTGTCAGCGAGGGAACAAAACGAGCTGTGGGGAGTTGGTGAAGCCGGAATAAACAGAGAGATGGGTCGTGCCGGCCTGGGGAACGAGGGCTGTCCGTGGTGGCGGGGAGGGCGGCTGAGCACCGCTGTGCTCCCGAGCAGAAGGCTGCAGTCACTGAGCTCGCTGCTGCATTTGTGCTGTGCGGGCCTTCCAACAAGTTGGTCTCGTCGTTTCCACAGCCAGTCTGTGGGCAGAGCATTCAAACAGGCGCAGCAGTGACCTTCTCGATAGTAAAGCCAGAAAAGATTGCTTACCTCACAAGGAAGTCCAGTGCACAGCTGTCAGCCCACGCAAAAAGCACTGCCTCATGTAGCCAACACCCGAGGCAGGGCATGCAGTGTATGGGCACAAGTCCCCAGGCTGGCTGCATGGCTTGGCTGATGCTTTGGCAAGGAGCTGGACTTGATGATCTCCAGAGGTCCCTCTCAACCCCTATGATTCTGTGATGTTCCTTGCTGGATCATGTGGGTCTTCATTTGAAAGCTGCGTGCCAAAAGTGACGCTGTATGCCAGCCAATTGTACTTCACCCAGGAAGAATACGTATCTGCTGCTTGTTCCTTCCCATTTCTGGTGCACAGTCTGTGGGGAGGAAGGAGGAGATGACGCTACATTCCCATGACAGCGCCAGGTCATGCCCTGCTAGGCGTCTCTGGTCCAGCCGGTTTTCAGGAACAGAGATGTGCCCTCCTTGCCCACAGAGGTGTGTGAGGGCAGGTGCCTCCTAGGATGGCCATCAGCAGAAGGAACAAAGCTAGGAACTTGCTTCTCACTTTGCTGTGTAGCCGATAGAAGCTCTCTTCTTGTCCCTCATTTGCAAAAACAAATGGAAGGGCTTGTAATAGCAGGCAATTGTTGTTTTTAGTGTGTTGCTATCTTTAGTTTAAGCCGTGCTGTGAGATCAGAGAGAGGAAGAAAAAAAGCTTTGTGCTAGCCCATGTGGTCTCATGACAATTTTATTTCTTATTGCCCTGAAGTTCCTATTTCTCACGTTTTTTGTTCTAAAGGAATTTAAGTTACTGCTTTAGAGAAGGTACTCTTGTATGTAGCTATTAAACCTTTTCTTTCATTCTCAGTGCAGCTGTCCAAGTAATATATGTTTGTCTGCGTTCAAAATTACTTACCCGTAGCCTTGTATTCATAGTAATTCTCACTGCTGCTTTGCTCATGTCTAGAGTGTAGTGTTATTTTCTGTATCATCTTTCAGCTCTTCATTAATGTCCACTGAAAACTCCATTTCCTGAAGATGATCTTTATCTGGGAGTAGTGGTAGCACTTTAAAAGGAAGTGTCTTTTCACAGAGTTTGTTTGCAATATATGTTTATGTCGTTGAAAACATTTGGTGGGAGTGGATAATGTGTTTGCACATGCTACTGAAAATTTCCTTTTCTTTTTTAATTAGAACCTATTCAAGGTTGAAGTAATTTCAGCCCTGAAAGTTTTACAGTATTTCTTAATGTGAGAAAACAGAATCTGGGTGCTTCTTTGTATCTAGAAAAATCGATACCAGCCTTAAAAAAAAAAAAAATTAAGAGTGGCTGTGTATCAGCAGTTGATCCTTTATATCCTTTATGGCTTTATTTCTGTTTGTAATTATCCATTGGCACTGATATTTCACACGCCTAAACATTTTTAAGTACAATAGCAGAACCCCATTGTGGCAGACCTTCTGTGGATTAGACACAAAATTTAAGTGACAGTGTGCTCCTTTTAAATTTCCATGCAAAGTTTATCTAGTAGTAGGTATATGCATTAGGAGTAGATGAATCTCCTCGTAAGAGCACCAGTTTATTTCCTTTATAAAGGTCAGAGGATGCTGAGTCAGATGCAGGCCTCTTACCTTCGCCCAGGTGAATCACACCTATGCACCTGCTGTAAATTCTAACAAAAGTTAACTGCAACTGGCATGACTGATGCCCATATTGTAAGAAATTCTTGCTTTTAGTAAGTGGATATTACCAATAAGTAAGCAGAATGGACAAAACAGCTGTGGAGGATGTTACATTTCATGTGATAGTGTTCAAGCATCTGCTTACTACATCAGTTGTCAGAAAACTTTATGCTGTAAAGTCATCCACTTTTGTACTGAAATAGTCTTAGACACGGATTAACTTTTGGAAAAAGTGTGAGAATTCTTGCTGCTTGGTCTGACTTGAAGTTGAGTTGCAGAGATGCGATATATTTATGGAGGAAAGTAATCATCTCTGTTAAACCAGAATAAGGTCGGAAGCAGGATCCTGGACTAGATCTAGAAGCATCTTCACTACTTTCATGGGCCTGAGAACCCCATAACTTCCCTGGGATCACAGAATCACCAAGGTTGGAAAAGACCCATAAGATCACCCAGTCCAACCATCCACCCACCATCAATAGTTCTCACTAAACCATGTCCCTCAACACAATGTCCAAACGTTCATTGAACACTTCCAGGGTTGGTGACTCCACCACCTCCCTGGGCAGCCCATTCCACTGCCACTCTTTTAGAGAAGTAGTATTTCCTAACGTCCAGCCTGAACCTCCCCTGGCGCAGTTTGCATCCATTCCTTCTAGTCCTATCACCAGTTACACGAGAGAAGAGGCCGACCCCCAGCTCACTACAGCTGCCCTCCAGGTAGTTATAGAGAGCAGTAAGGTCTCCCCTGAGCCTCCTTTTCTCCAGAATGAACAATCCCAGCTCCTCATATGGCCTGTGCTCCAGATCCCTCACCAGCTTTGTTGCCCTACTTTGAACACGCACCAGGGCCTCGGTGTCTTTCTTGCAGTAAGGGGCCCAAAATTGGACACAGTACTCGAGGTGCGGCCTCACCAGTGCTGAGTACAGGGGGTCAATCACTTCACTGTTCCTGCTGGCAACGCTGTTTCTGATGCAAGCCAGGATGCCGTTGGCCTTCTTGGCCACCTGGGCACACTGCTGGCTTGTATTCAGTTGAGTATCAATCAAAACCCCCAGGTCCATTTCCTCTACGCAGTCTTCCAGCCGCTCTGCGCCAAGCCTGTAGTGCTGCCTGGGGTTGTTGCGGCCAAAGTGTAGGACCCAGCATTTGGTCTTGTTGAACCTCATCCCACTGGCTTCAGCGCAGCTTCCAGCCCATCCATATCCCTCTGTAGGGCCTCACTACCCCCAGGAAAATCAACACTTCCAGCCAGCTTGGTGTTATCTGCAAATTTACTGAGGGTGCACTCAGTGCCCTCATCCAGGTCACCAATAAAGATATTGAGGAGGACAGGCCCCAGCACCAACTCCTAGGGATCACCACTCATGACTCATGACCGATCATCAGCTGGATTTAGCTCCATTCATCACCAGTCTCTAGGCCTGGCCCTCCAGCCAGTTCCTTACCCAGCCAAGAGTGTACCTTTCCAAGCCATGGGCTGCCAGCTTCTGCAGGAGAATACTGTGGGAGACAGTGTCAAAGGCTTTGCTGAAGTTGGGGTAGACTACATCAACAGTCTTTCCCTCGTCCACCAGACGGGTCACTAGATCATAGAAGGAGATCAGGTTGGTCAAGCAGGACCTGCCCTTCGTGAACCCATGATGGCTGGGCCTGATCCCTTGGTTGTTCCACAAATGCCACATGATCTCCCTCAAGACAATCTGCTCCATAACCTTCCCTGGCACTGAGGTCAGGCTAACAGGCCTGTAGTTCCCCGGATCCTCCTTACAACCCTTCTTATAGATGGGAGTCACATTGGCAAGCCTCCAGTGTTCTGGGACCTCACCAGTCAACAAGGAGTGCTGATAGATGATGGAAAGCGGCTCGGCTATCACCTCCACCGATTCCTTCAGCACTCTCGAGTGAATCTCATCCAGCCCCATGGAGTTGTGGCAGCCCAACTGGAATAGTAGGTCTCTGACTGTGTCCTCCTGAATTGTGGGGGGTTTAGTCTGCTCCCCAGCCAAGACTACCAGGTCAGAGAGTCAGGACTGACTTTTAAAGACAGACATAAAGTAGGCATGCAGAACCTCTGCCTCTGCCTTTTCCTTATCCTCAGTGGTCACATTCCCAGCCTCATCCAGTAAAGAATGGAGATTGTCCTTGGTCCTCCTCTTACTGTTGATATATTTGTAAAAGATTTTCTTGTTCCTTTTTACCCCAGTGGCCAAGTTGAGTTCAAGCTGGGCATTTGCCTTTCTGATTTTCTCTCTGTACATCTTAACAACTTCTTTGTATTCATTCTGAGTTGCCTGTCCCTTCTTCCACAGGAGGTAGATTCTCTTTTTCTCCTGGAGCCTCAAGAATAGCTCCCTATTCATCCACGCTGGTCTTCTTCCCTGGCTAATCATCTGTATTAGGTTTCTTCAGCTGACCTCCCTGTTGCAGTTAGGTCTGACTTGTTGACAAAATCTGAACTCATAGTGAATGTGTTAATCCTGAGTTACAGCTGAAACTTGCAGAAAAGTGCCTGTGCCTAATCCTTACTGGGTGGTTAAGGATCTTGCTGTGGTGCAAAGATTGTGCTAAGTTAAATGGCCTATGCTATTGAAACTATGCTGTAATAAAGCTGTGCACATCAAATTGTATTTTGCCTGTATTTAATATATTTGAGATGCTGACAGTTCTGGTAGCTGACTTTGTTTTGAATTAAAGGCTGTCCAACATACTGCATGTGTGCAGAGTGCTTGGCAGACAAGATATTTATATACTACTGAAAAGTTTTTCTAACTGTAAATACTTTCTTTCCAGATATAATAAAGGAGCAAAACCGAGAGTTAAGAGGTACACAGAGGACTATAACCAGAGATAGAGCAGCACTTGAAAAACAGGAAAAACAGCTGGTAAGTAGAGCAGAGAATTTCATTTTAAAAACAAACAGCTGCATAACATAACAACTTGGAAAGTGCTAAAGATTTGGATAACTCAATGGATAACAGTTGAACACTGAAAAAGTTGACTTTTTCTTTTTGACTTTTCAGTTATTAAAGTCTTGTTGGAAAACAATTTAAAAGTGTTTCTGATGCTCAATCTTTAACATAGGTGGAGAAAGAAACAATGTATTTGGATTTAATTACTACATTCACATTTTTTTCTCTCCATTCTTAGCATTCTCTATCCTTCAGAACGTGATTTTTTTTTCATACTGGGCATTCAAATCAATGGCATGGTAATGGAAAGACTAAAAGGTGTTTGTGCTGACATTTTTTGAGACTGTAGATATCATGAATACCCCTATAGCATTATTCTTTTCATTCAGCTAGAAATTTCATAAAACTAGCTAATAATGTTAAAAATATTTGCCTAAATTAAAATTTCTTTAAAACTTCACGTGTGGGAGCTATCGAGTATTCAATGAATGGATGCTGCAGCTGCGTGGCAGCGTAATTGGATAATTGGATGTGACAGATGGTGTGGTTTGATGCATGAAGACATGCTCCGACTGGGAAAGGCTATGTAAATCCAGGCAATGTTTCAGTAGCTGCTGAGGTGGTGTTTCATGACAGCAAGCCTTGAGAGCTAAAATGAGGTCACAGATTGTTTCTTGAAGCTTTACAACAGGTAGGTTGTAATAGATTACTCACTGATAAGGCTTTTTTCAGTAGGAAATATTCTGACCCTAGAACTACGTTAATTTTCATGATTGTGATGTTAATTCTATCAGAAGTTTTTGGATATTTGGGAGGACAAAAAAGAAATTGTGTCTTCAAAAAAAGTTAATATATGCTTTTCGGTTGAGATAATTAAGGGAGATCGAACATTGCTTTTTAAGAATCAGATCTGTTGAGAAAGGACCAAGGATTTACCAGACAATCTCAGAACATTTTATTATGTTCTTTCCTCTGAAAGGGAATCCCTGATACTATGCAGGCAGTTCTGTTTCAGTTCAGGAACCCAATATGACTTTATTAATTATTATTATTTTTTTTTTTTTTCAGAAGAACCTAACTAAGTTGGATAAGCTAGCCCCAAACCAATGAAAAAAGCCAATACTGTATTGCAGCTTGCTATCCAAATTCTGCTTACTTAAGAATAAAATTATATTTTTATATATATATATATATATAATTTGATTTATTATCTGGATTATTTGTAGTGATGTAGTGATGTAGCAGTGATTGGTGATTGATTTTGGTTTATCTTTCAAAAAAGTCAAGTTATCGTAGAATCATGGAATCATAGAATTATCTAAGTTGGAAAAGACCTTTAAGATCATCAAGTCCAACCATAACCCTCAGCTACCAAGTTCTACCGCTAAACCACATCCCTTAGTGCCATGTCCACATATCTCTTTACCTGGTTGTTGGCAGGCTCCATTTGATCATTTTAAGTCATACGTTTATGTCTGCAAATGAATAAATTTAGTCAGAAAATACCTTCTGGGACAAACTGCATGCATTCAGAGTCCAAACACCATGAGTGTCCCCATGGGAACATAGCACCCAGCTGCCCCGCAGCACTCACAGCCCACAGGGGCCGCCCCAGCCCACGGCCATCAGCTGGAGCCCAGGGACCCAACCAGAAGTACAACGCACAGATCCCCATGCAGTCCCTCTACCAGCTGCCCTGGGGGAAGTTTGGTAGGAGGAAAAATCCCTCCATCGTATCCCAAAGAACGGAAAGCCCTACAGTGCACATACAAGGCCATGGAGGCTGTATAGAAACCAACCAGCTCTATCTTCTCATTAATATGATCTTGTCAACGGGTTCATTGTTACCTTTGTGCTTAGCATTTTGATTACAGACTTTTCACAAGTTTTCATCCTTTCAAAGCATAACCCAGAATTCTCATTATAAAACTCCGCTTGCCTAGGGAAAGATGGGTGGGCTTTAAAAAGTTATAAATGCTACTTAGTACTCTCAGTGAGAGAATCTTTATTTGCACGTTTGCTATTAAAGAATTCAGTCTAAACTAATCTCTTCAATCATTTGCAATATTTGAGGTATGAAAGAAAAAAATGAAATTCTGGGCCTAGTATGGAATTTTGCTTTTGTGGTCTCTGTGAGCTACTTATCATAGAATCATAGGGTGGCCCGGGTTGAAAAGGACCACAATGATCATCTAGTTTCAACCCCCCTGCTCTGTGCAGGGTTGCCAACCACCAGACCAGGCTGCTCAGAGCCACATCCAGCCTGGTCTTGAATGCCTCCAGGGATGGGGCATCCACAGCCTCCTTGGGCAACCTGTTCCAGTGCATCACTACCCTCTGAGTGAAACACTTCTTCCTAATACCTAAATTCTATTCCTTCTTAGGAAGAAGATATCTTTGCATCTATTTCCAGCCTCTAATATTTGTATAGTCTTACGTTCCTTAGTTACAGGCCTTCAAAAATTACAGGCTTTCAGGGAAGTCCTTGTGCTAATACCATCTCTATGGTAAACTTAACCATGGTCTTTTCTAGTTGTAAAGCTAATGCAATGAGTCAGTTTATATTTGCCTTTAATCATGACTGTTTTGCATATTGTAGTGACCAGTGTTTACTTTTTCAGAGCATCATATCATCTTATTAGTACATTTTTCTGGACTACTAGTGTACATAAAGTGAAGTATTTGTATTCCTGTAGAAGGTATATTTTCATGAAGAATTACAGTGCTGGTCTTAAAGCTGCTTTTACTTGATGGCAAAAGTCAAATGAACAACTGGCCTCATGAGAAGAACTAAGTTATTATGGCAAGCTTTCCTTAAGGCTGAAAAGGAAAATTGTTTGGAAAGTCTATATTAACAAAAACACAAATCAAAAGGCATACTTTGAAAAAATCCCTGCTAACAGAATTATTTGTGCCAAACTTCTCTCTGGTACCTCTCGACCTGCAGTTTCCCCGAGCTAATAAATAAGTTTGTTTCTTGTTAGCCAGTAGTGTCCACATTAAGTGCATGTCGTTGTAGACAAATTGCAGTGCTTTTATTATGTGGTAAGTTCAGGTAAGTAATGTGGGCAAATAGAGCCTTTGTTTCCTATCTTTATTTCCTTATTCCCCAAAAATTTATGAGATTATCACTGAGCTGAAGAACTAGCAGTGCCTATGACCTCACTGTTTCTTCCATGGGCAGTGCAGCAGGAGTGCTAGTAAATGCAAGAAATCAAGAAAGATTAGAGTCACGGCACTAATAATTAGCTGGACATCATTATTTCTTCACTTTTTTTTTTCTTTTTTAAGTGTTACTCCATAGCCAGATATAGAATTGAATGTTCACGTAGAAATTAATGTGACATTGTGTAAAAGTTGAAGTGAAACCTTTTGGGGAACTGTGCTGCCGTAGTACATGATTCAATTTGGGTTTTAAATACAAAGCAAGATGACAGCTTTGTATTTATTCTGTGAAATAAGCTTGAATAACCTCAGTAAAAAAAAAAAATCTGTTAACTGTTGATATAACTTAATTATATACACATATATATATATATATATATATCTTGATATAACTTAAATATCCTGAAAAAAAACAAAAAACAAAACCAATAAGAATAGTTAACACTGAAGATTCCTGAACTTGGGACTTTATTGTATTATTTGAATAATTTATTATTATTTTTTTTAATAGGAATTGGAGATAAAGAAAATGGCTAAGACTGGTAATAAGGAAGCCTGCAAAGTGCTAGCAAAACAGCTTGTACAACTGCGGAAACAGAAGAATCGAACGTACGCTGTTAGCTCTAAAGTCACGTCTATGTCAACTCAAACGAAGGTCATGAACTCTCAGATGAAGATGGCTGGAGCTATGTCAACTACAGCAAAAGTAAGGTGTTATAAGCATATGGTGCATTTTAATGTAAATGTGGAGTTATTTTGCATACAGTAATTAAAGGAAGCAAGCGTATTGCTTACTACAATGAACAGTGCTGAGGATGCAGTAGGGAAAGGTAATTTGATTTGTATTATGAATTTTTTGTCCAATTAGTCTTGCCAGTTAGAACCTAACTGGGAGTATCTTCTTGGTCTAGACATCTGTCAAATGTTTGCATGATAAAATTCAACTTTAAGACCAGTGGGAGAGCTCTTCCAGTGGACAAAAATAAAGCACCACCACCACCAAAAAGAAGCGATAGGCAACCATGCAATTACAATTTCTTGCTTGTATGTCATGTCACAAGCAGTTTTTATTGGGGAAAAAGTGGGGAATGCTTCATCTAAAAATCAAGGCAGTGAGTAACAGCAGCTTTATAGCTTGTGTGTGGTAGGTTATTACTTGAGATGATACATTTCTAAGGAAATTTAATCTGGGATTCCCTGTCATTCTCACTCTCCATGCTCTAAGGAACCAGTATTGCATTAAGTTTTCTCACAAATCTTAGGTCATAAAAGACTCTGAAAAGTCTCAGTTATCTTAATTATGAACTTTTTTTCCCATTTCCTTGAACTGATAAATAAGGAACTTGCTTTTGGCAAGCAGGATTGTTCAGCTTGACATATAGGAAACAGAAGTTGCACACTTAATTGCAGGTAAATAGTACTTCTATCACAATCTGAGATAAATCCAGTTATGCGCCAGTTAAACCTGTGTTGCAGCTTAATGCAGAAAGTAATTATTGCTGTGAAAAAATATTTAGAGGAGTATGTTGGCAGATACGAACCCATCCAGTGATAAAGTAACTCTGCAGCAAACTTCATTTTGCAGGACTAACCCACAAAGAGGTGGCATGTCTGACTACACAACCAATCAGGTTAAACGGTTTACTGAATACATTCCTGTAGCAGTCTTGCATGGGAACAAATTGATCTTGCTTTTTAATTAATTATTACATCAGTGGAAAAATATATGCAATCAGTTGCCTCAGGAAGCATAACAAATGCACGAATGTGAAACTTCCAAAATATCATCAGAATGCTTTTTTAGCCTTGTGTGGCACCAATTTTGGATAAAGTCCAGTGAGTAGTCACCTGTTTTTTAATCATGGGTCCGACCTCTGTTTTCTGAAGATGCATAAATCAATGTAGTACAAATATTTTTTATATTCATCTGTGAGTAGAAGAATTCTAAAGAACTAACACCCTACAAGTCCAGAACAAATTCTTCAATTAAAATAGTAAGAATAGGCATACAACCTTTGAAATTCAGGTAATGTTTGAAACATACTATTTTATCATTATTGAGATGGTGGTCAGACACTGGATCAGGCTCCCCAGGGTGGTGGTCACGGCACCAAGCTTGCCAGAGTCCAAGAAGCATCTGGACAACACTCTCAGTCAGATGGTGTGATTTTTGAGTGGTCCTTTGTGGAGTCAGAGGTTGGACTTGATGATCCTTTTGGATCCCTTCCAGCTTGAGATGTTCTATAATCACTTCAAGCAAAATGAAGTGAAAGCGGAAGTGCTTCTATGAAGCTAGTAATGGATGTACTGACTAATTAAAGGGATACTATCAAGCCAACTCTTACCTTCTTGGATATACTCTTTCATTTATATTGCTCACACCTACATTTAGGTTTAGACATCCCATGAGAGACATAGAAGCATGCTTCTTATAAGTAAAGACGGCTGCATACTTCTAGTAAAACAATTGATCTGTACTCGATACAAGAATTCACTGTAAGCTAACGTGTACTTCCTGAGCACTTACGTATTTGTTTTTCAGATAATTTCATGGGAAAATGATTTTCATATCATAAGGATATGATTGCAGTTTAGTGTCTGTCCTCTAGTGGTGGTTGAAATAAGTGTTCTTTAAGCAAATAAAAAACCTACAGCCGTTTACCTCTGAAATGTATAGCCTGCAAATAAGAACATACTTGCCCCTTTTTTGCATTCAGATCAGGCATGTTTTTCCAAGTATAAAGCCATCAGAAGAGGTATGGTGCCAGAAAGGCATACACAAAAAGGCTTGTCTGTTAGGTTAGTAGATAGCAGTATTTCTTACTAGGTACAGACTGTACTATTGATCTGTGTATCTGCCGTTCTCCTGGCATGTAAAAAAAGACCAAAAAACATGAAATTCTGACTAAATGGTTTGTTTTATTTTATTAGAGAAGTTTTATTCCTTCTTTAATGCATATGTTGGCTTTTATTACTGTCTAGCTGTATGATAACGGTAACTTTTCCCCCCCCCATCTTATTAGACAATGCAAGCAGTTAATAAGAAAATGGATCCACAAAAGACACTACAAACTATGCAGAATTTCCAGAAAGAAAATATGAAGATGGAGATGACTGAAGAAATGAGTAAGTTCTGCATTTAGGGAAAATAGCTTGCTGCATCCCATAGTTCTCTTCAAGGGTTAAAACCAGTACAGAAATACAGATGTTTGAGGTTTTGTTTCTCCAAACAAAGAGATTGATAGCAAGTGAAGAGCAAACAAAACGATGAATGTCTGAGCAGAAAGGCTGCCTTAGGCTTTTTAGGAGCACTGGATACATAAATCCATTCCTTCTTCATGAGAAACACTCATCATACTTCTAGAAGGAGCATCCTGGAAGGGGAAGGGGTTTGAGACCACTACAAAGCTTTGTTGGCATAACAAATTGGAGGTCGTGGAAAAACTGCTTTTCCTGTAGCTCATCATTCTGTATGTGGTCTTTGTTTTGGACTGTTAGCAATTCAAGTTTAACTGAGAAATTATTGATCATCTCAGCTTTATGTACATGCTCGTATGGGATGTATTTATATCTTTATTGATTTTAAGCCACAAACTTCCTTTTGGAGGGTGGTAGATAAAGGGAGTTTTTTGTTTCTGATTGCTTTTGTCCTTTACCAACTAGACTACAGAACTTCCCAGTGTTGCTAGCACATTTTCCTTCCCATGCTAATCCTTGTCGCTGTATTGGCCCTAGTACCATAGCGTGAGCTCAAAAGAATATTGTTGAACAGGATATCAACGCTTCACTTGCCCAGAATTGTATTGTTGCGATTCAGAAATTAGGTAACAGTTCTGCAATTTATTTGGAAGAGGGAAGGGATTTTTAGGGAACTGTAGATGGTGTTGTTTTGTTGGTTTTTTTTTAAATAAATCTTAAAACATAGTGGAGTGGTAATAGGGCAACTGAGCTATTTCATTGAAACCAAACATTTTTACAAAAGCAGTCGTATTGTAGCATGTTATGCCTCCCTGTATTTGCAGGCTTTGCAAGGCAGAAGAAAACCATCTCTAATATGCTGTTGCTTTTTCCTGGTACCTTATTCAGTGGTATTTTGGGAGGGTAGAAAAACGGCAGTAGATTTTTGTAGTCTTCTTTGCTTAAGGTAATGGTTGTTTTGTTGTTTTTTTTTCTTCTAAGTTAATGATACTTTAGATGATATTTTTGATGCTTCTGATGAAGAGGAGGAAAGCCAGGATATTGTTAACCAAGTACTTGATGAGATTGGAATTGAAATCTCTGGAAAGGTATGCATATTTTGAATTATTTCACATATTTCTGCCCATTATTCATTCCCCCCCCCCCCCAAGTATTTTTTTCTAACATCCTGTATTTTAAAGTCCTATTCTAGTAGTCAGGTTCTCATAAATTGTATTCATTTGATTAAAGAAAATTTCTGTCTCTTCCTAGATGGCCAAAGCTCCATCTGCTGCCAGAGGTTTACCATCTGCATCAACATCAAAAGCTGCTACCATATCAGATGAAGAGATTGAACGGCAGCTCAAAGCTTTGGGAGTTGATTAGCTTGATGGCAATAGTCTGCCTTCTAATTATTCAGCTGCAGACAAATGTAAAAAGTGCAAATACTTTTTCAGTGCAACTTATGCCTAGGAAAACTCTGAAGCTGCAGAAATGACGTCTTCAAGCTGATACTCTGGAGGGAGAAGAGACCGCTTTGAATCAGCTGATAGGGAGAATTATACCTGCTGTGTCCATTGCATGCCATTGTCTTGAGCAGTGGACTAAAGAGGGATGTAGCTCGAATGATAAATTTATACACAGTCTGAGTTCATTCTCTGTTGAATTCAAAGTTTTCTTCTCAGTTCCTTTTCTGCCCTTGGAATTGGCAGTTCTGTAGCTGGCGGTGTTATCTCCTAGGATAGCACCTGTATAATATATATCATTTTTGTAAATCTGTTGCTATAGAAGAATTATTAGTCTGTCATCTTGGCAGAAACAAAACTTCACCTTTACTCTTAGCTGAAATTATTTTGTTTTGATGAGAAATAGCCTTGAAAATCCAGCAATTTAGGCAGAAAGAAAAAGCAGTTTATGCATTTCTTTCAAGTTACTGCAGTAACTTTGAGTTGACTAAATAGCTGATTATTCTTTTTATCAAAGGAGAAGGATACAGTCATGCAGTTAATTCTACTGGAAAGGGATTTAGATGTTAGTGAATTTCAATGCATGAAAGGCACTGATTGAACTCTATTGTACTGTAACCTAATAGTATTCCTGTGCCTTTATGTATATAAATCTAGTACTCTTGATTTTTTTTTATTTTTATTTTTTTTTCCAGAATGACTCTTTGAAAGGAGAGTAAACTATAAGAAAGATAGTTTCCACAAAACATTATGGCAAGAGCTCTGATGAGACTCAGTGATGTTCCGAAATGCTACTTGTGCATCTGCAAAAAGGACATTTGCCTGAAACATTTGTATATATTTTACAGTATTTCTTAATGTGAGATAACTGTACATAGATGAGTTTACTAAGATGCAGTCGAGCACATCGATGATAAACTAAATCTAAATCTCAGTTATGAGGACAATTTTGGGTGATACACAATAATTACTCGTCAAAACACTACAATAAAAGCATTCTGTTTCCATGAAGGTTTGTTTTTTTTTCTATGGTCTCTAAGCTGTATCAGCATGATTCTGGCTTTAGGTGGAATACATGTGACTAATGAAATAAAAGCTTGACGTTTTTAGTAGAAGACTAAGTCTGAGAATGCAGTTCCCAGTTACAACTTCCCAGATAGCATAAAGTTCCTCAGCCCTTACTCTGCTGTAGATTATTTGCCTGGTTGTGCTGGTATAGTGGGGCTGTTCAGCGAACACAAACAACAAAAGCACTGTTGTTACAAAGAAAAAAGTAAAATACTTCTTAAGATTGAAAACAGAAAAACTTTGAGGTACAAGTTTCTTAAAAACACTTTGCTGCTAGAGAAGGTACAGGAGGAAACATTAACATTTGTGAATCTACTGTTGTCACACCATGTGCTTTTAAGTTTCAAGTCAGCAGAGAAAAAAAAGCATAGGTGAATCTTCATGTGTTTTTGACATGGATGTTGATACCAGCTGGAGAAAGTAAGGGGTGTGCTATTAATTTGCGAGGCAGTGGATATGAACATTTAAGTTTATATATTGCCTATCTCTCTGAAATGATTTTTTTCTTTTTAAACAAGTTATTTTGTAAAAATCTAATAAAAAGGTTTTTTTTATTCCACAATGGTTCTGTCCTCTAGAAGTTAGTCCTAAACATCCTTCTCTTGGTGGGCTTTGTTTCCATTTTTAGATCTGTTATCATGCCACTGACTTTTCAGCATCTGTAAGATTTCTGATACCATTCCTCCGTTTGGTTTTGGGGAGCTCTTTG
Organism: Alectoris magna; assembly: GCA_030625065.1. Taxonomy (NCBI): domain Eukaryota; kingdom Metazoa; phylum Chordata; class Aves; order Galliformes; family Phasianidae; genus Alectoris; species Alectoris magna. Next base: position 103,634,105 of record CM060560.1, read on the forward strand.
GGCTTAGTAGCTACAAAAGCAAAACCATTAACACAGTACCAGCTCTGCTCTCTTACTCAGTATTTCTCCTTTTCTTGCCTTTTAAAGTGTTAAAATCCAAGCTTAAAGTCACGAAGACAGCAGGTAAGGTCCAAAGCTTTTGACTAACCTGCTATCCAAATTACACCACAGCATTTATTTTTTTTTAATGGCCCCATTCTTATACATAAGTTTACGTTTGACCCAAGCAATAAAGAAGCGTAACATTTATTGAGCGTTTACTGAAGTTGTCTGTGGGCCTTTGACTCAACATTAAGCATAGATTTCGACTAAGTTGCATTTCCTTCCTCTTGAAAAGGAGTTTCTACTCTCAGACACTGAAGGACAAACTGTAATGCGAAGTTAAGTATAAAGCGTTATTGATTGTATTTTGGTTGAAGACCAAGGCTTGTGTCTCTTCTGAGTGAAGTGCATACTTTGTCCTTTCAGTAGCTGTTAAAACTGGGTGACGTTAAAACTTTGATGATGAGCTTTTTCCTCTATCTGTAGGGCCTGTGAAGTACAGTAGTGAAGGCATTACTATTTGGTATCAGAAGGATTATCTGAAGGCATCATCAGGATCTGTCCAGTGTTTCTGGAGACAGTTATCTAAAGTTCTGCAGTCCTAATCTATATGAAAATCTTTCAGTAGCAGAGTAAAGTGTTTGCAGGCTTAGTTATATTTATTTCAATTATAGTTAGTTACATATTTTATAGCACTCTATAACCAAATTACTACTACCCTACTAAGAAACAAGTTCTTTTAATATTATTTTTAGTAGACTAAAACAACAAAGAAACCAGCTCAGTCCCTCATACTCCTTTACCCTTGCTGATATCTTGACAGCAACTGAAAGTCTTCTATCCAGAAAGAACAACACAATTGCTTGATGCACCTGAAAACAGCTATACTGAGGCAGACTAAAGTCCATCTCACACAGAATCCCAACCCGCTGGTGCCTGTAAGCAGTGCCCAAGAAAACACAAGAAAACACAAGCACAAGATAAACAAAGAAAATAAAGGTTGAAAGAGATACTAGGAGTCATCTATTGAAGGTAGGTTATTTCCAGAGAGTACATAATTTTACCATATATGGCAGCTGGAGTGGCTTTCTCTTCTGCAGGCTTAAGCACGTGAATAAATTGCTAGCACTCACGTTTTCTAGTAGAGGAGTTCCACAATCTACTCCTCACCACATTGAGAATCACTTCTTTTCTATGTTTTCTTGGTGCTTTTTAACTTTACATGTTGACTTAGTTCTTATATTATGCAGGGTGATGAACAACCTGTCTCCATCTTTTCTGTACAGCTTGTAATTCGGTATATCACTACAACAGTCAATGTACGTTACATTTCAAAGGGAGATAAAAGTCTAGCTTACTTAATTATTCCACTTACCTTTGATCATCAGCTTTGTTGGTACTGGGTCCTTTTCTAAGTATACTGTCTCCTTCAGATGAGGGTGATAAGAGCGTACATCACTCAGGAGACAGGTGAACCACAGATTTAGGCATTAGCAGAAGGTCTTGTTTTGTCCTCTGTTCTAACAAGTTACCTGAAGTTACCGTTGGGAAAGTAAAAGCAAAAAAAAAGAAACTTCCAAGAAAAGTGGCACAACCCATATTTGTTAAGCAGCTACCTAAACTTACTTCTTACTTGTAGGCTGATTAGACTAACTAACCCTCAGGCATCTGATCTAGGGTTTTTTCCCTCAATCAAGAGTGATTGATGGCAATTAGCCAGTGAATGAGTTGTTCCTAAGAAAACACTGGATTGCCACTTTCTCTGAGTCTAGCAGCTGCAGCCGCAGCACATTAAATTGGTTTCATCCTGGCTTTTTGTTTTTATTTTATTTTATTTCTTTGTTTATTTATAAACCAATTCTGCTCAGACATGTTAGTATTTCCATGGTAACAGCTAGATGTATTTAGGTGGTGGCTGCTTCTTCCATTTAGTTTTTTTGTCCCTCTTCTGTAACAAATTGCATTATGTGTCAACTTTCATTTTATTTTGCTAAGCTTCTGCAATTAGCCTTCACTTGTGAGGCTTTGTGGAAGACAGGAAATCACAATTTCATGAATTTCTCTCGAATTAACTTACAGCATGCTAAAGTGAATAAACAGATCTGCACAACACGCAGCTAAAAAGGTTAAGTGTTACTGAAAGAGAACTACAAACAATGATGTGGAAAGCTGAATGAGCAAGAACACTTTATTTGGGGAGGAAGAGAACATACAGGCTTACAGCATCACTAGGAAGCCTTTAATAATCAATAAAATAACTTACAACATAAATAAAATTCATATTTGTCAGTAGTTTCAACATACATACAACACTAGACTACGTAACATCAGAAGTACACAAATGCATGCCGCTGAATGCCAATCTTCTCAAATGTGTTTATCTTTTATCCTGTTGGAAAGCTCATGATCTGTCAATACACACACAACTGATAAAGGCAGAGGTGTGGTCTGTGCTGCTGCGGGTGAGCTATGCTAGTGTTGAGAACTACCTGGAGAGGGTATATAGCATAATTTCTCCCATTTGAATGATTAGATTAGAGGCTGCTTCTAAATTAAGAGGTTGTGAAATTAAGAGCAGTGAAATTAATCCATAAAAATATATTCCCTTAATCCAGAGGCCAAGCTTCCACAGTTGAATAAGCTTATGGTCACAGTAATAGATGTCAGAGACAATTTAGCATGCAGGAGTGTGAAAACACAATTTGTCCATGCTGATTCCGAGTGATCTTGAACAGTAAACCTCTTTGCTTTCTGTGGGCCTATTATTTAGACATTTTCTAAATCATCAGGTCTATTTAATGGAAAAATAAAATTTATCAGGCCATTACTGCTCGCATGTACTCACTTAATTTCAGTCCTGGGAAAAGTGTAAAATACATATATGGTAATGGGCTATTTAATAACAACTAACAGGGTTGATGAGATGGCTTGATAATCTGTCCCTGGTGAGTACTGAAGTCCTTAATTTAGTTTCTCGGTGTCTGGCTTTCTGATAGGTGGAGCTCTGGCACAGTCATTGGGGTTTTTTTGTTAGCTTATTATTGTGGAGTTGTTTTGTTAGTTTTTATTGCTCTTTTTTGCCTGATTGTCTCTCCAGGCTGCAGGATGACAAAGGGTTATTTTCAGTTGTTGGGGTGTAAGAGAGTGGGAATGTACAGTGCAATATATGCTTTCGCTACTTGTTTCAAAGCAAAAAAGCCTTGTTTTTTTCACTTAATACATTCTCTCATTTAAGTATGTCCGGAAAAGGATTTAATCTTAAAAAAAATACAACGCAGAGAAAGCCTGAAGTAATAATTAGCTGATCATTCCCTACTTTTCCCCATCAAAACGTAAATTCTTCAGGCAATAGCTAAACCTATCCAAACCAGATCTTAAGGCATGCAATGAAATAGCAGGAAATACCTTTTATAACTAGCATTAGAAAATGTCACTTCAACTTGGCGCCTGTTTAAGGCAGTGGTACACTGAAACTGAGCACACATGAGGAGCATTGTTGACACCTCACTACTCATAAGCTTATTCTACCATAAATACAGTAGCTACAGCACACATCTTTCATATCTTCAGTTTGAAAAGACTTAAGAAAGTTACCTGAAGTAGTTCAGTCAGAGATGTACAGCAGCTGTGAGCTTGTCCCTGAATTTCAGTCAGTTTTTGGAAAGCAGCTCTTCAGTCCTCATCTCGTACTCCTCTACTGCCTTCCTGGATCACTCACATTCAGTGACAGTCCTCCAGGATCCCATCTTTGGCCATAGATAGATACTCAACCATATCAACACTGCAAGCTTAAGATCATTTCTTCATGTTCTTTTCTTCCTCAAAGAAGTTCTAACTTCTTTCTGATCTTAAATTCAGTGAACTCGGTGTTCAACACTGGGGGTGGGACTGTGTAATGTGCCTAATTGGCTCATAATCTCACAGAGGTTAGCTCAGTGAGATAGCTACTGTGGGCTGGGGGTATGGCCTGTGCATAGACAGGCTGAGGCAAAAATCTTTCACGAACTACAGCTGCTGACACCAAGCTTTGTAACCTTTCTTCATGAGTAACACAAAGGATTTTTTTCCTCATGCTTATGGTGCCTACAACGGGGGTTCTCTGTTAATCATTCAGCACAATGTGGACTCAATGAAGGTACAGCATAGGGAAACTGCAACTACAAGTTCTATTTGTAAAGCATTTCTGGTCAAGTAATGCCTAATAGGTTCCTTGAAACTAGGCCTTCAACACTTCAAATATATGCAATAGCGTTTTTTTCCCCAACCTTTTACAATGAAATCAGGCCTTCCACACCAAGTTGCATCTGAAGCTGGCTAGCTTGTGAGGGAATCAAGTGATTTACAGTTTTTTCTTCACATTTTTTGTTTGTTTGTTTGTTTGTTTGTTTGTTTTAAACAACAAAGTACTTAAAATAAAGCAAAACAGCAATCCACAGCTACGCATGTAAAAGCTTTACCGACACTCGTGGTGCTCCTTGATAATAGAGTTAAAGGCGTTCTGATGCAGACTTGTCTTCACTCTTTTTTCCCTTTGTCTTCTGTTACAAAACCAAACTCTCACAACTTCTTTCTCAAGATTGAGCCCCTCAGCCATCCTCATGATTTCCTGAGAGGAAGGCTTGCTTTGTTCTCCAAAGTGCCTCTCCAGGGCTTCTTTGGCAGCAATACTGGATAAAGGGACAAAATATCACTTTTAGAATCTTTTTTGACACATTCAGGCTTTTTCTGTAGTACTTCTGGAAATCAGAAATAACAACAGCAGTGTTTTAGAGGTTATCATATTTTCTAAAAATCAAATATCATCTGCCATAACCTGTTCTTCGCAGTCAGCAATGACTAATGTTGAGTGGTACCAAAGACTATTATCTTTGTATAGTGTCAGATGGAATTTGCTTCCTATTTTTGTTAATGTGTTCTCAGAAATGAAAGTATCTGCAACGTTTTTACATAGGCACAACAGGATGCAACCAAAGCTGGCTTAAGCAGTAGCTATAATTTCTTCGGACACAAGAGGGCACTTTATGCATTATACTGGAAATAATGTGCAAATGTATGAAATACCTGCTTGAGTTCCTGTTCTTTCAACTGTAGTATGTTGGCGGTCTTTCATTTGTGTGTGCATTTTGCAATATTTAGCAACATCACCAAAACCACCTAATTAATAGCATAATGTTCTACACATGCAGAGATGTGTAGATCCCTTACTGAGAGAGTTGGGGCTGTTCAGCCTGGAGAAGGTTCTGGGGAGACCTGGTAGCGGCCTTTCATTATCTAAAGCTGGATTGTAAGAAAGAAGGGGACAGACTCTTTAGCAGGGTCTGTTGTGATATGACGAGGAGAAATGGTTTCAAACTAAAACAGTGGAGATTTAGACTGGACGTAAGGAAAAGGTTTTTTATAATGAGGGTTATGAGGCACTGAAATAGGTTGCCCAGAGGGATGGTGGATGCCCCATCCATGAGGACACTAAAGGCCAGGCTGGAGGGGGCTCTGAGTGCCCTGATCAACCTGTAGATGTCCCTGTTTGTTGCAGGGGAGTTGCACTGGATGGCCTTTAAGGATCCCTTCCAGTGCAAACCATTCAGTGATTCTACGAATATTTTTTTTTACTAAAAGTTTTTTAAGCTTTCTAATAAAAATAGAAAATTAAATAGCTTCCACAACTGTAAATTACCAGGTCCTTCAAGTCTTCAAACTGAGGTCCTACATGCCTTCAAAGAAATAGTAAACATTTTGTATGTTTTAATATATTGGGTATAGTCCTGAGTTTCCCCTCAGCAATCTGTGCCCTTGACAGCCTGCCATATTTAATAGCCTCAGTGTAATGAGGATAGATATAAAAGCAGAAATAATAATAAGTAAGTTTGATTTCCTCAGCAGCTGTTATAAAGCAAGAACAGCAAATCCTATAACATTATGGAATGGTCATCAGGAGGTTTCTCAAGATCTTGGGAAACACCTGAACAATGTTGCTCTGAAATCACAGCTATGTAAGCCATAGTGGATAAGGGTCTGACACAGTCCTTTCTCACTTGAAGAGAAGCTGAGAAAAAAAAAAGGCCTTCCATGAGTAAAGTTTCGTCCCTAGTGAGGTGCTGTGATTAGCAAATGAGCAATGAAGCATTTTACATCCCCTGTTCACTCCTAGCTGAGAAGCATCCTCTTAGAGGAATATATACTTTGAAAGACAGAAAGAATTCATATCTTCATTTTATTTCTTATATCAAAGACAATATCATTCAAAAACGCAAAGCTCAAGTGGAACGTGAGAGGAGAAGGTACGGATTGTCATTGTGGGGCTCAGATTGTGGGGCCATAGAGCAGTCTACACCTCTGGGAGATGTCATTGCACAGAGGACATGATTGCTATTCAAAGGACAGGCACTTTGCTGTGAGAGGTAGGGCCTGACAGTGCCAAGTTTGTGCCCTAAAGTGGCCAAATCCCCTTTCTGTGGAAGAATACAACGGCCTCTTGGAGGCACGCCTTGGTGAATTCTTCTTCACGGACAATTACAAGAATCTAGGATATTGAAAAGAAAAGGATACACCTCACCATCTCTTGCATTGTGTTCTTTGTTTTCCCTATTTGGTAACTGTTTTTCAATCATCCAGATATCTGTTGGAAAGACCACACAGCGAGCTGCAAGAGGCCCAGGAGGCTCCTGGAATCCGTTCATGATAACTTTCTGGTTCAAGTATTGGACAGATCGACCAGAGGTGAAATGTTGCTGGACCTGCTGCTTGCCAATGTGGAGAAGATCATTAAAGGTGTTAAGGCTGGAGGCAGCCTGGGCTGCAGTGACCATGCCCTGGTTGAGTTTGTGATCTTGAGGAATGTGGGCCTGGCAAAGAGTGGGATCAGAACCCCGAACTTCAGAAGAGCAAACTTTTAGCTGTTCAAGGAATTGTTGGCCAAGATCCCCTGGGGCGCTGTCCTTAAAGACAAAGATGTCGAGGAGAGCTGACTACTCTTCAAGGATGCCCTTCTGAGAGCACAAGAGCTCTTTGTTCCTCTGAATAAGAAAAGTGGGGCAGAGGAGGCAGGAAACTGGCATGGCTCATCAAGGACCTGCTGGGCATACTGAGCGCAAAGAAAGGTGCATACAAGAGCTGGAAACAAGGGCATGTCACCTGGGAAGAACACAGGGATGCCATCTGGACTTGCAGACATGGGATCAGGAAAGCCGAGGCTCAGGCAGAACTGAACTTGGCGAGGGATGTGAAAAACAATATGAAGATATTCTACAGGTGCATCAGCCAGAAGAGACAGGCCAAAACAAGTGTATGTCCTTTGGTAAAAGTAAATGGAGAACTGGCTTCAGTGAACGAAGAGAAGGCTGAGGTACTGAATAAGTTCCTTGCCTTGGTCTTCACTGGCAACTAGGATTCTAATATTTCTCACATCCCTGAGCCCTGCATCCCTAAACCTCTGGACGGGGACTGGGTCAGTAAATCCTCCCCCACTGTAAGGGCAGAGCAAGTCCAAGACCACCTCATGAGACTGAATGCGTACAAGTCTATGGGGCTGGATGGTGTGCATCCCAGGATTCTGAAGGAGCTGGCTGAGGTGGTTGCCGAGTCACTCTCCATCTTATTTGAAAAGTCGTGGCTACCAGTGAGGTCCCAGATCACTGGAGGAAGGGACACATCACTCCCATTTATAAGAAAGGGAGCAAGGAGAACCCAGGGAGCTACAGGCCGGTGAATCTCACCGCTGTACCTGGGGTGATCATGGAACAGATCCTCCTGGACAGCATGCTTGATCACATGAGGAATGAGCATGTGATCTGAGACAGCCAGCATGGCTTCACCAGGGGAAGGTCATGCCTAACCTATCTGGTTGTCAGGGTGGAAGGAAGGGATGCCATTCAGAGGGACCTCAACAGACTTGAAAGGTGGGCCTGGGTGAACCTAATGAGGTTCAACACTGCAAAGTGCAAGGTTTTGCACTTGGGCCAGGGGAATCCCAGGCATACACACAGACTGGATGGAGCAGTATTTGAGAGCAGCCCTGCAAAGAAGGACTTGGGGGTCCTGATGGATGAAAAACTCAACATGAGCCAGCAGTGTGCTCTTGCAGCTTGGAAAGAAAATGGTATCCTGGGCTCCATCAGAAGAGGGGTGGCCAGCAGGGTCAGGGAGGTGATTGTACCTCTCTACTCTGCTCTTGTGAGGCCCCATCTGGAGTACTGCGTCCTGGTCTAGAGCCCCCAGTACAAGAAAGACAGAGAGCTGTTGGAGAGGGTCCACAGGAGGGCTGCAAAGGTGATCAAGGGCAAAGATGATCAGAGCACCCTGGTCTAGTGTTAAATGGGGACGTTGGTGGCCCTGCCTGTGGTGGGGGGGATGGAGATTCATGATCCTTGAGGTCCCTTCCAAGCTGGGCCATTCTGTGATTTTGTGATGATGAATTACCAGCCTACTTGATATTGATTTCCTGGAAAATTATGCAATTTCATTTGATATAATGTAGAAATTTCCATAAATAAAAAAAACCAAGATGGTCTGCACTTATTTACTATATCAAAATAGTAAAATTGGGTGAGAATTGGAACGTTTTCACATGGAAGTATGTTGTCATATTTTGAAAAGTCACTAATTAGGAAATGTACTGTGCCCAGAGCCCACTGTGGTTTCATAGGGATGTAGGTGTGCTTTTCTTTTTCACTGGAATGTTTCAAAACAGTTTATCCTTCATTAACTATTCACAAATAGAAAACAACACTTTGATTTCAATTCCCCAAAATGAAACTTCTTAGCTGAAGGCATTTCTAACATGTAACCCCATAAATATGTATAACCTTATGGTAGTTCTGCGCTTCCTCTTCCGCTCATTCACGCCAACTTTTTCATTGTATAATGCTGCATTAAAAACAAAACAAACAAAAACAAAAGAGCAGTTAACTTCCACAGGGGACAGAAACTGAGTGCAGTCATCACTGGAAAAAAGTTTGCCTTTGTTTGAAGACAGAAGTGTAACATATACTACTACTGAATAACAAGAGTGCACCACAGAGCTATACATTTTTTCTTTGAGAGGCTTGTTCATTTTAACTCCAGCTGTAAATGGTTATAAGCAAAAGCAGCATGCCAGTGGTAAAGCTGCAATAGCACTGACTCTGCCTCCATTCCCGCATACCTGGGGAGACGTTTCACTCCAGTCATTTTACATACTTTCCTCCTCATCATCAGCTGAATGCAACCTGGATCCATTTCCATACCCCTCAGCTATCTCACTCTCTATCTTCAGAAATACAGCTCTGTTTTCCATCCCATTTATTCACCCTCCCCACTTTCTGCTGGACAAGTCACCCTTGCTTTCCAGAGGCCACTGCCTTACTGTGCAGCTCACGCCTGCACCAAAGCTAACAAAGTCAGCAGCTGCTACACATTGCAAACCCCTTACAAGCAATCCTTACAGTGTGCTCACCACATTAGGAGAGTTTCTGGTTTCATTTGGTTCAAAGGAACTGAACTGCATGGCAGAAGCAGCTGCTTAATAATGTTTCCTACTGCTGAATATAATGGCAAATCCAAAAGGCAGTATTAAATCCCTTTCTTCCTGTTCTAGGTGAGTGCTGCACAGCGGCAGCCCTGGCTTTCACCATCACCTCCAGGCGTGCCACTTCCCCTCATCTCAATTCATTCTAAATGAATTCAGATGAAAAGTCTGTCCCTTAAAATGACCTGTTTCCTTCACTTCAGCCAACCTGTTCTCAATCAGATTAGCCCAGGGAACCTCAGGACTGTCTCTACACATGGAAATTAACCAGGCAAAAGGAAGGGAATCCTCTAGCAGCAAAAAGGTCACATCATTAAAAAAAAAATAAAATCTCTATGCCATGCTATTCTTCTTCAGGGCTTTAAATAGAACTGCCTTGGCTGAACATGAATTCTGTGCCCCATGGCCACATCTTAAATACTAGGCACTTGCAGGAAGTCCTCTGCTAGTGAAGAATTCCAGCTCAGTGCTGCACGGGCTGTCCTGCAGATCCTATAGTAGAGGTAATGACTATGAATACAGGAATGGAACTAGCTCACTGCAATGAGACTGAAGGAAATTGACTTCTAGCAAGCAAGTGGTGTTTCTGCTGTTCTGTAGTCTCTATGCCTTACAGTTTGCCCATGCAAATATTTTTTGCTCTCCCAACAAAGACACCAAAATTTATGCCATCCGCGCATCTTAATATTTAAAGCTAGTTAAGCAAAACTCACAGTTTACGGAAGGCACGTATTAGTCCTTCAAAGTATCTTTAGGACTGTGATATACTTGCAGTCAATACTTAGAGGATTTCAACTCTACCTCCCACTTGTTCTGCTTCTTCCAGCCATTTGGACAGTATTGATTTCAGTTTGCATGCATTCTTAAAGCTCAGCTGCAAGTTCTCAAAGCGGCAAATGGTAGTTTGACTGAATTCAGAGCCGTGCACAGCAGCCAGTGCTTCACCAACGTTGGTTTGTGTATAACCTGTAAAAATTAAGAGGAAAAAGTCACTCTGGAGCTTTCTACAGAGGGTGACCGTTCTTGAGCCACTGAGCCCTTCATTGTGGACTCAGGAACCTGGTGTTCCTGTGGAGCCTGGTCCTGTGTGCAGTGTGGAGCATTGGTAAGGCCACACCTCGAGTACTGTGTTCAGTTTTGGACCCTTCAATACAAGTCTTCAAGGCCCTGGAGTGCGTTCAGAGAAGGGCAGCAAAGCTGGTGTGGGGTTTTCAGCGCAAGTCTTACAGGGGGCGGCTGAAGGAACTGGGTTTGTTCAGTCTGGAGAAGAGGAGGCTTAGGGGAGACCTTATCACTCTCTGTAACTCCTTGAAAGGAGGTGGTGGAGAGGTGGGAGTCGGCCTCTTCTCCCAGGTAACAGCAATAGGACAAGACATAATGTTCTCAAGTTGTACCGGGTGAAGTTTGGGTTGGATGTTATGGAAAATCTGTTATCAGAAAGAGAGATCAGGTGCTGGCACAGGCTGCTGAGGGAGGTGGTGGCGTCACCATCTCTGGAAGCATTTAAGAACCATGTGGATGTGTCACTGAGGGACACAGTGGGCACAGTGGGGATGGGTTGGTACTTGGACTGGGTGATCTTAGTGGTCTTTCCAGCCTTAGTGATCCTAGGATTCTGTGATCCTTTTGTAGAGGTCTTGGATTGACTTTCAGCTCACCTTAGGCTGTGCCCAGCCTTCTGCTGGTTTCATAAGTTTTATATCTCTGTGATTAGGGATCTCAGAAATACCCAGATCCCATACATTTCTGTAGGTGATGCAGTGGCATTAAGCTACTCCTTGTCAGCCCTGCTCATCTCTTGTTACCTGTTCTGATGGCTGAACAGAAATAATAGAGTTGCACTTTACTCATAGGCACCAAGGACCCCTTTCAGTGCACTGATCAATCTGTCTTGTCTTCCTGCCTGCCTGCATCTGAGCCAGGACAGGCACAATCTATTTAGATGCCAAATGTCTCACAAGGCTGCTTTTTGCTTCCCATTTGACTTCACTAAGTGTGTCTCTTGGTCCCAGATCCACAGCCCATATTAACGCTGCCTTCTCTCATAAAGTTCAACCTCAGATCACTTTTTCTCTGCAAATTACATTTTTCCCACTAATGCATTAAGCTCAGCCTCACTACTTCTGAGCCATTTCTTTACATCAGAGCAAGTTTTACTCCCTCACAAATTACTGCATCAAGATACAGTAATAATTGTAGTGATTAATAGCGTGAGGCCCAGATAACCTTTCCTGTGCTGCATTTGACACTAAATACATGATATACAACAACTAGCTTACCGATTTTATTTTAAAACATAAATTTCTGCTTTAGTCCTTATTTTATACTCCAAAGTTGAACACAAGAGATTTCTAGCGGTTGAGATAATGCATAGATACCTGTAACAAATGTGTAAACGTTTTTTTACATTTTATAAAGGTGATTTTTTTTGTAGAAGGATGCCCTAAAATTGTAATGATACAATATGAGTTTATAAGCAATAACACCAAAATTGCATCATTTTGTTTGGAGTACCCAATATTCAGCTCACCGGAGACCCACCAATGCAGTTCATCTCACATCACCCTTGCTAGTTATCAGACAGCAAAGTAGAAATGTATTGCTGCTGTACATACGCTGTGGCACCAGAAAATGAAACAGGAAGAATAGTTCCCTGCTGGTGTGAAATATTTGCCATGGATGTCATCCATCTTGCATACTGAAGTAACATTGCACCACCTTTTGTGATGGAGCACTTCATGGGGAAAGGAATGGGTACAAAAGGTTAGCTCATGGGCTGCTCTCAGCTGCAGAAAATCTGTAACTGTATGAAATAATATACCTGCTACTGAATGGAACTTAATGAACAAGAATAAATTTTGTTTGCTCTTGTGAACAAGGCAAATAATTCATAAAGAAGGAATATTTAAAGTTACCTTTGGCACACTAAGATGCAAAAAGCTGACATTTATTAATTCTTTGCAAGTTTTCTAGGAATGGAGAAAGTTTAGTCATACCAGGAGGAATTAAAGTTATGATGAGACAAGTGCATGGCCCAGACCATAAAATACTTAGAAATAATAGGGATCTCCTCAGAAATTTTCAGCCTTTTGTTGGCTAGCTAGAAGCACATACCCAGCTTAATTCTCCGCAGTTTGAATTCATTAGCGAATTTCTCCAGTTCCCTGATTTCAGGGGAATCCATGTCGACCGGCTCTTCCACAGACTTGCTTTTCCTGCGGAATTCCTGCTTGAAGTCTGCAGCTGTGGGATCATCGCTGAGGAGGGTCTGGTGCATGGGTGTGAAGCTGTGGCCCAGGGCACAGGAGCTGGCACTCAGGGCATGCTCAGGGAACTTATAAAGGCAAGGGGTCAGGCTACCTGAGCAAAACCCAAAAGAAAACTAAATATACTTATTCTGCAACACTATTAAAAAGGTACCTTTGTAATCCCATAGCCAAAGCTTGTTTTATATATATATAACATATATATATATTTTTTTTGTAACACATGTGAAAGGCTACTCAAGAGAGAGGGTAAGGATCTTCCAGAAGACCCAGTCTTTCTCTTGTCCCCGTATACAAAAGCAGAATAACAACTACTTTCTCATCCCACAGCCATCCCATTGCATAGGCAAATTGTGACTTAATCAAATTAGATTGCAAATAGTCCAGACTTCAACAAATAAAATCCAGATGTCCAGGCAAGATACTCTGTAGGTCAGTCTGAAAGTAATGCTTCCTATTTATTTCCACAGACACAGTATCGGAGCACAATAACACTACTTGATACAGCAAATTCTGAGCTACAGGATTCTAGTTTTCAACAGTCACCACCATTAGCTGTGCATTTTCTCCAGTGATTAACTCTATGTCAAACTAATAGAAATCTGCACCAGCAGAAGTGACCCACTATTTCACAGCTGTCCTGATGATATAATTGCTAGGAAAATGTTGTCCATGCAGTCCATCTTTCATCAACCCAAACAGATGGAAGTCAGAAGGTGCCACATCCAGACTAAATGGTGGGTGTGGTAGGTCAGTTCAGCGAAGAATGACAGTGTGCTCCACAGTCTTCAACTGGCATGGGGCCTTGCATTATTGTGTTGCAGGAAACAGGTTGTCTTCTTTTCTGGACTGACTCTGGAAATTCGAGTCTTCAGCTTAGTCAGCGTCATCATGTAGTGGTCAGAGTTTCAGGAAATCCAGAAGGATCACCCCTTTACTATCCCAAAAGACAGTGAACATCACTTCACCTTCTGAGGACAGAAACTTGAACATTTTCTTCAATTGGGAATTCACATCACCACTCCATGGACTACTGCTTTGACTCTGGCTTGTAGTGGTGACACCACATCTCATCACCGGCAATGATGCCATCCAGGAAACTGTTACTTTCAGCCCAATATTGGTTAAAAAGTTCCTGACAAACTTGCATGCAATGTTTCTTCTATTTCTGTGTAAACATTCATGGGACTCACCTGTCACAAACTTTGCACTATTCCAACATCAGCACCATTGTTTCCAATGCATTGAAACTGCTATTCTGCTCCATATATAGCTCTCTGGTCATAGTCTGCCAATTCATGAAGATGAGCTGACCAAGACTCCCTTGGTGTGATTTTGTGGTGTGACAGCTGTGTGTGGCCATCCAGAATGTGGTTTGTCTTTCATGTTGCTGTCACCACTGCTGAAATGCACCACCCACTGCCTCACTGTGCTCACATGCACTGTGCTCACATGCACAGCATGGGAAGTCTAACAGACTTCCCCTCTGTTACCATCTCACACATGGTGGGAAGGTTTAGCCTCTACTGCCGTACTGTAAACATCTGCCTCAGACGTCATAAGCCAACATAATAACATAGGAGACATTACTTTCAGAGCAGCCCTCATGTCTTGGTTAAGGTTTAACATAAGATTTGTTGGAGGAAAACCCAGAGAAAAACAATGACCATTCTAGCTTTAAAAGAAATTGCTTAAGGATAAAGCTACATTGTGCTACTTTTTGTTCATGTTTATCAGACTTAACAAGGAGATTCAGTAGGAGTGAAAGCTCTTTTTTTTTGCACCTATGTAGAAAGAATTTCCAACTTGAAGGAGAGAAGGCATACTTATTAAGAAGAAACTAGAAGTATGAGCTCTCCTTGGTGTTACCTGGAGTGAACAATAATCTCTAAGTCCTCAGGAAATCCTCAATTTTCTAAATGACACAAACATTTGCAGCAGAACTCAGCTTCGCTAGCAACCTTTCCACATTCCTCCTCTACTTGTTTTCTTTACTGCTCTGGTAGCTGTCTTTATTGTTAGAGGTTCTACCCCATTGGAACATATTATACATATGTATGTACATAGTATGTACAATATATATATTATACATACATTTCACACAGAAAAAAACAAAGGAATAAGGGAAAAGACAAGAAAAAGAGAAAGACTTGCTTTGCAATGTGCTGACACCATTTACTACATTGGGATGTGGCATGCTGCATGTCTGTAAGATGCGACTCTGGGATAGACTTGCTGATAGCATCTCTGGAGTTGCAGGCTTGATGCCTAGAGACAAAGAAGGATAGTAAAGGAAAGAAAGGAGAAAGATAAAGATGCATTTATTTTGGAACAAAACAAAATAAACTTCTGAGCAATACCTATTTTTATACCTATTTTTAATATCTATTGTTTAATACCTATGGATTTTACCTGGGGATCTGAACAATGCCAGGAACACTTGCAACGGATGTGAATTTATCCATGAGATGAGAACGTTTGAATATTTGCACCTTCAATAAGAAGTCCCTATGCAGATATATTCATCCATGCTGATTTACTGTAGCATTTTTATCAATCTTAAGTGAAATCAAATGTGGAGTTTGATCCGGATTATCTTAACATTTGTATTCTGGGTTGCATGTTAATTTAACTGTTTCACCGAAGGCTACTTAAACTTGCACACAGTAACTTACTTAGCCTAGGATGTTAGTGGGATACTAGAATACCTTTAAGTGTAAAAATGCATGATCCTCTGTATGAAAGTAATTTATACTGCCTTATAGGATTTGGAAAATCATACACTGACTGAAATTGTTTCTGGCCTTAAAGGCTATCCCAGTGTCTTTAAGCTGGTAAAAACTATAAAAATAAGAAAATTACTTTTGATTGTAGCTCTCTATTTCTAATCTTGATCCTAAATTTTGTTGTTATTAAATACAAGGTTAATGCTCATTGATACTAATTATACTATGTTTCCGTACACACTAGATCATCTTAGGCACAGAATGTTTGCCTTTACATCTCTATGACAGAAATATGGCAGCTAACGGTAGCTTCAGTAAACATTGTGTAGACTCACTGCTTTTCCTTTTCCCATCTGATCCTGGTATTTGGAGACAAAAGAAACAGTAGGTTCCAGGACCCTAGATACTGGTAATACCCCTGTCTATCAGAAAAGTAATTCCTGATCCCTCAAAAGGCAAAGAGGACATAGTTAAGCAAAAAGAGAAGCACTGCCCCGTCTTAAAGAAAGAAGTAAGACACAGAGTGATGTGTTGAGAGGTACAGAGGTTTAAGTTTAAGACACTGAACCCTAATTTACTAACCTCTTTTGTAGTGCCTTAACTCCAGTCCTGACTTAAAACAACTGTTTTGAACTTATTCCCTTAAAGGAAAACTGACCAAACTCATTATGCTAATAGCTCATTCAGTTGAGGCTGCCTCTTACCTGCCATCACCCCATAGGTAGAGGGTTGGTTTCCATAGTGACAGGAGGGCACAGAGTAGTGAAGTCCTGCTGACACGTTTCCCAAAGTCATCATGGCAAAATGGAGATGGGAACATTTAGGAGTTTGGATCAAAGACAAAACAGACGGGACTGGTAAGAAAACGCATGAGGATTCAAGATACATCCTTTCAGTTCAGAGTTGGACAGTATCCTCGTATCTAGTTCTCCTGTAAACATTAACTCTAGGAAATAACCATCTGGTAATCTCTGGGAAACAAAAGTCAGCACCTTATAGCTCAATGCGATGAAGAGATGGGTATTTCAGGTCTATGCTCAGCAATCTCCCAGTGCCTGAAGAATCAGACAATTTTTTGTTCATTGAAAAATACACGGTTGTTTTCCATGTGTAAGTAGGCAGCAGAAATACATACAGTCCCCTCTAACAACTGTTGTAAAGAGTAATATTGTAAATTCATATTTGTGAACATGAAAAGCTGAAGTTTAGAGCACACTTTCCAGTTGTTCAGAGCAATATGATTAATTAGGGATTAGTATCTGCTTTTTTAGAACAGTGATCGTAACTGTAAAATGCCATTTACACATTTACACATACAAATGCTACAGGAACAGTCATACCTGTACAACTGTAAGTTCATCCAAAAGAGAGACTGAATTAATAATACCCATGCATGTAGAGCAATGCAACTTTTCTGTTGAAATAATATCTAGGTGCTTACTTGTAGGTGTTTCTTTTTCTATTATTATTTCATAATCCATAATCAATATAATTCTTATGCTTAAAAATTGCCATTTTCAACTGACTAATAAAGATTTAATACAAAGTAGGGAGGAAGATGCTATTTGAATTAAATAATATCAATTTAACTGCAGAGGATACTGAAGACTATTAGCTGTATGATACAGTATACTTCTTGAGCAGAAGTATACTCATCTTTATTTAATAATACAGGATTACTGCACGCTGTTTAATAAATTTCAACATTTAAGATACGTCATTATTCAAAATTCTCTGTTTCTACTGTTTTGCACAAGTTTTCTTTATCTGTTTCCACCAAAATAGCATTATTTAATGCGATTCTGGATCTACATATGAAATTCTGTAAGCTTACTCATTGTAAACAGCACCTTCTGTGACTTCTGTTCTCATATGGTCACCTGTTAGATGTGAGGCTGTGAATAAAATTCCACTGATAACAGTGGTCCTTGAGTTTTAACAACAAAGTATGGAAAATCTAAAACACACCTGTGAATGCTTTTTGTAGCACTGCTTGTCACCCCATATATTTATTGTAGATCAGAACAAGATGGATAAATAAACAATCTAGAAAACATTGCTATGATACAGATAAATTATTATGGCCTTAAACGAAATTTTAATTCTGTTATTCCCTACTACCATCGCTACCCAAAAACTGTGTTAGGATATTTTGAGCTTCCTGCCTGGAGTATGAGATTGCATTATGTATTACCGATGCTCAGTTTTCATTATTTACATGTTTTTTCATATTGTTAATATATTTTATTTCCAATGCATTTCGGCAAACAGATTCTTTTGGGGGTTTCAAATAAAGTTCTTACCTTTATGTAGATTCAAATAAATCAAAGCTATTTATATTCCTGAAAGTTTTCAGTAACTTCTGTATTGCAGAATACCACTTCCGAAGATCTGAGGCTGCAAAAAAACTGTCTCCCTGTCTCTGATAGTTTATTGTTTAAATGCAGTTATTTGGATTATACACACAAACACACATTTCCAAAATGTAGATAAGATTTCTGTCACCAATTTTGAACATTAGATGTTATTTTATTCAGGAGGTAATTTGATTTTTTTTCCCCCCTTCTTGAAAGCTCCCACAAGTAATATTATACCTTTTTTTTTTATCTCTTTTCTATCTAAAGTAATTTATACAATCAAAATTTGTGGTTGCACAGAAAACAAACTTTAAAATATTTACACAACACCACTGAAGACTATGTAGGCACAAAAAAATGTCAGCATTAAACCTGTTCTGAGTTATTGTAGTGACTGATTTTAGCCTAATATTTTAATAAACTGGGAGAAAGTTAAAATTTGGCTGAAATGCAAACATTTAGAGTGTTCTTGATTTATGCATGATGCAGCTTTGTGAAAATGCTTCCACTTTAAAGTAGCTTCAGACTCACACAACACTCATATCAAACACTTTAAATATTGTAAAACTTGATGCACACATATCATCTAAAAGCACTACAAATGAGCGTTACAGAGAGCAATATTATTTTTAAAAAGTACCTGTGGAGACAACATTGGTCGCATGGTTAGAAACGGGCAGGCACTCTGCTGCGCTGTGATGCATTATCAGAGGCAGGGAGGGAGAAGAGTCAGAATTCAAGGGTACAAAATTGTCAGATGAAGCAAACGCTTGGCAAGTCATGCCCTCAAACAGGTGAAAGGCAGAGCCACCTTTTCCCTTTTTCTAACTGAGCAGGTCCTGAGCGATAAACGGCAGCTCCAACTCTACTCCAGTCTTTACACTTGTAAATACATATACAGAAGGACTCCAGAGAACAGGGAGGTCGTGTGCAGGTATTTATACCACTAGAAAATCCCTTTATCCATTTTAATGTTCTTTTCCCAGCAATATTGCTGTCCTGCTATAGAGCCTCCTTCCTTCCCACACAAACACAATACATGTCCAATTAGCGGGGGGAGAAGAAGAGGGAAACCAGAGACATGATTTGACAGATATTTTCAATTAGGTCTTTTGTGAAGAACAATGACCAGAAAAAAAATATATAAAAGCGTTGTCTCCAAAGTCGGTAGCCATCAGACAGGTACGTTTAATACTAAGTAGGTTTCCACAGTTAACACCTGCCCCTGGAATCTCATCCATACAATTGTGTGGAAGACAACCTGGCTGAGAGCTCAATCAAAAGACTGCAGAACTCAAGAGTTATAGCAAAATACTCCAAGTTAACTTAATTCCCAACAGTGATCACTTGTATTCTCATACAAGTGTAAATAACGGATGCGCAATATGGGGCAACTCTGCCAAAGAGGAAGTTGCTGAGCAGAGAGCTTTACTTAAGCAAGATCTGATAAATGTTTATCTAACATAAACTCTTGGAGAAGCCCATAGTAACACATAAAATTCATTCACAGCTCCTATTGTTAATTTATATTACCACAGCATTTACAGTCTCATCCAGAGTGTTCCAGCCTTTACTGTACTAGATACTGAGTAAAAGCAGAATATTTTTGAAAAATAATTCAGTGTTTCAGTGATTTGCTGTCACGAGACTGGAATGACTTCAGAGTAGTAAAGAGCATACATATTAACCTGTAAATGATGAAAAATCACTGTGGTACACCAGAGTCATATATTCTATGTGTATGACAGGCTAAAAAATGAAGCAGATGGTCCATTTCATTTCTTTTACTGTTTAGGAGGTAAAACGTATTGATTTGAATTATGTTTTTGTATTTTTTTTTAAATTTCTTTTTTATAACTAAAGATGGTCAGAACATAAAGATTGCAATACTTTGAGTGTAAGCCTTCTTTGGTATTCCAAACTGGTTCAAATACCTGAATTAGGATTCTGGTGGAACAGACTTCACATGCGTTGCATAGCAGAGATCATGCATTTTATAGGGCTTTTTTTTTTTTTTTTTTTCCCCAAGTAGAATTCTTGATATTATCTTTAAATGTATTTTTGGAAAGGCTGTGTGTATGAGTGTTGAGAAATTTCAGAATTACAACAAACAGCAAATCACATATGTGCTTTAGTAGTGGTGAAGCTCTAAGTTCATGACTACTATCCGTATATGCACTTCTACATTTCAAAATTTGCAAAAAAAACTTTGAAGTAATAATTATGATGTTATGAAGATAATGCCAATAAAGGAAATGTCATTTGTGTTAGTTTGGGCTTGGCTCTATGTATATTGAAGTCTGTGAACTGATGAGCATGTTGACTAATGAATGAGAACTGAGCCTTAAAGTCTAGCATTTCATTCAGCTGGGCATATATTTGGAACACATGAAATTTTCAGATCAGGACATTGCACAGAAGGAAACTAAGGCAAAGTCAACAGTGCTGACATTGTTTTTGACACCTTACAAACAGCTCTGAAATAGTATTTCCCTCTTATGACATAAATAATTTCTTAGCTCCAATGGTAGATCTTGGCACACTTACCAAAGTGCTATGGATAACAGAAAGTCAGTAAACTGTAAAATTTCTACTGGAAACTCACAGATAGATGCAGAGAAGCTGTGGCTTGTCCCCAGGTGAAAGATGGAGCTCACTGCCAGATTTTCATTTCTTTCTAAGATCAGGAGACCTACTTAGTCTTTGATCTTTAGTGACATGCAGAGCATGTTAGAAGAGATGTCAGTTCATGAAGAGAGATCGGGTTCATGAAGGGAATTGACCCACAGAAACTTGGAAAGAGAAAGTGCCCGCAACCAACAATCTTGAGAAACTGAACTTATCATTAGAGTACAGTGAAGAGTTGTTTTGTGACACCAACCCAAACACCTTCTCAAATAAATTTGCCATTTCACTACAGTGTTATGTTTCATAATGTGGAATTACTTGGATTTTTATATGTTTGTGCCACATTGCCTACTTCTCTCTATAACCAATAACTTCCTCATATTTAATTTAATTTCTTCATTAAGACTGTGCCTTTAGTCATATTTTCTTTAGTTATTTGATGGTATTTTTGAGATTCCTGAATAGCTAGACTAGGTATTTGACAAATTTCACATTCATCAGACAGAGCAATGGCAGTTACTTCCAACAAAAATGGAACCTCTCTTAAAGCTTTGCTACAATCCTCTGTGGTTGTAACTGTGATGTCTGTTACTATTTTTGTTCTGCCAAGAAGAATCCATTTGTGGTGAATCCCTAACATGCTAGCCATGCTCAGCTGTTTGATTGGATTTCAGACTCACTTAAACAAAATTACTCTGTGACTCTGTAATTTCATGGTCAGCTTTAAATTCTCTCTGACTGCAGATGTTTTTTGCCAGTATTTGCCATTCCTAGCCCATCTCTTATTTGGATCTGCAGTAACAGATACTCTTCTGATAGTTTAAGGAGGTCATGGGATCACATGGATCTGAGAAGGGCCTCCTCACTGCTACACTGATATTTCACAGAACTGTACCAGGGTTTTGTCCAGTGACATCATCACTGGAAGTGTCAAAGACCAGACTGGCTGATGCTCTGAGTAACATGGTCTAGTGGAAGTGTTCCTGCTCATGGCAGGGAGATCAGAAAAAGACAGTCTTCAAGGTTTCTTCCAACACAAACCACACTGTGATTCTACAACACTTAGTTCTGGCCAGAAGAATCATAGAATCACAGAATCACCAAGGTTGGAAAAGACCTACAGAATCATCCAGATCAACCATCAACCTATCTCCAATTGCTCTCACTAAACCATGACACTCAGCACAATGCCTAAATGTTCCTTGAACATGCTAATAATAAGCAAAAGGGATGATACAGGACTCCTCTCCTGTGTCAAGAAGGAAGAAGAGTTTGGGGCTGGGGAAGTCCCAGGATTCAACTAAGAGCAGTTTCTCCCCTCTGAATATACTCATGGAAGACCCAAGTTCTTCCAGGCAGGCAGAACACAAATTGCAGACCCAGGGTCGTGGTTTTTAGTTTGTTTTTCAATCTTAATTTCACAGGACTATAAAGACTTCCCAAAGCATTTTCTTTTCTTCTCAGAAATCATCAGGATGTGACAACTTATCTACAGCCTTAGAGCGGAAATACCCCATCTCACCTCATTATATCACTTACATCTGTCTGCTCTTCAAACTGTGTTCTTTGGACAGATCTCAGAATGAAAGATAGAACTGTACGAATTACTATTATCCTCATAAGTCTGAAGCAGCATCTGAATCTCAGCACTCAGCAGCCAAAGTTTGGGAAGATTATGGAAACTAGATGAATGTGTCCCTTTCTGGTAAGAGAGTGCAAAATAAATAAGAAAGCCTTCACTGGACACACTGAAATGGACCACATAATATACTTGGAAGCCATTATCACCCAGAGAGGCCTTCATTTATGAGTTGTCTTCAAGGACTTAAAAATGAAAGTGTTATCATTCAGCTGAGGATTTCTGGCAGCAGTTTCAGACCTGCAGCCACCAACCAAAAGAGTTTTTCTCACACTTTGTTACACTTATGAGTGTCTTAAAAACATGAAGGTAGGGTTCTGCCCTGAGACCTCATTCTCCAACAAGATTGTGGTAAGACATTGGTACATATTCCAGTAAAGACCATCTGCCCTATTCTGAGTCTGCAGTTGAAACTGGTCTTCCAAGTGGTCACTATTTCTGTAAGGAGCACTAGGGAAAATAAAGATTTTAATGACAAGCATCTTTTACACTGTCCATTATGGGATAGTACAGAAATCACCTTCATTTATTTCCTTAAATGATCTTTAATTTTTACCTATTGACAGAAGACTGGCTCTTCCCCCCCCATACCTGTTCTGATTGGATCTCAAAATACTGAAGAGAGCTTTTGGAAACCCTTTAAAGTTTATGGTTAGACAGAATTATGTCATTTGTTTTCATGGCAGAAAGGTCCTTACATGTGGTTTTCTCAGCTCAGAGGTAGCTTTTCTTCTGTAAATTCTCAGGACTGGCTATCAGAAAGCAGAGAAAAGCCCCATCATTTTGCTCCACAGGAGCACAGTTTGTCTCTGCTCGAGAGACAATCACATGCTGATTAACAGTGTGGAGTTTCCTCCTCACCTTTGCCAAGCACTGCATCACTGCAAAGGAAACCAGACACAGTGTGGGTCTCAGTAGCATCATTCATTCTTTCATTTTGTTGGGTCTCCAACACCTTCTACTAAATAATATACACATGCTGGAAACTCGTCTGTAGTTGCCCAGAGAACATGCATAAATACAAATATCTTCAAGGAGAAAATGCTAACAACTTCTGTTTCTATGGGATGCGGAGTCTACCTGCACAGCCTGCCTGCTTTATCTGCATTTGGGAGCCTGTTGGAAATTCTGTACTAGAGAAAAGCTGCAGACGTAAGGCTTGTTTAAACTAAGAGCTTGTAGAGCTGGAAGTCTCTATAAATATAATCACTACAATAATCCTGGGGTTGAAACATGATCCTTTCAAACAATCACCCATATGCACATTTACACTCTCAAGAGGCGCACACGTACACGTATCAACAATGCATTCCTGAGAAACACCAGTTCTTTGAGAAGTAACCCTCACTTCTGCTTTTAATGCACATCTGGTGGGGAGATCAATTTAACTGTTTCTTTTTTGGTACTATAACAATTTTTATCCTTGTCACCCTGCATGTTTTTACACAATGTACTTGTATGCAAAAATTCCTGCTATATGTTTCGTTGTTATGTAGATAACTTCCTGGCTTTAAATTCCACAATGTCATGATTAGTTTCCAATGAGTTGGATAAAACTGCAACTTAAATTTAAAGAAGAAGAAAAATACTTTTTGACTCATTTCTATTTTGCCAGTAACTACCTACTGTATGTATGTGATATAAAAGTGGATTGAGCATTCTCCAGTTGTGCTCCAGATTTTCAAAGAATTCCAACTCTTCTTGAGCTTTCAGCTGTATCCTACCTCTGTGTAGGGCATTATCTTAAATCACTTTACTCCTGGCACACTCTGCACTGCTCAGCAGTCATGCTAAGCTGAGAAATCTGGTGTAACTGTTATGCATCCAAGCTCTGCCTGCACAAAGATGGTATGCATCAGCTCAACATAATGGAGGCCATTCCAAGTACACATAGACTCTGAAAGACCCATACTGGGACAGAAAATCCACACCTCCTCTCCCTGTGTCCACTTGGTAGAACACGACCTCCAGGCTTTCTGCTTGCAGACTGAGCAAAGCCAATGGTAGGTGGTGTCAGTGAGAGATAGAAGTACCGAGCATCATCAGAAAGGCAAGTCTCTGATAGATTTCAGCATACCTTGGATTGTAAGCATTTAATACATAGGGATACAAACAAACTTCAGTGATATAATCACATATATTTCAGCATTTTTGAAAGATTTTTATACTTTCAGTAGTTGACAACTTCTCTACAGTTCTACATGTATACACATCTCGTTCCCAGAATTTTACTATTCAGAAAGAGCTTTCACTGAAATCACTATATTTATGTGCCATTAAAATACTAAATAGAAAGAAGGCTATCACAGATTCAAGGTTTACTTCCCACACAGTAAATGAGAAAGACATCTTTAAGTACAAACCCTGTGCATAGAAAAAAAAAAAAGATCTGTCATCTCTTCTAAAATGTCAATTGACTGTCAGTGTACACGCCATGGATGGTTTCATCCACAAATGATGGGGAAGAAGGATTACAAATTATCATGGAAGACACTTTCCCAGGGACTAGCACAATGCAATTCACTTCTAAAGATACATAGAAGGCTTATCAGGTCTTGCTGCCAAATTCTGGCTCATTGGAGTCTGAGTAAAAAACATGTGCAATTGCATTACAGCAAACAATAGCCCTAAAGCCCAATTTAAAGTAAGCGAGATGACTTGCTAAAGAGCAAAAAGAAAGTAAGATTATTTGTTTCTCCAAGCCACCTGTCCTTCCATTAGATCATCCCCACAGAAAAGATTCTCTGAACGTGCGGCACAGGCATGATCTGTTACCAGCAGGGAGCAGCGGTGTTCCCACGGCTCTCAGAGAACAACTGAACACTGCTAGGGAGCATCCTAACCTACATTTAGGCTGGGAGATATGACTTGCAAACTTAAATAACACAGATTCACAAGTTCCACTGGTATGCTCTATGCCCCCAGTTAGTCTAAAATATTACATATATTGCACACAGGTTGCTGCAGAGAGAGACCCTGCAGCTGCATGGCAGTGAATCATGGAATCATAGAATGACTTGGGTTTGAAGGGACCTCAGGGATCATCAGATTCCAACCCCACTGCTACAGGCAGGGTTGCCAGCCTTTAAATCAAGTACTAAATCAGATTGCCAGCCCATGTCCCTTACACCATAATTCCAGTGAAAGCAGTGTGGCAACAGGCTACAAACAGCCATAACTGGACCCAGAGAGTGAACTAATACCAGCCACCCGTTTAGCCAAGTATGTGCAAAAGAATAATATATATATAACATTATATATATAATATATAATTAACATCTTTAATAATTAATGTATTACCACTAGTAAAAATTTAACATTTGTTAAAGGCCAAGTTTAAATTTCAGATACATAATGGTTGACTCGTTTTCAATTAATTCAGAACTATATCCAACTTCCTTTTCAGTAGCAAAATTCTGTTTTTCCAAGTAGTTTTTCATTTGATAAGTTTTTCACTTTCAAGAGAGTGCTCTTATTCCTTTCCAAGTGACTTTTTTCAAAGTTTCTTACGTCACTTCGGAAAGGGTGCCTGTAATACCAGCAAGCTTTTATTATGTAAATCGGGCCTTTGCTGCAGAATGCAGATCATTAGTCCTTTCCCAGTGTTGATTTTTATATTACAAAACATTGTATTCTTGTAAAATAAAATACGACACTTTTTTATATTTGTAAGTAATTTATATATGTACTTATACATAAATATGTCATTTTTATATGTATCCAAATAAATACAAAACATGGTTTTCAATGTTTTTTCATTGTTTTCACAAAAGCTTTTGTGGATACACACATGCATTGAATATGGTAAATACCTGCTGGATGGTAAAATGATTGGAAAACCCTAACATTTTAAAGGTATACAGCATAGAAATGAATTCTAATCACTTGTACTTTAATGTCTCCTCATATATCCCCAAATGCTTTAGTACAAATGAAACATTTATATGTCCCCTGATTATTAGTTTATATATCGCTAGCAAAACAGTTTCTTCCCAGATATACAGTTAATAATAAAAGTCAGAAAGTTAAAAAAAGAAAAATCACATAACAAACAAAGAAAAAAACACACAGTCAAAATTAATATATATATATATATATATATATACACCAAACAAGAACAATAAAAGATGCATGCAGAATTGATCAGGTCTGGGTTTGAAATGTTCTATACATGTCCCTTTATCCCCTGAAGAGACAAAGTAACAGTGTAAAAGGGCTAGCTGAAGCACACTGAGGCAAACTATGTATTGTAAATGAGTCAGAAGTAACAGAGAAAACTTGCCAGAATAAATCTGCTAGCCCAGATCCCTCGATTAGTTAAACTCTCCCCAAAAAGTGCTTTGGAACCATAATATACCCCATCTCTATCATCCAAATATCTACTGACGTAGTATTGCAACTCATCAAAAATTACAGAAGTCTCAAGACTATGTAGTCTGATCTAATCTCTGCAGCTTCTCTATAAGTTAATCCATTTACACTTTAAGATTACAGGCTCCATCAGAAAAGCTGCAGTTTAGTTGTCAGTACAAAGCTTTCCCTTATCCAAAGTGCACAAATCTACTGAAGATAACTTTTTTCAGTAACTAGTCTTATATTAGTTTTTGAGTATTAAAGAATGAAAACAAACAAATCCCCAAATATTTTTCTCAAAATAATCTTTCACCTCACAGACCTCCAAAACAAAAACAAATATTTTTAATCATGAGAGAAGGAATTGAAGACTAGCATTGCTGTCTTTTAAAAGGATTTCAGAAATTTTCATCTAGAGGTCAAATACTCTGAAAAGATCAGAGTAATCCTGAAGACTTAGAATGCTCTTTCCTTCATTTTTATCATAGTATCATAAATGCTGGAAAGATCAATAACATGACCAGATAGAACTGATAACCAGATGAGGTTTAACAAAAGCAAGTGTAGAGTCTTGCACCTAGGGAGGAATAATTGCATGCACCAGTACAGGCTGGGGGATGACCTGCTGGAGAGGAGCTCTGCAGAGAGGGAACTGGGTGTCCTGGTGGATGACAGGTTGGCCATGAGCCAGCAGTGTGCCCTCGTGGCCAAAAAGGCCAATGGCATTCTGGGGTGCATTACAAAGAGTGTGGCCAGCAGGTCAAGGGAGGTGATCCTCCCCCTCTACTCTGCCCTGGTAAGGCCTCATCTGGAGTACTGTGTCCAGTTCTGGGCTCCCCAGCACCAAAAAGACAGGGATCTCTTGGAAAGAGTCCAGCAGAGGGCCACAAAGATGGTGAAGGGCCTGGAGCATCTCCCCTACGAAGAAAGGCTAAGTGAACTGGATCTGTTTAGCCTTGAGAAAAGAAGACTGAGAGGGTACCTGATCCAAGTCTATAAATATCTAAGGTGTGGGGGCAAAGTGGCGAGGCCAGACTGTTTTCAGCAGTGTGTGGAGACAGGACAAGGGGAAACAGCCAGAAACTGGAGCATAGGAAGTTCCGCACGAACATGCGCAAGAACTTCTTTACAGTGAGGTTGACGGGGCACTGGAACAGGCTGCCCAGGGGGGTTGTGAAGTCTCCTTCTCTGGACACTCAGACTTCAAGACCCGCCTGGACGCCTACATATGCGACCTGCTGTAGGGAACCTGCTTTGGCAGGGGGGTTGGACTTGATGATCTCTGGAGGTCCCTTCCAACGCCTACGATTCTGTGATTCTGCAATTCTGTGACCTAATCTAACCATCGGTTCATGCCTGTGACCACTCAAGACCATGTCACTCAGTGCCACATCTACTCTTTTCTTGAAAACCTCCAGGGATTGTGACTCCATTGCCTCCACCGGCAGCCCATTCAAAGTGATATGCCTTCAAAATTACATCTTTCACCTTCTTTGAACTATTTGCACTTCCTCTCTTCTCCTGGGATGGTGTATTCCATGATGTGGTTTAGGCCCATCTGCAGCTGTTGGTGGACTGCAGCAATATTTCTGCCATATCAAGACAATCCTCATGATCATCTTCAACCCGTTTACACCACGTAGCAAAAGAATGTATTTTAACATACTTCTTTTATGAGATATTATCTGTGACTCTTTACAGTTAAATTAAACTAAATACCAAAGAAACTTCAGTGCTTATTATAAGCTAAGACTAATTTCACATCATATACAACCAGCGGCATGCCTCCTATGCCCATGTCTCTCTAGTGTGAAAGGACTGTAACAGATAACAACTGAAATTACATTCTGCTGGTCTGATTCATATTTCAGTCTGTTGCTCAGTGCTGTTGGACACCAGGCACAAGTACAGTTTTAAAGCAATGGGAAATGTATGGAATAATAATGAGTCTCAATTTTTTCTTCTTCTCCCTCTGGCATAGCAATCACTTTCTGATATGCTCACCCATTTCCCTCATCTACCCTGTGCTGCTTGCTTTATGTGCCCTAAAATTTATATCTAATTACATTTCAATGGCTGACCAACAAACTGATAAACACTTTTTCACATATAAAGTCATTTCAAAACTAAAACCAGAATGATAGCATGTTCACTTGCAACAGTTTTCGAATAAAATAACAAACTCCTTTATTTCAGTTATTACTCATTACGAAATTGATGAGTTTATGTAGAATACTTCAGCTTTAATGAAGAGTCACCGAGAGTTTCAGAAACAATTATATTAAAGGCCTCATCTAATGCTCTGGGCATCTGTAACAATTTTTTATAAATATTTCAGATCATATTTTTCATAACCTTTTTTGGAAGTTGCATTAGAAAATATATTCTTTTTTTTTTTTTTTAATCAGCAGTATGCAGAACAATATATTTATATGGAATAAAGTGTAGCAGGAAAGCTTTCTATAGAAACTGCAATATAAAACATTCATACTTTTGGGATTAATCCAAATTTGTGATAATTTCGGTAGGCTTGATAGGAATCCAGTGTTATTTAGTAAGACTTACAGCACTGAAGGCATAAAATCAAAGTAAAGGTGAAGTTTGTGGATTTTTTTAATTTAACTTGAATCTTCCAAGGTTTCTGGCCTTTTATTTTTTTAAAACAACCCTAACATTTTAATTCACAGTCTACACAAATACATTTTTGTCTTTTGTACTAAGATAACTATAATGGTCATCCTTCATCCTGAAAAATTACATATATTCAACTAAGTTCAGCCTCATTAAAATGACAGATACAAGTAAGTCAAAAAAGCAAAACTGGACTCTGAAATAAATGAAAAAATTAGGGTCAGATTTTGATATGCTCAATGAGCAGGTTAAGCAGTAAACGCTCCCAAAATACTCCAGGAAACACTCCTCAATACAAGTACAGCCAGCAATGTCTGCTCTAAATTGGAATTTCTAATTTGCTAAAATGATCAGTAATGAGAACTCAATTATCTCAGCAGTCACAGAGCCAAGTGATAAAATAATGCTGCTTTCTTTCAGTATCAGTGTAAAATAAAGGTCATCAGGTTGTTAAAAAAATCAACACCTAAAAGAGATTATTATATGAACTCCCAGAAAATTCTAGTCATCTATATTCATATCTGAACTTTGCCTGCACACGCTGCATTGATGAATATTAGTGCATTAGATAGACAAACATCATCAGCTCAACATGGTCAGTAGTTTTGAGTTTCATTACTAAACAAAACATCCTGCAAGAAAAGTGATTTCATTAGCATATTCAAACCACTGACTGGCTCTGTCTGAAGGTCATTTAAAATTATTTGAAATATGAGACAGTTTTAATTCTGAAATCTCAAATAACGTTTAAAATTTATAATTCTTTTGGAACACACATAATAGCCCCCAATAAAAATTAATCCATACGACTTGATTAATCATTATCCAACAGTGATAAACCTGAAAAGTGTACCTTCACTGTAAAGGAATAACCATCATTGTATAACACCACCTCACCCTTCAATATCTCCTCTTATCTAAAGACTATTGTTTTACCTATTGTCCCCAGAGGTGTTGCTTGAAATTTATAGGCGAGAAAGCTGAAGTGTTAAATAAAATCAATGGCAAACACTGTGACAGCAGCCAGATCTGTCAATTTGGTCAATGCTTCACTTATAAAACTGTACAGCTTTTAAGTGTAGTTCCACGCCACAGGGGACAGTCTGAAATGGCTCCCTAAGTCAGTATAAGTATTCAAAAATTCCATTTACGTTTTCCAGGGTAAGATCATGGGCAAAGGACCATGTTTGTTGAGCCTCCAAATACAGAAGCCATCATCCAAGTAATGGGCTGGTTCAGTCTCCACATGGGTCATCAGGGAAGAGATCTGTCTGCCTATTCTGCCTTCACTCGTAAGTGTGAATTTGGATTAGAGGGAAGAGATTTTTGATTTTTTTGTAAGGTGGGAAATAAAATGATTTTCTTCATATACATAGCCCTCTTTAATTATTGTTCAGGCAAAAGTAGGAAAGTGAAAATCTTCCCAAAATAAACACAACTAAACTCAAACAATAATAGTCAAGTGATTGACATTAACAAACAGCATGGGACTATGAGATTCATTTATTGTCTTAAAGTGTTCAAATACATTTCCTTCTCTCCACAGTGAGCATTTTAATGCATTTGGTTGCAATTATGTTTACAGCTTTACCACAGAATCACTGCCCTGGTAACTAGCACCCAGATTTCCTTTTAAAATCCCCACCAAGAAGCACAGTGTTTCTGGGGTAGGACACTGGCACAACAGGGCTTGAAAATTTTCTCATAAATCAATGTACGGTATTTTAATCTGACAGTAGATATGTGTAACATTTGGGGAGAGGCTTCTCATTGTGCTGGAAGTGTACTGCCTGAAGGAGCAGGTATTTAAACAAAATACTGTGCCACTTTCCGAGAGTTAAACAAGCATAACTCAAACCTGTATGTGACTGGGGAAGTGGGAGAGGAGAATCCTCCTCCTTCCTTATGGAGCATCACTCCAGGCAGAGGTAAACCTAAGCTTAGCTCATCAGTATTTGACCTTTGAAATCCATTTCTTTCATGCTTGGGCCAAAAGAGGGATTTCTCCCCATCCAGAACAGTCAGACACTCTCCAGGTTATAACTCCACAGCTTTTGCAAGAATCTTGCAAGGAGCCTTAAGCATCCACCCCGGTGCTGCTGTTTTCCTTCACCTGCTAAGCTCATCTTGGGACTGCACAGTGGCTGCAGGAGCTGAGCTTTTAAGGATATCTCCATTAGGACATTCTTCTTAAAGATGCTGTAAGTCAGAAGACATCCACAGTTTGCACTATAAAACAGCTTAGGGACTTGCAGTAACTTAGCACCTGAGAACCTGACCAAGCTATAGTTGCCACTGTTCACTGCAGGGGATTTGCACTGGATGGCCTTTGAAGGTCCCTTCCAACTAAATGATCCTGTGATTCTATGAAATGGAAACTTTCAGAAGAAAAATTGAAGCAAGCACAGAAAGGAGGTATGGAAACAGCATCTCTGATTTTAATTTGGTCTTGAGGACTACACTAATAATGGTGCTGCATCCCCACTATGAATTATATTCACAGCCACAGTTGTGGACTTCAACAATTAAATGAAGAACAGAAATGGAAAATGCAGTTTTTGTTGACCTTTTCATAACATAATCCATTATACATCACAAGCAACACCACAAGCCACGAACCTATGTATGTGAAATATGTTACCCTGCAAAATGCAGTTTCTTTGAGTCCATCTTCCCAACACCCTTTAGTTAACCAAATGCATGAGGAAATCTTTCCCTTTTCTGTTTTCTCATGACTTGTTTTTGCTGTTTGCCTCCTCTTTTCAGACCGCGCATCTCCACCAGCTTGGAACAGCTAACAATTTGCTTTTCTAAGCCCCTTCCACTTAGTTCACTCAAGCACACAGTGCAAAATCCCTTTTGTCAGAGGACACCATCATTTTCTTGTCCAGTAACATTTAAAGCTACAAGCTAAACAAAAAAGTACAGTATATAAAATAAGGAGCTGACATCTCTAAAAGATAGCCAGTTTTATCACAGTTTCTCTGCTAGTTGGCATTTACCAGAAGCAGATTATAGCAGCACAAAATCTAGTTATTGTTAGCTTTATTAACAATAAGTTTATTTCTTCCAGAACTATCCTGTGGTTGTCTCAGCCCAACTGAATAGCTACCTTCTCCACAGGAGAGAGGCTTCAGTACATCTGAATAAATACGAATTTTCAATTTCCAGCCTAGCTGGTGTTGCTTAGAAAAGCTGGTGATTTACCCAACTACTCCTGCCTGAACACATGCAGGCAGATGCCTTTATCAGAGCGCTCATCTCTCTCCCAGAACACTGAGCACAAGACAACTTTCCAAAAGCATAGGAAAAAAAAAAAACAAAACAGATTTGATTCTTCAGCATCCCCGTCCTCGCATGAGTCACAGCTCCTGATACTTGTTTTGCTATACAGCCTTCATAGAGACTGTCAGACAAGCAACCTGGGTGATGATTTAAGCCCCTACAATGAAATTCTATCACTCTCGGCAACTGTTTTATAGTAGCTGGAAACAAATTATCTGTGTGTTCACAAAAGCCTTTAACAAAGAAAGCTAACTAAGAAATACGGCATTACAGAAAAAAACAGTCTTTGCTATTAATGTATGTGATAACCTATCATCTCCGCACAGCAAGCACAATACCTGAACAGAAGATCTCCACAAAGCCATCTCTTAATCTTTTTCTTAATCCAACACTCAGGCTCATCTTCATGTTTGTAAAATGTAACCACTTGTTCTTTTTTCCCCAAACTGTTGAAAGTAGGTCCATGTCATTGGCAGAACATTCTTCTGAATGAATAGCAAGATGTATTCCCAACACAAAGCCATTTTTCAAGAGGCAATAAACTTTATATAGAGAATAAATAAATTTATAAAATGAATACTTCATATCTCAAGAGAGAACTAATTGATATTACTAACTGCCTCCACCTGTCCGAGGATTTTATTAATAGCTTAGCTTTAAATAATCATCCTTAGCTAATGACTGCTTATTCAATTTTCACTATTTTCTCAATGGTTAAAAATAATATAAAACATCACGGTATAACATCAGGGGATGTTTGCTTCAAAAGAATCAACTGTAGTGAAAGATAATAGAATGGAGATATGCAGATAGGAAACTGTTGTGTAAGTTAGAAGTAGGTAAGACATTATTTTACTGTTTGTTTGGATTCAAGAACATAAACAATCCAGTATGATTTGCTGCATTTTTACATTAAACCACATCTTAAAAAGTAAGACTACTGACCTCATAACTATGGCGACATTCTTGGTGCTGAGTGTGGACCTGATTTCTTCTTCCTAAGAATTTTCAGCAGGGGACTTCCACAAGACAAGAATTTTTTTCTATGATCAGGAATCTTTAAGTAAGCATGGAAAATCCTGGGGCAAAAATAGTAAAATTTGATAGTATACATTTGATTATATGCAGATACATACAGATGTTTCTCAGCTTCGCTTTGTAAAAAAAAAAAAAAAGAAGAAGAGCTGATTGTATGCTTCTATCACTGACTGAAATAAAGAGCTTCTACCCACACAGCCTCTTTGAGAATTACAATTTCTTGGATACAATTTGAAATAACGCCATTTGCTTCTGTCTTTAGAGAAAAACATTGTTAAAATCTTCCATTTTGAAAGGTTGCCACCCTTCAGCAAGTTGCAGGTGGGATTTTAGAGTTTCTACAGTCTGTTCCAAACTTCACATAGCCTCAAACAGCATCCTACACTTTGGGAAACTTTGGGAAAGTTAACACTGGAACACATACTTAAACATGGAACAAATCATCCCCCATGGATCAACTAGAAGAAAGTGGATGTTGTAAAAGCTGGACAAAGGTCTGGTTCAAACATATCAGCTAGTTCCACCTTCCTTAGCTGCCAACCTGGATTCCTACTGAGAGGAAAATGTTTTGCAGAGCCCAGATATTTGTTTGTTTGTTTGTTTGTTTCGCAGAACAGTGTGACTGTTTTTAAGTGTTTCCCTGTTTTTCTTAATATTGCACAAATAAGTCTACAACAACTTTCACTTACCTGAAATTTGGAAAATATAATGTGATCTAAGAAAGACTTTCTAAGTTAATATGGATTTCAACCATATTGCTTTGTGTTTTCTGACAGCAAGTACTACTGAATATTTTAAAAACAATAACTGCAAATGTATTTAAAAGAGAAAAGTAAAGTTTGGTTTGGTCTACAAGTGCAGTCTTTGAATCAGTTGTGCAGAATACAAAACTTCCTCACTGACTGAATGACCACAGATCTCATCATATTTACTTAGCATCCTCCTACTTTCAGTTTTCTAATGTAAACCACACATGTATTTAAATTCCCCTTCAGGCACTCAGAAGCACTGCAAATGTTAAATTGTTATAAGATTACATATATACGTATATATTCTGAATAAAATAGTCACAAACACAAAGCAGTCAATAAAATAAGGGGAGATGCTCAGATACTACAGGCCATCTTCATAGAGGTTATGGATAAGTGGGCATGTGCAAAAGATAAACCTTCACACCAAATACCTTCAAAAACATTGTTAATTAGGGCTAAATGAAGTAAACTGAAGCATTGGAAAAATGATTGCCTGTATTTTTTTCTTAGTAATTGAATAATAAAGGAGCGATAAAACTGACTTGAGATCTGTCTTTCATACAGTGAAGTAGCTGGCATCCTTCGGTATGTCTTGAAAACCGGATTTTATAAACACACTGTTTTTTTTCCACCAAAAAAAAAAAAAAAAAAAAAAGCATAAAAATGAATCAGATATTACATTCTCTACATTGCACCTTTTTCATAGCATTGGCTTGAGTTTTTGGCACACCAAAAATCAAAAGCAGTTTCTTTGTTACAGGAGGCATTTTATATCCATAGCCAAACTAAAGCTGTGCATGCATCAACCCATTCAGAAAAAAATCAGGATTCTTTTCTATGCGGGCTTCATTTTGTTTTTATTTGTTTGTTCTTGTTCTATAGAGAGCCACTGAGATTTTAGGTATATGTTTGCAACAGTATCATCTTCATTTTAGAAAAACAGGATAAAACAATTAGCAAATTTGCAGTGCTCAAAACCAATCAGATAACAAACATAGCATTTAATTACAGGCTGGTCTCATTTTAATTTTATTTCAGCTTAATTTTTCGGGGATAGGTAATAAGTTCCTTTAACCCTGCCAGCATCTACTGACTCCACACTGCTGAAATGGCAGCCCTGAGTTGTTGTGAGCTTCTCTACAGAAATTAGAACAGGATTACCAAAAAATGGCACTCAGAAACAGTAAGCTGGATCACCCAAACTCCCAACTTCTTGTTTTAACAGTGTCTCTCACCTTTTCTTTCCCAACATAACACATACTGGTGTGAATGTTCCTCTCTCATAGGGATCCACAGACTTCTTAGAAAGTGGAGTTACAAACTTTGGGCTCAAACAAAGAGGCTTGATGGTGTAGCTCAGGTTTTCCTGCTTATCCAGTGGCAATTCTCAATTTGGGCCTCACTGCTGACAGCAGGGACAAGCATTAGATCACATTAGCAGTGAGCAAGAATAAACCATGCTACCGCCACTCTTGTGCAGCCCCACTTTCCACGGTAAGCTTTATCATCTTAAACAGCTATGATCTCTTGCTCCTATTTCTGATCCTAGAATGAAAAGCTTTGATTTAAAATTCAAATGAATTGTCATTCAAGAAAATTTAACACACGTGGGCTTACACCTGCCTCTCTAGATGGCAGCACACACCAGTGCATGCACCTGGAGCAACTGACTTGCTCTGAAAGCTGAGAAATCACTACTAGATTTAATAAGCTACAAGGGCAACCCTTGAGCCATGAGTGGACTGCTGGAAGATTCACCTCTCTGAATAGTCTCATTCATTGCCTTTAAAAGCGGGTTGCTTATTTCCAGAGCTTAGCGGCCTGGGACCAAAGCTTGAGGATGACTGTATTTCACTGGTGAGTTGCATTTCTTACGAGGACACTAAGATATAATCTTTAGAAGCTTTAGGCCTTCAGTGGTAGCTATTTAGACTGCTTTCAAAGATACTTCATCCACATTCAGTGAAGGAGAGAGAGATTTGCCTTCTCACTGTCTCTTAAAATGCAGGTGTGAGTGCACAGCATTCTTCCGTGGCCAGCTGCAAGGTCATTCTTATCCCTTCCTTTCAACTCCCCTCTTCTTAGATCAACTAAGTTGCTGAATGCTCTAAGTCAGACCTGAAGCATAGCTGCAGATAACTTCTTACTTGCCAGGCACTGAGAAGTGCAAGAGGACTGTGGTTCCTGCCACAGCACCAGCCATGTGATTGGCGCTACTACAGCACAATGCATCTATGTTCATCTGCAGTTCTGCTGGTAGTGTGCCCCCTCCTGCATGATATTCCTTATGCAGACTTACCTGCTTTTCTAGGCAGAGTGGTAATCTTTCTTTGTTCATATCTAAGTTCTGAGAAGACTGGTTCCTCCTGACAGGGGAAGCAGGGCAAACAACAGAAACTTGTTCTGACAAATTATTTCATTACTTTCTGTTACCAATGGTCTTACTTTGTGCCACGGGAGGTTCAGGTTGGATATTAGGAAAAATTCCTTCTCAGAAAGAGAGGTCAGACACTGGCACAGGCTGCCCAGGGGGGTGGTGGAGTCAGCTCCAGTGTTCGAGAACACTGGCAACCGGTCACGAGTGGTGTTCTCCAGGGGTTGGTGCTGGGGCCTGTCCTCCTCAATATCTTTATTGGTGACCTGGATGAGGGCACTGAGTGCACCCTCAGTAAGTTTGCCGATGACACCAAGCTGGCTGGAAGTGTCAATCTGCCTGGGGGTAGTGAGGCCCTACATAGGGACCTGGACAGGCTGGAGAGCTGAGCTGAAGCCAATGGGATGAGGTTCAACAAGACCAAATGCCAGGTCCTGCACTTTGGCCACAATAACCCCAGGCAGCGCTACAGGCTTGGGGCAGAGTGGCTGGAAGACTGTGTAGAGGAAATGGACCTGGGGGTATTGATTGATGCTCAACTGAACACGAGCCAGCAGTGTGCCCAGGTGGCCAAGAAGGCCAATGGCATCCTGGCTTGCATCAGAAACAGTGTTGCCAGCAGGAACAGGGAAGTGATTGTCCCCCTGTACTCAGCACTGGCAAGGCCGCACTTCGAGTACTGTGTCCAGTTTTGGGATGCTCACTGCAAGAAAGACACTGAGGCCTTGGAGTGTGCTCAAAGAAGAGCAACAAAGCTGGTGAGGGGTCTGGAGCTCAGGCCTTACGAGGAGTGGCTGAAGGAGCTGGGAATGTTCAGTCTGGAGAAAAGGAGGCTCAGGGGAGACCTTATTGTTCTCTATAACTACCTGAAGGGAGGTTCTTGTGAGCTGGGGGTCAGCCTCTTCTCTCATGTAACTGGTAATAGGACTAGAGGGAATGGCTTCAAGTTGTGCCAGGAGAGATTCAGGCTGGACGTTAGGAAATACTACTTCTCTGAAAGAGTCATCAGGCAGTGGAATGGGCTGCCCAGGGAGGTGGTGGAGTCACCGACCCTGGAGGTGTTCAAGGAACATTTGGATGTTGTGTTGAGGGACATGGTTTAGTGAGAACTATTGGTGATAGGTGAATGGTTGGACTGGCTGATCTTGTAGGTCTTTTCCAACCTTGGTGATTCTGTGATTCTGAGAACAGTGTAGATGTGGCACTGAGGGATGTGGTTAGTGGCATGATGGGGATGGTGGTTAGAATGGGTGAACTAAGAGGTCTTTCCAACCTTACTCATTCTATGATTCTACCAAAGATGTCCCTATTACAAGCAAATCAAAGTGATTCTCTATTCCAGCTTAGGTACACTTTCTATCTGCAAAGTCAAACACACAGAAAGGCAGATATCTCAAAATTCAGGAAGACTTCAAAAGAATATTTTCAAAATACACACAGCCTGAATAAGGCATTATTAGTATACACATGCACAATCCTCAATCCTGACAATTCTTTGTGTGTTTGACCCCTTCTTTTTCCTGTCTTCACTAGTTTGTCCTCATATCTGTCCCCAGACCTTTGCCTCATCATCACTTTCTCATCATCATCTCGACTTCACTCTCCTCAAGAGGAAAGATTCACAAATATTTATTATTGCATCGTTTCAACCTCCGGAAAATTTTTGCTGTTCTGGAGCAAATTGCCCTTTTCAAGGCTGTTTCACTTGCCCAATACGGGCATATTTTCAAAGGGATGTTAATGCATCTTCCTTTGTCAGAAGAAAATCCGAATTATGAATTTTAAGCATGGGAACTAAATAGAAGCAATACAAGAAAAGGATTTTTTGTTTGTTTGAAACATGAGCAAAGTGTATTCCTTTGCTCTTCTCTCTCTCTCTCTCAAAAAAAAAAAAAAAAAAAAAAGTGGAATAGGCAAAACTGTCCCTAAAAATTCATCTGAGACTCCTACTAAGCATGAAAAATCTCATCCTGAATGATCAGAGCCTGACAGCTATAAATAACTGCAAGAACCATTCTATCAGACAAAGGGCTGGGCAGCCTTAACGACAGCAGTACTGGATGAAACTCAAGTGATTTTTTTTTGTAATTTTTTTTTTTATTTTTTTTTTTTTGTCAGGGGAAGGAATGGATGTTTTTTGTAATTCTTTGAAAGAAATACTGCTGAAGGCCAAGGACAGACTTGCCTGCCTCCAATCCCCACATCCTTCGTGGAAGGATGTGGGGAGAGAGGCAGGAAACAGCTCTTTCACAAACTGGAGGGATTTCCCAAAAATAGAGCAGTGGGAACCCTGTGCCAACCTCTCATCCATGTGGAGAACCACAGAACAGAATCACATCTAGTTTGAAGAAGACCTTCCAGGTTAAGCCATCAACCCGATCTACTATTCCCATGACTAAACCATTTCCCATGTTCCGTGGCTGGCCTTACAGAAATGCCCCCATAAGCCCACACAGCTCCATGTGAATATTAATTTTGTCCCTGTCAGTGGCACAGGGAACAGCACAGAGCAGGATCGGGCAGCACAGACTTCATTACCATCAATAAAAACACCCCTCAATGGCAAGTTCCCTCCCAGCCCATCCTGCAGGTCCTGCCATGAGTGGTGTCAACAGTGCACCTATCCCTGTGGTACATTTTGTGGTACATACATTTTGAAATGTATTTCAAGATGAGCTCTCCAAATCCACTGCAGGCAATCAGAAACCTTTTGCTTTTAATGAGAATGCAAAATTTGG
Source organism: Alectoris magna (assembly GCA_030625065.1). Classification (NCBI taxonomy): domain Eukaryota; kingdom Metazoa; phylum Chordata; class Aves; order Galliformes; family Phasianidae; genus Alectoris; species Alectoris magna. Next base: position 103,673,436 of record CM060560.1, read on the forward strand.
GTCCTCTTTGTTATAGTTCTTAAAAAGCCTGCAGGAAGTGGGAACTGGCAGTGGAAATTTACATAGTAACTTAAGTGTAATTCTTGGAATATTTGGAGATATACATAATCTTTGAAATCCAGTAAAACACAGCAATATTTTATTCAGAAATCACAATTAATAAAGCCACATATAAAATAATAATAATAATAATAAAATAATAATAATTTAAAAAAATCGTACTTCTGTACTTATGCCCTCTTCCAGAAGGAGAAACAAGTCATGCAGTACTTTTACCAGCAGGTGGCAACAGCAAACAGCCAGCCGGCAGAACGCTCCAGAGACACACCCCGCAGGGTCTCATTCAAAAAGCGGGCGCAGTACTGCGCCATTGCATCACCCTTGTGATTACATTTACTTCACTTCTGCATTTTTTTGCTGCTTTCCCTCCTCGAGTTAAAAAAAAAAAAAATGAAATAAAAAAAATAAGAGAGAGAGAAAATGCAGTAGCAACTAGCCTGGCTTCTCAGTGAAAAAAAAAAAAGGCTTATACGTCCATGAGCATGCACATCTGTTTGTGCATCTGAAGTTCTCTCTCAGTGAAGTGTATTTTTTGAGGACTGACTACAAAATAAAGGCAGCTGATCACAGGGCTCAGCAGGGTAAAAGGTGCAGCATGATCTCAGTCCATTAGAGACCTGGCAATCCACAGGAACGTGGCAGGTTCATTCAGGTCTCAGAGTCTCAGAAGTCAGACACGAACTGAACTTCAGCAGCACACATTGCTTTGGCTGCATCCAGAACCATCTGATGCTCCCTGATCCCCAGCCATTAGGACAGGTTAAGGTTACACAAATATCTGCTAATCTCAGAGGTAAAACCAGCACCCTCAAATCCTTCTCATTCCAAAATGTTTCCAGGACATAAGATAATCCATTTATTCAAAACAAAACAGAAAAACAACAACAAAAAAAACACAGCCTCATATAAATACAAAAATTTAACATTCTGTGGGAAAGGTCCAGTGCCCAGAAAAGTCAGTGGAAAGGCTAATTGCTATTAGAACTTGTTTGGCTTTTAATCCTTTGGCTAATCTTGAGTGCACACTTCAGAGTGGATGGAAGAAGTAAAGAGTCTAGCTGTTAATGTCCAAAGGGTCAAGAACAGCAACAAAATTATGTTTACGACCAAAAGGGGACTTATGTCCCATTTATTTCAAAGGCTGAAGGCGTAGGATTGATTTCACTCAACTTTAGATATTTATGGTCAAGATGTCAGCAGCTGAGCTTGTCACCTTGGACTCTCTTTATAATCAAGTGAGAAAGAAGGACTAGAGGCCTAATTACCTGACTAAAATCATCATTTTCCCATCTAAATTTGCCAGTTTAGGCAGGTTATTTATTTATTATTTTTTTAGATGAGATGAACAGCACCACAAAGTGTTTCTCTTCACCGGTCATAAAGCAGATCGAGGACAAGCAGGACAGATATAATAAGCTTCTATACATTTTGCTCAGAGAAATCTTTTCCCCTCTGCAGCTTGTCAGGCACACTAACTGCTCTGCACCATTACCATCAGTTCAGAAGCATCCCATGCACATGCCTATAAAATATTTCACCATGTCTCTAGGAAAAAAAAAAAAAAAACCAACAACAAAAACAACTATCTTCAGGTAAGACGTTAAGATCTGCAGTGTTGGAAAGGGAGGCTTATTATCATAGAAACATTAAGGCCCACCACCAAGATCCACCCAGTCCAACTGTCAATCCACCCCCACCATGCCCACTAAATCATGTTCCTCAGTTCCACATCCACACAGTACTTGAAAATCCTTCAGGGACATGGACTCCAGCCCTTCCCTGGGCAGACTGTTCCAATACCTCACTGCTCCTTCAGAGAATAAATTTTTCTTACTATCCAACCTGAACCTTCCCTGGCACAACTTAAGGCTGTTACCTTTCATCCTAGAACTGTTTCCTAAGAGAAGAGGCCGACCTCTACCTTGCCGTACCACCTTTCAAGCAGAAGGAGAGAGAGATAAGATACCCCCTGAGCCTCACCTTTTCCAGACTGAACAATCCCAGCTCCCTCAGCTGCTCTCCGTTAGGCTTTCCTCCAGATCCTTCACCAGCTTAATTGCACTTCTCTGGACACGCAGTATTAAAACACCATGTGTATTTTTGCTCCATCCACCTGCCAAAGAAAAATAAAGCATGAACCTACAGCTACTTTCAGGGCACATGAACACAGCATCTCAGGAAGCTATTCAAAGTGTATCTGTGTACTGTTGGTAAATTTCCTCAGGTTACAACATACCTAAGGTGGCCCAGGAGTGTTTTCCATAATTGCAATTATTCAGTCAGAAGCACCTCTTGTAGATGGAGATTGTTCTTCTTTCCCCGTACTACTTGGCTTGACTTGAGAGCTCGTCCATGAAATCTGATATAGTGCACTAAGAGGATACCCATGCACACTTATGCAGTTCATAACACGGTGTTTTTTTCCCATCACAGTCACTGCAAGTGTGAATAACCACTTATCACTTTTACTTTTGAGGGTATAGCAATGCAGTGGAAGATGTAGTGCCAACAGATTTTGTCTGTGCAATAGAAACACCACCTCAGCAAAAGGAGAGGGTAGATGGAGCATTGAGGAAACCGACATTAAGACTTTGGTGTGAGAATCTCTACTGCCCATGTGTAGAGGACATACTCTCCAAAGAATTAAATTTCACTCCACTGTTCCTAAGCCATTTCACTCCCACCAATGCATTTACAGATCTCATACGTGGCTTTAAAATATGAATGATTCCTGGCAAACAAGAGAAACTTAATGCTTTATATGGAGTGCTTAATTGCAATAAAAAATTCAGTTTAATTATGTGACCACCTGTTGAGACAATGTTAGCTCTGGAGATAATTGTTATCTGTGTAAGCCAAAAGCAATAAATCAAGTTGGCTACTTCAGTAAAGATGATAGAATTAACCTCTAAGTATTTAATTTAATCCTTTGATCAAAGCATCTCATGTACCTATCCATGGTAAAAGCAGTGAAAGAAAAGCTAGGAAAATAGATTTTTCTCATGGGCTAATTTCTAAACCTTTGAGAACGTACTGAGCAAGAGTCCAATCCTCCAAAGCCCAAAGTATCATTAGTGGTCTCAAAGATATATTCATATGGTTTCTTGAACAGCTAAGCCATTATTGCTCTCAGTAGAATATATTCCTAATTGAGAAGAAAAGTAATTTTATTGATGATATTTAGCTAATTACATTCAGTTCCATCTCATTGAGAATAAACCGATAAACTTGTGGGAAGAGTTTAATCCATCTTAATTAAGTGTACCTCAATTACAACTCTTTGTCCATTGAGTTTTCGGTATGGTGTTTATTTTAATCACAGCAGTGACTAGCAACAATGTTTTAAGATGAGCTAAACGGTCTATAAACACTTAGTTCAAGTCAATTCCAGCTCTCACACAGTCAGGGACATTCACAGTTTGTTATTGAAAAGATTGCCCTTTGTGCTAACATCGTTACTTCAGGGTAGGAATTCCTAAGAGCAATTTGTCTGTGTGGCTTATGCCTTCCTTCCAGATACCTTATCTAGTCCATTCACAGAGCAGTCAACTACCCCAACTTTCCACTAGCTCCAGCTTCGCTTTTTGGGTTATTTGGTGAACGGCAACTATTACATGGTAATTTCTTCCACATTTTCTGCCTAGAAAGGTAGCAGGAGAGGGCAGTAGAAGATACATTTGCTAGAGAGTTGTACGTTTTCAGTTTCTCCTTTAGAGAACACTCGTAAGGTTTTTAGCCGTAAAGAGTGAGATTTTCCAAATGCCTGTTATCAGAAATGGTTCTGGATTCACACCAGATTTCCACCATTTCGTGTGCTACCACTATGAATGCTCTGTTTGTGAGTAGAATCAAATACACTATAATTATCCAAGTGCTAGAAGTGTCAGTGAGTCATTTCAAACGTGTTGTATTGAAGAGTTGAGGGCAATGAGATGGTGCTGTTTTGCATGGTGTACAATTCTTCCCTTTCTAAAATGGGAAGGACAACTATTGTGATCATGAACAAGTATTGGCCAGTGCTAATTTTTCTGCATACCCATCACAGAAAGAGATCTTTAAGAACAGAATAGCGAAGAACTATGGCCAGAAAAGGTCACTATGCTACTTACTAATCATGCATCCAGACTGCGCAAGCAAAGAAAAAGCCATCCCCACTCAGAACTCAAGAAGAGGGAATGAGAGTGTGCCTGCTTATCTCAAACTTTAGCAGCTGCAGGGCCACACCCCTAAATTCATGATGCATCAATCTCTTAATGTAAGGCTCTCCACTAATGTCCAAGACTACTGGGTACTTTTTGTGTTTCTGCTACCAGACTAAATTCTCCACAGTTCCATTTACCTGCCTCTGTAAACCTGCTGCATTGAAACGGAATGAAGATTAGCACGTGCTAATTTGAAAGGAAAATGAATCCAACAATTTTCTTTGTGACTTTCTCCCATCGGTTCTGAACCACCCTATGATTACACAGACTTTCTTGCAACTGTTTCCACCTCATACACAGGTGTTTGCTGGGTTAAACTGCAAATGTTCTGTTATCTTTCATGTGGAAAAAGAGCCATTTTAGACAATCATGACTTTTATGGCAATAAATGAAGAAGGACTTGATAAATAAATTGAAATATCTGCACTGTTAACAGATGTTTTCCAACTCTTGATACATCCTCTTTGTTTGACTCTATAGTGGAGAAGTGGGTAATGATGACTAAGTATTTGAGCACTCGTCTGACACATAGAAAATAGAATAAGCAAAGAATAGTTCCAAAGGAAGGAGCAGAGATTTTACTGCTTGATTCTTATCACAGTGGCTGAAGCCAGAAATCTAACCCCCTACTGTTATGTGTTAGAAATACACTGCCAGGAAAAAAGGATGTTTCATATTAAATGATGAAGAAGGCTAATCATTTGTGCAGAACCACAAAGCTATTTCAATGGGTTGGCATCAAGCCATGAAACCTATAGTAGTAGTTGGCTCCTTCTGTTATTGTACAGCCTAGAAATACAATTCTGAGTTCTCTGAAACCTCTAATTTTCCCCTTCTTTAAAATACAACATTAAAATCATAAAAATAAGCTAAGATGTAAAGACCACTCAGATTTTTTCACTGATACTTCCCAAAGTCCTCTTCCCTAACACAAAATGCTGACTCTTGATATTTAGAAAATGCATTATCCCAGATGTGTTTTGGAATGAGACACCTGAATGGCACAGCAGCTAGTTAAACTGCCTCCAGCCACCTGCTTATATCTGGGCAAGGACTTCCTCCACTCCACTCTCCTTCTCTCCCTTCCTGTGTGTCCTTGGGAAAGGGCTGCTCCACTGCAGTAGCCCCAGCAGAGTCTCCCAGAGCAAATGCAAAGGAGCAGAACATGGGGCATATCTCATGGTTGACATGACTTCCCCTCTCATCCACTAAATGATACACCCTTGAAAAAAATTCAAACACAAGTAAATAAAATTAAAAGTTCATTTAAAGCAGCATCAAACTACAGTATCTCCAGAAAAGCAAGTAATTTCACATACCAGACAAATTAAGTCTGGTTTCCTGCAGATTATTCTCATGTGTAAAGACTTTCCTGAAACAGTAGTAATCATTTTTTCCTCCCTTGACTCCCTGATGTTTGACACCAAATGAGCTCATTCTGCAGCTTCATTTTACTCAATCAAATGACTTGTTTTCATAAAATTTATGGCATTTTATGGTGTGGGGTTTTTTGTTGTTTTGTTTGTTTGTTTGTTTGTTTTAAGACTGACAGTCTTCAGTGAAACTTGTCTGAAAATGGCCAGTAATCTCAAAATTTACTAGAAAAAGAGGAGTGCAAAAATCTCATTTCTTGTGGAAAACTAGCTACACATCCCCACATTCCACACTTCTGAAATCATTTTCATGTTATTTTATGCCAGAACAGTGGATGTTAAGCACATGAAACTGTTCAAACTGGCTTAGTCTGTCAAATTGCAATTCAGATCACAGCTTCTCACCCTACCTGCAAATAGTCCTTTAATTGTCCATACTTTTTCAAAATGTATACTTTCTTCCTTGTCCATCATATTTGCAGACTTTACCAGGCAGGTTATTTTCTACCTTCATAAATAATGCTGGTGTCAATTAAAATCTAGATTTGTCTGCAAGCCTTTCATCTCATCTGTGATACTAATAACAAGCCATAGCAAACAGCATCTGAGGTAATACTTCACAGATATTTCAGCATTCACTGTCTGCTAGAGCTGGACCACTCTTTTATAATATGACTTCCTTAATTACAATTATTTATTTATTGAGAGAAGTCTTTTATGCACAAAGTTTGTGTTCTCTCTTCATTACTAGGGAAATGCCAAAGTAAAATTGGTGGTTTTCACTAGAGGTCAATGGCAAAAAAAAAAAAAAAAAAAAAAAAACACCAAAAAAACCCAACCAAGTAGAGGGAATTTTTGGAAGAAACACAAAACATTACCCTTACAAAAAGACACTGTAAACAGAAGTGGGTCTGAAAAGAAAAACAAACAAGCAAACAACAAAAACACTAAGCAGTAGGCAGTTACTAACAATTGAATTCTCTCATGGCTGACCCTGTTTTGTGAATAGAGGTGGAAAAAATACAAAAAATACCACAAGAAAAATATAAAGCTTTGGGTTCATTTGTGTAGTGGTGAAATGAGTAGAAAGGAAAACATGAATACTCTAATGAAAAAAAAACCAACCAGATATGTGAAAGGATAACTACAAAACAATGCTCACTACTTTTGGAGGCTGCCTAAGACCACAGTGTTGCACGGAACAGGGCCGGTACCTTCCATTAGATACCTCAGCCTATGTACCAGACACCTCAACTTGTGAAGGGAATAAACTGGCCATTACCTACTAGTCACAAAATTAGGTCTCATGGCACATTAACAGATAAGGTCAGCTAAATCTCTCCCTGTGTTCCTCTCCAGTTGCAGACACCAAGCCAAAAATTTTGTCCAGCTGCTCTGTTTGGTAAGACATGGAGAGAGCTCCAGCCCCAGTACATTACATTGTTTTCCATCTCTTACTTCATGGTCTGCTGGTGGCTCATAAAACGCCAGAACATGATCTGCAAAATGTCTGCTAAAATAACCTTCTTTCCAAACATGCATTTTCACACAGAGGAGCAAAGGAGAACGACAGTAACAAAATGAGAAAAACAGGGACAAATAAAGATACTAAAATATTCAACCTTCCATCTAACCTTTGCTTAGTTAAAAGCAAACATTGTGGATAATCTGCAGAAACAGATATTTTCCAAAAGATAAGCTAGGCTCTTGGTTTAAAAAAAAAAAAAAAAAGGAAAGAAGAAAAAAAACTTCAAGTATAAGACATAGTGCTGTTCTTAAATGATACCCTTTAGGCCAGTGGAATTCAGGTCTGTCAAGTCTCTGGCAAATGGTTTTCTCTACAGGAAAGCCTTCTGGGAGCAGCCCTTTAAATTACTTTGTGTTGCCTTGCACTGATGCAGTCGCATTTCTCTGCTGTTGATGTTCAGAAATACACTGTTTCCTCCCATTCACATCCACAGATGTTATTCTCAATGAATTCAGAATCTGGACTTTGGAAAATTAATTCTTGTACAAGGCAACACGGGCAAAAATGTGAATTGTGCATTGATTGAAACTGACAGATTGTTTTTCTCCCTCAGTTTAATCCCTAAAAGACTGAGTTGTTCCAGTTCATTTCCTAGTGGGCAGGTATCCAGATCACAAACAAAAACCCATCACAATTAGTGCTGGCAGCCTCAGTGCCAATCCCAGTAGAGATCCAGAACAGTAAAACAAGATTTCAGTGCATCCCACTCAGAGATCCTTCCAGAACATGTGAAGGAGTATATAGAAGAAAAAAACCCAGTGTTTACTATCTACCCCTCCAAGGTTTCTAAGAACCATCTTTATTCATTAGGCTTATTGTGGAAGGTCTCATGAATTGATGACTATTGAGATGCTTTTTTAGACTTCTACTTGTACACAGTGAGAGTAATTTTGTCCATGTGTCTATCCTTCATCTCCATTTGTATTTGATGACCTTTAAGATCTGTAGACAAAGAGCCATTTCAGAGCAAGTTGATATTCTTTTTAGAAACAAACAAATAATTTAATTTATTCATGGATTTTTAGTAGGACGCTTGCCTTTCCTAGGTCATTTTCATCACTGTTAAATTACTGTTAAACAAACAACATATGGCAAACACATGGGAAAAAACACTGAAAACTCACGGATGGCAACTCTCAGTGGTGCTGAATCCTACAAGGAGCAGGAAAAAATTCTTTATGGAATGAACTCAGAAAGTGTTTTACAAAAATGCCAGAGTACCCCTCCTCCTTCTCTCCCCCAGTAGAACTCAAACCACAAGTCAACAGTGGCATCTGTTCTTTACACTCTGGAAACTGAAATCTGTTCCAGAAAAAGATAAGGAGACTGTAAGTGTTAGGATTTTATTTTTTTTTTCCGTTACTTACCAAGTAGCAGAAGGGAAAAAGAATACTGAAAATGGAGGGCAAATTATATCCTGAAGCTATAGAACTTATTTGCATGCCTCAGGTATTTGAGGTTATACATTCAAAAACATCAACAAGATTGAAACAGTAATTTCAAAAACTACTGTAATCACTAGAGAAGAGTTTACATGGAGTAGCATAAGGTTAGACTTCAAGTTGTTCCAAACCCTCCAAGTCTATATGAAGAGGAAGCTGCAAGCCCAGTAGTAGGATTCCTATTAGAAGAGAAGGACATTAAAGAGCTTCTTCTCTATGCTCTTAGCATCTCAGCTACAGTTTTCCTTATTTCAACCTCTGCACAGAAAGAAGGCAGCACGTGGAAAAGATGAATGCCACCCACACCTGGTATCGTGTTCCAAAGTTGCTATAGTTTCACACCACTGGAAGTCAACAGAAATGTTTGTTGTTGGTTTTATGTTGGTTTTTCAATTGTACTCTGTGAATGCCCTTCCTCCATGGCAACATGCTGATGCAGCTGACATTCTGACACAGCAGCACATCTCTGAATTATCAATCTCATGATGCTCAGAGGATCAGCACTACTTGATAAGACTCCACTATATTTCTATATTCTGTATATTTCTATACAAAAAAAAAAAAAGAAAAAAGCACCTTACTTCATCTCTCCAGTAAGATTTTTGCTTACCACATAATGATTTCTTTCTCTCTTTCTCTTTACAGCTTTGCTTATAACCTTCAACATTATTTACCTTGACTTCTATGTTCACTATTTCCATGAAAACACATTTCTAGCACTTCACTTGTTCTTAAGCTCCTTTCAAAGGAGCTGTATTATGAACCTCAATATGGCAAATTTCCCTTTCTACAAGTCTGCAGGTCTAAAAAGTCTGTCTACATTCTCTGTTTTCTACAGATTAATGCTTTTTCCTGTACCTTAGAACATGGGCAGTGGTGGAGAAATAAAGCAAAGCATTAAACAGATTTACTCCCTTCACTATTATGCAGATTAATTTTCTTGAATATTCTGCTTCAGTACTGCAGTGATTTTCTCTCAAGAGAATGGCATATGAATAAATATGTATACTTTTTACTTTTTTTTTCACACATACTTGGGGGGAGATGCATATAAAATCATAGGCAAAAAAAAATGTTTTTTTTTTCTTTAATGGCCACTAATATCTGCTATATTTCTCTATTTTTCAAAATTCTTTAGGAAAGATACTTTTTTTTTTTTTTTTCCTTTAATTTGTTAAAAATGAGTATATCAAAACACTGTAGTATTCAGCATACTTGCAGCCTTCAGAGCATCAGGGTATGCTGAACTGCTGTTTGTCAGCACAGCGTCAGTTGCCTTCTTTTACACGGGTCATGTCCTAGCAGGGATCCTCTGTAAGCAGAAATAATCCTGCAGAGAAGTTTGGAACAGTTGATATCAGAAAATAAGCTTGCGAAGTAACTTATCTCTTTGGTTTTTGTTTTTTTTTGTTGTTTTTTTTTAAATGACAAACTACACAGCTTCAGAATTAATCCTCATTTAATACCAGCAACTGAAATAATGAACAACTTCAGCAACAGGTCTCTATCTGTAATCTTCTGTGTGGTAATGTGTGGTAGCGAAGAAGCGCAAAAAAATAAAAAATACAGTGACTCCCTCCACAGGGAGTTTTAGAACTACAGATCACAAAAATACAGCTTTTCCTTTTCTTAAAGGAGGAACACAATGCTGTCTTCCACAGCTCTCTTTGTGAGATTACTCATGCTGCACGAGTAAAGCACGGCTAACCAGGGATGTCCCAGTGGATTGGAAACTGGCAAATTTGGCGCCCATCTTCAAAAAGGGCCGGAAAGATGATCCTGGAAGCCACAGGCCTATTAGTCTCACCTCAGTGCCCGGGAAGGTTACGGAATGAATAATCTCAGGAACCATCATGGACCAATTAAAGGTCAAACAGGGATCAGGCCTAATCAGCATGGGTTTATGAATGGTAGATCCTGTCTGACAAACTGATTTCATTCTATAAAAAGGTGACCCACTTAGTGGATGAGGGTAAGGCGGTTGATGTGGTCTACCTGGACTTCAGTAAGGCCTTTGACACTGTCCCAAACCACTTTGACCATCCCCAAACCATTCTCGTGGAGAAGCTGGCTGCCCATGGTCTGGATGGGCATACACTCTGCTGGGTGAAGCACTGGCTGGATGGCTGGGCCCGAAGAGTTGTGGTCAATGGAGTTGAATCCAGTTAGCAGCTGGTCATGAGTAGTGTCCCCCAGGGCTCAGTGCTGGGACCGCTTCTGTTTAACATCTTCACTGATGATCTTGATGAGGGGATTGAGTGCACCCTCAGTAAGTTTGCAGACGACACCAAGTTGGGAGGGAGTGTTGATCTGCCAGAGGGGAGAAGGGCACTACAGAGGGACCTGGATAGATTGGATCGATGGGCCAAGGTTAATGGCATGAGTTTCAATAGGGCCAAGTGTCGGGTCCTGCATTTTGGTCACAACAACCACAGGCAACCCTACAGGCTTGGGGAGGAGTGGCTGGAAAGCTACCTGATGGAAAGGGACCTTGGTGTGCTGACAGACAGTCGGCTGAATATGAGCCAGCAGTGTGCTTAGGTGGCCAAGAAGGCCAACAGCATCCTGGCTTGTATCAGGAATGGGGTGGTGAACAGGACTAGGGAAATCATCCTGCCCCTGTACTCGGCATTGGTGAGGCCTCACCTTGAGTACTGTGTTCAGTTTTGGGCACCTCAGTACAAAAAGAATATGGAGGTACTGGAGCAGGTCCAGAGAAGGGCAACAAGGCTTGTGAAGGGCTTAGGAAATCAGCCCTATGAGGAGGTGCTGAGGGAGCTGGGGCTGTTTAGGCTGGGGAAAAGGAGGCTGAGGGGAGACCTTATTGCCCTCTTCCAGTATCTGAAAGGAGCTTACAGTGAGAGCAGGGCAAGTCTCTTCACACTGGTGACGGGTGACAGGACAAGGGGAAATGGCCTCAAGTTGCGCCAAGGTGAGTTTAGGTTGGACGTTAGGAAACATTTCTTTACAGAACGGGTAGTTAAGCACTGGAATAGGCTCTCTAGGGAGGTGGTTGAGTTGCCGTCCGTGGATGTGTTTAAGAGCCGTTTGGATGTGGTGGCCAGAGATATGATTTAACAGAGGGTTGTTCGAGTTAGGGTACTATGGTTAGGCTGTGGTTGGACCTGATGATCTTTGAGGTCTTTTCCAACCTGAGTAATTCTATGATTCTATGATTCTACGAAAGACACCTTTGAATTTGGAGCACCTTTTTTTAGAACTGTCCATAGTTGGGTAGAATTGTCACACTTCAAATGCAGCTGCAGTTCTTCAGAATGAAAGCTAAGTTTCATTGCATAAGAACCTACCACTCAAGAGGAAAACACTACTATTAATAATAGTCTTTAGTTTACAAGTGCAGTCTCCTATCTAGTACGTAAGAATTTATGTTCCAGGAAAAGAAAAATAGCTCAAAATAACAAATACAAAAACACATGAAAACATTTTTCTTCTGGTACTTACAACACCATCATACCCTTTGTTGCAGCCAGCTAGACTGAATCATGAACTAATGCCGAATTCAAAAGTATGTGAAGCGTAACAAATCATACTTTGTAATTTGTAAAAAGGAATTCTTCACCAGAAACTTCAAAAGTCTCTGCAGTAGGCGCAGTTGTTTTTCCTTCCGCATTGTTACTCAGCCTTTCAAGAGATTTATTTGGCAAAACATTTTTTTCTTTCCCTAGACAATTTTATCTTATGCTAATGTCACAGTACATTCAAGTCTCTAATTCTTATTGCACTAGTTATTTGACTCGATGTCTTGCACTGAAACAAGGAATCTAATTCCAAGCATATGCACTATTGTCAGTGCTGGAAAACTGCATCCATCTAGGAAGGATGAGTCACTTTCTGAGAAAAGTAGCTTATCTTGTAGCATAAAATTCAGGTATTTATACTAGTGATGCACCCTAGCTTACAGCAGTATTCTACTGCCAGCAAAAGAAGGTATGTATGTGTTTCTGTGAGAAAACAAGCCAAAAAAACAGTAAAGAACAATCAAGTAAGCAAAAAAAAAAGCCCCCACATTTCAATTTGTTCTGTACCGCTGAACACAATGAAGTGAATACATGCTTTGTCAAAGTGTACTTCTTTATGTTTCTCTTGTATTACTGTAAGCTTATCTCAGTGATGTACAGCAGGAAGAAATAGGAGCTAAAAAGCCCCACCAAAAGTTTTGATTCCTTTAATCAAGTATAACCAAACCCTTTCCAAATACAAAAATGACATTATTTGTCCTTTGAAAGTGCACTTTGCAAATCTGCTTCCCATTCAAATGTAGTAGATAACGCTGATACAAAAAAAAAAAAAAAAAAAAAGTACCATCATAATCTACCTAAACCTGGAATCCAAACACCAGCAAATGTAGTAAATCAATTGCACTGGTCAATATATGCTGCTAACTCCACTGTTAACATTCAGGAGTTGGGGCAGAAAACTTTGTCTTTTGTCCAGCTTGTTTTTTGTTTTCTCTCTCTTTTTTTTTTTTTTCCCCCCCTCTATTAACAGGCATCTCCTACACTATTTTACTTTCTAGAAGTAAAACTCATTGCCATTTTTCCGTTTCAGACAAGTTCATTTTATCAGTACAAGCTGAGGTTGTCTTCTGTTCGTTGTATAACATGATAGTGAAAAATGTTCGGGCTAGAGGTGTGTCAAAACAGATTTTTTCCCTTCAGCTTCCTTTAATTGCTTGTGCTTTAAGAACTTGCACTGAAACTGTTCTGTTATCTCCCTTGAAATCACTGCATGCTACCCTCAGCCCAGCCATCAACAGAAAGAAATTCCACCTCCACCTTTTTAGCCCTCAAGCCATTTTTAATGAGGTTGGATCACTTAGGCAAATAGCTATTAGTCACAGTCTTATGGGATATGGTGAAAATAGTCAGCAAAGACAACCAGAAATCGTTATTTTTAACTCCTTCTGGGAGAGATGCAAATAGATGGGTAGGCCAAGTAGCATCAGTACTATTATCTCAAATCTTTCTTTGTTTGTGAGGCCACCTACCAATTCCATAAATGTAGTAGAGCTTGGCAGAAACTTAAAAGAGTGCAAGCTTATTAAAGTATGAAGCAGGAGATCATAATATTAATTAGCCCACTAATTCACCATGGGTCAGGTGTCACGACCAAGGCCAAATTGGGCTGTCACCTAGATTCCCACTGAACTGGTAAAATGATAACTTTGTCCTTAGAGTAATCAGGTTATTTCATTAGTGAGGAAAAATTAAACTAAATGCAATTTGGAGCCAGAGATGAGTAATTGAAGTTGACTGAAGTCTTCCAAACCTGTTATACTCGGATAGTGGAAGTTTTAGAGAGATGGCAAACTGAATATGCTGCACTTTCATGTTCTAGCATTTTCCTTAACTATATAACTTGATAACAGATTTGTAAAACGCTCAGTAAAAGAATAAAAAAATCACGGTTTCCGTCTCTCTGGATGTTACTGTGAATAACATCATCAGACAAGGATAATCTCACAGCCATTCTGTTTACTGCATTAGCAAGGTCATCCAATGTTATCGCTTCTTGCCCTGCTTTCATGGTTCAGTTACTCACTATTTAGCTACATCAAAGGTTGAAACTTTAGGAAGATACTTATTTTATTTAATCCTTCTCAAGGGATTAACACAACACCTTAAATTACCAGAGTCCTTTGCATTTATTAGCCACTTAATATACACTTTGCTGGGTATGTAAATTACAGGTAATGCAAATCACTTTTACTTGAATTTTCATCTCACGTTTCTTGAAATGTTTACTAGAAATACTGACTTTTGAAATGCAAAGTTTTTCTTCTACTTTTTAGCATTCTACATAACACAACACAGAAAATTGTCTAATTCTACAAGAGCAGAATTAAGAATAGTTAGTTACCTGTTCTATGTGAAAACTAAATGGACATTAGCAAAAAACTTACAGGAATTTTTGTTTTGTTTTGTTTTCATCTTTGGTAGAACTAAGAGTCAGAATATTATAACACCAAGTTTGGTAAAGGAGTTTTTCAAAATATAGCGATTTATCAAGGCAGCTGGAGGCCTGTGACCCACACACTAGCGGTACACAAAGCATAGGTGAATAGACCAGATTTGCCTATGTAGCAAAGGCAAACATTGTTTAAGTCCTCTTTGTGGTGTAATCTGGCAGGTAGCTAATCACCACACAGTCATCTGATCACTCCTCCCTCCCTCCCTGACTCTCCTCTAGGGGAGAGGGGGAATGAATCAGAAAAAAGTCAAAGTAGAACTCATGGGTTGAGATAAAAACTATTTACTGAGGTAGAGAAAAGGAAGAGGGAAAAAGGATAATAATTACGATTATTATATTTATATGCTCATACATACGGAACAAATGATGCACAAGCAATTGCTTACTACCTGCTGACCGATGCTCAACCAGTCCTCAAATAGCAGCTACCCACCTGACCAACTCCACCCTGTATGGAATATTGTTATGGTTTTGTGTTTTGTAATTTTTTGCTATTGGTATTCCACACCACAACATCACGTGGAGCACAGAGAAGAAGTACTACACGTCCCAGGGGACCTCGCGGCCAGAGAGGGAAAATACATCACGGAAGCGACGCTCGCTCTCTCTCTCTCACTGCCTGGCAGCGGGTGTGGGTGTGCTTCCAAGCCGCGGCGCCTTCAACTTCAAAGTAGGCTTCTCGGTCTTCGGAAACCTCTCTCTCTCATTATATTTGATTTGTTAGCTTCAATTCTAATTATATTGTATTATAGTGTGTTATCTTGCATTCCGATATCATAGTTAGTAAATAAGTTTTACTCCTCAGATCGTTGCCGCTGTTCCGTTTGTTCCCTTGAACTCCCATCTCCCTACCCCTTTTCCCTTTTTCCCTTTTTTTTTCGAGGGGGCCAGGGGGACTACGGGCCTACTGCCCCCTCCCCTGTCACGGACACAGATTGATCTTGATAACCCTGTGACAAATATTCCTTTGGCCAGCTGTCCTGGTTCTATGCCCTCCTAACTCCCTACTCCCCACTAAACCCCCATCACTGGCAGGACAGTACAAGAAGCTGAAATGTTCTGACCTTGGTGCTGTACAGCCCTGCTCAGCAAAAACTAAAACATGGGTGTGTTATCAACACTGTCTTTCTCCTAAAGTCAAAACATAGCAACTGAAATCAGGATAGTCTTCTTGGAATGCAGCTTTAGATTTTTAATAAAAATACAAGTTTCATTAAATGATTAATTGGCATGGGTCACTTCACAGCATGACAGGAGAAGTCAAAGCTTTCACTATTTTTATCAGAAAAATCCCCCTCACATACTTTAATCTACAGAATTATAAGCATGCAAAAGAATCAAAAGAATGATGATAATTTCTTTTAGAACGTTTTAGCTATACCTAAATAGCAGAGGCTCTAGGGAAGTGGCAAATTGAACATGCTGGATTTCGTGTGCTAATACTTTCCTTAGCTATACATCTAGATTTTATGCTTGTAAAATGCTTGGTAAAAAAAGGAACAAATCACAATTATGGAAATACAAGCCTTCAAAATGCCAGCTTCTATAAACATTTCAAAATCCTGCTTTGTAGTAGAAAAACAAACTCTACATATGGACTCCTTCATAAGTTGCATGACATTCTGATTACTCCTATTTGGATTTAATAACTCCTTCTACTTATGCTGCAAACCACCAACAGTGAAAATTATGAATTATATGTTTGATGGTAAAATTCAATATTGGCATCTGCACAGACAAAATATATTTTGGCACAAATTCAAGATTACCATTTATTCATGTACTCAGGCTAGTTAAAAAAAAAAAAAAAAAAAAAAAGGGGGGGAGAAAAAGAAGAGGGAAAATACTTGAATTCTGAAATGAAGACCAAGCAATCAACCCAGATTCTAGCCATAAATGATTCGTCTGTGTCATGTTCCTATTTCTACATGGGCAGCAATCGAAACAGGCAGAGATATATTTTTTCCCCAATGCAAAGAATTTTACGAGATTGAAAGGACATTTGTTTATTATACAATATTGTGCAAAGTCCTGCACATGAATCTTCTTAGAAATCTGGATTTCTCACCCCATCTACCACATCGTAGATATAATCCAAACTACTGAAAACAAAAGCAAAATGTCCACGTGCATCCAGGATAATCCACATTCTCAAAAAAGACACTGTTGGCCTTGGTAGAATATGGACTCATGAGCAATTTTTGCTAAATTAATCATTCTGCAAGCATTCCATATCTATGTTTTTTTTTTTTACTGTCTCTAGCTCATGATTTCCTTACAATGCACTGCTATTGGTGAGTTCATTAAATCCAAATAATAATCAATTAACATTCTCACTAGGACCCTGCTGAAATATGCTTCTATAATATGCACTAGAACAAAATAATAAGTTGTTTGCTAATATTTATTCAATATTTTAAATACATGTGTTGCTGAAACATAATCCATGAAGTTAGCATCAATTTGAATCTACTTGCTTGTTTTTAATGTCATGTCACACGTTTTAGTAGAGGGATCAAATAAAGAAAGCATTATGTAAGAGTGAACAAGTTAAAAAGCTAGCTACAGCTCAGTCATAGTGATCTGAACTCCTTGGCATGTGATTTAGATGTTTTATAGGTGATGCAAGGATCTGATGAGTGTCAGGAACCAGATCATACACCATCACCTTCTTGTCTGGGCCAAGAAAGTGATTTAACAAGTAATGGCATCACTGGGGAAATAAAGACTCCAAACTGTTTTTTCTTAGGTAAAATAGAGTTGGTGTTTACCATCTCCATATCCATTGGGATAAAAGGAGACATTAAAAAATCACAAAGTTAAAAGATGTCACAAAGTCACAATAAGTATCACAAGTCATGAGTTTTAAAAAAAAAAGTGCCATGCAATCTTAGCTCTACACATTACAATACCATCTTCAATTAAATGCCTACACTTTATATCACAAAAAAAAATGCAAGCCAGTTCCCGAAAGATGCATAAATACAAAAAGGGACATACAGACAACATAGGAATGAGCCAACTAACTTTAAAAAATGATTGAAACACGAAGACAAGTTCTCTCACTGAAGATATTGATCAGAAAACTAACTCTGTGATCTGTGAATGAATCCATTTCTTGTCACTTGAAGGCCTGGTAGAACACCAAGTCAGAGAAAAAGTTCTCCCTTTTCAAGTTTATTGTCCAACATAAAATTAATATCGCTACATTCTGATTAGACTTGGAGTGATTAAACAAATGGCAGTGCTGTCAGAACCATCAACCTTTAATCACAAAAGGCTTACTTAAATGTTTTTCAGTGAACAGATTCCCTCTTAAGGATCAGCTACAATCCAAAACTTCATAAACTCTGAAAGTTACCTTCATATGATGGATGAAAGTGTTGCATGCAATGGATTCACACATGCTTAGAAGGAGTGGATCATATTACATAACTTTGATCTTTGTTGTCATTAAGAAAAAATATATCAGAAGTCCGGTGCTCCCACTAAATCTAAACCTCTACCATCTCTCAGTAAACCCAAAGCCCTAATGACTTAGAACACTCACAAATCTGAGCAAGAATGACCCAACTCAGAAAAAAAAGAAAAATAAAGAACTTTTAAAGATAATTGATTTCAAATGGCCAAATTAACATGTTTATAAACGGAAAATTACTAACAAGGTTATACAACTGAACCCTCAGGTTCATATTATGTTCTTTGGACACAAACATTGGTGTCAGGAGTATTCTTCCTCTACATATTTAATAAATAGCTGCACAGGAGAAGATGTGTTGAAGGAAGATGGTTGGGTTATAGGTCAGCTGACTGTGGGAGAGCTGGAAGACAGAACCCTTTAAGTGAAGAGGACAAGAATTTGTGATCCACTCGGAAGATTTCTTCTCTTTCCCGAGTCTGGCTACCACAGTCCCCGACTTACCATAACCAGTGTGGAGCTTGTACAAGGAAGGAGGAGAAGAAATCCTTGGGAAAGGTTCCTGGAGATGCTAAGAATTTGGGCATGTGAATTCTTTACACCCAAGGAACTGCTGCCTCTTGAGAGAGTTCAAGGATGTCACATACTCTCTGACCTGGCAGTCTTCAGGATCAGTCAGGAGTTAGGCAAGCAGAGTTGACATGCACTCAAAAGGAAATGTAACTAGATTCCTTTTCCACATAGCAAAGGTTACAGATGAGGTAGTTCCTGAATCAAGTACTGTCAAGGCAGCTATTCCAGAAGCTCCTTAAAGCAGACAATTTGCAGCAAGTCATCTACAGTGCACCTGCTTGGTTTTCTGACCTTGGCAGTAGGATAAAGGCTCTTTTCAGCGCTGGACTTTTAACAAAGGATTCCACATTCACTCCATATTGTTTTCCTCTTGTTAGTTGAACAAATAACCTAGAGATGATGGATCTTTATATTATGCTTTTATTCCATGTGAATTTATTGTCCTTTTTGCCCTGTTATGATATTACAATTATCTATACATAATGTACAGTTTTAAGATGTGCCTTTTATTCACTAATCCGGTAGCTGTCACTTTCCTGTCTAACTTTCAGGATGCTTTCTCTGAAAAGCAAAAGAAATTTGAACTTTACTGAGGTAGCTGGTAGTAGGATTGCTTAATACAAAACAAAACTGAATGCCATAACATAGAACAACACACATCCAAAAACACAACAATAACTGCCGCAGAAGCTGCAAGCAGCCAGAAGAGCCCGAAAGCAACAACAAAGAGAAACGAATAATGAAGCTGGCTAGTTTTTTGATTGAGTTGTATTTCTGGCAACAAATATTACTTTCACACATACATCTGGAGCTCACCGCGTAATTTTAAATGGCTTTTCACACAACCCCATAACACACAGCCTGCTGTACCCAGATTGCTTCCCTCCATACCCATGATTCTGCTTCACGTGTTGTTGTTTGTGTTTTGTTTTTTTTTAACTGATAGACAACCCAAACAAAGTCATACAGCAATGGAAGTTTTACTTAGCAACAGTTTCCAGGCAAGATTTGCCACTCAAACCCACTGCAGCAGCATTTATTTGACTTAATCAAAGTAACACAAAACCTATTAAGACACTTCATGAAAAACATCATCAACACATAGCAGTCTGTCTGCCTCAAAATCTGTAGCTCTCTTGTCAAAAATATTTACTAGTGAGGCAAACAGGAAAATAAATTCACAACACAACAAGCTATAGATCATACATTTAGTGTCTGGAGCTTTCTCTGACAACAGTGGGAAAAATACAACTGCAGCTCAGAGAGGGAGAATGGAAGCTTTTAGCCACTCCTGGGAAGATGAGGTCTGTTGATGTTAAAAAGTTCCCAGAGGGTCTTGAGCATTTCCCAATATCCCTATATGTACACAAGGAGAAGTATTTGAAAAAGGAATATTATAGCAGGAGGGGGAAACAAAAGTCAAAAACACAGATGAAGTGAGTTAGAGGGGAAAATTATGAATTCAAAACCTCCGAGACAAAAAGGGCTGGCAAGAACAAAGAATTTTAGATAGAAAAATGTGTCAGGAAAGAAGGGCTTTTTTCCTATCAATCAACTTTTGTGCATTTTATCTTCTGTTCAAACAAATGTAAACATCCTGAGCCCCACTGATATTATATGAAAGCAACTTACAATGAAAGAAGGAGATACAATCACGTGCAAAACTAGTTACTTGAAACTGACTCAATACTAGGCATAAGATTTTAAAATTATTTTTAACTATGTTTGTGACAACATAAAAATGTCACTGCAGTGATCATAGCAGAGCTCATCAGGCATGGAGATCTCCTTGCACAACTTTTGTTCTTTCCATGATTAGAATAAAACAAGCTACAAGGTACAAGGAAGTTGAGCAAGGGCAGGCCAGCCCTTGATCATCCATTTACATCAGTAATTTTGGCACAGAAAAAAGATTTTAGATTTACAAATGGACTTAGGCAGCACTATTACCATCAGAGACCCATCACCACCCAAGAAAGACTAAATCAGAGGTTCTATAACTCAAATTAGCGTGCAGACTATGATTTCATCATAGCAATACAAGCCACGCTTAACATCCACCTTACCCCCCCACCACCACACATCTCCTCTCTTCCTCTCCCGCATTTATTTCCCAGCTTCCCTCTTGTCCAGACCCATCAACACAGTCATCCTTCATTCTTTTCCAAAAAACAAATCATCTTGATTTCTCTTCAGAAAAAATAATTGTATTTCAAGAGGATCTCCAGTATAAGGCTGCTATAAATTCTAAGATAACTGCAGCCATGGATTGATGAAAATGTCTAACATAAATGGGATTTACTGTGATTGAGAAGGACTTGAGCCAACGAAATGACCAAACATGCTCTGAACCCAATGAAGGAACTGAGAACAGGGCAGATTCTAAACTACTCCTGGGACTCTATTTTTCAGTTGAGATTAAAAAAAAGTGACAGCTTTCTAAGGACTTGCAAGATCTTAACTGACATAGCACTTGTGTTTAAAAAGTACTGTGAAAGGCTTTAAAGGAGGTCTAAACAACAAAAGTAAGTAAGTAAGTAAGTAAATAATAAATAAATAAATAAATAAATAAATAAATAAATAAATAAAAGCCCATAGTTCTAGAAAAGATTGGATGTACCAGACCTATTAAGCTGAGAGAAGTTAGCAAAAGTGCATAGATTCCAGGTCCATTTGATGGAAGAAGCTGGACATCACTTGCCAACTATATGGACACAAACTGTGCGAACTGCAAGAGAGAAAAGGGTAAGTAGCTTGCCTTTTCTGTTACCTGCAAGAGTCCTTCCAGAACTGAGCACATAAACAATGTAATCATAATGACGTTTTAAACAACTCTGATAGGACAAATTTGATCTCATTTTAAGAAATAGATGCCTATGAGGAAGAGAAACTTTCATATAAAGAAAGGAACATAATCAAAATATAGCAGAAAGCATTTGGGAAATGGCAGCGTAATTTTGCTACATTTAGATTAAAAAACAAACAAACAAACAAACAAACAAAAAACAAATACTGGTGACAAATTTTTCTCCAGGGTAATGAGAGATCAACAGGCAAAATAAAAATTATAGGACACATAAGTACCAACTCAGAGAGTAGATTATATCCTGGACTTCTCTTGTCATTTGTTCTTGTGCTTCTATGGAAATGCCTGCTTTGATTTTTGTTGTAAATAAAAAAAAAAATCCTGTACATTGTACCTCCTGATGCACTTCTGCAAAGTGATCCGCTTTCTCCACAACTTTCAGTGTAACCAGCTAGAATTCAATGAGATCAGAAATAACTCATAGAATCATGGAATCACCGAGGTTGGAAAAAACCCACAAGATCACCCAGTCCAACCATCCACCCATCACCAATAGTTCTCACTAAACCATGTCTCTCAGCACAACGTCCACATGTTCTTTGAACACCTCTGGGGTCGGTGACTCCACCACCTCCCTGGGCAGCCCATTCAACTCAGTCAGTTGTGTTTAACTTGGTTCATCTGAGGGTCAAGGGCTGTTAAAAACTGTGACCAAGTTCAAGCACAAGAGCATCTTTGCCAACACGTACGGCCAGCCTGGTGATGAGAGCATGAAGTTAGGAATGATGGGGAAGAGAGAAGAACAACAACTTGCATTTAGGTGAGGAAGTGGTAGAAAAAGTGATGAGTGATGCAGAAAAAAGACCCCTTGAAAACAACAAAACAGACCACCCACCCCTCTGGGAGGGACTCTGTGGTGGAGGAGGGGCAGAGAGTGACCATGAAGGAGCAGCAAAGATGAAGTATTATAAGCTGTTATTCTTCTTGAAAGGAGGAGGTGGAAGAGGGTGGGTGGATGGGAAGGTGTTTTTATGTTGCTTTTACTTCTCATTGCTCTCGTCTGTTAGCAGTAGCCCATAAATTATATTTTTCTCCCTATATTGAGTCTGTTTTGCCCATGACAGTAACGTGGGGGTGATGTCCCTGTACTTATCCCAGTTCATGAGGTTGTTTTTCCACTGCATTTCTCCATACTGTCCTTTTGAAGAGGGGGAGTGATGGAGAAGTATGGTGGAGTTTGCCAGCCCTTTAAGTTATTTCACCAGAAATGGCTTAACCATTTGTCCAGAAAGGAAGCATTAGCACTGTACCAATCTAAGTTTTGCTAGAAATATCTTCACCTTCTGACAGAATCTCAACCTTCATTACATGTTAAGCAATAAAATGCAGATTATTCCTCTTCCTGTAAGAGAGTACAGAATGTAGATCAATTTTGGGGGGGAAATTTGCAGTCCACAGAGGAAGAAAATAGTGTTCTTTTCACTTATAATACAGAGTTATTTTAATTTAGATTATTACCTGAATTATTCTTTTCTTATAGGAGCATAAGGAAGGCAGTTTTCTTCGGCAGTTGCCAATTGCATATATCGTAAGAGTTCTTCATTGCAGTATTTGAAATTAAGACAAAATATCAGATTAAATTAATTACTGATACACTCAAATTTTGAGTTTTTCTATTTCCAGCTATTTTTCCATCAGGATGCTCCTACATCAAAAGTACTTATCATACAGAATGAGAAATTTAGAAAAAGATATTTCAGTATAACATACAGGAAAATAATAAACCAAGATTAGTTTATATCATCTACCTGTGAAATATCTGTGGCTGACCTAGGGAAAAAAAAATTACTACTTTCAGTTTGGCTGCCATGGTAACATGAAATGGTCCAATTTATTGCAGTTATCACAAATGATATTAATCCTGGGGATAACGATGGGGTGGCAATGAGCCATGCCAAGCAGGATTATTTTCTCTGAGTTTTCTTTTAAGGGATTTGTGAAGAAATACAATAACCAGTACTGAAAATGATGGCTGAACACTGACATTGAAAAATGAGTTAAAAGTGAAGAGCTAAGCAAGTTCTTCCTCCATGTTGCTACACAGAATTGCACCGATCACTGAAAAGGTGAGGTAGAAGTCTGCTTGATTTTTTTAGAAGGTAGCAGGTTGAGATTACAGTAGTTCGGCTTGCTGTTAAAGTACAGTAGGAAACTATTTTGAGAGTCTGTAAGTCTATTTTCAACCATGATTTACTACCCATCAGGACAAAATGAGACCATTCTTAAGCTTTCTCTATCTTCCGCCTTGAACTTTGAAAGAAAAGAACATATCGACTTATATACCCTCTGCCCCTGTACCAAGAAACTCAGCCATCAGTTCAGATACTTAAGAAAAGAGTGACCCTTTATTAAAATCACAGATAATTCAGGTGGGAAGAGTCTCTGGATATCAGCCAGACCAGCCTCCTGCTCAAAGCAGGGCTAGCTTCAAAGTCTCATCAAATTGCTCACAGCTTCATCCAGTCAGTTTTTCAACATCTCCAGGAATGGAGGTTGGTATAATCTCTGGGCATCTGCTGCAGTGTTAGACTGGAGAATAAGTCCAGCAACAGCACCCTGAGGACACTGTTCCAGGGTCCTTCTAGGGCCACTCCTAACCCCTTGCCCATTGGTCTAAGAACCTGTTTCAGCTCTACAAGGAGCCATCAGTCCACACCTCAGAAATATAGGGCTGCTATCCCTGTGGCTGCTGCCTCTTGGATGGACATCATATTGCACATTGCACTTATGTCTCAAGCCCTATCCTTGGAATTGGCTCCATTTGCACTTTGTTGCCCTTCTCCATGCGGCCTCTGGCCCTGATTCCTCACCTTGCCATGCATGGGCTGTCTTTGGGCCCCAGTCCTGCCTGCCCTGTTCAGACACTGTAGTGCCTGCCCATCAGTGAGGCACCACTACTGTTGCTGGGATCACCTCCAGTCCTTGTTCATCCCCCTCATGGAGCAGCACCATTCTTGCTGTTCGCCAACACAGAGTACCCTTATAAACAAAATTATTAATACAAACATTGGTAAGTATGGATAGGACCCTTGAATTTGGTAGAGTGTACAGCTCTACTGCATGACCTTCCTCCTTTCTAGAGAAAGGTGCAACTAAAACTAGCTGATGGCTATTACAGGAAAATATCTCATTTACACTCTGAACTTGTAAAGCTTTTCCAAACAATTTTCACCAAAACAATAAATTAATGTATTTCCTTCCATTATACCAGCATTTTCAGATTAGGAAAAAAAAATACAAAAAACAAGTGGTCTTCCTACTTCTCCTTCACTTGAAAGGAAGAAACTGTATTCATTTTCTGTTATTCTACAGTTAAAATAAGATAATTTCCATCAAGTTTGCACAAGCAATTCCTGGCCAGTAACAGCCAGATATTTCATTGTCTGAAGCAAAAATTTAAGAAACACAGTGAGACAACTTTCCTTATTGTATACTATTTTTATACTGTACAAAAAGAAGTGTCATCATAAGAAAATTACTGCAGTATGTGTATCATCCATCATAAAGTGAAAGTACAGTCATTTTTAGAAGTAAAGTCCTGTAAGTAGCATGCTGTGCTCTCAAAGCTAGTGATACTATAGATTGCAGAAAACAAAATTTATACTTTCTGTTCATATTACATTGCAGAGAAACAGAAATACATACCTCAGCATTTGTAGGATCAGCTGAGGCACTTGTTAGAGGATCCTAGAAATTTGGACTTTAAGCAACCTGGTCTAGAGGGAGGTATCCCTGCCTATAGCAGGGGGCTTGGAACTAGGTGATCCTGAAAGTCCCTTCGAACCCAAGCCATTCCATGATTCTATGATCTTAAGACCCAGGGACAGAGCTTAGATTTCTCAAATAGAAATTTCAGGTCTGCAAAATTATTTCCTGACCAAGAGAGCTTTCCAGACTTAAGGTTCACTGTCTTATGCCATACATCCACTTCTTCACTTCTTGCTGAATGAACACTTTATTAGAAACTGTTAAACTGAGTGTTCTCCAATATGTTATACTTTTGATGTGAAATACTTTTCTTCAAGTCCCTGGTTAATTAAACATCATTCATTGCTTTGTCTTCACTTATCTACACATAAAGTTAAAATGTCTGTTTATGGATGCTTATGTATGTTCATGTTAAAATGTAACAATACAAATTAAGGCAGCAGTGCATAATTCAAAAAAAGGTATCCCAAAAGAATAGGAACAATTATTATTCCCATCTTATGGATCACTGATGTATAAGGTAGGTATGACACTTCACACACAGTCACTAAGATTCTTCAGAATTGTAATGTACCAAGATTACTTATGCAGATTATGCAGAATCTGAATATATGGTTAAAGAATAATAAAGAAATCTGTATTAAGCTAATGATGCACTCACAGAGGACAGTTCTTTGCAAATGATTATGAGAGGTCTTGGAACACTTACTCTTTAAATGCTGAGTGAGTGAAATAAAATGCTGTTTCCAAACAGTCACATATAGTACTACTGAAGCAATTAGAAGAATTTTAGTGTTTGGAAAAGGATATTTTTTGTGTTAATGCTTTGGAATAGTGAAAAACTGTATGAGTAGCAAAAGCAAACGTTATTCTAATCCTGGTAAATAAACTGCAGAAATGAAACTTCAAATAGTTGCTACGAGAAATAGAAGATTCCTTTGGCTATTTTTAAACTTCTTATTAAAAGGCAGAATTGATTAGCTTTCTTTGAACAGATTATGTACTGCAATTTTAATATGAATAGAAATTTGTGGAGGCAGTAAGAATTAATATATTTAACAAAAATTTCTAATACAAATAATTGCTTTGCAAATGCATCATAGTAACAGAAGGCTTCACTAAGTCTGTTATCAATAATAGGTATTAATAATTAAGGAAGTATTCATCACATTTTAATTTACTTTTAGAAAGTTATCTGTGCTCAGAATTATATACATTAAAAAAACAATATTCTCAAGACTCCAAAAAATATATATATTTATATATATCCTCAAGAGCTGCTCTAGCAGCTCAGTAAGCCAACAGCGTCCTGGACTCCATCAGAAGAGAGGTGGCCAGCAGGGACAGGGAGGTGATTGTCCCACTCTACTCTGCCACCATGAGGCCCCATCTGGAGTGCTGTGTCCAGGTCTGGGGCCCCCAATATAGGAAAGACATGGAGCTGTTGGACAGGGTCCAGAAGAAGGCCAGGAAGATGATCAGAGGGCTGGAGCACCTTCTCTACAAAGACAGTATTATCTGAGCGAGCTGGGCTTGTTCAGCCTAAAGAAGAGAAGGCTGTGAGGAGACCTCAATCACCCTTCAAGTATCTAAAAGGGGACTACACAAAGGAAGGGAATCAAGTTTTTACAGGGGTAGGTAGTGATAGGACAAGGGGGAATGGTTTTAAGCTCAAGGAGGGAAGTTTTAGACTGAACATCAGGGGCAAGTTCTTTACAGAGAGAGTGCTGAGGTGCTGGAACAGGCTGCCCACAGAGGATGTGGACGCTCTGTCCCTGGAAGCGTTCAAGACCAGGTTGGATGGGGTCGGATGGGGCCCTGGGCAACCTGGTCTAGTGCCAGATATGGAGGTTGGCGACCCTGCTTATGGCAAGGGGGTTGGAGTTTGTTGACTCTTGAGATCTTTTCCAACCCAACCATTCTATGATTCCATGATTCTAAGGAAAAAAAAAAAAAAAAAAAAAAAAAAAAGGACTTTCCATCATGTGATTTTGTAGCTCTTTTATCATCTAAATCTTCTAATGAATTCTGTTAGTATGTTACGAGTCTTTATCTTCTGGTGAAGTGTTCTTTCCTAATTAAAACTGTTCGGTAAGCATAACCTAAAATAATAGGTAAATCTTACAGTTTTCTACTAGTAAAACTGCTAACTGAAAGAAGTTCCTATCTTGAACTACAACATTATTATATAAGCACACACTACTAAATTTCTGTAGAGATCTACATTAGTTGCCTTACATTTTTTATAACATTTTCTAAGTTTATTTTCCCTCTTTCTCTCATAATCAACAGCTGAAATCACTGAGAATGATACAATTCATACTGTGATGATGCCTGAAGTTGAAATTTGGGGGTGGGAATTTTTAGAAAAAAAATCGTTTACTTTAAAGAGGAAATCAGAAGGAAACAGTTCCATGCTTTTAGGTAGAATAAAATAAGCTCTAATTGAAGAACTCTTATGCCTCCCTTAATGCCAAGTGAAGGATGGACAGAAGAAAGGAGTGCAACCCCTGAAATGATGGAAATCCATCATTTTATCCATTCAAATGTGCTAAGTTAAATGGCTTTCAAAACATTGATGCCATACATAGTCATCAGACAAAGTGAGAAAAACAATTCATTTTCAGAAATCATAAAATGCATTAGATAGGCTTCAACCCACCAGTGACGTTTCTTTTTTACTCTTATTGCTATCCAACAGAACTGCAAGGAATGACATTTACTACAGTCTTAAGAGATTTGGTAAAGAGGTGAGGGAACATAACTGCCATCTTATGATCTTGCCTTCCACTTCTGAACCACTACAAAATGTGGAAAAAAAAGAGGATGCCTTAAGTTAACAAAGGATGGGGAGGACAGCAAAGCATAAATATGGAGAAAAAAAAAACTGGAGAGATGATGTCAGAGTCAGCACTGACTATACCAGGAGACAAAGGATAGTACAAGTAGCTGAGTAAAGAGCCAGCTGGATGAGACACAGAAGGTGATAAAGATAATAAAATGCAAGGTTACTGCTATAGTTCAGATTCCATCCATGGGAGATCAGTCACATCCTAGTCATTTATTTCTTTATGTTGACTATGCAAAGGTGCTATTAGTACAAATGTAAAAGTCTACATTACAATTGCCCGCATTTATCTATATAGTCCTCTTAAACTTTTTGAGGAGACAGGACAAAGAGCTAAGAGATAACATTAGGATACTTCCTTAGCAGATGAAGACCGAAACTGGGAGCTTAGAGCAATAAGAACAAGAATATTTGAGAGTGTCCCTATTTTTTGATTGTTCTGCTTGAAATACAAAATCTAATTTCAGAGTACCGAAAGTCAGTAGCAGCTGCACTGTGAACACGTTATTTACTGTCAAGATCACAGAAAAAAAGGCATCTTCTAACAGGCTCTCAAATTTAGCAGCACTTCTGATGTAATCTGCTTCTGTTTCAGGCCCTTATCTGTAAGATGACAGCAGCACTACTTCCTTATCTCACTCCTTAGGGAACTAGACAGGTTTTTGCTCATGTTTGTGGCCAGTGAATTTCAGGGGACATTTCCAAAACAGAGTTTGAATAGTCTGCAGTGAATAAATCACTGAGTTATTTTTCAGATAGCATTAGTTGCCAGTAAAAAAAGATTCTCTGCTTTGAACAGTACAGCAGGAGATCAGTGGGGAAAAATGTAGTACACTATATTAAAGGAGCTTATCCATAACATATATGTGAAAATATTTTCTTGTTGGTACATTTTGGCACTTCTCTCATTCTCCTTTTTTGAGTCTAAACTGTGCAGTGAAAATACAATCAAGTTCAGTGTCTATAGAATTCTTCTCAAATAAATTTGCTATCTAAAGAAGTTTCATCCAACTCCCACAATTCAAGTTAAAAGTGTCTGCCAGTAAGCTGTCTCAACAAGATACAGATTAGAAGACTTTAATCACAGCCCATTGGGTAAATAGAAATATTCCACTCTTTCAGTGCTCTTGATATTGGGTCTTTTGTTCCAAGACATGTACTAATGTCAACAAACTGTTTAAAAATAAGAAGTGAATATTCAGTAAATTAACCTGAGTCTCTTTCCCATTACACCTACAATGATATGTAACTCAATTACAGGGGCTAGACAATTTCATAAACCTTCAGAGGGAAGAGGTGGGGAAGATGCACCCACAGAGCATAACAGAAGTAATCATAGAATCATATCATAGAATGGCCTGGGTTGAAAAGGACCACAAAGATCATCCAGTTTCAACCCCCCTGCTCTGTGCAGGGTTGCCAACCACCAGACCAGGCTGCCCAGAGCCACATCCAGCCTGGCCTTGAATGCCTCCAGGGATGGGGCATCCACAACCTCCTTGGGCAACCTGTTCCAGTGCGTCAACACCCTCTGTGTGAAAAACTTCCTCCTAATATCTAACCTAAATCTTCCCTGTCTCAATTTAAAACCAATCCCTCTTGTCCTATAACTATCAAAGAAAAGGAAGGAAGATTTCATTGTGCTCAAAGCTTTCTCATTTAGAGGATGAGTGATGTAAGTCATATTTAAGTTACAAATAGAAACAAAATAACGTTAAAAATTTTAGAGGACTTTCCCTTCCAGTACTAAAAAGAGATACACCCAGTACACTACAAGCCCTCCCAGCCACCTCTTAGCACCTGTGTTGGCAAACAGCACTGAGAGTAACAGGAGTATAAAGAGAAAAATACTTCCGATCTTTGGATCAGAGCTGCACAGAAATGATTATTTTATAAGCAAGAAGACTCAAGTTGGTATCACTGCCAGTACACTCTGAGTAATTGGACCAAGATGTAGCTGCCTACCCATCACCCAAATCTTGGATGACTCCACCATCAGTATCTCTCTAGATGCTTTCTCTGTGAATTTTGAAAAAAGAAATTGCCATAGGATAAGTATCTACCATGCCTTACTGCTTAGTATTTAACTCCACCTAAAAACACTATAAGAAGTGAAGGTACTTGATCCTCTCAGCCCACCACTAGGAAAAGTAATAAAAAATATTGCAATGACTGGGTTTCCCAGGGGTTACAAAATCACACAGGTGATAATAATTCAGTAAAGTAATTTGCCTTCACCTATGTGTTTATGCCTAACCAAAAGAAGAGTAAGTAATGAATTTTAAGAGTTAGTAATTATATTTGATTGGTTTTACTCAGGAAAAATGGTATCCTAACTCTTACATCAATGTGACTGAAAAGGAAACTTCACTGTCACTGCAACAACAAAAATTCAGAGCAGTTCTGAAGCATAAATGTTCCGGTTGTGTTCCTCTAGCACATTAAAGTAAATATCAAACAATCAGAGTACCTGATATTATCATTTATTATTTAAAATATTGCTACTGAGTTATGAATGCTCTTGATACTGCCTACATGACTTGGGTAATATAATAGCAATGTATTATCTAAACAACCGTATGAAAACCATATAAAAGTTATATATTTTGCAAATACTTGTTTAGGATCAAAGTGAAAGCATCAGATGAGGGAGGATTTTTACTATTTCCTCCTGACATTATGTTCTAAAATTAATCAAAAATTCACTGAAATCAGTTTTCATATTTACAGGTATAACTATATAACAGGTACAACTCCATGGGACTTTGTAACTCAAGATTAAAAGAAGAGTTCAGAATTGACAGAGCTGAATACAGAGCTCTACCTGTA
Source organism: Alectoris magna (assembly GCA_030625065.1). Lineage (NCBI taxonomy): Eukaryota > Metazoa > Chordata > Aves > Galliformes > Phasianidae > Alectoris > Alectoris magna. The sequence continues at coordinate 103,704,274 of CM060560.1, forward strand.
TTCTATTCAACCTCCCTTTGCAGTTATCTTTGCTGTATTAGACAATGTAGCAAAGGTCTTCCCTCAAATTTTCTGCCATTTTAGATAAATATCTGTGAACAAGATGTCTCCTATGGATGTCAGTTAAGTAAGCCCATGATGGACTTCTCATGAGAAGCATCATCTTTCATGATTCCTACTAGTCAGAAAATCATCAATTTCTACTGAAGTTCTATTTTTCCTAAAGCTACTCTTAATACAGTTCTCCCTTCTCTACTCATAGTACAAGTCTACCAGGTACACTGCATTCTCCATTAAGTCTTTATTCCACACAAGTCAAATCCATATCTTCAAGGGTTCTCTAACCTTCTTATATTTAGATAAAGTCAAATTGGCACGATATAGGAAAACAAATTGTTCTCAGGTTCCTGAAGTTCAGCCAGATTATCTAGGGTGCTGAACTTATTGAATAGAATGCTGAGAATCTGCACTATTTCTTTCATTTATGAGTTGCAATTAGGACATGAATCATTTGCACATTTCTGTGTAACCTGACTAATTGCCAATACTCTTGAGAATCATGGAAGCACCTCATTATAAAGATCATTATGAAGAAAATCTACTGACTGTACTTCAATGTAGATTTTCCTTCTGTCTCAGGCTTATAAATTTCTTTTACATTGGTGAAGTACTGTTTGCTCCCATGCAATAAAATTTCTCCTAGAATTCTTACATGTATGACTAAAAAACCCTCTTCACCAGAGTTTAAAAAATTTCTTGCCTACAAACTTTGACCTGTGCTTCCATTAAGATATCTTCAGTCATTTTATCTGCAAAGTATGCTTATTTTTTTCTTTACTACTCATCAGGCTTGATAAGCAGCTGCGAGTTTCAGGTATGTAGACATTTTTGTTTATAAATTTACATAAATCACAATGATGGACTAAACATGCAATATATATAGTAATTTCATTTCTACTTGTATTGAAGTGTGTATACATACAGAGCACGTTTCCACACAGTGAGACTCTTAACCAAAGTTTACAAAGGCCTCCACAGTTCTCCTCTCATTGTTTGTACAAATTGCAGAAGTTACGGTACAAATTTAATTTACTTTTGGTTTGATTACACAAAATAAATCAGTCTAGAGAACCTGTCTTCACTAGCACAGTTGTTCATTGAGTCTTGGTGCCAGTATGCTAGGTTGGTACCAGGCAAGTGTGATGTAAAAGGAAATTCCATTTTTATAAACTTGGATTTGTTCCTACAATGCCTTTCGTGTTCAAAAAAATGGTGGGAAAGGAGAAACTTTTTGAAGTTACCCAGTTAAGACTGTGTCCCAAGGGAATGTCTGAAGTTCTACAGAAGATCATTTTGGAAGCAACTGCAAAATTTTAAAGGGTATTGTTCATACTTGTTTTTAAACACGACACCACTAACCTGTGTCAGGGAATTTAAAAATTCCATATAACTTCATTCAGAATAAGATTGGTTCCCCCAGATCATTGTAACCTTAACTGTCTTCCCCCGCCCTGAGCTGCCATGGAACCTGCAAGCTTCTACAATCCCCTAATTGTGTTCAGGAGGGGGTGGCATTTGTTTCAGCTGGTGGATTTGTCAGTGGCTATACTAAATCTGCAAGAAAACATTTGTCTGTCCCAGTAAGATAAAACGGATACAATATTCTCCACCTTCAGGAACTAAAGCAGGCCTAAAACTTGATGGAAGGAATAATGAAGTCTATGTTCTATGTTTCTCAATTTTCACTTTCTTTTCTCTTTTCCACTGTTAGTTTACTTTCATTTATGACACAAATTATTTCAAGTACAGTCAACTGGTGGTCTTTCAATTATCAAAAAAGGAATGGAATATATGAGAATAGCCTTCAACTCATGAGTAATTAGATGATAACCAGAATCACAGAATCACAGAATCTTAGGGGTTGGAAGGGACCTCCAGACATCATCGAGTCCAACCCCCCTGCCAAAGCAGGTTCCCTACAGTAGGTCACACAGGTAGGTGTCCAGGCGGGTCTTGAATATCTCCAGAGAAGGAGACTCCACAACCCCCCTGGGCAGCCTGTTCCAGTGCTCTGTCACCCTCACCGTAAAGAAGTTCTTGCGCACATTCGTGCGGAACCAGACAAGTAACTCACCCCAAAGGGCCTGTCCGTTGACTGGATTGTTATTGCTACCAAAGCAGACAATTGTTGATTAAACGTTAAAATAATTTGTTCTGCTTTAGTCCTTCTGAAAACCATGAATGTTCAAGAACATTGACTATAGAGGAAAGTTTTTGTTTTATCTGCTGTACCATCTTTCTCTTCATAGCATTTCTGGCAAGGTTATTATTAGCACACTACCTCAGATTACTTTTAATGTAATTACTAAGTAATTACATTGCTTTTTTTGTCTAGCATTTCATATAGCATAGCTATATATGACCAGTAATTTAGTCCAATTTGTTAGCTTGAGTTTCATAAAATAAATTTTGCATATTATCTATTTCATAATAGCATATTTTATTTGTGCAAGAATGTTTCACCAAGATTCAAAAAAGTGGCTTAACAAAGCTGCAGGCACACGGTGGCATTGAAAAAGCTATAACTTTTCCTCGGTCTTGGTTTCAATTAAGCACTATTGGCCAAAGCACAAGGTGCAGATCCTCAGATCTCTGAGCTAGATCCTGTTTGCTTTGATCTGCATTGGGTACTACATAATAGAATCCATGGAATTAACTGAGAAAGGTATTAATCATCTCTAGGGCACATAAATAAGGCATGCCATTGATGCAGTTTTCAGTCACATAACTGATGACAGTAGCACTTTTACTGCATCAATGGATGCTGCAGCTCCCATTGTAATTTTGTAATTCTCAGTTTATAGCATTTCAACAGTCTTATTAAAACTCAGCAGCCTTCAGTCATAAATTACGAGGGGCGCAAAAAAAAAAAAAAAAAAAAAAAAAGCATAAAACATTTTTCAAGGAATTTCAGCTTAACTTATACCTTAAAGTATAATTTTGCATCCTAAATTAATAATGTTATGTTTTATTCTTCCTTAGAAAACATGATTTCTGTTTTGGAAATGAGGTGAATTCAGCCCAGCACTTGCATTTATTTCATTTCAGAAAAGGACATTCAGGTGCATTAAGGCAAAGTCTGTCTTTCTGAATTTTTAGAACTCTACAATACCAGCAGATCTGGATACATTCAATTTCCAAGCCTACATCATATTTTCTTTCAGCAAAGAGCATGCATGGAAGTATACATGTGTTTGCACAGGCACAATCTGATTTGACAACAAGAGACTCCTCCGGTAAAAAATCTTGGATCCATTACGTCAAACAGACAACACAAATAAAATTTTTTTCAGTTTTCCTGTATCTGATAACTAACTTCTACAGTAATAGCATTATCGATGTTTTCTGAAGAAGCAACAGACTAATTTGGTCATTGGTCAAGAGTAACAATACTAGTCAATAGTTAAAATAATTACTTTTTAACAAAGGAAGTTTGCACTGCAATTACTTCTATATGGTCCATGAGAACTTTGAATACAAATCTAGAATAATCTTTAATTTTTCATTCACATATTACTAGAAGTAAAAGACACATTTTCTCATTCCAACATTATCAGTAATCTTGTGAGAATGGACACCACAGATCTTTTTCCCTCCATAATTTTCCAATGATAAATTCCCATTCATGAAACTGAGACCTACAAATCTAATTCTGTTAAATAGCTCAGTCGTTAAATAAATAAATAACCCTGTTGGTATTTATTTTTCTACATCTTCCCGAAGCACTTTCTTCTGCTCCTGAATCTTTCGAGAACCAACATAGACCAACATAGTAAAAAATATTGTTTAATTTCGAACTGTTGATTTTAAGCTTGAAGTAGTGCTTCCTAAACTGAAGAGATTTGTACCTGCCTAGACTAAGATCGCAAGCAAAAAAAATCTTTGGAAAGGATATATAGATCCTGAAGTACTTTAGAACATGTCAACCACAAAGCAAGAAGATAAACAGTAAGAGGAGAATCAAGAAGGGATTACTTCAAGGATGTGGAATGAAGGAATACAACAAAAAAAACTCCAACCAAGTAACTGTCAAAACAAACCACTGAAATTTAGTTAAAAAACAGATACTCCTCTAAAAATCCAAATACAGGAGAAAATTTTACACAAGTGGACTAGGAGTTCCTTGTCAGTACATTCTTTGTGCAAACTCATGATGAAAAGGAGTGGACAATCAACACTGATATAGATGAAGTCATAAACATGGTTCTATGGTCTGCCAGTCTCCAGCTGGAACTCAGTGCCACAGCTGGTAGCCACTTACTTATGCTTTAGGACATGCTCAAGTCTTGTAGCAGCCAACCAAGTGTAAATTAATGCAATCTACTTAAATTAGGATGCGTATATATCTGATGATAGGATGCATCCAAACTGTATCTCATTGTTTTCTCATATATAAAAAAGACACATTCGTAGTCACTTCACTAGAAAAAAATAAAAATAAATCTCTTACTGATGCTTATTCAGATAATAACAAGGAAACAATACACATTTACCAAACACAAGACAATTAGCCTTGTACTATTGGATTGCCTATCATCTTAAACCCTTTCAACACTGGATTTTGTTGTAGTCACTGCTAGTCATTTGCTGGTGATGTGGTCAACTATATAAAGAACCTGCCATTAGGAAAACCAGACGTAATCTTTGGTTATCTGTTTATTAGCACATATGCTTGGGAAGACTTTTCTTAGTAAGGAAGATTATTCACAGGCTTTTAGCTCTCTTCAGCGATTATAGCATCTACTTTCTTTGGCCACTGAGAACTGTTAAAATAAAAAGGCAATTAAATTTAAGAGAAGTTTATATTAAATGGCTAGCCACAAATAAACTGTCAGTGCCTGAATGAATGATGAGTTTTTTCAGTTCATTTAATCTTGGCTGCTCTTTAAAGAGTTTTCTTCAGCATTCACTCTTCTATAAATATAAAATTGAATTCTGGATTTCCTGAAACATTCCATGCAGCAACACGTTGCAGGTCCTTTGACTCAGAGACTCAGCTGAACAAGAAATGAAAAATATCTAGATTTTTCAAGCTGCTCTTGCAGATTTCCTGCCTCTCTGTGTAGGAGGCAAATAGCAAGAGTTAAAATAATAATAATAACAACAACAATGTAGTTATTGGCTTTGTCCTATTCTTTTATTCCAGCTTTCTTTCATCTCAGACATTTTTTTTCCTTTAAAGAAGCAACAACTTTCCCAGTAATTTACCTGATTTGTACTGAACATACAGTGACCTCTGGACTTTCTTTAGAAATAAATGGAATCTTGAACAGCTATCAAGAAGTAAAAAGCCAAACTTCACACAAACCACTGTACAACCATGCGTGCAATCTTTGGATTTTGTTTGTAGAGTCCTTTACATCACAGAGAACATTTGAGGTTAGTTCTGAGAGGTTTAACTTTCTAGCAAGACACGGTATCATCTCTTCTGATAAAGCAACTTAATAATTGCTTAAAATCTCTCACCTCCCCTTTTACACACCTATCAAGTCCCTTGGGTATTTGTAATCACTTCAGTTTCATTTTACTGTAGCAACATAATTGCTTCAGCTCTCATTGTTAAAACTCCAGCTACTTCTCCTTTGCATTATCCTAGAGTACATATGCAGAGATATGTGTATGTATCTGGAATCTTTTCAAGAGAAAACGCTTGTATCTGCATTGCACACACAAGTCTCATCTACAATTTAGAGCATTTACGGTATGCAAAAGGTTTAAAAGTGGTCCATAAGAAAATAAAATCCATAAACTCGGAAAAAGACATTCTGAAGACCACTCTGATCATGGAAACACATATATTCATAAGTAGGATTGGTTTCAGTATTCATAATGAATATTTAGCCTCATTTTCTTGACATGAATTAAACGCAGTCTCTAGCTTTCTCTTCTTTAAACACACATGTACAGACGTAAGAGTGGAAATAGGTATTTTTATCCCAGTTTCTCATATACAGTTTGATCTTCATGATAAAACAGAGCTTTTCTACTTCATCTTCTGGTTTGCCCCTCTTGCAAGGTCTATCTGTACTTACTGGCTGTCCAGAGACACCTACATTCAAGAGACTCCAGACTCTCTGGTGATGTGGGCAAAACCCAGAGGCAACAGCAAGCTGCAGTAGGTGGTGCCTTCAAAAACATAGAAAGCATGCCAGTTGCTCTTCAAGCTGCTGTCTGCTCAGGGCAGCTCTAGTCTGATTATTATATGACGATCTCTGAAAATCAATCATCCAAAAAATTATCACATTAATGATAATATCTGCAGTAAATATTACAGCTTAAACTTAGAGAAAATCCTTCTGTAGTTGCGCATTTTTATCTAATTCTCTTGACTGATTTTTCAAAGATTTTAACAGTGAAAAAAAAAACTTTCCTCATATACAAAAAACATTGTCTAGAAAAAATAAATCCTCTTTTAAACTCCCTCCTTCATATGCTTTCTTTTTAATTCTATCAGAACATGGAGAGATGATAAGGAATACTAAGAACAAATCTGCCTTCTTCCCTCCCCATTCACATGGCTGATTTAATTTTTCAAAAGAAATGGGGGGGAAAAAAGAAAGAAAAAAAAAAAAAAAGAATAGTGGAAGCATTTTTTTTTCCCTGCAAGATGTGAGAAATGCATGGAGAATTCAAATTTAATCACAAACACACCAATTATTTCAGAGACTAAAAACTCACCTCATTTCTTGTATTTTGAATGAATTTATTCATCAGATTGCATAGTATCAAGTAACTAACCTGGACATTCAGCATAAGAGAAATCAAACTTTTTGAAGACTCTTTGTAAGGAATAAAGAAAACCTCAAAAAAATTGAATTCATGGTTCCATTTTATTTAATACTGAGTTAAAAACTTGCTGTTTTTCTTTACTAACATTTTGGTAGAGTGCGAATAAAACAAATTCAGTTCCTGTGCTTTTATTAGTCAAGTTATGCCAAAGCAGCCCCTCAGCAGAGGTGTTACCCCAGTTCTCACCAGGCAGAGTGCACAATGCAGCTCTTCCATCTTTCATACAAATCCTACTTAGCAGCACTACATGGCTGCACAGAAATACTTATGCTACTGTAGCTAATCTGAGGAAAACAGATTTCTGATCATAAATACAAGTGTACTTTCCTTTTGTTCCATGTTTTTTTGATGAAGATATGTATTGAGAATGCTGTAATTTTACTTACAGACAAAACCAAACTGAAACCTGATGGTTTTCTTCTTTCAGATGCTTAAGCCTCTGCACATTGTGAGCAGAATTTTCAACACAAATACCCACTACTCATACATAGCAGTGCACAATTCTCTTTCACATTCACTGTTGCCAACCACTAGGTGGTAATGTTCCCTCTGTGGACTTTAAAAAAGTGAGCACAAACCCAAGCTGACACATTAATTCTACACTGGTGCAACCATGCACCAGTAACCCAGACCTGATTTTTCCTTGTTTTCTTTCAGATCAACAATGTAACTTACCTTTAGCAGTGATCAGTTATGTCTTGAGCACAGAGAAGTACATCGCAGCACCTACTGTGCATTTGCTATTATTTATTCCTGAGACCTGGAAACTATTCCAAAGCAACTCAGCCTACCATAGAACAGTTTTCTGCAGTTGAATTTTAACAGGGCAGATGCAAGCTGAATTAGTACCACTCAAGCTTACATAATAATATATGCCTTTATTTCTAAGATATTGGAGCTAGTCGAGCACCTGGGAGTGGATGCAATTTTTATACTCATAGTAAGTTCAGGCTTGTGATTTGTTCATAAAACATCATGTAAAAGTCACAAAAGTACAAAAAAGTGTACAAAAGAGGTCGTGCCAATTATACACTAAATCTAATGAAGATGGAATATTCCTCTATGCACTAAAATTCTGCTCTCCACTGAAGTATTTATGAGCAAATATGACAGAAAGAAGAGGAAGAAAAATTTACTTCATTGTACAACTCATGTTTCATATATGGCATAGAATGGAAATGAACATGAAAATATTCTGAACACAAGGCTTAAAAATTAAAGATCAGCTTCTACTCCAAGCTATTTAATTACAGTATTTTCCTTATTTTGCCACTTCTTTCTTGTTGTACACCCCTTTTATGAAGTAGAAGAAGGGACACAATTGCCACATTTGTTTCAGTGCTCTTTATTTTCTAAGAGAGGTGAGAAATGGGGGGGGGGGGGGGGGCAAAAAAAGGAAGATAAAATGATGTTTCTAGCTCTATAAGAACACCAAATAAATGAAAGTATTTACTAGGTGGGTTAAGAGAGAAAAGAGAAAAAAAAATAAGCAATTTGGCCGAGTTACTTTTGAGAGCCTGTCAAAGAAGCTCAACTGCCTAGGGGTTAGATCTATTCCAGATAGAGAGCAGAGACACAACGCTGAATCTCTCACCACATTGTAGAATGCTCTGCTTACCAAGTCAACATAATATCATCCCTTTCTCTCTGTGTACAAATTATTGTGTATTTACAGGGCCACACTGGAAAATTTCAAATAGCATGGAAGAAAACGGGCAGAACCTAATCCAGCCACAGTTGCTCAAGGGATGAAAACTTCAATTTTGTGAAACTAAATAACAAAAATAAACCTTTTTATTCAGTCTAGTCTCTTATTGGCAACTACCCTTATACAAACATTTACTGCAGAGATGTTGCCTGCATTGGAGTCTGACATATGGGAGAGTTTATGTAAAAATGCTTGCTGCATTTTGAAACAAACCAGTATCCTGACCACCATTTCCTCTGTAGAAAAAAACTACTAACCATGGTCATTTTTCCAACTATATCCAAGGCTACTCTTGAAGCATTCCTAGCTTCACATAATCTCATGTTTTGTCTTTGACTGTACTTCTCACTGAACAAATTGAAAAGCTCACAGTAATATTTTAATGCAAAATTGGATCGGACCTTATAAAAATGAAAGAACTTCTTTCTTTTCTTCCATACATCTTCACTCAATTTCCTTTAAAGAGCTGGAGGACAGTAGAAAGGTCTGGGCAATGCCCAGTGAAACAGATTGCCAGCTGAGCCAAAGCCTGGAACTAAGCTTCACTGACATCAGCTGGGAATTATTTATGTAAACACTGTTCATGTATTCATAAGTTGTCCTGCACATACAGTTGAGCGCTATGCCAGGTAACCGCTCTTGACATTTAGCTCCATCATTACACCAACTATCATCAAATAGAAAATATGGGTAAAAACTGTAAGTGTTGGTATTACAGAGAAATTATATATTAATTCAGCTTTTGCCAGGATGTATTACTTAAGAGAAGCAAGAAGTTTTAAAATAATTATTTCTTCTGTTCCACAGAAGACATGACAAACAGGACCAGCTGGTTAGGTGCATGCGCATAATGCAGGAACCAGACGCTACCACTTCTGCAGCAGACATTTCATAGAACCATATGCCTCAAGTTGCACCAGGGGAGGTTCAAGTTAGATATTAGGAAAAAGCTCTTCTCCAAGGAAGTTTGAGATATTGGAACAGACTGCCTAGGAAGGTGGTGGAGTCATCATCCCTGGAAGTGTCCAAGAACTATATAGATGTTGTACTTAGGGACATGATTTCTCTAAATGGTTGTACTTAGGAACATGGACTCTAAATTGGAGATATATGGATTTGAAGGGTGTACTGTTAGGTGGATAGGAAATAAGTTGGAAGGTCACTGACAGAGGAGTTTATAAACAGGAGGGAAACCAACTTTTTACAAGGGTAGATAGTGACAGGATAAGGGGGAATGGTTTTAAACTAAAGGAAGGGAGATTAAGATTAGATTCCAGGGGGAAGATTTTTAATGAGAGAGTGGTCAGATGCTGGAACAAGTTGCCCAGAGAGGCTATGGATGCTCCGTCCCTTGAGGTTGGATGAGGCCCTAGGCAACCTGATCTGGTGCTTGATCTAGTGGCTGGCAATCTTGCCTGTGGCAGGGGGGTTGGAGCTTGATGATCCTTAAGATCACTTCCAACTCCAGCAATTCTATGATTCTATAGTTTTAGGGGACAATATTGGTGCTAGATGGACAGTTGGACTAGATGACCTTAGAGGTCTTTTCTAACCTTAATGATTCTATGGTTGAGGCTGGAAAAGAATCATAAGATCACTAAGGCTGGAAAAGACCTCTAAGATCATCTAGTCCAACCAACAACCCACAACCTCCGTGCCCACTAATAGTGTCACTCAGTGCAACATTTGCCCTTTAACATTTAGAAATCTGAACAAATTTTAGTTTCTGTAACACATCCTCAGCTGAGTTACTTTATTAAGGTTTTCTGAGCCAGGTCGTTTTTCATACCTCTATAAGCACACTATGACATATTCTCAAAAAAGAAGAGTATTAATTGTGAAACATTGAAAACTGAGCTTCTGCTTTAAGTCATATTGCAGTGGAAGAAAAATTGATAGCTTCTTACATGAAAATTATGTTTTCCGGATTACATTTTATGGTAGGCTTTCAAATATCTTCCATGATATCACTGTATTAAAGATAGAACATTTGAGTCTGGATGGGCAGACAGAGAAATTGATTTTAAAAAAAAACAAAAAACAACCATTTGAATGATCAAGCCAAAAAGGTAATGGTTAATGGACTGTACTCTATCTGGATGCCCGCGACAAGTTAAGTACTGCAGGGGTTTGCACAGTGCCCCATTCTGTTTAGTATCTTTATTGACTATCTAAAGGAGGCAACAGAGCACACTGTTAGCAGATGACACCAGCTTGAGGAATTTGTCACTATCTTGAAGGTCAGGGTCACTATGCAGAGAGGCCTAGACCTGAACTGAAAGAAGTTCAAAGAGAAGAAATACAAAGCACAAGAAAGAAGGATCCCTTCCTGTGCACTGTCAGGCTAGGACCATCACTAAGGGAAGGACCTGAGCATGAGCCAGCAGTGTGTCCTTGCTGTAAGGATGTTCCATAGCACCCTCAGCTGTATTAACAGATGATTGAGCTGATATATGGAGCAAAAGGATGATCCTTTCTCTACTCCGCATTTAAATAGATGACATCGTGATATTGTGTCTAATTTTGGGGCCTACAGTACGAGAAAAAACTGGTGCAAGTTCATCAGGTTCAGTGGAGGATGGACAGGAACTGAATTACTTGTCTTCTGAGGAAGGGCTGAGGAAGTAGAGCTTGTTTAGCCTAGAGAAGACGTAGCTTCAGGGGTATCTAAAAGCAGCCTATTAGAATTTGTGGGCACAGAGGAGATAGTCAGCCTCTTCACAGCAGTGCATGACAGGAAAACAAGAGGTATGAATAAGCCAGAAAAAGTGAGTTTCAGACCAAACACCAAGGGAACCATCTTCAGGTTGAGAATGTCAGATAGCGGAACAATTCTCACAAAAAGGCTGTGCAGCCTCAGTCCTTGAAGATACTCAAGACCAGTCTGGATAAAGCCCTATGCAACCTGATGTGACATTATCACTGATCTTAGTTTGAGAAGAAGTTGAATTAAAGACTCCAAAGGTTCCTTCCAAACTCAGTTATCTTACTATTTTATGGATGCATATCTTTGACATTCATTATTAAATGAAGCATCAAGTTACCCATAAATCAATCTTTTACACTGACTGATGAAAACTGAGATAACTCAATAGTTTTCTGTGTACATCCAATGTTAGAGTTTGAAATAATTTATCCAGAACTTAAGGAGAACATTTTTCATACACTGGAGGCACTTTAACCTTTTGTTCCATGTTTTCCTGGAAAAAAATACACTACTGAGAAAATCATGAAGAAAAGCACTAGCAGTCACTTCACATCTTCTTCATGTCTATGCAAACATGCACTTGGAAACTGTGGATCGGTGACTTGCAGAAGAATCACTCAGATTTACTTTAGCCTCTGAAAGATTCATAAAACACTTAGGAGACCAAACTTCAGAGTGTAAATAATCTCCATGGAGATACAAAACTGAACAAACTAGAGAAAAGCTCTCCTGTTCTGAACATCCTGCAGTATTCCTACTAGTGTTAGAAGAGGCATACGCTTATTCTAGAAGGCAAAGAGTGGATTACCCTAAAGAAAGAAGGAAAAAAAAAAGACTTTGTGTATGAATCTTAATGCAGCACGTGTTCTTGGCCACTGCTACTCACTTCTGACTCAACTCCCCTAAGTAAATAAGAATTTTTCTATGAGAATGGACAATTAGAAATGAGACCATGTTTGTTATATTTCTGCTCAAGAAGAGGGAAGAAAAAACACATTTCCTATATTTTTTCCCCAGTTAACTTATGAACTTGATAGAGCATTTTGGGCTCTGAAGTAACGGCAGTTCTTTTTAAAAACTAAAGGGCTGCTTGTTTGTTTGTTTGTTTGTTTGTTTGTTGTGATCTGAAATTTTAAACAAGTAAGTCTATGAAATCCCACTGTTATGATTTAAAAGCCACATATGTCACAGCTACTGACTCCCCTGCAAACAGTGGTTTTATTATTTTCCTTTAGTTCTCATCCAGGTATATCTGTGAAATCTAATTACCACGGTCAACACAGGAAGAATGGCTATTTCTCCACATAAGCATCTAATCCTCTTAGAAACAGTCAATGCTTTGAGCAATTTGGAACTCTTCCAGAATGCAGTATTTTTACATGATGACTTCTTTTACTTCAGATCAAGACAAAAAAAAAAAAAAAAAAAACCTTACAATACCCACTTTACCTGTATAGAGGTACATATAGTTCTGCCTTGAACTGGACCTACAAGAGCAATCACAACATAATACAAGCATAAAGCTAACGATAGGAAAGATAGTCTATGGGGTGTTTTGTTAGAATTTCCTTTCTGCAGTTCCAGTACGAAAGAACTAATATCATTCTTGTTGATATCTTATTTGAAATAAGGTTCTATTTAAATGCTTGTATCCATCAGGGACATTGAAAATAGCACAAAGCTTGAAACTAAAGAGGGGTCAGCAATAAAACTACTTCATCAAGGGGCTCTTTTCTTTAAAATCATACAAGCATAATTTTTCAGATAATGACATTTCTTCTTCCAAGACATTTTACAGCATTGAAAACACTAAGGAGACAATAAAACATTTGAACACTAAGAGTCATATCCATAAAGCAACTATGTGTATGGACAGTTTTATCAAATTGTTGAAGCGATGAGAGATCCAAAAAAATTGAAGTGGTCTCAAAAAACTGCCCCCCAAAAATTGCTTGTTATACAGATTAAATAAAAGGTAAGAAATTTTGTGAATTTAAGAGAGACTGTAAGAAGGCATAGATAACTAAGCACCCGAACTGTTAGCATTACCTGTAATTCTGACAATTAATTAATAGGTATTGGTTTCCTGTAAAAGCCTACCTAGTTAAACGGTTTGATATGATGATTTCTCTCTGGTGCAAGTAAATATGAGTTCTCACAAAGCAAATAAACAAAGCCTTGTGCTGGAAAGTGATTAGGTGATTTTGATACTGTGGATATTCAAGAAACATGAATAAAGTTACCGTAAGTCTTTGATGTTTTGATAGAACATTCATGAGCAACTTAGTACCTAACACTACTGTTGATATGATCTGTGCATTATTTATTTTAATAATAATAAAAAATACACTAAATAAATACTTTTGTATGTACATATATCACGCAGACATACAAAATGAATTTGTATTTACTATGGTAAAGATTCAGTTCTCAAATGTACCTTTGGAAAACAGTTCTGATCATCTTATTGTACCAAACAATTATTATCAGCATCTTCTTCATCTTTTTAAGTGTAAACTTAAGGCAATATTTTTTCTTATTAGAAGTTAATATCTTAATTTCTGCCTAAAATATTCATCAACAGTTTTTGAGACAGAGCAGAACCCATCTTGGGAAAAAGGTGAACCAAAAACCCAAACACAACCATAGATCCATTAGGTCTAATTCCTAGGATCAACCCTATTAAAGGAATTAAAGTTTGAAAACGCAGTGGTGGGCTGCAATATACTTCATCCAACTCTTCTCTGTCTGGGAAATACTTTACTGTACAGTCTCTACTGCTGACTAAGTCAACATTAATGCTGGAGTAACAGGATATATCCCTAGTAGAAAAACCTACTGTCTCAGTATATGATTTAGTATCTCAATTATCAGAATAGGCCACCCCAGGAAGCAGCGGAGTTGCCATCCCCATAGATAGTTAAGTAATGTGTGGATGTAGTGCTTAGAGACACGGTTTAGTTGTGGACTTGTAGTGTTACATAGCTGGATGGCTGGATAGCTGGACTTAATGATTTTAAGAGCCTTTTCCAGCCTAAATGATTCTATAATTCTATTACAGAACAATTAGCCACACAGACTTTTGGAGCTTATCCAGCCTGATTGCTTTCCAGAGAGATATCCAATAATTCTTTCTGCTTTATTGTGGGTTTGTTTTTGCTGTTGCTGTTGCTGTTGTTTCTAAATATATTCCTTCTTATGGTTTTGCTCATAATTGACTACTGCATTCAGACCCTGTTTGATCAGTATCTTTATTATTTGTTGTCCTAGAATAGCTTACCTCCATAGATGGGAGAGCTTGAAGTAACGTCAGCCATTGCCACCTCTACCCATCACCCTGATTCTCTTCTCCATGTACTAGATTCAGTTGTGATCCATTAGGTGTTTTGCTTTGTTTCTGTGGGGGTTACTTTTGTTTGTTGCTGTTGTTTTCCCAATCAATTTCCTACTATGTCTATGCTTATGTGTTGAAGCATAGGGTGTTCTCCAGAGACAGAGATATAAAATAAAAGAATTGTAGGTCTGGGTGCCTGCATGATTTCAGAAGCCTCATTCAGAGGTACTGCAAAGTGTCAGCATGGATTCATGCTTGCTCAAACCTTTGAGAAACCCCAGGGTTTTGTTTATTTTGTGTGGGGTTTTTTGTTTGTTTGTTTGTTTGTGGCAAGAGAGGCACAGGCACCCTTGCTGGTGCTGCTCGAGAGCCTGTGCCTCTCTTGCCACAATTAACGCCTGACTAAGGGACACGAAAGGCAGACCCGTCTGGAGAGGGCTGAAATAAACCCTATCGAGAGAGGGGGCTATGATCTGTGACATGGAAACGTGGGACAAAGTGGGAGTGAGGCTGCAGGATGCAGCTACGAGCTCTGACACTGAGGCTGAAGACCTCTTGGGTCCTTGGAGATCAGTTTTTGAGTCGCTAAAAGAACATGCGGAATCCATAGTCCCAATAGAGCCCACCGCTCATCCTGTGGTGGGGGCCGCTGTAATCGACCGCGATGATAATGGCCCTTCAGACGCCGGGCAAGTGAGCCCGAGGAAGGAACCAGAGGAACCAGACTTGCAACCCCTCCCTTGCTTTCTGCTCTCCCCTGCCAGTGATTTCGGTTTTTGGATTTGGGCTCGGCCCCCCCCCCATACCAGTAATCTGTTATGAAAAGTTACTCTCTTTGTCTTCGTGATTGTAAGACCTTGGCACAATTTACGAGTATTCAATATGGGCTTTTGGAGAGAATCTGCACAACAAAAGGCGCTGGAGTGGAAGCTATCGAAGCTCAGCAACTCGAGCGTGCAGACCCTGAGACTATGGCTCATTCACCACCGCAGGCACCTGGCGCTCATCATCTGCGTGTGAGAGCAGAAGCTGTGGAAAGTGATGCTGAGACGCATGCTTGTGTCTGGACCCTCACTCATTCCAGCTGTTGACATGGGGCCGAGCGTATGCTTGTTTTTCAACAGGAACAGGTCTGAGATGGGTACCAGCGCAATGGGCCCGGCCATCCTTCTCTTCATCTGCTGTTACATGCAAGCTCAACCAAAACAGAATACATGGGTCATTTACGCCAAAAAGACAGGACAAGACACACTTTGCTTGTCAACTGTGTCACCAGAGAACCATGAGAACTGGAATTATTGGGATCGTTTAAAATGGACTATTGTTTGTACTTTAAGGAACCAATCGTTGGTTCAGTGTGTTGATTTTGGTTTGACTGCTTGTAGGAATGTTTCTGAAGCATGCCTTTTTTTATTATTATTAATAATAGAGAAGGGGAAGATGTGGGACAAAGAAAGTCATTACGAACAAAATACCTTGCATATGAGTAAACAAGCTCAGCAGCTACTTGCCCCAGACATAAACACACTCGAGGAGCCTGGCTCCTACATGTGACCAAGGGGTTGTTGTGCAGGTATAAAATGTTGTAAGCACCTACAATAAAGGTCTTTGTCATTGTTCTTCACCAGCAAAGGAGTCCATGCCTCTCTTGCCTCACCAGCAAGGGAGACCGTGTCTCTCTTGCCACATTTGTTCACTTGTTTTAAAGACATGTAGCACATAAGAGTGATTGATTCTGTTGGTGTGGGTCCTCAGTGTATAAGAATCCCTTCTTATTTTTTTCCCTAAGAATTTAGTAGCGTATTTCCAGTATTATAAAAGTTGAAAGCCTGAAATTAAAGATTTAGTCACAGAAAAACAAACAACAGCAACAGTGTTTGGACAGAGAGCTGAGGGTCTTTTTTCAGCCTTACTTTCACTGCTATTCCTTTCTCCCTTTCCCACGTGGAGTATATAGTAAAAGCTTACTTTTCTGTTCAGATTTAAATTCACTTTCTGTTGCTTTTTGTAGCTTTAGTATTTTCCCCCTAGAAGATGTACTTGTACAGTACATTTTTGGTTTGACAAAGGTGACTTTTTCTCCATTAATATTTTCTTTTCACTGCTTTGTCTCCCATCTTTCCAAAATTTCTCAGGCCTCTAACTCCCAACATTTCTGATTCAGTCAATGACCTTCCTCAGATCTTTTCATCTACCTACGTCAACTGAAAAGATCAAACTAGGATACAATTTTTGTCAGTATTCACCATGCAGTGAGTCTTCAACCACAGGCTCTGGCCATAGGGACACTATGGCAGTGCAGGGACCTCCCTCCTTGTCCCACCCCATCCTGCAGACCCCAGTGAAGTGAGCCAGGATAGGATATTGACAGAGGTTGGCCACAGCCTGGCCACCCCCAGGATTCACCACAGATCCTGATGGGATCCCTAAGCTAAAGACACAAGGCCCCACACAAAGCTCCTCACAGGTTTCACATGAAATTCTTCCTATGTAAAAATCATTAAATCATAAAAATTCAAAATTGGAGAACATGTATCAATAGTCCACATATTAGCAGTTATCCCTACAGTAGCTATCTTATAAGCTTGTTGGATGAAACTTTTGGAGTTTGTGCCTACATTTTGTCTGAGAACAATATTACTTGTCTATCAGGCATACTGTCATTGATGCAGTTTTCAGAAAGGACATGACTGAAACATCAGATCTAGATGGTTGCATCCAGGTTTTATCTAGATATATTTGTCACTGAGTTGTGGAACAAACTATAACCAGGGAGTAGTTGTAGAGCACGTTTTATTTAGCCAGCCGGGTGCAGGGGGGGTAACTCCTTCCTAGCCTGCACACCGAAAGCAGGTGAACAACCCTATTTCTGGAGGGAATACATGCATATTCATGGTACAAGGAGCGGTTATTACAATTAATTCTAGACATTCGTTACAATCTTCTATGCCTATTCTATGCCCCAAACTCCACTCGTAACTAATGGCCCCATATCGTTCCCATTGTTCGTGCTCAACTACTCTTAACAACATAACGGATTAGCCTTTTATTCATCACACTTAGCTTTCAGCTTTTAGCAGCGTCACTTCTTAAAACTGCTTTAACACTGAGACTGTGAAATCAGTGACATTAATATATTTCAAACTGTAACATGTTCTGCTCTTCATTCACTCCACCTTAAATAAAGGACAGATACCTCTGCCTTATCAATTATGAATCATTAAAAAGTTTCCAACTTTTTTCTTTTCACTCACATTTATTATCCCCCACTTTTTGCCTAGCTTTGAAATTTTCCACTGCATGTGCTGATCTATTTATTTCATTTCCTACTCCCCTCTTCTCATTACAGGCCACGTTACCTGTCACTTCACCATGCTCCTTTCCCCACACAAAAAAAAAAGTTTCAGTATTTCTTTGGAGTTCAGGAACTTGCCAGTGTCAAGCTGCCAACTCATAGATTCATATCATTGGTCTGTATTTGGTCTTAAGGAGGAGCTTGTTCAAAAAAGTAAAGTAAATCAAATGAAATGCACCAAAGTTAGCTTGAAGGAAAGCATCTAGGGGAATTGCTTAATGACCCCAAAGCAGAAAGACTCCAAGCTACTGCTGGTGCTGAAGATGTACTACATGGGTTTGCACTACTTTTAAGAAGGAACACAATGTCATTGTTCTTAAACTTTCTCAAGTGTTCATCTTCCCTCTTTGCCAATAGTGGGAAATTCTGCTGTTTCATAGCTACCAGAACAAGCATGCCCCATGAAAAGAATGCAAGGTTTTCTCTTTACAAGGACAAGAAAGCCTTTATCGACACTGCAAGTAATATAATAGCATACAGCAGATGAGGTGATGTTTTTAAATTTTGGCTTCGAACACCAGGCTACAATTTTATCCATTCTTTCTTTTTCTCACTTAGACATAAACAGAGGGTAATAGTGCAGGATATTTATACGGTGATCCTACATACTTTTATTGTTAACACAAGTTCCATCAATTTAGTCAAATCCCAAGACAGCAATGCTGCATAATGGCATGTTATGCTGTGACAAGGTGTAAATTTACACATAAATATGTATGGAATTGCTCACTACCAAGAATTTAGTTTAGTGAATGCCATAATTTCCTCCCCAGGTATGAGGATCCCACATGTGGATTTGGCCGTAGAGGCTCAGTGTCTGTTCAGTCTACAGAAGCCATGGGATAAGACCCATTCCTGCCCTGCGGAGCTGCTTTTATAGCTGAGATTTCCATGCTCGGCCCTGCCTGAGATCCAGCTCCCACTGCCTTGCATCCCTGGGTCTAGCACTGGACCCTGACAAGCCGGGCCCATCTGCAGACCTGCAGCCTAGCCCAGCTTTGGCCCAGCCCCACATAAGTGCCTAGTGTAATTCATTTTGGGGTTTGGTTTTGTGTGTGTATGTGGTGAGTTCTGTTTATGGTGGTGGGTTGTTTTTTTTTTTCCTATTTTTCATTCTTTTTTTTTTTTTTTTCCTATTTACTTATTTATTTATTCATATCCTCAACAAAATTGAAGTCTATTGTTTCCATCTTGTATCCAGTTCAGATGAGCAGATACTTACAGGCCAAAATAATCTCAGTCCAATCAAATTATTTGAAATGTCAGTTCTCAGTATTGGAAATTGGCTCAGTAACTGACTAGAATTAATGCAATAAATTCTGCATAAATAAACAAAATAATACACCCCATAAACTTCTAAGATACTTTGGAAAACAAGTCAAAGGAATTAGGAACCAGAGCTGGGGATTCTCCTCAGGGAATAGGAAAGGAACACAGCAGGGCATGGCCCACAAGGAAGCTTTTGGCATATGAGCTCTCAGAGAGTGGGGAAGTCTGGCCAGCAGTGGTGTAACTGCTGGTGTGGTGTGCTGCTTCTTCTTATCACTCAAGCTGCTTTTTTTTATGCTATTGCTGCAGAAGAGTTTGTTTGAGCTCCTGGCACAGAACAGAGCCCCCTGCTCACAACAGCTACTGCCATCCATAATCCTACTGACCGTTAAATTATTTTGACCTGCAAGCAGAACGTGCCATGGACTAACAGATGTGCTGTAAACCATTTCCTTCTGGTTTCCATCCTGTTTAGGTTTAGATACGTGCATCAGCTCTGCAGATCAAGCACTGCAGAAACAATGCTGAATGCCATGACACGCATTAGAAATAAAGGCAGCCCCTATCCACCTGCCATTCTGCCAGCCTCCCGCTGTACTTGCATTGGGCCCCTCTCTGCATCACCATACAATGGAAAGAAGGGATTTCCAGTGAATGAAAATTTTAGATACGCTTCCCAATTGAATCAGTACATTACTTTTTACCTATGTTTTTAATCTAAAATGTTACTCCACTGTTAAATGTTTAAACTCCATACAGAACTATTTGTATGTGCTTGTGAATTTTCTTTCTCTCTCTCCTTCTCCCAAAAGTTGACTGAATACAAGGTAAATGGCAGCATTATCATTTATTTCTTTCAGTAAAATATATGCAGACCAATCCTTCTCTTTGCTATAAACAATGAAGTTAGAAAGTCATCTATTCCACAGTGTACATAATAATGAACAGATACCTTTATCCTCATTATATTTTGATGTTCTGAAATGGATTTAAAGTGTGAGGTCTCAATCCATTAAACCTATGACATTGCATTTGTAGGGGAAAAAAAAAAAAAAAAAGATGGAGATTCAGTTAAGTCATTATTTAAATATAATCTGGTCTTTGTTTTTACTTGCTATTACTACAGTGAAAGAAGAATCCTTTCATTTTGCCTCTTCTCTGCATGGATTCCTTGAGGAAAACAATGTTAGAAATCCTATTAGGCTAACAAAAGCTGCACTAAAATGATGCTAAAGATCCTACTTAAAACTGTTCAGGGTACATTAATTAAGCTGACAAATAACTTCACAGAAAGGAGCCACAACCAGCTGCAAATATATCTAGACATAAACTGTACCCCTACCTACCTTGCACTGTCAGTCCTTCCCAAAGTACCGTTGGCTTAGGAAAACAAATAGAAAATGGATCGTTGTGATTTTTGGTGTTAAGTCATAATGATCATATGCATATACTATTTGAGAAGAACTTTTCTTATGAAAAGACTTCTTAAGAAGTCTTTCACTTTGGAAAGTTGTTTGGAATCCTTTTTTTGTATTTTAGTAATGAGAAAATAATAAAGTTGTAGTAAATATATGATACCTCCATAAAGTTTCAAGGAAACAGTTCTAGATGTCATATCAAACACTAACACGTTAGTTCTGCATTACAAAAATATTCTGAAATAAAGAATGTCAAAAGTTGAAGGTTTTTGATGTAAAGGCTCGATCTGTGTTTCAGAGTATCACATGCTCCCATATGCAATCTTCCCTTTATATTTTATTACACAGCGTGTTTGGCACAGACCCTTGTCTGTAATCACAGATTACATCCCAAAATAACCAACATTTGCACCACAGGGAACAACCTAGCTCTGAAGCTTCATCTGTGCTTTTTTTGCTCCATAAAAGTATAAAAAAATTGCAATTTGTTCAAAGCTCTCAATCCCCGAACATGTTGAGGTTTTTTTTCTCTCCATTTACATTGTGTCTTCCTGTGTGACCAGGCTCAGAGTAGGTTAGACGTACCTTATTTTCGACATGGTAAATCTCCTTGCAGGAGCTCTGCATAGTGCGATGAGCTTGAACAGCTGTCTGGATTTGACTATAAAAGGATCATTCTCTGAGAAAATGTAAAAAGATTCAATATGTGTATAGAATTTTGTATGGAATGCACACAACATTTATAAAGAAAGCTTAAGGGCATTTTGGAGTAATTCTTGCACAGTTACCAAGACCTGGAAAGAAGACAATGTAGGGAAATACCTTTTTTGTGTGTAAAAAAAGGTATAAAAAAAACTTCCTATGTTTTTAGTGTAAGCAACTTGTACCACAGGGAACCAAAAGTTGTTTGGCTGCTGTTCAGTACCAGAAACTGCAGAACATATAAGGAAAAGAGAGACAAAGGGAAAACTGAGAAATCAGAGTAAGTGTGTTTGCAGGTACACAGAAAACACTGATTGCTTTCAAGAAGAGGCAGGAATCCTTGTTATTAAATGTGTATTTCATTTTACTTTGCGATATTAATTATTCACAGCTGAACAGATGCTTCTGAACCACAATCTGAGCTACCTAGGAATGGAATAGTCTATAATACCAAAGAATATACAGCTGACTACAGATGACTCAAACAGATTCTGCCCTCAGTCATGCTATCCTATATCTTCATGCTCACTCGGTTGCACTTTTATTCACATGACTTGCATAGACTCATAAAAACTGTCCTGTTAACCATCTGTCACTTACAAACAGAAACAAAGATCTGTGGTCAGCAGTAGCATAAAACAGATCAAAGTTAACTGCAAAAGTATGTCTGTATAAATGATTAGTAATAAAACACTGTATATTTCTCTAAACATTAAAGTAAGTTTAACAAAATGTCATATACAAAAATGAAATAAAATTCCATTTCCTCCTCTTCATAGTTTTATATGTTTACACCGTATCATTTACGCAGCAGCATTGTCTTAAGCAAGAGAAAGTTGTGTCCCAGCAAAACAAGAATAAGTGGCCTTAAGAGAAAAAACCTGCAACTCCAACAGAGCTAGCAGTATTCACTGTGCCCACCAAATCAAAGCCCTAGAATTCAACAAGGTAGTCAGATATTGCACAAGTGATTAAGATGCATTTGTAACATGTTGCAAATATAATTCATGAGATAATGAACATAAAGTGCCAGGATGGGATGGTAAGTATAAATTGGAAAAGACAGAGAAAGCTAAGCTCTGTCCTAATTTAACTTCACTGACTTCAAATATATCTCTGTGAAACAGGACATATGCAGGCGTAGCATTAGTATGAAATGTGTCTGCACTTCAACTTGTCTTATCATTTTTTCTTTTATGACTTAAAGCCTACCGACTATTTAAAAATAAAACGGTTGGCCTATTTGATGTTAGAGAACAAAGAAATGTCAGTAGAGTTGGAACAAAAATACACCTACATACATTGATACAGTCTGTAGTCCCCATTTCATCCTATTGTGTTTCATCTTGAAAGTTTAAATGAATAAATACATATATATATACTAAAATTGTATGTATATCATTGTCAAGCAATAATGTATTTTAAAAACATAGCTACGCTTAAATCTTTCAGGCAGTTCCTAACAAAATACAAGTACAAATATAAAAGAATCTTCATGCAAGTAACTGAGTACAGATACTAAATGCATACCTATATAAATGCATTGCAAGCTAACGGTGGATGAGTACTGAATTTTTAACTACTTCATTTGTCTTATAGCATTAGGATGTTTGGGTAACCTTGTGCTCATACCTTTCATGTCAGTGATATGAGTACAATACTGTACTGCGGGAGACGTATTTGAATGCATCCATTTGTTAAGTAACAGACTGTCAGTGTATACATATTCCCCTTGTAATATATGAACAGGTAATTTTACAGAGAGAAGTGTCAGTAGAAGACACAATTAGGACAAGACATGAAAGCAAAGGAGAGACTAACAAGCAAGGGAAGGACATTGGGTGATGGAGGTCACATATTGGTTGGATGCCTACAGAAGCTACAAAACCAAAACCACTATTTCCTCTCATTAATGAAAACTCCCATAAATAAGTGAAAGAGGAAGGAGGAGAAATAATTTTCCAGAGCCTGTCTGAAATACTGTACCATTTTGCAACATTTAATGATGCTACTTAAAAAAATTTTTCAGAAAGCTTGAAGAAGTAGCAAAAAGTTTTCAAAGTCCTTATCTTGTGGAACCCGTGGTTTTAATAGCTAACTTGCAATAGCTGTAAAATCATTTAAAAGTATCAAGATTGTATCTTTTTATCATGATTATCACTAAAGAACTGAAATAAATTAAACTAAGTAAAGATTCTATGGAACAGATTTAGTTCTCTATTAATAGAGTCTGTCTCTCTATTCATAGCAGTGAACTAAGATATTGGTAAACCAGCCCTTTGTACTTGAAATCTAGATAACTTTAGGATATATTTCTGTTACACAGACCTCCTGCAAGACTTGATCCTAAAACTCCAATAAAAAGTACCATTTTTTATTTCTTTTTTCTAAATGAAAAGAGAAGCTGCAAATTCAAGGTAACATACTTTATTTGTTACTTGCAGGGACTATGTTAGTCAAGAGAGCCACTACCACTACAGAGATGCATTTGCTACCCTCACCTTCTGAAACCCCACATTTTTCCTGTCATAAAATACATCATTGCTCCAAAGGCCTTCATGGAATTTGCTAGCGATTGCCTACAGTCCCTAAAAGAGTAAGATGCGTGCATGCAGTAAACATGCATACTTTGGGGAATAGGCTAAAAGCTTTAATTTGTTCACTGTTTTATGGAATTGATCCGGTAAGTGCAGGTAGAAGATGATATGGTAGAATGGCTCTCAAATTTCCAAGTTTACTGTAGATAAAAAAGCAGATATGATTCTGTGTAGTGATATTTTAACAAATGATGAAGACACTGTAGATTAACTCTTGTCAAGATGAAAAAAGTGAATATGTTAAGAATAAGAAGTGCTTCTGAGTATATTAACAAATGCCAATATCCTTCACAAAAAGGATTATTGTTTTCCTGAATTTAACAAATGCTTATGAAGGGCTTGCACAACAATTCATACTCAGAGACAGCAGACAATATTTCACTTCATGGTCATCTATTTTTATTGAAGTATTTAACTCTGCAAATTGGTATTTTCTGCAGTGACCAATCAAGGAATAATGGAGGTACAAGAAAATATTGTCAGCTCATCCTTTATGGAGGCTGACATAATGATCCCAAAGACATTTACAGAGCAAGTCCTGGCTTCCAACTTCAAGATTAACTACTGCATGATTTCTACGGTATTAAGCCCGTGAGACAAATGCGTGTGTCACAAAAAAAATACATTAATTAATTAAAAAAAAAAAAAAAAGTAGTACATTTTCTTTGAAATCATGTAATGTTAACTCAATACTATGGGAACTCTTACCTTCTTCCAGGCGGTTGATATGATTAGCTGTGCAAATTTTTCAAGCTGCTGCTGATTACTGTACATTTTTGTTCGTGGATTATTCTCAGGTGGGCTGTTTGCTAGCAACCTATTATGATTTTCAGTCTACAAAGCCTTCACTGCTACAGCAACCAATGGTGGTTTACAAAAAAAAAAAAAAAAAGATACCAGTGCCTTAAAATTGCTGGTGCCAAATGTGCAGTTTAGAGATAAATTAGACACTAATGCTTGCTTAGAGGGAAATCGTTTTTTTTTTAGTTTATTTTCCTTCCACATGGTGACCTGAAAATTTAGGAAAAGAAAAAGGAGTATTCAGTACCTTAGGCTCTACAACAGTAGGGTCAAAATCTTGACCATGCTAGAATGCAAGAGAAATTCTGGATAAAAGGCAAAAGAAATATACTATGGAAACAGCCAGACTTGAGGAAAATAGCTGAAACAAATCGTCTTAAAGCTTCAAGTCCCAGGAGGGATTCAAGTGCTGTAACACAGGGAGCTCATGGGATCAAGCATACTGCACAACAGATGACCTTGTTATACCACAGAATTTTACACAGGTAGCAATGGCAGGCAATTGTTACATATTTTCTTATTGTAACAAAATAAAGAAAAAAAGACAGAAAAAGAACACCTTGCAAATATGGGAGATATTGAATATTATCCATCCGAGTCCCTAAATTTTATTCCCTCTGAGCAATAGAATCACAGCACTATAGAGTCATAGGGTCGTTAAGCTTGGAAAAGACCTCTAAGATCATCCCATCCAACTACCCACCTACCACCAATACTTCCCCACTAAACCATGTTCCGTAGTACCACATCTGAGCATTTCTTGAACACCTCCAGGAACTCTGACTCAACCACCTCCCTCGGTAGCCTGTTCCAGTGCCTGACCACTCTTCAGGAGAAGTTGTTTTTCCTAATATCCAATCTGAACTTCTCCCGGTGCAACAAGAGGCCGTTCCCTCTAATCCTATCTCTAGTTACACAAGAGAAGAGGGTGACCTCCATTTCACCAGAGCCTCCCTTCAGGCAGCTGTAGAGAGCGATAAGGTCTCCCCCAAGCCTCCTCTTCTTCAGACTAAACAATCCCAGCTCCCTCAGTTGCTCCTCACAAGACTTGTGCTCCAATACCCTCACCAGCTTTGTTCCCTTCTCTGGAACTACTCCAGTGCCTCAGTATCTTTCTAACAGTAAGAGGCCCAAAACAGAGCACAGTACTCAAGGTGTGTATTCACCAGGGGACAATCAGCCCCCAGCTTCTGCTGGCAGCACTGTTTCTTATATAAGCCAGTATGCCATTGGCCTTGGCCACCTGGGCACATGGCTGACTCATGCCCAGCTGAAGGTGGACCAGCACCCCCAGGTCCTTTTCCTCTTCACAGCCTTCCAGACACTCTGCCCCCAAGCCCGTAGTATTGCCTGGGGTTGTTGTGGCCAAAGTGCCACAAGTTGGTCAAAAAGGACCTGCCTTTCATGAACCCAAGCTGACTGAGTCTGATCCACTGGTTGTCATATACCACATGACCTCACTCAAGATTCTGTTCCACAGCCTTTCCTAGCACCAAGCTCAGGCTGACAGGCTTGTAGTTCTCTGGATTCTCCTTACGACGCTTGTAGATGGGAGTCACATTGGCAAGCCTCAAGTCCTCTGGGATCTCACCAGTTGACCAGAAATGCTGATAAGTGGTGGAAAGCTGCTTGGCAATCACCTCTGCCAGCTCTCTCAGCACCCTTGGGTGGATCCCATCTGGTCCCATGGACTTCTGAAAGTCTAGATTGAGTAGAAGGCCTCTAACCGTCTCCATCTGAATTATGGGGGGTTTATTCTGCTCCCCACCCCAGAATTCAGGGTCAAGGGTTACAGTACCCCAAAGATAACTGGTCTGACTACTAGATAGATGTAAAGAAGGCAGCGAGAACATCAGCCTTTTCCTTATCCTCAGTGGTCACGTTCCCCACCACATTCAATAAGGGGTGGAGATTCTCCTTAGCCCTCCTCTTACCATATGCATATTTGTAAAAAATAAATAAATAAATAAATAAGTTTAAAAAAATTGTTGTCTACTACAGTGGCCAGGTTGAATTCAAGCTGAACTTTTACTTTTCTAATGTTCTCACTGCATATTTCAGCAACTTCTTTGTACTCACCCCAAGTTGCCCATCCCTTTTTCTACTCTTTCTGTTGAGACACTGCTACCCAAGTGCAGTTTGTTCAGAAGCAGAAACACAATATAAATGCACCGTGGAGGGGCATGGATATATTCTGCTGTGCTGGCATGCTGCTTATCTAGCACAAGCAGGAACAGAGCTGGCTCACTGCACTATTTGCCTGAGTATCCAAAGAATAACCCTTCCCCATTCTCTCACCCCACCCCATAGAAGAAAGTAGAGAGGAAATGTAAGAAAAAGAAAGAAATGCAAATAATGCAAAAAGCTTATTATTAAATATATCTTTCATTCAGTAAGTACTGTTTGCAGGCAGTTCATCTAAGCATAATGGCTGTGTGTGATCAATACTGTCTTTCACAGAATTACAGTATCATAGAAGTTGGAAGGGACCTCTGGTCATAACTGAATCCAGCCCCCTGCTAAAGCAGGTTCCCTAGAGTAGGTCTCACAGAAAAGTGTCCAGACAGTTGTGAATGTCTTCAGAGAAGGAGACTCCACCACACCTTTGAGCAGCTTGTTTCAAGTCTCTGTCACCCACACAGTAAAGTTCATGTTTGTATGTAACTTCCTGTGCTCCAGTTTGTGTCCATTGCCTCTTGTCCTGTTGATACATGCTACTGAAAAGAACCTGGGCCCATCCACTCAACTCCAGCACATTAAATATTTACAAACAGTGATGAGATCCCCTCTTTAAACATTTACACATTTTCACCTTTATCTGCAGCTTTTAATCCTGCAAGGCTTATCTCTGCAAGTAACAAAAAAAAAAAATGCAGGAGTGGCAAGAAGTTCAGATTTCATAACATGATCACTGAAATTGCCTACAAAGCATACCAATAGCAAAATACTCATTTTGCAGTCTTCAATTACTCATTTACAACATTTCTTCATTTCTGGTGCTTAGATCTATATTTGATAATAGAGACAGATTTCCAACACAGCATACTCATAGGCTGTCTGTACTCTAACTGTTGCTGTGCAGTTTCCCACTGCACACCTCTGTTCCTCTCATTACTGCCACAATACTGTAACACAGTAAGCCATCCTCCCTTCCCTCCTATAAAGACATTATCTATAATTACATTACTAATTCAATAGATAGCAGGTGGTAGCTTCAAAGTTAATGATAATGGAACACAAGCAATAATTTGTTTTCAGATTAAGAATTCCCAGCTAAATGACAACTTCATAAATCCACTTAGAAAAACAGACTCTGTCACTCTGCAGCAGCAGTCCAAAACCTGAGCACAGTGATATTACCTTGTCAGAACTATTACCACAGAGCACTGGTCCAAATGGCAACCTAACAATTCAGAGCTAAATGCAAAGAGAATCTTCTTTGTGTATCATTAAAAAAAATGTGATCCTAGGAAACAATGATTTTTCAAAAAGTTTGAGAAGAGCAAAACCTGAATAAACTTTAGTCCTTCAACAGCTATTCATGTTCATACTTGGAAATATGAACAGCTGTGTTGTCATCCTTTTAGTAAGGATATCTTCTCAGTGGCCTCTCCTTTCTTGACAGACTTTAAAAGCTGACTGTTGTTGAATTTCTATATCTGGTTACATAAAAAGGAATTGCGATTTCAGCAGAAGTTGTTTCCAAAGACATTGATATACTATGCTGGAAAATAAAATACCAAAAGTATTTTCAAATGATAGACGTTCTACAGCAGTTTTTCACCGTGGGACTAAATAAAATATAGCACTAAGTACATAACTGTTCTTACACTTGCTTAACTCCAGATGCAATACAAAAATCAATTCACTTATATTGGTATCAGAGTAATTATGATGCTGTTCAATTAGAGCATGACTTGAAAACTGACAGAATTTTAGCTTCCAAACTTTTTAAAGCAGTAAGTTTTTAAATCAAGAAAAATCCCAAGACTGGAGTAAAAGTCAAAGTGAGAGAATCATGCATTAATTTAAGAGGCAGGACAACTACTAGAAACAAAAATATGCTATACATCAGCTTCTTCCTGGACTCACTAACTTCAGTTATTTCAAGATTATTTACTTTCCAAGCAGGTTTTGTTCCTTGTGCTTGTCTTACAGGCTCTCTTTTATTGAACGTGGGAGAAGGAAGGAGAAGAGAAACAATTTCATTTTTGTTCTAAAACACATTTTGGTTGCAATGAAGTATTAATAACTAAGAGTACAATCATCTTATTTCAATGCACGCAACAGCATCAATATTATTATAACCGTTACTACCGAAGAAATAAAAAAAAAATGTTAAATGTTTCCAAACAGGAAACATAATCAGGCAAAAAGCACCTGTCTAGACCACAAAGATGTTGTATAAAATCAGCTCCTACTTCTGTTGACAGTGTTAAGATAGCTATGATAAATCACAAGTATTAAACACATCCATTTTATAGCCCCCTTGAGAAATGGCTTTTGTATGAGCATGAGACACAAAAACGACATGCTTCATTCACCTAAAAATGACACAAACCAGATTAGCTGTCTGCTGAATTGCCAGCAGCATTTTGTGAAGCTTTCCCAAGAACTCTGGGACATGCTCCTCCTCATACTGGGCCAAACTGGTCTTAGCTAAAAGCAATTCTAATCTGCCAAATGGATGGAACATGTCCACAAATGTGTGCTGAGATCCATGTACACAGAGAAATTCTACAGCAATACATTTTCAGAAATCTGGTCATGGAACCACAGAGTCATAGAATGGCCTGGGTTGAAAAGGACCTCAGAGATCATCTAGTTCAACACACCTTCTGTGTGCAGGGTTGCCAACCACCAGATCAGGCTGCCCAGAGCCACATCCACCCTGGAGGGCAAGGTTTATGAGGAGCAGCTGAGGTCCCCTGGTTTGTAAAGCCCAGGGCAGAGGGCTGATTTTTAGGTGCTTCTACGTGGACCAAAGAGTTGGACTCGGTGATCCTTATGGGTCCCTTCCAGCTTGGGATATTCTGTGATTCTATGATTGTCCCACCAGTGGTTGGTCTAAACACTTGCTAGGGGGATAACAAAATATTTTCACAGAATCACAGAATTATCGAGGTTGGAAAAGACCTAGAAGATCATCCAGTCCAACCATTACCAATACTTCCCAGCTAAATCATACCCCTCAACGCAACATCCAAACGTTTCTTGAACACTCCCATTTTGATACTTCTGACACCAGGAAATAGGGCAGAAACAGCTGCAGTGGAAGGCTGTGCTAAGAGACCAGCCTGTGTTAGCAGAACCAGAAGCTTTCATGAAGTCCTGTTCCCTTTCCCAAGACTTACAATAAGTAAGCCTTGATAAGGCTTGGCAGAAGGTTCCAGCATTTCATTGGGCCCAGAAGCTGCCACCCACTCATGGAAGATCCTCAGATTCCTCCTTGTTCCTTAGGATGGTTTGGGCTCTACAGGACCATCTAGTTCCAGTTCACCTCTCATGCTAATCCTTCTCTATCACCAATTAGTATCTTTAGGACAGCTCTTCTATTCAGACCTTGGTGACCATTCAGAAAAGTAGCATTCACTGCTTTAAGTCTCTTGCCTTGTAAATATCCACACATTCAAAATATATATATATATATATGAAAAGACCATGGGCAGACTAGAAAAGGTGCTCTTTCTGACATACACAATTCCAAAAAACCTAGCACAACCTAAGTACCATGTAGTGATTCTTATGGATCTATGGTCTGCATACTGGCCCATACAATTTTTTTCATGTTTATTAATCAGCAGCTTAGGAAAGGTATAATCAAAGTACGCTCTGAACATCATTAGTAAAACTGGCAATAAAGCACAGGTTTACTTAGTCCAGTCCAACTCTTGAACTACTTAACTTTTCCTTAGCTCCATATCTCATTTGCTATGCAACAGCCCTGCAAGGTCATG
This sequence comes from Alectoris magna, assembly GCA_030625065.1. Classification (NCBI taxonomy): domain Eukaryota; kingdom Metazoa; phylum Chordata; class Aves; order Galliformes; family Phasianidae; genus Alectoris; species Alectoris magna. The sequence continues at coordinate 103,734,971 of CM060560.1, forward strand.
ATATGGTGATAGTGGGTACATAATGCCACACGTCGTTTCCACAGTCTTATCATTTTCTCCCCCCCTCCCCTTTTTCTTGCGGTTCATTTATTCCATGACTTTAAATCTTCAGATTTAAAGAGTTACAGAGAATAGACAGTCTTTATTTTACACTTCCTCAAAGAGCACGTTAAACACACACACCAGCATTTCACTCGGAAATGACTGATACATTCTAATCATGAGATCTAATCTTGCTTAAGAAGCAAAACTGCAACTTCTCATGAAATCTTGAAGCACACTCTTGCCAACATACTAAGCAGTAAAGTGCCACTGAATTTTTAGAGTATTCTGCACTTCAGATTTTAGAAGATCAAGTTTTAAAATAATTTTGCTCTAAAGATGCTGTGGGAAGAAAAAAAAAATCCCTTCTGTTCTGACAGTGAAAACAGGCTTTCGGAGAAGATTCAGTAGGCTTCATTTCATTACTTTAAGCTTCATAGAAAATGATATTTGTGAGTGGCTGTAAGAGATATAGTTTAGTGATGGGACTCTGTGGTGTCAGGTTGATGTCTGGACTTGGTTTTGAATGTCCATTTCAACCTAGATGATTCTGTAATTCTCCCTTGAGCTAGTTAAGAATCAGCATTTCTTTTCTTTTAGTCTAGCTCTTTTTAAATGAACCACGAACCTCAATGGCATTTAATATTTAGGCATAATCTTTCTTTCCCTCCTTTTCATCTGGGACAGATAACTTTGGAACAACAAAATGGGCATCTAATTATGAGAAAACCTGTGCGACATTAATTCTTAATGCTATATAACGAAACCGTCTAAATATTTCTCACCATTGTTTCATACCCTCAGAATAAGTCTCCTGGATCCAGTGCAAATTAAGTACAATATGAGATGGTGTAGCTCTATTGTGGCATTTAATTATACTAGTGTTTTAATGCAGAACTTCAAGAATCAAAGAAGATTCCCTTGCAATGAATTTTCAACTTGATTTTGTAATAACAGACAATCATGAACATTTTAAGTAGTGTCAGGCAAGGCTCAGTCTCTACACACTAAAAAAGACTATTTTCCAATTAATGGGAAAATGGCAAAATGAAGGTCTTAAATCTCAGAGCAGGAAGGTGATAAAAATCTACTTTAAAAAAAAAATACTTCCAGTTCTAAAAACATGCAGAAAAACTGGAAACAAACAAAAGGATTTAGAGCCGTTGAGTATTAACTGTTTGCCATGACACTGTAAGAAACAGAATCCTTGCCACAGCCTTTTGGACACTTTTGAAGAGGTTAAAGCCAGTATTAGTCATGAATGGATGAGCAGCTATACTCAGGTTGAGCGTAGCACCTCATGAACTGGCTTTAACCCAATTCCCAGCTCAATTTCTAAAATCCTTCCAATACCTGAGTAAGCCACCTCAGCCTGATTTCAGAAAAACCCTTGTGGCTGCACTTCAGCTCACATTTCACAGAACTGCATAGAATCACAGAATTGCAGGGGCTGGAAGGGACCTCTAGAGAACTTTGAGTCCAACCCCACTGCTAAAGCAGGATCCCTATACCAGGTCACACAGGTAGCTGTCCAGATGTGTCTTGAGTACCTCCAAAGAAGGAAACTACAACTACTCTGGGAAGTTTGTTCCAGGGCTCTGTCATCCTCATTGTAAAGAAGTTCTTCAGCATATTTGTGCAGAACGTCCTATGTTCCAGTTTTTGTCCAGTGCTCCATGTTCTATCACCATGCACCACTGAAGTGCCAATTGCCCCCCACATGTTAGACATTTATAAACGCTGATGAAATTCCCACTCAGTCTTCTCCAGGCTGAACAGACCCAGGTCTCTCAGCCTTTCCTCATACGGTCGATGCTCACTTGAGTAATGGTTTCAGCAATTTCATCTGTAAGGAAGCATCATCATGTTTATATTACATCTGTTCTTAAGATATACCCTTTCAGAATTTTGCAAATTATTCCGAAATAATTGCAAAAAAATATATGATAATTTATTGCCATAATTTGAAAGTAATCATCACGTGAAACAGGACACTCAGTAGTCTTGAAAGTAACACAGTTGGAGTCCTACTCATTGGAAGAATGTCAAATAAGCTACTGTTTTATGACAGGTTACACAGTAGGAGGACATTAGATAATGCATGCCAAGTGACATCCTTCATAGTTTTAATTGACATCCATGTTCATTATTCAGAAACAGTTAATGTTTTTCTCTTTGTAAAACCAAAATCACACACACACAGAATCACACAGAATTATCGAGGTTGGAAAAGACCTAGAAGATCATCCAGTCCAACCATTACCAATACTTCCCAGCTAAATCATACCCCTCAACGCAACATCCAAACGTTTCTTGAACACTCCCATGGTCGGTGATTCCACCACCTCCCTGGGCAGTGCATTCCAATGCCTGACTACCCTTTCCGAGTAGTAATACTTCCTAATGTCCAGCCTGAATCTCCCCTGGCGCAGCTTGAAACCATTCCCTCTAGTTCTATCACTGATTACACGAGAGAAGAGGCCGACCCCCAGCTCACCACAACCTCCCTTCAGGAAGTTATAGAGAGCTATAAGGTCTCCCCTGAGCCTCCTCTTCTCCAGGCTGAACAATCCCAGCTCCCTCAACCGCTCCTCATAAGGCCTGTGCTCCAGACCCCTCACCAGCTTCGTAGCCCTCCTCTGAACACGTTCCAGGGCCTCAATGTCTTTCTTGCAGTGAGGGGCCCAAAACTGAACACAGTACTCGAGGTGCGGCCGCACCAATGCCGAGTACAGGGGGACAATTACCTCCCTGTTCCTGCTAGTAACACTGTTTTTGATGCAAGCCAGGATGCCGTTGGCCTTCTTGGCCACCTGGGCACACTGTCGGCTCATGTTCAGCCGAGCATCAATCAGTACCCCCAGGTCTGTTTCCTCAACACAGTCCTCCAGCCACTCCACCCCAAGCCTATAGCGCTGCCTGGGGTTGTTGTGGCCAAAGTGCAGGACCCGGCATTTGGTCCTGTTGAACCTCATCCCATTGGCTTCGACCCAGCTCACGAGTCTATCCAGATCCCTCTGCAGGGCCTCGCTACCCTCAGGCAGATCGACACTCCCTGCCAATTTGGTGTCATCCGCAAACTTACTGAGGGTGCACTCAATGCCCTCATCCAAGTCATCAATAAAGATGTTGAAGAGGACAGGCCCCAGCACCGACCCCTGGGGAACACCACTCATGACTGGTCTCCAACTGGATTTGACTCCATTTACCACCACTCTCTGGGCCCGGCCTTCCAGCCAGCTCCTTACCCAGCCGAGAGTGTACCCATCCAAGCCACGGGCTGCCAGCTTTTGCAGGAGAATAGCATGGGAGACAGTGTCAAATCATACAGTGAATAGCCAATGCACTGGTATTTCTACATTCACTTGAAGAAATTCTCTCAAGTACATCACTATTCCAAACACATTTTGAAGAATTTCTCACTTTCTGAAATTGTTCCTTACCAGTTATTCATTAAAACCTGTGTCACAAGTACATGCTGAAATTAAGTTCAGTAGAAATCTCATCAGATTATCCATTAATCATCACAGATTAGAGACAATATATGACAAGTCCTAGTATTTATCACTTTTCTTAACTGAACTTCCCCACATCCTGAGTACCATTCAAATTCTATGTAATTTTCCACCTCTTCAGAAAAAAAAAAAAAAGAAGAAAAAAAAAAGAGCCCTGAATTCTGCTGATCCTCTGAGTCTGCTATCCACACAAGATATGTGAGCACTGTTAAGATTATTATTAATTGAAACTGAGATAAAACAGTGCTCTGGAACTAGAGAACTGCCTGAGCTTTGATTACCCCACCACGTTTAGAAGAAACCCTTTAGGCCATTAACGACGCATTTAATATTACTGTATTCTCTTAGTACATTGTCATTTGTCAGTACATACAGTTATCACAAGTGAAAAGAACTTACAACACAGTACTATCCTATTCAAACTTGGCCGTAGTAAATAATCATCACACATCCTGCACGGGAAAGAACAAAAATGACAACTCACTGAAATATTAGCTGCTTCAAGGACTGCTACTCAAGGAAACTAAGTCCATTAAAATGAGAAGAAAGAGGGAATCTGATGCAAAATAACTGTAGCTCATGTGCCTAACAAATGAGAAATTTAATCCATCAAAGTTTATCCTATTCTGCCAATGATACTACTCCAAGAATGGATATGACAACATGTATGTTTTCCAGATCTCCTCTGATATGGCTCCTGATGACAGAAGACATGGTTTAATGGGAGCTACTGGTGATAGATGAACGGTTGGACTGGATGATCTTGTAGGTCTTTTCCAACCTTGGTGGTTCTATGATTCTATGATTCTAAGAAAGCACTGTTCCCAACTGAATAAAAGCACATGTGTGATCTAGGCACTCTGTTTTACAGGCAAAACGCTAAGGTAAACTAATATTATTGTTTCCTCAGTGGTTATTACTAATATAATTGTTATTGGGCTAACAAATTCTATTTTTTCTAGGAAGGTTTTGTCCAAAGTCTCCCACAGATCCTCCCGTGGAATCAACATGGAAAAAACTGTCATGAGAAATTGAGGTAATGAACAAGCAGTTACCAAATTTCATTCGCAGTTGCAAAAGAAATGGTCAGCTCTCACCAGTTTGCAAACATTGCTTTCTGCAGGAGCTGCAGTGAAAATAACTCTAGAAATAAATTATTCCTGAGCTCATATAAATGTACACAGCACAACAGCTTAATTGTGAGAACAAATTTAAGTGCAGCTAATCAAAATCTCAGCATCTGAACTTGAGCACATACTACTCTTTTCCATCATTAAAATGAGACAAAAAAAAAAACCACCACCAACAACAAAAAAAACAGAAAGCCATTTTGCATAACCAGTTGCTTAAATAAGATATAAACAGAAGAGCATATGCTGTTTTTTCAAATAACTACCCAGGATTTTAGTGCAGTTGGGCTTTCATCTTACAGTGAAACAACAATTATTTCCAGTGGAATGGGCCAACCATCAGCAGCTATTGAATACACTTCAGCTTCCATCTCCCTGCAAACAAATCAACTTGTATAAACAGTTCAATTATTTTAATACCAGCCAGAATTGATTTAGTGTTTCCTGAACCACAAAGAAAGGAAAGATCTATACTGTCATGAGCCTGTCCTGAAGCACTCACACCCTAGCACTAGAGCCTCGATGATAAAATAAGCACCAACCAGCAAGGCACGGCAGCAGTGAGAGTCAGGAAAGCCCAGTTCTTACACTGGGATCTCACTAGCAACAGCTGAGAGAGGAAGGACTCAATTCTTTCAGCCTTTCTACAGCCATCATAAAGTAAAGTGTATAAACCTTCCCACACAGTGACACCACCCATTGGAAATATTAAGGTATATTCTCAGGATTTTGAATTACATCCAACTCTGTGAGAGCCTAAAGCCTCCATTTTAAAGGTAAAGCAGGCATTAGCGCTATTAACATTAGTACAGAGGTAAAGATGAGGCCCTGACATTGCAGTTAAATCAAACTTCTTTGATGAAGTTTACTATTCATCTGATACAGCCTTAAAAGAGCTGGCATTTCACATATTTAGAATTAAGTTTACATAATAAAAAAAGAAAAATACCATATAATAGTTTTTATAATGCTATTGCTCCAAACTTCATGCAAAGAAAGTAGGAAATGTATCTTTCTTGCCAGTTCTATACAACCACAACCCTTCCACTCCTTGCAACATGCAGTGACTGAAACAATGACAGGCAGATGTCAAGAAATTTAAGGAAATAACTTCAGAATATCACCATTTCTTAACATCTCTTATCTCCACATCATCTTATTTACATATTGCTGAACTATATATCATGTATTCATCTGATAAATTAACTCCGTGGTGCATTCTTTTAGTGGTTTGACTTATTTCAATTTGCATCACAGTATATAGCTTGCTATATAGCCAAAAAAAAATTAGCTATGCAAATGTATTTGCTGTTGGTCCTGTGCAAACACTCATCACCAAAACAGTTTTAAGAAATAGTGTTATGTCTAATAAAGTTTTCCAAGAACAATCCCCTGCCATTTTAAAATGAAAACAAAGAATTAGAGGCATCCAGACAGCTCAAAAATCATAATTTAGAGAACCCATGCAAAGAACATGCCACATATAGCAAATTGTCAGGATAAATTTATCTAGATTTAGGACACTGGTATCACTTACTACAGTGCACAATCATTTGTTGGCTATTTCTACCAAGTAGATATGTGTCTCAATTTATTTGCGAAAGATTTGGAATTATTTAATCCTTTAGCCTTTAAATTAAATACTAGGTTAAACCCCTAGCACAGTCCTTTAAAATGCAAAGTTAAAGAGCCATTCTGTGGCTGAGAAATGGTTGTTTCCTTGCAGAGGAGCTGTTGAATTCATTATGTTCTTTACACCAGGAGAAGAATGACTACAAATATTGATACTTCAGCTCCACACTGAAAAATATGACCTCCGAAAAGAGGGAAAATGACTGCAAGTACTAACTGCTGCTGCCAATGAGCAAAGTGACAAAGGTGCACAGTGGGAGCTACTGAGCACTCAGCACTTGCAGCTCCTAACAGCTCCTGGTCTTAGAATTGCACAGGGTCTTTACATCTTATTTCTTTTACACATTTTTGTACTTTTGTATTCTTCTACTTGACATTAATGTGCGTTCCTGCTGTCACATAGCTCTTTCAACAGGCATGAAGTTGAAAGAGCTACTTGGATATCATCTGAGGACTAAAAGCACAGAACTTCCATCCAATTTCACTGTGGGTAAAAACAGAAAAATAACATGTAAACCTAGATTTCTTGATGTTGAGTAAAATTCCCAAGAGTTTTTTGGCTGCACTTTGTGCATATCACATCAGTATCTTACAAAAAATTTTCCATGAGAACTTCTTCTCTGAGCCAAAGTAACCAGAATGTGTTAAGAAATTCCATAAGCATTGTAGGCTTTAGGAGTATCAGAAAAACTTGAGAAATCTGTTTGCAAAAAGGGCAACAACAAAACATCAAGAATCTTCCCAGTCACACCAAGTGAAAAATAACTGGAAGCAAAATCAGCAAGTTCTATGGTTTTTTAGAGGAGCCAGCAAGTTGCAGGAAAAGAATCTGAAATGCAGTTTTGAAACAATCTCAACAAAATAACACTTTTTCAATTACATCACATGTCAATTTGAAGTTAATTTTTGCAGTTTAAAGAATACCACATTCTTTTTGTCTATTTTACTGTATATTATCACATCATGTCACAATCTATGCTACTTATTTAAAGAGATCTTTTCAAAAATCTCCATGTTTATATTGATTATTGAGCACATAAGCATTGTCATCCCCTATGAGAGATACAAAGCCCAGTTCTTCAGTTTCAGATCAACAGAAAGCTCCTGTTTTATGTCTATCTGAAAGAGCTGGTAAAATAGATCTGGATTAAAATTCAACTGAAATACAGTAAAGATAATTTTAACTGAAAAATTTAGTGCCACATTCATTCAGTGATTTGGTGCAGACAGTGCTGAGCCATTAATTTAGGAAGATTCAGGCTATAAAAAAAAATGAAGTTTTCTGTTTGTTCCCCTCATTGCTTTATTTTCACAGGAGACAATACTGGGGTCCCCTGACCACAATTAGTTCTGCATTCCTAATGAGACAAAAACATTGTATTTATCTTTGAGTAATGGTGAACTACTCTACAACTTTCCACTCTGATATATAAGTGATGGGTGTCTTTGATATTTATCCAGGACAAAGTACCACTTATTGTGCCATTTATTTAATTGATCTAAAACCATGTTCTTTGAACTTAACAGGGGACTACAGATGTAGTCAGGAACTCCAGAGGAATTGCAGCTTTTCACAAAATGAAAACTCTTCCGTATTCCTTTAACTGAACATCACGGAGTGTGGTTATAAGCACGTAACTAAAGGTCACCATTAGAAATTCAGCCTTGCTAAAGATACAGAATATGTCAGAATGATTCAACTAACACAAATTTATTGTTAGTTAGCTTTTTAAGGAAAAAAAACAAAACAAAACAAAAAAACAACAACAAAACAACAAAAAAGAAATTTCTACCAGGTAACCAGGTAAGGATTAGTTTCTTTTCTTCAATTTGAGAATGAAATCACTGAAAATACTGAAAGTTCCAATAAAATAAAAAAATTACAACTTTACTATATGCTAAAAAAGTAAATATATTGCTCATAAGATTTGTATTGACAAGCTGCTGTAGAACAGATTCAGTGCTTATAAGACATTATGAATGCTTTTTTTTCTTTCTTTCTTTCTTTCTTTTCTTTTTTTTTTCCTGGATTGAGATAGACAACAGCTCCAAAATATCTATCTTGTGGAAACAAAAAAGCATGCAAGAAGACCAGATGGCAGGACAAAAATCCGAATGTGAGGCAAACTCGTGACTGATAATGGAAAGCTGAACATGCATGTCAAGCAGTTCTCTAAAGACTGTAGACAGGATCTATCACAACTACTAGCCAGGAGTCAATAGAAGCAAAGTGGGAGGAGAAGAACAGACAGATTTGAAGATAGTCCAAAACTGCCATCAACCATTGTATAATTTTGCTATTTGCTAATTTAACAAATCTACTAATTTCCTCATGCACATGTAGGAGCTATTATACATAAATTAGCTGTAGGTATTAATAGTTGGCCCAGCAATGAAAAACCCATAGATTTTGAGCTGAAAATCTGAGCACCTGTGGAAACACTCAGCAAAGAAATACCCTGGATATTTCTGCTACAGACAACAAATGAAGCTATTTTGTACGTCCCTTCAAAACCATGCTTTGAAATCCAAAACCCAGAAAGCAGCAGCCAATTTTGTGAATTACCTCTATTATGAATTCTGACATTAACAACAAACATGAACATAATATACTTTCTAATACAGCATGTTCTCTCAAATTACAAATGTAAACATCACATTACCAAGTGGACAGTACCTTTCTGTGGAATTGAAAGCACCACCAGCATCTTTTCTAATTTTACTTTTTGGGGAGTGATTTTCTGTAAGAATACACAAATGAACCATTGGAAAGCTGGTTACGCACACGGATGATTTATCAGGCTTTTGTATCTTTCATGGATAATGATTCTTTACAATTATTTTCTTGGCACAAATAGTGATGTAATGATAGACATAAGCAATTGTCTTTTCAGTTCAACAAATCTCCATACAATCAATTTTTTTTTGTCTCAGAAAAATGCTCTAGATTTTACCCTGGAGGTGTTTAAGGAAAAGTTAGATGAAGTACTTCAGATGTTTTAGGGGGCAATATTAGTGGTAGGCGGACAGTTGGTCTTTTCCAACCTTAATGATTCTGTTATTGATTAAGTGCCAGAGAATATGAGAATTATAACAGTTATAACTGACAATTACCTCACTCTTTATTTTGACTGAGCCTTCTCAAGGATGATAAGATTTTTTCCATGTTGAGCTAATCACATGAGGAAAAAAATATATTAAATAAAATATTTTTTTTAAAAATCTTAAATACTGACATCAGCGGATTAATATCCATATGCATGCAGGGAGGGACAAGAAAAAGCTGTTTACTTTTCACTCACATTAGACTGACAGTGATTAAAATAGATTTGTTTCCTCTTCATATTGTCCAGGCAGATGCATTTCTCGAGGTCGTACTGATGAGATAATTCTGCAAAACGTAAAATTTAGCCGACTGCACCTGCCAGAAGGTAGCTGTCAAATTATTTTTCTTCAGTTACAATATTTTTAGTAGGTCACAGCTGGACACTTAAGGTAGGAAGAAACAATCAGGTGTCTTAGCTTCTGAAATAAATAAATAAGAAAATCCCAGATTGCTTTTCTCTAAAGAAAGGTACCAGCTAGAAAAACAGTCACAATGTTTCAGAATGCCCTGCAATCTTTGAGTCAGTGTCATGTGGTACCAAACTCCAGGCTTTACATAAACTGGTATGAATTAATAGTTTAAGGGAGTATGTGTAATTAATCGGTACATTATTCATACACCCATGAACAGCTGCTCTGTAGGATTCAAGACATGATCCATGATATTTATAGAACTATTATGTCTAGTCCTTCATAAGCAACTGGTAAATATTGCAAGTGAAATGGCTATTGGAAAGCTGCAAAAAGATTTCATTTAGGGACTCTATCCTAAGCCCCTCTTAAAATAACAATGCCTTGTTCAACTACATTCATGTAAATATTACCAATAGACTGCTTTTTTTTTAGTTTTGGGTAACAGTTATAACAATATTGCTAAGATTGGCATATTTCTAAGTTTTAGCTCAAAACAGAGACAGATAATATAGCAGAAGGAATTTACCTCATAAGAAGCATTAAAATTAGGATGCTCAAAAAAAGCTGATGAATGAGAATTGTAGTACCCTTATCAGCTGCGTTTTGCCTTCATTCTATTAAGATGACTGTTTCTTGGAAACTAATCAAATAAAACATAAAACAATATCTGTTTATCCTTCAATTTAAAGGAGACAGTAAACCTTCTAAGCTATCACTTTCATATTCAAAATGAGGAAAATCTGAATGTTTATAGGGAAAACATTGCTTTGTTTAGAAATATTTTCTGTTTTGCTCAAGTTTATTTCTAGATTTTACCTTGTACGTTAGCTCCATAATGTCTTTATGTTTAAAAACTGGCACCTAATTTTGAATGAGATTTAGTTTTTTAAAGGGACAATTCAGAAATCTGTGTTTCTGAAGAATGAGATAATCAATTCCCTGGTTTGCATAGGGCAAAAATTGACTGTGTTTAAAGTAAAAATGCACCAAGGATTTCTGTGTTTGTTTGTTTGTTTTTCTTTGATGGGTTTTTTGTTTGTTTGCTTTAAGATGCGAATTGTGAGAAAGTTCAAAGCAAGAATTCAATTTTGAAGCATGTTCTGGCACCACAGTAGTTCATGGAAGAAAAAAATGAAAGAAGTCATAGTAATTCTCTTCTTTAAAAACTTTTAAAGGGGTTGTGGAGCAATTTTGGTGAAATTTTGAAATAGTATGAAGTAATGACATTCTTAGAAAGCTGAAATTTTCATATTAACATGTTTACAAAACTTGTCTGTGACATCCCTGTATAATAAAGATAATTACTCTTGCTGAACTGTCCCAAATGTTACCATAAAAATGTTCAAAGTAAGTAAATTAGAGTAATTCAAATATATCTGAGCTAAACATCCCAGTTCAGGTTTCACAGACAAAATATAACGGGACAACTATAAAAAGAATCCTTAGTTATCCTTCAAATAAAAACAAGGGTGTACAATATGATCTTTAAATATTATTGATGTGTTTTATTTCTGTATGGGACATCAAGTGTATTCACTCTTATTTTTAATCTTGTTTTTTAATATTTGAAGCCAGCCACTGACAAGGGCACAAAAAAAACCAGCACAACTCACAATGATTTTCATGGAGAATTCAGTCTTCTCCAAAGCTACAGAACATATTTAATTAGCCTGAGATCCTCCTACGATCTCCTAAAGCATGACACTTATATGGACATAGTAGGATTTATTCCAATAGGTAAAGATAGAAAAAGGTTCTTTGGATGAACAAAGGAAGGTTTGGTTGAATTTTAATTGCATTTCACTCCTTGTTTACTTCTATGTAGTACAGCTAAAAAGACTCGTTATTTTCAGAGTCTCCTGGCAGAATATCAGCAAAGCCTGAAAGCTGATTTTAGCTACTTTAATACTAAGAAACAATTTCAAAGCACAGGAACTGCTAACACAAAAGGAAGCCTTTTCATCTCATGTTTTGGGGGGACAACATTAGGAAGCCTTTTCATCTCATGTTTTGGGGGGACAACATTAGGACTTATAAAGGCTTGACTGTTAAGTGTTTACCCCGACCCTTCTCTGTTCCTTAGACAGGTGTAGGAAGCACAACTGAGAAAAGTACCAAAGCACTTTAACCGATACCCTTCTTATACCATTTCTTTTTTTTCAATCATATCTAGTTAGTAATCTCTGACAAGCACTCCACTTTCTGTCTCTGTATTTAGGCGAGGGGAGGTTAACTTTATGTTCTTTGTGTAAGACTGTCAGTAAAAACAAAGTTCAGCCTAGAATATCAGTGCATCTATAAGGATGTTTATGGGCTTGTACACCAGAATAAAAAGAAGTCTGCTAACCATGATGCAATATTGGAAGATTTTACCCACTCTGAATTCACCTGAATATTTAATAAAGCATTTACAAATGTAACTCAACTCTGCCATCGAACTACAAACTACCTTGCATAGTAGAAAAAATGAATCCAAAGCTGATATTAAATTTGAGATTAAAATTGCATCATTTGGTACAATGGAGAAAAATTGAAATACACCTTTTCAGTAGTTTCCAGATGCTTCCTTTCCTTCTCATTAGAGATACATCTAACACACTGGCTTGCATGAATGTTCCGTGATTGTGAATCAAAAGACAAACAGAACAGATATTAAGATCAAGGGAAACATAATGTTATTCTCGTGGTATAACTACTCAAATTTATCCACCATCTGTGCTGGGTCTTCTGTCCTTTTTGTTTCCTGCATAAAGCTTTGTGCAGCTTCTGCAGGGCTTGATATGTCAAGTAAGAACATAGTTGAGTATTTAAATGTTCTGCCTGTACCTCAGATAGTGAAAATATCTAAAAATTACCTACACTAACAATATTTTTCTCCCCAATACTTTTTCTTTTTTCTTCTGAGTCAAAGTTTTAGAAAATAATACATATTCTCACTCTGTGTTAGAAACATTTTGAAGTAAGAGTAAAGCCTGCAGTGATGGATAAAAGAAGGGAGAGAATCACTCAAAGAAGAATGAGTAGTACTTTCATTATAACAAACTTGATGGTTCAAAGCTGTCTTGTACGGCTTCGCAGAGACATCTTCCCAGCTTTCTCAGACACAAAGACTAACAGGCTATTATTCATATGCCTCTATTTCATTACATTTCGCAGAAATCTGGTCTGATACGTTCAATGTAAAAGTTGTACATAAGAAACACCAGCTTCCAAAGCTGTAATTTTTCACAGAAATGGAAATTCAAGTTAAATTTCCAAAGACTTCTACCATTAAAAAAAAAAAAAAAAATAGACAAGAAATTGGACCCAGCATTAGGAAACACACTGTCACAGTAGCCAGATATTGCCCAAGCCATAGAAGACTCAGTAGTGGATTTCATACTTCGTGTTGTTCAGACAAGACACCAGAATACAAAGATATTCTGCTGAAGCATTATCTGTTAAATATTAAATATATAAACAGTTAAGTTCTAACAAGAAAAATGAAAAAAAAAAAAGCATAAGTATTCACTGAATGTAGAACAGGCTTCCTTACACAGTCTAATCATAATCATAAAGCAATTTCTGTGCAGAAAAAAGTAGTTGCCAATTGCATAAAGACATCTTGACCCTCATTTGTTTAGCAATATAGAAGAAAAAATTATGTCAGCTGTATCTTCTAATACGTGTAAGAATTTTGTCCTTCCCACTTTTCATTCCTTGTCCATCCTTAACCCCTTACTCATTCCCACTGAATGTTGATGAGCACTACCACAAAGGATTTGTGGTAATCCAGACACTATCCCTGCAGCAAGTACAACCAATTATTTCAATGTCACTTAACTCTGAGGGAATAGTGGCTCTAGGTGAGTCAGCAGCTGACACAAGCATTAGCTGTTAGGCACCCAAAGCATTGGGTCACACAGGTCACCTGAAACATTTATCTGAATGTACAAGTTTACTATGGCTGCAGGCATCTCCTGGCACCTTAACAGACAAGAAAGTCAGGAGGCCTGAAACTTTACCTTTTACAAGAAGACATCCATAGAGAAAGAAAGTACATGGTATACTTGGGCTCCCACGGAAAAAAATAATAATAATAATAAAAATAATAATAATAATAATAATTAAAATACAAGATTGTGTAGCATATCCACAGTAGAACAGAAAAAGAAAATGCTTCTCCCCTCTTTTATGAGGTTCTGAGCCTAACAAGGACCTCAAGCAGCAAAGCCTGAGCCCAGAAGTCAGTCATACATTTTATGCATGTAAAATGGATGTAGAGCAAAACTAGTATTACCTACGAATAAGTTTGAAAAACAAACAAATAGCTGAAGTTGGACAATAGGTAGCTCAGCTCAAAAGACAGGTGAAAAAACATATCTCCACAAAGATCTGAACTTTTTCTCTACAGGTCTTCAGTTCAATCAAGTGAAAGTGAATTTCTGCTGAGACTTCATTGCTGATTGCACTGCTTCCTAAGAAGGTACCTGTCAGTGATAGAACAAAGTGTCTCCAAAATAAGTCAGCATCTATCAACCAATATAGCTTACTAATCAATGCATTTTATTAATCAGCAACTCATCAACTGGAGTGAAAACAGCAATTGAGAATCCTTGTGCAGCTATGTATAAGTGAAACTTATCCATACTGACATATGAGTGGGCAGCATCATCAGATCTGCCTTTCCAAAGTCTGCTGGACCCAGGAGCTAACAATACACTGTGTATATGGTTGCATACAACTCTCACAGTGTATGAAGTCTCTGGTACTCAAAGGCCAACATCAACACCTTGGGCTCATTGAGTCTCATCAGATTGCTTCTTACAAATGAAATACGTCTCTTTTTCAGTGGATGTTTCAGAGACCATAACCTGAGCAGCTTCAGCCAACTTTATTTGCACACAACTGAGGCAAAACAAAGCATTGACAAGTCCAGAACTAATAATTCCTCACATGCTCAGGTTCTATTAAGGAAAGTCAAAACAGGAAGGAGAATTGTTATGCCCTAAGTATTTCCATTCCCCAAACCATCACAGTTAGGAACTGGAAATAACTTTTGGTACAATAAAACAACTGTTTCATGAAACAGCTTAATTTGTACCATTGCACTTACATTTTTCACTGTACTCAGAGTTGGTATGGGTAAAGTCTTTTAAGCAACACTGATTGTGATTTACCTTGCATATGGAAATAAACCTGTTACAGAATTAGCTCATATTTCAGTGCTCACAATACTCCAGTCAGAGTTCTTCCAAGAGCTCCCGGCCCATGCTGGCTGGAGCAGCTGATGCTCCGCAGTCAGGATCAGCCCTCATAACACTTTTTCTTGTATGGCTGTAATACTAACAGGTAAAACATCTTGAAATCATTAAGAATAATATTCACAGTTACAAAGATCAATAGTTGACAACAACTTAAACATCCTTCAG
Organism: Alectoris magna; assembly: GCA_030625065.1. Classification (NCBI taxonomy): domain Eukaryota; kingdom Metazoa; phylum Chordata; class Aves; order Galliformes; family Phasianidae; genus Alectoris; species Alectoris magna. Next base: position 103,750,220 of record CM060560.1, read on the forward strand.
TGACTAGCTGCTATAATTCTGGGCTTATTGCTGTTGCAACATTAAAGAGCTATGAAACCTCTTTTATGGAGGAAAGCATTGCAACATACTACTCAAATACCTTTAATTTGAATGGTGTGTTTCAAGAGAGCACAAGTAGCATAGCAGGTGAATTGTGATGCAAAATCATCCTCGAATGTCAAGTAAAGTGAATTTCACAGTAATTGAATGAATTAGCCACGCTGACAGATGGAAGTAAGATAAGCAGAAGTATGTTAATTGTGTAAGTCTGTCAGTGACTTCATCAAGTTCAATCTCTCCACACCCTCCATGGCAAGACAATTCCATCTGTCTGGAATTATCAGACATGTCCTCTCTTTTCTTACTGGATGTATCTTTATCAGACAAGCAGCAACTATCAGGGAGAACTGCAGGTTATTTTAATGACAGATTCTAAGAAGACAACTAATTTTCAAAGAAAAACACAAATCAAGTGTTAGAATTTCCAGTAGCAAAAAAGCACAGAAAAGTCAAAACGCCGAGTATGGCAGTAATGAACATACAGTAAAAGAAATACACAATTAGAGCACTTAATTGTACAGGGTTTGGTTGAGATGGAGTTAGATTCCTTCATAGCAGCCCATATGGTGCCATGTTTTGGATTTGTGACTAACCCAACTTGATAACATGCCAATATTTTGGCTATTGCTGAGCAGTGCTTGCACAGTAGCGAGGTTTTCTCTGTTTTGTTGTGCTGGTTTTTTTTTTGTTGTTGTTTGTTTATAGGTTGGTCTTTTTCCCCATTCTGTCCTCACAACTAAGTAAGTGGGCTGAGGATGTGGAAGAATTTGGAAAGGGGCACAGCTGACCCAAAGCAGCCAAAAGGATATCCCATAGCATATGTCATGCTCAGCAATGAATGGTCAGGGAAAGGAGGAGGAAGGGGGCTGCATTTGTGGTTGTGATGTTTGTCTTCCCAAGCAAGGAGGTTTAAGACACAGCATATGCCAGCCAATAAAATGAGAAACTTTCTAATTAAACACCTCTATGATTTGTTAGAAAAGAGACTGATCACAACATTCAGCTTCTACCTAGCAGAATGTACCTGGTAGAACCTAGAAAGGTACAGGCTCAGTCCAGCGGGAGCTCTGAGGTGATTCCATTTAACTGCCACATTTGCCATAGTTTTTCCTTAAAAGCTTGTGAAGTGGTTTAATGAGCAGACATGAATTAGGAAGATAATTAAATATACATTTGTAACTGGAGAAAGAATTTACAGAAAGTCTGGACAAGAATAAAACTCAGTTGCTTATATCATTCCAATCAACCAAGGTTACAGAGAAATTCATGTAAAGAATTTCATGTTTCAAAAGTTCTGTACCCATGGGCAGTCAATCAATATAAATTGAAATTTTAAGGAAGAAACGGCTTTACTGTTTTGTTTAGACTAAAGCAGGTTAAGTCTTTGTGTACATACTACTGTTCTATCAAACATGAACTCAAAGACATTTCAGATACTGAGCAAAGGTATGTAAGAGGACCTCAGGTTATTTGAGCTACATAGATTTGATCAGTTTTAGGACCCCTGGTCTATGCTTCCCTCCTTGTTGCAACTGTACAGGACCTACAAGGCCCATCCTGTTCTCCCTGGCTGCAGTCCCTCCCACCCCGCCCCCTGAAGAGTGTTGTCCCTGCTTGCACTCACCATGAAAGATATGCTGATGTCCACAGCTCTCTGTCTGACTCCTCTAGCCGGTAGAAGGGGAGACTTAGGGATGTACAAAACTTTGTTATCAGATGACTGAAATAGTTTACACATTGCACAGCTGGCTTAACAGGGATAAGAACTCTGGGGCTGGAGGAAGAATATTTAGTGGTTTTGTTTCTTTTTAAATCTACTAATGACTTACACTGTAAAAAAAAGAACTTTCTACTCATAATTACGTAATTTGGTAGTACTTGTAGATGCTCTGAAGAGTTTTCCATGATGAAATAGAGCATTTTAAAGGTGTGTTTTCATCTCTTTATCGTATATGCAAGAGCAGATACCACAGATAGACCACCTCCTTATGGAAGCACAGGAAGGCAGCTATGTTTTTCCTGGTGTTACTCTTTGGTGCTGTACTGACACAAAGACCATACAAAACCATCATGAGCTCAGACTGTTCGGTACTACAGTTTTTTTCTTTAAACATAGCCTAGCTACAGTCTATCAAAATAGCTGAACATATCTTAAAAACAACAGGGGAAAAAAAAAAAAAAAGGAAAATGATAGAGCTCTTGCAACCCCATTTCTGCAGCATGAATATCAGCATTAGGTAATGCAGTGCTCCCATTTTCAAATAGTCAGTGCTACCTATTTGTACAAGACCATCAACTTTTAAACTCTGAAGGAAAATGTGTCTTGCCTGCTAATCACATCTACTGCAAGTATAATCGGATAAATTCTCCTCTGCACAGTACAGGGTACTGGATCAAAGCAACATGAGTCTCCTCTGCCCTCCATCAACTCCTGGCTAGCTTCAGGAAAGAAAAGTATTTCCTTCAGCGCTAACTTAAATTAAGAAGTCATAGAAATTGTAATTTCAAGCATTAGGCAGTTGGAAGCTAACTAGTCCTGTTTGAAGTTCAAATGTAAGCTTTTGCTTACATTTGGGATACCAGACAGTTAATTGATCAAACAGCTGTCTTTAAAATCTTCTAGAGCAGACTAATGGGATGAAAATGGCAATTGCTGTCTTAGGAGCTCACAGGTAGGTGCATAAGCTGCTGTCAGAGTAAGCATCACGCAAGAAGTTCCTTGTGTACCTATGATGATGTTTAGTTTTAAGCACCACAAATCATCTTTACAGTGTTCTATCTTCCAAGCATCCAAAACTGTACCTTGACGTCAGATATGGGAGAGGACAGGATCAGCAACTTTGTCAGAAACAGCATCACAAAAAATGTGCATTTGATTTAGCAGGCATAAAAACAGAAGCACTAGAAAGTACTGCCTACAAAGCAGAGCAATAACAGCAGACATAAAGAAATACTTGAGATGTTGCATCACAGAATTTTAAAAAAGAAAAGAAAAAAAGAAAAAAGAAAGAAAGAAAGAAAAGAAAATGTATCCATCTGTTTGCTTCTAGATCTGAAGCTCAAACTAAGATGAGATGGTGGTGGGAATGAAGCACTTGGGAGGAACAACAAGCCTTTGTTTCATTGCTGCCTGCCTTTGTGCCCCTCAGAAAGCTTTTGAAGGAGCTTTCAAAGCCTTGTTTGGAACATGCTACATCTGGTTAGCACAGAAGCATTGCAAGTCGTTCAAGACAGAAAGTGATTACCAACATACACAAATTCTGTCTGGGACAGATAATTTTCTTTTCCTGTGACAGGCTTTATGAATAGAAAGTCTCAAACTGTGACATATTAGTGAAGTTGGTATTATCTCCTAAATTTCTAACAGTGGGAAAAAAGGTAAAGAATTTGTAGAATGTTTCTGTGCCTTTAACCATGAAAGAGAGAAATCTAGGGGGAGAAGGATTTTGATATCTAACACTTTCCATGCAACAGAATGAAATAGCAGGAGAAATGTCTACAGAATACCTATTTAAGGAGTTTTTAAAAGCTTGTCTTTCATCATGTTAAGTGCAGCAGTCACCAAGGTATTATCCCCCTTCATTTTCCTACAATATTACTGTGTTATACATTCCAATGAGTAATCATGTTTTAAAACTTTACTCAGCATATGTCAAAGACAAAAAAAAAAAAAAAAAAGATACTGAGGTAAAATACTCAGAGGCATTAAGACTTTTGTAGGTAGTAGAGAAATTGTAATTCTCTTGACTTCAGAATTTATTGTTTAACACTTGTAGTTGCAAGTACATGTCCTGGCTTTGCTAGTGAGTAAGCACTGCGCGTAGTCACTGCAGAAGGAGGGTTTTCCTCTACAGCACTACTCTAAGATTGCAAAAGTGCAAAGGTCAGAATGAAAGCAGGTTCGAGGCCGATTTCACCCTGCAATAGTACTGCCTTATCAGGAAACTAAATATTAAAGAAAAGTACTTTAATGTTAAGAGAATGCTTGCGTACATCAGAAACATGCTTAAGGAAACCAAGACACTTGAAATGCAGAGTACAGGGAAGGTAATGGTAATTCACAGGGATGTATGGGAAAGTATGGGACCTGAGCATGACACAAGTCATATGGAATAAGGTGTGGATATTGTCCTGATTTCAGCTGGGACAGTTGATTTTTTTCTTCACACTGGAGGGAGACAGAATCAGAACAGCTGGCCTAAACCATCCAAAGAGGTACTCCATGCCATATGGCATCATGGAAAAATGTCTTGAAAAACTGTGGGGAGTTGGCCAGGGGTGCAGCCACTGCATGGGGACTGGCTGGGACTCAGTGGGTAGTGAGTAATTGAGTTGCTCATCACTTGTTTTATGCATATATGATCATTACTATTATTTTTTTCCTCATCTTTTCCATCTTAGTAGTTTCTATCTCAACCTGCAAGTTCTAGGTTTTTTGTTTTTTTCCCCACTTCTCTCCTCCATCCCAGTGGGATGGGGGAAGTGAGTGAAAGACTGTCTGGTGGTTAGCTACCTGCCAGGTTAAACCGCAACACTATCTCAAAGAGCGCTGCTTAAATGTAAAGCATATAACTTCAAAGCTTGTCTCCATTTAGCTGCAGATGCTACAGAGTTCCTGCTCAAAAGGCTTCTTTTGCTATATTACTGCTTCATCCCCGAGCAGTCTCATTCTGTACATTAGCTCATTCATCCAAAAAAAGGAATAAAATTTCAGAAACCCAATTTAACCCAGTGTCAAGTCATCTTCTCTGTGAATGAATAAAGCTAGCTGTTAGCAACCAAAGGCTTTCATTGAGTGAGTAGATACACCGTTAATTAGGGAGGACATGCACCTTGCCAGTAAGGTTCACCAGTATTTGCTGGTAAGGGAGGAATTTAGAAACTGTAGGCCGTGGCTAATGCAGTCGTGAAAAGCATACGCTTACTACACCACAGCTTCTGTCTTGGTGGAAGAAACAATGTGTGACCTCATGATTAAAACTTATTGTAGTGTATGAGCGTGAGGAATATCAGGAAGTGTGGTATTTAATGAGCAAGATGAAGAACAAAATGATCACCATACAAGACCTGAGAAAAAGTTTAGGAAGACTGTTCTGAAGTAAATAAGAATGAAGATGTTATCACAGTAACAGAGGGGGGAGGTAAGTATTTTATAGAAAAAAGTTTTTGTATGGTGTCAACATCCAGGAAGCAGACTTTCCCCCTTTTTAGCATCTTCTCTTCGTCTCTGTAGAATACAAAATCCTATGCTAAATATATTACCACTCTAAGCCAGCATAGTAGTATCTATGTTCTAGAGTTAATCACACTATTTTCAGCATAGTATGTTTTCACTGAAATTTACTCTATTTTCCAACAAGCAATGAAAGCCATATGGCTACTTCAGATTGAGAAAAGCAAATGTATTTAAAAAAAAAAATAAAAAATCTTCAATTCTAATTGAAAGAAAACTGGGGTTTCCTAATGTGAAAAAACTTATGATTAAAAAGTAATTCCTTAGTTAGTTTTCACAATGTTTCCTGTCTTATTGGTTACACAGGATATGGCAGATACCAATCAGATGTTCAATTCTTCCTGAGTTTCTAGAGGAATCAGAATTCTCACCCAGATCCCATCTACATCCTGCCTACAATGTGGCCAAAAGCCATTTTGCATTTCAGAGGGTTCCCCACCAAACTTCCACCTTCACAACATGATCATTATTACCTAATGAAGTGAGAGAAAATGGGAAAATATTTCCATTCATAGTATTTTATATGTGAGAAATATTAAGGAAACTTCAGAGTAGAGGCAATGTTAATTCATTGACTTGTTTTAGATAGATCAGGAATGTAGTCCCTCTTAAATACTTTACTTGATGACTTGCAGTCAATCATCTCACCATACTGCAGCTCAGCAGATTCCTGCCCCACCATCGTGGTAAGAAAGCTGAGGTTCAAAGCAGGGCAGCTAACACAACCCACCACAATAAAGTAATTGAAAAAAAAAGCCCAATACCCTCTTTCACGTAACATGCTGGTGATGAGAATCACCTTAAATTGCATCAGGTTGGAAGTTAGGAAAAATTTCTTCTCTGAAAGGGTGGTCAGGCACTGGAATGGGTTGCCCAGGGAGGTGGTTGAGTCACCGTCCCTGGAGGTGTTCAAGAAATGTTTAGATGTTTTACTAAGGGATGTGGTTGAGTGAGGAAATATTGGCGGTAGGTAGAATGTTGGACTGGATAATCTTGGAGGTCTTTTCCTACCTTGGTGATTCTGTGATTCTATGTTCAAACTAAAGAAGTTGCTAAATAAAACCTCTGTAAGCAATGGTCCCTATCCCCAAAGCCAAATGCTCGGGAATGATCACATCCACATTGCCACTCACAACTGAAAACAGAAAGAAAAATGCAAGGACATTTAAGACATTCATCTTATCAAAATGATATGCAATCCTAAGGAAGACAGGCAGTTATGATGTGAACATTTTACTTTGTCCTTAAAATATGGATGACATTTATTCTTCTGCATTATCTGCTTTTCATTGGCTAAGGCTTAGAACTGCTTTCATTAAAAGTGTAAGCTGCCTTTTGTGAACAGAAAGATGCAGAGTTGCTAGGAAGCAAAGTTATGATCATAGCATAAACTTTCATGACAGCGGGAGGAAATACTTTATTAGAAATCCATCTGGGACATGCAAGGAACAGAGAGAGACACTGGAAGTGGGAGTCTCTTCCATATTTAATACCTCTGCATTAATAGGACATATTGTATAGGCAAACTCCTATCCTTGAGGCAACAGCCTAGTGAGAAATATTAAACAGAAAGTTTTCCCTGCCACCTTCCAACCCCTCCCCATGCCCAAAATCAACTGAATATGCTTATGCCCCACACAAAGTCACTATTGCAACAATTACAGACTAATAGCAAATCTTCAGACTGCAATTCAGGAGCTCATCAGCTGAAATGAAACATTCACCAGTACAGGCTGGGGGATGACCTGATGGAGAGGAGCTCTGCAGAGAGGGAACTGGGTGTCGTGGTGGATGACAGGTTGGCCATGAGCCAGCAGTGTGCCCTCGTGGCCAAAAGGGCCAATGGCATACTGGGGTGTATAAAAAAGAGCGTTACCAGCAGGTCAAGGGAGGTGATCCTCCCCCTCTACTCTGCCCTGGTAAGGCCTCATCTGGAGTACTGTGTCCAGTTCTGGGCTCCCCAGAAGGAGACCAGCTTTTTTATACTTAAAAAAGACAGGGATCTCTTGGAAAGAGTCCAGTGGAGGGCCACAAAGATGGTGAAGGGCCTGGAGCATCTCCCCTATGAGGAACGACTAAGTGAACTGGGTCTGTTTAGCCTTGAGAAAAGAAGGCTGAGAGGGGATTTGATCCAGGTTTATAAATACCTGAGGTGTGGGGGCCATAGTGGTGAGGCTGGACTCTTTTCAGTAGTGCGTGGGGACAGGACAAGGGGAAATGGGATGAAGCTAGGGCATAGGAAGTTCCGCACGAATGTGCACAAGAACTTCTTTACAGTGAGGGTGACGGAGCACTGGAACAGGCTGCCCAGGGGGGTTGTGGAGTCTCCTTCTCTGGAGATATTCAAGACCCGCCTGGACACCTACCTGTGCGACCTGGTGTAGGGAACCTGCTTTGGCAGGGGGGTTGGACTCGATGATCTCTAGAGGTCCCTTCCAGCCACTAAAATTCTGTGATTCTGTGAAATAGACTGAATGGGATCAGAATTGAAATGCAACCATGAGATGGCAGTGACCAGACCTGGGAAAGGAGCGTCTCAGATATATATCAGGCAATCAGAAGGACTGATTATCATATTTTTAAGCACTTATATGATTTCATCTTTATCATTACATTCAGTAATTAATGATATTAAGTTTGAATTAATCCAGAAGGGTCCAGGCACACACGAAACTCTTTTCTCTCCCCCGATGTGATTGATGGGGAACGTATTTCTTTAAAATTGTTTAAAAAGGGGAAGCGGTTGCTCAAACCTTGCCGAACTGTTTAAGGAAGATAAGGGGAGACAAGACTTGCAAAACAGGGTTGTAAAAGCTAGGGAAGATAAGGCTGAGAGGACTGCATCTGGCCAGGATACACCATTCTTGAAAAGAATGTAACAGGTAAACCACAGAGTCAGCAATTAGGTGTAACAGACCAAAGGCGTAAAAGGACAAGAGGAAGACTTTGAGCCTTCATCCTATGACCCCTGAAGACAACCACCAAGACTCAGTACGCATGCTAAAAGGACTTGGGCTAGTGGTGGAGAACATGACAATAATCTCTTGGAGGCAATTGTAATATCCCTCCTATTCGTGGCATATGCATGACTTGTCTCTATAAATATTCTTAACCTCTACCTCATGGTGTGCAAGCTAGGAGGGGTTACCCCGTTTGCATCCAGTGTGTGTGTACAGTGCTGACAAACATACCTGCTTTTATAATTACTTTGTGGTTATGGAGTTTGATTCTGCAAGTCACCCCCGTTGTTAGAACAAGTGAATTCAAGAGCCATGTCACAAAAACAGTTGCCATATATACATGTATGTAAATACATTTCTAAAACAATTATATTGGGTGTGGGAGAGGTTTCTAAGCAAGATTTCGCCTCCAGTCTAGAGAGAATAATTGTTCTGTCATTTTAGTTGTGCTGCCTCTAGATAGTTCAGATGGTTCATTTTGCGTTGGAAGACTAAGACTCGTTTAGCCACAGAAAAAAATATATATATAAATCACACATAGAGAGCAAAGCATAAGCTACACTGGAACAGAATACCTGCTTTCAGTTTCAACTTAAGTCGTCTAAGATTATGTTATTACTCAGTCCTTAAACAAGTCTTTATGACCACTGATCTAACATGGTTCAGGAGTAAGTACTCATCTAAGACTTGCAGATGTGGTAATGAAAAAAAAACCATTGCTGCCTGATTTCTATTTTGCAGTCATTGCATACTTTTTAATTATTAACTTTCCTGCCATCTGAAGAGAAAAGAAGTTCTGTAGGAGGACAACAACCATCCTTGTGTATCAATACAACTGTGGAAGAACTGCCTTTTGCTCTTAAATCACCAAGTGCTACAGAAGACTGTAGTGTGCTGAATGCGCATGGAAGATTCTGAATTCCTTATTCCTTTCCCCTGAAGGACTCATAGCCCCTTCTCACCACTCCTTGACTTTCCTCCTGCATGGAGTTCCAGCATTAAAGCCACAAAGTGAGGCAAGGAGATCAAAGAAGGACTAAGGCTAAATCCATGTACCTTCCCAAGGGTCTGAGGGCAGGTTGGCACCTTGCTCACCCCAGGCCATCATGCTCCAGTGGAGTGCCCTCCAGCTCCATGAGACTTCCACAAGGTTGTAGTTAAGCTGTGTCAAATCTTCTATTCTGTACAGGCAGGTGGTAGGAATGGTGGAGAAGCAACATCATGCTTCCTACTTTTTATCATTGAGGGTCTTGGTACCACTATTATTTTCATCAACCCTATATTCTACCCATCAGATATCATACCAAATTAACAGATTTTCCAGTCTATGAACAGTGATGAACAACCAAAGGGCAGCACACATATAAAGGATGCCTGCTTTACAATCCATTTCACGCTAAGGATTAACCCTAATACCCATCAGAGGGATTACAAAAAAAAAAAAAAAAAAAAAAAAAAGCTTGGTGAAACACATTTAGTGTCAGCAAAGAGGTGAACAAGCAAAAGCACTGCAGCTAGATTAAAGTTCGTCATCAGTCTCAAACAGGTGTTCTTGTTGTCTCCCATTCTTACTGCTGCAAATTCTTAGCATTCACTGTAGTTCTAAGAAAAACACACAGTTCAGCATTTTTCTTCTGTCTCTCTCTCCACAGGTGGAAAAACCCATTTTACCCAGTGCATTCTAGAGAATGAAGTGGCACGCCCTGCAGATTTTGGGGGTAAATGAGAAGAGAGAATAAGTTGAAAGCTGCCATCTCAAATTGAAAACCACAGATTTGCTGTCATCAAAAACTCGGAGAAAGATAAAAGGTGGCTTTATCTTCGTGGCATTTCACCTTCTTTCACAACTGGCTCCTTTCCTGAGATATTTGCACCTTTCTTGGAAGCTCTGCCCTGCACTTACTTACCATAAGTAAATAGACTTAGTTAAAACCATGGAGAGAAAGTGGAGTAGAGCAGGGTAAGAGCCAAAATGAAGGCCACATTGGGATTCCTTCCAAAGGGTGTCCAAAAGCTACTTAACATATTTACTGACTCTCAGAAATTTTCTACTCTGGACTCCAAATATTTTGTTATGGAACTAATATATTCTAGAAATCTGACAGGGCAGAACAAGTTATCAGTAAGTCTATGAACACCGCTGCTGCACATGACCTTTATCTCACTTTTATTCTTAGATCACCACTGTTGTAATAACCCCATTAGCAAATTTTGCAAACTCAGCTAACAGCTCTGTCAGTGCCTCTGTACACTTTTAAGTATTGCTCTGACCAAAAATATTTGAAATCTCCTCAGACATCATTATAATCAACGTTCATTTTAGCGGATAGGATGCTTCGTCAATACCTTTGTGGTACATTCTTGCCAGCCTAGAAATCCAACTCTGCCAAGTAAAATCTGTCATTTAAAGGGCTACATGATGCTTCACAGCAGGGGCTTGGCAAGGGTTGCCTTTTGTTCCACAGACGAATTCCAAAGCTCCTGAAGTTTATTAAGATTCACAACTGATATATTGACCACTTAAAGGAGGCATCAGAGGTGGTGCAAAGATCAGATTTAAAACCTATTTAAATAAAGTTCAGTGATGTTAGTTCAAGGATTTGGATTTTGCACAATGTGTTCAGAATATATTCAGAGTAGTTCTGCAAATCCCAACTTAAAAAATAGTAAGTCTCTAAAGAACGGTACTGAAATAAGTCAAAAGCTGGAAGGAGCATACTAGCACGTATATGACAAAAATAAAATCACTTTTCTATTGTTTTATGCCTGTGATGATTTTGAAGACAGACACAGCATCGACAAGCAGGAGAACAGATTAAAAAGGAGACAAAATTGAAGATAGACTTCCTCCACATTTTAATTTTTCTCCCTCATTTATCAAGACAGGATGTCCAGATTTTAGAGAAAGGAGGGTAGCAAGTGGCTCTGCAGGGACAAATGGGACAGACAGATACCTCTGGCAAGCAGCCCAAGACAGTGACTGGAGCCCCATCTTCCTCACTCCCATCCATTTCATTTTGAAAGCTGCAAGATTCTAGGGCTGCTTCCTGGTAGGGAGACATACAGAAAATGCTGTGCCTTCTATGGAAAGACTAAAAAAAGCTGCTAAAATTGGGACAAGACAACAATTCAGAGGCCCATGGAATTACCATCCAGACATCACAGCCTCAATAAATGTCCTGATGCTTCAGGATGTGTACCTACTTCTTCAGGTTCAGATTAATCAGATTGGATGTTAGGAAATACTTCTCACAAAGAATGGCAATGGCACAAGGTGCCCAGGGAGGTGGTGGAGTCAACGTTCCTGAGGTGTTCAAGGGCCGTGTGGATGTGGCACTGAGAGATGTGGTTAGTGGGCATGGTGGGGATGGGCTGGCTGTTGAACTGGGTGATCTTAGAGGTCTTTTCCAACCTTAATAATTCTATGAGTCTTCATTTGGCACATTTAACCCTGTACTCTTGTAAATACATGCAAGAAACCCTAAGAAAAATCCCAGTTGCTATGTCTGATCAAGATATGTGAAAGTCACTTAATATTTTCAAATGAAGAAACAAGCTTTAAAAAAGCAATTCACAGAACATAGAGTGAGAACATTTTTTGCTGTGCAAATTATTTCATTTACCAGAGATTTCTGAACATAAAGAGTGAAAGTACAATTTTTACTTATTATCCCTTGTGCAGTGAACTAAACTGATGGCCTCTTCTTCAAACATCACTGTTTTGGTTCTGAATACTAAGTAATTCCTGTAAGCAATACAAAAATCCCTGCTGAGGCAGAAAGATTTTGGAATAAATTACTTCATTCAGTTCTGAATCATTGTCTGTGTAGCCATGTAAAATCAAGACAGAGACGTTTGCAGGTGTCAAGTCACATTCTGTATCACATAATGTACTTTGAATAAAATGCCAGCAAGCTATTTTGGGACATTCATACAGTGATGACAAAAAACTACTCTCTCTCAAATAAAATAAAATAATAATAAAATAAACAAAATATAAGATGTTGGCATGCCCAGAACAGAGCTGTTTTGCAAGCAGTCTGGCAAGTCCTCCAGTACAATTGCCTGCAGGATGTCAACTAATGAAGTTTGGTTCTAGAATTATAAACATTTTGCAGATGGCTGAGGACAGCATGAATCAAGGCCATGCTACCAGCTGAAACCTCAGGGCCACATTAATTACTGTTTGCCATTTGTATTAGCTCCATGCTTAAGGTGTAAAGCTTAGATTGTCCCTTCTCTACATGAATGCTCTGACCCTCCAAGATGAAACAACTTTGCAATTTTCAGGACTGCATTAACTGATGATTAGTTGGGTGCTAAGTCAATTAAGCATGCCTCATTTTCATTACCAGATATGGCTAAGTACTCCGTTTATTCATTAAGCAGACTGCCAAGGTCATTATAGGTATTCTGAATGTAGCCTTCCATAGTGGGAGATTAAAAATCTTGTGTCATTGTTCAGTGATTATCTGTTTTGTACATATACTCTTTCAAAAAAAAAAAAGAAACCAAAAAAACCTAACACACACTGGCATTCTCTATTAGCTTTACATAGCATAATTTTCTTTGAGTGGACGATTATCTTACGTTATGTTTTACAACTCTACATAATTTTTACTATTCTGAAAATTATAAATATTACTGGGTTTTAACTTACAGTCATATTTTTTCAGGTTTTTCAAAGATCAAAACTGAACTAGTCTGCACGTTAATCAATTCCAACTATGCTGCATGCTGCAGAGATAACAAACAATGCCTCTGTGCAGAGATAAAGGCAGCCACTCTACAACACATCTTGTGGTACATGGGACATTCATCCATGACGTGGGGTGCACAAAAGGGCACAAAGGAAGCCTGGAACTAAGGCTCTTCATATCTGAAGTACCTGTTCTTACTTTGGATGCAGTTCTTCTGAAAGCCACGAAGTCAAAACATTTCACTACATCAAACAAACATTTCAGCATTTCTGAACTTATCAAAACAACTCAGTGAACACTTCCATCCCATAGATATGAATCCAGATGAGACTGCCAGTGAAACAGCACAGATATAAAACCAAAACCAAACCTTAATCTCTACCCTGAGCCTTCTAAAGCACAAGTTGTTCAATCATAGATTTGTGTTCTTAGTTCATCGCAAAGTCTTTCATCAAAGCCTAACTCTGAATCGTCCTAGTAGAGCAACTGAAACATGATCACAGAGCTATGGTAATTTTACCAAACTTCAGTACACCCAATGGAAAATTAGCTGAAAAAGGAATCCAGATTTCTGTCACAGGGAACCCCTATTTCTATGAAGCAATTCAGAAGGAGGTATCAGCAGAACCATGCTGTGGCTGTATTCAACAATACCCTCACTTGATATTTCAGACAGAAATAGATCATTGATTAAAAAATCTTTTTAGCACTTACATTATTTTTTATTTCCTGGACTAGACTATTTCATACAGTTGTGTATGGGCATAGTACTGAAGCAGAATTTTTGATCACTAGAGCTTGTAGTTTTACACTACAAGATAATACAACATGGGAAGAGTGGGGACAGGGATGAAAGTTTGGTTGGAAGAGAGGAGGACAAAGACAAAACATCCTGTTTGAACAGCTAATGAATAATGTCACTATCCTAATTTTTCTAAGAAAATAAAAATGTCAGAGCTTGCACTGTTTTGCCAGCTCACTCCATTTATTCATTCTGAAGTCAAGTCAAGTGACAGCTTGACACCAGATATAGTCCAGGAGGGAGAAGCCAGTTGACAAGAAGTCATAGTTTCATCTGTCTTTCCTGCTTATCAGCTTCCCTTGTCAGTGTTTTATCTGGCTGCAGTCACAGCTGTTAGATTTTTGTGATTTCTACGTATGGCATCTCATGAATTACTGAGATAAAGTGATACATGTGATTTCTGTAATTCCTTGTATTTTCTTGTGCTATGATCAAGACAAATCTCTCTTTTATGAGAAAACAACAGGAGAAAAAGGAAAAAAAAGCAAATCTGGACATAGTAAGGTCAGATGCATGTGGATATAAAGTGCAAATTGTCTTTAACACTGGGCTGAGCTAGGACTCTACATTCAGTGAAGCACCCAGAGGGTGTTTCAGGACAACCCAATATAACTCTCCACTGACCACACAAGGATCTATAGCTTTTCATTCAAACTTCTAGTCTAGTTAAAAGTGGTCTCTGAGGTATTCATGCTATTCAAGTGATAAAATAAGGTCATTTTCATTTGTCTGCTGTTCACCTAGCATGCACCTAGCAAGTCTGAAGAATAAAATTCAGCCCTGTCATGAACAGAATGAATGTTAATTGAGATCGGTAAAGCATTAACTTGATTACTGCAAGGCTGCCTTCTATTACTTGAGCACGAGGACATCATACCACTAAACTCATAAAATCCTTGTCTCCTGTCTTCTAGTTAGATGCTTTGGCATACACCTCTTTTAATGGTCAAACAGCATGACTGATTTGATATTTCCAAGTTTGTGAAAAGGGGACTGTTTAAGGTCTAAGACCCGATGTGTGTAACTTGGGAAAGTTCTTTGCACAGTATGCACTCCCTGAATGCCAAACCCATGCAGTTATTTTCTGACTGTTGACATAAAAAATGGGAACAGCAACTTCCAACCAAGGCCATGGTTGTACTTCACCTATCAACTCCTGTGGCATTGGCATTTACTTATTTCAGGCATATTTCATCAAGGTACATCTTGACATCATAGAAGAGAGGGGGGGAAAAAGTGCAATACTTTTTGAATTCTCACAACAGTTGTGGCTTTTCATCCTGATGTTTTGCCCTCAATGAAACACGTACCAGAAAATGTAGAAGTAAATGAACAATAATCCCCTAAAATGAAACACAAAAAGCTGAATGTTTATGCCTAGACCTTGGGATTCAAAACAGAAGGGAAGTTGCGCCATTTTACCAGATGCCAATTTAGCTAAATGACAATAGGTATCACCTAAAACTCAATCATCTGTATAGTTTTACCAAAGGATAGATTGAATTGGTAGATTTGATCGTGCTGCCTGTCTACCTAGTATAACACACCCGGTAGTAAAAAGAGCTCTCATCTGCCAGATAGAAGCACACCCTCCAAAAGTTTAAAAATGAAAGCAACATATTCACATTACAGTGAAGGTGTTTACTTTAAAAAGATAATTAAACAGCAAGAGACTCTCTAATAATTTTAATCCAATATGAGACCTCATGTAGAAGCTGTGATCTTCTTGCAGGAACCACCTGTCCAAATCTCTATAACTTATTTAGTGCTGGAAGACAATCATGTTATTTGTTTAAAATATCTGCACTTAAAGAAAAATATGAAAAAGACTATGAAAACTTCAACATTGGAAAAAAGCCTGGTGTTTATATCTGCAACATTTGCCTTCAATTAAAAACCCAGACTTCTCCCACAGGGTTACGCTATCACTATTTCTTGGCACTACACAGCATAGCATCCATACATAGCAATATTATTTCTCTTCTCCATAGTCTTCTTCAAACACACATATTGCAATTACTCTATGAAGATTTCAGACAAATGGTGGATTTCCCCCCCCAAAAAAGCTGCCTGTAAAATATTACAACAGCTTTCTGTATTTTCAAATGTTCAGAAGTTAAAGGCACCACCATGATCATGACGGAAAGCATCTCAGGTAGTGCTTGCATCCTCACCTCTAAGGATCACCAGAAGGGCAGCCCTCTTATCAACGACTAAGCAGTCACGTATTATTTAATATTTCCCCCCAGTGGAACATGCACATTCTACTCTACAGGAATGTTACATATTTGTCTCTAACTTGAGACAATCCAGCTCCATAATTCTTCAAGTTGCAATTTAAAATCACAAATTAATTAGTCAAAACCATCTTTATCCACATCTACTGGATGTGTGTAATCAAACTGTCAAGAGCAGCTGGCATTTTTGGGTATGTGAGAAGCAAGGCATATTCTTCTCAATGAATTGCTTTTTGCACACACACCGCCTCCCCCTTCAGTCAGTTCTTTGTAAAAATACCAGGTACGTCCCTTACTGTCTGCCTTTTTGCTACTTTACTACATGATTTCAAGTAAAATTCAATTTGTATTTCATCAAAGATTCACTGAAAAGAAGCCAACTGACTTTACCCAGCAATTTCCAAATGAAGTACTAGCACTAGGAACAGACCACAAAGCAAACAATCTCAAATCCTATGGGGATGGGGGATGGGTGGGGGAGGGGGAAATAATAGTAATAATTCAAAGGTAGCTGTTTTTAGCAGTATGGCAGCATTGACAAAACTATAGATCTGAACTGATCTTAAGATGCCAAAAGAGCAGCAATATGTTCCTATTATCTACTGCTGGCAAGATTCAGTAACAACCTAAAAGCAGGGGAGGAAAGGAGAGAGAAAAGTGGGAGACAGCAAAATGAAGTGTTACATAAGGACAAAGCATTATTAAGGCAGATACAGGTGGGAATACAGCTTCAGCATTTCTGGCTTCCAGCCCAGCCCCCTAAAGCATACTGTTTCTAAAGGACAGACATCTGGCAGATTTAAAGTCCACAAGTACATGATGTTAAACAAGAAGTGCCTTGATTTATCATCTGCCTCAAGCACAAGCTTTCCCCAAGACTCACTGAGCAAGATACTGCCAATCAAGCATTTTGGATACTTAATTTGTGGTTTCTTGATAGTTTGGGAAATTAAGCCAAAGCCTCAATAGACCTCTGCTGATAATCCAACTATGCACTTTTTCAGCTAAGCAGTAAGGAACTGATGATTTGGAAATGGGAATATGAAATAAATTTATTTCCCCAATTTTCTCTTCTCACACAAGAAAGGAATTCCACTAACCACCCCCAGTCTATAAAGAAAGGAAACAGCCATCTCTACACAGTGAGCTTGTAGAATCCTGCAAATACACAAGCAGCAATTTGCTTTCAGCTTCTAATTTTCTGAATAGTCCACTGGCAATCTGCAACCATAGTCATGTTCATCTTTGGGGATACAGTATTGGGAGGGTTGTTTTCACAGATCCACTGTAGACTTTGTTTGGGACTTTCCATTTCCCATGAGAGACAGGCACTCCTAAACGGTGTTTGAAACAATTATTTTTTTCTTTCTCCTTCATGTGGGAGGGAGGTCAACATAATCAGTTGTACAAGACAGTCTCCTGCCAGCAAAGTTGTTTTTAAAAGAAACTGAATACACAAAGCAAAGGCACTACTTTTTCCCAGAAAAGTACAGGAGGTCAGTTCAACAATTTTCATTAACATATCAAGGAGAAAACCAGCAGGACAAACAAAAAAAACTACCATCTCTCTTCTTGGCAGAACAAGCACTAGAAACTGTAAACACTTACTTAAATTTCAAGCCATAGATAGTTTCAAAGATATGCAACATCAGCAAATCTTTAAGCTACAAATCTAAAACAAACCAAAACCACTCACAGCCAGTAATTTCAGAATGTTTAATAAGTTCAGTATCTAGTATAAAGCACGCATATTTTTTAATCATCATTACACAGATTGTATGCTTGGACAACAGCCCTTCCCCAGTTAGAGGAGGTACATCAATTTGCAAAGCTGTGTCAGTAGGACTAATTGAGTTCAATTAACTGAGTTTTGTTAAATGAACTAGTAGTACCTTATTAATCGTATGTCTCGTATCACCACCATAGTTAAAAAAAAATAAATCCATTTTAAGGCCCAAGTTCAGGAGATCCTTCATCTGAATGTTTAAGTCTACACATTTGAAGTAACTTTATCAGAAAAAAAATGTATATCTGTAGCTCCTTCTTCCTTCTTATTATTTACTGCTGAAAGTATCTAACCACCAAGTTTCCTTAACAAACGGACATTTCTATGAACAGGGAGAAAGCGTGCAGAAATCGACAGCAGCCCAACCCTTATTCCTGTTGTGCTGCTTATAAAGCTTAAGTGATATTTACTTTACTAAGGTAAAATAGGAAAATTTTCTATTAGATTTAAAGATCTCTTACCATACGCTTCATTAACATATACTGCACAAAAACTGACATGTTTTTGAGGTCTTAGAACATTTATAAGACTGAACACAAACATCAAAGCTATAGCAGGCTTCATGCTGCAATAAGATGATAAGGATCTGAGCCTTGCTACATTTGAGATGCAAGTCTTTAGATGGTAGGTAGATTTTGAAGGACTCGGGAAAGGAGATTCTGTTTTAAGCAAATGAAAAGAAAATAGTTACTCAAAAGATCAGCGATTAATAAAGGGCTTCTGATTTAAACAGAAGTAATTGCATTTTCTCTTGAGGAAAAGTATTTAAAACTGAGCTGCCATTCAAACATTTGGTACATTTTCAACATAAAGATGATTCTTCAGGAGGTCAACAAGAAGAAACAGACCTGTCAACAAAAATGAACAAACTTTTGTCCAAAAGAAAAAGGAGAATCCCAAAAATTTATTGAGCAAGGACCTAATTCTGACCCAAAAAGCTTCAAAATCCCTCTTCTTCTATGCAGGGTAACAGTAGGCCTAAAGCAAATACAGTGTTTTATCTTACTCATCTAATCAAGAAGACTCAATCGTATTATTCTCATGAAAAAATATGACTAATATCTCTCAACAGAGAAATGAACTTCTAACCATTTAGAACTACGTTGTCAAAAACATCCTGAATGGATGCAGTTCTACCATGTGCCTTACATGGTGCCTTAGTTTTACATTAGTTCTGACAAAGTGATTTTCTACAGCCCCTCCCTACAAAGTCTAATTCCCAGGATTAAGGAAACTGAAGATCCAGGCTTCAAGGTTAGGTACTTCAAAAGAAAAATTGTATTTTCATTCTTCACTTGGTCAGAGATTACAGAATGAAAGGAATCTCTTTCTATCCTTGGGGAGAAGGAAATAACAAGAAACAGTTTATTAATGAAAGTTGTTTGAGTACTGCACTTATAACAACACAGACTTACTAGATTGTATTTGTCTATTAAATTGTAAGTTTAACTCTCCATGAAAGTAATCAATGTTTTCATGGGTAATTGTGCAAATTATATTTAAAGCACTTACCACCCGGGAAGCAGTCTCCCAAGTTAATTTTGTCTCCACAATTCCCTTCTCATCTATTTTTTTTTAATTGCTCCTTTCATTATTTTATTATATTTTCACAGTGATTTTTCCCTTCTTTCTGGGCCTTTCATCAGTAAATCTATTTATCTACTCTTACTCTGTAAACTGGACACCAATCAGGCTGTTCTGTAACCAGCCTGAGCAAAAGCCTCAGGACAGGCATGCCAACATCTCCTCCTTGCAGAGTTCTCTAAAGAAAAAGAAAGACTTTCAAACACGAAAATAATTTTTTTCTTTCTTTCTTTCTTTTTTCCTGGGGGATGGAAAAATAAGAAAATCTAGATTTCTTTTCAGTACAGAAAGCACAGTGTCCATGTCAGACAGAAGAGAATGTTTCTTCACAACTCTACCTGTCTACTGCATACTCGCAAGCTGGTTCACACTTCCACCCTCAACTTCTGTCCCCTCAGACAGTTTTTGATCCCTGCCCTTATTCCTCTTTCAAGAAGAGTCACTCAGAGGCTCTATTAGCTCACTTCTCCCTGACAGTTCTCCGACCCTCTGCCTGACCCAGGCGACCCCGCTAACCCAGCCTACCACACAGTGTAATAAAAGCGCTTCTCTCCTAGAGATGCTCACCCAGCTTTCTGCTCTTGCTGGAAGGGCCCTCCTCCCCATACTGAAAGAAACGTAACAAAATGAAAACCAAACCAACTGTGTAGCCTCTCTCTCTTTGACTATATATATATATGTACATGTATATATGTGTGTGTGTATATATATATATATAAATCATGAAATGCCAACAACATTTTGCAGCAAGACTCTGCTATAATCTCATTATTAAAACTAGCCTTACAAATGATCCTTGGGGGGGAGGGAAACTGTTGTCTTTCAGCATTATCTGAAGACCTCAGGAATGCATTGTTCAAATGGATGGATGCAGCATTAGGAAGACAGAAAATATGCTATCTCATTTACCTGCACGCCTCTTTACTCAGCTCGCTCAGAGCCAGCTGCAGGCCTGAGCACATGTTCGTTATACCCTGACAAAACACCCACTGTAGTTGCTGTGGAAAGGTTCAGAGACAGAAAATCTTTTCTCCCAAGAAAAACAGCATTCCTCCCAGGTGTCAGGAAGCACATGAGCTCCTTTCTAGTCCAACGACACTTGCAGGCTGCAAATTTAGTTATTTTCAAGATCCATCCAGAAGAAGAAACGGTCTCATTCAGTCAGACAAACGACTTTGGTGATGAGAAGGAGAAAGCAACACTATACGGACACAGCCAGGCAGTTACCTCCTAATTCAGTGTTGCAGAAACAATAAAACAATGAAATTGAGATAGATTTTGTCTAAATTTATGAAGATACCTCAGTCTAAGAATGTGCAACATTAAGATATTTGCAGTTTCCAAAAGTCCTTTTCCTTATGTTGAGTTCTACTTTTGTCTCAGATGTGACAACAGGTTATAATTGTTGAGTCTTGTTACTGTGGGGAAGATTCACTCCTACAGAAGAAATAAAACCAGACTAAGTGAAATCTTTGAGTCAAAGAAAGGAAGATAGGCAATAACCCTGTGCTCCTTTCCTGTGGATCCCAGCTGCACAGCTTGCGAGACTGAGGGGCTTCCAACCCAAACACCATCCCACCACTAAAGGGAAATGACCAAGCACTTTATGGACACAGTTTGGAACAAAAGGAAGTTTAATTAATTATTTTAAAAATTCACTCACACATTCTTCCTCCTTGACATTTTACAACCAGCCTGTTGTGTAGAATCTTCCTTTAGCCCTAGTGTGCTGTTCCAGGATACCTCAACAATAAAGTGCGTGTTGCATTATGAGATAATTCCAGCAAATGAGAAGGACAACAAAGAACAAACAAAGAAGAATAAGGAGTTCTTAGAATATATTTTATTTAAATATACCTATGGTTAAAGTCTTCCACTTGGTTCAGTTCTGATTTTTTGCTTTAGTATTCATCTTTTCAGTGATATATTGCCCTCAGGAAATCACAGATCAAATGCAGTTTGTCCCTTAAATGATACTGAATCGAGAAATATGAATGCAATCTGAAGCACTTAAACACAGATATTCTAATCTGATCATTTTTATTTGCTGAAGAAATCTCTTTATAAGCTTGTTCTCTGAACTGAGAGCACCCTCTTCAAATGTTTTCTTCTGGGGATAAAACGGGAAGAACCTTTTCAAATGCTTTTCCCTCACTTTTCCTCACAATACTCCACAGATTTCTTAAACAACTTATACAAAAATATTTTCTATCCTTCTTTCAGGAAAATTTCTCTTGGCAATGAAATTTTCATATTGACATCAGTTGAGATAAACTCATCCTTAGAGCAGTCCTATATGAATTTTAAACTAAAATATTTCAGATCAGCCTTCACAGCAGTAGTCGGTTAGCAATTTTCATCTAGAGAAGATGAATTTCTTTACCAAATATCCTTCTGCTCTTAATACACATAAAACAAACAAATTGAGGACTGATGTATGCAAAAGATATTTATATCTGCTAGGAGATGTAGGGATGTCATACACACAGAAGCCAACATATCCCAGAAAGAAGATGAAGAAACTACTGTATGAAAACTCTTGCACAACTGACGATGTATAGTGCAGTTCCCCATGAAAAGAAAACCACTGACTTGACAGAACTAAAGCATTTCCTCTTAGTCCTTTGATACAAGTCCAATAGACTCTCACTGGAACTCGAAAACACTCTCTGACATGAAAATAGCTTTTCAGTAGATCTAGAAGAGTCTTGATGAAAAGCCTATCTTAACTTGATCCAGAAAAAGAAAGTAAAATAAATTGAAAATAAATTAAAAAAAAAAATCCAAAGTCTTCACTCTAAGGGACCATATGTGGTACTGAAAAGCATTGCTTTGTAATATTCACTGATATATCATGAAGCAGACATGACTTCCTGTATTTCTATTTTCCGTGAAACAAAAGAGCATTTCTCTGTCTCTAAAAGTGTGAAATGGCAGCTGAAGAGGAAATAGTGCTTTTACTGAATCTGTGACATTTCCCTGTCTTCCTTGTGTATCAACCTAATCTGAACTGATGGTTTCTGAAATATCAACTATATACTTTTGTACTAGTTTAATGCCTTGGGCTTTAACTCAAACTGGGAAATAAAACATACACTACTGAGGTAGTAAGGACAGTAAGGAAGTTACACTCAGCATGTAATGTATGCATAGGAAATTACTGTGTACAAATATGTGTTTTTGTTGTTTTTTTTTTTAATCCTAGTGATTAGAGTAATACATACATTCCTGTCTTCCCTTATTGAACTCATATGCAACTCCTAGAAAATATGACAACTATAGCAATTCAAGGACAGAATATATGTACCTGCTTAGACTGTGGAAGCCCTCCTTTAGCCTCTAGCACCATGACTAATGCAACAGCCTTTCCAGATGCAATATTTTCTGAGCAATGTTATGCTAAATAGTTCTGTTTTGTCGTGGGTGGTTTTGGGGTGTTTTTTTGTTTGTTTGTTTGTTTTGTTTTGTTTTTTCTATATTAGAATCCCACTCATGGGCCAAACTCAACAGAAGTATGTTTGTTTGTTTTTAAATAATATTTGCTTGCATAGAAATGCTCAATATAGAGGTTGCAAGGCATGATATAGTCTGAAAAGGAAGTTTATGAAAGTGAAAGGTGTTTTCATGTTCAAGAACTGGAATTTGGTCTGGTGAATTGCTTCATGTCTATGAATTTCCTCAAGCTGGCACATAACATAGTTCAACTGAGCTTTACTACCACAAAAATGCATCCAGGGCATTCCTTGCAGCCCAGAACTTCAGGTCATGTTTTAATTTTCAGGTTCAGGATGTCAGGTAAAAATCTTCAGTTATGAAAATTTTAAAAAATACATAAGCAAGTGAGCACAAGCATCCATAGAGATTTTTTTTTACTGAGGAAACTGTAAAAGAAAAAAAAGAATCCAAGCCCTATAGGTTGTCGTGGAGAATATATTGTTTTTTATACAATTCAGAAATTCTATAAGAGGTATTCATCTATTTAAAGATACAAAGAAAAAAAAACCATCAAAACAATTGTTCAGACTAATGCCTGCAATTTTAGATAGTTAAAATGTGCTGTTCTAAACAACAAAACAAACAAACAAGCAAACAAACAAAAAAGCACTATCACGTGGAACAAATATCAATATGGGAAATTTCTTGAATGAGAAAACTTTTATTAGTTTCTAAGGAAATAAAGACAATACTGAAAGATTTTTCTTGTAAGGTTGGAAGCACTGGTGTGTTGAACTTTAATTTTCACATTTTCTGGTCAATTGCTGAAAAACAGATTTACTTTTTTTTTTAAAGGAGGTGTCAAAAATCAAAATCCATGAAGCTATGTTAATAAGCTTACTTGATGCCCACGCTGTGTAAAATTCACTAAAGGAAAAAACAACAACAAAAAAAACCCCATATATTATCAGATTCTTAACTTAATATTGGTAATTCTCACAAAAGAACACTACATACACCTTCTGGGAAGAATAATTTACTTTGAAGAGTACATTAAGTTCAAATTAATGTTTACAAACAAGTTTTGAGTACTGTACTAAGGATCAAGTTTGAAGAGGAGTTGGAATTATCTGATTTTCTGCTTAAACTGAAAGCTTATTTTAAGAGCTGAGGAAATATTAGAGATCACTTAGAAGATTTATGAGTAACACTTGAGTAGTTTTGAAGTTGTTTAGATGAATAAGTTGAGGGGTTAATCATGTACTGAGGGAAATGATGCATGGCACCTACATTAGAATTGCATTAAGAGTATTTGTAATAGCAATTTAATCTCCACATCAGTCCTTACTATATTCTCTGTAGTTTATTAGATATATTAATGGGTGTACCCTCTTTGGGTTTACACATGGTAAGTATTTCCTTCTTGTCTTGAATTTCAAGAAATTACATTCAAACATCACGGGACATTGCTTTAATCTAAAAGGAATTATTCTTTGTCACATTTTCTTCCCCTCACCAAGAATAAACAACGGTTACACTTCTCTTGATCAAAGTAGCTTTGAAACTCAGTTATCCTAACTATCCCGGCCAAATTCAAACTTTAGAAACTGAATTTCAAAATTCTTTTATTGAACTGAATAAGATTCAGTAGAAATCTCTGTAGTGTCATTATTAGTTCACAATCCCATATCACTGCAAAGGCTACAATCCCTTGCAGGCAGGGAGCAGATGCCAGAAGGCTAGGAAGAATAGCTGAAGATGCATCAACTATTTGTGTTTGATCATGATGGTCTGTGCATGGTCTTTTTGGGCTGAAGATTTGCTGAATTTGGTGGTATAGGGAATGATGTACTCTTCATCGCCGTTCTGTGAGTTACAGTGAGAGTTGGGCACATGGAGATTTTTCTACTCTCCTGCATTCCAGAATTCCTCGCAGTTGAGTTCCCCTTTCCTTGAGGCAGCATTTTTCAGCTGAAGTCATACCAATAGCCAAGAATGTCTATTGCCGTACCAGCCCCAATGAAGTCAGCTGAAGAGACGTAGTGGCTACAGATTCCACAAGGCAACTTTCCTTCTTAAATGGCTCTATTAATTCCAGGAAGAAACAGTGTCTTCGAAGAGAGAGATAGGAATCCACATGCCATTGAAGCTGAGATGATAGAAGATCCTGAAGAGAGCTTCTATAGCAACAAGGTAGATAGACTGTCAAAATTCATAGCACAATCCTTTCTCCTGTCCTGAGTCGCCCAACCTCATGCTTCATGGAGTAGTTTCACTTCTAAAAACCTGCTGTATTGCACTGGGAGAGCACAGGTTCAAGTAATTTGATTCTAGTGTAGGAGCAAAAAGACAACAAAGAGCAGCTCGTTGTTTCAAGTAAATGAAGATGACTTGATGCTGAACAGTTGCAGTAAGCAGCTTTTCCTTTTCATATGTTATAGTACAAATAAAGAAAACCAACATATAGTAAACACTGGGGAAAGAAAAAGAAAAAGAAAAAAAAAAAAGAAAGAAAGAAAAACACCTCCCTCACAGAAAAACCAATCCCTTCCTTCCTTATCCAGTCTTTGACAAGAAGGTAAATTTCAACTTGCTGTTTAATCTTGCTCTAACATACTGATGTAGTTTCTAGGTGAGATACTATTGTTTCCAAAGTACATGACCCTACTCCCATCATGCTTAGCCTTCTGGCACATCTCAGCAATACAAAAGTGTATCCTATTTGTTTGAAAGCAGGTAGAAAGGATAACTCATCTCCAGCAGACAGTGGCAGTGATGAAGACAGGACAACGCCACTGTGAAAAGAGGAGGAATTAAAACGGAGCTCAGAGAAAATAGGAGAAGGATAAGGGAGTGATCTCTGCAAGAGAAAGCAATGCAAAAGCACAATGAGGAAGAAGAAGCAAGTTAACAGCATCTAAGCTTGGCTATCAGGATGAAGGATCCTGATGTGGCAGTAAATGGGAAAGTATGGATCAGAAATGGGGTGTGCTGGAGTTGGAAAAAGGCACTACTGCAGGATGATGAGTATAACTGGTATGAGGGATGACAGTGGGATATTCCCTCTCCCTTAGGAAAGGCCCTGCAATTCAGGGGCAGTGGAGGAAGGGCCTAAGGATAGTCCCCTGGGACAAATGGAAGCACCAAGGTGCCATCAGGAGCTCATGAAAAGCACTACAGGGGCATAATGAGTGCAATACTTCATCATACATTAAACCAGTCACCTACATACAAATAGCCTACTATTCTGAAGATGCTGGCCACCACACCCAGGAATGGTGCCGACCAAGGCATCTGTTTATCCACAGGCTAGGAAAATACTGTTCAAATGAACAATCACAAGCACTTGTTCAGGCTGAAAACATCAACATGCAGCCTCCACTCCCTCCTGCTCTCTCATTTTTCACATCCCTTCCCTCCTGACTGCAGCTTTCTTTTTCCTGAGCTCACGAAATCCATCACTTACATTCATGTAGTTTGGCCTCCTCGAACTGAGCCTTGCTCAGTTTTGGCTGTCACAATGAAGATAAAAAAAATCTTTGCTAATGTTTGAAGAATGAGAGATCCAAGTTTAACAATGGTGAAAATGAGAAGCATAGTACAGCCTCTTCTGGAAAGCGAAAGATGAAAAAGAAAAATAACACTCCACATGGAATAAAAACTTTTCCAAAACTATCAACAAGCCTACTGCCGAATCATTTTGATTGCAATACAGTTACTGAGACAATCCTGATCATATGCTGTTAACACATTGCACAGGATTCATAATCTCCGAACAACTACACTAACATGAACTTGTTTGTCAGTCAAACAAGACTGTAACTTTTCAATTTCTTGAAGACAATTTGGAAGAAAGCGTTCAATAACATTAGTTATGAGTGGATCATAGAACAGGTAGCCTGCCAGTATTTTTGGTCTAGTGATCAGGTGCACTGTGACACAATGAATAATTATTCTTGTAATAGAAAAGTCAGAAGAGCCAGAAGTTTTTGCCATTCAGAAGAGGTTAAATAGTTAACAGACTATCTCTCAATAGATAACTGTGAAGCTGGGCTATCAATATCAGTTTTTAATCACAAAACAGTTAAATATCCATAGAACTAGCTGCTATGAGCTTATCAGTAAAATAAGAGAGAATCCTTCTAACTTGCTTTTACTGATATGGAGGAGATATTCATAGAAAATCAGATCAAGTGTGAAGCCTGCTGTGGGTACTGGCCATTAGCCACTGCTTAGGGAAGAGCACAAAACCACAGCATGCCTACATTCGCTCTTCTGCAGAATAGGAACCAGCATTATTTGGTGTAAAGAACTTCCAAACAAGGAGTAGTATTAATTTTACTTAGTTTCTAAACATTGTATAATCCTTGACATTCCCACGCCACACCGCCAACATGGATTCCTTCAACTTTTAGCATTTACATTTTCCTGAGGCAAAGAGTCATGTAGCTTGGTGAACAGCATTACTCAAGCACCTCCATCAGCCTGCAGTAATGTGAGGACTTCAGGGTTTTCAGTGGTTCTCAATAAAAATCAGGTTATCCTTTCACAAGAAAGACTCTTTCTAGACTTCACTTCTGTAGATAATGCCACTTTGAATTCACACATTAACAAAAATGTTTCACTGTACTTAAAGGCACATGCACCCTGCTGCTGCAGACTGTGGGCCCTGCAAAATTGTTCAAAGCACAAGCTTCCAGGTACCTGCCTTTTCCCTTCCAATCCTGTTCTTCTGGACCTTACCTTCCCTACCACCTCACTGATTCAGGCAAGTCAAGATCTATGCAACAAAGCAAATACTGCCATTGCACATGCAAGATCCACATCATACACAACATTTGCCACAGAACAACACCAGGTTGAAAGATCCCTCTACTGCTCCTCCTCCACTGGGAAATATCACATACCAGATGTTTGGGGTTTCCTTCCCATGACATCGAAATTTACTACTGAGTATTTTTCTATGTTAAGCTTAAGAAGGAAAAGTTCTTTTTTTTGTTGTTGTTTTTGTTTTGTTTTTATCCCTCTGAGGAGTTCTGATATCTTAATCCTTGGAATTAAGCGGATTACAGGTAAATTTTAGTATATTTGTGTGTTAGAAAATCTATGAACCATTACCATCACAGGTGATGTAGGTAAGTGAGCAGTTTCAGCTCAGTAGACATACAACATGCACAGCATGCTCATCATCTCAGAGTTATATTATACCTTACTCACTTTACAGAATAAATTGCATAAATACCTTCTGTGCTCCTCTGAGACAGCTCTACTATGGTGTAGAAACTCTGCCCAACATTTCACTAAAAGCCTTCTTTCTAACAGGTTAAAAAGGTTTCTGTATCTAATTGCTCCATAATTTAAATTTTAAGATGCAAAAACATACTTTTTATCTCACATTTTATAACAATCCACCTTTCACTGGGGGCGGGTACAAACTACAAACACCACCCTCACTAGCAGGATCTCCATTAAGTGCTAAAAAAGACTAGCTAGCTAAACCTCAGCAATAGCTCTTGTCATGCTTGGGCATTCATCCTTGCTGGAAGGGCAAACGCCAGTGCCCTAGGGTGCTCACCCTGTCTGCCCACCACTACTGCTTAACTCTGGCTAGAGCTCCAGTGTCATGAAGAGTGAGCCTCTCCCATCCCCAGCTCCTTCCTGAGTGACAACTCAGCCCAGAGTCCTTGCCCTCTCTATAGGTGATGGGGCCAGCTGACACTCCAACACTGTGCCCCAACAGTGCCCCAACACTTCTCTTGCACGGGAACTGGTGTCAAGACACACCAGGATGACAATTAGTGTTCAAAATCTAGTATTTAGTGGTCATTTGCTCACAGAGGGGCTGAGTAGAGGAACAGATAAGCTGTTTCACCCCAACAGGGAAAGCCAGTCCCTGTTGGCCAGCTCTTGCTATTTCAAAGCTAAATTCTATTCAAAGACTCAAAAAATAAGCTTTACAAAGATGGTCCAATCCAGACATGTGCTAATGTAAATTTCACAATGCTGTCCACTAAGTGACAATACAGCACAACTGATTTTAAGTGGATGTTTGGTCTTAAACAGCTTTCAGCTGCAGCATAAAGACAGCTTACAGTAAAGAAACATCTTCTGTGTGTTTTGTTAGCTACAGTTCACATCGTGAACTGTGTATATGCAGTGGTATTGAGATTGTTATTGTGATTTCACAGGTAAAAGTAGGTCAAATTAATACAGCAGCCCTGACAATAAAATTGCCGTTAATATATAGGTAGTTAACTTGATCTCCAAAAGATGCATCCTTATCTCATTTTCTCAGTACTCTGGAACAACCTCCACAATATCATCCACATATTACATACACATAAGAAGAGCAGACAGCTGCATGATTATAGGCACTACATTGTTAAGAATACCAACTCCTAACAATTTATGACTCATGAACTGAGAAATAAAGCTAATTTCTTTGGGGTAGATGAAGAATATTTAATAGAAGTAGATATTTTATTTGGCTGTTATTTGCCAGAGAAATGTCCATAAACTATTAGATAATCATAGAATCACCAAGGTTGGAAAAGACCTACACAGTCATCCAGTCCAACCTTCCACACCAATAGTGATGGTATAATTTGCATGATTAACTCTTTGGTACAATGTTTGGCTAACGGAAACAAAAAAGACTGCTGTTAAGATTTTTTTATTTTTTTTTTTTTTACAGTAACTGAAAGAAAAATTGCTCCTGTTATTCAAAAAAGAAAAAAATAATAATGTATATTATTCTCAAATACAGAGAAACCAAAATTATCCTGCAATTTCAGTCACAGCATTCAGAATTTTTCAAAGTCTTATTCTCCGGTATAGAATACTGGCTTCCTCATTTAAAACTGATAAAATTATACCTGCATAAAGCCTCTCAAACAATGTCTCCAGAAAATTATACATACAAATTTGTCTGTCTTTAAGACTTACTGACTTTTAGTTTGGTTTAAAGTACTTTCTGGCTGATCCTGTCCATAATTTATTGCATATCTGTTGGAACACTCTTCATCATCTTGTAATGACATTGACCATGCTGAAAAAGGCTCCCACAGATAAAATTTCTTGATATCACTTACATTCACAGCTGTAGTCTGAAAGGTTCTTCATTAAAAAAGTGATTGAAAATTTCATATTTTCTATGAAGTCTCAGCAATAGCATTATTAGCCAAATAAGGAACTTTTCTTGTTCACATTACACATTTTACTCGATGTATAAATTACTCTCCTCCTTCAGTTGCCCTCATCTATTGCCTCTAACATGATTCCTGTGACTGTCGGTGGCAGGGTTTAAAACAAAACAAATGAACAAAAACCTTACAAAAGTTGTCCACACAACTGTGAGGTTTGATCTGTAGTCATGAGAAAATAGATAAAGGCATTCATACTTCTCTCTTGCTCAGCCCTTAAGCTCAGCTGTGATTTGATCCATTTTGAATCTTCTTCAGTGGTTCTTCTTATTCATTTTGTCTTTAGGAGAGTGCTTCCACTCCTTGCACACCGCCTCCTTGTAGGATTTTTCCATACTGCTAATTATTTTTGCATTTTCCACCTCCATCTCTACTCTCTTGTCAGCAGCAGGCTGGCTAAAAGTGCACACTGTTTTCCAGATGGCTGCACATGCCACAGTGAGGGTGACATTATTTCTTCTGTTCTTTCCAAAATTCACTAGTAAATTTAGGGGTTTAAATGAGCCAGATTGTTCATTTAATTTTTTTTTTATTTTTTGTTTGTGGACTGTAGTTAAGCCTGAAGCTATCAAATCAATATGTAAAAAGCTTTTGCTATTTTTCTACTGTACATTAACTTGCACACATTCATAAACAGCTTGGCCTACCACATGGAAAGAGTTGCCCTGGCTTGCCGGGTCCCTGCAAATCTCCTTAGTACAACATCAGTATTATTAAAGAGCAATTCATGATGCCCTAGGTTTGAAGAAATCTGTAAATTAAATATGGACAGGAGTCGGTATTTTCACTGGTGTGTCTGAAACAGTTGCCCCTCTCTCGTAGCCTACTTCTTTCACACTCCGTCAGGACCTGTCCTATAACAGTCTCATTGTCATATCTCTTTGACGCTTCTCAGAGAACGGCAAGCAGATGTAAACAAAGTAGGACTGAACTGCAGAAGTCAAATTTGTTAGTAATACCACATCCATGGCTGCAGCTCCTTCAGGAAGATGTAGTGACACTCCTTGGGATGAAGCATTTCAAAATCCATCTGTTCAGTACAAAGGCAGACCCAAGGATATCTATACATTTCTAAAAATTTTGTCCCCCTCCCAATACTTACTTATTCAAACTCAGCCCTTGGATATATTTCCTTTTCATAAAACCATAGAATCACCAAGGTTGGAAAAGACCCACAAGATCACCCAGTCCAACCATCCACCTATCACCGATAGTTTTCACTAAACCATGTCCCTCAACACAACGTCCAAACGTTCCTTGAATGCCTCCAGGGTCAGTAACTCCACCACTTCCCTGGGCAGCCCATTCCAGCGCCTGACCTCTCTTTCAGAGAAGCAGTATTTCCTAACGTCCAACCTCAATCTCCTCGAGTGTAACCTGAGTCCATTCCCTCTAGTCCTATCACCAGTTACATGAGAGAAGAGGCCAACCCTCAGCTCACTACAACCTCTCTTCAGGTAGTTATAGTGAGCAATAAGGTCTCCCCTGTGCCTCCTCTTCTCCAGGCTGAACAATCCCAGCTCCCTCAGCTGCTCCTCCCAATGGCTGTGCTCCAGAGCTGTCTTTGAGCAGTCCTTAAACAATTACATTACTGTGTACCCATTAGCTCATCTCCACATGACACCCAGTTGCACAAATAGGCAGGTAGTTGATGATTACAGTACTGAAACCAGTGAAGCTCCTTATTCAACAGAAAGCTATTCAACAGATTTTAAAATAAAAAGATGTCTGCTCTTCATATTAATCTCTGTTTTTTACTACTTGATGGTGTGGTCAAAAACAGTCAGAAGCAGCAACAGTAAGTTTGCCTAGCCAAATTAAAGCTAGAACCCTTCAAGAAAATTTATTTTTCAGAGTTACATATTTTACATATTCCAGTCATCTAGTAATAATAGTGTGAGGAGACATGCTGCACATATTTATGTAAAGAAAGAGAACAGTGAGATTGTTAAACAAACAAACAATTAAAACACAAAATTAAGGAGAGTACTTCCATAATAATTCCAGAAGATGACTCAAGAATTTAAATATTTGCACTAAGCAACTTGGGGGGGGGGGGGGGGGGGGGTTGAAGAGGTTGTTGAAGAGGGGGGAGAGAGAAGGTAGGTTAGATGTAAAGTGTAGTAGTTACCAAAAAGAAATAAACAAACAAGAAGAGCCAGTAGGAAACAGACAAACATGTTTTTCTTTGAGAAATTTTACATATGGTTTGGTTTGGTTGCACAATTCACAGAACACAAATATTCCATTGTCCACTAAAAATCATTTATATTAATTAAGAAGGGGAAAAAGAAAGAAAATTTACAAGTTTCTTCTGAAGAGACAATGAAAAAATCCATGAGAGCTGCTTAAAACAGTGAAGGTTTACAATGTTTCAGAAATACAAAGGTATATAAAATGTTTGAAAAGATTTGTCAATACCTTGGCATTAAAAAGACAGCTTGAACTAGAATATCATGAGACATGGAAATCCAGGAATCAGAAATGTACAAGTAATTTCAAAATCACAGGACAAAAAGGAAATAATAGCTGTGATTTAAAGACTCCACCAAAACAAAAGCTTACTTGAATCTGGTATACTGATAGTTAGCTTCTGCAGTTGGGCTATTACAACTGTTATGCCTGTTTTGAAGATGCAAGGCTCAAGTTACCTTGCAAGAAGATTGCCATCCAAATGGATAGTGTCAAACTCAAAACAGGGGCCCATGTGAATCTAATGAGCTTCAACAAAGCCAAGTGCAAGCTGTTGTATTTTTGCTGGGGCAATCCCAGATATGTGCATTGACCGGGTGAAGAACTCATCAAGAGCAGCCCTGCAAAGAAGGACTTGGGGGCTCTGATGGACAAAAAGCTGAACTAGAGAGACTTCTTTAAGACCTTCCAATTTTTAAAGGGAAATTATAAACAGGAGAGAAATCAACTTTTTACATGTGTAGA
Source organism: Alectoris magna (assembly GCA_030625065.1). Classification (NCBI taxonomy): domain Eukaryota; kingdom Metazoa; phylum Chordata; class Aves; order Galliformes; family Phasianidae; genus Alectoris; species Alectoris magna. The sequence continues at coordinate 103,783,156 of CM060560.1, forward strand.
TAGCGATTGGACAGATGGTTTTAAACTAAAGAAAGAGGGTTGGAACTGGGTGATCTTTGATGTTCCTTCCAATCCAAGCCATTCTAAGATCCTGTCAACTGTGATCACATTTGGAAAATCCTTAGGGAACTCTAAAACTAAAACTTAACAGCTATGAGCAATACCACGTTCAATAATTCACCTCAAACCATGACAAAAAACATCAAGCTGCTACTAGCATGAAAACTTCTGATCAGTCTATTCAAATGCAACACTGAACACAGATTCTCTTTAGCAATAGTGTTATTGCCTTCTTGTGAAAGTATCATTGGTGTTCATATTTCAGAGGAAATACAATCCAGGGTTTATTTGCATCAGTGTTAGTTTTATGCTAGAAATCCCTTTACAGTGAGAATTTTATAAATTCTCACTGGACTAGGAAAAAACCAACCAAAAGACTAGGAAAAAACCAACCAACAAACAAAAAAACCCACCAAGACATCAAGACATCAACTCTACAAATACAATTTGTAATTACTTCACTTATTTGGTCTACATCGAAAGAAGAAAGTGCTTTTGCAAAGTAATGTTTACCCATGACAATAATGGGTAAGATGAAGACGAAGAGCAGAGCTGAACATACTTTCAGCCATCACTTAATCCAATTTTGTATCTCTACTGGCACTTCCTCCTTGTTTGCTGTGTCCACAGTGCCTCAGATTACTATCTGTGGCCTTGGGGCTGAAGGCTGCTTTGTCTCAGTTCTTTTTCCCTAAAGTAGAAACAATGAACAAACACACTGGGATAAGCAGTCAGATCAAGAGTCCACAGAAGAAATAGAATCCTGGATTCTGAATACACTCTACAGATGTGGAATCTTGCCCTGGGGCCTCACTGAAATTCTACTGCTTGATAGAAGGAGATGGAATAGATTCAGTTGATTTTCCTACAGCTGATCTTATTCTAGAAGAGAAATTTAAAAACAGATTGCAAAATAAAAAAAAAATAAAAAAAGGAAAAAAAGTAGTCCCAGATGATAACACTGGAGCCTTGGACACATAAGCCAGAATATACACTTGCTCTAAAATAACTAATCTTCAAGCCAGCAGATATATCCATGGGCACTCCAGACAATTTTGCAGTGGCTCTCTCTGTCTCAGGAAATATTTCTTTGTACAATGTAGCACAGAAGAAAAAAACGAACAAACAAAAAAGAGAGAAACCAAGAAGTGGTTCCAGGATAACACCAGGCAGTACAGTGCAGACAACAAGACATATTGGGCATTAATGTTTAAGTATCTGCCTGTGCTATTATTTCCTTGTCTCAATGGACACTACAAGTAGCTTTGTCACTTGCACTTAAGGAGGGAAGTCTGAGGTCTGCTATGCACCAGGAACACCTAAAACACTAGCCACTGTCTCCAGAAAAGTTTCAGTTTGGAAGGAAATTCATAGAGTAAGATGGAAAAAAAACAAAACAAAACAAAACAAACAAACAAACAAACAAAAGAAACAAAGCAAACTTTATTGTCAAAAAGCTTATACAGCTGCAAGGAAACATCAGAAATAATGCTATGACACACACCAGAGGGAGAATCAACACTGAATTGTTGGAGTGAAAGGAAATTCTCATCAGAACAGGATCAGGCACAGGATTTTGAGTGAGCTACAGTCTGACCCCACATTAAAAATGCAAACTCCAGAAGGAAGTGAGGGAAAGACAGCAAATGAAGCTCATGTGAAGCATACAAAATGAAGTCAGCTTGGAACAATCAGAAAGGGTGTCATTGTCTCAGGATCACCCAGCTTTAAATGGTAAAATACTGGGAAGATGCTTCTCAAACAGATTTCCACAGCGCTGTTGGTATCTGCCTACAGAAGCACAACTCCCCTCCGGTGTTTTCACTGATGCTACATCAGACTCTACAGCTAGGAGGAATGACATTCTGAAATAGTAATACAGAAAAGTTTTAACAAACATATCATTACTACTTGCTTATCTCTACAACAACGACACTGTAGGATCTTGGGAAATTCTAATCTTGTAGTTAATTCCTCGTGTCTAGTTGGAGGTTTGCCAGAACAGCCTGTGAAATATCTGGCATCTTTTCTTGTTCAGATGCTAGCAGTGATGCTTCACTGGAGGTGGTAGAAAAGTCACAGTCAGAACATACAAGATAGTTGTGATTGTGACAGCTATTCTTGAGTCATTTTCATATCCACAATATACTTTTGAATTTACCATTTCACATGTAGTGGCAAAGAGCTGAAGGGCTTGGTTTGCGTTTACAGCTCCTTTGGCAATCAAGCTTACATCAGATTCCAAATCTTGTAAATAAGACTTTGGACATGAGCCTGAAGTGCCCAGTCTGATTTTTAAAATGCTTGCAATCTTAAGTACTATTGACAAAATCAACTACTCTTTATTCTTCTTGATGGCAAGCTCTTTCAAATATATCTTGTATGGTCTGACAGACTTTTCTATCAGCTACTCGGGAAAACCAAGCTTGGCATCTAAACCTATGATTAGGAAACAAAACAAGCAAACAAACAAAATCACCAAAACACCCCCACTGACGACAACCCACAAGATTTATGGCAGAATATTATCCCCTTCAGACTCAAAAGCACATTTGGAAGGGAAGCACAGTAACTTTGCCTACTCAAAATTGAATACAACTGGAAGATGCTTATTGATTTTTTCTCCTCTCTGGTGGAAGTAAGATCACATTGAAAAAGAAGGCGAAAGTCAAATTCTTGAAATAATAAAATCAAACAGTTTGATTTCATTATTTACTGAGGCTGTTACTCTGGGGCTCTGCCAGCACACATACTAAATTATCAGAAAGCAAGGAAGAAGATGCTAGCTAATCAAGTTTGTTCAACAGTTCACAAAATAAATAAAACAAAATAAAATAAAATAAAATAAAATAAAGCCAGTGTGAAACCAGTTAACAGGAACAACCTTTGACATGCAACACTTTGCAGGAACTGCAGGCAGAACATGAAGTGCAAAACACTTCAGTATGACAAGCGAAATTGGTGATTGTCCCAGAATACCAAGGATGAGAGGCTGTGAAGGATAACATTACACAGAGAATCCAGGAGCAATTTGTGTCTTTTCTGTGAGAAGAGTGTCTGCAGAGACCTTTACTGTAAAGCAAAATAAAGAAAATAGAGGAACTCCATCAAAGACAACTTGTAGAAAAGCAGTACTGAGCTCTTCTATGTCAAGTAAAATTGACTGGCAGACATTAAAGCATGTAGAAAAACAGAGCTTTCCTCACACTTCCATGCAAAAGAGGACTAACCCTTCCACACATAACAGGTAATGTATAAACATTAAAACTTTAAAACAACATAAAACACATTATAGAATCTTTATTTTTCCCCGTGTTGAGATCCCTTATTAAAATTAAAAATATGACTGGAATGAAAAAATTCAAACAATCCCCTGCCCTCAAACACATCTGGGTCTCAGTACTGTCTTACAAGCCATAAAATTTTATCGGGTAGCAAACATAAGGGCTAATTGTTGAGTATCTGAAATGGACGCATTGGAATAAGGATGTTCAGTCTTCTGAAGACTGCTACAGTAATGAGCTCTGCTTTTGGTACTTCAAAATCATAGAACTCACTATCTACATTTCAGCTAAAAAGCACTATTGAGTTTTAGAAAGATGTTTCTGAACAATGTTAGGAAATCACAAATCATGAAAAACACAGCGGAACAGAAACATCCACTGCAAAAAAAAAAAACAAAAACAAAACAAAACAAAAAACAGAGAGAATTGTACAAATCAGTTGTGGAGTGGGTTTTTTTGTTGTTGTTGTTGTTGTTTTAATATATAAAACAGTATACATTTCAGTTGAATATCTTCTTTCCGTAACTTACAGAAGCTAAACCACAGTTCAGTGACAAGATTATGAATAGTGCAATATATTAACAACATCATTTATCTTTCTTTAATGCTTGATCAATAAAAAGAGCCTTGGAAAATGTTTACTAGCTCACTTCCTGTCTCAATTAGCTATTCTAGAAATTGCATGAAACCAAGACTAAGGCAAGCAGTGAAACAAAACACTTTGTAATGTTTGACTCTGTCTTGTAATTTTCAAGAGTTACTAACAACCAAGAAGACCCACAGAAGACTGCATAATTCAAACATACACACTCTAACTCAATGGCATCTATTACAAAATAAATGAAGTAAAAAATACAGACTCTGTAATATCAATTTCAAGTTAAGGCAGAAAAATATATTCTTGCAGAAGACATGTTGCAGGTACACTAGACGGCAAGAGGAACAACCTGCAGATAAAGACCTCTTGGAACAGCATTGACCCCACTCATGACACAGAAACCCCAGATCACCTGTCTATACTTACCTGCTTGGAGGCACACTCAGCACCCCTTCTTAATTTCTCTTAAAGAAATGCAGTTCCGTGTCCTTCATAAGTTGATTGGATTCAAAACAATTTATGCAGCGTATCTATCTTATCTTATGCCTTTTTTTTATTTTTGTTATTCCCACTCTCCAATACCATATCTTTTTCTCCCAGTTTAGCCAGAAAAATACTGCAGTTAAAAATTGGTACAAAAATTTAAAAAGAAGCAAGTAAATAAAAACAGAATTAACCATATACACATTTAGAAGATGAAGTGGTTTCAACTCTTAGCAGTTACTAATTGCCATTATGAGAAAATACTAATTTTCTGTTGCATTGTTTATCTAACTGCTCTAAATTTTGGGGTAAAAACAGTACACTTTAGATGTCTGTATTCCAACATTCTCCCCATTGGCACTTTCTGTTTATACAGTGAGCTGGGTTTCATACCTAATAGTTATTTTCACAAATAAAATTTATTTATGAACATCAGCCAAAAGTCAAGATCCTGAAATAATTATTTACAACTTTGGAGCTAAGGTTAAAACAATACTAGGTAGCGATGGCTTTGTCTGAATTTGAGTGTCACAGCTGAGAGTTTGAACTCATTCCATCATTTCAAGTTACTAGCTACAGATTTATTGTCTCCAAAAATACCAACAAGATGACTCTCCTCTAGCAGTAACTCAGGCAATAGCCATTTTAAAAGATAATGATCTAATACTTTCCTAAATATAAAGTTTTTGCGGCATGGTAGCCTGTTGTGCTCATACATTGGAAACCTTAGCTCTCTCCTGCCATTTAGCAATGTTTTTAATTGCCCTATTTAAAACACGTCAACTTCATACTGGATGCATAACTCCTAAACTTCAAAGCTAGACTCTCCCAATAGTCAGTCACAGGAGTTAAACTTATCCTGTTCTAAGACTAACATCCAAACCCCCTAAAGTGACCTTAGAAGGTACCAGGACATCTTTGTTGAATAGAAAAGAAGCCCTGATATCTGACAGACTGGACATCTAACTCCTAAATGACCTAGTTAGGGGACACTGATCACACCCTAGTGACTGCAGAAGTACTATCAAGTACATTACAGGATGTCCCATGGGGCTACCCCAGTATGGTCTCCTTAATGCTGTCATATAAATGCAAATCTGTTTCTAACTAATCTTCCATATTCTCATCGTGCTACTTGATTCTACCATTGTCACAGATTTCAATACTAACATCCAGTAAGTCCAAATTCAAATCTCTTTCAGTAGGTATAGTTAGTACAAAAATTACGCTACATCAGTGAGAGCACTCACATTTTTGACTCACTGTGCACTAAGCAATGTAGGCAAAGTATTTTTTTCACCACCTATTGCAGTTTTGTGATTTCTGTTGTTGGTATTCCACATCAGAACATCATGCAGAACAGTAGCAGTTAAAGAGTTAATGTTCTGGTTCCGTGTAACCGCCATTTTGGGAATTTTGGGTTCCTAAAGGGGAAGAGCGGCATCCTCGAAGGACTTGGCGCGAAGAGGAAGCAGGGTGGGACTACGGACCAGACCCCAGCCTCTCTCTGCCTCTGGCTGTCTCAGCTCGCCAGGAGAAAAGCACATGCTTCCCTCGCATTTGACTTCTGCTTTGGGTACTCTTGTCCCTCTCGTTTGGTTTGATTTGGTTAAATTTAGTAAATTACCGTTCCTTCTCAGATCGTTGCCATTGTGTTTTCCCTTTGTTGGAACTATCTGCTGGCTCTCCACCCCTCCCCTTCTCAGCGGCTCTTTTTTTCCCTTAGCTCCTTTGTCTCTCCTTTTTTTTCTTTTCCCAGGGCCTGTGCCCCCCTCTCATGGACTTACATCTAGGGATAACTCCATTGCACCACCTCTTCCAAAGATAACACCATACTGATTACTACAAGAAGGATCACTCTCCAAAATATATCAACAATTACCAGTTCTGGAAAGGAGATTTGTCTCAAGTCTGCTGAGTAACAGGATGCACACAAAGAAAAACATTGTTGAGGGGCTCCAGAATCACAGTCAAGTCAAAATAATGATCCTTGTAGTTGTGTTCAGAAATTCCCGTTGAACTGAAGACCTGCGAACCTAAAAGTAGGTTCATGGAATTACAAATGCATGTCTTGACTTGTAAGTAGAGGGCCTCTTTAAGGAGTGACACAATATTTCATCTGTAACTTACAGGAACAGCAGACCAATTTTCTTCTCATCTGAGTTTCATATAGCCTGCACCATGCATCTACATGCCTATCTACAGAAGAAAGGTGCCTCAGCTTTCTGGGCAAGTTATAATGATCATTATTTCATGTGACTACCCACTGAAATTTTGAGAAATACAGTAAGCATGGCATGAAATAAACATGAAAACATTACAACTCCTATGATATCATTTTTTCCCATATTTCTATGGAATCAGGTAATGTTTGCCATGGTGAGGGGTAGGGTGACAGGTGAGTAGTGCTCAGATCACTGAGCACTACTAAGAGCAAGAGACAATAGCATGCTGAACACACCCTATTTCCTCATGCAAGGATACATATGAGAAAAAAAAAAGGAGAAGAGAAGGACAGTTCTTTCTGAAGCTGATTTTAAAAGCAGGCTTGTTGCTATGTAGAAGTCAGTCCCAGGGAAGAACGAAAAACAGAACAAAACAAAAAAATCCCACACAGAATACTGTCAGCTGTCTTAGTACAAACACTCTCTTTATCCTTACAGAATGCAGCTGTGTCCCAACATGCCTCTACAAGGGGCTTAATATCGGAAAATGATTACCTGTGCTTTAACTGCCTCATATCATGAAACAATTGTGATGTGACTAGGTCACTCCATATAATAAAACAGCTCAAGCCAACGGTAAGGATCTCATGTGTGGACACTTAATGACTGCAGACTGCATACATTACACACCTTGATTTTTCTTTGAAAGTTTGGAGAAAGTTTGGAGTAAGTTAAGACAGAATTTTTTAAGTCAGCTTCAACACATTCAATATATATATAAACACTTCAGTGCAAAAGTGCATGAACAAATGCTTCCTGAGCCCATGAGATGATGGGCTCACTCTGCAGTCATTCACTTTTGGGAAACAATTCTACTTTTCAGGCTACTTATGTCAGGGAAAGAGACAAAGCATTGATTATACATACTTTGTGTTGTAAGCATAGTGAAACATCCCATCTAGGCGACACTTTTGAGCCACACCTAAGATGTCAAGAAGGTACAGGAAGATAATACTGGAAGCACTGAACTCATCTTGAGTAAAATGAGCTCACTCCAAGGTAAAGCGGATTATCTGTCCCCTTCACCTCCCTCCAATAAAAGCATTGCTCAGCAGGAGTTTTTCAAAAACATGCAACATGTCCACAAGCAGCATCACAACTGTATGTTTTGGATGTATTCACCATGCTGGAAATACTGCAGTCACCAACAAGGGATTCTAGATCTTGTTTCTGGAAGTAAATCCTAATGTAGTCTCCATCAATAATCTCCGTGTTTCAGACATTAATATACGATAACATTCAGGATAGCAAAGAAGAAACAATACCACAGGTGCTATGGTAGCTAAAGAATCACTGTTTCAGCAGTAACCATTTTTCGTTTTAAGGATCAATCAGAACTTTACTTACTTTGTACTCACCCTCCCTTTCATGCATCTTTTATCTTACTTATCATTATACTGGCAAACCACATTTTTGCTATTTTCTGTTGAAAAGTAGAGATAGCTTAAATGAATATCTACATCTAAAAAGCTTCAGTCACTGAGAAGATTGAGATAGTTATTGCATGACTCAGTCCTAATGCTTCAAGCAAAATTTATGTTATCTTGAAAGACCATTTATCTGACCAGCACCACTCAGATCAGGACTGTCTTCATGGTGCAAGAAAAAAAACAAGGGAAAGCAGTCTTTCTTCCAGAGTTCCCCACACTGGGACCAATACAGCTCGTTCCCTTCCTGTTTGGCTTCATATAACAAAGATGCGATGCAAATACCAAATAGGAAAGAAATTGAAATCACAGAAGTTACCACACAGGTATTACATTTCCAGCCCCTCCCCCCCCCCCCCATACTATCAGTTTCAGTGCATAAAGAATTATACAGCAATAATACAGCAGAATTTTCAAAAATCAACAAGAGGTAAACCAGAGGCTGGTTCAGAATTTCAGGCAAAGAGATTGTGGGGACATACTCTAGGAAGGACAATGCAGCAGGTGTGATATGTTGTTCCCTCGACACTTGAGGCTAAAGTATGTACTCAGTATACCATTTCCGAGAATTCTAGCAGAGCTTGCAGTTTGCAGGTAAGCATTTCTCCTTTTTCTTAATCCTTTGTAAAAGTTTTCTTCCATTTGCAATGTGTGGATGAGATGAGGCCCCATGCTTTCACTCTTGGATTGCAGTGAGCAGTGCTGGTGAGCTGAGGGACTAACAGTTTCTTAGAGGGTAGAAAATGCCATGCTTTTGGCTAAGGAATGTCTTGTTATTGTCAGCTAATATAACTCATTCTACTCAAATCACAGAATTGTAGGGATTGGAAGACTTCCAGAGATCACTGAGTCCAACTCTCTGCTAAAACAGGTTCCCTTCAGACTAAATGTTAAAAAAAGTCTATCTCTTCTAGCCGTCATGTTCTCCTCTCAGCAGCAGAAGTCCAAGCAGCAGTTGGGGCTACAGGCTTTCTATACATTCTACTTCATCCTAATGAAGTGGGTTGTTTTAGCTATTATAGCCAAGTTCCCTTTCCTTTCCTTTCCTTTCCTTTCCTTTCCTTTCCTTTCCTTTCCTTTCCTTTCCTTTCCTTTCCTTTCCTTTCCTTTCCTTTCCTTTCCTTTCTTTTCCTTTCCTTTCCTTTCCTTTCCTTTCCTTTCCTTTTTTTTGGGGGGGAATGGAGTGTGGAGGGAGTTGGGGGGGTGGGGGGGGGGGAGTGAGAGGGTGGGCAAAACAGAGGGGAAACTTTCTCATCCCTTCCTTAAGGAGAAGACAGCCTGACCAACCTCCTGAATGGAATAAAGGTTGTTTGTAGCTATAAAGGTCCTGCAAATGTCTCAATAACTTCACAGCAAAACAAAGATGCAGAGAGTGTTTATAGCTTTAAGTATTTCTATAATAGTCTACCTATATCTGATAAGAGAAAAATGATCTGAATTTCACAGGTGCATTTCATTAAGAAATTCAAGAAATAGTCACATTTCAAGCTACTAGAAATGCTGCAAGAGCACAAATCATACTACCAAAAATCCTTCAATATCTAATGAACTCATCAAATATAAATTGGAAAAAGGCTGGCTTTAAATTAATTGCCTGACAAAACACTACAGAATACAGCAATAATGGAAAGATTGACATTTAGCCTGTAATGCTAAAGAAAGAAATTAAAGGAAGATGTTGATCTTCTAATGACAAATTCAGATTTTTAAGATATTTTATCTCAACGTTGTCAAGATGTCGTTATTTTCACATTCAGCTGTATTAATCGCTACAATCTTTTCAAATTCAGTTTGAAAGCACATCTTTCAAGCAGTGCACAGTACCTCTGATGACTGCAGGGGTTCATTTCAGGAGTAATCTTGTTATATAATGGCCTCGCCACCAGCTGAACAGAAAAAAGTCAAAGCCTTATTTATAGTAGTCTTTTGCCATAATGGCAGTTACAGTTTTAAAATTATACTTAGACCTAGCAATAAAGTACTATACCAAGCCTATCAAACAAGATCACATAACAAGTGACAGTACAAGATCCGTCCATGACAACACATATACAACAGTTGCCAAAACCAAAGAAAGCCAAAAACAGAAGATGAACTCATTAATCAGTTTTTCCTTATGCAGATGGCTTAAGGGATGGGAGTTATTTTTCATCATTAAATAATGAGCAAAAATTGCTATTTTCTGAAAAAGAGCAATAACTGAAGCTCATAAAGCTATGATAAAATCAAGATTGTTGCATTTCAGCTGTTACTCCGTCTTGTCAAATCTTTCTAACTGTAAAATATTCTCTTGCAACATCAAGGTTTTAGAAATAGTGAGGGGAGAAAAATAAAAAAACTAAAAAAGATGCAAGAAAAAGAAAAGCACTACACAATCAGGAAATCTACAGATCAGGATAGAGCAAGTTTCTAGCTCAAGCCAAAAGTATTTTGTTTCTTATGTGTCAGTATCCATAGTGCCCACAGAACTAGAAATGTAGTTGAGGTCAGACCCTTTCACACTCCTCATTGCACATAATCTTCAGTTTACATATCTTCTTAACTACTCTATGGTTACCAGAGCCCCAGAGTAGCTTCATTACAGGAGATGCAGTTATACTGCAGTCTGGTCATTAGAGAATGAGAAGACAGAGTGTATTTCACGAACCATCATGGTGTTGGTGTTGGTCTTCAGTCAAAATACTGCTTGCTGTTTTTTAACAGATGCATTTCAAATTTTGTTTTCCACTTAGGAGCTGATTATATCAAATATTCAGCCAAAAAAATATATATATGCCCCAGCTCTTAGGAGAATGGCCCATGAGCACATTTTTTGTTACAGGCAAGGTTTATTATACAAACAGCCTAGGGATGTAAAATCTCTGCATGGGGCAGGGGAATGCCACCAAACGGCCATAAAGATAATCTGCTCAACTTCTGCTATTGCTTACACAGTGATTCTATGGAATACAGCATGGATTCCCGCTGGCAGCTTTAGACCTTGCTTCCTCAGACAGTACACTTATCAGCCTGTGCTCTGTCATTGTGTCCTGGATCAATAAACTCAATTTTTGCTCTTGTTCTCAGAATATACATTCTCCACCAGCTTTGCAAAATTTTTTTTCTCCCCTCAGTGAGTTATTTTCCAGAGCACATCAGCTTGTTCCGAAGTATTCCCTCCAGCAAGGAGCTGGTGTTGAGTTTGGGGCAAGAAAGAAAGATTGTTTTATGGTGTAAATATATTAATCACAGATTTACTTACAGGATAAGTAAACAACCCAGTGTGCTTGAGGTGAGGAGGGGTTCAGGTATGAAAATCAATGTCTCCTCAACTAAAATACTGTTAACTCACTTTTCTCCCGTAAGTCTTCTAACTACTGTTACAAAGCAAGATGTACTTTGTAATGTTTAAAAGTCTGCTAACTTGACAATTAAAACCCTCCTACATACTACATATTTTATTCATAAGAGACCGTATGCTATGTGACAAAGAGGAAGGGGAGCCTGGGGCTCATCACATGCCTCAGACTAAGGAGGTGCAAACACAAAGTTCTATCAAATGAACACAAATTTTGAAACCTCATGTAAACAAACTTCCAGCCAAGGCAAGGCAAGAGCCAGGCAGAGTCTCATGGCAGTCTCTAAGCAAGGACTTGGAGACTTAGAACAGGACTTTACCTGAAGGTCCCCCATTCTTTGGTGGGGCAAGACAGGACTTTCTCCCCTGGCATAGAGAATCATAGAATCATTAAGGTTGGAAAGGGTCATCTAACCCAACCATCAACACATCACCACCATGCCCACTAACCATGTCCCACAGACCACATCTCCACAGACAGTTACTCCACCACCTCCCTGGGCAGCCTGTTCCAATGCCTCACCACTCCTTCTGAGAAGAAATGTTTCCTAATATCCAACCGGAATCTCCCCTGTTGCAACTTGAGGCCATTCCCTCTTATCCTGTTGCTGTTACCTGGGAGAAGAGAATGACCCACACCTTGCTACATCATTCCTTCACATCATTGTAGAGAGAAATATTTCTTCCTGTGCCTCCGCTTCTTCAGACTGAACAATCCCAGTTCCCTCACCCAATCCTCATAAAACTTGTGCTCCAGGTCCCTCACAGCTTTTGCTGCTCTTCTCTGGATGCGTTCCAGGGCCTCAATGTCTTTCTGTAGTGAGGGGCCCAAAACTGAACACAGTACTCAAGGTGCAGCCTCAACAGAGCTGAGTAGAAGGAGACAATCACCACCCCGCTCCTGCTAGCAGTGCTATTTCTGATACAAGCCAAGATGCTATTGGCCTTCTTGGCCATGTGGGCTCACTGCTAGCTCATGTTCAGCTGAGTGTCAACCAATACCCTCAGATCTTTTTCTTTCACACAGCTTTCCAGTCACTCCACCCCAAGCTTCTAGCCTTGGTTATTGTAACCAAAGTGTAGGACCCTACACTTGCTCTTGATAAAGTTCATACAGTTGGCCTTGGCCCATCATTTCAACCAACCCAGATACCTCTGTAGGGCCTTCCCATCGTCAAAGCAGATTGACACTTTCTCACAACCTAGTGTCATTCGCAAACTTACTGCGGGTGCACTCAATTCACTCATCTAGACCATCAACAAAGACATTAAACAGGACCAACCCCATTACTGGTGCCAGAGGAATGCCACTACTGGCTGGTCACCATGCCATTTCACTTCACACAGCACAGGATGGTTGATCATTTAGAAGATGATATTTTGTCGTATTGTTGTATTCATTAAGCAGCACTCACTAAGAAAAGCTTAGACTAATACAAAGGCAAATAAATATATTTAAGAAGATGGGTAAAATACAGCAGAGTAAACCCCAGGACAAACATTCAGCTAATCAGCCTTGGGTACCATATCAGAGGACAGGCCTGCTGACAGCAAGCGTGTCTCAGAAATACATTCTTCCCTCTCTGAAGGGAAAGAAAAGAGTCTTCCCCTGCACACTGGACTGGCTGTGCTAGGAAGCAAGAGCCATTTCAACAAGAGACTGTTCAGCAGCCTCTACATGAAACCGCTAGAGACAGCCCTGGCATTGTTCACAGCCACAGCAGAAGTGATAAAAGGGCAGAAAGGAGAAGCAGCTGCTGACTCAGCTCTGCTTTCAGTGGTTTCCCCACACAGGTCTCAAACTAATCTGTCCAGCAGCTAGCATGCAACTGAAGCACATACCGCGATTAGCCAACAGAATTACCTAAAGGGGCAGATCATGGTATAGCATGTCTCACAGCATGGCATACATTATTAGATCTCAGGTGTTTACATATCAGGATGGAGCCTGCCCTGGGAAATCAAGTTCCTCTCCATGGGCCTGACTAACTCAGTCTTTGTTTTAGCTGGGAAAAAAAATGTTAATTTTCTTACTAGTGACAGGTATAGTGCTGTTTTTGGATTTAAGATGACAGCGTTAATAACATACCAATGTTTTAGTTGTCTCTGAGTAGCGCCTATACTAAGTCAAGGACTTTTCTGCTTCTCACTGCACTGCCAGTGAGGAGCTTGGCATCCACAAGCAGCTAGGAGGGAGAGAGCCAGGACAGCTGACTCAAACTGCCCAAAGCTGTATCACGTATAGCATCATACTTAACGAAAATGTTAGAGACAGTTGGCTGGGGAGGGGAAGGGGTATTGCCATTGCTCAGAAACTGGGTGGGAATTGTTCAACAGACAGTGACAAACTGCATTGTGCATAATTTGTTTTGTTTATTCTTTGTTGTTATTGTTGGGTTTTTGGTTGGCTTTCTTAACGCATCTCAATCCATTATTTCTTGTGCTTCTATTTCCAGTTTTCTTCCCCAACCCACTATGAAGGGGAAGTGAGTGAACAGCTGTGTGGAATTTCACTGCCTGCTGGGTTAAACCACAGCCAACCACTGAAGGCATGGCTTCAGCTACCAGAACCAACTTACAGAGAACGTGCCCATTTGTACTTTATACAGATATATTTCACAGATAAAACACCTACATCAGGTGTGTTATCCCATTAAAGAGATCAGGCATTAGAGATCATTTGCATCCTTAGCAGCTGATGTAAACCAAATCAAGACAACTGCTTCAAAATTGCAGTAGTTCCCCACTCTACCACAAAAAATTTCACAACTTCATCTACTGATGTAAGTAACCGCACTTCCTGTGCTGAGTGTCAGACTGATGCAGTAGATGCAGTGTTAGTGAAATCCCAGCTTCAGTTATGACATGGAAGAAAAATGCAGACTTGTATGATCAGGGCACTGGTAGGTCTGGTGTGATTCTCACAGTGCTCTATGGGAACAGTCTCACTTTGCAGCTTGCTTTCCTTGATCTTTTAGCATAAAGGTATTCATAGAATCATAGAATGGCCTGAGTTGAAAAGGACCACAAAGATCATCCAGTTTCAACCCCCCTGCTATGTGCAGGGTCACCAACCACCAGACCAGGCTGCCCAGAGCCACATCCAGCCTGGCCTTGAATGTCTCCAGGGATGGGGCATCCACAGCCTCCTTGGGCAACCTGTTCCAGAGCGTCACCACCCTCTGTGTGAAAAACTTCCTCCTAATATCCCAAATAATCCTCTCCTGTCTCAGTTTAAGACCATTCCCCCTTGTCCTATCACTATCCACCCTTGTAAATAGCCATTCCCACTCCTGTTTATATGTTCCTTTCAAATGTTCCTTGTGAAAGGCCACAATGAGGTCTCCCCAGAGCCAAGCTAAACAAGCCCAGTTCCCTCAACCTTTCCTCACAGAAAGTGCTCCAGCCCTCTGATCATCAGCTGTCTTTCTTGTGCTGGGGGCCCCTGGCTTGGACACAGTACTCCAGATGGGACCTCTAAAGAGCTGAGTAGAGGGGGACAATCACCTCCCTGTCCCTGCTGGCCACTCTTCTTTTAATGCAGCTCAGAATACAGTTGGCCTTCCAGGCTACAAGTGCATACTGCTGGCTTATGTCCAGCTTCTTCTCTACCGGGACCCCCAAGTCCTTCTCTACAGGGCTGCTCTTAAGGAGTTCTTCTCCCAGTTTGTATAAATACCTGGGATTGTTCCAACCCAAGTGCAGCACCTTGCACTTGGCCTTGTTGAACCTCATTAGTATTCCTGATGTGCAGTAAGAAATACCAGTGGTAGCCTGTTTGTTTGCCTGTATGTACAGAGGGAATCCATACACCAACTCCTCTCCTTTTTTCCCCCCACAAGAATCATCTTCATTTTGCATAGCAAACTAGCAGCAACTAAAGTACCCCTTGAACTAAAGCCAAGTTACTCTCAAAAGTCTGAGCTCCCTGAGCTCTTACACCACTTAGCAAGCGAAAGGCAAGATAATTATCATGAATGTCCATTCTAATTATTCATGCTTTCAGAAATCTTGTTGATTAATGATTTGAAAGTGATTTTTAAAAAATAATGATGAAGTAACACTCTTCTGCAAAAGAGTTCCTGTAGTTGGTTAAGCAAGAAGGAAGATGATGCCATCTCCTCTAGCAACGCTTGTGCCAGAGCAACAGATTACATCACATTACGTTATTTCTGGCCAGTACTGTTACTGGGTTTTTGTTGCTTTGTCGTTTTCTTTACCCTGTTTTCTTTCTCTGGAAACAAAAGTCCATGCAGAGAGCACATCATTGGAATAGGTGCAAGAAAAGTCAACAGTTCCACTTCTGCTAGCAATTGTTCACATAGCTCTCTGGGCAGCCTGCTCCAGCGCGCTATCACCTCCAACGTGAAGAAGCTTTTCCTCACGTTTGCATGGAACTTTCTCCAAGCTGAAGAGTCCAAGGTCTCTCAGCATTTTCTCATAACAGAATTGCTCCAGGCCCCTCATCATCTTTGTGGCCCTCTACTGGAATCTCTCCAGTAGTTCTCTGACCTTCTTCTATTGAAGAGCATAGATCTGGACACAATGCTCCAGATGTGGCCTCCCCAGGACAGAGTAGAGTGAGAGGAAGACCTCCCTCAATCTGCTGGCCACTCTTTTTAATACATCCCAGGATACTACTGGGCTTCTAGCCACAAGGGCACATTGCTAGCTCATGGCCAACCTGTTGTCTACCAGAGCAACCAGGTCCTTCGCTTCAGAGCCCTTCTCCAGCAGATCAGCCCATAACCTGTACCAATGTATGCTGTTATTCTTCCCCAGATGTAGGACTCTGCACATGTAGAACCTCCTTATGTTAATTTCTACTCAGCTCTCCTGTCTGTCCAGATTCACTGAATGGCAGCACAACCTTCTAGTGTGTCAGCCATTCCTCCTAGCTTTGTATCATTAGCAAACTTGCTGAGAGTGTATTTTATCCCTCTGTACAGGTCACTGATGAAGATATTGAACAAGACCAGACACAGTACCAATCCCTGGGGATCCTGCTTAGTGATTACAGCAAAGACATATCAACAACTTAAAAAAAAAAAAAAAAAAGGGGGAGGGGGGAGGGGAGGGGAGGGGGCATCTACACATCCAGATATCAGAGGCAGGTTCATACCAGCTAGCTACACTTAGAAAGTTGTTGCAATAAGTGTGGCCTTTAAAACATGTCTTCTAACATTTTCTTTTAGTATTTTCCTGTCGCGTCCCACAGCCTTAGTATTTCCATTTTTCATTTTCTCTTTTTCTCTTTCCAGTCTAGGCGCAAGCCTTGAGGCAACACCTCAAAAGATCCCCATGCAGAAGGGATACACGCTTCTTAGAAGTCTCCCACATACTCGGGATAGAAATGTAATGGGTTGCAAATCTCTTTCCCACCAAAGAAAAGTCTGTGGAGACATGCACTGATGAAAAGCAGATATCCCCAGATGAAGGCAGAGTAAATGCATAGATATGGTACGTAATACAACACCACACAACATACTCTAGCCAGGATTGTTGAACTCTTTCTATTAGGAGTGCATCCATTTACATTCAGAGTCTGAAGGCTGTCATTCAACCTTGTCAGGAAGTAGTGCCCTTAGAAACTCCACACACTTTCCTCAGCAGAAGAGACTGGTACTAGAGAGCCTTCACCAACAGACTCCAACTGCTTTTTTCTCACCTACAATCAGGAACAGCCATCTTTTTCCACACCCCCATGTGTAACCCCCCACTTCCCCAGTGACAGTCACTTATGCGACAGATAAAACAGTTGACAGCATGTCCTTGTATTCTAGGAGTGCTTCTGCTCTACACTACTGCATTCTTTATATTTTCAATAAAAATGAAAAATATCAAAGAAAATGTTATTGCCTTCTGACCACATTTTATACCTGCCACAGACAGCAAAAAGTGTTCATCATTATTAACACATCCCAATATTTATTTTTCTTAAGTATTGACCGTAGTTTGGATCAGTGAACACCAGTTTACAGAAAATACTAACATCTTTCGACTAAGAGTCATTCAAGCAAGATTTAATATGAGGAAAAAAAAACAACTGGGCTAGATGAACATATACTGAATTTTACTTTTGACAGTTCAAGGCTCAGTTGTCCTACTCCCCCTACCCTCCTCCCATTTGTTTTTGCCTTCATGACTATTTTGCCCTTTTGCAACAAGAAAATTCAAAACTATTTCAGTGGAAAGGGTCTATTTCTCCTAAATGGCTTGTATGAGTTCAACAAATGAGATTTTGAGAGCTTTCTAGATTGCAAATGCAAGGATGAACACTTGAACTTTGTTTGCTTATTTTTTCATTTAGGCTTCCAGATTTTTCCAATCATTACTGTAAGTCCTACATCTGAAATGTTTTTCCTGATGTGCAAAAATCACAGAATAGGGGACTATCTCAAGTTGGAAGGGACCCGCAAAGATCAAGTCCAAACTACGAAAATTAAATCAATAGCTGAATTTCTGTTAACTTCCGGTGAACCTGGATATAGGCAAGGATGAGCATTATTAGTCTTATTACATACAGTGTAATCATGCTAATGAGTTTGACAACCTGAGGCTGCGAAGTACAGACTGAAGCATGTGCCGTTGACTAATGTAGAAAAATCATAATTGTTTCAAGTGAAATATTGCCTACAAAATGCAGTGTTGAAAAAAAAATAGTATAATTAGATGTACCATATTATCGCTTCTTTGTTTGATGTAATTTTGAAAAGAAGTCATTAAAAACAAAAAAAATCCAAATGGTTGATTGGATGAGATATTTTTCATTTTCTTCACTGGGTAAAATTAAATTTGCATGCATGCATGCCAGAAAAACACTGCAGTTGGAGATGTTTATAAGTTAGAAAAGAGTTAAAGTTCAAAAGAAGTGGCACAATAAAATGACAGTAAGCAAAGTATTTCTTGTTCTAGACATGCAGTGTTTATCATAAAAGATTTTCCAAAAATCTTCCAAACGCTAGTCTGAAATTCAGCAAAGCAAATGTTTTGCTTGTTAACAATTAACTCACATTTTGACAGTCATTAAAGATCAAACCTTGCAGCTCTTCTTCCCAAGTCTTGATAATGCACAGAGTATAAACTGACACACTGCTGACTCACGTTCAACTTCCTTTCTACCAAGATCCCCGAATCCCTTTCAGCAGGGCTGCTCTCTAGCATCAAATCCCCCAATCTGTATGCATGGCAAGGCTTTCCCCTTCCCAGGTGCAGAATCTGGAATGTGCTTTTATTAAACTTCGTGTGGTTGGCAATTGCCCAGCTCTCCAATTTGTTTAGATCTCTTTTTTAGTCCTCTCAGCCCTGATAGCCAACAGCTCCTCCTAATTCAAACTTGCTCAAAACAATTTCTAGCCCTACATCCTGGTCATTTATGAAAACGTTAAAGAAAACTGTCCCTAAAATGGAGCCCTGGGGAACCCCAACAGTGACCAGCCAACAACCTGATGTAACCCCAATTGATCTTTTTCATTTTTTAATCCTACATGGATTTTTATAAGTATCTGTGTTTGAGATTAATGCCACATGCAGCAGACAAGCATCACAGTTCACAGCACAGACTGTTCCCTGTATGGTGAGCAAGGTGCTTCTTGTCATACATAATGCACAAAGCAAATTAAATACATCAGAGTCAGTGAACACTGTAAAAGCTCAAAGAAGAAAGGGACTCTTCAAGCTCAATCAACAGATGGGAAACAGTAAGGTAATAACATACTCACCAATTACTTGCAGGTTTTCACCATCTCAGAGTTGTAGACAATGTATCAAAGTAAGACTTAAAAATATTTGGAGACTACTGAAAAAAACGTAGGTTTTTGGCAAGATAGGTCACCTGGAGAAAAAAAATAATCTCTCTCCATTCAAAATAAGTAAGATCATTTGTAACTGGAGTATTTCAGTAATAAAGCAGTACCACAGACTTATAGAATGGCTTGGGCTGGAAGGGACCCCAAGGATGATGAATCTTCAACCCCCCTGCCACAGGCAGGGCCACCAACCTCCACATGCTAGACCAGGCTGCCCAGAGCCTCATCCAACCTGGCCTTGAACACCTCCAGGGACAGGGCGTCCACAGCCTTTTTTTTCTGTTCCCTTACACAGGAACTCTCCGCAATTGTTTTTGCTAAACAAAATATGAAGTTTGGGGCAAATATTTAGGATGCATTCAGGTGCCAAGTGTATGAAACAATGTCTAATATTTCTTGGCAAGACAGAATTGTTTCCTACAGATACTGTTGCAACATTGATCAGCATATTCTGTGCCAAACATAGAATTTTGAAAATATGCTAATACAATGATTTTAACCCCCTTTTTGAAGTTTTAGATTTTCATATTTATCAAGATGAAAACTCTCACGTACCTTTCTCTATCAATAGCATTGTTATTTCTCCATGATCACTTAAGGAACCTTGCGCCAGAATCAGAGCTTAGATAGACAGAAACTGAACCACTTTGTCATAAATGCCAAGTAGAAATGACAACCAGTGCTAACTTGTCAGAATTCTAACATTTGAACATGAAGAGTATGAGGCTTATAACAACAGACTTGGCATCTCGGTAACCAGATTTTTTTTTATTTTTTAAATACTAAACCACAATTCCTGGTAACTTGACAAAATTGCAGAACAAGTCATTTGGTCTTTCCATTACTCTAACTGCAGTTCTTTCTCTCACCAAGCTTTTCATAAAAGACTTAATAAAGGTGCTCTCATCTGAGCACTAGGAAGTAAGAGGGAAGGAAAAATAAAAAGGGAAAGCCAAGGGGGGTAGAACAGAAAGAGAAAAGAGAAAGGAGCTGGTATGAGAAGGCAAGCTACATAAGAACATTTGACTATTTAGCCTTTAGATGTGCATCACCTTGTGCTCAAGGTCATTATGTTCATTATTTCAAGGAAAAGAAGATAATATGCTTTAAGTGGGGAAAAAAAAAAAAAAAAAAAAGTAGTTGTGACATTATCTCTTTTGCCAGATGCCAGTATCCCAGCAAATTCCTGACGAAGATTCATAATAAAATAGATTTTAAAAGCCTAAGATATGCAAAATCACAGTAAATATTTATTTAAATCTTGCTCAGAAGCAGCACTTACTAAAATGTTCAATCCACTGTCCCAGGCTTGATTCTGGGAATTTCAGGCTTTTTTCCTTTATTTTTTCTTGCTAGTATTCTGATCACTCAACAGGATCCATTTGTACTACTCAAGTACTGTAAATAAATTTGATAGATTAATTAAAAATTTTTAATTGGTTACTGGTCATTGTCAGTAGTTCAACACAATATACAATGCAACATATACCCTCGTAAGATGATGCTCTTCATCGTTCGAGGTACTCAAAAAATTCTACCTTTACTAGCTTTGTCTCTTAGGTCATTAACATAATGCTGCAAGTCCACTCCTGTTTTTCCTTCTAGAAACACAGATGAAAGTTTCAACATCACAGTGAATACACTGAACCAAGAACAATGGAAAAAGATCCTTAACGCAACTGATAACAACAGTATTAGATATGACTTTGTAATGCTCCTAAGATCTGAATGGAAGTCACACCTGCATTGAAAAAAAAAAAAAAGTGTGTTGATGAGATCTTCCTTATCTTGGTAGCTGACAGTATAAGCAGATGAGGAAAAAAGAATAAAAGGGAAAACAGTTTATTTCAAGACTTTAATGGCAGAATGCGCTGCTATCATTACTGAAAGAGGACCAAATTATTTCACAATTACATAAAACAATTTTCATCACTGAAGCTCCGGCAATGAAAAGACACCACAAAAAGACTTTTCTAAACAAGAAGCAAAAGTACAATGTAAATAAATCTGTTTGTTAAGGTGCACATCTATGCAAGGCAAGAGCTTCAGAGCCACAGAAAGGATTTGAATATCTAAGTTCTGTTACAGTAAAGACAAAATGAGCATACATAACTGATTTTTTGCTCAGGGCCAAGATTCCAGCTCACTGCACCTCCACACACAGCGGAAAATAATTTTGTTCATGCAAATTAGATGCAGTCGTCAAACTGCAGAAAACTAGCTTCACCAACATCAAATAGTAATGACTAGCTTTTCAACAGTGAAGACTTGTCAGTGTCACACGTACTCCCTCATCCTTCCCAGCACCATACTTGGGGACACTGGAGAGATAAATGCTCTAAAAGGCATTCAAAAACAAGCTTATCAAACAGAGTCAGAAGTCAACTCAAAATTGTTTAGAGCTTCAATTGCAATGTAAATTAGCAGTTTCTGTAAATGATCTCCAACACACTAAGGGCATTAAATTTCACATTTAGAATCTTGCAGTGTCAGGAAAAGAATCGTATTGTTTTGAAGGTCTGGCTGCATTTATTCACAAACAGCATGTGCTACATCTATGCAAAAGCATTAGTGTTCTATGGGCATCTTTTTTTTCTTTCCACCGAAAGTACTTCAGCCATGGTAACTCAGCCTGAAAAGCTAACACACTGCACATAGCAGTTCATGGACATAGAACTTCAGAACTAACAGCTCAACCATACAAAAGCATTTAATTTTTATGTGGAATGTTGATGAAGTATAAAAAGGTCTAAAGCAATGTACTTTCTAGAAGTACTTCAACTTAATTGAGATCACAACAAATAAATCCAGGACTGCCCTGTGATTTCACAGAATTCTCTTACTGTAAATGACAGCATCTCAGAATATTGATCTAAGCTAGCATTAACTAAACCTTGTAAATTTACTTTTCAATCTTTATCACAGAATGTGACAAATAAAACAAGAAACGGGCATTATTAATGTTATCCATACCATTAAAAGATTTAAATCATAATGTAAACTGGAAATCAGCACCTACTATTTCAACCACTGCGGCTGCAGCCTGATGATATTGCCATAATTTGAAAAGAGGTGTGCTGTTTCTCAAACTTCTGTACTACAATTTTATGAAGGTAAAGAGATTTAATTCCTGGTTTAGAAGTACGTATACTACATCCTTGCATTACAGATTTCACATCTAGTCATCCAAAGCATTGTGGAGATTACTTTTTTTTCATAGCTAAATCAACAGCTTATTAAATCTAGAGATAAAAGTTTGTGCACACATGCACATGCACTGCAAGGAATTTTGGAAGTTCACATAATGCATCTCCCTGTGTGCAGAGTCCAACTCAAGGGAAATACAGAATGAAAGCCTCCTGCCAAACCCTCGGACACTTCTGAAACAAGGTGGTACAGTAAATGTAGTTTGAAAGACAGAAACAGAGAGCACACAGGACAATTAGCTGGTGACAATACCTAGGTACTGATGAGACTGACACAAAACTGGCACCATGAGTTCAGCCACTTCATGATGAAAAAGGTTTGGAAGACTTCTTTGTGGTTATCAAGAACATTCAAAAGTCACAAAGAAGTATCCTCTTCACTGTCATGGTTTAAGGGCTTGTTTGAAAAACCATATGATTCCAACCTCTTCTCTCTCTCAGTATGTATTGATAATCCTGTCCACAGCACTGATTTCCCCCTCCCCATCCCCAATTTCCTTATAGAGCACCTGGGAAGGTGGCTGTCCTTCATTCATTGCCTCATTCTCTTGCAGATGGACACCGGCACAGTAGCACAGCACAACAGTGTTTGGTGCTGTTTCCTCTACAGGATAAGGAGAAAAACTTGATGTGTACAGAAACAGCATGCTTCAAGCTTTCAGTGACTGACTAGTAATTAGTGATCTCAAAAGAGTAGCTGAAGTTGTGTAGCTTCTTAACTGAGCAGTCTGATTAACGTTGTGCTATGCAGTCATAAATCTGCTGCATCTTTCTGGAGCTGTAGCTTTCAACGCACAAACACAAAGTGATTAGGCTTTGTATATGCACTAGCATATTTGCATCAAATCTAGAAGTATCAGTGAACCTTTTTTAATTAGCACTTTTCATTTGGATCATAGATCTGAAAACAAATATTTGAGAGACTTCAGCTTCCAAGATATCTTCCTCTCTTCCACCAGAGAAGACCTTGGTTGAATCTGGGTCTTTCTGAAGGACACAGAATCATGCCTTTAGGAGATTCCCACTGAGACCACTCCTTGCAGAAAAGTCTAATGTACATCATTTTTTTTTTCCAGAGCAAGGAGTATTCAGAGCTTCTCTATAGGTCACAAAGAAACCAGGCTCAATGCGCACCCCACCTCCCCGTGTTTTCTGGTGTAGTCACAGCATTTGAATCTGGTGCTCCCAGTGGGAGTAGACACAGGTCCAAGCTGAAGGAAGAACACAAAGCAACCACACAGCTGTTCTGCATACAAGCTTGCACAAGGTTTGCCAGTACACATTAAGACAATGTGCAACAACCTTAGCTGACCCCTAGCCACAATAAGGACTCGCTATTACTGGTAGCAGATGGTTCTGTCTTGCTGATTATTACTAGAAATTTGAAACAGCCACACATAACTAGCAGTAAATGAAAGGGTGCACTGTGATATTAGTGATTCTTACTAATTCTTTGTAACAAGTGGAAAATTGAGCCATCATTGCCATCAGGGATGTTTTTCCATACATTAGGAATTATGCATGAAGCAACTTTTGTGACAAGAAGTACTCTCTGCAAAATATTCCAAGGAATTCTAAAACTTAGATTAACATCTATTAAAATGATCCTTCCCACCCTCCCTCCATTTTGTCACTTCACAGCATTTTTCCTTTTGAGTCTGTTTTACAAGTGACTAAATACCAGACAGATGAGCAAAACACTGCCTGCAGTATTTATGCTTTATTTGCCACAGCTTGAAATGAGGCTGGGACACTGCAAGCATTTCAGAGCTTGTGCAAATCCTTTTATTTGATTATTCATAACCTGTTGATGCACTTGCAGGAGCACACCATAAAATACCATTAAAGTGATAAATCTACTTTTAACTACTGCAAGCTTCTCTATCTCCTCATGCTCCTTGATACCTTTCCAGTTGTTGTTTTTCTTCTACTACTAAGCAAAATAAGACACCTTTTTAAGAATACAACAAGCAGACTTAAAGAGCATAATGCTGTGATAACCTTATCTATAGTGCTGGGTCACTGAGTGCAGAAACTATTTCAATGAAAGAGGAACAATGAGGGAAGAAAAGTGACAAACCTTTGTTGTAAACAGATGCGGCAGATATCAGCTGGACTCTAAATGCATTTCACTGAGACTAATTTGGAAGTAAAAGTGGCAAAAATCTACAAACTGTTTCCATCAGTGGCAGAAAAATCTTCTTTCTCAACACTGACCTCTATGGTATTTGAGCAGTAACACTTATTTGAGTTTGCAGTCTAAATTCTTCCCTATTAATGCTTCAAAGTCTCCCTTTTGCAAGCATTTACATATTTATTTTTAATTTTTCCATGAAACTCCTTACATTACAGGCAATAGAAGGAAGAAGTTAAATTATTGCCACTGTTTCCCTTTCCATATAGTAGCCAGGGTCTTTTCCCCCCTGGTGGAAGTACCAATATTCTAAAATATGACTTAAAGTCCCTATGGAGCATGGTGTTCCTTTGCTTTATCACAAACACATGCGTACTAGATGGTATCCGTCCCACTGAAGAAGTGAATTTTCACTCCCATTGAAGCAGCTGTATGTGATGTACTGCAAGTCACATAGTGTGATTTTTACTTAAAAGGAAAAACACAAAACTGTGCATCCCCGTACTACAAGTCAGTTTCAAATTGCAGCCAACTGCCATGCAGACACTGGAGACAAAACAGAAATGCTTATTCAGCAAGCTGGACAGCTCACAAGTTAAAAGGGGTTGTGGGCCATTTGAAGTGGAGATTTTAGTTGCAGCAGACCTTGACTGCGGTTTTAGCCACATACTATTTCTGCTGATACTCCCTTCAGTGTTAAAGGATTTTGCACAGCTCTAGAAGAAACACAGAGCTAAGGAGTATGGATTAGACCTGAATTTTATAACTTAAAAACTGCAAGAGCTGACACATACCTACACACATGCTGAAATACTTCTCCAATTCAAGTTTAAAGAAAGTCCCAAACACTTATTTTGGCCAAGAGAACAAAAAACAAAGGAAAATTTCCTGCCAAAACTCTTCCCCAAAGCATCTCCCTTGCCTCTACCTATCTGAAGCATTCTTTAATTCGTCTCTTCAGAACCACACAACAGCAGCAGACAACACAGTAGACAACAGTTTGAAATTCTCTTAGGAACCACAGCATGATTATCTTCTGAAAGGAAGAATTTTGTGCTAGCTACTAACTGTTTTTTCCTCCATCCTCAGCCTTCTGTGCTATGCCACCACAAACACGTAGCCCTTTCTTTCATGAATGACTAGTTTAACTGCTGCAGCATAACAGCACCTAACGGCAGCCTTATGCCTAGTGACTTGCAATTGAATCATGTGCTTCATTTCCCTTTTCTCCTTCATACACCCTGCACACCATGCAAGGAACATCGCACTGTGATCTTGTGATCTAAGCCATACTTCACAATCCAGTGGAGAGATGGAGGAGGGAAAATAAATAAGAGGTGAAGTGTTCCTTATAGTCTGAGTATTTGTTTACTAAAAAAAAAAAAAAAAATAGCAGTTTAATAATTCGTTTTCCCTTTTGCTTCCCAGACTTCTAGACAGGCCTTGGCACTGCAGTCTCTAGAGCAACTGTTTTTCCAGTACAGAAGAATATGAAGAGACTAGAATGATTGTCAGGTATCTCAAACAATTTGCTGCTCAGGAATTAACAAGGAATTTTAACCATGATTTTTTTTTCTGAAGGGCATCTCTCTGTCATCTGTCATCTTTAAAAGATGACAAAAAAAAAAGACTATTTTTTTGCCTCCTTTATGCTCATGTGGAAATTATGATCTTGAAAAACAGTTTCTTCTATTTCAGTTTTACATGATTTTTTAATTTCTTTTAATGGTTCTTCAATATATTTCATCTACAAAGCGAGGAGAATATTCCTTATTTGTTGATGCCTTATTCATACAGGAATAAAACAGCCAATAATTTTCACTTTTAACATTTCCCTTTATTATTGACAGTAGTACATGGAGCAGCTACCAACATTGTTTATAAGTTTCGTTGTTTGAAAACTCAAGTATAAAATCAGAAGTCAAGAATTAATTCCCAAAGCAATACCTAAGGGAAAAAAAATATCTGGATCTCACAATTAGTGCTACTCACTCTCCAATTATGGAACAGCCATTTAAAAAACTAGATATTAGCTTTGGTTTACATAATATTAACTACTGTGCAGTTCAAACACTCACTAAGATGGCAACCATACACAAAAATGTGTTAGCACTGTAAGTAAAAATCAATTTGTAATGTCAAAAGTCTTTTGTAATTCTTTAAAACCATCATAACATTTGTTCAAATTGCACTAGTCGTGCTTTAGCTATCTTTTCTTAAAGTCATCAGTGAGTAGCTTCAGATGCAACAAGGCCATTGAACTAGAAGAAAATTTATATATATCCTGAAGGAAAATAAAGGCGGTATTTAATTACTGCTTATTACTTTGGACAAGAACAGGAGAACACTGTTGTACAAGCTGTAAGGGCCATCTCTACCAAAACCATCAGCATCTCCAGAGCTATAAAGCTTCCTGAAATTAAATTTAAAAAGCATTCAAAGTCAGACAATTTTACATTTACCCTAGGCTACACAATTACATTGTATCAAATTCCTCTTCTCGAAAAGTGAGTAGGGGTTGTAGAGCACCTCCCCAGAAATCAAGTTCTTGCCAATTTTTTTCTGAGGACTAGAAAACAAACAAACAAACAAACAAAACCAAAAACCACCACAAATTTAAAAAAAATAATAATTAGGTCAGTTAGTTAGTTTTCATCTAAGCATTAATATTCAGCAAGCAGTCTCTGGCTATTGCAGTATTTCTCCTGTAAGAGGTGAAATGCAGCTCTGAAAAGATGGACTGACTCACTGGTGGGGAAGCATAATGCACAGAGCCTAATAAGAATCCCATTAAGTGCTCAGAATCAGGGCTCCTGGCTGTAGTGCCCTTCACAGAGAGAATAAAAAAAAATTCCTGAATACTCATCACCCCGTCAGCAGCCAGAGACTTGTGTAAGAAACCTCTGCAAGCAGTCTATGTGTGGCCAAAGTCTCTACAGAGACAGTGTTGCAGAGGGTCAGACACCCAGAGAGGCACCCCCAGGGGAGCCCCATGCACTGCATCTATCAGCCTTCTCGATTCTTCCTTCCAACTCAGATGATTCTATGATTCTCACCTCACTTTCTGAGGCCACAGCAATGCCAAATTTTCCTGTTAACACTTATTTGTTAAGCTTTTGTTAGAAAAAGGCTACTAGAAGTTCACAGTCTCAGACAAGTGCTTAAAGCAAGTGTTATGACGTATTTCTAACCACTTGTTCGTTGAAAAGCATTTACAAGGAATTGGTTTTCACTCTTTCGAGGGGAAAAAGTGAGAGTCATTTCCAGCAATGCAAACAGAATGAATTGCGGGAAAATGCATTATATTTATTAAGTTATAAAAATAAGGCAGTTTTATAGCAGTGAAGTTCATTTGTTCAGCATCACATTCTATTGAAGCAGCTGGTCTACTGTTTCCAGACTTCAGAAAAAGGGGGAGGGACATGACACCAACATTCTCCAGCGCATCAGAAATAGGTATTGAATTATAAGAACATTAATTTAATGCAGAAATCCATTTATTGGCAGCTTTTTTGAAATTAAATTATTCTTAAGTATTAGAATTTCAGCCACCATTCTAGCATGTTTTGTTCCTCCAAAATGAATCAATAAAAATACTTAATAACAAATATTAAGTAATTGTATCATTGCTATAAAGGTATTAACTTACTCAAAAATTTTGTTCTCACCGCCTTGCTTCTCTTCTCTCAAAGGGCTTAGTAAACAATAGCATGATAGTAATAAACTTGCAAACAAGTGTTTTTACACTCATCGACGGATATTCTCTTATGACCTTTCCATTAAGAAATGGCTGACTTATCCCAGTAATATTTATTTCTAATTGTGCTTCAGGGCACAGTGTTTTGATCCACATTGCAAGCATTTTTTTTATACTATTTAACAGGTCTAAAAAACTAATTATAAAATAGGCATTTAATGTTAGCCACAGAAGCATGCAAAGCCAAAGGAGCAAATCCCATGGATATTTCATATATCCCTGCACACACTCCAACCAACTAGTAACTTTCAATATCCAGAGTACAACCACATACAACTTTCCAAAGAAAGCAGGAGTCCTACAGCAATTTTCTACTTAACAAGTTTCATATCAAATCATAAGCACGTAATGTTTCCTGTTGACTTTACTTTAAGAAGTTACAGCATTTTAAGCTTTTATGTTCAGCATCAAGTTCTTCTTTAAATGAATATACATTAGATTGTTTTCTATATAATATAAACAGCCCATCTTAAAGATCAGCATATTCAAGTTCTTCAAGAAAGCCTAAAAGAAATAGATCTTGAAATAAAAGGAGAGCAGGAAAAAACAAATGGATACGAAAAAGATCATTTTATAGTCGAGAAGTATCTTAGGTACAATGTCTCAGTAATACTGCAGGTGATATTCTGAGGAACCTTTTAAGTTTTTTTGAACCACATGTTGGAAAGAGTTAACACAACAGCTTTGTTTAGGGAAAAAAAACAGGTGAGAGCTAAGAATTTTGCCACTCAGCAAAATGTTACCAAGCCTTTCTGTAGGCTTTCATGAACCACAGTTCATGAAAGTGGTTACACAGAGAAGGAACCAAGTGACAGAATAGCATATTCAGAAAATGTTATCATAGGGATAAGTCATTTCAGAGCATCAAAGTACTTGATTATCTATCTTAATTCCAAACATTTATCTTAAGGTTTACGGTAAAATATAATTTCACCTACTCAAAACCATTCTCAGATGAAGCTTCAACTTTGCAGAACAGCAGGACTTGTCCATCCCATGTTATCATCATTAGCACTCAGGGTCACATTACCCACTCATAACAACATCATAGCAACATCATCATTTCTCATCGTGAGGGACAATATTTATATCATGCATGAAAAGAATAATTACTTTGACTTTTGGGAGTCAGAGAGTGGCAACACTGTCTGAATTTGCCAAAGCCAACAAAACCAAGACACCAGAGCACCTGGAACTCATTCAAGATGCCTCTGTGGTAGCACTGCAAGACAGCCCCTAGAGATAGCAACCTCATCTGCACAAACCTTCACAAAGACATGAGGGTATAAGCTGTAGACCATCTTACCTTGACTTCACTTCAACAGATGAGAGAGATACTGCAAATTCAGCTGTGTTTGCCTTTTTCTAAGCATCCATCAAGCCTGAACAGTACAATTTCATGCATGAACACTAAAATTCTTGCTGGAGGTCTTGTCCTGTTTTAAGGGCTAAATCTTCAGTCACAGCACAGAACAAAATAGCAGCTTGCCCAGAAGGACTACATTTGCAGCCAAGGCTTTTTTTTTTTCAGAACAACCTGCTTTACTGAAGGATAGAGACCAACAACTCACCTAACCAAAACAAGCTGCAATGATTTTAGCCCACCCCTCCTACCAAACAAACTCATCTCCCTTGTTTCTTTCCCTCTGGAGAAATCACCTGGCAATTTCCCAGTTTGATCTGATATCAGCAAAAGCCAGATGGCTCCCCAGCCTCAAGCTCCTCCTAGACCAAAAATAATATTGTTTTACATTTATAAATTCAAAATAATATGATTTTAGGTTTAAGAGTATTTAATTTCTAACTGAAAATACTTTCCCTAATAGAAAATTTCCAACACGTTGGTGAAGGAATTTTCTGTGTTCCTGTGTGCTTACAAAAGTTCAGGAAACAAGCCTGAAAGTCTTTTTGACAGACAGCAAAATCCACTTAAGAGGCATCTTGGTTCTCACCTTAGACTTCCTTTTTCCTTTGTAAAGATAGTTTCATAAAAGTAAAAGCAATCAGAAAATGGTTAAAATTCAAAAAAAGTTGTAGCTGAACTTCACACAAAAGTCTAAATATGAACTAATGATCCACTGATCTCTCCTATGTCAGATCAATCTTAAGATCACAGATGTGACAGAATACCTAATAATGTTTTACTATTAATCCTAAACATTCTAAGACATAATAAGAGTAGAAAGCAAGAGCCACTCTTAAGTGTATGGAAATGATTTTGAAAGATTGTCCCTACTAAACGTTAAGATCAAAGGTTTTATTAGAGTTGGAAAGTAAAAAGAGCTCACAGTGTACGAATTATAGAGAAGAGTGTGTCTCAAAGGGCTTCTTTCTCTATGAGGGAGCAGGTGAAGATCTAATGGCTAATGGATGCATGCAAGAGTTCGCAATTTAGAAGAGACACAAAAATACAAATGCAAAATGGAAGGAGAGAAAAAAATATGTAGAAAAGTAACTGATGCTGGGAAATCGAGGAAAACATTCAGAGCTCCAGGGTGACGAAGAGAGCCAATCACCTCTTGAGAAAAAGGGAAGTGTTAGCAGTGCAAGACAGAAAATTTAAGACAGATAGGTAGCCATCATGAAATGCACAGATAAACAATGAAATAAAAGCAGAACCATCAATAACTTCCCCAGTCTTTTTGTATTTAGAGAAAGACAGCTGTCAAAAATTGTTTCCTCCCTTGTGAATAACTGAAAGGCTGACTGCACTGAATTTTACCAGTCTTGGATCTTGGGGATCTCATGAAATAGCTGGCTGATCAACACAAACCTGTGTTTGATTTTATACATAGAAAATGGGCTAACAAGAAATACTTCTGAATTATAATTGCACCATCACTCACAAAGTTACATTGAAATATTTGTTGAAAAACAAAGACATAATCAAGTGATTTACAATAACATAAAAGTACTGCTTCTTATACCCTTCCAGAAGAACTTCTTATGGTCTCCAGTTTATCTGCATTTTGAAAGAATATGCTTATCCAAGCACATGAGCATACACATTGGTGATGGTCCTAAAATGTGATTTACATTTTTAGAAGTCAAGAAACCGATAATCTTACACATTTCTAGGAATGAGTCTTGGTGACAAAGCTGTTTTTCAGAAAGCAGGGACTTCTAAAATATCAAGTGATTTAATTCCATAGTCTATATTCACACAAATCCTGCTCTTACTCAAAATACACTAATATATTATAATATACAAATATACTATACTATATAATATACTAGTATACTAGTACACTATATAATATACAAAATATACAAAAAATACTCTTGGCTCTTACTCAAAATAAATAAGTTGAACAATCAGCCAGTAAAAAATATACATTAATGATGCAAGAAGCACTTTCAGCAATTAGATCTTTAAAAGTAAATGTTGTTGTGGAAAAATGCATTTATTTAGAAAATATTAGAATATTTGTCTCATCTAACTTTCCCTAGTCTCACCTGAGCTCAATCCATTTAGGAACTATGCAGTTAGTGAAGTTTTTTAATAATGGAAGATTCAAAATCTTTGCCAAAAAAAGCGTGTCCCTGGGCTTTTCTTTTTCCCGTGGAATTTTCTAAATATGCATACAAGCAGCAGAATACAGAAAGACTCAGAGAAATCTGAGCAAACCCTGATATTTAATCTCAAATTAAACGTTATTTATATGATGCAGTCTGTTTACTTTTCAGTCAATCAAAACCGCCCTCAAAGATCTCCTTAAGAGAACAAACAGCAATTTGGTGCTAGGCTGCACTGGAAATCTACAAATATCTTCCTGGATTAAGAAGGATAAGAGTAGGGGGTGGAGATTTTTTTTTCAACTCCTGCACTCTTGTTGGAAGTCAGCACCTGGTGGCAGCAGCAGTGACAAACACTGATTTATCCATGAGCAAGGCCATCTCGGTCTTACTCAGTCAAATCAGCACAAATGTCCACCAAAGAGTATAAAAGGCCTTCAAGAAAGAGATGCTGGACTTGACACACTAATTAGATTTAACTGAGACAAATGTATACTCACTTAACTATTAGTTACTGCTATGCTGCCGTTTGGTTTTCTTTTTCTGCTTTCTCCGGTGTGGATCTTAATTGTATTTTCAGTAAGATTACGCATTCATCTCCTCAGTCCTTCCTCATGACAGATAAGATTACCTTTTCCTTCCTACAGATTACAGATTTGACTATTCATAAGATTTGGGTTATTAGACCAACTCTTTACAACAGGGAGCATGGAGTCGTTCACTTTGGCAAGCCCTCATTAGTTTTGAAAATATTTCTGAGTTGACAAAGACTATACTTGTCAGTGAAAATTACTGTGCCCCACGGGTTTCAGTAGAAGATTTTTCAATAGATCTGAATCACAACATAATCGACCTGCTTATTGAGGCAACCGCCCTGGGAAGAGATCAAAGTAGTTTGTTATCAGAATAATTCTGGAAGCTTATTGGTAGGGGATGAAGATACAGATTTCTGGATGGGAATTGACTGAATGAAGTGCTCTTAGGAAGTCTGAAGGGAAAGACTGTTGTAACATCAGAAGGTGTTGTAGTACAGAGCTTACCTCTTGCAGCTAGTATTCCTTGCCTGCATTCCTTCCCAAGGATTTTGAAATGTTGTGTGTGAACTTGATGGAGTGAAGGCACAGCTTCCTAGAACTGATAAAACAGAAGGGAAGTTCTTCCTTATCTCACTTAGCTGGAAATTTCCTTTCCTCTATTCTCCTTAGCTCTCTTATCCCCATCTGATATACTGCATATTAGTAAACTCTATTATTATTAATGTGCTTTTAACATTCATTTTATTAAAAAAAAAAAGTCACCAACCTGTTTAGCTAAAAGTGGCTGAACATCAAGAGTTGAGAAAGGCCCAGACTGGAAGAAGTGCTTGTCACTTACCAACAGTATCTGGAGCCCTTGTGTGGTAGGTCCTTTATCTTTGGTCAAAGCTTCCAAGAGAAACTTTAATAGAAATAATTTCAACCAAAACAAACAAACAAAAAAAAAAACACAAAAAAAACAGGAAGACTGAAATTAAATAGAAAGAAGAAAAGGCAGTGCATTAAACGACAAGAATCAAAGAAACAGAGAAATGATATAACATGGCAGTAAAAGAAAATCAACCCTATAAACATACAGAAGAGAAACAGATTAGAGAAAAGGCAATGTCTGGAGAAATTAGGAGAAGGAGGAGTAAAGTGGAACACTGCAGAGGTTAGTCCATATTCCTTTCTTCAACTAAAATTGCTTTAGGTTGTGTTGCAGTGGAATTAAATAGATTTTTCCTCAACGCAGTTCTAGCGATAGCTCTTCCCTCTGTTACTGGCATTTTGGCACATATTTAAGAAGATGCTATGCTTTTCTTTTGCCATTTTCAGAATTTATCCCAATGCCACTGAGCTGGTTTTTTTTAACCAACACTGCCACATCTCTACAAGTACCACTGATAGCAGTAGTTCTCTTGATCCATATTTGTGCAGGGCATTTCTCTTTGGGGGAAAAGGAGATACTCCTTTTTTATCATTACTGAGCTGAGTACTGAAGTTGCTATTTATGTTACTGTTTTGTACCCTACAGAAAGCTTTTTATCTTGATATATCAGATATAGTTTAATCATGTTCTGAACAATGACACTATTGCTACATAGCTGTAAGCATGCTGTGTACCATTTCACCCTCCAATTAGCATTTTTTCCTTTGGCTTATGAAACTTGTATATTTTGAGTTGCATACTGCTCTGATACTTGTCTATGAGTATGTGCAAGTATGATCACAGCAGCTGACAGAACAGCAGCACCCAGCCAAGCAGAAAATACAATTTCCAGAAGATAAAAACATGCATTCCTAGAGACAACAATCTGCCCAGTCTGATAAAAGTAGATACCTAGTAATTTAGCAGGAGAAATGATCAAGATTTCTCTAGTGGCTCTCACCTAAAGATTTCCCCAGACCCTTACGTTCGTTGTTATGAGTAAAAATAGATTCATTCTTTCTAAGAAATGACAAATCTACCTAATCTCTTAGGCAGTTATCAGTTCAGATAAAGAAATGTATCACATAGTCTCTAGGCTTTAGGGAAAAAAAAAAAAAAAAAGGGAAATGTGGAGGACATCCTCACTTTTGAAGGAAGGCGGAAAGCATATGGATTTTTCTGGCTTCTGCAGTTCTCACTACATGAACGTACACATTGATATATGTTGGCTTGAAGGATTTCTCTAAAAAGAAATGGACAACTAGAATGGAAGCTACTAAATCTAAGAGAGATTAAATTTCTCTCTGATATAATCCAGTTGTAAATCAGGGCATCGTCATCCAGAGAGCTTTAGTTTCCCTCTCAGCTGTATGTCAGGTTCAGTTTTCATGCTCAGGAAACTCTGTAATTAATTTTTTTGTTAACACTATGTTTCATGTTTTCTTTCTATGTAACTTGTCACTTGGTTCCTTTTTTATTGTACATCATGAGTCAACATTCATTCTTTTTGAAGTCTCAGTCCATTTCTTATTTCTCAGTTACACACTACTGTATATAGAATTGTTAAGGTTTGAAAAGACCAGTAAGGTCACCCAGTCCAATCAACAAACCACCCCCACCATGCCCACTAACCATGTCCCTCTGTGCCACATCTGCATGGTTCTTGAACACCTCCAGGGACAGTGACTCTGCCACCACCCTGGGCAGCCTGTGCCAATGCCCAAGCATTTTCTTTTTCTCCCTCTCTTCATAGAAGTTTCACCTTCTCCCTTTTCCAAGAGGGAGTCTTGGCCTTTCTGTTTTCCTTAGAGATTTGTAACCTGCCAAGACCTGCCTCGTACACCATACTGAAGCTGCTTTGGGGAATGTTTGAGCTTTATCCAATGGCAGAGTGTGATGAGAGAAGGTATGAATATATCGAGTGTAAGTACTGTTTACAGAAGGTAAACATTTTCACACTTTTTCCTGCCTGGATACATAGAAATGAGATATACACATTTCGTTAAGCGAAGATAATCAGATGTTTTCCTAAGCAGCAATCTTCATTTTCACTTAATAGTCAGACTTTAAGGGAGGTGAGAGTGCTTTAATTAAAGGTTGCAAACAAATGGCCTGATTTTGAGAGAGGCTGAGCACCTGGTACTGCAAACCACAAACAGTCTGTCACTGTTCCTGCTGACCTGCCCCACCGACCCTCATTATGGGCACAGCATAGCATGGCAGCAGCTATGCAAGGCAGAGTCAGAGGCTAAATTCCTTGCTCTCTAGACACGGTGATATAAATAATAACACCATAACCCCCATCATCTGAAGTTAGTCAGACATCCTCACATCATATTTTATCCCAAATGTGTGGGTATTTATAGTGAAGCAGAAAGGGCAAGGACCGTGAGCCATCAGTCCCATGGTCACCCTGGGACTTGGCTACAGCTCCCAAAGATGATTGATGCCAGTCGCCAGCAGCTGCACTACAGGTTCACAGCATGGATCTCCTTGCTTCTCGTATCCACTCAGCCACATGCTGAGAGGTTCTTCTCTAAGGCAGTGTAGCCCTAGAGACTGAGCAGTGGCTTTTCTACTTGCCTTACATAAATACAGAAGGAAGAAACCTCTTCTGGCAGCCCTACCTGCCATCTTCATCGCTTACATCAGGTTAAGCTGTGTTGTTTTGTGTTTGATGCCTTTGGTGGTTACATCTGAGTAAACAGGATCAGGGCCTGTCCACTGTCCCCAGAGAGCACTCACTGGCTGTCTTTTGTGTCACACTGCCTTAAGGCCAACAGGCAATGCTGGCACAGCACAGCACAAGTAAGGTGACAGCATAAGCAGCAAACATCCACTTACAGCACACAGCATCTCATTAAAACATGCCATCAGTTTCCACAGTGGGGTACAACCCATGCACTCGCCTCAGACTGCAAGGCCTGTGGATCCAGTCCAGGCAGAAAGGAAGGCATGCAGCAAACTCCAGCCACCAGGTTGATTTCAGTGAATAGGAAAGGGTGAAGAAGCAAGGAATAACTAAGGCTTTTCAATGTCCAGGGAAAAAAGCATCCCAGAAAGAAATAGGGACTGCAAGCGAGTCCCTCACAGGAGAAGCAAATTGTCCATCTGATTAACTGCAAGGTGGATTTTAACATAAAGTCCCAGACTTTCAGACATATCAAGTCTCTAGCTTTCACAAGGAGAGCTCACAAAGGACACTGGTTTACAAAGCAGCTCAGATTCTTTTCTGCACCCCAAATTGAATTTGCAGAGAGAAAGAGAAAAGCAACCTGACTGGTTACTGGAACTTCAAATATTGAGTTGAACAGGGGATTCCCTATGCCAACCCCCCCATGCACCTGCCTCACAGCCAAGCACATTATCACCCACCGCATTTCCATCTTCCCAAGCTATGCATGCACTGCAGGACAGTCCTGCAGACAGACACCAAGAAAGGCTGCCTTCTGAAGTGGTAGGCAACTGTACCCTTACTGATATCATCTGATTCAGATTTTCCAATTTAAAGTACTTTGTGGAGATAATCAGATGGTGAAATGGACAGAAGCACACCACAGAGTTTCCCTAGCCATAGACATGCCCTGATAACTGCCTCAGAGCAAATGTCTGAGATGCTGGTGACTGGTGGCTCTGTCAGATCAAGGAAGAAGCTGGTTCCCCAGGGGACAGTATAGGGGCCTGTCCTGTTCAATATCTTAATTGATGACCTGGATGAGGGCACTGAGTACACCCTCGGTAAGTTTGCCGATGACACCAAGTTGGCTGGAAGTGCCAATCTGCCTGGGGTTAGCGAGGCCCTACAGAGGGATCTGGACAGTCTGGATCATTGGGCTGAGGCCAATGGGATGGAGTTCAACAAGACCAAGTGCCAGGTCCAGCACTTTGGTCACAGCAATTCCATGCAAGACTATGGGCTTGGGGCAGAGTGGCTGGAAAGCTGCGCAGAGGAAAAGGATCTGAGGGTTTTGGTCGATGCTAAGCTGATGATGAGCAAGCAGTGTGCCCAGGTGGCCAAGAGGCCCAATGGCGTTCTAGCTTATATCAGACATAGTGCTGCCAGAAGGAACAAGGAAGTGATCATCCCTCTGTAGTCAGCCCTGACAAGGCCACACCTTGTGTACCATGTTCAGTTTTGGGCCCCTCACTACAAGAAAGGCACGGAGGACCTGGAGAATGTTCAGAGAAGGGCAACAAAGCTGGTCATGGTTCTGGAGAACAAATCTTATGGGAACCAGCTGAGGGAATTGGGATTCTTAGGTCTGGAGAAGAGGAAGATCAGAGGTGACCTTATCGCTCTCTTCAACTACCTGAGGGGAGGTTGGTTGTGGTGAGGTGGAGGTTGGCCTCTTCTCCCATGTAACTAGTGATAGGATGAGAGGGAATGAACCAGGGGAGGTTCAGGTTGGACATTAGGAAAACCATCTTTGAAACAGTAGTCAGGAGCTGGAATGGGCTGCCCAGGGAGGTGGTGGAGTCACCATCCCTGGAGATGTTCAAGAATGATTTAGATGTTGTACTGAGGGACATGGTTTAGTGGTAGGTGAACAGTTGGACTGGATGATCTTGAAAATCTTTTCCAACCATGGTGATTCTATGATTCTGTGATTCTAAGAAACTGGATTCTCATCATCACTGTGGTGAACACTGTTTAGAAACAAACAGGACTGCGATCTTGAATTCATTTAATCTTTTATTATTATTATTATTATTATTTTTCATCTAAAAATTGGTTATCTGCATAAAGTAAGTTGCTCAGAAAGGGACTAAAATGCATGCAGTGATGGCACAAAACTCATCAGTATTCTGCATCCACTGCCCAGACACCATGCCAATGTATTAGTTGTTTATTTTAAAACATTCAGATAATCTTTTATTATCATTATTATTACTGTTTGTGCTGTCATAGTGTCTTGGAGCCTGACTTCAGGATCATGATTTTAACAAGACCAGTTCCGTGGAACTCAGAACAAAAAATTGGCTCCAAAGAATTGAGATCAAAGTATGTAAGCATAGGCCTTTCTCTCCCTAGTAACTGCAATGGCCCTGAATGCTGTTCATTGGCTTGCAGATTTTTCAAGTACAGGGGTTTAAATAGGTGTATCTCATCTAATAAAAATATCAGTTAAGAAGAAAATTGTCACAGCTGTTTGACATTCAGTTTGACACACAAGATGAGAAAACAAAACAAAACAAAACAAAAAGCAACAAACCAACCAAAAAAAACCACCCAGATGTTTAAGGCAAACAAGAAACACATTGTATAAGTCCATTGGCTAGTGCTGCCGTAGAACAGCTTGTTGAAGAGTCATTGTGGATGCCAACATAATAAATGTGTTCACAAAGGGAGTAGTGCCTATGCTTCAGGAAGATGAGAGAGAGTATGCAGGACAAGGCTGCCCAGGTCAGGTACTTTTCTCCAACCCGCAACCAGCTTTCCTCTGGGAGAAGATAATGGACTTTGAATGACTTCCTCTCTGACCCAGTTTGACTGCTCCTATGTAAAACAACACAACTGAAAATTTACTCTCAGAAATAAGCCTTAAATTGCTACCTGTCATAATCAAAAGAGAAAAGCCCTTTCTTGCTACCATCAAAACTATTGCTGTGAGACACAGCAGCTGGCCAAGATGCCACTGTGCCGAGCAGGGGCAGCTTTGCTCAAAAAAGTGCAGTCTGAAGCTGGGCAATGTTTTAAAACCAGAAGAATACACAAGCACAAAGTAGCAACGAGCAGTTCCCAAGTGTGTTGTGAGCATCACACCACAGCAAACAAGAGGCCCTAAGGAGGTATTTGAAGAAGGAGCTGGAGAGATTACTTGCTCACACTGTGACAACCAGTGCTCCAGCACACTGTTTTGGGAATTACTGGAGAATTTCTGCCACTATCAATGTCACTCAAGCCCTTTTCCCTAGGACAAAATCTTTTTAAAGGTTTATAGGCACTGCAGAAAAATCATATACTGAATTGTCTGCTCTGGAGAGGCACTTTCACATCCTCCATTAGGCTCACTGTAATGGCATCAATTTAAGTCCAGAAGCAGACCACGGTGTGAATGCAGGTTAATAATAAACAGTCGTCTCCTACTCACCAGGAGCAATGGACAGAGCAAGACCATTCTTTTTAACCTCTTTTATTGCTAAGGTCACTTGTATAATTAAAACTTTATTCATTAAATCAAAACTCAGTGGGAGATGCACTCGATTGGTGGCTGAGGGAGAAGACTTTATTCAGTAGAGCTATAGCTTGCAAAAGATAAAACTGCATTCAGCTAATATAAAGCTGGAACCTTAGAGGCCTGCAGAAAAACAAGCCCTAAGCAGCCACCTCAGGTGCTATCAGATGCCAGATGACAAAGGGAGACTGCCTCTAAGGAGACTGATGGAACTACAGTGTGGCTGTAGGATGAGGGAAAGTGTTAAGAGTTGCTATCTACACAGGTGTTCTGGCACGTAGGGGTTGGTTCCCCCCAGATACATTTCTGGTTTGCTTCAAAAACAAATACTTGTGTAAGCAGAGATACAAGCAAACAGCAAACCTCATGAGATGATGAAAGGATACAGAGTTTACCTAGTACCAAAGTAAAATGTCCATGAGGAAAGTCAATTGCATGCAGTGTAAGAGGAGCAGAAACGTGTACATGCAGATAGGTTATCCACCTTGTGCACAGTCTCCTGGGATGCCAGGCTAGAAGCAACCGCAGGAACATGTTGCACATGCAGGCTCAGCACTGAGTGCCAGAGAGGCAGAGGGAAGGCACTAAATAGATGCAAAACTACTGGTCGGTGCTGCAGAGCACGGGGCTCACCTCACCGATAGCAGTTGGGTACCTTCAGTCATGGCTCAGGAGTGGCAAAGTATTGGCCACTTCCAGATCTCTTGGTCTAAACGCACAGCTTTGCCAGATGGTATGCAGCCGTCGCAGAGAGCTGAGCACATATTCCACCTCAACACCGCATCACACACAGCTTGGTCATAATATTTGGGAGGAGGATAGCAGCACTTCGGAGGATCCAAAATCCCGCGGCAGATGAGAGACTGATACAGACTTCCCCTCCCACCCACTGCTTCGGCACAAGGCGGAGACTGAAAAGGCGGCGAACACGCAGCATCCCTTCCACCCAGCGCCGGATACCCGGGATCCACGCGGGGACGCTCGCCGTGTCCGGCTCAGCCCGTGGGCAGCCCCCGGGGGCCGCGGTGGAGCCGCTCCGCGCCACCTCCCGGCGCCCACCTCTCCACTCCGCCCGGCGCGCAAGTTGCGCGGAGCCGCCGCCTCTCTCATCCCTGCGGGAGCAAAGCCGGCGGAGTTTGCCCGGCCGGCGGGTACCTCCTCTTCCGTCCCCTCCCCGTGGGTTTTATTTTTTCTCTCTTCGTTTTTTTTTTCT
This sequence comes from Alectoris magna, assembly GCA_030625065.1. Taxonomy (NCBI): domain Eukaryota; kingdom Metazoa; phylum Chordata; class Aves; order Galliformes; family Phasianidae; genus Alectoris; species Alectoris magna. The sequence goes on from CM060560.1 coordinate 103,823,826, forward strand.
TTTTTTTTTTTTTTTTTTTTTTTTTTCCTTTGGAGGGGAAGCCGTGGCTTTGCGCTCCGCGGCTTGGATGCGTACGGATCTGTCCTCGGGGAAACAGCTCCCGGTGCTCCCACAAAAAACTCCAACCCAAACAAACCGCCCACTTGGATAATTAAAACGGTAAATCCTGCTAACTTTTCATTATCTTGCTTGCTGTGCGCTTATATCTGGAGAGGTTTATGGCTTATCTGGCTTCTTTCCATCATCCTTCGGTTTTTGTTAATTAGCTTCTCTGGTGCTGCCGCTGGAGAACTTGAAATATTGGGGCTTCAAGACAGAGCAGGACTCCACTCCTGCTTTATCCTAAAGTTGGACTGAGGAATGAAAACCTTCCTACATCATACTGGGCTTGCAAATGTGTTTACTTGTTTTATTAGCCTGATTGTAGATGAGATTTCGTGTGGCGGTATCTCTTTGAGTTTGCTTTTCCTTTGCTTAATTTTTGCTGGTGCTATCTATACAGCATTGATATGTGTATGCTGTGCACATGCAATCTGGTATGCTGACTGACTGTGGATTCTGGGTCTCACATCTGAAAATCCAAGCAGGCTTTGAATCCTTTCAGTTTATAATGTTAACAAATGAACACTCATCTGTTTTCATCTTAATTCCACTTGTGGATGCTGACAAAACAAGGTCACCCCGAACTACACAAGTGATATTTCTCAACCCTGCAATTACTTAAGCGATAGAAACCTGCATAATTGGTGCAGTTTGTATAGCTTAATCTGGCAGCCTTTTGTTTGAGAGATTATTCATTTTATACAGTCACCATAATAGTTGGATGCTTGACGGCACCGGGCGACCATTGGCTTTCTGTACGTTATGAAAATCAACTTTAGGAGATTATATCTCTTTGCATTGTTAGACAGTATCATTTCACATACATTCATGCTTTATACTATTAGCTATTTTGTCCTTGGAATAGTAACCCAGGAGGAAAATAAAAATGAGAAGTTAGTTATTAAAAACAACAACAACAACAAAAATGTAGCACATATATACATGGAGAAAACGCTCCCTTATTCTCATAAAATAAGGGAAATATGAGTGAGACTATCAGTTGCACAGCTACTAAATATGACTGACCTGAATCTGAATCCACAACATGAACAAAACTTCCAAGTTTTACTCTGAAAAAGAAAAAGTTTATATTAGTGTAGATACTGTAGCTCTTTGCTGATTATCTTCTTTCTCTTTTGAAAAGTCATATTGATCTGCATACTTGTACATACACATATATACACTATTGCATGAGCACGCACACCAACCTGAGAGAAGCCAAACACAGGACTTGCAATTCCAGTCTTCAAACCACAGAGGTCTGCCAACAGTGGTGAGGAAAAACAGGAGAGATTGACAACACTGAATTTGGGCACATACTTTAGGGACCTTAGCTTGGAGATTGGTTGCATTAGTCAAAGAAGAGAAAGAGGATCCCACGTGCCCTTCAATGTCCCTAGCATTGGTTTCTGCTCCAAACTGGTGCTCACTGTGTTTACACCTCTGTCTGAATTCATCTTCCAAAAATTTATGTCCATCCATCACTTCTCCTGTTGTTGTTGTTGTTAACAGGGGAGAATGTCAATTAATTGTTAATTTATAAACTGCTAAATGTTAACATCTATTGATCCAAGAGGCAAAAAATTAGCAAAGTTTATATTTTTTCACAAACATATGTGCTGCTCTATGCTGACACAGGACACTCACTTTTCTGCAGTGTTGAGCTGAAAGGGAGTTAGCAAGCAGGGAGCTCTTGCAGATAAGAGGTGAGCATTGAAGTGACTAAACAACAGTGCTGCTCAAAGCACTAGCAACTGCTGGGAATGGTACTGTCTAAGCACTGCAAATGGTACAGCACTGCTTGTTTTAAGGCGCTGTAAGCACTGCTCTTGATACCCCAACCTCTGCCTCTTCACTGTTACTGTTCACAGGCAGGATTGTGTCTTCTTTCTTTTACATGATTTTGCAGACATGGCAGAATCACTTTATCATAAATATTTGAAAGTTTCTTCAACTTAATCGTGGAGGCTGTTTGTAAAGCCAAAGGTGGGGGGAAAATGGCAACCAACTCTAAGTCATTGGCAAATTTTAATACAATAACGAAAATAGATCCTTAGGTAAGTCAGAAATTCTGCTTTCTTAAGGAAAGAATAGTTGGGCTTCTGTTGCTTCAATTTTTTCCCACAAGTTTTTCTTCTATAGCTCTTCAGAGAAACCTGCAAATATGCACGACCAGATTTCCTCCTTCCATCCTTCCTTCCTTCCTCTCTGTAGGCTCCCAATTACCTGTTTTTGGGTTTTGTTTGTTTGTTTGTTCTTTCATCTAGACAGCAAAAGAAAGGGCTAACAGAACAAACTCAGGCAAGTCACTGCTTGCAGTGTGACTTTTCAGTACTGAGATTCCTCTTGAGCTGCATTATGGACAGAAAGGGCTGATACTGCACATGACATCTCATAAATGTTCACAGATTTTTGTGCCAATTGCACATCTGAAGGTGATATATCACTATATATCACTACTTTAGTGTTTAAGAAGACATCAGTGATTAAAACTTAGCCCTCTTATAACCTACTGATGCATAGCTGCTAGAAGTTACAACTGAGGTTATGGGACCTGAAAAAGTAAGACTTTTTCTTTTCTTCCCTAATTTTCTTGAAGTTATTCATTGGAATACGCCATGTCCTGGCAGATTCTGTGGCTTGCCCCTAGCATTAGCCCTACACCCAGAAACAGAGAAGAAATCTTTGTAGCTTCATAATGAAAGGGACACTGATCTTATTAATTGAAAATATTTTTATACCTTCATCTTTTAAATGACAGTCCACGTGTCAATTAAATAGTGCTCATCTGCAGGTGCCCATTTAACCTGTGAAATAACTGTAGAAGCTGTTGGAAGCATACTATAGCATCCTAAGTGAGCAATGTTAGGTGTATGGTATAATACATTTTTACTCTTTGATGGGTCATATCTGTTGGATTTTAATGCATTTTTTAATGTAACATTTTTCCCTACAGGATTTCTCCATAATTTGTGATCACAAACAAAGGTTACAGACTCTCTAATTTAAGCTTCAACTCTCATGGCATTTTTATACAAACGCTCATTTACTTTGTCATGGTGTTTAGCAAGATGGATCAGTCAATGTGATACATTGTTCTGTAGCTATTGTATGAAGTGATTCTACCAAAATACGTCTGCTGGTTCTACTTTTTTAATTATTTTTTTTTTAGTTTTTGCAAACTGTTTATACATGTGAGGCACAACGTTGCCCTCTACTACTATGTTATGTTTCCAATTGCCATGAAGTTTCCAATTGTCAGAGTTTCAATACAAGAACAAAACGAAGTATTTTTTCCAGTTGACATTGGATATCTGTGGTGGGAAAGGGGGAACAAGGCAGCTACTCCTGGCAGACGGGCAAGTCCCTCAGTACATACACCTTTCATTTTAATTAAAATCAGCTTATGTTTCAGAAAATTTTGGGAATATGTGTGATACATACTTAATCTTGTTATTTTCATAATGCCTCTTCTTATAAATCAGTAATTTAGCAATGGAAGGAAATTGGTGGTCATCTCCTTCATACTTTCTGCTCGTTCTGTTTTCCTTCAGATCCTGGAGGAAGAAAATGCACATGGGAATATAAAAAACTACATAGGCAGAGACATCCTAAGAAATTAGAAATTATTTTTGAGTTCTCCTGGCCTATAGTGGGAGTGTATGCTGTTATAATTTGGGAGGATTACTCAGATGTGGAAAAGTTATAAAACCGGGCTTGATTCTTACAGCTGTGCATCTCTAAGAATGCATTTGCAGCTTTTCTACCAGAAAAGAGGCATGGAGCCTGAAACTGAAGACTGGATAGCCAGCTGTATGTAACAAGTATGGTTTGCTCTATCATGACGTATCAGCAGCTCAGCACAATAAAAGGTGACAAAGATGGCAAAGGTGGTCTAGCCACCTGTTTGTGCACATATGTGTGTAATATATGTTAAACATATGCATATCAATGCAAGCACACATACCAACTTCAGGGAGAAAAACTTTACAACAATGAAGGAACTTTAGGGCTCTGACCTGCTGGAGAAAGAGGAAAATAGAGCAGAAACAAGACCTAAGAGAGTCACAGAAAGGTCAGATCTATTATGTAAATTTAGGACAGATTAAATGCGAAGGACTGAACTGGCTTACCTAACTCAAAAAAAGCTACTGCTTGTGCAGCAATAAGAAGTGATTACAATTTGATGGATGTTTTATGAGAAAGCAAAACCAGGAATTCCTCCAAAGGGTACTTTGTGCCTATTGAAGTGTGGCTGCATTTGGCAGTTTCCCCTGGGTTGATGAAAACTTCCCATCTCTGCAGCTATAAATCATAATCACAACTATAACAAATTTTAGAGAATTTTGACCTTCAAAATAGAATACATGAGCTTTAACTACTGTACTTGTAACTACATAATCAAGTCTGCAGTACCAATTCTGGGCAAACAGATTAGAGTCAGAAGCCTCTTCTCCGGGAATAAAAGTTTATTTTAATTAAATTTCACTTGTTTTGCCCACAGTAACACTGACTTCGTATTACTGTCTGTAGTTAGCTGCTATAGCAGCATAATGATGAGAGCAGAAGAGTTGGCTTGGGCCTCTTCATGGACAGAAATGCCAAAAAGTTCTTTGCTTATTACTTCCTACCTCTTATGGAGGACACAATGCTCAGTGAATCACTCAGGGTCAGCAGAGTAGCATGACTTCAACATCACACTGCATTTTCTCTCTTCCTTCCAATCTCACCATCTTCCTTTATCTGACAGCAGCTAGATTTCAGGCAGACCATGTTCTCCTTGTCCTCAGCTGTCTGAGCTTCCCGGTCTTTTGAATTCATGGATTGCTACTGATTGTACTCACAATGAAATGCTCTGACACTGCCTTGACTGAAAAACTTTCTACGTGGGCAGCAGTAATTACCACAGCTCTTGCTTTTCCTCCAGTTGCAAAACCAGTGTGTAGAACACTTGTAGCAGAGCTAATGCAGTATGTAAAAAACAAAAAGCATTTTCCAGCAGTACACGCAGATGATTTCTTTGCATCATAACTATATTCATTAGTTTGTAGATACATAGAGTTGGGCCATAACTAGACCCCTTGCTGGAGAAGAGTTGATCCTTCCAATGGAAGAAGAGGAAAGCATTCCTATCTCTTCATCTTGCAAAAACACTGTTGATTTAATAGCACTAAATCTCTTTGGTTCATTCATACTAAGCATAAGATTATCTATGAAGTCCCATGTGGAAAAATGTAATTATCTGCACTTACTATCTTATCCTTGGATTTGTGTTAGATGATAAGAGATCAGCTTAGCCAAGTCACCCTATTAGATGGTGATGGAGGACCCTGTAGAGTACAAATTTCCTAGCTCACTATGGTGCCCATGGCTCACTGAGCCATGGAATAGAAGGGGGTACTCTTGAAACCAAAAGAGATAAAACTGAAATGGAGAGGTCCAGTATCAAACAGAGAGGCTTACTATCAAAATATGATCTTTGGGAGAGATTTCAGGCTATGCTCTGTCTCGACCACTAGAGAACATAAGCAGATTTGGACCATGCACAGCACTGTACAAAGATGCATCTTGGTCAGTTCTGTTGTTCTATTTCCCTCCAGGTGGCGTTATATTAAATCCTGGTAGCTACAGGACAAGCTTCTCATGTTGCCGCAGACACAAAGCCATAAACGTGGCTTAGGTGAAAATATTAGAAGGAGTGTGTACCATAGGCTGGAAAACTTTACTTAGAAAATATGTCTTATGTCATTATTACAACTACCGTCAAGATGCAGGCTGTGCAGGAGACTCTCCTGGGTGTCATTTAATGCTTTAATTAATAGTTCAATAATAATTAGTATTTAATTCTTCCGTACCAGTCTAGCAGAGGGAATATATTGTACACTTTTGTAAGTGTGCAGGTGGTACCATCTTGACTTGGAATGCAAGAAATGTAGTTCAATAAAATAAGTATCAGGGATGCTCTTGGGCATGAACAACCAAGCATGCAAACAGATCAGGAAGGACTGACCAGTTAGAGATGTACATGCCAACACATGTCAACTATATGTCAGAATTGATTCATGTCCAGATGATGTAACCGGCAGATTGCTTTTGAAGGACTGCTACATGGCCATTCACATCCTGCATCTGGACATGGGAGGAAAAGCAAGAGGCTTTTCTGCCAGGCAGGGCATGTGGGGAGCCAAGGTGACCCCAGCACCTCATGGACAGGCACAGCTCATGGGATCTGAGCAGGGCAGGCAGAACCATGCACAGGTGATAGGAGCCACTGACAGCCCAGGCATGGTGAGGGGATGAACCAGGGCCACCTGGGAAGGGTAGCCAGGAGCAGATGGTGACACTGATGTGTTTCAATGACATTGAAAAAATCCAAACATACCAGAAAAAAACAAGCAAATAACATAATTATCCACTCAAGAAAACAGGAAATTCAGTCTTTAGAAGTCTAATATCATTTTGGTCTTTGTAAAAGCTGCATTTAAGGCTGCTTATTTCTTTCCTAGGGAAATGACTTACATTCTGTCCTCACTAACACTTGTATCTACATAAACAATATTCTGTATTGGGCCTGCCCAACATAATGGCATCATTACCATCTCCTCTGCACAAAGAATTTTTACATTAAGGCTATAAATTAAGCTCTTTCTCACTCTGCCTTTTACTGAAGGCTTTTAATATATTTTTTTCTTTCAGTCAACTCTCACTCCTCTCAAGGACTGTACTGTGGGACATATTATGAAATTACCTGAAGACTGACAGTTGCTGGTGGCAAAAAAAAGGCCCCTGATGTTTTGGAAATGATGAAATGTGTATTTCCTTTCATCTAGACCATGGTGGTTGTGCGTGTTTGGTTTTTTTTTCTATTAACGTTGCGGGTTTTTTTGTTTTGGGGGGTGCTTTTTTAATTAATGTTTATGTTTTGAATAAGGAACTATTTTCCATTATGAGGGAGGATCTAGGGATATGTTTACACTCACTTCCTTTATTTGTTCTCAAGTCCATATGTCCTGATCATCCAAACTGCATCAATGCTAGTTTGTTACTTCGCTTTGCTTTGGAGCAAAACCAACAGTGTCATCCAACACAATAAGTCAGATGTGGATCTGGAAGTTATTTGCTGAGGAGACCATAGAAAGTAAGTGCAATAGCCAAGACTATACTAAGATCTTTCTGCCCTACATTGTTTACTGTACTGCCTTCTGTCCTTTAGGGCTCACAAACCCCCATGCCACATCCATGAACATGCAACCTATCTCCCCCTTGGAATTATTATATCTGCCATTTTTCTGGGTCATTCCTGACACAAATTCAGCTATTTTGAACCATAAAACCTCTGAAATAGTAATAACATCACACCTGTTTTAGGTGTGATGCAGTGTGGGCACAGCTGCCTCCACTGCTCTAAATGGAGATTAACGTGTGGGCACAGGCCACACTGCCTCTTGGGCTAGGGATCAGGGATCTCTCAGCAGTACAGACATTCTGTTTAAATATGCTTGTTTCAGGCTTAAATTTTTTGGTCACATTTTGAATTTCTACACAGATACTAAGCTTTCTCCTGAGGAAAGTAGATAAGGTTCTTTTCACTAGGACACGCCAGTTACTGCTAGACTGATGACAAAGTGAAGAAGCAAGATGAACAGACTAAAGTGCCTCCATTAGATTTTGGCACAAAAGTCAGTGGTATTTTGAACCATCTCTAAAGGCAGATTTGACCTATGAAGTCCTATTTTTGGATCTAATTACGAAGGAAAGACAAGTAAAGGCTTAAGAATAGTCTGTTGTTGGCAGCAGGTGCTGTTCTCTGGTGGGCTCTCCAGATCCCTAAGTAAAAGCAAAGAATGGGAGATTTCCTAAAGTGGACACTTTTTCTGGAAAATAAACTGCTCTTCAGTAAAGCAGTTGCACAGTGTCTAGAGAACAACAGCCTGTGTACATGATACTGTGACAGGATATGATATTTGTTGTGGAATTCTCAATCCTTTGTAGACACCTAAAAACTAAATGTCTCATCTCCGCTTACTTATGTGATCTTTAATCAGTGGCTCTGTGAGTATATTTTGTTTAAGATGACCTATTAAGCTGTCATCCATAGTAGCTGTTTGACCTATAACAGATAACACCATCAGGAGAAACAAATGCTAAAATGGAAACCAGCTTTACTTGCTAGTTAACATTTCTAAAGGTTGCTACTTGGCAAACACAAACTCACACAGAGTGTGTGTTGACCATGATGGCACTCCTTAATGATGTCTTTTTAGTGCACTTTTGTATCATTTCTCTACTGCCATTTAGCATGTAAGGTTTCCTGCTCTTTAGCTTCATCCTTGATCTTGTACTGAAACTATTTACTGGCTCTGCTGGCAGTTTCTTAGGCTAATGGTACGCATCTTTTGTTGCTTATAGCTATATCTAAGAAATAGATCAGATTTTAAAGAAGAGAAAGCTCCAGGAAGAGCTCATTGTGGCCTTCCAGTGCATGAAAAGAGCTTATAAGAAGACGGGAGAACAACATTTTAAAGGTCTGAAAGTGATAGGACAAGGAAGAATATCTTTAAACTAAAAGAGAGAAGATTTAGGTTAGACATTTGGAGGAAATTCTTCACTCAGAGGGTGGTAAGGCACTGGCACAGCTGCCCAGAGAAGCTACCATCCCTGGAAGTGTTCCAGGCCGGGTTGGATGGGCCCTGGGCAACCTGAGCTGGTGGGGTAGTCCTGCCCATGGCAGGAGCTGGGGCTGTGTGCACTTTGAGGACCCTTCCAATCCAAATCGTTCTGTGATCCTATGATTCTGTGATCATGTTAAGTCATTTTAGTCACTTCGAACTACAGAATCACTACAATAGAACAATAACAAAAATAAAAACAGAGAAAGACTAAAACTTCATCTGGTTTTAATATAAAAGTACCAGAAAAATATGAATGAGGAAAATCAGGTGTTAGACAGTAATATTCACTGTTGGGTTTTTGGTGGTTTTTTTTAAGACATCACCCTTCCAAATCAGTTGCTGTCTCAATGGTGCGTATCACTAGTTACCTAAGAGACTTCTGTCTATAGCATAATATTTAATTTCAGAAAAACAGTCATTAATTTCTAATTTCAAGTTAGAAGGGAAAAAGGTTAGGAAAAAAAAACCCATATCAATCATTAATGACAACTACGTAAAATTCTGAATGTAACAACAACTCATTCTTTAAAAACAGAAGAGAAAAATACATCTTGCACATTTTCAGAGCAATATAGCACAGCATCCTGCTGTGAGAAGTACTTCTGAATCTTTAAACACAATTTCTTCCTTGGGTACTGGTGGGGAAGCGGGAGAAAGCAGAAGGAAAAGGTTAGGTTATGAAGTCAAAGAGAGTAAGAAAGAAGAGTGGGAGGAGCTGTCACTCACACAAGCAGCCCTCAAACTCAATTAACTAGGTAGGAGAATTTTGTTGAGGTACAAAATACAAAATCTGCACTGACACTTAAAATCGAAAAATAAAAATCTTAACTAAGGGATGCTAAACTGAAGAGCAGAACTAGGTTGTTTTGGAAATATATTCTGTCACCCCCTTCCACATTAAAACATTTCTTGTCTGATAGTGAATTTTGTCCATTTTTTTTCTTGGTAGTTGGTAGCAGTGTTCATGCACCCAGCCAGAGGCAAAGATCACTCCTGTCTCTGACAGACTTGATAAGCAGAAACAGATGTAGTGGCACTTGTACCAGCATTTCAAGAGGGTTTTACTATGTCAATCATTAAACTAGAGCGTTTCTCAGTCCATGGGCAATGGGGAACTGTAGGGCAGGAGGTTGACCTATGGACATTAACTGAGCTTCTAAACTCATGGATATATATCTACAACTTTGTTTTCAAACTTGCATTTTGCTAAATAGTCAAAGACCAGGCTTATGGTCGTTAGCTCTGTGTGTTTGTGCGGGAGCCTTAAAGAGAGGTCACATCGAATGCAGAAGACACAGAAATATCACTGATGCTGCCTGGATTGGTCACTGGCTTTAATCACAGACAGGGCTGGAAGGTGCTATGGTAGCAGACTGTAATGGACAAGGAAATAAGCGTAATCCCACTGCCTCCTTTGCTTATGGTGGGGCTCTGTTAAATCAGAATTGCTGCAATGAGCCAGAGCACAGACAATCAAGGTGAACAGCTGCTGCAAATAGAAGAGGCCTCCAGAAACTGCAAGCCCAACACATTATGGCTCTGCCTGAATCATCTTCTCTGTCTGAACCATTTCCACAGCAGGAGCAGCCTAGGTTGTCATCTTTCTGGCAGCTGAATTCATTTCTGCCTTCTTTGCTAAGATTTCACCTGGCTGGGCAAATTCCTTTCAGTTTCTCCCGCTTTTTCAGCACAAATAATAAGGCGATTGCACGAAGCATAGTAATAGCAAATAGTGATGTGGCAGCACTACTCTTTAAATGACACTCCTAAGCTTTGGGAGAAAACAGGGTTTACTTTTCCTTCATCAATAAAATAGCCAGGCCATTTTGTACTGCGCAGTACTACAGTTTTGACAGGGTACATCTGGGGCTACAGAGAGCGCTCAGCTTTTGATTTAATCATCTTACCTCAAGCCTGACAATTGGTTTTCAAAAAAAAGCTGACTTCCTTTCTTCAAATATAAATCATGTAGTCTCAGCTGAGTCTCCCAAGGGAAGAGTGAGTCTCAGCCCAAGCAGCCTCTCTGGGTTTTGATGTCCATACTGCAGGACTGGGAGTCCATTCTATCGTGGAGAAAATAACAGAGCCTAAGCACATGTATGTACAGTTGTCAGACACAAGGAGATGCCTTTTATCAGGACCAAATTAATTCTAATAAACAATACATTACACTGAATATTTCAATGAAGGTATTTTAAATGGTGGGTTGTTGGTTTTTTTTCAGTGTTTAAAATCTTTTTTCTTTTTTTTACTGAAAGTCAATGCATCTACTCTTTTGCATTAGCTGCTCTGTGAATCTGTCTGTCACTCTTGCTGTGTGAGGCCTTCCAAGCTTCTGGATCGTTATATATTCTTACATATTAAGATTAAGGCTGATACTCAAAGCATAGAACTTGTGGAAGTCTGGGCAACATGAGGAAAATTATGCCCTGTGACTTTGATTGATTTCACATGCTGAAATGAGCCTAAGATACTTAAGAATGCCCGATTAGTTCACCGATACTTTTTATTTTAAAGATTAATATTAGGAGAAAATGAGAAGTTCAGCCAAATTAAGCAAACAGCTAAAAAATAAAATCAAACCCACAGCTTTTTTTAAATAAGACTTTCAACAGCTTTACATTAGACTACCAAATACAAATGCTTCTTCTGCTAATAGCATTTGAGCAAAAATAGATCAAGTTCAGATATTCTAAATATCAGGGCAGTAGTTCTATGGAAGACTTGCCTGTTAAATGCTTTGATACAGAATGTTAGAGAACTAGATAAAATACATAAAACATAGTTGAAGAAAGGAGGGAATCTATGCTGGGTGTGGAGGGAATTTGTTGCCTTTTTCTCCTTTTGAAGAGCGGCTGCAAACTTGCAGTAAAGTCAAGAGTAAGTCAGCAAGCACAATCCCTCTCACCAATCTACTGTATTTTCTTCATGACAGTTCTGTATTTATCACTGACATTCAAAAGTATATTGTACTACTGTGGATTTTTTCAGAGTTCATTTTTTTGGCAGAAGAAAGGCTGGTTTTGATTCCCCTGTGCCTGTCATGGATGTACCACAAACCTCCCGGTGTCTTCCTACTCCAATGTTAAGATTTATATTCTCTGCTGAACAGTTTAAATAATATGTAAACTTGCAGCATAAAGAAGTCCATCATATATGATACATAGAGGGAAGGCATGCCTGTTTCCCATGCACATTTCAGCTACTTAATGATCTTTATATCAATCTATGAGCACAGAAGTTTCCAAACAACAAAAAAAATAAGAGAGAGATGTTTACCCAGAGGTATCTGAATTCGTGTTCTGAAGAGCTGCCACTGAGTACCAACCGTAACTGATGAAGCTGGGGAAATGATATTTATGGTGAACCATATATTCATTGAAACACTGCAATTTAGAGTAGTAAATTTTATATGAATAAGTCCAAGGAGTTTTGCCAGAAAAATCTTTGACAAAGCATTTTTGAGCTCGGAGACTTTAATGTATTGAATAGTTCTGATACAGCACATAAAGAAGGTAGTTACAAAAGAATGACAGCATTTCTGTTTTCCTAATAATTTAGCAGCAAGGAAGCATGTTCCAGGTTCAGCTCCCTGCTCCTTGGGACACCCTTCTTGCAGCCTCTAGCAGAAGGCTTTGTCTTCACATGCAGCAGAAGAGGAGCTGCTCTTGCTGTTCTCAAACAGACTTGGAGCTGCCCAGCAGCTCTCCAAGCAGCTTGTTCAGGCACTCTTTAAGGTACAGACGATATGGTTCAAACCCCTTTTTTTCCCCATTTAAGAAGAATGACTGAAATGGGCTTGGGGTAGAAACTGGAAGAAACCAGGTCTTGGTGTTGGCAAGTGTGCATGTTGGAGCTGTATTGCCCTTCCACAGGACCAGCTGGGGTAAAAGGGATTAAAAAGAAAATTAAGAAATGCAGTGTCCAATGTTTTTGGGTTTTCATCCAAATGAAAAAAGAAACATATTTTTGGAAAAGTTTTGTTTTTTTTCCCCTTAATACTCACAATTAGAAAATCCCTTTAATTTAATCCTCCTCTATGAAGAAACATATGAAGACCGTGGGGAAAACAACACACTAGAAGTGCAGCGTCTGAATTACACCCATGTAAATCTCTTGCAAGAAATACTGGCATCTGCTGTATTTAGATGTATCCTGAGACAAGGATGAAGAAAGAGGGGAATGAGTCCCATTTCTCTTTGGCAAGTGACTTCAGTTATGAACTTACACAGAGATGTTGCTCTTCTTTAAAGGAAACCTAATAGCACCTGGCTTCCACTGGTTATGTCACCACAGTCTGTAAGATGGAAAAGTGTCTGTTCAGTTCATCCTACTCTTCCAGAGAGTGGTAGATCTATGGAGAAAGCCAAGAGTGATACAGTAGACCGGGGTTCTCAGCTTTCATCTTCTCAAGTAATATGGCAGTGGTATTGACTTCTTGGGTGTGCAGTGATGCTAAACTGGTGACCTTCTACACAAATAGGACCGTTGCAATCTTAATGGCAACTTGTAAAAGCCAAAAGGAACTTGGTCTAGCGGTTTAGAGATGGATGGTCTCTGTCTCAGTCAGAAAATTCATGAGAACAAGTGTTAAAATATCAAGGAAAAAAAGAGTTTGGCCAGAGTTTATCTGCAGAGAAAAAAAGAAAGACTAAAATGAAATTAAAATGCAGAAAGATGAGAAATTAAATATTTGTTTCTGATCTGTTTGCATCTGTCTACTGAAATCCAACTTCTAGCATGCACAAAAGAAGTACACAACAAAGAAAGAGAACAAGGGGAAAGTACATTTATATTTTTCTCTTTAATAAACCTGTGAAGCACCTTGCTGGCACAAGGTAGTGGCACAAGAATCTAAATAGTTCCATGCTGTTGTGTTGAATTTCAAATTTAAAGGCAGACTGACAGAGAGATGTTTTAAAATACACGTAGGATGAGGCACATGAGCCACACAGGAAGGAACACTGTAAGCGTCAGAACTTTACAGCACTTATTTCATCAGAACTGACTGTATTTATAAATGGATTTCTGACCTTCTCTGATTCCTTTCATAAATGCATTACATAGTCTAGGTGCGACCAAAACTTTTCTATCCTTAGCTGAGTGAACTACTTGCATAATGACAGTTTACAATGCCTTGTCTGCTGATCTAAAAAGTAGTACCTCTGTGATTAACTGATTTTTACTTTCTCATTTTTATTAGGACACTATTGCATAGACTTCTTTAGCAGTACCATGACATAAATATTTGTCTGTTGAGCCTAAAAACATTTGCTTTCTGAAAATTCATTAATTTAATCTAGAGATTTATAGGTCATTTGATGAATGATGAAATTACATGGTCAGCTTGAAAAGTAAGGCATTTATATAAAAAAGAGTTTACTCTTGTACAGCTGTAGGTATGACTCACTGACCTAAGAACTCAAAGCACTGCAGAGATATTAAGAATATAAAAACAAATGTTTTAATAAATTGAAGTAATTAAAGAATACAGGAAATACAGGCTTGCTTGTTCCAACTGAAACAGAAAGCCTTTCTTTGCTAATGAGAACAAAACACACTCCTCATGTTCCCTGTTACAAATCTTCCGTACCTACACCTGTCAAGCAAATGCTCTCACTTGATTTATTGCCTTCAAAGAGTTGTGGGAATCCGTGAGTGTAAGAATCAAGAAGTACTACTCTTGCTTTCCATAAGAAAAATGCTGATACCCTGACTGCTTAAGACTCCCCACTTCCTGCCTACAATAATCCTCAACTCTGAAACAGCTGCGCTGCAATGAAGACATACCCTAGAGGAGTGAAGGGACCTGGTGGGCAGAACTGTTCTCAGAGCACAGCTATGTCCCCACCAGGAGAGAAAAAAGAAGTCCTTCAGATTGAGGGTGGAGAGGGGGAAGGAAGGGGAGAAAAACACCTTCCTTCATATTTTCACCTCCTTCTAAAACCTATCCTGAAAGTGAGAATCAGTTTTTCTCTGTAGCAGAGGGAACTTACACAATCTGTCCTCAGTTCTCTTATTCATTTAGTGCCTCCAAGAGCAAGCAGACTTACACCAAGCGCCTCACCTCCAGCATCTGCAGATATGCTCATTCGCTGCACTAAACTGGCTTAGATTCAGTTCAATTCAGATCAAGTGATGATAATGTGCTACAGGAAAGAACTAAAGAGGTAACTCAGATGGTGTTTACGCCTTTTGAATGATTAACCAGCTAGTTACTCTTCTACTTTTTGTTTGGTTGCTTTGTTTTTAAACCCCGTTTTATGTACATGAGAGGAGGAATCAGTAGGAGGTAGAAGAAGGGTCCATATTAGAACCAGGTGAATATGCAAGCAAACAAGTTGAAAAAATAAAAATATCCCCAATGCAGTCTTTCCTTTTTGAGTACTCCAGCATGGTAACAAGGAGGCTGTACTGCTGACTGTGTCACTGGGCTATATGTGGGAAGTGATGGTAAAAGCAAAACCCTATTTGAACAGGCAAGCTATCTTACTGCAAACCTCCAAGCGCGTGCATACGACTACCATCACTATTTTATGCTCACTGCTGGCTATAGCACTGTTTGCAAGGAAGATCTGAAGGCAGGAGGCTTGTCTAAGACAACAAGGTTTTGCATCACACTGTCTGAGAAACTGCCTCTTCTTGCTTCATGCTGAGGAAGTCAAGCTATCAGAGGTACAAAAGCTGCTTCTGCCTCCTGTAAGAAAACAGCATGAGCAGCTGTGGCCTGGGAGTGATCTCACAGCTCTGAAGTTTCCTGCCCTGCCTGGTTACACTTGATGCTGCACACACTCCCCACCCTAAAAAGTATGCTCCATGCTATCATCTGTGAGCAGGCTTCAGGTTGGTCCTTGCTTGGCAAGATGGGAGGAACTGGGTTGTATTGTGGGGCAATGCCTGGTGGTTGCTTGTCTGGTGCTGGGAAACAGAAAAGTCGTTTTTGGGTTAGTGGAAGTGCTGATGGGTTGCGCAGAAGTTCTGCAGGTTTTCACTAGGCATTCTGACAAGAGTGGTATTCAAAAATGTAAGTAAGTATGCTATTGAACAAGACTTTAAAGAAGTTGCTAAATCAGAGTAGTCTATTCTACTCTGATTGTTCAATATGAAAAACACAGGTGGTGAAAAGGAGATGAAAAAATCACAGGTCAGATACTGAAGTGTAATTTCTGTTGTCTCATGTACCCATTTTTCCTTCCTAATTCTATCACCAGACCTTTCTAAACCACACTATGTATTGTCAGTTCAGGCTTACCAGAGCATTCTCTAGGATCAAGGTACCTTGGTTAAAAACCTTGCAAAGACTATAACAGAATAAACAATATCACCTAAGAAGTAGTTACTTGTCATAATTTGAAATAGCCTGTCTTCTGCGCAATCAGAACAACAACCAAGGCTGCTAACAACTACTTCAGAGCATTTCTGGACATGGCTTGTGAGTGCTGAAAGGGAAGGTAGCAATCCACTTCTGTAGCCAAGTTTGTAATGCAAATATCTTCCTGGCTTGGAAGGGACTCACAAGGACATCAAGTCCAACTCCAGACTCCACATGTGACCACCCAAAATCTAAATCCTACATCTGAGAGCAGTGTTCAAACACTTCTTGAACTCTGGCACTTGGGGCTGTGCCCACTGCCCTGGGCAGCCTGTGCCATGCCCACTGCCCTCTGGTGCAGAACCTGTTCCTAAATACCACCATGATAATGTGCAGTTCTGGGGCATAAGATACAATGAAGTGCAATCAAATAGTGTAAATGGAGCTGATCTGAGGAAAAGGGAAGAGTAGAGACCAGGAGAAGGAGCTGGTAGAACCCAAGGCTGACCGCTCCCACAGCACGGCATTCAGAACTACTGCCAGCCTGGTACAGCAAATTCCTATTTCATTTCATCCTCTGCCAAAGCATATATCATCATTTATTCTCCCTGCATCTCACTTTCCCCATCTGTAAGGCAAGGTGAGGAGTATTCCATGCTTAAGATAGCACTGGGAAGAAAAATGAATAGGAAAGTAAGAGGTACTTGAACTCTGACACAAGGGGCCATGTGCATACTGCTCAGACTGACAGATTTTTCTGTGATGAGCTACCCTGTGGCTTCTTGCTCAGTTTTACTCAGTCTGTGATCTTGGTATGAGAACATGCAAAATAACTCAAGTAAGTTTCAGACAAGGCATGCAGTTTTAGAGATACATCCTTGATTTCACCTGTAGCCAGGCTTAAGATTAAAGGATGAGAACTGAGGGATGGTGGTTCAGTCTCACAGCGCTTTTCCCAGCAAGGTGGCACAAGGCATTCACAGCTTGGTTCTGCAGACCTATCCAAGGCTTCTGTCTTCCCTGTGTGCAGCAATATCAACCGATCATTGATTTTCAATGCAGCTTTTCATCATGGAAATGTTGACAGTTTAATTATCAGGAGGCCCCACACAGGTTAGAAGGGAGCATACAGAGCTTAGTATAGCAGTTCCCAACAAGTTCTTTGAGCAGTGAAACTTTTGAAGCTTGCTTTCCTGTAGCTCTTGCTTCTACAACTGTTTTCAGTCCTTCTGTTCCCTCATACAGATTTTCTGATGTCTGATGGTAGGTAGAACTCATGCTGCGGCTTTTCCATTAACAGGGGGTTTGCCTTGTGTCTATTTGGCCACATGTTTTCATGAAGCATGTAAGAACTCTTGATCTCTCTGCAAATGCAGTTAAAAATGGGCAGTGAGTTCAAAAGGAGCTCATGGGGACTGACAGACAGCACAATCTTGTAAGCACCATTTCCCTAGGAAACTGAATTAAAGGACTGGTGGCTGGTCATGTGGCAGGCTCGTTCAACCCTTCCTTTTCTGTCACCAACAGAATTTTATGATTTTTTTATTTTTTTTTTTAGCAAAGTTAATTAACACCATTTTAGTTACAAGAAGCCAAAAGAAAAAGAATTGAATTTTTAAAGTGCCTTTTTCAAAAAGTCTTTTATTACTGCTGATTTGCTTGGTCAGGGATTTCCATTGTATGGTTTCTCCTTTGAAATAACTACAGAATCACTGCTTCTTTAAGGTTGTTTAGAGCAACATCACAGAAACCTCCCTCTGCCTGTTTTCCTACTGGAACTTTTATCTTTCTTGATTATCAGCTATGTTCCCATGACAATTCCTGCACTCACACATCCCAGAATTAGCTCCTAACATGTTCCAGCCTGATGGTACATCAAACCCACTCAGTACTCTGGGAGCTATGAAAACGCAATAGTCTCTAAATGTGTGGGGAAAGAAAGGTCTCTAATGTGGGTACTGAGAGTGCGGTTGAAAGATGGAGAAGGGATGGACAGAACAGGGTGGAGAACGTAAAAGACATTTAGGTTTATTCCCCCAAAATTAATATGTTTAATGCGTCTATACAATTAGTGTATACCTTTGGTGAAATTGAACACTTGCTTTAAAATGGATTATCATTTCTACTTCAGACAGATGACAGAGCAAGAAAATGAATCTATCATCTGTCCTTTAAATTAACTTCCCTGCAGCTTTTCTTCACTGAACTCTCAATTTTCCTGGGAGCTTACTATTTCTATGCGTTGAACAGGTGCCATTTTCACTTTAAATGCTGCTGTATAGCTGTATGTGCATTCCAGCTGCAGAACTATATGCCTTTCTCGAGACTTCAGCAGTCATCTTAGTTAAAAACCTGAGCAAATCCTAGTAGAGATCTACTCCACATAAATACCTCAGTCCTCAGATCTAGCTGCCAGAGTTGCACCAGACCTGGATGCATTACATCCCACTGGTCCAGTAGCAAAGAGGGGAACACCTGTATGCTCCACTACCGCAACATAAATAAATGATTGCTCACAAGAAATCTCCAGGTAGGTGCTGGTTTGTCTCCACCAGTGCTAATGGTTTGCTAGGAAAGCCATCATTGCTCTCTTATGTTTTGTGGACAGCTCTAATGTTTTTCAGCCAAGGCCCAATAAATTCCAGCCAGGACTCCTGGCAGATCTTTGTGGACACTGAGAACTGTTACAACATGTTCAGTTTTAATACAGCTACCTGAAGAGCTGCTGGCTAATTCTGTTCTGCCAGTAGCTCACCAATGAAAGCTGCTCTTCAGCTTCCTCCTAGCTTTTCCCAAGATGTCCAGGCTGGAGAAGTAAAACTGTTCAACTTGCCTCCATCTGAGAACTGCCTACAATCTCACCATCTTTCACAACAGCATTTTCTAAAGTTTTCTTCTCCCTCTTGGTGCTTCTTAAGCCTTTTCAACATTTGCCCTCTGTCATTATCCAAATGGCACAGCAGTGCTGAGCCACAAGAAATGCGCTGGGGAACACTCACATTTATGGAATAAATCCCTATGATAGTACCAGAGGGGTCAAAAAAACCCCACAAGCTTCTTATAATATAAGCATAGTTAATCACAACATCAGGTATTGGAGAAAGTGTAATTGAGAAAGTACTTTCACTATTCACTGTTTGAACAATTCTCTGAGCTTTCAGCTACCTTCAACTTTTATAAGATATCTATATAAGATATAAAGAAAGATATTTAAAGATGCACAGAGATTTTAAGGTATTCAATTTGCTTTATTCATAGCCTCAGCACTATAAATGCTTTAATTTCAGAGGTGTTACTGCAGAAGCCTATTTATTTTTGCTGTGCATTTTTTATGAACCTTTAACAATATGAAATTTAAAGTAAGAATAATACATTCAGAGGGTGTCTTTTCATATGTGTCACCTATGTAAATAATATTGTTCTCATGCTGATAGGATCTCTGCCACAATACTAATAAAAGCACTGCTGTCTGTTGCACTGTTGCATCTATCCATCTCTGTAAGGATAGAGTTGCATAAAGAGGTTGCTAGTTTTTTCTCTGCCTCTCACCACCATCCCAACAGCCCTTCCACCAATTCAAAGCTGGCACCTTCTAGACTCTGTGCTGGAGGAATGGGTGGCCAGCAAACACGTCCTGCAAATCTACAGGCTGATCCCAGGTTCAGGTCAGCCCAGGAGAAGACCGTAGGAAGGGAATTCCAGTTGAGTGAGAAAAACGTTGCATTATTGTTGCCATTGAGGTAGGAATTAGCACAATAACTACCGTGGTGTGCTTCAAAGTTCCCTGGTTTTCATTTCCAACCCCTTGCTGTGCTCCACCACCACTTCTGCTTTGTCCCAGTGACGTCCCACCCCGCCTGAGGGATTTCTGGGTACCTGAAAGGGAGTGGCAGAATAAAAACATGAAGTCTGGTTAAGGGATCAGGAAATGGAACAGAAAGAGTAGGAAGGTGTTGAAGAAATTAGAGAGCGTTAAAAAGAAAAAATTATAAGAGGCAGGGAAGGGACATACAGAAATGGCTTGTGGAGATGCCAGAATACAGGAAATATTTTGGTACCATATGGTTACCCTCTACCCTTCATTAGCAAAGCTCTGCCCCTCATGGGGAGCGATGTACAGGCTGCCTAGCACTCAGCAGTGCAGACTGGAACTGTCACCTTCCCTCCCATCTGAAACAGCTTCCTCTTTTTTTTTAGCATGAGGAATTCTTCTACCAAGCACAGATAACTTCACATTTTCGTCTGAAAGGAAGAACACTAGTATCAATTTGACAATTTAAAACAGTTTTCAATTAGGTGTTTGGACCATTTGCTTTGGGGTGTATGTTTCAGTGTCCTAAAGTTGGCACTGCTTCTGTACAAGTTATTGCTAACATAGATTTGACACCTTTCCATAAAACCACCTGTGCTATATGTGTTGCACCATTCTGGAAAAGCATTAAAAAAGGATAATAATAATAATTCAGAAAACTAAAGGGACAAAGCATTCCTGATCCACCAGGCGTCGCAATTAATGACAGGTTCTGGAGGCAACATTGCTGATTCTGTAATGTATCTCTGAACACGTCTTTCACATGTTAGTAACAGTATGCCGCAGCTCTTGTGCAAAACCCAGCAAACAAGCTGTGTTCTGCTACCTTTGGCCCTGCAGTAAGCACCGCTTTTGCTCTTTCAGCCTTCCAGAACATACACCTTTGCAATCACCAGAAGTACAGCTAGGCTTTTATTTCATCTGGCTAGTGAAAGACATCATAAAGCAGTGACAAAGAGGGTGAAACCCACTCCCAGAACAGCAGCAGACTGCCTGGTTGTTCACGGTCAACCCTCCAGGGAGCAGGGCTCTAGCCGTGAAACATGGGCTGCAAAAAGGGCCCAAAATTCAGCTGCTTGGTATTCACACGTCTTATTCTTAAATGTCCTCATCACATCCTTTCCTAAAAATGACAGAGAAAAAAAAAAAAAATTCAAATAAAAACATAATTTCTAGTAATGTGTTCTTGTAGTTATGCCTTCAAAACCACAGGAACAAATGCTTTAAAAGGGAGGTAGTGTCTTTTCTCATTTATTCATCTACACATCGTATTTTGTAGCAGCAAAGGAAAGAAGTCCAAAAGCAGAACAACATTCAGTGGGGCTCTGAATTACACTGTCACCATCTCACACTCTCATCTCTCCTCCAGCCTTGCGAAGGAAAACACCTTCAGATCAAAAGTTCTATATCTGCTACTTCTGAAGATTCATTCCCTTGTCTTTATGGAGAAGACCTATGCTTTTTAATACAGCCTAGGTAAGGAAACACCTTTCTGAGAAAATTTAAAACTAGACATGAAATATAGACAGAAAAAGTTTTCTTTCAAGCTCAGAAGGTTAAGAAAAAGTCAAAACATTGGTTTCGTTTTTCTCTTTTCCATGCAAAAGAATGTTTGACTATCTCCTTATATACTTATTATTAAAAAGTTATCTCGATAGCAAATAATTTCAATTTGAAACACAGATGCATTATTTTAGTGAGAACTATCAGTGATTGGTGGATGGTTGGACTGGATGATCTTGTATGTCTTTTCCAACCTTGGTGATTCTGTGATTTTGTGATTATAGAATGGCTAAAGTCTGAAAACACAGGAATCATGGAGGTATGTGAGGATTGCTGCTAATAACCCCATTCACTGAAAACCTTTTTTCGTGAAATGTAATAAAATTGTTACAAATAACTATGATTTTCTAACTCGCAAAATAGCCTGAAGGGGAGAAGCAGCAGGGTATAGATTCTGCTCACCTGCCAACAGCGTGGCATGTGAAAATGTCATTGTGAAACTCCAAAATCACGGTCAAGAGAATCCCTCAGCAGTCATTTAGTAGAGAGAAAGACTTACCTGCTTAACTCTCTTACAGTGCAGTAACTTTGACCATGAGCTGAAATCATCTGTATTTCTATTGCATTTTCCTGTTAATCTTCTGAAATTCTGAAAAAGGCTGATGAATTCCTTTTTGTTTCTGAACCTTTAAGAAAGACAACAGAAACAACAGATAACATATATATATATTTTTTTTGTATCATACACTAACTTTTCCAGATTTCTGAGAATTTTTCTCTTTAGTATATTTACTTTTCTCTCTGGATTTTTATATACCATAAATAGAATAGAATTTTTTAGAATCATAGAGTCACACAGGTTGGAAAAGACATCCACAATCATCCAGTCCAACCATCTGCCTACCACCAATATTTCACCACTAAACCATGTCCCTTAGTTCTCGAACACCTCCAGGGATGGTGACTTCACCACCTCCTTGGGCAGCCTGTTCCTCTCAGAGCCTCACCACTCTGAGAAAAAATGTGTCCTAATATCCAACCTGAATGTCACGTGGTGCAACTTAAGATCGTTTTCTCTCATCCTAGAACTCACTCCCTGAGAGAAAAGGCTGACCCCCACCTCACCACAACCTCCTTTCAGGCAGTTGTACAGAGCAATGAGGTCTCCCCTGAGCCTCCTCTTCTCCAGACTGAACAATCCTAGCTCCCTCAGCCACTTCCTGTAAGACTTGTGCTCCAGTACCCTCACCAGCTTAGTTGCCCTTCTCTGGACACGCTCCAGGACCTCGATAACAGAGAACATACTTATGCTTCCATTCATTGGTCACAATGCAGATAAAACGTTTGTATTAAGGCATAGGTTAGTTAAGTAATAGTTAAAAAATCATACGAAAAGCTAATGGGACTTAAATACCTACACTAAAAAGGTTTTTGAAAAAATGCTACATTAAGATGGGGTCATGTGGTGTTAATCTAGACAACATTTGTACCCAGGTGATCTCACTGAGATGTTTGTCTTCCCTCTAACCTCATGAATGGTACTGATCACTCCATCTAATTTTATTCAGTGATGGCACTAGGTAGTTAGTGCATCTTGATGGCATGAATAAACTTAGTCAGACATCTGAAGAACATGGACACTCTCTGTGTTGGTGAGGCCAGACTCTTTTCAGCAGTGTGTGGAGACAGGACAAAGGGAAACAAACAGAAACTGGAGCATAGGAAGTTCCGCAGGAATGTGCGCAAGAACTTCTTTACAGTGAGGGTGACAGAGCACTGGAACAGGCTGCCCAGGGGGGTTGTGGAGTCTCCTTCTCTGGAGATATTCAAGACACACCTGGACGCCTACCTGTGCGACCTGGTGTAGGGAACCTGCTTTGGCAGGGGGGTTGGACTCGATGATCTCTGGAGGTCCCTTCCAACCCCTGCAATTCTGTGATTATATGATTCTGTGTTGACAAAATGGTGTTTCACAAAGCTTTTTTCATGCCTTCTTTTAAACATGTGCACAGCATGATCAAAGTATGGGTAACTTTTGCAGCTTTAGCCAGAACCAGTTTGGAATGCATACTATGTCACAGGAAGGATCTGTTACTCACACAGACATATCTGGCTCTTTGGCTCTGGGTGATGAAACAACAGAGCTTCTCAGGGTACTATGTTAGCTTTATCCTATAGGAAACATTCTACTTTAAGTTCTTTACTGCTGCTAAGAATGCCATCTGATAGTAAAGTGCCTGCGGTAATGTTTTAAAAAACCAACCAAACAAACAAACAAAAAAAAAAAAACAGTGGCCCCAGAATCAAGGCTGAGTGATATTGGCTCAAATCCTGAGCAGAGACATGTGATGCCATCCAGCAGAGAGCTGTGGGATGGTTACAACTGCTTATATATTCCAAGGAGCACTTAGCAAAATGAGTTAAGCCTTTGGTACATAATGGCACACAGGGCAGAATGCACTGTTGGCATCTATTCAATGTCATGTAAAAATCCCAAAGTTGTAGGAAGTGCTGCACTTTGATGGCAGGGTTTTTCAAACCCATTTTCATTTTTCTTTGCACTTGCCTTTTAAGCTTTGATCACAACGCCATACAGCTAAAGGCACCTGAGAAACAGATTGCTAGGCAACAGATGCTGCAAAGGACAGCTTCCCCTCCCTCAGCACTGAGATGGTAAGAGACCTTGCAGTGCTCAAAGTTGCCTGTTGCAAAATACTCAAGACAAAAATGGCTTAGTTTTATGAAAGTAATCAGGTGAAGCAAAGGAAGACTTTGCAAATAGAAGTTAAAAACAAACAAGAATAGGAAAAAGCAATTCAAGAACAAGAAAAAACATGATGGAAAGCTACAAAAGGCAACAAGAAATAAGGAGGTTCTTTGAAAAGTATGGGAGCAGGGAGAGAATTAAAAAAAAATTATCAAAACAGGTAAAATGTATATAAGCTTATAAAGTTACTGTTATTCCTATAAAAGTTTATTTATTGTTAAGAAGCTCTTTAGCTTTCATTTTACACCACTGTATCAAAAATTAGGCCTACCATGAGGAAACTGACCTTACTTCTGTGTTCAGAATTAACAAAGAGAGAACATCATTTCTACTCAGTCCATAAATGTCATCTATGGACTAAATAGAAAAGCTTGATTTGATCACTATTTAGGAGGGAATGCAGAAATATGCATCATCAGTGACCCAGGCTACATAAATCCTTATAGAGCATAAATGGTTCTTTCACCCCAAATACAATTTTGAAGCCAATATATAAATGCAAAATGGGATATACTTGGCAACGTTATGCAAGCAAAAGATTGCATCTACCTAATAAGAAGACCTTCATTTAGGATAACAGATGCCATTAAAGTAATCTGGCCTGGAATCATAGTTGAGTACTGCATTTTGTACTGCAAAATGCCTTTTCCTCATCTAAATACTTAGGTGTTGTTTTAAATGTGTAAATAGAATTGCTCAGTAGGATACACAGTGGCAACAAAAACAGCCACTGGATATGCAGAACCAACAATAAGGTACTGAGCTGCAATCAGAGCTGAGTGTTAAAGATTAAGAAATGCAGACATACATACAGTGAAAATTAGACTGCAAAGGATATTAAACCAAGCAGGGGAAAAAAAGAGTTGCTATGCAGGAAAAAAATGGAACAGAGATTAAAGATAATCTAGGTATAGCATTAAAACTAAGTAAATATTCTGCCTCACTTCAATCAGAGGAGATGTTGAGCATGGAACAAAAGGCAGAGTGGCTAGTGGGAATCAGGTTAGGGGAACTGCTAAGAAGCTTATTTGGTCTTTGGAGATCACATAATCTTCACATCAGAATTCTGAAAGAACCAGACTTAAATGAACATAAAATTGTAAAGAGGTTCACAAAAGACTGTTTCAGCTTGCCAAAGTCCTGGCCAAGTGAAGGACAGGGCTTCTATCTACAAACACATCACTGAAGTTAAAACAGCATGGGGGAAAAATGATTTAGCTGATGGGCAATTTTCACATGAGAACAAACACATCCTGACATTAGAAAAACATTTCCACCTTCAAAGCAACAAAGTTTGGGAACAATCTTCCAGTGAGTAACTGGCACAAAACTAGTTAGAAATTGAGACCGATCAGTCTGGAAAAGGGATCTAGTGACAAATCTGTCTGAGACAGGTAGAAGAGAGAGTGTTTCCAGTCCTTTTTTCCATAGGTTTCTCTCTAATCAAGCCTCTGTGATTTCTCTACAGTGTCACAGGCATTTCACTGTGCCTATTATGTAACACTCCAACATGCATTAAAAACCCTTTGCCATCTTACTACTTGCAATCAGCTTTACTACCTTTCATCCTGCATATGTCTCACAGTAGCAAAATACATATATATACACACATAGATGTGAGGTACACATTCTCTTACAACAGTTTTATGTTGGACAAATTGACATAGTTTGCACTTTTCCTGTTCTGTGACTTGTTCCTTAAGCTGAGAGAGAAAAAGAAGAAGCCATGCCCTGACACTCTGGTAACAGCTGAAGTTCCACAGTGGCTTACCACTAATGCAACTGACTGCATCCATGCTGCCCAGAGCATTGACACACTGCAGGAGAAGCAACTAAGGATTTTCCTTCAATCCATTACTTTAAAACTTTAGCAGAGTTTATGCAAAGTCTGTCAAAGCCAAAACAATCACTTGTGTTGAAATATAAGAAAACACAAGTTTTTTTTCAGATAATTACTTCTATGCTTTTCAGCATAGAGTACACGGAATGTTCCTTCAACAAGTTTAACTAAACCTGAGTATGTGCTTTGTTTGTAAGTTGTTCAGTTTGTTTTATTGCCACTAACATTTCACACTGGTGAACACCTTCTTACTTTTGCTTCAGTATACCTATTTAAAATATATGACATTTCAGAAACATACCGTAAGCTACCTTATTAAAAAGCTTTACAACAATACAAGAAGGAAAGGATTCTGCAAATAGAGTAATGCTAACTATTCTATTTTTCAAAACTGGAGTGCCAATTAGCCTCTGGTAGTCTGAAGTCAAAAATCCTCCATCCTCAACTTAATGGGTTACGTGCACAGGAGCTGTGTGCACACATGCTGACAGAACCTTTTTCTGCATGTACTCATATCAAATAATTATTTTGTATGCCAAGCTGTATCTTCTTTTAAGTTCATTTCCACTCTGTGATGAATGGCTCTAAACCCAATTTATTCCATTTTTGCCATGTAATTTTTTTTCCACGTCTACTATTTGCAGTACATATTACACCTTCACTACTTCTGAATATACCTTATTAAGTAGCAATTGCCTATATATATTTTTATCATAAATTTCAATGCTGTAATCCCTCCTTTTAGTCAAAACTAACTTTCTTCATTCTTGGAAAGACAGAAAAATTCTGCAGAACAAACATGCATTTCAGTTGGACTCCATATCACAACCACTGAACATTTCAGAGCTAATTTGTGTTCATTCATTCCTAAAACCAATTCCATTTCCTACTGTCTCCTCTTCACGTATTTTGACTTTACAACAGTCAGTATATAGTCACGCAATTCGGTTTGATGACAGAACTTTTTTCAAAGTCAGAAATAAAATTTGATAGCTTCTTTATCCTCATCCTCAGAAGATCAGTTTGAATTATTTGAACCTTTACAAACCAGACTTAAAAAGACAAACAAAAGAGTAGGGAATTTTGCAAAGCCCGAGAGTACCAGCTCCATTTCTTCCCCAGTGGAAATGTAGAAAGATGCCAGGACATCATTGTTCTCAGATACCCCATAAGGAGGGTGTGTGTTGGTTTTGTTTTTTTGCTTGGCCATCCCTATATGAAGTTTTTCCTACTCATTCAAGGTCAGTTATTAAAAAAAAGATTCAACTCAAGAAAATTCTTATAATCTTTTGCTTCAGGAAATCTTACATCTGACTACTCCATAGACATTGAGACTCCTGTTAAAGTTGTTTTTGTCCTGCACTTCTGTTTCACAGAAGGGACAGGCTCTTTATCCACAGGTTTTCTGCACTGCCTCTGAAGGGGTTCTGGATCTGATCACCCCATTGTAACCAGATTTTGCCTGATCTCAATGGTAATGCTTTTTCCTTCCACATCAGTGATAGCTCTGATAGTAAAGCAGCCACAAAAGCAGCAGGCAGGAACTTTGTAAATTCTTGTCTGTCAGTTATTTCTATGTCAAGTATACATTATTTGCAAGTTAAACGTTTCGTTTTCTGCAATGTGCCAGCTCTACAAACTAAAGCTGACGATCAAGGAAAGTTCTTCTCATGCATGATTACCATTAGAAAGGATCCTCTGGCCAAACTGACTCCCTGACACTTGCGCATTTTGTTTTCTGACAGTGTTTTTTTGCACAGCCAGTACAGACCGAAACTTAACAAACAACACAGATAAACAAGAAAGCATAGGATTTGTTTTGCTATCAGCAAGCACATCTCCTCTGCCAGGCTTGAACACCAAATCAAGCAGTTGAAACATCAGCTTCAAAAGCAAGCTAGTAGTTAGGACTTCAAATACACACAACATACGGAGGAGGAGGCAATTTTATATCGGAGAGGGAGATGTTAGAAAAACACACTTCTTGGCACAGTTTTTGAAGTACCTGGGACTAAGACTTTATTTGTATTTCACTCTGCCTTTTGCTGTACACTTGTAGCACTTTCATTTTACCAAACTCCATGAAAAAAAAAAAACAAAACTCAGGGAAAAAGTTCTTGGGGCTTGGGAAGAGAAAGACAGTTAGTTTGGTTTTGTTCTTTCAGAAATAATGCATGTCTTAGTGCCAGGATTTCTATCCTGGGCTTTCATCTACTTTGGTATTAGAAAGGTGGAAATAATAGGTATTTTGCACAGCAGATAGCATGGTCTAAACACAGGTAAGGTATTCTCTACCTAGCATAGGTACTTTAAATCAAAAGTAGCTAATGTAATTGCCATGTGAAGAATCAAAAACATATTTGACTAAACATTTCTCACCATAAGATGTTTGTCTTGTGTCTGAATCAGTGAGTCAAGTTCCAAAGCTTTTAACTTTGGATTAACTGATTTTAACTTGGGAATCCTTGCCTGCCTCATTTCAGTATTCAAATGAATATCTACAGGAGCAGAGTGGCATCCCCCCATTCTTTTTTCATACAGAGTGACACACACTGCAAACATTATTTACTTTTATTCCACTGCTATCATCTTTTCATAATAACTATTATAACCATATTATATACTACTGGTCTATTAGTAAGGAAACATCCATTAATTCTGCTTTGATGAAAGATCACTAGGCAGCACCTAATATCTGTGAGACACTGATGTTGTACCCCCTAACATCCAGAAGTCAGCCAATCCTTCATGCCTAAGTGATTACTCCCAGTGGCAGCTGAAGCTGCCTTCCCTACTTCTCCAGATACATTAATTTTTCAGCTTATTGCCTTTCTGCAGTAAGAAGGATCAAAGTAAAGATGATGATAAATATCTCTAACTCTATCCAAATCTATATCCTCAGATGTAAGATTAAGTACTTTAAATATGTTTGCATAAAGATTCTCTCAGTGCTATACCAATCTGTAAGAAATTATATACATACCGTCAGCACCACAGAACTTTATGAACGTACTTTAAAAGGAAATTGTCAGTTAATAGCAAATAATCCTAACATTTGCTAACAGTCAACAAAAGACTGCTTAAAATAGACAGATTGTTATTTGCAGCTGTGCCAGATGGGACAATTTGAAAAATGCTTAGCTGCTCTTTAGTTAACATTTAAAATATATTCCTCAACATGCTTGAACATTTTTTAATTGGGGAGACTTTATTTTTCAGTAAAATTTATCTGGAAGTACTTTTATGATCCTGCTGCCATATACAATTATACGTGACTATGAATAAAAGACAAATTGCTTACAAAAACTACCACCGGAGCTTACACAGCACAAACTTTAAATATTAATAAATGAATACATCAGTTTTAGTGCAGAGAGACAGAACTTTGTGGGATATACTGTGCAATATATTCTTTGAACAGAACGTTTATACAGTTTACATCTAGAGGGGGGACTAAGGCCATCTGCGTGTCAAGGTCTCAAATTAATGGTGAGCAACAAAATCTGTAAGGAAGGGACATTGAGGTAGTGATGTTTTCATTCAGTTATCTTCAAATTTTTTTAGACTTCAAATCCACTGCAGGCATCTACTGTTTTCTTCCACTTTTCTGAAACATCCTCTCAGAAGTATAACAACATTTTAACCACGTGATTGCAGCAGAACAACTGTATTGATATAGGATGGAAGGCCATGGCATGTAGAACTGGACAGAGCTTCACGGCTTAAAATGAAAGGAAGCGTTGTTGTTTTTTTCCGGAAAGACAAAAACAGTCAGCAAAATCATACCATAGTGTCATAGACCGATTTGGGTTTGAAGGGACATTTAAGACCACCTAGTTTCAACCCTCTGCTATAGGCAGGGACACCTCCCACTAGACCAGGTTGCTCAAAGTCCCATCCAGCCTGGCCTTGAATGCTTCCAGGGAGAGGACATCCACAGCCTCTCTGGGCAACCTGCTCCAGTGTCTCACCACCCTCACATTAAAGAACTTCTTCCTAATATCTAGTCTAAATCTACCCTCTTCCTGTTTAAAACCATTTCCCCTGTCCTTATAAAGGTCCCTCCCCAGCTTTCCTGTAGGCTCCCTTCAGGTACTGGAAGGATGATTGCAATGTTCTCCTCAGACCTTCAACAAACTGTGAACTGACTGTTTCACAAATCTTTAACCATTAACTGTGAGCATGCACAGCCCATGCTGCCGATGAATGTGCCTGGGAAGATATCCTTGTTGATTTCCACCTCCCCCTCACCTCCACAACCACAACACATAATTATCTGCCTCTCCCCTTGGATATGATGCAGCTTAGATCTCTAGTGGATCTCTGAAGTTGTCAAGACTTCAATCTTTGGGATATTCTTAAGACTTATATCAGTGTTACCAATTTTTGAGGTAAAGCCTCTAATCCACTGAAATGGGGGAAAACTAACTTTACAGCCACTGTAACAGCTGTTTTTAGCCTGGGCTGGATTGGAAGCACCAGCTGAATGAGGAAGCTAACCCATGTTCAAGCTCCACGGAGACCAGGCCCCATAGCAGGTCCACATCATTCGGACTATGGACAAAAAAAAAAAAAAAAAGAAAAAAAAGGACCACATCTGGCCCTGAGACCATAAAGCAAGAGGCTGAAGGCTGAATCCCTTCCATACAGACTGGTCTTCAAGAAGACAAAACAGAGCTGGGGACCCCGCTAACCATCAGGCAGCATAGGCAATGAAAGGTTCAGTGCCTAGCTTTGCTCTGTGATCGCATTTCACACAGTACCGCAGGCTCAGTCTGCTGTAGGCAGTTTGTGAGAGTGAACTGGTATGTACGCAGCACAGACATGAAGGAGCAGAAACAGAGAGACATCCATACACCATTCCCCTAAAATTTACACCTCTTCTTCCCCACCTCCAGTCCTGTCCTGACATCCCCTTGCTTAATTGCCACCTATTTCACTGTGGAAACCGCCACTTTTAAATCCTCTGCCATATAGTTCTTGGTGCTGTTTGAACCTTGCATATTTAAAGAGAAAGACAAAGCAGTTTTTGTCGTTAGACCTACATAATGCATTAATAGTGTATCAAAATGCATAAATAAAAGCCATAAAGTCTTCATTTTGATGCACACCATGTGCTCATGCTTCTCTAATGGCATTGCATTAACGCATGAATTTCAGCATGGTTGGAGAATAGGATCTTCAAATTTCCACTGACATTTTAAATGCTACGCCTTTCTTACACAACAAATTGTTATCTCTAGGACAGGCATTTTGGAGGTATGAGAAAACCAAGCAAGAACTTAGTCTAATCTTGTACTTCTATTAAGAAATTTGGACATATTCACTATTTTATTAGCTATTAAATCATCAGACCTGTGCACTACTACTTCTGTTACAAGCTGGGAACACTAACTGTAAGATTCTTGCAAAGGAAAAGCAATATCTTTTATTCATTTTCCCCCTTGGATTTCAAACTTGCAACCAAATTAATTGTGAGGTATTTGGTTTTGTTTTAACATCGTGTATAGAGATGTAGTCTCTACAACTCTGAAATTACATGGAGTTAAAAAGTGCAGTATTGCAGTTGGAGAAATGTAAGGTGAATAATTCTTTTGCTTTATTTCCCAAGTACGCTAGCCCTAATTCTGAGACCCAGGCACACTAAACAAGAGTACACCGTCTTTTGCAAAAATTACTGTTTCAAATGTTTCAAACAGTAGAAATATTAACACATTGGATTAATATCCAAGCGACTTCTACTCTTCCGGTTTTCACTCTTCAACAGATGAACAAGGGAAAGGAAGAAAAGGAAACAGAAAGAAGAAAAGCCCTCGGAGAGCTGGAAGATGGGTTTAAGTTGCCTTGCTCTCTTTTGAAAATTAAATTTGTAAGATGATAAATTCAGAGGAGTTAATCCATGGTAGTTTCAGAATTGGCACAGTGCTTTGATTACTGTGCACAGCTCAGGAAAGGTCTATATCCCATTCACAAAGTTTCTTCTCAAGACATATCCGAACTAAATGTAGATTCTGTGTTTTAGTTTAACATATATGCTTAGAAAGATATTTCATCAAGAGACGTATGTCTTCCAAGACTATGATAACTACAGCAATTCACAGTAACTGAAAGAAAACTCCTGGAACAAAGAAAAAGGGCCACTAAAAGAACTTATTTCTAATGGTTTGTGATTCTCATAACAAGCTGCTGCTGAGCGCATCAGCTCTCTTAGATCAGAGCTGTGAAGGTCTACACAATCCCAACAAAGAACCTCGCATATTTGACTCCTGCAGTAGCATTCAGTCAAAGTCCATGAATATACTATACTATACTATACTATACTATACTATACTATACTATACTATACTATAAATAATATATAATATATATTATATATAATATATAATATATAATATATAATATATTATTATATTATATTATATATATTGTATATTATATATTATTATATATTATATATATATATTATTAATATATATATTATATATATTATTATATATTATTATTATATATAATATATATAATATATAATATATAATAATATATAATAATACTTAGCACCTCCACCGTCAGGAAGGTCCTGAACTATATACTTAAATGCATTATAAAGGACTTGAATTGTTCTGTCCCCACATTCTCAGTAGGTTATAAAAAAACAAAACAAAGCAAAACAAAAAACCACAAACATATCAACAAGCTTGAGTAGGTGAGATTTACCAAGTGATATTGCTGATCCACTTTAAAGTACACCAGATATTTCTTTTATGAAGTATCAGTTGGTGCCATGGCTTGAGAGGCAAGATTTTCACACATAGCTTGCTTACCTATCTGTGTCTGGGCAGATCATCCTACACTCTCTTTGTAGCTAATGGAATGAAAAGGACAGAACGGAATTCCTCTCACCTGTCTTAGATGTTTGATTCTCTGTTGCAAAATGCTGCACCCTAGAAGGACTACTGGATATAAATGGAAGGGGGAAAAAAAGAAAAGGAATATATATAGATTTTGGCATTGCATGCATTTGCATACAACAAAATTAATCTCTTCCCTGAAGTTTCTTAGACCAGCCTGTTGAACTTAACTTATTATCACTACAAGCAGAAACTATTTTTTTAAATGGGTGGATTAAAATGGTTTTAAAATCATGCTCCTATTAGTGTTATATATAACATGAAATTCCATGTTAAGTCTGCCACATAAGAGACAAATTTACTGTAAAAATATCCTCATTAGCAGGCTGAGCTTGCCCTGGACACTGAGCACAGTACAGAGATCATCACAGCTGATTCACAGAAGAGTTATATATCATAAAAACTTTTTTAAAAGTCAAAGTGAAAAACTCATTTCAGGGAAAATGAGAAAAAAAAAAACAACCAAGAAACCACTAAACTGAGCAAAATTTATGCCTGTGAATCTGAAAAACTTCTAATTGTTCAATATATTCTCTTCCATATGTAAAGACTGCTCACCCATGCTGCTTTATGTGATTTCTGTTTATAGCTTCTAGATTGTGAAATTAATTAGCTGTTCATTAACCAGGATGCATACTGAAAGAAAGATTATAT
Source organism: Alectoris magna (assembly GCA_030625065.1). Lineage (NCBI taxonomy): Eukaryota > Metazoa > Chordata > Aves > Galliformes > Phasianidae > Alectoris > Alectoris magna. The sequence continues at coordinate 103,857,395 of CM060560.1, forward strand.
TGCTGCTTTTAAATAAGAGGCTTCTGATATCTGGTATTTGTTTAGTCCTATCTCTTCGTTGCTTACCTTCCATGCTAACTAAATAGTCCATATTTACACTATTTCTTCCAAAAAATCCTGCTAGAGATTTGACATACCAAACAATTCTTGCACAGCATATTTCAATGCAAACATTTCATTTCAGCACTTCAGATACCATTTTTGTATGCAACAAGTTATTCACTAGCTGTCTGTCAGTTTGAATCCATAATGCATAGGTAAAATCCTTCTATTTTCAGATGAACTTTTCTTCACAAGGCTCTGTTTACCTAGTATCTTTAGCTGTCCACCTCCTCCTATCATCAGAGCATCTACATGTACATGTCCCAGGGGAAGCAACACTGTTGTTTAGTTGACGCTATTTTTAATCAAAAGACTTCAAAAACATAGTCTTTAGAAATCACATGAGTAAGAGTGCAGAATATCATTAGTGTCTTTCACCACAGAAATACTAAGAAAAGTTGATGTCATTAAGCTGCTGAAGCAGCAAAAGGTTACTATTAGAGCTCACAACTCTGCATGTTCCAATTCTGTTTGAGACTCTTCTTTCCTTGCCAAGGCTCTGCTTTGGAGATTTAACTCAGATGTCATACAAACCCTTTTCTGAAGTAGATTTAAATTACATAGCTTGTGGGGTAGAATTGGGCTGCCTCCATTTTGCACATCTCATGAAGGAGACATCATCAGCCTGCCCTTCCTCTCCACTGCCAGTCTTCTCAGCATCCCTTGCAATTTGTTATTCCTTGAGAGAGTAATCTCTTCTGTTTGGTCTCTGCGAGTTTATCGATGTAGACTTGTGGGAGGTTTGGACTGCAAACTTTTGTAATTTGTCAGTCTTGAAGGAATAGAATAATAGCTTTCATTTCATTATAAATAATCTATTTTAAACACTATTTGGGAATAATTTCAAGTTTTTGAAATTAAATGACAGCTGCATCTTGTTTGATGTGCCATTAGTAAGTCTAGCTCCTTTTTTCTCCCAAATGAAAGATTACCTGGAAGGGAAAAAAAAAAAAAAAAAAAAGAATGTTCTAGTTACAGACAGGGTATCAGAGTAATGTCAGAGCTATTTTATTATAAAGCTACAGTAAAACTGTGAGATCATACAGCAGTACAGCAGGTTGGGGTGATTCTTTTAACAAGGGGCAACAAAGCTGGTGAGGTGTCTGGAGCACAGGCCATATGAGGTGAGGCTGAAGGAGCTGGGAATGTTCAGCCTGGAGAAGAGGAGGCTCAGGGGAGACCTTATTGCTCTCTATAACTTCTTGAAGGGAGGTTGTAGTGAGCTGGGGGTCGGCCTCTTCTCTCATGTCATTAGTGATAGGACTAGAGGGAATGGTTTCAAGCTGTGGCAGGGGAGGTTCAGGCTGGACATTAGGAAATATTACTTCTCGGAAAGGGTGGTCAGGCACTGGAATGGGCTGCCCAGGGAGATGGTGGAGTCACTGACCCTGGGGGTGTTCAAGAAACAATTGGATGTTGTGTTGAGGGACATGGTTTAGTGGGAGCTATTGGTGATAGGTGAACCGTTGGAATGGATGATCTTGTAGGTCTTTTCCAACCTTGGTAATTCTATGATTCTAAGTATCTTGTATTTTGGAGGTATCTGGTCAAAATAAATACTACTGGTCAATTCATGTCTACGTGATAAGAATTTATTATCTAATTTTACACAAATTTTTATATGTTCAATTTTGTATTCATTTTAGCTTTTATACATTTTAAAGTACATCAGCTGAAACTGGAATATGGGGGGGGGGGGGGGAGGGAAAGAACTTTGTGCTTATCAGCCTTCCAGACATAGCTTCTGGGACAAGAAACTCACACTGTTTTAAAACTGAGTTCAATCACGTTATGCTGGGATTTACATACTTCAGAATTTCTGCAGACAGAAAAGTAAGTCTATTCTAGAGGTCTTTAAATTGCTGGTGCAGTAGTATAGCCAACAAAATTCACTTGCACGACTCACAGTATAAGACCTCAGCTTTGGAATTTCTTTTGGTTACTTGCCAGGAGCAAGAGAGAAGTGTTTTTTTGCCTATGACAAGAAATGATGATATGGCATTATACTGTTTGTTTTCTGAGCTTTCCTTTCTCCTTCCTCTAAATCCTGTGAGATGAAGTGCTTTTCAGCACTCAACTTTACTGTCCCAAAGTTGGCCTCATCTGTTGGCTGCAGCTAGAGATGAGCTGCAAGTAGCATGAGCCAGTTTGCCTATCAGCATTCAGTTCCCAAGGTTAGGGTAGCAATTTTTCTCCATTTCCCTCAAAATATGCCAAACAACTTCAGACCAAACAGGAAAAAAAAAAAAAAGAAAGAAAGAAAGAAAGAAAAGATGAGCCAACATAGAAGCAGTCTGTTACCTTTGGCATGAGGCACAATGTTAGGACTTCTGAGCATTCTGCTCATCAAACCACCTACAATTGCAACTACTCAGGGTACACAAAACTCTTATTTCTCCGTAGTGTCTGTTACTTTATCACATATGCCCTATGCTTGTAACAGCATTATCTAGCATTTTTTTTTCTTGGACTGTTTGCAAACATGCAAAGTAGATACTTTGCAGACCTGAATCAGACATCTGTGGTCCAATAGTCTGCTCATACAGAAAGCTAGTATAACCCTTCTAAACCATTAATAGCACTTCCAAGAATTTAATTCTAGGAAACAAGTAATTGTAGATGTGGAGCATATGTTTATGCAAGTGTTCTGAAGTAGCAGTTAGATTTCTTCTCAAGTAGATAGTACTTACCCTAGACAGAAGCATTTTTCAATCATCTCTGACATAGTTGGCAGCAAGCCCCATAAGTGTTAGTCTAAGAATTATGTAGATCACTAAAACACAGTAAAATGCCCAAACCAATTTCCTCATACTTTTCCAGCCAGCAGCCTAATTTTAACAACTTCCCCTTGACCAGCAGGAGTAGTCAACAAAATGTAACTCTGGAGAATAGCCTCTTTCTACTTATGATAATGTATTCAAATACTTACAGTATATAGATAGCCCAAAACATTTCTTCCTCCCTTCTGAAAGGCAGCACAATAACCTTACTTTCTCCACACCATTCATTCTGAAAAATTCCTTTTCCCCATGCAACTTCCAAAAACCACTTGGCTCTACTCAGTTCCCCAACCAGCCAATTCCATTACCTGCCTCTGCACATACCTCCAAGTTGATTCAACTGGAGTTGGTCTACTCTGCCATGCTCCTTAGCTAAGTCAACCACTCAGAGTAAGAGGAAATGCATTCAACATACAATGTTATGACACTCTTAATCATTACAATTGGTTTTTAGTGAATAAAACATGCTACAAAATCATCTGGCAGTAATACTATTATCATTTGTTTCATCTACAGCAGCAAGGCAATATGACCTAACAACAACTCTTCTGTAGTTCTGTTGTAGATATTACAGCTGTAATTTTGAAGAACAGCCTTGGTAGTTTAAACATGCTTATGACAAAACTAATACATGAATTATGAGTTCACTGTCCTAGACAGCTTTAAAAATGAATTCATCCTTCTGTTATGTTTACCGAGATCTAAGATCTTGCTTTTAATTTTATGCAATCACCTTACATGCTGAAAGAAAAAAAAAAGGAAACTCCTGGGGATGTACACAGGAGGACTCCATCTCCAAACAGGACCAGGCAGAAACAAAACCACCCTGCTGTATAAATGAGCAGTGAATCCTGCATAAGGGAACAACTGGTATGCTGTCTGAAAGCAAACTGGAAAGAAAAGAAAAAACAGCAACACCACTTTGTCATCAATAATGGCTTTTAACTAAAGTTTTTCACGTTGTGATCTTTTCTAGCCAATCATTACTTCTGAAATCATTTAAATCGTGGTAGAAGTTGCAGGTGTGGGAGTTACAGTTCCAGCTACCAAAGAAAACCATACACAAAAACAAATTATAACAGAAGAAAATGAACTAATTCATTATTTACATAGAGCTTCAGTACATTGCAGTTTCTCATAAGTATCAGTTCCTGTAACAAAAGAAATTAGTTTTTCTCATAGATTAGTACCTGGGATTCTTTAGTCTGGAGAAGAGGAGGCTCGGGAGACTTCATCACTCTCTACAACTGCCTTAAAGGAGGTTCTGGTGGGCTGGAGGTTGACCTTTTCTCCCACATAACTAGCAATAGAACAAGAGGAAATAATGCCTTCAGGTTGCAACAGGGAAGGTTCAGGTTGGATATTAGGAAACATTTGTTCTCTGAAAGAGTGGTCAGGCACTGGAATGGGCTGTCCAGGTAGGTGGTGCAGTTACCATCCCTGGAGTTGTTCAAGAAATGGTCAGATGTTATACTAAGGGACATTGGTGGTAGGTGGATGGTTGAACTAGATCATCTTGGAGGTCTTTCCCAGTCTTGGTGATTCTATGATTTCAGAGGCAATCACATGCCAATTAATATTAATTAAGATCATAAAAGATGAAAAGTCATCCAGGAAGAAACTCTAGGGTGGGAAATGGTGCAACATCATTTCTACAAAGCATCAGTCTGCTTAATGGGTTAAATCACTGTCATGTCTAATTCCTCTAAACCATCCTGCCCTGTAGGAAGGTATCAGCCTCCACACATGCAGTGTCCTGTAAATTGGCAAATGGGAAAGAAGTAACATAAAGGTTCATTCAAGGTGCCACAGTTTTTGTGTTCTGTTTTTTTTTCAGTGGAGCTGGAAATTGAACTTCCTTATGCTTTACACATAAGGGCAGCCTTCCTCCAAGGACAACAGATGTCTTTAAATAGCGAGCTGTAGGTGTTTTCCTGCTGTCCAAGAAGAGCAGACAGAGGTCTGTGAGAACATTTTTAAAGTACTACTTTTTAATATTTTATTGGGAGTGATGCATCTTCACTGTCCACTTACAAATCTCCAGACAGTGCTGTCACAAAGTGTGTTGTTGGTGCACTGTCATCAGGAAATAAAGAACAAAAACAAATTTAGAAAATCAGAATTAAATATCTACAGATTGTAATCTACAGTAACAATGGGGAAGGACAGGAAGCAGGATCTTTGTTAGAGGAATTAAAGTCACCAGCAGTCCTTGAGATAACATCCAGTAAGTAGCACCCAAGTGAAAAAAATACCACAAGGTAACTATGAATGTCATACCCCTCAGCCAAGGCAGTCAAAGCCCTCAGAAAGAGATGTTGCAGAATGTACTTACGCACTCCCTGCCCAGACATCAAGTCTAACCCTGCTCTGGACAGAAATGTAGGTCAGAGAGGGCAAGGTAAGGAGATAAGTCATTCTCATATATACATATTTTGGAACAGAGTGGACAGATGAATCTGTTTATTCGGAGAACAGTGAGATTTTCAAGGAGGTTGAACAGCATGGGAAGGAAGGAAGGAAGGGGGGGGGGGGAGGGGAGGGAAGGGAAGGGAAGGGAAGAGAAGGGAAGGGAAGGGAAGGGAAGGGAAGGGAAGGGAAGGGAAGGGAAGGGAAGGGAAGGGAAGGGAAGGGAAGGGAAGGGAAGGGAAGGGAAGGGAAGGGAAGGGAAGGGAAGGGAAGGGAAGGGAAGGGAAGGGAAGGGAAGGGAAGGGAAGGGAAGGGAAGGGAAGGGAAGGGAAGGGAAGGGAAGGGAAGGGAAGGGAAGGGAGAAACATAATTATGAAAAAAAAATGAAAACAAGGAAGGGGAAATAATAAGTTTCTAGTGTCAAAACCACTTATTTGTTGGAAGAAGAACATGAGTTTGAAGACTGGGCTGCACACTGGGTGAGAAAGCAATGAGGAAGAGGGAGGAATACTAAGAACAAAAAGCAGCAGCTAAAGGGACAAGTTTATGTGAGAACAAGCCTAAAAAGTTAGAGATACATCCTGCCATGTAGAGGTCTAGTGGAGAGTGCTCAGAAGAGGGGGAGATTGACCCAGGCAAAATCTGATGTCAGATAGATTCTGTCTATCATCCAGAAGTTACTGAAATTCCATCCTAAAGAAAGCATGCTTTTTACAGAGATAACTTCACATAATTTCTTTTCACTGGACCCTGAATGCTTTGAAGAAAGTCAAGAAGGAACTTCTAAAAGTCATGATAGAAGTAAACACTTGTATCATTTAAGGGCACCTCTTCTTAAAACAGATGTTGCTATAGTTTTTGACTTGCTAAACACAAGGAATAGTGTGAAATGGAGCATGAAAAACTAGAGAGAAAGAGCTCTTCACTAAAAGGTTGTTTAAACCAGAAGGCTGGTTTAAACAATATAAAGCAACTTCGATGTTATGTACTCTGAGGCACTCAGCAGGGTGCCAGCAGTGAGAGACCTGTTTTATTAAGCAGATATACATCAAGACTATACCAGCGCCTGAAAAATTGTGAAGCACTTATTTATCCGTTCATATTTTACAGTGATCACAGAAATAAAAAGCATTCTGTGGTTTCTAGGTCTTAGGAAACAAATTTCATCCATTTTGGAAGGAGATCTAAAAGTCTCTCCTGCTGATAATCCAGTGAACCTGCAGAGCAGAGTAACAAACGCTGAGCCTTATTCACGGCCAGGTAGTTCCACTGACTCATGAAGAAAAAGCCACACATACACTGGAGATCAAAAGGACTTAGAGACAGAGGCCTAGCTCCTTAGAGACAAACAAACAGCAGAAAAAAATGCTCTGAGGCATGAAACAGCCTAAAGTACAATTACAGAAGGCACATAAAGCCAAAACCTGACAGAGTTTGGGTTTTGGCATTAACAAAGAGGTTAAACAATCAAAATAAATCATGTTAAACACCTGTTCCTTCTGTTTCCTGCTGTTGCGTCCAAATGTTATTTAAATTCTCTTCTTTCTTGAATTAGATTTCAAGTTGCTATATCATGTCAGAATCACAGTCAGCATTTTGTTTCTCCTGTTATTCAACCCAGAAGCAGCTCGGCTTTTATTGAGAGCTGGCTACTCCTAGTGCTTCACTCCTTCACCTGCATTCAAACATATACGTAGATCACTCCAAAAGTAATGCCTCCTATTTATTTCCATGGAGAGTATAACAGATACAAAGAACACAATAACAGTACTTGATAAATTCTTTGCTACAAAACACTATTTTTCAATAGTACTACCATTAACTATTTATTTTTACCCGTGACGAACAAGAGCTTATATGCTGCACTCATAACAATCTGCACCAGTGGTGGTGAACCACTGTTGCTGTCACCACTACTGAAACGCACTGCTCACCACCTCACTGTGCTCACATCCACTGTTTGGTTTCCAGAAATATTCAGCAGGCATCAACAAATGTCTCTGGGTGCCATTTATTCTTCATGGAGGAACACACCTTTGCTCCACTTCTGTGTCAGATGCCATTGTCAGACTGCCCCTCTGCTGCCATCTGTCACATAGCAACAACATGTAATGGAATACTGGTGAGAAGGTTCAACCTCTACTGCCATACCAACAACAACTGCCTTTGACACTGCAAGCCAACAAAACAAAATCAAATGCATTACTTTTGAAGCAACCCTAATACATAGATACACATCTGTAATAGTCCGTTATCATCATCTTCATGATCTATACTAGATGGATTATTCCTTAACACTTCTGGGTAATTAAAGCTCTATTCCTGTTCTGGTGAATTATGAGAACCAACATCCAGAGATTTGAAGACACACAATAGAAAAGTATTTGTGTAAGCTGCTCAGAACAAAAGCCTCTCGATAAATAAATAAATAAATAAATAAAACCAAAACAAAACAAAACAAAACCTGATGTGTTTTGTCTTCTGCTAAAAAGCACTGGAGAAAAACAGGCTGTTGTGTTCTCAAGATGCTAAAAAAAAAAAAAGGCCAGGTCTTACAAGCAAACTTCAGAGTATTTACTGTAAACAATACAGAAAGCTGTATCTCGTACCATGCTTCATTTTTGAAAGGACAGGGTTTGAGTTAGCGTGTACCCTGAAGATAGGAAGGAGGACATGTATGAAAAGAGAAGCTCTAGGAAATTGCATCTGTCTTTCATCTCTTCCCTCACTTTTCTCCCTCACTGTTCCTTCTTCCACTAATTTTTTTCTCTCCCACTTTCACCAGCCTCCCTTGAAAGCCCTGATCTTACTGACAGCATGCAGCATTCACCCCTACATGCATCTATCCTTCTCCCAATCCTTCTGGTATAGCCAGAGCCAGCTGTTCTGTTTTATCATCAACCCAACCCTTAACCTGCCATGGAAGCCCTTCAGGAGGCAACAATAAGCACAGCTATTCAAACTCTACTGCCAAGCTATTTAGCTGTAATCCATGCCTCAAGTTCAGTCTCAACTAGAATGCAGTGACATGCAAAAGCACACGCATGCCAGTGGGTTTTGTCAGCAGAAATACTAAAAGTCCTGCAGCATCCGTTAATAAATCTTAGTCCTCAGAGCAGCATCAGTTACAAGCATACACAAAGCTAGCACTACAACTGGCATGCTCGTCTTCCAAATCCGCCTGCACCAGAGCCCTAGAAATCCTATTTGAGTGCTACAGTAATACAGAGTCATGAATGTGCAGGAGTTTCCTGTCCTCTCTCTTATTTCCCATGCAACAGCCAAAGCAGAAACTCTCCCTACCTCATCTTACTCCCTGTCCCACCACCATCCTTCCCATCTGCTATGACTCAGCCGGACCTGACCCTCATATTTGGGCCTGGGAATTTTGACTTTTTCTCTGCCACTGATAAGCCATGAGCATATTGTATACCTCAGATGTTACTACCTTCATTACTAACCAAGGCATTATCCAATGCAGACATTTTTCATAGAGTCACAGAATCAATAAAGTTGGAAAGATCACTAAGATCTGGTTAACTCATCTCCAGCATGCCTGCTAACCTTGTCTCCCAGTGTCACATCCACACAGCACATTTTTGCCAGCAATGGACAAGAGCCTGTATGCAGCAGGCTCCGCTCAAAAAAATCTGCTCCAGAAGAGGTGACGCACTATTGCAGACACTGCTGCTGAAACACATCATCTACCGCTTCGCTGTGCTCACACACACTGTTTGGTCTCCATAAACTTTTATCAGGAGTCAATGGATGCCATTATTTCCACATAGAGAAATTCAGTGACACCCCTCTTCTTCAAACACACTTCTACATCAGACACCATTCTGTCAGACTGCCCCTCTGCCACCATTTGTCACACAGCAACAACATGTAATGGAATATTGGTGGGAAGGTTCAGCCTCTACTGCCATACCACCACCATCTGCCTCTGACATTGTGGACCAATATAGTAAAATAGGAGGCATTACTTTAGGAGCAGCCCTCATGAGATATATAGTATAGTTAATGTATACAAATAACAAAATTTATTTTAATATTTAATAATTTTTATTAAAGGAAGAAAAAAAAGAGGGCAACAAAAACATGAAACTAGTGGGAAATTTGAACTACTTTCTGTGAAACTAACACATCAGTCTGGTTCAGTGGCAGCAGCTGCAATCCTCAGTGAGCTCTCAAGGTGTCTGTCAGATATTTTTTGATGAAATTTTACTCTTCCTGTGCTTCATCCTTGAAAATGGATGAAAGGAGTCACTACCATGATGGTGCAGCACAGGAGGACGGCTGCAGGATGTGCTGGGCCAGGCCACAGGTGGCATGCAGGTTGGACATTCCTGGGTTAGACCTTACTGCTTCTATCCTTAGTAAGTTTTTGGAATGGGATCATGTTAAGAGCTGGGGAGAAGGTTTTCCAGGAAGGGAAATTTTTCTCATGATTGACAAGTAAATAGTTGTGCCTTCAGAAGCCAGGCGTGTGAACCTGAGATTTAGGAGAGGAAAATAATGTGATAAAACATTTCTCCACCTTTTCATTACACAATCAGATTTATTAAAACTGTTTTTCTCTGTGGGAATCTAAATATGAAAAGGTGAGGTGGTCTGCATATTGCTCTGTTCCCTCAGAACTGTTATCTGAAAGTTTACAGCATCCAGCCTCAGCTTCAAATTCTTGAAATGCCTATAAACAGAAGCGGAAATTTTATGGTGGAGTGAGTACAATAGAATGCTTATAAAAATACAAAAGAAAATATTTCCTTACTCCCCAAAAATATGCTACACCAGCACTTCTGTATTAGCTAATCCTCTGTATGCATGCTGTGTACTTAAAATCAGTTGTATTTCTTCCATTTCAAAATGTTTCAATTTTGAAGACTGATTTCCCAGTCACTTGTGCAATCCTATCATTTGTGGTGTAAGGGGATGTTGATGACAATGAAATATGTTTTCCATATGCTGGAATGGAGTGAGGAATCTTGTTTCAATTCCGGCTGATTATGGTAGATTTTCCTGCCTTTATGCCCTCTACTGAAAATTGACATATTACTCAGGCCTCTTGTCTTTTTTGCACTTCTCCTGCTCACATTATGCTTTATTCATTAGTAATATTTGGTAGGAAATGAAATGTCATAAGCGTTATATTTGTCTACTTCGAAGAACATTTACCACCTTGTGACAGCTGTTGTGGATTCTGCCATTAGTGTACTCAATTCTTTTAAAAAGTTTAACATACTGTTACTACTTAGAATGCATAGCTTCTTCAAGATATATTTAAATATTGATAAATATTAGGTCCTAAAAGTTTCTAGCCAGGTGAAAGTAAGTACTTCAACAGGTCTTGTAGTCTGATCAGCAGCTCCTGTCTCTCCCCCCTTTCCTTATTATTAGATGTCTAGTTTCTCAGATGTGTTATATAGAGAAAATTGGTGAGATATATCTTGAAATTCCCAACTTTTCTATTATCTGCTCGAGAGAAGTGGTAAGCCTAGTCTAAAATGTTCAGCTGCAAAAGCATCAGCCTGAACCTAGGAATTACAGACTGGAGACACTGACTCATTATTTCACAATAGGCTACCTTTGGGGAGTTACTTTTTTTCTGCATTAAACAACTCCAGCAGAAAAAAAAGTTGGGGTATTAGGGGTCCTTTTGTTTTTCTCTGAAGGAGAACACAGACACCAATCCAGAAACTCTCACCAAACCAGCAAACGTGGACGCTGCAGTATGAGTACCACCAGCATCTGTGAGACTTCGTTGCCAGTGCAAAGGTCTGCCCATGGGCCCCCAGCTGCTGTGCCAGAGCGTTCATCTGGAAGTTTGGAGCTGACTGAGTAACAGTTCAGATACAAACGACTCAGGAAACTTTCCATCTCTGCAGAGTTTAGATTTTTTTTTCTTGGTATATTCATAACAGTGTCAATCATAAGGTAAAACTTTGCAGGTGTTATCATAGGCATTTTCCTTGCTTATTTGCTGACTTCCATTCCATACTAGCCCATGTCTTCTAACAGAATGATGTAAATTTAGTGTTCTTCATAGCAGAGAAAATTGTCACAACAAGCATTTATTGCTCTATCATTCTTTTTTTTATTATCATTATTATTTTTTATTTGTCAAGATAGGCTTAAGTGTGCATAGGTCCCCTCACCTACTCCAAGAAGAGAACAGTAAATTTTTTGTAGAGACAGCCTGCTCTCTGGCTGATCTGTGTGCATTTATTTAAGAAGAGAAAAACTGGATGAGGTGCGATTGACCATCCTTAGCATTAAAAAGTTATGTGGTTTTTGATCCATAGTGAAAGAGAGCATAGGAAAAATTCAGATCTTTCCACAGAGAATGGATAACAGATAGTGCAGCTATCTCAGTTGTCACAGGTGAGGGGTCCCACAGTTACTGAAGCAAAGGAGAAATAATGCAGTTTTTACTCATAGCAAAAGGTTAGCAATTGAGAATTGTATCCTGTAGTCGGAGGCTGGAGGGACAATTGTTTCTGTCTGAGAATAAATAATAGTCACAATGATCTGTGACTTAAACTGAAATATAGTAATTACCATTCCAGATCAGATCTGTGCTTCGTTTCTAATCAAAAACAGGCAGAACGCTAAGCTGGCCACATGCCGTTAGAGAATGATAAGGAAGTGGAGGGCATTTTCTATACTTAGCACTGGAAACAGAATGACTTACTTATTTTTTGAGCTCTGATACACCATTTTTAAATTAAGCCACACTGTGAAGCTTAGGTACTTTTAATGGATAGGAAAATGTGGTTTAGTACAGGATTAGGGGAAAGACCTCAGAAAGCCTAGCCTTGAAAATATATTAATTCAGATAAAATCCAGACACCCTCACCTGTATCTGTAGTCTATTTAATATATTTTGCCTCCTGAGCGTAAAAGAAACTTAGATATTTCTAATTCCACTCTGTTTTACAGAGAAACAAATGCAATACGTGCAGTTTTAATGTACAGAGTAAAAATAATCATTACATAATACTTTCAAAATTCCTTAACTAGTACCAAAAAAATAATTCTTCATAAAAGAAGTCTTACTTTATCCTTATGTAATTATAGACCTCTCTACAATATTCTCACATACATCATGAAATATCCTCTGTGTAGAATGGTATAAAGTGACTTTCCACTGCATATTAAAATGTTGAGCTTGAGTTTCAAGATCAGCCAGGCTGCTGGCTAATTTTTATAATTCTTTTTTCAAGTTTCAGTTTTTCCAAGTGCAATGTCTTGAACCTGGATCACAAACCCTGCTGCCAATGCAAGCTGCAGGATATAAGGATTAAACAGAGCCCTGTAGAAAATGATTTACTTGGGGGTACTGGTGGGTGGCAAGCTGGACATGAGACAGCAATGTGCCCTCCCAGAACAGAAAGCCAACTGTATCCTGGAGTGCTGTGTTCAGATGTGGAGTCCTCAGTACAGGAAAGACATAGATCTGTTGGAGAGTTTCCAGAGGAGGGCCATAAAAAGGATTCAAGGGATGAAACCCCACCCCTGTGAGGGCAGGCTGAGAGAGCCTTGAGAAGAGAAAGCTCCAGAGTGACCTGAGAGCAACCTTTCAGTATCTAAAGGGGGGCTGAGAGAAAGAAGGGGACGGACTTTTTAGCAGGGTTTGTGGTGATAGGACAAGGGGAAATGGTTTCTAACTAAAAGAAGGGAGATTTAGACTGGACATAAGAAGTTTTCTTACAATTAGAGTAGTGAGGGAAACTGGAATAGGTTGCCCAGAGAGGTGGTGGATGCCCTGTCCCTGAAGACATCTTTGATCAGGCTGGATGGGGCTCTGAGTACCCTGATCAAGCTGCAGGTGTCTTTGTTCATTGCAGGGGAGTTGGGATAAATCTCCTGTAAGGCTCCTTTCCAACTCAAATGATCTTATGGCAAACTGTTGTAGCTTTTGGTATAGCTTCACCTTGTTGAAATGAAACGTGATCTAGCAGAGTGGAGAGGACTGCACACCATCATTAACTAGATCTGTTTTTGACATGAGAGATGACATCTCTGAAAATGGCATCTTTTGAGCTGTATCTATTGAGACCCTACAAACACCAGTCAATTTGGAAAACAGAGTAGAAGTTGAAATTTTTAAATTACCCATATTGTATCTTACTTTTACAACAGTACCTTCGCTTACAAATACCTGGTTTGCATTTACCTATATGAGTTGTGGTGATGGATCTTTCTGATACATCCTTGCAGCTTTGAGGAAACTGGTCAGAAATTGCTTTGGCTGAAGGAGAGTTTCCATTCTGTCTGCATTCTGCTCAAGTACTTCTCCCTATTCCTCCTTGGCAACAGCTATCCCCATTTGCTCCAACATCAACCTAGCATTGCTGAAAAACAGATCAAAGAATGATGGAAATATTCCATGCCTAGGCTATCCGAAGCCATTTGTCTTCAAAAAATAACTTACCAAAAAAGCAATCCAAATCAGTAAAAGGTAGTAAAAATGCTTCCCAAGGCCTTATATATTAGGTCTACAGGGTATTCTTTTGCCTTCTCTAGAAGAAAAATATAATCATTACCTTCAGCAGGCTCCAGCTATTTCCACTGCCATGTCTGCATCCCACAAAGGAAGTTTTCCCCACAGGCTATTTAGACAGCAGCATCTGCACTGGGATGGAAGGAAGCAAAAAAAAAAATAATAATAATCTGAGCAGGAGTCTGTAAACCAGTGTGTTGTTCAGAACCCCAAACTTTGATAGCACAGATGAATCAATGGAATGTTAATCTGTCTCCCAATAAGTTGCCAAGCCACTGATAAAGTTTGCAGCAAGTTTTCCTTTGTTTTTTCTAGAACTTTCCCTATGTTAAACTCTGCATCACCAACAGCTATACATTAAAACAGAGGCAACATTTCCAGGAAACGTTGAGCTACATGATTACATTAGCAAAAGATTATTGTAGAGAACTCAAATTCTGCCTGCTCTGCAGGTATATTCTTCTGATAAGCAAGACGTTGTGACATTGTTTTGTCAGAGAGACAGCACTCTTACTGTACCTGTTATATCTTTCAGAAAATGGCATATAAATTTTAAAATTCTATGCACTGTCCTCAGGAAGTATTTCTTCCTCTCAGGAAGTATTTCTTCCTCACAGGAATTGCTCTGAGTAAAACACTAAAACATTCATTTTAGTAACGTTTTCATTGCAAGATACTGATGTTCGTCATGGGTTCAGATGATCAAAAACCAAAATGTTACATAAACAACTATTTGATACAACCGAAATTATATTTTCCTTTAATTCTGAGAAACACGAAGCATTTAATTCTACCCTTAATTCAAATCACAAGCTGCTTTCTAAGTGACCTGGAAAAAAATATATATTCTTTCCCTGAAGTGAAAAGCCAAATTATGGCATAGGAAAAAAATACAGAAAAGTGGAACCTTGGCTCTGTTGATAGGTTAGACAAGGAGGTAGCTTGACTGTGTATTTCCTTGCCTTTATTTATAAAGGTAGAATTTTTAAAAAATACGTAATTTCTCCTTGAAAATGAATTTCAAGCTCCTCTTCAGACTCAATCAGGAGACAGTCCTTTCCATTTTCCTGATCTGTCAAGATTTGACTGATGAGTCCTGAAAACTGTTACAAACTTCTGTTTATCATTGATCACCGAGGATAATTAAATTCCCTCTGGCTCAGTCTTGCCATATTTTGAAACTGCCAAGTCACTTTTTTGTCTTCTTGCAAGGCCTGAGGTAGACTTCAAAAGAAAATGATCTTTTTTAAAGCAAATGAAGGGACAATAACTTCTGTCCTTTACTTACGCGGTTTAGTGAAGAATGATCCATCCAGAGAACTGCAATGTAACTTGGACTACTTATTCTTACTCATTTCGTCTTACTCATTAGTCTTTAGCCCATTAAAGAATGTTAGGGCTAAAATAAAATGTCCTTCCAAGTAGTTCAAGGCCTCAGATGGGAGCTTTTAGGATCTTTATTGTATAATATTTATGAGAGAAAGTTCTCTCAGTCATTAGTGCTTGGGACCCAAAATTGTTTACAATGTGTATCCATAACTTTGATTTGTGTTTTGCAATTGATTTGTCTTGAAACGAAACAAGGGGAAATGCAAGCTGACATTATTTTGTTCTATTGCTACTTATGTAATTCTTCAAGCATATTAGCTAAATTACTACAACCTGTTGTTGAAATTAAATAACAGTAATATTTGCAAATGGTTTCCATCATGTGATGTGCTCTTATGGCATATTGAAAGATCAGTGTCAGTGCTCCGAAGTTTACTGTCTAACAGAAAAAGGAAAAAAAAAGAAAAAGTGGTGGAGGAGGAAAACATTCTTCTGCAACTGCAATCTGGGATTTTTTTTTTTATTATTTTTTTTTTAATTCAGAAATTATTTCTTTTTTCACCTGCTTTTTTTTTTGTGTGTGTGTTTGTGTGTGTTTTCATGAACCAACTAAGTCTTTGTGGTTCGTAAGGCAGAAATGGATCTTTGGGAATGATGAGCACGAACAACAGAAAAATCAGTCTTTCATTATGTTCAACAAAAATATTCTCTTGCCATATAATGTTAAGATTATAAAAGCCAATGTTTTCTGGAACAGCAGAGGCAGAAGCAAAATGTCTGTGCAGTCTGAATAAAGACAGGTGGGACAATCTCATCTATCTGCTTCTCCTGACCATCTCTGCATTAAATCCTCATCTGCAATTAGTGATGACATGTTCTAATCCTCTTCATACAAGCTGTATGAGGATTGTAACTCCACATGGGAAATATCAGGGGAACAAAAACTCAAAAAATCCTTCTTTCTCGCAAAGGCATTCAATTAAAAAAAAAAAAAAATTGTTTTAAAAAAAACTAAAATTATAATAATAATAGGAAGATAAATTATGCATGAAGGTATGTTTAGAACTAAATATCTTCAGAAAAACAACTGGGTTTTCAATTTATTTCTGTTCCTCTGTGGGACTGAGATCTTGTCTGAGGGTGCAATTTATGCCTGCATTTAGAAGTAGTCATCCCTGTGAGTTTCTATTATTCTTTTCCAGTATTAAAAGAAATAGTAATAATCAGATTTGTTTCTACAATTGAATGGTAACCTAAAAATTGTCAAGAAAAATTGCTCGAAAAGAAGACCAACCTACCTACTTAATCCTTCACTCACTATTCATTTTAATTTTTGCTGCATTTTTCCTCACTATCAGATGTAAAAGGTTTCATTTATTTTCATGACAATGATCATTTTAAAAGGGTTTATTTATACTCAGATGATATCACGTAACACTGCATCCTCAGCTTTGTGCTCAGAAATATTTGCCATGATCAGATAAATTAACTTTCTTCTTATTATTATGCCCATATAAAATAATTTGAGAATATTTATTTTTCTTTCAATTGAGGCAGGGATTTTATGACATTTGAACACAGGCTCTTCTTTCCTTTTTTTATGCATTTGCCCTCTGGTCATTGTCAACCCCTGCAGTCAGAATAACAAATTCCTCTTTATTATACTGTCAGTGCACTGTCATTATTTGGGGCTTTTTCTTCTCTGGAAGGCTGTTTTTGAAAAGCTATACTTGTTGTTCAGGATTTATGGAACTGTACTGATCTGTCAATTTCTGATGTATCTAATGCAGTCACTGTAAATTTAAGTCACTGTAAATTGATGTCCCCAACTGGGGACATCAAGCCATTCTGGGAAGCATTACCTTCTAATTCCTTGTCCCCTTTATACAGGAAACACAAACATCTCAATATCACAGATTGATTTCTATTTACCTTTGCACTAAGGCTGTCATTTTTGTTATGCAATCTCGAGTCTTAGCTGGCTTTTGAGAAGACAAAACCTTACATGAGAGTTTGAACATAGGTCTTCTGCACTGTAGCAAATGCTGTTGCCAGTTGAGCTTTCAAAACAGCTGTCAAATTCATTAAAGCTGATTTTTTCCCATAATTATCTCAGCACAAGATACTATTTAAAAAGTCTTATTTAGCATCCTCCACAGAGTAAGAAAGGCACTTTTAGTTTTGTCACAGAATTATTGCAGATGTTATTTTTAACCACAAAAAAAGGAAAAAGAAAAAGAAAAAGGAAAAAAAAAAAAAAAAAAAAAAAAAAAAGCTTGTCTTCCTATTCCACACATTTCACAGGAATTTTGCTACTGTTTTTCACAAGATTAAAGCCTTCATAATTTCAATGTCATTGCTAGGACAAAAAGACTTGGAACTGAAAGTTCTGCTTTTTGATTACTGGCAGACTTCAATTTGAGGTAATAAACATTTAGACCTGAAGCAAAAGAACTCTGAGGCTCAAAAATCAGTGGAAGCAATGAACGTGCTTCAGAAATGAAGGCAGGCCCAGAAATCCTTAGCCTCCAGAATTACTTCTGCTGCGTGAACTACTTCCCTAAATGTAGCCTCTACCATGCATAAATTGAGATTATTGGCATTTTGAGCAGTTGTGAAATGTTTTTACATTGGGTAAGAAAGAAGTTTGTTTATGTTTAGAAATACCAATTCCTGGTATGCAGAAGTAAACCCTGTTCATCTGCTAAAAGTTTGGCTTCCATTTACTTAATGAAATGATGAGCTCACAGGGTTTGGAGTAATTTCCTAAATTTTCCCTTTGCCTGAGGATTTCCCGCCGCAACAAAAAAAAAAAATACTGGTTGTAAATTACTTCTCAGTGGTTCCAAAAGTCCTAATTCATGCAGTTCTAAATAGCCTCAGTTACTGATTGAATGTTACTTATTTTCTCAGATGTTCTTGGAAAGCTAAAAGAAATAATCCCATTTAAATTATACCTGCTGGCTAGCTTGGATTCTCCTAAGGCAATGTCTGCTCAGTATATGTCTGAATCTCTAGGTCCTTGTCCCAAAGTACATACATTTTAATTAATCTAAAATGATGAAAGATAAAACAGCAATGTTCATACTGCTATATCATCAACAAGGGCTCCCGCATCCATCTTCCCCTCTCCTTCAAACGAGGTCTTAGCAAGAGCTGGTAGGCAGCCTAGCAGCACACCAGACTAGAAAACAAGGTCCAAATTATCAATCTAAGCACCCACGTGGCTTCCAGGTCTCCTTTAGAGGAGTCTTCCTCGCTGTTCATATGAGAGCGTGGCTCACTGCATTGTGAGCCAATTGGGAAATTCTCAACTAAATAAACACATGTATTTTGAAAATACTTCTTCTTGCATTAGAGGATCAGGAGAGGAAAAAGGGAACACTTCTAGGAAGGGTTTGTGTGCAGTGAGCCGTCTTATTGCAAACAAAGTTGAGATAATTAAGACAAAAATAGAAGGATACAGAAGTTGAAAGGAAAGGAAAGGAAAGGAAGATAAGAAAAGGGTAGAATATTGAGAGAAAGCCTGTACTAAAGGGACCTAGAGTTTGGCAAGGAACAGAACCGTTTTTCTCTCTACAAAAGCCAAACAAAGTCTCTAAATTGTCTAAGTGCAACCTGAATGTTCTATTAAGAATAATTTACACTTGATCCCACTGTCTATTATCTGTCAACATCTTTATCAGTGAAGATGCTGAAAAGCACCAGGCCCAAGACAGACTGCTGGTGGACACCACTTGTCACCAGCCTCCACCTGAACATTGAGCTGTTGACCACAAGCCTTTGGCTGAAATCATCTAACCAATTTTTACCCACCAAATATTCCAGCCTTCAAATACATATCTCTCCAATTTAGAGATAAGGATGTGGTGGGGGACCACATCATAGGCCTTGCACAAGTCCAGGGAGATGACACCAGCTGCCCTTGCTTTTTTTATTATGAAACACTTATTTAAAAAAATTCATATTTTGACAAAGCAAGAAACAATGTCTTGCAGTTCAAAGAGCACCTGCTCAGGCACATTTATGGCCTCAGATTAATAACAAGAGGTCTAACGCTGCAAAATACCAAGTGTTTTGGGCTCCCACTGCAGTCAGAGTTGAAGACACCCAACAACTCACAGATGCACTTGGGCACTAATAGTGTACGATGCACTAAACCTGCTAGCTAGGATAATCAGCACAGACATCCTCCTCTTTTTACTGTTTATCTTCAGAAAGGTCTAGGTCATTATTTACAATTTCTTGAGCTCATCAAGTGGAGGCAATTTTTGGACTGTCAAATCTTGCCAGGTTTTTATTGGTTACTAGCCTGTTACAAATAATTTCACTATTACCAGCTACCTACTTTTACAAACTGTAGGGTTTTCCTGATGTTGATCTCTAAGCTTATAAATAGCCATCATCAGTTAGCTGAAGAAATCCTGCAAATTACAGCTTAAAACTTCTGAAAGATGGTTTTCCTCTCCTGAAGTAAAGATCTCTATCACTGGAACTTATGAAGTATATAATTACGACATTTTTCTTTCTCACAGGTATTTGGCAGACGCAGTTTCTACTTCCATTCTCATCCCTGGTCCACCCGGTACAGATGTTACCTTTCTAAGGCTGATACAAACATGGGAGGAGGTGAGTTGCTTTCTGCCCTCATATGTAGAACTACTTTATGTACATTCTTGAGGGCTGTACATATGTGGGACCAAATTCATTTAATGGTGGCTTTCATCAAGGCTCCACAAGGCAGTTTCAATCGAGAGTTTTGCTGAGCTCTAGAACTGATCTTGTTGTAAAGTTGTGCAAGAGGAAATAAAGGGGTCTGAAGAGTCAGATGTAGGCAGGTGAGGGTTTACCTAGAGGGTTAAGGCAGCCTTACCCAGTAAATGTCAGTACACACAGTGCAAGGGAAACTGTAGACATATCGGGGAAAAGAAGGATGTTACCAATGGATGTTGGTCTATGAATTAGTGAAGAACATCCAGTGTAGTCTGAGAAGTTCAGGCACTGCAGGAGAAGCTCACAATTTTCAGCCCTAAATCTGACCAACCTTCTCTGCAGCTCTGGACTTTTAAACATTCAACATCTACTTCAACTGAGGGGAAAAAAACAACGGTAGTAATATAACGCTTCATTTCACAGACATATTTTAAAGGTTTAACCTTTGTAAGACATTCTGAAGATGAAAAGCACAGCAGAACTCATTATTTTGCTTAACTAAATATCTCTTTGCCTAGCTGAACTCTAAAATCTTTTGATGTTAGTTCATCACAAAGATGTGCTGTGATTTTTCTTGCTTTTATGTTGGCCTGTGGCCATTTCATGCCACTGCATGTTTGTTTTTATTTCTGTTTTTGTTATTTGTAGCTTTGCAAAGAAGTGACTTTTCCAATAGTGCATAAACATAGTTTCTTAATTACAAAGATCACAATATCCCCAAATCTTTGCTTTTCGTAACAATTCAAATGTAATAGCTTAATGGCAATACTTCATAAAGCACCTAAAACTCACTTACATACAACAATATTTAAAAATAGAAGGGTAAAACTTCCTGCAACTGTGCCAAGAGCAAAACTCTCATTCAATATTGAGATGTTTGGATAAAAAAGTAACAAGAGACAAACAAATTTTCAGCAATCAGTTGTCTGAAAAAGTATAAGTGGGATTGCTTATAACTGTACCTGGAAAATTGTGTATGTTCAGAGGCAATAAAGAAATGCATAATCATTTGACCTTCTTAGAAATCCTTCTTGAGATACAAACTGCCCAGGGAAGTGGTAGAGTCACCGTCCCTGAAGGTGTTGAAGGAAAGTGTAGCACTTAAGGACGTGGTTTAGTGGGCAATATTGGTGGTAGCTGGATGGTTGGACTAGAAGATCCCAGAGGTCTTTTCCAACCTTAATGATCCTATGATTCTATTCTGTGATATTTTATAGAATAGAATCATAGAATGGCTTGAGTCAGACCTCAGAGATCATCTAGTGCCCACTCCCCTGCCATGGACAGTGTTATCTCATTACTTTTTTCATAGAAGAAGAAACAGACCCTGTAGATAAGCATATTTTCACACATTCATCACTCCTTACCCTCACTTACATCTACAGAAGTCCAGAGTCCTGACATCTCAGGGTTGTGTCTGTTTTCTGGGTGTCTGAAAGATCAGAAGAGGTGATCTTCAAAAATCTTACAGTGAGAGAGGCAAGGACAAAGTTGCTCCACTTGTAATAACAAAAGAATTTTAAAAGTGTCACTAGGTAACTGTAAAATTAACAAAAAAAAAAAAACCAAAAAAAAAAAAAAGAAAGTCTTCTATTTGATACAGAGTAATCAGAATGAATCATACAGAAAAATAGGTCAAATACAGACCATTTTCAGTATTTACAAGCCTTTCTATCACCATGAAGGCACAGAGAAAGAAAAAGTCCCCAAACTCGTAAGATTTTATACTTTTAAGTAGAACTTTCCTTCGACCAGTAGTTCCTCCAAATGCCAAATCAGAAAACAGGTGAACCAAATACTGGCAGTACTGGCTAAATGGGAGATTTTTGATTCATGACCTCATTAGTTTATCTGTAAAAAAAAGGATTAAATGACGTATCATAAATCATGAGAAAACCATCACAAACTGCATACAGAATAACCATCAAGGCTTCAGGAAAACAGGAAATTAGGAGATAATGTTCTTTCTCTCTAACAACATTTTAGTCTGAGCTGCAAGTAAGACTCAAAGAAACACTCACTCTGGTCCATACAGGATTCAGTGATGAATTAGTGGCATCCAAACCAACTGCAGGTCCGTATATGGAGGTGGTATTAAAACACCTTAGGACATCTGTGCCTATAATGCAGAAAGTGAGTGGGTTCATATTGTATCTAGGAAGTTCAGCAGACTCAGGTGTGGCAGACATCTTGTCTGAAAGCATCTCTTTCCTTTTCACTTACCTTTTTCAAAACATGCTTTCTTCCTTACTATTTATCTTTTTTTTTTTTTCTTTTTTTTTGGAAGTGGGCTTGCTGGTTCCATGCTAGTTTTCAAAAGACAGTGACAGACTGGCAGCTTAAAGGAAATAGGTCTCAACAGCGCACTTTACTGCACTGAATGTTTTGTGTCAGTTTGTGTCACGTAAAGCACTTTCATACCATCTGTGCTCCAGCAGCAAAAGGTCGCTCTGTCTCAGGCAGTGCCTTTTGTCTTTCCATAGTCAACAGAAATCCGTGGAGATGGATCAATTATAAAACTTGTCTCTGGCTGGAAATATACAGAGCATCAGCTTCTCCTGTGAACCCTCTCAGCATTCCTAACATCCCACGGTCTGTCAAGAGAATGAGTGCAGCCCCACATACAGGCAGATACACAGACAAGAATAAGATGGATTTGACTCTTGCATTGGTTCCATTTTTTGCTTAATACTGAGTTGACTTATTAAAAAAAAAAAAAAAGAAATAACATAAGCAATGAAGGAAAAGGGCAAGCAACTGAGAGGCAATCATGCTTCTCATTAGCACTTGCTGTGGAAGTTCGTTACACTCAAAAGAAGGTAAAAATATTTTAACAAGGAAAACAAAGATTGCACATCTTCAAACATTTATTTTAAAAACAGACTTTGTAAGGACAGCTTATTTCTCAAACGAAGACAGGTAATGCATACACTATCTGCAAATTAAACAGAGACCAAGAGCAAAATTAGAAAGGAGAATATCTTGATTACATCAAATTGCCTTCTTGAAGTGGTAATGTTTGTCATTACTAAATAATTATATAGTACAGGAATAAGGGCAATCATTAATACTAATCTTTACTTAAGTAAAATAAAGCATCATTCCTTATACAACTGTCAGACTTAGTTTTTGTACTACTAAGATTTTGTGGTAATGAGAGGAACTGAGTTGCCACAGTTTTTTTTATTCCTCGGGCTTAGAGAGAAAGACCTAAAAACAATAAAACAGACCCCTCCATGCAGCTAGCCATAAACGTAATCATTGTTTTCAGTGCTGTCAACTGATACTCAATGGTATCTCATTATCATCACTGTTTCATGGATTTTTCTTATTTTAATGAATTTGTGTGGTCAGGCACATATCTATTTTCTTGGCTATCTTGCTTCATTATTCAGATGGAATCAGTCTTTTAATTTAAAACATTATTATTTAGAGTCACACATGAAAGTCTTATCTGAAAGATATATTGTTTTGGCAGTAGATGTAAATCTAAATGCTACTGCCTAGGTACTTGATTGTATACTTTAATGGAAGATGAGTAAATTTTAGGCACGAAAAAGAAAAGCATTTACCAGCATTTATCATTTAAATTACTAGCAAATTTAAAGGCTATTCAGACGTTTCTTTTACCTCAGTGAGGTCAAAACTGAAGCACAGAAGTTAGCTTATGAAGTCCCTTTCCTTGGAATATATTAAAGCAGCAATATTCCAAAAGGATTAACTATTATTGCATCTTGAACAATGTGCACTTGCAGCCTGGAAGGCCAAATACATACTGGGCTGCATCAAAAGCCAACAGGGCAAGGGAGATGATTGTCCCTCTCTGCTCTGCCCTCATGGGGCCCCATCTAGAGTTGTGCATACAGACCTGGGGCCCCCAGTACCAGAAAGACATGGAGCTGTTGGAACGCATCCAGAGGAGGGCCACAAGGATGATCAGAGGGCTGCAGTACCTCTCCTAGAAAGAAAGGCCAAAGGATTTGGGCTTGTTCAGCTTGGAGAAGAGAAGGTTCAGTGGAGACCCTGCTGTAGCCTTCTGGCTTTAAAGAGGGCTTGTAAACAAGACAGAAACAGACATTTTACGCAATCTGATATTTATAGGGCAAGTAGGAGTGGTTTTAAACAAAAAGAGGAGAGATTTCTGTTAGATGTTAGGAAGAGATTCTGTACTCAGAGGGCACTGAGGCACTGGCACAGCTGCCCAGAGAAGCTATGGATGCCCCATCCCTGGAGGTGCTTAAGGCTGTGTTGGATGGGCCCTGGGCAGCCTGAGCTGGTGGGGGGCAGCCCTGCCCACAGCACTGGGTTGAGGCTGTGTGGGCTTTACGGTCCCTTGCAGCTAAAACCATTCTAATGATTCTATGTTTTTGCAGTCTTTTCTAGTTTCTTTCAATAGGTAGGTTTATACAATGCCACTTCCACTTTAGTTAACTATGTAAATATTCACCAGCTATTTGTCCTTGAATATACTGTTTTCTTTGGGATTCTATGAGGTGCTCATTATCACTTATACTGACTGGTCCAAAAGAACACATGCTAAATAAACTCTCAGTGGGACACTTCAGACACTAATCTGTCAAAATTACATTTTGTTTTACTTTTAGTTTTGAATCATACAGGTATAGGATTTTTTCTTCAGCTCAGTATGATGTAGTTGACAGTATTTTACTAAAAGTTCTGGACTTTTCTGAATAATTTTTCTACCATCCCTCGGGCTGACCAACAAACTGACATGATAAGTTCATCCATACGTCAAGTGAGGATATGTCATGTAGTTTAATACTTGAGGAGCTCCAAGACACTCAAACCTCAGCTGTTCAGAGATGGAATGTTCTTTACTACTCATTGTCCTGGCAGGCACCTTGATCCAGTGACCTCTGCAATGCTGCAGAGATCCATTTAAGGCTGGGTATTATCTATGGTAATGTAACCTGAATAGTTATGAAGTCAGAAAGTCATTCATGCTAACAGAATCTTCTAAAATATGCAAGAAAACTCTCCGGCCCTTAGTCCTTCCCGAAGGGCAATATAATGCAGACTTTTAAGTGTCAGTCTATCACACTCACATATTGCTACCCACATAAAGGCAGCAAATCTGCTCTGAAAACAAGGTCATTAAGTAGTTTGCTTCTCTATTAGCAAGTACAAGCACCAACAGTAAGACAGACATAATTTTGTCATCTCACTGTGTAACCAATTCATATTTAATACGCAGTTTTTATTGTTATTAGTTTTAACTGATTTTGTATTTGACCACTGTCATGGGTATGTCTGTTGTCCATCTTTTGGTTTTGAGTCTGTTAATATGAAAGGCAGCTAAACAGATGATCACACAGCAAGTGATCATTTTAGCATTTCACCATCTGTGGACAGCTCAACTAAAATTGTCTATAGACAGCAACAGTGCTGGTATGTATGTTTCTCCTCAGCTTAAAACTGGAGCTCATTCCAAATTTTTTGCCATCTTGCACCTTTTCCAACCTCAGTATCTGCACTCGAAGATATCCACTGATCTGGTCTTCTGACAGACTAATAAAATGTCATTATGTGATTTATCAGTGATGTGAGCTTAGCAAAGAGTCATCCTAACATCCATCACAAAAAGTTAGGATTTAGAAATGGAAAACTAGAATGCAGATAGACTTTGTGTGCATCATTTTGGCATAATCTCTGTTTCCATTAATATCAAATAACAGAGTTAACTGTTTGTTTCGTTTTGTTTTTTTAATTCAGATATTTAGGACTTATTTTCAAAGCTTAGAAGTCTTAACTATATTCAGAAGGACTGATAAATTAAAAATTGTTTTACATTCATCTAACAGAGTTCATTCAAAGAGTTTTATCAAAATTCCTACCTATTATGTTTGGGTTTTAATTTATTTAATTATATTGGAACCTTTTAACTTGATGTTAACAAAGTCACACAGATGCTGAACTTCAGTCAGAAAATTCAGAAGTTTTGTAAAGACACTGACGCAGAAGAAGAGAACCTATCACAAGATTATGCTTAATTACATTTCCACAAGATATCTCAAAAGTTGACCTTTACCAATTGCTTCTTTTACCACATATTGCAAGAATTATGTTACTTCCTTAGGTTATAGCTGAATTAGATTCTATCAGCTGAAACCACTCAATTTGTAATTCCGTCGAAGTCAGTGGACTCCGGGGAGGAAAGTTTTAACTAGCAATTAATAGGGTCAATTACACTGGAGCTAAGAGAAAGCAAGTTGATACTTTGGTGAAGTAAGTACAATTATAATAAATGGGGGGAAAAGTTTCAGAGTTTTAAAACGAGGTCCTGAAATTGACGGCAATTACAATATATTTGATAAGTTTGTGTCCTGCTTTGAGCATGGTAGTGTTAGCACCCAAGCACGTCTAGTTGAATTAAACTGCTGTCTGCTATTAGTAGATAGGGTTAATAAAGCAAAACTCAGCAGATTCCATTTTGAAGGGCACAGCTGATAAGCATTCTGATTTGGGATTTTATTCAGTGTAATGCAGTGATTCTAACCAGTAGCTTAATGAATTGCTGCACTGCATAAGTCATGACTTTATCTAAAGTACAAGACCATGAATTAAAATCTCTATCCACCACACTGTATAGAATCATTCTGGAGTAGTTATTTCGTCTTAATTGCATTATTGTAATAGTGCTCAGAAACTTGCCTTGTACTGAAGAAATATAGAGTAGTAAGTAGTCCTTTCAATAAAGAGCTTTCAGTATAAATAGGCAAAATGAATGCTTTGGAAAAAAAAAAAAAAAAAAGTATTTTGGAAAATAATTGAGGTACTGGTTAATTTGACAAATTGTAGCAGTTTAAGTCCTTTCAGAAACTTGTTCAGCTGTTCCAGGCAATTGCAATCCATTTGTGTAGGGATTTAACAGTTTGTATCTTCTATCATATGCCTTTTCATTTGTGATTGAGCACCTCTGAAAATACTTCAGCAAATAGTTGTTTCATCTTACTCATACATTTGGGTAACACACAGGAAATGTTGAAGGGTTGGTTTGGGTTTTGGTTTTTTTTTTCTTCCAAGCTGTACCTAAAGCAAATCAAGTAGTAAATCAAATATCCTACCTATATTTTGAAAGATAATCACCGGAAGATGACATTCATTCATCCAGAAGAGCAGTTTTGTACCTTTACATACCAGCTTCTGTCCCTAGAGGAAAGCACAGGAAAAAAATAAAAAAGAGAAACAACTTTACATTGATTTGAAGAAGCTCTGTACTCTCTTCATTTTCTTTGTAGCCTCTGGAATAGAAGGGCAATGGCAAGAATTCTGGTAGCTGGATTGCTGCAGGCATTTGTGCTGTAGACAAAAAGTTGCACAGCCTATCAGAAGCTAGAGAAAAAGTGCCATCGTTTACCAGTTTCTCCCATAGAAGGAAAGATTATAATTTTGCAAAATATTGAGAGGATATACATTCTGCAGCTTATTTTCTGATGTAACTATGAAAACCCAAAACATGGAGAAGAAAAAGAAATAACACAATAAGGTTTAGTAGAGACTTTTTGTACCTTGAACTCAACTGAAGTGCTGAGATAACTTGCAGACTTTGGCATCTCTCGTTCAGTTGTTCACTCCCAAGATGCACACACAGAATGACTCATGTTAAGTGACAGCTTTTATGCTTTGATGTGGTGTGAGTTCTGATACAGCGGTGTTATAATTATGATGACTCTCCATCTCACTCTCAATTGAAGAAAGGCAAAGCTAAAAGCAGAGACAAGTGGAACAAATGATGATCCTGAAGGATGGAAATGCTTGAGGTCACTGGCTAACCACACTATAGAAACCTTGACTAATGGGAATTTGCAACTTTTCTCAGCTGTGTAACAAGTTGCATATGACGCTTTTGAGTTCTTGGCTATAACTACACTACTTTTTCCATAATTATGACAATGCCACTGGATTCAGTCTGCCATCACCCCAAGCCAAACACCATTTGTGTGCTGCAGAACAAGACAACAACGGAGAAGAAAAAACATTTCAGCCTGGTTCTCCAAGGTTAAACGCATTCTTTAACTCTATTAACCATCTGGCAAAAGCTTTCCAGCTTGACTGCAAGTATCCTACAACACTGAATCGAATGTTGTTTGTGTTATGTCTTAAATTTCACTACTGTGAACCAACAGAAATAAGATTTTTTCATGTCACCACCCAGATTCCTTTCAGGGACAGCCAAAAAACATGCTGGCTCTCAGTCAGACCTTTGTCAAGGCCTCAAGCAGAGTCATGTCAGGGCACTACTGTTGAAAGTGGCTTCAAAGTTCAAAGACAGAGACATCCCTTTTCAATCTCTTTCCATTGTTGACTGCTTCAGTATCCTTGTGACAATGAGTACTGCAATTTTAACAACTTCATAGCCTCATCAATTCTGTAACAGGACCCATCCTTTGTTACTAAAATTGTGCTTGCAGATACCTCCAGCATTTCCAGCAGAATTCCTCTGTAATTTATCTAGCATAGCTAAAGCACATATTTGTTACTTTGGGCCTCAAAAACTGAGTATGCCTTATACTGAGTGCGAAATCTAGATTAGAGGATTTTGCTTGCGCATCTCAATTCTAAACAGACATAAATGAAATGATTTATCTTCAAATATAATCAAATTAGCAGTGGAAATTAAAATTCATGAACTTTATCAAGCTTAGGATTCTTCTTCCCTACGATAAACATCTGGGAGCAGCCAGTACAATTCCAGCCCTGAAAATCACACATGAAACACATATCTAATATTTTAAGCATAATTCTGTCACAACAATGTGAATTTTACTTGAGAAAACATGAATTTTGAAATCTCATCCTTTGACTACCTTCACACAGGCACTTTAAAAAACAGATAAAGAGCAACAACAACAGCAACAAAAACCACACACTACCATTTGGTTATGCTTTAAGAACAAAAAAAAAAAAAAAAGTGTTCCCAAAAAAGCTTTTAGAATGTTTAGAGAGGGATCAGAAAACCAGCACTTACATAAATTCATTATCCACTTCAAAATGAGTTTTTCAGAAGTAATAGAACAGAAACAAATTAAATGTCCCATTAGATTTCACTCTAGGAATTATATTCTCTTATATGTCTTTGACTCTACCCTTTCGACAGCTAAAATTAGTGTTGCATTACTGAAACAGATAATGTACCCTGAAAATTGTTTTCAGACATCATACAGGAAATACCGATTTATTTTAATGCATCAGGTTTACAGCAGAAACATTACTGAATATAGATTATTTTGAGTCCATGAATGTTGTCAAGCTGTCCCTTAAGCTTCACTATATCCAGTTTCCATTTAAAATTAACTTTTTTTCACAGGGGGGTTGGAACTAGATGATCTTCAGAGATCATACCGTACAACTCTGACTGCAATTTTTCTCAGAGGCAGCACAAGAGCTGAAATCAAGCTTTACAGGTTTGAACCCTGGGCCAATTTCCTTTGATGTTTCCCACACATGAAAAGTATTCCCTCCTACTTGAAAGCAGACATCAGTATGAACAGTGCCAGGCTTAGCACCTGTAGTACCTGTTTCTTTGCCAGTTTTTGTAGGGGAAAACACTGGACCCATGATACAAGGCCAAAGAAATCTTTCATTTGAGCCTGTATGCCCTCCCTGATGTTCCCAGGCTATTAGCCCTTGTGGCACTGGGAAAAGTTATATATTATTCTTTTTTTTTTTTTCTTCCAGGTAAAGGAACGTGAAAAGCCACGTCCCATACTATGTGAAAAGCCAGCCATACTACACCTATGATGTTTGCATTATATAACTTTACTATAGCATAGTGTGTAAAAATTTGAACTAACAAAGACTACTACTAGAGGGGCACAAACACAGCTCTGCCTCTTGTCATTACTATTAATTTGGAGCCAGCTTGGGCTTAAAACTCTCCAGGCTTTGATATTTGGCTTTCCCCTATTAGAAATTGAAATTAGAAATTGACTTGTTCCATATGGGAGCCAAAAGTGCATGCACAGCATTGATTCTAAGAGGATCAGAGACCTAGAGTGAAACACAAAGCTAAAAGACAGTGTAGTCACAGCACAAGGGCAGCACATTCTCAGGACAAAAGGTGAAAGGGGGAAAAGAAAGAGTGAAAACGTGACAGGATAAGCTGTATGATGCATACTAGTTCACAGCCTCCTAAAGGTTTTTCCAAGGTCTCCTACCAAAGGGAGAATAATTGAAGCTGCTCTTGTACGTTGCTCACTGGGAACAGAATCTGGGAAAGGCACTAGAGAGGCAACACAGGGTTCAGAGGAAAGAGCTTCCCCTGCACATGATAGGTATGAGTGGTGAAGTCAAATTGCCATCCGTCAGACCTGTGGGTTAAACGGAATTAAATATAAGACTTGTGCATCTTAGATAATCTTTGCTGTATCTTGTAAATCATAGACCAACAGTTAAATAAAAAGACTTCATTTCTGAATTATTTTTTCCACAATCCTTAATACAGTAATAACATCACAAAATTGGATATAGGAATATCCAAACATAAAATTGGAATATAGGAAATGAGACTTAAGAGGTCTGTTTTACATACACCGATGTTGGAGTTTCAACCATAAAATTCCTTTAGTAATTGTAACTGAAAGGAATAGTATCCAAGGAGTTTTAAAAAACTAGCAGAGTGATAATTCTAGTTGAAAAAAATCACTTAAAATATCCTCAGAATGAACTCTGAATTAGAAGTGACACACTGACAGATTATAATTTATTCTCTGACATCGAGCTAAGTAGGATTCTGTTGCCTAGAAATGTAAAATAAACAACTCTAAACATCCAACATGCAGATTTCAAAGGAAATCTACGAAACTGACAATATGCCTCACAAGTCCTAGTCACAAGTTCAGCACAGTAAGCTTTTGTATAATTCATTTTGCTGCTCTACCTGAAATAAAAATCATCACATTGCAAAATTGCACTGGTTAAACAAGCAAAAATCTTAGTCTTTTGGGGGAAGATAAGTAGACTATTGGTTTGCATACACACATGTACCTGGCAAGCATACAATAAAGACCCTGCAAATCCCAAAATACCCTATACACTCTACTTAACAAAGTCACGTACTGTTTACAAGAGATCAAAAAATAGGAAAAACAAACAAGATTAAAATGGCCGTGCAACTAGAATTCATCTCTCTCCTTGTTTGCTTTCATTGGGCCATCCTTTATTATTTTCCCCAAAGAATCCTGCTACACTTTTTGCTCAAAGGGATTGTGCTCACTGAACAGGCAGATACTATTGTTTTTTCTTGACTAATATTCTTTCCACCATGCCTTGTTCATCAGAGTTACGCCCTTCCTCATGGTCCTTTTCAGTGATGTTCAGCACTGTAGACTTCTTCAGAAACACAGCAAAAGCCTCTTCCCAAAACTTTATGAGCTTGTAGCACTGTTCTCGTTTTGAAGACAGAAGACACTGTCATCAGTATCTACTAACTGCATGATCTCAGCTTAAGAAGAGCGTGGTCTCAGTTGCCAGAGATTGAGGGAATGCACACCATTTTATTTTTACTTAGAGAACACAGCTCCTGGATATCAGTTTTTCAAAGCAACTTTCCACTTCTGTAAATCAGACACAGCCTCTCACAAGTCAAGCATGACTGAGAGAGAGACGAGTTTCGCTGAACTGATTTCAGAGACATCATCAACCTCTTTCTGTCCCAGTATCACTTAAAATTCTTTTAGGACCAGGGGCAAATGTCTCATCTTGAAATCTTCATTTTCTTTTCTCTTTCATTATATGCACTTTGATTCTACAACAAAGCAGGCAGCAGTCTGCCAAACTTCCTTTCTCTATAAAATTCTGACTTATACCCTGAACACCATCTCAAGGTTGTACAAGCAAGCTTACGCTCAGTGTCTTCTCTTGATAAAGTTACTTTGCGGAACCTTCTTCCTTTCAAAAACAGCACCAATTAGAGCCCTTGGAGCCATCATCACCTTAATACACAGGTTTAATATCCTTGAACCACTAATACCACCATCTTTCACTGAGCTAATGGTACTGAAAAAAGCACTGTAACATGTAAATGCCTCTGGGCCTATTTCTAGCAGAATATTGACACAAGTTCTCTCACTGGGTGTCACAGCTGTTGGCTGCTAATTGAAAAACCT
Organism: Alectoris magna; assembly: GCA_030625065.1. Lineage (NCBI taxonomy): Eukaryota > Metazoa > Chordata > Aves > Galliformes > Phasianidae > Alectoris > Alectoris magna. Next base: position 103,889,362 of record CM060560.1, read on the forward strand.
AGGGATGGTGACACAGGAATTGTTCTCCCACTTTCACACTAACAATTATCCACTTCCAACCTGCCCTTCCCTCCACCACTTTCTCTGTACACTTTGCAGGGCTTCCTCAGTGCTTCCTCAGAAAGAAAGACTCCCTATTCTGGGATGGCTATGAGTCTTCCTCCTAACTGCCATTTCCTATTTTCCTTCTCCCAAAGTTTTGAAGACTTTCTCAGACTGCTGTAAGATTTTTATACATGCCAAATTCACAATTTTCCTTATTCCAGCCAGTCTCTATCTCATCCAAAGGCACAAATTTAGCATGACGCATTTTTTTGCACACAGCCACAGAAAGTCAAAAATCATATTGTACAATACAAAGCATGGGGATTATTTTAGACGTTATCTTCTGAGTGTAACCATTCTGAAATTTATTCATCTCCAAGGTATTAAGTAGTAATACCAGTATGACAGCAGTGCTTGTCCTATAAAAGCAGTCGTCTTAGGAGTGGGATGCTGTTTCAACATACTCAACGCTTCAAAATGTTTTCCTAAATTAGACTTTTTACCTTCTGTTACGCAAATCAAGATTCCTTTCAGCCATACAGGGGAATTTAAGTGAAATGGAGATATTAGCGATGCTAATAGAAATAGTTTGCAGGAAATGCAAAGGCTCATGAAAATCAACAGGATGCAGAATAAAGATACTAAATTCTCTTGACTGTATAGTAATAGCAATGCCAGTTTGACTACTTCTTTTTTTAATTAGTTATTGAATACTCACACTATTGTGACAGAGTAGTACTCGTTCTATTCAAAGATCTGCATGCTCCAACTAGAATACTTGCTCTGTTTGCATGACAAACATCACTGTTAGCTAGCACTATGGGTAACAGAAGGAATATATAAAAAAAAACATATGAAGCTTAACTTCAAAGTTAATCTTAGATTTGCATTGAAGATGTATACAATTCTCTTAGCACTGTTATTTTAAAGACTTTCTCCAAATGCATCTAATGAATGACGTTGAGGGTCTGAACACAATTCCAAGGAACAGCAATACTGTGCATGATTCACTCATCCCTGACCAGAACAGGGCAGTATCAGAAGCACATAACTGCAGTTCTTTTGCATGTTTCCTAGTTAGTTCTTACACGTGATTTCATACTTTAGACACATCAAGAGCCAGAATTTAAATGCTCACAGACAGCACTGGTGATTACAGAAGTCATTTTGGAACATAAAGTAATGAAGAAAGTACTGTGTAGTTTATAGTATAGTATTTACCTCAATATGTTAACTTGCTAAACTTCAATTTATTAGAATCATCTACTAAACAAAGATTCATTATTTTGTTTCCTTAATTTTTGTGCAGTTTGGTTTTTTTTGTTTTCTCCCTCAAGCTATTGCCATTAATCCTTGGTGTTTTAATCCTTGCATTTTTAGCCTTCCTTGAAGGTCAAAGGTGTCAGCATCTACTAATAGAGACTTAAGTCCTCTTCTTGAATTGTGGTCCGAACACAGAAAGGTGTTTTTCTCTAGTAGGGGGATCCAGATTGTGGCTCATCTCTGACAATGAAGCCATGAGTAAGGAGTGTTTGTGGCAAAACTGGATAAATAATTAATTTAGAAAAATATTGATATTGTTCTTAGTGAATTTCAAAGCACTACATATATTTAGGTAGGAATAAAAACCTGAATAAGGCAGGGTGGCAAAAGACAAGCTGAGCGGAACTGTGCAGAAAAGGACCCAAGGGGTCACAAGCTGAACACGTGTTAGCAATGACCACAATACTGAAGAAAAAGAAATTATAGTGTAATACATGAAACAGGGCTGTAACAAAAAATTTAAAAAAAAAAAAAGAAGCCTTCTGCTCAGCTAGACATTAATATAGCGTCACCCAGTCTACTCCATCCATCTTGAGTGCTGTATTTGAGAGACATTTGTCTAATTGAAAAGCACCAATAAATGAACAAGGAAAAGATTCCAAGAGCTAGAAGAAATATTAAAGAAATTACATAGTGAGTAGTGAGGTGCTGGAACAGGCTGCCCAGAGATGTTGTGGATACCCCATCCCTGGAGTTGTTCGAGGCCATGTTGGATGGGTCCCTGGGCAGCCTGGTCTAGATATGGAGATTGGTGGCCCTGCATGCAGCAGGGGGCTTGGAGATTTATCATCCTTGAGGTTCCTCCCAACCCAGGCCATTCTATGATTCTTTAGTCTAAACAGAGAAAGCAGGGAGGAAGCACAATTGAAAGCCTAGAGGTTGGTGCAATGAGAGAGGGAATACAACAGCCTCCATGTCCACCCAGAAAGCAGCTTGAAGGCATACATGCCAACAATGAAGCTTTAGCTAACATTCTGTGGCTGCGTTGGAAGATCATGCCTAAGGCTTGCTTAATTTCTGTCAGATGTGGCAACAGCAGTGGTGTAGTGGGTTAATCTAATTACTGCTCTAGACAGGTCTTCAAACAAGTCACATTACCTTGCATGCATAATTTCCATATAACCAGTTTCGCCTTCACAGAAGCCTACAAGTACAACTGATATAACTGAATTTGTGGCTAGTCTAAACAAGAGGATTTAAGGGTTAACAAGTCTTTGAATTTTATTTTTGTCACCAGCAGAGACTGCCTCTTTGAGTAGTTATCTTCCAACATCCTATTTAAAATCAGCATTTTTTTTTAACACTGCCTAGAATAAAAAAAAAACAGCAAAACATAAGCTTCTCATCCTTAGAAACCTATTATCACTCATTTTTTGACAAACTCAACAAATGCTTAGATCTCTTATGTAATCTTTTGTTCAAAAAATACTTATCAATAATACTTACACTTTTATTTTGCCTACTTCATATCTTTCTTTTGATCCTCTCCCTAAGACTATTTGCATTTTAGCAAATTGTCTGGAGGACAAAACATCCTCAGCACATCACTATGTGTAATAAACTACCTACCTATCAGCTAGAGTATGCTAATGAAGTAAGCTTGGGATACTTCAGACTAAGGGCTCATTACTGGTTTTTAGAGAATATAATTGTGCACTTGGGAAGCAGTAACTTCTTAATTACAGTCCTCTGGGGAGTGGGAGGAATCAAAGCGCTGGCATGTCTGGAAGGGACTACACATAAGTAGCCAAAGTGGTCTAGTCCTATCAGGGGAGAAAACACTTGATCTGCACTCCAGAAAGCTCCTAGTCTAATTTAGGCACTCTCTAATTAAGTATTTAAAAATTGCTCTCCTCAGTGCACTACTCAGCTTCTGCTCTTCCATCAGCTCCCTCACTTAAATCATCAGCAGGGTTAACCAGCACTGATTTTTACTCTGTACCTCATGCATGCTCTAGTGGAGATGGATGGGATCACAGTGAAGACATGGCTGGGGGTAAGAGGTGATGAATCTTGGGATTCAGTGAGACGTGTGCCAGGCACACTGCAGGTTCTGGGTGTCTCCCGTTAGATACCACAGCTGAATGAATGTGGGAATAATGAATGCATTGCATGATTCTAGAAATGCTTTATTTTTTAGAAATCAGGGTCTAAACGTTGGAAGGAACTTACACTTGAGAACAGTGTTGAAGCATATCCTAATTTTATTTCATCCAAAACCTTATTCAATTTTAAAAAGAACTAAAACATTGCTGCAGCAGGATGGACAAGATCAAAAAACAGAAAAATAAAAGGAACAGCCACACAACATTTAAAGAAGTGTATCATTTGAAAAGGAATTCAACTACTCATTCTTTGGCCATCAACAGATCTGCAGCGTAGAGCTATTAGAAATAAGCCCTTTCTGTAGGCAAGTTTTTCCCTAATTTCTTATGCTTGTAACACTTGCATACCCATCCTTGTCTAACCCTGGTACCGACTAAAATCTAGATCTAGAATTTGAAAAAGAAAACACTGATAAAATCTTTACAGAGTAGTCCAAAGTAGCTACTTATTCCAGCTGAGCAGCAGAGTGCTGCCAAGTAATACAACCACCAACAACCTGGAGACCATTTTGTAAAGCTCCATTCTTTCACACACACCACGCATTTCACATGGGGGAGGAACTCCAGAAGCTTTCAGGGTCACTAACTGCAAGTTCATTTTCTATCAATCCAGAAAAGCACCATATTCATGACAGCTCACAATACCAGGCAACGTCATCCCTGGTATTGTTGGATCATCTGAATTCAGACTTGAACTTACCCTTAGCTGGAAAAAGGTAGCAGATCATCATATGGCATATCTAAGCATCTGACTGCTGTGAACATTTTAAAGTGACCCATTTTTTATAAAGAAAAGAAATAAACAAGGATGATACACCATATAATGAATGAAGCAATTTTAAATTCTAACCCATAATTTTAAGCTAAACTAAGCACTTGCAGGCAGCATCACCGAACTTCTGTTGAACTTTGGCAGCAGAAAGAAACTGTATGAGGCTGGTGTCTCATTAACACAGCCACAGCACAGCAATTCATGAAAGAAGAAAAGGGAGAGGATGAGCTAATTTAGCTCTGGATCCTACTGACAATAATGTCACGCTCACTCCCCCTCAGCAGTGGGCTTTTAATACAGCTGCATATAGAGTGGTTAGTGACTGAAGAGAGAATTGCTGCTGCTGAGACTGAGCAAGCCACTCACTCATCGGCCTCGTGCCTTTTTGCTGCTGTCCCTCATGGTAGTAGCACACTTCCTCACTTGTTAAAATATTTTCCTTTTAACCTTGTCCTAGTCTGGCTTGAGATAGAATGTATTTGCTTTGAAGGAGAAAAGATAAAATGAAGCATGTTGTAAATTTTGTTTGAAGAGTTGTACCAAAGTGAAATCTTCTTGTGGTCTCTTTTTGTGGTTTTTAAATATATATATATTTTATATATATATAGTTTAAAATATATATATATTATATTATATTATATATATATATATATATATGTATATATATATGTGTGTATATATATATATATACATATATATTTTTGTGGTTATATATACATATAATCTTTTTGTGGTTTTTAAATATATATATATTATAATATAATATATATATGTTTTAAAATATATATATATATTAAATATATATATATTTAAAAACCACAAAAAGATTATATGTATATATAACCACAAAAATATATATGTATATATATATAATTCAGCGAGCAAAGCTAATTAAACACGTTTCAAAGCAAATCCTACAGGTAACACTATCCGGAATATACTGTATTGCATACATTTATCACATATTGCTTTCTCTACAGTAAGCAATAGCGTAAGAGCACTGCTTGTCCACTTTTCTATCATATAAAACAATCATTTTCATCTTAGGGTCTGTAAAAACTTATATAAACTACTTCTATGAGATTCACTCAAAACAACTGGGGAGGCAAAAAACAAAAGCAACACCCTAATAGAGCAGAAGAGTGGAGTTGCTGTATGAATCCTTACATATCTACCGCAAGATTCTTGGCAGTCTAGATATAAGATGGGGAGAAAAAATGTTGAGAACCACTGCAGCGGATAAATAAATCCAAGTAATACCTGCACGGTCAATAGTAAAATACATTTTTGTGAGGCCACTGAAACAAAGGAAAGGATGGGAATATTCACATAAGTGAATCCCAGTGGGATTTTGTGATCTAAAAATATTGAAATAGAAGGTCTGGTGAAAAATCTGAGAAGAACTGCAAGTACCTGTAGTTAATTTGATATAGAGGGAAGGTTAACAAGAAAAAAAATAGCATAGATTAACTAGCCAGGAGGTACATTATTTACAAATAATGAAAGCTTAGTAGAGGAAAAAAGACATTAAAACAAGCCAACATTTTATGCTGAGCAATTATTAATGCACCAACAACCTGAACATTAAGTTAAGGTTCTATAATGAAGCTAGCAGTCTGTGGAGCTGGTTCAGTCATAAGATTGTTCTCTACTTAATGTGTGCCATAACCGTTAGAGATGAAACAGAATATTTGGAAGGCAGAAACAGACACAAAGCAGAAGAATTTCTTAGCAAACAAAAAGCTTCTGTTCTATTCACACCTGAGCATTGCACAGCAGGGCAAAAGAAAGTTGCAGTCTCTTCCTATGCCCCACAGTCATAACTTCTGAAAGCTACAGCAGATACACACTCTTTGCAGGGAAGATCTGCAAAAGCCAGCCTTAGAGAATAAATCTTTCCTGATTCCATCTACAGTTACTGACTAGAGAAATCTTCCACATGGGAATAAATCTGATTGAAACTTGCCTGTAATTTTTCTGGATTACCCTGTAGGATACTAGATTGGAAGTGACTGTTACGGCAAAAGACAGAACATCAATCCAAAGCAGTTTGGCCATAACTTTGAGTAGTGGGCAAACAAACATCATATAGTTCAACACAGAAAAGTGAAAAGCTTTGCACATGGGGAAGAATGGCTCCACGCATCTATAAAGGTTGGAATTGACATAGGTTGAGTAGCTTGAAAAGATTCTGGGGTTACAATGGATGCCAGATTAATATCAATCAATCAGTGTACTCTTGTCACAAATAAAGCAAAGGATCACATAAACGGAAAGATGTCCACCAGACAGAAAGGTTATCCCTCTCTAGTCAGCACTGATAAGGCTACACTTGGAGTACTTCATTCACTTTTTGGATCAGGGATGTGTTCAAGAGGGATGTAGAGAATTTGCTGAGGCTGTCAGGGCCCATGGCTTGCAAAAAGAGGCTGAGATCAGGGTTTGCTTAGTTGTTCAAAGAAGGGATGATCCACCAGAGTCAGCAACTACCCAGAGAGATGCATCAAAGACAACAGAGCCAAATGGTTTTTGAGAGTGGCAGGCAATACAACAGAGGCTAACATCCACAGTGTACTGAGAGGTTCAGGCTAGAGTCCAAGAAAAACTTCACTAGGAGCATAGCGCAATACTCTCACCCAGAGAGGTTGTAATGTATCAGTTGCAGGGGATTTTCAAAACCAGCTTACCTGGTCACCAAAGTACATAGAACAGGCTGGACAACCATTACCTCTATGATTCTTCAGCTCCCCAGTCTCACTAATAATTGGTTTAAGGAACCAAGTGCCTCCATGCAGAATTAAACTGCATAAATTAATACATTTTTCTGAACCTGCAGGAGCATACAAAGCTGCAAATATCTTCAGCCTTTCATTCAGTTTTAAAAGTTAGGAAAAAGTGCAGTGAGCTTTTCTTTCTATTTCCCATAACTAATTAATATTACAAACACTTCAAAATAAGCATCTGTAGGATTACCCTCAGACTTTGCAACAGGAAGAAAAAATCTTTGAAAATTATGTATCGTGGAATACAGTCCCTCATGTACATTAACAACATATAGAAATTAAGCAAGTAGTTAATGGTGATAGTAAAATAAAGCAGCAAATTTCAAAGAGGTTATAACAGGCTGGGAAAGAAACTAAGCATAGAGGTATAGCTAAGAAAATAGATCCAGGCACTACATGATTGGTAATTGTAGGTCTCAAATAAGCGTTTGGCGGGGTTTTTTTGGTTTTGTTTTTTAAGTCATTTTCAATAGTGAAGTAAGATATAAAAAAAGATGAGATTCTAAGTGGCACACAATCTGTATAAGTGCCAAGAATTAAGAAAAAAATAATTGTAAGAATTCTGCTGATGTTTTGTTTTGTCTTTAACATACATGCAGTGTCTCACACACACAACCCTCTCTCTTATGGTTGCAGTCTTCTGAGTTTATTGAATAACATCAGAATTAGGAATGTTGCAAAATCAGTCAGAGAAAGTATTTCAAGGTGTTTGACTAAGCCCAAAGCAGGAATCACAATACTTGACATTCCATAGAGAGCTTGTTATTTCGGAAAGTTTCACAAGTTCAAGAGACTTGCATACTATTCACTGGATAAACACCCAAAATTGCCAAGGCTTATCTCAATAGAACTGCTTTGTGAATAGCTGAGAACTAACCACGTATATCATATCTGAAGACTAGCTCAAGCATGGCACAAGCCACAGATGACAGCCATACATATCCCTCTCCTTGCTCCCATCTCTCTCTTGGGAGCAGTGCGGATGAAGATTTTATCAGAAAGACTGCAATCGTTTCAAAGGCAAAAAAAGGAGCTAGTTGCTGTGGGTTAACACAGCAGGCAGCTCAGCACCACAGCCTTTCATGCGCTCCTCTCCCAGTGGGATAGGGGAGAGAATAGGAAAAAAAGGTAAAACATGCATTGAGATAAAGACAGTTTAATAAGAAAGAAAAGGAAGGGAAAATAATAATCATAGAATCACTCATGTTGAAAAAGACCTTAAAGATCATCAAGTCCAACCACAACATAACCACACTACCCTAACTCTATCAACCCTCTGCTAAATCATGTCCCTGAGCACCACATCCAAATGGTTTTTAAACACATTCAGGGATGGTGACTCAACCACTCCAGCTCCCTGGGGAGCCTATTCCAGTGCTTAACAACCCTTTCTGTAAAGAAGTTTTTCCTGATATCCAACCTAAACCTCCCCTGGCACAACTTGAGGCCATTTCCTCTCATCCTGTCACCTGTAGTGATGATAAAAAATAAACAAGTGATGCACAGCACAGTTGCTCATCACACACTCAGAAAATGCCTAGCCAGTCCCCAAGCAGCAGCTGTCCCCAAAAGACAATTCTCCCCAGTTTTACTGTTGAGCATAACGCCATAGGTTATGAGACATCCCTTTCACCAGTCTGGGTCAGATGCACTGGTTCTGTCCCCACCAGCAGCTCCTTGTGCACCCCCAGTCTCCTTACTGTTGTGGTAGCAAGCTGAAAACTTCTTGATTTAGTGTAAGTAAGTAGGACTCAACAACAACTAAAAAATCCGTGCATTATCAACATTATTCTCATCCTAAATACAAAACACAGTACCATACCAGCTACTAGAAAGCTCATTCTATCCCAGCTGAAACCAGGACAGTTGCAAAGACCATTCCATACCACCACTGCTAAAAACCATTTCAGCATCCTCAAAAGGATCAACATTCATTTCTAAAGTTCAGAACCTCTCCCAAGAGTGCATTCTGCTGAGGTGCTAGTTTGTACCATGGTTTTCATGCTCATGAATGCCTCGGGGTAGATAGCATTTCTGAATAACGTCTCTCAGAAGACCAGAGCTGAGTAAATCTTGCCATGTATTTTGATCTGTACTGTTGCACAGGATAAACAAAAAAGTGACATTTATTCCCTTCCTGATGTTCCAATACATACAGTATGATGTGACTAAAATTAGTCTTATTTACCAAATTAGAAAAGTGCTTGAATTTTTATGAGTAGTTATGTGAAAGCAGAAAAATGAGAGGTGAGTTAAAAGATTGTCATCATCTAAGAAATTGGTTTAGAAATGAAAGATGATCAGCAACAATCTGAAGGGCAAGAGATGGAAAGATTAATTCCCACTAACAAGACTTAACAGTGTGGTTTCTTGTGAATGAAAGAAAGTACAAATTACAAGTGACCAGGTGCCTCTGACACGCACTGTGTAGAAGTACATGGATTTGTACACTTGCGAGAGCAGCAGCGTGAAGGAGAGAAAGCTTTCATATTTTTACTGAGGCAGCATGGGGGAGGAAAGTAATGGGGCTGCATGGCCAGAGGCATGGTATTGGGTAGCAAGAATCAGCACAAACCTGAAAGGGATTTCTGCTGAGCCAAAGCCAACATTTCTGGTGCTGTCAATGCAGACAGACATTTTAAACTGTGAAAGAATGCCAAGAGGAAACGTACAGTGGAGTTCTCATATACACTTCTTAGCGTTTCTTTCTAAATAATATGGCTTATCTACTGCTACAGTAAAATCCTGATCTAGTTAAAATTTGAGAGACCATTACAAGATAAAAGAACCTAAGGTGCTGCTAAGAGGAGTTTCTAGTAACCATTAGGTGAGAACTTCTTCAAAAACCTTCAGCCATAAGTTCTTGTAATATATGATGAATGACAGCAGATAGTCAAGATAAATCAGGCCTAAATCCTGCCCTTAACATAGAAGAGTAACTACTGAAATTATTTCTGAAAGGCATAAGTGGCCTTTATGAAACTATATGGATATATTTCTGCTCAGAAGAGATGAGCTATCAAGAGCACCACAAAGATGTAAGACTTAACAGAAGTTCTGTAGGCTAGCTACTGATCTACTGACAGCAGAGAGACTGATACCAACAGTATCCCCCAAGAAGTACGTAGGTGTTGCATGATTGTAATTTTGCAGAAATGTGGATCTTCATCCAGGAGCAGAAGCCTAGGAATAGGTTAAAAAAGCACACACAAAATGAGGCCAGTGCAGGATAAATACACCACTTAGCTATAGGCCAGCTGTCTCCCACAAACCCAAACTAACAGTACTAAAATTGGAATAGATCTATTTCTTTCTTGTCATATTCTAAAGAAGAATACAGCCTCCATACCTTTTCCCTGCTCATGATGAAACTCAGGTCAGCTCTCTTACCCCTCTTTGCATATTCTGTAGCTGTGAAGAAAGGATTAGCCATAGATAATATGTGTTCCAGGTCATGTGAACCTGGTGCTAGAAACATTTTTCAAGCTAGAAGCTTTGTATCTGCCATTTCCTTGTGATCCCATTTTCTACAAGAGCTAGATTTGTTTTGACACCAAAGCACAAGGGAGACAATTTTAAAGTTATATGCCTATTTATTGCTTGAATTTAGTTACACTTTAGGTTTTATCACAATTTTGCTCTTTTACTCTATGCGATTTTGCAAGAATTGCCGTGCAGTGTCAAAGTTCCCATTTTAACAGAATCTCTACTGAACACAAAGGCTGAAGCAATACTCTAGATCTAAACATTGCACTCCATACGACTCTAGATGGCTGTAATCACTACTGCATCAGAATAAGGAAATGATTAAATACGGCAGCATTGTCACATCTCTACTTATTTGGGTAGCTCTGCTTCAAAGCAAAAAGTTACAGAAGGGTAGCACATCTCTCTGTCCTTTCCCTTGGCTTCAAACACATCAAGATGTGGTCCCTTTGAAGCTTGCCTTTTGGAGCAATGTCTTTCATGATAAATACAAATAATTGCCTATCAACATGAGTAACATGATTTTCACTAGTATCACAGAAAACATCTATTGCTTAGGAAATTAGTAAATAATAGATTAGTTTCAAGCAACCTCCATTTTTATTACCTTCTGATATTCACAGTTAATGAATCTCTACTTCAGTTCTTTTAGCGTTTCCTATTCAGTGTTGTTCCCATAACGGGACAGTTCTCATGCCCACATGTGACTGACAACAAAGCTAAAAGGCAAACCATGTCACAGGCAACGATGTTTCTCAAAACAAGAGATCTCAAACAGTTAGGAAGATATCACACAATCACAGAATCACCAAGGTTGGAAAAGGTTGGTCCAAGGTCCAAGGTCCAAGGTTGGACCTACAAGATCATCCAATCCAACCATCCACCTATTACCAATAGTGCTCCCTAAACCATATCCCTCAATGCAACATCCAAACGTTTCTTGAACACCTCCGGGGACAGTGACTCCACCACCTCCCTGGGCAGCCCATTCCACTGCCTGACCACTCTTTCAGAGAAATAGTATTTCCTAACATCCAGCCTGAATCTCCCCTGACGCAGCTTGAATCCATTCCCTCTAGTTCTATCACCAGTTACATGAGAGAAGAGGCCAACCTCCAGCTCACTACAACCTCCCTTCAGGTAGTTACAGAGAGCAATCAGGTCTCCCCTGAACTTCCTCTTCTCCAGACTGAACAATCCCAGCTCCCTCAGCTGCTCCTCATAAGGCCTGTGCTCCAGACTCCTCACCAGTTTCATAGCCCTTCTTTGAACATGCTCCAGGGCCTCAATGTCTTTCTTGCAGTGAGCATCCCAAAACTGGACACAGTACTCAAGGTGCAGCCTCACCAGTGCTGAGTACAGGGAGACAATTACCTCCCTGTTCCTGCTGGCAACACTGTTTCTGATGCAAGCCAGGATGCCATTGGCCTTCTTGGCCACCTGGGCACACTGCTGGATCACATTCAGCCTAGCATCAATCAGTACCCCCAGGTCTATTTCCTCTTCGCAGTCTTCCAGACACTCTGCCCCAAGCCTGTAGTGCTGCCTGGGGTTATTGTGGCCAAAGTGCAGGACGCAGCATTTGGTCTTGTTGAACCTCATCCCATTGGCTTCAACCCAACTCTCCAGCCTGTCCAGATCCCTCTGTAGGGCCTCGCTACCCCCAGGCAGATCCACACTCCCAGCCAGCTTGGTGTCATCTGCAGACTTACTGAGGGTGCACTCAATGCCCTCATCCAGGTCGTCAATAAAGATATTGAAGAGGACAGGCCCCAGCACCGACCCCTGGGGAACACCATTCGTGACTGGTCGCCAGCTGGATTTAGCTCCATTTACCACCACTCTCTGGGCCTGACTCTCCAGCCAGCTCTTTACCCAACCAAGAGTGTACCTATCCAACCCACGAGCTGCCAGCTTCTGTGTGGGAATACTGTGGGAGACAGTGTCAAAGGCTTTGCTGAAGTCAAGGCAGACTACATCAACAGCCTTTCCCTCGTCCACCAGATGGGTCACTAGATCATAGAAGGAGATCAGGTTGGTCATGCAAGACCTGCCCTTCGTGAACCCGTGCTGACTAGGCCTGATCCCCCCATTGTCCCACAAATGCCATGCGATCTTCCTCAAGACAATCTGCTCCATAACCTTCCCTGGCACCAAGGTCAGGCTAACAGGCCCGTAGTTCCCTTACAACCCTTCTTGTAGATGGGAGTCACATTGGCAAGCCTCCAGTCTTCTGGGACCTCACCAGTCAACAAGGAGCGCTGATAGATGATGGAAAGCAGCTCGGCTATCACCTCCGCCAGTTCCCTCAGCACTCTCAGATGAATCTCATCCAGCCCCATGGACTTGTGGCAGTCTAGTTGGAATAGTAGGTCTCTGACTGTGTCCTCCTGTATCGTGGGGATTTTATCTGTTCCCCAATCGAGGCTACCAAGTCAGAGGGTGGAGTACCCTGAGGAGAACTGGTCTGACTTTTAAAGATAGACATAAAGAAGGCATTGAGAACCTCCGCCTTTTCCTTATTCTCAGTGGTCACATTCCCAGCCTCATCCAGTAAAGAATGGAGGGTCTCCTTAGTCCTCCTCTTACTGTTGATGTATTCATAAAAGTGTTTCTTGTTCCCTTTTATCCCAGTGGCCAGATAGTTTTGACTATATTGCCCCCTGCGTATGTGCATTGGGTTTGCCTTTTTATTTTGCTAGTTTTTCTGTGTTCCCTTGTCAGCAATGAGTCTTAAATGGAAAGGAAGGAAAGCTGGAGACCAAATTCCTATGCATCTCCATTGCTTCCATTCAAAGCAAGGAGAGGAGGGCGTGGGCTGGCAGAAGAGAGATCATGCATAAACAGGGTTTGTTAAGACCACATTTTAACAACAACAAAAAAAAAATCTAGGTGGTGGTGCATGTATCTGCAGCATCTCAAGGGAAAATGTTAGAGTACTTTGAGATCCTGGAGAGCTTAGTAGTAGCTGCTCTTAACAACATCTACTTTTTTAAAAAAAAAAGCACTCTACATACAACAACAAATAGGAAAAGCCACTCTCTTGGAATATTTTAAGAATTTCCCACAAATCAAGCAGTTGCGACTACTATACATTTTATTATAGAGTTTGAATGTTAGGAAGATCCAGGCCCACATTTCAATTACTTATTCTCTTGCTTCCAATGCATCCTTATCCATAGGCCAATGATGAAAGCCCAACTTTTATTTATAAAATTCGTACAGTTACAGTCAGTATCAAGTCAGAATTATGCATATCCAAGCAATGTATATTTTTTTCACTAAAGAGAGGGAAATAAGTTTATATGCAGAGATTGCATAAAAATCTCTTCTTTTGCCTTCACTACCTTGAATGTATTAGTGTGTGCCTGTAAACACACACACAATTTGAATAATACATAATCATAATCCTCGAAAGAATGATAAGTATTACCAATAACGTTAAAAACAATACTTCCAGGTAAAACTTTCAATCTTCATAAGATTTCCCTAAATTCACATGCAGGAGAGGAGTCCAGATGTTGAACGTATCTAATAATGTTTTCATAGAGCTCTGCTCAATTTACTCCTTTGAATCTCCATGGGGCAGCATCCAAACCCTTTACAGGACAATCCAGCTTCTTAAGGACACCAGACTGCTGCAAAAAACAGTAGTTGGCAAAGTTCAAATCTTTATACAGCTTCAGTCCTCTTCTTTGCTGTGTGCCCTCAGACTGAAAACCTTGCAAAATTCCTAGGGTAGTCTTTTTCTTAAAACACCCTCCAGGGAATTGATGAGTTTCTCTCCAGCTAATTCCTTTCCTGTCTGTTCCTCATAAACTTTTGATTCTTAAAAGGAAATATTTCACAGATAAATTCATTTGTTTCTTAGTGAGATCACTAATTACACTAAAGTCAGTGGGCAATGAAGAAGTAGAGAGAGACAGGTCAGAACAAGACATCATGGAATCATAAAGGTTAGAAAAGACCACTAAAATCATGTAGTCCAACCATCAGCCCATCACCACCATGTCCACTAACTCATGTCCCTCAGAGCCACATCTCAAACTCCCCCAGGGTCAGTAACTCCACCATATCCCCAGGAAGCCTGTTCCAATGCCTCACCACTCTTTCTGAGATGTTTCCAAATATCCAACCTGATATTCATCCTCCCCAGTGCAATTTTAGGCCATTACCTCTCATGCTGTCATAAAACAGGTCTGCCAAATAATCCCAACAGCCCATTACTCTGCAGTATTGCATTCCAAGCATAATTCAGCAAAGCCATCCCACCTCGTTTGCAAGGCCTAGATGAACAAATCTGCTCACTCTCCACAGATACAACCTGTGCAAGGAGGAGTGCTGCGGCTGAAGCACACATAGCTTCTAGGACAGAGAGCAGAGCACCTGCTGAGCTGTGACAATCTCCAGGTGGGTAGAAGCATTTGTTCAGTGAAGGTTTTAAATTCCTCAGAGGCACCAAGAAATTATGCTTCCTCTTACTCCAGATTATATTCTAGGACCACTTTTTTTGTTGTTCTATCTAATGAGCTCTGAAAATGTTTTGTTCATCATCGGGTCATAAGGTTCTGAGAGTCTGCCTTCAGAGCAGAATGAGGTTTTGTCCAGTTCCTGGCAAAGGGAAAAAAGTGATCTCAAGCTACAGGAAAATAAATAGTATCAGGGGACATAGCAAGGAAGTAAACAAATTGTCAGAAGTCAAGTGTTTTGGAGCTAGAGTAATCTTTAATGCCTTTGGTTTTAACTCTTCTTCAAGCATCTTAACATGGAACGGTGGTGCCCTTGCTGTAACCAGGCTGTTAACAGAGCCTTGCAGAGCTGTCAGCAAAGCATCAAGTAATGCTCCAGCTGCTTCTCAGTTGAGGTTTTTAAGAGACACCACCCACTCTCAGGAAGGGTATCAGTCTTCATACATTGACAGCCAGATGATCCCACTGCAGGGACCATGCCCTGTGCGCTGCACAGTCTGTGGTGTTCTTGGCAAGATATTTTCTTACTGGAGTTGTTGGTGGCCAGAAATCAAAACACTCTTTAATGGACTTGGAATAAGAAATATTGCAACACTTTTTAAGAATTGCTTGGGTTGTTTTCAACAGCAGCAATTTAGAGGCATACTTTAAGATAACCAATTTATTCCTGAAGTCTGACAGACTTTCTAGCATACTTAGAACATATGCAGATTGGGAAGTTTTCCACTGTTCTTTGTTCTGCATTACCAAAGGCTCGAAAAGCCAAAAGACTTACACCCCTTTAAGAAAAGACAGCTGTGTACTTTGCAGAACTAAATTTGTTGCTTTGCCATTTCTTGTAGATCACAATTGTCTTAGGAGTTGGACTCTATGATCATTATGGGTCCCTTCCAACTCAGGATAATCAGTGATTCAAGGAACAGGTTGCTTTAAGCCTGAAGTTAAACATACATTACATCTAGAACATCACTGCAGGGGGGAAAAAAATCACCATGACAAAAAGATGTTCAAGCACATAAGAGACAAAATACTGCTAAGGATCAAGCAGGTGTAAGCTTCGATATTTAGGAGAGTGTGGAAAGGAAGAGATCCCTATGGAGCTGCATCTCATAGAACAAACAAGTTGTAGTCTCCAGTAAGATAAAAGTTGCCTAGCACTTTTAGCAAAATCCCTCTTCTTTTTACTGATTCCCAAGGGAATGTGCAGAAATAGGGCAGACTCTTGCTGAGACAGCACACTTTCCAGGAAGATTTCCTTGTTCTTCTCCCTGCACTACAGGTGTGTGCACTCAAAACCACTGGAAGTCTCACCTTCTAACTAGGAGGAACTGTTAGTACTGCAAACCAAAAGGAAAGGCCAACTAGGGGGAAAAAAGATGAGAAGAAAAGACTGATCCTTTTATTCAAGCTGCTAAGCATGTCAGCATACCCACTAGAAAGCACTCCTCTGCTCTCATGTCTTTTAGAAGGCGGATTCTATGTTTGGCATTCCTAATGATGTAAACTCCTCTGCTGGAAAACACATTCCATAGGCAGGTTACAGAGTACTGCAAGGGCAAAGGGAGCATCACAAGCAGAGTGCAGGCTGGGGGGAAGATGATCTTGATATTTGCTCTGAGCTCCTTCCTGTCAATTTTCCTGTGGGAGGTAGGACAAGGCACTTAGCCTTCCAATACTTTCTGTCTTTCGTTGTGCATCTTTTCTGTGTGTGCCTGTTTTTCTTGTTGTTGTTTGTTTGTTTGTTTGTTTTAAAATAGAGTATAACATTAAGCTCTAACATTGAGAACTGGTGTTTAAAGGGCTTTATTTTTAGGTTATATAAAAACATATAGGTCAAAAAGTCTGACCGTTAGCCATCATTTAGTAATATGCATTTATTCTGTCCAGAGAGGGACAGTAATGCCACCAGATCCACACACCAGCTGACAGTAGTTTCATCCCTTTCAGTAATATAGAGCAGAATAATAACATACTTAAGAGGAATATCTGTCACCCACAGTATGAGTAACATTTGCCCTGTCCCTGGGTATGAAAGCAGAGAAGTAGAGAGATAACTAACAATATATTGCCATTCTTCAGTTTACAACCTGAAATAAGTATTTTCAAGATGCTAGCAGCATCATGTAGCTTGCCTTGGAGAGGTAAGAGCCCTCAAATTTAAGGCCTTCACTTTTGGCCATTAAAGGATAGACAGCTGGTTATTTCAAGTGATTCAGTTATCTCAATTAATGATATTTGGTAAGCCAGAGGTCAAAAAGTTGAGAACAGGATCATTATTGATGTTGAGAAAATAAGTCTTCAATTTCTTATACAACAATGAATAAAAACACTACTCCTAGGAAAAAAACAAACAAACAAAAAAAAACTTTTAAAGAGAAATACTGAACAAGTAGTTATGTTCTCACTGCACAGGCATGTTTGTTTGCAGCAACTGCAAGAAATAGAGTACTAAGCTTCACTGTGGCTTTAGGCTTCTGTAAATCAATACTGCAAAATTAAGTTTGTCCTATAATGAACTAGATGTCAGTAGGCACTTTGTTTCTTAGAGAATTTACCAAGCAATGGCATCCCTCCAGAGAGCATAGTCCAGGGATTCTGATCACAGGTCTGCACCTTGAATCCTACACAGCAGCTGAAGGCATTCCATTTGGGTTCCATGTTCTCAGGGTATTCATACAGCACTGGTACCACTGAGCAATGCTAACTTCTGAACAGCTGACTCAACCATAGGGGAACCATTAACTCCTCTCCTTGCCACTACAGGAATTGAACATAATTTTACTGCATTTTTGCAATGAAGCAACAAGAGTTTGGTTGTTTTTTTGTTTGTTTTTTTAAAGCCTTTGTTCTTGAGCACAGGGCTGTTGAAAATTGCTGTGCTGGCCCAGAAAGCTCTGTGAGAACATCGACTGGCCCTATCTTCATTAGCCATAAAGTCCAGCCATCTATAAACAGATCTGCTTGCACAAATAGATTTAGTTTGCTTAACTTTTTAAAAATCTCTGAATAAAAGAAAAAATCTTGCTGCTTGGCTGTCAAAAATCTGTGAATAGCACAAGCCACTATGAGTAGCCGTGAACTGAATCTTTCTTTCATCTGTAAAGTACTTTCAAGCCTCCACTTCCTTAAATGTCATTTCAGCAGGTTGGTTGGTACAAGTCATTCTTCCTTCTCTGTGGTAGCTTGGCTTTTGCTGTTCTATCTAATGACTGTCTTCTCCCTGAAGGAGTTTGCTTTCAGCTGGTCTCTGTGGAGCAATGTGCCAACCAGGAAAGCAGACCAAGTGCTCACATTGTTCTATGCACACAGTGCTCTCTCTATCCAGTTGCTACTACCTCCTGCCATGGCAGAGCACACAATGGTAATAAATATTAAGTATTATAAGTTTATTATAATTAAGTAAGTAAATATCAGCTACAAAAGGAATGGAAAAGTATCGTTCTTGCTATGAGACCTTTAATAATACACTTACTGTATTGCTGTATTTATAAAGGTTTGAATATCTCAGGCTATTATCTTCTGAAAACTGTTTCTTTACAGAGTACTTTTTCCGACTACATTTTTTCCAACAGCCAAAATAGCCTTCTGCCTTACAGACTTAATAGAAATCATGCGTATTTGAAAGTTCAGCTCTATCAAAACCATCCTAAAAGATGCAATTTCTTTTTTTCTGGAAAAAAAAAAAAAACACCCATAAGCTAACCTTCTCCTGCAACTAAAACTAACTGCAGTTATACTCAATTTGAAGACCATCCGTAAGAATGGATGGCCAACTGTCATCATCTCCTTCTAGTAAACACAGATCTTCTAGAATCTGATCTTCTATTAAAAAAAACCACAGGGACATTTTCCCTTACATTATGCTGAGATATTTAAATTTGAAAAGCTATTTGTGACAAGCACCAATGGTTTTCTGGAACTGGTGCACAATGCATCAAGCAAAGAATAGCATTTCTATGGCAACTGTCTCATCACATTTCAGCAATGGAAGAACAAGAAGCACTCGGCTTCTATGATTTTAATTTCCTTAGTAGTATCATGTCCTTCCATTCACGTAGAACTTTACAACCAAGGTAGGAGAAGGACACTTCTCAATCGTGCTCTGTAGAAGTTGTCAAGTGCTGGGCTATTTGCTCATTAAAGCTCTGAACCAATAGTGCCACAAGACCTGTGTAATTCCTGTCTCCGCTACTACCCATAGCAAGACACAACCAGCTATAACTTTAAGAGCTGCCATTTGCTTAGGACATCTGGCTGCCAAGGATATCAAACTGGACACAGCTCATTTCATCTATGCCAGAAGTGTTTCCAACAAACCCAGTCACCACAGCTCTGGGCTGGCAGCTCCACCAACTAAGCAAGGAAAAGGTCTGGTATATACAACTCATCCCAGCACAGCAGCTGCCATAGCCCCTGCCCTAATGGAAGCAGCCCAATTGTCCCCTGGCTTTCCAGCCTAACTCAGTTCCTCCCGCCTACACCTCCTCTTCACCCTCGAGGTAGCATTAGTCACATTTCTTCCTACGCTTCAAAGAAGATCCGAGCCAGCTCTGTCATGCCATAAGCAGCTTGCTTATGGCAACCTTGAATCATACCTTTACCCCAAAGAATAGCATAAAGATATTGTTCACATTTGTTCTGTTCATCTAATTGCTTCACTTCAGTGTGCCTCATGCAGAAAATGTTGTGTGAGATCTGGAGTCAGACAACCATGAAAGACTAAGGAACAGCATTAGCAGTGAGAATGGCCTTTGTGCTGCTGGCTTGCTTATTTGCACCTGTGCTCACTCAGACTGCTGTGATCTGAATGCAGAGTCAAGCTGCTCAATTTTAGAGACTGAGGAAGAGGCAAAGTTTATTTTTAAAAATAAAAAATAAAAAAAAATTTTAAAAAAAAACTGCAAGCAAAGCAGTTTTTATATTCAGGATAGACCTGAAAACCTCTCTTCTCTGTTTCTTTTTCTCCCTCAAATGGCTACCTTAATGTCCCTCAGACAGGGAAGAGAAGAAAAAAAAAACAGCAAGAACACTTCATTCTTTTTGATAAGGACTATAAACAAATTCAATTTATTTTGCACCTCAAACCAAATATCATGGAAAAGAAAGAGCATCATTCAACCATTTCAGCTTTCAAGATCTTTCTTGATAAATGTTTAAACTTTTACTGTTTTGAAGACTGAAATTTGTCAGTCACAACCCCCACATTTCTTTATGCTTTGTTCAAAACATAAAATATGTAATTTCATGTGTTAAGGAACCTTTGCAAATCTTTCACAGAATAAGTAATTTCTGCCTTATTTCACTTTTCTCTTGTTCAAGTGCTGAGTAGTGTCAGCATGCTCAGGTTTAGAAATATTGTACTGGCATGCTCTAAAACTTAATGTGCATCACAATGGACTTTGCTTCCAACACTTCCTTCCCTGCCCCAACCACCCCATGTAGTCAGAAGAGCCCAGAGCAAAACTGTGCTTAGGAGAAACTGATAGTGTTTCCAAGGTAAAATTTCTTTCTAGCCCTAATGATGATAATTTCTCAAGATAAAGGGTTAGTACTTTTATACTGCAAGCAGGGTCATGTACATGGAGATGGTATTTTGGTACTTGAGCTTACTTGGCTTATTACTGATAAGGTCATTTTAAAATAAGTTATTTCAAACATTTTCGTTAGATACTTAATTGATTGCCTAACCCAGTAGTCCGACAAATTAATTGAAAGAAAAAACTTCTTCAAGCCTGTGAAACATGCTTGCTTAGCAAATTTATCTGCTGATTTGTACTTAAGGATAACTTGCACCATATACGCACACAAAGTCTTCCCAATAATCTCATTTTCCCCATCATGTAACATTAGCTATAAGCTTATATTCATTACATTAATAAGACTGTCCATACTTTAATAATTTCCAACAAAAATTAATACAGTCATGTAATTGCCTCTCTAAAAACAGTTAAATTTATTACAAAAATGCATTAAGCAAATATTTATTGTCGCACTTCTACTGCTTCATGTTGTAACATTACGTTAATCAGTAGCTGTCTTGTAGAAATGAGTTCCATAGGACTCAAAATAGAACAAATAAGATAATGAAATAATTTGTATTCTGTTAATAAATCAGTGTTAGTACTGCAGAAAACCTTGCTCACTTACCCTCCACTGTAGCATGCCAGACAGGATTTAGGTGCCAGAAGACTTGAAGATGATAAAGATCCTCTCTGGGCCCTAAATTCATCAGGGTTTCATAGAAAATGAATACAAGATTGACCCTCCTCTGGTGCAGTTATACATCAACCACTTAATTACTGGCTCCCTCTGACAGCCTGTTCCGAGATTACATGAAGAAACTAGGCAGTTCAAGGGAGACTCAAACAAGGAACCATTCTCAGGTGCAGCAGGAAGGGCAGAGATGTTTCAAAATGAAGCTTCCTATGTTTCAGGGTGCACAAGTCCTAGAAATCCCTTACAAACCATTTTTAAACACAGAGTAACTGTACAGTAACTATCAAAGTTCTCCTCCCTATACACAAGGTCATCAGTGCAATGGAGAAGCTTGAAGACATGGAATCTCCAAAGTTGGAAAAGACCCACAGGATCATCCAGTCCAACCATCCACCCATCACCAATAGTTCTCTCTAAACCATGTCCATCAGCATAACGTCCAAATGTTCCTTGAACACCTCCAGGGTCAGTGAGCTCCACCACCAGCCCATTCTACTGCCTGACCACTCTTTCAGAGAAGTAGTATTTCCTAACGTCCAGCCTAAATCTCCCCTGGCGCAGCTTGAAGCCACTCCCTCTAGTCCTATCACATGGTACAGTATTTGAGGGACTTCTTAATGGAACAGATGTATCCAAGCTATTACTTAAAAAACGATAAGTCTTTTGCTTGCCAGGATTATCAAAACTGATAACATGCAGTAAATACTATGCATCTTCTATTAAAAAAATGCTTCCCAGTAGTCTGTCACACCTTTAAATCCCAATCTCTAAACCAAAGGAATGAGCCAAAATTACAGCGATTTGTCAGACAGTGTTTTGAGATTGTGTAACTGCATACAAAAAAATAGCACTAATGTGATGATGAGAAAGGTGAAAGTTTGGTCTTTTCTAAGCAGATGTTTTTCCAACAATCCCCCTTCCAGTGGTAAAATGATATTATAATTTTGAATCTGCAAAGAAGAAACTTTAAACTAGTCAAAGGGACAGTTCCTGCAGAGAAAGTTATAAAATATTCCTGCTTGAATTAGGTATAAATTTATAGAAACCACTGGCTGATATAATACATTTTACACAGTTTTAAGAAAATAACCATAGCTGAACTGAAAATATCAAGAAGCCAGTTTAGCTGCATATAATACAAAATAAAATAAAATAAAATAAAATTATATGACTAAAAAAAAAAACCTAATAACAAACAAATGCTACTTCAAATAAATACAGTACAGATTAAGCAATGAAATCCTATTGCAAGTACCAGCAAGTTAAATAAGTTAGCTTGTAAAAAGAGAGGAAAAGACAGTGTACAAGCTTCACATTATTGAGCCTGCACCAGCGCCAGGCAGAACTGCCTATTTTAAAATAATGGTCCAAAGTTGCTTCTCCAAGCTATACATGTGTCACTTAGGAGGAATGACGTGGAAGTTACTTAAAGTAACTCCTAAGAGTATCAGTGTTGGAAGAGCAATATAACTAAATCCATATTGTGAGGATAACCCTGAGTCCAACATATCATAGAACCAGACCCAGCTCATGTCCAGGAGATGTTAATAAAAGATTGTTATACATACAGTCTTCCATTTTCCAAGTTAATAGACACACATACAGTGTTTGCATCTATGTGTACTAGAAAGTTGCAGACAAGGAGCAAACATTTCATCGTTAAAGTTTCTGCCACCAAATCACAGAATGACCTGGGTTGAATAGGACCTCAAAGATCATCCAGTTTCAAACCCCCTGACATGGGCAGGGTTGCCAACCACCAGACCAGGCTACCCAGAGCCACATCCAATGCCCAGGTCTCCCTAGTGATCCCCAATACTCTCACATCTGCTGCAATTTCCTTTGAGAAAAATTTCCAGAGGAAATTAATTAAAATGCTGAGACTTTTCATTTAGGGTACTTTCTAATTAAGCTACCAATATTTAAAGCTTCCAACTTCTGAGACTCATTGTTCTTTGCATAGGATAAGAAGGCAGTCACAATTCATAGTCTTTATAGAGACATATTAAATTAAAAAATTTAGCAGCTTGCAGTTTCATTTCCTTGAAATTAGAAACGCTTGTGTAGTTTAAAAGAAGGAAATCGCCATCCTTCGCTATGTTAGACACCAGCCCTCAGCACATTCCACTGCCCATGGTATGTTTTAAAAAGGTGTGCTCAAGCATATATATCCTTTGAGATTTTAATTACAGTGATGTAGACTCACTAGAAGTTCTTTAGTCCCATTTACTGGGACACTGCATCACATCTAAGGTTTTCATATTCCCACTTATGGTGAACTGTTTAATACAAAAAGGATAAAATCCAAATGGTAACATATACCATTTTCTAATTAGAAGACAGAATTAGATTTTTAATGTCAAAAGGATTACAGAAAAGCACCTACCTAATAAGCAAATTGTTAACGTGGACTAAATGAGATGAAGACTTAGATCGTTACTGCCTGTCCATTGAGTTCCCTTCTACAAGGATGTAAAGGCAGATGGCAAACACCTATGGAATAAATTCCCAGGAGGAATGGTCCCAACATTAACACTACACATTTGCCTGTAAGCTTGTTATGATTAGGTAGGCTTATCATGAGAACAACTCCATACATGCCCTTGCTTTGCGTTGGAGAAGCATTGCAAATGTGATATCCCCGTAGCTTTAGTTCTACAACCTCCTTGGACCACTGTGTAACACTACTATAGACATGATAAATTTCTCTGCCAACTTCTTATTATTGGTGTACTTTGGTCAGGATTCATTTCCTTTAGCCGTAGAGATCCACACTGCAGATTCCTATATCTGTATTAAGATTCATAGGCTCCATTTATTACCAGTCAGGAGAAATAGGCACCTTCAGACACAATTCATCTGACCAAAATGAAGCATTTACTTTGGAATGAGAATAACTGTGCCCTAGAGATGCCTGTTTCTCACTGTGTAGGGCAACAAATCTGGGTTAGATAGCTGCATTAAGTCAAATCAACCCTGCTATTTGTATTTTAAAGCATTTTTCCCCAGCATTCCCTCCCCATCTTGACAACAGGGAACTGAAATCTTAAAATTTCCCCTTGTAATTGTGTAAGTGATAGTATGTTAGAGAATTCACTCTCTAAAGATTTGTTCTAATTTTAAGAGCAGTTCCCAACAGAAGGAAATCACCAATTTTCTCTAATTAATGTGGCTGAACATGTGTACTAAAGTGATCTTCGTCTATTCTCCACCCTCATGTTCAATAACTTAACAGAATACTTCACGCTCTTAGGTGCCTATTTTAATTTGAAACACTCTCTGAATAGCACTTGCAGCTAATTGATTTGTTTTAATTTACTTTCAGCCTGCTATCTAATATTCCAGCTTGGTGTTTTTAAATTCTGAATACCTCAGAAAGTCTTTCTGTAAGAAAAGCTTCTCTGAGCTTCTCTAAGGGGCTTTCAAGTCACAGTCCATGGAAAAAGAGGCAATGGGAAGACATGCATTTCCAACCATGCTAGAGGTGCACAAGGCAGCTCTCATTCCCACTCCTTTTCTGACTGAAAACATTTAATCCTTTTGACTAGCAGAAACAAGGAGACACAGTGCTAGTCAGTGATTTCCCCTTTGAGATTTATAACACGGGTGACTGCTAGGGCCATTTATCTCAAGCTCAGAAATGGTCATTTCCAGACAGGAACATAAGGTGGTCACTGTGGCAGCTAGCTGACTTTCCCAGTTCCAAATCCATTGTACAAACACAAACCATGCAATGTTATTTCATCCAGTTACTCAAGCAAGGTACCACTGTATTAGAATAAAAGTTGAACAGACATTTCTCCTGTACCAAGAGCTTAAGTCTAGGGATAGGCTTCTCTGACAAGGGGAACAAATAAATAAATAAAAAGCCATATTCTGGTTACCTTAATCCTCCACCCACCCTCTACCAAAATAGACTGGCTTACTAAGTGTCAAATACAGAGTTAGACTTCAGCGTTAGAGAGGAAGCCACCAATGTTAACAGTGCTTTTAGACAGCCTACCAACTACTTTTGCTTCAAGCACATAGTTTGCTTGCTGAGAACCACATGCAATAAGAACAGCATCAGATCCCTTCATGGCTCATCTGCAAACATCTGGCATGGATAACCTGCCCAGAACAACACTGATGGGGTCTCGTTTCATACAGGACAACACTCTCAGACATACGCTTTGATTTTTGGGAGGTCCTTTGTGGAATCAGGAGTTGGACTTGATGATCCCTGTGTGTCCAGACTAGAATATTCTATAATTCTACATCACAGTTTAGATTCAGCCATCTCAAATGGAGAAAGGACAGACTTTTTAGCAAAGCACAGGTGTAACACAGTGGAAAGCATAAGACAGCAAAGCAGCAAGGTCCCAGACCACAGCAAGTGAGGACCTGCTAAGACATAACAGCAGTGGGGGTAGAAATAAGAGAATAAACTGTTCACCTTCAGAAGGCCTATGAGGGCCTCAAGTAGGCAGGGATCTACAGACGACCTCACCTCCACTCACAAATGACTCCAGATGCCCTCACCTCCACTGCCAACCCTTAAATGAGGTCTGGGAAGAGGTGGATCCTGGGTCCATCCCTTCTGGTCACCCAGCTGCATTGCTTGCACCTGAGCTCGCCTGGGTTGGCCCTGCCTTCCCACCAGATGCTCAGTCACTGCTTCAGGCCGTGACTTAGCATTTCCACTACAGCAGGTTAACTTGACAAGGAGGAGAACTTGATCCTTTGAAGCAGAATTTTTTCAGCCACGCATTCGTTTCTGGAAAATTAGTTTTCTTAATAGAAATGATAAGACTTAGGAAGAACTCTTATAAAAAGTATCTGTCCTTCATGGGTACATCCCTGGGTTATGTCTTTTTATGAAAAAAGACTTTCAACCCATATCTCTGCATCAGGAACAAGAAAACCCAAGGATCTTCTTCTGTCTTTTTACTATTAAAGAACTCAAGCGGTACTTTCTTAAAAAAATTTTCCTACTTGCTTCTCTTGGAGAAAAATTGACAGATGTTGACCGGCTGAACAGCTTTTAATTAAGATACTCTGTTCTTATGATCTACTAGAAACTAAGAAAATTATCACAGCCTTATTCAAGGCATGATGAATATTTTCATTTGCCATATCCGAATTTATATTCTTAGTAGCTTAAGGCACTTAAACTTAGATGGCCCTTCCTCAGGAGGAGATGTCTTTTGGCAGGATGATTAGAATGCATCCAGTTCAGCATTTGATTACAATGTACTCTTTGCATCCAAAGTTCCTAAGTAGTGATGCTATACGAGAGCAGACATTTTCTACTTGTCTGACAAATCGTAAGGCAGAAAAGTGCTTACACCTCAACCCTAGCTTACGCATTAAAAAAATCACCTATATTGATCCATCTACAGTTCCACATCTGAGTGAAATCATAAACTCCAAGATGACAAACAGTGTGCCCAGGTGGCCAAGAAGGCCAATGGCATCCTGGCTTGTATCAGGAATAGTATGGTTAGCAGGACGAGGGTCCTGTCCCTGTACTCGTCATTGGTGAGGCCTCACCTTGAGTACTGTGTTCAGTTTTGGGCACCTCAGTACAGAAAGGGCATTGAGGTGCTGGAGCAGGTCCAAAGAAGGGCAACAAGGCTTGTGAATGGCTTGGAGAATGTGACATACAAGGAGCAACTGAAGGAACTGGGGCTGTTTAGTCTGGGGAAGAGAAGGCTGAGGGGATATCTTATTGCTCTCTTCCAGTACCTGAAAGGTGCTTACAGCGAGAGTGGGGTTGGTCTCTTCTCACTGGTGACAGGATGAGGGGAAATGGCCTCAAGTTGCTCCAGGGTAAGTTTAGGTTGGATAACAGGAAAAATGTCCTTACAGAAGGGGCTGTTAAGCACTGAAATAGGCTACCCAGGGAGGTGGTTGAGTTACCACCCCTGGGTGTGTTTAAAAACCATTTGGTTGTGGTGCTCAGGGACATGATTTAGCAGAGGGTTGTTAGAGTTAGGGTAGTATGGTTAGGTTGTGGTTGGATCTTTAAGGTCTTTTTCTGATTAAGAACAGTAAGTTCTTAGTATCATTCTGAATGGTAAATTTCTTATCTTTAAGGGCTTTTCAGTAACCTTGGTGCCCATTACACTTTCACTCACTTCTTTCTACAGGTTTAATATCTCAGAGTTGTCTGTATTCCACCTTCATAGGGCAAGCACTGTGCTTTTTCCATTAAAAGAAGTCCTCAAGAAATCCAAATAAGAACTAACAGGGACATCTGTAACATTTCAGCACATTTAGGCTGGGCTTCTACCTCGTGCTTCAGAAGCACTGTGGGGAAAAAAAAAAAGAAAGAAAGAAAGAAAGGAAAAAAAAGAAAGAAAAAGCCCTTCTACCTGGCATTCTACCTGGGAGATGCATCAGGAATTATTTGCTGCTGAGTTTTCTGCTGCAGAGTTAATGGACAGTGCTCATCGCTCAGACTCCTTGAAGGCCATACAGCAATTGGCAGCGAGGAATCAGTTACATTTCCTGTGCCTATTGGTATGGATGGGGAAAAAGAGCCAGATGGGAGCATTTGGTCAAATTGCATGGAAAGACACCCTAAAAACTGTAGAAACAGAATTTTGAGGCCTTGTCCTGCCCACATGGACAGAGAGGGACACGGAACTACAAATGTAACAGTAGAGAAAAAGCCAACTACTTAGTTTACCTAGAGCAATCATTTTGTACACTGTTTCTGAATTAAGACAAAAGACAAAAAACTTGGCTTTAACTTCATCAGCTTCTGGCAGGGGCTTGGGAGGGTGGAACTGCAGCTTCTTAATTGCTAATATTATAAAAAGTCTGAAAGGTTACTTAAAAAAAAAAAATCCAAAATATTGTGTGCTATTGATAATCTAGATGATCAAATGCATAGGAAATCTGGATAATTGAACGTGTACTTATGCAATCTTTCTACTGCCACTCACTAGTATTTCTGCTGTAATTCTATGCACTGAAAGAAGGGCTACACCCCTTGTATAGAAAAGGTTCATTTCATTAACACCATACCTAAAAGTGGGAAAACTGCAGTAGTGCCTAGAGAAACAGAGGTATCATTAAGACTGAATATACAATCAAACAGAAGCATAGCTCCTGACACAGTGTTTGCAATACAGCAGATGAGGGAAATGCTATTAAATGACAGTTCTGCTAAATCTCTACAATTTGAGATACTTAAGTATAACTTATTTCCCAAGAGCAAGGTTGATACTCAATTGCTCTAAATAATTAACCAACACTAAATGTCCTTTAAAAATATGCAGGAAGTCAATTGGGTGTTGAAAGTCTCTCAAGAAATTGGTGGATGAGGTTCTTTATCCTGTTTCATGGAGTCTGGGACACTTTTATGAGCTTTACTCTGGTCATAAACAGAGCTTTAGGAGAAAGAAGCAGTTGATTCTATGCCTTTTGGCTGAAGTTAATAAATATAGGCAGTCTAGGTTGTCTTTTCAAAAAACTCTCATATATATGACTACAGCAATAGAACTAGAAGCTTCTTTATAGGTGGTAAAACATAATTTTTAAGCCACACAAAACTAGGTCCAGGAGGAGGTATTTGAATTCCTCAGAGCCTACCGAGCGAATGATTAATTCTCTAGTGTCTGGAGCATACATGTAGGAATATAAATATCACAATTGAAGAGGACACAGGATCTGAATGTGTCTTTAATGTTATGATCAAATGGTCTTAAGGGCAGTAGACTCCTAAATGAAAAGCAAATTCTTGAAACAGCAAAAATGGCACGGACTGACATTTTTACTAGTCAGAAGTTCCTATGCTCATCAGTCTCTTTTCTGATGAGTAAATGATCCAAATATTGCCCCAAGCAACATTTCTGACAGCCTTAAAGGCAGTTACTTTTAAGTCTATCTGCTCTGATACTACACATCAAAATGCCTAATAGAACAGCTTACGCTTTTCAAAGGCAATTGCCTCTTATGTAAAAACAGTGAAAGGTGTGTCTGCTTTTAAATCACAAGTGCAGTAATTATGATCCACGGTAAATTGAGAATATTAAAAAGATATATTCCTGTATGCAAGTCATCATAATTTTTACCACTATTTTTAGTATGAACCTGCAATGCAGCCAATACATTCAGATGAAGAAGCCTGAAAAAAATAATTGCTATTATTATTATTCTTACACAGTGAAAGTGGAACATCTAGTTGCAGTCAAAAAAACTAATGCTTCAGTTCCAGACTGGAAAATAGCTGTCATGCTATGGAATTGAGCGAGTAACAAGGCCCCTGCCACCGATTTCCTAAACAGATATCTCTTCTCGACAATTATACTGCAGATTTTTTGTTAGCACAATACATTCAGTGACACAGCTGAGCTTCCTTCTAAGGCATACTTCTTACCCACACAAAAATTCAAGAGAGCACACTCTCAGTAGATGAATAAAAGGTCACAAGTACCTCTTCTCTGCTCTTACATGTCAGCAAAAGAAAAATCTCCAAGATATCAACCCCTTGTACTTTGAAGGTTGGTCAATACCCTTCTCTGAGATATCCTGCAATAACTGTCATAGCAGCAAAAAGATATTTAATGACATTTTGCTTGGGGGAAAAAAAAAATAAAGCTACCAGCATTTTTATTAAGATACCAGCATATTATTAAGAAATAATCAATTCTTTCCTTAACAGCTTTTAAGGCTAACAGACCCTAACCTTCGGCCTAGCAAGTGTTCAGCCAGGCAGGGAAAAACAGGTCTGATACTGTCCATGGTGCAGGGCAAGGAGCCTCAGCTGGAATGCATTTATTTTACTGGGTGGAAGCAAATATCTGGGGAAGAAGGGCTTAGGAACATTTAACTAATTCTCAAAACACTGCTATATCTGAGGAACAAAATCTTTGCCTATGACAGATTTAGCTGTCCCACCAGGAGGGGATGAAAGGAGAAAACAGAAGGATCAGTTGCTTTCCTGAATGCAGTGCTGCTAATAGCAATCCCCTGAGGCTTCAGCTATTCACCTCATGTTTGTCACAGAGAACAAAACTTGCAATAATCGCTTGTCTTTTCAAGGTTATCTCAAGCAATGTGTGAGCTTTTGACTGTGCTAACATCTTTAAACTCTGAGCATCCTTCTGAGGGTCATTAATGACATTCCATACCTCAACAGCTGAGAAACCTCTGATGAAATTAAATGGCTCCAATTGAACAGGCCCACAGTCAGATCAGAGATGGAACAACTACAGACTATAACAAGTTATTTGAACAAGATAGTTCCCAGCCTAATCATATTTTATTCCTTACTTCAATACATCAGCTCAAGGACCATTAGAAAGCTGGAAGTTTTCAGTACAGCTGTGAAGCACAAGTTTGGTGCATTCTTTATAAGTATAGAGAAAATTAAGTCATTTGTCCCAGATCTCCTGGCTTTTTTGCAGCCCTGAATCATAGAATCATGGAATCAAAGAATCACAAGGTTGGAAAGGACCTACAAAATCATCTAGTCCAACTGTCTTCCCATTACCATTGATACCACAAGCCACTAAAACACATCCCATAGCTCCTCATCCAGACACCTCTTGAACACTGCCATGGACAGCGACTCCACAACCTCCCTGGGCAGCCAATCCAGTGCCTAACCACTTTCTGAGTGAAAAAGTTTTTCCTTCTATCTAATCTAAACCTCTTCTGGTACAACTTCCGGCCATTTCCTCAGATCCTGGTTGTTGCCTGGGAGAAGAGGCCAAGACCCTCCTCATCACAATCTCCCTTCAGGAAGTTGTAGAGTGTAATGAGGTCTCCCCTGAGCCTCCTCTTCTCCAGGCTAAACAATCCTAGCTCCCTGAGCTGCTCCTCATAAGACATGTTCTCCAGACCAGTCACTAGTTTTGTTGCCCTTCTTTGGGCACATTCCAGGGCCTCAATGTCTTTCTTGTAGTGAGGAGCTCAAAACTGAACACAGTACTCGAGGTGCAGCTTCACCAGTGTTGAGTACAGGGGGATGATTACCTCTCCGCTCCTGCTGGTCACACTATTTCTAATACAGGCCAGGATGCTGTTGGCCCTCTTTGCCACCTGGGCACACTGTCTGCTCGTGTTCAGCCGAGCATCTACCAACACCCCCAGGTCCCTTTCCTCTTCACAGTCATCCAGCCACTCACCCCCAAGCCTCATCCCATTTGCCTCAGCCCAGCAATCCAGCCTATCCAGATCCCTCTCGAAGGGCCTCCCTACTCTCAGGCAGATCAACACTACCTCCCAACTTGGTGTCATCTGCAAACTTACTCAATCCCCTTATGTAGGTCCTCAGTGAAGATACTAAACAAGGTGGGCCCCAGTAGCGACCCCTGGGGGACACTACTTGTAACAGGTCGCCAGCTGGACTTAACTCCATTAACCACTACCCATTCAGCACAGCCCTCTAGCCAGTTCCTTATCCAAAGGAGGGTATACCCGTCCAGGCCACAGGCAGCCAGTTTCCCCAGGAGAACTGGGGAAGAGAGACCATGTCAAAGGCTTTACTGAAGTCTAGGTAGATTACATCAACAGCCACTCCCTTGTCTACCCGTCTGGTCACCCAGTTGTAGAAGGAGATGAGGTTGGTCAAGCATGACCTGCCCTTCATGAACCAATGCTGGCTGGGCCTGATCCCCTGGATGCCACACACATGCCATGTGATCTAACCCAAGATGATTTGTTCCATAACCTTCCCCAGTACTGAAGTCAGGCTGATGGGCCTGTAGTTCCCCAGATCCTCCTTACGGCCCTTCTTGTAGATGGGAGTCACATTGACAAGCCTCCAATCCTCCAGGACCTCTCCAGTTAACCAGGAGCACTGGTAGATGGCAGAGAGCGGCTCAGCAATCATACCCACCAACTCCCTCAGCACCCGAGGGTAGAGCCCATCCAGTCCCATGAAGTAACAGAAGAGACCCTGTGTGACACTGCCCTGCCCCAACACCCAGCTGGGAACTTTCTAAAACAGTTGTGGCACAAATATCAACTTACTTATAATTGAATAACAGTCTACAGCATTTAACCCAACCTACCCAATCTATTTCTAAAACCTAAAGAGGCACACTTCACCACAGTGCTCTGAAGCAGGTGGAGGCAAGCCAGGAAAGGGGCAGACAGGTGTACAGTCTTCCAGAGAAGGGATCTGGGGGAATAGATGACTATGCCATACCTACAGGACAGTTGTAATAAAATCATAGCATGAGACTATTGCAACATGACTACATTGGGTGACACATAAGATCCAACCATCAGGAAGGCCTTCCTTTGGAAGAGAGCTGCAAGCACAAAGGAAGACATAGTAAAGACAAGTTGTTCTCCCCAAGGTCAAAGAATCGTACAATCACTTGAGATGGAAGGGAGTCCAACTCCCCTGTAATGAACAGAGACATCTACAGCTCCATCAGGGTGCTCAGAACCCTGTCCTGCCTGACCTTGGATGTCTTTGGAACATCCACCACCTCTCTGGGCAACCTGCGCCAGTACGTCACCATCCTTATTGTAAAAAACTTCTTTATATTCAATCTCATTCTCCCCCCTTCTAGTCTGAAACTATTTCCCCTTGCCCCATCACAACAGACTCTGCCTCCTCTTTAGATACTGAAAGGTCGCTCTCAGGTCTCCCCAGAGTCCTCTCTTCTCCAGGCTGAACAGCCTCAGCTCTCTCAGTCTGTTCTTGTAGCAGAGGAGTTCCCATCCATTGGATCATTTTTGTTGCCACAAATGACTTACATTCTGCCCAGACTGAAGTGCATCTCCATCCTACCTATGGCTGACATCTTTCCGTGACAATAAATATATTCTCTGTATTTATGAAATCTCTGCTAAGGAGAAGCCATAAAGTGCTGTCGGAATGGGGCTATTCAAGGGCATGGTGTTGGTGTTTTTTTCCCCCTAGTTAATTTTCTGTGCTGCCAATGGAAAGCTATTAACAGATCCACTGCTCTTGCTGGATATTGCTGTAAAAGCAAAGCATCATCTGCATGAAGAACATACTTCATTCTTGGCACCCAACTTCAGCACTACTCTGTACAGGAAAAAAAACAGTTATCTTTTAATATCCACTGAAGTCAGAACCGAGCACAAATGCAACAGATACTACAAAAACAGACCATGTCAGGTACCCATTTATCTAAATTAAAAGCTTTATCCATTTCAGTGTAATAAGAACATAAACCTATTGATCCCATTAAGTGTTCCTGAAGCACATCTTACAGCAATGCTTTTCATCATAACATAAGGTTAATCTAATGATCCTGTACTATATTTGATGGTTATTTTATTTTTCTTGGTCAGGTTTGGTTTTGTTTTGTTTCCTACTTGAGTGTTCTGCATTTACTTTCCATGTTATGTCTAGTCCACAGCTGAGATACATGAGAAGTCTTCTTGGTGTTTAAAGGTCCGCAACATTTTTTCCATTGCTAGCTAAAAGAAAAAAAATTAAATAAAAATAAAAATAAAAATGGGGGAGTAAGTATTTTCAGAGCACTTCCCCTTTTTGTTATATGACCTTAAGTCATACGTTTTCTGAAAGCTGCTGTTTTTCACAGTTTGTGGGGGTTTTTAATTACAATTTAAGTTTAGGCTAATTGATTCATAGATGGTTCTATTTATGAGATTTATGAGGTTTTCTTCCATGCAGTGTTATATGCTTTGTAGTGAATTTAGAGCACTGACAGTCAACACTGTAGACAAACAGGTCCTACTGGAGTACTTAAAAATAAGTATCAGTGTAATACTAATAAAATAATCCAATCCAGCAGACTCAAAGATTTTCAGACAATTTTAGCTGCATTGGCCTAAATTAGCTACAAGAATACGCCTTCTAATGAAGGGAAAAAAATATATAACAGAAACAGAGAGAACAAATTGACTAGAATAAATTACTTGCAGAAGGAAAATACTATGATTACATGCTTGGCCTAATGCAATCCATCTGAATTACCAGAAAGAATAATAGATGTTGCAGTAGAGGTGAAGCAGCAATAAACCCAGGAACTGCAGCTAATGCTACTGGAACTTCTCATCCTCAAAAACTGGAGTCAAACACCTAGAGAACAGAAAGGGCTTCAAAGTAAAGACAATATATTTGATTTCTTTGGATACTGGCAGATACATCAATTTTCTAATCCAACAACTTTTCCTACCATAGCAAATTAAGCAGTCAAAAGCCCTCCTAGATTGACCAAGAGATTTTTTATGATGACTTCATACCATATGTATATATATATATATATATCATGTACATATCATACGTGTGTGTGTGTGTGTTTGTGTGTGTATACCTCAAGCTTATGAATGTAAACATATCACGAAGGTGCTTTGATAGAGATGGCTGCTCCGTATAAAATTAGACTGTCATCAAGTAACAATCTGGCTATTTCTCCACAGACTTGCTAGTTTTATTTGAAGCCATAGATATTTTGGTCAGTTGATCTGAAGACACTTTCTAGATACAGCTAGAGCTGTCTCTTTTTAAAACAGCTTCTAAATCTTGGGATTATGCAGGGAAAGATTTGATATGACCTAGCTACATCCCAAAAATTTAGAATCAAGACATGGAGGTAAAAGGATCCCAGAATGTAATGTCAGTATTTAGTGACAAAAAAATGGGAAACATTGAAATTAGAAAAAAGAGCAAGGAAGTATACAGACGTGAGGACTTGCCTGAGTCTGTTCACTGCTTCTTTCCAGAAGAGTTAACATTAAAATATTCTTCGGCTTCAGAGAACAAAAACTCATGTTAAGCACTAAGAAAACATGATTCGCAATAAATTCTTAAAATATACAACGTTGAAATGATATGCAAAAAACAGAATGCAATATCTATATCCATAAAGGCATACAATGTGAAACACCACATTTTAATTGCTTGCCAACAGTGTGGTACTGATAAAAGCTTTTTTCCTTAAATTTCAACAGCTTCAAAGGGTAAAGACAAAGACGAATTTTAGCAGACAGATTCAAAGTTATAATTTGATCTTCTTTTTCAATCTCCTGAAAGAAAAACAGTTCAGCATGCTATGGCTCATAGTTAAATCCAACAACTTCCCAGTGTGAGAGGTCAACTGTAAGCACGCCAGGGAAAGGAATTCAGCTTTTCCAGAAGTGCAAAGCACAAAGATGCTCTGCTATGTAACAAAGAAGTGTTCGCCTTTGATTTTTCCAGGCTTCTTCTGGTCTCTGAAGACTGGGATATCAACCATTTTGCAACTGTCTATTGCTAATGCTTTTTAACCATGTTATTTTGTGTAAGCTTATTTTCTTTTCCTCTCTCTCTCTCTCAGAAACTCCAGAGACCACAGAAAGCATACCATTGCTGAGAATGTACTAGAGGTTTCTGAGCTCTCCTAAAGCAACTCAGAGCATTAATGTACTTTCTATGGATTTGGGCAACAAGGGGGAAACAGTTTAATGCTTCCGTTCACCGTCAAATTAACTTTACTTGTCCTCATCTGATCCAAAAAAATACTTATTTTTTTTAAAAAAGTGCTACAAAACACCTTTTAGAAAACAGACCTTGTGAAATGTTTTGAAATATATTGCAAGTGCACATCAATATTACAGATAAATATCCTTATCACATAAAAAGACAAATTTCATTTTCGTAGCGTATAGCTTAAGGAGAAAAGAGCTGCTAAAATTCTTGCTTTTTTATGTAAATATTATAATCTAAATCTAAAAGATAACTTTGCTCAACCATCTTTTGAAGTTACACATTTTTTCCTTGCATAGAAAACAAAGAGCTGCAGTGCTGACTAGAAGCACCCCTAGTATAAAGTAATATCTAAATTCATCTACAGTACTGAAGATTTTCATAATCACAAAGTTATGTTTTAAGAGATTTTAGAAAAGCAATATCATTTGCTTTTTAAGGGGTAGGGGGAGGGGGGAGAGAATAACAGGCTTTGAAACTTTGTTTGGAAACAATTTCTTATCGATAAAGCATTAAAGGCTCTGAAATGGTAATCCTAATAAGTTCTGGGGGTCAACTGAAGCTGGATAATCTCATTAAACAAGGGCTGTCTGTACTAAATTCCTGGGACAACAATAACGCCGCTTTTCATAATTAATTCTGATTCATCTGCTTTAATTTTAAGCAGCCATTCACAGTCATTTGTGCTGTTTGTCAAGTGTCACAGCTTCATCAGAATTATGCGAAGGAAAAAGCTGTGTGTGACAGCCCATTATTTGCCTATCAAGAACGAATACAAGTTCACAAAGTGTCAGGGAGCTTAAGGCCTCATTCAGCAATGGAAGTGTCTGCAGCAGGAGACCCAACACACCCAGGAAGCTTCCTGGGGAAGCTAAATCTTCATTCTGAATTAGGAGTTTGGACACATTTTGACACTATGCTGCTGCTATTAGCTTTCTTGAAAGCATTATAGCCCTGAGGATAGGCTCAAGGCCAAAGTCTCCCAGGAATTCTTTAACAAGCCACGATGCCAGCTGGCTGTGGAGACAGCCATTGCCTAACAAAAGTGGCACAGCAAGCTCTGCCCCAAGAGCCACAGACTAGTTCCAGAGCTCCTCCATCCTGTGCACAGCACTGGGCTACTTTGGCTGCCTGCCTGCCCTCCTCACTCAGCAGATCTGCTCCCTGTCAAGGCAGCATGCCAGCTTGCTCGGAAGTCCTGAATGCAAGCTTCCATGGTACTGCATGGATGAGCTATTTGGCATCCTCGCTCTTGTGAGAAGTCACTGTATTTGCATACATTCAGTGTGACTGAACAACACTGTGGGACATGCATGCAAGTAGTATGCAGCAGGTGCTCCTTCCCTTCTTCAGATTCTCCCCCCAGCTTCCCCATCAGATTTCCCCTCGCTGGCTGCCTCCATCCCCCTAGCTCTCCTGTTCACTGTTCTGATTTTATGCAGACTGACCCAAGGCTGACATTTTAAATGCAGGTACTTCTAACAGTGAACGTGCTGTAATGCAGTAATGACATTAAGTAAAGGGGAATGCATGCTTGACAGCTGCGGGTTATTTGGAAGCTGTAAAAAGGAAGAAAGCACTGCTACATCATGCGGTTTTGAGTCCACCACATGTCAGTGTGAGCACAGTGATTCAGCCTGTCTGCCTTGGTGACACTTTATTTATTTCTGAAATGAAAACCCATGGGCACATTCCCAAGTTGAGATTTTATCTGACAACTATACTTTCTACACAAGTACCTCAGATGCACTTAACAAGACTTCTCCAGTCTTCCACGTAAAGAGCTAAAGAGCTCCACCTTTGGTCTCAAAGTTCACTTTTTCCACGCTAAACTTCAGCGTAACAGTTTCAAGGAAGATTAGTGCATTATGTAGCTTAGAAAGGCCACCCTCCACTTGCTGCTTCCCAGGAGTCCACACCGTGTCAACATTTTGGGCTGGACACAATTTCTTGCACCGTTCCTCCACAGCATATTCTCTTTTGCACAGTGGTGGCAACACCCTCTAAATGAAGCTTCCCTAAGCATCCACTTAAGAAAGCTTTCAACACATCCTGCTTGTTTTCCTGGAAGCATGTTAGCCTCCTTTTCTCCTGTTCTTTTCCAGAGAGACTGGGTAAAAAATATTTTTAATTCCACTTCTACTTTGTGACTTTCACATTTGCTCCCACTTCCCAAGCCCATTAATTTAAGGACTGATTCAATTTGTTTTACTTAAAATACTTCTCAGCCAGAACTCCAGGTGCATCACTCAGAGGAAATAATAGCCCAAATTGTATCAGTTTATCCTGATAAAGAAGGCATTAGAGAACTGCCCCTCAGCACAAACCCAGCACACGCTTTACTGAGTGATAGGCCTATTCAATCACAAAGCCTAGGGAAAGACCTTCAACCAGGATAGAGGTGACTTTGTAGCAAGAAGTATGAGGCAAAATACTGGGAAGTATGTAGTAAAACAAACAGGAAAGACAGAAAGAAAGGCAGATGGAAAGACAAAAAATATAGGCAAAGGGCAGAGATAAGATTGCAGATTATGTGAATTTTGAACTGAAGTGATTAACCACAGATTCCTAATGTTATTTTTGCTGTGCAGAATCCCTGCTGCAGAGGATAACACCAACCTGTCACGTTTGCTCCTCTTCCACTCTTCTGAGGCCAGTTCTTCTTGAGATCTGTCTCGGTGAGCACACAGCAGAAAAACAAATGTACTATTGCTGGCCCAGGTTTGAAAATGTTGCTTTCTTATTTTCCAACTTGACATAGAGATCTTTTCCAGGCATATTTGAAGATAGGTTGTATTATTGCTGTCCCAGAGTAAACAAGGCATTTTCTTCCAGCACAATGAAAGCTTTCACAGTTTTTGTAATAAAAAAACATGTTAGATACAACCAACCTCTCTATCGCTACTGGAAAAGGCTGACGTAACATGTTATAGAAACTCCTGTGAGGTACAAGTGACTAATCTGACTAATTGAATTAGGACCAACATCCAAGGAAGTGAGACAAAAGGTACACACATCATCCAAGCCAGGTAACACAGGAGGCATTCCACCAAAATGCTTATTAACAAAAGTGCACCACATTTATTATTATTTAATAAAAGCACAAGATTATTGCCAGATTTTTCAGCTTGATGGGCCTTTAGTAGACCTTCTTCCTCAAAGCTGAACCCCTTCTCATACTAGACTTTCAGAGGTAGGTGTATCAATTAGGAAGGTTTTTTACTTACAGCAGTGCATGCATGTGTTTTCACAGGGCTGCCAAAGAACACTTGGCCCTTAAGCATATGGATGAGTGGGAAGTGAGAGAAACAAGGCTGCATTTTGTCACCATTCAAAGGAAGTAATGCTGCCTCTCGACCTCTTTGCTCCAACACAGCTTTATCACTGCTGCAGGTTTCAAGTCTTTATCCAAAGGGCAGTGATTTGAAACATACACAAAGTAATCCTGCACTTTCACTTTGTGGTATAAATTTAGTTGATAAACACGAAAGCAAGTCACTGCTGCACAGTACAAAATTAGCTGTACAAATTGCAGACAGAGATGGGTAAATAATCACTTTGATTCATTGTCAAAGCAAACAGGAAAAAAAAAAACCCTCAAAACTTAAAACAAAATAAAAAAATACTTGCAGTACTTGCTTTTTCTTTCTCATCCAGCTCTATGGAAGGAAATGTTTTCAACCATCCTTTCCTAATACCGAATTTTTTTGGTTGAAAAGCAGGTTTCAAACTGTTAGACACAAACTAAATTAAAGATCTGGAGGGTCCAAGCTTAGATCCTGACCACTCACCCAAGGGGATATGTACTTCTATGGATGGAGTGCTGATCACAGTTACAGAGGAATTTGTCAGCGCAGAGTTACTGCAGAGACTGTTGCACTCACATAGGGGTGGGATGCCAAGACACAACTTTGTTTCTCACAAACATTTATTCACACAGCACCCACAGGCCCTGTTTTCCAGGACAGCTACACTCAGACCACTACCCTGAGAGGTCTGAACTGTGGATTCAGACCAGCCTCAAACTGGAAAAGGAACCGAGTTTTGTAAGCCAATGAACTACAGAGATGAACGATTGCTATCTCCCCTGGCAATATTAAGAATGTCTGAATGTCTCCTTCTCCAGCCAAAATGTTCAAATTCAAAACAGGTTCACTGTCCATCTGCCCAACAACTGAAGCTGCATTTGGGAGGCACGCTTGCTGTTTTACATAAGCAATCCTGTCACACTGTGAACTATGCCATTCTTGCTGCTCCTCCTTCCTGCCTCTCAGAGAGCTGGCTAGGGGACTGTCTTCCCTTTCCCCTTCCCCCCTATCCCCTTCAGTTAGATTAAAACAGATGGCAGAGGGACACAAAATAAAGAGCAAACTCAGATGAGTGACTAAGTCTCCAAAAGGAGCCAAGGAAAAAAAAAAAAAATGAAAAAAAACCCCAACACTCAGTAACAAACCCTCAAGTTCATCACTAGAAGCACCAGCAAGGAATGCATAATTACTTTCTGAACATCATTCTTCCATATAAGTAAATGCAACAGTTGCTACAGACTTGATGACAACAATTAGGGAAGGTATCCCCGGAGCAGGGTTGACAAGCAGCAATGGAGTACACTGCAACACAACAGATCTAAGCAGAGAACATGGCAAATGAAGAGAGGAGAGTATCACAGACAAACCCCCTCACAGCACGCAGAAGCCCCGCTCCCCATGCAGGTTTTATTGAGCACTCTGCTCAGTTACCAGGCGGAGCTGAGACAGCTCTGGTGGTACCTCTGCAGGAACTGCCCCAGGAACAGAACTCCCCTGATCCCCTGTTATCTGGGGCTATCACACCCAGGACTGAAGTATCTGGTGTTTTGCAGGCTGGAAAACACAGAGCGCCTGGTAATGCTGGCGGGGTAGCACGGGAAGGACCACAGCCTTCTGCAGGGAGACGTGCCAAAGGAACCACAGCCAGCCAGCATGCTGCAATTCATGTGGCCTCTGTAGGAAACATGAAGGTGAGTTGATTACAGCAGGGAGGTGAGGACAGGAGCTATTTCTGCACTTCACTCTGCCCCTTTGCCAGAGGTTAACACCTTCACACTGCTTCTCACAATACTTTAACAGTACCCAGCATCACAAGGCAAGTTCTCCTTCCCTGGTAGAGTGAGCAGTCCCTCCAGTTCAGCATTTCAGCTGCTTCAGAGAAAGTAGAACCCTCCTCCTCTCTATTTTACTCCAAGTGCAACAACATGGCAGTAGACACATCTGAGGTGGTAACTTTCTAAGCCTGACAGAGTTTGTCGTTTTAACCATTTGGAACTATTTCTGTTGGCTGAAAGAATCTGAAGTGCTGTCCAAAAAATAAAAGCAAGCATCGTCTTTGTGTCTTTGTAGTGCTCGACTGAAAACATACTGCAGTGTATCATTTTAACAACACAGGAACTTTTAAATTGGTAACATGGCTAAGAAAAGCACCAAATGCAGGTTTACTATGCAACACCTGTGCCTTGCATTGAAGGCACAGAAATGGACTCGGGTGTTGTTTTTTTACCATTCTGTAACAAATCAAAGTCTCTGTGTTCAGGCAATAAATAGATTTGTGCATTTCTAAGCTGGAAGCACGTATTTTCTAGGACTCTGAAATTTGTTTCCTTCATGTGTTATATTGATATTCAGGGCATGCTTCAAAGCATATCTATTTGCCCAGGCTTCTCCTGAGAGGGCGCTTGGTAGGCAGAATTCTGTATTATCTTCAGTTGTTATTAGCTCAATTGATTTATCTATAATTTTGCAGTAATTTATGGTATGTGTTTCTAGAAATAGGTCTGTTGTGACCTTCGGTGATAAATAACTTCAGTTAACAGAGACTTGAACTGCAAAACCTAAACATCTTATGAGTTATTCTTCCACCTCCAGTGCATTTCAGATCCAGAATGTGCTCAGTCCCTTGGAGCCATGCTCCTTGGTCTGCCCACAGTGAATGCCCCAGGCACTTGCTGCTGGGGTTCTGAAGGTCCTTCCAAATGGCTACCATTAAAAGAGCAGGCTACATCCTGTAAACAGAAGACCCCGGCACTAGTATCTATTTAACAGCAGCAGTGAATACTTGGGATGGCAGTCTTCAATTCTTCTGAGGGTCTGTGGTACCAGGCTGAATGAAATCAGAACACACTAGATGAAAATCTGAAAATGACAGAGAGAAC
The DNA here is from genome assembly GCA_030625065.1 of Alectoris magna. Classification (NCBI taxonomy): domain Eukaryota; kingdom Metazoa; phylum Chordata; class Aves; order Galliformes; family Phasianidae; genus Alectoris; species Alectoris magna. The sequence goes on from CM060560.1 coordinate 103,931,158, forward strand.
CACTTGCCATGTGGACACAGAGCACTGCTGTCACTGCACTTACAAAGAGCCTCCAAATCACTGCACTACTAGGGAAGCCTACTTTTTTCCTACACACCATTTCTGTGAACACACTATTTTCCTTACTCTGTATTATCAGAGTGAATAATCTTTCAAAAATTATTAATCAACCTTCATTATACCTAAATTGTTTTTTGTTTGCTTGAAATTAAGAACTAATATTTAAAGAGTCAGAAATTTATAAGGTAATTAACAGTAATGAGTTACTGTTCTGAAATACAATTAAATGCTGGATATCAACAGAATACTTAGTTTTTCCCAACAAACATCTTTTTAACAAGGAGGGAGATAAAGGTTTTTTTTTAGAAGAGGTTGAACATTCACTAGATAATACTATGTCTGCCTATTCCTTCACTGGAAGGCAGCTATCAACGGACAAAAATATCTGCAACCTAGCAATTACTGCAGATTCAGGAGGTTTTAAGGTGACACCGACATGACAAAAGATATATTTTTATGCATGTGAAGTATATTTCAAGTTCAGAGAGAGGGGCATGGAGAGAGAAAGAGAGCACATGCATGCTGTAATCTGCTCATGAACAGGACAAGATTCTGCTCGGTGTTTGTACATAACAAAATAAAATGTATTTCCTCTCCTTGTCCTTCCATACAATTAAGGGTTGGGGTCAAGCAATGACAAAACCTTTGTAAGTCACCCAGTAGCACATTAAGCATTGCCCTGGTTAGAATATCAAACAAAACTGGTCCAAGGGACTAAAGGCTATATACAATACATGAGTTTTTTTAAGCTACTTCAGCACAATACCTAAAGGCTTTAGTTATGCTAATGAGGCCCATTTTTCCTGGGGAAAAAAAAAAGAAAAAAAGTCACATATTTAATTTTTTTCTCTACTTGTAGCACCCAAGTGCTACAGAAGCACAACTCACTCACTATAGTCCAGAATTGGACAGAGGAAACTCCACCACGGGGTTCGTCCAGCAGAGTTCCCATACACAAGAAACCGTACATCAGAACTCACAAGAGGGTAAAACCCAACCTGATATTTTTCCTGTGAGTTACAAGTTCTAGTCCAAAAAAGTTAGAAACTCCTACTTCAGTTCCTACTACAGAGTGCTCAGAAATCCTTTTTGATAAGAACACAGGGGGGGCCAGCACTTTCCCAGAACATAACCAAGAGTTCATTTTATCAGTATTTCCCTTCCTTTTACTTCTTGCAGAGCCATACAGGGGCTGTACTGTTTCCATAGAGATAGCCACCACAGGAACCACCAGCATTTCTAGTTCTGGGCAGTTTACTATGGCAGCAGCCACAGAAAAGCAAAACCTGAGGAAAAGTAATGACATTCTCATGAGTCTAATCAACATACATTTCAGTTGGATGACAAGTCAGCCATCTGAAGCTTGAAGACATATTCAGCTGTTTGCTGTTTAATTTTAGAGCTGCACGAGAAGACAGAAATTTTCAACACATAATTGTTCCATTTCCTACTTGTACTACAATTTTTCACTTTTCTGTTTCCTCTTGAAAACTGTGTCCCAAGTGAAAGAGTCCATGTTTCTCTATACAAGCAGAGAGACACATACTGATAGGGAAAAGCTAGTTTATATATAGAGAAGAATTATTTCACTAAGTTCCTGTAAATCGAGGTTTTCAATGGTATTTACATTGCTCAGCAGTGTAGACAGCACTAGCATAGAAGCAACATTAGTACTTACCTTAGGATGAAATTGTCCGTGTTTAATCAGTTTCAAGAACCTACTACAATCCATTTGGAGTAAGCAAGTAGCAGGAGGCCTGGCTCTGCACCCTGCGGGCAGCACTGATGTCACTGTCTTGCTTTAGGGACAGATGTGGTTGTCCCCTACAGTGATTTGCACCACCCTGCAGGGCAGTGCCATCTCAGGACCACTGCATGCTTCTCTCCCCTGTTTGGTAAACATGACCTTCACCTCAGTGTGACCAAGGAGAAAGTAGAGGCAGAGCATCCCACATAGTGATAGCCAAGAAAATCTCTGTCTGGAGCCAGAATCATTTCTAACAATAAGTTTGAGTTTCCTGTAAGCTTGGAGCCTATAATCTTTTAAGATGACAAATGAAGATTCTCTGCAAACTTAAGATGCATGTTTTTACTCTTCCAACAGGTAACTTCTACTGGTAAAGATCACCTTTAAAAGGGAACATGGATTTAATAAACTCAACAGAACAAAACAGTACATCAGAAGAACTATTCACATGGGTGACATCCAAGATTCTCATTTCCATTACCCTGTCTGTGCTTGCGCTAATGACAACGGCCATCAATTCTCTGGTGATGACTGCAATAATTGTGACAAGAAAACTCCACCACCCCGCCAACTATTTGATCTGCTCTCTTGCAGTGACTGATTTCCTTGTGGCAGTCCTAGTGATGCCCTTCAGCATTGTCTACATTGTAAAGGAGACTTGGATCATGGGGCAAGTAGTGTGTGACATTTGGCTGAGTGTGGACATTACATGCTGCACGTGCTCCATCTTGCATCTCTCTGCCATTGCTTTGGATCGTTACAGAGCAATCACAGATGCTGTGGAATACGCACGGAAAAGGACACCAAAGCATGCTGGTATCATGATTGCAGTGGTATGGATCATATCCATTTTTATCTCCATGCCGCCTTTGTTTTGGCGGCACCAGACAACCAGCAGGGACGATGAATGCATCATCAAACATGACCACATTGTTTCCACCATTTACTCCACATTTGGCGCCTTCTATATCCCCCTGGCCTTGATTCTGATCCTTTATTACAAGATATACAAAGCAGCGAAGACATTTCACAGAAGAAGTGTCAGCAGGATAGTCAGGGAGGAGGTAAATGGACAAGTCCTTTTGGACACAGGTGAGAGAAGCGCCAAATTGACTTCAATGCCCAGCACAATGGAGAAGACATCAGATCCACTGGTGGACTGTGAAAAAATCAACGTCAGCATACGAAGCCCCAGATCTGAATCAAAGCATGAGAAGTCTTGGAAAAAACAGAGAATCTCTAGTACAAGAGAGAGAAAGGCAGCAACTACTCTGGGTCTGATCCTGGGGGCATTTGTGATCTGCTGGCTCCCTTTTTTTGTAAAAGAAGTAGTTGTGAACACCTGTGAAAGATGTCACATTTCAGAAGACATGTCCAATTTCCTAGCATGGCTGGGATACATTAATTCCCTTATTAACCCTCTAATCTACACAATCTTTAATGAAGATTTCAAGAAAGCCTTCCAGAAGCTTGTGCGGTGTAGGCAATATCTTTAAGAGCTTTTGTTCGTATAAGCAAAACATACTCATTGCTTTTTTTAACATGTATAAATTTATATAACTGAGATCACCTTTGTTGTATTTAAGGAAAAGCACCAAGACTCTGCATTCACATTATGACTCTTTTGTATAAGTAGCACTGGGAGAACAAATTGCCCAAGTTTTAAAGAGATGGATCTTTCGGGATCAGTTTTGCTCTGAAGAAAGAGGTAGCATATACTCATTGAGGCGCTGACCATGCTGGCATTTGCAGAGCTGCTTAGTTTGAAGCATATAGGTATTACATTAAATATAAAGGAAATATACTCTCTTGAAGTAGATAAAAGAAACAAATTTTGAAAAAGAAGGAAAAAAAAAGCAACCCTAAATGACTGATGAAGTTTTAGGTTAAAAACAGATTTTGGTCCCTACTGTCAGTAAGATGGAAAATGCAACTCTGTGATTTTATTAGTGTAGCACAGGCCTGCAGCGCAGAGTCAAGCTATTTTGAACAAAGGGTGGCAGCTTTAAATATTCTTAGCGTCATACTGTGTTGACTAGCCAAGTTATGCTCCAGCCCCGGCCTCTCCCAGGACTTTCACGTGTTATGCCCTTGCAGTGCCCCAATGGTAAGCAAGACACTTTCACAGCCCAGTAGTTCACAGTGAGCCAATATCATGTGCCCTCTGCCATTGCACACTCAAGACACACATGGCCATAGCCCCAAGGGAATGGTATGGTAGTCAGTGCACCTCCAGTGATTAGGGTCTCAGAGCCTGGTGCTCTGGGACTCCACTTCATTAGGGTCTATGGAGAGTTTATCTCATAAAAAGCAGCTGGTCCTCCTTCTACTGTTGTCAGAAACATGAGATAATCCCAGCTTATGACCTCATCTCTATCTCACTCGCCTTTCCAGGCACAGCCCCTCTATATTTCTGAGTACCAAACTTATCCACACAGTTTTGCCAGGGCCCCCATATCATTGCTGCTGGTGGTTGGCTTACTGAGGTTTGGTTTAGAGCCACCAAATAATGATCCAGCTCAGCACATGCTCCTGCACAGCTCAGCACAATGTCCCAACTTCTTTTCTCAACTGTGCCTCAAGCACTAAAGTGTGCAACTTCTTCCCCGTCATGTTAGACGTTTAATGCAACCACAGTTTAGGCATTGTGGGTCTCCAGAAAAGGCACTGCAGCCCTTCTCCAGAAAGGGCAGGGAAATGATCTTAGTCTGTAGTACGTGCCTGGGGAGGGATCCTATAGGATGCTCATGGGCTGGCCCCTCCAAAACCCTACATCTCCCAGAGTATCTGGCCCTGGTCCCCAGTCCCAGAAAAGCTGAAAGGACCTCATATGCACTCCAGCTTGTATTTTTCCCCCAAGATACAAGCTGCCACAACAGCTGTCAGAGGTGTTTCGTGAAAGATGATGAGGTTTGAGACCTGAGAAATTGAACTAATTTGTTTCTGTCACTTGAAATTTACTGTATTCTGCTTTCACATCAAGATCCAAATGAGATATTATTCACAAGTACCAGAAACCATGCAATTGTTTTACTGTTGATTTTAACCCCATGAGGAAGCTAGTGGAAAGCTTACTTGTCACATCACGTAGCTCTAGTGCAGCAGAAGCACAGCTAAATTTTGAAGGCACTAGGATGCGGCAGCATGTAATTTGGCTTGTATGCCACATAAAATAATGCATTTGATAACTCTGCAGTCAGAGTACAGCTGCAACAGCCCCTGTGACCTCGCAATGGCTATATAATGCTGAAAGAAAATAACTGTTTAAGGATCAGCTGTGCTCTGTTGTCTCCAGAAAGAGCCACAGAACTCGGCTTCGTCAAAGGATTACCAGATTAGCAGAAGGCCGCAAGGAAAACCACAGTGAAATGTTTACATTTGAAGACCTGTTTCCCTTGTTTTTTTAAGTACTAACACCGGATATTTAAAGCCAAGGCTTCCTCTTCCCCTGCTCTTCCCCATAAATCTGCTGGAGGGTAGAGTGTACTATTTTTCCTCTTACACATAAGATGTTCGACAATGTCTTGTGAAAGCAAATTGGAAGTAAAAACAAGAGTTGCTTTTGAGGAGAAAAGATACTGAAGATACTCAGATAAGGCAAAAAGAATGGAATAGTATGTAGATAAATAGAAAATAGCTCTCATTTATGCACTGTCAACAGTACTATACTCTGAAACCAATTAAGCTGCTAAGTATTTCTCAAAATGCAGGGTGGGTTTTCTTTGTAACCTTGTCACTGAGCTCTATGTGCTCATCCTTCAAAACCCCAGTGGTGGAAGATGCAACTACAAAAAACCTAAGCAAGCAAGCAGGCAGTGATCTCATTAAAAGCACTTACAGATTGTGGACTATCATTTCTTGGTGTCTGAAACTTCCATGGTGACAAACACCCCATTACACATCCCCACACAGTACCATTTCATCTTTAGCATCTATCTGTGCATGTGATGTGCTAAGAAAACCTCCAATTCTCTCTTTCAAGATGCATAATGGCTAAGGTTTCTGCTGGATGCAGCTTTCCCTTCCCCACAAGATACACAGGCACCAACTGGAGCTTAACACTGAATTCAAAAAGCAAGAGAGAGACTGCAAGATTTTATGCACTGGAACTAAGATTTATTTTTTACAGTTAGCTCTTTACCCTGTAGGAGTTCAGTCCTCCAAATAGAAGAAGGAAAAAAAAGTCCGTTTTCTTAATTCAGTTCCTCAGAAGAGAGCTATTGGATGGAAGAGAATGTATTGGAGGAAAGGGTTTTCCATCTACCTTTGCTTTGGACAAAGCTCCCCAGACCCCTATCTCTGCTGCAGCTGCCCTCCCAGTTGCTGCTCACTGCCCAACCACCCATCCATTTAGATTTCTTCTAACACTTGGATTTGGAGCAGATTTGGAGCAGATGACCTGCTCCCACTTCATCTTTCAAAGAGGATGATTCCAGAAGTAGCTGTTAATGCTATGTCCAATTCAGGTAGACATTTTTACCAACAGTAAGAAGTTAAATACACCTCATTTTTCTGTGCTTAGTCCTTCTCCTTCCCTCCCTACCAAATGGTGTCCTTTCCTCTTGAGGATAACACATTCCTACAGAAGGATTGGGGTATGAATACACTTTTGTTTTCGTGACGCAGTCACACTTGTTAATGCATGACTGTACCACCCAGAAACACCCACCTCATCCAAATGTGCTTTTGGCAATCACTGCCTTCAGCTGCTGTCTAATTGTTCTTAGCATTAGGGAGGTACACAGAAATAAGTATCTGCCAAATTATTTTCTCCAGTAGTTACAAACTCAGCACATTACTTCTAGGCAAGTGCACATTCCTATTTGGCCTTTGTATTTCAGATTCCTTTGCAGAAGGGAAAATCATCCCTGTAGCTATAGAAAAGAAGGGTCTTCTAGAGCTCTGCTGATCAAAGAAAAAAGGCTGCAAGAAAAGCATGAAGAATCCCTTGTAGCTGACCTGTAAAGACTGAGCATAAACCTAACGCTTGCAAGCATTCCAGCACCCCAAGCAGTGAGCATTACCTGCTGTTTTTCCTCCCATTCCTCTTCTGAAAAGTGCTTCTACGCTACAGGGACAGTACTACCAATATCAGAACTATTAAAAATACCAGCAATACGTTGCTATCCCCTACCCTGCACAATCCTGAAATGAATTGAGCAGACTTTTTTTTCTTTAGGATTTTCCATTTGTCTTCTGAGAAGCCTAATTTCTAATTTTTGTTGTTGTTTCTCTCCTCAACCAAGAAGAATAAACCTTTAAAATAAAAATAAACATTTATATGACCTAGGTGTTCTGGATACCAATTAGTAAATAAATAAATAAATAAATAAATAAATAAATAAATAAATAAATAAATAAATGCCTTGGTGATACAGAGCTTGGCTAAGAAGATAAAGACTACAGAATACAGAACAGGCAGAAGACAGCAGTATTTGCATAAACGGTCAAGGTTACCAATTCAATCCAGCATAGCCCTTTGAGTGTCAAAACCCTCTCACAGCAAACAGCAATGACTGAAAGAAACCTTATACCCTCAGGAAATTGCTGAACTCTGAATTTTCTAAAATCCACTTGTTTACTTCATGTTGAGTTGTTGACTTGGTTGAGGCAGAGTAAAAAGGCAAGGAAAACGTTTACTGAACACTGCTATTTTTATACACTAGAAGTTCAAATCAATGGTATCCACTCTTCAAGTTACATGTTTATTTAAACTTTAGTTTTGAAGGTATGGATTCCTGTGTAACAGATTAACAGCACTAAGAAAATTAACATCCTTCTCCATTTTAAAATGAGATAGATCCTGCAAATGCACAATACTTTCTCTTGCTAAATTAAATCTTTTCCTGTTCTCCCCTTATAGTCATTGATTTGAAACTTAGAGCAGTATATTATAGCTTCTGTTTAAAAGACAAAAAACAAATGTAATGCCACACAAAGTGCTAACTACTAAGGTGAAGCTAGAAAAGTGATTAATTTCCTTGCTTTCAGTTTGGATCATGAGTGGTAGTAGACACTTAATGCAGCAGCCATCTCTTTGCTGGCAGTACTCCAAGATGCAAAAGCTGTGTCTAATTTGTATGACAGCAAGCGTCTGCTAAGCGACTCACTTTTGGCTAAGCCCAGTTTTCTGCATTTTGCAGTACAAAGCTACATAAAATGATCCAGAGCCATGAAGTAAGAAATCACTCAGTTTGCACACCTACCTTTTCTAAAATGATAGTCACTAGAAGACAAACACACACCGTTAACCAGCAGGAGCAAAGCTGTGTCTTTATCCACAACAAAAACAGCCAAAAGCTTTCACCTCCACTTCCTTTTTGGGAGGTAGCCAGAAGGCAGCCTGACCAGACTGAGGGCCAGGTGGGCTCAATGAAGACCAGCACTGCTGCTCCACCGTGTGCAAAATGAGATCCCTTCAAGGAGAATGCCAATAGCAAGCTTACTCAACACTGGCTAGTAAAAAGAAGAGCAGTCCAGTATTTGGCCTGTCTTTCCTGGCTAGGGAAGTCCAGCTTGGTATTAATGGCCCTTTCTGTCAGCTGATTAGTTCCTGGCTCTTATTTGCTATCCTAACTTAGCTGGGCTCTGTTAGCTGTCCTGGCATGATTTGTAAGACAGTTCTGAATCAATACTGATCAGTACAGGGTTTGCGTGCCCTCTAATCATAAAGCTCCTCTGTCAAGGTCAGGTTTCAACTTGGGTAAATGCAAAGAGATTGGAATTTTAGATAATAAAAATTCAAGGCAAGGATTTGGTGGGGATTCTTCTTCCACAACTACTTTGACAGCAAGTAAACTGAACCCAAACCAGTGTTCCAAACAAGTAACGTATATATAACAAGTAAGCATGACCTTAATTTTCATAGACATAAGTTATATTACCATTAGATTGTCTCTAACCTCATTTAGTGTCAGTCTTTTTGTGAATTTTGTCAGTTTTTCCCAACTTGTTTCCTAAGTGCAGAAGAAATATTAACTACTTATCTGCAGTAAATAGGTAGGTCTTTGCACAATTTTACAGGTAGAAAAACAGAAGTCAGGGGAAGTAGGCATTCAGCACTTTTCACTGGGTGAGGTCTGAGAGTGCCAAAGATTCCCAGTCTACTGCTAGAATCACAGAATGGTCAAGGCTGGAAAAAACATCTGGAGGCCATCTAGAACATGCTGCCCAAGACCATGTCCAGATAGTTTTTGAGTATCTGTAAGGATAGAGACTCCACAACATCTCTGTGATACCTATGCCAATGTTCAGTCCCTCTCAGTGTGAAAAACGCATTTCCCGATATTCATATGGAGAATCATGTGTTTCAGTTTGTGCCCATTGTCTCTCATCCTGTCTCTGGGCACCACTGAAAAGATCCTGCCTGGCTTTGTCTCCTTTATACCTGCTCTTCAAGCGTTTATACACACTGCTATGGTCCCTGAGCCTTCTCTTCTCTAGGCTGAAGAGTCCCAGTTCTTCAAGTCTTTCTTCATGTCAGAGATGCTCCAGTTCCTTAATCGCCCTGTGGTCCTTTACTGGACTCTTTCCAGTATGTCCCTGTGTCTCTTGTACTAAGGAGCACAGAAATGGACTCAAGTGCTCCAGGTGTCGCCTCACCAGTGCAGGGGAAGGATCACCCCCTTCCGATTGCTGGCAACACTACTTCTAATGCAGCCCAGGAGCCTGCTGATGTTCTTTGCAGCAAGTACATTGCTGGCTCATGTTTAACTTGATGTTAAGGATCCCCAGGGCCTCTTCTGCAAAGCTGCATTCCACATGGTTATTCCCAAGCATGCAATGGAACACGGTTGTTCCTTCCCAGGAGCAGGACTTCAAGCCTTCCCTTTGTTGGACTGCGCACTAGTCTGACAGAAGAAAACAAGATCAAAGCAAATCAGAAAAGGGGAAGGAGTAGGAGAACAGGAAGAGACAGACTGAGCAGTTTTCTCCTCACAGTGCCAGTGGCCCTTGAGACAAACTTGCTTGAACTGAGCTCAAGCACAATTCATTTTGAAGCTGCCTGGCATGTTCCATGAGCTGAGCGCAGCATCATAGAATCATAGAATGGCCTGGGTTGAAAAAGACCTTAAAGATCATCTAGTTTCAGTCCCCCTGCCACGGGCAGGGCTACCAACCAGTAGACCAGGCTGCCCAGAACCACATCCAGGCTGGCCTTGAATGGGGCATCCACAGCCTCTCTGGGCAACCTATTCCAGTGCGTCACCAACCTCTGTATGAAAAACTTCCTAATATTTAACCTAAATTTCCCTGTCTTAGTTTAAAACCATTCCCCCTTGTCCCACCACTATGAGCACACAGCACATGAGCTCTCACTGGGTCAGTACATATCAGAGCACATGGGAGTGAAGGCTCAAAATTCAGTGTGACAATACTGGTCAGCAGTAGGCACATGTAAACAGTGAGACTGGGGAATTGCAAGTGCTGGGATTTTAAAAGCCACGGTCTGCAGAGAAAAAAACTGAGTACGATCAAAGCACGTATTTTCAAATCTTACCTATGTTTCAACATGGTCCTCTATCCCATCCCTCTCAAAAGTCACCTTGAGCACAGAAAGAGTACTAAACAGAGACCCACCCCTTGTTTAGACCTAGCCAGTGATATTTGCTCAGCTTGCTTTCTGTTCCCCAGAAAGCCACATCAAGTCAAACCACTACCATGAATCCCACCACTCCTGGGTGTATGCCAAACCTCCCCACTCCCTGTCAGCCTGGCTTTCACCTGTCTCCAGCTCACTGAGAATGGAATTAAAGCCCTCTATAACCAATTTATACTAATGCTTCTCTTTCCTCCCTGGCCAGAAAATAACAAAAAGTGGCCAAAATACCCTCCAAGCTCTAAACCTGCTAACAAGCCAGAAAAATAATATACAATGAAGCAGCCTAGATCCAAGAGAAAATAAATGAAGGAATGCTTATCTGAACCACCCCTTCTAGTCACCTCACTACATAGCCTGGATGTTCTTCCCCATAACACAGTGCCCACCACGAATGAAGAATGCTTTCCGAGGAAGGTTTGGTTTATTTTATATCACTTGACAAAAGAGCTCACTTAGGGATGCTTCAGGGACATGAGGATGGGTAATGATACCCATTCTGCCTTTCCTTTTCCTCTGCTGTACCAGAAACAGAGAAGATGTATTATTGATGAATGTGCCAGCAAGGAAACAGTGCAGGTGAAATAACCGTCAGAGAGGAGAAGAGCCGGAGCAGCCGAGCAGATTCGGCGTAAACCCAAACCCGAAGTTCCACCACTACTGCAAGCAGAGCATTATCCACCAGGCTATCACCTACAACCGATAAATCCAGGCCGGGCCGGGCCGGGCCACGCGGCCGCCATTTCCCGGGCGGGCGGTTCCCCCTAGCGGCCCTGGGGCGCGCCGCACGGCCCGAGCCGCTGCTCCTGCGGAGCCTCGGGGAGGCCGGGGGGATCACAGGGCTTCCGCGGCCCCCGGGGTGATTTTTGGGATAGTAACCCACGAGTAAACACCGAGCACACAGCTGGGAGAAGGGAAAAGAGATGAATGCAGCTTTCCTTCGGTTTAATGCACACTTCTGTGGCAAAAGACTTCAGGGACAACCGGGCGCAAGAGGCACTAGAGTTTCCTAGGAAGGAGAAAGAGATGTGACGTTTGCTCCCTCCCCCCCCCACCACTTGTTGCAGCCAGATTGAAGCAATTTGTGCTTCTGTTAAATTTTGTTAGCTGAGGCAGGCTCCAGGCTGTTTAAGTTTGACTAGGCAGAGAGTTCAGTAACTTCTCTGAAACTTCCCAGGCAAAGGTCAGGAAGGGTGGCCATTTGAAATAGGCTGCAGAAACATCTACCCAGTTTGAAAACGTACATGAGAGATACAGATCATCAGAGGTCAGTTCTCCCAGTAAATTCTAATAATACAGAATACAAAAGATTGGAAAAGACCTCTAAGGTCACCCAGTCCAACTGTCAACCCATCCCCACCATGCCCACTGACCATGTCCCTCAGTGCCACATCCACATGGCTCTTGAACACCTCCAGAAATGGTAACTCCACTGCCTCCCTGGGCAGTTTGTGCCACTGCCTCACTACTCAGAAGAAATGTTTCCTAATATCCAACCTGAACCTCCCCTGGCGCAACTTGAGACCATTCCCTCTCATCCAATCATTGTTACCCGAGAGAGCAAACCTAGAAGCATTGATGCCTTTCACTTGAAGCTTGAATTTCTACTTTTTATTTTTAAATATAGGCAGCACATGAGCTGCTTGAGCTGCTTTGCAAAGTGAAAATGAAAGATGGCAGGTTTTCCAACTGCTTTGCTTCTGTCAACATCCCTTCTCCTTTTTTTCTGTCCCATATGTTCTCTTTTACTGTCACACAGACAAAAAAAAAAAAAAAAGTCACCAGACCTGGAATTTTTTTCCTCTTCTAAGTTTTGTTGAATTTTAAGGATAAATCATTCATAGAAAACGTGAGACCGGTTAGTATTACCTATGCTGCAGTTCCAAGGAAAGAACACAATGGCAGTATGGACCCATCTTGTTCCCTTCTACTGCAGGATATATCACTATATTGAAGGAACTGAGACTCAGGTAATTACAAATATTTAGACACCCTGAGGGAGAGGTAGTTGTACACAGCTAAGAGCTCACATTTCCAGGTTATTTAGGAAGCTGCACAAAATTTACTGTTGCATTCGGCAGGGATATAAGGTGGTGCAAACCCCATCCAATTCAGTAGCCATGGAAAATGTAGGTTTTGCCAAGTTGTACTTCTCACAATATTTAATATTAGCTTGATGTAGAAATATCACAGGGACTCCTTCTACTCAGAGCATTTCACCATATAATCAGCAAATACAAAGTAAACTCTTGTCCTTTCTCCCTTGTCCCAACATATTTCTTTCTGTCACTATATGACATACACAAACATTCTAGCAGAGGAGGTCTTCTCACTCAAACATATCTCCAGGAGTTTCATTGCTGGAACAGCAAAAAGATCAAATGATATCATCAGCATTGTAGGAGATCACAGATATGAAATAATCTCTCTACATTTAGAAGGTATCTGTCATAGCCCCTGAGCTAAAACAAAGTTAGAGATATAACAGGATGAGAGCTTCCCCAGGGCCCAGAAAATAAAGTGAAGACTAATGTCTTCTGACATGGCTTGCAGCACACCCAGAAGGGTTGAAATCCACTCTCCAGCACCCAGGAAGGTGCCCACCTTGCCAACAGGTCTCTTTCTGTAAAAATGAGCTCATGTCCCCTCTGTCTGCAGCTGCATAAACATAAGGCAGAGACACACCAGCTCACAGCAGTGTGCTAGCCCTCAAATCCACAGGGCTGAGGTCATTGCAAGGAGCAAAAAGCAAGCTCACACACATGGCCAGAGAATCTGCCAGACCTTTTATCCCGGCAACGTGTCAATGTAAATGCAAGTATCGCCTACTATAAAGGCTGCTGTCATTAAACTGTGTTAAGGTACAGGCAATCCTGAGTCCCATGAGGGCTTTTTGGTGCAAGGAAAATTCCCCACTGAACAATTAGTATAGTTTTCCTTTTGCTTAGCATCATGCTGCTGGAACAACAGAGCAGCCCAACACGAATATGCTCCAGAAGGCTCTGGTCTTCGTAACCAGAAAAAGAATTTGCTACAGCATCCATTGCCTTCTCTGTGCTGTTCACAGACTGGGGATGTTCAGAGAGTTAGTTCATCATTTCAATTATTTTGTTTGCTAGTTGATCCTATGGGATCTATACTGAACTAAATCATCACTGCTGGATACTTTACAGAAACCAGCAGTCTGCTTATGTTAAAAGAAAGCCTCAGCACTGTCTGCACACATCATTCCAACATTTCTCTGCTTGTCTCAACCAGCCATGAGTCCGAACTGCAGGATAGAGAACAACTTCTTTGCAGTTAATGTTGTTTGCACAGTGAGCACACCCACAAATAAAGAAGACTCAACACAGCATTGTCCAAATCCCATTCTGATCCAACTCTGGAATCTCCAGAAATTGCACAGATCTGACAACTGTGCCTTCCAAATTTTCCCTCCGAAGTAGTTTGGAAGTTTTGCAACCAAAAGTTTGCACTCATCCAGCATTAATCCACCTGTCCTTGCCTTATATCACATCTTCACTCTGAAGTTGAACAGAAGGTTATGGAATTCCTTTTGTAAAGTCCATGGAGATATTATCAAAAGTTGACTTTAGCCTAGTGAGTTAGATTTCCTCTAAGATCTCTTCAGGTAGTGGAAAGAAAGAGGTTCTTCAAGAGATGGGTTTGGAATAACTAAAATAGCCTGCAGACGTTAGCCACAGAATCTGAAAGTTATCTTACTTGTCGCGTCCTAGGCAGACAGAGCAGACTTCAAACAGTCCTTAAGCATACTTGTCAGGATTTGGAAGAAGGCTGCTACACGGACCCTGCATCCTATTCTCATTCTTTTAATCAATAGTCTTTGGGAAAAAAAGCAAAAACAACAAAAAACCACCCACAGCACCATCAAGATGAACACTGTGACAGAAACTCCCAGCAACTGAAGTCAGATGTTTACATTCACCTTCAGCTTGTTCCATGTAGCCTGTCTGAGAAAAAAATAGTCTCTGGAGAACACTGGATATAGTCTGATTTTACCTGTCTCTGCAGACATACCATCAAAATGAGGTATTTTATTGCCATAAGTTAAGGGAGCTTTGTTTAAGAGGAGGTACCTTCCCATCATGCTACAGCTACCTTGCTCTATGCATTTAATTTAGCTTTACTTTTACAGCATATCACTTTAAAATAAGTAGCATAGTCTGAGATGTACCACAAAGAGCCTAGCCCAGCGTAAAGCTAAGCTATGGCAACTCCTGGTGTCCCCAGAAACGATAACATTCCTGTTAACTACAGAAGGGTTAGAAGGTTATCCAACATTTTGTCATAGTATGAAAACAATTCTTTGATTTTTTTTTCTTACAGTACCCCACTCTTCTAGGCTACCCAGTTATCTAGATGTTTACCATCCAAAACTGTAAAAGCAGAAAGCTGGATTTGGCTTTAAGACTATCTTCAATTCACTATTTAAGAAGAGTCATACATTGCTTAATGCGGTTATAACAAAAAGAGGGAAAACATCTGCCAGCCCATGTCATTTTGTGAACAGCAATGGTCTTGAAAGAGAAGCATCTAAGCATATGGCCCACAGATTCCCGATGAAATACCTTTAATATAACTTCTAATCTGCAAGAAGGAACAATCTAGTCTTGAAGCTTGAAGGCAGAAGGGCAGAGATTTCAATCCCTTACCTGACAGCTGAAATGGAAGGAAAGACAATGTTAAGGCAGAGCTATTTGCACCATCTCTCCAGGAGAATGAGGCCTCACTGTGTGAGGGCAGGGCGAAGAGGACCACCTGGAATCATTTGGGAGGGGTGGTGTTTTTATTTTCCACGATTCAACAGAATTATAGCAATTTGCCTCATTCTCTTTGTCTTTCCTTGATATCTCGGTGGCAGGAAGACATGGATTTTGCTCTGATTAACCGTTGGCGTCTCATTCCTCTGCAGGTAGCCTGTGTTTAATAAAACCTGGAAATCAAACAGTTCAAGGGCAATTGCCAAGTAGAATCCAGCTAGCAGGTGAACACAGGATAACACAGCTGTGATAGATAACTTTCCTAGAATCATCCTAAGACAATGAAATTTTACTGTCCTCAGCCATAACCTCTGGTGTGGACAACAGCAGGCCAAGACTCTTTGTTTGACTGCAGTATTAAAAATTTTCCCTCCTTTCAGCTAGCCAGACGTGTGGGTTCCTGGCAAACTGCTCTTAGCTCTTGCAGTCTGACTGCTTCTGATGATGCATAAACATGTTGGTACTTGCACAAAGTAGCACATACTATGGCTCTCCTAGCCTTTCCAGGCATTTAGGAGCATATTTCCCTTTCCTCCTTCCACAAATGTACCACTCGTTTGTGCTGGATTCTCCTTACCGTGATATTTTTGTCCCCTTACACTTGTTAAAAGCTGTATCTTCACAGGTAAACCACTGCTTTGCTCAGAGAGGTTTTACAAATCGTAAGACAGTCTGAGAATGAAACCTGGCTCCTATTTGCAGACACTGCCCACATTTTCTTAGAATCATAGAATCACAGAATCACAAGGTTGGAAAGGACCTACAAGATCATCTAGTCTAACTGTCCTCCCATTACCACTGTTACCACAAGCTACTAAACCAAAATGTAAATGTAGCTCCTCATCCAGACACCATTCATCTATGCTTTTGCAGAGGTGCCAAAAGAGCAGACCTAATAAACCAGTAAAGTACAAGAATAAAGATGTTAGCCTGACCCTAGAAGATTAAAGAGTACTCCCCAAGAAAATGAGAACAAAACAAGAAGAATCTAGTGATAAGCCAGGCATTTGTCTGATTGGCAACACTGTCAGTCAGCAGTTTTCACTGTCTGGTGGCTATTATGTCCAGAGGTAGCTGGGGAATACCTTCCTTCCAGGCTGCTTCTGACTGAAATTTAGACAGACCTAACAGTATTAGTCAGTGCCTATTGTGCATAGGACTTATAGCTGTGGAGCATCAATGCACTGTGCAATCTCCTTGCTGATCTTCTCATCTTGTTTTCTAAGTAAGTTAGATAAATGTATCACAAGGCCCGGGACATAGTAATCTAGCCACAAAAATCAAGCAGCATAGATCCAATTTATTCAGTACCATATTTCTTATTTAGATAGAGTAAAGCAAACTCATCCCACTTTGTCATTTCACAGATGTGTAGGTTTTCTGAAGCCTTTCACAATATTAGAACTGAAAATATCCTTATATTAGTAAAAACAAGGCTTGAGGCAGCAGCTAGGCTCAGATCATTAGCCAGCTGAGGTGCAAATGTTATTGGTATCCTTACCTCACAGGCTCACAGAGGATGCTGTAACTTGGTAGAATTATTCACAATGATCCAGCCTCAAACATCCAGAGCTTCAGAGGTGCTTTTTTTTTCTCTTTCTTTTGAGGTGTCACACTTACCACAATGCCCCGAGCCTGGTGTGTTGCCTCTTTGTTATCTTTTACAGTGATTAAAATAATGCATTTCCAGGAAAAGAAAAGTTCTATCATCCCCAGAGTGACAGAGAATCAAAGCAGAGAGAAAGACAAATTTCTTGCCTGAGACCACGAAACAGCAGCAAAGAATTAAATGCAAAAATCCTCATTTGCTTTGACATCATCTTATTACTCCTTTAGGCTTCACTACAACATTTCCAAAAATGCGTAAAATGTTGAAGTCAGAAAACAAGCAGGGATGCTCTTTTGACATAAAAGTGGGGTCTAGAGTAGAGATTTTCTGAAAGAATATGTAAATATTTATTATTTTAGCTAGGATCATCATTTTAAACCTTATTGTTGAAAATTGTGGCTAAGGCTTCAGAAAACAGTATATTATTTATTTGAATTTACCGCTGATTACTGTGCTGTCCATGTCCACTGAGTTTTCAAGTATTTCTGTAAGATTAGAGACATCACATTTCTTCTATAGTCACAAAAGAAACCAAGTACAGAAACTAGGGCTCAGACAGCTGGGATTTTAAGGAAAAAGAGAACACAAAAACAAAAGCATCAAATGCTTTATGAATAATCGGTGAGAGTCAGCAATACTATAGTCAGCTTGTGTTGTCAGAGATACTGGAAAGTGAAAAATGACTGAGAGAAGGGAACTTTGTATGAAGCCGGTACGAAAAATGATGAGCGTAACTGTGGAAGCCCAGAATCAAATCTCCACTCTGTCCATTCAAAGTTAGGCTGAGATGATATCCCTTGATATCTTGAGGAAAGGTGTTGATCTTCCAGATCTGGGTCAAGCAAGAGCAACTGCATGCTGGCCAACTACCGTCACACCTTTAGAGACAGTGTTGTTTGATTCAGATAAAGCAGCCACAGGATTTAAGGAGGGGTACATCCTCCTGAGATGGGTGGAATCCTTTTGTATGTATGTTTATCCTCATTACTAAGGAGGAAACAGAAAATCAGTGAGGATCTTCTTGTTCGTTCCCTTTGCCTCAAAACAGAGGTTTGAGCATCTGCTGAATACTCTGATGTGAAATCATTACACAAGCTAGCAATGAGGATGATAATTAGTTTCCTAACACTTGCCATTGCAGGACTTTGCTGGTGTCACTTTTCCAAGGCTTTCACTGCTCTGGCTGACCCTTCCTGCCCTGGACAGCTGTCTCAGGCTAAAAGGATGCTCGAGCTGAAGAGTGGGCCCAAACTGGCAAACCTCACCAGGTGCTCAACACAAATTTGTACCAAATGTTCCTGTTGTTAAAGAAAAATATCCAAACACATATCTAGAGTGGTTCTTACCCTCCACATACACTTTTGCTACTTACTGGCTGGTGATGGTGTGTCACCCAGAATACAAGCACCACAGTGTCCCCCAAGTCTCCCAAACTATGGGAATGTGATGAGGGATTTGGAGTTGAGGTCTGTTCCCACCACAGCTGGGACACCCCTTGCTTTACTTGCACACCCCTGGAGAGCTTTCTGCTCAGCATTTGAAGGCATTTTGTAAGAGCAGCCTGCTGACAATTTCCATTTTATCCCTGAGCTTCTTGATGTCTAAGACAAGT
The DNA here is from genome assembly GCA_030625065.1 of Alectoris magna. NCBI lineage: Eukaryota > Metazoa > Chordata > Aves > Galliformes > Phasianidae > Alectoris > Alectoris magna. The sequence continues at coordinate 103,949,566 of CM060560.1, forward strand.
CTCTTTGTCAGATTAATATTTTTCTTTGTCCTTGGAGAGTCTCTGTGCGTTCCTAGCATCTACTTCAAGAGAATTTGCCCTTCTTTCCAGAGCTGGCTGGGGATATTTCTTCTTTTGCTTCAGAAGAGTCCAGAAGAAGACTTCGGAAGTCTCCAGCAGGTCTACACCTTTAATACAAAAAAAATTTCCAGGCTTCAGTTAAAATGAAGTCCTGACCTTCTTACTCCTAGTGACTTCACCATTTAATTCCCCCATCAATATACGGTTTTTCCTGTTTAAAGTAAGAATAAGAGTCACAGACCTGCGTTCCAACCCACATCAAAGTAAATCAACCTCATGTGATCACTTTGGTTATTTCCTACAACCACCTCATCTATACTGTTGGCGTTAGTCACAGAAACAAACTTCTGAGTAGTAGCACTCTCAGTTGGTTCACTGGCTGCTCAGTTAGACATACCTTTAAATTTTCATACGAATGACGTGGTCTATTTTTGCTAATGATTTTTAGTCTCAGTGACTGAGAAATTAAAATTTCCTGTGACACAAATCTCAGGAGTATTTCTCTCTTTAATAACATTAAAGAATTATTTGTTCATTTCCAAATTTAACTTCCCAGTCTATCCCAGGAGGGCCTCATTTAGCATCCCTTCCTAAAACAACTTTTGTCATGACTAATCTACTTTATTCATATTATCACTGTGGTTTTTTTTAATATAATTTCTTAATATGAATTCACTCCTCCACTGCCTTTAAACTGCCATTACTACAATTTCTGTACAGTGCACTTCCAACATGATTTCTCCTTGTCATGTAATAATCACTGCTACTCCACCCGGATGAAGTCAACGTCATGTTCAGTTTCATGCTCAGCACATCACCTGCGATCCAGTTCCCTGGTGTGAATTACACACGCCTGTCTGTGTGTTCCTACCCATGTAAGATGAAATTATTTGACTACTGCCAACCTGACTGCTACTGTCAACTATATTTCTTCCCCTTCTCATTGGTTCAGAGCAAATTCAGTCACATTCCACTAGGTCTGAGTTCTGCATTGATTGCACTGTCCATCAGATAATGCCTCCACATAAAACGTTTGCTGAGTGTGAGATCCAGAGATGGGACTAGTGTCTTGTCATTGTAGCTAGTAGATGCAGTCTAAGCAATTGCTTTTTGCTACTTTCCTTTTTTTTTTCTTTTTTTTTTTTTGGTGATATGCTAATTCACAATTTGCACTTACAATGGCTTTTTAGCTGCAAGCTGTTGTGTGATAGTAGTAGAAATTCTATGCCAGTTTCCTTTTTTTAAATACCAAGTAAGTCAAATGAGACTCATGCATTTGCAAATAATTGTACAGATTGTATTACATCATTCTCCTTGTTATTCCAGCATTTGTAAAGAAAATACACAGTTTAGCTGGCACCAGTACCTATGTGTGGTCATGACTCCTTTGTTTTCTGGATGAGCAATCCAAGGTAGCAGGTTACCAAAAGATTCAGTCTGTAATGCTTTTTCCAAGACACAATGAAGCCTTCGAGGAACATACTCATTATGGCCCTGTTATTTTCCATGTGTATCCTTGTGTAATAAGAGAGAGAGAGAGGAATAAAAGAGAGGGACATTAAATACAGGAGCACTGCAAATCAGTAGTTTTCAGATTCTTCTTGGAGCTGATGCTCAGGTTTGTTTCCTGCATACAAAGCAGGTTAAAAAAAGAAGTTTACCCTATGAGAAGACTTTTTTTAACAAAAGCTGTGTTTATCTTTTCATCTACATAGGCTCAACAGGAGTGGCTTAACATAGCACAAGATGGGTTGAGGGGACTTTATTTTTGGCTTGCTATAATCCGAACCTGAGAGCTGGGCACTCACTATCAGCTGGGGAGCACTAGGAATACCCCTAGTGTGCACTTGCTGCTTTAGAGCCATTAGAAAATAAGCCAGTTTTCTGGGTGCTCCAAGGCTGCTTGACAATCTGAACTCAAACATTAAGCAGGGACTGTAGGGAGTTTCTCTTCAAAAGCACATTCCTGACCCAGGCTAACACTAATATTACTAATATTAATGCATCTGCCAACAGATGACTACAGAAAATAACAGTTACAGAAAAATACCAAGAATGGAACATGGACACCAGATTTAGTGTAATATAGCCACTCAGTACCAGAGCAGTAGACACGTAGAGAACTCCAGTTGAATTTTGCTTATTTGGCAAGCCATATTTGAAATACATGATTTTCTGAGAATGTGCTGGAGGGACGATGACAGCTGTAGCTAAGAACTAAGAATGTTATGTATTAAGAAAATCACTTTTTCCATGCTTAAGCATTATCTTTACTTTTTCTTCTTCCCTCCTCTGGGCCCTACCCCAACCTGTTTCCTATATCTAAATGAAAACAAGGATATCAATAGCTCCAACAAACTGCTGAAGCTGGTCATAGATGGTCAGTAATGACTACCAGCAGTTTTTTTTTTTCTGCCTTACATCAGAAAAAGAGAGGGGATTAAAATATTCACAGAAAGGAAAAAAATCCATTAGTTTGAGATGCACTCCACAATCGCTATCAGATAGGATTTCCACATGTGTATCAGCAATTCACATTCTTTTACCTAAAGAAGGAAATGATTTGCAAGCAGTATTGTAATAGAAGAACAAGACTGGAATTTTGAGTTCACACACACACACACACACACACACACACACAAAAGACATTTCAGGTTACTATTTCTGCATAAACTTTGCATTTTTTCCTTCACTTGTCTGTCTATTAAGGTCTTTCATAATATTTATATATAATGAAATGTTCTGTTGATGGGAAATTATTGAGAAATTAGTGTCAAGGAAAAACATGTAACTTTTTCTCCGTGTGTTCACAACCTCACATGCACATAGAAAAACATACGTGCATACTCACCAAGAAATAGGAGACTATTGCTAATTATACAAGAACAGCAACAATAAGGAACGTGATAGCAAGTGCAGCTGGTAGAGATTCATACCTGGAGGCGGATGGCGCCCATGAGGGTATCATAGCTATGCACGCATTAACTTGTCTGATGCAGGAGGAAACCCTAGCAGGACACTAATTTCTGTTTGATTCTTTCTAGTTTGATTCTAATCTGCCTGATTTAAATATTTCAAGCAAATTGAAGACAAAGGCAGGCATCCAGGCCCGAGTTTCTCACTCACTCATCTTTTTTTCCACACAGCACTCTTCTCACACAAGGCGTGAAGTGAGTACAAGAAATATATTTCTGTATTAAGCACACTGTTCTGCATGTGGTCACTTGTTTTGCACAGAAGAGAGGGTTGTGTACTTCCTAGATTATAAATCTAATATAAAAGGGATTTTAGCCTTTTCTCCACCATTTTTCTTTCAGACATACACATGGAAATCCAAAATACAAGCCCAGCTAGATACAAACACTATGATATATAAGCACTGTTGGGACTGTGGCAGCAGTCAGACAAAGTCAAGTCATTATAGAGTCACAGAATGCCCTGAGTTGGAAGGCACCCACAAGGACCACCAAGTCCAACTCCCAGCTCTACACAGCACCACCCAAAATCCAAACCCTATGTCTGAGAGCAGTGGCCAAGCTCTCTCTGAACTCCAGCACTTGTGGCCATGTCCACTGCTCTGGGCAGCTTGTGCCATGCCCACTGCCCTCTGGGTCATGGCAGAATCTCTCTTTCACAGAAAAATAGAAGACTGGCAAGGGAGAGACAAAAAGGAGCCAAGGTCAGACCAAACCCAATCAGCACCAAGAAATTCAAGAAACTGTATTAACAAAACAACCAGAAAAATACATGGGAAACTTGTAAGTAATTATATAGTGGTGTATCGATAATGGAAGAATCTGGAAGAAGCAGAGTAAAAAAGCCTCCTTACACTGTTATTTCTACTGCTGTTGGAAAACTTCACTTTCGCAAGTTTGCAGTGAGTCTGTGATTTGTAATACCATTTGCCTCTTCCTCTGAAAATATTACTGCTTATAAATAAATAAAACAGCACCTGTTTTCTGTGGTGTAGCTACAGCCACCATTTCTTGGTTATATACAGAGTTTTAACAATGTGTGCATCAGTGACAGCCTCATTCAAAAGTAGTAGGACATTGTGTCAGAGGTGCTTTGTTGTTCTGTGTCTGAAGCAAGTAAAATCATCAATAACCAAGTTTGTTTGAAAAGCCTCGCTGAAAAACGCATGCTTTTATGACTCCCTGCTGCTGTGAGAGAGTAGCACAAAGTAGCACAAAAACTATAGGGGAGGGAGAGGGGGGAACTGGTTACAAAGTTTTTGCAGAATAATGCAAGACAGATGTCACTGCAGATCATATAAAATGATGCATATTGTGCATTTATATTTGGTAGGTATGCTTCATTCTGTAGGCACTGAAGCACAGCAGCAGTTTACAATCAAGAGAATCAAGTGAGTGATTCATTTCCTATTATATACTGGCCAACAAAATAAAGGAGACTTAGATTAAGCATGTCTTTCAGGGGAAGTTCAGTGAAATGCACTAGTAAGTTCCAAATGAAATGACTATTTGAAAGTTACTGTTTTTACAAAAATAAACATTTCTTTTCAAAAATTAATTGAGAAGAACTGTGACATGCTAAGGCAGCTGAATAGAGAATTTGATTCTAAAAGGGAACAAAAGAGAACCAGATGCTAAAATAATTAGAGAAGATAAAAGTCAATAAAATGAGAAAACTAAAGCACCAGAGCACAGGTGGGATGATAAGGAAATAAAGAGAAAAGTGGGTAAGCGTAAAGAATCACTGACAGCACAAGTGCGAACTATTCCTGAACAGACAGTTGACAGGATACGTAGTTGATGTCCCACTTGGTTCAGTCATGAGCTCTTCACTGGCCTCCAGCACATGAAAGATGCATACAGTTTATACAGACACCAAGCCAAGGAGGAATTCAGTGACACTTTTGCTCCATACGCACTTCCACGACAGACTCCATTCTGTCAGACTGCCCCTCTGCTGCCATCTGTCACACGGCAACAACATGTAACGGGATATTGGTGGGAAGGTTCAGCCTCTGCTGCCATACCACCAACATCCGCTTCTGCCATCATGGGACAACATAATAAAATGAAAGACATTACTTTTGGAGTAGCTCTCCTTTAACTGTAGCTTGTTCACCTACAGGTTACAACTTGTACAAGACTATTTTTGCTATTATACAAATTATATCCTCCCATGTGTATGTGTATATATATATGTGTGTCTGTGTGTGTGTGTATCATGTAGGGTAGGATGATTTCTACAAAACGTGTGTGTGTATACATACATGTATATATACATGTCTATATATGTCTACATGTACACACATACGTATGTATGTATACATGTCTATATATACACACATTTATTTTTTGTCAGAATGTGCAAATAGCTCATTCCAATGCCCATTTTGTCTTAGTAGCTCTTTCACAATATTTTCTTAGCCTTTTTTCACAATTCCACATAAGAATACATGGAAGTTTGCAATCTAAAATGTCTGCTTCGCTTAAATTTTCTTTCAGACAAAATGCACGTAGGCACCAAAAGCATGCGATTAAGGAAAGGAGCATGGTAAATATACTCATATAAACTTCCTCAAGTTTATTATTTTTCAGACCAAGTTCCTGCAAGAGACAAAATACACAATTTGGACTATCCTTTGGATTACATCTATGTGCCTTCTCTATTACAAAACCAGCATGACAGAAAACAGCTAAATGATTTTCTTGTTCTCAAAATACTCAACAGATTGACTTCCAAATTAAATCCAGGTGAGAGCCTGTCTCACTCCAGTTTGTTGGAGGGAGAGGAGGTTCTTTGATATATGCATACCCAACATGAGATTAAGAAACAATGGTTCAAATGTTGGTCCGACCTGTTTATTACAAATCTTAATCAGGGAGATGGGGAAGGGGAGGATGGACAGTATTACAAATTAGGGTGATGGGGAAGGGTAGGCAGGTGGTAGAAAAGATAGGAAAGAAGCAAGAATTGCATAAAGTGGGGATAGTTACCACCAGGATCCAGCAGCATCCCGTTGCACACCGTTCCAATGGTCCGAGGCAAAAGGGCAGGAGGAGAGCAGCATGGCCAGTCTTAGGTAGTAAGCAGGTACCAGGAAGAAGCAGCAGGGTAAGCCCGGGAGGAAGCAGGTCTCAGGTAGCAGGCCCAGGAGAGAGTCTGTCAGCATGCAGGCATCAGCTCGTGAGGCTTCTTATATCAGACACCTGTCTTCTTCTTCAGCACACAGGTCTCAGGTTGTGAGGAATCTGTTGTCAGAAAACCCAAAACCATGGTCCTTTTTAATCCTTCTTCTTCTGCCTACGTGGCATCCCTGGGTGCTTGGGTAAGAGCCATGTGCAGTACCCCCTGAGATGGCCATCTCCCTCGAGATAAGCCCACACAAAAGACTGCTTCCCAACCATTAAGCTGTGACTTATCTCTCTCTCCTTGCCCCTGGCTTGCAAAATCTTCAGACAAAGGATTTCTCAACCCTTTCCCGGGATGTGTCCATCAGTGTTCCTCAGCAAGCTTTGAGACAATGGTGCAAAAGAATAATCTCTTACAGAGGCAGGCTCTTCCTCAGCAGCCTGCCCAGGAAAACAGGAACTGGGCAGGAGCCAAACAGCAACCTCCAGCAGGTTGGGGAGGGCTCCTGCATCAGCCCTGCTGCTCTGGCCCAGCAGCTGAGCACTGCTGCACATGGGTCCCTGCTTCTTGGAGGGAGGGAGTTGACTGAGATGGGTTGAGATGCAAGCCCAGCTCAAGCCTTTCCAGCAGAGGAGGATTCCAACCCCTGACTAGCCACTGAAATACTGCCAAATCTTTCCCTTCTTCCCCCTTGAGGTATGCATCTCTTAGCTTTCAGCCCTTTGTTGTGCAGGTCATAAGACTAAGAAAACAGTCCTAGTTTAGGTGCCAGCAGAGAGGAAAACAATGGAGTCCACATGTGGTTCTGATGCTGAGAGAGGAGTGTGGAGTGCTTCCCATATGACAAAAGTTTGTCTTTCACCAGTCAGGATCAGAAATAAGGGTAGCCAATGACAGAATGAATGGGAAAAGCAGTCAGTCACATGATTAAGTATGGAGCTGCAACAACCCAAAATCATGCTTGCTCTCAGACCCAGCTGTCTTGTTTCCGTCTGTCAATCCCCTTCTCCAATCTACTCTGTTTTCTTCTCACTGCTTCTTCACAGACTTCCTCACCTCACAGACCTGTGTGTCTTACCCCAAGCACCAAAGGCTTCCTTTCTGAACATCCTCACAGGCCCATGGCTTGGCTTGTCACATCTTCCTCCTGTCAAAGACTACTCCCTTAGGAGTGCTGTCAGGTCACTACAACAGTTATCACCTGTTGGCAGCTTGGATGTGGTCCTGTGAATCACGGATAGCTAAAAAGACAGAAACTGCGTATCTGAAACTACCTATCACTGGTACTGTGACCATAACACATTTAAAAATGAGCAGAAAAAAATAAAGTCATAGAATCATAGAATGGTTTGGGCTGGAAGGGACCCCAAGGATCATCAAGTTCCAACCCCCCTGTCATGAGCATGGGCACCATGTTTTTCAGACCTGCCCAATTATTATACTCCAGAGGGCTTTCCCAACACAATCATGCCCCTAAATTTTATCTGCTGTGTCTGCATTATGTCTAACTATTCAACATTTCATGTGGTGCAAAGGAATCATGAGAAGTTCTTGAACTGCACACTAAAAATCACAAGATGTATGGTGTGCACTATGGTTATAGCAAATAGACTGCTCCACAGCCTAACTCTCTTCAGGTTTGACAGCGACATCATCCTGAGGTCTGGCTGCAATGGTCCAGCTTCTGAACAAGACAGACTCAAATCAGTGTAGTTGTAGCCCTGGTTTAGACCCAATTGGGCAGTTCACTAAGAAACAAGACATCTTTATGCTGTTTTGGAGGCTTCCAGAAACAACTAACTCCATGACAGCACCCTAGCCATGAAAAGTCCAGGCTGATATGGAGAACAAAAAAAGGTGCTGAATTATGCCAGTTATGCACTGCCAACTAGAGGCCAGCAGAACTGGGAAACCACTCACTACTGAAAAAAATGCTGTCCATTTCACTAGAGCTACAGGATAGTTTTTCAACTAGCATCACTGAAAACCTCTTTTCACTAATTTCAAGCTGTCACTTTTTTTTTCTCCCAGAGGCTGTATGCATGATAAGGTACAGATGATATGAAGAAGCTGCACACAGCTCTGAGGTAGTGACCCACCACTGACATGTAGCAAGAATGGCTCCACGTGGTACAAACGGACCACTGTGGGCACTTTCCATAAGCCAAGGGGTGGTTCTTAATGCCTTTGTGTTGCAACTGATAGGAAAGCCTGGGATAGCATCAGTATGTGCCAACCCATGCCTATCTAAAGCTGATAAAGGGAAGTGCAATTAAAAGGCACAGAGGGATCCTCATGCCTGAGAACTCCTCCAACAACTAGCAGACAAAGACCATTCAAAGCGCACACGTAAGTATACTTTGGTGCTGCATTAGTGTTTCAAAAAGGTTTCACAAGCCCAATGTATCAGAACGGAAATTAATCAATCAATCAGTATTTTTCTTCTACTTGGGGCAGGGAGATGAGAAGAAATCAATGGCTTGGTTAGACTGTTTTCAAGCAAGCAGATCACCTGCATTTTTTTACAAACCAGGCTGTAATCTTGGCTTCTAAGAAAATGGCCCCAGGAATCATTTGAGATTTATATTTGCATATTTACATATTTATTTCAAAATGAATCTTAGAAAGTTTCCCATTGCTATTTCTCACTTCCACATCAAGTCCAAATTCAAAGCGGCTTTCTTCTACCATTAACAGTAGAAAGTTTAATTGAAAATAAACACATTAAAAAAATAATAATAATAAAGCTGAAAAATACCAGATTTTCATCTGCCATATGTAACTATCTACCTAGTACAAAATTCTTTTATTCCTGTATTTCTGCCAGATAGATCATCTTGTCCTTCTTTGTTTTAGGGTTCTTTGATCTAGTATTAAGTGTGGAGGTTGGTGGCCCTGCCTGCAGTGGGGGGGGGGGGGGGGGGGGGGTGGAGCTTAATGATCCTTGAGGCCTCTTCCAACCCAAGGCGTTCTATGGCTCTGTGACTTCCTGGTCTCCATCTTGAAAATGGAAAGAGAATCTAGATGCTAAGGTGGACTACAAAGAAGTGATACATTTTCACCAAGTCTTTTACTCTGTCACAGAAATGTATCAATTATGGATGTGAGGGAAAACGGCACCTATCTCAGAGCCCACTCTCAAATCAAATTCAAATGTGCATTTCTCCACCTCAGCCTTTACAAGTCTCAAATGTTTTAACAACTGCGCTGATATTTACAAAAAAAGAGGAATCAGTGACTTAAACAGGTTGCTCCCCTGGCTCCCTTCCTGTCAGGAAGGACAAAGGCTTTTCTTGGCCAGTTTAGAGTATTTTGCTGTCCTGCTCTGCATAAGGTCTGAGGTTTGCTAGATTGAGGACAGGTTCAAGTAACTGAGTATAATTCATAGTTGAGCTGGTATAGACTGCCGGTGCCTACATGGTTAATGGCTCATAAATGTAGTTTGTGGTTTATAATTCTGATAGATTTTCTCTGTTGAGACAGAATGGTCTATCACAGGTGCGTTCAGATGAAACGGTGTGAACCTGAAGTTTTCAGTCTGCAATATAAAGAAAAACACACACCACTATATTATGTTGAAGAATTTTTTGCAACCTCTGTTGAGGCCAACAAAACAAAACAAAACTGCAGCAGAAGAAATCTGGCAGGCAACATTAGTTTTACAAAGGAGCTGCGAAGGCATTTCTCTAAGCTCTGCAGGCAAAGGGGCAGGGCATATAGGTTGAAACCTGAGTTTGCAGAGAGACGAAGTCAGAACAAGACAACCTTTTGAATCTCATTAAGAGAAAGAGATTGAAAACAAACATTGAAATGTCAGAATTTTCAGCAAAATAGGTCATAATGACCAATGTTAACTTCTCTGACAGAAAAAAACAGGCAGGCCGCAGGTGTTCCAAGGTAGGCACTTAAACTTACTAGAGGTTTTGACTTTGGTCTCAGCAGTTCCCACTCCCATCAGTCAAATTGTGCAGAATACCATATGAGAGTATATCAGGAAATTAATCATTTTGACTTCAGAGACCCATTTGACTAGTTTACAACAAACTAAGCACACAGGTATTAATTTTATCATGAGCAGAAAACTAAATATGAAATAATTGTTCTTTCAGGGTGTATTAGGTGAGGCAGGAGCCCTGAGGAGAGAGTAGCATGTTATCATGCTGTAAAATATGTAACAGGACACCCTAGAATTAGAAAGGAAGTGAAACTCGCAGTGGTAAATTTAACACTGCTGTTTCTTAGCGTCTTGTGCATATCTGAACTGCGACTTAAAATATAAAAATTTCATTCCTGCTCGTGTTGCTAATAGGGCATAAGGAACTGCATTGTTTTCCCTCAATCTAAACACCTGTCTGTTTCCATCACATCTTTAATCACACAGATTTCTGTCATTAAGGGCAATACGTACTCTTAAGCAAAAGATTGGAGCTAAGATTACGGTGTGAAGCAGCACTGTGAACATACTAACACTGGGGAGATCTAAAATTCAGCTTGAACATCGGCATTGGAAATGTAATTTACTGTATCCTTAAGCAGGAAATGCATTACTCCATTCTCTATCTAGTTCTTAAGCAATTACTCAAGTACTCTGAGTAATGAAGTTATGACCACCCAAATGATAGGCACTTCCAGACACACTGTTCCTCATTCCACCCTCCCAGCACACACAGAGATATGTTGGAATTTTGTCAGAGCAGACACATGTTGCAATGAAACGACGTGTTTTAGTGAAGAAAAAGACAAACACACAACAACAAAGAAAAACCCCATACACGCCCCACAAAAAAAAAAAAAAAAAAAAAAGCATCAAAGCACAAAAACCAAAGCCCACTTACCACAGTCTGCACTGGTGACTGATGTGCCTTCTTCCATAGTCGGGAGGCTGGAAGAAGTATACCAGGAAATCAAAATGGTTCCTTGGGACAAGGTGTGCAGCTGATATATCCAGAGTTGTTCTTTAGTTGCCCTCAGCAGCTGAAGGACTTTTTTTTTTTTAATGCTCCCACTGGTTAAGTTCTCACCTTTTATGCTCTGCTCCTGAATGTGCTATTATTTTATTTTCCCCTTTGCTGAAACATTTGGTTTCCCTGGGAGACGTGGTTGAATTGACTCAGCTAGGTGTACTTTTCTGAAGGGAAACAATGGGCCAAGAACCCACCTGAGCTCATTTTCCCCTCTCTTTGCCTGCCCCAAAGGAGCTCTTCAGTGTGTAACAGTGACGTGTTTCTGTCAGAGTGCTACAAGCACCAGTCAGTGTCTCCACTACTGACAGCAGCTGCCCTTCTGTTTTCTTCTCCTGCCTTCTCTGCTCTTTCATTCTTCCCTCAAACTCCCTCTTGCCAACCCCATCACTTCATCTCTTTAGACCTGATTCACTAATTACATCTGTAACCTAATATTTGAAATGAGGGGAATAATCTGAGCGACACTGAGCACAAAGAAGAACCCTAGGAAAGCAATAAGGGTAGAACCAATGCAATGGAGAGTAATAGGGTGCTCTGGTGCGCTACAGATTCCCTCTATTTACAGTTCATCTCCTTCTAAGTTGCCTTCTCCCAGTTCTTCATACCCTCCTCTCGCAAAACACCCCTGCTTTCAATTTCTTTCTTTCAAACCTCTTGTTTTCACTCCCTGCAATTTGCTTAGGCCTTTTACTCCATCTGTACTTCTTCACAGCCATCTCAAGAGTGGGAAAGCATCATATGAGTTTTCATTATCAGCTTATTCAGCATGAGCCAACTCAATGCTGATGAAATCCACACAGACTGAGAAACTATCAGTGTACCAGAGGGAAACATACATTTGACCTACTCTTACACTTGCTCAAGGGAAAAATTAGAATTGCAAGGATAGGGGAAGGATTGCTTGTGACTGGTCATTAGGACTAGTGTTTAAACTAGTCTTTAAACTCTTCACTCTTACGTGTAGACTTTTATGTTGGTAAATTCAGAATGATCAAAATTCAAAAAACTCAAAACCCACCCTACTCGTATCATTTTCTACCTGAATAATTCTTTGCCTCATATGTAATACATTAATAGTATAATAACAATGACTCTTAAAAAACTCCAGGCTTGTTTTAAAATTCCATCCCCCTGTTTATTATTTCCAAAGAGTCAATACATCATATATCAGCATTTTCCTTAATCCTTGCCCCCCAACCCACTCTCAGCCATAAGGTACACATCCTAGTACCTACACTTATTCTGCAATGGAATTTAAAACCTTTCAAGCTCATCAAATGACTTACCCCTGCACCTTAAAATCAAGCATAAGGTCACTCCAGCACCACAGACAACAGCAAGACTTGCAGGCAGTACAATCGGGAGATATTGGAGCCTGGAGGAATCATCTGGGGTGAGAAAAGAAAGCCGGTTACAGAGCTAGAACTCAGTATCCACTGACTATATGATGATGATATCTGACTTCATCAGAGAAGAAAATTAATGCTCTACCCCTATAGCTCCAGTGAGAAACAGATGGGATGTCTAGGTGCCAACCTGCAAAAGGAACTGCTTCACTTACCCAGTGTGTACAAACATACTTCCATTTTCAACCCATACATCTGCATGGTGTCCCTTTGTACAAATGGTACTAAAAGTGCATCAGCAGAACTGACCAGACCAGTCATCCCTCCAGAATTTTGTAACTAATGACTGGTCTGTGTTAATTTCCATTCTTCATGCCTCTGCTGAGATATTTTGGTGGTACAAGCACTATTTAGATTTTCTTACAAACTTTGCTGGCAGAGACATATCAGGTCCAGCAAAGCCAGCTGGGAAGGTAAATTTTACCCTTTACTGCCTTTGTCTCTGGGAAAGTTTGCTCAGGAGTAACACACAGCCACTCTCCACTTTCTCCAGACCATCAGCACTGTGGGGAAGTGGAAAAATTCAGCTCCAGGGGTTCAAAGTTTCACATCAAAAACGAATCACAGTTACTGCAGAGAGAGCTTCTCTGTCATCACTAATTAAACAAGGATCACTGAAAGAGAATAAGGAGCTCTTGTAACTTAAAATGGGGAAACAAGTAAGCTCTCACTGGAAACTTCCTCATACCATGCTGTGAAACATTTGGTTTCAGTTGACTAACTCTGAATTACTAATGTCTCTATCAACATGCACAAGAACTTTGGCATTTCACCACAAAACAATCTGCCGAGCCCTGGCATTCAGTGAAAACAGCTGCAAAGAAAACCACAGTGACAAGAGTATGATGAAGAGCAATTACAGAACGATGTTCTTTACATGACAGATCCAGGGGGAGAGTCTGGTTCACAGCTGGATGGGTAACCAGGCAGGTGACAGTAGGATACGTGCTGTTGACCCAGCTTACGTAGCTGACCCTGGTCACTGTTCCATTGAGGTGGTGGACATCTTTCTCAACACTGTGATTACTTGCAGGGATCCAGGAGATTTTGGCAGCTGGTTTTCCAGCAGTGGCTTGGCAAACAGCCACTCCGTTCTTGTCAGAGGTCAAAGACAATGTAGGAGGGACTGTAGAAGAAGTAAATAGACTACAGTCATCATTCCAGAGTAAGGTCTCTAACTGAGAAACAAAAACAGTACTATTTTTTAGTTTTTGTGTGGCCAACTTAAGGTATTTTGAAATAATTCAGATTATTAATACCAACCATCTTTGGGGGGAAAATACATTAAAGTCCAAGGTAAATATCTCTAAAAATTGGTAGTTGCAGTTGGAATTGTTGTTTCCTCCTGTTTTCTGGAAGATGACTATAACTCTAACAGCAGATGGGATGTTGGATAGGGATGGATTAAATAAAGATTTAAATGTATAGCAGTGCATATACTGAACAAAACACCATAGCTTGCTGAAGATACAAGCTAAGAAATTCATACTATGGATAGAAAGGAGGAACTGGAGAAATACTATTCTGCCTAAAGCCCAACAGTTTATGTTCTGCATTTGACAGAACAGATTCTGAAAGGAAGAAGAAAAAAAAAAAATGTACATATATATCAAGGGACAAAAATTAACAGTAGCAATTACTGATTTACAGAATAAGTTCCCCATAAGCCTTCTGAGTATCACTAAAAATTAACTAAGATTATCAGAACAAAAACTCTTCTCATAAGAAAAATGCTTCTTGCAATTTAAGGAAAGCTAGATGTAATCTGTGCATCTCAGAAAGACTGTCTGATGCATTGTTTTTTTATCCTAATACTTTCTCTTCCTGCCTTGATTGAAAATAGCCTAAAATCACTTTTATTTTAATGATGCAGTCCTACAACTTTCAATGCTTCTGGAAGAGTTAAATATTTCCAGATAATATCCTGAAACTCTTACTTCCTTCCTATTTGATCCTTATCCAAACAAAGTACGCAATGTGTGCATTGGGAAATTTGGCTCAGCTTTGAGTAGCAATATTTATTTAACATCATCTATTTGCGTTAACTTAATCAACAGTGTGCACTTCTGTTCGTGTGAACATTCACACAGCATTCAAATTCCATGTTACATCCGAAGAACTACATCAGAATCTATCCAGACTGTTCATTTGGAGCATCTGAAAACAGTCCCTGTTCATGTGACAAAAAAAAACACCTATAAAATGACTATTTCTCATTAAGACAGCCCTATGTCTTCATACAGCTCCTTGTCCTCTCCAGTCATACTGAATCAAGTTTTATCTTTTATCTTCAGTCTCAGCATGCATCAAAAATGAATTTGACCCTTTAACAACAATTCAAGTCTGGTTTATGTCCACACAATAATGAAAAAGCACCAGGTGTGTCTTACCTATGACAGTCAGAGAAAAGAAGAAAAGAAAATTCCCCTCACTGCTGACAATTTCACAGGTGTAATTTCCCTCGTCATTCAGGTTCACAGGGTAAATACGGAGAGTTGGGTCATGGTCAGGTGAGTATTTCCACATCATCCTCTCACTGCAGTTTAAAATTCTTGTCTCATTGAGATCCCTTCTATAAGCCAAAAAGCAGGAAGTACTGGATTTCACCTTCCATGTCACCATTACCAAAGACAGCTTGGAAATTGATGGGCAATTCAACACAGCCTCATGACCAGCCTCCACATTCACCCTTCTATAAGCTACACGGGAAAAAGGGAAATAGAGAAAGAAAAAATTTAATATTAAATATGTTGCTTCAGCTTTCATCAAAGCATATGTGGCTCTTGGCTTCACCATACTTAAAAATTTCTACTTTCTTACTGTACTGGCAGTCTTGGGGACATCCCCGGGCATCCACAACCTCTCTGGGCAGCCTGTTCCAGCACCTCACCACTCTCTTGGTGAAGAGCTTCCCCCTGATATCCAACGTAAATCTTCTCTCCTTCAACTGAAAACCATTTCCCTTTGTTCTGCCATTATCTTCCCTTGAAAATAGTTGACTCCACTCCTGTTTGCAGGCTCCCTTTAGGTACTGATAGGCTGCATTGAGGTCACCCTGCACCCTCCAGGATGAACAAGCCCAGCTCCCTCAACCTGTCTTCGCGAGGGAGGTGCTCCAGCCCTTTGATCATCTTCATGGCCCTCCTCTGGACCCTCTCCAACATCTCTCTGTCTTTCTTGTATTGGAGGCCCCTGACCTGGACACTGTACTCCAGATGGGTGGGGCCCCATGATGGCAGAGTAGAGAGGGACAATCACCTCCCTGTCCCTTCTTGCCATCCCTCTTCTGATGGAGCCCAGGATACCATTTGCTTTCCAAGCTGCAAGAGCACACTGCTGGCTCATGTTAAGTTTTTCATCCACCAGGACCCCTAGGTCCTTCTCTGTAATTAGCTGCACTGGTTACAGTGTAAGGAAAACCTTGGATAGCAGTGGAACAGGGGTTGGACTCGATAATCCTTATAGGCCTCTTCCAACTCAGGATATTCTATGAACATAAGATAAGGTAACAATAAGAAGGGTAAGACCCAAGATCGTCTGCCATAGTAGTTGATGGAGCATATGTGATATGGGTATATATCTGTCTTTTTCTGCCAGAAACCATAGCTCTGCTGGTGTTTTCTCATCTGAACAGGAGATGGATCTTCAGATGATTTGTGTTGGATCCCTATCAAAAATAATACTCTATGCCACTCTGTAAAGCGCAGGATTATTTTGTCAGCTGACGTGACATCATTCTTCATACTGGTGAACTGTGAAATTTCAGTGCACCCACAAGTCAGCAATACAGAGTATCAAATAGTACTGAGGGCAGCTTGAATCTTCCTCACTTACCTGACCCTCCAATCAGGTGGATCATCAAGAAAAGGACTGCAGCCAAAACCGCCCATGTCTGAGTCATCTTCAGCAAAAGCAATCAGCCCTGCAGAAAAAGAAAGCAAAGGAAGGGAGGGTAGTCACAAGCTGTGGTGCAAGTCCCTTCAAAGAAAACAGGAAGAAAAGCCTTTTTTTCCTTTGAAAACAGAAATTGTAAAAAGGATCCATGTCAAGTATCATTCTTACACTTGAAGGAAGAGAACAAAAAATGCTTTGGAAACAAAAAGGATTTCTGTTTACAAACCAGTTTTAAAAACCCAATATCTCATTTTCCAGTCATCTTCAGTCACTCGCTACTCACGACCAGCTAGCACACAGATAGCTACAGACCTCTTACTACTGCTTCACAGACTTACCTGCAGAAGATGAAAAAAAGACTTTGCAAGAGCAAAGATGCATACATCAAAGTCTTTTTGAAAAAAAAGTCAAGGCAGCAGCACTGATGGGAAAATTCAGGACCTAGACTCAGCTATTTGAAAGAAGTAACCCAGAGAAATGATTTAAATCTTTGCCCTGCTTTTAATTTCTTAAAGGGTAACTCCCGCAGTAAAAGTGAAAGGTCGATCGTCTTCTTGTGAGAGATCACAAACATGAGCTTGTTTCCTGCTTTTAGAGACACACAGAACTGAGGAAGCATTTAGTTACTTACATGATTCCATAATTATGTACACTTTTTAACAAACCGTATCTTACAAATTACAAGCTCCTTTCTGGCAAAAGGGCTGTTGCTTGAACACAGGCCTGGTAAGAAATATTGCTGGTACTTTCCTACAGTCTGTTAGTCATACCTAAATAAACACACATTTTTCTGGCATACTTGTACTATACTCTACTGAAAAATATGGGTATGTATTCCCACAGTCAAAATAACATCCTTTTCTACTCAGATCTCAAGGCCTACAGCACCCTACTGCAGCTCCCGCTGGTTCGGGCACAGCAAAGGTCCCCAGCCACCACACTGCTGTAACCCCATTGCTGAGTGACAAAGCAGAGGTCTCAGTGTGTGCCTGCTCTCATGACCCCGCAATAGCCATATCCTGGCTGGCGTTTTCTGATGTTACTGTCAAAATCAGCAGCCACAGTTTTGTCTCAAGGCTCCTTCCCACCTTCCCGTGAAGTTATCTGATTTTGTGGCACTCACCTCTGCATTTCCTCAAGCTCTTCTCAGTCCTTTCATTCTTCTCTCCTTCAGACCACCATCTGTATCACTTTAATCTCCCACACACAGCTAGAGATGACTGGAAAATGCCGTTGCCATCCTATAGGAAGTACTGATATGTTGTTCTCATTCTTAAGTCAAACGCCAATACACACCAAGCTAGCAAGTATCTTTGTGACACAGAAATGTCATATGTGTTGCAACAGGACCCTCCTTTTGTGTTACTTATGGTCATGAGCTGCTCACACTCATATTACCTATATTTAAGTGCAAGGATGTTTCATAGAAGGTACTGAGAGGAGGAAGGACATATGTTTATGTCCTCCTATGTACATAAAAATAAATCAAGTAAAGAAAAGAAAAAATAGAACGCTGCCACGCTTGTGGAACTGAAAAAGAAGCAACAGTGCTACATTTGTGATCTGAGTGCAAGAGGCAACGGTGCTCACTTATACACAGTGCGAGATGTATGCACATTCTCACAACAGCTTGATAGGTTTTCTGCACAATTCTAACAAAACACCAATGTATCTGGATGAAAAGCTTTTATTGCAACCTGAAAATGCTGATGCAAGCACACTGATTGGTATTCTACGACCAACATGCAAGTAATGGGTAATGTAAGTCTCATATTCCCAAACTCAAACTTCATTTTTGTTCACTTCAAATCTTTGCCACAAATGACATAATTTTTGTGTTCCGTGTTATTCAGTATCATTGAAAAGGTTGCTTTTTCCTACAATTTAGATGAATTATGCATGCAAAAATTGCTTTCAGTGAGAAAGCTTATTTTTTTCTGAACAACGACAACAAAGGATTATTTTTGGCCAAAAATATGCCCTGAATTAGACCCAATTTGGAAATTGTTTTTCTGCCTCTTTTAAAAAAGAAAAGAAAAAGTCCGCCACAATGTTTATCAGCAAATTCAATATTCACTGGTGTTGATGGATCCATAAATATTCATATACAGCATATTGTGACACTGGAACTTGTCCCAGAGAACTATCATTTTTTACAACGCACGCAAGTCATATATACACGGAGCTTATTTGCTCAAAAGAACAGACATTAATGATTAAAAATGGGGCCTTACGGAAGGAATAGAGAATATCATTCTGCTTAAATATTCATGTGTGAAACACTGAATTTAGATTGCGATTTTTAAGGTTCACAATCCTCGACTGCTTACGCCTCTGAGCAAGAAGTAAATCTCAAAGTAGAACCCAGAAGGAGAAACCCAGCACAGCTGAATCCAATTCATTTAAAAGCAGCAAATGAATGTTTGTAGATTGTTTTGTGTCATTTCCTTTGATGGAATTAAAATGCCCCCAACAACTGCATTAAAATAAATTAAAGTTTTAACTCAGCCTCGATGGCGGTGGCTGGCATGAGACCCTGCAATGCATGCGTCACTCTCCTATTACCCTCCACACTGCAGCTGGGAATGGCACTTCTCACACTCGGTTGCCTCTCATGAATGCTGAGGGGAAGGAAGTCGCTCTGTGTCAGCCCGGAGAAGGGACCTTCAGTTCAAGGAGCATGGGAGGTAAAAGGCAGCTGTTCCAGCACACTCTGGTCCTCAGATACTCTTACTCCTGGGGAGGAGAAACGAGATGTTAGCACAGAGGTTTGGCCCAGTCGGGATGCTGGTCCCCGCTTCCACGTACCAGGGAACGGCACTGGAACACCTGTAGCTCCCACCTGGTTGTCCTCACGAGAGCAGAGTTTACAAGTGGCTCAGCTCAGGACCATTTGTCCCAGATAGTCCCTGTTTTCTTTGCACTGCTCACAGATTTCTTTCTGTCGATGCTCCTGAGATTATAGCATGCAGCCGATTTGTCTCACAGACAGACAGAGCTCCTTGCCCTCCTGCAACAGCTCAATGAAAAGAAACCATCTGGTGGTACATTCCCCCAGAGGAGGATGTGACATAGTTAGAGCTAGGGAAATACCGCATTCAGACACGAGGAACAAAGCACAGCCTCTGGTTGCCTTATACTACGTATCTAATACAAGCTGCAAGCCCTGAGCTATGCAAAATGACAACTTAAAGTGGATTAATAAAAGCCAAGTCCAACATAACAAAAATATATTTAACACAAAGCGAAGAAAGAAAAGGTGCAGCTCATAAAGAACCAGTGAGAGCAGTGTGTCAGTCATCACCACAGACCTTTGTAAATGTCACATGGCCACTGCCATGATTAAGAGGAAAATATGACTCTGCTTTGCAGTGAAATCACATTTTAAAGTGCAGTGAAGACTTCAGAAGCCTGTTCCTTCCTCTGGGCAAAGGAGGGGAGGAAGGGATGGTACAAAGAGGAACCAGTTGCACTCTGCTGCAAGCTGCACCACAATGAGTCGAAAGGCAGAAGCCAGCCAACACTGCCTGATGTAAGAGGTACAGGGAAAGCCCCAGGCCAGCCTCCACCTTTAGCTGCCCTTTGGGGCCTCAGCAACTTTGTAAGATGGGATACCTTCTGATAACACACTGAAATAAAAAACGGCAGTTCAAATGGCAGTCTTAGAGTCTCCCTTTTCTCCTCCAAGTTTTCACAGCAGCCCTCAGACACTGGAGTCATAGCAGTTACCTGGGCAGAGGAAGCAGCAGTGGTGTCTGTGTGTCTGCATTTTCTGTGCATCTTAGCCACAAGCTATTTTCATGCAGCCTACTTGATGCATATGAAGTTTTGCAGAAGGTCTGAGAGCACTCTGCAGCCCCCACTCAGGGGACAGAGTCTGTTCAACTGGTGTCTCCAGCTGTTCCTAGGCTATGATGCCTTCTTCATGTCCCTCAGATGAAAATAAAGCAATAAAATACAGGAAACCTTTGTATGCTCTGGAAAGAAGACAAATCCCATAGAATTATAAAATCATTTGAGTTGGGTGGGAACTTCAAAAGTCATCTAGTCCAACTCCCCTGCAATGAACACCTACAGCTATATCAAGTGCCCATCCAGCCTGACCTTGGGTATCTCCAGGGATGAGGCACCCACCACCATTCTGGGCAACCCGTTACAGTGCCTCATCACCCTTAATGTAAAAAACTTCTTCCTTATATCCAGTCTAAATTTCCTCTCTGTAACTTTGAAACCATTTCCCCTTGTTCTATCACCACAGACCCTGCTAAAGAGTCTGTCCCCTTCCCTCTTACAGACCCTCTTTAGATACTGAAAGGCCGCTTTCAGGTCTCCCTGGAACCTTTTCTTCTCCAGGCTGAACAGCCCCAGCTCTCTCAGCCTGTCCTCATAGGAGAGGGGTTCCATCCTTTGGATGCTTTTTGTGACCCTTCTCTGGACGCGCTCCAACAGATCCATGTCTCTCCTGTACTGAGGACTCCACATCTGGACACAGCACTCCAGGTGAGGTCTCACCAGCTCAGAGTAGAGGGGCAGGATCACCTCTGTTGACCTGCCGGCCACACTTCTTTTGATGCAGCCCAGGATACAGTTGGCTTTCTGGGCACCCCCAGCACCCCCAGGTCCTTTTTGACAGGGATGTGCTCAATCCTTTCATCCCTCAGCTTCTGCTGATAGTGGGCATATGTGAAAAGAAATGGAAAGAGCTGTTTATTCTCAGAAACTGAGATGTATTTGGGGGTTAGTGGAGGCTACGTACTTGCTCTGTCTTTAGCTACTGTCTGTGACTGTCTGTGACTGTCTGCTGCTGGCCACTTCAAGTGGCACTGGGTAAATGGACCTATGGTTTGACTTCATAGCCTTCTGGTGTTTTTATTCTCTGAAGGATTTCCTAACACTGAAAATGCACCCATGAAGTCATCTCCTAGCACAGTAAAAGTTTGCTTGTACTGTTAGAGAATGGAGGATTGTCAGCTTCTGTTCAAACTCCTTTTTTGTCTCATACTTGCTGGCATCAGTGGAAGTCACGGATAGTTCGTAGCTACAAAATTCAGCCCATCCAGTTCACGAACCAGCCTCATTCAGTTTCCAATAAGCAAAACAGTATAAACTTTCTCTATAAACTGGGAAATAGAGGGTAGATGGTTTCCTGAAAGGGAAGAGATCTGCCTAATAGAAGGAGCTGTCAAAAGACTTATGAAGTGTTTGTACTGAAATATAAAATTACTGTTTTCTGGCAACTTATAACTGGAGGTAAATAGGCTTGAAAATTCCTCCTCAGCAGGGTAGATGTTTGCTGTTCTGTGTGTTCCATTTGTCAAAATATTAATGATTAGTATAACGCTAATACTAACATTACCACAAAGTGTTTTTTCCCTACCGGGGTGAAAAACAAGCAGAACAGCAGATGAGTGTATTGCCGGTTTGTTTGCTTTCTTATTTGTCTTTAGCAGCTGTAATTCAACAAAACAGGTATGAATTGCCTCTCCTTTCAGAAATATTTACCTTCTTAATGCCCGTCAATCTAGAAAATAGTGAAGTTATTACCTGAGCTAAATTCTACACCTCACATCCATAGCTGCCTTGGAGCCAACCTGTTCAAAAAGTACGGTAACCCCATGATGGGAGTAGGACCAAAGGATGAATAGCAGTAAGAATAGCCTCTGGTAAGCCTGTTCTCTTCCTTGCAGGAAAACAGATGTTTGCCTTGAAGAGGAAAGTAGAGGAACAGCCCATGTATGTAACATCCTGATTTTCCTAGATACAAACCACCTGTGGTTCCCACTGATGACAGCAAACATACAGTGGGACAAATGCTGCTGATAATAAAACCTTTAAAATCTGAAACTTCCAAGTTAAAATGTCCAGAGGCAATGGCATTGCCATTTCTAGAGACTATGAAAAATGAATTATATTTTAACTACAGTTAATCTATGCTCACTGGACCAACACAGTCATGCCAAGTAATTTCTGTTCCTGGCCCTATCAAATCCCCCTTACCAATTTTGGGTCATTAACCCATTGTTCAGAGGCTTCTCATTTGATCCTAATGCTCCAGCAACAAAATTTATCTTCAAGGAAGGTGTTCATTACTTTGGTTACTTTAATTTCTGCCTCTTGTGGACTTACTGCACCACTTTGCTCATTTCCCACGAAGAACCAGGGAACCAACAACCCACAGGTACCGTAACCACCTTCAGAAAATAGATGATTCATAGGTGGACACAGCTCCCCAGACCCTTCAAATAAGAGCAGACACACATCTTAGACTCCTTGGATGAAAGTTTCTCTCCCATTCCAGCCTCAGTGATTGGCCTCCTCCACAGCCAAATGTGACCCAATGTACCACACATCCTTAGCTTCTTGTAAAGAAGCTGCAAACTTCAAATAATTCCTGCTTTAAAAAGAATACAAATAGCAACAGAAACTGACATGTAGCAGAAACAAAACCCCAGGTGGACCTTCCTCACCTATTAATAGATCTTCCGTCTAGATTCACTGATTATGGTTTAGGCAGTTCTGAGCATGGGTAGAGCCACAGCATTACTAAGACTCTCTACTTCAGTTGTTCGCTCCTGCTTCACCTCAGCTTGGAGAGGATGATATGAACAAAGCTACAGCTTTGTTCTCCATGGAGAGCTGTGAACATCCTGCAAGCAGAACTGCCCCAAACTCAGCTGGGAGTCCACTGCTCCACAAGGAGCTGCATAGTGAGTCCTCCTTGGACTCATCACACAGCAGATTTTTACACACCTTAATTTACAGGAAGGGAAAACTTTGCTGCCTCTCCTGTGTTTGTAGAGCAGTTAGGTCAGCTCTGCCAAGCATGAAATTTATACTATTATCACATAGCAAAGGAGAAGGTCCGAAATATATATATTTTTTTTTTCTGGGTTTATTACCAGAGTGGAACAAATAAGTGGTAAAACAAAGCATTCAAAGTCATCACACCAGCCTCACAGCAATGTTTATCACTGCCTACGATCTTCTGGTGCCACCACATAAGCCAAAGAGGATGCTTTGTCTTTTACTTGTTTTATTCTTCACTATACAGGCTTCTCTGCTGTCATGAACTCCCCCTCTCATGAACGAGCCCAGCGCTCATAGCTCTGCATCACTTAGAGCTTCAGAAGAATTCACTCAGGTGGCTTCCAGTCCAACTTCAGATCCCAGTTCTTGTCCGTGCATTTAGCAGTACTTCTGGCAGCACTATGCTCAGCTTGCAGATGGGTGGTGTATCCTACAGCACATCCTCATTCAGATTTGTGTCGCTGGAACTTCCCTACCCTTCCACAGCCCAGTGATTTGCAAGTGGAAAATGTGACATGAAGTCAGGTCAGCCCTCACAAATGTTGATGCTGTCAGTATCTGTGCTGTGGCTGTGCCTATGCATGTGCTGCTATGTGTATTTATTAAAAAAAAATCAATGTATAGAGAAATCAGACACACAAGCTACTAGAGCTCCTGTCTTCAAGTGGCAAAGTATTTAGGGATGCTCAGCATCACAAAGGTGCTGGGAGGACAGGGGTTAGCACCAAAATGAAGGTAGAAATGCAAAATGGTGCTGGCAGTTCTTCCCCACCAGTTTTCATCCCCTCTTTTCCTCCTCACTCCCCTGCTTGAAGAACTAATAGGTACGTACCTCACAGCCCTCCTACTGAGCAGCAAAAGGTCCTTGGGCTACTTGCTGAGTATCCATCATCAGAAATCTGGGTTGCACATTGTTTCTACACGGCTTATTGTCAGAGCAAGTTTATGACTCCAGTAATGATAAACACCCTCTAGCTAAAGGAATTTCAAATTGCATCCAAGGGGATTTACCGCATGCGCCTTTGAACTACATAGACTGTAACTACATCCACTGTCAGTGGATGATCTTCCTGAACGTATCAAGTAAAAAGAAGGTAAGCTATGGACATGTGATGCAGTTTGTATGGGAGTCCTTGCAACTGAACAAAGTAGGAAAGCAAATTCAAAGTCTGGATTCAGTACTTTGGAATTTAGCACTTATGCTCAACCAGACCTACACATTTGTGCAGCAAGGCTGGTATGGCTGTGGCATGTGTGGACTTCCCCAAGCTAGCATTAATGCAGTTAATGAGGGCACAAGCAACAGTAATCTCATTATGCCCATAAGTGATCCTGGCTGCACGCATACTTGGACTACTAGCTTGAGAATAGGTTTTTCACTGAAAAAAAAAAGGCGTTTTCAACTGGGAGCTTTAGACAAGAAGCCTGTATTTCTTTACAGGTTCTAGAAACATGTTCTTCAGTATCTACTTGAACCTGTCTCTTTCCTCCTCATGCAGGGCAGTTCTGAGAAAGGAAATGTACACTATAGATTTCCGATCAACTCCTCAGATAAAACCCAGCTCCACATGACTACACTGTCATTGAGAAAAGGTCATTCTGCCGTGTAAAAATTACCATTTTCTTATTACTGAAGTGTACTTACCTCATAGAATTCCTGCGGTCTTCGCTAAGCATCCTCCACAGTTTTCTTGATAGACAGAATGCATAGCTATTTCAGAGACTGAGAAGTCATACTGACTGAAGTGTATCAAGAGTGCTCCTGTCCTTTCTTAGATACTGCGGAAATACATTCATCTTCCCTCCCTCAATACAAAATGTCTGTCTTCTGTCTCACTGCCTACAGTCCTGCTGCAAGCACCTTGTATTTATGACTCCTTTCAGCTCAAGCACTCACTTTAGTTACAAGAACTACTTGGAAACTGCTTCTATATGCTGTTTTTATATAGCATAGAAAACTGAACATTATACTCTCTTTAAGCTCAAGAGAAGCGCTTCTTTCAATTTCCTACTTCATCTTCTAGCGCCTTACAAAAAAATCATGCATATCTCTCATTAGTCTCTTTTCAGCTGTTCCTTATATTTGCCAGGAGGTGGAAACATAGCTACACAGACCCGCAGGAGAAGCGTCATGTTGGTGTGTAATTGTACACCATGCTGCCTGCTGAATTATAGCGCTAAAAATATCTGCAGTCTGAATTGGCTCAGTGGAGCCCAAAATGCAGGATCCCACAATGCTCTTCCTGGCACCCCCTGCTTCTCCCTTTCCACCAGCTCGTGAGACATCCATACTGCTTATTACTGCCTCTCAACATCAAGGATGCCCTTTAAGCAGCTGGTTCTGTCAGATGTGACATACATTTATTTCAACAAGAAACCCAAATCAGGCTGCCTAGGATGGATAGGCTCACAAAGCAACGGCAACTGCAGCCCTTCGCAGCTGATAAACAACCAGATAGCTAGCAAAGGGATAAGGAGATAAATGACCACTTGACTTATTTATTTAGAAGATACTTGCCTGCTTTTACTTTCAAACATATTACACACATGCTCAAATATGAAAAAGAGGTCAGAAGCCCTCGTCAGGTAAGCTTTAGTAACAGAAATAATTCCCAAACATATTAACATATATACAGATATAACCATATTCCCACTGATACCTGGAAGGAAATTTAAAACTTCAGATGAAACTGCTTTCAGAATCACACAGTATCACAGAACCATAGGGGTTGGAAGGGACCTCTGGAGATCACCCATTCCAACCTCCTGCTAAAGCAGTTCCCTACAGCAGGTCACACAGGAAAGCATCCAGGTGGGTTGTGAATATTTGCAGAGAAGGAGACTCTATCACCTCTCTGGGCAGCCTGTGCCAGGGCTCTGTCAGTCTACATAAAAGAGTTCTTCCTCATGTTTGTACAGACCTTCCTGTGCTCCAGTTTGAGCCCATTATCCCTTGTCCTGTCATTGGGCACAACCATAAAGAGTCTGGCTCCATCCACTTGGCTGTCTACTTCAGATAGTTATAAATAGTGACAACATCCCCCCTCAGCCTCCTCTTCTCCAAGCTGAACAGTCCCAGGTCGCTCAGCCTTTCCTCATACGAGAGGTGCTCCACGCCTCTCATCATCTTTGTGTCGCTCCACTGGACTCTCTTCAGCAGTTCCCCATCTTTCTTGATCTGGGAAGCCCACGACTGGACACAGTACTCCAGATGTGGCCTCCCCAGGGCAGAGTATAGGGGGAGGATCACCTCCCTTAAGCTGTTGGCCACTCTTTTTAACACACCCCAGGATACCATTGGGCTTCTTGGCCATAAGGGCACACTGCTGGCTTATGGCCAACCTGTCATCCACCAGGACACACATGCCCTTCTCTGCAGAGCTCCTCTCCAGCAGGTCAGCCCCTAACCTGTACTAATGCATGCAGTTATTCCCTCCTAGGTGTAGGACTCTGCACTTGACCCTGTCGAACCTCATCAGGTTTCTCTCTGTGCAGCTCTCCAATCGGTCCACTGAATGGCCTCCTCGTGTGACACAAAAGGTGAAAAGGAAAAGGATAATGGGGCACAACATTGTTGAAAGATTGCAGACAAAAGGAAAACTAGTCCTTAGATGCAAAGAAGAAAAAATAAATAAAAAAAATAAAAAAATAAAATAAAGTAAAATAAAATAAAATAAAATAAAATAAAATAAAATAAAATAAAATAAAGTAAAATCTACTGGTGTTCAGGAGCAAAATATACCAACACAAATTCATAGAATGCTTGCCTATCCAAAAAAGTGACAGATGCAAGACCACATCTCAGAGGTGGTTTTGAAGGATCCAAGAGAGGCCAAGAGAGACACTCACACATCTAAATCAATTACCTGAGCTCAGGCTCAGTACTGAAGCTGCAAGGCACCTGATGTCACATTAGTACTCATCTACACATTCCCATATCAGCTGCATACGAAGCCCATAAGGCAATGGTCCTGTGCTAACTCAGTGTGCTCTGCCTTCACACAGCCAGGAATCAGATAATGAGACAGGTGGTTTCTTTACACGTTGGCCTGAGCCCAGTTCAACTGCATCTTCTGCAAAATCTCTCAAACCAAAACTCAGGCAAGTTAGTTGGAATTATTTCACTTTCCTGCCTGGCAGGCTTTAGCATCCTGATTTCTAGGGAATTATTATAATGGGAAAAGGGGGATCTTCAAATATAAGGACCATGCCAGAAATCCACCTGGGTGAGACTTGTGATTTTATAAATCAATTCATAATCTTTTTCTTCAGAGAACATCTGTGCATCTCGCTTACCTCTGACATACACAGTCATCCAGGTTAGGATGACCACAACACAGATCTTCTCCAATTCAGAATCCACTTTCAGAGCCCAATGAACATGAGCAGAGGACAACGTACCACGCAATCAGTTCACAGCTTTGCAAAAATGATTGCACAGGGACACTGGCACTGTATGTTTCAGCCCTCCAGCTTTTCTGCACAATATTTTTTTCCTCTTTTGTGCAATGAAGCAAGAGGAAAAAGTTTGCCTCAATATGAAAAAATAATCCACAGTGGTGATTGTCATACCTTAAGCCTCGCTCCCCTTAAGCACCAGTCCCCCTCAGAACCTACACATGTTGCAAGGGATTCAAGGGGCAATAATACAAAAATGTTTGCATGCACGGACATCTCCATTTAAGAAAACACACAGATCTGTTTTGAATAAACTAACTTTACCACCCGTGAATTTTGCTATGGCTATAAGCCTGCAACAGATGCCTGGCAAACTGAGACAGACTTGTGTCTTCCCCAAGACTAATGCACGTTTTCCCACACTGCTTTTTCTACCCTTCAGCTCCAGCAAGGGCACTAGGAACAGAAATCATGTGGGAAACTATTCACATTAGTTCAGAGAAATCCGCAGCCAATCGGAAACAACCCCAAATGTATTTCACATCAGTCTCTCATACAGCATGCATAGATCAAGAGACAGTGGAGCATGAAACTTATTCCACATGTCATGACTATGGCAGCAACCAATTTTAGTCTCGCACCCTCAGAGGAGAGGAAGACGTAACCTAAGCAACACAGTTTTTATCAAGGAAGATTTCACGTAAGAGACAGCCATGTGACCTCCCAACTCCCTCTGCAAGAAAGCCCATAGATATTCTAAGCTTACCAGTTTCGTCCACCCCAATGAAGTATCACTCCTTTTGGCCCTGCACTGACAGTGACCACTGTCTGACTGGTTGAATTTCTGAATTTTCAGCAGCAGAAGGAACATGACTTTTGCACTGGGGTCTGCTCTTTTGCGTAGGTGAAAGTGTTCCATCTCTCTTCCAAACCTAATCCCATTGCATTATTTGGTGTGGGGTTTTTTTTGTATCAGTAGGCCTCCATTTGGGAAGACTGATTGCTCAGACAAGTTCTCACCTTCTCCCAGGTATTTTTTGACAGATGTCAAAAAAATGATGACAGATGTCCCCTCAGAGAGAGTGGCAGCGCAGTGGCACAGGCTGCTCATGGAGGTGGTGGAGTCACCGTCCATGGAGATATCCAAAAGCTGTGTGGATGTGGCATGGAGGGACGTGGTCAGCGCACATGGTGGGGATGGGTTGACAGTTGGACTGGGTGATCTTAGAGGTCTTTTCCAACCTTAATTATTCTGTGATTCTAGGAAAGTTATGACTTAAAGCACAATCTTGTAGTTATTTCTGTAGCCTACAGTGAATTAAACGAGTCAAGAAATTCTTAAAAGCTAGCAAAAGCTATTTGTATTTATACCTTCTCCTCGAGAGAACACCCGCATCAATTTTTTTTAGATAGCATAAAGAGCCAAGATCCCAGCAAACAGCCTGGGAACACGTTGAAATTCTTGTTCCTAATACATTACTGTATTTGCACTCTGAGTAGAGGAAGTAATCAAAATCAAGAAGTTCATTTTTATTTCATTTCCTCCCTCCCTCCCCCATGCTCACTGTTTACTACCACTACTAGACCAAGACATGGAAGAAAGCCATGACAGGACTTAGTTCGTTCTATATTGTCCAGTGCTTGTAATCTGTGTACTTCTGTTACTTAAACCAGTTCTTTTTTTTTTTTTTTTTTAATGCTCTGATATTCTTGTTTGTAGTGCAGGGCAGAAAAATTGTAGTACTGAAAATGACATATGAGTATTTATCTACATTTTCTACGCTGCAGAGAAATTCCCACTCAGGCTGTATCTGCAAAAAGTTGACTATCTCATTGTTGTCTGTGTTATCCTAACTACAAAATCTGTTCTTCACACGTTCTTATCTTTCAGCTCTTTACTGGCTTTATTGTGGATCCTTTCAGAAAGGGTCCCCACACAAATTTTGCTGTCAAGCCCTCAGTTATGCATCAGTAACCCAGCATCATGAAATTTTATTGGTCTTATCAAGCCAAATTCAATTTCAGTAGCCTTTCCTATCTTAGATGACCTAATAATCTTTGGACACTTAAAACCTTCAGAAACAGATTTAGAGCCAAGGGAAAAACCACAAGTTCAGTTGTTCCTTTAACAGCTTTAGAGACAAACAGAAAATCTACTTGCTGAATACACCTGAATAGATGCGCATTTGTTTCAGGGTAAGTGAAATCTCCTCAGATGTCTCAGGGTTAGTAAATCTGTCAGATTCACTACAACAGCTAACAATTTCTCATTATAAGTTTGCATGGCAAGCATATATCAGAGCTGGAAAAGACTTGGATGCAAGATGAAAGAGTCTGTTCTCCAGTGTCCTGATACATCATATGTATTTCCTATTTTACAAACCTCCGAAGGAAAGAGAAAAAAAAAATGCTTTCAACTCTTGTGCGTGTTTATCTTAAACAAAAAGTAAAAATCAGAGGTAGATTTTAGCTACCAAAATTCTATTTTCACTCTATTTTGTTAAAAAATAAAAATAAAAGACATCACCAAAGAAGCATATGCTCTAAAAAGAATACGCCCCGAGGCTTCTTCAGACTTGTGCCTTCATGTATACATACATATCTGCATCAATAAAACATTCAAATAAAGTAGATGCTAGGATTTCTCTTAGTGGTGTGCGAATAATGTTTAAATAGCATAAGAAAAGGTAGGGTTGACTTAAATCATCTTTTACAAAGGGAGAACAATACAGTCACAAGGAAAAAAACATACATGAAAGATATGCAGGTCAGATTAAGCAGACTGGTCTGTAACTGGGTAACGCTACATTCTGTATTTAAAACAGACTCAACAAAGCATTTCAAACTTTTTTTACTTCTTTTCTAGAAACAAACCCAAATAGCTGTAGCTTTCAGCTCTGTAGATAACATGGGGAGAAAGAATGGTCCTCATGCAGTCTGTCTTTTACTACTTTGGGTCAGAATTGCATTGGGAACAGGCATGGTACAGCTGTACATCAGTCCCTCTGGATTTCTAATGGCCCTGCTTGTACCCTGTTCTAGATGATTGTCTTCACACGGATGACACGGCAGGACTCAGTTTGCTGGCTTACAAACCAGTCAGCACCAAAAGGTACCTTTTCATCCTCCTCCTTTACCTCAGTTTAAGCCCTTGTTTGGTGGACTCGTTTTTGTTTATCCATTTCAACATTATGTATCTTAACACACTGGCTTGTATAAATGACAAATGGCTGTCTTTACTACTTTGTTATATCTAGAATAACAAAAAACAGTTATATACTCAATTAAAGCATAAGGCTTCATGCTGCGAAGCAGTACTGAAATAATTTTGATGAGAACACAAGGAGCTTGCAAATTTTGTACCTCAGGATGCAAGTATTCAGTAACTGTAAAGAGAATAAGTCCATGTGCTAATTACTGAAAAGATGCACCTACTTTTTTTCCTTTTCCCAAACCAAAGTAATATGAAGAATGCCAATTAAATAACATAAAAGCAGGAAACCTTTAGAAATAACACTCCACAATTACTTAAGCTGATTAAATACAGGGCTTGACAGTATTACAGTCAATCAACAGGCCAGCATAGCCAATGGATCACAATCCAAACTAATAGAACAGATTATCACCACTCACAAAGTTAATACAAGGAGGAATTTCTCTAAGTATTGCCCTGGGAGACTTTAAAACAATGACAACATCGTTCAGCTTCGACTCCCTACACAGTGATCCAGCTCCAGAAGCACATGGCTAACGAATAGCACCACTTACTTTTATATTCATACATGCCTACACGATTTAAGCATCCTTTTTCCTTACACCTCTCTGTCACTAAATACAATTATGGAAGGTTCTTATTCCAGCATCCCCTTCAAAATGACACAGTGGTCTTAAAAGAAAGTATGATGGTGAAATCACATAGCAGCAATTTTAAATCCGACCATTAGCACAATCGAATCTGACTCAGTGAGTGACAAGTTGCTAATTAGCTTCAGAAATCATTACAGAACTTGGCTAGGAATCTCTTGTGCACAGGCAAATGAAAACCAAGAGAGACTAGAACAACATAAGCACACACCCCAAATAAACAGCAAAGAAATAAAAAGCACAATAAAAAGCACAGAATAAAAAGCACAAGAGTTTAAGCTACTTTTGCTTAACTTCTTGGGATCTAGCCATGGAGACAAATAATGTGGAGCTTACAGCCACATTTAAGAGTTTTGTTCATGTATTTTCTGGCTTCCCAGTGACATAAATATTTAAATTCTTCCTTCTATGGATGCTCTGCCCAAGAAGACAGATTTTTTCAGTTATATCTGAGGATATGAACTTTTCTTTTTCAGTCTTCAGTTCTTGAGAAGGCCCCACTTGCTCCAACTCACAGCCCAGCTCAATATTTCACATTCAGACAGTCACGTAGGCTCAGATACTGTCAAGCCACTCATAATGATCTTCAGGACAGGCAATTAGCTGAGGTGCAGGTGAGTATTTCCTAAAAAGTCTGTCATTTTATAGCTGAAATCAAGGACATAGGCTCTGCTGTCCCCAAAACCAGTAAGTGACCATTCTTACAAGCAAGTTAACATAATTTCCGTGTAGGTATGCCTTTTAAGGAAATGTATTCTGTCCTTAACATTTAGGCAAAGGTTTCTGGTAGGATCTGTTCCTTGTCTGGAGGGGATTTTAAGCAAATAAACACCACCTCACAATCAACTCTACTAGCTATTATGCCATATAAAAATAATTTTCATGCTAAAATATTTCTTTCTCAAATGAAAGTAATGTTGGGTTCAGATCGCGTCTAAAGTTATATTCCTCACAAAGCTTACTGTATTTTCAAAAGTTATCGAGGGAAAGGGCTGCATTCTGCATTTCTGCAGTGTCTGGCACAGCAGTTACTGATTCCTTTCTGCAATACCATAACAAGCCTTCTAGAGCTGAAAAGTGACAAGTACTAATAAATAGCAGTCTTTCTCCACCTTCATGTTTCTATTAAGATTTTCATAAGCACTTTGAGTACCATATTCAGTTATGGGGCCCTCACTACAAAGAAAGGCATTGATGTCTTGGAACATGTTCAGGGAAGCACAATAAAGCTGTGAGGAATCTGGAGCAAAAGTCTCACAGGGAGCAGCTGAGGGAACTGCGTGGTTTGGAGAAGAGAAGGGTCAGAGGAGATCTTGTATCTCTCTACAACTGCCTGAAAGGAGGCTGTGGTGAGGTGGGGGTTGGCTTCTTCTCCCAGGTAACGGCAATAATACAAGAGGGAATGACCTCAAGTTGTGCTGGGGGTAGTTCAGGTTGGATATTAGGAAACATTTCTTCCCAGAGTGTGGTGAAGCACTGGAAGAAGGTGCCCAGGGAGTTGGTGGAATCACTGTCCCTGGTTGTTTTTAAGAATCGTGCGGATGTGGCACTGAGGAACATGGTTAGTAGACATAAGGTGGGGATGGGCTGACAGTTGGACTGGGTGATCTTAGTGGTCTCTTCCAACTATAATGATTCTATGATTCTATATAAACCACACCACATCAGAGGGTATTAAACTGTCCCAGCACAAAAGCAAACATAAATTGACTAAGAAGATAAAATCTTCTACAGGAAGTTTGTATTTTTCTTTGCACTCATAGAATCATAGAATCATCATGATTGGAAAAGACATCTAAGATCATCCAGTCCAACCATCCACCTACCACCAATATTTCTGACTAAACCACGTCCCTCAGTACAACAACTAAATGTTTCTTGAACACCTCCAGGGATGGTGACTTCGCCACCTCCTTGAGCAGCCCATTCCGGTGCCTCACCACTCGCTCAGAGAAGTTTTTCTTGATGTCCAATCTGAATCTCCCCTGGTACAACTTCAGGCCATTCCCTCTAGTCCTATCACTAGTTACACAGGAGAAGAGGCCAACCCCCACCTCACCACAACCTCCCTTCAGGTAGTTATAGAGAACAATATGGTGTCATCTTACTTAGTTATAGAGAACAATAAGGTGTCAAACTTACTGAGGATGCAGTCAATGCCCTCATCCAAGTCATCAATAAAGATACTGAACAGGACAGGTCCCTATACTGACCCCTGGGGAGCACCACTGGTGGCAGTAACCAGTTGGATTCAACTTCACTCACCACCATTTAGACATCGCATTATGATCACTGATAGCCAAGAGAGGTCAGTGAATTCTGCTCCAGTTTAAATCCTTCTTGAAGTGAGGGTGGATGCACTCAGCAGGAAAGCTGAAGCAAAAGTTAGATCCTTGCATGCAGAAAAGAGTCAAAATGATTCTCCTAACTCCAGTGAAACATCATTTATACTTGCTGATGTTTCTGTGTGGTTATGTAAGTGTCTCTTCTTCATGCGCCTTGTAGAAAATAGTGAAGTAGATAAACTTATTATTTATAAACTTCAAATGAAAAGGAATGCAAGCTACCACCAACATCAGAAATCCATCTCCAGAGAGTGACAAACACACACAACCAAGATCTAAATAATTTATGTTCTTTAGATCAGAGGGGAAGGGGGGAAAAAAACACCACAGTTTTATCAGGGTACTTACCCTAGGAAACAGAAAGATGCATGTGCTGAATGGAAAAAGTTGAACTAGATTGGTAGAACTACATAAGAAATAATGTCTTGGTGAATGATGTAGCTATTAAAATCAGAGCTGAGGAATGACTTGGCAAAAAAAAATGCCCAACATACAGAGCTAGAAAGAAAATCCTTCCCACATACTAAGAACGTGAGAGGGAAGAAGATGTTGCTGAAGGCATTGTCCCTTGAACAGCATTAATTGAATCAACTTCAGTTGCTTTCATCTGAACAGTCCTGCAGATGGCATGATTTCTGTGCGTGCACATAAATACACACATACATACATCCATTTACTGTGGATGCATGCCTCCACCAAAAAGCCTACTCGACGCACACAATTCCTCATTTTTAAGAGCACTGAATTCTTGCTTTAACAGAAATTTCTGTGTTTAAACATTGATTTCAGATTGACAAAGCAGCAAAAGAAGCTGCACAAGTATACTCCATGGTTTTTTTAATGTTCTTAGGCAGAAAAGACATTGCAGAAGACATTTCAAAATTTAAAACGCTAAGAACAAAGCCTGAGGGAAGAAGAGTGCCACCGTACCTCCTCACAGGCTGGTCTCGTGGATAACAGAATACCTTTTTTTGCTGTAAATGAAGACACAGCCATTGATTTATTTATCTGATTGGGAAGAGAGAAGCCCAAAACATTGGGAAGCTTATTCTCCCCTTCCTCTCCCAACACCGGCACAATAGCAATGTCATTCCTGTTTGCTTCCCTTTTTTCCCTGACTCTTTTTCCTTTAGCAGTAGCATGTCACCAGAAAAGGATTTAATTACCACATAGCTATGTGCATGATGACTAATGAATATTCATTTGGTGGATCAAATGGACATTGACTCATGATTACAGAGGACTTCAGTGAATGAAATATTCCTATTATCAAGTCACATGGTGTTTTATATAACACTTGCCCAATCAGAGTGGAAGAACATCACTGTAAAAGCAAGGAACAAAGGAATGAGGGCTGTACTGATTCTGAATAGCTTAGATATGAGAACAAATATAAAACATCTTTGTATTACTCTGTGAAGGAGACCTTAGAACATTCCAAGGCTCTGATTCACAGGCTCCATCAGGCTTATCTGTGGAAAGAAAGACCTAGCTGAAGAGGCCACTGCTGTCTTGCACAGGAAAAAACTTCTTCAGGTTCCATACCCTTATGTGAAAGAGCACAGCCTTCCACCATCACAGTTCACAGCCTTGCATACTGACATAAACTAGAAGTGATACTGCCTCTTTTTAATATATTGGGTTGTGGTAGCTTAGACCTGGCATCTCATTTTCCTGGACCTCAGCTACAAGAGCAAAATATTCTGCAGGGAGCAGGGGGCAATTTCACAAACAGAAGATATACGAGCCTTTATTCTCCCAACATGCTACATTTAAAAATTAAATTTGTATTAATTAGTTTGTGTCTTAAGAACCTAAGAGAAGAACAGCTCTTCACAGAGATGAGTGAGATTGTGTTTAGCAAGTGTACAGTAAGCAATCTAAGTAAACAACTATTATTAAGAACTGTGTCATTAGATGGATTTTTAAGAGGTGCACACACACCCAGGAGAAGGGTTCAGCTCTGAATGGTGTAGTCAGCATCATCAGGATAAGAGAGAGGAAATATTCTGACAGCAAAATATCCACATAAGCGTTTTGCCAACAAAACAATGCTGGCAGCGATGTATACCATTTGATAACAATCTTATTTTCAGAACAAAACATACGAACCATATTGTTGTAAAAAACATTACCTTTTAGTCAAAGTTTTGTAACTTAATGCTTGCGTTATAAACTTCAGATGTATTTCACCAAGCTATCGTTCATTACTAGCTCTGTTTTCTACTCCTCTCATCCACTGAAATGGTCATGAATGCTCTTTCTTCATCATCTCCTAATAGAATATTGGTGTCAGCCATGATTCTAAAATAGTAATAAAATAAAAGACCAAGAAATTTTAAGCGGACCAGAGACTAGCCACATTTTTTAATTATTATTTTTTCAAACTCAAACATAAATCTATAGAAAACATTCACAGCAATTACATACAGCCAACATGGCACCAATTATTAGACTGTCAGACTGCCCCTCTGCTGCCAGCTGTCACACAGGAACAAAATGTAATGGAATACTGGAATAAAGGTTCAGCCTCTACTGTCATTCTGTCAACATCTGCCTCTGACATTGTGGGCCAACATAATAACATTGGAGGCACTACTTTCAGAGCAGCCCTCTTATGCTCTGGAACAATACCACTCCACCAGAGTTGGCTTTCTCTCTTCCATAGTCTGACTTCGCTGTAAGACCCTGGAACATGCCAGATGTACCCCTTCTTTCAGGCTACTAGAACATATGCAGCACGGCTCTCATCTTATTCCAGATGCTAAGCAGGAAAACTACAATATAATCTTATTGTCACACCATTGCTCATCTGCCAGCAGAGGACACACTCACTCTTCTTTGAAGTAGCTCTTCAGTCTGTTACGAAGAATTTATGGATAAGGATATTGTGGACGCAGGGTACCTTCCGTAATTGCTGGGCTCTCAAATCAAATCCTCTGAAAGCCATCACAGAATCAAAATAAGGTGCCTCAGACAGATGATACCAAAATAGCCATAGGGACAGTGCCATCATTCCAGTTGGTCTGCTGGGAGTACCATAAAGTCATGAGTTTTTGTTCTGGGGGTTTTCTTTGTGGGGAAGAGGCTAGGACTCTTCAAATCCTATGAACTTGAAGTCAGAAACTGTAGCAAGCATCAAAATGAAAAACACAGGTGCTTTTCTCCATATACCAAGACGCTGAGGAAACCGATTACAAAATAAAAATTACTACAAAATGCTTATTTCTGAGACAAATCTAAAATTTATCTAACAGATGGGTCATAGAATCATATAATCACCAAGGTTGGAAAAGACCTCCAAGATTATTTAAGTCCAACCGTCCACTTATCGCCAATATTTCCCGCTAAACCATGTCCCTTAGTACAACACCTAGCATTTCTTGAACACCTCCAGGTGACAGTGACTCTACCACCTCCATGGGCAGCCTGTTCCAGCGCCCCACCACTCTTTAAGAGAATAAATTTTTCCTAACATATCAACCCGAACCTTCCCTGGCACAACTTGAGTCCTTTGGTAAAAGAACTTCTAGGGAACAGCTTTGCCAGGGGGATGGACGGACTAGAAGATCTCCAGAGGTCCCTTCCAACTCTGACGATTCTGTGATTCTGATTGAATATCAGAAAGGTCTTGTAAAAAGAATAGTTGAAAGTATTTTGTAAATATTAGCCCCAGTGAGGATAGGAATGAAAGTCCTTATTTAGGTCCTTGTATTACCTCAGCAGAGCTACAGATGAGGAGGGACAAACCATATAGAAAGCTGACCCCCAAAGTCTAGTCCCTGTGCTAACAGCACCATACCTCCTATGTCACTACAGCCAACTCCTGCAATGTTAAGTGTTCTGCAAATTCAGAGTTTTGCCCAGAGTAATAATATGCCAGAGTAATAAAAAATAAGATTTAAAAAAAAAAAATTAAGTTCCTAATTTTTGTAGCTGTACGAATATGCTTGAGAGTGCACTTCCAAAAGCCTCAAGAGGCTTAAGAAGAACCTCAGGAAGAGGCTCAAGAAGATGGCCTCAAGGTGAGGGTATATTACAAGCCACCTTTATTCTGTTCCTCTTATCAATAACTTTCATTTTACTGGTAGAAAGACAGGAGGTTTTGAATTTTTGGCCTCAAGGGCTTGCTTAGCACTGGACACAGTAGCACACCTTCCAGGCAACTCACATCTCAGATGTGAAGCTTCGCCCTAATAGCATGCATGGAGATACACCCTCCTTCCACTCTGCCATCAACATCCCATCCAACCTCCTGTCTAGCACTAACCACCTGCCTCAGTACAAAGAATCTTCCCCTCCCCAACCTCATTTACCAGCCTTTATATTTCACCATGCCAGAAGCTCTCGAGTATTCTGCTGACTGCTAGGCCTTCTTTCCTCAAATCCCTCTTCCAAATCTTTGGAAACAGGTGCACAACATCCACCTCCCTTCTTCTTGGAACATGACCACACTTTCCCTTCTAGAAACCCTGAATATTTCTGTTCCACCAACATTTTAGATCTGTGCAGCACCTTATTCTCAGGGAAAATAAATGAATAAATAAATAAAAATTAAAAATAAAAACTCTTATCTGAATCCAAAATGATCTTAGGCAGTTATCGCAACAAAAACATCAAAAAATACCACCTGATATCTTGTTTCAAATGCTGTGTTGTTTCTTTGTATGCTGACCCAAAATCCTGGTGTGGGTTCCCATGCTGCCTGTGCTGTGAGCTGCAAACTGTGAGCTGCTGGGATTCCCCTTCTCTGTGTTCCTCCTCACCCAATCTTTGTCTCACTTCTCTAAAAGACTGCACACCACCCTAGGCAGGGTCTGACTACATTTGTCTGGTGCTTACAACACTGGAGCTCACTTATACAGCTTTCTAGATTGTTATAGAAAGAAAAACATCTCACAGTCACAACAGGCTTGCAAATCCACTTAGAGTAAGTGGATTACATTAAGGCTTTTATAACACTGATGCCTGTTCCATTATAGCCCATACAGGTTATGCTTATTTTTATTACCTTTCCTTTGAATTAAATAGTTGGAGCAGACAGCCATGAAAAAAAACACAGGTATTATTTCTAATAATCCAATTCCACAGCAAGCTAATGAGGGAGATCAGTCACTTTAAAGCTTTCCGGAACTAAATGAGACTTTGTAGCAAGAACTTCACCCTATCATTTCACTAAGTATCTTGGCATACCAAGATCTCCAATTTGGAGGCTTCTCCCAGTGCAGAAATGCCATCAGTTCAGTTCATGCCTAACAGCACATCCTGCAGATGCTTATGTCTGGTGGATGTGTTCAGTGGGTTTGACCTCACTCAGCAGCCAAACACCCATCCTGTCTCTTCCCTGTGGGATAAGGAGAAAACAGAAGGCAAGACTTCGGGGCTGAGATAATGACAGTTGGGTGTACAGAAGATGTTGTGTATGTATAGAACACAAAAAGAGGGATTAATTCATTCATTATCATCCATCAGCAGGCTGCTTACTGGGTAGCAACAAGCTTAACAGTTGTTTTGGAAGACAAACACCATAATCAAGTGTCCCCCCACTTTCTGCATGAGTTAATGCTGAGCATGATGTCAAATGGCACAGAATATCCCTTCAGTCAGTCTGGGTCAGCTGTCTCTGCTCTGTTCCTCCCCAGCATCTTGTTCACGTCCACCCTACTCACCTGGGGGCAGGGGAAGAGGGATGGAGAGACAGTCTTGGTAATTTGCACACTGTTCAACGACAGCCAAATCACCGGTGTGATTTGTTTCAGACGCAAATGCAAAGAATAGCACTGCACAGGCTGCCATGAGGAAAGTTAACTCTGTCCCAGGCAGACTCAGTATAACCTTATCCCCTTATTCTATATCATTTGCACCATTCTTAGGTTCCATGTTAACTAATGCATTTAAATATCCTCTGGACTTTCATCCCATTTGTCAAGGCCATCACTCAAAACAGGAGGAGCAGAATGTCAGATCACCGGGCACCAACACCAGCTTGGGCTGGGTCATCATATTCACACACTTCCATGTGAAACTCACTCCCTTTTAGTTCAGGTGGTTTCTGCTGTATTACTTCCCGTATTATACAAGTCAAATTGTGCAATGTATAGATCTCTTTGAGGTACACAACGAATTTGCTCATCCTTCTGCACTGACCACCAATTACACTTTGATCCTCGTGCAAAGACAATTCCACAAGCGGGTCATCCCTTTCCAAAAGGAGAGTAATCCAAACTGTCTTTCCCAACTACTTCCCTACATGCACTGTAGGGACTTTGTGTCTTTTCTCTGATTGCAATGCATGTTTCACATCCGCATGTGGCCTGTGGGATGTTCTCAATCACCAGGTCTACCCCTCAATCACAACCACTCTGCACATTGCATCTGTCCCAATTACTGTCATTATTTCAGATTCCTCACACTTTTACACGCCATTTTCTTCCTCCGTCCAGCTGAGGAGGGGAATGAGAGAGTAGATAGGTGGGCATCTGACTGCTGGTCAAGATTAACCCATCACAGCCCTATGTTTGGCACCCTACGTGGAGTGCACAGGATTGAATTGGGAACCTCTCAATCTGCAATCAAACACTAGCTAGCCATCGTCAACACATGAAAATCCAAACATGTTCCTTTAAGACACTACTTATAGCTGGAGAAGGTTCTTGCCCAGAGCAAAGATCAGGCTTGCCTCAGATCACTTTCTTGACTGAGTTTTTGAGTATAATTATCAGTAGAATAGAATTCAAAGCTGCTGAGAAATACATGTGATTTGCACTTCCGCAGGCAAGGCCAAGGCAGCTTATCAAGGCATTGAGCATATTCAGTGAAACTTGGTTAAATAAATCATCTTTTAAATCAACCTTTGCCCAATCAAAGTCCAGTCCTACCTATAGGTACAGCTACAGGAGGGACAGCAAGAGAGCATTCCTGCAAAGGCTGCTTCGCACAGATACACAGGTAAGTTATTCCTTTTTTTGCTATATAAAACTGTGTTTTATGAGTCTGATAATCTTGCATATAAAGTTTTTATGAAGTGAAAAGTTGCTTGCAGACCACTATAATCTTCCCTCCATTTCTACACATGAAGAGATAATCTCTCCTGTAAAAGCTTATTGTTCCTTCAGCTTTGTTTACTACTGGTTTTGTGTAGACTTCAGGAGTTAACCAAATTTCCCAGTGTTTGTCAAGAAAAGCTGCTCTGAGTTTTAGTTGAGATCAGTACAATGTCCAAACAACAGTGCAGGACATCCCTACGAGAAGATATTCTTGATGCCACTATGTGTAGACTCCAAAAACTACTAAGTACCTCACCAAAGGGAATAAGAAAATCACAATCCACAGCCCGCCTATCCATATATGCTGAAATGCCCCGTATTCTCCAGCTTCAGTGACATCCCTGCCAACTCCCCACTTCTCACCCATACTTTTCCATATGCTAAGTAACCTTAACAACACAGTTTTAGCTTCCATAACAAATACTCCATATTTGCATGAGTAGCCAGATGTACTTCAGCAGTCGGCTGCTATCAAGAACATGGAGAGGTTTGACCACTAGCTACTTCTAAAAACAAGTAAAAGAAATGAAAAGGTCAGTTTTCACGCACATTAGTTATGTGAGTGATGTATAGAAACGGAAAAAAGAAAGAATTGTAAAGAGTTCATGCAGACAGATGAAATTTCTTAGAATTTATTAGGCTGAGATTAATGGCTAACCTCTGCAACAGATCTTTGGTCTTTTCACAAACTTCTATCAGGAGCAAGAAAAAAAAAACAATCTATCCAATAAGACACACATCAAGTGTGCTAATTACCTGGATGGAGAAAGTTGCCATCATTTATCTTGTTCTTATGTCATCGTGGATCTTTGGCAGGAGTTCCTAAGATAACAAGATAACAAGTGAACTTCGGAATTGTTCCTTGATCACAACTACTGCTTACTTTCTAAACACAATGTCTGTCTTACTGATAATGAGCTACCCAAGCCAATTTCATTGTATCATAAAAATATAGAATATTTTAGGTTGGAAGGAACTTCTGGAGCTCATCTGGTCCAACAGCTCATGCTAAACCAGGCCAACTTAGATCAAGTTTATCAGGGTCTCATCCAGGTAAGCACCTCCAAGGATGGAGATTCCGCAGCCACTCTAGGCTCTTGTTCAAGTATCTGAAAGCGCCAGAGATTAAAAACTGTCCTTACATCTGTCTAACTAGAATTCCCCTTGCTGTAACCCATATCTGTTGCCTCTCATCAGTATTAACATC
This sequence comes from Alectoris magna, assembly GCA_030625065.1. NCBI lineage: Eukaryota > Metazoa > Chordata > Aves > Galliformes > Phasianidae > Alectoris > Alectoris magna. The sequence continues at coordinate 103,991,662 of CM060560.1, forward strand.
CAAGAATAATAAGGATCTGTATTTTCTACACCATCCAATTAGACACTTGAAGACACAAATAATATCTTTTGTTTACTTTCTTCTCCCAAGATTAAACAAACCCAGCTCTCTCAGTCTCTCTTCAAACACGTTGAGCTCCAAAACCTAACCCACCCCAGTGGACTAGCTTTGGTATGTCAGTGACATGGAGAGCTCATGAACAGCACTCACGTGTAGCCTTACAAAGTGCCAAACAGGAGGGAACAATCCCTTCATTGACTTGATAGATACGTTCCGATATTGCCCACTATACAGTTGATTTTCACTGCAAAGCTACACCAACTCACGTTCAGTTTGTACACTTACGTGTTGTCCTGCAAAACTGTCTGCTGACCAGCCAGCCTGTGCTGTCATTATGCATGGTTTAGGTATAGATTTTTTCCACTTTTCTCTGTTAAATGTTCTGATATTTCTGACAGCTCCTCTCTCCAGCCTGTTGAGGTCCCTCTAAATAGCATCCCTAACTTCCATCCTATTGACTGCTCCCCTCTGTTTAGTATTATCCATCACGTTTGTTGAGGATGTATTCTGCCTCACTGACCATGTCATAAATAAAGATGTTAAACAGTATCGATCAGTACCAGTACCAACCCTAAACATCGTCAATAAAAAGCAGCCAACAGCTGGATTAAGTACCACTTAGAAAAACCCTCTGAACCTAACGGCTCAGCCAATCTTCTGCCCACCCAAAGAGTCTGCTTATTCAGTCCATATGTCAACAAGTCATCTATGCTTACTGTACAAGAGACCCTCTCAAAGGTATTGCAATAGTTTAGGAGAACATCATTCATTGTTCTATGCCTGTCAAAGAGCCAGCCCATTCATCTTGGAGTTAGCAGGTAAAAAGGATACATTTTGTCTCCCTTTGCACAGCTGGATTTCCCAAGAAACCAGACCCTAAGGATTCTGAAGCAAACTGCCTCAGCTTACATTTTTACTCACAATTACTTTTTCCATCCTGTTTTATAGAGATGACTTCTGTTCTCCAGCCCCGAGAATGCAAAGTAACCAAAAAACCCAAGAAGAGCTATGGATTTTTCCTGCGTGTGGAGAAAGAAACAGCAGGACATCTAATCCGGAATGTGGAAAAGAACAGCCCTGCTGAAAAGGCTGGCTTGAAGGATGGAGACAGAGTCCTCAGGGTTAATGGTGTGTTTGTAGACAAGGAGGAACATGCAAAGGTACAAACCTGTTTAGTCTGGAGTCTACATCACCTCCCATCATCCAGACCCACTGTCACTATTGGAAGCTTTCTCTTCCATTTCTATGGCATCTTCAGCTGGGAAGTCCAAGAGCTGAGTCAACTGCTCTGGACATCTCCCACATCATTTATTATCCATCATGGGTAGGAAACGTTTTTGATGTGCCTCCATAGTGCATAAGCAGAGGGTTGTAACAACAAAACCAGTAAAGAGTGTAATCCTTCCTGGGGAAAGCTTTTAGGTCAGTCACTCTGCTTGCCATTTTACCTTGTCCATTACAGGTGGTGGAGATTGTGAAGAACAGTGGAAATTCTGTTGTATTTCTTGTTCTGGATGAAGCATCATATAAAAAGGCAGAAAAGGAGGGAGTGAATCTGGAAGAGCTGGGTCAAAAAGTATCAAAAAGAAAGAAGAAGGAGCAGCAGTCCATGCCACCCATGGCCAATGGAGCAATCACTGCAGTTCCACAACCACGGCTCTGCTACTTAGCAAAAGAGGAGAAGGGGTATGGCTTCTCCCTAAAAACCACAGAAGGTGAGAGCCTGGGGAGGACAAACGGTATACATATGACAGCCACAGCTGGGGGAGGGGGAGTACACAAAATGCTCTTGCTAACAGAGGAGAAGTAAGCAGCAGCAAGATGGTTTCAGACCCATCTCCAGTCTATTTCTGTACAACATACAGTTTCCTGAGGGCCATATTTTTAACAGGGCAGGAAAAAAAAAAAAAAAAAGAAAAAAAAGCCACCAGAGCAGTGGTTTTTGTTTACCAAAACCACTTCCGCAGCTGATGCTTGAATACCAAATATCCCCTCAGACTGCTGCTTGAAGTCCCATTCTATTCCTCCAAATCACTTCAAAAACTAGAACACAAAGTTCTAGCCAGCTAGTCAGTAATAAGAAGACCAAACGCTTCTCCTGATTCATTCAGAGTTTCGAAAGTAAGAAATTTTCAGTCTCTTTCATACCTGCTTGTCTTACAAGGCTAATCAACAGAAATAGGCAAACCTTCAGGAAATCAACTATGAACAGGATATTTCTGAACGCAGTATAACCAAAAGATCAAATGTCTTTCAAACACAGGAAGTGTGTAAAACAGCACTAAAAACAGCTCATCTCTTAAAATGTCAAAAAAAAAAAAGCCCCTTTCAGCCATCTTCATCAGCCCCTCTGGCACTCTTAGAAGAGAAATAAGATTGCTCGAGCTGTACTGGAAAAAAGAAACCACCTCCCTTTCCCACAGAAGTGCTAGTTCCTGAGCAGGATAAGAGAAATAAGAGACACTGAAGATTTGTGGTGCCACTACAATACGCACATAAGCAGAGACTAAGAGTGCCTAAGGACATCAGTGCTGAATCTTCTTAGCCATCAAATGCAAGCATGTTTCGGTGAATTACTCTGTGAGCTATCATCTATTTCAGGTCACAAGGGGTTGTTCATAGTAGATCTGGCATCACGAGGAGCAGCTGCAAAGGCGGGTGTCCAAAATAAAGATCGCCTGATTGAAATCAATGGAAAAAACGTGGAAAATGACACACATGAGGAGGTGGTGGAAAAGGTATTTGTTTGTGTACTGATTCATCTTCTGTTCCGGCCCATTTTCACAGCAACTTGTCAGGCTTACTGAGGAGGCAGGTCTGGCTAGTTTGAATGTTTCACAGCAAATCTTGGAAGCTGCTGTTTATACATTACCAACACAGCAGAGTACCCCTCTTTGTGGCTTTGTTGTTGTACAGCCTCTTGAACTGACTCTGAATGAACACTGCTATCAAAACAGGCCAAAGAATTCTAAATATGAGAATTATATGAGTGCCAGAAACCGTATTAAATAAAACATGCTCTGTTCCTAGAAATCCTGGAAATAGTCCCAGCAGTAAGAGGGCAAACAATTCAATGTGGCTTTTAGGGCAGGAAGAGGAGTAACTCTCCAATGATGCAGGCAGCATGGAACAGGGTGAAAGCATGATTTTAGACAGCAGTTCCTTTATTCTACTAGGAAGCCCAAGATTAACGAAAATTACATTGCAAGTAATTTTGCTGCCTGGCCTCAGCTGCAAAGAACACTGCTAATGAAACTTCCAGTTCTCCACTGATGGCACTGCTAAAACACAGCTGGAGCTGAAGAGATTTCAGAGGGTTGGTCATGCTCTGGCATTCCAGCAACACAACAAGCAACAAAAAAGTGCACGCTACTAACTATGGAGTTGTGCAACGCCTGTGTTTTTGGGGGCTGCAAACCATCAACTGCAGTGACGCTCATTCAAACAGTGAAGAGGGCACCCACTGAACTAGAAAGCAGTTGGAGAAAGATGGAATTAAAGGGAGAGGTTGAACAGACAAAAATCTTCAGAGTCAGTCATACAGGGGCACTCAAGCGGGCCAAGAGTGTGCCAGAAATTTAATACTAGGGCAAAGATAAGTTATCTGCTTGTTGATGCTATAATCCAAAATAGTGGTATGGATGGTATGACATATCTGTCCTATAGAGTTTCAGGTTTAGATGAGAGTCAGGCACTGTCTACTGAGGCTCACTGGATTTTACTGCTACTGCATGCCAACCTTATGGCTGTTAGGTAGCTCAATTTTGCAGCTAGCTATTCAAAGACCAGGAAAACAGTAAGAAATACAGAACATTTCCTCATACATATGCAAGATTTTGTGTGTCTGAAATCTTGACGTGGTCCAAATTACTAAGAAAATAAAGGAAAAAAACCCTACAGTAGCCTCGCCCAGACCTTCCAGCTGATGCAGCAGCAGTACTCAAACCACTGGTGTATCAATAAGCCAGTTACTGATGTAGCTACAATTGTTTTTGAGAGGGTCATATCTGTGACTGCACGTGTACTAACGCAGGTAAAGAAGTCTGGAAATCACATTATGCTTCTACTTTCAAATGAAGAAACAGACCGCTATTATACAAGCCAGAAGATGGTGCTGAGCAAAGAGAACGCCAACCTAAAACTCCTTCCTCTTAAACCAAGACTTATTGAGCTTCAGAAAGGAAAAAATGGTTATGGCTTTTATCTACGGATGGAACAAAACACTGCTGGTAAGAACCAAGCTAACACACAGGCCATGACATTTGCGATACAGTTTATTCCATTATTCCTGTACAGTCTGCAGACCTCATTCTCTTTGTCTGGCTACTTAACAAGCCTGTATCAGGGAAACTGTCTCAACCTCAAGTGCAATCCAACAATAGCTTTTACCACACGAAATACCATTACACTTGCCAAATGGTCCTTCACAGCCATCTTTCTTTCCTCTTTTGACCTTAGATCATGTAATCAAAGATGTTGATTCCAAGAGCCCAGCAGCCAAGGCAGGTCTCAAAGATGATGATATCTTGGTAGCTGTCAATGGTGAGCGAGTGGATGCACTGGATCATGAAAGCGTAGTGGGAAAGATTAAGCAGTCTAAGGAAAAAACCACACTATTGGTAGTGGATAAGGAGACTGATGCCATGTATAAACTGGTAAGTAAATGCAAGCTACTGCTAAGGATTAATAACTTATCATTAAAAAGAAACAGAAGCAGCAATCAGTCTGCTCTGACAGAAACTTGTTCATCCTGCAGCAAAGGCCTAAGATACACCCAGATTTCAGCAATATTCCTTGCACTTGTGTACCAAGTCACTAAAGATCCACATTTTTGGCCTCTTCCATGTTTTTAGAGGCACTGTTGGAACCATTCTAAATTTGAACGCACCATAAGAAAGGCTAGAATAGGACAGCAAAATCAGAATTAAATTATTGTGTAATCTTTTATGAGCTATACAGCCTTGTCACGTGGACCAACATCGTAGCTTTCCACTTAACCAGACGTTAACAGCAGAATAGTTCATTGCAACTTGTATCTGAACCATTAGAAGGTTTCAAGCAAAACATATTTAGCAAGAAACCTACATATTTCACAACAGGTTTTTATATTAAAGTTTTGTTTGTCACTGTTCTTTCAGGCTCAAATTTCCCCCTATTCATATTACTACAAAGTACAAGACCCAGCTCCAGCAAAAGCAGAGGAAAGAGTGGAGTTGCACACTGAGCAGAAAGTGAACCACAAGCCAAGAGTCTGTAAGATGGTAAAAGGGCCGAGCGGATTTGGCTTCAATTTAAACATGGTCAAGAACAAACCAGGACTATTTATTAATGAGGTACTAATGTAAGATAATCGACAATGAAAAGCTTGAGTAGTATGTTGGGCAGCCTTCCCCCTTCCAACCTGTAAACACACTCAAGAAAAAGCACAAGAAACGACAAATCTCTTCTCCAGCTCTCTTAGATACAATTGTTAAAAGTAGTCAGACCGATATTGTAGGGCCAATATTAAAATAAACACCAGAAAACCTCATCCCACTTATTCCACTAGATATCTAAAAGGAAGGGAAATTCAAATTTTGTCTCATGTTTTGCTTTTATTTATAAGGCTGGTATGCAAAAAAATAGTATTTTAAATACAGGTTTTTGAACTATAGAGTACCCTGGAAATGCAAGAGAACTTTCCCTTCCACTTCTCAGAATTTCACAGCTGGCAAGAGTGAATCTTCTGTTATCTCAAATTACCTCTGTGCCTTTTTTTTTTCTTGAAGGGAGGAGTTTCACACATCACTAAAGAATATATCAATGTAGTAAAGTTAAATTTAAGTTACACCATCTAGTCCTATTATCTCTCCCAATTCAATTCTGTCCCAAAAATCTCCCTGCCATGCTTATTTTGACAGCCTAGTGAACCATCAGTTGCTAATGCATCTTTTCATCTTTATGCTAATGTCATCATTTGAACTTGCCTTTGCAGGTACAAAAACATGGACCAGCTGACGTAGCAGGGGTAGAAAATAACGATGTTTTGGTGGAAGTGAATGGGGTGAATGTGACGAATGAGCCCTATGACAATGTCGTGGCAAGAATCAAAGAGAGTGGTGATAAAGTAACACTACTGGTGTGCAGTAAAGATGCTTACAAATACTTCCAGGACCAGAACATTCCCATCACAGACTCTATGGCAGATCCAGCCCATGACACTTCTGAACCTCCTGCTTATACAGAAACCTCAGCAGCAGAGTCAGAGAGAACCTCACTTGAACCAAGGGAAAGGGTAAGTATTACTGTATTAAACAAATGCCAAGGGATCATTGAGGAGATACCAAAAGAACTTCCTGTAACTGCTGTGTATAACTGAGCTAGGATCTTCAATTTTTACAAGTCAGTCCAAGTTATCAACAAGGAAGCTGTGATATGATTACTGTAAACAACTCTTTCTTTCCCCAGGCATAATGCAGGTGAATATCTTTAATGCACAATTACATTACTGAAAGAATGCACACACAAGAGACTTTAAGGAGCAAGGCAATCTACACACTGCAAACCTCAATGAGGCAATACTGTCCTTTAAGTGCAAAAAAAAAAGTCCTTAAATACACAGAAAAGCATAACCTGCTTTTGGAGAAATTAGGTGAAATATTTCAAAACAGATTTTTTTTTTTTAGAAGAAAGAGCATCTGACAGGTTACGATGACATTTTCAAGGAAATGTGCAGATTTAAACTAATTTTGTTCACGTTACACTTGTAAAAAGAATCTGAAGTATGACAGAAGTCAGAAGAGCAGCAAAATACTTCTTGAAGCAGCCATTTTGAACCTTCTTTGTGGTCAGCCTTAAGTACTTAAATGCTTCTTTTTCATCATGCACGATAGACAGACAGGAAGAATAAGACCAATACTGCCTCCTACCTTCCTATCTATTTTTCATGACCCTTATTTGCAAATATCCAGCTGCCAGGGTTTTCCAAAAGTTGTGTCAGAAGATTAGCAACACTTTTGTGCGCAAGTTCACCAGATATGGGAATTAAACAATAGGAAACTTCTATCAAACAAATTTCTCTCTAAAACGTAGCTAATGAGAAAGCACTTCAATGACAAAAGTCACATTCACTGGCTCATTATGCCATCCAAACAAGTATATCATTAGGGCAGATTAAAACAGGAGTCCTTCATAACACTGCAGACTAGCATGTTTACAAACTAAAAATAACCAGAATGTATTTGTTACTCCTCTGCAGGCAAGCTCATCTTCCTCTTCACAATCAGCTGCCTCAGCAGGAGCAGACAGTGACAGCAGCGATGACACAAGGTTCTGAGAAGACCAACTATGTCGAGAACAAAAAAGAAATCTTCCAAATTCTCTTTCTTCAATCACACTTTGCTACTGCAACTCCAGGACTCGACTATCCCTGTGACTATCAAACCTGTAAGGGACTGTGATGTCTTGCTGAAATGCAGCTGCCTGAAATAAGCCCTTCAGGGTATCCTGCAGTCACTTAACACACTGCAATTGTACTTCATTCACTGTACAAGGCTTTCTGCCTTGTCAAGTGGGGAGTAAGCCACTTACTACTGCAAAGGCTTTAATAATTAGAGGTACATAGTTAAGTATACTGCAGCAAAGGGAGGAAACAGTTCATAAATTCCTAAGCATGTGAGCCTTTTAAGGATAGGCATTTAATAAAGACCAACTGATTTCTCACCATCTCCCAGGAGAGGCAGTTCTCCTAATCCAAACCCATTAACACAGTCCTGAAGGTGACAATCTGAGCTGTATTTATGGCAGTGCAATTGCTATGATATGTCTATACTAATATACTCTGTGCAATACACTCCTTTCTTCTACTAACACTGCAGAAATTTCTTTCAGACATTAAGTTAACTTCCTAATTCATAACTCAAAACCTAAAACCTTCAAGTACTGTTCTCTCTCCTCTGCCTACCTCTGTGGATCATAGTGGTTAGAAGTGTAAATCAGTCATGCAGGTTTGTCTAATTCCAAGTCAACACCACACTGTCTTGGATGTGATATAAATGGCTCTACAACATTACTATTGTATGCTTTGTCTCCTTCCTGTACAACAAAGACAATAGATAATTAAATTGTTTTCAGTGGTTATTTTTCTTCCCCAGGTCCTAGCCTTACCACCTACGATTTATGTTCCAGAACAATCTTGCAACAAACAAAGCCTGGGAGTGTGTCTATGGGAAGCTACAAGTTCAAGTCACATGAATAAAATTTACTTTTATGCTTTGAATGACATCAGAAAGGGGAAACAGGCTACTGTAGAAGAATATACAGGTTGAGGGGAACACCAGACTTATAGTATATAAGGTCAACACATTTATAACGTGTAAGGTAAACAAGGCATAGACTTCACGCTGAACTCCAGCAAACAGGAATCCAAAGCCTCAGTTCTGTTTACACACGAAACAAAGCTGAGGTTCAGCAACAGAGAGCTAAGCTCCAGCTCAAAAGGACAGCAAGTACTAGTGATATCCTTTCAACTTCATTCCATTTCACTTCTGCCAGGTAGTAAATTCCAGCCACTTTCTAGCTTGTTTGCAAACAAATATTTCAAGCTGACAAAAAACAACTGTGATGCTTGCATGAGGTATTACAAAAGCTTATTTAATTCCACAGACCCCCACATTCAGCTCCAAAATTACCATCCTCTAAATCTCAATTATGAGTTGCTTTTTAAAAGAAAAATCACATTTCCTTGATGCCTTCTCTGAAGATGTTCTTCTAAACCCAAGATGCCTTACTTCAGACAGCCTACAGCCCATTAGATACTGGTGTACCACAAATTCCCTTTATTCCTTGGCAATACGTGCATTCCCCTTCCTTCAAGCTGTAGCACCTTAAAATGAGCCACAGAGCTTGACTGAAGACATGGAAGTTCAACGAGCCAGTTACATTGCTCGAACACACAGAACTATCCTGGCTCTCCAAGTTTTGCAGTCCACGGGAGTTGCAACAGTCCAGTAGAACAGACACGAGAGCAGTGCATGACTGCAGTCCTTACTTAGAGGGCCATGTGCTTTTCTGGAGCTTGTTTGTGTGCTAAGTAGAGAAAGAGGATGCTGGATAGTGCACTAACTAGAAATATTACATCAAACCAACGATGATAGAAGTTGAACTGAAGCTCTCCCAGGACTTCTGTTATAATAGTGCGGTACTCTAGAGGCATACTCATCCGAATCAGGAGCACCGATGAAACAAAATACATACCCTGTAAAAAGAGAAAGTAGCAGTTGTTTTAGAACTGGCTATGTGGCTAACATGGGTCAGCACACAAGGACTTTATTGTCTTTGTTTGTATGCGAAAACAAATATGTATGTATGCACAAATGCATACAGGTATGCCCATGGTTCTGCATACTCACCATGATCTGTGCTAAAAGCAGAACAATAACATTGGAGGACTTGCTGCTGGAAATGGCATAGAAGAACTAGAAAGAAAAAATATACTGGAAATAAGCAGCTGGACAACGATGCCCTAGAACATCATGGAAGGAACATGCCATTCAATACTTTTTTTCATAAAAAGCATGTTTTTTCAGAGAGGTGCATGTACCCTACTTTTGGAAACACGAATCTCTTCAGTCAGTGGCAGGCACCAACTGGTAATAGTCACGTATTAATATTTAAGAGTGGGTACTAAAACCCAGGTCAACACAAGGAGTCACATGTCTCTTGAGTTAATACCTTTCCAGTTCTACAAAAAGAACTAGCAGTTCAAATGAGGCAACCTAAATTCTTTAAATCACCATCTTACGAACCCTTACTAGTATGCCTGGCTACAGCATCATTCTGAAGCCATGCTTACACATAGCGTCTCATTGAGCATCCACACTTCTTCCTGAGAATAACAGAAACTGAGTGGGGAAATATAGCGGAGAATATATTTTTCCTCTCCTCCTCCCTCTGCAAGGATTTAAATTCAGAGAGTAAAAACATATACTGTATAAACTTTCAGTACACGTTTATGTTCTGTTTGAATTTAAAGACCTAGTAACAGCTTTCCTCTTAAAAAAATCATGTAAGACACTACTGGCCAAACATACCTTTGTAAGTGTAATCAACAGGCCTCTTATAGAGGTGACAATGATTATTCCAACAAGAATAAAGGAAATGTGCTGAGACCAGAATTTCACCTGTATCAACAAGAGGAATACAGTTAATTCTCTAACTCCATTTTCACCACATCGTATAGCTGCTAATTCTTTAGATCTTTGTACTTCCTAGCTGCACGATATCCATTGTAGACAGGTTTACATTATTAATATAATGGGGAAAATATCTGTTAAGTCATTACGTTAAACACGCAAGAAAAAGAGATATAACTTACATCAATCATCTCTTTACAGGAATAAATTATAGAAGTGCAAATAACAGAACAGTTGTTTGAAAGCAAAGTTTACAGTGTATTTCCTTTTCTCTTTAGTAAGTCAGAAGTCACAGATGCATTCTCAGGGTTCTATCACTTCCACATTATTAGTAGTATGCTATTGCTTTTGTGGGGTAGGAATTACTGAAAAGGCTGTACGAATTAATAAATCTCACATCGAACTGGATTCCCAAATAATTCACAGTGATCTCAATTCCTCTTGTGACCGGATCCGTCTTCCCCACACGGTCAAACACAATATTGATGGTTGCCTGCAAGGCAGAGATGGATTTACAATCAAAGAAAATAAAAACACCTCACTGCTACATGTGAGATTCTTGCTTTGCATATCCAAGGTTGGGGGAGCAGCTGGGTTGTCTAAGAAGGTGTAAAAATACATACATTAGAAATGCTTGCCTAAGGTTCTGTAAAAAGAAAGATGCAGAGCTTTATGCCAGACAAGTACCACTTTCATTCAGAATTTCCAGAAGCAAGATTATAAGGAGACTAGGGTCTTACTTAATACACTGCACATATAGCATAATCTGTGCAGGGAGTGACATTTGCATATGTGCACATAAAACAGAATAAAATATTTACATACCATGAATATTTTCCAGACACAATAGATGGAGAAAAAGTAACCCAAAAAATTAAAGTATTTTCCCTGGAAAGTTTTCGAGTACTCTATTCTTTCCTGGAGAAAAAAAAATCAAGGGGGAAAGAGAATACATACAAAGAAATCATTACCATGATAACCCACAACACAAAGCCATACGTTTTAATGGTGCACCAAGAGCAGCAACCACAGCTTTATCCTACAACTCTTTTAATTCAAAGGCTTCTAAACAGCTTTAGGAATGTGTAGTATGTTCCAGCACGTACCTAAATAGGAAGTAACCCACCCTCTAGACCCCAAATTAAGGAATCATAGAATCATCATAGAACCACAGAATGGTTTGGGTTGGAAGGGACCTCAAAGATGATCTAGCTCCTCCCTGCCACGGGCAAGGTTGCCAACCATAAGCACTAGATCAGGCTGCCCAGTGCCCCATCCAATCTGGCCTTGAATGCCTCTAGGGATGAAGCATCCACAGCATCTCTGGGCAACTTGTTCCAGCACCTCACCACTCTCTCAGCGAAAAAATTTTCTCCTGACATCTAATCTAAATCTTCCCTCTTTTAGTTTAAGACTGGTTGCCCTTGTCCTGTCATTGTCTACCCACGTAAAAAGTTGATTTCCCTCCTGTTTATAAGCTCTCTTTTAAGTTCTGGAAGGCCACAACAGATTCTCACTCCACCACATCACATTTCAATATTTATCTGCAAAACAGCTTTCAATTTCTGGTAACATACGTTCTCATTCAAGCTGCTCTAGCCCCCAACACCTATCTGGGCAGTTATTTTGTTTCATACCTTTGTTGCATGCAGGTCAGCAGTTTCAAGAAAAAGCTGCCGGCTCAGCTCTTCTAGGGCATCCACTTCTTGCTGGATAAGAGACAGATCTGGCAAACCAGCATAGTCAAGGCTAGAGTACATCACAAATTCTTAATTAAAAAGAAAATATTCCCCACCTTCACCTCAAGGGTCACGTTTAATGGTTTGAATCCAGATCAGTTTTCCGATACTGTCTTAGTGCTCTTGTTAATAATACATCCGAAGACATCTCAAGGGTACCCGTGTTGCACAGTACTCCATTTTAAGAAAGCAGGTAGTGCTCTTCTACCTAGGGAACACATAGCAGAACCAGAGCTCTCAAAGACTGCTTCTACACTTCAACCAGCATCCCTTATCATCGGAGTGCATAGTATTTCACTCTACCATCACCTTCATGAACAAAACCACTGCGTAATCTCCTGCCCTAGGAGATTAGTGATTATTATGAAGAGTCTAATCAAAGAGACAAATTCTAATTTCAACAGCCCTTGGAAAAGGACGGGAAAAAGACTCCTCAGCCTTAAGCAAACTGGACACCTTAGGTGGTCTGACAGACATTCTTGGTAAGCAACAGCAAGGTAGGGAAGTGCAGACCCTTATAACTGTCCAGACATTCCTTCTATACCTTTTGCATATGCACAGCAACATTTATTCACATGTTCCTGTCCACTTTTTGTCACATTGCTAGAGCAACAGCAGTGAACCTATACCATGAGAATAATTTATTTGGTCCACAGGTTGCTTCTTGCTCTGTAGAGGGGGACATGGGGATCCTGATGGACAACAGGTTGGCCATGAGCCAGCAGTGTGCTCTGGTGGGCAAAAAGGCCAACAGCATCCAGAGGGGCATTAAAAAAAGCGTGGCCAGCAGGTCAAGGGAGGTGATCCTCTCCCTCTACTCTGTCCTGGTGAGGCCTCACCTGCAGTACTGCATTCAGTTCTGGGCTCCCCAGTACAAAAAAGACAGGGATCTCCTGGAAAGGGTCCAGCAGAGGGCCACAAAGATGACAAAGGGCCTGATGCGTCTCTCTTATGAGGAAAGGCTGAGCAACCTGGGTCTGTTCATCCTTGAGAAAAGAAGACTCAGAGGGGATCTGATCAATGTCTATAAATACGTAAGGTGCTAGAGGCAAAGAGACAAGGCCAGACCCTTTTCGGCAGTGAGTGGCGACAGGACAAGGGGAAATGACCACAAACTGAAGCACAGGAAGTTCCACACAGATGTGTGTAAGAACTTCTTCACAGTAAGGGTGAAAGAGGACTGGAATAGGCTGCCCAGAGGTTCTGGAGTTTCCTTGTCTAGAGATGTTCAAGACCCATCTGGACGCCTACCTGTGCAACCTGGTCTAGGGAGCCTGCTTTGGCAAGTAGGATGGACTGGGTGATCTCTAGAGGGCCCTTTCAGCCCCTACAATTCCGTGATTCTGCGATTCCTGCTTTGCTTCTCACTTTCCAACTCAGCCAAAAAGCCAGCTATAAGCGAAGACAACTGTTCCAGCACCTCAAACAGCGCTGTTGTTTTGCTCAAGCATGTCACACCTTCACCCTGGAAGAGCATATTTCAAGTAATGAAATAAAACACGTATGCAGGTAAGTCAGTGAGCCAAGGATACATCAGAATAGAAGGCTGCCTCCAGCTTCAGTGTTGTGACAGGGCAGACATCTGCAATGTGACACAGCGAGTGTGTACATCTGCCCTGCAACCTGCTGTACACCTCAACTGTGATGATGTAACAACACATCTATATAGTATGGCTGCAACATACGACTCCTGCGTGTCTACATAAAACTGTGAGTCCAAACCCTGGGTAAAAGGTGACGCAGTACAGTGCGAGACAGAAACCTCCCAGGAGACATGAAGCCTTTTGCCCAGGCTTCTGGAAAGCGTTGGAACACAGGTGCTCTGCAGTGTTAGGCCCACCTAACACTCTTCCTTTCAAAAGAAAGCTGGAATCACCTCCAGGTGCCAGCATGCAGGTGAAGGATACTTTCACTGCCTGCAACAGACGTTGTAACACTTTTTATCATTCCCCAGAAGCCAGTGGGTTTGTTGTGCACTTCCCCTCTCTGGAACATCGTCCTGTGAGCCACTGCTATCCTGAAAGAGCAGAAAACAGAAGTCTTCAGGAGTGAAGTCTTTTTAGAATAAAGCAAAACAAAAACTAAAACTCAAACCCAACAACCAAAAAACAGTTCCTTAGAAAAGACGATTAAACTAAATTCACTGCAAACAGATGCCCCCTTTTCATTTCCCTAAGCACTAATCTTGCTTCATAACATTATTTTGATTAGCTCTGGAGTAGAGCCCAGATCTAATCAAGCAAGATTCAATGAGACACTTCCTAAGACTTCTATTTGGAATTCTGCTTCAATCCTTAGAGGGATTTAAATCCAATTAAAAAATAAATATTCAAATGGCCTTCTCAGTCACGTGATCAGTTACTTTCGTCAAACACATGACTGTGCTATCTGCAATTCAGAAATTGGAAAAACTTCTCATATGCCCCTTTCTCTCCTTGGACATTTCTTTATCACTGCACATTCCGCTTCCTCCACAGAAGTGTGAGCACTGGGTGGTATGCAGCAGCTCTCAAACGCTGTCACTCACTGCTAGGTTGCACGACAAACTCTTATGAAGCAGAAACACATAAATCCATTATTGGACTGAACCACTGGACACTTCTGGCGATCTGAATATGACTCCTAAAACTCACCCAGTACTGCAGCAGCAGCTGCATACTGTCCCTCACACCCCCATGTGCACTGCAGCATAATTCCTGCAAGCACTGCTGGCTTCTGGCCTCATTACCTCACATGTCTCCCCATTGAAATTTGTGAGCCAGTTATCCACCCTAAGCTGAAAACTATTCATAGTATTGTCACGGCAATCCACGATTTGACAGCGTTCAGGTCCTTTTTTGTAGCTGCAGCCAGCACTGCTACGTTTGGCACTGAGCCCTCTTCAAGGTTGCTGATAAGCAGTGTAATAAAAAATAATAATAATATAATAATATAATAAATCACACAATAGAAGAATTAATACCCCTCAGGCATTTCCCATAGCACCCATAAAAGAACACACGCCCATAGACTACAAATAACAGATATCTTAGAAATATCTAATTCCTCCGAATAGTCGTCAAATACAGGCAAGAACTGCATTTTTAATGCTTGTTATCCTCTCATTACCCAATTCCCACACTTCATTCCAAATGAATCACAGTACTGCAAAAAAAAAAGCATCTATGTCAAGATGAAGTGCAAGGTTGGAAGTATACCAAGGTAAATCTTTTACACTGAGAAGCGGCAGGAATTGCTGTACCTACACAGTGGTTAGAGTTCTGAAGATCTCACAGAAAGGATCCACAAGTAAAAAGAAAATCCACGTAATTTTCATTTGGATATACATATGACATATCTACTCCAGACAGTCTGCTTCAATTCTGATATGAAGCAAATTAAAGCAACGGTGCCACAGAACCTAGGTAACTTCCTAGAGCCTCAGATATATAGTATAGAATCACAGAATCGTAAAATCACCAAGGTTGGAAAGACTACAAGATCATCCAGTACAACTGTCTACCTATCACCAATAGTTCTCACTAAACTGTGTCCCTCAACATAACACCTAAACATTCCTTGAACACCTCCAGGGTCGGTGACTTCACCACCTCCCTGGGCAGCCCATTCACAGGACCGCTACGGACCTCCACCAGAGTGCCTGATCGCTTTTTCAGAGAAGCAGTATTTCCTAACATCCAGCCTGAATCTCTCCTGGTGCAGCTTGAGGCCATTCCTTCTAGTCCTATCACCAGTTACATGAGAGAAGAGGCTGACCCCTAGCTCACTACAACCTCCTTTCAGGCAGTTATAGAGAGTGATGAGATCTCCCCTGAGCCTCCTCCATACCGAACAATCCCAGCTTCCTCAGCCACTCCTCATAAGGCCTGTGCTCCAGACCCCTCACCAGCCTATTTGCCCTTCTCTGGACACACTCCAGGGCCTCCATGTCTTTCTCACAGTGAGGGACCCAAAGTATCTGCAAAGATGAGTATGAAGAACCTGTCAACCTTAAGTGGCAAATTTCCTTAATGCGTTGAGTACACTCAGAAAGGACTGAATAATTCCTTTGCAAAAAGCATCAGCAAAAACAACTTCCAACAGCTGTCTCCAGGAAATGCAGTTACGAGTCCCAGACATCCATACTTTAAACCCAACATGACCTTCCCTGAGAGGTCCAAATACACTGCACAAAATGACAGACTCAAAAGCAGTACTCCACAGTAATCTTTCAACTCCAACACCAGCATGTTACTATGTTCTTTGTCAATCATATCAGCCAATTAAACCTCTGATTAAATACAAGTTCTCACTAAACTACAAATCACCACAAATACTGAGTTAACATTTGTCTACCACTTAACATTTTCAGAGGGGAAGAAAGAGGACATGCTTCAACTACACTTTCGCACGCTTGGCAAATCAGTAGATCTGCTCACTGATCAGCAGATATGCACGCTGGTGACTAATTCAGCAAGACTATACTGCTTTGTAATATATTAAAAGGTTCCATTAAAACATTAGTGCACCTGAAGTAAAGTTTTGAGCGTTTCTGCAAGAATTCTATGCCAGACAGACCTCTGAAGTGGTACGGGTAACGTCATTTATTCTTTCTAACTGGTAAGGCATGAAATGTGCAATTTGTAAGAGCATCCAAAAATCCTTTCAGTGTAAATGCAATGACACTGTTTCCTGAAAGTAGCTTTTTCACCTGGGGCACGTGAAATAAGCTAAATCAACAAAAGCAGAGTTCTGATGTCATGCATATGTTACCTTCTGATGTCACACTACGCTACCATCATATTAGCAGTGTTCCACAACTCCGTATTCTTGCAAACAGCAAGGTTTGCACAGCTGTGTTCACATCAGCTCACTAGCCTGCTTTAGTTTTCACCAGGAAACACCAGATCCACAGAGCAGGAGAGACCTCAGTATGTATGAATTCAACTGCTGTGCCAATACTACCAATAATAGAGTTAATTAGGGTGTTTCAAGGGACATTTATTCATCAGGAGAGAAAAGCATTTATCTTAGATTAGTCAAGTTGCCATCAGACAGTTAGAACTCGTGCTGGAAGCCTAATCTGTACCACTGCAGGAAAAAGGTACTACTTAAGGCAGAGGTCTGTGAAGAAGCCTAAGCTGCATATCAGGCCAGAATGAAACACCACACAGCTCTAACCTAACTCAGCCACCTGTTTCACTGGAACATCTAGCCCTGAAAAGAAAATTTGGGCAATTTCAAGAGCATCTTATACCATACCGACTGCAAATCCCTGACATAATTCATTTAATGCAAGTGCTCCTTTCTCACCGTTTTTTCTTGCTAATAATCATGTCCATAGTCTGAAGGAGTCGTCGCTCTAAAGCGAGAATATCCGCATCTGTCACATTCCTGCAGAACGAAGACACCCAACAATTAGGCCTGCTATCCCATTTCAGAGGGAATATGCACATCCTCATAAAGCAAAGAAGAGAGAAGCTCGTACAAAGAGATGCTTCAGTGATGAAAATGGTTCTGGTGTGCAGAATAGCAATAGCTAAAGAACATTTAGAACAAGGAAAACAAAAGCCATCACTAATACCATCAGGATGAGAAAAAGGCAACTTTAAAGAAAAAAATTCAATCAATTCGATGAGAAAAGCAGAATAATAACCTCAAAGGCAGACAAAATATTTCACAAGGCTGCAATTACCTGAGAAAGTAGGACATGTAAGTATATGGACAGTTGACAGCACCAAATCCTGACAGCAAAGCCATGAGTGTCACCCCAATCACACCCACCCGGCTGATGAGCTGCTCTATAGACAGGATTCCTGTAAGATAAAGAACACAGTGTCAGTAACGGGCTGCACTCTTCATCCTGTTCCACAGTAGGTGTCTTTGCAAACCAGTACACATACAGAGCTGCCTAATGAAACCCGCTACCTTCACAGTGCAATGACCAAAGGTAGTATGAAGTACAGACAGGGACTACGAATAGAGAGAAGAAAGTCTCCCTCAGAAAGCACGTTATCATGCTTATAAACAGGCACAGGATACTCATACTGTGAAGAACAAGATATCTGAAGGGGATTGATTAACAGTCAATTTTTTGGTTCTACATTAATAAAACACTAGTGGCTGGACTTTGCTGAGGTGGGAACATACATCCTCCAGGTTCTGTAAAGCAGACATCTTCAGCAAAGACACTCCAGCAATAATGAGGACTAGAGTTACCAAACCAGTTACTCCCAGCAAACTGGTCCAAAACTCTCTGGATCATAGACAGGAAGCCCTATCCTGTCGATCATTAGAAGTGACCCCTCCATACCAGGTGCAATTTGTGCATTAAGATAGCAATTATGACAGCATGCTCCTCCTAGCTGTTCAGTGATCATTTTGTGGATACACACAGGCAGTTGAGGTGACCACCAAGCAAGTATTCTGAGCACCAGGTGAACTCTAAAACATACATTCACGTGACACAGCATGAATGTCAAGCCTGTGCTGTATCCAGTACCGAGCAATGAGACTGCATTTATTCTTCCCAACCATGCAGAACAGATCTCAACCCATCTTCTCAGGATATGGTGCCGTGTACTATCAAACATTAACTTGCTTTTTAGGGAGATATTTATAGAATAGCTGCTACACACAGCACATTTGGAGCTTACATGATTGCAAAGCTGAGATGGCCAAGTGCCAAGCCACATTTCATGCTTCAGAGAAGGAGAATAAATGATGAAAACACAGCAAAAGGACTTCACAAAGGGAAAATGAGACAACCCAGTCATGTGCAGCTGCATAGAGATTTACACCAGCTACAGAATGTGCTACTATATCCTGGCCTTTTGCCCTACACACTATCAGATAGCACCAGTTAAAACAGAGGTGCCTTCAAAATGACATGACATTCCACTGTCTAAAATAACGCTCCCCCATAACACTCTCAGCATCTTTACTCTTGTGATCAGGTCACATAAAACATATGCTTTATGAACTCAGATGAAGATTAGAGTCTTAATAGAAAACTACTAGGTAATCCAGTACAGAATGAAACTGTCCACGGAGTCACACTTAACGAACTGGAGATCATCCAGGACTCCCGACAAAAAGCCCTGGTCAGTGGTGCATTTCACAGCTGCTGCACAGTGCCAGCACCATCCCCAGGTAAGGCAATCCCAACACAGGATGCCAGTGCATGTTCCTTAAAGGGCTTTAAGGGCTTTTTGCCATACCTCCTTCCACAACAAGATCCTGCACAGCTGAATTAGACCACCACCTCCACAACAAAGCCCTGCAATAGCTTTATTAGTACATGCAAGACAGCAGCATCCCAGCCAAATCCTTGGCTCTAACCTTTTGCCTGAACCTGCTAGGATATGATATTGTACACCTATTAGGTTAAGGTACCATTCTGCAAAGCAGAAAACAAAAACAGGAGGGGAAAAAAAAAAAAAAAAAAAAGGAAAAAAAAAAAAAGAACTACCAATTCTGGATATTTGCAGTTGTTACTCAGCTGCACAGGACTTTTAGAGTAGTCTGAAGAGGACTATCTAAACTCTATGGCTAAACTCCCTTAGGATTAATATATTCTGCCAACTCAAGTGGATGTAAGTGGACTCACTTCTTTCTTGGCAAGGAAACACTGTGTAGTGATCTGTGCTATTTACAAGCTACTGTATTTCATGGGCAAACGACACAATTACAAAACACAGATACACACTTTCTCTTAGGAAAGTTTTAGAATCACAGATGTGAGCAGACACTGCAGCAATTGGTATCCTTCAATTTTTATCTTCCGAGTCCAGAATAAAGTAGTCTCACAGAGAACAGAAAGATTAAGTTGATGGTTATCTATCCAGACAGATACATTCACCAATTGGAAGGAAACTGACTGAATCTCTCCTGTTGAGAAAAACACAAACATTTCTCCAGTGCAGGGGATAATGGCAGGATAAGTTATACAGGAAACCCAGGTGACAGCTAATCCTTCCTACAGTGTTCTAAGACATACTTAGGTGCCTAAAGGATTCAGAACAGTTACACCCACGCTGACAATGTCTGCCACATAACAACTAAGTCTACACAGTAACCTCACACTATAAATGCTCTTGGTTCTGTGAGTGCAAAGCAGAGATACCCAAGCTAATTCTGCTAATATGTAGGTCTGACATACAGCAGGACTTTCCAACTTACATGCTAGCACTGTACAATTGTACTGCCTATGGACTCAAAGCTGGAGTGCAAAGTTGCACCAAAGTTAATATGCCCTGCCTAGCATGTTACCGGCTACAGTTTAAATAGTTCTGAGTTTGGGAACCCTGCCATGTTTTGTCAACTGGACAGCCACCTACACTAAGGTGATTTGATTTTAGTCACCAAAAAAAAAAACAAAAAAAAAAAAACAACCCCAAAAAACCCAAAAAACAAAACCAACCAACCAAAAATATGACTGATAAAAATCAGATTAAGGATTGGCTGTCACTTCTATTCTTATAGTACATTAGTCTCCACAAGAAAATAATCGATTGAATAAAACTTGTGATCAGCTTGCAATTGCAAAACGTCATATGTTTTGTGGAAAGTCTTCAAAAAACATCTTGTATCCTGCATACCTTCTGTTCAGTTAGGACTTATTCACTTCCCTGCAGTCTTCTTGTGCTACTGGAAGAAAACTAAAGCAAACAACTTGGGTACATCCAACCACTTCTGGGTGGCTGGCAACCTTTGGATTCTGTGTTTCAAAGCAGACTGAGTTACAAGAAATACTTTCTATAGTCCCAAACGTGGAATAAACATAACACAATAAAAGCTCCAAGATAAAGATAAGAGAGCAAAGACTACTTTTAGGAGGGAAGAAATAAATAATAGGAAACTCACCATGCTTTGGGCTGAGGATGGGAAATGGATCTCCCAGCTTCCAGAAGAAATACATAAATGTTAACCACAGAACACATGCAAAAAGCAGCTTCTGTCTGTGCACTGTCGAAAGAAAAAAATATTGAAGTTCTTCCTTTAAGGCATTTTCAGCCTTACAAAATCACTACAATAGCCCAAAGGCTGCTTAAAGCATAGATGACCAAAACAGGTATATTCTGACAGAGCTGGAGCTAGCAGCAGGCACCCCTTCACTTCCTACCAAATTCGCTATTTGAGACATCACCTTCTGCAAGAGCTAACCCAACAACACAGCATTTTGGCTTTTCCCTAAGGGCAGCGCTCTGAATAGGGAAGTACTTAGTCACATCTTTCTTATGTGATCCTGAAAATTACACTTTGAAACTTCATCTTATTGCCAAAGCTACGCGTTTTGGCATTACACTATACTCCCAACCCACGTATCTAAGCTTAACACATAAGAGTGATGAATATTGATAACTCAAGGGTAAATGTGCATTAGCACATGGAAGAAGCCTCAACCAAACAGCAGTAAGCAAAAAATGTAAGGTTAATTTATTGACTTTTTCTGCCTTGCTTCTTTCACTCCTTAGCAGAACAATCCAGGCTGGCCAAGGTTTCCAGGGCTTGGTTAAAAGCTTAAAACTCTAAAGGAACAAAATCCAGTAACATCACTCCAAAGCACCTGTCTTTGTTGAAACCCAGAAAGAAAAGCTACATTTTGGGCGGCCAGGTGAAACACATCCTAACTTTTCAATAAGCAGTTATTGCTCAAGCATTAAGCACCAGACAGAATTTATCTAGCCAGGACAAAGCCAGGGGAAGGAAGAAGATACAGGAAGAGTGACCAACATGTCTCCCTCTCAAAAAAAAGTTAGTTCTCATTTGTATGCACAGTCTCAAATTAGTAGGCCCAATGCCATAAGCCAAGTACTCACATAATCTGATATTGCTCACAACAAAGTAACCGATGTAAAAGGGCACCATGAAGACTAGGATGAGCAAAATGACACACAGGTTCAGCTTCCAGTGAAAATATCGAGAGCTAAAAGAAAGTCAAAATACAGGTAAGCATGCTACATCACAACATATTTCAAAAAGACAATCCTCAATTGAGACAATCCTCAATGCAATCCTTCCAGTTACATCAAACATTGGATAGTACTGGCCTAGCATATAGCGTATGCTGTGTTTTTTTTTTTTTTCATGTACAGCCCATGGATATGTATTTCAAAACTAACAACTACCAAGAAAAATCTATTTTCTCAAATACTCTAAGTTTCAATATGACAAATGCTGGTTGCAGCATGAACCAGATTAGATCAAAATGAAGTGCAAGTAAGATGGGGCTGGATGCCATGCATCCTCAGGTTCTGAAGGAAGTGGTTGATGTGCTTGTCAAGCTACTCTCCGTCATATTTGAAAAATCATGGCTGCCAGGCAAAGTCCCCACTGACTGCAAAAAGGGAAACATCACTCCCATTTTCAAGAAGGGGAGAAAGAAGACCTGGGGAACAACAGGCCAGCGAGCCTCACCTCTGTGCCTGGGAAGACCATGGAGTGCATCCTCCTGGAAGATATTTCAAGGCAGATGCAAGATGTGGAGGTGATCTGACAGCCAGCACAGCTTCACCAAGGGCAGATCATGCCTGACAAATGCAGTGGCCTTCTACGACGGTGTGACAGCGTCAGTGAATAAAGGAAGGGCAACTGACATAGTGTCTTTGGAATTGTGAAAGGCATTTGACACGGTACCATACCACATATTTATCTCTAAATTGCAGAGATACAGATTTTAAGACTGGACTATTTAGTGGATAAAGAATTGGCCAGAGGGTTGTTGCCAACACCTCTATGTCCAGGTGGAAGCCAACCATGAGTGCTGTCCTCCAGAGGTCTGTCTTGAGACCAATGCTCTTCAACAACTTTATCAGTGATACAGACAGTGAGATCAAGTGTCTGCAAACTTGCTGAGGGTACAACACCAAGCTGAATGGTGCAGCTGACACAACAAAAGGAAGGGACACCATCTAGAGGGACCTGGACACACTTGAGAAGGGGGCACACAAAAATCTAATGAGGTTTAACAAGGCCAATTGCAAGGCACTGCACTTGGTTTGAGACAATCTCAGATACAAGTACAAACTGGGAGAAGAACTCACTGGGAGCAGCCCTGCAGAGAACGACTTGGGGGTCCTGGTGGACAAAAAGCTGTACATGAGCCAGCAGCATGTAACCGCAGCCTGGAAGGGCAACTGTATTCTGGGCTGCATGAAAAGAGGGGCAGCTAGAAAGGGAAAAGGAGGTGACTGCCCTTTCTACTCTGCGCTTGAGGGACCCCATCTGGAGTACTGCGTCCAAGCCTGGGGCCCCTAATACAGGAAAGATGCAGATCTGTTGGAGTGGATCCAGAGAGGGCCACAAAGATGATCAGAGGGCTGGAATACCTCTCTTACGAAGAAAGGTTCAGGGAACTGTGTTCGTTTAGCTTGGAGAAGAAAAAGCTCCATGGAGACATCACTGCAGCCTTCCAGTACTTAGCAGGAGGGGGGACAGACTTTTTACATGGTCTAATAGTGATAGGGCAAGAGGGGTGGCTTTAAACTAAAAGAGGGGAGATTTAGGTTAGATGTTCAGAAGAAATTTTTTACTAAACTGATGGTGAGGCATTGGCACAGGCTGCCCACAGAAGCTGTGGTGCCCCACCCCTGGAGGTGTTCAAGGATGGGTTGGATGGGCCCTGGGCAGCCTGAGCTGGTGGGGGGCAGCCCTAACCATGGCAAGGGGTTGGAACTGGGTGGATTTTAAGGTCCCTTCTAACCTAAGCAGTTCTGTGATTCTACGATGCTATGATAATAATTAGTTTTGTAATGAATGACTGAGTCAAGGAAGGGCTAATACAAATGGAAAAGATTAAAAGATATTTTATGTTCATAACTCAACGTAATTCAATTAGAAGTGATTTTCTCACATGCAAGACATTACAAAGCAATCAACACTCCTCTGACAGAAGAGATCAGCCAAATTCAGAAGAGACTCATCTTGGTTGAACTGATCTTCCATTCAGCTTTCCAAGAAAAACACATGCCTTATTCCCAATACTGACACATATCCTGCTTAAGTCCTGAGGATCCTTGTCAATTTTTCCTAGCTAATTCAGAGGCAGACAATTTCATCTGTAACGATTTCCAGCCCTTTATTAAAGCTTATAAAAGCATTCTCCTCAGTGATCTCTCTGACTGCAAGTTATACAGATTAATAACATACAGTCTAAACTACCAGTATCTTATATCCATTTTGAACTTCTTGCCTTTCAATTCCTTTGATTGCACTCTTAGACTCGTATCATGAAAGACAACAAATAGGAAACCCATAACCTTTCCATGTAACTGCTCTATCCTCTCTTTCCTGCTGCTTTCTGAAGTAACCACCTTTTTACATCTTCTTTATGTAGAAGCCCTCACCCTATGTCAAAGGAGGATGTGCCTTTGATTCACAAATACTGTTCTACTATAGAAGTACAGTTTTCACTTCACAATTAGCGTCACATCTTATTCACTGCTTTGACCAGTACTGGAAAATAAGGGCTAATAGTTTTTATAGTTCTTGACACCTGAAAAGAGCTCTTCAGCACGATCTGAGGCTTCACAGCTCACCCATAAAACTGTTCTTTTATTTCACAAATGAAAAAACTCAAAGACTCAAGCTTTGTTTTTAGGCCACACTAATAGCAATTGCGGGAGAATCAGGAACTTAAGGCTTCTAGTCTCATGTTCTGTCAAATAAATCCTGCTGCTCAAACACCTCTGTTGAGCTATTAACCATTTTCTCACATAATTTCCCCAATACAAGTCTAATCTATACATTAAGCATTCTGCACACTAGCCCCTCAGTCAGCTCCCAAACTCACCTGCTGTTTAGCACTCCCAAAATCTCGAAGATGATGAGTTCAAACATAGTACAAGAGAAGGCAAAAGTCACAGAGAAGATGACTTGGACAACATACTGTCGCACCTGCAATGGAGAAAATACGCCAGAGGTATCAGGCATTTCTGTTTGTAGAACGGCATCCTGATACCCCTCAGGTGAAAAAAAACAAAACACATGGTACAACTGTACACAGCTCTTCCTACAAGGCACCCTGCATTTAATCCAAAAGGGAAAAAACAACAGCCTGTGTTATACTGACTGAATCAATCCTATTTGAGAGAGAAGTCCTACAGAGAACTTGATTAATGATAGGCAATTGCTAACAGTGTTCCATGCTCCTAATCTTAGACTTAAGAATAATTTAAGAAAAAACTTTTGGGGTTTGAATTTAGCTTGCACCTAAGCCATCTCTTACCTAGACTATACTTTCTTATAGTCTTCTTGGGAGTAATTTTAAGATAAAGAGTTGTGATGAAAGTCCCCTTCTTACCTCATAATCCTTGAAGAGCTTGCGCATGAAGAACAGCCATCCAAATCCAAAGAAGAGCACCTGCAAAAGAAATGAAGTATCCAACATTTGTGTCCAGTAATCTGCAAAACACGAAGCAGTTTCACCATTGATTGTAGGTGAAAGAAATGGAAGCAAGAGAACAAGACCAACATACCTAAGATACTGAACTTGTCAAGGTATCATGGAGAGAATAACATCTTAAATACTCAAGAGTAACAGACAGAGAAGCCTAGAATCTTATGGAAGATTGAGAAAAGAGAGCTTTTTTCTGTATTCCCAACTTCTCAGAATACCTCCTTCTGGCCTGTCAGAATCTTTTACATTGTTGCTTCTTCTTTCACTCTTCTAATATACAGAATTAAAGCTTACCCTTTTTTTACAGTAAACACAGTAACAGGCACAAACAACAATTTACCTGAACCTCTAGGCAGTGGTTAAGTGAGCAAAATCCACCCCCCACTTAGAGCAGAGCAAGTCTGAGAATGCCTCAGGAAGCTGAAAAGGTACAATATGGAGCTGGATGCCATGCATCCTCAGGTTCTGAAGGAAGTGGTTGATGTGCTTGTCAAGCTACTCTCTGTCATATTTGAAAAATCATGGCTGCCAGGCAAAGTCCCCACTGAGTGCAAAAAGGAAAACATCACTCCCATTTTCAAGAAGGGGAAAAAGACATCGGAAACAACAGGCCAGTGAGCCTCACCTCAGTGCCTGGGAAGACCATGGAGCTGATCCTCCTGGAAGATATGTTAAAGCACATGCGAGATGTGGAGGTGATACAAGACAGCCAGCACCACTTCACCAAGGGCAAATCATGACTGATCAATGAGGTGGCCTTTTATAATGGAGTGACAGCAACAGTGGACAAAGGAAGAGCAACAGATCTTGTCTCTTTGGACTTGAGAAAGGCCTTTGACATGGTCCCGTACCACGTCTTTAACTCTAAACTGGAGAGATACAGATTTGAAGGCTGCACTATTCAGTGGATAAAGACTTGGCTGGGTAGTTGTAGCCAGAGGGTGGTTGTTAATGCCTCTGTCACAGTTTTATAATTTTTGTTATCGGTATTCCACATCATAACATCATGTAGATCACTAGGAGTTAAAGAGTTAATGCTCCAGTTCCATGGACTGACAATTTTCCAGGTACCTGGTTCTCAGAAGAGAAGAACTACACACCTCAGAAGACTGTTCATTTCCATTTTCCATTCAGAGGGAAAGATAAAACTGCTTGCAAGTCACAAGACTGCCCTCTCTTTTACTGCTCATCTCAGCAGTGCATGCCATCTTGCCTTCAGCTTCAGAGTAAGGCCTTCAGTTTTGGACACTCTCATTTATTTGGTTTATTAGCTTTAATCCCAATTACCTTTTATTTCTACTATTATAACTAGTAAATTAACTTTCCTCCTTTTTCCTTATTCCTTTCCCTCTTGGTTCCCCCCCATGCACACACACCTTTTTCAGGCCGGTGGGCCTGTGGGCCTGCTGTCCCCATCATGGACACAGACATATCTAGAGATAACTCCGTTACAGACACTGTCCACATGCAGGCCAATCACAAATGGTGGTCCCCCAGCAGTCCATCTGTAACCCCAGGGCTAAGGTCTCTTCCAACACAAGCCATCTGTGGGTGATTTCACTGTGCACTGGAAATCAATGGATTTCAGCAGTGGCACGGGTAACAGAACATGATTACAAACAAGGAATACCTGGAAAGCTGGGTGAGGAAGGTCAAATTAATTTGCCTTGAATGCAAAACTGGCACAGGAATGAGGTCTAGTGATTGACAGCAGGTGGCAAAACTGGTTTGAGGAGGACCTCAGACTTTAAAGTACTTGATAGCAAAAATATAAGAGAAAGGTACAATATTCCATAAGCCTCCTATTTACAGGTCAGGCTATAAGTCAAAGTATGATACCATTAACAGTGGGGAAGGAGGAGAAGACAGACAGACTTTTCAAAAGAAAGAAAGAAATGAAGTAAAAGAAAGAGATAAGGAGTTATTCAGGGACAATAATAACAGAGGAAATTATATATGAAGGCTAGATTTCCTTTCTATTAGGAACTATACAAAACCACAGAAAGACACCATCTTATGTTCACATTCCAAGACACCTCAAGTGAGCACGAGTCTGAGCATTTGACAATTACATGCAGCAATTTAAACATCCAACTTCATGCATTTGAAGACGGCTGGAAGATGCAATGCTGCCATCACAAATGAAAGAAAAGCGATTAGAGAAGTTAGATCTTAGAAATCAAAGCAAATGATGGGAAAGCTTTTGTTCTAGGGGAACTACTAATGGTATCAAAGCTGCACTCAAACCACTGACAGTGAAAAGGCATGTTAGAAACAAAAGTCAAATCTATACCAAGCAGGAGGAGATTTTACCTTCAAGAAACAGCTGAAATCTATCCTGAAAATTGTCAGGGGAACTGAAGTTGTACGTGAAACACTGTATAAGATAACCAGCTGCTGTTGAGAGGGGAAAGGTGCCATTTCCTCAGCTCATCCCTCCTCATTACAAAGCACAGATTTTAAATCAGCTCTGAAGCTGATCAGATTCCTCTGTGTCCCAGATAAACTCATTTATATGACAAAAAAATTCTGGAGAAAGCACAAATGAAAATACGACTGTGCAGCCAAGTGGAAGGGAAGAGGGGACAGAACCTTTCAATTTTAGCAGAAGCAAACAGTTGGACCACCTCCGCAACCGGAGGAGCAGAGAGGAAGAAAGGGTATTTGGATGCTTACTGGGAAGGGAGCGGGGCAGCAAGGTGGAAAGGAAGGTCAAAGACAACACAATGACAAGACAAACTACTGCCAGTAAATGAAGAAAGATGGAGTGTTTCCTTCCACAAAACAATAAGACGATCTCAAATATGTTAAGACCACCACCCAGTTTGGAACGATAAAGACAGGATGACATGAAACAGGGTTTAACAGCCTGCTGGGTGAATTAAGCTGGAGTAAAAGCAGGGTGGTTGAAAGATTACTCAGAAGGCAGCAGGAAGAAAAAGGTGAAGGAAGTTCTGAATCACACGTGTCAGCACAGAAAGAAGCATTTCAGATAAAACAGCAATGCTTTTCTGAGATTCCTTAAAACAAGCCATGACAAACTTTACAGGGCTGTAAGCAAGCAAGCACCACAATGGCACAACAGCACAGAGGCCACAAATTATTAGTCTACTTGAGAAATAACAAAGACCAAGTCAGTGTCATCTAGAGAATCACAAGATAAGCCTCCCCTGGTGGCTCCAACATGACCTAAGTTTATAGAAATTTGTCAGCGTTACTAGAAAATCCCATTCCCTACAGCCTTATTCACTGATTTTTTGCTGTGCATAATATTCTGATACGACAACTAGGCAAGGCCAGGGGTCACGGTGACACTCAACAAAGCAGACCAAAGAGGTAATACAGCTTTAAGCAACAGAAAACGTACTGCCTAACACTCCTGAACTGTAGGTAGGTAGGTAGGTAGGTAGGTAGGTTGGTTGGTTTTACTTCTTTTTATTTCTTCCCACGCAGCAGGCGAAACTATCCAGGCATAAAGCCATCCCCCCTGTTCGGACCCGGCAACACCGCCAAAACGCACACGGACCGACTGAGAGGTATCGCGCCTCTGTGCTGCGCATGCGCGCCCTCAGGCCACGCCCATACGCCCCTCAGCCCAAACTGCCGCTTCCGGAGGCGCGGCGAGCGAGCAGCTAGACAGGCCCGAGCGGCTGATCCCACTCTGCCTCCCTGTCCCTCGCTCCCTGCGTGGCTGGGCCCGCGCCGCGCAACACCGGGCTACCTGGGAGGTGACCATGATGCTAGAATCGATGAGGAAGCTCATGACGGCCCCGCGCCGCAGCGAACGGCCAGCCCGCGCTCCCGCCGCTGGTTGCAGTGCGCAGGCGCAGGGCCCGGCGCAACGCCCTCCCTGTGGCGGGGCCGGAGCGAGAAGCGCCGCCCTTCCCGCGCACAGGGCGGCCCCTGACGGATGCGCCACGCCCTGCGCCGTGCCAGCGTCGCCTCAGCGTGCAGTTTTGGAAGGGTGGCGTGCTGTGTATGTTTGTAATGTAATAAAAATGATGAAAACAAACAGGTTTTGCTCGCGTTTTTTCTCAGTCTCCCACGAAAATGGCTGCTCTAAGGAAAGTGGCTGTGGAAAAAAGGGCCGGGCTGGAGGCAGGCCTGGAGGAGGCTCAAGCAACTGGGGAGCCAAGGAGCAGGGACCTGCTGGCAGTATGGTGACTGGCTGAAGCCATGGTGTTTGGCTGTTCTTACACTGCGGTGACTCCTTCATAAGAGCAGGGCAGGATGTGTGCCAGAGCCATGCAGGGAAGCAAGGCCTGCATGGCTGCCAGGCACCATCTTGCACCTTGGGCCCTTCCTGACCTCTGCAAAGGTGGCCAGCCAGGGGCAGCGTTCAGGCCTTGAGATTGTTGTGTATCAAAGAATGGGGCCAGAAGGGAAATGAAAGTTCAAACAGGGAATTTCCTGATAACTATCAGTGTGAGACTCAATCCTTCATGTCACAACCCTGCCCTCATTTGAACTTAGTGGTGTCTGTATCTTTTTTTTTGCCATTAAAAATACATCTAACCTTTGCCACGCAAAACTGACTGTATTTGGAATAATAAATCACATGGGAAGTGAGAGAATAAAGTGGAACTAGTCAGGACTCCAACAAAGCACAAGCCTCTTGCCGAGTGAAAATCAGGATCCTTTATTCATTACAACTCATTTCACTAGAAAAACGATTCTACGTGTGGTTCTGTTGAGTCATCGGATTAGTCCCACAGTCTCTTTGATAGTTTGGCTTTCTATCTTGCTGTCAGTCATCATGTTTTGAAATCTGTCTCCTTGTCTACAGCATTGCAAAGACAAAAAAAAAAAAAAAAAAAAAAAAAAAAAGTTCAGTTTTCATGGGCAAATGAACCGAGGGAGCAAATTACTGTTTCTGATCCGAGGCCCTCTTTTACAGCTTCTGGTATTGCTGCCAATTAACATCGAGCTGAGATCAGAGCTTCCCTCCCTGCTCATTCTTTCTGCGCCTACTGCTAGAAACTGATCTTTCCTAAAGTGATGAGCCTGCTGAGTTTGGGGTACCTGTGGTTGCTCTATTCTGCAGCAGTAGCTCTTGGGGCAAGGTAGGTTGGTTGCTTGGTTGATTTTCAGAGACAGAAGTTAGATGGGAATCCTGTCAAGATCAAATATTGTTCAAAGCCAAATTCTGGTCTTGTTTAATCCTGACAATTTGGCTGATTTCAAAAACAAGGGGAAAAAAAAAACCCAAAACTACGAGACAGAGTTTGGTCATAGCTTTTTAAACTTTCTTCACTGCATGTGTTTACAAATAGGCTTGAAACATGCCTGTGCTAAGCTATAAATTAGTGATTCCTGATTCTTCCAAGAAACACACAGGGAAGAAGATGATTCCTGTCAGAAAACATCGAATCTACCCGTTCACCCCCACCCAAGGCGTCTCTTTCAGGGAAGACAAAAATTGTAATAAGAAAATGGAAAAATATTCCATGGCCCATGGCAGCTTCCCAGATGTGACAGGTGGGTGGTTTCACCAGACACAGTGTAGATGATAGTGGCTGGAGCAGAGAGGCAGAGGAAAGGAGGCTGGTCAGTGCATTGCAGGTTTCTGCTTAGCTCCATCTTCTATTCTTGCACATCTTAAAGTGTGAATGCGGGTACTGTATGTTCAGTTCATAGTGAGAACTAGATTAAAGCCTCTAAAGTAAAGTGGAAAGGTAGAACATACTGAATTAAAACAGTTTGTTGGGGTAGGATATATTTAGAGATAGCATAGGCTTTCAGAAGGTTCTACGGGGCATATTTGTGAATAATAGGCTTAGCTGGCAGTTGGCCATCCATTTTCAGTGGCTGTCTGTAAGCCAGAATTTTTTTTTTCTGTGCTCATTTGTTGATCACTGAAAATAATGAAACTATATTTCATTGTTCTCATCATCTTTCCATCCAGCTCTCCAGTGAACATCAGAGAAATTCAGTAGGAGCCAACTTTTCTGTTTAATGTTTCTCTATAAATTCTTTCTGTACTGACGTATAAATTTTTTTGGTAGGCTGCTCCATGATTTCTCTAAGCCCTCTAGCCTTAACTCCTAGAAAAAGTAATAAATGGTTTGTTTTGCTTTTACTGTGCTAGACTGGATCCAGCAAGGCAAAGGCCAACAGTCTTTGGTGGTTTTTTGGTTTTGTTTTTTGTTTGTTTGTTTGTTTGTTTAATGTTGTCAGAAGCTCTGCAATCACCATTTGTATTCACTTCTGCTTCATCCCAGATCAGCAAGCTTTAAAAGCTCAGTTGTTGGGGTTTTGTTGTTGTTATTGACAGAACTTTAAAATGCAGTCCTCTACATTTTCAGATGGATTTAAAGTCACAGCTGAGACTGAGAGGGAACTGGAAATACCTAAATCCCTTTTATTTCTGTGATCTTCTCAGCTGACCAGCTTACTCATAAATTTTAATTTACAGTGTTCTTTCCAAACCAGTTACACAACACATTTCTGGCCCCAAGCAGCTTTTCTAACTACCAAACATTGGTTGAAAGTGTTTCATGCATCGGGCTCGGTTATAGCTCCTGGTTAGTTGGTGTTGCCAGCTAAGACAATCTACGTAAGCTCTAACAGAGCACCCCAGAGGCAGAAAATGCCCCACATCAGCTGTTTCACCACACAGTGGCTTCACTGAGCTTTCAGCCTCCCATGGGATACATGGTTGAGGCTGAAATGGACCAGCTGGTCTAACCTCGTGCTCAATGCAAGGCCAATTTCAAAGTCAGACCAAGGTGCTCAAAGCTTTTCCCAGTCAGGCTTCAGACTCCAACAATGAAGCGCCTACCATGACTCTGGGCACTTCTTTCACTGCTGAATCACTCTCTGTCTGAACAATTTTTACCTTGTCAGAATTTTTTTAGTCAAAATTTTCCTTACTGCTCCTTAGGATCATTGCCTCTGGTCCTTTGCTGTGCACCTCTGTAGATAGCCTGGCTCCATCTCCTCTTTAACTCCCCACCACTTAGTTGAAGACAGCCGTGTGGGCTCCCTGTCACCTTAGCTCTCTCCTCTCTAGGCTTCAAAATGTCTGTACACCAAACTGCTCTTGGGAAAATTTGAATTGTTGACAGGGACACAAGCCTTGCCTCTTCTATTGAAATAGCTATATTCCAGGCTAGTCACAAGGAAAGAATTGTATGCCAGGCTATGTCTTGGCAAGTTAATATGCATTTATTTGCCATGGTCGCTACTCAGCTATATCATCAGAAGTGGTGTTGCCAAAATTCCTTCCCTGAGCCACGTTAAAAAGTCTATCACATGCAGAGACTAAGAAATGGTAGTGCCATTCTTTTTTGGGGGGGAAAAAAAAAATCCAATGCTTGGACAACTCCCCTGATTTTGATATGTTTCTCCAGCCCTGGCCCTCAGGAAATCTGGCACCATATGCCATTTTATCACAACAGCCTTAGGCTTGTAGGAAGGCTTTAGTCTAGTTCTCATGGATGCTCTTGTCTACTAAACAAAACTATGCCTAGGCTGGGATTACTCTCAGTTGTCAACTTGAAAAGCCATTTTCTATACAAAACAGCAAGCCACCACTTTCTTTCATCATGTACCACGGCAGCTCTTTAAATTAAAAAACGCAGAGTCAGTGAGTTACTGAGTGGCAGGAGAGGCTGGACTTTCTTCCCTTAGCAAGTAGATTCCATGTTCACACTGACCTGGAGAGCAGAGGTCCCCTCAAATCTCTCCTGCCCTACAGGAGAAGGAATCTATACATCACCGTTTTTCATCACGAAGAGACTGTTGGATCTGTCTCACTTACTGGAAATAATCCGTGTAGCATGAAAATTTATGCTTTTACATCTACATGGCCATTTTTTGTTTTGTTTTTGTTGTGTTTTGGTTTTGGTTGTGTTTTTATTTTTCTGTGTGCCTCTCTTCTACAGAGGTTTTTTTTTTCCCACAGAAATTCTGAAAAATTCACTTGGAGTTTGCATCGAGGGATTTAAAACAGAAGCCCAGCAATATTGTGCATGATACAGCCCCCCCCCAGATTTCTTGCAAAGCCAATTGCTCCACCTTTAAAGGAGCCCCAACAACCTGCACCCACCTCCAAGAACTAGCATAAATGTTACCACGGAACAGATGCTGGGATGGACAAGAGTGGTCCATGTAACCCCACTGTCACCACGGCTTCAGATGGCCAAACCAAGGCTAAGATGGGAGAAAGGGTGATGAGTCAATAAAGTCTTCTCCATTCGTGGCAAACCCACATCTGCATTAATGTTGTCAGTGCAATGCAGTGTTCAGATTTTCACCCTACTGCCCTTTTGGTCAAGGAGTCGTACGTTAACCAAGTTCAATGTTCTGGCAGGAAATAACAAGGATACAATGCATTTCAGCAGTGCTTTTCATCAGATCATTCCTACTTACTTTACAAACAGTATTAAGGAAGCCTCACAACATCCCTGTGAGGTAGGTGGAAATTCTTACACCCATTTTACAGGTGGAAAAAAAACAGGTACCAAGAGGTAAAGTGATTATCACAGCAAGTCAGTAGCAGAGCTGGAAATAAATCTAAGATCATTATCCTAGGTCCACTGCTCTAGACACTAGAGAACACCAACTCCCACATGCTAATATCAGCTAAGACACTACCTTTCTCTTCTATTTTAACCTCCTTTGGTGAATTTGACACTTGCACCCTAAGCTCCTTGCAGAGAGCCATGTGATCAGTTAATGATTTGTTTGCACAGGGAGCCAAGGGAGTACTGCACACCCTTAAATGATCCAAGCATGGCTCTAATTGTCCAGTGTCCACTTCCCAAGATAATTTTCCTTGTTCTTTACATTTATTTTTATATATGTTTTACTTTTTCTTTTCTTTCTTTCTTTTTTTTTTTTTTTTTTTAAATGAAATACACTGAATCCACAGCTCTGAGGCTCTTATGTAACTTCATTAGGAATTTCCTGAATAAACGATTAAATCTGTCTCACAGAGGGGGGAATAAAACGCATTTAAAGGCTATCACATCCAGAAATAATCCTTTGCTCATCTGTAGGGCCTTCCTTCCCAGGACCTCCCATCCTATTACTAACAAAATATATTGAGCCTCACATCGTCTTTGTGAGGTAGAAAATGATTCCCAGTTGTACAAGAGGGAAGAATGACTCGCTGACAGTCCCAACAGTGACTTCACTGCAGAGATGAGGCTGAATACCATACAACCCAACTGTTAGTTCCCTGCCCGGTTAGCTGAAAAGCGCTGCCTTGGTGCTATGGCTCATACTTGGAGGCTTTAGCAGCTTGGCAGGGTACTTGAAAACCGGCTTGAAAAAAAATCAACAAGCAGTTGACAGGATGCAGGAGGAAAACATTAAGTTCATTCATTGCACTGTCATGACCTGGAGGAAGAAACGAGCTTTCCTGCAGCAGCAGTGGAAGAACAACAGAGTGTCTGTTCAGGATGTTGCCTGTACTGTACTCTACTGAGGCACTCCAGTGAAAAAGAATGACGTACTCAACATCTTAAAATTGAAGACTGGATTGTCTGACATCCATATTATGAACCACGGACCTCTAATTCATGAGCAGTCATCTTCAAGTAGTCCAGTGATCTAACGAAGATGTGCACGCCAGAGGTCAGGAGCGGGGATGGTCATCAAAATGCTTTGTAAAAGGACTTGTCGAGTAATTAGTAGTAAGCGAGGATGGGAGGTGGTCCATCTAGTCCAGTACATTGGTATGTGGAAGGGTCAGATGCTCTCAATAAGGTGGAAGGTACCTCACACTGAACAGTTACAGATATTTTTTTTCACCTGCAGGGAAGGGTTTTTCCAGTTCGAGTGAACTCTGCTATGCTTCAAACTATTCAAACTCTATTATATCTTCTCTGTGAAGGAAAAAAGTAATACATCCCATGTAGTATAAATGTGCTGGGTTTGTTATTCATCTAAATCTTTGCTCTTTCTTGGGTTCTAGTGGCGTATTGGGCACAATGGGATCTTTTCCTGTTGAAGACTTCTTTCCTCGTTTTTCTTTTGCCACCTGCCTTTCTTTGGTGCTAACTCTTCACCTGTTTCTGTACTGAGAGAATGAGTAGACGGTAGCCTCCAAGTTCTCCATCCGCGTTTTCCTTCACATACCTTGCTTTGTCATATTCTTTCTCAAAACTGAGGAGGTACCTTCCAGTCTTCCTTCACAAGGAACTGTTTCTTAAACACCTAACAGCCTTTGTCAAGGGAGCAAAGATTACGTTAACGGGCTGCAAACCGTGGGAAAATACACAGTCCCAAGAAGAGCAAAAGGATTAATAGTGTAAAAGAAAAAAAAATACGTGGCACCGCTGTGGTGCTGAAGAATCCCAACACACCCTACAAACTTTATACATATGTACAGCTTACTTCACGCATCAGTGAAGTCCAGCCAACTTTGTGCCAGACCACGGAGGCTGCAAAACAAGGCACATGAAGTCCACCAAGCAGGTTAATCAGTGACAGAGCTGAGTGTACCTGTGGTTGCCTGGGCTGGGGTGTAAGACGACAAGACTGAGGGTATGAGCCCAAGCCTAGGACGTCTATCTCAGACACCCAGCTAACTTCAATGGGCTTTGGGTCAGCCCTGCTACAATGGGAGATGGCAGGGGGTCTTTTCTAGCTAATGGCAGGATGAGTTATATGCATTATGCCAAAGACTGCTTTTTTTCCTGATCTGGATTAGAGCCTGCCCTGGGAACAATGGAACGGGCTGCTGCCCAGCAGAAAGAATTCGCTGAGCTGGCAGGGTCTGAGGTTTGCAGAGAAGAGCAGATGAGAGTGCATACCTGCACTTTTCTGGCATGAGGCTCAGTTTTAGAGGGGACATAGGCGTTAACCTGAAGCTTTAATTGCATAGCTGCGCTGTCCCAGCCCAAAGGTGCTGCTGCAGTCCTGAAGGTAGAAATCCACAGACATTTAAACAAGCACATGTTTTTCTGCCTTTTGTAACTAAAAAGATTTACCGAGGCTCTGAGAGTTCTGCACAGATCTGTTGGCACAAAAGAGCTAAAAGATATAAGCTAAGATGCTACCTTTCTCTCCTACTCTAAAAGATCTTTTGAAAGGCCTTGTTTTATTTGAGACTTTGGCATTTAATAGCGAAGTAGGCCACTGGATGGCTCCCGTCTGTCAAATTAAAAACAAAGGATGTCAGAATTATCATATCAGACTTTTCAAACCTGAACAACCAGTTTTATTTCAGAGTCACATCGTTACCTGTGGTTTAGATTCACAGGTGCCTTCAGGGTGCTGTACCTGAGATTTGCTGAGTGCCTGTAAGTCTTGGGGCTCCAGGAACTGAGCACATGTCAGGATCACGCTGTGAAGGCTTGTATTTGGTTTCATGCGCCGGGAACTGTAGCTGTTACTTCTTTCACAGAAACCCTTCCACACTTGCTTTGCTAAACTGAGTTCCAGATCTTTAAGTCACAGGATTATAAGTAAAAAATATCACTTGATTTTTTTCTTCCCAGTGCTCTGAAGTGCTCAGCTTGGAGCTGGAAAACTCTCTTGGGAACAAATAATCCATCTGTGAGCATCTGCTAAGTCCTAGAGGAGAGCTAGAGTTAACCTTGCCCACTGTCAATGTCCTTTAAAGAGCAAAAATATTTTTGACAAAGGGAAAATAAAGTATTTTCACCTAACTCAAATTTACATTCACAAAGAAATCATCAATCTTTTTGGTCTATGCTTTGTCAATAAAGAGGGGAAATAGTGCTTACTGTTTTAGTGTGGCAATGCTAAACACAGAATTCACTTTGTGAATTAAATAATTGCAAATCCATGCCGACAGTGAAGGGGAGATCTGCTCAGCATGCCATAGGTGAAAACAGAAAAAGAAATACTAGATGCGGTTGTTTATTAGCCTTCCCCTTAGATGGCTCACGAGACAGATCCTCCCCACATTCCTAAAGAACTGTGGAACACAAAGCTTCCAGTAAGTACATTCACAGTGGTGACATTTGGGTTTCACTGCCACATTAGGTTTTAAAACACATCAGTTATGTGGACAATGTAGATATTACTGTAAGAAATGAGCTGGCATGTGGAAGCGGAAAATGTTCCTTTTCAAATGGACATATAGGGCATATAAGGCACAGTTACCACA
Source organism: Alectoris magna (assembly GCA_030625065.1). Lineage (NCBI taxonomy): Eukaryota > Metazoa > Chordata > Aves > Galliformes > Phasianidae > Alectoris > Alectoris magna. Next base: position 104,029,096 of record CM060560.1, read on the forward strand.
ATAGTACCTTTCCAGTTGAGAATCTCAAGATGAAATAATATTTAAATGATCATTTTAGCACTTTGCTTAAAATTCTTCTGATTCTTTCTCTCTCCTTTTCTTTTTCTTCTTTTCCTTTTCATATTCTCCTCGTATCCTGCATCCTCATACAGTCAAATCGTCTGACCTGGCCCGGCTGCTTGCTTTACTTAGCCTGCTGAGGGATCTCACATCAGTGGCAAGTTCAGCAGGTGCTGAAGGCCCTTCCACTTCATCGCTCACCACCTCCTCCTCTGCTTTCTTCACCCCTGGCTCTTCCTGAGGTGCTGGCTGCTCCTCTTCTTGTTCTTCTTCCTCCTCTGCTCTCACCTTCTCCTCTTCTGGTTCCTTTGCTTGTGCATACGATGGTAACCTCTCATCAAATGCCCTGGAGAGATCTTCCAATGGCCCCATCCCAATCTTCTCCTCAAACTCATTGAAGGCTGATGGAAGGGGACTGGGCTCAACCCCTACTTCCGTGAGAGGGAAGTAGTGGGACACTGGCTTTTCTTCTTCTAGCAGCTTGTAGCCTTTGGCTTTTGGGATGGAAGACACTGCAATAGCATGGAGGGGCTTCTCTGGCACCTCCCCCATTGGCTCCTCTGCTGGTCTTCTCAGAGCCCTCCGGATCCTTTTCAGGATCAAGTGACTGATCTCCACCAGGTTGAGGAAGAGGGACACAGAAGCCACCACGAGCATGAACATAATGAAGATGGTCTTCTCTGTAGGCCTGGAGACAAAACAGTCCACTAGGTTGGGACAGGGCCACCGCCCACAGCGGTAAAGGGGGAGAATGCGGAAGCCGTACAGGAAATACTGGCCAACTATGAATCCCACTTCAAAGAGAGTTTTGAAGATGATGTGGAAGATGTAGGTTCTCAGGAGGGTCCCCTCCAGGCGAAACTTCTTGGTCCCATCCGGGTTGTTGCCCTTGTTTTGATTTGGAGCTAGGGGCAGCTTCTCTTCATCCACCTCAGCTTGCTGACGCCTCTCAGCTTCCTCCCTCTCTTTCCTCTTCTCCTCCATGCGGACGTGGTGCACCGCATGCCCAAAGTACACTAGCGAAGGCGTGGATACAAAAATGATCTGTAGGACCCAGAGCCGGATGTGGGAGATGGGGAAGGCCTCATCATAGCAGACGTTCTCACAACCAGGTTGCTGGGTGTTGCACACAAAGTCTGACTGTTCATCTCCCCATACTAGTTCAGCAGCTGTTCCCAGGATCAGGATGCGGAAAATGAAGAGCACTGTGAGCCAAACTCTCCCGATGACAGTGGACTGCTCATTCACCTGCTCTAAAATGTTCCCCAAGAAACTCCAGTCACCCATTTCTTACTGTCTAAGGAAAGAAAAAAGAAAGAGAATGACCACAAATTATGCTAAATTTAAAAGATTTCACGTTTTCCCACTGATGCTTGTTGTTACTTTCAACTAGTATTTCTCTAATACGCTTTGAGAACAGAAAGAAGATGATTGCTTGCTTCTTTGCTCTGATTGCAATGATTTATTAACAAGAGATGGGCTGGAAAGCCAGAGCAAACTGCTTGCCAAAATCATTCTTCCCTGGCTCTAAATGAGCAATTACTTTTGAGCCAAGGAGTGTATTTAACTCCTTTTCCAGATAGTAGTCTTCTGTGGTCTCTCGTAAGCTCTGTTGTGTGTGCCTGCTTAGATTTTATACACGTACAAACACTTGCCAGCAGTATAGCAGAACAGATTTATCAGCATGCAGAGCTGCAGTGGTTAGAATGAGTTCCTCATCAGAACTATGCAGGGGTCAAACAGATCTTGAATTGGTGCCCTTCTTGCATGTATACAAACATGGGCTTTCTATAGTTGCATATATTAAGTCTACATTAGGAATCACCGTGTTAGGTAATACCAGCAATAGTAACACCACTACTATGTCAATAATACTTTGTAAGATTAATAACTACCGTATATACTAGTTTTTCCATACAATAAAATTATTTCATGTTATAGAAGTTATTGGATCCAATTCTGAAGTCAGTTGCCTCACTGACATTGGAATCAACCTGGAGAGAAACATGAAGGTCTGTCAGTGGGACCTCAGACACTAGTTTCTCTCTGTAAAACATCAGTGCTGCTATCTCAGGCTAACCCAGGGCTGTAAGCCAGCTGCAGATAGGCTAATAAGGTAGTTAATTTTCAAGTACTGCAGGTCAAACATTACATCTCTCAATGTTTTTGCATGAGAAGAGATTATTCCTGGCCAGGACTTCATCCTGCATATCCAAAACTTCCCGATGTATAATGTCAGGTACAGGAAAACGAGAGAAGAGGAGACTTGTTTGGGATTGGCGAATTTAACATACTGCAGCAATATGAAGACTCTGAGGAATCTGAAATATTACAGCGATCCAGAAAGATTAACTTGTGGACAATATCAAGAGAAACAGGTAACATTATTCATAAAATAGCTGTTCACAGGGATCTGAAAGTTCATCTCTTAGATGCTACCTCCAGCTATAGTTTTCTAGATGTGGACACACATATACAGTCGCTGGGAGAACGTACAGTCATCAGCATGGAAAAATGAGTATCTCAACTTCCCTTCTTCCTTCAGATAGAACTGGGATATATTTGTAATGCCATATGTTATGACACACCAGTGCATATCAGTCTGTTTCAAATACCGTGTGTACATATTCACACATAGATGAACACACAAAATATTGAGAGTTCCGAGTCTGGGGAATTTTACAAATTTTCAACCAAAAAATCCTTGTGACGTGATTTTTCTAAAACAAGTTGGACTCATAGTTCTCGTCTTCAAACACTGTAAAATGTTAAGCCCAGACATATATGTTGAAAAATAAAGAGCAGAACGCAGCCCTTCAGTTTGCACAAACTCCTTGCATGCAGAAGTGGCAGACGTATAATTTAATCACCAAAGAAAATTGCTACTTTGTCAGTCATTAAAGTTGTGTAAAGGAGTGTGTTAATGTCAGCACTTACGTTAACAAGTCTAGCAGAAGATTATGCTGTTTACATACATCATCTAAACTGATTTAAACATTCTCTTTCTGCAAATTCACAGAACAAAATATACCAGCCATTAACAAATCATGCGCAACTCTGTAGAAAACATGACTATATACAATATGAGCTCCAGCGACCCCCAAACACCGCAGTTTGCTACATCCTTTTCCTTCTTTGTGAGTTACCCTGGTACCCACAGCCATCAGTACATCATTTCCATTGCAGCATGGAAGAGTGACATTCTAGACACGATAAACCTTACCACACAGAAAAGTCACTGTAAAAGAGAAACACGTTTCCTAACTCCACCAGATGCTTCACTTGCAGCTTTCTACCTCTGACAAAACTCTTTCTGTGATCACTTCTGAACTAGTCACATTCTTCAAAACTCTGTCACGACCACTCTATTTTCTACAGGAGAGGTGGTCCAGGGTTGCTCACTGGGTTCTTCAGCTGCACGGAACAATTTTGGGTGGACTGGAGAAGAGCAGTGCAACCAATTCAAACTTCACTTGCAATCACAGCTCTTCCAGTCTCAAAGAAATAAAAAAAAAAAAAAGAAAAAAGAAAAAAGCAATGAATTTAGGCAGTCCCCTCTTCCCTTAAATTGCCTGTCATGAGGAAAAGAGGAAACTGCCTAAGCTCACTCAGAGTTGACAGACTAATTATGTCGCTAACTTGCATGGGCTTACTGCAAACCCCCACCCAGCAGTTCCAGATGCTGCAATCTGAGCACACTGCCAGCAAGAAAGACTCTAAACATTAAGGACGTTGAGCAAGTAACTTGCCACTGGGAAAGGTTCCACCGAAGAATTGTGTCCCCCTCCTCTCTTGGCACTCTGCAGTGAAGAGTGAACTTTTGTCTCTCTCCTTCCCTACACTAAAAGTCCCAATCTTGTCGCACGACTGAACAGATATGACTGAATTGGCTCTGATGGCGGGTTTTAGTTGCCGTGCAATATTTAAGCTCTGAGCCAGACGGCTTTATGAAGTGAGTGACAGTTGGTGACGTGGGGAACAATAGAGAGAAAAAAAATAGAGAAAAAGAGGCAGAGACGCAGACAGGAGAATCCACTGAACATGAAAAAGCAGAGGGGGGAGAAGGGCGGGCAGTGGGCAGTGAAAACCTAATACATGCATAAAGGGGAGTTTGCGTGGTTAAGAGGGGACCGGAGCATCTCTGCTGATCTGCTGTCCTTCGGCACAGCTCTGTGTGCCTCCACTTGCTAGTCTTTAAGCGTCATGTCATGGTGCGAGAGGTGAAAAGGGAGCATCCACATCTCTGATGGTGGCAGAACTGATTAAATTAATTTGCTACTTACACCCAGCTCCAACAATTGAGTCTCGCTGCTGATTTCCAGCACTGGTGGTCACTGAAGCATCACATCTGAATTTTACATTCTTAGATACTTTGGTCTGGTCTTTGACATCTTTCAGCAGGAAAAATAAGAAATATGGGAAAACTAGATCATCACTCAGTATTAACCAAAGCTGAGAAAGACTTGTTTTATGACCTAGACTTCCAGTCTCTTTGTTCTGCTCAGTTTATCCTCTAAATGCATTTTGTACATACATCAAAAATGTCCAAAACAAACTGTTTTGTTAAGGAGCGTAGCCAAATTCCAGCAGCCCAGCAAACGGGAACGTTACCTCAGGCACAGCCATCTGCAAAAATGCTGGAGAGCCCACAGAAGAGGAAAATCTCATGCTCAGTAATGCATCCACAATACAACTAACTGCACAAAGTTTTGCTTGTGAGGCAAAGTATATTTTGCTTGTGAGAAGTATATCGCTTTCTTCTGAGGAGCTATTTTGGTAGTTCTTCTGTACGAATTGCTCAGCACATGTTCTTGGTGCCCAACTCTGAAGAAAAAGATGATTATGGGAAGCAAGTTACGCTAAGCAATGATACCAGTACCAGGCTTATAAAGCGACAAATCAGCAAGTGGCTCTCCTTCTTTACACAAAAACATTGCTGAAATTAATTCCCCGGAACAGCTCTGGGAGATTCTCTGTTTCTAGAAAAGCCGTCATTTGAAAGAGATGGCATAATTTGAGGGCTACAAAATTTTGTATCTTCAAACCAGTCGTTTGAGATCTCTCTTCAGCATTTCTGGGTACCTGTGCCCAAGCAAATGCAGAGCCTTACTTCAACAGTAGTTTTCCCAAACAGCTTTAAGCTGAGTTGCGCAGTACCTCTATCCAAAGCGCAACTTGAGGCAGAAAGAATGCTTCTCAGACTGGATTTCAGTGAGCTAGACGATAAATGAGGGGTGAAAAATAAGAAAATTTTGCAAGAGGGACCACTTTAGAGAGACGAAAGAAAATCAATCTCTATGCATAAAGTTGGAATGAAGGTCATATTCTGAACACCTTAATAAATCACTCCCTTAATAGAGAAGTGGTAGAGATCTGGCGCATGACATTTTTCAGCCTGTGCTATATAAAGCATTGGAAGAGGATTCCTGGCAAGAGGACACACAGAGGAGATGATACGGGGCCCAAGAACATGCAGTGATTAAGAACAGGCTCAGTTTGTTCAACGAGAGGAATAAAGATGGTAAGGAAGAGTAAGGAATTCCTTTCTTGCTTTGTTTTGCTATACACTGCTGAGATAAGCTAGGATAGGTATGCGAGTGACTGGTCATCTCTGCCACCATCATCCTCTCTGTGGGGAGCAGTTAAAGACAGACGACTAACTGAAACAACCTGTGGCTAACATCTTTAAAGAGTGCCCGCAAACTGCTGTATCACAGAGACCAAATGGTTCAGATGTTAAACTGCCTGTCTCTTTTCAGACTAAAACTGTCCTTTTGAAAAACAGCTCTGGCTGACTGTGTATATCCCTTTCCTGGGCCCTGTCTCTAATAAAATGAGCCAAAACCCAAATCTGGTATGTAACTACATGGCTACAGTCCATCTTTAAATTACATCCAGCTACTGTCAGATACATTCCCCATTAACCTCCTATACTTCATTTGCAAACACAATCCAAATATCAAACACTTTCTGGCAAGTGCAGAATAGTTTGCAAGATGTAGCTGATGCAGAATTCGCAGAATCACAGAATTGTAGGTGTTGGGAAGAATCTCTAGAGATCATTGAGTCCAACCCCACTGCTAAAGCAGTTCCCTACAGTAAGTAAGTCATAAAGAAGAGCATCCAGATGGGTTCTGGATCACCCATCCAGCATCACCAGAGGAGACTCCACCACCCCTATGGGCAGCCTGCTCCAGCGCAATGATATTCAAGTCACTCATCTTTGGATACATGTAACTTCTTTCTGAATTATCTGAGTGTATTTTTTGCTGTCATTACAGTGCAGAACCATTAATATTGGAACTGTGAGCTTGCTGGACACTGGTGGTTTTTGGAAAAAACACATGATGCCTTCAACTGGTTTCCTGAAAAAAGGCAACGCTGAGCTCTGGACCAGGTTCTCCAGCTAACCAGGGCCTCCTCCCCATTCACAAGTACAGAAGCTAGTCTAAGTAATGATGGCAAATGAGGAATTCCTGTTGTACTGGTTCTCCACAAGGAAGTGGTTGAGACGGTGATGGAGGGGAAAGGATAGAGCATGAAAGAAAAAGAAGAGCACTTGTCAGCCATCAGGGAAGTGCTGGAAATCTGGACTGGTTTTGCAACACAAAAGTAGTGTCTGTGAAAGAAAGGGGTAAAGACCATTATACCAAAGGTCTACAAAGGAGACTGGACTCAGAGAGCATGGAACATCTGGGAGAGTCTGTACAAGATCCGCAACAGTGACAGTGTCCAATCAATAATGGTAAACACTTCCAACCTGCATACCTGGCCCATTTTTTTTTATGCTTTTATTAAGCAAGCTGTAGGATTGCTGAGAACATACACCTCCAAATACCAGTGCCAGAGAGTCATGGCTAATGTAAATAATACTGTTTCTAGGAATTCTTCTTGCCTTGAAAAGAACTGTGATCTCCTGCACTTTTAAGACTGTATTTTCTTCAGAAAAAAGTTTGTTTCACTGTCGTGCAAAGCAAGCTCACCACCTTGGACTTCAGGAGAGCAGACTTTGGCCTCTTCAGGGATCTGCTTGATAGTGTTCCATGAGATAAAGCCCTGGGGGTAAAAAAGGCCCAAATCCAAAAAGGAAGCCTACAAAGGGTGGAAGCAAGGACAGGTAGCCTGGGAGGAATATGGAGAAATTCTCTGAACAGCCAGAGATCAGGTTGGGAAAACTAAAGTACTGATGGGATTAAATCTGGCCAGGACATCAAAGACAACAGAAGGACTTCTGTAAGTACATCGGTGATTAAAAGGAAGACAAGAGAAAATGCGGGCCTTCTCCAGAAGGAAACAGGAGACCTGGTTATCTGAGATATGGAGAAAGCTGAGGTATTCATCAACTTTGTGTCTCAGTCAGCAAGTGCACTCACCATACTGTCCGTGTCACAGAAGGCAAAGGCAAGGGACTGGGAAAATGAGGAACTGACCACTATAGGAGAAGAACAGATTTGAGACCATCTAAGGAACTTGAAGTTACAGAAGTGCAAGAGAGCAGATGAGATGAATCCACAGGTCCTGAGAGAACTGACAAATGAAGTCGCTGAGCCACTATCTGAGAAGTCATGTCAGTCTGGCAAAATTACCACTGGAAAAAGGAAAGTATAATGTCATTTTTAAAAAAAAGGGAAAAAATGAAAAACACAAGGAGCTAGAGGCCAGTCAGTCTCATATCTCTGCCTGGCAAGATCATGGAGCATATCCTCCTGGAAACTATGCTAAGGAAAATGGAGGACAGAGAGGTGACAGGTGACAGCCCACTTGGCTTCACTAAGTACAAGTAGTGCCTGACAAATTTGGTGGTCTTCTACAACAGGGCTGCAGTGTTAACAGGTATAGGAAGAGCAACTAATGTAATCTACCTGGACTTATACAAAGCATTTTACACAGTCATGCATGTCATCCTTGTCTCTAAACTGGAGATTTTGGTTTGATATTAGGAGGAAATTATTTATTCAGAGAGCGGTGAGGCACTGGCGCAGCTGCCCAGAGAAGCAGTGGATGCCCCATCCCTGGAGGTGTTTGGTGCCAGGTTGGATGGGCCCTGGGCAGCCTGAGCTAGTGGGAGGCAATTCTGCCCATGGCAGGGGTTGGGGCTGGGTGGGCTTTGAGGTCCCTTCCAACCAAAATCATCCTGTGATCCTATGCTTTCTTACCATCGAGTTGTTTTGATGTTGGTCACCAAGCTCCCAACTCCTAGCACCACTGAGACCATAAAGTCTCAGCTGCAACTCATCCATTTGCTCACAAGCTACGAGATCACTTGGGGAATGTGGGATTTTTCATTCCAACTGGATTTCCAACACAGACATGATGTCAGGACAAGGCAGGGCCATGCTATTGAACAGCTCTTTTCATGCATGATAGCAGATTGTGCAATTATATAGCGCACAACCCTAGATAATGATACCTCTCCCTCAAACAAAGTTATCTTCTCCTGATCTGCTTAGCTAGAAAGTGGCACATGCTTCCTGTTCTTCTGCTGAACACACAGACCTTTCACTTATGGCTGAAGCTGAACACTAAACATATTAAGCTTCCCTGCAAGAAGATGGACTCTCTACACAACTCTTATTTGCTAGATATTGCCCAACTTAAAGGATGCTTGCTTTCTAGTAACATGCTTCCTTGTCCATCCTTGAGCCAAAGCCATTTATCAATCTGATCACTAGGAGTGAGAGTCTCACCAGCTCTCATCTTCTCTCTACCACCTACTGAAATCAGAAATTGTTTAAATGTAGGTAGTGCCAGACCAATCTTTGGGTAGAACTTGCCATGCCCCTGTAAGGCTGCTAAATATCAGAGTACCTTTTTTTCTGAGAGCCCTCAGAAAATTGGGGAATGCATTTTGCTGGGAAGTTACAGACAAAATAGAAAGAAAAGAGGGGAAGGAAAATATAAAGCGTGAAGAAGCAGGGAAATTTGAGAGGTATGCAAGTAACAGAAGAAGTAGCGAAGGCAGTGTTGGATTATGCTGAAACTCAAGTGGAACGTAAATACTTAAGGGAAATGTGTTTTTAATTTAAGGGATGGAACAAAACTAGACAATGAATAAAGATAAGCAGAGCAAAAGTGGAATGTCTTTCAGTATCTCTCTAACTTAACTGCAGTTCTGTTCTGAAAATTACTGTTATTAAGAGGAACTGGGGAGTTACAGTCCAGTCAGTTTAACTGTGATACCTAGCAAGACACTGGAGCCATTTATGAAACAATCAATTCATAAGTAGCTAAAGGACGATAATGTGATAAGAAACAGTCAGCAGGGAATTTTGAAGAATAAACACCGTCAAACCAGGCCGATTTCCTTCTTTGACTAACAGGCCTGGTAGATGGGAAGGAAACGGTAACTATTAAGTACACCGATTTTAGTGAGCATTTTGGAAATATCTAGACCACAAACTCCCAGAGAAGCAAGCAGCTGAAGTGACTACGCAGAGGTGCACAAGTACCATAATCAAGGGTAATTACGAGGGCTTCACTTTTCCAGCTGGGAGGACCATGGCCCTGAAGTTTGGGTTTCAGGGCTGCTCAGCATTTCCGTGAAAGATCTGGACAACAGAACAAAGGACAAAACTGTGAAAGGCTGGTAGCTGGGTTGGGGGGTTGTCATCTCCATGAAGTTGGGTGACTGGGGAGTCAGAATGTGACACGAACACAAGGCACTGCAGAGCTGACCTACCTTCTGGAGAGGTGACGTATTAAGATATAATTCAGAAATGGTGAGGGCACAGACACCAAATGCACCGGTCCAAAGGAGCCAGCCTAGATTACTTTTAAGGGTCCCTTTCAACTCAAATGCTCCTATGATTGGTAACCATTTTAACAGCAGTGCAGCCTAGAAAGAGCTGGAGTGGGGCTGAATATGAGGCTGTTAAACAAGATTTCCACAGGAAACAAAAACAAAAACAAATCACAAATATAAGCAAAGTTTTGTGTATAAGACAAAGGAAGCAATTATTCAACACCGCTGAGCTCTCAGCAGGTACAGTGTGTCCAGTTCCAAGCACTACATTTTACAGAAGATGTAAACAAATTGGAGAGAGTTCAAAAAAAGATAAGAGATGTAAAAAAAAAAAAGAAAAGAAAAAGGAAAAAAAAAAAAAAGACTTGTAAGGAATGGGTAAAAGAATGGGGTTCATTTTCTCTAGGAAAGGAACAACAGGAGGGGAAGCATGATAACAGTCTTCCAGCACATAAACATTTGTTATAATGGGTGGAGAGATGGAGCAGTTGTCCTCCACATTCATCAGAAGCAGAAGAAGAAATAATCAGCTTAATTTGCAATAAAGATGATATAGCTAAACATTAGAAAAACACTTTGCAACGGTAAGAATAGCAAAGCACTGCAGCACACTGCTTGGGGAGGCTGTAGAATCACAGGAGGTTTTTATGAAGAGGTAAACAAACATCTGTTAAGGATGATCTTATCTCACAAGCAGAAAAACAACCGGGGAGGCTTTCTGAGATCTTTGGCCCCACAGTTTTCTGATTTCTTGGCACTTGTCTCAGAGAAATAATCTCAGTCAGTTAAAAGGAATCTTGCCATCAACCCTGAAAACTCAGCCTGGACATCCCGGGTTTCCCACACTACCCAGTGCAATGCTGAGCTGGACAGACAGCAGCTCAGATCTGGAAGCAGGTGTGCTGTGTCAGCAGGTGTATTCCACTACAGCTAATTACCTTCTCTCTGGAGTGGGGCTAATTAGCAGGGGCAGCGTGAGGCACACCAGTGCCACGCCACTTCCCACACTGGGGGTAGCTCACATCAAGCCAGCGGAGGCATCTCCATGCTGCACTGCTTGTCCTGCAAGGAGGGCTGTGCTCGAGGAAGCTTTGAGATGGTGTTTGCTTTGTTCTTTCATTTCAGGAACCAGGAATGGCTGTGAACGTGCTGTGTATTTAGAGCTGTGTGCTCCCTGTAACCCCATTTCAACCAATTTGTTCTCCTGCTGTAGCAACTGTAAGATTAAACGCCATGCCTTATTTAGGGTGTTTCATCTGGACGCGGATGCTAAACATGAAAAACAGGGTGTGTATGACCTGTGGCACTCCCAGCAAGGACCTCTTTTTTTCCACACAGTTTAGCGCTGACCTTTTCCAGAGACGCTGATTGTATCTGAGGGCAGGAGCAATAGGAGCCACCCACCTCGTCCCGGTACAGTTGGTGGAGTGGCATCAGCGAAGCAAAAATAGCCAGCATCCTCTGCTAGGCAGCCTCTTGGGCTGCTGCAGCCACTAGCGGGCACTGTGTTCTCACTCAGGCACTGTAAGGCAACAGGGGAGACCGAGGGATGCGATGTACGAGCGAGAAGGCAAAACGCGCCTGTTACGCTGTGCCTGCACCCTGCCCTTTCTCTTTGCTCATTTCTTAGATTTTCTCTGCACACGCAAACCTAACGCAAAGCAAACACAGGGAAGGTGCAATGATGCGGTAATATCTGTCCCAAATATCGTTTTTGTGCTACTTTTTTAATGGTTAAATAGACGGGAGTCAAGCTGATGTGAAGATGACTCTATCAATTTTACCTACAGAAACAATGTCATTTTAGTTGAAAAGGCGAGACTATTGTCTGCATTTGCCAACACAGTCTGTATTTTGTGTTGAATTTGTATTCCTCATCCAGAAAACGCTTGTCATGTATACCAGCTGACCTGCATGACTTCCCCTTTAATAACAGCGCAGTTAATAATAAGATCTGAACTAAGCTTACAAAAGCCTGCAAGACAAAAGAGATAAGCTGTCACTTGTCACAGGTAAGAGTACCACAGCAGCAGCACAAACATGGCTCAGAAGAGGAGTCTTAGATGCCTGATTTCACAGCTCGGCATGACTTCATTTAAAACCAGACAGAGCTTTAAAGACCTTTACAATGGTGCTTTCCATAGAAATTCTAAGTTCTCACCCTAAAGCAGGTGTTATTTCTGAATTGGTGCACTGAGACAACCTCATAAACAAGATGTAGAACATACATTACAGAGCCATTGTAAAAAAAAATGGTTGGACTAGATGATCTCAGTGGTCTTTTCCAGCATTAATGATTCTACAACTCTACGAAAATGCCTTTCCTGGGTCCCCACGTACCCTCTTACCTGTCCCCTTTCCTGGCCCCTGCCTAGAACCTGCCTCCTGGCATGGAGGTGGCACATCAGCTGGAAGACACTCCTGAGAAGAGCTGAGAATACAGGCAAGCCACATACTTAGGTGGTCCTGGACTCAGTTTTCTCAATGCATATATTCTAGGTTATGTCCTTTCCACTACTGCTGAGATCCTCCTCGGAGAGATGGACTAACTGCTGTCAGGAGTTGTGAAGTACGAGGTCAATCAGGGAACACGTTGCTTACAACCAATCTAAACTACGTAAAGTGGATCCAAGGAATGGCGTGACACACACCTGATAATACTTCTGGTAATAATTAATTGCTCAAGGCCTGCCAGTAAAAGAGGAGCTAATAATATTTCCCAACCTCTTGAGAAGATCTTCATGTGTTTGCCTAAAAAGCTTCGATAAGACAATCTCTTAACATTCTCAGGCACAAGATGCTGGAAGGGACCAAGCTTCTGAATGATCTGAACAAGTGGGCATGACCGGAAACATCCTATGTTCCCTCCCTGTCCACAAGGTTTGTGGCCCTCCAGCTTCCATAGGGAGCTTGTTCCCTGCTCCTTTATCCCATCTTCTGAGCTCTTCTAACACCAAGGCCTGCCTCACTAAGTGGTTGGCTCAGGGCTCTCAGGGAGCGTTGTCACCACCCACTCTCTGCCTTTATCTCCCTGCCTTCATTTCCACACTACAGAACAAGGCAGTGGAGCATACAAGGTGTGGAGGTGGCTTGGGATGGGGCAGCATTAGGAAAGGCAGAACAGACCACTATCCCTGTGCCCCCGGTCCTTAGAGATGCGCATACCTGCCGTGCACTCTGGCTGACCTCAGCTCCCCATTTCCCACAGCAGAGTGTGTTCCCAGCCTCTCTGGGGAGGACATCCGCGGGGACGGTTCCTGTTTCCCTGCCCTTTCAGTCACTTGCCTTCCTGAACCTGATATGATTGTTTCTTTGGGCACGGCGTAAAGATGCCAGCAAGGAACGGAAACCTCTCATGCCTCAGCAATTTATTAATAAGAAAAGGAGGTTATTGAACTTGGAAGCTGTCAAGCCAGCCATTCTCATTTCCTGATCTAGAAGATAACCTGCTCATCCAGATAAATCATCCATCCAAAGGTCTTGGGCATCCCTGAGACAATTTGGCCTCAAACTATTGAACAGGGAGATGGAGGGAGGCAGGGACTGTTTGTGTACAGACCTGCCAGAAAATATAGATGCTAGGGCTGAAGGGCTTCCCATCTGAAAAGGCTTCTTTTTCATAATTACCAGTAAAGTGTAATCACTTAGAGACCTGTTACTTCCCAGCGAAAATATTAGTAGAAATATGGCCTAAGCATGAACACGATCCTTCTACCAGAAGTATTAGCAGAAGGTTGTTAGGGGAGTATGGTTAGGTTGCTGTTGGACTTGATGATCCTTAAGGTCTTTTTCCAACCTGAGCAATTCTATGATTCTATGATTAAGACTCACTGGGTGTCCTCCATCCTTGGGCCACACCCAGCTACTGCAGCGGTGAGTCCCACTTTGGAACTGCCGCCAACTCTCCCATGTGCCCAGCACTAGGAGGACCTATTTTTGTCCAACTGATAAACATGAATCAATTACTACAGACAGTTCTTCAGCAAAATGCAGGTTTGTAATTTCGCAGTTTGTGTCTCTCCGGTCCTCAAAACTGTGAAGAGGGCATCGATTGTTACATACTGGCCACCCTGCTCCACTCCAGGGAGCAGAAGGTCTGGCTTCAGTCCCTCTGCTGCACATCAGCGCAGTGCTGGGCATATCGGGTTGTGACCCCACCTCTTCCTTTCAAAAGCATGTCCACCTTTACAGAAGCACAATATAGAAGTTGAGTCACTCTAATACATCCTCTTTAGCCGCATACTGTTGTGGCATCCCTTTCCATTTTATATTCAGCAAGGCTTTGCCTGCCCAAAAGACTACAGCTATAAGAAATTGGAAAAGATGTCGGGATAGCTCGTATGACTCAGTGTTACAATCGATGCCTGCAGCCTTAACAAAGATTGAGTGGGCAGAAGAGGGCTAGAAAAAAGAAAGGTATTACCTGACGCTTGTGACTTTGAATTCTGATTTCCTAATTAGCAAATATTTGTGAATTGGTATCCTGGTAGTTGGAGCAATGACTTAGGTCTGCAACACACAACTCAGCAACACTGAAATATGGGACCGCTGGTTATTCGAGCACTACCTAGAGAAAAAACTAAACCTAAGTTATTATTTAGTTTGACACGTGCTGATGTTGCTGACTCAAAAACAGCCTCAGGGATTTTTAAATTTTCTAAGTTCCCTCATTTGAAAAAAAAAAAAAAACAAAAAAAAAACCCAACCCTTAAATCCAAACTGACCAAAAATTTGTATTTCACTTCACCCAGGGGGTAAAGTACTGGTAGAGATGAGAGGCTGGTAATAGGTTTACTGATCAACAGCATTGTTAAAGGAAAGACAAAAATGTCCAGAAAGTTAAGGCAGTGCCTTAGAAGGCACTGTGCTTTTAAGAGGCCCATTTCCTAGCCACGATGGGAATTCCAGTACTTAAAGAAGAAAACGTGAATGATGATTGAGAACTGATTAAAAACATTTTACTAGTCCCCAAAAGTACACAATCCACAGTAAAGAAAGAACAGCGCAATGATTAAAGAAAACAACACGACCAGATTTAAAAGAGAAGTGGGGCTGGCTTTAAAATAAGTAGAACACATCACAAATAAACAGAGAAGCTGAATATAAACCAGAAAATGGGAATTTAAAAAAAAAAAACTGATGATGGAGGTAAAGCGGGGGGAAAAAAACACTGACAAAGCTTTTTTTTCTTTGAAAGTAAATTAAGAATAAAATGAGTCCTAATCGCGGTATTGATTCTTTATCAGATGGAAATGTTAGATTGCTCAATAATAATGCAGACAAGACAGATGAAATCAATAAAACCTTCTGTCCTACTGCCAGGAAAAGAGTCAATGGAGATGACATGGTTGATGACACGTCTATTCCAATATCATCTCAGAAGAATTCGATACCATCTACTGAATTCAGGTATTTTACAGTCAGCAGGACAGGATACTTTGCGCTGAAATTCTCTTTATTTAAAAAACAAAAACAAAAAGCCAGACAGAAAACAACCAACCACTGAATAGTTCTCTGCACTATTTGTGTCGATTTTGCTGTACCTCTTGGTGCACGGAGGAGGAAGAACCCGCAATGTGGCATTTTGTTCAGGCTATTCAGAAAGGTGTGACTGCGGCACAACTGTGTCCAAACTGTGCTTATTCACAGATCACTACAAACCAGCGATACGAGCTCAGTTCTGAACTGAATAATGAAATGGCCAACGTAGAACGTGAGGAATAAAGACAAAAAGGAAGAAAATGTAAGTAGGGACGCTCACCCCTGAGTGTACAGAAAATTCACCCCATTCAACCGTGCTGATATTTTTCTCTAAGGAAACTGCTTACATCATTGTTAAATATAGCAAAACTGGTGCAGTATACTTCAGATCCTGGAAGGCAGTTTCCCTTCTATCACACGGCAATTTGATTTAAGAACTTGCTTGACATAAGATAATAGTCATTAAGTAGATTATAAATGGCCTATCAGACTGGTCCCAAAATACAATTAAGAATAAGAAGTAATTATGTTTAACTATGTTTGTACCAAGATCCTGGAGGTTTTTAGCCTCACGATATATTTAGTCCACAATCCGGAAGAAAACAGTTGCATTTGCAAAATGTTTAATAAGACCAGGAGACCTCTGAAACATGAAAAAGGGAGCAGCTGATCTAGTGCACTCTGCATGGCACAGTGAGATGGGAATACAGCTCTGGTTCAGCACAAAGGCGGCCATGTCTTGCACATCCACAAGATTAGCTGTAGCTCTGCTGCAGGGACCTTTGTCCTGGGAAGAAGCAACTCTGCAGAGGACCCTGAGCTCAGGGCAGCTGAGGAGCATATGAGCTTGCAGTACAACACTGCTTGAAGGGGCTAATGCGATCTCTGGATGTTCACCTAGAGGCAAAGTATGTACATATACCACCTCAGTCCTGAGGTATGTTCTCCAATTTTCATGACTGTCTTCTACTGTCAAAATCTCACCATTATCTCTTCTTCATGACCCTCAATTCATCTAACTAGAAGAAAGAAAAAAAAAAAAAAGAAAAAAAAGAATGCTTATTTTCTGGTTCAGAAGTCATCTTACTTAACTACCTGCTGGTTTGAATGAAGAACATACCTCCCAGGACTGACTTCTCACCTGGAACTAATCATTTGAGATCTGAGGGCTACCCATCTTTAGTCTTGCTGCCAGAAATAATGCACTGTCTATGAGGAAGCTCAGGAAGCAGTGTCACAAGTGATAACATACAACATCATTCTGTAGATTTTTGCTCATGCAAAAATTCAAAAGCTGATCCCATCGGCAAGCAATGTCTCATCTTTCAGTTCTGGAAAGATGGCGCCTATCTTTGTCTTCACTAACCATACAAGGCAAGCAGTGTGAAGAACACAGAATGATGTGAGAAGCAAATGAGAAGACCAGAATTACTGACAAGCACAATGAGAATAGCCACAGAGAAAAAGGAAAAAAAAAAAACAAAAAACCATAAACATGCTGCCCAAGCATAATACACATATCAAAGGACAGTGGAGAGACAACTTGAATATTGTCTCCTTCCACATCTCCTTCAAGCTTAAAAAAGACCCACAAAACACCGAGGTGCATTTGTGTCAAAGAATATAAGGTATCAGCATCTGAGCTGCCCACAGCAGTCCAGCATCTGTCCAGCACAAAGATGCCAGCAACCTCCTGATTGTTACTGTACTGTTTCAGCTCTACTGGAGAACAAACTGATATGGGTGAGCTGCCAGTAAACCCAATGGCCCTATAGAGACGACCAGCCAGTCACTGATCACATTCCTAAAACAGACACATACACACCGAAAAAAAACACTCTTGCAAATCATCTTGGATACAATTTGCTGTATCCATTGTCATGCCTGTTGAGAGCCACATGACTCTCCTGAAAGTAGATTTTAACTTGTAGTTGGGAATTAACACTGGAGTTAACAGGTCTCCTCAATGCCAGAGACTTCAGTCGCTGATGAATCTCTGATGACATAGGTTGGAACCACTTCATTTCCTGCAAACTAATTCAGCGCAGTCACACTCTGAGCGCATTGCCTATTAAGTCAAAGCATGGAAAACCTGGAATTATCCTAGAAACATCTGTCCTGGGAAAAGTAAAGGCTGCCAAGGAATTAAGAGTGTTGATTTCTGATCGTCTTTTCAAGAAAGGATGCAGAAAGCACAAGCCTGAACAGGAGAAGAAAAAAAAAAAGGCAAACGAGGAGAATCTTATTCGTGAAACAACAGACTCAAAAAGTAATACAGACATCCTCCTGGCACAGGGAGGAGGCTCAGACCGCAACTTCTAGAGGCAGCACTGACCTCGGAGAGAACAGCCTCACAGAGAGAAGATAAAATTGCCACGGACTGCCATGTAAGGAGAGCTGTGAAAATGCCAAGTGCTTCTGATGATGTCCCTTTTAGGCAAGATACTTTCCAGTGACAAAAGTAAAGATGGCCATACACAAACCACATGTCTCTGACCCATGGAACCCACTGCCGTAGTACTGGCCCAGCAAGCCAAAGGACCACGTTTATCCTAGAGCACTCTAAGTTTTCAACTGCTGCGTGGGCTACAGGAAGGGGAAAGATCTCCTAGGGAAGGGTCTCTATCTGAACAGCATAGTCTTTGCACAGTAGGGACCAAGTGTTCCTTCTGAGTCATTAACTCAGCTATTTTGCACAGTAATAAAGCCTAGATAAGGAAACAGCCAAGAACAGCACAGATTGCCAGAGAGGGGTGGGGTAGAGCAGAGGTCCCTGCTTCAGTTCCTGACCAAGCTGTTCATTTTTATTCCCCACCACAAGATAGCGGCTGTGGTAGCACAGGTTATCAATGACCAGAGGCGATTCAGTGCCACTGGAAACAAATCCAGGGAACGAAGCCATGATATGTTTCTGGCAAATGCCTTCAAAGCAAAAAAGCTGAGGACTGGAGAAGTCTCTTGGGGCCCCAACTTCACTAACAGCCGTCCTGACCATGTGCTGGCTCAAAGCGATAACATTGTGTGCTGAGGTTGGCATGCAGTCCAGGTGAAATCACAAGTAGAAAAGCTTCCCAACTCTGTGTGGCCTCAGCAGTCACGTTCACAGCTCCTTGCCTGCCTACCACCCCTCATCAGGCTCCACCCAGCACCCTCTCCTGCACCCACAGGGACACTTTGCCTTTCCTGACTTTCTTCCACAAGGTTGGGTAGTAGCCATTGTATTTTCTTAGGAAATACCTGCACATACTGACCACACATAAAGGCCTGGAGCCTCTGCTGGCACATGTTCTTGCCCTGAGCTTCGTCTATGGCACCACTCATCTTTCCAGCATTTTCCTCACAAGTTTCTAACAGCTGTGTTACCCCCATCAATTTATCCACACGCACAGCTTTGCCACAGTTTAAGTCTGTGGGGAAGAAAACAAGAAACAAAGCAAAACCCTGGTATCACAGGAATACAGACAGGGATCTGGATAGGCTAGACTGGTGGGCCAAATCCAACCACGTGACATTCAAAAAGGCTAAGTGCCAGGTACTTCACTTGGGCATAACAACTCAATGCAGAAGTATTGGCCTGGGGAAGAGTGACTAGAAAGCTGCTCAGCAGAAAATGACCTGGGGATGCTGGTTGGTGGCCAGCTGAATTTAGGCCCACAGTGCACCCAGGTGACCAAGAAGGCCAATGGCATCCTGGCTTGTATCAGAAATAACATGCCCAGCAGGATCAGGGAAGTGATTTTCTGTCTACTTAGCACTGGTGAGACCACTGCTGGAATGCTGTGTTCAGACTGGATTTCTCACTACAAGAATACTGTTACTAGGAAGCATTCAGAGAAGAGCAGTGAAGCTGATGAAGGAACTAGAAAACAGAACTGGGATTTAGTCTGGAGAAAAGGAAACCGAGAAGACAACTCATCACTCTCCTGAAAGGAGGCTGTCAGCAATTTTCTCAGATGAGAAAATATATGCCATCTCTGCAGGTATTTAAGAGATGTGTGGATGCAACACTTAAGGATATGGTTTCACGATGGATTTGAAGAGTTAGGTAATGGTTAGACTTGATCCTAAAGGCCTTTTCCAACCTAGATGATTCTATAGTTTTTACACAACCAAACAAAAATGCCCATTGGTGAGAGAAAAAAAACACAACATGTTAGACAGGTGAGGGGAAAGCATCTAGCCCATGCACCCTTCTCCCAGCAAAGATAGGGGTATTGTTGCTCACACTGGGGCCTCTGTCTTCTCCCATCCTGTACAACACAGTCAAACCCTTGGGAGCAGCATATATAGTGGAATGGGACTCTGGAGATGAGAGGCTGGTGGCAGGTTGAGAGTGACAGCAGCTCCTCTTGGAAACATTGGTACTCACTTCCACCATCTTCAGTGGTGGAGGTGGCTGCCAATCCCACAGAACACGGCTGGGGTAGATGCTTACGTGGGAAACAGGAACAAAGTGGGGTCAAGGAGAGCTACTTACTGGAGCAATAAGATTTGAAGATTAAAGAGCAAGAGTGATGTGGCTTGGTTGTTTGCAGGTCATTTGTACAGAGCAGGGTGAAAAAGACTAACAGCTTGGGTTGAGAGGGGATGCCTTCTTCACTTGCTCAGAGGCCCAACTCTCAACCACTTGCCTGCCAACAAGCAAGACAACCTCAGACAGCAATTGCAGAAAGAGCTACTGTGATCATCCAGACTCACACCTTAGAAAACCTGGGCCAGAAATCTTGGCAGAAATCCTTTCTATCTCCGCAATCGTCCACTTTCTGACAAGACTCCAGATAAATTAAAAGCCACCTGTGAAGAATCCTCCACAATCCTCAGTAAGCTTTTCCAGTGATTAATTGCATGCAATGTTAGAAAAAAAAAGAAAGAAAAAAAAAGAAAAAATTACTCCTCTTTTGATGCTTTAAGAAAAGTTTCAAATTGAATCAGCCATTGATTCTTTTTTCACTTCAGTCCGATAGAACAAAAAGTTTGTTTCACCTATAGGTATATACAACACTACAAAAGTTAGCCTTCAGCTTTATTTTCCCTTCAGTTCTTTGAACTCTTTCAGTGGAAGGCACATTTCCAACTCTAACAACTCAGGCATATTCCCTGAAACCTCTCCCATCCAGGAACCACCAACAAAAGCACTAAATAGAGTACATGGGAAGTGACAATGTTAGTACTAAATGATACACACACCCAGTCTCTCCTAGAGCTATTCATCCTGAAGTTATTTACCAAAAGTTGCATGCATTTCCCCAGCTACAGCACCATCCTGGAATTCTGTTGTCAGCCAGTGAGCCACTCCAGTCCCCATCCTTCCTTGTCACTGCTGCCCAAGACAAACTCACTAACTGATAAGCACAGCCTGTATTTCTTATCCTTTGACATGTGACTTGCAACAACTAATGTTATGCTTGGATGCATCTTTCAAAGTGATCCAGACTATTGCAATGTCCTTTTTTACTGCCTTACTGATTTTTCACTCATTACTACCGTTCAATGACTATTTCACTGTCTTCCAGGTGATTGATTGTAGAGTTCAATAATATACAGCAACAAGAGACCAGCTTCGAAACATTCGTTTCCCCTCACAATTGCATAACCCCATCCATTTGGGAAGTGACACATTTCCTGTAAAGTTCTAATGTCGGCATTGCAAGAACCACCACCACCACAGATTTCTAGAAGCCCTATGCCAACGCTACCTATTCCTAATTCAGTCTACCTTGTCTAATTTGACGTTTGAAAGTAAAAGTTACCACCTAATCCATGTTTCCATAAGTGGGCCTCTGCTTGAACAGCAGTTTTCCCTCTCTGGTTGAGATAAAAGCAAATGATTTATGACTCTTGAACTGCTGCTGGGATCTTGTCTGTCAGAGGCATAAAATTTCTCACCAGAACTCAGGAACATGAATAACTTGTTCTCAAAGTGTCTGCAGCGCTAGTCCTTCATCTGGCAAAGCTTATGCACATGATTAACTTCACTGCATCACAAGAGCTGGTGACAATGCACGGTAAAATGCATGTTTTCAGTTCTTAAAGGAACTGGGGCCCAAGAGGATGCCAAAGGGAAGTCAAAACAGGAGGTTAGACAGTTGGAAACTTTCCTTTACACTGTTATACAGAACTCACATCTTTTCAGTTGTTGAGTGAATAAATAGCTGACTGCATTCCCACTGCCTGATCGCTTCAGGTGCATTACACAAACTACAAATAAGTAAAAACACAGATTCCCTTACTGCCAAGAGATTTTTAAAGATCAGCTACTAACCCCTAACCGTATCTGCGCTTGTTGGGTAATGAATGAGGTGAGGCAACACCCTTGGCTGATGAGATCCATGAGGAAAAAGGTGAGTTATGCCCTCCCACGATGAAGAGCTCATGGATCTGACTTCACACCATGCAGCTCTTCCATCTGCAATGGAGTCTCAATAGCCTGTATCCACAGGAGCGCCTGTTCTTTCCCATTTTACTGTGGATCAATGTATAAGAAGGAATGAAATCCATTGTCTTTGTTCGTTGTAAGCAAAGGGTCCAAGTGACACAAAACCTTCCTGGAAAGACGCTTTCCCCAACTGTCTGAGCTGGCTGATGCAAGAACAACTTACCTCCTAGAAGATAATATTTTAGTTGTGAGTAACACTTTAGTTTCCCACATCATCCAGGAAGTTTGTCCATTTCTGTGTCAGGCCATATGCCAGAGGGGAAGCTAGCACACTGCAGGCTGCTCAGGTTTGGTGTTTCTGCTTGGGAAGACAGGTATGGTTATAAGGTAAAACAATAGCCATTGGCATCAGGAAACACCAGCCCTTGCAGCATGCTCCTAGATATTAAAACTTGAGTGACATTCACTTTAGTCTCTTGATTAGGACTAGGAAATATAGAGCAACACAAGCATCAACAAGGAAATACAAGCACTTCCAAGCATCAACATCCTGCATACTATGCACTCCAAGGTATAGTTGTGGCCTATGGCAACAGATCCATGAATATTTCTAATGCAAGGAGTTCATATACCAAGTACAGTTTCAGAGACCCAAGCTGCAGTATCACTGCATTCAAGCTAGCAAGAAGGCTGAGGATAAAGAGCACTCATGGCTACCACATGCAACACTTACTCTATGATCCACAAAGCAAAATATCAAGTACATTCCCTTGGTCATTCCCTCACATTACTTTTGGCAGCATAGACTTCACAGAATTGTTTGAGATGGAAAGGACCCTTAAAGGCCATCCAGTCCAACTCCCCTGCAATGAACAGGGGCAGCTACAGCTCCATCAGGTGCTCAAAGCTCTGTCCAGCCTGACCTTGGGTGTCTCCAGGGGTGGGGCATTCACCACCTCTATGGGCATCATGTTCCAGTGCCTCGCCACCCTTACTGTAAAAAATTTCTTCCTTATATCCAGTCTAAATCTGTCCTGTTTCAGTTTGAAATAATTTCTCCTTGTCCTATCACAACAGACCCTGCAAAAGAGTCTGTCCCTTTCCTTCTTACATCCCTCGCTTCAGATACGGAATGGCTGCTCTCAGGTCTCCCCAGTCTTCTCTTCCCCAAGTTGAACAGCCCCAGCTTTCTCAGCCCATCCTCGTGGGAGAGCTGTTCCATCCCTTGGATCATTTTTGTGTCCCTGCTCTGGATGCGCTCCAACAGATCCATGTCTCTCCTGTACTGAGGACTCCACATCTGGATGCAGCACTCCAGGTGAGGTCTCACCAGCTCAGAGTAGAGGGGCAGGATCACATCTTGGGGGTCCCATAACTTCATGTATTTGCCCCCATAGAAGCCTTTAGAACAGTTAGCTAGAAAATAATAATACAGTATATATGGCATGTATTCCACACCTGGGACATTTTTCCCCAGGTAAAATACACTGTCAATTCTTCTTCCATACCTTCCTGATTGTTTTTCTCCCTCTTTCCATCTTTTTCTTTTTATATTTTTGACTCCTTAGCCTGTCTCCCTCTGCTTCAGCTTGAACAAGCCTTTCATTTCTTCTTCTCTATACTCCATGTTTCTTTCTTCAATACCCATCTTCTTGGTGCCCTGGGTGCTCTTATTCCCCCCGAATGATGGGCTTCACCCCCTCACAAAAGTGTACTCCAGTAGTATTTGGACTGTATGGAAAAAACATGCATCTCATAGTTACTGTTAGATCCTTTATGATTCATACAGGAAGAGCCTGTTTATAGCCTTGAGCCTGCAAGGGCTTCTGGAATTTGAAATCCTTTCTCCTTCCATTTTCAGGGCAAACAGCTGAAGAGACTAGGAATCTTGCCTCCCCTCGCAGATATCTTTTCCTTCCAGATAGCAATCTTACCTTTAGATCCCCCAGTTCAGCAAATGGGCTATCATATATCCCAGTGTTTGCCCAGCCCGTGCAATCTGATAGGCCACCTATACTGAAGAGGGCAATTAACATCTAAGAACGGATGGGAGGTGACCTTCCACACAGTCATGATATATTTTTGGAAGAGCAAGGCAAAGTCAGAAGGGCTTAGTAAATTCTTTGATCACTTAAGTTTCCGGTTACCAGATAACCACCATTATCCTTCCCATAAATCCATTTATTCTTAACTATGTGAATCCCCGTCCCCATTTCTGCAGCATTAGCACCTACTGCTAAGCTACATCTTTCACTCAGCTGTACCATCATCCCTCAGCAGTTCCAGTAATTAATTACCCAAGTGCTCTGCTTTCTGTGTTTGACGACATGGTCACATGCTTTGCTTGCGGCACACTCCGCTTACCTTGTGCAGCATCCCAATCACTTGACATGTGGAGGCACCAGGCCACAACCTGAAAACTGCCACTTCTAAGTCCCCTTAAAAATCTGTAACAGAATCCACTTATTTCATGCATTTTTCATAGCTCCTCTCATTCTCCTCTCTGTTGTTACATTCACATCTGCTGCTAACTAGCCTCATTTTTAACAAAGCACAGCAGGAACTAGAGAAATCTCTAAGTCTAGTGGTGTTATAACATCAGGGGTACTCCCCCACTCCCATTATCTCTATGTCCCGCTTTTTATTTTCTCTATTCCCTTTTCCTTCTCCTCCTTTCATTTTTGCTGGCATGAACAGTTGCACTAGGACTATTGCAAATGTGAGCTGGTTTCTGCTGAGCACAGCAGCAGCTCAGCTAGTAATTTGTATCCCCTCACTGCCACAGTTTGGACAGAGCAGAGGTGACTGGTGTGTGCTACAGAACAACCCCAGGAGATGACAGCACCCCGAAGACACACAGGCTGCCCATGGGAAGACAGTGACACGACTTCTTCAGGACACAGACATCTCACACTTACTTCTAGCATGGGTATCCTCTTGAAAGCAAGACACCACCTTGCTGTCCTTCCTGGTCTAAGACAACGATGAAGGTTTCTGTCAAGCACTCCAGAGAGGAAGTAAAAAAGCGCCATGTTGGCAGTGGCATCATCCAACAGACCACCAATTAGTATATTTTGCAAGACTAGGTGTTATGGTTTTGTGTTTTGTAATTTTTTGCTATTGGTATTCCACATCACAACATCATGTGGAGCACAGAGAAGAAGTACTACACGTCCCAGGGGACCCCGTGGCCAGAGAGGGAAAATACGTCATGGAAGCGATGCTCGCTCTCTCTCTCTCTCTCTGCCTGGCAGCGAGTGTGGGTGTGCTTCCAAACCGCAGCGCCTTCAACTTCAAAGTAGGCTTCTCGGTCTTCGGAAACCTCTCTCTCTCTCATTATATTTGATTTATTAGCTTCAATTCCAATTATATTGTATTATAGTGTGTTATCTTGCATTCCGATATCATAGTTAGTAAATAAGTTTTACTCCTCAGATCGTTGCCACTGTTCCGTTTGTTCCCTTGAACTCCCATCTCCCTACCCCTTTTCCCTTTTTTCCCTTTTTTCCGAGGGGGCCGGGGGGCTACGGGCCTACTGCCCCCTCCCCTGTCACGGACACAGATTGATCTCGATAACCCCGTGACACTAGGGGTGGGAGGAAAGAACGAACAAATGAAGTTTAACAGTTTTTCCCCGTGATCTCAAATTTCTCAGGCAAACTGCTCCACTTTTCAAGGGTGGAGAACTTTCCAGGATGAAATCCAACCAAATATGACAAGGAAGCTCCTTAAAACTTCCAGAGAATAATTAAATAACCAAGGATAAAGTGCAAACATCAGTCTTGGTCTTATGTGGGCAGGTTACTAGAGGGATATGAAGAAAGCACGGTTCCACTATTTACTACCATAGCAGCTTCACCTAGCCTTTAGTACATTTCGTTCCATGTGCTATTCTGATTCACTGAGCAGATATCAATGTCATAGCTACCTCCATCTCATAGAACAGCACATCTCAGAGGTGAGGGGGCTAGATGCTCTTTCCCATCAACCAGGAAAAGGAAATTAAATGTACCTCCTACATTTTAGACACTGGCCACAACACCGTAAGCCCTGCACTGTGCACCAGTTGACCTAGTATGTCTTCTCTGAAAAGCCGTATGAGATTAGGCGCTGACAGCAAGATACATAGAGATCCACCTTGCTACTGGATGCTAGCAGACTGAAGTAAACCTTGAACATCGGGTTCTTCAGGCTGTTAGAGACTTCAGGCACAGTACTGGTGAGGTGGTTTCAGTAGTTTACTACTGGTCTCAAGAGCTAACAGGGTGCCAAGTGGCCCACTGATACACACTGATACACAAAAGCCTTAAATATTCATCTGCCTAACTCCTAGGTGAGTAGCTGGCAGCATTCATTTCAAGGGGAATTGTATGCTTATTATCTCAAATATATTGTGCTCATAATCCTGCCTAGTATGAACAGTGTTAAAGAAAAAAAAAAAAAAACATTGAAGTGCAGGAAAGGAAATTTTGAAGCCTTGGAAAAAGGCATACTGGTGAGTGAATAGATACACAGAGTCATCAGTAAGCAGTTAGACACTGCTCTGGAAGATGATGAGTATGAGGAGGCAGCACCAGCCGTGGAACATGAACACAGAGTCCACATGGAGAGGATGAAACCTGACAGAGGAGCCACAGAAGGAACATGAAGCTGAAGAGTAAGAAGGGTAAGGCAGCAAAACTTGGGGGTAGTGTAGGAATGTATGGCAGGAGGCTGGAGACTGCAAGCTGCACAGCAGCAACTGAGGAAAATGGAGCATTTCACTTTGAGGATGTAGGCAAAAAGTCAGGCATTAAAGAAAAAAAAAACCTGTGAGATCTGACAGGTCCACATGCAAAATAGAGCTTGGATAGAGTAAAATGCAATAATCTGGATGTCATTCTTGGAGAGAGCAGCAGAAATACTGGGGGTAACGAAGAGAACTGGCCTTGGGAAAAGACCCAGTTTTCCCGCATATCAAGTTCTAGATGTTGGTCAGGGATGATGGAAGACTGAAGAAATGGGGAGAGGCCAGACTAAAGAGATAGTAATACGAGATGTCAGAAAAGAACAGCCGAAAAGACAGAGGGAGAGAATAGTTAAAAAAAAAAAAAAGAAAGAAAAAAAGAAAAGTAAAAGAAAAGTAAAAGCCCAGGAAAGATCAAAAGATAGAGACTTCTACAGGTGGCTGGGGCAACACTAGATATTCCTGTGAGAATTATAGCATTGAGCAAACTTCAGGGTATCCAAGCAAGTAGTGGAGCAGAAGAACTCACCAAAGATGATGTGAACAGAGGGAATGCAGAAAGTTTGTTCCATCCTGCAGAAACTTCAGCACGTGGAAATGATTGCAGGGATGACTGCAGGACTAGTGCCATATAAAAGATGCACAACTGTAAAAGTCAGTGGATAACAGCACGGAGTAGAGCCGTAGACCCAAGGAGAAAAGAATATACACAAGATTATTTTCTTAATAAGGATGGAAGACTAAAGAAGCAAGTCAAACTGAAATTTTTCATTGAAACGTCCGTTCTTAATGACTATTCCCTCCTCTAAAGGAGAAGTCCTTTATTTCAGCTTTCGGTGTTTAGAACAGTTGGGCCAGCAAAAAATGAAACTGCATCTTCAGCCAACAAGAAGTAGAGATCTTCATCTCCAAGTTCTTTGACAAAAAGTCTTCAGCACAATTTCATTTTATTTTCGGAAGTTTTTCTTCAGCAAGGAATTTTAGCTTCATGACTTTTGCTTCCAATAGGTCTAGGATTATTATTTTAAAACAACATTTTAAACACGCAAATTTCCCACTCAGAAGGAAAGTGCTCCTTTCCAGCCAATTCCAATACAGCTCTCATTGCTTTCCTCTAGTGGTGAGGAGCCGTACAACAGTCTGACATCATTCACAGGTTCCAAAATGATGTACCTGTTCAGTAGTAGCTGAGTTTTTATATACAAGGTTCGTTAGTTCAAACCCGTAAGTCTCAGGAGTATCACCGCGAGCTGCTTGTTTGTAATAATAATACATGTTCATTTAATCGCTGCGGGCCTACTGACAGATGTTAGATACTCAGAAATGATACCCACTTCTAGTGATAATTCAGATTAGTACAAGAACTACTTCATTCCCCAACAGAGAGAAATAGAGACTTCTGAAATAAGGGGAACGAAATAACCTGTGCAGTCATTCCCACCGCCATGGTGCTTATAACCCTAAGTACTAATAATACCCTGCAAGCACATCAGACAGCTTACACTTCCAACTCCAGCAGGTTCTGAAAAGCAATAGTTACTCCAAATTCAGCAAACTCCTGTTCTAACACAACATTCCTGTCCTGCCATGCCAACCATATCAGTAGATCAGCACCTCTGGTGTTCGATACATCTTGGAAGTTATTCTGCCCAGCCTCGTTTCAGGTTAGAGCCTTTGCTTTATTACCGTGATCTGGATTGGAGTCCCACACCAGTTGCCGGCTGCCAGCGATTCAGGTTCTCATGCTCTGCAGAGCTTTCTGCAGAGCTGCTCAGGAGATTACACCAGTGATGGCATTTTATCAGTGCTGCTACGAGGTGAGCGCAGACACGATAAAGAAGTGTTAAAAGTCAACGAGGTGCCATTGACAAGGATTGAAGCTGGACTCGCGCTTCCCCACCAACCATGTGTATGCTGACGTTGTGCAGCCCAGTCGCCTTCTCACCAACTGCTGCTTTGGCAGGCTGCACATTTCACCCTCCCTTTTCGGTACACAACTGAGAGTCGAGACAGCCAGCTCACCTCCTCTGGAAGCATCAGGCCTGTAGGGAACAAATCCTTTCTTACAAAACCCACACAGGTTCCCTGGGTGAGCATTAAAGAGATTTTTCATCATTCAGATATTCTGATAGCAGGTTAGCCCAGTTGCTGTAGTTCTTTCCCACCACTCCCTCCCAGAACAGAGGACTCCCTTTGAGAGATCCACTCCCCCAGAAGACTGCTTTCCCAGGCAAACATTCCTGCACTCTGCCTGGAGCTGAGCAGAGCCTCCAGCAGAACGCCTGGCATTCAACCCAGAGACTAACCCTATGAACAAGGGAGCCTCAGAGCTTAGGAAACCTGCCCTGACCAGTGGCTTGATTAGAACCTAAGAGTGTCTCCTTTGGGTTTTCAGGAGCAGATGAAGAGGCTCACAAGAAACTCATCTCTATTGCACTACTATTGGCACAACCCCCAAGCTGGAAATCATGCAAGCAGCCAGCAGCCCAAAGTATTAACCATGCCACAGAGCAATGCACAACATTAGAGTCAAAGCACCCCAGCTCCATCCTTGCCATGGTGACCAGTAACTCTTAAGAACAACAGCAGAGATAGCTTAAGTGGCCACAGAGTGGTCACAGTATTTCAAAACAGCTTGAAACTCAGCAGTCTCTTCTACAAACCTCTGTAATAAGGATCCACTCACATATCAAGGGCATCTCCACCAGAGCTGTCACAGCTGAGATCCAGCTGCCCAAGCAACACTGCTCTAGGGAACCAACAAACTTACAGACTGCTCTAACAAACAAGCTCTAACACAGAGCAAGCACCAACAACCAGTACAATGAGCTAAGGGACCCCATTATATTCCTGCGGGACAGGTGTGGTTGCAGCAACCATCCCCTTTCCCAGCTGGTACCAATGCAATCCTCACCAGCAGCTTCTGTGTAGAGGCCAAGACTGAAAGAAATCCTCAGCTCACCTCCAGAGGTTCTGCCTGTGCAAGGCTGGGGCGTGCTGAGTAGCTACCAGAGAGGAAGACTAGCCATGCTGTGGTTGTTGCCCTGCTTATAGTTGCTTGAGTTGAGGGAAGAGATTGTGACAGCATCTGTAACACATATCACTATGTCACAGACTATCTGCACTAAAGAAAAAAGAATTTATTGAGCACGGTTTCCTTCCCCACTGCCAGGGCAAGCTGGTGACAGTGCACGCCCTGCCATGGTGGCCTGCCTCCTCCCTGCTTGCACCTCCCTGCCATCTTGTGCCCGGCAGCCATTCTCCTCTTTGCAGGTAGGGCATGGCTTGTGCAGGCAGGGCAGTGTGCACTGGGAGGCTGCCTGCTGCTGGAAATGCAGAGAGGATGCTGACTGACACAGGCATGGAATCACAGAACCATTTAGGTTGGAAGGGACCTCAAAGCTTACCCACCCCCAAGCCCCTGCCGTGGGCAGGGCTGCCCCCACCAGCTCAGGCTGCCCAGGGCTCCATCCACCCTGCCTTTAAATGCCTACAGGAATGGAGCTAACCCCACTCCCTGTCAAGGGAGCCCCACAGCAGGTGTTTGGGCCCCGGCAGCAGTCTCACAGTTCCGATCCCAGGGAGCCAGGCTTTGCACCCTTGCTCTGAATCAAGGCTTCTGGCAGGCACCCTCAGCTCCATCCTTTGTCTTTGTTGCTGGCCTTCAAGTGTTTTAGTCTGGGACCAAGCAAGCTCTTGAGAGCACATGGTTTTGCAGAAATCCCACGCCTTCCTGGTTTTGTCTACCGCAGTAGCATCTGAGGTAGGGTTGCTCACAGCATGTCTGCTCCCAGCCCTGGGCAAGACCCATAAGTCTGCCTGCCTGGCAGGTTTCCCCCAGCATTTTCACAAGGTCTCCCTACCTTCTTTGAGCTTCAGGGAGTTCAGTTTGGGGTGAAGGATAGGTCAGCCCTTATCTCGGATCTACATGCACAAGTGTAATCCTTACCAGTTCCCTTTCCAGCTCCAAGAGTTCCTGCCTGGCGGCACAGCAAGGACCACGCTTTCCCTCTTTGCTGGGGCCTTTCAGCAGGAGTCAAGCAGCGCCAAAGAGACGCAACGAGTTCTGAGAGACTCCCCAGCTTTAAGGAAAATCTTGGGGGCATCTGTGACCTTCCTCCTTGGCAGTCTTTGACGCAGGCCTTGTGGCAATGGGAAAGCACAGCCACTGGCTCCTGTTCTAGGCCAGCCAGAGCAGCCTGGGGGTGACACTGGGCTGTGACAGGAGCCAAATAAAGCCCTCAACTGGCCTGCAGGCCCTGTGAGACAGAGAGATTACATAAAGCCACCCTGAACTCCTTCTCTTTCTGCAAAACGCTTGTAGTGCAACCGACAAGGATTCAAGAGCTTGAGCTACAGTTTGTTTTAGCAAACACTGTCGTTGTCAGTTTTCCAAATGTCTGTTCACACACAGACTGTCCTAGCACCCTGCCAGAGCTCCAAACATTCATCTGTGAAAAAAAATTTCTAGGAAATTGCCTGCATTCTTGCCTGTCCTTGTGACCATTTAAAGACCAATCAATACGAACCCACGTGGATATATAGGTGTCAAAGGTGTAGTTCTCCAACGCCTTGTAGGCGTACATGACTTCAGGAATCCTACTCACACCGCTGCTACCTTCTTCTTACCACAGGACATCACGCTCAGCAAAAGGTCCAGAACAACAACTGCTGTCTCCACCCCCCACTCATGTGCTACCGCAGGAGAAAGATGCCGAAACTGAGTGGGGGTGGATGGGAAGGGAATAGCACAGCAGGCAGAGACAGTTGGTCCCATGTGTTTTCTTTCTTTAAAGATAAAAACTTACACCGGCCAAATGAAAAATCAGGAACAATGCAGGAATTTTAAAGAGGCCCAAGCTGCCACCTGACTCAGCGTCTAGGCAGGATATTGATTAGCAAGGCTATTCTTTATTCCTCTGCCATTGTTTAAGACTGGCCTCGCTCATGACAGCAACAGGCGTGGGAACACAGCAGCTATGGTGTTAAAAAGTGCTTTTATCACTGAGCTGAGTGGAGAGGTCTCTGGGAACCAGAGATGGTGTGTTTGATAGAGAAGGAGAGGCATTCGAACTGAGAGCCTTACTCTGAGATCATAAAACCATAGAATCATTGAATGGCCTGGTTTGAAAGGGACCGCAATGATCATCTAGTTTCATCCACCCTGCTGTGTGTAAGGTTGCCAACCACCAGACCAGGCTGCCCAGAGCCACATCCAGCCTGGCCTTGAATGCATGAATGAGATCTACAAGGCCGATCAAATATTTCTCATGAGTGATGTTCAGGCTTCAGTGAGTTTGGAGAGATGCAGAAAGAAAACATTCCAGCCTGCTAAAAATTCTTGGGTTTCTTCTTGGGCCCCTGTAGCCGCTGCGATGGCAGATCCTGTATACATACTCACACAAGTTTTAAACAAGCCATTGGGTTCTGTAAGCGGTGTGGCACAGCACAGAGGGTCACCACCCATGTCTTCATCATGCTTGAGCAGGTTTTGCAATCCAGGTTGGGCTCCAACCTGCAATGGACATCACAGGAATTCAGGAGAACCAAATATATGGTAGCATCGTTTCCATTTAGGCTATCCATGTGCTGGCAACCTATTATCCTGACAAACACAGGTCTCTACTAAATGATCCGATGGACCATTATACAGTTTCCTGATAGCTGCAGGCAGGAATCATGCAAAATTGTTGTCTCTCTGGCAATTCTACATGCACTAAAAAGCAACACATGTCAGTACTTAAACACATTTGATTTGATTGAGTAGAAGGCAAACGGTGACCACTAAGCAGGTTTTCAGCCAAAATATTTCTGGTTCCCTTCAGGGCTGTAAAGCAGGCTGCTGATTTTATATTCTCTGTAGGTTTGTTCTTCGTTTGCATTACAATCTCAGATTTGACCACCTTATATGCATATATATGTATGTATGTATGTATAGGAGTCTTGTTTTCATCTATGATTAAGTCAAAATAAAAAATGAAACTCCTTCAGGCACTGATAGGACCAACATCCTCACGTGCACTCTCTCCAAAGACACTCAAAATGAAAGCACACAGTGCACCGCAGAGAGGACCTTCTGACACAGGACATGCTCTCTGTAGACACTAAACACGTATGCCAGCATCTAGAAACACTCTACAATGCAACCTCATGTGCCTGCGTAAGCACGCATAGTTTGGTTACAGTGTGAGTATGCCAACTTTCTTTGTGGGCTCTCATGCTTCAGTTTCATTCTTTCCAATCGTTTTTAACCTTCCCAAAGTTTAAAGGCAGTCGGGACTCAGGCAAGATACTCCTCCTTCGGTCTGTAACAAATGAACAACCAAGCTAGACGTTTAGATCATAGCCCACCTTCTGCAAGAACCACATTAGCAGAAATATTGTTTTTCATCGATGAACACCCTCTGCTGTTATCTCAGAACTATTTATGCTGTCCTTTATTATAGTGGTTGTTTATCCTACCTCCATGCCAGCTTGTACTCAGCACAGAGAAAGCCATGCGCCATACAGGGAAGCTGAAACCCAGAGGCTGGCTCACTCCGCCCACACAGCACCACAGACACTGCAAACTGGAGCCACTCAGCTGAAAACAAACTCCACTCCAGCACTAACCCACACTCAATCCAGAGATCAGCAGAGCAGCTACCGCATCAGGTCATAAGCTTAGCAAAGATGTCCATCATGTCCGCATCCACGCACTCTGGTAGTTGTGAGTTAAAGAATCCATCTTCTTAACCATTATTCCACAGTCCAAAAAGCAATCCAATAAATGTAGCAGGTTGCAATTTAAGGAACAGCTCCTCTCTCCTTGAGTTCAGTGGTATGATCATATTTCCAACCTTCCTTCCATTCCAAACCTAGCTTGCCCTCAGTGTAGGTACGTCTATAACTCACAAGACAACAGGACCAAGGCACAGAGTCCAATATGATCCAGCTGTCATCAGTGCTGTTTAACTGTCCGCATGTTCTCTGGCACTTTTCTCCAGGCCAATGATGCTCTCCCACGGTGGATCAGGTGCTAGCATCACTAACTGCAGCTCTTAGAAGGCAGTGTAGACAAAAGCAACCCATTTGGGGTCTAAGGAGGGGTGGAAAGACATACACTGCACTGTGTCATTTGCTCTCAGATCCAATGAGAACAGCCTCTCATCAATATTAAGATACTGCCTTTTCATCCCATATTGGTCAAACCCAACAATCTTTTCCTGCAATGAAAAGCCTCACGTTTGGGCAGTTGTGCTTCTTATCAAGCAACTGGTCACAAGAATGTTTCGCTCAACTTTTCCACTAAGGGTTAAGATTATTCAGAAGCCTCGAGTACTAAGAGATGGATGTGCTTCCTCTGCTAATGCTGAGGCTTGTTATCCTCCCGTGAGTTTCACCTCAGACCATGCCGCTTTGACTCCCAGCCATTTCAGCTTATTCACGGAATCACAGAATGGCTTAGGTTGGAGGAGACTTTAAAGATCATCTATTTCCATCACACAAATCCAGGCTACCACTCCCCCAGGACTTGGGGCATGGTATCTCAGTGCAGAAGAGATGGCTCTGCACAACTGCCTGAAAAATCTCTCGACACTTTACATGAAAAAGTCAGCCTGTGAACCCCTCCAGCAAATGTTCCTTAACCAGAACCAGAGCCCAGAGGCAAGGATAACCTATGAGAAAACTGGGGACAAAGTACAGGAGTTCCAACCATAGCATAATCCTTCAGATGAACTGTCTCACAGCTCTGCTGCACTTGGAAACAAATTGTGAGTTCCCATTCAGGTCAGCACCTGCACAAGCAGGCCCAATACCAATCCGCAGATCACCATCAACCTCTTTGCGGGTTCCTGTAATGCTGGTCAATTTGCTTACACAGCTGCAGGCTATGATTTCACAACACATCAGTAGCCGAAAGACAATCTTTCATCAGTCCTGTGCTGGAATTTCCACATGGTTCCACTTTTCAAAGTGGAAAATAATACTTTTTAATCATATGAAGAGATTTTGCAAGGCATTTTTAGTGCAAGGATGATCACAAGGATCTGAACAGAGGAGGAAAAATGAGATGGAATGGTTGGGTGGAAGAAAACTTGTGTGGCCTGGAGTAGAAAGGATATAACTGAAAGGCTGGCTTGGGTTTGCCCAGACCTGTAAGACAGCAATGGAAGTAGACCTCCTCTCAAACATTTTTGGGACGAGATTGTAGAGAGTGCAAGAAAAAGCAGCTCATGCGAGCAGTATGGGCCAGCCACAGTAGTTTCAAGAGAAACACTAGGTCTGGTATTAGATTTATACTGGATTGTGGCATTTGTGGAGACCTCCAGCTTTTAAAAGCCTGATAGCATTACAACAGCTTCTCTGAAGGCAGCAGTCCTCATGTTTTCCCAACAATCTGCAAAGAAGTTAACATTTCTCAACTAAAAGATGTTGCCTCAGCATTTTTCTATCAGGATTCTTCAAAGCTCTTTAGATTTCCTGTGCCAGTGCAGCCACCCATCCTCCTCCAACAAATCTCAGACCTTGCTGATTATCACTAATAAAATTATTGATGTTAGAAATGCTGACTCGAGCAGATGAGGCTATTTAAGAGTGTTTTACCAGATGTCAGTGGAGTGATACTGCATCATTTCATGCAGCACATCGCAAAACCTCTCTCTTCCCTGCTGTGTTAAATTGTTACTTACTCTCTCCCTGAGATGGAGACTTGTTTCTTCACAAAGTTGGCCTGAGAGGAACTTGTGGGAAGTGTGTGGAAACAGCAGGTAACCTCAAGGCTTCCCATTTTCCTACTCTGTTTCTTGTGAGCAATACTGCATGGTTTAGCCACTACCACTCTGAAATGCTCTTTCAGTGGGCACGTCCTGCAGTGCCCCCGGTTTGGTGACAACACTCCTAAATACTGAGATCATTGTCAAAAACCAGACTTGGGTTCCTTTTGATCTGAAAGAGCCGATTTATTTTTCTCTTTCAGATAGGCATAGGATAATTATAGAAGGCGTCATGCCATCCACATGGGTATCACATGCAAAAGCCATCTATCATACCAGCATGTGTTGCTTAGGCATCTCATTTCCTCACACGCACAGAAAGCCACAGAAATCAGCCCTGACCAGGAAGAACTTTACTCATGACTGTAATAGTTTTTATCACAATTTTTATCACGTCTCCATTTCGGTTTGCTTTTTTTCTTTTTTCAGGAAAAATCAATCTGTGTTTTCTTATCAAATCTGTATTTCGAGTACCAAACATGTTCAGGAAATGTTTAGCTATGATACTAAGGGACGTGGTTTCATGGGGAAATAATGGTGGTAGGTAGATGGTTGGACTAGATGACCTTAGAGGTCATTTCCAACCATGGTGATTCTATGATTCTACTCTATGAAACTGCAAGATTTCACTTAAAAACAATTAACTTATAGCTACCTCCGCATGTTTCAGTGGAGTTTAAATATCCCTTACTTTTCCACCATTTTATGAAAAAAAAAATAAGCACCAGCAACATAGCACACTCCTGGCTGACACCACTTACTTGTCAGGTGTTATCGCCAGATTTATGCACCAGCAGCTCACAAAATCAGAGATGAAACCCACAAAAGAAACAGCTCAGTTCAGGCTAGCAGTGTTGCGTATGGTTTTCTGCTATGTGCCCCTTGGTTGCTCTTCATCTTAACCTCCACCAGCAATAAAAGCAAGAACATACAGCATGCGAAAAGTCTGGTGAGAAAGCCGTGCCTGGATTTACAGACATCGGTCAGTAGTGAGGATTACAGCAGGCTGCATCAGGTTGCTCATGAAGAGTAAGGCGACAGAATTTCAATGAAATTATGTTGGAATTGAAGTGGAGAATGCCCTACTCGAGACCATCAGCAGTACTTCAGTGCTCAGAGCACTACGCCAGTCCTCACAGCTTCACACATGGGTGCTGCCATGGCCATCTGTAGAGCCCTGTGGTTCCAGCATGGCGGAGAGACGACGGCAGCCACTTCCTCGCCTTTGTGGCTGTTGGTGACTAACATGCACACCTGCTTCCTCTGCAGACTGTCACCTCTCCTGGGCAGCTGGGCTGTGCATTTTACCAGGAAAACCAGGTGTATAGAAATACAATTAGGGAGACTTCAATTGACCAAATCCTTCACCCCCACAGAATACAAAACTGAATACAAATCTCTTTCAAGCTTTCCTCTAGAAACTACTCAGGACACTATCTTAATGCATAGGTGCTGAATGCATCTCTGTGTTTATTTCCCTTCATGCAGCCACACTGAAGATGCAGCATGAGCATCAGAGTGGCCTGAATCCCTTGCATGGCTCTAGTTGACCTCATGGCACATTCTGGAAGCAGAATTTCACTGTACACCACAGCATTGCTGGGAATTGGGCTTGTTTGTGAGCTCTTGCCAAGTATATTTCTTTTGAAATATACTTTTATTCTGTGTGCGTATACATGTGTGTGTATATAGCACATGAATATTTGGTCTCCTAATGTAAAATGTACCTTTCTGTTCTCCTTGGGCCAGCAGTGTACTCCTGCCTCCTCCATTTGCTCTAATTTTCATTGTTCACAGAAGGCTTCAGAATCCAGCCAACACACATCATAGAATTAGTGAGAACTATTAGTCAGAAATTTGTGCACTAATTAAGCTCTTAATTTTACACAGGAGATCATGTCTTGAAATGCTTTCATACCATCACAGAAGAGAACAAGCTGACTGGGAGCAGAAAGCACCATCTGAGATTTCTTCTGTAACTCAGACTGTCTACTATTCAGCTTCACCCACCCCCACTCAAGCACGTCTCTTTTCCCTCATATCCTTTTACTGCTTCTTCCTTTGAAGCTGACTTCCAGGGATAGCTCAAGTCTTGATTTCTCTGGCCCTCAGCAACATCTAGTGCAGACCAAGGTCCTTCTAACCACACTACAAAGCTAGGTTTCTTTATAACGAGACACACGTCTGCAATTCTTTCTACACTGGTAGTTTAAGCAGCCTTTTTCTAAGCTCAGGCTTTAAACCTGGGACCTGTGGCAGTACCACAGCTATCTAACCCTCTATGAGAGAGCACAGCCCAGGAACCAGCTGCTGCCACCGGCCTCACGTGGCAGCATGTGCAGATGACCGATGTGAAATGTTCCTCAGCATCCACACATCCAGCTGGCTGGCAACCTTTGTCATCCCAGAAGCTTCTGGGAAACCAGAATGACTCCTGATAGGAAAAATAGGAGCTTCAACAATCCACAGCATTGTCCACTCAATGACATTTGTACAAAGAGGGACTTTTACGCACATGAATGGCCACAAGACATAATTATATCACCTACAAGCCTTTGCAGGATCCCAGCCTCAGGGATTACTGAGTCCAACAGCGTGAGCAAATGACATAAAGATTCTCACAGCATACACATGGAGTTCCTGATTATTAGAACAAAGTATGAATTATATGATGCCAGTTCAGATGACACGGATTCCAAATAAGTGCAAACAAAATATTTCCCTTTGTCAGACCACCATCACATGATTTACATGTGGCATCCCTTACAATAGAGGCAATTGAGAAAGTATACTGGCTAGCTGCTGTCTGCTCGGAATTCCCCCAGCAAAACTGGCCTGGTTAGCGTTGCAGAGCAGTCAACTTCCATATTAAGGCTATTAAGTCTCCCTGAAGTCAATGCAACTCAAGAATGTAATGAAAAATAAGTAAATGTCTACGGACTGCAATAAACTAGGATATGGCACTTTCTTAGCTTTTTTTGGCTGCTTTGTTTACCAAGGAAGTATCTCTAAGGGACAGAAATTAGAGAAACTTTCTGAAAACTGTAGGAATACCTTTCAAGCAATATAAGTATAAAATGAATGCAAATGCAAGGCAGTTGTATTTACATTAAAATGATTAAGATGCAGTTTCCTAGGCCTTTCCAGAGATCATGCACTCTCTTTGACCCTCAAATAAGAATCTAACCTGGCTAAATTAAAAGAAAACACAAACCAAATCTTCTACCACTTGCCAATGCAAGATGCACTATTGCCCCAGGCCTCAGAGATCACTGTAGTTGTGCATTCCCACTTTTATTTAAGCTAATGAGGAGGAGTAGGAAGAGAATTTTTGAGGTGGGATCTTCTTCCTTTCATCTGAAAAGCGGTTACTGAGTTGTTCAAAGCTTTCATGCATAGCTCTGTGTGCTCAGTGCCTCTCAGCGTGTGACCTTCTAGAGACTACTGCTGCACCACTGAAAGGAAAGGTGAGTTCTTCCAATACGACCCCGGGAAGCAGGGTAAAATCTCAATTAGCAGAGAGCCCCCTGAAAAAGGGGTATGGTTTTTCATTAAGAAGAGCTTGTAAGTGCCTCTCAGTAATTCGTTCTGTTCTCATTTCTTTGCCAGTAATGAAACTCCTTAAAAAGGGTCAGACAGCATGGACGTTTTTGGCTTGCGAGTCTAACAGTTTGGTTGTCTATTCTTCTCCATAGCTACATGCCTGCATGTGTTCAATGACTTAATGGCGCTGCTACTTTGGGGCAGCTAAACAGAGAAGCAGACTGCAGCTGCTTCTGAAGGATATAAATATTTTTATAGGTGGGGGGCTCAGCAAGTCCAACAGGATCAAAGACACCTGGGTTCTATTCCTGGCTCTTTTACAGACCTCCTGTATTGTTTTGCTCCTTTCGGTAGCTCTAACTGAAGACCTTTTCCTGCCATATTGACAACCTTGGGTGGGAGATTTTGATTTGAAAACTGGACCACAACAAGGAAATTGGGGTGATGGGGCTGAAATGTGAATGCAGACCTGGGCACTCACCTGATAACAAAATCCAACTAAAGCCATTGCACTGGTCAACACCATGAACGGCTCAGAGGCCAGCTTTGCTTGCACCACTTACCAGTTAGCCATCTGCTCCCTTCAGATATTATTTTATGGCTTTCCTTTGTTTTCACCAAGGCCTAAACAGGAATGAAATTGGGAGTCTTGTCACTGGCCCTTTTAAATAAATAGCTCTGCCATCACTCTAATAAGTTTGACAAGTTGGTCCCAGGCCCTGGGCAGGAAGCTAATAAACTTTAAGTTGCTTTTCTATTGTTTTCCTAAAACAATTTGACTTCCTTTCTGATAGCCTCAAATTCCTTCATTAAAAATAGAGTAGCTGGGAGCCAGAGGAAGAGCTGAACTTGAGCCAAGTTTTGCTTACAATGCCGCCTGCGTAAGATCACATTTTTATCCTGATCCACGAAGACTCTTTAAAAGAATGGCAGGCAGACAGCTGCCAGTGCATGTCAGGAACAGCTCGGGAGCCAGTCTCCTCCAGCACTGGTCCTTCAGGCTGGAGGGAATCTCCAGCCAGTGAGCCCGTGTCAGACCACAGAGGGAGGCTGAGTTCCAGGGAGTGGACTGGGGTGTGCTCACCGGCCCAAAGTGTCCCCCCTCAGACACGGATCTCTTCTGGGAGCCAAACGGGGACAGAGAGGTGGGCTTCAGTGAGACAGAGGGGCTGTGCTGAAGCAAACACTTCAGTCAGCCACCTGCTCCTCCCTCCACCTGTGCAGGCTCTGCAAAAAGAGGTAACTCTCTGTTCTTTCTTTTCTTCTCGCTTTGTGAAACATATTTATGTAAATATGTACGCATACTGTATTTGTGTGAAGCAGCAGTTCATCTAGGTGGAAATTTACAGGACGAGGTGAATGTCTGGTGGCTGGGTAGATGAGGATTTCTTGCTTGAAAATGACTTGTTCATTCCTTGGACAAATCTTTTAGGATCTCCATGGTTTGGTTCCTCCAACTGTAGAGCAAGGAGAGTATTTACTATTGTGTTATTATTTGCAAAGCATTTCTCAACTACTGAGAGATGCTGCAGAGTTGGGAGGTGAAAGCAGTGTTTGATTTCCAGTAACACAAAGAAGACAACTAAGCATTTACTTTGGGATAGATGGTCATTTCTTCTCAGGGAGATGAAGTCCTCTTCCAGTTTTTCCTGCTGAAAACTTTATTGGCAGGTGATGCTGGCACACATTTCATACCTTGTTGTTTCTTGTTTCCTCTTTTCTCATTCTGGTACTCTGAGCTGTGTGGTGGTTTCATGCTGATGGGCAGCTCAACTCCACCAAACTCCTCTCTCCTTCCTTTTCATCAGAAGAAAAAAGGAAGAAAATACAATGAAAAAGAGCTCACAAGTTGAGATAAGGACAGGGAGAGTGCTCACTAGTTACCATCATGGGCAAAACAGGCTCAGTGTAGGGTGATTAATACAATTTATTGCTTATTAATAATAAACCAGAGTTGTGAGAAGGTAACGGTAAACTAAAATCACACTTTAACCCCATTCACCCTTTTCTACCTCCTCTCCCTAAGCAGTATAGGGGAACAGGGGCTGCAGTCAGTTCATAGTCCTCCAACTCTGCTGTTCCTTCATGGTCACCACCCATGCTTCCCCAGACCTCCTGCTCCACCACGGACCTCCCCTAGGCTCCAGGGAGCTGCTGCTGTGCGCCTGGAGTGCCTCCTGCCCTCCTCCTGCACTGACCTGGGTGCCTGCAGGGCTGTTCCTCTCACATCTCTCACCCCTCTCTGTCAGCTGCTGTTGCACAGCAGATTTTCCCTTCCTTAACTCCTCTCTCCCTGAGCACACCCAGTGTTGCTCACAGCTCAGCTCTGGAAGCAGCGTGTCTCTGCTGGAGCAGCTGGAGCTGCTTTGCTCTGACGTGGGGCAGCACTGGGCTCTGCCCGCAGAGGCCACCTCTGCAGCCTCTTCACTACAAAAAACTTGCCACACGAGCCCAATACAGGCTGGAAAGAAATCGAGGGGAAAGTGTCTATATATAATGACATAAATGGGGATTTTTTTTTTTTACTAAGAGAGGAATGGCGACTATAAAACAATATCTGCCATCATTTGGGGACCTATCATTACATGCTGCTCCTGCTCCCTTGGGCCGGGCCTGTCCTTGGGAATTTGCCTTTTGCTGGAAGATGCCTTCAAGCTGTCTCCAGAGGTCTAATCTATAACTGAGAACTTCTTTCTCTTTCAATCATACCCAAGCCAGGGGATTTTGGATAAAAAGCTTCACTAGGAAGGTAGCATCCACAGGCACTTGAGAGAGGGTACTTAGTTGTGTCCGCCCAGCATGTGACAATATAAAGAAACAGAGTAACTGCAATGCTGGCCCGGCATCGGAGATAACATACCTACAAGAATTTTCTGTCTCAACCATTGGTGGTGACAGAGACGTGTCCGAAATTTCCCAGGGCAGTAAATCTGATCTATTCCCCAGGCACAAACCCCTCTGTAACAGCAGGACAGAACAAGATATTTTACTTTCAGGCAATCTCTTGAAGTTCTCAAATCTCAGGAGAACATTTACCCACGTTTGAAACAGCCTTCCAGCAAAGCCAGATGCTGCACGAGCATCTGCTTTATGTGAAGAAGCTCTTTCCTGTCTGAGCTCTCATCTATATTACTGCATGTTTGCAGACCTTCTCCATGCATTGTGTCAGCTTGCTCTTGTCGTTTGTTTAAATCCCTGACACAGAACGAATACTCCATTAAATAACCATGGGATCAATGCTGAAAAACTCATCACGCTGAAACTCTGTGCAGGATTTACCTGGCTTCTGCATGAAAAGGAGCAGTTCTGATAAGGCAATAAGGGAAGTGTGGGAAATGGAATGAAAAAGGGACCTCTTGGCTTATCAGCTTCAATCCCTTTGAGTAACAGGCAAGTACAAAACAAATGGCCTTTTCTAAACTTACTAAGCTCTATCCTAAATCTCATTAGGTTTCCGCCCTCACTTCTGTTACTAGAATGCTGTTCCAGCACCTCCTTCTCTGCCCTGTTGCTTAGAAACCTTCTGATTTCCAACCTAAATTCATTCATGGCCAATTTATATCTATTTATTCTTATGCCACATTGTCCTTTAGTGTATGTAGCTCTTCTCTCTCCCTAGCACTTACTCGCCCAACCCCCAACTCGGAGAAGTATTTATAGGCAGCAAATCTCTCCTCTCTTAACCTTTGTTCTGCCAGACTAAGTAACCAAGCTCCCTTGTAGTATTCACCCTGCAGGCACGTCATGCTGCGTTTTAATTACTTCAGGTAGCTGCAGTAGCATGAAGTTCAGTGCGAAATAATGAATGTAGGAAAGCTTGTACTTGTATCTCATCTATTTTCAAATCAGCTCGAATATCTGTTTGCAGTCACTTCTGTGACTGGTAAGTAAACACACACTGTTGGCTGAGAGACACTTTCCGTTCCTCTGATCACCCTGATGCCTTTCTTTGCACCTGTTCCAAGCTGAACGTCTTTCTTGAACACGGGCAAGCACTGCACACACTGCTCTGATGGGTGTCTCACATCCTCTTGGACAACATTCATCTTAGCTGCTGCAGGTGGAAATACGACTGTGTCCTGGGAGCTCACCTGCCATTTTCACCTGCATATCCCACCGCTGGTTCCTCCCTTGCTGACCTTCGCCCAGGACTTTCCCCTTCTCTGCCGTGCCAGCTAGGAACTTCCAAACGCTAATTTTCCTTACTCTCTCAGCAGCAAGGTCCTGGTGTGTGTGACTTTGTATCTTCCCATTTAAACCACACCTCAGTCACTCCAGTCG
Organism: Alectoris magna; assembly: GCA_030625065.1. Lineage (NCBI taxonomy): Eukaryota > Metazoa > Chordata > Aves > Galliformes > Phasianidae > Alectoris > Alectoris magna. The sequence continues at coordinate 104,072,061 of CM060560.1, forward strand.
TAAAGAGCCTCCAGTTCTCCTGGTGCTGGAATCCACCCTGACAATACCTCCCAGTTTTCCTACATCAGCAGATTTCAGTAGCATTTCTACTTTTGGTGCCAAGGTAATTAACACAAACATTTAGAAAGATCAGTCCTAAGTACAATCTTTGATCAGCCTCACAGCTAACTTCCCTTCAGCCTGTTAGGGAACTGGTGTCTCAATCCCATCAGAGAGGGATTCACTTGAGGATTTCTCTAATAATCCCTGCCTTCTTCAGCTGAATCTTTTGCATTTATTTGTTTTTTCTGGGACACCATATCTTGTGCCTCACTGAAGACTAGGTAGATACAGTCCGATATGTTTCTTTCACCAAGAAGATCAATAATCTTACTCCCAAAAGCCATTTACCTTTGATCAAAAGATGGCGCATGTTGTTCTATTTTCCCCTTACCTCCTGTATTTCTCCTTTCCTGCAAAAAGTGTTCTACAGCACTACAAACTGCTGAGATTCGCAAGCTGCACATCGCAACTGTCAGCTGTTCCTCTCATTCCCACTATCTAGGGGAATATTCTCTTCCACTTGATCTCCTCATTCAAGCCATAAAAGTTTTGCATAGCAGTTGCTTGGGGAAGGGAGGAAAATCCTTCTTCCCAGCTCACCAATGGAGCTGGAGAAGCTGCCTGTTTTCCTCAAAAGAGGTGGCAGTAGAGGAGGAAGGGCACACTGAAGGTCTGGCAGAGGCATCCATACAGCGTCTCCGCCCTCCTGTCTTTTGCATCCCACATGGCCTTCACCCATTTCCCTTCTGTGCGTCAAAATCAAACAGATCCCATCATCACCAAAAAAAGAAAAAAGTAAAAAGAAAAAAGAAGAGCTCGTAACAGTCACCTCATGTGCACAATGTGTGCATTTGACAGAAACCTTCTCCCTGTATTCATCAATAGAACTACAGTATATCTGTTTGACTGTAGGGGAAACAGCCTGCCACGGTGGAACAATACTTGGGTAAGAATGACAAAGGAATGATAAGGAAAAATCAGATCTGACTATCCTGAGTGTGCAACAAAGATTCAGTGAGGAAGGGAGCATATGTTGCATTTCAGACAGCTTGCTAACGGGAACTGCATGTGAGAAATACCTGACAAGCCCAAAGCCATCTACAAGCTAGAGCTGTATCACTAACACCTGTTTTGGATATCTCTATGATGAAATGCTTGACAATTTCACTGGCATAAAATCAGTGGGATAATCACAGGTATAATACTGTTATTCAGGATAGAGAAAAGCAACTCCAGAAATATTCCTATTTTCTTTGAAGTCATAGGAGATCCTTCAATAAAGTTAGAAATGCAGTGGCAAATGATTATTGGTTTCTCAATATCAGTTTACTGAACTGTTATGGAAACATACCGCACATCCTGCAATAGTCATCAGTGAGGATTTAGCAGGAGGGAGATTTGCCCTCCTGAAAAGGAGGCGCGTTCTTAGCTTCAGGGAGAGGGCACCCACATAGGGCATGAATCCAGAGCAGCTTTTGCACAGCTCTATTCCTTCACAGCCTGGCCTCCAATCTTCTGAAATAAGGGGTGCTAAATTAGTAGAAGAACAATGATTAGATTAGAAGAGTTGTCAGTCCTGTGGTTTAGTCTCAGGGCTACCTTTGCTTCATGATCTACACTAGCTGCTGTACGGACACAACTGGGGAGTTATGTTCTGGATGGGAGATACCTAGCCCAGGAAGGACTGCTAGAAGAACACCAGCCAAATCTTGTGTGTAGCAAAACAGTCTTCTAAGTAAATCATACTCTTCTGACACTGATTCTTTCAGACCAGCCTTTATCAAAGACAGAATGCATTTCCAATTCAGCCTCATCTCTTCGCCCAATGTACAGGATTCAGAAGCTCAATTCGACATGTACGTAAAATGTAAGACCTCAGTATGCCAGAAGCATTTATAAGAAAAGCCCAAATGCTCATGCATCAGAGTGTGTGTGTGTACAGGAATGTGGGAGGTTGTCAAAAACCACCTCACCTGACAGGCAGGTTGTTCTGTACACATCTCTGAGGGGACATGGAACACCTTCCTGGGAAGCACTAAGTGCCCTGTGGGACAAGGCAGCAGCTATGCTCCAGCTCCTTACTTGGAGAGGTGCAGGACCTCACTCCTCACAAATTCTGCTTTGCTTAATCCTGAATGAGTTTTAAAAAATACATCCTTCATTGATGTCCTGTGCAGAAGAACCTTCTCAGGTTCTGGCTGGGGTAGCTGTGGGGCAACCCCGTCTCTTTTCATTTAAGGAAGACTTAGACCATGGTGTGTTATCTGTGGGAGGAGGTGTAAAGAGCAGCGACAGCAGCAACTGGAAGGGACAGGGAGAAGGCAGCAGTGAGTGCATCCTGTCAGTATAGGGAGGGTGGCACAGGGAGAGGCTGAGAATGGAGAGGGAGGAATAAAACCCATAGTCTTTAAAGGAAAAACAACAGGAAACTAGGTTTGAAAATAGAAAGATTAGGTTGGAGGTTGTGGGAGAGACAAGAAAAGTAGGTGAAGAAAGAAGGGGAAAGGCAGAGAGGCGGTGGGGAAGACAGAAAGTGACATGGAAAGGGGGTGGAGAAAAAAGAGGGGAAGAGAGAGAGAGAACCATACCAAAGGAATAAAACCAAGCAACTGAGAAGAACGAAGGATTCAACTCAATTACAGGAAGGAAAAGTGCTAAAGCAAGGAAAGGAGGCAGAAGAAAAGACACTGGAAATCAGGTAAGTAACCAAGAGGGGGAAATAACTGCAGAAGCATCAATAGGGAGATCAGGCTGTTAGACTCCAGGGTAAAATAGCAAGAGGGGAGAGATGGACTTGGTGATGTAGAAAAGAAGGACAGCCAAAAATAACTTCATAATTCTGCATTTTCTTCCCATTTCTCTCCAAAACATTCCCTAGTAACAAGGTGGGCTTGGAGCATTTAAAAAACTACACTGCTTTTGCCATGGGCACTGACAGAACTGACAGAGTAGCCTCCTTGCAGTGAGCATGGATACCAACAGATTTCAGCGTACAGGAATGCAGGATAAAATCTCCAAGTACCCTCAGATATTATAACGTGCAAACTGCAGTTTCTCCCAGATCCTGTTTCAGCACATTGTCAGGCTGCTCTAGGGAGCATGATGAAGGGAACTCTTACCTGTGAGAAGCTACCAGGGCATAAGCGCTTTATCAAGTGTCTGCTTGAGCTGCCTTATATTCCAGAGCACACAGAATAGTTTGAAATGTTGCAGCTTCTTTTCCTTGAGAATATTCTGTCCTAGCCAGTTTATGACATGGATTCCGGGAATGCAAGTCAAGTGTAGGAAAGTGCCTTGCTCACGTCCGCCAGTCATATGTACAGCACGCACCGCGGGTGGAATGCTTTTCTTCTCCATCCCATCACTGCTCAGAGCAGCCTCAGCACAGAGGCACACAGATCTAGGGGACAAACACTCAGCCCCACTAGCAGATTCCTCTTTTTGTTTGCCTTCCAAACTTTTTTCCCCTTGCATTTTGAATAATTATCCTATTACGCATCTATAATTCAACATCTCTTACATGTTTCAAATAGCCTAGCTTGAAAATACAGTACCCTTATAGTTCCATCTGGAAAGAAGAATGACTGAATGCAAAGGTTACCTGGTAATTGCCACCTCTGATCCAGCACAATTTCTGCAGTAACCCCTTTCATTTCCCAAAGGGTCATTCTACTCATCATTTGTAGCATCTGATGAATGGGTTTAGTGCCATTCTGGTTTTAACAGCTCGAGTAAACTGAGGCAATACCTCTGTCCCAGAAGTACTGCACAAACCTATCAGAGGATGATGTAAATAGCATCTCTGGATAAACTTTAGATAAACAAACAAACAAAAAAAAACCTAACAGGCTAAATCAGCCTTAACTGTTGAAGTCTTCCTCCATGCTAAAATCTTGGTGAAGCAGTATATGTGAAATGTTTTCCCTGCTGCTTATATGATCCTCTCCTTAAGGCTAAAGAACTTAACACATGGGATATGTGTTTGCATATTTGTGTGCAGCTAGGAGTGGGTTAAACTGTTATTCAGAATTCTCACATCCTTGCTGTGTTTGTGCTAGAAGCCAAACATCAGCCAGTCTTTTAAAAATCTACTCTGAGAAGAAAACAGAATCCTTCTGACTTTCTTCCCTCTTTCCTTGAGAGCGAAACAATAGTTTAGGAGAATTCCTGAGGGTTCGGGGTTTAAAATACTCATCAGAATTTGGTTGCTTGGGAACTATGTTAAGTATTCCTGCTGCTGTAAGTATTTGGGATTTGTTTTTGTTTTTCCACTCAACAGAATATATTATCACAATTCTTTAGTATTTTGGACTTCCACATGAAAAATTTAAATCTTGCCAGAAGATACAGAACTTCCTACCCAGCCTCTCTTCTCTTTTTGACCTTCAGACAGATTTCACTCATTCTGCACGTTTGTCCTTGTTTTCTGACTTATCTCAAAGCATTGAAGGAATGAGTAATTCAGCTCTATTCCAGGTCATTAGGGAGCAGATTTCAGAGACTGCTCCGCACCTCGGGTGCTTCTGTATGAAGCACGAGGACAGAGACTTAAAATTAGAAATAGCTCCCAGGAGGCACCAGAGAAACTTCAATCTTCAAGCTAAGAATTCATAAAGAGAAAAATAAATCAATTTTATGGCTATTGATAAGCAACAGAGAGACCTCTCTAAGCAGTGCGCTAACAGGCCAGCTCTTTCCTGAAACAAAGAAACATTCATGCCACGCAGCACGAAATGAACACAGGGATGCATGCCTCTTAAGTCTCTCCAGTGTATTTTCCAAGAGGGGTCAGTGGTTTTTTAATGTAAGAACAAAGAGTTTTACACTTACATTTCCTTCTCTCTTCATTACCTTTGTCATGATGGACATATCTTGAGAATGGTTGAGAATTTCCGTACGAAGCTCTTCTACTTTAGAAGTGGAAAAGCCAGCAGATGCCTTTGTCAGGGCACAGAGTGACCACAGAAACAGCAGTCCAGCCAGAGTGTTCCAGAGCCCCAAGGTCTGGCGAAAAAGGGAGAGAACGGTGGCATGAGAGAAAAACTGTCTCCAATTTAAAATCACATAAAGCTATCCAAGAAGTCTGGGTTTTATTCTTGCTATTTACTCCACCGTCCTATGCCATGATGAGGAAAATCACTCAATCCAGGTTTGTTCACAAATGGTCCCCCACTGGTGCCTTTTTGATGCTTGAATTTTAGATGTGGTCTAACGGGTGGAACTGATAAATGCTCCTGCTCCACTGTTAACCAAAGACAGCTCCATGTTGAACATACGTTATATAGATCTGAGAACATGGAGGGGAAAAAAGAAACAGATTAGCAACATCTCCAAACAGCTTCTGAAAGTAATGAACATTTTTTATCTTAATCTCTGACTACTGTAAAATTTATATAATACCATCTCCGTACCTCCAACCAGCAATGAAAATAAGTAAAGAAATAACTGTGAAGCAATCAGGTACTGTTGGGATGAAAGCCGTAGGAAAACCCATGAGGAAACGAATAATTCTGTCTTTTGAATCAGACTTGAATAACGTACAGTAAATGAGGCACAGGCCACCCACTGAACAATAAGGAGAAAACAAAACATTGAATAGCTGCTGTGCAAGAAAGCCCCAGCCAGGCTGGCACAGAATGAGGCAGGCATCCTGTACAAAGAATGAGGTGACAATGTGAGGATGTGGTTAAAGGCTCATAGCTATGAGGCACAGGCACAAAGAGATTGAATTAAGATTATTTAGAAAAGTAAATACTTGATAGCTCTCTGCTGCTTAGTTTTGAAAATTTTTATTAGTTGTTGTTAAAGGGGTATACATACATAGATATATGCACATACGCTGAGTATATAAAATAACCCACTCACAAGCTACAGCCATACTCTGGTCTGAATGAGAAACGAAATACTGGGAGGCAAAGCTACAGCAGTGAGGCTGGGGTGTGAAGAGAATCCTATGGTTCTTTGGACAGAAAGAAGAAAGGTGGTTTGACAAGGTAATACTACGTGGGCAGTAGACAGCTGCTGAAAAATTCCCCATTCTAAAGCAGAAAGCGCTAGCAACCTGAGTGCCATAGAGAGTTAAGTAACCAAAAAAGCCAAACAGCGGAGGCCAGGGTCCAGAGGAGGGAAGGGGTAGGCAGAGGGGAGAAGAAGGGATGCGCTAAGTCTGAACATGAGCCCCCTCCTTTTCCCATTACCTCTACAGTCTGTTTTACTTCAACACTGCTCTGAGTTGCATCTTGGCCAGTCTGTGAAACAGCCTAAGCCCACGTGGACTGTTTTTCTTACCACTATATCAGGTCCAATGTGATGCTTACCGACACCTCCAGTGTCTCCTTACACCAGCCTTCCCCATTGACAACGCATCGCACGTAAACGATTTCTGTCAACAGAGCTCAGGAACTGCTTTTCTATGGCAATCCCCACATTTGTCAACATATTTCTGCCTTCCAGAGCTCCCTCTGCCTTGTTTGGCTGTCCCCTCTCTGGTACACAGCATTGCCCAATTTAGTATCAGTTGCAGATACATCTAGGTTAGCTTCTCCCTACAGAGATAAATAAACTGTCAAGAGCACCGAGCTCAATAATTCCAAAATGGATGCTATTCAACATATTGGTTAAGGAATAAGGAATAATATCCATCAGCCTGCTTGTAGCATTTACATCAGAGAGAGAATTGATTTTTATTTTTTTTTCTAGCAAAAAGCATATCTGCGCCTTTATTTAGCTTATCCCAAGTCCAGTTCTATTACATTTGTTTGGCTTAGGGCCGACATTTGCAAGGCACAGAGAGAATCCCAAGAGAATGAGAGGGTGCTCCCTGCATGCTAAGTATAAGCCTGGATGCCACTACCATGTAACTATTTCAAGCAGGCTTTCAAACACAGAGGGACAAATTCATTCCTCAGCTGGACCCAGATGAGTTCAAGGTCTTCTCTGATTTTAGTTTCCTGTGTCTGCATCAAGCAGACCTTGGCTCTAATGCCTAGGTTACATACGAGCACAATTTGACTACAGACAAGAAAAAGAAAATGAAACCAAAAACAGTAGATATCCTGTATAGACAAGCAATAACAGTTCAGCAAATGGCGAGTCTTCAGTTTCCACCATCACTTCAGATGAAAATATTCCACATAATACGGTCATCTGTGTGTGTAACACATCCCTGATGTACGCACTTGGAAGTGATGAGTGAGCTCCCTCTGTGCCCATGTGCGTCAGGAGGTGACAGGTCATTCGGCTCCCTTATCTCCTCACCACTCTCTTTTTTGTGAACTCTGAGATTTTCCACATTTGGGGGTGGGGGGGGGGGGGGGGGGAGGCACACCTCATTAAGAATAACGAGCTGTCTGCAACTGTGAGCTGGCCAATGGTCTGGGTATCAGCATGACCCCTCCAGAATCTGCAGTGAACTCAGGATGAGCAGAGAGATGAGAAGCATAGGATGGCTGTCTGCTGTGACAGGGGTGTTAACACAGAGCTCTGCCTCTCCTTTGAGATACGAGCACAGGAGTCAAAGTCACTGTCCTTGCTGCTTATTCAGGACAGGACTCAGAACCCAAGGAACTAGAAAGGAACTCAAGCAAATATGTCAGACTCCCTTTTATTTTTGTAAGCAGAAAGGAACATGAACCTATTAGTTCACATCCGTGCACAGATCAGAGTAACCACTTTGGCTAAAGAACTGGCCTATTTCAGGCTGAAATTTGTCATAAACACATGTACATGCATATGAAGCCATAGGGATGGTGTTTCATATAATCATAGAATGGTTGGAAACGACCGCTAAGGTCATCTAGTCAGACCACCAACCCACCACCACCATGTCCACTAATAATGCCCCCAAGTGCCACATCTATGTGTATCTGGAACACCCCCAGGGATGGTGACTCCACCACCTCCCTGGGCAGCCTGTGCCAATGCATCACTACTCTTTCTGAGAAGAAATTTTGGTAAGCTTTGGATGACGATACCTGATGTGTCACTGCTCATCTCTTGTATATACATATGAAAGAGCCAATGCCAACTAACTGAACAAAAAGATGCATACTGAGGTTGGTTTCAGCACTGCACTGATTTATATCCCATTGCATTGATTTATGTCCCAAGGCTCTAAAAAGCCTCTGGAATTCAAAGCATCGCTCTCACACTGGAGAGAGCATTTCTAAATTTATTCATCTTTTAATGTTGTAAGTCATGTGCCCCTAGAAGGCTCCCTGACCAGGTCCTGACAACAAAGGAGCACTGTATTTGTACACTGAAAAGTCAGTTTCCTTTGGGACACTGACCCAGGGCTGTGGGTTCTGCTGCAATAACAAGATGGCCACATCTTGGAAAACCACCACTCTGGTTTTTGTCAGGCATCCCTGCTACAGAAAAGTAGCATGTCAGGAATTTATTTCAGATCATAGAATGATAGAATGGCTTGGGCTGGGAGGGACTTCAAAGATCATCCAGTTCCAACCCCCCTGCTGTGGGCAGAGCTGCCATCCACTAGATCAGGCTGCCCAGGGCCCCAACCAACCTAGTGTTCAAGAAAGTATTGTCTCAAGACACAAGCAAGAAGGGTATCAACTTTCCCTGTGGCTGTGGTCTGTAGAAGAGCATGTCCTAGTGCTATAGAAGCAGTGCTGTGTCACTATCAAAAAGTCTAAGAAGCAGTGCTATACAGAAAAAAACGACCATAGGTTTGCAAGCCACAGCCCCTGTCCCATGCTTCCAGTGACACAGTGACCTTGAACAAGCAGTTTGAGCATTTCTGCACCTAAGTGGGATGCTGAGAGACTACTGCTCCTAACGGGGGGCTGGAGATCGCTAAGTGAAATGTACAGCTTTAAAGCAAATCTGGGTTAACTACCTGTCAGTGCAGAGCTGGAAGCATCTTTCTAAGTGTCTACAGGTGTGAACAGCCAAATTTACAGTGCTGGGAGCTCTCAGATCTGGCTGTAACCTGACAGTTATTAATGCAAGGGAAAAGACCTCTGCCATGCACCTCTGCAGTAGCTATCTGCTGTGCCACAGATTGCCTGGACATGATAGGAGGTGGCACAGCTGGAGGAAGGCAGACCACAAGCAACTCCTAGGCTTTGGCCTTGCCGCAGCTGGCAGGGATGCTCCACTAAACAAAACTGAGACTTTCAGTATCTCAGAGTAGGGGACCTGCTGCACAGCCTTGAGCAAAATGCATTGACTTTGAATCCATTACTTTCTCCCCATTATGAGAACCACACTTCCCTCACACAAAGCAGCCCTTCTCTACAGCCTCTCTGAGCCTGCCCGAGACTTGCCAAGGGAAAGAGGTGGGCCGAGAGAGGGAGAGCAGGACGGTATTATAATCAGGCTCTCCACTTTATTTTAGAAACAGCCTGCAGAGATGTCGACCTCCTGTCACCTTCCTTGTGGGAAAAGTTAGTGTGAAGTGTTGAGCCCAGCTATTTATATCACTGCTGATAGACTCGCCTGTCTTCTAAAGAGGGGAAAACAGTGGATTCCTAACAACTCCTGGGGAATCAGGCTCTCATGAAGAAAACTGGGCAGGAATAGCCTTCTTGCCTCTTTGGTGCGTCTTTCCTAGTGGTTCTCCACAGCCCTATTCAGTCTGCCCAGCTCAGCTCACTTGCCAGAGCAAGAAGCAGAGATGCAAAATGCCTGCCAGCCATTCACAGCACGTGCCACCAGGAACAGGAGAGGCAAAACTGCTCTGAGAGGAACACTTCTCTCACAGAGGAAGGTAGCACAAGGAAAGGATAGTGGAGAGCTGTGCTTCGGTGGTGAGCCAGCCTGGCACACCAGCAGGTGCCGTCCCGCTGGGGTATTTTTATCTTGGAATTTGGCAGTCACAAGGCTCAGAGCTGGGTGGATGCCATGCTTGGTCTGCAGTTTTGATACTTGTTTTTTCCCAGCTTTAATTGCGTTTCAGGTGATGATTAAGGCAGGACAGCCACATCGCTGGGTTTATGCTGGGCTATGCTGGTCTTTGTCACATACACGTTTCGTGCTGCCAAGATCTCCCGGCTGCGCACAACTCCTTTGTTGATCCAGCAGAAAGCTGCCAGCCAAGTGCACGACAGCACGGTGGCACAGCCCAAGACACTGCATGAATATGCATAACTGCTGTCAAGGCAGCCTCTGCTATCAGGTGCTGAGACCTCACAAAGATACCCAAAGGTATTTTTTGCTGAGTCACACCGGAGACAGATGAGATTTGTCCAATTAAGTCCAAAGTAGGAACATAAAATCTACAGATGCTCACACGCTAAAAGATCTAAGCATGTGGGGATAACAGTCTGGGAAATGAGGAAAGGGAACTATATGGAAAATTCCCAAGAATAGTAAAGCCCTGAGCAGAAAGGCTAGGTCAGAGTCTGTCCTGCATAGCCTGGAAAAGCTGTCAGGAGGTGACAATAATTCTTTGCTTGCTGGCAGCACAGAACTAGATGCTTTCGTCCGTTGTTGTCAGAGGTCCTTTGCTCACTAATGCCTAAAAACAGCTAAGCCAAAAGCACTGCACTAGGAAGGAACCACTTTCTCTTGGTATCCAACGCTTATTCTCTTGTGTCCACCTATCCACTTGCAGGAGCCCCCTGGCTCTCTGGGGCTGCAGCAGGAACAACAGGAGGCATTCCGCTCTTTGGGCAGCCCCTCGACCAAGCGGCCTGTGCAGGGGAGCAGCCAGAAGGGAAGGACAGAAGGAATGGCCCTACTACCCAGTCCAAGCCTCATAACTGCCAACATTGGGTCATTTAGATTCACCTCCTTTTGAAAGATATTGTGCAAACAGTTGACTGTCACTCACATGTCCAGTGCCATTTTTAATCTCTGGATTCCTCTTGCTCTCATGTTTGCCAAGTTCATGTTCCGTACACATTGATTTTAATATCTGCCGGTGTCTAGATGTAGAACCCTTCAATAGGGGATGCCTTGTCATCAGTCTGCAAAAAAAAAAGAAAAAAAACCCTGGATTCAATGCAATCCTCTGTAAATATCTCCCATCCATGATTCATCCGTCTGTATTGAATTCCCCAGGGCACGCAGAACAAAGCCATATGATAATTTCCCCAGAACGCAGTAACTGTACCAAAGTCATTTGGTGCAAAGTCACATCAGAAGACAGGCCCTCTGATTTTTCAGCTTATCAGTGCCAATAGGGGGAGAGTTAGCAAGATAGAATGATTTTCTGTGTTGCTGCTCCTCTGGTTCTTGACTGGCAGCAGATGAAACGGCTTCAGCATACCCCAGAAGCCTCCAGGATCTACGTTCACGTGACTGCAACACGTCTGCCAGCAAAGAGCCACAGCCCATCCTTGGCTTCCCTGTATGTCCCTTCTTTCTCCCTCCTCACACAACTTCCAACAGGCAGAGGGGCAGCAGGAGATTCACTCCCATCTCCTTACCTGGGAAATCCTCAGGGCAGCCCTCAGTAGCACCAGCAGCTTAAGGATTCAGCTTTTGATCTTTGTCCCATCCATCCTTGCAGACTGACGCTGTGCACAGACAAGTAATGGTGTAAATCATGGTGTGCATCGCTACATTAAATTATACCAGTTACATAGCTGGAGGAGGGGTATCATTCTCTCAGCAATCATATCTCCATCCTCTCCAGCTTTTGCTCACAGGAAATCTACACAATATTACTGCAATAAATTTTCAGTATTTAACAGTGTCTACTCTCCACAGTCTTTGCATGGCAAAAATAACTGGTTCTCAAATATGAGAAAAGGGAAAACAAAGGAGCATTAACACTTTTGCTCCCTATAACTTTGAGATTTACCTAGTCTAGTGCTTTTAGTATTTCATTACCACGATTATTAAGTTTGCATATATTTATTAAGAAGTATTTTTTATTTAATTTAAAAAAAAATAAATAAGGTCCTCTTGTTTTCTAAAAGAGGAGGTGTGGGAGAGCATTATCCTCAAGGTAATTCTGCCCACTGTTTAGAGCCTTGCTCCTAACCCATGCACAACGAAGAGCTTCTCTGTGCCCTGGGAAGGTATGTATGGTCAGCCCAACTGGACCAAATTATTACACAAGAGCCCCACAAAAGACAGATTAACCATAGGTTAACCATTCTCTTTTTATCCAGGGGGTTAAGTGACTTGGCCAGAAACCATCTGTCAGAGTCAGAAACAAAACTGAAGTAGGTTCTCCTACATCCTGACTTGGCAGTCATACTACCAGCCCAACTAACCTTTCCTCCTCTCAGCAACCACCTTCCAAATGCTAGTTCCCTGGAGCTGCTGGTCCCTGGGAAGCATTAAAGGGAGGCTTTTTTTCTTTGTCTATATAATTTGAATAGTGAACGTTGTCTCAGGGCTTAAGAGGAAGGAACGAGATCCACCATTTTGACTGGGCAACAGAAACCTCTTGGGCAGGTATGGCTGTGTGGCTGCAGGTTAGTTTTACAACACTGGCACAGCTCTCCGAAGTCTCTACACATCCCGAAACAGTTCAGACTTGCAATGAAGCAGCCGGAACTGCCAAACCAAAGCAAAACCTGTGGGCAAAAGGCAGGTGGGCAACAGGAAGGCTTTCCACGCAGTTCTTTCAGTAGGGACACCAAGCTCAGAAACAAAGCCCAGATCTGCGAGGCCTTCACATTCCAAGTGTCAGTGCAGATATTATGTAAAGGTGACGTATGAACGAGCCCAAGCAGTGCTGAGACCAAGCTGTATGCTCCAGTCTTATCTCCCAGAGGATCAATCCGTTTAGGGATTCTCCTGAGTGCCGTCTGCAGACGAATGAATACTGCTTTAACTACACAATCCACAGGGGACACAGTATGCAGACTGTGGTGAAAGGACTTTCTGAAGCAAGAAGAAGTCTGGCTCACCCTCAAAATTTTAGTAGCTCATTTACAGATTGCAGATGGATCGTGCTAAGAAAGTCCCTTTCTGTTTCAGTAACTAAATTAAAAAAAGAAAGACAGCCAACACGCATTGTCTTCGGTGGATGTGAAACAAAGACTTCAGCAAACATGAACGCATTGTTCATCACATCAGGTCAAATAAAAAACATTTCCTTTGATACAAGATAAACCAATTCACTCCATTCATCCCTAGCTGGACATTTCCTAACCTTAGAATCATACTCTTCTATTTTCTCCCACAGAGGCTGTCTCCAATTCTGCCTTCAGGACTTCTACCCGCTCCTGGTGAGCAGAAATGGGGGACTGGAGTTTCCTGGGAGAGTTCCTTGAGGAGGTCCACAAGCACTCCACAGTGGTGGGGAAGGTCTGGCTGACTGTGCTGTTCATCTTCCGGATGCTGGTACTTGGTACAGCAGCTGAGTCCTCTTGGGGGGATGAGCAGTCTGATTTCATGTGCGACACCCAGCAGCCTGGCTGCGAGAACGTCTGCTACGACAAGGCCTTCCCCATTTCCCATGTCCGCTTTTGGGTCCTTCAGATCATCTTTGTCTCCACTCCATCCCTGGTGTATATGGGCCACGCGATGCATACGGTGCGCATGGAGGAGAAGAGGAAGATGAAGGAGGCAGAAAGAGAGGCCCAGGAGATGAAAAACAATGGTGACACGTACTATCAGCAGAAGTGCCCCGTGGCAGAGAAGACTGAGTTGTCTTGCTGGGATGAATCGGGAGGCAAAATTATACTCAGAGGCAGTCTGCTAAACACCTACGTCTACAGTATTCTGATTCGCACTGCCATGGAAGTTGCCTTCATTGTGGGGCAATACATCTTGTATGGGATCTTCCTGGAGACCCTGTATATCTGCCAGAGGGCACCTTGCCCCCACCCTGTCAACTGCTACGTTTCCCGTCCCACAGAGAAGAACGTGTTCATCATCTTCATGCTTGCTGTGGCTGTGCTCTCCCTGTTCCTCAGCCTGGCTGAGTTATACCACTTGGGCTGGAAGAAAGCCAAAGAGAGGTGCTCCCGTGCCTACAAGCCCAGCCCTAGCACAGCTCCTCGAAGGCTAGAGTCCGCCCCACAGGTAGAAAGGGCCCAGATGTACACTCCCCCGCCAGACTTTAATCAGTGTTTGGCAAGTCCCAATGGGAAGTTCATCAGCCCCTTCAGCAACAAGATGGCCTCCCAGCAGAATACAGCCAACTTTGCCACCGAGAGGGTCCACAGCCAGGAGGATGCTGCTGGGGAAGGACCCTTCATGAAGTCCAGCTACATGGAAAGCCCAGAGGTGGCCAATGAATGTGCGGCACCTGCCCTCCCTGAGAGCTACTTCAACGAGAAACGCCGCCTCAGCAAGGCCAGCCGTGCCAGCAGCAAGGCAAGGTCAGACGATTTGTCTGTGTGACCTGTCTCCAGGAGGGAGGAGGAGTGGTCTCAGCGCTTAGTAAAACTTCTGCAAAGTGGACTGCAGACTCTTGCCACAAACCTCTCTCCGTTTTAATGTCCTCCCGTTCCTTCTCAGTGAACGTCATTCTTGTAATTCAGACAGCACTTCTCACAGCTTAAGGCCGGGGCAGCCCCTGGACAACACATACCTGGAGGTTGAAGAGAGGCACCAATCTCCAGATGTGAAGTTCTCAGCCCGTGGGACTCAAGGGGACTGGGGACTCACCAACCTTAGCGACAGGCTGGCACACTCCTGAGGCTGCCTGGATGCCTCAAATGTGAGGCAGCAGTCACTGCGACTCTCTATTCAGCAGACTGACTGGACCTCAACCCTCTTGTGTCTTCTTTGATGTCTATTCAACATGTGCTAAAACAGGTGGGCAGTTACACTGAGCTGAAGCTTCTCTCACCTGCAGGGATCAGAAACACACTTTCAGAAAGACTTCCTCTTTTTCTGTGCTCTTTCTCTTTTTAACCCCCTCCCCTTCTCCACTTAAACCCAGATATTTTAATCCGGTTTACTTATACAATAAATCCTACTTGAATTTTTGACACTGTGCATAAAACTCTTCCCCATGAATACGGATGCCCGTGGTCCCCCAAGCACAGCTGCCTCATGTCTAACTTTGGAATCCCTTCCTCATTCCTAAGTCAGCGGAGCAGCTGGCCCCGCGGCTCTGGGATATCGCTCAGATGACTGGTTGATGAAGACTAGGGAATGTTCCCAACATACTTATGTCATCAATTATAAGCAAGACACCCACTAACAGAAATAGAGATTGTCCTGTGAGAACAGATATACAACTACTAAAAAGGAAGGAAGTATCACATGGAAACAAAGTGATTTTTCCCCCTTTTAAACTCATCTTTCAAGCAACCTGAATGCTGCCGAAAGGGTGCTACCAGCTGCTGACTTGGGAGAAAAAGATCCTGTGTTTATCTGCAGAGCAGGTACAGCCTGTGTTTCCTTGCTACCACCCTACCAAAATACTTCAGCATCTTTTGCAAGGAGCAAGAGTCCTGTCCAGGTCCTGCACATCACTGAGCTCCTGGCTGCTCTCTCAAGCCTGCCAGCCACTGCAAGCAGCGATATTTGTCCTCTCAGCAAATCTCTGTTCTTCAAACTGGTCATCTTCATCTTTACTGCTAGTGCACAGAGTACAAGAAACCACATGCAGACCACCTTTTTTCACCACTGTAACCTCCCAGAGCAGCCGCTGGAGCCCAGCACTGCGCAGTGAGCCTGGTGGGTGAGGTCTGCAGGCAGCTTCCACCCTGGACATGTTTTCTCACTGCAGAGCTGACATACTAAGACCAACCAAAGCCACGCTGCTGCCTGTTGTTTACCCTGCACTGCCCTTTCAGACATGGGATAAAGCTTCCCAGTGTTGGACTGTATGAACAAATGTCCTGGGACCAGATTGTCAGGGGTCTGAGCCACTCCCTCTCCTAGGAGCTGCTACAGGTTTGTGAACCTTGCTCCTGCATAGTTAGCTTTGGTACAGTTCCCTGTACATGTGCATATGTACCCATACACAGAAAGGGCAAAACCTTTTTTTGTTGTTGTTGGTAAGGTATCTTATAAACATGTATTTTTTAATCTTGAAAAGACTTGTGTGTTCTTCTTAACATGTGATTTTAGTCAATTGTGCCTAGGTTTCTCCTAATAAAGTTCTAACTCCATCTCTTCTTGTTGGTGTTCTGCCTTTCACATGGCTGGAGAATGAGCTGCTAGCATCTATCAGGCTGCCTGCCAGCCTCTGCTGCTCAGAGATCACCCAAATTCCCATTGCACAGAGTGGCAGGGATGAGGGAACAGCTTGGCCAGGGGGATAAATAATAAACATTGGGAAATGATTGATTGACTAGCTAGCAGAAAACCCTCCAGCTCTCCTGCACTACCAAGGAAGAACAGAAAGAGCTGTCTAGACAGCTGCTTTCTTGTACGGTTCCACCTTCTATCAAGCACACTTTTACACACAGAGACCACTTGATGTCTAAGGCAAATCCAGCAGGAAAAAGGTCCCCTGAGAACCCGATTTCTTGTTCACGGCCTTGAAAGTCTTTTTAAGATGCAAGGTACTAAGAGACAGTGAGAATCCACGGCTAACAATGACTGCAGAGAGTTCCCATCACTACTCAGCTTTCATAAGATGTGGTTTTCCAGCCCATCTCCCCTCCCATGCCTCCCCTTCCTATACCCAATCTGAACTTCATCCCTTGTTCCCACTTTCTGACTTTCACAGGCTCCCTTCTTCTGACCTTGAATCTCTCTGTCCACCCTAAGGAAGTGCCCTTCCTTCCTCTTTCCACACAGTCTCCCATCCCCAGGGATTCTTCATGCTGGGAAGCTGGAGACTAGTAAGGTACTGCGCTCCAGTGAGGAGCCTGAAAGAAAGCATAGAGAATGAAACTGGAATTTGACGAGGACACTGGAGCAAGGACCTTTAGCTGTTAGAATCTGCAGGGATCAAAGGAGTCTTGGTTTGGGGATTTTCAGCACAGATATAAGGATGTCACGTGAGCACTCACTGCCCCACAGTGCAGCAAGGGGAAAGTATTAGTCCTGGTACAAATTTTTACTGACATATGTACACACTTGAGTGTGCCCGTCCCTTAAGGTGCCACCTTGGTGGAAGAGATATGCAGTGAGGAAGCCAGGAGCTCATTGAAAGTATATTCACACATCACTTCCCTCGGATAATTTGGCTGTTAAGTGATATTGCTGACAAGTGGTGGTCCAAACTTGAAAAACTCTGTGTGGCACTTAGAGAGGTAGTGTCTGCAGAGCAAGACATGGTAAAAACAAAAAAAAGGAGAATAAAGATTTTCTTTATGCTACTCCTGTCCTTCACAATCTGAACACATTCACAGGTTGGGTTTTGGTGATCTTTGAGACCACAACGATTCCATCCCAGCTCTCTGCTGCATAAACACATGCATGAAAGCCAACGAGTTCCCTCTGCCACTCTTACCTTAATTCCTAGTTCTGTCTTCTAGGTAGAACAAGCAGGGAATAGTCGATGGATGGATGTTTGCACTGGCCGACAGACCGTAAACTTATAACTTGTAGGATCTATTGCCAAGGCCAGACAAGGTATCACAACAGGAGGATATTTACTTCAGCCAGTAAGCAGAGAAACTGGCCTGTCATTTCAGAGTTTGTATTCATTGCTTTGCACAAGATGGATGCATGGATGGACTATCTTCTAGCTGTGGCCTAAATCAACATTACATATTAAACTCAACCCTTGGATAGGCACTCAGTATTTAAAGGGCAGCATTACAAAGACAGTGCTCTGAGGGGAAGAAGAAAACAGATGAGAATTTTTTGTTCTGCATTTTTCCCTGTCAAGAGCCTTACTTGCTGGGGCTAGCATCTGAAAATTGTATTTTCCAGTGAGAGATGGAGTTGCCATTTAACAGAAGTACTCACTCTTGTCTTCACCTCCATCAAATTCACACCTCAAATCGTTCCAGCATTTCCTTCTCTTAATGGTGTCTTAATGGTGTCAGAAGTCAATTCTGCATTGTGGTTGTTTGCTAATCAGCTGCAGAAAATGTGTGTTTCACCAAGCTTTTAAAAGAGAAGTACTTAATCCTATAAAAGGAAAAGTTATATTTAAAAATACAGAGAATGCCAAGACTAACAAAGCAACGAATCAAGGCAAGGTTGTGTGGGTAGTCCCTCTCCTTTCTCCAAAAAGCACAGTGGGACAGATGAGTGGGGTAAGAGACAGATGTGGGAAACAGTGAGGGCAACACAGAAAATTAATGGCTGATCTGGAGCGCGAAGGTTAAGCAAGTCGTTTCCTCTTTCAGAATATGTGAACGAGGCAATAATCATGGAAACTCAAAGCTGATCTTTAAGATTGCTAAAATGCAAATGACGAAAAGATGCCGGATTACACAGTCTCCCCTTAAATATCTTTCATAGAGTTACTGAATATCCCACGTCAGAAGGGACTCACAAGGACAGAATCACAGAACCATAGAATGGAATCATAGAATGCCTTGGGTTGGAAGGGACCTTAAAGACCATCTAGTTCAAACATGCTACAGTGGAAATGGTTGCCATCTACTAGATGAGGCTGCCCAGGGCCCCATTCAATCTGGATCATTGAGTTCAACTCCTGGCTCCACACAAGAGTACCCAAATTTCAAACCCTACGTCTGAGAGCATTGTCCAAACGTTCCTTGAACTCTGGCAGCTTGGGGCCATGACCATTGCCCTGGGAAGCCTGTTCCATGGCCTGATCACCCTCTGGAGGAAAAAAAATGTGACTTCAAAGTGCAAAATGAATAGCTTTGCTTTTGCCCCAAGAGTTTATTGCTTTTATGGTCTAGATGATTAAGACTCTTTCTGGGGATCGCAGGAATGGTAATACCACATATATACACATATAAAACATTGTCATGAAAATATGATGACAGAAAGAGGATCAAATGAGCTTATAACACCCACTCTAGTCAAGTAATTCAGAAATGCTTCATTTTTCCTCCAGTGAGCATTGTTTTACAATTTTTAAAACGAATTTTTGAGACCACATTCACATACCATCACTGGCTTCCCACAGATATTTCAGCAATTGAGTTTGACGGGCAATAGAGCTCTCAGAAAGTGAACGACACTCATAGAAACCGTGTTTTAAATTCATCTGTACAGATATTCACCCCAGAGACAGTTGTGCATCCCCTGAACACAAACAATATTGTGTAACCAATCCTGCCAACCACAAGCCTAACAATACACCTTCACTGTACATGCCATAAACTCACACCAGAACATGTTTTAAGGACAGTAATGGAATAGATCTGTCAGAGGTAAAAATCTGAGAGAACTGTGATCCCCTAGTATTCTGCGGGTAGAAGTAGTGGTTACACATTTAGGTGCCTTTCACACAGCCCTAGGCACTACCCAAGATGCTGCTGGGAGTCCCCGGCACCTACCAAAGGAGGTGTGTGGATAAGGGGTGCAGATTACCTCACTTTCTTTGCAGCTCACAAACTCTCCACGGGAAAGGTTTAATTTTCCATCAGCTGCTTAAAGCAAGCACTTTTCACTATTTTGTGCTCCTGCACACACGGCTTCAGAACGTCCCTGCAAGCCCTTACACTTCACAAGCACACTACGTAGCAGAAGTGTTGCAAAAGCACATCCACTCAGGCAAAAACCACGCTCCCCAACCTCTTAACACAATTTGCCATGCTAACGCAGGATTTTGTAGACTACCTATTCACACACAGGCTCTGGGCTCTGGATGAATAAAAGTAATCAATCATGTTGTGTTTCTCAGCAAAAAGTATTCCCTCAGAGCAAGCTGGGAAGCAAAGCTCTGAAAACCTGCAATATTTACTTACAATATTCCTGTAAACTGATTTCTGGACCGAGGCCTGTAAGATGGCTACATTAAGTCGTGTTCCTTCCTCGAGGTGGCTACATTTTACTAGTGGATTAGGAAATCCTTTCCTTTTTTTCCCATTTCCATGCTGCTCCAGCCTCAACCCCTGCTCAGCTGGCATGTGATGAGCTCCCATGAGGCCATGGCCCTACTATGACATCTGCAGGATCAGGATAAGGGCAGCAGTGGACTTGGATGACAAGCTGCCACTTCCTGCTCCCGGAGGTGACATCCCTAGTATCAGTGCCTGTGTTGTCCCCCTCCTTTTATGTGTTTGTTGGTTCCTGACATGCTCTTCAGTGAGTTCTCTGTAGACCACTGCTGGATTTTATGAGGACATCACCATCCAGCAGGGCTGGACCACAGTGGGAAGGCACTCTGGGATTATTACTCTGAGTGGAGTTCTGTGACTCACTGTTCACACGCAGTAGTTCCTCTTCACCGTAAGATTAATTTAGATGCAAGGGTAAGGCAGATATGGCCATGCCAGACATTGAAATGAACCAGGAAGGACCCATGAGAGAGTTAAATTTTCTTGTTCATGTTGGACATGAGCCTAACCTTAAAAAGGCATGTCAGCAATGGTCAGCTATACAATATTAAGAGAGCAAAAGTCACATCTAGCAATTTTTCCAGAAACTGGATATGGGCTGCTAGGACATGCCATTTTTAACAGCTCCCACCCCCCTCCCCCCCCCAAGCCCCCCCGCCTCCATTAAAATCCGACACTCTCATACTCAGCTACACACAGGCTTTCACAAAAACTTACATTACCCACCGGCTCCTACCCTTAAAAGGAATCAGATTAGCAGGGAGAGGCAAGCTTGGGGTCAGAAACTTGCTATTTGTTTGGGTGTGTTTTTGAAGTAAATGTCATGCCAGCTGTTCAGCCTGGGAACAAAGTCTGAGGTTGAAAAGGGCTCTTAACAGAACTGGTTTGATCGGTGCTAGGCTACAAGCAAGAAGTCTTGGAAGCAACAATTCAAACTTAGCCATCACTAAATAATGCTCGGTTTCCACCTGGCTTTTCTTCCACTTCGTCCAACATCCAAGAAAGCATTAGGTATGCATGTAGAGCAGAAATTACCATCACCTTCACTGCGTAACATGAAATAACAACCCAAGGAAAACTGGGCTTTTTTTTCCAATGTGTTTAACCCTTAAAGATCACTAGAACTCTTTTCTCATCCTTTTTTTTTTTTTTCCCTCTGAAGTGAAACATTGGCTTATCTTGGTCCTCTGTGGTCTTTTATTTTGTTAGGATACAACTTTGTGTTCCTTTCCATATTTCTAGGTGTTTTGTTTTTTTTTTTTTCCAAAATTCCTCTTAACACTGGCAATTCCAATGCACCAAATTCAAGGGCTTTCTGAAAAGTTCATCCCCAGTTCTAAGTCATCGATAAAGACATTCACCTCATCAGAGAGGCTCAGAATAATCCTTACTGGTCTCTGACAGCTCTCTCTGACCAAACAAGCACATCGCAGGTTCCCAGCACAGGGAGGAACCTGGAAGAGTGATATGGACCTCAAAAGCACACACTCTACAACAATTTTCCTCTCCTTGAGCATACCTGGAGCAAGAACAACCCACTTACCACAGCGCATAGACAGTCCACAGCTTTCCAAAGCACTCCTCCCCACAAGTCAAATGAGGACTGCCACTGCCCCTGTGTGTATTTCTGAGCAAGCAGCATCACACATTTGCATAACCAGCAGCATGCCCTGGCAGCCCCGAGGGCCAACTGTACCCTGGGGAGCATCAGCCACTGTGCAGGGGGAGGGGTTGTCCTGATCTGCTCTGCTCTGCCCTGTGCAACCTTACCTCCTGCACTGGTGTGGGTTTGGGTGCTACAGTGTAAGAAGGCATTAAGAGAACATCCAAAGGAGGGCTACAAAGATGGGGCAGGGTCTGCAGGGCAAGGTGTGTGAGGAGCGGGTGAGGTCCCCTGGTTGGTTCAGCGCAGAGCAGAGGAGCTGAGGGGAGGCCTGATGGCGGCTGCAGCTCCTCACAGGGAGCAGAGGGGCAGCGCTGAGCTCTGCTCTCCGTGACAGCGACAGGGCCCGAGGGAGCGGCATGGAGCTGTGTCAGGGGAGGGGCAGCTGGGGGTCAGGGACAGGGTCTGCACCAGAGGGCGGTGGGCATGGAACGGGCTGCCCAGGGCCGGAGATCAGGGAGTGTTTGGACACCGCTTTCAGACATAGGGTCTGATTTTTGAGCGGTCAAGTGTGGAACAGGGAGCTGGGCTTGCTGACCCTTGTTGGTGCCCTTAAGCTCTGGGTATTCTCTGAGTCTGTGATACCTCCCAGTAAGTCTGCAATGCAGACAGGCCTATCAGAACAGTGAGTGTAATTAACAACTGGAAAGAACAGCCTGGGGATGGGATAATTTCTAACCACCACAATGCGATTTAAAAGGTATGCAGTGGTACTGATAGAAGTTACTGATCCCACCAGAAATTGCTGGTTATGGTCTTCTCCCCTGCACTAAGCAGGAGTTAGGGTAGTCACCCCAGCATTAAAATGTACACATCTGTGAAAAATTTGCCACAGTTGATGCACTGCAGTTCATAATGATTATTTTCTGTCCACAGCGCTGCTGTTTGTTTCAATCCATTTAGCAATATTCATTAGCTCCCTACTTCAAATTAGGGTAATTGAGAGGAAGAGATCGTGTAATAAAGTCTTTTACTAAGGGAGACCTGCCACATTTCCTTCACTGACTCATTTGTTGACTCTATCAGCTTGCAGTCAAGCTTTACCAGCAATCTTTCTTCAGACTTGCCAGATGATTCTTGAGAAGCATCGCAATGCCCCTTTCTTATCATCTCATCAGCACCGACGATTTTAAGTTGCGAGCTTCTTTTCACGTTTATCCTACTGTCAGACACAGAAAAGACATTAAACTCCAGCGCCGAGATGGTTTTGCCTCTGACCCAATCTCACGGCCGAAACCACAGATACCAAAGCCCTAGAAAAACTCTTGCCTGTCAACAATCCTTAAAATAAATACTAAAAAGCAGTCTTATGACAAAGCTGCTGTTAGCCATACCATTGTCTGGGATACTTTAAATTCTTCTTCTCGGGGAATCTCAGCCACTCGCATTAAATGACTACTAACTGAGACATGAGAACTGGTAGCGGGGCAAACACCCACGAAGCAGTGACTGGTACAGCTGGCAGCCGCATGGCACCAGAATGGCAACGAAAGATAACACTGAGCCTGAGGGAGAGGCTCCAATACCCATCTAAAACTTCAGAGAGCACCCTCAGGTCCCTTCTGCAGGAAGCTGCATGTGTGACCGTGGGAAAGTCCATGAGCCTTTCTTCACCTGAAATCCATCTGAAAAATAACTACAGTGGTCCTTGCCTATTGCCGAGATATTATAGGAATCAAATGTCCTGAGATGGGCAAGAAATGGACACGGGAACCAGAACAAATAAAATTATATCCAAAGCAAAATCCGTTGGAAGAAAAATCCAAATAAAAAGTTACAACTCCATGTCTGGAGCTGCAGTAAAGCACAGCTATGGCACTGCGCACGTATACGTGTACCATGCACAAAAGCAACACGGGACTGTTTCCATTTTGTAACAGCACTGTTTTTGCAGCCATGATGGACCAGGAACGCAAGGCGAGATTTGGAGAAAGACCATATCCTTAATTCAAATAGCTACTAGTATAGGTGGATAAACAGCTGAGCTCTTACATTTACAAACCCTTCTGCGTGTCCTTTGCTACCTCAGAGCCTTCCTGGTGAGGCAGAGAATAAGCCTTACTCCCATTTGTGAAAAGATCAATTTTTCAGTGGCCTACTGAACACTCCATGTGAAATGGCACCAACTTCTACTCAGCTCAAGTTCCCAGTGCTCCCTCCACAGTTCTCCTAGCGTATCAGCACCGCTTTATGTTCATTACCCTCCCGTTCTGAATTATCGCCTACCACCTGCATGCAGCTGCACAACTTGCAGCTAACAGCTTTGAAAAAACACCAAAACTCTTACAAGAAATGCAGTTAATTCCTTCCAGCACCGTTGCATGACTCAGGTTCTTGTGTACCATTCTCTGTTCTGCCATGCATTCGCTGCATCGCCAGAGCAAATCATTACAATGCCTCACAACACTGTATTTCCTAAGTGTGCACTAGAAGTCATAATTATGGCTATCGGTCTCCACTGGGGAATGGTACAGATTAACAACTGTGAGCTGCTTTGCACTGCGTGGGTAGAAGACACTGTGGACATGTGAACCATTAAGGTAATAATGGATAACTGTATTTCTTCATTAGAATTATCAGTTGCGGATTTGTAATGGATTTCTCTTCCAAGAATAAGCAGTATGCATCTCCTTTATTTATGAATGTAAAAACCTTGGTACCTCTCATCTCTCTGCTAGTTCTTGATCCCAGGAGCGTTCACCCTATAGTTCTGCAACTGGTATTACACCGGATTTAGGGACTGCCCATGCTCGTCCATAATTCAGCTGTTTTTATTTTTTCCTTAGAGCTGGAATGGGGAACTAACTGCTGCTGGCTTACTACTGAATTTACACCAAGTGCCAGTGTGATACGCAAAATAGTTTTTCCATTTGACCTCGTGAAATGTATTTAAGACGCCTGCCATACGTTTGCAATTAGACACTGAAAAAGCAAGTGACAAAGGTCCATTTTAAGCTAACAAGAATGACTTTCACAAACCTGTGGGAAAAACACAGTTTAAAAAAAAAAAAAAAAAGGATTATTTTCCCAGGATATGATTGCTGCAGGACCAAGAATAGAAGGATGAGTTATAAGCCTTTCAAAGCAGAGATTTATCATGGAAAATTCTGACAACCGTCAATGCAAGCAATGCCGCCAGGCACCACTTAGAATCCACAACATCTTTCAAACCTGTCGGGGTTTTTTAGAAAGGGCTAAAAATAAATGCAGAAATACAGCAACACACACACACACACACACACATATATATATTATTGTTCAAAAAAAAAAAAAAACAGGTGTTCCTGCCAGCAGTGTAAACACAGATGACTCTTGAAAACAGTTAGCAAACACCCAGCTAGACAGCCCTTCTAGCCATGCAAGCAGCACGTTCAGAGCTCTCCTTGAATTCTCCCAGTCCATAAGCCATAATCATCAGGGATCCTGACTCCCTGTCATGGCAAGGCCTGAGGACTTCCAAGCGTTTCGATCTCCTTCACCCACTGTATTTGCACAGTTCCACCCTACTGACCTCCCGCGGATTATTGCCCTTCTGAAAATAACGCACGCGGAACAGCTGGTGGGGCCAGAAACATCGTGAATGTAAATAGCACGGCTCCCCGAGACGAGCTTTATGTCCTCTCTCCTGTAGCTCCCCACCACTTGATCTGGTCTTCATCCTCAAATAAGAAAGAGTATATACTAAAACAGAAAAGAGAGTAGAGTGCTATGGGCAACCTAAAGGGATTCGAACGGCCAGTCTGGATGACTGAATGTTGAAACTCGGCAGTGAAGGCAAAGCAGATAAGAAGCTGCCCTTGAGTCTCAAAACTTAACTTAAGCTTGCAGCCAAACAAACAAAAGGAATACATTTCACCCCAGGTTTCAGGTATGTCTCCCCATCCCGCAGCAGGAAGAAGGCACACAAATCCTACGGCTTGCGTATTTCTGTATGAGTACGAAAGCATAACGAAACAAACAGCTCAGTGAACTAAGAACACACATTAAGGTGCAAAATGATCTCTCTGTAGCCCCTCTTTCCTGGTTGATTGGAAGAGAGCAACTAGAATCACTTACACCTGCATTATCTCCTTTAATTTCATATCATCCCAACCCGTCTGGTGCAATACATATGCACAAAAAGCGAAGGAGATGGTAAAGATTAAAAGTGCCAAACATTTAGATGCTGCCACAGGGAAGCACATCTGCCATAGTTGCAAAGCACCACGCCTCAGGACATGGCAGCTGAGCAGCAGTGAAAGCTCAGCAGCGCTCTGACCGCATCTAGGGCAGCTCTACAACTAAGGCACTGAGAGTTCATCTCGTGAGGCTGAAACAGCTCACCAAGCCTGCTTCTGGAGGTTCCTCCTTAGCTAAGCCTTCATCTTCCATGGAAAAAAAACACCTACAGCTGACAAGAGAACTGGCCCGCTGTTATTCCAGAGAAGTGCATAATTGAGTCTGCATGATCCCACAGACGACCAAATGCAGCAGACGGCTGTAGGCCATGCAGTTTAGGATGACAAAGTTTGAACAAAAAGAAAAACAGAAGGCGAAGAGTGCATCTTTCGTGCTAGGACAGGGGATGAACAGCTACACAACCAGCGTGCCACAAAAAGAGAGAGAAAATAACGTGGTCCCCAGCAAAGGGCACACAGAACAACCAAACCATCTGATACGCTGTTTCTGAAATCCAGAGAATCTCTGAAAATGTCCTCATGATGCTAAATGCCACAGCTCCAGCTTCCAGGGCTGTGTCTCACAGCCCACACAAATTCAGAAATGATGTGCAAGTATCAACACACACAACTTCACCAAAACAAGGAAAATAAACTGATGATGCGAAAGCGTGCAGGGAAAGAGATGAGATGCGCTGATCCACACACTGTGCTATGAATGGTGCTTGGTCTGGTGGCATTTAGGAGTTTATTTTTTGCCAATTCCACCCCAAAGGATCACCGAAATGAGGAGTGGAAACATTCTTTCCATTTCCCGGGATGCCTTGCTCACAGAGCAGCTGGCTGAAGGTTTACGACAGCAGACAGACTGGAGCAGAAACAAGAGTGATGTAGCTCCGCAGGACGCAGTGCAGCATACTCAAACAATTTATAAATAAATTTCCACTCTTTTTGACTTCTATACAGCTTACGTGCCCAGACTGACTAGCTCGTTATAGTCACTTGTCACTGATTGCTGCAGGACAGAGATAGCACCATTAGCACTACAGTTGAGAAAGGTGAAGGCTCTTTTGGCGGCAGTGTAAAGAGGTCTGTGATTCTGCACGAGTACTGCTCACACTGGAAGGTGCCCAGCAATTACAGCACCTGAGATTTGGGTAGTCGTAAACCAGAATGAAAAGCAGCGCTTTGTAATCAATTTGAAACACAGCCATACGAACACTTTTTGTGGGGGAAAGTCATATAGTAAAATACCCACAGTAAGATCCAACCATTTCTACTTCACACAGATGCTCTCTGTGCCCCACAAGACTGGGGCAAGGAGACACCACACTGGGCATTAGCTGCTCGTGGTTGGCTTTGGACACTGATGCCAGCCCGGATGTGTCACCCTCCTGCAGCAGCCAGCTGCACTGCCCAGCTCCCGGCACAGCTGCAACCTGTGGCTGCCCACAGCTGCTGGGAGCCCTTCCAGCTCGCTCCCTTCACTGAGCAAAAGGCATTCAGAATAGAAGCAATGAAACCAGAGGCAATACAAGTGTATTTTCTGGCCTCCACTACCCCAGAAAAGCATATCTACCATAGGGGCATCCAAATTCTGTTTGCATTTCTACTGTGTAGGCATTTTATGGTATCTCTGATTTACACCATAAACAGCTACAGCCATTTGTTCAGGGAGAAGGCATCCAGGTAGTCCAAGAAACAATACAACACTCAAACGTGTCAGGCTAAATAGTTTTATCAGGGGGTACTTTTTAAACACTAATTTCAATGAGCATTGTGGAATAAAAATGTGATCATGACAGGACTCAAAGTAAACAACAGTGGGCATGACTTAGCACTGTATCATGCACATAATGACTGTGTGGTTTGGTCAAACTATGAAACTCACTACGAATCAGTTTTCCTTTCAAGAAAATGAGAACGTAAATACAAGTTTACCATACAGGAGTTCTCTGAGGCATGATATGTTTGCGGAATATTATGAAAAGGCAAACAATTGATAAGAATAGTAATACTTTGCCAAGGTAGTAATCATTGTAAATTGGTTAAATTCCAGCTAGGAGGAGATCTGCGCTCTGCTTTCAAGAGGAAGAGTTCCTGAAACTTGGTTATTTGTTAGGGCTCATTAACTATCCTCAGTGAAACAAAGTTTACTCATTACGGCCATTAGAACAGCCTCCTGCTCCTTGTCTAGTTGCAAAACGCTACAGAAGGGTGAAAATAACAGGTCCCTGGAAAACAGTTCTGTAAAGAAGACACATCTTAGAATAACTACACAGTTGGACAAAGCAAAAATGGGCAACACCACTTGCTAAAAAATTGACAGCCGCCTGCTATTTCAGAGAGCTCTCCTCTAATTGCACACACCTGCTGTGGCATGATATATTCTAAAATACATCTCTACAGTAATGCTGCTCGGGAGCAGCCAAATCCCCCCAGGAGGGTCTGCAGTCTCAGTCTTCACAGCTTCACAGAAGCTGGGATTTTCTTCCAGGGTAACATTAGAATGGAAATGCAAATCAGTGCGCTGCCAGCCTCTTCTCTCCCTCCACCTCTGCTCATTTATATCACACTATGTCTCTTTCTCTCTCTCTCTCTTTCCCCTCTCCCTACAGCTTAGCTACGTTTTCCTATTCCTTCTCCATCCAGCACCTTCGCTTGCTTTGCACCCCACACCACAAGATTCAGGCTTGATTTCTCTTGATCTGTTATTAGCTTCTGCAATAGTCTTTTCCACCTCCCTGCTATGGCCATGGCTCTGTTTCACACATCCCTGCTCAGAAAATTCAGGTAACCCTGTAGGAACAGCACTGCTTTAAGACACCAAGATCACCAAACCCCTCTACCTGCACAGGATAGAGGTACAGGTGGCTGTGCCTCTCACTGTTTGCGTCATCTCCTGCCTCTGCCCATTGTGCATGTTGCCAGGCTCTCTCCTATTGCCCTGGACCTGTTCCCTGCACACAGCAGCTGCACTACTCCTCTCCTGCCACCACCTTGACAACCAGAAGCCCCACGAGCTCTGTGTCAATCAGCTCAGGGTACTGCCCCTACAAAAGCCTGAGAAAGGAGCCCTCAGAAGTGATGCTCAGGCTATCTGGTTCCTATGCCTGTATCTTCCCCTCAAAAACAGGGTATATATTAATTCACCATTACCTCAGGATACTATCTGTAATATACAATTCGTACGGCAGGATTGTTTGGGAGCAAGAACTGAGCTGCTGTGCTGAACAGGGGGGTCGGCCTCTTCTCTCGTGTAATCAGTGATAGAACTAGAGGGAATGGTTTCAAGCTGCACCAGGGGAGGTTCAGGCTGGACATTAGGAAGTATTACTACTCGGAAAGGGTAGTCAGGCATTGGAATGCACTGCCCAGGGAGGTGGTGGAGTCACCGACCATGGGAGTGTTCAAGAAACGTTTGGATGTTGCGTTGAGGGGTATGATTTAGCTGGGAAGTATTGGTAATGGTTGGACTAGATGATCTTCTAGGTCTTTTCCAACCTTGATGATTCTGTGATTCTGTGATTCTCCAGTAGAATCATAGAATGGCCTGGGTTGAAAGGGACCACAGTGATCATCCAGTTTCAACCCCCCTGCTACGTGCAGGGTCGCCAAGCACCAGACCAGGCTTCAGGGGAACACGAGGGTTCTCAGACAGGCACCAGCCACATCCAGCCTGGCCCTGAATGCCTCCAGGGATGGGGCATCCACAACCTCCTTGGGCAACCTGCTACAGTAGGCTCTCCTTGGAGCAGGAAATCCTGAGCCTGCCAAATGGACGTTTTCAGCCACTCTCATTCAGCCTACAAACCCCACCTCAGTCAGCTGAGCACCAGGCCGCCATTTACCACCCTCCCCAGATCCACGCGCGGCCCACGCAGCATCCCCAGGGGCGGGGCGGGAACCTCCCCACGCGCCCCTCCCTGCGCCTTCACACGGCAGTGCTGCGCCTGCGCGGCGCCCGCTGGGAGCTGTAGTCCTCTGCCGCGCCTGCGCACAGCAGTTTGCCGGCGGCGCGGCGCGGTGCCTGCTGGGAGCTGTAGTTCTCTGTCGCGCCCGCCTACTGGGCGCTGCCCGCGGGGGACTCCGCTTCCCGTCGTCCTCCGCGGCCCCAGCCGGTCCGGTGCCGGTAGTGCCGCCGCCATGGGTTGGGGCTGGCGGCTGGGTTTGCTGGGTGGCCTGGCCGTGTGGGCGCAGCGGCGGCGGGCGGCGGCAGCGCAGGGCCCTGTGGGCGGGGAGCGTCGGGAGCTGGAGCTGCGGCTGGTGCAGGTGGTGTTCCGGCACGGGGCCCGCACCCCGCTGCGGCCCGTCCCGGGGGCTGCGCCGGTGAGGAGGCACGGGGCGGAGGCTGTAGGCGCCGGTTCGCCTGTGCGTTTTTCTTCCAGAGCTGGGGAAAACGTGACGTAGTCGGTAGTTAACTGAGGGGAGGCGGCCGGCAGCAGAGCGAAGGCTCGGTTCGGCCCTTGCGCTGTGTTAGTGGCAAGGCAGCGGACGGTGATGCCCAGCGCTGGGTTAGGGCCCTTGGGAGCCCTCGTGTTCCCCTTAAGTAGTTTGTTTCGAAGCAGGTGGAGTGGCCGCCCAGTCTGTTGGAGGTGCCTGCTCACACAAAGCTGGACTACACGGTGACTGACCTCCATGGTGGCCCGCAGCCTCCCTCGCCCTATGAGGAACGTTACAGGAAAACCACTTTCAAGGTGAGGTTCTCTTCCACGGTTCCCTCTGCAGACTGGTGTATTATTGCCATGTTCCAGTGAGACCCTTCCTCTTCTTTGTGCACAGGGTGGCGCGCTGGCAGGACAGCTGACCGCTGTCGGGATGCAGCAGATGTTTGCCTTGGGGGAAAGGCTGAGGAAGAGCTACGTGGAGGAAGCCAGCTTTCTCTCACCAGCATTTAAGCCTGCTGAGGTCTTGTGAGTTTTTCGGTACCTTTCTGGACTTTGCTTGCAAGTACCGCTGTGCTAGGGAAACTTTCTGCTGAGCCTCGTGTGAGACCTCCCTCAGAACGCAAAGCATCCCATTTCCTAGCAGGGACGGTAGGGATAGATTCATCACACCTAGGTTTAGCCATTGGCAATGGTGTTATGTGCTTTTTAGGTGAGTGAAGAGAAACAGGTGTTTCTGGGGCACAGTCTAAAGTTCATTGAGATGAAACACATGGCTGCTGCTTGCATCATTATTGCTGGGAGTGTCCGGTTTAGGATGAGATAAAATTACAGATAAGTGCCCGTTTTTCATCTCCACCATCTTCGAAGGGAAGTTACACGGTACTTAAGATGGAGATGTCTATATTTTAAGGTATCTGCAGCAGGGCGAGATGAAACCTATGCACAGGTTTCCAAAGCCATGCTGAAAGCTGAACCCTCAGTTCCAGCATGTCCTCCCCAGTTGCAGCCCCAGCCAGGTGAAGGAGAAAGTGCTACCTCACATGCTGCTTTCTCTTTTTCAGTATCCGTTCCACTAATATTTTCCGGAACCTGGAATCCACACGGTGCCTGCTAGCTGGGCTGTACCAACAGCAGAAAGAAGGTTAGGGAGACTTCTGACCAGTACCTTTCCTTTCTCGGCCTTCCTAGATGCACACACCTCTCACATCCCGACTCTCCCTGGCTCCTGGTTGTTGCTTCGTAAGCTCTTTGCTCCTGGCCCTTTTCCCCATTCTGTCCTGTTTGGTACTTTCTTTATCAATTTGTCACTTGCCTCCCTCTCTTTATGTAGCTTACTGCTGGTGCTTGGATCTGTTGCCATCAATGCTGCAATTTCAGATCTACTGAGGAGGTTTGCATTAACTGCACTTCAGAATCAAGAGAGGAAAGAGTTCCAGGTCCAGTGTTCACAAGATGCACTCTCACATCTGAAAAAACTTTGAGTCTCAGAGTTTCTCAGAAGTAGGAGTACCAAGATCCTTTGCAAGTTCAGTTTCTGGAGTAACTTTCAGCTGTATCTGACAGTTGACAGCTACTTGTATGTCCTAGAAATACACTCTGGATTTTTAAGATCTCACCTCTGCTCCCTCTGTATTGAGTTCCAGGAACAAATAACAAAAGTGACCTGGCCAGAGATCAGTACACTTCGTGACACAGAAACTAATTTTTGTTTGGCACGTGCAAACAGACACTAAAAAAAAAGTGAACACACAACTAGAAGATATTACAAGGTACGCAGGGGATAGCACTATGAAAGTAAATGCGGAGTGAGCAAGTAGCAAGCACAGGAGACTGTGCTGCTAGTGATAGCTCTGTGGGAATTGCTAGTTGACAAGAGTAGGCTTGAACACAAAGGCTGCGAGAGTGAATAAAGGAGTCTAAAGACACATACACTAGCGATCACACAGTCTTCCTTCTTATTCCATAGGACCTGTTGTCATTGTCA
Source organism: Alectoris magna (assembly GCA_030625065.1). Taxonomy (NCBI): domain Eukaryota; kingdom Metazoa; phylum Chordata; class Aves; order Galliformes; family Phasianidae; genus Alectoris; species Alectoris magna. The sequence goes on from CM060560.1 coordinate 104,104,061, forward strand.
CTGACGAAGCAAGCTCGGAAATCCTCTACCCCAATTACTACAACTGCCAGCGCCTGAAGTGCTTGACCAGGTAATTGCCACCCATACCTCCCTCCCATATGATTTCACTGCAGTTTCATTTCAGCAACAGTAATTTAAAACATCACCTTTTCTTTCCATTTCCCACTGCCCATTGGGAATGGGTAGCTAACTGTATAAAACATGAGGTGAGCGCAGTCATATACTAAGCAGTAGCACCAGAACAAAACAAAACCAAAAAAACAGACTTTTTTCTTGAAAGACCAATTCAATTTAGTGTGCAACTAGCAAACACTCATTACCAGCTAATGCGAAGCTGTTCTGTGGCGTTGCTGCAGGACAGAATTAATGTCATCTGTGCCTTTTAACACACCTTTAGTGTGCGAACACATTGGGCCTCCTTTTAAATTAATCTTCTCCTGCCACATTTACACCTTCAAGAAACTGAAATATACTCCACCTTGACACATTTAACAAAAACTACTGAATTAAAATGAAATCCTACGTAAAAAGAATGCTCATGTTTGCAGAATCAAGTATTCCATAAATGCTTATATATCAGGTTGGGCAAGGGCTGGAAACCAGACAACCAGGCAAACATATTACCGTTTGGTTGGATTGTATATTAGCATATTTTTGTCCCAGGATATCTAAGGGTTTTCAGAATTCACTTGTAAACACTCAACACTTGTATAACACTCAACACTACAGGCAACAGGTTGTTCATGACAGTGGTGAGGTGAAAAGCAACTCAGGATAGCCTAAGTGTATTCCGACTCAGCTAGTAATATCAGCAGTGCGAAAGGAGAACAAGGTGTAAATCCTCCCATTCCTTCCCTCGTCTCTCTAACTGTGCACATTTTGCAACTGTGTCAAGGTGGATTTTTTAAGCTGCATTAAGAAGCAGTGACCCAGCCCAAAGGGGGAGAAAAGACAAATGAACAATGACAATAAAAAAGCACCAAACTTTCCAATTACTCCCCCAGCAGACCATGGTAAGAGAAAAAAAATCTGTAGTACACTTAGCTTCAAGTATCCAGTCAGCACTGATAGTTAAAAATACAGTTCAAACCAATGTAATGAGGCATATGGGTTCTACCAGAGTGAGAGGAGAACTGAAGCTACCGGTGACTTTCTAGGTATTTATCTTCCCACATCATGCATAAATCTGTTCAAAGCTTCTAACCTTTTTTCTTCCGTGAGGTAGTTAAAGGCTGTTCTCCAGAGATAATACGCTTGCAGTCTTCTGATATGATGAGATCTGTTAACTGATTATACACAAGCTTTGCTTATGGGAACCCCCTCATAGGAGATGTTAACATCTCATCTAAATTTTTCTTCCCCTGTCTCTGAGAGCAGATGCCAACTGCTGACATTGTGTCTGTCCTCTCTGCCACAGAGACTCCCATCATCAGGAATCCTTCAGTCTCCTCTAGTGCATCTGCCCCTTACTGATATGACACAGCTTCACTGGACTGGGAGTTACAAAAAAAAACTGAGAGATAAAAAGCCCGATGTGTGAACAGCTTTTGGCTTGTTTGTTTTTTTTCCCCAATTCCCTGACAGGCAGAAGTTGAAGGATGCTCAGCTACAGCCAGCTATCTCTGAGGACTTAAAAACAATTAAGAAGAAGATGGGTGTTGATGGTGATGAGTCTGTGGACTTTTTTCTCCTCCTTGATAACATTTATGCTGAGCAGGTGAGCTGGTGATCTGTTGCACCGTCACATAAAGAAACATTGCCCTAATTTTGTTTCCTGACCCCAGGCATATGGAGAAAACAACAGAGGTGCCAACTCTCACTGATACCATTGGATATCCCAGTACCTTTTTATGTAATCCAGGAAGTCAATAGAAGTAGTTTGGCCTTTTGAAAAGCAACATAACGGAGTTCACCTTCTTCTAGATGCATCTCCCTTGTTCACGTTCTTACCTTGAAATCCAGTATCTTTTTTCAAGCATAACGCAGTGGATCTAAGAGGGTAGTTTTTTGATAGTCAGTACCTAGCAAGATCATCTTAATTCTGGTTCCAGCATACTACCCCTGAGCCAGATTGTCTCTGCTACTGGAAGAGAGCTGGGCATGTTTGTGCCTCTTAGTACACCTTCTTTGCTGGAGCAACTGATAACTGGACTTGCTGGTCTTGCTGCGAGTCGACTAGCTCGTGGCCTGTTATACTCTCTTCATCTAGCATCAAGAAAAAACATCCAATCTTTTGGTACATAGGACAAGTCTCTGTTTAAAAACCATACTAGAACTCCTCATGTGAATACTGTTGTGTGTACAGTAGTACAAATGCTGTGATACAAACAGCTGTTTCCTGAAGGCAGTCGTTTGTGTGGATTCAGCATTGGCTTAGAAAAGAGCAAACCTGTTCTTATGTTGCCTTCTTTTCTTCCAGGTGCACGGTTTGCCAAGCTGCCCTGTGCTGAAAGACTTTCAACAGACCATCGAGCGTCGATGCATAGACTCACTGCTTTTTGTTCTGGAAGACGGTTCAAGGTGATAGCCTCTGTTTGTGCCTCCAGCCTTAGGGTTAGGGTTGAATGTAGTTACCCAGGGTGGATGAGCTGTACCAGCTTACAGTGGCAGACAGAAGGAGTCCTTACCAGTTTGTTCAATTTCCCTATCAGAGGTTATTGTCCTTTCATCAGGTTTGTGCCTCAGCCACCCCAACACCAAGTTCAATACCTTAAGTCAGGAACATGATCTAGGAGCTCATACTGAGGAGGCAAGATGTGTACTTAGGTCCTGTTTTGCTGCCAGTCATGGAGGGAGTAATGTCCAAGGAACAGGAGCAAGCCACTGTGGCAAGCAGCGAATGGTTCTGTTGCTAAAGTGGCAACAGTGGATCTGTGTTACAAGCAAAAGCAGGAGAGAGTGGGAAACGCTTCAGGCTTGGGTGCTGAGGCTGCACAAAGCAAGGCTGTCCTTGCAGACATGCAACTGTGATTTGAATTCCAGCCGAGTACATTTATTCCAGAGATGGCACCTGTACAGCTGGCCTGCAAAGTGTAGATGCTAGAGGAAAAGGTGGTGCCAGGCCCTCCACACATGTAACAACTTGCAAAAGACCTGTTGCTGCATGCAGTTAATTACTTGTTTCGCAGTCATTTGTAAAGGTGGTGGAGTTGCTAATGTAGCAGCAGCTTTCCAGAATCCTTCGCAGCTGCCACAGTCATCTGTCCTTCTCAGATGGTGGCATAGGGCTGCCTTTTCTGGAAGGACACTTGGTCTTAGCCTTTTCTTTGACTTGCATTAGAGATCTCAAGTATTGAATGATTTTTTCCCAATTCCACAATACCCAGTACAGCCACGGTCACAGTCATACTCCCATTCCCACTTAGGTATTCATTAATTAGACAGTTTCTTCATGACAGAAGTCATCTGAAGAGCTCCTCTCTGCTACAGAGACAACAATATTAAACAGTAACAACAACAGAAAAGTAGTAGCTTTCTTATTCATTCTCCCAAAGGCACCCAACACTTCAGTTGTTCTTCTAGAGTCAGCTACTGTCATCTTCCCTAGTAAAATCTATGCTTCCAGAATCACAGATGGGGAAACAAAATAGGATAGAGAACATCAAGGAGTTTCTGGATTTTCCTTTTAGCATACGCATCTTGTGAGACTGGCTTCTTTGCATTTCTCCCTTTCCAATCTGCAGTCACATTGGAATCTCTGCGGTGACTAAGCGACTGCTGAAAGAAAACGTAACCGTAGGGATCACATTCAATAGTTTTTAGCTGCATTCAATACACATTATCAGTTTGTAAGAGAAAAGCAGGTTTCCAAGTGTTCATTTGAAATTAAGTAATTCGAAGGTTAAAAAGTTAGTAGATTTATTTCTGCTTCTTTTATAGAGAAGTTCTTCAGATGAGCGTTGGTCTCCTTTTCTATACCTTACAGAAGAACATTACAGAAGCAGCAGATCCCTCATCTCCAGCTGAAAAGGCCAGGTACAGGGCAGATCTCTCCCTCTAATCGTCGTAAATTCTGACTTGCTGTCAGTGTGAAAAACCAGTTCAGAAGGATGTTCAGTGGGTGGGTAGAGAGAATGAGTGCTTGTCTGCTAGAAAAATCATAGCAATACTGGCTATCTATGGAGAAACACAGCTAACCATTTAGGATGATTTTTTTTCCTTTTTTTTTTTTTTAAATCAGAAAGCTCATTCTGTATGCTTCTCATGATGTTACCCTTATTCCTCTCCTGATGGCCCTGGGCACCTTTGATCACAAGTGGCCCCCTTACGCTGCAGATGTGACCCTCGAACTCTATCGGCACCGGCAGTCCAAAGAGTGGTTCGTTCGCGTGTCTTACCACGGAGAGGTAAGATCCCATAGGAAGCCCACCTTACAAATCCTGAGCTTTTGGTTTTGCCCTACAACTGCGTAAGGCTGTGAAATAAGATTTGTTTTGAGCATGCTTTTGAGCTAAATAACAGAGTAACACTCATAAAGCACATCCATAGTAGTCAAGGTATCTTTCCTATTGAGCTGACCATTGATCCCATGCGACTTCACACAAGGGCTTGCTTCAGTCAGCTTATTTCCCTGCTGCAGAATGCATCTGGATTAACAACAAAGTTAGCAGTGCATGAGATCTGTGATTTTGTCTCTTTGCCTTTGCAGGAACAAGTGGTGAAAGGATGCAGAGCAGGCCTCTGCCCACTAGAAGAATTTCTAGAAGTTCTTTCACAGTACGCAGTCAGTCCAGAGGAATACAATAATCTGTGCTCTCAAGCAGATGGGAATCAGCAAAGTGACTTGTAAACAGTTGTCTTAAATTAAATAGTTCAATATCATCAGAATCTTTGACTATTTTTCTTTGTATTCTTGCCAGCCACCCTTCCCTACTGTAAAGCTATTTTAGATGAGGGAACTTTTTCTGATCAGACACAGGGTGGCACAGTGTCACGTTTCACCGTTAGCAGCAAGAGGAAGGAAGCTGAATAACAAAATGGCTCAAGTTCACTTCTGAGACAGCCATACAAAGGCAGAAGGAGTCTGAAAACAGCAAGGGAGAGAAGAGCCCTGTTTGAACTGCCCTGCAGCCTTAGGAATACATGAAAACATAACAGCTTGTCATATGCTGGGACTGTGAGATGAAGACCAGCTTGCTTTCTGTTACCAGAACTGAGAGCTGCAGAAGCTCCTGTGCCTTTCCCTTTCTTGTCAGGCTACAGGTAGACAAACCTCCCAAATCACATAGCATTTAGCTACCTCATCTTCTCAAGTGCACTTTTGTGCACACAAAACCTCTCCAAAGGGCCAGTAAGCCTCCTGAGCTCTTCCCTGCAAACCTGTAATTATGGAAATTCTACAGTGAACATGCAAAACAACCACAGTGAGCAAAGTACAAGAACAGGCACTCTTGGTGAACCCTGCTTAAATATGCTTTAAACAAAGAAGTCTGTGGAGCTGCTACTAACTCCAGCTTTGGGCAGCGTTGCATCTGTGTAAGTCACTCTAAAAGTAATGCCTCCTATTTATTTCCATGGAAACTACGACATCTACAAGGAATATAATAACACTATTTGTTAGAGCAAATTCTCAGCTACAAAACACTATCTTTCAACAGTCACCACCATTAGCTATGCATTTTCATCAGCAATGAATGAAAGCCCGCATGCCATGCTCATAGAAATCTACACCAGTGGAAGCGACCCGCTGTTTCACAGCTGCTATCATGATGTGGCTAGGAGAATGTTGCCCATGCAGTCTATCTTTCATTGACCCAAACAGCTGGATGTCAGGAGGCACCAAATCCAGACTATATGGGAGGTTTGGTAGGACAGTCCAACCAATGCACTCCATGGCCCCCAAACTGGTACGGGTCATGGCATTATCATGTTGCAACAGAAAGGCTGTCCTCTTCTCTGGCCTGACTCAGGAAGTTAGAGCCTTCAGCTTAGTCAGCATCACAATATAGAAGTCAGAGTGGATGGTTACACAGGCTTCCAGGAAATCCTGAAGGATCACCCCTTTCCTGTACCAAAAGACAGTGCACCTCACTGTAGCCACGGAGGGCTGCATCTTTAACTTTTTCTTTGATGGGGAATTCACGTTGCCATTCCATGGACTGCTGTTTCGACTTCAGCTCATAGTGGTGACACCACGTCTCATGACCAGTCATGATGCAATCCATGAAACTGTCACCTTCAGCCTCATACTGGTTCAAGAGGTCCTGACAAACTTACATACGATGTTCTTTCTGTTCCTGTGTGAGAATTTGTGGGACCCACCTGCCACAATTTCTTTCTTATATTCCAACATGGGCATCATTGTTTCCAATGCATTTAAGCTGATATTCAGCTCTGTGCAGAGTTGCCTGGTCACAATCTGCTGATTCACATGGATGAGCTGATAGAGACGCTCTTCATTTCATGGTGTGACAGCTACACATGACTGTCTGGAGTGTGGCTTGTCTTTCATGTCACTGTCACCACCGCTGGTGAAATGCGCCACCCACCGCCTCACTGTGCTTACATCCACTGTTTGATCTCCATAAACGTTCAGCAAGTGTTGATGAATGTCAATGGGTACCATTTTTTCCACATGAAGGAATTTAATGACACATCTTTGTTTCATCTGCACTTCCACATCAGATGCCATTTTGTAAGAGGCCGCTCTGCTGCCATCTGTTATGCAGCAACAAAACGGAGTATTGGTGGGAAGGTTCAACCTTTGCTGCTGTATCACCAACATCCACCTCTGATATTATAATAAAACAGAAGGCAATATTTTTGGAGCAGCCCTTGTACTTTGCACTTGCTGAACCAGGAGTATTACCAGCATAGCCAACAAAAGTACTTCTAGCTGTGATGCTGAGGCTTTTCCCTAAAGGACAGTACAAGGACCACTATGTTGCCAAAATTTCTCTCTCAGTAAATAAAACTTGAATCCTACTTTCTTGGGGATGTGTGAGGGCTAAAGCAGGGGGACCGCTTAATGAAGTGGAGCTGCAGCATTGGTTCTGCAATACCCCTTCTCACTCAGACAGACTGCAGCAATGTTAAAAGTGAACCACCAACAGATAGGTGACGGCAGGCATTTGGCTACCCTCTCCCAAGAAGAGTGGGCTGGATTTAACTCTACTCTTTCCTTAGGCTGCCCCCACCACAGTTACTTGTTAACACCGTGCACAATGAACGGAATAATTTGAATATTAAATACATTGCTGGAAGTCTTACTGAACTGCTGCTAGAAGCTGTCAAAAAAAAAAAAAGCAAACAAAACATTGTTATTTTCCACTGAGTTCTTTTATACAGCCTAAAACCGAAATACCGTTATATAAAAAATCAATGGCCTGGCCTAAGAACACCATGATCTGCTCTAATCAAGCTCTCTCTTAGGCATGGTATGAAGCATATGGAGAGTAGCAACTGAAACATGAGGTATATGATTGGAAGCCATTTGCAAGACATGGCCTGCTTTGGAAAGGGGATATTAAGGAACATTATTAGAGGCTTGAGCTGTGGCAGTAGGCAAAGCAGGAATTCATGCACATTCTGAAACCAGAGCCAAGAGCATATCCCAGCAAAATCAAGTGGCAACTGCAGTTGCAACACTCAGAAACTGCAACACGCTCAAGATCAACAGAACTCAGCAGCACAAGCTATTCTAGTGCACCTATGACTGTTAGAGGGCATTGCATTCACACTTAATCTAATTGCTCTAGGCAGGAAAACATACTGAAATGTACTGAAATACATTATTGCAACAGCAAAGGATTACAGAAAAACAACCCAGCTTCTTGGCAGCAGCTAGGAAGGAACTCCTGAACAGGTTATTCGTACTTGTCTCATAGATTTCTGCACCGCCCTCTGCACCCAACTCTGCTTTACCCTTCTCATTGGTACAGAGTTGCTTGGATAGCACACATTGGCCAAAGCCCATCAAACATCTCTAAAGTGGTCACGGAAGGAGGCACATTTAAATACTGATTTTGGAAGTGGGATTGGTGGGACAGTGGAAGGGCTCAAAGACCACGGGAAACAGGTGGCAAGTGCCAAACTGCAGAAGAGCTGAGGCATCTCTGAGCAAATGAATAAATAAAAATAGTAAAATAATACATATATCTCTCTCGAGATACAGAGAGAGAGAGCGAGAGAGAGATAAGTTCCCTACGGAACCAATGCATCTATATAGAATAGCCTACTTTCCACAAGAACCAGGAAAGACACAAATCCAAAATAATGGGACACAAGAAAATCCGTAACTTTCTTACCCCAAGGCTGTTGGTAGGAGCACTGCTGAAGTGAACTAAGGGAGTTCAGCCTCAGGTTCCTTCATGAACTTGAGCTGCTCTCAAGGTTTCTAGCATCTCAAACAAAACAGCATCGCTTATCTGCCTCATGCTCTGCCTCAAGCTAAAGCAACCAGGAGGGTAAAGCCTGGTTGTGCAATAAGCTGAGAGGACCCACATCTCTCAGTGAAGGACCACAAGCACCGAAGGCTTGCTGGCTGAACATCAAGATCGAGGGGATATTGAGCTTAGTTGAGTGACATGGTTTAGCGGTACAGTGGTGATGTATTGGTGGCTGGACTGGTTGATCTCAGAGGTCTTTCCAACGTTAATGATTCTATGACTCTATATTTGTCAACAAATCCAACATAATAAAGCTAGCAGTTTGAGTTGGGAGTTTAAGGCCTGAAAAAAAGAAAATCCACTTCAGATAACGTGCTTTAATCTTAAACGGAACCAACACAATAAGGCTCAGTGTTACACATCTATCACAACAAACAGCATTAACAAATAATTGGAAACTACATGGACTGCCTCAGAATAGGAGTATCTTTCAGTTAGAGGTCACCTCATCAGGATGATGACACAGACCACGTAAGCAACACGAAACTTACATCTTGGGATAGCTTTGGATTATTACCCAATCAATAAAGTGAAGCACACTCTTACCCTCCTTAGGAGGGGTCACTTTCTCACATCTACCCCAAGTCAGGACACATGCAGTGTACCAGAAGCACGGCCAGTGCTCAAATCCCAACCAAGACTGAAGATGATGAGATCTCCATGTATTGGTGTACTTTCTGAAACACTACCCATTGGGTACCACTAGGAGGTCGGTACTAAGCCAGCTGGTCTAGCACATTGCTTGCAACACCCTTTGGAGGATTAGCTAACCCACGATACAGGGACAAAGCTCAAATTCATTTGGGCAGTGCTTAAAACCGCCAGCGTACTTCACAGGTGACCTGTCGCAACAGCCTCCTACTTTAAAACAAACAGATTTCAAACATTTTAAACTTTTGATTTAGCAGGCACATTACTTTGCGTTTCAGAAGTTCACCATCTGCTGGGTTTACCTTTTAAGTCTCTGCGCTCCGGCTGCGCAGCCATCTGGGATGAGATAATTTGAACAGCAGACTGTTTCCTCCCATGCTACTAGAGAGGAAGAGCAGCCAAGCATGTATGAATAAAGTCTATTTCATTCTTTCAAACAAAGGTGGAGGAGGAGGATTTGAAAATAATTAAAAAAAAAAACCAACAAAAAAAAACCCCAACAACAAAAAAAAACGATGGGGGAGAGGAACTAAAAATGGCAGCCCCACTTCCCTTCTTCAAGTGCACCATGACTACCAGAGCTGAGTCACAACTACTATTGATTAAAAATAAGCAGGAGAGAGCAGAGCCTGAACTTTCAGATCCTAAGGTGAATTAGCAAGGGTGGCAGCTAGAAAGCTTTTGCATTTGGGAACTGAGAAGGGGGAAAAGTGAGATGAGAACAAAACAAAGCAGCTCAGTCCACATCTACCAAGTTATTTTTCCAACTGGAGCCAGCTGAAGCCATTGAATCTTGTTGCTGGGAACGCCGCTGATGTTAAGGAGACCTACGTGACTTGGGAGAACCCAAGTCTCCAGCATTTTCTGCAGGAAAAACCTTCTTAAGATACCAAATGCCAACATTTGAAGTTGGACGCAGAAGGAGCTTTAATTACCCAACGTCTTAAAAATGCATCTTGCCAAGGGCCTTTGATGCAGTCATTTCATATCCTTTGCCACTCAGAATACCTCAACGTGTTGTATAGGAAGCAGTAGGGAAGACGTATAAAAAAAAAAATCTGCTTATTACCATGACAATCAAGTTTGCCACGTTCAACACGGTAAAACAGTGAGACATGGCAGAAGCAGAAACGTTTATAGAAGTTGCACTGTGACAGTTCCCATGCAAGATCCTGAAAAAGGAACCGTGCAACCATTTAAAGAAAAGGTAACTCCACTGTACGGGAATAACACTTACTATGTCATTGTCAGCTGTCTGAAATCTTGACAAGCCCATGCTTCAGGCACGCCACTTGTCTTGTTAGAGGGAAGCACCACAACACACATCCCACACGTTGTCAGAAGAGTAATTCTCACCCAAAATCATTTCAAATTTGCATGACAGCACAAAGGTGAATTTGGAACAGCCAACACAATGCTTTGAAGATTGCGTGCCTCCCGAGGTGTGTGGGTTCACTCATTTTGTAACACCAGCAACTAAACTTTGGTAAAACAGCCACGGACAATAACTCTTTTTCCACCCTTTAAACATCAGCCAACTTTTCCAAGCCCTCACGCACAAGCATATTAAATATGCTCATTTTCATGTGAAGTTTCATACAAATCAAAAGCCTTTTGAGGAAACTACTAATTTAAATAATTTCAAATAAGGGCAAGTGAGAGGAAGAACAGAGACTACATGTTCCATATACAGTGCCAGAGCGAGCAGAGAGCAGCTACAGAGCCTACTCCCTTCCCTACAGATCTGATACATCCCAGTTTTCTCCAGCAATGGGGCTCAACTGACAGACCACAGTTTAGCATCCAGTCCTTTACTTCTCATAGACAAAACCCAAAAACCTGCTCACTGAAACTCTCTCAGAAGGCAAGTTTGAGCAGACAGGATTAGGAAGCAATCAATGAGAACCGCAGCAAAGCAATAATTTACCCAGCAGGGCCGTCTTGATAAAAATCTGCTCACTGATAACTTATTTCTCACCTTTGTTATTTAAGTTCATCCATTCCCTGCTATCTCAGCCTCTGAGTGACAGAAGTCAGAGATGCTACCCAATCCGAAGCCATCCCGGGGGGCGGACGGGAGAGCGGAGACACAGCCCAAGCACCCTGCACAGCATTAAGAGTCCAGTGCTCAGCAGATGGACACTGCTGCTTTGGGAAAACTGAAACCACCTACCTTGTAGGATTGCAAGCACTTGCCAAGAGAAAGCAACAGAAACAGCAGGCGTAATCTATTCCCTGACTGCCAGTAAAGAAAGATCGTAACCATCATCCCTAGGGCATTCAGAAATAAGACCTCACTCCAAGGAAAACCAAGCTCCATTCATGAGTAAGCAAACAGAAGCACCTTGCAAAGAGCAAGTGGCTCCTACAGACCTAATTTTTACGAGCTACAAGAGTTTGCCCCACCAAGCCACCAGACTGTCCGTGATCACCAGAAAGAGCAAATAGTCATCTTGGCAGCCGTTCGATGTACATTGGAAACAACCGGATAAGATAAAAAAGACAGTTCATCTTTGTAAGAAACAATATATTTTATTTTTCTGACACCACAGCCCTGGCGAGTGGTTTTGTACCAAATTTAATGGAGGTTACACAGAACGTTTTACGCTGGGGAGGAAAAAAAAAAATAATAATAACCACAAAAAAAAAAATTCTGGATAACTTTTAGTGTCTGTTCCACTCCCACATTAATAAAATCACTTGGGGTTTCTAAGAAAAGGAGAATAGGAAACAGTGAGAGAGACTACTGTAGAATGTAACAGTGTCCAAGTCCAGCCCCTTCCTAGGAGTGGGAAGAGTCCCCACGTGAGGAGAGGCGCACCTAGATTTACCCCCCAAAATAACACAATGTATTGCAGCTGCCATAGGAGGAGATAGAAGGGGGACGGAGAGAGAGAGAAGCCTATTTAATAAAGAGTGGGAGGGAGAGACAGAAGGTGCTGGACAGCACGCCATAATTTGAAAAATATGTCCTTAACTTATTATTTATTTCTTTTAAAAGATTCCCCTCACTGAACTTAAGTTCCTTTTTGTGCTTTTCATTAATACTCTGCTCTGAGGTCGTAGTTTGGTTTTTCTATACATTGGAGTTGAAGGAAAATAGTCCGAAGTTCTGAAGATGGATTCTCCACCTAAAGTAAACAGCCTAGAATCCCATTCTCCTCTCACCCCAAAGACTAAAGTCTCTGCTAAAATCCCTTTTACAATATAGTACAGTACACAAAAAAAAAAACAAAACAAAACCCAAAATAACCGAGAGTCCTGGGAGAAGCCAGTCCGAAGGACGTAAACATACAGAGAATGGTGCAACTTGTGACAAATGGCAATTCTCAAAATACAGTTACAGATTCTCAAAGCAGGTGCCATCACGGGATACCCAAGTCCACAAAAATAATTTTTAAAAAATAAATCTTAAAAAAAAAAAACCAACAAAAAAAAAAAAACAACCTGTTAAAATGAATAATTTTTTTTTTCTTTTTTTCTTTTTTTTTTTTCAGGTAATTCCATACATTCGAGATTTCCCAAAGTGTCCTCTGGTCTCTTTTCACCTATTGCATGGCCAAACTGTACTCCTGAAGCTCCCAAAGAAGCCCTCAGGACTTGGAATCTCATCTTGACAAGGATCGGAACATCCAGTCTTATGGTAGCAGCTTAAAACATCATGTTCCCTGGGTTTCCAGGGCCTTGGCTAAATCCTCCCATGCCAACATCAGCAGCCATACCTCGGGGCCTCATCTGGGGGGGAATCATGATGTTTTGTTGGGGTCCCATCATGCCCTGCATTGACATCATCATCCCAGGTGACCCCACAGGGCCCGGGTGGCTGTACAGCCCCGCGGGGGCTCGGTCCTTGCCTGGGATCATGCCCACGGCAGCCACAGGGTTGCTCATTAGCGCAGGCTGGCCAGGCATTGCTGTTTGTGCTGGTGACATCATGCGATGGTGCGGCCCCATCATGCCTTGCTGCAGAAAGGCTGGCGGTCTCATCGGGTTGTGACCCGGCATGGATGGAGCTGTCCCGAGGGGGATATCCGGAGTTCCCACAGGCCCGGGGCCCCCCATGCCAGGCAACGTTAGTCCCATCCGCGGGGTCTGCTCTCCAATCATCCCCTGCATGTGGGAGAACCCAGGTCCGGGGCCCTGTGGTTGCTTGCGACCTGGCACCTCTCCACGAGGGAAATACTGTAGTGTCTGACTGGGCTTCTCCGATGGGATAATCCGGGACAGGTCGAACTCAGGTATTCCCGTGGCTCCAGGACGGATCACCTCCTGCAGCTCTGGATCAGTGAAAACTGAAGGCATATTGTTTCCGAGAACAGTGAAGGAGTCTGGACCACCAGGGCCTCCAGTCTTGCAAAGTGCTGGATCTGTCGAACTTTGGGGCAGGTTGGTGGGACGCCCCAGAGGTCCTTCTCCATGGAAACCCATTCCCGCTGGGAAGTTGCCTTGTCCGCCGCTGGGCCCATTGTGTGGGAATGGCACCTGCTGTGGAGGAGACTGTACAGGAGGGAACCCCTGTGGGAAGCCCAGACGTCCTTGAGGTACCATTGGAGACTCTTGGGAACCATGCCCCATCATCGGGTTGTGTGACATCAGGCCGGGTCCCACGGGGACCCCGTGAGGAGGTATATTGGGTCCCATAGCATTTGGAGAGGGCATCTGGTTGTTATGGGAAAGAGGCTGGGTCATTCCCATGGGGCTAAGGGTTGGCATTGGACCCACAGGGTTTGGACCTGAAATTCGAGGATTCTGAGAATTAATGCCTATTCCTAGGGAAGAAATAAGGAATCGGATTTAGATAACAGCCAACAATAAGCAAACAACAAAGACACCAGAGAGCTTTCTGCATGGTTACTAAGTCCAAACACACACACACACACACAAAATAATTAAAAAAAAAAATAAAAATCAGTGCTAATAAAAAAGCATCAGTAGTGGCTCTGGAGAGTGATATTTTAACCAGAAAATTGATGCTACCTGCACAACAGTCTAAGTTTGTCTCTGCTCTATCAAAAAGGAACTAAAGCCTTCTCTGTAAGTAGTCTCTCAATGCAACTTGTACCTTTACTACTTTCCTGGCACTCTAGCTGAGGCAGGCAGTGACAAGTGTGTCTGCGGCAGATTACCATGGTACGGACATTTGTCCACCAGGAGGTGACAACCTCCTTTCAAAACCTCCGAAGAGATGAATGAGATAATGCTTGTAAAGCCTAGGTAGTGGAAATAAGTGAGCTATTGTCAAACTGACTCAGGTAAGCCAGCTTTCCCAGGTGTATTTAGCAACTCTCATTACTACTGTGTGAAACAAATAGCATAGCTACAGGTAAACTCATCAAGAATTCATTAGTAATTGCCACCCTATTCAAACAACCAGTCATCCTCTCTTTCAACTGTATTAATTCAGCTGGGTGGAGGGGCTACAAGCTATTTTTGTATTTAATAACTTGTACCCATCATCACTGAACTGTCAGCAGAAATTGGATTTATCATATAAACGTGCTGATCCATGAGAAAGCCCAAAAGAACAGCATTTTATTTTGCCTTCTCAAGTAGGGACCAGGACAGTCCCCCCCCAATCCTGGCTGAGGTTATCATTACACAAACACCAAGTATGAGTAAATTTTGAGTGCCAGATTGCTTTAATATCTATTCTGTAACAAAAGCGATACATAAAACATAGTAGAGGAGAAAAGACCAGATGATTCAGTGTCAACAATAAAACAACTCTGTGAAGCTTCTATGACACTGCCTGAAGAAGACAAAGGAAGAAGAGTTCTCTCTGGATAGTACGTTGTAGGTCTGACAATGACCTCCATGAGCAGCTTTCACTCGCACAAGTAATTTCACTCAACCTGAGTGGAAATCTCTCCTACACATAAACAGTTTCCTAGATCAGATGCTTTACAAAGAAAACACCTTCCAGTCAGAGCAACTGGTTGCAAAGAGAACTTCCACCTCCCCACTTCAGAGATAACAACTGTCTTCCTTGAAAACAATCCCTGGCTCCATATCCTTCAGGGTTTTCCCTCTCACCATTTTCATCCAACGAAACTCCCATAAAAATCCCCCACTGTATTGTCTGATAGCTTGGGCTTATGTTTGCTTGAATTCCTTACCTGGTACACTGTTCATAGGTGGCAAGTTTGGGGAACGTGCAGGAGGGGAGTCATCATCTGAACTGGCCACAGTTTTGATGGCATCGTGATAGAGCGGTGTTGAGCTGGGCATGGCAAATTTAGACATCCTGGACATCATAATGGAGAGAGGATTTTGGGAGAGGGTCGGCTCTGGAGGCATTGTGTAAGGACTGCTAGAGGGAAGATTTCCAGGGAGAGTCACAGGAGCAGGCTGGCTGACGGTGGAAGGAGGTGGACCACCTTGGGAAAAAAGGAGGGAAAAAAAACAATATATATGTATATATATTTAAGTCTTCTCACTGTTTCTTCTTCTAGAGAGCTCAAAAACGAGAAAACTCTTATTATAGGAGACCATCTGACTACTGCAGTCAATCCCTTTGCAAGGTAACCAGAAAAATAAGCTTATCAGTCAGTCAAGATGGTTAACGTTTGTTATCCTAGATTGTACTGTAACTATCCTGAGCCTGAACAAAACCACAAGAACTATCAGGTAAGTCTACATATCCTACAATTCGATTTCCATGCACTAAAGACAAACGTATGTCCCAGATCTACTCACAAAAATCCAAAATAAATCCAGGGTCAATTAAGTGTTCCTGCTCCCACCAAGTGTCAACGGTAACACCTTTCTCTTTTTCGTTAGGAGGCACAAAAGACACATGCAATGCAATGAAGAGATGTAGCAGATATTATGCTGAGACACGTGGGCAGATTTCTGACAAGATATATTAGCAGCTACAAACAAAACTCCTTCTTTAAATTTCACTTTTGATTTTATGCATGTATATATGTTCACTGCTCATTCCAGTAACTATTGGCTTAACAGAATCCTTTGCTCACCCAAAATTAGAAATATCTGCACTTCCAACCTCCTTTGTTCTTCAGCAATGAATTCCATACCCCTCGGAACACATTTGAAGGAAAGATGCTAAATCAAAGTCATGCCATCCCTCAAAATTCACTGCACGTTTTCGGCCCATCTCAGAAGAAGGAAGACAGAACAGAGAAGACAAAAATCCTGCAGTGCCAGATCGTTTCCGCTTTGAAAGAATTAGATATAAAAGCATCCTTCAGGCGCAGAGTGAAGCGTTTGGTTCCGACTTGCAGGAGCTTGAGCTCACGCTGGGCAGACACCAGCAGCCAGGCTCCCCTACCGCACACCCCACGGCACGGAGACACAGCCAGCAGCTGGCTCAGCGATGTAAGGGGTCACCCTGGCTGCCACCACCGCTGCTGGAGATTCCAGCCTCGCCAGCCACATCCCAGTCGAGACTCTGCAGCGCTGTTACCCACGGCAGCACTAGAGGGCAACGTGGGCAAGCCTCTCCCAGCCTCTGGCCGGCTCTCAGCAAGATCTCCCCAGGCTGGAAAGCTCCCACGCCTGGAGCCTGGCTGGACAGCACAGCCTGCTGCCCTGCAAGGTTGTGGACGGCAGGCCACCAACAGCCCAGAGACACTGAGGAGTACCCTTTCACTCCACCGTCCTCCCAAGGACCATCCCTCGCCCTGACACCCATGCGAGAGCCCTCTCCAAAACTTCTGGGTAACCTCATCGAAGCCAAAGAGCCGGGATGGACTGAAAAAGGCAGCACTCACCCGACTCCACGTTCCCCAGCATGGCCGGAGAAGACATGGTGAGAGACGCCTTGTGATTCGGGGGGATGCCAGGGCTCTGCAAAGGAGGCTTTGGAGACGAAGTCCATCCCGGAGAAGGTGCGGGGAGAGACGGTGACTTGAGGTGGACAGGAGAAGCAGCAGCAGACCCCAAGACCGGAGGGGACTTGATGGAAGCAGCGGCAGCTGCGGCGGTGGGGCCTGCGAGCATTCCTGCCAGCTGGGAGGGCGTCTGAGGAGACTTGAGGTTTCCCGAGGGAGACCCCATCATGGGAGACTGGACCTGGCGCATGGTGGGAGACTTCAGAGGGTTGATTCCTGGAGAATGCACCTGACCGGCTGCAGAGATATCCAGGGGCTTGCGGCCCAGGCTGCGCTGCGCAGGGGGAGCAGTGTTGAGGCTATTAGGGTTACTGGTGGGATTGAGAGGTAGTGGCGGCATGTGGCTGAGCCGGTTGTTAGTCCTTTGGTCGGGCCCCATCTGTTCTCTGAGGTTTCGGAGACCAACTCCCGGGCCCTGAGACATGGGAAGGAAAGGCCTGGGACCCATGCCATACTCCTGTTGCGGATGCTCCCCAAACGGCAGCGGCACCATCTTCTGCTGAGAGGAGAGCATCTCTGAGACACCCGGTCGCAGTTTCATCATCTCTTCCGGCCCGACTCCCGCCTCCCTCAACTTCTGAGGTACCAGGGGTGGGTTGGAGCCCATGCTGACATTCATGCCCATGTCCCCCTTCATGCCACCAGGGCCCATCCCAAACTCCAGCTCCCTGCCAGAGCCCATTTGGGGGGGCATTCCTTTTGGGAAGTCCCCCCTGGAGGGGCTCATCGGCCCTTCCACTGGCATGCGAGGGAAGATGGGGTTATTCCCAGGCTCCATGTGTCTCTGGGAGGCGATCATTCTGTTAATCTCCATGCCAGGCCTGATGCCTTCCATGTTGAGGCCAGGAGGGAGGCCCATCTGCTTCTCGGCCAGTTGCTGCTGATAGATCTCTTCTGGCAGGCCCTGCGGGTTGGGGAACCGCTCCCCTCGGCCAGGGCCACTAAAGACACCCTGGCCAGGAGGGAAGTTTCGGCCATCTGGGATTTTTGGCACATCGTCTGGCCAACTGACTCCTGAAAGCCCCGGCCGAGAGGCAGGATTTGGGACACTGGGGCCCTCCATGTCAGGGTTCATCATTCCTGCAAAACCAGGCAGGCGCATCTGGCTCCCAGGCATGTTGGGATGAGGGGCCATGCCCCTGGGGGGCAGAGAGTGTGACATGTTCATGCCTTCAGGGAAGGGCTCTGGACCCCCAGGTCCCCAGCCTTCCCCAGGGGTCATCTGGTAGGGAGGAGGGGGGCCTCGGACAACCCCACGAGGCCCGTGCTGATGGACCATCATGTCCTGCAGGGAACACTGCTGCACAACAACCTGCTCTTGCTTTCTTCTCTTCTCCTCGTAGAACTCCTGCTGCAGCTTGAGCCAGGCCACCTGCTCAGGAGTCATGTGGTCCAGGTGGTCTGGGCCTATAGGTCCCGACTGGGAGTTCATTGGTGGCGGCCCCATTTCATCTGGAGAAAAGGGCATGTCTCTGTGTCCTTGAGGGCCAAACGGAGCCCCTCCATCTGTCCGAGACCCTGACCCTTTGCCTAAACTTTGGGATTGAGCCATCATGGCCTGTATCGGCCCTTCAGGTTTCTTTTGGGGACCATCCATCACCCCAGAATTTGGAGGCGGCCCTCCACTTTGCCCTCCAGCAAACTCTTTCTCATCAGGGAAGAGCATGCGCTGTATGTCTCTCAGGGTCTGCAATGAGCGCTCTCGATGTTCCAGCTGCTCCTGTGACAGTCCATCTGGATTCTCACCCAAACTGGATGGGTCCCCACCAGACACCTGCTGGGGAGGACCTTTGGGGTCTGCAGCAGAGCTATTGCTACCTTGGGAAACGGGGCTAACTGCTCGATTATTGGGGGTTGAACTCTGCCCAAATCCTTCTGTCTGCAGCGGGGTCGAGTTGGCAGGGCTGCCCACAGACATCACTTTGCTTTCCACACTGGGACTGTCCTGGTCTATGGGACACGGGGGACCAGTGGATTTGGATACTGATGCTGACACAGGTGGAGTCGGCTGCATTTTGGCGTTCTGAGGAGGGTTCTGGTCCTGGGCAGCAGGGGGCTGTGGCTGCGGCAGGGGTTTGGGTTCAGTCCGAAGTGCATTGATCTGGGGGTTCTGAAAGAGAAAGCCACATGCCATCACTCTCTTCTTACAACTGTGCCACCTAAGCAGAGGTGCCAATATAATGTCCTAACCCCACCAACACGTGCTCTGCAAGGAAGGGTAGCCTCCTTGTAAACAGCATTTACAGAGCAGCATCTTGGCCGTAAAAAAACAAAACAACAAAAAAACCCAAACACTTTTGCTCAAGCATTACAGCACGTACCCCTTCCTTCTGCATCAGCTCTGCATCATCAATGGGCTGGAAATACACTACCCAAATATTGCAAGACAAACTCTTCTTTGGATAATTCAAGACATTTATTTGCAGAAGGCTAGACCAACCACCATCTCTCTTTTCCATTCTAAAACTTATTTCAGAGTATAAACGATGACCCATCTTTCCAAATCACGCATGCACAAACACACTCAACATTCCCCTTCCCACCCACTTGCAGGCAGCTCCCTACCAAGGGTACAGTGTTTCGTTCCACCTTGCTGTTTGAGATGTTCTGGATATGAAAGGACACGATGGTCTCCACCTGTCCCTTCAGTACGGCTTCTGCAGCCCTGCAGAGAAAGACAGACAGACACACATATCCAGTTGAAGCTAAGAATCAAACTTTCCTAACCAGCATCCTTCACCTTTCAGCTGGCAGAAGGGTAGAAGACTTAACCACACATTTGATACCAGATAAGCAGCAAAAGGAAAATACTTACATTTTACACTCAATACACTCAACAACACTTAGGGGTCACATCTTGGTTTAAGTCACCCCAGCTCATACTTGCTGCGTGGACTACAAACCAACATCTTATTGGCATCTGCCAAAAATGCACCCCATAGAAATATATTATCACTTCTTAGAGAGCAAAAGGCCTCTTCCCCACTCCAACCCTTCCAGCACCACCAAAACACTTAGCATTGCCTTTTTTGCTACAAAAACATACTTGATGGAGAAAGGGCACCTGAAAAAGGGATAAAAATATAAGCCCCTCTCCTTGAAGACATTCAAGCATCTACCTACTTGTTGGCCATCTCAGTAGAAAAGACGTAAACCACTTTGGATGGAGTCTTCTGCCCACTTGCTGGCTCCAGAGCAGCAGTCAGGCCATGGGAAGGTGTGGAAGACCTTGGGGCTGAAGCATTTGAAGGTGTCATGGAGTGCGGTGTGTGCTGAGAATCCTGGGACTTCACGTGATCAGCAGAATTGCAGTCTGGAAGGAGGAAAGAGAAAGAGAGCAGAAATCACATCTTGGCACCTCTCCGGAAACCATTTCTGGTTCACATTTGCAAACTGACAGAGTTTATCTTCCTCTGAAGTTTCCTGCTTATCCACCAAGCACCAATAAAGGCAATTCATTTATTACACCATGCCCCTTCCCTCTAATGCCATGCTGCCTTAGAGGTACTGCTGGGGGAAAACTCATCTTGTCACATTCTAAGACAAGCAGCAGTTCCCAGAGCTGATCTCTCTGCATTCTCTAATGGCCACAGAGAACAGCAGGAAGACTACACGCTAAAATGTGCAAATATAAAAATGCCTGCATTCAAGGAGAACACTGCGACAAACTCTGCTTTTCCCTCCTCCTCCAGCCATCTTAGCCAGGAGACCTAGCAAACAGACAAAAATCAATTGAAGATGGACAAATGGCCATCTTGTCTGTTTTCACACCACCCTACAACAGCAATATTGAAGCCAGGAGCAGAACGCAGAAATCCCAACTCTGATTTGTAGTACCAGCCAAGGCGCTGCAGGTTATGCATCTGTGTTGACAAAACAGGCATGCATATTATTCAAAACCACAGTTACAACAGAGCAGTTCCTGAAAGGCCAAAGGCCAGAAGGAAACCAACAGGTTGTATTTGTACTTTCAAATCCTCTGGGGGAGTTTCAGAGTTACAAAGGAACTTTCCTACCAGAGTCGGATCTGCACTTCAACTTAACATGAACAAAAGGACATGCTTACTGATGTCATCTATGGCATCCCCTCTTTACTTGCTCTCAAGACCTTTAGACATCTTTGGCTGGAGCCACAGATGAACAAATGTTCCACAAACACATGCATAGCAATTCTCCATCTCACAGACGATGCACACCAATTGTCTGCAGTTGTGCACATATCCTAGAAAACATACCTTTGATTTCAGGGTCGTCATTAGGAGTCCCAGCTTCCCTCTGTTCAAAGGAGTCTGCTGAAATGCTTCTCTCTCTCTTTCCCTTCCCCTTGGCACCATTTCCAGCCCCATTCTTCAGCCCCATGCTCCCACCTGGGCCAGGGAGCACTTTCGGGGGATGACCTCCACTTTTGGGGTCACAGGGAGAGGGCTGGGATTGGCTGGTCGAGCCCCCTTGTTTGCCCTGGTTGGAAAACTTGGAATCCAGCTGGGGGTTGCCAGACGGGGACATCACTGTAGGGGGACGGACCATCACCTCCTGCTTTGATTTGGGGCTACTGGGGGCAGAAGGAAAAAAGGAAAAAAATAAAAAAAATAAAAAGAAAGTGACAAATCACTCCATGGATTCATTCAACCCTGTGGGAACAGAAAGCAGAAACAACCACTGCCACCACTGCAAGCTGAAGACAATGGCTGACAAAATAAGAAATGCCTGCAAGCTTCGAATCATCCAGGTGGTTTTCTGAACATGCCCTGAAAGGGTTATTCTCCAAGATGGGATCTTGTTGCTCAAGAAGACGCTAAAGCACGCTACAGACCTGCCAGATCCCAGGAACTGCTGTCACATGAGGACCTACCTCTGGGGCTTCTGTCAATAAAGACAACGGTTTCTATGTGCACAGAGAAGCGCCTCACACCAAGACCAGCTCAGAGTAAACAAACACAGCACAATAAAGTTCACCTCACCGCTCTTCCGGACCCAAATTACACAGTGTAGCCCTGATCTGAGCAGATCCCCCCCTGTCACACACCTCCCTATCCAGTTCTACAGGGAGCACAAGGAAAACCCAGCGTTACTGCAGCATTCATCATACATTGGGGCGAGCCGCCAGGAAAACACAAATCTCTGACCGTGAAAACAATTAAACCAGCTACAACCTGCTTCTGAATAGGGAAAGAGAAGGATACCATCTCCCTGCACACTCCTTCGAAATAGGGCAGGTGAAGCTTCTTTCATTTGCCAAAGGAAATTCAGAGTCTTCTCCTCCCCTCCTCCATTCAGTCAATTGCCTCCTAAAAATACTTTGATCCTCTGGGTCTTACCCATGTATCAGCCATCCTCCATCGCTACTGCATTTTGTTTTCCCAGCATCAGTGCCACTTCCAACAGGCAGTGCTCGCTAGCATCCCCACTGAGGGACTCGCACATACTATTTCTTCCTTTGGACAGACATCTGAATTAGAGGTATTCCCTCTGAGTTACCGTTACGCTCCACATGACCTCTAGGAGTAACTAATCAAACTTGAGAATGCTGTCAATCAGACAACTGCAAATCCCTGGACGCTGCTTCACTTCCATATTTTTCCCTTCCAAATTAGCAGAGGAGAGATGCTGACCTGCTGCACCAGCAGGTGAACGATACAGAGGACCTCAGCACACAGCTGATCAGTTCTCCAGGCCATTCAGTTCAGGCACAGAAGAAGGAAGCATTTTGTGTGACAATATAGACAGAGACAGATAATTAGAAGGGGGTGGAGGGAAGAACACAGACAGAAACGGCATGTTCACTCTCCTACAACCTATTTAAACACCTGATGGAAGGGAGGAGGCCATGAGGAGCACCGAATCTAAACTTCATGGGCTTAGAGCTCTTTCAGTTTGCTCTGAGCCTGGCAAATGTGGAGGCACATCGGCACTGCAAAGCTGCCCGATAAGAGCGCAGAGGAAGGTTGGTAAGTCACATGCATCAGTCTGGCTAACACCGCAGCAGAGCAGGGACTGCATCATGCACTAACTCAGCAGGCTGTTTTCCTTACCTCTGTGTGTTGCCTGACGGGGAGTTCCTCACTTTGGGGTTACTGGAATGCATTGACAGAAATCCTGAGCTCAGTCTCACACGCACGCAGATGGGCTCTCGTCAAGTTCCTCTGGGGACTGTGCCGCCAGAGGCAGCTCTGTAGCACTTTCTGCCACCCGCTTCTCTCAGTACTGTCTGTCTGCTTGCCTTTTTTCTCTTTGCTCCTCTCTGATTTTGCACGGGGTGCTTCCCTCCTGCAGCTCCAGCATTCTCTAGACGCGTGCCTCCTGCTGCCCAGGGGAAGTCTCGCATCTCCAGGGCACACTGTTAAAACCATCCCACAAGAAGAGAACAGAAATCCGGTGAGGAGCTTTCCAAGCAGATGTCTCTGATGCGAAGCAGTAAATGGCAGTCCTTCCCCGTTACTGAGAAGACGCAGGAGAAGAGCTTTCAGATGGCTCAGCACAGCTGTCTGTGTATTTCAAACAGAGGCAGCCCTGGTTGACCGTTCAGTTTACAGGCGGTGAGGCCAGCTTCCCTTCATCCAAAGCAAATGGCTCTGGAGACAATAAAGCAGGGAAGCTTCTCATACCTGCATGCTTTGATTCCATCTCTGAGCTCAGCATGAAGACACCTCAGAGCAAGTCAGCAGGAAGCCAAAATTACAAATCCCCAACATGACTTAGCTATCTAGAATTCTCCCGTGAATGGCCGTAATCTGATATTTCTTAAGAACATAAACTCTGCTCAAATCTTCTCTGTCTCCTTGGTCCAATATAACTAGACATATGTTCAATGATGTGTGCTAGGAGTTGCACAGAGGGAGGAAAATAAAATAAAATGCCTTCCTGTCCACCTGTAAGCAACCAGCTATGCTGTGATTACTCTGTAAATACCAGAGAAGTTAGTCAGTCATTATTTCCTATTAGAAAGGCCAAAAGATTAAGAGAGAGCAGTCCCTCTAAAATTTGCTCGGCAACAAGGTACAAACTCTTGAGGCACTAATAAACAAACAACAACAAGGAGCAACACAACAAAATAAGCATTTTTTCAGCTTGTTACCAATTAACAAACGTGCATGATGCAAGCAACACGGCACACACAAGTGATTCTAAAGGAGGAAACTATTGAACATTATGGTTTACATCCTTTGGGCTAAATTATTTTGGAACAAATTTCTGTCTTGTTTATGTTTCAACAGAATCTCTTCATCTCATCTACTCAGATGCAAATCCACTTAATTCAGAATCTAACCAAGATTTATTGTTAATGTATTAAGCATTGCTAGTTAAATATTATTCAAACGTAAATATTCCTGGTATTCCTTCCCAGCACTGAAGAAGCAGATTCTTTCTGTACGTATCAGATGAAACACAATGAGTCTCATCAGAAAGGGACTATGTTTAATATGTATTATGGAGAAACTACTAGTTGAATTGTATTTAAAAAGCAAAAATTGCTTTGCATACACGTTGACGTGAGAGGACTAAAAGAAATGCCAGTACTAAGTGACCACCTTTGGCCAAGGAGTGTTATCAGGACCTTGTGTTATCAAGTATGTGGTTCTCCAGTTCCCCACATGATCTCGCTGTGAGGTCGTGCCACTACAATTCTTAGTGACTTTGCATTGCTGTACTTTAATGGGGCAGCTCTCTACACCGTGATCCTTCCATGAAGAACATCACCTCCAAAAATTCTCCTCTCTGCTATCGACCTCCTTCACAAGGAAGGGGAATTAGCCTGCTCCATAGCCCTACATCTGCTGTGCTGCACAACCCATTAACACAGGGCATGTTTCTGCAGTAACAGTCTCATTTGTCCTGCCTCTTACTAGGCACAATCAGATGAACTCCAGCCCGAGCTGCACACTCCACAAGATCCACATGCCTCTCTGGGGCTTTAAACTGGTTGGCCCATTGATTCCGAGAACAATGTTGTGTTACTCTATTACTATTGTTACCACTATCAAGCTGTAATTGGAGCTGAGGCTATACGGACACACTGAAGACAAAAAGAAACGTTTTCTTAAGTACCTAAATTGTACCAGCTTCCCATACAGATTCTACTACAAGTTGCTACTACAACTGTTTTGAAAACAAACCCATGGCATTATCAACAGCACCTAATTCCACTTTTCGAAACGCATTTATGCATCAGTAAAAGTCACTGATTCTAGAGAAGGTGAAGGCATGACTGAAAATACAGCGAATTTCATGTTTAAAAAAAAAAAGTGAATAGGAACAACAGCTTTAAAACGAGCTGAGCTCAATCTAAAAGGAGCATACAGGTGTCTGAGTGCTGGACTTTAAGTACTTTAGTTGCGTCTTTCTCTGCTTTTCTTCCACTTTCAATATTTATACATTATGACGTTACCTTTTACTGCAAGATGAGAATTTTCTCAGATTCCCAGTCTTGCACAGTGCAATAGAAAAACATGATCAGAATCACGACCACATTGCCTGTACAAGATTTCTAACATCACCAAACTTTCAAGTACTTCACTGGGCAAATTAAAAACCTCCCTTCTTTTAACCCTGCATTTTATACTACATATACGTATCTTCCACCTACCGGAATTGATACGCTCTGAAAGGGATCTGTATATTCCAACCTCAGTTTAAATTTCTTCCTACCAGAGAGAACTACAAAGGATACATCAATATATTCATTGGTGCAACAGAGGCGACTCACCTTTCTCTGCTTCCCTTTTCTGCACACTGGAACGTGCCATCTTTGATAATGTGAAATTGAATGCTTCATGATTTTTCTAAATGTACTTCTAATATATATCTGTCTGGAAAACTAGGGCCCAATAATGGAAAATCTCTACAGAGAAATGCATTTTTACAGCTGGATTCTGCCCAGCATAGCAAAGCCCTTATCACTGCTTTAAAATTAAAGGTAGGGTCACTGACGGCAAATGGTAAAGTAACTTTTCAAAGTATTTTGGCAAGCTGCATCCGAGGTTGTATTTGCAGGATTGCTTGAAGGCACGTCAGGGTGGTTCGACTGCCTGCTCATTCTCACCACCTCTCTCCTGACCAGATCAGGGGAATATCTGAATGGGAATCAACCCAAGGCAAACAGGAGAAATCTCCTTTCGGCTGGATCAGTCTCCCCTGATCTGGCTGATGATGCAACCACGTCAGTGCCACTGTAAGCTCAAAGGAGGAGGTGAGAACAGGTGAAAAGTAGCCTCACCCAACTTGGAGGCAGCTCACACTTTGGATGGCTTAAGACAACTTCAAACATCAATTTCGGAGACAAAAGAGATATATCCACGTTTGCGGAGCCATTAAAGGCCCGCCCCTTTCTCTTAAGTAGCTTACCAAGACCCCTGGCGTCACGACACAGCAGTACTCATTGTGGAGGCCATGAGGTGCGAACCACTCCTCTCACAAGCAATGATCACCTGAAAACAAGGAGAGAGGCAGAGTTTCAGCAACAAGAACGCACAGCCTAGCCAGCTGCCACCCCTCCCTTCCCTGCACATAGCCCCAGAAGCAGAGGAGTCAAAACTTGCTCTCAATCACTGATGGGGAGAACCTTTGCCCAGGCTGGCAACATTCGTCAGCAGCAAAAACGCCATCGTCAGACTAGAACCATCTGAAGTCCGCAGCACAAGGATGTGCAGAGGGGAGGTAGCTCAGACCTGCTTCAACACTCCCACATTTGAGCATGCTGGATTCCCATGAGCTCATCTGTGCTCTGAAAAGCTGGCACAAGGCTCGTGTGAGCAACCTCCCTTCCCTGCACCCATTCCTCTTCAAAAGCTCACCTTCCCTTCACTGTGAGTCTAGCCAAACCCCTATGCTCAATACAAAACCTCCTCCACGTCCACACAAGCCATAAATAAAAACATGAAGCATCAGGTAAAGCCAGCTAACGGCTCCATCACATCTAGGGGAAAACCAGGCAGGTTTTGGAAGGAAGACACACAACCTGCTGTTCTACCAGCCCTTATTTCATGTCACTGTGCTATGCCCCGGGGAGAAGGGAACCCACGTGAAAACCTTTCAGTGTAAGACAGCCCAAAAGTTTGCTTGTGAGAAGTGCAGACAGGACCCTTTGTACTACGGCTGTAGGTCAAAGGAGTTCATAGGCTAAGAATAGATCAGCCACACTTTCAGTACTGGAGACGACCCTGCAACAGTAATGCTCAGCCACATCTCAAAGAAAACACAAGTGCCTGAAAACATATTCACACAGGGAAACAGACAATGAGGCGCAGCTCAATAGTAAATTTGAGGTCAGTAAAGAAAGAGCAGCTAGCTACCTGCCAGCTTCTTCTCCTTCACCCGCTCTGACAACCAGAGAGGCTGCAGAAGCAGTGTGAATCCAGACAGCATCCAAACAGTCAGAGCCAACACAGTCTCTCTGGGCACCCCACGGTTACACCAGCAGACAGCCTTGCAGTTAGTGTGACTGCACACCAAAAGAGCTACTGGGTTTTTTTCTGTGCTACCTCTGTCCGTTCTGCTGACCAGATCCCTCCGACAGGAGCACTGGATCTGCTGCGAGGCTCAATTGGTTATGTACTGTGAAACGCTCTGCATGCCCTCTTCCCTCCAACGTCCTCCAACTTCAGCTTCACCTTAATAATGAGGCAATAACTTGCCATGTAATACACTTCAACAAAACCAAACTACAAAGCTGGTCCCAAACAATGGAGCCACATTCTCCACTCAATCCAGCCAATTCAAACAATGAAATCATCAACGTGATAGACCATCCTTATCTAGCTAAGTCACACCTGCAGACAGAAGCTGAAACAAATACCTATTGCAACAAGCTGCTTCGTCCAACAAAATGTACCACAGCAGCACAATCATCCCTGAGTCCAATTACCCGCTCCTATCGCTTCTTCCCTTTCCCCACCCAAGAGAACAATACTGGCTGTGCCATGTCAGTGCCTATACTGACACACCGCTGTCAGAGCGGCAACAAATTCACCCTTTCCCTTAAAAGAGAAAGCACAAACACCAGCACGCATCACGATGGACAGAATCTATCAGAAGAAATGGCTGGAGCTCTATTGCTTGAAACATTCAAGTTCAACTCAGCACAGCGCCGGAGAAAGCCTTACAAAACTAAGGTGAGCACCGCGAGAGGAACAAACATGAGCCACCTTTAAGGCGACCCAGGCCAGGTTATTGCAAGGTAATGCCACCCTCTAGTTTACATCCCTACATCCCTTTGCTGCTCACCAGCACAGTCTTAGCCCACAGCCAGTGTAAGACAGCTTGCTTCACAGCAAAAGGGTGAGAACATGGACACAAGCAGCTACTACTGAGTAACTAACAAGACACAGATGCTCAGCTTAGCTTACCTAACAGTAACTTACTCATGAACCACCTTCTGTGAACTAACCACCATATTACTGTGATGCAAACAGAAGTTAAAAGAAGAAAAAACAAACCACACAAACTAGCTTACTCCCCCTTTGTGCCCTCAGACTGCAGAAGCAGTGCTTGCATTGCTTGACATCAACAAGTGGCCAGGTACTTGGAGGTGTACAGCACTGTGGCTGCTTCAGCAGGAACAGCTGTAGCTATTGCTGATTCACTTCAGTCTTTTCTCCCTCTTTGAGGAGAAGAATGTGGAGATGAAATAAAGGCATACCAAGTAGATAAAAGTATCAAACTTACGGCCTTACTGTGACATGAAGCATTAAAGGCAAGAAACCTCTTAGCGTACAAGAAAGAGTGCAGCTCTTTCTTTTTCCCCACACAGCCTTTCTGAGGCTGTCAATCTGTGCTGGACCAAAGGTGGCAAGAGCCCAAAATCAGCATGGAAAAAGAAAAAGGCTAGAAACCTGCTGCTATTGAAAACAAGCGATGACTTTGAATGCAAGCTGAGCCAGCACCCTGAATTGTAGCTGGGGTAGTGAAGTGGGAAAGAGACGAGAGAGCAGCTGGAGTTAAGAGACTGCTCTGCAAAGAGCTGGAACCTCAGGAGGGACCAAGAGCAGTGGCATCAGCAGCAGGAGCTGCCTGAGCCGCTGCCACCAGGAAGAAATGTGTGCATCCACCACTGGGTTCCCCACGTGACTGGAGAGATGGGGTAAGGCAATGGATGAACCCACACGCTCATTTCCCACAGTTTAGCTGGGAAGGGCACATCCTATTTCCCCCGCCCTCATTTAACCACTTGAGAGGGGCAACACCTATGCTGGCAAAAGGTGAGCCCAGATTTATGGCTGGTTTTCAAACACATGCACATCTTAACAGTTGGTTAACATCTGCCTTTCCTGCATGCTTGCAACTGAACTGCACATGTTACTTTTTCTTTTTTTTTTTAATAAGCTGCTGTTTAACAGAGTATCTGATTACACACCTCATTGATAAGAGTGCGACTAGGAAACAAGGAGGACGCAGGAAGTGTTATTCAATGCTTTTATTCAGCTGTCACACTCCTTTAAGATCATGTGTAAGCAAACAGACAAGTCGACATAAGTATTCCAACACCACACACATCTCCCCATGACAACTGAGGAGGTGGGGACACAGAACACTTTTAATACCTCGCATCAGTGCGTACTTCTAGATATAGCCCCTACCAGGGACTTTTAACTGCACCTTTAAATCGCCCTCATCTCCCTTAGCAAAAGCTGTTCTCACCCCTTCCCAGGACAAAGCACATGCCTGTAATACAACCACTACTGGACCTACCTGCATTCAGATGGGCTTGTCAAGACACTGCCCTGTCTTCTGCAGGCCACGCACGTGTTGCAGCCAAGGAAATCACTTCCATCAGCCTAAGACTATCCAAGTCTATCCCTTCCAGCCACCATTTGCACTTGTGATCCAGCTGAAAACTAACTCTAGAAAAGACAGGATTAATTTTCAGCAGACAGCCTTCCTGCTTCAGCCAACCAGGTGGCTGCACGCTTACCGGTGTTGGCACAAAGCAGGCAGGCGTGGATAGGCTTCAGCTGGTTGTTCAAATGCACCTACATAGTTCCCCTGCCTATTTCTTCTGCACTTTTTCTTAAGTGAGAGCAGAAAATACACAGGGTACTTAAAAAACCACCAGGGCTAGAGACGCATGATCAGTACGCGTCACCTGGCCATATTACAACTCTGCTTGTCCAAGTAATCACTAGATAGTAAGCTGTTGTCATGCCCTCTCCATAGCAGTGTCTGCAAACCTCATCCTCTAAACAACCAGCATCATAACTCAGTAGACTTCCCAATGGCACACTCGTGTTCTTTCTGCCATAATGGTAGAGGCTATTTGCTCCAGGGACACCTCAGATGGCCCATGGATCATATTCTGCCCCAAACCAGCTGCCGATCTGGGAAAGCTAGCAAGTTCCACCACTACCTGGGGTAAGCCACAAATTCCACTTACTCACAAATTATTTTATCAAGATGGCATGGCACGAAGCTGCATCAGGGGAAGGGCAGCTGGGGGTTAGGGACAGGTTCTGCACCAGAGGGCGGTGGGCATGGCATGGGCTGCCCAGGGCAGTGGGCACAGCCCCATGTGCCGGAGTTCAGGGAGCGTCGGCCTCGGATATAGCGTTTGGACGGTGGTCCTGCGCAGAGCTGGGAGTTGGATTCAGTGTTCCTTATGGGTCCTTTCCAGATCAGGACAGTCAATGATTCCATGAAGATCAACAGCCAACTTGTTAATACTGAGCTGACTGAACAGCAAATCACAGCCAGACACCAGTTTCTAGATGCATCCTAACCTATTCTAAAACAGTTTGGACTTTGCCACGTTTATGTCTTGGCAATAAAAGAGATGGCACACGTAAGGTCCTCCCAAGAACTTCTTATGCACAAGTCAGAGAAGCCTTCACAGCATTACCTCTTTGCTAAGGGTCTTCCACCAGAAGCAACTGTCAATCAAAAGAAGAATTCAAGTCCTGTCACCTAAATTCATTTCACTACATGAATACAGGACAAGGCTCACTACAACTTCCAAAAGAGGCTGATGAAATAACCTTCCTTGTACACATACTGTGCGAACCCACCACTCCACTAACCTCTAAATCATGGGCATGTTACTGCTCAGATCTAACTCCATGCCTTGAAGCACAGAGAAAAGGACTGAGAAAAGACAGGCATACATAAAATCAATACTTGATGATCTACAAGCACATTTACATGAGGAAAAAAAAAAAAAGAGAAAAGAAAGAAGACTATGCCATTACAAGAAAATAAGTCTCTTTGAGTAACTCAGATTAATGTAAGATTTCACAGCCATGGTATAAACCTCCCTGAAACTATAAAGAAAAAAAAAAAACACACCACGCAGATGTGACGTGTAGTCACATAAGTACAACTCCACTGGACCTAGCCATGTCTACACATTCACACACCTTGGTTAAGATAGCATAGATACTTTCTTCCACACTTTTTCCCCCCCTTACTTCTACCGCCATATGGATGTTTCCCAAAGAACCAGTCTCCTCCAGAGTCCACTCAAAGTAAGTAGAGACAGCCGCAGAAAGTTCTACCTTCCATTCTCCAGTCTTAAAAATGCACAGTCAAAACCACCACTGACAAAGCACAATCCCAACCCAAGGATCAGAGAATAAAGTTTTATGATACTCCTAATGCAACAGCCCACTGACTGTTCTCTTCCTTTTGATAAGCACAAGGATAACTAACAGCAGCTCTGATGTAAACGCTGTTTAAGAAGTTATTCGTTCTGAGTATTTACAGAAGCCATTCTAAAACAATCTTGCAGTAGGCAAGTGGTCCAGTAAACCATAAAAGCGGTCCATAATATGTCCATTAAACTTTACTTTTGGTGCCGTAGCAACATTCATTGTGCTATTAAGATAAGGAGGATGATCACCTTTCACTGATAGTTTCTGATTTCATACAGCTCTTTCCACAACTCCTTCCACAAAGTAACGGGGGAGATAGATATTAATGGACACTGGTGAACAAATTCAAGCTGTCCACAGACATCTGGAGTCCCCTGCAATTTCTGACGCAGTTCCAGAACACGCCAACACAACAAAGCTACAACTATCTGCCTCTGTACAATTATGGCATAAACAATTCCCATTGTTGACACCATGGCTTCACCAGCTACAGATTGGCCAGGATGCCATCAGAGTCCTTGGTGCACTGTGGCCATGATGTGCTGCAGCGTCCCACTAGCACCAGCCTCAGCATCCCCCCAGCATAGCTGCCAGAGAGATTCCAGCTCTACTTACATCAGCAAAGCTGTTTCTGTAAGTATACGTTACAGCTGGAGTTTTAAGTACTTTACATGGAGTGTCACTTACCTAAGCAGCAGCAACCTGTCTGCTCTGGAGTTCCTACTATTGTTAACACTGACAAAGATCAAAAGCTTTTAGCAATCAGGGATTTCTCAAGAAATGCTTTAACAATATTTCCCTAATATATGACAGGCTTCTGTGGCTTTCTACATCATGTCAGCAGTTAACAGACCTAGCATCAGTCAACATTACGTGGTGGAGTCCAGTGGATAATGCCAGAGATGTGCACAGGCTGCCCTCATAGTTTTGCCTCCTGTCAAAATTACATCTGTTTGGGGCAAAAAGATAACACGATCGCAGCCAGAGGCAATCTCCCCTCCTCCTCTGGGTTTAATTTGTCTAAAACATAAGCAGTGACATCAGCATAAACAACAACCATAGGAAAAAGAAACCTGTACAAAGCTTTCCAGAAGCCCATTCTTCACAAAATAACCCACGGGAAGAGTGAGGAGGGAAAAAAAAATTGAAAACAATGGATAGGAATACAGGACTGAAGAGACACCGAGTTTGTTCTTCAATATGTATATTGAAGAACATACCATATAGTTTAAGCAGAAGCCTTGGGAGAAATAAGTTACCCAGCAGCTCAGAATGGAGGGGGAAAAAAAAAAAAAAAAAGAAAGCATGCACTTCTTTGTTTCATTTTGGCATCCCCTCATGAGGCTTCTAGAATGAAAGGTATGAAACAGACCTCAGGCATAACACCTCAGGCTGCAATCTTGTCAGTTTTCATAAGCTAAACGGGGCTGGGCTGGGTCAGCACAGGACAGACCTCCTCGAAGGAGGTCCCGGTGCTACCGTAGCTACTGGGTATGCTGGGTGGGGACACCACGCCTCATGTCTGGCAGGACTGCTGGGGGCAACCCACGTACCTTCCTTCATCTAACCTCGGCTGACCAGCGATCCGGCCTCTCCCTCAGCCCAAACGAGCAGCTTCTCAAGATTCCCCTTAAGCATCACTGCCCTCCTGCATCAGTTTCTTTTTCCAAGACCACCACCACCAGCTGCCCCCTCACCTGCACAAGCCCTTCTGCAGCCTTCTAACATCTCTCCCACGGTGGCAGGTGGGCAGGGTGAAGCACACATGCCCACAGCCCTCACATGCGGGTTACCGAGGCTGTGCTGAATCTTTCCTTTCTCCGCTTTTAGACCCACGTTGGGCACATTACACGCATCACCATCTCTAGTGACCCAGCACGGTGCTTCTGCATGCTGGTTTCCTAGCTGTTAAACGTCAGCTCGTCAGCACAGCAATGATTCTTCTGAGGAGGAAGGCACTTCAAAGAACTCTACAAGCAAAGACGGCGTGCACACCATGCTCCAGGAGGCTACATGATTGTATCAAAGCCGCCGGGATGAAAAACCGACACTTGTTAAATAATGGGAGGTCACCTAGAAGATCTCAAAACACTGCATGTAAAAATCTTATTTTGACAAGAAATTAAGCAACTCTACAATCAGGCCTATTATCTAACCTACTGCCTTGACGTGATCTTACAAAAGCACGAAGCGCGTGCAATTCCAGCTGCTACAGAATCCTCCCTCATTCGACCAACGTGTATACATTTAATATTTTCCTAGTTAGCCACGCGTGTACAGCAAAGCCTAAAGAACTTCAAAGTATTTACAGTGCTGTATAAACAGAGCGCTATTCTCAAAGCCTCGCAACTGTCAAATCAAAGCTACCTCTCACAAGAACATTCAGAAGCATTTCTCCTGGATGGTGGCTATTTGCCTGACAGTTTCAACTTTCTATCCTCAACCACAAGAAGGTTAAGGGCTTTTTTTTTTTTTGAGGCAGAAGAGAGCATTTTTTTGCTAACAAGCTGTCAAGCCATTTCAGCCTGAAGTTCTTTACTCCCTTCTCATTCACACACATAAAACGCTGCAGAAAATTTCAATTCCGCTCGCGCGGCTTCTGAGAAGAGCCCCTCCACACCGAGGATGGCCTCAACTCCGCTGCAACAGCTCCAACTGCACAAGCTGCGGCTGCCCTGCTTTGACAGGCTACGGCTTATATTACGCTGCAAATACACCTCTAATCAATCCTCAAACAAAACCAGATCGGTATGTAGATAAACCACTGCCATTCTGTAGGCAAAGTAACCGCGGTATCGAGATGCCTGAGGAAGTCACTTTAGCAAAATGCAGAGGGCAGAGCTCTGAGTAAGCTGAAGAAGCTGAAGAAGGGTCCGCTGCTTGACCTTACCCATGGTTTTTAGCAGTGAGCTACCAAAAGAGAATCTTCCTTCAGATTCTGCACCAATCCATACATGCCACATAGATGGCAAAAACTCTTTCATGTGCCATACTCAAGTAGGAATGCAGATTTAAAGCATTTTATTTCTTCAAAGGCCCAACAGTCAGACAAACTGGACAGCCAGCTCAGAGGAACTGCTCATGTGCTATCTGTGCCTGAATCACAACTACTCCGACCTGAATACAGAAGGAAGCAAACACTCCTTCCATTCCGTATGCAGTTAAATTATCACATATATCACACACTTTTGGCCACAGATTGCATCTCTAAGGAGCACTTAAAATCACTATTGTTTTCTAGACTGCAGCACCCCATTTTCAGTGAACCCTCAGAGGACACTGCTCCAGCACCTCTCAGCCTTGCTTTGTTGAGATAAATTGTGGCACATGTAAAGCATACTTGCCATTCTCTCTCCTTCAAAAGCATTTCATTGATTCCGGCTAGGCTTCAGAAACAAGCATATAAACAAACCAGCCACCTTACAGTGCCACTTCTCATCTCCATTCCCTATTCCACAAGCTCCTTCTCAGAGGCCAAGCAGGGAACACCACACCTCTGCTTTTAAGTCTCTCTGAAAAACAAGGGATCTTGGAGCACCTTCAGCTACCTGAAAGAGATAAGACTCATTCTTAAAATACAGTGAACTGCAATTTCCTAACAGCCTTTAAAATAAATTCAGTGAGCATCGTCAAAGTAGATGAAAAACAGAACTCTGGGGAACAACTCACAGAAGCGGGAGTGAAGCAAACATACCAACTCGGGGAGCAGCGGGTCACTTTCCACCATGGCCATGGTTCAGAACCTCAGACCAGATTTCAGGAGGGTCACCAAGATAAAACCAGAAGCCTATGCAGTTTAAAGGCACATCTCAAATTCTGCTACCAATCAAGTTTCCAGAGAAACGTGTAAAACCGCCACAGTAAAAGCGGGCAAAACAACCCCTGCCCTCCCCCTCTTTTCCCAATATAGAAGCACATCTGTTAGAGCAGAATGAAATCAAGGTTTAGATCACAGGCTTAATACTTCTTCCAAAATTTTTACTGTCACTGATTATGATAATTGAATATTCTTCATATTCCTACAGACATCTGATCCTTTTAACTCTTGTTGAATTCTTGCTCCTGATGATTCTCACAGCGTGAGTTTCGCTGCTTAATTGCAACCACGCTAAATATTCTATCAGCAATTTACACTACATGTTCTGTATCATCACACGGTCATGAAGCAGCAGAAACTTCTGCATAGCTCAACAGCCAAGCTCCAATTTTTGCCCCCACTAACGCTTAACCATGGCTTCTCTTTTCATAAGCAGCACACATGTTCAGGGATGAGAAACACTTTCGGCAGAAAGGATAAGATAAGCTGAAGGAATCATTCTCGGGCAGGGGAAGCCGTAACAAACAGGTGTAAATAACATTTAGCAAGTTTAGCAGACTCTTAGGGGTATAGTTAGGTGAGCGTTTCTTTTGGCAGCAATGCCAGCTGAAAAGACTGCTGCTACCAAGATTTACTTCCACCCCTGCACCACGCCGTCTGATGTGCCAGTACCACCCCACCGCACGCCTGGCCAAACACCAAACTACTCTGGCAAACTGATCCAGGCTAAATATAACCTTTTTATTTTTTTCTTTTTCTTTTTTTTTTTTCCCCACCAGGCTACTTATAGCCCAGATTGGTCCCTTGATCCGTTTCAGCATCCAGCTGCTCAGGCAGCACTGGCACGAAGGAAGGACGGGTGCAGAGTCCAGCAGCCAGGCTCCTCAAAAGCCAGCTCTGCCAGAGAAAGAACTGCTTGCAGGCATATGGACAGCAGGTAGACAGGCCAACAAGTAAGGATACAGTCAGAAAATGCAACCCCATTTCTGCAAAAATACGAACGATGCTCATTTTAAAGTCCATACTGAGACAGTTAATTTGGACTCAGCACACGTTTAAAAACAGCCTTATGTCTTGTTGTTGTTACAGAGTTAGCCAGTGTTTGTAAGATGTCCCGGTCTTAAAGGAAACTTTCAACATCTCCCAACAGATGGGTTGGGGTTTTTTTTGTTCTTTTTTTTTGCTCAAATTTGTCAAGATCATCTGCAATCCCTAATTCTGTGCAAGGACCCCGTTCTGTGCTTGCACAGCCCTGCTGCAATGGATATCAAGCCCCAAAAGAATTAAAACAGCAGAAGAAAAACGTAATAAGACAAGTAAAGGTATGGGCAAAGGCGCTGTAAACACGACAGGCACAGCAGTACTCAGACCAAAGGGGGGGGGGGGGGGGGGAAATATCAGCAAAAGAAATCTCCTTCCATTCACAAAATGAACTCAAAGCCTGAGTTAACACCTTCATTTTGCCAGCAGGAAGACTAGAGGGACTCCAGCTGAGCTTGTAAGCAGGAAATCCTAGCCCACAGCAAATCTTGCTGGGTTAAAGGACTTGATATCTATGTAAACAGACCACAGACCTTACTGAGGCACCGAGATTTCTGTGAAGTCCAAGGCCATGCAAACTAGATAGCAGGATTTTATGAAGGCTGCCTGCCTTGCTCTGAAGAAATCCTGGTAAACTTCTAGAAAGTGGGAGAGATCAAACCCTGCTGGGTAACACAGTTCACATTTAAGATGTGAATGAGTTTGAATACTCACTTGAGCGTCGGTAGCTCCCTAAGATAAAGATACGGAATTTGGGTTTTATTCCACTGAATTTACAGAAGACCAACTCTAAAGCCACACACACAGTTTGAGAGGCAACAGAACTGCCACAGTGTGTTAGGAACCCAAGAAGAAACAAAAATCTAGAAAAAATCCGGTAGAAATTAAACGATGGAAATTCAACATATTACAGAACAGCAAGTCTTTCAATAGCTGGGAAGCATGGATCAAAGGTTACTCCATTCTTACCCACCTCATACATACAAATCAAATCATTCACAAAAACTGTTGCACTATATTTTAGTGCAATAGTTTATGTTTTAGCCTCGTGGCTTATAGGTGCCTTAGTTTCTCTATGTGGATATTCAGTGACAAATTCAGTTCCTTTGGCTGTGGACTAACTGAAAATAATCCAAGTACGTGAACTGCGAAGATTAAATGCAAGATGGAGAGGGAGGGAAGCGCAGGGAAGAAAGAGTCCATGCTCTTTGTATTCATAATATACAGAACAGATCTACAGAGTTTCTGGTTGTATGAACAGAAACCTATTTATTTTCTTCCACATTAAAATTCAGGTCCTGCCTAGAAGACCACGTTGACCAACAAATAAGTGAACCGATCACAAGAGCCAAAAGAAAAAAGCATCTTCCCCAAACCTCACAGAAGCCCCAAAAGACACCATGCACGCACCCTTCCCCCACAAGAAAATGGTTACAACAGAACTGTCATATCCCTGCTATTTCCCTCACGCCACAGCAGAGAGCAGCTTCTCTCAAAACAATTCTATTGCATCTATGAAGCAAATAATTTGCCTTGAAAAGAAAGGGATATACACTGGAAAGTCAGAAACATAACTTTTACCAAACGCTGTCAAAACCAGGTACGTGTACGCACACATAAAGTACACCCCCAAAAAGAATTGCTAACACTAACCTGACCAAAGACTGAGCAACCGAATGGGAGGGGGAACTTGGACAAAAACTTGTTTAGGGTTTTTTGGGTTTTTTTTGTGTGTGTTTTTTTTTTTTTAAAGTTGGTTTTGTTCACACTTATTTAACGTCAATGATTGATTAACATTTTGGATAAAGGAGGTCTTTGTTAATGCTTCAGCATCTCCACCCCTTCAATTAAGGTGTTAAGAGTTCACAACAGTGCAGTGAGACCCAAGATCCCAAGACCCCTTCACCACAAAACCAACGAAAAACCACCATCAAAAGCCCCACCTCAGTGGGAAAATTCCCAGATCCCAAAACTGCCACCGTTGCTAACTTCGACTTAAAATAAGAATGCTGTCTCTCTTTTGTTGTTTGAGGAGGAGCCAGCAAGGGGAGAAAATATGAGCCCCTGAGCCATTTTTATGCTCTGATTAAGAAAAAAGGTCACATTCATTGCAAATAATCTTTTTTGGAGATCGGTGCTAGAAGAAAACAACCAGAGCCACCACACCAAATCATCCAAAACGGCTGTAATATCTCACCAGAGCAACTCCCACGATTTCCAAGAGACAGCACATCAGGCTGCTATGGGATTCGGGCACGTGCACTTGTGCTGGATGAAGGCACAACAGCCGCCTGCCAGCCCTTCCACAGCTCCACCAGCCCCACACCTGTAGCACCACAGCACTGCAAGCAGGCCTTACATCCCGAATATAAAGCTGGAGAGAGGTGAACAAAAAGAAGACAGGACTAAAGCTCTTTAGGTATGTCGATTCTTTCATTCCATACCCCGTCTTTGTTGTTCTGTTTTTTAATTTGATTTCACATAGCGCATTGCTTAGCTTCCCAATACTTGCTTTTGTAACGTGTCGAGCAATCGCTGACTGAATGTTAACTTCCAACAAAATAGAAGAAAATAAGCTTCACTTCTTCTCCTGGTTTTAAAGGTTGATCCATTTAAGGATGCTTCACAACTCCTATAGTGTATGTGCAGGCTTTTCATGGAGAAATCCAGGATAAAATACTTACAAAGGAAAATTAAAACATTGCTAGAACCCCTCAAAACTGGAAGAGCTGTTTCCTCCGCTTCCTCCAACTCTATTTTGACAGCAGAGCAGCCCGTCATCCACAAGGCTTGGTGAGACAAACCTGACTTGGCACAGCCTCCTCTCCTCAGCCCCAAGTCGGTGAGGTTAACAACTGCCCCAGCCAAGGGGAAGCTGCTGCTTTTCATGGCGAGTGCTACGAGAACTGCTGCTCCTCTCCCAGAAGGCAAGGGTCTTGTTCTGACTCCAAGCAAGGTTTGGCATCTAGAGAATAAAAGCATCTTCCCTTTCATGCTGGTGGGCTTACAAGTGTTCCACAATCAACTCCCTACTTTCACTTATTAGTTCATACTTCTCTTTGCTTCGTGCCTATTTCCTGACCAATTGCTCATTCTCTTTACTATTATAGGCCACCAACCACGCAACCATACCACCTTCATGTTTTATGCCCAAACAATAACGCACAGCTGACTGTCTGATTCTCCCTGTGTCCTGTGTCATGCTTTGTCTGCTCTCTCAGAACACCATCCATCCCCCACATCCCAAATGTTCAGTCATCATGCAGTACACGACGGCCTCAGGAACAGAAGGTTGGACCACACAGAAGAACAGGACACTCCTTCAGTCCAAAAATGGAGCCTCACTGCTTGCACGTGCCTACCTGTCCCATCACTTCCCTTACCATCTGGACTCTACAGCATCACTCTTGAACAGACTGCCCAAAGAAGCTGTGGATGCCCCATCCATGGAGGCACTCAGTGCCAGGCAGGATGGGGCTCTGGGCAGCCTGAGATGGTGGGAGGCAACTCCGTCGATGGCAGGGGGTTGGAACTGAGCAGGCTTTTAAGGTCCCTTCTAACCCAAGCCGCTCTCTGATTCTTCCCATCATCCAGCCATGAAGGATCTCATGAACTTGCAGTATCTCTCCAAAAGCTTCCCTCACTCTGCTGACAGCCCCTGCTCACCCCTTCGCTGTAGGTCAGGGCACAGGCTCCCTGTCACGTACACATGTGAGGTGCCTAGTAGAAACTCTTACAAACACGATTTCATCTGCCTTCAGATACTTCTCCTGCCCAAGATCCTTACATATAAGACCTCTTCCCACACTTCTGGTATCCCAGACTCCCCTTGTGCAACTACTTCACATACCACCCCACACTGCACGCCCAGCTTCCCTGTGCTCTTTCACCCCTGAACTGCACGTGCTGCTCCCCAGCTCCAGACCCCCACAGTTCCCTGGCAGACACACCTACACCTCCCTCCTGCTGAAAGCCCTTCATAAGCCATTCCCTGGCTCCCACTGCTTCCCCACAACTCGGCCTCCTCCTTAAAGCCGCTCCAGCCGCAGTTCCTCACACCCTCCCCTCCTCCCGTACCAACTCCAGCATACCTCGTGCTGCATACAGCTCTCGACATCCCTTCACGCGGACACCGATATCTCAGTCCCCCCCCTGCAACAAAGCCCCCGCCCCTTCCTTACAGCCTATCCCAA
Organism: Alectoris magna; assembly: GCA_030625065.1. Classification (NCBI taxonomy): domain Eukaryota; kingdom Metazoa; phylum Chordata; class Aves; order Galliformes; family Phasianidae; genus Alectoris; species Alectoris magna. The sequence goes on from CM060560.1 coordinate 104,144,579, forward strand.
ACGATCACGTCCTCACTGCACCCCTCGCCTCCCGCCCCAGCATCCCGACCCCGCACACCTTTGTGCCCCGGCCATACCACCCCAGAGGTCAGACCCAGATCTCGCCCCACCGCTGCCAGCTCTCTGTCCCCGGACACCTCCCGCCGCAGTCCCAAAAGGGTCTCCCCGTCCCCTCCTGGGACTCAGCCTCAAAGCCCCCCGTGCCGCACCCAGCGCCTCTCTCCACGCAGCAGCCCCGGCACACACCTCACAGCCCGCCGCTCACAGCACACTGCTTCCAGCGCGCCCCTCCGCACGCAACAGCACCGCGGGCTCCGCTACAGCACAGCCTCCTCCCCGCAGCCCCCGGGGCAGCCCGAAGCCCCCGCACGGCGCTCCGTGCATCGCGTGCACCTCTCCGCAGCCCCACACACCAATCCCCCCCCCCGCCCGCCGAGCATCCCCGCACCGCCGCCCCGCCGCCGCACACCCCCAGCCCGCGGGCGGCGCTCTGCCCCCGGCCCCCAACTCTCAAACTTTGGGCGGGCGGCGGCCGTCGCCGGGGGGCGTCTGAAGGAGGGGGGTGGCGGAGGAGGGAGGGGGGGGGCCAGTGCCCGAGCGCCGCCTCCCCTCACTCACCGCCGGCCGCTGGGGGAGGGGCGGGGGCCGCGGCCGGGCTCAGCCCCGGGCGGGAGGGGGCGGCGCGGCGTCTCCCCCCGGCGGCGGCGGGTCCTTCCCCCTCCCGCAAACACACACAGGCTCCATTGTCCGCCGGCGCCTCCCCCCCCTCCTCGCCGCACGCGTGGTACCGCCCATCGCAGCCCCTCTCTCTCGCTCCCCACCTCCCGCTCCCCTCTTTTCCCCACGCACCGCTTCCCCCCCCACGGCCCGCGCCCCGCTCCCGCCCGCCTCCCCCCTCCCGCCGCGTCCCGCAACCCGCGGAGAGCGATGGTACCGCCCGTCGCGCGCGCCCCGCCCCGGGAATGGTACCGTCCCCGACTCACTCCGGCGGCGGGACCGCCTCTTACTCCCCGTTCCGGGCAGTGGTCTCGCCCGGCCTCCCGGCCCGCCCCTCCCCAGCGAGGGGGCGGGGACTGCGCCCCTTCGCCCCCCCTTCCCCCGTCCCCCCGCACGCGCTCCCCTCCCGCCTTCGCCCGCACGGTGGTAGCAGCCGGGCTCTTAAAGGGACAGGCGCGGCGCCCCCCGCGCCTGCAAGCAGCGCCGCCCCGACCTCCCGCTGGCCGCGCCCCTTCTCTTAGCCTAGCCCCGCCCCCGCCCCCGGTGACCCCGCCCCTCCGCCCCTTTTAAAGAGACGGCGCGCCCACCGCGGGTCGCCCGTCCCCTAACGGCCCCCCAGCGGGCACGGCCGTCAGGGAACCGTACTCCCTCGGGCCACTGAGGCCGGGCGTGAAAATTCCTTTCCACGCGCTTCTGAAGAGAGCCGTGGGCTTCTTCTGGCGAAGGCAGCATCAGGCTGGGTGGCAGCCGGCAGCTGAGCAGAGAAAGCAGGCAGCAATGGCAAACAGACACAACCTATTGGCACGTAGGTGTGCCCCGGGGTCCTGTCCTGAACACACGTCCCATGTTTGGGGATTTGGGCTGGTGTGGTCGGAGTCCGGCTAACAGTGAGAAGAGTTCTGAAGGTTTGCAGTGGCCTCCCATCCTTCTCAGCCTATTATTCAGTGAAAAGAGCGCTTTCAGCATCCACCAACCCTCACCTCCACAACACGTCCTTAAAATGGGCGATCCTGTGGGCTACGAGCTAGATCCTTCCACCCTGCAGCTGACAGAGGTGCACAGAACCACCGCAGTCTCACTGGGGAAAGCAGGCTGCTGGTTTTTGCATATTCGCAATGCTTGAATAACCTGTTTTGCCAATACACCAGAAGCGAACAGAAATGCAGTGGGCTCTCCCTCTATCCTCAGATGACCTGCAATGCCAGGCCCCTTTCCCACCTCTGGCATCATCCCAGAAGGCGGCTCTGCCATCACAGGGCGCCATTCTTGCAGGTGAAACCATCTCCTCTGTCCTCGCTCCCCAAGTGGCTTTTCCTCCTCTCCAGTCCCTCCCTTCACCAAACAAAAAGCAATACCTCTTTACAACCTCCTGCAACAGTAGCTAACTCAAACCCAGTCAGCTATTAGATATACTTCTTTGAGGTGGATACTTCCTAGCAGCAGCCTTCAGCCCTTCCAATTTGCAGACCTGCTGGACAGACTTTCAGCCCTTTGACTTCTGGGTTGCATTTTCCACACAAGTCTGTTCCCAGGATCCCTGACCCCAAGGTGGCACTCCCAGTCCCTGGCCAGCTTTTCCAATCCCTCCACCATGGCTAGCCCTAGGGGAACCTTCCCACTGACGTCAGTAACACTGTGGAAATGCCGGTGAAACCTAACTGCTCAGCTCTGCTTAGAACTAGCACCTCTGCTGCCATCGGCTCAACCCACTCAGTTATTGATGCACAAGCCTTAACTACTTTTACATTGATACAGGTCCTCTTTTTGGAACACCCACATTTTCTCCTCTCCCTTGCACTTAGCACTCCAGAGACAGCTCAGCAAACAGAGAGGCTTCACGGAATGCCCGGGTCAAAACACAGCGTACAGGTCAGATGGTGCTGCAGGCCTAAGAGCCAATCCTGCCCTCACTGATAGCATGCACCCGTTGCGGTTTGTTGAAGAGGAAGCTTGCTTACCCTGAGCGACAGAAGCTGGGATTTTCCTGAGACTAAAGAAGCCAGGCACCCAGCCTCACTTTTCTCAAGGCATCTTTGGAAATCCTATCCTGTGCTTCAGCCTTGACAAACACAATGGCAGCGATAAGCACGAGGTGTAAGCAGGCTGCTGTTCTTGTTCTCGTCCCTCCTCTGGCCAAGTACTTTGCTGTCTTCTCCCTGGAGGAGTTACAGGGGGAAAGGGAGCATAAAATGCTCTGAGCTCACATATGCTGTGGTTCCTCTGGCTCCCCTCCCATCCCCCTAACCCCATCCCCCCGCATTTCAAACAGTTATAAATGACTGTGCAACTCTGCAGGCAGCGGTCTCAAATAACCACACCAAGCCTCTCCCCTCCAACGGCTTTATGTCTCTTCCTTCCTCTCTTTGGGGCTCCGGATAGCAACTATCAAGGTGTTCTGCTTCACCCTCAAGAGTTAAGTTGATGCTGGACCTGCTACCTTTGGGAATTTGCCACAGCAAACCGCCACAAGCGGTGAATTCCCGAGGCAGGGATTCTCAGACAAGAGTTCCCTGGTGCTGTCCTTGAAGGCTTTTACCATGGGAACTGACAACAAGAGGCTCCCAAATGACATTCACTGTGACAACAGGCTGTAAGACATGTAAGTCAAGCCCCAGACCATGGAACTGCCCTGGCCAATCTGGAGAGCATCACTTTATCACAAGGCTTGCCTTCCTTTCGCCACACTTGTAACAGCAGCACCGGAGAAGGCAGCTGTCCTGGCTCTGCAGAGTACTCCAGCAAATCCAAGAACACCTTGGAAACAGTGCAGCTCACCACCCTGGGTACACTCTCCTCACAGCTCCCTGGCAGCAGCAGTGTCAGAAGACCAGCTTTTCAACTCAGAAGCAGGTTCCTCTTCCATCAGTGCGAACCAAGCCTAAGGAAAGTTGCTACAGGAGCTCCAGTTCTGCAGAACAGATTAGACGAGATAGGCCAGCCAGCAAAATGCATTTGCATTACACTTGCTATAGATGCCGGCACACCCCAATTCCAGCTTTTATGCTCTTTAGGGGCCTGGCCCTGCAAATACTGAGTTTTACATGTGTAAGTAGAGTCCCACTGAAATACAATGGAGCTACTCATGCAAATAATATTAAGAGTGTGTAGGGCTGTGGCTCCACTTCACTACTCCATCTGCAGCAGACATAGAGGATCCTGCCACCCTCTCTCTCTCACAGTCACTGCCTCTCATTGGCGCCAGTCAAACAGTTCATGTAGCCACAGTCTCAGGTGAGCCATCTGAACAATCCAACTTTACTTTAAAAGCCTTACTAACAAGAAAACCCCTTGATGCCAGACCAGCTCCAACACAGATTTCATCCCCGCAAGTGGCTGAACTGGCACAACCGGAGGAGGTGGAAACATCTGAAGAAGAGGAATTTTTGAAAATGGGATTGAGGGCAGTAGAGATGGCGACACGGAGCCTTAGCATGTGGAGGTTGGAGGCATGATTCTTGTCTGAAGTTACACCCTGCTGACCATCCACTCTCTGAAGCTAAACCAGCTCTAACCACACAGCTGCTCCACGTGAAAGAAACATCACCTCAAGTGAAACAGCAGATTGTGCCTTTTCAGCCACTGACGCTTAAAAATGTTCCCTCAAGAAAATCTGCCACCACTCAGAAGAATTTGCAGACAGTTATTACTTCCAGGATCAGGGACGTATGCTCCTCCCTACAGGTAGGGGATGCAGTAACCCCGTGCACCGTGGTCAGAATACCACTGCTTCTGTAGTCAAAGGATTCCTCATCATTAGCTTTGACATGGCACATGTCGGCCATGCTAAGTGTTCCCCCTAATCTTTTCAGTTTGTGGGCTATTTTATCTCCAGCAACTCTGTGCTGAAATTGCATCACATATTTCCTGTCTGCTGAGGCAAGATTTCCCACTTTCAGACTGATCATAACCCTCCAGCAGGAAAGCTCCACTAACTCCTTAAGAGCCTTGCTCTCTATACTGCTTCCTGACTTCTTTATTCATGTACACCTGCGCAAAGTCGGTGTAAAACGCCAGCATGGTTGGAAATGAAGAATACACATCACTGGGAGGATGTTTTGCTTTGTTTGCTTTGGGTCTGGGGCTTTTTGCCCTCTTATTGCTCTGGAGATGCAGGACCACAGGCAGATTGCACTCTATGAAATCTTCTTCTTACGAGCTTTGAGTTTTACATGGCTTTGCGTTCTAACGAGCCTTCTCAAAAGAAAACGCCCCATTCTGTGAGGAACCCAGGTGATGGTGGTTCTCACAGTGCCACGATCTTTCTGCTTCGGTACAGGGGAGATAACTTCACGGATTGTGCTGTGGGATGAAGTCTAAATCTGGGCGGTGTAAAAGAGACGGCAAAGGACCACAGCAAAGGGTAATTTAACATCCACTGCCAACTTGGATAAAACGCCTCTTCCAAAAAAACATTTTATCTGTTATAAATCATTCCAGAAAGATGAGGAAATGGGGATTAGGGGGAGGGGGGGCAGATGGTTTTGGCTTTGTTTGTAGTTCAGTTTCTTTTAGCATTAGACTGTCTGAGCACAGACAGTGTTGCCGACTCTCAAACCTGCAAACACCAAAAGAACATTCCTTACTGCTTTCAGGTGAATGGTCCCTCCGCACCTTGATGTGCGTGGAACCGTACAAACTCATAGAGAAGGGAAAAAACAAACATATCTCTAACGATATCCATATGTCAGATATGCGCAGACACATACATACCTTCTTACAAAAACACACATACACATCCCCACTTCTGTCCCCACTCCTGGCATAAAGCCACCTGTAGCACACCTATACGGATTGCCACTGCCTTGCTGGCTGCAGAGGGTGCAGATGTTTGCTAGGAAGGCCAGCAGTGCAGGCTGCACAACATCACCCTGTGGCAACAGCGGCTGATAGCAAATTCAGCTTGGGCAAGTAATGCCTCGCTCTCACTTTTTCTATCTGAAGAGAGAAGCATTTAATCTGGTGTTTTCCTATTCACTCATCAATCTCCAAACAACCCGAGCCCTAATCAGGTTTGGGCTGGAGCACTGAGCCAGACTTGTGGTTAAAATACGTGACAGAAATGCATCTCCAGGCAGCCTTCTAGTCGATCTGCCCTTCTTTAAGGGTCGACTAAACTCAGCTCCCCAGGACAAACACTTCTTACACTTAATATAAGTAAACTTCTATTTACACATCCAATGTTCAAATTATCCCACAACAAAACTGAAATGTGATGAACAAATCCCACACATTATAACACTGCAGGTGCAGGAAGCTCTTGCCTTATTTAAAGAGTCGTCTCCAAAGTCAACAAGCAGGTACGAGGCAAATGCCATGCAGCAGTACAGATAAATGCTCAGTTTTATCTCCTGTTATTAAAGAAAAAAAAAAAAAAAGAAAAAAAAGGAAAAAGAAAAAAAAAAAGGAAGAAGGAGAGAAGAGATACTGAATCAGAAGGGAAATCAGGTAAACAGAATCTGGGGAAACATATGCTCACGCAATGCATGAAAAATACGAACTGATACAAAACAGAGGTGGCAAAATTTGGCACACAGGAGATTCCAAAACCAATGTTTGCCCAGGAACACTGTTCCCATTACACTGCTTCTATGTTTTACAGAGAACAGCCAACATACAGCAAGTGCTGTGGGCCAGCCAGGAGAATTTGGCTGTGGAATTGCCTGGCCCTTGAGCATTTTAAGGTTCTCAGCCATCACTTTACACTCCCTTCGTACGTGTATGATTGTCTTTGACTGTAAGAATAGGCATGGCTGCAGCCCAGAAAATTGCCAAGCTCACCTCCCGCTTCCATTCAGCCACCCGATGAGCCTGTTCCAAAACAGCAAGCACCCTAGCACAGCCACATAGCTCTGTAACGCCTGCCCCACAGCGCAGGGGCACACAACACGTGCAATTTCATGGCATCAAACTAACCAAACAAAATGTTAACCCCGAAGGAATATTTCTGAGAATGTCCCGAAGAGCTGAAGAAAGCACCTTTCATTAGGAGCATTCTTTTCACAGGGTAAACGGAACAAGGCTAAGTATGTTTTCAGACAGGCAGAAGTCAACTGTGGTCAACATGCACAACAGCCCTTTTGGCATAACAGGCTCCTTGTGCCTCGCTGTGCTGCTCCTCCAGCATCCAGCTGCTCGGGGTGCCCGCCCGCTGTACAGTGGGGCAGCAGCACCACAGACCACAGCTGCCCCTACAGTCGGCGCAGATGTTTGAGGGTAAAATGTGGCTCACATCTCTCCCACGAGGCTACAATAAAATAAAAATAACTTCAGCATGATTTCCCCTCTAGATTGCACGGAAGAAACCAAGCCCCCACGGTACTGCAGACCGGCCCATTAAAGTGAATGGTTAAATTCTTGCTATGAAAAAGTAGGCGTTGTTGTCTGTTTTGTGAGGCAGAAATCAATATTCCCGCCTCCTCTCCTTCTGTTATTTCACCTTGAGATACTCATACTCAGATAGATGAGATCTGAATCTTACTCCCTGCTACTGCAACTTTTCTCTCCCCAGCACTTCACAGGGTCACCGACGTTCTTGCAGCCCTAACCCGTCTGTAATTTACCACTCGGCTCCCTAAACTGAGCTCCACTGGGGGCTGACGCAGTGACTGATTTTCCTTCCAAATCACACCGTTGTGGCTATTTCTAACTATTTATCTACACCCTCTATCTCAGTCATTTGGCTCCCCGTGTGCTCCAATAACAACCCTGTCTCTACCGCAGCCTCTTTCCTCCCCGTGCCCCTATAATTCACTCCCTGGCGCTAGCCTCTTCCACACCACGGCCATCTCATACAAACGATGCTTTGCTGCGAAATGCTCCTTCTGCTCCCTCTTAAGCTAACTGCGGGGGGCGGCTGGGTTAAGCCCGTGAATGGGGGGGGAGAGCGAGGTGAGAAGGACCCGAGTGACTGACGTTCAGCCCAGGCACGCCTGAAGCAATGCTGGCTGGGGAGAGACAAGCGGGGCAAGATAAGCTAGCAGCACACAGGAACAGCTGCTCCTGCAACGAGGTTTCCCTTTGGCAGTTCAGACTCAGGGGCTGGGACCGATTCCCGCAGATCAGGTAGCGGTAATGCCAGGCTGCCTGGGCTGATCTGATGAGTCCTCTTGGATGCGGCTCTGCCTACTATCATGCCTGCCTCTGTCACCTAGGATTAGACAACCGCAATATGCTCTGCTTGGCACCGTGCTTTAAATCCATTCATAAACTGAAGGCAGTGCAGAATTCAGCGCTCTGTGAGATAAGCCACGTCTCTCACCCACGATCATTCTCACATTTGCGCTCCATTTTTATGCCATCTGACCGCTGCTTTCCAGACAGATTTTAACATGTTCCTACTGACCGCGAGTGCCTTGCATACTAGAAACCTTCTCACCTGAGAAATCACCTCTCCTTACACTTCTCAGAAGCAGCAGAAAAGGCACTGGCTGCTCTGACTCGATGCTCAGGAATCCCCTCCCCAGCTGGATGGAATCAGACAGCAGTCGGCCACATTCTGCATCACATCCTAGCGCCCCAAAGACGTGCAAATTTGCACAGGTACTGAGGAGAGTGGTGCTGAGGGCTGTTCAGTCTCTAGTCTGCCATTGTTTGCTGGTGACAGCCTGATGAAATTGCTTGAGTTATAATGAAGACAGTTTTCATTATCTGTCATTTAAAAATGTCAGGGGAGCTCAGACTGAATGAATAGGTGCTACCTGTTGTTTCAAACAGCTTTTGATGAAGGCAATACATTCGAGAAGTGCTAGTCACTGATTTATAGGTGCTGCACAAAGATTACATAAAACAGTGAAAACTCTCCACAGAAAACAATCAGATTTCCCCATTGCTCTTCAGACACTGCTTTACTATCAGCGTGTGCCGCTGACTTTCTCCTGCAATAACCATTGGAGGCTTTTCAGATCTGCAAGATCCCAGATGACAGAGGACCATACAGACAAAAACAGGCATCTTCTCTATTAGAGGGCACTTGAGAGTTTTGGCATAGCTACATGAATGCTTCACTCTAGTCCTGCGTTTTCACTTGTGCACTTGGACTACTTTAGCAACAGATGTCATGACTGGACATACTTCTGTCCCAACGTTTTGCTAGTCCCTCTCTGCTGAAGGTGTTGGCCTCTCACAGCTGAACTGCAAGAACAGACTGTGTGAAAGTTCCTAGTCCATCTGAGCACAAAATCTGCCAGCTTCTTTTAAATTATGTCTGTTTATTCCCTTGTATGGATGCATCTGCTCGCAATACCTGCCTCACAGATCCTGAGAGACACCTAGGACAGCATGTTTCTTTTCTGTCTACATCTTTATATCTCAGAGCATCTATTTAACAAGCGAGATGACGCTGTAGAGGGGACCTGCCTAGGTAATGCTACCTTCATGGGATACAGCAGCTGTGCCTCAGCTGCCTGCAACATGGGCTGTTCCTGCAGGCAGCCTGCACCTTGTGCCTGTCCCTTCTCTCAGATCATAACAAAATGAATGCCAGAAGTCCAGCCAGAAAACAAGGACTGCAGGTAATACCCTGGCCACACTGTTTTTAAGAACCACTTGCATTTTTGGTAGTTGCTTTTATGTAAGTCTCTGGCATCAAAGGGTGTAGCATGAATCTCTTGTAAGCATTGGAACCTTGAAGCACAGGCACCTTCAGCTTAGGAATGAGACAACAAAGACTGCTGCAGCTTGGTCCGGTTAACACAACTGCTGCCTGCCCTGGTCCCATGCAAGTCAGCTCACTTCCTTACCTGGTTCACTGTCTCCCCACACACAGAGGCCACGGTGTTCCCCACAGCATCCCAGTTTTCAGTGGTGCACATATTGTCCAGAACCTTCAGAAGGCGGACTTGGTAAGTCACAGATGTGGGGGAGAAAAAACAGTTGTTCTGAGACCCAATCATTTCTGCATCTTGTTTCCATTAGGACAATGTTTCCCAGGCACTCACATGAGCCATCCTTACAAAGCATCTCCCGAAGAAAAGGGTTTATGTTCCTGGCAACATGCTCCAAAAAAACATGTCCCCAGTTGCCTGCTTCCATAAGCAAGCATAACTCCAATGATTTCAATAAAGCTGCACTTTCTGTGGCCCTAAGGCTATAGCACTACAGTAAACAAAGCCAAATACCATCAGCCAGATGCTTGAAGCTCTGAACCAGCCCTCCAATGTCTGACAAGCACGAGCCACCAGAAGATGGCTGAATCCCCCATCTCAGCTAGCCATCACAGAGCTCCTTCCCCGCCAGCAGAACAGGGGTCTGGGGCCTCATTGCAGGGCATGGCGCATGTCAGTTCAAACAAACACCTCCCACTTCAAGCTCTGGGCTACTGCCGGAACCGTTTGGGGACCCACCGACACAAGTTGAAGGCAAACCCACAGCTCTGTTAGATGCCAGAATACAACCTGGAGCAGGAAGGATGCAATGCTGGGTGACAGCTCAGGACTGAGGGGACACAGCAAAGAGCCCTTCTGGCTTCAAAAGCAGTCTCTCAAAGCTGTCAGCAAGGAACCTCAGTTTAATAGTGTAGTCTGGGGAAAGCACTGCACACAGTGAGTAACACAAAAATCACTAGGCAAAGGAAATATTTTAAAACAGAGGAGGAAATTCTACTTGAAATGAATACTGTGAAGGCCTCTAAAATCAAATGCTCTGCAAAAAAAAATAAAAGGAAAAAAAAAAAGATGCGTTTGCCACATATAAATCTTTAATGATATCCTGCAGTTCTAACAAAGTCCTTTTCTAGAAAACAAACAAACAAACAGACAAACAGAAAAATAGAGACTGTAGTGCACCTGACAGAGCGACAATCCTCACATGGTCAAATATGATTTTCACACCTGGTAGATGAAATGACTCTGCCGCATCCCAGTGCCAGGGTTAGGGGCTAAGGTGATCTGCTAATGGAAGGTTAGAGACCACAGAACACATAATGGCTCTTCAGGGAGCACCTTTCAGATGCTCTTCTCGTGTACGGTAGTGCGCAGTGATCAGAAGGTCCTGGCAGCACACACTGAAGCCATTGTCACTGACAGGGCTTCTCACTGTGCAGAAGCCAGCTGATAGCTTGGGTTAAGACAGCCAGCTCTCATGCCCATGCTCGGGCTCAGGATAAGGTCTGCTTTCTTGTAAGGGCAGTCCCGTTCTCTTTCATCTCCCTCCAGGCATGCCTCCTGCAGCACACGGAGGTTAACCAGCTGCTCTCCTCACAGGCGAGCAGCAAAGCCATTGAACTGAGACAACAAACCTCTCTGCCACGTACAGATGGAACCTCCGAGCCTTTAAAAGTAAGGCATGCCGTGAAAATCAAGGGAAATACTGATCACAGGCAACGCTGGTAGATACCCGATGGCATTCAGAGTCTGCCCCGCACCAGCACACGAGAGTGCCGGATCAGGCAGCACAACTTGCTCAGGGACAAGAGAGCAACAGCCCACAGCCAGCCAGCAGCCCCCAGGGTACCGATACTTGCAACAAAACATCTGAGTGGAACCCGCTAGGGGAGGAGGCAAGGAGAAATGTACTACACACCCTAACACCACACAAAACATGTGGCTGAACAATGAGCTTGAAAAAATCTGGCTCCATAAATTAGGCTGCAATTCCCGGTTCTTGAACTCTCGGCTCCTGCTGACTTCTGTGGATAAAGGGGATGTTTGGCACTCCCGAGATCAGAAGCCAGATCGAATGCTTTTCAAGAAGTACATGGATGAGCATGTTCCTAGGGAAGAACGAGCTGCAGCTAAGCCTTCAAATGATCACAAGGAGAACCTCCTGCCCACAGACAGGAAAGTGGTAACCTCCTTCACTTCCTTTGTGGCTTTAACCTAAACCACAACTCCTCCCTTTGGGTTAGAAGTCTCTTCCACTCATTCAGATGTTTGTCAGCTTGCCTCTGTCTATTACCCGGCATCTGTCACTGCCATATAGCAAAAACAAGCTGTCATCTTTTCTCCTCTATCCCACACCCCTTCTGCAGTCTCTTCCCTAAACAAGAATGGCTTCGACGCAAGGCAAAGCAAGTTCTTCAGGCACAAGCAAAAGCTTGGCAATTCCAACAGCAGGGAGCAGGGGGGAAGGAGCAGACGTCGGCATGCAGGCTACAGGAGGAAAGGAGACATCGGCATGCAGGCTCCACCATCATTTAGGAATGCTGACAGCGAGGGAACTCTGCAGCCAGCAGAAAGGATGATGCTGAACCAACTCACAGGGCTTTTCCAGGAGCGCGAGTGCTCCTTCGAACCCTGGGTGGAACGTCCCCCCTTGTGCCCTGAAGGGCTTCAGAGCATGGCTAAGATGCTGTGAGCGGGGCTGAGCACAGGGAAGATCTGTGCTGCACAGAGGAGCCTGCGGCACTCGCAGAGGTGGGAAGGACGGGTCCCACCACCCCTAGTGTGGGGCACCCAGCAGGTAGAGGCAGCAGGTCCCCTCCCTGGGATCTCCTCACCTGCTGAATGGAGCGAGGGGAAGGCTTTCTCTTCCCTTGAAACTTTCAGAGATTTCAAACCATTGTTCCATACCTAATTAAGGGGAAAAAATGCTCTCAACAACCCATACCCAGAAACTGTGATCAAATGAATCAAAGGCAAGATTTCATTTTATCTTCCCGAAGCACTTTACTTCAAACTTAGACAAATTTTGTAGCAATTTACTTAAAAAGAACTGCTGGCTCTGAAGGACGGAATTACAATACTGAGAACTTTCAAACACTGGGGCAATTGAAGTTTCAAAACTTTTCTCCGCTTCTTTTTTCCACCCCCCCCCCCCCCCCCCCCAAGATGGGATACAAAACCGGAATCAACATTTCCCAAAAACAGCAGCAGCCTTGGCAAATCAGTTCTCTAAGAAAAATGTAGCACCGGAGAAAAATCTTAACAAAACCTCGTCCTGTTATTTCCTCCCAGCACTGCACGAGAATATGCCTCCGCGGTGTAATTCAGCCTTAAGTTTCATAGCAACTCCGATTCAGACATATTGCACGCACAGATATTAGACCATGCCTTTGATATCATGAGAGCAATGCAAAATAGTGTATATACAATATGGCCAAGCAATGCTGCTATGGTAACCCCTTGCTTTTGAATTCCCGTACATGGCTTGTTTCAGTTCTTATCCCTAACACTGCTTTAACAGAATGCGGTGCATTTGATTTCCCTGCTCATCTCTTTCCTTTTGGACTCTACCCTTTTGAAAAGGTTTTTGTGAGTGCGGCAGGAGGCGATGAGACCTGCTGCATGCTGCTGGTTGTGTACACATCACAAACTCCAGCAAGATGAGTAACTGATTTGTGCCTCAGTTGCTGCAACCATAACATGGAAACAGCTGGCAAAGAGCTTTTTGCATGTCTGCCTTTGGCTACGAGTCTAATATGCCTGGACTTCTGTGGCAGCCAGAAGATGCACACATCTCGATCCTTATTTGTTACTTTCTGTAGGCGAGGAGTTGCTGTCCCCTGCAGACCTATGCTGCTGATCTCTCTGTATCGAAGAGCCGAATCAGGAAGTACAGTCGCCCACTCATGTAGCAAAGAGATAAGTAATAAAGCGCTGCACTTGCCAAGTTCTAAGGAGGTGGTTTCTTAAAAAGACATAGGAAGCTTTCATGCTTTGAAGCTGACTAATTTCAGAAGGCTCCCATTTCGCTCTCTTCTTAACTTCTTCAAGCTGTAGGACTACCTGCTCCCCCAAAGGGCTTGCTGCTAGGGACCAGCCAGATCAGAGGCGCTAATGCTGAAGGAAGAGGACCCTCTGCCAGCCAGCAAGGTGCTCACAAGGACCCCCCAGGCACCTTTGGCTCCCTGCAACACAAAGGGGACGCAGCACCCCGTGGCAGCCATCTGAACTGCTGCAGTCCCGAGGGTGAAGTGCTCCCAGCCAGGTGCCCGCAGCACCTGAGCAGAGCAGGCCCTCTCGCAGCAATGGCGCAGCAGCCAAATAAACTCACCCGTGCAATCCAGCGACTGCAGATGCAGACTAAGTTAGTTACTTGCATTTGTCTGATTGTGTAATTGCCAGACTGCGCATTCAAATGAGTATTTGTTTAACTGTGTGATATACAGATAGGGCTTACGTACTCGAGGCCAAATCCACCCCTGTTGCAATTTCCCCAACTCCAGCAGCAATTACTCTAAGGATTAATTTGGCCCACAGTGTTTTCTAGTGGATGTGATTCATCATCTCTTTCCTATAACAAAGAATAATACAGCGTTTCAATCAGCGGTGATGTCCTGGCCTCCTCGAGGCTGCTGGACTCCCTGTTTAATCAGACATAAAACAAATCACTTGTAGAGGCAGAGGCGTATAAGCATGCTTTAATTACAATATTGTAACACCAATTAGAGATCTATCTAATCGAGGACTCAGTACTTCCTACTCGGGTATTACTCCCATGTTGGGATAATTACTGCTAATTAAGCTTGGAACTAATTAGGCCAAATGATCTCATTTATACCAACATAGATGACTTCTAGGAGTTCACACACGCAAAAAAAAAAATCCAGGGGTGATTGTATCACTCCTGGACTCACCAGCACTTGGCTTTTGAGATGGACTGTCCCTCCCCAGCAGAGAAGCCCCGCTGGAACCCAAGTCCCAGACCTCAGGGCTCTTCCCAAGGTGTAGCAATGTTCTCCGGTGGCACTCCCATTGCTTGGCCCAAGTCATTGCCTGCTCTAGGACACTGTGCATTAACAGAGCCGTATCCCATCGTGGTCCAGTTCAGGAAAACGTATCAATAACCCTCACCAAGTCCCAGTCACCTTCTCAGCGCACCTCTACCACCAATGCATTTCTTAAGCACACTGAATGTACTTGTTGAATGATTTGCATCGATGCTGTGTATGGTTAGAAATTACATCCCAAGCGTTTCGTAACAGGGGCTCAGCGCACCTCACAGCACGGCCGAGGGAAGCAGCTGCATGGCAAAGGGAGCTCCTATTCTCCCAGGCTCACTCTGCTTACAGCCTGGTTGGTTTTAACAGAGCCGACTTCTCACTGCAGTCAGAAAAATAAAGGACAGCCTGTCAGGCCGTGTTTATGTTGCAGCTTCTCCTCCTCTCCCCTAGCCTCAGAATTTCTGCACCAGCTCAACACTGAGACTCTCAGGTAAAGAGACACCAAGTCAAAGCAGCTGTTAGCAAAACTACCACTTAGACCTGCCTTTGGTTGATGGAAACAGCAGCAGGCAGGCAGCGTGGTGTTCCTCGCCTAATGCCATTTGGGTCGAACTGGTGGTAAGACAAAGCTTAAAAACAAAACCTTTGAGTGCTGGATTTTTATCTGGTTAGCTTAGAGATTAAGTCAAACAGGAATTCAACTGTTGCTTTTCACCCAAAAGATGTTTTTTTTGTGACAGCAATGTGATTTTCTCCCGCATTATTTGCTGATTTCAGCCTCATACTGACTGAAAGAAGAAAGCCACTTATCGAAACGCACCTTTTGAAGCAACCGGACATCCTGCAAATGCAAAGCAGGACTCAGGTCTCCAGCCCCACCTGTCTGTGCCACCAACATCACAAACACACGTGGCCCCCCATCCCCGCACTACCAGAGCAACTCAGCACCTCTGCTCAGCCTGTCACAGCCGCTGAGGCTGCAAACTGACGGGTCTGTGCTGTAGTACAGAACACTTCCATCACATTCACCACATGGATCACTTCTTTTCTTGCACCCCTTCTTCCAGCTTCTTCAAGATTTCCAAGATCTGCTTCAAGGTGCAGAACGACTCTGCATGCAGTAAAACCTGCCTTCTCCTTCCTGATGACTTTCTCTCACCAGCTCCCTTTATTGCTCCTAAACACTTCATTCTTTAATGCTTTCTTCCATTTCAAGCCCGAACTCCAAAGCCAAAGACCCAGACACCAGGAATGTGCCATTGTCTTCAGGTCTTCTTCCAGCCTGCCCTTTTGTCCTCACATGATCATTGTTCCCCGGTGAGTCACAGCTCCCCCCCTTCCCTTCCACGCGCCTCCCGAACAGGCTTCTCTTTCCCAAAGCCTGTCAGAGG
This sequence comes from Alectoris magna, assembly GCA_030625065.1. Lineage (NCBI taxonomy): Eukaryota > Metazoa > Chordata > Aves > Galliformes > Phasianidae > Alectoris > Alectoris magna. The sequence continues at coordinate 104,160,287 of CM060560.1, forward strand.
GGAGCCCAGCAGGATTCCCTTCACCAGCGTCACCCAGTGACAACATCTCCTGGAGCAGACCCTCCAGCTGCCTGAGGCACTTCCACAGAAGTGCCACTTCTTTGTGTGGCACATCAGTATAAGATTCATACATCACACACACGAATAGCGCAATCCTCTGCAAACAATATCCTACTTCTGCCATTTTCTTCAGTGAGCAACATGGCTCCTAAATCTGATTCACCCCCCCTCCACTTGTTGTTACCCACTCCCATCGCAGCTCCCGAGCTCTCTCCTCCCTCCCCTGGCAGTCCTGTCATTCCTTTCTTCCCAGCTGCCCTGGCCTTCCGTGCTACCTCCTCTGGCCCAGATACACAAGCAGACTACAAATGCAATCATCCATACGCATATCAGATTGCATACTGGAAACGCACATGCTTCCACATGCTGCAACAGAGCAGCCTGTGGCCCGTTGAATCACATTTATTTGGGTATCTTGAGGAAAGGGGTGGGTTGGAGATCTTCTAACAGAAACACAATTGTGGAACCCAAAGTCTGAGCAAGGCAACGGTGGATACACCATCAGAGCAGCATTCAGCAGACGCACACACTGGGCCCAAGGGATCTCTATGAATGGTTAAAGGGGAGAAATTCAGGAGCTTGAGATCAGAAGTGCATCCCAGCTGAGCAAAAGACACCAATAAATAAGATGCTTTTCGCTGACTGAGTGCCAGGAACCTCCTAACGTCCTCCCCAAGCTCTTGCATACAGGACTCTCTTCAGCTGCCAGTGGTTTGGATGGCAGAAACCAAGCAAATACGCTCGCTGAGTAACAGAGGAAGGAAGGGAAGCAACACCCAGGTGGAGGAACATCAAGTCACAACCACTACAGAAAGCACCAAGAATGCCCTAATTTTGGACTACAAGAAGTCCTTCAGGATACAGGCTGTCTCTTGCCAGTGCCTGAGCTGCATACCACACCACAGGACTCCACAAACAAATACCTCCTGTCGCCACCCTCCTGCAGAGAGGCCACCTCCACGGCAGCTCCCATGGGGCAGCTGCAGAAGAATATGGTCTCTGACAGTGCCAGTTCCCAGCAGCAGAACGGCAGGTGAGATGGGACACTGGCCTTGTCCCCTTCCATCTTGAATGACTAGGCTGGGACCGGCTGCATTCTGAACAGGAAAGTGAAGGGGCTGCTGCTTACTGCAGGCAGTTGCCTGTTTTGAATTCCCACCCCTCGCAAGAGCCCTGGCTCTGGCTCCCACAGTATCCAGCAGGAACACATCCCTAAGTCTGAGCTTAGAAACAAGATGTATTTATTTGTTATCATTTTCAGTTATCCGAGCGAGGTAAAGGTCACAGCACTTATCTTCTGGGGTTGGTTCCTGCTCCCACTCATGTGATTCAAAACCAATTGAACGATTTTTTCCATCCTTCTCAGACAGAGAAAAATCCAGCAGGCCTGAAACCTGATACAGGGCATTTTCTAAAAAGGATCTGCGAGAAGCAAGGATCCACTGCAATGGGAGGCAGAGGAGGCTTGCCAACACTGCTAGGTACTCCTCCCCAGTCCCATGAGATGCAATGAAACATGATTGAGATGGGTAGGGAGGCCACGGCTTTTTCCCCAAGTTTAACCCAAGCTGACTACAAGGAGAGGAGCGGGCAGGTCACCTACGTGGCACTCTGAGGGGCTGCACTTTGGGAGACGAGACTCAAGGATAGGGTCACATGTTCCATGCCCTGTACACAGGTTGCTCCATCACCTACAGGATTAATTTACGCAAAACATGAGAAGATATGCTTTTTCTCTTCACATTGAAGGACTTCATTAACCTTCCAGGAGCTTGCTGATAGTGAAGTAGAAGCAATGGGAAAACCACTTTTCTGGGAGAAGTGACTTTCTCTGTGTCACTAATAGCACACACCTGGGGGAGATGAAAGCCACCAGCAAGCAATGGACACTGACCCAGTAACACTCTGCATTCCACCTCCGCTCTCTGATCTGCTGTCTCAGTGTCCCTTCTCCCTTCGTTCCAGTTGACAGCATGACCAGGGAGAAAAGGAAGCTAAATGGGGAGGCAAACGAGGCTGAAGAACATAACGGTAAGAGTTTGGGGAGAGACCTAGCCCAGAGTCAGAGCAGGAGGGAAGGACCAGGTAAAACTGGTGAAGCAGGTACAGAGACGGGGGAGAAACAGCTGTGGGAAAAACTGAAAAGGGTGTACGGCACTTTGCATAAAGCATGAGGGATGGACGCAAGGTCAGTCTGCTACAGAGACAGAAGAGGGAAATTGGGAACTGTTTGGGTAGTAGAGCCAAAGCCCGTGACTTCTATTAGCCTGGGACTGAGTCATACCTGGCAGGGACAAACGTGGTGTTACTCAGAAACAGTGGAGAAAGTCACTGTGCCCTGTCCTGACAGACACTGGCTGAACTTGAACACATGGCTGTCTGTGTGACCTCTTGATGCTTTGCTGCCAGGAGCCTCAACCTGGCCAGCACTCTCATCAGCCTGCTGCACTACTGCAACCCACCCTGCTCCGTGCCACGCATCCTTGCAGGGGCTGGTACTCTCCTTGTGACAAGCACAGATATCTCCAGGTGATAGCCAGAGGAGGTAGCTGTACCATAGCCAGGTAGCTCACAAAAAGCCAGGGGATGGCTGGGAGCATGGGAGTAGAACAAGCAGCCAGGTCCAGAGCAAGCCGCGAGGCTGTGTCCAAGGAGGTACAGGGAGACAAGGAGGCAAAATGTGAGATGACAGACTTCAGGCTGTCAGGCTGATCCCATGTGCTGTCCTTTTTCCTCACCCCTTGTTAGCCTGGCCTGCAGGCACAGTCAGCAGCTCCCATGCAGCGAAGCTATGAGGACAGGCAGCAGAGGAAAGCAAAAAGAGGTCCAAGGTGGAGAGACTCACAAGAGAGGGATCCAGGAGAATCAACCAGAGAGAGGAGAAACGAAGAGAGTGTGGCACATGAATAATGGGGGAGGGTAGGAGATACAGGGTGAGAGAATAAAATGACATGAACAGAAGGAAGGGAGCTGCAAATAGAAGGGGATGTGGAAACAGCAGAGAGAAACAGATTGCCAGAGCGGTGGAAGTAGAGGAGACCTAGAGGGACAGAATATAATAAGAACTCTTAAAATGAGAGGAAAATAGGAGAGAGAAGGGAGGGAGAGGAAGAGTGAGAGAAGGATTTATGGTCTCCCTGAGAAGAAAGCCTTGAGCTTTTTTCTCCCTATCTCTCAAAGCTTTCGTGAAAGCAGAGACCTGTCATCCTCATTTTAAGAATGGAGGAGCTAAGGTGCGCAGACTGAGGGATGCAGTGGATGAATGAGATGGCAGAAAAAAAGCTTAGCTTCCTACTTAAATACACCTGTCAGAGACACAGGTGAAGAACAACCCTGACTTTCTCCTCTTGAGCACAGCAGAGAGATCACTACCCAGAGACAGCAGGAAGATGGCTTGGGAGAAGCATGAGAACTAAACCAAAAGAAATGTAGCTAAGAGAGTTGCACCTGCTCGTTTTTACCAACACTCAATCTCTAGAGATCCAAATCTAGAGGTATTTGGAGTGAATTAACCTAGAATGCACCAAAACAAGTGACAGTTGCCTGCTGATGTGGAGAATCACCTGCAAGGACAGGACACTACAGCACGGGTCCAGCTGCTCACCGACGCAACAGCTCACAGGAAGAGCAACAGGGACTCTGCTCCTACAGTGCTCACCAACACCTTTCATTTGCAGAGGTTTTTGTTTTTGTTTTCCTTCCAGAGCGTCTAATATTTATCCAGCTTTATTTGTACCATCTTTATGTTTCAGCTGCCACTGCAGAAAACTGTCTTTCCGTGTGCGCAAATAAACATCAAACCCCTAAAGTCACATACGCTTGGTATGCAGGAGCCCTGAATAAACCAGATATCCGGCGCCTGTTTGCTCTCCTGTACGCACACAGGCAAACAGAACTTCCCAGTCACCCACTGTACACAAGAGCCCACAGGATCAGGTGCTCTCTTAACCCTAGGAAGCGTTCCTTCATGACCTGCATGCTCAGGAGCTGTCTAGGATTCCCCTCGTGGTGAGTGACGAAGGTCCCTCAGCTATGAACTGATGTTAATGGCGGGTTGTGTACCTTGTTTGTTTACCGCTGAGGAGGAATGCTTGTCGTGGCTGTCAAGACTATAAAAATATTTCCATGACTTCAGACAGCTTGGCATTTTTACATGCAGCTGAGAGAGTGGGTGAATGTACAGATGAAAAATTGAAGAAACATTATTAAGGGAGTACAGAGACTATCTCCTAGCACCACCAAGATGGCTCAGAGAGGCCAGAGAGGTCAGAGACGTTTCTGAATAAAATGCATTTTTTCCCCCTCGGGTCTCTGAAAAGCTGGCAATAATTAAGCCTTACAACACCTTTCTGGAGTAGATAAGTCAGCCGAGGCCAGCCAAGGTTAAAGGACTCACCCGTGATCACACTTCACAAACCAGAGAGCAGAATAAAACCCAACAGATATCGGTCCTGTTAACCAGGCCCTGGAACACCTGCTGACACCCAGGCCCAGGGACGGGGCTACGTGGGGAGACTGCCACATGCAGGTCCTCAAAGCCAGCCCGACAATGGGACAAAGAGCCGAGCGGCAGCATCCGCTGCGACTTCAAGATGGTAATTGTGAAAGCAAGTGACAGAAGGCTGGGAAGCAGTGCCTAGTTACGAACTGTGGTGCCAAGTGTATTAAATATACATTGATAGATTCAATTACAACGAGCATCATGCAAAATGGAAGCGTCTGCAGTCAAGGACCCAGGATGGCAAGACGGCAAGGTGGGCATAACCCCAAAACATCATCATGTTTTTCAAGAAGAAAGTCCTGCCTCCTGATCTCATAGCAAGGGTGCAGCCTTCCCTCACCACGCACTGCCTGAAGTCACCCCAGCCAGGGTCTGGATGGTGACACCCAAGCTCGAGGGCTAGCAAGAAGTGCCGGTGACTCAGGTTTAGTGGGCTCCATTCAGCTGTGAGAGATCCGTATCACCTACCGCTGAGTAGCCCTTTGTTATCGGTGTCACCAGAGAAGCTGCAGAGTGAAGTGGCAGAGAAAGTGAGCCACCGCCATCAGCGAGCCACCGCCACCTCACCAGTACCCGTTGAACCTGGACTAGGATGCGCCACGCTCGGGTGTGTGCTGCCCTGTGCTGGTCCGATATGTAGCCCTGCATCCACCTGTGCCAAAACACTGCTGTTCCAGGCAGCCCTGGGAGCATGGGATGTGGCAGAAGGCAAAGCCAGATCCTGGCATCATTAACTGACTCAATGGTTAATACAATGAATCCATATCGTGAAGGGAAGGTCACCGCTTCGCTCTTCTCCCATTTTTACACATTTCCTCAGGATTTCAGAGTTATGAAATCATCACTGTCACTCCCCAGAGCTCCATCCTGTGCTTACCATGACACATGGACTACCCAGACCACCAGTAATGATTTAATTTCCTCCTCGGAGCAAAAATAGCAAGGATAATCATTCGGCACTCCATACACACAGCTGCCACCTGAAAAGTGCAGGTGAGCGCAGTTAAACGGAAAGGCAAGTACAATCCTAGGCCATTTTTTGTACCTGGAGAACTAGACCAGCCGTATTTTGCATGCAAGATTACAGGTCTGTGTGTAGCTGCATTTTCACATTCCATTACTGCAATTGCACACGGCCAGTTACGTGCTTTAGCAGCAGCTTACAAAAGCAACTGCTGCTAAACATACAAAATCCAGCTCACAGATGCAGACTAAAAGCACGCTCCTTGTTTTTCTGCCATAGGAAAAACATGCATGTTCTGTCTGCCTGCCCGTTGTGCAAACAGCACCCAGCATACAGCCTCGTGCGTACAGTTGCATATTGATCCACGTTCAGCCAAGCTTTCTAATAACATGAAGCGTATAAAGCATTTTGCAACTAGAAGCGTCTCAAAAATGCAAAAAAGGCCCAGGTTTTGCGTAAAAAATCTCCCAGCAAGCAGCCGTAGCCACCTCTCTGCCTCCAGTGTACTATCTGTTCCAGGCTCCCAAGAAACACAGCACTCACAGTGTAAGACAAGTAAGAGAAGAATACCTTTTTCATTTAAACTATAGGGGAGTTTTACCTAGATAGACTGCAATTTCCTGAGCTGGAACCTGGCAAAGCGCCCAGGGCTACGACCACCCCCTTCCTTCGCTTGCAAAAATTACTGTGGAGTCTTCAGCAGCCAGAAGTAGTTTTCACAGTTTTGTTTTTACGTTTCTTCTGAAAGATGCTGAGGCAAGCTCAGTTGTAAGCAAAGCCGGGCGCTGCACAACTTCCAAGAACTAAACTGATGCGCAATGTTCTAAGCACACTATCCCCAAATACCCTACTGAGGAATGGTTCAGCACTGAGTCAGAGGGAAGCGGGCTGAATCACAAATAGCGATTCCTGCAAGCTGCCTTCCCCCCCCCCCCCTCCCGCCCCCAAGTCCACGATCCAAGCAGTGACCAGGTTGTGGTTAGCTTGGGAAATCTGATGAGATCACAGTCTGGGGAGATACAGCTTCAGACGCTTGAGTTTTTGTTAACCAGTTCCTTGTTTTGCACGGAGACACGGACATGGAGTTACTCTACCAGGTTCCCCATATGTTTGTAATACTGTTGTTATGGGAATACATGTACAGTCCATGTCACTGGCAAGTTGCGCTGCTTTGTGCAGGAAGGACAAAACAGAACTCGTTGTCCAACAGAGCACTGAGTTTAGGCATAGCTCAAGCAAAATTTATCGTAACGTGAGTCACGCTCAGCGTAAAACGCATGCTTTGTTCACACGATGCTGTGGGACCCTGCCACACTACCCACAGACAGGCACATGGCATCTCACCAGCACAGGCCCTCAGTTGGGCATGCTGCTTCATGAGCGACTGCTGTTCCCAACTCATGGTTTTTGGGTCCAGGAGGACCAACCTGAGCAGCTGAGCGATTTGCCTAAGGGTGTCCACCAGGCCAACAGCAGGACCCACCTTCTGCAAGACCTCTGTGTTTGAGACCACTCTTTCTCCAACGGGAGAAGCAAAGGATAAAGTGGGGACAACGGCAACTTGAGTACTAACACAAGTCCACATCACAAAGCAAAAGTACCTGCCTCCCAAGGGGCCCCAAAATGGGCAACGAACTTGCTTACAGGAATAATGCATGTGTTTAGGTCTGCAAGACTCCTATCAAAACCACTGTGCCTGAGAAGCCTACATACACCCTTAGGTGCTGGCAGGGAGCATCTGTGGGGCTCACATCTCCAGGGGCAGCAGCAGCAACTGAGGCTCTGCCACATCAGAGTGGCACTGAAGAACGACAAGAACAAACCTTCATGCCTGACAGTCCCAAACAGTGTGAAATGCAGGCGGGAGGAGTGAAATGTGTTTTCTTTACTGCCAACCTCACTGACTCCCGAGCTACTGCTGAAGATCTCCGCCTCAAGAGAGGAGCTGACTGGAGCAACACGCAACCAGCTCAAAAGAAAACCAATTTGCGCATTTAGGCTCCTTTTAGCCATCCATAGGCAGTGACAGACATGGCCAGCTTCCCTCCCTGCCCCCCCAGCCTTGAGACATTGCCATTTTCTATCCCCATCTCATGCAGCCAGGCACAACCCATGCTGTAGTTGAGGCTTAATTGCATACGCACTCCATGGGGAGGGCAGCATGAGATAGAGCCGCCCGTCCACAAAGGAGAGGGGCAGGAGGCTAAGAATCATTCCTGTCCCGCAGTCACCCTCACTGATCGGCGCATCTAGGATCTTAAAGTGCATTGCTGATCAGATCTGCAGGTTGTCCTAGGAGGAGAAAAGTGACATAAAATATGCACAAGCCTTCCTTCTGTCCTGACAGCAGGTTGAGTTTTCAGATGATGTGGAAACAGCAGCCTGCTCTCTTCCCCCAACATGGTCTCCTCACGCCTTCGCTTCAGTGCTGCTGCCTCACTGCCCGCTCCAGGGCCCTGCTCCCTCCCCAGCATCCCCACTGTGCCTCTGCCCAGGGCTCCGTGACGCTGTCTTTGTGCCTGCTTTGCCCCTGGCCTCTCCTCTCAAGACACCAAGCAGGGGCATGTTAGTGGTCCCTGTTTTTCAGCACAAAGCAAGAACAGAAAGGGCGTCCAACTGCCATCCAGGGGCAGACCTTGTCCATGCTGCCAACCCGGCTGCACTCCAGGTAGGTGAACCCAGAGAGGACGGGAAGAACGTGCACATGTGCAATACATCCATGAGCACAGCATGCCAGCCTCTCTGCCAGGCGCAGACATTGCCTTCCTTCTCTGCTCATCTTCAATGAGAGCCACACAGAGAACGTCTGACCCGAGATCAGCTCTCTGCACGTATATGTGCATGAAATTTTTATGGCATTGTTTGTGTGTGTGATGTCTGCGGTGTGTGTCTGCTCCATCACAGGACTGCTGTTGTAAACAGAAATGCCGAAGTGTGGCACATCTTGGTTTTTGGTCTTGACTTCCCTGCACCTCCCATCAGCCCCCATGCAAAACCGGATGTAAAATCCTACTGGTGCCTCACTGATAGAACGAGCTCTGACCTACGCCGAGGAAAACAAGAGAACTAAGCCATGCCTACCAAGAACCATGTTTATAACACGTACCCCTTGCCCCCCTGGAGGGACAGCATGCTGCACATGCAGGTACATCAGCAAAAACTCGCTCCTTCCAAGAACGGGGGTAGGGTGCATGTGAGGAGCTTGACTTCACCCCTAGGCCTATTTCACCAATGCTGATCTTGGGAAGCATCAGAATTGTCCTTGCTGTCACCAGATTTCAACATAATCAACAGAGATTCACAAAGTCACGCTAACAGAAGGTCCCTTCACCGATCACAGACAAGGCAAGCCACACACTCTGCCACCAGCCCTTGGGCTGCTTATGAGGATCTCTCCCTTGCCCTGCTCAGCAGCGAAACACAGACCTCTGCTTCCTCCTGCGCCCCAAAGCCCTGCTGCCCCACATCTGGCTCACCCCAGGCTCTCGCCTTGCTCGTGCCCTCACTGAGTTCAAAATTCCCCCTCGTTTCCAAGCTGCTCCCAGGTCTCCATCGGCCACCCTTCCCCACTTGCTCCCCACCTGCCAGTACATCTCCCACTGGTTTTCCACGAGCACCAAAACCCTTGGAGCCGGTGCAAGCTCCTCATGGGTCCGGCTGCATGAGGCCAGCATCTCCATCCCCACGTCACTGCCCAACGAGGCCCATTCCAAGCTTCCAAACCCAGTTCGAGAGCTCTCCCCTGCCGTGCCTGAAACCTCCGAGCGCGTCTCCCCGCACGCCTCCATCACCGGGCTTCCGCCTGCACAGCGCGGGATGGAGGAGACATCGCGGAGAGCGCTACACCCAGCCATGGTTTTCTGCTTTGATTCTTTCGCTGCTTATTTATTTATTTTTGCGGAGGGAGGCAGCGATGCCGAGAGAAGCCGGCTGAGATTTGTGCCGTGCACGTTTTTGGGTTTTTGGTGGTGGTTTTTTTTTTCCTTTCTTTTTTTTTTTTTTTTTTTTTTTTTTTTTTTTTTTTGCAGCAGCAGCGAGAGCCTCCATCTTCCTCGCCGGATTGAGCGGGGTCTCAGGACGACGCTTCTCCCTCCCCACCTCCACTCCGCTCCCCGCTCCCCTCGGCAGCGAGGCTCTGCTCCCGGCTCTGGCTGCGGGGCACGGCCGCCTGCCCTCTCCCCCCTCGGCTCCCGCTCAGTCCGGGCTGCGTCGGGACGAACGGATTCGCGCAGCCCGTCGCTTATTTCCACCGAAACGACCACAACCAGGGAAACCCGATGCCAAACTTACAGACCTCCCGAGAGGCGCGGAGAGGCTTTCCGAGGGCAGAACCCCTCCGGGATTCACAGCACCCGGAGCGCGAAACGCAACCGCGCGCGGACCGCCCCCTCTACCCTCCCGGGCCCGGCCGACAAAAGACCCCGCGGGGGCTCCTCGGGCCCGGCCGCCAACAGGTGTGACGCGCCCCGCGTCCCCCCGCCGCCACGGGGGAAACTGAGGCAAGGCGCCGCCCGCCCGCCGCAAAACTTTCCGCCCCCCGCCGTGCCGCGCCGGGCCGGGCCGGACTGCGGCACGCACCGCCGGCAGCCGCCGCGGCGGAGGCGTCCCGGGGCCGGGCCGGGCGGCGGCCGGGCGCTTACCTGCCTCAGGCGGAGGGCGCGCTGCGCGGCATGGCGGCGAGGCGGGCAGCGGGAGGCGGCCGGGGGCCCGGCCTGCGCTCGCAGGGCGCTAGGGCAGCATCAAGGCAACTTAGGGGGAAGGCTGGCGGGGCCTATTGTCTGCGCGGGGCGGCGGGGCGGCGGGGCGGCCTCCCCCCGCGGGCGCCGCGGCGCTTGGTACGGCCCAGGCATTCATGCCAAGCGGCTCTGGCGCACGGCGCTCGCCTCCCGCGGCTGCTGACAAGCCGCAAACGAGGCGCCCCCTCCCGCCGCCTCCCCCGCCCCAGCGGCGGGCGGGACGCGTCGCGGCCTCCCCCGCCTCGCGCTCACCGGCGGCGGCGGCCCCGGGCCCCTGGGGGCTGCTCCGCCTGGGCCTCCCTCCTTCGCGGGGAGCCGGGGCCTGGCCGAGAGCCACGGTGCCCATCGAGCTCCGCGACCGAGCTGCTGGGCGCGACGTGCCCGAGGTGGCGGGAGTCGTCTCACATGGCCGTCGTCCCCATCCCCAGCGTCGGCTCCTCTTGAGGGGTGCAGGCCCGTGCCCGAGAACAGCCAGCCTCCAGTTCTCTGAGGCTTCCGTGGGAGCCCAGTGAGGAAACCGGAGTGGCTCGCAGACCACACAACGCCCCTGAGCTCGGGCTAAGCCCTTCGGTGACACCCCAGGCATCCAGGCCTACGTGCCCTCCATCCGGCAAAAGCTAAACCGAAATGTGGCCGGTGTGAATCACGGAGCAGTGTGCCTGGTGCACGGGTTCACGAGGGTTCAGTCGGCACAGTGAGGAGCCACATGACCCACTGTCATAGGTTTCATAACAAAACCACAAAACTCCATCTCAAAAAACACATCCCTGTCCAGGGACAACAAAAGGTTTTTCTGTGGGGCTCAGCGGAAAAGGTCTGCAGAGCCCAGAAGTGTTGCACAAGCATCAGCTGGTTTCATTTAATAAAAATAATTATTATAATCACAATAATCACCACTCGGATAGCTTTTTTGTCCAATGATCTCAAAGACACTTCACTAACTCGAGCAAATATTTTTATCTAAATTTAACGAGGGGTAAAACAAAGTCAGACAGACGAAGTGACCTACTAAGGTCATCTTGCGAATCTACAACAGAAGGGAGAATGCACGTTTCTGAATTCAGGAGCCCAACAGAGAAGCCACCTCCCAAAAATAGAGCTCCTGCAATCTCCCAAAGTTGTACTGAATCGTAGAATAACAGAAGTTCTGTATTAGTCCGTGTTGCCCTGTGAAGAATTTTAATCAGGTCCGATTTGCAGTTTGGATACTAGGACAGATGCAAATGATGTGTTTCCTAGGAAAGAGAAATGGAGGTCAAGCAAGGAAGAAAGACTGTGACCAAGAAAGGCTGGAGATGGAGAGAGGAACAGGCTAGGGGAAGCACAGCCGGACTGGAAAACCAGTGTGCACACAGGCACCATAGCTCTGTACATCAAAGCCACTTCACAGTGCAGGAGCTCTACCCTGAGAGCAGCTGAACCCAGAGTTTGTTTCTGAATGAGAGACCTGGGTCTTGTCAGGGTGCCATAAAGGCTGGGGTCCACTCAAGCCATCCTAAAAAGCTCAGGATTTCTACATCTCCTCATAGTCTTTTAAGGGAGAACAAACCTCCCCGGGCTGCCACAGGTTGAAGCCTGATCATATTCAGATCCATATTCTGCTAATGGGAAAAAACAACCCAGGGCTAAACTCACCTTGTCTAGGAAGGCTGCACCCAGCAGAAACAGCCTCTCTTGGCCACTCCCAGTCTCACTTTTTAGGCTGCTTTTGTACCTCAGTGAAGATGACTTTGTCCTCTCTGCCAGCCCCCAGACCTGCTAGAGTCTAACCAGCCCTGGGTGAGACGGTGAGACCATGTCTTCTTGCAGCTGATGAGAGCTGCTGCTCCTGGCGGGGTGGATTTTCCCTCTTCCTTCATTTCCATAACGTTTCTCTTCTGTTTACTTTCCCATTGCTCTCCTCATGGCCCCAATTCAGGACAACGTGTAAGCACATGTTTAATCTCATTGATCTCATGGCACTCCATGTACGAAGGAAAACATGGGTCCCTTCGCCGAGTGCTTGTCTCTGAATTTTACATTAAAGAGATGTGAGATAAAGTTCAGAAGTGGTCACCTGAGGGTGGACTGGGACATGGGCATTCCCCTCTTCTCAGGTGAAATGCGGAACAAGCAGGGTGCCGATCCCTGCAGATGCTTCCATCCCAGTGTGTGCCCAGGGAAGCCACAACGCCCTTGGCAGGAGAGGTAAGCATGCCCTCTCTCAAACAGGCGCGGCTCAGAAGCTGGAGCACTTCCACGGGAGACACAGACAGGAAACGCCAGGGGCAGAGCAGGCAGTACAGGCTGGGTCTTCTGAATCCTCCAGGAGTGCTTTAACCCGCCTGGACGCTGCACCTTACCAGGAAGCATCAGCCTTTCAGTTTTGTACAGTGCCCATCCTGGAGACAAGCTCTTGGAGGCACAGAAACATTTTGTTTCTGGATTCGCCTGCTGTGCTAAGCTTTGTCAAGCAGCAGGCTTTCCCAGGCAGGTACAGAGCAGAGCTGCTGAAGCCAGGGGTCTCAAAGTCAAAACGGATGGGCCTGAGGGCTCCGGGCATCCTCAGAACTAGGCATCAGCTGAGCACAGGTTTGCAGGATCATACCTTGCTCTCAGGTATCTGAAATTCATCTGAATCCTGCTTCAAGAGATCAAGAGCTTTACTTAACTCATATCTGGGATTAATTTCCCTGTCTGTCAAGTAGGAATTACAATATCCCTTACTGGCACTTCTATTAATTCAGACTGTGTGATGTTTGGTGGGTTTGTTTGTTTGCTTTGAGGGGAGAGAAATAAAACCTTTTCTCTATGTGCATGTACACTGTCTTATAAGATAGGACCCCAATTTTAGTTCAAGTGATGAGATGGCTCCCATAAAGAGGCAGACAGTAGGATAGTCTAGCTTACATACATACCTGCTTCTTTTTTCCACTGCACTGAAGCATTCATCTCCCACCTCCTCTACAAATGTATCAAGAATGAGTAAAAAAACAATAGTACTGTGCTTGCCTGCCTTGTGTCCCAAGCAGGACTACACAGACTTGCACCATACAGACCTATGCATGCCCAGTAGACCAGACACCTCTGCAAGGCACATAGGCAGATCACCTGCACAGCAGGTCTGACAATGTGAGCATTTGTTAGGCGTTGTGTTTCAGTGCTTATATGCTATACAGTTCACCTCGCTAGCGTGCAATTGACCTATCCCGAATTTCTGGATGTTCAGCAGCCCAGCTATCTGACAGACCCAATGGGCATGTGGAAACACTGCTATTCTGATTTCATCCCAAGAAAATTCCCAGGTGGAGAAAGATGAAAAGACCAGGGAAACAGGCACATTGGAAATATGCACATGTAGAAGCTCAACACGCTGAAAAAGACGGGTTGATTTACCTGTACCTGTGCAGCAACCATTCACACCTCTTCTGCTCTTTGCTGCTGCGCCTCACTTCATGCCTGTTCTTCTTAGCTGAGTGCCCCGGTTGCTCAGAAAGATAGGGTTCTTGAGTAAACGCTCCTCTGAACTGGTATGGCTCTGCTTGTCCACATACACATCTCTCCTCACAACGCATCAGCTGGTCATGCACGTTGGCTGTCCCTCTGTCCCTTGTAGCCCATGTTTTGAAATGCTGCGCTTGGTCACATTTTACAGCGCTTTGGGGAGTCTTTTACTTAGCCCCATTAGTTTTCCCCGCTGTCAGTGCAGCCTAATGCCATTGCCATAGATGCTTCATTCCCGATCAAACCTCAGATAAAATATTCTTAAGAAAACCTCAGAAATCCCATTATTGCCAATTTTCAAGCCATCTGTTCCTTTTCTTAAAGTCCCTGATGTTGGATTCACAGGCTTATGCAAGAATCTCAGCTTTCACTAAAAAAGGAAAAGTCACTTTTCTAGTTCCCGAAAGCCTCCAACACTGGAAGACCAGAGGAGGACTCTGAAGTGATCGTGCACTTATTTCAAGCCAGATTTTTGAGATAATGCCCTGATTTGCAGGTCCTGGCTCTCAGTCTTGCTCTCTGGGGATGAGAGTGCACCGTACAGCTGCATTTAGAGACCTTTCTGCTGGAAGCAGAGGGGATGCACTGTGAACTATGGGAAGAGGAGGGAAAGGATGGCTCTGAAGCCGTGCATTATAAAGGTATTCTTAAGCCTTCACAGCCAGAGGCCGGGGGGGGGGGGTGGTAGGGGGCGGCGGTGGAGAGGGTTAGAGGGGGATTGTTCCTGTTGCAGTTGCATTGTTTTATGGTGGTGTCATGCAATGAGATGGTGCCGGTTGTGGTTGTAACCAGCAGGCGGAGCTGAGCTGAATAAACAAGAGCGAGCTATTCATAGCCATAAGGAGGGCAGAGCACTCCTCTCCTAGCAACACAACCAGAAGAAGAGCAGTAAGAGCTCTGCCCAACTGGGGAAGAAATGTGCACGAAATGTGGACGTTCCTCCCCTTCCAAGCAGTTCCTCTTCCATTGCTGTGAGATGCCTGAAGACCTCTTACCTGCCCTGCTCGCTTTGCCCAATAGCCCTGTTTGAACTCAGCAGTGTACTTACACAGGGTTTAGTAAAGTCTGTTCACTGGGAGTTTGACTAGCAAACGTCCTTTTCTGCTTTAAAATGAGAAATACAGGAGAGTTAGAAGGCAGAGCACAAACCTGTGCTGCAGACTGTGGCACCCAGGAACTTGTGGGATGAGGGCTCTGCTCTGCTGTCTCAGGGCTGATGTACCATCCATGTTCCACAAGCAGTTGAAAGGCCACTCCATCTTGCCATTCCTTCACCCATTTCTCCTTATCCAAAGTCCAGTGACGTCAACATCTGCACATAGTGCCTGATGTTTTTTCTGGAGGGGGCATCCTAGGGCGAAGCTCTGGAAGTTTTGGGTGCACATGATAAAGCCCGTGGCAGTTAAATGCAGAAGGACGTTTTGCAAAGGAAGCTAGCACACCTCACCATTTGAAAGATCAGACATGTAGTAGCAAGGTACTGACAAGTGTTCCAAACACCTGTAACATCACCAGTAAATCAAGCAAAAGCATTTGTCAGATCATCATTAGGAGAGTAATGAGGTAAGCACAATAGAACTTAGGCCAGGCAAAGAGGCCAGCATCCGTCTGTAGGAGATATCACCACAGACAATGAAAAGTCAACATTTAAGAGGAAACCTATTCCATCAGAGGGAATCCAATCAATAATGAAAAGTGTCCCTTGTCCCTGACCTCTGCACAGCACAGGCATACAGTCACAATACAGTCACACCTCTGGAAACCTGCAAATCTGCCTTCATCATGCTACCATCATGTAATTACCATAAGCAGACTTCTCAGCCTGTGAGTCCACCACTGCATAAGCTACACAAATGACACAAAATCGGAATACAGGTATTGTGTTCTCTGGTACACCACAATAAGCAAATTTTGGAACGACAATTTAGTTTTCCAACAAGTTTTCAATGTGTGAATTTAATAAATTGCTGGGGAAAAAAACAACAACAAACAAACAAACAAACAAAAAAAAACGAGGGTAATCATAGGCACAATTACAGTGTCTATCTGGAAGGCTGCATACTAGGCTTCTAGATCTCTTGCAAAACATGCCACCACTTGAACTCCAGCGGTAATTATCTTTTATAGAGTTTGGCGAGAAGAGAGGGCCTCGACTCACAGTTTGCCATTCAGTTACGAACTTTCTGTTAAAGGAGAATGACAAAATCCAGGAATCCCAGGTTTCACCTCTAACTTCGGGACCTAGAGATTAATATAATAGATGGGGCAAGCAAGTCACATAGATTTGGCACATCCAGTTGAAAGGCAGCGCAGCTGATGGGATAAGAGAACTGTATTTTGATCTCAACTAATGGGATATGGCA
Source organism: Alectoris magna (assembly GCA_030625065.1). Taxonomy (NCBI): domain Eukaryota; kingdom Metazoa; phylum Chordata; class Aves; order Galliformes; family Phasianidae; genus Alectoris; species Alectoris magna. The sequence goes on from CM060560.1 coordinate 104,176,394, forward strand.
CAGCTTTTTTCTTTGTTTATTTTTGCATTGCAGGAAGGTTAGGCAGGCAGGGGGTAACAGATTGAAGCTTTGCTCAGTGAAGGTTAGGAAGTGCCCTGAAATATAAATGAAACAGCAGCATAAGACAAACAGCAATGTAAGGTGTGCTCCCTCAGAGCAACTTCCCTTCCCTTAGTCTGTAGGAAATCCAGGCTGGGATTCTTGCTTGGTGTACCTGATTCACCTGAAAAAGCAGGAGCCTGATACAGTTAAGAGTACTTGATAGAAACGATAAGACAAGAGAGAGAGCAAAGAGAAAAGAACAATTGATTTAATGCCTTCTTCATTTGTATTTAAATAAATAAAGGTGCCAGTATAAGGCTCTAGGCACCTTAACACACAATTAAGACTACTAAAGAGAAACCAAGCTACGCACCACTCCCAGGCAGCATGAAATGATTATCCAGAACGTGCTCTGCCACCTCCCAGAGGAAAAAAAAAAAATACTACTTCCAGCCCTTCCAGCTTCCCTCTTTAAGGATGTCATTCCTAGCACTCTCATCTTATGGACTTCTGCTAGCAAGAGGAAGGACACACTCCTGAGTGCCACTGCTGCCCTGCTGGGACACCCAAGCGCTCTCTGCCTACCCATAGACCAGGGCAGCCATCGGTGCTCCTGGTGACCACCGCTGCTGCCGTACTGCGCGGGAAGGGAATGTATGCGTTGCTTTTCTTCCTCTGGTAACACCAGAGTCGATGCTGAAGAATATTGTTGGCCTCAGCACAACAAGCTGGAGAATTTCTGTGTCCACTGGCAGAGGGGTTAGGGTTACGGGGGGGAGGGGGGAGGACAGGCGGGAAAAAAAAAAAAAAAGGACTAAAAAACTCCAAGTGATTTCACTGGCAGTTACTTCACTAGCAAGATTGTTACAAACTCCCAGCTTGTAACATTGTTAGCATTTCCCCCACCACTTCCATACTGAATTGTTTCTGTTTTCCATTACATCTCTTGTCCAACTTGCAGCTGCACTCTGCCTCCCCACCCCAGGGCAGTGGCTGGAGCTGACAGGACTCGGTGGAGACAGCTGCCACCTTCCCAGGGAAGGACCAACACTTGAAGTGAGTGACCAGCACTGACATCACTGCCTGCACTGCATTCCACCAAAGCAGCTCCGGTAATCCCCAGCTCCAGTAGTCTCCAGCCCAACTTGCACAAGAGACCCTAAGATGGTATGGTGCTAATAGACAAGCTCAGAGGCGTGCCAGCTGGGGAAATATCAGCAAACAGTTTGCTGAACAGACCACGGGTGAGGCAGAAGAAACTGTGGAATTAGTGGATATGGAATTGGTTGGATGGTTGCAACCAGAGGGCTGAGGTCAATGACTCCATTGAGGTGGAAGCAGGTGATGAGTGGTGTTCCTCAGGGGTCAATCTTGGGACCAGTGCTCTTCAACATCTTCATGAATGGCATAGACAGTGGGTTCAAGTGTACCCTCACCAAGCTTGCAGACAACACCAAGTTGAATGGTGCAGTTGACACAACAGAAGGAAGGGATGTCATCCAGAGAGACCTTGACAAGCTTAAGTGAGCCCCTGTGAACTAAATGAGGTTCAACAAGGCCAAGTGCAAGGTGTTGCACTTGGGTTGGGGCAACCCTGGATATGTACAGATTGGGAGCTTTTACTCATTGAAAGCAGCCCTGCTGAGAAGGACTTGGGGGTACTAGTGGATGAAAAGCTTAACAAAAGCCAATAGTGTGTGCTTGCAACCTGGAAGGCCAACTATGTCCTGGGCTGCATCAAAAGAGGGGTGGCCAGCAGGGCAAGGGAGGGGATCATCCCCCTCTACTCTGCTTTCACAAGGCCCCACCTGGAGTACTGCATCCAGGTCTTGGTCCTTCAACACAGGAAAGATTAGGAGCTGTTGCAGCGGGTTGAGAGGAGGCCATGAGGATGATCAGAGGGCCAGAGAAGCTCTCCTATGAAGAAAGGCTGAGGGAGCTAGAACTGTTCAGTCTGGAGAAGAAAAGGTTCCAGGAAGACCTCACTGCAGCCTATCAGTATTTGAAGGGAGCTTACAAACAGGTGAGAGACTGGCTTTTTTACAGGATCTGATAGTGGCAAGACAATGGGGAATGATTTTAAACTTACAAAAGCTACACCTCACCCTGTTGGCAAGTCAGCCAATGTCCTGAAGAACCAATCTGTATGGTCCTGTAGGGTTTGTCATTGTAGTGATGCAGACACCTATGCAGTAGAGAACTTAAATGACGTGAGCCATCTGGGATCCAGCACTAGGCTTGCTTTCTCAGTTCAGCAGTGTTTCTTATGTACTAATGAGCTTAACCCTTGTTTCTTTGTGCACAGCATCCAAAGGTAAGCCAGACTTCCACAGGGTCAAGACCTGAGCTATGGAGTCTGCCATGCTTCACAGTGCCTACAAAGGCATAGTGGCTTGGGTCTTCATTGGCATGCCCATCCTTGCATCACCTTCTGTGTCATGGGATCATCAAGATGCCTGCAATATGCAGTGGGAGCAGGAGTAATGATCAACATCAAGAATTTCATTTCTGATGAGGGAATCCAGAGAACTCACCCTTGAATGACCTCAGGTATGTGACCTGCCCCAGTGCAGGGTACGCCTCAGCACACACACTGACACTCTCCCAGCCTGGCAGTCATCTCTGTGAGTCCTTTCCATGAGCGCTCACTGACTCTAAGCCTTCTCCTCGAGTTTCCGTCAACTGCTAGAAAAGCTCCCACTCCATTGTCCCTGGTGGCCAGAACTCACATTCAGCAATCAAAGCCTGGCACTCCTGCAGGAAGACAAGCTTAAATAAAGGAGCTGAATATATCTCCTCCTCGTCCAGCAATTATTCTGTTTCCTCTTCTTCTAGGTCTCCAGCCTGACTAACTGTCTCTATACACTGGATACGGTCCCAGCAATGCTCAGCTCTGCATGTCAGCTGGGACCGTGTGCAGTCATGACATTAGGCACGATCCCTGATCCCAAACAGTACCAGCTGTCACCACGCTGACCCACTGGGACACAACAAAACTGGGCTTTTCTAGTTCTTATGTTCTGGCTGCCCCTTCCCTAAGGGAGTGCTTATAGCTAATCCCAAGCCAGGTCACACATTGCTCAGCAAGACCCAGTCCTAATTGACATCCCAGCAAGGACAAGCTGCAGATACCAAGCAGCCTGCTTGGCAGCATACACTGGGCAGAAGGAAGCAGCAACTTCCCCATGGGTTAGGAAGCTCCTGGCAGCCTCTCCACAGCTCACTCCTTCCATGCTCTGCTAGCAGTTGTGGCACCAGTGCCCAGCAGGGCTCGCAGGAAACCCCATCTGCAAATGTAGGAGGGGAAGAATAAGACTGCACTAGGCAGAGTGGGTGGCATGGACATATTGAGCCTCTGTGGACACTTGCACTGAGGAAAACCTCTCCTATCAAACACCTAGCCTTGAAATAGGATGGGTGACCTTGCTGGGCTCTCAGTATACTCTAAACAATGTCAAAACTGTGCTTCTTGCCTTTGAAGAGCCTGGTCCATTTTCAGTGTATTTTGATGGGAATCTTTTCACTTGCTTCAAGGAGGACTTGGATGGGGAGAAAAGGAGAGACATAGCACTGCTACAGAGGAATCAGCTTTCCCTGCGTCAAATCCATTCTTGTGGAGGAGGAGACAAAGGAACAAAAATCCAGAAAGGGACAAATCAATATCTGGGACTATCTGATTCCATAATTCCTTGTTCCTCTGGCATTTGTTTGTGTAATGGTAATGACTGGTTCCCCCACCAAGGTCAAGGCCTCCCCATACAAGACAGAATAGCGTAATGAGAAACAGTTCTTGCCCTAAGCAACTCAAGTGAAGAAGAGAGTGAGGAGATGAGGAGCAGGGACATAACTTGCTCATATTAACAGGAGCCAAAGGAAGAGCTGGGATCCCAGAACAACTCTCCCCACTTCCCTTCTCCTCTCCCTGGCCACTCCGACTCTCCTCCATCACTCTGTATGGCTGCAAAATGAAGTAGTTCAGTTTCAGAATTAGTTAATTTCCAGGAGTAGTTCCTTCATTACAAACACCACACAGCAGGCATTTTACATCTACAGCTACAAGAGCAGCTTAAGCCCACAACCCTTTGTCAAGAGTAAAAATAGAAAACAGTCACGGTAAATGTGAAGAGAGTCAGGAATAAAGCAAGGGCAGAGAAAGATGGGAGCACTAGAAGTTCTACAAGAGAATGAATGCTTCGAAAAATATCTAATTAGCTGCAGAGCCTGCATACACTGCATACTTGTTTTTGCACGGCAAGATGATAAGGTGGCAGCTCAGGGCTACACAAAGGCAGTTCTAGCAGTTATTTAGATTGAACACTATAGACTCATTCCTAAATGAGAAAGAGTTCACCCCACCAAGTCACATCCTTCCATGTCGATTGAGCTGAAGGAGTCCCTTGTCACTTCCATCCCCCCAGGGCCCAGAGGCCCACAGAGTGGCTTCTACCTCAGAGTGAGGGAGAGGATGGCTGCTCTGAACAGGAGTGGTGGCAACAATTGAAACACGAAACAGAACAAAAGGGCTAATATGTCACTGGGGAAGGATCGGAGGTGCTACAGCTTCTGAACCTCAGCCACGGCCAGCCAGGCTGGAAGTGAATGTGCATATGGATGAAGTACTGAGGATAGGAATATGGCAGCAAAACGAGCGAGAGCAGGCAGAGTGTACAGGCACGGAGTGACAGGTTCCTGTTCCTGTACTCTTGAGAAGATGTTAAAACTTGCTTTCCATCACAGTTTTCTTTATAACACTGTCTTGGTTGGAAAACAACTTGGAAAGAACCTGTGGACATCTTGCTGAACAGAGATGGGAGCAGCAAACATCAGGGGACAGCAATCACACATCTGACACCAGGAAGACCAGCCTACTGCTGTGTTGGAGGAGGGCTTGACCAGAGTAGCTTGCGTGCTCTGCAACATGCAAGTGGGTTCTTCACTAAGGGGATCAAACGCATCATTACAGCCCTGATTAACAAAGCCAATCTTCTGGTTTCATTGGTCAGACAGGGAAATCTCCCAAGTGCTAGTACTGCTAAAATAAGATCTTGTTCACTGGAGATTAAGCAGAGCCTTCTCTTTCCAGGCATGTTTTGTTAGCAAGGGATTAACTAGGAACATTGACATTTAAGTTGTTGTCACTGCGCATTTGAGGCTAAGCACACATTAATTACAGGGCAGCACAGCTCTTGGTCGCAAAGCTGCTTTTTATAAAGAGGACACAAGGTTGCACATCCCTCCATGTGTGAGGAGCAATGTACATGCAGGGCACTCCAGCAGCAATTTCAGGGGACAGGAGCAGTCCTCTCCTGCAGAGGCAGCCTCAGTTAACACCACGTTTAAGTGAACAGGGCAATTTACACTGATCACAGCTACTGCAGTTCCAGCTACTCTGCGGATACAGTCAGGCATCAGCTTTTCATATGTAAGTAATGATTAGAGGTTCTTTGCAGAGCCATATCCATCTCCAAGAGAAATCAAAAGAGAGAAAATAAATAAATAAATAAAAATTGATGCCAGTTCAGTGATGGGGCGTGTTGTCCTGGTGCTCAGAGTGATGGGCAGCATTCAGCTGGATGCTCTCCTTCCCTCCTGAAAGGTCCTCCCATCAGCATCGCGCCTGGGCATCTCAGATGACGGTGAATTAAATCAGCTCAAAACATCAGCACAACCATCCATCAAGTCTCATTCACACTCGACTTCAAATCTCATTACAAGCCAAAAAGGCACAGTTTTGTTATTGTCCTAGCGCTTCCAGAGCAAACGCATTCAAAACACCACAAGAGAAATGGTGCCTCGGCACACTGGCATATAGCTGCAACAGAAAACGCTTCTCCGGTGCAATTGTTCAGCTCCATTTCATGGAGAGAGTTGCACAGAGGGAGGGCTGCGTGGCAGGGAGAGAAACAGAGAAACATGCCAGGCTACACAGAGCTGACAGGGAGAGCGGGAGGAGCGGAGAGGCGGTGGGGAGGGCGGCGAGCAGGCAAGGAGGGAGGGAGACGGGGCAGCTCGAGGAGAGAGGATGCCGCAACAACACCTCAACCTCCTCCCCAAAATAAATAAGAGAGGGGACTTGAAGAAGTGTGCGTGTGGGAAGAAGAAGCAGGAACAGGCGAGGGGCGAGCAGCAGTCCTGCATCGCAGCCACCCCGGCCCGGGCCGCGCCTGCCCCCTGGCGGCTGACTCCGGGTGCGGTGGCGCTGAGCGGCGCCGCCCTCCCCGCCCGCTGCCAGGCCGCGCCGCGCTAATGGCGGCCTGCCCCGAGGGAGCGGGCGGTGAGGGCCCCTGCACGGGGCCTATCGCCGGGCTGCCTCACCGGCTGCTCTCGGCTCCTTCAGAGCGAGGATGGGATCCCTTCCCACCCTGCCTTTGCCGCTGGGACTTTTTCAAAAGACAGTAACTGAAAATAGCTGCCCAAATACATGAAGTATTCAGAGATCCTGGGCACCTCCAGGGATGGGGCATCTACAGCTTCTGTGGGGAGCCAATGCCAATGCCTCACAGCCTTCCGAACGTAGAGGACATTCTTCACTCAATCTAAATCTCCCTCCTTCAGTTTAAAATCATTTCCCCTTGTCCTGTCGCTATCTGATGGATGCCAGCTTGCAACCCATGCCAGCAGCAGATGTGAATTCGCCACGAACCTCCACTCTCAGCATAGGCAGAAAAATGGCAATCTATAGGTATGCCCCATGGATAAGGGACATGGGCACTGCAATAACAAAGGCCACAACATCTGCCACAGTGGAGAGGGGCACCTTCACCTATAGGGATAACCAAGGGGTGGCAAAGCTATCCTGAATCAACCAACCAGTGGAAAATCTGTGCCATATTTTTTTTGAACCCTGAAGACAGGGGAAACTGGATGGAGTGGAAGAAAAGCAAGAACATGTTATATTCTACTATCACCCCTCCTCCCCCCTTCCGTTTAGAGCCTTTATCATACATTGGCGTATTACACATTAACCCTATGATTAGGATGAGTAAAGGCATTCCCCAAAGGATCGCCTCTCCATGGGAGACTTCCTCCTTTCTCTCCAGACAACACAAGTAACATGAGAGGCCAGCTGATCCCCACAGGGCAAGAACCACCCTGAGCTGGGTGCTGGAACACTCCTGCCAAACACCAGGCCAAAGCTGACTACATCCCAGGGTGGGTGCAGAGCAAAGCAGCCAGTGTGTTTACAGAGGGAGGGTGCAAATTGGCCTCCAGGGAGAGCTACTCTGCTACTGTCCCCGTAGTCCTGGGGTGGGGGAAGGACCTCCAACGGTGAAAACTACCAGGCAGGCGCATATCTGCCATCTCCTAGGGGGAGAGGATTCAGAGCTGAACTGTCTGAGCCTATTAACTGCTGCTGGTTCTTGCGGATACATACTGGCACAGGGGTTTACCACAAATAGCCTGCTTCCATCTCTAATAGTGCCTTCAGACCCTTTAAGCCCAGCCCTGTGAAACACCCTTCCCACTACACTCCGCAGTGTCTCTCACTGACAATTTTATTTTCATACTGGGAGACCTGAAGGGTGGTTTGCAGTAAACGGAAAGAACTGTGTACATTTGCATGGTTGCATAATCACGTTATACATGGATCTTTCGAACGCAGGAGAGCAGAGCGAGAGAGAGGAAATTGGAACGTCACAAGCAGGAGCTAAAAGCCAGATTTCTCCATGAGATCAAGGAGTAGATGTAAAGTCAGTCAGATGGAGAAATGCCTGAATAGCTCTTCCAAACAGCAAGAGTTGCAGGCTTAGCTTGAAACATAAACAAAGCAAGATGTTTCTGGGGGCTGGGCAGGTTTTGTATAAACTCTATTTCCTCTTCCATCATTGAAACCGGATGAGAAGAACAGCCTGTAGCTTGCATCTTTTGCCTCTCTGAGGGCTTACACAGGGCTCATTTTCCAGGACTGTCAGACCAGGACCCTTCACAAACACCATATTCACTGCACACAAAGAAAGATCACTCACAGCCATGCTGCCAAATGCGAAACTGAAGCTGAGAAGCAGTATTCTGGAATTATATATATTCTCCTCTTACTAAACCCTCACTTACCAGCACTGGAAGCTTTCCCTTTTAGATTTATCATGGCCGTCTGGCTAGCGCAGCCCCCAGCCCAAGTCACCTGAAACACAGCCCGCAAGACAAAGCATCACCTGAAATTAAGTGTTATTAAAAGGAAGCAGCAAATTTTCCACAGAAATGAAGCATTCTTTGATACAAGAGAAGCTGCAAACAGCAAGTTTAGTATGTCTTTCTTAAGGATGAAAAACTTGCTTTGGAAACATCACCCATCTCTCTCTCAGTTGCCGTAAAATTGCCACCTCACCTCCCTTACTGACATCAGAACGCATAGCAGGGTAACAGAAGGGTGAGAATGTTTCCACAAACATTTTGTGGTCCACTTTGTTACTTAAGTACTGCTGCAAATTTTTTTATTTTTATTTTTTTTTTAAATCTAGGACACTTACATATCCAAACTGTTTGGAATGTTTAAACATCTGAAGAATTTCTCAGCTGCTTCCTCAAGCGCGAAGTCAAACACAGCCCATCCTGCAGAAAAAGGGAGAGTGGGAGGATATGTTTTTTTACATGTTGTACCTCCTCACCTCCTTTGCACAGTCTGATTTCTTGCTCGGAGTAGGTAATAAATACTGTATTTAAAGGAGACCTATCCTCAGCTGAAAAGGATGAGGGAACAACAGGTGCCCAATCTGAATTAACCATCTTACCCCTAGGTGCAAAGCTGTCATCACAAACCCTGAACCTGTTACACAGAATAAAAGGCTAGCAGGAGAGGCACGGGAGTGCCTTCCCAAACAACCTGCAGCATATGGCAGCAAGACCCTGCAGGATTTGCAGTGGCACAAAGCAAGACTGCAAGGGGCTGGCTTCCCTTTTACACTTGGGCCTTTTTGCAGCATTCTGGAAGTGTGAAGAGGCAACAGGCAAAGTGCAAACTTGGCCCACTGTGCCCACATTAAATTCCTTGACATGGGGCATTTTACATGAGTGGGATAGCTGTTAGACATTGCCTCTGAGGACACATTCCTGCTCAGGAAACCTTGGATGCCTCTCCCATCTACCTATCTCTTACTGCAGTGTCAGATTCTGCCTACTGCAACTGCACCACAAAGCATAGGCATTTATCCCTACCTCCCCGCTCAGTGTATACACAGGTTAGCTAAATGCATCTTTTTACAACCTCATGCTCCCAAGGGAAACACTGAAACGTCTTAGATTGTCAGTTGCCCCAAGAACAGAACTGAGAAGCAAGCAGAAAAGGGTATGTCCACAGTGCGTGTTGTTATGAAGAGGAGAGAGACCTGAGCTACCTGTAAATTAATTTATTCAGGTTCTGGAAGCAGGCCAGGAGACACATACAGATGCAGTAAGACGGCTGCAAGCCACTTTACATAAAACTTGATGCATTTGACACTAAAAAGGATGGGTCTGTGATTTTACAGGAATACACTGCAAAACCATTGCTTGAGATGTGATGGGCCAAGTTGCTTGCAACACAAAGATGAACAGGGCCTTAGCATTGAATTTTCTACTAGTTTTCTGGTAGAGACGTTCGGGGGAGGAACATAACAGCATTTTTTCCAGCATGAAGAATCTTCCTTTACGGCCCGGACTGTGCCACATACACCTCATACAGTGAAAGAAGGATCAGGTACTAAGCAGAGGTAAGGTCAGAGCACACAACTCAGTGAGAGACCTTTTGAGGACAAGCCGCTACAAAGCTAACACCCTAGCAAGCTCATACCACGCCTCAGGCAAAGGCTTCACTTGCAGTCACGAGGGGGAAGAAGTGAGGAAGGAAGGTGAATTGGTTTGCTCTGAATTGTGCATAGGTTTCTCTTCCACTTGCGAGTGAGTACATCTTCTGTATCACAGACACGAAGCAGGTATGGAAGCCCGAAAGGAACAGGCTCAGTCCACTTAAATCACGCTCTACATAAGGAGTTGCTTTCGCTGCAGTAGATCTCTGGTTGGGAGAGCTTCAGTAACAGCAGGACACCCCAGAAGTACTGAGCTGATTGGAACTGCTGATTGCTAAGGCTTACATTATGAGAATGCGTACCAAGGAATCCACCAGACCAAACAGCCATAGAAATCCTTCCCACTGCAAACTAGCCATCTAGTTATTCATGGTACATAAGTAGTGTAAACACCCACAGGGAGCTACCAAATCAGCATAAGCCTCGACAGACAGCAAGACAGAATTCATGCCAGGATAATACAGTGAAACAGAGCCGCATGACGCGCCCAGCATTGGAAATGGTTTTCCTTTTTCAAGAACGTTAACTAGTAGAGACGGAACAGAGGCAGACAAATGGCAAACATCTTTGAGACAAAGTGCCAAGGGAATAACACTTGGGGTAACCGGATCCACTCTAAAATGAACACTTTCGGTTATCTTCGCAGTGACGGCAAAGAGGGGAAAAAAAAACACCAGAAAGAGTAACATTGGAAGGACAGGTGGCATGAAAAGCCGAAGGAATTGCATACAATTGACATGATTTGATTCCTCATTCATATGATGGCTAATTTTTTTGTGTGTTTGTTAAATCTATCGGGCAAAAAAAAAAAAAAAAAAAAAAAAGATGTGAAAGCATCAATTCGTAGACATTGGGAACGGCCTGTAGAAAAAAAAGCTTTCTGAAACTTTCCAAACTATGGGCCAGAGCTCCTTTAAAATAACATTTAATCATAAGAAAGAAACGGAGCTAGTCAGGTTTAATTTTGTAAAAAATGATATCCTATTGTTCCAACATTATTTTGTTTCACTGATGTTTTGAGAAATTGGCTGGTTTGGATTTTTAAAGACTGGCATGGGGCAGACACAATGAATGAAGAAAGCCTGTAGGACTATAAATGGAATAGAACTGTAGTTTCCACGCTCAGTTATGCGTGGATCTTACATTCTTACATACCAGGAAAAAAAAAAAAAGGGAAGGAGGGGGTGGGGTGGAACTGTTGACATAGAGCTGAGAGTATGTTAGTAAATCTAGGGTAAGATGCATCCAAGAACACTGCAAACCCTCAGAGCTTGGCATGATCTTAAACTGGAATACAATAACTCTGGAAATACGCAGCTAAGGGCACCTAGAAGAAAGTAGTTTTTTCTGTGGGGTCACTTGTGGCCAAGCATGTGATTATAGTTAGTATCCGAAGCCACGGATTCTACTACCCTCTCCTGCCAGCAACTATAATAATTCTTAAGGTAGTGGGAATCCACCTTTTATCTCCTACGGAGCCTCTCCTCTTAGGTTTAACCTTGAACCCAAATTGCAAGATTTCCATTCTTAGCACATGAATTAGAAAAGTTTATGTGCATGGAAGTAACTATCAAGTTCACACTTCCATCTTTACCGATATATTTTCCAAATTTCTTCTCTTACTTCAGTATTTAAATGTTACTGAAAATGTACACTTCATAAGAGATGAACTCCGCCACGCCACAAATCTCACGCTCACCAACTTGTCTCAGCACTCACACAGGTATTTATTTTACTTAACCTTAAGCCAAAGCAGCTCCGCTTTGTTGTGCAGACGGTCCTTATATTTTCTTGTTTTTGTGAATTTGTATACAGATAAACAGCATTCATGATCTGACATTTCACTTTGATTGCAAGTTGCTGTAATTAAGAACCACAGCTTTATGAATTTTAATCATCAGCTGTAAGTGGTACATTATCTCTAGTTCACAATGAAAGCAATCAAGTGGACAAGATATTTTTAGAGACATTACTGTGGTAATATTACATTAAGTAGCGGTTAGTACACTATTTTCACACCCAGTGATTTCACACATTAATGCAGCTATAGATCAGCGTTAATGACAACAGAAAGTTATTTTTTTCAAGTAGCATGAGCAGGGTGGTTGACAGAGCTACCAGGATTTACACTTCAGCAGCAGGAGGGGCACCTCAGCAGGGCTGCAGATGAAGACACTCCAGCAGCAGGGACTGCTTCCACTTCTCCTAGAGACGGAGGCAAAAGCCCCAGTTGTCCTGAGTGGATGCGGGTTAACAACAGGGGCAACATTTTCTTCCTGCCTCTTGAGAGGAAAAGGAAGACAGGAGAGGAAGGGAAGGCAAAGTACCCTGATGCTGGCACTTAACCCCAGAGCTGGTGAGAAATCACACACCACATCTTGCCCAAGGCTGCCACTCAAGCAACACAATACTTCTCCTTTCTAGGAGGGCACAGTGCAGAACAAATCAGAAACACCCTAAGGCTTGAAGAAAGGCAGGCAGTCTGGCACATTTTAAAGTTTCCGTGTATGCTACTCCACATGGATACAACAAGGCTGCCTAGATAAACCCATAAATACATGCTTCTTCCCCTCAAGGCAGGAGGGACTAGGGCACAAGGCACACTGCTTCAAGAGGTGCACATTTAAGATTGCATTGTCTCACTGAAGGATAGTAGTTCACCTGAAGACTGTTTGCTTGAAACTAGGGCTAATGAGAAACTGTTCAAGGAAGAAGAAATTCTTCCTTCTTCCTGGAGTCTCAGATCTGGGATAACAGGAGAAGATCCAGAAGCCTCGCCCTGACCCACAGGCCTTTTTTTCCCCACCCCCAACACAGAGGTTCTATGAGGATGACAGAACTGACAGACACGCTCCTCCCCAGCCAGAACTTGGTGATACCAGCATCATGGAAGAACATTACAGCTCCAGTTCAAGTCATCTGGATACACATGCCAGCTCTTCACCATAGGTCACTCAAAGACTTTAGAAGGGACCCAGATGCAGTAATAAAATTTTATCTTTTATCTTTTGCCACTTTCCCCTCACACCGCATCTCTACATCCAAACAGGCCAGTCCCCAGATTTAGTCAAGAATTACTGGACGTTAGTCAAAAAAGATTGGACCACCACAGCTTTGTGACAAAGTCGCAGTATGGAAACGCTGCTTAGACTTTACATAAAGAAAAGGAAAACAAGAAAGATCCAGTAAGATCCTTGCTCATTGCCTAGTGTTTGAGACACTACTGGTGTATTTCTACGTGGAGAATAGATTAGTACAAGTGTTTCTTAATATACAGATGTCTTTTAAGTTCTGTTTCCATAAACACTGCAGTAAGGCACAGGCAATTTCCCCAACACAGATATCTAAGTCCACCTTTGGAGCAAGCATTCTTTTCCCCCCCTTAAGGCCACATTCCCAGCTTTTCCCACTGCCCTTCCTGGCAGCAGCTTACCAGCTCCTCTCCACTGTTTTTCCAAACACATCATTTGAAACTAATGGCTTACCTCATGCTCAGGCCTGCAGCTTGAGGCTTCTGCTTCATCTATATCCTCTGCCAGTATAGGAAAAAAAGAAAGCAATTGCTTCTTCATTAGGTCAGAGTAGGAATGATTTACATATCCGTGCCCGTAATTAAAAAGAGATGATGGTGATAATAGGAAAACGTTAACAATAACAGTACAGACAGGATAAAGTCCATATCTGAGTGAGAGCATTCTTAATTATATAACCAAGGATATACACAGAGAAAGGCCTAAGCTTACAGCACATGGGACTTTCCTTCCTACAACCTTTGGCCCTTCCAGAGTCAGCTGTGTGTAAAATGCTAATTTGCCATCAGTTAGCATACCAAGGTGTTTCTGCTAAGGGAGAGGGACAGAGGGAACAGGCACCTTTCTCTCATTCCCTTGCACCAAAAGGGATTCTTCATTTGTACTTCTGTACGAATAGGAAAATGTTCTAAAACGTTTCTAATAGAGCAACACATGGATGCTTCTGAAGAACATGTAACAGTGTGCCAAAGAATCATTAAATCATGGTAAGTGGAAGAGAACCTCTGAAAACTGTGTAGTCCAACTCTGGCCAGAGCCTACAAGAGCAGGCTGCCCAGAGCTGTATCCAGCCAGATTTTTTAATCTTTGTAGATGTAGCCTCCATCCCTCTTCCAACATTCAACACCGTATAAAAGTGTTTTCCTATGTTAAGAAGGAATTTCCTGCATTTCAACTTGCACCTGTTGTAGTATGCAATGAAAGGGCAAAAGGCAAGTGTTTGGCTTTGTCTTCTTCTACCTCATTGAGTATATATACTCATTCATAAGATCCGTATGATTGCTGGCTCACATGTTTAGCTTGGCATTCACTGAGACCTCCAGACTCTTGTCTGCAAAGCTGCTTTCCAGCCTCTCGGTTTCCTGCCTATACTGGTAGCTTGGGGTTACTCATGTCCAAGGACAGAGCTTGGCACTTCCCTTTGTTGAACTTCACAAGATTCCTGTTGGCCCATTCCTGCAGACCACTGAGGTCTTTCAATGGCAGCACAACCATTTCAAATCCATTTTCTGCACAGAGCTCTTCCTGATACCAAAAACTTAGAAGTTGGCTTAAATCTTGATTGTACGATGGCATCACTACTCAAAAATTTCAAGTACTCCTCTTGGTCATTTGAAGGTCATAGCTACCATCAGTGTGAGATCACTATATGACTCAAGAGGAAAAAGTAATAAATCATGAGAACTCGTTTTTTTTTCCCCCCCCAAACAAAAAAAACCTCCAAGGAACTGCCACCTTTCTGTAGTGTCTATATCTGTTCCAGAAGACTTAAACTGACAGGGGCTTTTCAACAATCTACTGAGACTATTTTTGTAACACTCCAGCTTTAAGGCCAGAAGGATCTTGGCCTGGTAGAAGTTTGGCAAGGTGCCATCAAGAATTTTCTTGAGCAGATTGTCTCCCTCTAAATGGAGAAGGATTTCACAGCTAGAACATGGATCTTCCACAATCTGAGTAGACTTCGCTCTTAAGAATATCCCCAAATTCTCCAGTCTTTGGATACTTTTCATAAAGATCCCAAAGCTGGAATATTTTCCTTTCTGAAAGCAAACTGTCCTTGACTAAGTCAGTAAGGGGAAAATTTCGGACCCAGTGTAGTTACCGTAGCTCTCTGTCAAGCTAGAGAGATGCATCAAGCTAGATTTTTGTAGAGAACACTCTCTGAACTTGTATTATTCAGTATTTCATTAAAGAAAACAATGAAGGAATAGATGCTGAGCTTATTAAATTTTTAGATGGCCCCTTGCTGGGAGGGGCTGCAAATACCCTGGAAGACAGAATTAGTATTCAAAACAGCTTTGATTATCTGTGAAGGTCTGGGGGGAAAAAAAAATGTTCAAAAAAAAAAAAAAAAAGACATGCAAAATACTACAGTTACTTAGGAAAAATCAGCTACTCAAATGTAGATGGGGTAGGACTGTCTACACAGGAGCTACAGTGCCAGCACTGGATTAAAGGATTTGAGCTTACCATGGAAGCAAGCCCAAAAATGAGGCAGCTTCCTACTACCCTGAGCAGCCTCTAAGAGACTCATCTGCTCTTTCTTTAAGAGCAGGGCAAATGTTGGTCAAGAACAGCAAGTACCGCTAACAATGCTCTTGGATAGGGGGATGGACTAGAAGGCAACTTAGAGGATCCTTCAGTCCTGAGTTTTCACCAATACTGTATTGGATAAGAAGAGAAGTTTCACTGCCTGTTTTGGACCAGTAGGCACCAGAGCCTTGCCTCATCATTGCTGACAGACTACCTGTGTACCCCTTTCAAGACAGATCTAGCTCTGTGATGACAGGAAATAAGACAACCAATAACTATTGGTTCTGGAAGGCTCTTCCAGAATCTCTGATCAGTAAAAGCCTCTTTCAAACTTTCCACCTTCTCAAGACCCATTTTTAAACTTTTCTGTTTTATGCCCTTTCCTTTAATTAGTACTCCCACCTCCTCCCCTACCTTCCAACTTCTCCAGCCCCAGTATTTCAGTAACCAACAAT
Source organism: Alectoris magna (assembly GCA_030625065.1). Taxonomy (NCBI): domain Eukaryota; kingdom Metazoa; phylum Chordata; class Aves; order Galliformes; family Phasianidae; genus Alectoris; species Alectoris magna. The sequence continues at coordinate 104,192,237 of CM060560.1, forward strand.
GCTATCAAGCTCAGGATTCATCACACAAGAGGACTGAATAAGCCAAGTGCTTCTTAGTATTGTGGCTACTCTACACAACACAGCTGCTTGCAGCACATGGTTTAGGAGCCTGGATCCCAAACCAAGGAGATTCTGTCTAGTCCTGTTATAAGAAATTATTCCAGGTCGCTGTAGAGGAATTCTAGCCATCTGTTGCACTCTATGCCAACTGTTTCAAATCTCTTCTGGATGCATACATTTTCTGTACCTCAGATCATCAATAGCTGCTAATTATTTACCCTTTATTAACTGCAGGTTTCTTCTGTCAGATCAAATACGCCTATTATTTTTTGCAGCACAGGCAGTATAGTGGATACTCCAAGGGCTTGTATCACCAGCTACAAATTGGTGATTAATCTACAGCAAAACAAAACCAATGAATGTAGCTTACGGTCTGCAATGGCTTTGAAAGCTTCTGGAACCTCTGGTGCCTGATGACCTTTTAAGATTATCCTTTTCTAATCTCCCCTGGACACATCTCACCTTTTACTTTTGTACAGATACAGTCTGATCAACTTTTTCTACAACCATTCCCTTTCCTGTTAGCAATAGCTCATCCAAGGTGGCCAAGTCCCTGAGCTGCTCTCTAGCCATCTGTTCTATAAGAACACCAGAGTAAGATGCCATGCTCCGATTTTACAGCCTGAACGCCAGCCATTTAAATAGCATAATGGGACACAAAGCTGCAGTGGAAGACTTGATTTCTAAAAGTGAAGTTAGTCTCTGATCACTGTTGAACTCAGTGGAACTATAACAAGGATTGAGTTTGCCTGAAGAGCTTTCTCATGGCAAGCTTTTCCTCAGAAAGCATGCTGCTCTCTCTCCTCAACTCATATAGGCAGCTACTGAAGAACCCAGCTGGTTCACAGACAAAAAGGTGTACCAGACCTCCAAAAAAAACCAAAAACCTACCACAAGCAAGAGGCTTAGTGAGACAACAGGTTTTTTTAAGACCCTGAAGAAGTCCTGATTTGAATTTGCTTCTCCTTGTCTTTAATACAAGTTTTGGATGAACCAGAAAGAACATTATAGAAATTCAACTAAGAAGAGTATCAGTGAGCCAGGAAGATCCTACTCCTGTGAAGAAATGAGCCAGTAATACTTCAGACACCTTCCTTTCCTGTTAGATGCAAAATAAAAGGTTGTATATCTACTGCCATTTAAGACTCATCTCTTGCAAAGCTTGAGGAAACTAAACTAACTGCCATTGGAAAACAAGAGTCAGTTAGTGATAATTAAGTAGCACGGGGATCTATTAAAAAAAACTTCGGAAGTCAGTGTTTACACGATGTAGTTACAAATTAACTGCAATGGGCATTGTTAAGAGACCATTTTCATGAGACAAACACCAAATGCATGTACATTAGAAGACTTCTGCCATGATTAGAAATCACAGCACAACTCATTTTATCCCATCCCTAAATCAGAAAACTTAATGCTTCAGTTTATTAACAGAAGGAAATCCTATTACATTCAATGTTAAGATACAGAAAAGCACTACTTCTATATTGCAGCTCTTAAAAAAAAATAAAAGTGGTTGGAACAGAGCTACTCGGTTACAGTTCAATGCTTCAATGATTTAACAACTTGAATGAATTAACACGTATGGAGTTAAACATCTAAGAATTCTCCAGTGACAGTGATTTTCAGGAAACAAAGCAGCCAAAGCAATGGTGCTGGTAGTGCCAAGCGCTGAGACCTTTGGAAGAGCTAAAGCCCTCTGAATGCAGCACCTTGAGCAAGAGCCTGCCATCTGTTGTCAGTTGAACTAGCATGCAAGAAGCTCCATATTCCATGCTGTTAAGGAGTCACTCCAAACCAAGAACCCTAAGGAGCTTTCTGTGAATTGTGATCTGATTTCTAGCCGATCAGGGCTGTTCAGCACAAACCCCTGGACCACAGCACCTCCTGGGAGAACTTCCAAAAGGCAAAGGTTCTCCAAGCTTCCTTGGGGAGCCACATTCAGCTGCGCTCAGCTAATGGGCAGGGTCAAGTACATGCAAGTAGGGTACTCCCTAATCAACAGCTTTGTCTCAGGTGTCCTGCGCTGTTGGCTGCGTCCTCTGGACAACTTACAGCGTTGTTAGTTAGCAGAAAGCTCACTACTGGCAGCCACTCTGATACAGCTACCACCTACAACTATCACCATGTATTTGCAATTTACACCCTCCCACTGCCCTCTGGAATTTGGTAAACATGAATCTATTTTCTCTACAGCAGTGCCTGCAACAACTACCTAGAGTGATCATGAAGCCTCCCCAGTGCATGCCTTTTCTGTTGTTTCTTGCTGTTACTATGCACATATACCATTTGTGAAACATTACCGGTCCCTGGCTGCAAAACCACATTACGTTTTTGTTCAACCTTGTTTACTTATCTCACCAAAACCACACAGATGATATCAGTCTCTGCTAACACAGGTGTGACAATTGACTGCAACTGAGCAGTGCCAGACACGCAGTAGATGGACACTGCCCCCTTTCTGGTGGTATTCTGACATTACTTCCCACTAGTGAGGCAGGTGTAGGCACTGGGAACCAGCTGCAATAAACTTAAGCTTGTACTAAACTGCTCTTACCTACTAAACTGTTGTTCATCGAGATACGTGCACACACACGTATATAAAACCCATTGTAAGAAGATACTAGAGTATTGCTCCTTATAATGCCCAGTGATATGAAAATGGCTGCAGAGGACTCCCACATCAAGCTGACACAAGCCAAAGTTAACTTCCTTCTGGAGGGTGAGTGCTGTCCACTAGCATACATTCCTCCCTTAAACATCACCTGCATTTCTGACTGGAGGGAGTTTGAGATTGCTCACACCACCCTCAGGCTCTAAAGAGCTTTCTGTATCTTTAAATTATTCTCCTACAATGGGATCGGTTTTCTTCATGCCTCAAAGAAGTGGTATCTAAATCGTTTTAAACTGAAACAGAGACTGAATAGGCTGTGCAAATCATTTTTTACTAGAACCTTAATTACATCCTGCAGTTTCTCGTCCTTGCAAACTGCTAGGAAAACAAAAGTCTGCATTTCATTTGAGAACTAACAGGGCTGGGATTTTTTCTGTTTTGTTTTCCCTCAATTGACATATACATAATCTAGCTTGGGACTTTGTTCCACAGCATTTTTGTCAAAGGCTCTAGAGAGCGTGCCTGCAAATACTAAATCTCTCTGAGGTTCGCATTCAATTTGCAAGTTATACAACTCCAGCTAAAGAAAGAGGCATTCTGTTTGCAGCAAGGTGTTTTCCAGATCCCCACTGGCAATGGCAAAAAGTGATTTACGATCAGATTTAGTTAACGTGGCCTCTCAAACAGGTCTTAAAAAGCCTTCACAGCCATGGCCTAGTGCCAAAGCCTTTTCCACAAGAATGTCAATTTTAGTTCATATCGGTGCCATATGATGCAACTGCAAAGGCAAGTGGTACAACATTGAATGCATCCCCTTGATGAAGCGAGGGATCCAGCACCTGCTGAATCTACCAGACTTACTATCACAGGTCCGTACATCTTCCTGTTGGTTGTTCACGCAAGGATGACTTAATCCCTTGGCTAGCTGAGGACTGAGTTAATGACTCCCTTTTCTGGCAGATTCAGGGTGTCATCAGGACTGAACTCTGGGTTCTCCTTCACTTGTTTTTGCCCAATCCAATTCAGCAGTTCCACATGCCCTGTAGAACTGCAAGAGCATTTTTCAGTCTTAGGTTAAAGACTCCAGCCTTTACTGGCTCTCATTCTGGCATGCTTCTCATGCAATGCTCCAACTGCTGTAATTAGCCTCCTTTGCATAAAGCAACAGAATATTCAGTAGCAAACATCCCCAAGCCAGGTACTGCAGATGCAACCAGATTTCCTGCACCATAACAGTGAGAGTCCAACACCTCCACAAGGTGTAGTGTTAGAGGACACAGCTTAGAGCCAGAGCAAAGATAGGTTTCATGAGTAGTTTCCAACAAGCCATGTTCCTTACTAAGGGAAAGCCTGGGCCCAGCCCCACAAGCATCAATGTCAACCACAAGTGTTGAACCTCAGCCACCTGTAGAGGTGGCTTCCTTTCTCCCTTCACCGAGACTAACATTCTAGTACTTGACTAACCCCATTGATGACCAGAAGTATAATCTACAGGAACAACCATATTAGCTACCTCACACCTACTGAAAACTTGATGTCTGGATATTTCTCCTTTTACTAGCACCTTTTTTTTTTTTTTTTTTAAAATCTGCATATAAACCTTCTCTAGTTCTCCATACCTCCAGAGAACTTCAGTATAGGTAGGATCAGCCTTCACTCACAGTACTTCCTACTCCTTGTCCTGTGTAGAGTCCTAGCACTAAGGAAAAAAAATCACTCTGTGCATCGCAGCTGCATGCTAACTGCTTGCAAGGCACCATAGACTGGTGTATAAGACAATCAATTCCAGTCAGCTACTGAATGAATCTTGTAAAGGTACCAGGCCCAGATGCTGAGGCATAATGATCCTCTTACAGCACACCATCTTGATAACATGGGAGAAGAGATTAAAAAAAAAAAAAAAAAAGAACAAAACAACTCTGAAAGTTGTAATGTAAGAGGAGGCAGTGATGGAATTTTGTTCAACTAATGAGCTTCGGAAGCTGACAACATTGTGCCACCTCAAAAGCACAGTAACAACAAGTGGAATAAGACCAATAAGAAAAAATTGCCATTATTCAAGGAATTCACAAAACCTAGTACTTTCATTTAGCATAAAGGATGAACTAAGGGAGAAAATCCTCCACCAGCACCCTTACACAAGCAAACAGTAGCAAGCAGAAGAGACAGATTATAGCTTTGAGAGAAATTTAAGATCTAGAAAACATTTTTGTTAGATCATCCTTATAACCAGCTTAGAGAACTATTCCTTTCCCAAGCACCCTTCTTTTAACCTGCGCTGAATATGTAAAGCAAGGACACCAGACTTACAGCCAAGTGGTTTTCCACTCCAGGCACATGGAACATGATGAAAGTAAATTTGTGGGTGTTTGCACTTGATTTGGCAAAGAAAAACTGAGGGAGGGAATGTGATTGAGGGAAGGTATCAAAGATCAGAGTCAGATGCTCCTTCTCAGAGCTCTGGACTTGTAGGAAATTAAGAAGGTAGAGAAGGTGAGGTAAAGGGTGTGTTTGAAGTGAGAGTCAAGGGGTTCTAAGGCCTACAACCATCCAAGGTGCTTGGGGGAAACTACAGCACATGCCAAAACCACACCACGTTGGCCTGAGGTGCTTTCATTGCACAAAGCCTGGGAGAGCAGAGACTGTAAATGTAGCTTCAAAAGGAGCTTCATCTTGAAGTCTTAGCTCTCAGGGCCTATTAAACATTTATGTTGACTACCACTCCTACTCTTTGCCTCAGAGAAAGCACCCGAAATAACCTTTGCTACAGAGCAAACTACAACAGTTCTACCAGCTGTGTAACAGACTAGTGGGGAGCTGTGAGAAACAGCCAGAAACAGTGTTGGAACAACAACGCTAATGACTCTATTCAGCAAGCTGGGAAAGAAGGAAGAAAATCTGGTCTGGAACCTGAGGGAGACGGAAAGCAATGCTAGGAAAAAATGGGCAAGTTAGCTTTTATAGAAACGTCTAAAACTGAATGAGACCACTGGAGGCATATATATAAGTATCAGCAGGTTTTTTTAAGTTACCGTTCGTTCACACTTTTTGGGGAATCTTCAAACTAGCCTCTAGTACGGATGTATGACAACCACAGCTGTAGAAGGGTCAGTGGAAGAAAATGGAAGGAGATTCTGCATAAAAAAGGAAGACAGAAGGTCTCTGGCAGAAGCTGGAAAGAAGTAATTACTTCCCTGATTTGCTCAAAAATTCTTTGCCCGCACAACATGAGTTTGGGATGAGGCACAGCTACTCATTGTTTTCATTCTATGAAGCTGTTACTACCAGTAGCAGAAAAAGCATGATTCACTCAATCCCCTGTGGTTCAGTTGGAGGACAACTCCAGCTGTACATTCAGAAGGTTGTGCTGACCCTAGCAGCTTCAAAGTAGGTGTTCAAAAAGCTCTTCAAGGTAATTTATTTCAAGGGTTGCATATATAAACCTCTAGTCTTTGTACATAGGAACCCCTGCCCTCCAGTCACGAAATCCACTGCTGATATTAGCATCTACTTCTGGCCTTCCACAGATTGAGCCTACACATAGTGCCCAAGTTTATCAGCTCAATGACATTCAGAAGAACTACTAGCCTCCACAATTTTCAATCCTTAGGAAACCCTCATACTCCTCCTCAGAATGTGCTTTTCACCATTGGCCTGCTGTTAGGTAACTATTTCTTCAGTCTAACAGATACCTACAACCATTACAGTCTCATGCAGATAAGGCCTTTATAATAAGTTTAGGTGTTGGCTCGTGTGGCTAATCACTCAGCCTTTATGCTATAGATATCAGCTTAATTTAAATGTAAGCATACAATTGCTTGAGTTGGAACAGACCTTAAAGGCCATCCAGTCCAATTCCCCTGCAATGAACAGGGACACCCACAGCTCCATCAGGTGTTCAGAGCCCTGCCCAGCCTGACCTTGGGTGTTTCCAGGGACGGGGCACCCACCACCTCTATGCACAACCTCTGTGGACAGTGCCTCACTGCCATTACTGTAATAAACTTCTTCCTTATATCTAGTCTAAATCTCTCCTGTTTAAGTTTGAAACCATTTCCCCTTGTTCTATCACAACAGATGCCATTAAAGAGTCCGTCCCCTTCCTTCTTACAGCCTCCCTTTAGACGTTGAAAGGCTGCTCTCAGGCCTCCCCGCAGCCTTCTCTTCTTGGTGCTGAACAGCCCCAGCTCTCCCAGCCTGTCCTCGTAGGGGAGGGGTTCCATCCCTGGGATCATTTTTGTGGCTCGCCTCTGAACGCGCTTCAACAGATCCATGTCTCTAAACGTAACAACTCCTCCCCATGACCGTGAGGCCACAGCACCTCTCCCTGGGATCCAAAAGCAGCAAAAGCAGATCTGGCCTAGGAAAGACAGCTTAAGATCACATTTTTATACACAGACCCCGTGAAGAGCAGACAGGCTTTTCCACACTCTACCTTAAGAAGCAGCAGCAATCAAATTCACGCAAGACAGCGTCTGCTTATGCCCAACCTTTTTAGAGGTGCGGGGGCACGGCGCGCCCACAAAGCGGCGCCGGGAACTACAGTTCCCATCAAGCCGCGCCGCGGCACACAGCGCTCACCTCCCACCGCCATGTTTGCGGGGCCGGCGGCCGCCGCCATCTTTGCTCAGGGAGTCACCGCCCCCCGGCGGCGGGGCGCGCAGGCAGCGGACATGGGGCAGGCGGCGCTGGCGCTGTGGGCACTGGCGGCCGCCGCTGCCGTGTGGCCTTCGGGAGCGGCGGCGGGCGGGCCAGCAGGTGAGCGAGGGGGAACGGGTCGCGGCTTGGCTGGAGACGTAGCCGCCGGTGCATACCTGGCTCAGCGAGAGGGGCTGTAGGGAGAACCACGCGCCCTGAAGGTGGGGAAGAGACCGGCTCTCCCTAGTTGCCTTTTATAGGGCGTCTCAGCGCATTGTCGGAAGGAGGGGCTGCCAGGCCCAGCGCCCCCTCAGCCCGCCCCTGGGTGGCCCGGCGGTGGGCACCGCTGGGTCCCTGGCCTTCCCTCCCCTTCTCTCTGTTGGTGGTGGGCAGCGTGCCCCTGTGAAGGATGTTATCTCCTGAGCTCCGCCGTGCGTTGTGCTCACTGCTAGCGCATCCCCTCGCAGGTACAGAGGTAGCGATGTGAACGGCTCCCATCTGTCAGCTGGTAAAACTGGGATTTGTTCTTACTCTCTGCCTTCATCACTTAACTGTAGCAAGAAAGTAATTTCAGAGATGACAGGAAAGTCGAGCAGTTCCTTGTAGTTACGTAGCGGGATGCAGCTAGCGCAGAGTGGTTGTGGTTCTCTAATGTGCGCTCAGGGAGCCCAGTTTGGTTTCACAGCCTGCAGGCAGCAAGCCTGTGCTAAAGGAACCGATGTCACTGCTCAGTAGGCAGTGTCAGTGGAGCAGTTCTGGGCTGAAGGGTCAGGATTCTGTCAGCAGGGGCACAGTCAGTGTCAGGTGTACTCTAGTTCAGCTGTGTGAGCTGAAGTGTGTCCCGGGATCGTGGTGTGTTGCTATTGCCCTGCAGCCAGCTGGAGCAGAAGTGCTGCTCAGCTTCTGCTGGTTGCTCTGGTTGTTTAATGAATTAATTTATTTGACTTTTCCTTTCTGTGTATTTTAGATGCGAAATGGAAAGCAATAACTGATCAAATTAACAGAGCTGTAGAAGTCTATAAGCCATGCGTAAAGGAGAATTGTAGCTGCCACCAAAGGTAAGAGATTTGTTTCCTTTTTACTGGACTGGACTGTGGCCATGGTCACAGCGCTGATGGATGGGAGTTAGCTGTAGAATATTTGGGCTCTTATGTAGCACATCTGCAGCCATCATAGGTCGCAGTGCTTATGAGAAGGAGTTTATTAATGGCACTGTGTGAAACTTCCATAGCTCCAGCACAAGTTGTGTCCACCTGCAGATTGACCACTGTGCTTGTTGTCCTCTGTGACTGAACAACATAAACTAAGTCAGCATCTCATGCATAATCACACAATAATTCCAGACACAGCTGATGATATTTCTGTATTAGAAATCCACTCTGCATTCTCTCTCTGTACAATGTTCGTTGCTAACAAGTTTTTCTGATGGTCTTTTAAAATTGAGGGAAATAAGTACATGCAAATATTTAAAAATAGATTAAGAAGGATAATTACAGAAGATGGATTTGTTTGGCATGATGCTGTGTGGTACTTGCTAAGGAACACTTGTATTCTACAGTGACAGGCGTTAATAAAGAGTTCAGAAAGATAATACAGTACCTACACTGTATAACACTAAGAAACTTGGTTCATTTGGATAGCTGATCTGGAGAGATGCAGAACAGTGAAAGTCAATCCTTTTCCTTAGATAACAGATCCTATTTCTTTTATTTTCCCTGGGTGGCCAAGGACTGAAAGTCTAGCTTGTTATTGACAGTAGAAAGGTAGCAAACAGCAATGTGGATGTGCTATAAAACTCTTTAACTTTCTTCCTGTTCTCGAGCTTGTTACATTTGCATCCCTGCTTATATACTTTGACAGCCTATCTGTACTGTAACAATTCTTTATGTGGCTTACATTTTTCTGTCTGATACAGAATAACAGAATCATTGAGGTAGGAGGGGACCTTTTGAGATCAGGAAGTCCAGCCTCCCTGTTCAAGCAGGGCCCCCTGCTTGATGAAACAAGCAGGAAGCAAATGGACAGGACGGCATTCAATCAGACCAGAGACCCCACTACCTCTCTGGGCAGTCTTTGCCAGTGTTTGATCACCCCCACATTTGGTTCATCCCCTTTAGATGGGTCTGTGCAGTGTTGCATTAAACCAAGTCATTGATGCAGCGTCTACTAAAAAGTAGAGGGCAACTCTCCATGGCTGTTACAGTCTGAGAGCAATTGTTAACTGCTCCAAGCAGTTGGATCTGGGGGCCTTTAGACTGTATATAAACTGCATTCTCTGTATTTTGACATATTGATTAGGTTTGTGTTTTCATAGTGCATTCTAGGAGCTCACCAATAACATGCAGATATCCCAGAATACACTCTACATAGGCTTGTTCTCCCAGACTAGCTTTCACTGTGTGCAGCATTACCCAGCAATCCTTGTGACTAGACTGTTACTTTATTTTTTTTTTAATGTTAAAATAGCTTGACATTTAGTGAGGAATTTGGTCTTGGTATGGCCCATCATTGTTGGAAATCCAGAACACAAGCTTCAGAACTCAAAAGTTTAAGTGAACTGAAAGCCTTTATCCATAACCTGTCAGGGTGTTTAATGCCTGTTTGTTTTTTGGAAGAATAACTACAGTGAACAACATTGATTTAGTTTGAGAGTCCGGTGCTGGGTTTTCTGTTCAGGCAAGCAGCACATAGATCATCAGAGAGCAAAGCTGGGACATCGGAGTCTCAGAGTAGTGGCTGTTTCAAGTGACTTAAGTTGAATCCTCTGTTATGCCATGTGTGGCAGAGCTGGAAGCCACATAAAGCTTGTTGTAACTAGAAACCTCTCCTGTATGCTGCAGTAGTTTAATGGGCAGCATCCCCCTGATGTACCTAATGATAGCAAATTGTTTTGTTTCAGTGTCTGGAAACAGGACCTGGCTCCTTTTCGAAGTGGCATTTCCAAGGAGACAATATCAGATGTGGTGAGCCGGAAGCTCGGGACACACTACCAAATCATTAAGAACAAGTTGTACCGTGAACATGACTGCATGTTCCCTGCAAGGTAAGAGCCACGCAGAAGATCCTGTCTTTGTACCTGGGACATAGGAATACTTCCAGTACTTCCAACCCTGACAAGTTGGAAGTCATTGAGCACAATGGTATGTCATTTCAAGGTCTGGATTCCTTATCAGGACAGGAGCCTAGGAAATTACATATGAGGATTAAACGTAGGCAAGAAGTAAGTATGATTGTTGCACTTTTGTATAAAAGGGCTAGTTGACTGTGGGATCCTAGAGAAATACGCAGATCAAGTCAGGTTTAACAGGATGTGTTGCTTCACTGGTGTCTGTGCTGCAGTGAGGTTTAAAGGCTGCTATGGGCAGTTCCAGCCTGCACTATGAATGGCTCAGGCTTTCTATTTCTTCTGCTCCTATGCACAGAGATACCTGCAAGACACTCCAGGATTCTTCCTTCTCCATATGGCTCTTTGTGAGATGTGTCATTTCTCCACAGATGCAGTGGAGTTGAGCATTTCATTCATGGGATCATCAACCGCCTCCCTGATATGGAAATGGTGATTAATGTGAGAGACTACCCCCAGGTCCCCAAGTGGATGAAACCCATTATCCCAGTCTTCTCCTTCAGTAAGGTATGCACACCTCTCAAAGCTGAGCATTTCTGAAACATGCATGTCCTCCTTTCTCTTGGTAACATACTTTTGAGGATGGTTCCCCACAGATTTCCTGTGTGTCAAAATTGTGCTTTTTTTGTTCTTTCTGCTTCTTTCTGCTTCCAGCTTTCTAGTAGACAGACTTGCAGATTTATTTAATAGAACAGCTTTTCCCCTCATTAGCTCCTCTTCCAAGTCAAAAAAAGTACCTTTACCACAGTGGAATGATGCACAGCTGGACGGGATATGTGCCAACATCACTGTGATTTGCTACAATGCCTCTGTTAAAATTGTAGCCATAGCTTGTCAGCACTGTTAAGGATTTTTCATCATCAGCCAGCTCAGTCAATATGAGTATTTCAGTTCTCTTTTTGGTACCACAGATAAGTGTTTCTTATCTTTTTTTTTTTCTGTATTAATGCTGTCTCTTGTGAACCCCTCTCCTGTGGATTCTTCTTTGAATTTCCAAACGTGCACACACACACACACAGCCAGATGCACACACACACATTTCCTTTCTGGTTCCCTGTTCCCACACTGGAAAGCCCTCTTGTATGTTTTTTGCTTCTCCATTGTTAAATCTGATTGTAGGATAGTGTCTCATCATCGCCAACAAAATATCCTTACAACTCTAGCTTCAGGGAATCTTGCTGTGCTTTAGTCTATGCCCAGTATGCCCAAATTCTACAGCCCTGATCGTGACCCCGTACATGGCTGAAGCCCAGCCGACCATAAGTTGCAAAAAGAAGCAATAAATCATTTGTTCTTGCTTGCTTAGGCCCTGTTCTGTTTCTGCTAAATTACCCTAAACCCAGGTCGTCAGCTTACACAGTCTGAACTCTAATATGATCCATAACCTTTGCCTAGTCCCCAGGCATCCTAAAACTATCTCTAGAATTTCAGTGCGGCATTGCAAGCACTAACATTCAAGCACTTTTGTTGTTGCATACTGTCCAGTTCTGAGCATTTTCAAGAACAGGATGTCAGCAGTCCCTCTGGGCACATGCTCTGTGTCAGAATGAAAAAACACGTTTCCCAGTATTAAACTGGAATTTCTTTATTTGTAATAATAAATCTGTTTCCAGTTAGTCTATCTCAGTGTGCTTTTGAAGAGTCTGCCTCTGTCTTCTCTGCATGCTACTATTAGGTTGCAAAAGATAACATTTAGATTCCCCCAAGCCTCCTTTTCCTGTGCATGAACAAACCCAGTCCTCGGTTTCTTTTCATATATCATGTACACCAGCCTCATAACTACCTTCATGGACTTGGAGGCTCTCTAGTATCTCCGGGTGACAGGTGGATAATTTGGGTAGAAAGTTTATTATTAGTACAAAGAAGCAGCCTGTAGTCTGGTTTCATGGAAGCATTTAGTCTTACTGAAATGCTTCTTTTCCTTCTGATTAAATGAGAATTTAAGTCTTCAGATAGGAACGAGGAACTGGAATTCTTACATGACCTGGATGTTTGTTGTAGTGAATTGTCAGGTGGTCAGTGAGAAGGCTGGAATGAATTGAATTGCTGGAAACCTAAATGTCAAATAGTTTACAAGATCTTATATCACAAGGGAGAAAATACCTCTTAGCTTATGATCAGTAGAACTTATTTGTAGCTACGCACAGACAGAAGACTTTAGAAAGTTGAACAGAGCTCAGGTGTTATTTACTAATCAGCTGTATCATGGATCTTTATTGTTTTCTAACATGAAAGTTCCATATTGGCATGTAGCAAGACATAGCCTTTTCAAAATCTTTGTGTTGGAGAGGGTCTTCAGCTTGTCCAGTGGCTCACTCAGAGCAAGTATGCATGCTGACACACACTGCATGTGAACCCCAGCTATGCCATGGTGACCATGAAGTTCTCATAGGTGCTTATAGAGCAGGGAAAGCATACAGAATTCCCCAAAGGGACATTATTGCCGGTGAGCTCAGTCAATAAACTGAAGTAAATATTATTCTTACTCTTATATTACTCTCCTTTTTCTTCAGACAGCTGAATACAATGACATAATGTATCCTGCCTGGACATTTTGGGAAGGTGGACCAGCTGTTTGGCCAATTTACCCAACAGGTTTAGGGCGCTGGGACCTCATGAGAGAAGACCTCAGAAGGTACGTTTTGGAAATGAATATACTGGGGGGAAGCTTAATGGAACACGAAAAACACAGTAAAAGCCACATAGCTCTGAGCAGGATTAAGGCAACACTGAAGTCTAGAGCTATAGATGTGTTGGCTGGTGATCTGTCCTGCTGCTTGTTGTTAACTGTGTGCGTACAGCCTAACTGCTGTATAAGATTTCTCCATGGAAACCTTGGATGATGTAACTAGAAATTACAATTAACTTCTCTGTTTCCAGCACTTTTGTAAGGAATGCAGAGGACAGAGTATTCACATTCTTCATGCTGTCAGGGCCTGATTGCTATCATTTTCGGTGGGACAAGATTTGTCAATAAAGCAGGAGTTATCTCTTGCCTGCAGAAATCTTCCTTGATGCATGGAAATAATTTTCTTTTCCCACCCACTGTATTTTTTTTTTAAATTATTATTATTTTTTACTGCAAGGATGATCTAGAACATTTGCATAAACTCCTAGAAGGGTAAAGGAAAGCCTTCTTTAGGTCTGCTTTCACACGAGTATTATGCAGTAGAGAAATCTGGAATCATTCCCAAAAAGCAAGAGTAATTACTTGGCTGAGAGTAAGACAGCAAGACAGAAGATATTTCTGACTAGGAGTCTTCCTTCTGGCAAGATCTTTGACTATTAGCAGAACAAGGGGCTATTTCCTCTGGAAAATGACAAGTAAAGCATGTAACAGTGAATGAGCATAGAAACATAACTAGAAAAAAACATGCTTGATGTCAATCAATTAGCATCAGAACGTGAGGCTGAATGTTTCCTTCCTCAAAATCTGAAGATTTTGAGCGGAAGGGACTAGTCCATAGCTGACACCTAAAATAATTGCTTTGGCAAAAATAAAGCATGCGAATAGTTATTTTGAAGAACACAGTTTGTTTCCCCAAGTGAGTTTCATTTTAAACATATAAGCCTCTGTGTTTTAAATCCAAAATACCAGGCTTTTTTTTTTTTTTTTTTTTTAAATGGGAAATGACAATGACCAGAAATTATTCATTTTATACTATCTGTAGTTGGTAAAGTACAGAGAAATCAAGCAAGAATATAAAAAGTGGATTAAAATTTGAGGAGAATTTTAATATCCTTAAAGGCATAGGCTTGAGAAGGGTGTTTGCATGTAATTTATTCTTTTCACTGGAAGGTGCTCTGAAAAGTAGCCTGTATCGTGTGTTGTCTTGACCACCGTATTCGCTGCAAAATGTTTCATTGGACCTAGCAGAGAGGTTTTTCTGCTGTTAAGAAGAAAACGATTCCCATCAAAAATGGAGAATAGTAAAATGAGATCATGCTGTGAAAACTGATGAGAGCACTGTTTCATGGATTTATCAAATCATTTATTGCCGTGTATGAACAATATTTCAGATCTGCAGAAAAATGGCCGTGGAAGAAAAAAATCTCTAAAGGATATTTCCGAGGATCCAGGTAAGCTTATCATGCCTCCAGTGTGCAGGCATCTACAACCTCGCTGAGCAACCTGTTCCCGTGGTTTAAACTGTTGTGAGATGGAGTAGGACTGAACATGTTTAGCATCTCCTTGCTCTCTGACTTAGAAAGTAGTTAAAGTATTTGACACTCATCAGTATGAAGCCCAAAGGAAACAACATCTCTACCAATTTGTCCTGGGAACTGCTTAAATAACACTATTAAATATTAACTATTTCCTATAAGTAAAGTAAAGCAATTAGGCCTCGGATCATCTTTTCTCTTACTAACATACCCTTGGACACATGTGTGGGAATACAAGAAGGACTGTATGGAGCAGCAGCTGTGGAGCAAGATAAACAGCATGAGAACCAAGGACACCTCTAGAAGAAGAAAGAACAGCTCGTGGCTCTGATTGGATAAACGCCTGTGTGAACGGTTAAAGAAGTGTTTGTGGAATGTTCTGTTGACCTGTAGGGGTGAATGGGAAAGCTAGGAAAAGAAAACTTGTGAAGGTATATAAGTGATGTGAGAACTTGTAATAAATGATTTGGATCATTCACATCTGAGTCCGTGCATCAGACGCAGCACACGTGTACTATATGGGTGGCACTTAATGCTTTCTGGGGACATACCGAGATCAACCTGAAAAAGAGGCTGTGTCTTGAGTCCCATATTTGGGTAGCTGTGTGGGGTGAGATGGTTTGGCAATAATTGGTGGCATTTCTTGTGCAGGACGAGCTCCGAAAGAGATCCCCTCATTCTGCTGTCCCGAGAAAACCCAGAACTTGTTGATGCGGAGTACACCAAAAACCAGGCTTGGAAATCCGAGAAGGTATGTGGGTGTTTTCTGTCTTCTGGGCATGAGGAACAGAAAGGGTAGCCAAAGGTGGCTTTGATGATTGAGATGCATCTTGTTGGGGAGTTATAAGTGATCCTGTAGCAGGAGGGAGGCTTGTAAATCTACTGATAGCCACAGCTCTCTGGTGGATGAAAGGAAGCAGTCTCTAGAGCTCACCAGGCCAACCTTTTTTTTTTTTTTCCCTCTCCCATCTGTGCTTTCTGTTCAAGAAAGCCAGCACAGATAAGAAAATGAATCAATGCCAGTTCTCTCCTCTTCCATCGCAAAAAATTAGCCAACTTCTTCCCCTTCTAGCCCCAAGCTGCCTGCATATTGCTGTCAGTCTTTCTAAACCTTTTTCTGTCATCTCCATCTCTTTGTCTTGCTGCTGATAACATTCTGATAAGTGTTGCTGGTAATTTTTTAGTTCCATACTTTGTGCACAGTCCAGCTCTCTCCAGACTGTCTTGGCTAATCCGGTTACACTTGGCTTCGTGTTGTCCATTGTCCCAAGCTGTTTTCAGCCCTGTAGCTGCCAACTAAAAATTTGTCATTTAATGTGTTTGCTTTGGCATTTGTTTACAGGCAATGTGTAATTTACTATAATTTTTTTTTCCTGTTGGAAAGGATCTCAGTTCTTCGTAATACTTCTAACAGCCCACCAGGGAAAACTCCCTCAGAAGCGCAGATGGAGGGTTTTGTGACTTCAGCTTTATTCGTAACCGAGAAGGAAAATGAACTTGAAATCACCGTACAAAAACAGAATTTTTTATATTCTCTTTAAGGATACCTTGGGGAAGCCTCCTGCAAAGGAAATTCCACTGGTTGATCACTGCAAATACAAGTAAGAGTTCTGAAGAGTAAAGTTGTTCAAGGGCTATGGGTTATTTCATTCACTGCTTGTATGGTGTATTGTCTCTTTTTATTTTAAGATCTAATTCCAGCAACCAGCTCCACGCAGACAAGGAAGCTTGTGAACAGACATACAGCAGCTGAAAATTAGGGAGCATAGCATGGCCTTTGTCAGCATCAGCTTTCCTCTGTCACATCAGGAGAAATAAAGTGCTTTTAGGAAAGATTTTAGACTGCTAATAAGCACATAGTTCGCAAATGTATTTATTTTCATGTTTTTTGGTTATTTTTTTGATGGGAGAGGGGCATTTTTTCTTTTTTTTTTTTCTTTTTTTTCTTTTTTCTTTTTTTTTTTTTTTTTTTAAAGTCAGTAGGGCTTACTATATGCTTTTCTTTCTATTTCTGTACCAACCTGTATATTCCATCATTGTGTGTGCACTACAGTAATAGCTTTACTATCTTCAAAGACATAAGGAACTAAAGAATTGTGTCTTCATATGCATACTGGGACAAATGTTGCCACTGGACACATACATTAAAAGATAGAACCTGAGATGTGATTGAGCAGATACAGAACTGATTCATACTTGCTATGTTGCCTGGGAGAACGTGGTTTTGATTTACAGGGCATTTTATGTTTTAACTACTTTAGGGAGGGGTTTTTGGTGTAATACTTACGTGGTTTTCTGTGTAAAAATAAAAGTACATACTAAGTCTGTATGTACTTTTGTCTGATGTTTTGATTTTTCTTTTGGTTTGAAATCATTTAGTTGCAACTACACCAGCTAAAATCTGTTCTTTTAAGAACTCAGTCATTTGGCTGAACGTGTGTTTTTGTGCAAATGTGACTGACTTGTCTCATTTGATATATCTCTAAACTGTTGCCCAGATTTCTCCCTTCTGTTACACACAGACTTCCCTAAACTCCTGATGCTTTGTAAGCCCTTCATACAGTATGAGCTAAGACACTCTCTCACTGTTTTGTCTTGCCCTGCGTAGGAAATAATTATCAATAGTCATCGTCAGCAGCAGCACACGGACTCCATGGAGTCTGTTCTGAATGACTAGCCCCTATAGTGGTCCTGTGATTTGTTACTGACTTCAGTTTGTCAGTGGAAAAACACAGATACAAAAAAAAAGGGACTGTAATCAGATCACCTAACTCAGAAGCCACGCTTTTGGCTGTAGGCTGTGAGAGGCAGGGACTAGGACGGTCAGTGAGAACTTCTTACCTGCTTCCTTCCATGTAGGCGCTATATGGGTCTGTCCGAGAGCAGCCCTCAGTGAATTAGCTGAAGTTACTGTAATGCTGTAATGTGATGGAAAGTACAGCAGTAATAGCAGAGTTGCACAGTTCCAGGCTGCAGCAAATGAGAACAAGCCCAAATGCAGCAACTATGGACACAGAAATAAAGGAACAAAAACTGCTTACCTTTACAAAACCTCTAGTACGTAGGGATCTCCAACAATACACCTTTGCTTCCACTGCCAACCCTTAAATGAGGTCTGGAAAGAGGTGGATCCTGGCTCCACCCCTTCTGGTCACTCAGGTGCATTGCTTGCACCTGAACTCCCTTGGGTTGGCACTGCCTTCCCACCAGGTGCTCAGTCAGTGCTTCAAGACATGATTTAGCATTTCTGCTACAGTCACAGATGGTGGGAGCCATGGCTAAAGCTGGACAGAGTTATTTTCTTACTTCTAGACCACTATTCCTGTTCTGTCTCTAATATCATTGTTCAGTTCCTAGTACAGTATGCTCCTCATCCCTGCCTTGAGCTCCTAGATAATGCAAAGAATGCAAATCAATTTCAGATTTAATTATTTTCGCTTACTGTTGAACCAAGTTTAGCTATATCCCCATCTCACCCAAAACAGCTATGTTAAAGGAAGAACTCCCTTTCAGTCCAAAGTGTTTGACTTCAAAGATTTTCAAGTTTCATGTACTGAGGGGTTTTACCCACAGGAAAAACAGCTTTCCATATAATTGGAGAAATGTGGGTTTGAAAAAGCAAGGAAACAAACAAACAAACATGCCTCTGAGATGCATTTTGCTAAGAGAAATCACCCCCAGTCAAGCCCATTTTACTAACTTGGCAGAAAATACTGAAAACAAGATTGTTGATTCTTTGTTATCTGCAAAGTCCATCTGTTTTGTGCTAGTCTGTTTAACCTCCTAGGTTGCATTCCCAAGTTAATGTGAAACGATTAGCTTCAGATTAAAGCAGGATCCCAGAAGATTTTTTTTTTAATTATTTTTATTTTTTAAAAAGGCTGAATAGATATGGAAAAGCAAAACAATGAACAAAAAAGCTCATTTCAAGACAACAAAATCGGGGAAAAGCTGCTTGTGGAAACAGAGCGTTGTCAGTAGTGTAGAGCCACAGAAATAGCATCCAAGGTGTGACCTTCCATGCCTTTTAGGTAGTGGTTGGTGAAGCCTCCTTTGGTTTGCCGTAGGCAGGTCTTTCTTTCTCCTAGATTTCCCCCCTACGTTTTGTTTGGCACCAGAAACTCACCTAGAGCATCTTCAACTTCAGTTTGCTTGTGCTATGTCTAGTGAGAAAATGTTATCAGTACTCAGAGTCCAGTTTCTTTGGGTATTTCCTCACGAAATGCCAGGTGTAACCTCTTTCCTTCTCCCTTTAAAGGTACCTGTTTAATTTCCGGGGAGTAGCCGCCAGTTTCCGGTTGAAACACCTATTTCTGTGTGGTTCACTCGTCTTTCATGTTGGAGAAGAGTGGTTGGAGTTCTTCTATCAGCAGCTGAAGCCCTGGGTCCACTACATCCCAGTCAAATCAGACCTCTCTGATGTCAGGTGTGCGACCATAGTTGTACTCAGTGGGACACTGCATAGCACAAGGAAGCACCGCTCTGTTTGGGATGGTGGCTTACACTAGGAAGAGCCTCTGCTCCTATGCATCAGACAAAGGCTCTTGGAGGTCATGTCTTTTTCCTTTATTATCATACTCAGAGAACCATTTGCTTGTATTTCTTACAGAATGTGGTTTCACTGGGGTACGTAGGTCTCTCACCCTCACTGAAATCAGCAGGCATTAGGTACTTAAATGTCTCTGCAAGTGAGCACAGAAACACAGATAAGAAGAAGAAGAACATATTACTGGGCTGTAAATGTGTTAGCCCCTGGATTTCAGCATGCTGTCCAGGACTGATATGAAACAAATATGAATGACGAGATTCTTCTGTGCTCTGAAATCCTTTCTCAGCTCTAAATCCTTAATCTCATTCTCTGCAATAGTTTAGCTAAGTTGAGTTGTAGTTCTCCACTGAGCTAGTTGCTTCATAGCGTTTTTTGTCTGCGTTTTAGGGAGCTGTTGCAGTTTGCAAAGGAAAATGACAACATAGCACAAGAAATTGCAGAGAGGTAAGTTGTGTGTCCTTTGTGTCAGTCAGGCACTCTTCTTCCAAAACATTTTCTTACGCAGCTTTTGAAGGGGTTACCTATCAAAGCCAGCCTAGTATTAATAGGGTAAAGCGTATTTTCCTTCTGCAATAACAGCAGGAGTTTTAGAGACCTTATAAAAAGTGGGTGGACCTGGAGATTTTGTGTTTAGGTCTTTGGTTCAGATGTGACCTGCGTAAGGAATCCCACTGAAAGCTATCAGATGTTAGGGGCTTTTGTCTCAGTATGAAGTGAGTTGGCCCCTGGGAGCTGCGTCTGCATTAAAACCATTATATACCAGGCTGGCAGCGGCTGCCTTCTGAAGCAGCACGTAGCGCTGCTGCTCAGGCTGCATCTGATATGTAAAAGCTGATATTTATTATCCCAGATAACAAATACCATCTTGAGGATAACAAAAGCAGTGCAAGCGTCAGAGCCATAAGAGTGAATGAAGATTGTGAAATCGAAATAGATTGTACAGAGCAATGCATGTTGTTTCTCATTTGGAAAAAAAAAACAAAACCAACAACAGAAGAGTGAAAGTTGATACGCATACAAAACAAAACCAAAGACTCTTGTAGGAACTAGAAATTGGTTCTGACTGTGCCTCGTGTGTCTCTAGGGGACGCCAATTCATCACTGAACACTTACAGATGGAGGATGTCTCTTGCTACTGGGAGCATCTGTTGTCAGAATATTCCCAAACCTTGACTTACAAAGTGAAAAGGAGGAAGAACTACAGTGAGATCACTTCTGAATGGTTGAAAACGGAACTGTAGAGACTTCTCTGCTTTTCAGCTCAAACTGATCTCTCTGGAAATCTGAAGATGGGTCTATCTTCTTTCTTGTTCTCTCAGATTTATTATTCTTTACACTAGAACTGCGGAGAGCACCAATAGGCTAACATTAAATCATTCCCATGCACTGGGACCTGGGTCTACTGTTGCCACAAGAACATTAAGTTGAAGGTTGGAGTATGGCTGGTTATGCTCTTGCCTGGAAGAGTGCTGTTGTAGAATCATGGAATGGCCTGGGTTGAAAAGGACCACAAAGATCATCCAGTTTCAACCCCCCTGCTATGTGCAGGGTTGCCAGCCACCAGACCGGGCTGCCCAGAGCCACAATCATTTGGGATTTTGTTACTGCCTGTCTCAGAATGATCCTAAATCCCATTCAGTCAATGAGATGCCTTGCTGTTCATTTTACTGGACCTTTTGCCACATCCTCTGTATTCGTGGCAAGGTAGTGTTTGCTACGCTCAGCTGGGAGATACGTGTCCATTTTTGGCTGTGGTCAGTGTTTTCTCAGCTGTGTGATAGCACTTGGGGTATTAGGTATTTGCTGACAGAAGCAGGTACTGGGATTTGAGGTAACCTTTTTAGATAGCTTAGAGCTTAGGTTTGTGATGTTTAGGTTAAGATTTTAAGGTCGATGGCCAGACTTTGATGGGCCATTAAAAGGACAAATGATCCTTGCACAGGTAAACTACCTACCTCACAAGGGAATGGCTGGTGATGATCGTAATTCTTGGCCTGAGTAGTGGCCAGTCAAGCAGCTGAGATAAAGACTGCCTCCACTGTGGGGCAATGAGCTGGATCCATGCACGGCCATGCAAAACTGAGGCTGTGTTATCAAAGTCTCAGCGGTCTGCTGGCCAGACATCCTGAGACCCTTAAGAACCTAGAGAAAATATACACAGAGGTAGATTGAGCTGTTCTTTTTGTCTTCCAGGTGTTCATAGATTCTCTGCTCTGATCCTCTTCTGTAACCTTTCCAGGGCTTTTCATTTAAAGGCTGCTGACACCTCTGCTCAGTTCAGCATTCCCTTTTCTTTGGCCCAGCTGTTACACTCCTATTCTCCCTCAGTCTGGTTGAGGGAATGCCTTCAGTCGCACACAAGCAGCTACTTCTCACATTATTTTTCTCTGTATTACTCTCACCTTAGTTTTCTTTGTAGTCATTTTTGGATCAGAGAAGAAAACACTGTCAACAAGCTCCAAGTACACTCACAACACACATGCGCTCAGTGACCTCAGCAGCACCGCCCATTCCAGGAGCAGGAAAGTAACTATCAGTGGTACCAGTGAAGCTGCTGGAGCAGCATGCAGCTATGTGCCACTGTGGGCACAGAAAACAAATTAGGGTGTTAAAATAGTTGGGTTTCAGAGGAAAAGGGTTGAGTACAAGTGGAAAGGGTTTTCTGGTTTTGTATTTTTAGCCAATGAAGCTCAGCAACATGAGAAATGGAAACAACTCTGTGTAGTATTTTTAAACCATTTTTAATGATGTGCTTTTGGATTAAAACAAACAAAAACGAACTGTTGCTGGGTGCATTATTTCTCAGAATTGTAAGAAAAGATCTGGATAGTCCCCAGCTGTCTCAATGAGAAGGGGAAGTTTGTCTTTCTGGGTTTTTTTTCCTCTTTGACAGTATTTTTAGGACGTCACAGTGGAATCTGTGACACACGCCCATCCACATTGCCAAGTCATATGTGACGGTGACTGAAAACTATTCCTGAATGATAGCTTGCGTGAGCTGCATCATTCCTGCTCAGCCCGCTCCCTTTGCCGCTTTCCTAGAACAGCCATGAGTAACTGCCTCCACTCCTCCCTCGCAGGGTGGGCTGAACTGGCAGGGAGGTGACTCCTAGAGGTGCTGGGACTTCCCTCAGGACTGCGGTTTAGATAAAGGGTGGAATGTGAAGAGTGTTCTGCACGGTGCTTGTAAGCACTGCGTGAGCTGTACTGCCATAGCGCTGGAGACCCACAGTCCTGAGTGAGCCCTTGCACAAATACAGGAATTTGTAACCTCCCAGCGAGTTACAACCATAAGAAACAAAAGGGGTAAAAGCAAAAGCTGGCAAAGGTCTCAGCGGCCTGTGATGGCGGCACTGCTGCTGGGCCAGATCTGCTACTGGGAAGCACAAGTGAAGGCCCAGGTGGTGGGTCGTGGTCATGGCATCATAGAACGGTTTGGGTTGGAAGGGACCTCGAAGCCTGCCCAGCCTCAACCCCCTGCCATGGGCAGGGCTGCCCCCCACCAACTCAGGCTGCCCAGGGCCCACCCGACCCTGAGCGCCTCCAGGGATGGGGAGCGGCCACAGACGCTACACCGTGTGATAGGAAATCGGAAGCCAACAAGGGAACAAAGGCCGAGGGGCCTTTCCCCTCCCTTACACCCACAGAGAAGCTCGCTCACCTGGCGCGGGGCTCCCGAGCCCCAGCGCTGCCGGCCCGCCCCGCCGTGGAGCTGGGGGCGCTGCGGTGCTCGCTCAGCGCCGCCGCCGGGAGGGCCATGGCGGAGGGGCTGGGAGCCGGGGGGACCTTCAGCCGCCCCACGCCGCCGCCGCAGACGGGCTGGGAGCGGCTCAGCGAGCTATGGCGGCGCGAGTGAGGGCCGGGCCGGGGCGGCGGGAGGCGGGCGGGAGTTCCGGGTGCGGGGCCCGGCGCTGCCGCCCCGCGGAGCCGGGAGCCGAGGCCTTTCCGGGCCGCGCGGCTCCGCGCTGAGCCACGGCGTTTCCTTGCAGCGAGCTGCAGCGGTACCCGGAGGAGACGGTGAACATCATCAAGTCGGCGTTCACCGGGGGCCTGGTCGGATGGCTGTACGGCGGCCTGCCCGCCTTCCGCCAGGCGCGGAGGGCCTTTATCGAGGGCAGCCAGGGAGAGGTGTTCCAGAACCGCGCCGATGCGGTGGTACGGGGTCAGGGGCGAACCGCGGGGAGAGCTGCCTTCGGCCCTCGGTGCTGAGCGGGGGTGGTGAGGGGGACGATGTGCAGGCAGAAGCCCAAATCATGTGGCGTGGTCCCGGTTGGTTTGCCTCTGCGAGTCAGCGCTACAAATGGGAGTTAATTCTTGGGGTGCCTGTTCTGTTGTAAACATCGGCTCCCGTTCCTCAGGAAGGGATCGGCTTTACCCTTAGGGGGTGCCGTTCCCAGCGCCTTGAGTGCGGTCGGTGCCGCGCTGCAGCACCCCGCAGCGCAGTGGGATGGTGCTGAAGGGGAGCGGGTCTGCGGTCTGTAACCCTTCTCCTCCTCCTCCTCCCCCCCAGCAATCTGCGCACCGTGCTGGGCTCAGGAGCTTCATCCGCTACGGCTGGCGCTGGAGCTGGAGGGTGGCCACCTTCGTGGCCATATTCAAGTAAGTGTTCCCTTTGTGGTAGCAGTGGGAGAACAGAGGGTTGTGCAATCTGACTGATAAGGTGGAAATGTGAAGAGGATGTCACCTTCTTAAATTAGCCTGGCATGAAGTCTTCTCGTGAGCCAACACCAAAATGAAAACCGGAAAAGCTCTGCTCACAAAACCCGGTCCATCCTGTTTTGGGCCAAAATTGTGTGCTTCCCATCACTTAAAAGCTTATTTCTGCTTTTGATGCATTATGCATTTTTTCTCTGGGAGAGCGTTACAGTGCACTGGCTGTTTTGGAACAGCTTTCTGTCCCATGCTAATTTTTCTCCTTTGTGGTACGTCTTATCACCCCCCCCACGTTGTGTGCAGGGCATTACTCACATTTCTCTGTCCTTGTCTTCAAGTTCTTGCAGGTGACTCCCTTGCGTGTCCCTGCACAAGCAGTGCACACACAGCATTCCACTTCTGCAGTTGTCTCCCCCTGAAGTGCCCATGTGTTTCAGGCAGCACAGTGTCAGACTAGGCACGCTATTCCAAATAACGCCCTTTACAACTAGGAACATCACCATGCCTGATGTGAACAGTGGTGACTTGTGTAATTCTAGACCTGCACTGACTACATCTGTGGGTGCATTGTGTTCCCGTTCTGCTTTTAAGATAGCAGCACTATTGACTAGCACTAATTCCCAGTCAGCTGCTTTTATGTTTCAGCCTTTCTTCCTAGTATTTTTGTTCCTTTCTCTATTTCATCCATGTTTTCTCTCATGTTTTGGCTCCTTTTGCCACAGTATCTTTTCTTGAGATTAATTGGCGTGCTGTTTGCTTTCTCTTCCAGAACTTTTAATGCTTTAGATTTTTCAGGACTAGTTGTGCAGTGTCGTTGCCATCCACCAGATGTCTCCCGTGCAAGCAAATGCATCATCCTTTTTCACTGCCCCTTTGTGAAAGGCTTTGAAGGGAGGTGCTGCTCAGTTTTACTTGTTTCTGTGTGGAACCATAGAATGTCCCATGCTGGAAGGACTCCACAAAGAATCATTGAGTTCAACTCTGGGCTCTACACGTGACCACCCCAAATCCAAACGCCATGTCTGAGGGCGGTATCCAAACACTCCCTAAACTCCGGCACGTGGGGCTGTTCCTGCTGCCCTGGGCAGCCTGCGCTGTGCCGAAGTTGTAGGTTTTGTCCTGCAGTTGCATACATGTCAAGTTTTGTGGCTTACAAACAGGTTGTTAGTTCCACATTTTGGAAGGGTTGATGTTACATTGGTAGAGAAAGAGATGGAGGAGGTGGTGCTCCTAATCCAGCAGGGGACCTTCCGCTTCAGGAGAGGGTGGCCCTGGTGACACCTTGAGTATGATTCAGCTCTAGCAGTAGCTGTACAATTGACAGGACCATTGCGTTGCTCAATCCCTTTTATTCTTGAATATAGGATGAATTAAAAAAAAGCAGTCTTTGATTTACAAAAAAGGAAAGAAGACTATCCAAAAATGGTACTCCGCAACCTCTGGCTGTCTGGCTGCATGTGGTAAAGTTGCAGAAATAAAGCACTTGAGGTTGGCATGTGCGTGCTCCGGCCAGGCTATAGCACGGCACAGAGGCACCCTGCGGGTGGGCTTAATGAAATCCTGCTTCTTTTCAAGCAGTGTCTTTTTCATGTGTAACTGCTGTCTTTATGCCTCACCCTTGCAGCATGGTGAGCACCAGTCTGTCCGTGTACCGCGATAAAACCACCGTCAGTAATTTTGCTTCAGCAGGAGGTAAGACTGGGTACTTTTTATCTATCTATCTGTGTACTTTTTTACTTTATCAGTGTCAGTGAGCAGAGGTCATAAATAGGAAATCATAAGCAAGAATCCATATCTCTTGAATATGAGCAGGGCTGTAGCATCGTTGCACCCGGGTTTTGCTGCCTGTTACGCTGGCTGTCTTTGGAACTTTGCTCCATGGTGTAGTTGCTGCCTGCCTTTATTTGTAACGCATAATCAGTGCATTATCTGAAACCAGTGGGGAATTTTGTGGTTATTAGTCCATTCTCAAAATACTTGTTGGAGTTTTTGTGTGAAAATTGCTTGTGTGGCATAAATGCAGCATTTAGTGCATGACCAGCCCTCATAACTACCTCTTCAGCAGGAGATCATCTCTCATTTCTGCTCATCACAACAGTTCAGTGTTTATAAATGTTTATAAATACCATTTTTGTGGCAAGTTTTGCATGTCTCCTTTTGGCAATAGAGCTCCTGGTAAATATGGGCTTTGGGTTTTAGAGGCTTTGTTGACCATACAGCTGGGTATGTGCTTTACTGTTCTTTTCTGCCTTACATGGCAGCAGCTATAATTAGCTGCTGTTTAATAGAAGGGAAAAAGAAAGGGGGGGGGGGGGGGGGGAGAGAGGGTGACAGAGCCCTGGAGTGCGCTGCCCAGAGACACTGTGGAGTGTCCTCTGGAGATATTTAGGACTGTCTGGACACATTCCTGTGTGACGTGCTGTAGGGAACTGCTATAGCAGGAAGTCGGGCTGCATGATCTCCAGAAGTCCCTTCCAACCCCTATGGTTTCTGTGATTGTGCTCCAGTCTGGAGAGAACTGAGTTCCACTTTCATAGTTACTTTTGCATTTTAGCATTTCTTAGGGAGAACAGAGAGCGTGTGGACAAAAGCAGGGGAAAGCATTGCCACAGCAAGTGTCCTCCCTCAGGCTGCCGTGACTGCATGGTGGGACTGCTCCTGCTGGCTACAGCGCTTGGTTTCTGCTCTGTTAAAAACAAGTCAGCTGACAGAGAGGAGAAATGTGGCAGAGCAGCTCCCTTGGCAGGCCCACGGTGGCTGGTGAGGGGCTGATTGTGGTTTCAGCCGGTTTGTGTTTTTCAGCCTTCACAGGAGCTCTCTTCAGAATGCACTTGGGCCTGCCTGGGCTGGCAGGCGGCTTCCTGTTCGGAACAGCCTTTGGGTAAGTTGTGACTGGTGGCAAGCAGTGACTGAGTCACAGTTACTTTTTGATGGTCTGTGTTAGATGGTGGCCCCCCACGCCAAGCCCTGAATCACAGGCGGGACTGCAGATGTTTTCCTTTCTCTCTGGCCCTGAGGGATTTTCTTTCTTTTTCTTGGGACCTTGTGATGGTAGTTTTTCTTCCAGGCCTCTGTTTTTTCTTTTCTTTTCTTGGTTTATATTTTGCTCTTTCCTCCGTGATAAGAACTCAGTGCTCTCAACAGAGCGAGCGTCTTACCGCTGTTTGCATAGCAGAGGAGGCACTAACTAACTGCTGTTAAATCGAAAACCGTGAGGGTGGGTCATAGACATGTCTTCTTGGTACGAGCACTAATGAGCCCATTGGTTGTGCACAACAGTTTAATGTCTCTTTAAGTAACTGTGGTGTTTGGGGTTAAAGACAGGAGCTTTAGGGCTCCCCCTCCAACAGCTGAGAACCCAGAGCTGAACACACAACTGCCTGCTGGATGGGCCAATAACCTGTGTCAAAATGAGAGCTTTACAAAACAGGTTCCATCAAAGCCAAGATGTGGAGCGGCAGCCATTAAGAAATGCTGAGGAAGAGGCTGTGTGGTAGGGCTGCGCAATGGCTGTAAGAGGCTGTAAGATTCATGAGATGATGTAAGATTCAAGGTGTCACATTGCTGTGGATACTTTGCATCTCCCTGAGTGGTGGGAGTGGATCCAAGCTCCCTGAGGATGGAGGGGACCCATAGTTCTCTCAGGCTCTGTCCATTTAGGCAGTGACCTCTTAACCCGGACAGAAGTTAAGAGAAGGAGGCAGGTTTTTCAGGCTGAGCTGGCACATGAAGGGTTGTTGGTGCGCATTAAGTCTTGTCACCCCCTTGACTTACGTGTGCCTGCTCACGAATAACTTCCAAATACATTTTCAAGGGGCTACAGTGAGTCACAGCTGAGGACATGCTGCATTTGATGACTGACATTAGCACGAGAGTGCCTTAGTCTGTGGTGTCATCTGAGTACTGGGCAATGTTGTGCTCCAGTGATCTGGTGGTTGGCCCCCACATGCTCCTTTCACTGCTGCCGGTAAGTTATTACTACTGAGTGTCCTCTGGGTAACTTGTGACTTCTCTTCTACTTTTTCTAGGATCCCTGCAGGGGGCCTCATAATGATTGCACAGAAACTTACTGGCGAGACTTTGCAGGAGAAGCGAAATCGTGAGCGCAGGGAGCGGTATGAACAGAAATTAGCAGAGTGGTAAGAGACAGAGCTGCCTATTCAAGTCTTTGACTAGAAGTGTGCCCAGGTCTCTGGCTCAAACGTTTAGAGAAGCCATGCCATACCATGTTTCTGGTGTGTTCCACATATCTGTCTGCAAACTGCTGATATAATCTTGTGGGGACAGGGGGGCTGTGTGGCTGGCTGCCTGACTTACTGAGACTCACAAGGGGTGCCTGTTCTAGAAGAAACTTTTTAAGAGCTGGAATTCTGCAGTGATGTCTTTCTAAGAAATACTCTGACATAAAATTTCTTTGCACTCTCTTTTCCCTCTTTAGGCAATCCAGGCTTAGTGTGACTGAAGACTTGGGCGAAATGGAAAGTGGTGGCCGGGGACAATCACAGACAAAAAATAGCAAAAGAATATAGGAGCTGCCGAGTCTTCCTCAGATCTCTGTCGTAAGCAGCTACAAAGTATTTTGATTCTACTTATAAAAGTCTTTGTCCAAAGGGATAGTCGAAGTCTTCTGTGAATGCAGTTGTATTCTTTGCACTTCTGAAAAAGCAGTTTGCTGAAAATGTTTTTTTGTGGATGCATACCACTGCTCGAGAGCTTGGAAGAGCCAAACCTGTTCCACTTCAGAAGGTGGACGGGTAGGCTCTCCAGGCTAAAGTGTCAGCTAGGTTTGGCTGTGGATGAGGGCAGCCCCAGAGCCCCTGCTTGAACCCATTTGCTGCTGAAAATGGCCAAGCTGTTGGTGATGTAGAAATAGCAGAAGTGGAGGAGGCTGCTATTGCTAAAGGTAGCCTGATTCCTAATTTTGTTCTGGTGAAAGCTGCTTTTCAGGTAGCGCCTGAAGCCCCTGCTGTTGAAGCACAATATAAGCAGCACCAGTGCGAGTGTTCCTCCTCTCACCACCCCTCTCCCACACCTTGACTTTGCCTGGCTGGGACCGGTTTGGTTTTGCTGATGGTGGTTTATTTGTGCTTTTTGCAGTAAAACACATTTGTCTCTTGCAGTGCTTAGGGTATTTCATAATCAGTTTTGGGGAAGGGTGGAGGAGATTGGAGTGGCATGGAAATACCCTGAAGAATACACGTTTTGGGTTCCTCGGTAGAAGTGTGGCTGAGGGGTCCACGGAAAGGATGACCTTTTCTGTTGGTAATGGTGGAAGCACTGGCTCAGTGAACAGATTTAACAGCAATAAAAAATTCTCTAATTTAACATGAAGGTTGAAAATAAGGGGATTACCTCAGGGGGGAAATGCAGTTCATGACATTCAATAAAGCCATCTGGCAGTGGTGATTGTGTTCATAATCTCTTTATGCTTAACTAGTACGATGCTTGCATTAGGGAAACATACTTGAGCAGTGTCCCACGAGAAGAGTCCTATCTATCTAAGATCCCCCCAGGAAGCAGTGAAGTCTGGTGGCAGCGTCAGACTTCTCCCCAGGCAGTAACAGGAACCTCTGATTATTATTTTCTAGCAGAGGTCAACCGTTAAGTTGTAGCTGCTACCTATGAGTAGGGCCGAGGATGATTTACTAATGGCCCATACCTGAGGGCAGGTGGTGGCCTGTTGCCATTTCCCTCAGAGCAAAAGGTCAGACTTATGGCCCCTTTCCTTTACTGGGGTTTTTGTCTTATTAAAAAGAATTGTATCCAGGCAGGGGGTTAAGGTCCCATAGGAAAAGAGTAGGCAGTCTATTCTGCATGAGTGCTTTCCTCTGCTATGGCTAATTAGTGTTGAATGAAATATGAGCAGCTCATTGCACAGAGCATATTCCACCCACCCAAAGCAAATTTTTTGGCACAGCTTGCTTCCAAGAAGGTGTTGTGTTTTATAACTTCTGAAACGAACGTTTTATTTTTCAAACACCTCAGTGTAGTTCACCTGTCCACGGAAGGAATGTATTTCAGGGTTTTCATCACTCAGCTTTGATTTCCCCCTATGTGAAGTGAAGAGCTATGGATACGTCGCTCTCCTTTCTGTGTTTAAACAGTGCACATTGGTGGCACTGGTGTGATTAACCTCTGCCCCCTCAGAAGACAGAAGGCCTTTCCACATCACATTTTTGCCACTACAGTTATACAGGAACGTTTTATGTTTTTTTGTGTGTGCTTGTGTGCATGACACTTAGCTGTGTCATTGCTCAGGTCGTCTCTCTGCCTCTTTCAGTGGGTATTTGATGTGATGTTGGAAGAACACTCATTTTCTTGTGTCTGTGACCACTGATGCAGGGATGTTGCTCCTTGGGAGAGTAGGCAGAGCTAAGATACAGCAGACCTGTGTTCTTTTTCTTCTCCATGTAAGGAAGGAAAAGGAGTACTCGATGCCTTTATGTAGCACCTTAGCAAGGGGAAGCACAGACTTCCATCTACATTCAACTCAAGATTAGCAGCCGTTTTTCACTCTGTTTCCTGCTGAACTTAGTTCCTCATTCCTCATTCCAGCACGCCCAAGACATCTTTTATTTCTGAGGAAACTAAATGGACTGTACAATATAACTTTTAATATCGTTAAAAGAGAAACCCCAGCACATGTTATATACAAAATACTCGTGATAAACAGCAGCTCACCTGGTAGAAAGACCCAGATATTAAGCTGAAAAGGTCTCATGGAAACCATTTGTGTGCAATTCACTGAATACAGCATAAAGCAATAGAAAACATGATTCATAATATAAGTAAGTGCTTAAGAAAGAAAATAAACCAAACAACCTGCCTGTTGAGTATAAAAGCAAACCGATGCTAGGTGTATTTGTCAGTGGAGGTTTTGGTTTCCTTTCTAAGGAGTTACTTAAAGTGTTGTGGGAGTCTGGTGTGACACAGAAAGGCTTGGCACTGTGCAAAAGACAAACCCTTCTGCAGAGTGCTGTGCAATCGGTCATCGGTCAGGAGCAGAAGTAGAGCATGGGGTATTCAGAGGGAAGCCTCTGTTCAGGTCCAGCTGTCAAGAGCTGCAGTGCGGCTGGCAAGGTGAAAACGTGGAAAGTGATTAAAGTGAAAAAGAGTGTGTTCAGCCTGCAAGAAGCTAGTAGTTCTAGAAGCACGTGCAGACTGAAGGAAGAGGAAACACGAACACTATGAGACCACGTTTCACTGGCAGCCCTTCCTGTGACAGGGTCAGGTTGCCTTTTAGTAGCACTGCTTCCTATGCCACCTCTGTCCCACTTGCAGCCAGAATGCACGTGTGCAGATAACTTTGGCTCCTTGTCACCCACTGGGGGCTTTGTGGCAAGCTTGTCTCCTTTCCTCTGTTTTTGACCCCTTAGTAGGAATGTTCTAAAGTTCCCATTTTGACTCACAGAAAGGGATAGTGATAAAAATGCTGATGGTGCAGCAGGATTCTGCAGAAGAAGAAAGAGAGCAGTGTCTTATTTTTCACTAGTGACTTGCTCTGATCCCTTAGACTCTCATTGCTCAATGCTCTGTAAACTGCTTTTAGCGCTCCTATTCCCTCCAGCATTTTTTCTCCCAATATGTACCTACTAGAAAAATGTGAAATGAACATTTCTGTGTTGTGTCCTTGTAAGATAAACAGCTCAAGAAACAAAATACCCCACAAAGATGGTGGCATGATGCTTTCAGACTTTGGTCTACCCTGCTAACTGTGTACGTGGATGAAGCAATAAGGTAATGGGTACAGCTTGCAGCAGGACAGAACAAAAGGGAAAAACAAAACATGCCCGCTATATTCAGGGCAGGGTTAAGTCAGTATGCATAGTTGCTTAGGAAACTTGGTGGTGCTTGGGATTTTTTTCCACTCTTTTCCCCTCAAAATGAGAAACCACATTTTCCTACATAGTAGGCAAGAATATCACCTAAGTCAGATGAGTCCTATCCAGTGCTAGCATCCTGGCTGAGAAGAGCGAATGCTGACAGAAGGCAGCAGCATTCAAAGCAAAGTAAATCCCACCATGAGAGACTCCCCCCCAAAAATGGAGAACCTACTCTAACAAGTATTCCTAGGCAAATGTACAAACAAAAGCAGATTTAGGAAGCAAGGCCCTGACTTAAATTTCATTACTGTTGGTACACATATGTTAACCGCTCGTTGTTACAGAAATTTATATGGGGCTTTATGACGAGCATGAGTGGTAAGAAATGCATATAAAGCTTGTGTATGTGTGTGCACATGCATGCACACACACACATGTTCTCCAGGCACCACCACAATTAGTGGAGTGGTCTGTGTGAGGTATGCCCCTGTGTCTGAGCAGTGCGATGGAGGAGCTGCATCTGGGTACCTGGGTTGGCAAAGCCATCCTTTCAAGAGAGAAAGGTTACGAGAACTTCTGCCACTGCTGTACATAAGCAGTATTTGCTGTTGGGTACACCGTCAGTATGTACTGTTCCCTACAAAGTCTCAGTGAAAACAAGCAGGAGGTGTGTATCATATCCACCTCGAGGCGCTTTTTCCTGAAGCGTATGCATTACTGCCTCCTTAGAGGAGAAGAGATACCACATCACCTATCTGTAACCATCAAGTCTAAGTCCGAACTTGGCCCACACTGAACAGCACTGGCAAGTACTGGTGCGAGGCTGAATGTAAAAGTAGTTTTGGCTGCTTCAAGTTGCACCGTGGAGGCATGGCCTGGCCGGACATCGTATGTTGGGGTCTGAGGCCAGTTGCGTGTTGCTAGAAGGGTGGGTGGACATGGGCTACCTGCCAGGGCTTTGCAGGGGCCCCTGATTTCCATAGAGGCAGCATCAGAGTATCCCAAGCTCTTGAGGTGGCATGCTGGAGGAGCACAACGCTGAGGATGTTCTTCTAACCTGCTGTAGGAACACAGAGGGTCCTCCCGGTTGGAATTCCAGCGAACCCTTTGTAACAAGACCACCTCGTAGCTTCTGTGGCATAGGTGGGCATTCACAGTCTTGAGAAGATTTTTGTACTGCTCTCATCCCCTTTCAGAGAGCCTAAGGGACAACGCAATAAGCATTGCTGTAGAGAACGGTGGGGACTGCAGTGCAGAATACACAGGATAGGAAACCTGAGGGAGACAGAAAAAAAAAAAGATTTTACTGAATTTTTCACCCCCCTTCTTAATTCTAAATCTAAGTCAGAATGCGGCAGATCCGAGACAAACACGGATCACCTGCTGTAGTCCACAAGAGGGCTCCTATTATGGTGAAAATGGCTGTGCAGAGGCAGTTCAAGGCATGCACTGCAGTGAGCTACTGGCTCAGCACTTAGCGTGAAAACCTTTGGACCATACACAGGTGCCATCCCCCTGTGAAGAGAGGATGACTGGTGAATGTACTATCTTATTTAAGCAGCAACAGGACATGGCTCAGCGCATCATAAAGTAGCAAGATCACAGGCTGCTACTAAGCAAGCAGTACATTGTCTTAATGGACAGCTTCTAGTCCTATCCACAGACAGCAGCTGTTCCAGGCACTGGAGTTTGGAAATTCCAGCTGCTTTTCCGTGCCCCAACCCCCCCCCCCCCCCCAAAAAAAAAAAAAAAAAGCCTGGAAAACTTTAATAAAAAAAAAAAAAAAGAGGAATGTGGCAGAATGGATTTATCCAGTAGGTGAACTCCCACCAGAGAACAGTACTCACAAAAGCCCCCGGAATTCATGCTAACCAAGGTTTTAGTATCTGTTCCAGATAGGGCCTTCCCCAGAGGAAAATATGAGTGGGTGGTCAAGTTTGGAAATGAGAAAAGTGGCTTGAATGATAGTTTCCCCTTCTTTCCGCCTCAAAAATTCTAAGCCTTCAGATTACTGCAACACAGCTTGAAAAAATTTCATGACTTTTAGGACTACGTAACTTATTCTGTGCTATCACGCTAGCAACTCAGCATCCTCTGGTGAGACCAGGAAAATACAGACACCTGGATAACGAGACAAGAAGTAACTGTTAGCTGTTAATCTTTCCTTGAGTCTCCTGACTTGGAAAACGTCTGGACACAGCTCCAAACATTTCAGCTTTCAAACTAAAATGCATATGATGCTTCGAAGTCACAAACCTTTGGCAAGCCATACTCTTCCCTAGCCATTCCTACACCATTCTTTACAACACCTCTTATCAAAAGTAACTCCTTTTAAGTTCCAAAGACAGCCAGCATAACAGGCAGCAAAACCTGGGTGCAACGGTGCTACAGGCCTTCTACCCATTCCTCCAGATGCTGAAGGGAATGGAGACAGCTCAGAAGTGGGCTGATATTGGTAATCTTGTTGGGAAAGCCAGAATTGTTTCCCTTTGGTTCACTTCTCCTTCACCACTATGGGGTCAACCCTTCATTTATCTGATCGCTGATGCTCCCCACGTTTATGCATCACATGAGGCACGTGGCTTGCAGGCCACCAGTCAGAAGCAACCTCTAGGGGATGAGGCCACATGCGAGACTAGCAGGTGATGAGCTACTTGCAAATGAGTCCAGTAGGATAGAAACTAAAAGAGTGCCCAGTTCTTAGCTGGAAGGCCTGTAAAATGTGGGGCTCACCCAGTGGCAGGGGATGTCGCTGCAAATCCCAGTAGATGGATGACCTTGCTCCAGCCCACCCTTCAGATATTAGCCTGTGTCCTTATACAATTTCAGAGGAGACACTAACAGTCAAATCTGTCGAATGTTCATTTCCTTTCTTCTCACTCACTTCACTCCCATCTGGTCACTAGAAATGACTTAATTACAGAAGTAAATGCCATAAAAACTTGTGTACTGTCTGTGCAGGGTCCATTCAAGGGAGAAAAGGCCATAGAAAACTGGGAAATTAGGTCCTGTAACATTTTTCACTGGATTAATTCCTAGAAATTTGAAATAACCTTAAGAAAGCAACACCCCGCAAAGCAATACAAGCCTCATCCCATGCCTGGGAAATATCATGGGCCTGAATTGGTGTTAACACTATAATGTGATGGAAAGCACAGCAGTGATAGCAGAATAGCAAAGTCCTAAGCTGCAGCAAGTGAGGATATGCTCTGTGCAACAGCAGTGGATACATAAACAAAGGAAAAAAAAATATCTGCTTACTCTTGGAAGGCCTCAGGCAGGCAGGGACCTCCAGATGAGATGCCCTCACCTCTTAAACCCTTAAATGAAGTCTGGGAAGGAATGGATCCTGGCTCCACCTCTTCCAGTCACTCAGGTGCGCTGCTTGCACCTGAGATCCCCTGGGTTGTCCCCGCCTTACCACCAGGTTCTCAATCACTGCTTCAGGCCGTGACTCAGCATTTCCACTATGGCTGGCAACAGGGCCCTACTGCTCTTACACTGAGGGATGATGCATACACCTATCAAAAGCCATGCATGGTTTTGCGATCTAGCATTGCACTAGAATCTGAGCTGAGAGGCTATTTTGCCATGAGAGGAGTGATGCAATAAAGTACCTGCCAAAGTGATCTGGTCATAGAGATGACATTTCACATGTCACTTTACAGCTGTGGGGTGGGTTCATAATTTCTTTCACATCTTCTTCTGCTGAAGCTTGATTCTTAGAACAGTGGGAACAGGCTGGAAGAGAAGATCCTTTATTAGTACTTGGACTCCAGAATATCTGAAAGTGCTTGATCCGAATGCCTTCTTCAACAAAGTAAAGTATAACTGAGAGTGAGAAGAGTAGAGAGAAGAAAATCTCAGACAGTAAAAAAAATAAGTCTTTTAGATCTAGTTACTTCTATTTTCCCTTGGTTGGACTCATCCCTGTAGTATATCTGAACATAACTAGCCTGTAGCCATAGTCTGACCTGGTCCATCTTACATAGATGTTATCTGTGTAGTGTCATATGGATAAAACTGTACTCATTAGCAGGGAGTTAGAACTCCAGCCTGACACAAAGACAAGCTACCAACCACATGCTGAGATAAGGTCAGCAGGGAAATAATGGCAAAAGTTACACGTCACTACATGCAGTTTACCAGCTGAGTGAGAGAACAACAGCGTTAGCATAAGGAACCAACAAACCAACCCTCTGAGGTCTCTGAGAAACATTTGCTTCTCAGCATCTAAAACTGGCTTTTGTTTTCATAATACAAGCTGGATCCCTGTCCTACTACAGTAAATTGTAATAGCACAGACTATTGAACGCTGTGTTTTTGGTTAAATTAGTTGGAAAGATAAAAAATATTCAGAGAGTTTTCATTCTTAAATTACTACGAAGACAAGCTGGTTAGGCCGCGAGCTCCTCAAATTAGGGGATGTGAACCTCAACAAAGCACCTACATGTTTTGGTCACCACAACAATCACACATCTGAGAACCCTTATTTCCGTTTTGCTCTATCTTTTCTATTCCCTCCCACACTTCAGCTACTTGAAGCATGGCTTTCTGAGCTCAGAAATGACTGAGCTTCAAGGCAGCTCTTGGTCCCGCTTTCCCTATGCAAGAGCAACAGAAATACTCTCAGACATATTCTGGGCTCCCACAGTAGCTCTTGACTGGTGATCTGCAGCAATGCCAGCAGGAAGCACATGAATGATTTCCCTTCCCACACAGGTGGTAATGCACAGCAGCACCAAAGCATACAAACTGGGAAGTTGCTTTGAAATGCCAGCTTCGGTTCCTTACAGCTTACACCCAGTCTGCAAAGTGACTGTACAAAGCAGCACCACCTGACTCAGCAGATCCACTCCGTGTGCATATTAGGAAAATG
This sequence comes from Alectoris magna, assembly GCA_030625065.1. Taxonomy (NCBI): domain Eukaryota; kingdom Metazoa; phylum Chordata; class Aves; order Galliformes; family Phasianidae; genus Alectoris; species Alectoris magna. The sequence continues at coordinate 104,228,741 of CM060560.1, forward strand.
GGACTAAAAGGGAAATTCCATTTTATGCAGCTAAGCCCATTGCTGTTGCAGGTGATCCCATTCCGCCACACTGGTATGCTTTTTACAAATAAAAAGCAATCTGGTATTAATAGAAAAGGTATCTCAGAATGCTCCAGAATCCTACTCCTTTAATGGTAGGGAACCTTTTAATCTCCAAGCCTGTATTTGTTTAGAGAAAGATCTTTGAATTCCACTTGTCTTTTTCCCATAAGTAGAAGCTTATTACCCATGCAGCTAACAGCACAGGCTGCTTGGTCATGACATTCATGTTTTCAAACAGGTTACTGCTCTCCTGTCGACACAGTTCCAGGGCACAACAGGGAAGGGCCAGCACCGGTGTCACAGAGGGACATGAGTGGAAAATGAGGAGACGCACAGGTGTTGCTAAGGGTCTCTGCCTTCCCCAGGTGCTTGCGTTCTGGGTGATAAAGCACAGAGGGGCAATCAGCCCAGCCTGGTGCAGTGGTCACGTATTTTTTTTGAAAGGCTGTGGTTAGTTAGGAGGGGAAGAAACACAGTAATGCTGCCTCCATACTCTGACTTGCAAGTGACCTTGCTTGGAATTGAAATATTTCTAACAGGAGATATGAGGATGATGAACTCATAAGTGTTCTTGAGTGAGCTGAGTCCCTGCTGCCTAACGAATGAACCTGTTTCCAGCGGGGGATACCACTGTGACCATGATGAGCTAACACGCTCAGCCTGGTGGCTTTTGGTTTAAGTGTGCAGAACACAGAGCACTCTCTGTTTGTCTTCAGCCTTCACCTCTCCAGTGACCTGACAGACCTTGATTGGATGATATTTACAACACGTTGCAAGGCCTGTTGTCTTTCTGTAGGGCTGCTTTTCCGAGCTACCAACAGGGTGCAGAGAGGACATATATTGCTGTTGACTTTCAGTACTGGATGGATGCCTACCAGCCTTTGTAAATCCATTAGATTTAGATGCCCACATCTTCAGGGGCTTTCTGGTTGGCCAGCTTAGACATTGAATCATAGAATCGCTCAGGTTGGAAAAGACCTTAAAGATTATCAAGTCCAACCACAACCTAACCAAACTACCCTAACTCTAACAACCCTTCACTAAATCATGTCCCTGAGCACCACATCCAAATAGTTTTTAAACACATCCAAGGATGGTGACTCAACCACCTCCCTGGGGAGCCTATTCCAGTGTTTTACCACCCTTTCTGTAAAGAAGTTTTTCCTGACATTCAACCTAAACTTACCCTGGAGCAACTTGAGGCCATTTCCCCTCGTCCTGTCACCTGTCACAATTGAGAAGAGACCAACCCCACTCTCACTGTAAGCACCTTTCAGATGTGGGAAGAGAGCAATAAGATATCCCCTCAGCCTCCTCTTACCCAGACTGAACAGCCCCAGTTCCTTCATTGCTCCTTGCAGGACATATTCTCCAAGCCCTTCACAAGCCTTGTTGCATTTCTTTGGAGCTGCTCCAGCACCTCAATGTCCTTTCTGTACTGAGGTGTCCAAAAGTGAACAAAGTACTCGAGGTGAGGCCTCACCAATGCTGAGTACAGGGGCAGGATGACTTCCCTAGTCCTGCTCACCATCCCATTCCTGATACAAGCCAGGATGCCATTGGCCTTCTTGGCCACCTGTGCACACTGTTGGCTCATGTTCAGCCACTGTCCATCAGCACACCAAGGTCCCTTTCCATCAGGCAGCTTTCCAGCCACTCCTCCCCAAGCCTGTAGGGTTGCCTGGGGTTGTTGTGACCAAAATGCATGACTAGGAGCAGCAGCTACCTGATGAGATCTAGTGAGTTGCTACCTAACCTGAGGTTCTCTTCGCAATCACAAAACTTGTGGACATGTCTGAATTACTGAAGACTTCATAGTGTGGGACAGGGCACCTCACCTCTGCTCTTTTGGGACCAATAAAGAAGACAAATACGTATATCCTGATGACTGGGGTTTTTCTAAAAGTGCTCAAGTTGCAGTGTTCAGGTTTATTCTGTAGCCCTATAATTACATTCTTGTAATTATGGCTTTGTGACTTTTCTGAGAGATTATCCAAGTAGGGTGTATAGATGCATCTCATTTTGAAACTGTTAGTGCTCAGCTGTGTTGGTGATGCTCTCAAAGAGTCCTGACATCTTCAAGCATCCTAATGCATGAAAACAGACCTCTCAACCTTTCTGGATACAACTCCGTATATCCCTGTTCTCTGGAAATAGTCTGACCTTCTGTCAAAACTCCCAAGACAATCAGAGTGTCAACCTGGAACCCTAGCGCTGTGTGCACACAAAATACAGGAAAGTCCTGAGCCAAGTTTAGATTTTGTGGCAGTAGATGCTGCATGAAAAAAAAAAAATTATATATATATATATATATATAAATGAGAAGAAGGTACAAAAATACTTAGTGTATCAGTATAGTTTCTATAAACGTATATTTTACATAGTTAATCCATAAGCAGGAAAAGATCTGTTTCCGGAAAAAGGAGCTGTACTTACTGTGCCTTGGGAGGTATTTCGCTGCTAGGGCGACAGCCAATAGGAAGGTGATAATGATGATACTTGAAGCAGTAATGACGTTATAGGATGGAAGTGCAGTAGAGACAATGCAGTCATTCGCTTTTGCTGAGAAAGAAGAAATAAAGCGTAAGCATAGGGCCCAGCAACATTTTGTCATTTTCATGCAATAACAGGTATGTCAATCAGGGTGGTTCGGGCCAAATTCTAACTGGGATATTCAGCCTGAAAATACACCTGTTCAGTAAGCGAACAGACAACGCTGGCACCTAATCTATAGAAGCCCTTCATTTCCCCTACATGCCCTGTATACTGAAATTTTTGTCACATCCACAGAATCCGAAATGCTGGATCTCTGTCCAGAATGGGAGCGAGACAGGCTTATAAGTACTTCTTAACACAACTGGTTAGTCTTGGTGAAAAAGGCTGCGCTCTTATCCAGAAAATTTCCATTCTCAAATATATTCCACAGTTTTTCTTACTGTTTTATCCAGATTTATGCTTACTTTTTTCCTCTCTGGATTCAGAGATGACAGAAAACAAGATGTTTTTTCATTTCATCTTTTCAAGATGTCTTTTCATTTTTTTCCTCCAAAAGAATGGTCAGGTGCTGGAATGGGCTGCTTGGGGAGGTGGTGGAGTCACCGCCCCTGGAGATGTTCAAGAAACATTTAGATGTTGTACTGAGGGACGTGATTTAGTGGGAAGTATTGGTGGTAGGTGGATGGTTGGACTAGATGATCTGGAGGCCTTTTCCAACCTTGGTAACTCTATGATTCTATGCATTTAATAGACTGGAGATGTCATTCTCAACATGGAAGGAAAAGGATCTTAGGAGACAGTTCAGTGTCAGTGGGTCTGTATCTTTTGGCTTTTCACCACTGGGGATGACTATTCTACCACTTGTAAGTATGAGTAGATAACAGACCATGTATACAGTACAGGACAACCCCAGTTTAAGAGAAAGGACACACTGGGTATCTGTTCATAGGTCTTCAGATTTTCATCATCTACACGTAGCACAATTTAAGCATCATCCACCATTAAGATGCTACTTTGACCTGCTGTACAATCTGATCTCACGTGTCCCCCACTGCAGAGTTTGCCTCCTGTGTTTACCAGAAGCTGTGTTCTGTCTGGAAGTACACATGCATCAAAGACTTGTTTGGAGGACTATTTTCATTGTGCCAAAGTGGGAGTGGTTGCACTTCTTAAAAGTCAAAAGGCAAAGGCTTTGCGTCTGTGATCTCATTGCCAATTGCACCCTTCTATGAAAAACGTGTGACAACAGTGTATTACTATTACTTTTTTTTTTTTTTGTCAGCCTCCATTTCTCTGTATGATATTCAGAACCTTCTTCTATTATGATCCCTAGGGAGATTACACACTGTGCCCAGCAATAACCAATATTCATGAAGCACTGGTTTCTGGCATTTGTCCTGAAGCTGAACGGCACCTTCTCCTCACAAGCCCCTTTGATTTTATAGAAAGATTGATAAATTAAGCACCTTGATAAATAAGGTACAATTCCTGGGAAACACAGCACTTTTCCAGCTTCCCTTGAAGACATCTTTCTAGAGTGAAAACCTCAGACCTAGAGACATATTTTAACATACTTTTTCTTCAGCAATAACAGAACCAAAAGGATTTTTTTTTTTTTTTAATAAGAACTTTTTTGCAAATGCCTTTCTGCTGCAAAACATGCAGACTGTAGTGTGCTGCCTTGCCTCATGCTGTTTCCACTTGTCCCTCAAGCTTTTTAAGGGACAGACTTAGCTATTACATTATCACTTCTAAGCCAAACAGTGATGGAATTTTATCTTTTTTGAGTTAACTCTATATTAAATGTATATGAAAGCAGTATTTTGTCTAGACACTCAGCTAACTTTTTCTGTCACTGAAGCAGGAAGAAACCTGCTTATGAAATGAGGAAATTCTTTGTAATCACAGCCTTTGAGGCACACACATTTCTCAAGTCCCTCCATTCAAATACCAGGTCTGTGTCACGCTACTGGCAGTGAGACCATGCTGGTACAGAGGAACACTGAGTGGTGGCAGCCCCAGCCTGTGAGAGCCGCTGGGGCTGACAGCACCTGATCACAGAAGGATCCAACTGCCCTATCAGCCCAGCTGTGATTCACCATAGAGAGCAGTGGGAAGCCTGAGCCATCTGCTCATCCATGTCAGTGATGTAACTCACCGCTCTCCACCAACCCTCCCACCCCCCAACTTAGAGCCATTGAACTATCTTGGTGTGCTGCTCATGGGATCACTGGGTCATCCTCGTATAAGCAGATATGCAGAGATCTACCACTTTCTCAAAGAGGCAACTCAGCAGGTTCCACAAAATACTTTTGTAATACAAACTACAAGGGCTGCTCCAAAAGTAATACCTCCTACTTTATGATGCTGGCCCACAACATCATGGTAGTAGAGGCTGAACCTTCCCACCAGTATTCTATTAAATGATGTTGCCATGCAATATATGGCAGCAGAGGGGCAGCCTGAGACAATGGCATCTGACATGGAGGTGTATTTGAAGCAAAGGTGTGTCATGGAATTCCTCCACATAGAAAAAGTTACAGCTATTGATGAATGTCAATGCTTGCTGAATGATTATGGAGACTAAATTGTATACAAACACAAAGAGGCAGTGGGTGATGCATTTCAGCAATTATGCTGGTCGTAGCAGCTGTGAAACAGAGGGTCACCTCTGCTGGTGCAGATTTTTATAAGCATGGCATGCAGGTTCTTGTTCATCACTAGCAACAGTGCATAGCTAATAGTGGTGACTATGCTGAAAAACAGGGTTTTGTAGAGCAAATTCTCAGCAATCAATTAGCATTATTGTGCTTTTTGTATCTATTGTGGTTTCCACGCAAAATAATACCACAGAGGTATTATTTTTGGAGCAACCTACATAGTATGAAAACCTACCTAGAAGCAAACTGGTGGACCTGAGAAAGCCATCATGTTCAGCGAAGCAAGTGAAGTTGAGTTCTTTGGTCACGTTGAGCCACAGTGTGCCAGTGACGTTGTATGGGCTGAGGCTGGACTCGGACTCCCAGGTGGTATTCAGCACCACAGACACGTTGTTGAGGACTCCATAGATTTTGGGTTTGGGGAAACCTCCATGAGAAGAACATCTTACCACCATTTCTGTTGATTCACATGAACTAGCGGTTACTTCTCTCTCTATGCTTGGCTTGCTGAAGTCAGCTGAAGAAAGAAAGATTTAGAAAACATTTAGAAACTCATGATAAAAGCAAAGAGTCCCCTAAGGGACATCCCTCCACTATCATAATCTGTTTGGCCTTTCTTATATCTTAGCATTGTCCCTCCAGCCCTGGAATCTTTTTCTATAGACCATAGATGATTGACTATAGTCTATTCCCGATCAAACTGAAAGGAGATTTCTGGAAGGCAAGAAATTGGAGTATTTGTGGTGAGGAAGAGATTCGTTGTTGTGCATTTTTCATGTGGTTAACTTCTCAGCCCTCAGTAATACTTCCCTCCATGGCTAGAGGAGGTTCTGACAGTTCAGTTCCCTATTTTCTTCTTGGCTCCCACAAAGATAACTGAATGTGACTCCTTGCACGGATGTCCATCACTCATTCACTCAGGTCTGCAAGCAGTGGCCAGATGTCAGGAGCCTGGGATTATTTTTGCTGAGGAATTTCATTCAAGGCGGGAGAATGCTCCCTCGCCAACTCGTTCGGAGGATTTCTGGAACTCTCTGCTGCTAAAGGTATTCAAATGTGTATATAAATATATATGTATCTTACCAGTATCTCTGCTTTTGGCTGAAACCAACCACCACAAAAACAGCGGTGCAAATGGAAAATCATGTCAATGGAACTTTTTGTAGCCTCCAAGAAAAGATTCAGATTCATTTTGAGCAACTTGGATGAGGAACTTGAGTGGTTTCTTTGAGGTAAAAAGCCTCAAATCTCCAGCTGAGCTCAGCCTTGGGTTGTGGAGCTGCTGTGCAGTCCATATGCAGGCCAGCCCCCAGGAAGCGCTGCTGTGGCACAGAGTAGCCTTATGAGGGGCTTAACACACACTCTGGCTCTATTTCAGGCATCATGGTGAAAGCCTCTCTGCTACACTATGCTGAAAGCTTCAAGAAATGTCCCTTCTCCCTAGACGTTGGCACTAGAAAGCCTCACATGCGGGGAGGCAACCCACCTACCAGTAACAAAGAGGGTCACGGGCTCTCCACACAAAAGGTGAGATCCAGGTTTGTCCGGTGAAGACTGGAGACTCTGAACGATACACTGGTAAGGGCCACTGTCCAGGATTTCCACGCTGGAGATCCACAGGGTGAGGTTCTCAAAGTCCAGCTTTGTCCGGTTGACATAGCGTGGATGCTCATCAATCTTTTTCCCCCCTGAGTAGGCCAGCACCACATCCGTGATGTTCATCTGCCAATACACTCGGTAGTTTTGCAGGCTCTCCGAGCTGGGAATTTTGTAACAACAAGGCAAGCCGACTTTTTCCCCTACTTTGCTTTTGACCACTTTCTTCTCCTGTGCACAGCCTGTTGAGGGACAAACAAAAGGCACTGAGACAGTGGTACAGGCCTGCTGCATAGGGCTCATGTATTTCAGCTCAGTCTGCACCCACTAATGCACCTCAGCCCTCCATCTGCTGAGCAGTTTACATCTTCAGCTCTGCGGTGAGGGGAGAACTGCCATGGAAATGCTTTTCATGTGATGCTCCAGTCCTTCTTAAGACTTAGGGCACACAACTATTTCGGTGTGAATTACTGAAGGCAAAGGCAAGAGACTTGCCTGCCTGGACAGAAATTGTGGCGGCACCTTGAAAACCATACCCCAGAGTAAAGAACTGCCATGATAGCCATGGGAAGGAATAAAAAAAACCCAAACACATTGCCCATCTGCTATCCCCTCTGTTCAATGTTTAGCAAGTCCATGTCCTCACTCTCTTGCATTCCCTGCTTCCAGACAGGACCACAGTAGATAAATAGACTGTGGGCTTTGATTTGTGTTTTTATTTTTATTTTTGGAAAAAAACAAAAACCAGAAAAATAACCTTTTTAAGATCCCAGAAACAGCCCTACAGTAATAAATAGCAGAAGGAGACACATTTTCATCACTGTATTAGCACAGCATTATGAAATGATCAATTTTGCATAACCTAGCTAAAACAAACTCGTAATTAGAAGGCCTGTGGGCCCCCTTCGGCCCCCTTTTGAATTACATGCAAACCAGCACAGACATTCCCAAACTGCCCATGCCTGTGTCACTGCCATATCTCGGCACATAGGCGTGTGCTTATGACAACAATCCGGGACCCTTGCAAGGAGGAAGTTATGACAACTTTGACCTGCTTAGCCGTAATCTTCCATTTTGCATTACTGCTTTCCCACTTCCCTTCCTCTTTTCAGTGGGTGGGTGCTCACCAGTGCCAGGACCATAAGCACAAGGGGGCAGCCCAGCCAGGAGCTTCTGCCAGCACAGCACTGATATGCAGCCCTGTGCTGCAGCAGGGCCAGGGCAGATGCGTCTGCTTTTTCCTGGGTCTATACAGCTTCTGGGATGATGCTCATCCTCTGCACACCCCAGTTCAGAAGATCAGGTTGTTTTATATTTGCCCTGCTTGCCTTGGCCTCGTGCTGTTGGCACTTACCTCCAGGAGTCAGAGATAACTCCCAGATCCCAGGGATGCCCACAAACGACCAGCAGCAATGTGGCATGCTGACTCAGGCCTGGTGGGCCTGAGGAGGTGCTCTGAAAGCCTCCAGGTGCTGGGGGAAGACAGGCAGTGCCCCAGCACATCTTAATTTTGGGTAGAGTAACACTACAACATGATGGAAAGCACAACAGTAGTAGTGGAGTGGTAAAGTCCTAGGCTGAAGCAAGCGAGGATAAGACCAAATGCAGCAGCAGGCACAAAAAACAATGAAAAAAAGCTGCTTATCCTTGGAAGGCCTCAGGTATGCAGGGATCTCCAGCAAAAAAAAGCCTCACCTCACTGACAACCCTTAAATGAGGTCTGGGCAGAGGTGGATCCTGGCTCCACGCCTTCCAGTCATTCAGCTGCATTGCCTGCAGCTGAGCTCCCCTGGGTAGGCCCTGCCTTCCCACCAGGTGCTCAATCACTGTTTCAAGCCATGACTTAGCGTTTTCGCTACAGCTGGCATTGTGGGTTGCTTGCTGATGTTTAGCAGTCCCAAGACCAGAACCTGAAATGAGCTTTCACCCTGCCCTGCCTGCATGCTTTACGTCAGACCTGTAGGAAACAGAATAGGATGTCTTAATACCCATTACAAGAAGTTGAACGTGAAGCTAAATAAACAAATTCTCATTGAGCTGCTTCCTCCCTCCCCACTCGGCCACCTCATAGATCTTCCAAAGGGAAAGGTCTGACAGATGCAGACACAATTTTCCCCAGTACCTGTACTTCCTCTTATGGTGAGCACAGACTGGAGCCACCAGGCAGGGGCAGATCAGGAGCCCACTCATCCCACTGACCCGTTTCAGCCCACTGATCTGTGTCTGCTCACTGACCTGTGTCAGCCCACTCAGCCCACTGGCCTGTGGCAGCCAGTCACTGGCAGAAAATGGTAGAAAAAGCCATTCTTGCTCAGGCCAAGGTGTGACACACCCAGCTAACCTTTGGCAGTCACAAACTGACAGACTTCTTGACATCAGCAGCTTAGTCACTACTGATGTAGCTCTTTTGTGAGCAGTCCCTGCCCCTTTGGGAATGCACTCATATCTTTTGGTTCCATAGCATCCCATAGCAGTGAGTTGCCTGGTTTGATTTCATACTGTGTGAAAAAGCACTTCTTTCCATTTGTCTTCCAAGTGACCCATTCTGGGCTGTGATTCTTGAAGTTCATCCCCCCGTGTGTCTTGTATGATTTGCGTGTGGGTCTGCTTGTGTTTTTCCTCGACCGCATCTTTGCTTTTTCGCATGGTTCAGCTCTCGCACTGGCAGGACATCCAAGAGTAGCCAGCGAAACTTTGGGATTGTGGATCCTGAAAATGACAGTGCAGTTGAGTATGTATTTATTTTCTATTTCCTTTTGCAGCAACAGGGGAAGAGTAGGCGTACAGAAAATGTCAGTGTGACGGCACATCATGAGTTGCATGAGGTTCTCTTCGCCTTGCCCCTAAGAGTCTCCTTTGCCGCCAAAAGGAGAACAAAAACCTCCGTGGCAGTACATATACAAGGGCTGGAAACTCCTGCTGATGTCACATCTACCCTTACAAGGCGCTGCAGCCTTGAAACTGCAACCTGAGCGCTGAGGGCCTGAAGGAATCAAAGTCCATGAAGAGTCATTCAGCCCCACAAAAGTCCCCTTTCACTTTAAAGGTGAACTGCAAAGCAAAAATGAAAACTCAGTTCTGTCCCATTTCTGTGTTGAACGCTCTCCCTAGCCAGGCTGTGGGGGAGGCATCCACCATGGAAAGAATTTTTAATGATTTTTCTAGAAAAAGAAATTAAGCCACCCTCCTGCCCTTGGTGAAGCCCACCCTCTCCCTCACTGTGTGCTCATGTTGCTCCCTCGCTGACATGCCGCAGCGTGCGGCCGATGCTGACCCTTTTCCCCAGGCAGAGAAGCACGCTCCATTCCAGCTGCTGCTGTGCTGCAGCTGCCCCCAAAGCGGGGCTAATTGGAACAGAAAGGTGAGCTTAGAAGAAAAGTGTTGGTTTTGTACGCTCTGAGAGTCAGAAAGCAGGAAGGCTGCTGGGTCTTTAACCAACATCTTTAGTCTTTCACAAAATCTTCAACAAACCCACACAGAGACCCTGCCTGGTGGGCCCGGAAACTTTTGCCCCCCTGGAGGCATCACTTCAGGCAGCACGTCTGCACACTCCTTCAGCTGGCACTTCTGCAGAAAGCCCTCAGGCAAACTGTCAGGCATTTATATTAGCATGAACATTCAGAAATTATGAAAAACTAAATCTTTGAGGGGTTAAACACTCCCCATTGGTCTTTACCCCAGGTCATTTTACCGGTGAGGGATGTGAATCTTTCAAAGATTTCTACAGCAAACATCCTGTCCTGTGTGGAAGAAATGCTTTAAGCTAAGCCACTCCACTCCGCACTGCTCAGGCAAAGAAAAGCAGCTGCTGTCTGAGTTTGGTTAGCTTCTGTCACAGTGACCTCCTAACAGGTCACGTTCATTTACTCATCCCAGATGTGGCGGGAGAGCAGAGAACTCCTTTGTGTTCTGAAGAAAACCTGCCTCCCACTTCATTTGGCTGCGGCTCCATTCAGTCTCATTTCCTCCTACATGCTCACACTTGTCAGTGTGCCATGAGCACAGCAATGAGAGGAGTATTCCTAGTTTACAGTGATGTATGTCATGGCAGGCCCAAGACAGGGAGAGGGTTGGAAGAAGTTTTCTAACTGTTTTGTTCTGCTTGCTTCTGCAGTGTAACAGCAGTGTGAGCCGTGCTCCCTACCTCCGTGTGCCTCCATCTTCACAGCCACACTCCTGCTAACAGAGCAGTAACTGCCCTTAGAGAATAAATCCTTGAAATCATGTGGTTCAGGCTGTGAAAACCAGAGACCTTCCTGCATCTACAAGCATTTCACACCCTCCTTCCGTGCCATGAAAGCATCCAGAAGGGCACGGGAGGTCGCACTGTAACTGAGTCACCGCTCTGTCATAAAACCTGAAAGAAACTCCGCCGATCACAAAAACTTCCACGATCTGTGATTAGAGACCGAGAAGGAGAAGAGGAATCTGAAATGCTTTGGTGAAGGGGCTCAGAGCAGCACTAGGGCCACGACAGCCATCCGGTCCTTCTCCCTTTGTTCCTGCCCTCCCCAGCCCTGTCTGGGAACTTCTTGAGATAAAAATCTGCCACTCTCTGAGTCACGCGGGCCCTGAGCTGGGACAAGCCCACCGCCTGGGTATGTCCAGTCTGCTTTGCTTATAAGATGAGTAAGACTGCAACTCCTCTCACTGCAAGTTAGTTGGCACATGTCTAACCTCGGCACTAGCCGGGTCACGTCTGAGCGAGGGGCTGGAGACGGGCTGCAAAAGTACTTGGGAAATGATGGCGTTGACCCAATAGTTTCTTAATATCTCCCCCTTTGCTGCAGAGTGCTCCACATGGGCGTTTCATGGGGAGAAAAGGGTGGAGGGCATTCTCATGTGTTATTGGTGTGCACTGGGAGGGCCGCTGGCGGTGGGGACGGAAGGACATTTCTGACTTGGGGAAAGGAGCAGGGGGAAGTCTGTCTGAGCCTTCCCCTTCTCCATTCCCAGCACCAGGAGCGGGTGACCCAGCCAAAGGAAAAGGCAGGGGAAACACTGAATCTGGATGCCTGCAGAAGATTTGCATGTTTTAGTTCCTTTTGAGATCAAATTCCTGCAACTTGCTGAGCACTCTAACGACTCCCAGGTTCCAGCAGAAACTGGATGTGGCAGTTGTGTAAGACAGGCCTTTAGGGGGGGGGGGATTTGTAGCACACGAAGACAAAAATAAACTTGTTAATTTTTTTCCCCAGAGCTCATGTCTGTCCCTCGCTGACCGTAGCACTTTGTATTCCTCTGTATTTATCCCCCGGCTGGAGATGCCCTCAGATCATTCTACAGCCTCTTCCCATGCTGCCACTATAAATACTGCTGTCTTCACAGCAAAGCTCTGGAAGTCGAGGTCTCCCCACTGCCAAAGGCCCTGGTTCCTTCAGCGCTTACTAAACCTCACTACCTCACACAATCCCCATGCAGCCAGCCCCTCTTGAGACTAACAGGAGGTGAAAGTGCCCAGCAACCAGGAAAAGCAAGCAGTATGCTTTTCATGTAAGCCTGCCCAGAATTAGAAATAATCTTTATTTTCATTTTTTTCTGAAGTACCAGTCCACAGCCACAGCACCATTTACCTGTGCAGGCGTGCCCTGTCTGTTGGGCACATACAGCTACACCTCAGGGTCCCTGCCACAGGCAGAGCAGCAGTGTGCAGGTGCCCCTTATACCGTATGATAGCATCTGGGGCTCACCAAGTCACAGGCATCTTTAGAGTACAGCGTAGCTGGAGGTGCCACCATTACCCAGCACTCAGCACTTTTATTTTCAGCCAGGCAGTCCCCTGGGACTAATGATGTTTTAAAAGCATAACAGTGAAAAAGCAGAAGCAAAGCTCGTGGCATTTCTGTGTTGGGAAAGATTTACATACTCTCATACAACCTACTGAGACTCCTGAGAGCGGTGCCCCTCCAAGGGGACAGAATGGCCACAATCAGACATGAAATTCATATCCACAGAAAGAAAGTCAACCTCTTTTCACCAAGCTTAAGTGAGTCTAATGTCTTGCCACATCACCATGAAGAACACCACAATTAAGGCATGCAGGTAGGAAACACGTTAGAAAGGAAAGAGGAGTTCCCCGAGCATGGGAGTTCTCCTCCAGCCTGGCCTCCAGCTGCAACTGACAACTTGCCCCAAAATGACAAACTTGCCCCAATCTCACAGCCTTCTCACACAGAGAAAGGAGACCTTGCTCCCCCTTCCCATCCAGTTCCATGTGCTTGCCCTGCTTTCTCTTCAGGGCTCCCTGGGGTCTGGCTCAGTGTGTCTTGTTGGCATGAAACAAGGGGGAAAAAAAAATGAGACTTTCCAGCGGGCTGGGAGCTGGATGAGTTCACGCCGTGGTCAGAGAAGGGCCAGAGCCAGCACAAGCGAGGGGATGGGAGCAGGATTTGTGTCAGGTCACCTATGTCATCCCGACCACGCTGCAGCTCAGCTCAAGGCAGGGTGAGCTGGAGCGGTGTGAGGGTGTGCAGGGCAGCCTCAGAGTGTAAAAATTTCAGCCCCAAACTTTGCATGTTTAAATGAGGGAATGTGTGACATTCACATCACAAAGAGCCCACACATGCCTTGGTGCTCCAAAAAAAGGAAAAAGTTATTAGCTTCGGAGTGATGAGCAGAGTTAATTGGATTCATTCTGATCTAATCAGAAAAAGGACACACTGCAGTTAAAAGAGATGTCGGACCTGTGCTCCATGCATGTGTGTAACTGTGATTTGACTGTGTAGGAATTTTGCTTGTCTGTTCAATCTCCCCCCTCCATTCCCCCCTCCCCAAAGAACTCTTTCATTCAAAAAATCCAGAAATAGCAGAACAGGGTCTATAAAGAAGAACAGGAGCCCTTAGCTGGGTTTCTGTTTTTTTCAGACAGGTTTTACAGCAGGTTTCGCTCTGGATAGACAGGCTGACAGAAACAGAAGTTCCTCAGTTCTGCTGCTGCTGCTTTTAAACCAAAGACTTTGCTGCATATCTGGAGCCGGAGCTCATCCGAAAAAACGAAAGACAAGCTGTGGACAGCAAGAGCAACAAGACAGAAACTCCATTTGCATCCACTGGTGAAGTGGGCAAATCTCGTACACAAAGAAAAGTTTCTGGCATCTCCGCCGTGCAGTTTGCCCTCAGCACAGCCCATGCCAGAGCTGGCACTGCAATTAGGCACAAAGCACTTGGTGCTCATTAGCAGCCCGCCAATATTCAGGGGAGGCCATGAAACAGATAATCTTCCTTACCCTCAGTACTCCTTTCTGAAACCCAGGTCCTCTCTGAGCTCCTTACTTGTGGTAAGATGTGAGGGGGATTTCCAGAGTGAGTTACTTGTGAGCAAACATTCCTTTGCCATGCTGAGGAAAGTGAATATTCCCCCCTCCCTTCCCCAACTCTACAATAACTCTGAAAAGCTGTAGGGATTTCCCTCAAAACTTCCCAAAAATTTCATAACTGGGAAGAACCAAGAGCTGGACAGTCTCTGGTAGTTGAAAAGATTCCAGGGAAGCCAAAAAGGAATATTCCGTGGACCAGACATGGGGTGGCTGGTCCCTGCCATCAGCACTGTTGCCAGCTTGGCACACTGGGCAAGGACAGGTCATTCAGGGCTACTTTGCGTGGAGTTTTCCCAGTATAGCAACCACATACCGAGACGGAGGACATAGCCATCCTGCAGGCAGTAGGTAGGTGTAAAGGTGCAATGGCAGGCGAAAAACAAGCCCACAGGGATACCAGCAATAGACCATAAATAAATAACTTTGCGCTGTAATCAAGGCTGTAATTGAGGCTGTTCTGCTGCTTTTCCACTGCTCCGAGACAGCAGGGCATTCGTGTGCATCAGCATCTCCAGCAGCAGCTGATATTTCAGGAGCAGCTCTAAATTACAGTCATATTTCAGCAGGTCACCTCAGGTGAACCTCAGAGCAGGAAAATTCAATTTATACATAGATAGATAGGTATACATATACATATATATATATATACACACACATACATACAGGTAGATAGATAGATAGTTATATATGTATACATACACCATCAGGTGGGATTAGTTCTGAAGTTGCTGGCCCTTGTGCCCTGCTTAATGCTGCAGGGAAGTCACTGGCAGGGCTGTGGCAGCTCCTAGGGCTGCATTGCTCTGCCGTGAGAAGGTCAGAAGCCGGTCTTTGTGATCCCTGTGGGAGGCCTAGGGGAGGCATTACCTGCAAGTCCTGGTAAAGCTCACATGTGATGCTGTACCATGGAGTTTTAAGGATCACCAGTGAAGGAATATCACTTTTGGGAGAGAAAGGCAGCAGGGTTTGTATGTATGCATACAGAGGGAGAAAGAAAGCACATCGCCTGTGCTGTCCTTATCAGCCAGCACCAGGAATTCCACAAACTCATTGTGTGGGAAGGATCTAACAATCACACCCCGAAAGCTGCCATAATACTTCCAAAACAGCTTTTTGTCCATTGCCAAATCAAACCCTGCAATTTTGTAATCAGTTGGGTTTAGAAAAGTAACTCTTCTCAGCAACAGGGTGACCAAAGTCAATGCAGTTTTGCCTTGTGTCTCCCAGCCCTCTCCCCATACCTTCCAGCTGATTCCCATCCCCTCGGTGCTGCTTTGCTGGTACAGCCCCTTCCAGATGCCGTTGGCTGGGCACAATGAGGGGCCCACAGCATCCATGCTATAGCCCTGCCAGCTTTGCCTTCCTGTCAGAGATGGTGGAAACTGTGCAAGGAGTTCAAAAGTTACGAGCAGGGGTATAAGAAACAGTTGGAGAGACGGCCAGCAGGATGAACGAGCATTCTATTAGTAAAACATATTGATAAAGTACACTAACCACTAGAACTGCCAGTTTGCTGATAGTACCAAACTCATATTTCTAGCACTGATGATTAGCAGCAGGCTGTATATCTAAGTATTGCCCATCTTTGGACTTGGAATCAGCATCCTTTTTAGTAAACCTACAGGACTGATGAATTAACGTGCACTCATTCCTACATGAATAGCATAACACAAACCCAGAAACTCCTAAACTACAGATGGAGAAACAGGATGAATTATTTGCCGATTGCGGTATGGGCAAAACATGCCCATGTCTGACGTGCGCTTTGCAAGCACAGAGGCCAGGGAAGGAGTGTGGGGAAGACGTGAGAACAGAGAACTCACAGAGGGGTCCAGAGGCTGCTTTTTCACCAGTTGGCCCTGCTAAATTCTCTGAGTTTTGTTTTAAGATTCTGAGACTGAAAGTCAAAATGAAACCCAGCGGAGAGTATCAGATATCTTGCAGTTTCACAACACCACCATGAAAACCTCCTCATTTTGCAGTGCTTGATTTTTAATCAAAGCCCCAGTTCAGTCCCGGGTTGCTCCAGAATTTCATTATCTGCTGTGAAACACCAGGACTGCCAGCAAGCACAGCTTGTGAGCACAAATCCCAGGTCAGAAGTGAGCTTTGTGTGTTCACAAGGTTAGCATTTCACACATCTCAGAAGAATCAACCCAAGCCCCTTGAGCTCTGGGTGGTCTGCAGGCTTTGGTGAATGTTGTGGCGCGTACTGGGAACAGCCATCACTGTCCTCTGACACAGAGCTGTGCTGCCTGAGGGACCCCTCGTTGTAGTGCAGCACAACACACTGCCCTGCCCTGTCTCCCCACCACAAACTCATTTTCAGCTACCCAAAAAACTCCAGAAAGTGCGCAATCACAGGAGCCCAGGAGCCAGCTGCTTGCTTGTCCCCCGGGGCCCAGCATACCATTTCTTCCCCAAGGAGCAGGCTTGTGCCACAAATATCCTTCATCCTCCCACCTCAACTGCGGCAGTTCAGCAGCCAGGAGCATCTGTGTCATTCAGGGAGAGGCTGTAGGAAAGCCTCGGACATTTCTGCCATGACAGAGGAAGCCCAAGCTGGCTCTGACCAAGCCAGCACGCCTCCCTCACAGGGGGACACCGTAATGCGGTTGCTTCACTTACCCAAAGTAATGCAATGGAGCACGATGAGCCCGAGCCCGAGCCATCTCTTCAGAGGCCAGCTGGCTGGCACTGGCAGGCACCCCATCTTGGTGCAGTGCTGGGCCAGCAGCTGGAGCACCCGCGACCTTCTGGCACCTGCTTCCTCCTCAAGAACCCTCCGGCACAGGCCTCGCTAAGTCTGCTTCCCTCCCCGTCCTCTTGGTCACCAAGCGAGCGATGCCACCACCTCTGTGCTGGGAAGGAGGCAGGGGCTCAGCACTCGGCCACGGGTCACCGCCGAACTCTCCCGGCCGCCTCTGCTGGGCCGTAGGCCGCTCACTCCACTCCAGGCGCTGGGGGAAAGGCTGGGCAGGGTGCGGGTGCCGGTGCTGATAAGCTGACTCACGCCCACCCGCAACTTCCTCGTGGGGCATGCGCGAGGGCGGGCGCCTGCAGCCACGGCCCCGCAGGGCTGCCCGGGATGTGGGAGCCACCCAGTCCTCACAACAGAGGGGCCGGAGGGTGTAGGGCTTGGGAGGGAAGGAAGGGCTCCTTCAGGTGTTGGGTGTAGCAGTCAGGTGGCACGGGCTTTGAAGGTTAGGTTGAAGTTAGATGCTACACAGGGAATAATCCCATAAAATTAAAACTGGAATAAATAAGAATAGCCAATAATTTCAAGTTGATCTGGGTGTAATCAGGCAAGCAGTCATCAAGCTTGCTTTCATTAAGAGCGTTACAGGAAAGCACCTCTCCTGCCATGGCTGAGTGCCAGCAGGGAGCACACCCAAGGCCGCAGCCTCGGCACTCTCCTGCTCGCTGCAGGCCCTGGCTCCAGGCCGGCTCCTGGCTCCAGCTTCTCACCTGCAGCATTAGGCGTGGGGCCATGGCTGGGCTCCCCTTGGTGCCTGGGGCAGGGAGGCCAGCACCGTGCTGGCTGCATGGCCTTGCAGTGCAGGGCTATCCCGAGCAGAGTGGTGTGGTCAGACATCTGTCAGTGCTGCTTCTCTCACATTCAGACGCAAAGCACGTTTTCAATAAATCTTTACTCCTCCTGCCTGAAGTATCTGTGGGGGATGCAGAGGTGATCTGACAGCTTTAACAAAGTTCTTGACATATGTCATGGCTCAACTCCAGTTTCTGAACACTCCTACGTGACATAACCAAGCAGGTGGCACTTCTACAGAGAAATCTAATACCAAAGCAAGAACAGGTTTCACCTTTTTTTTGCAGAGAAATAAATATTATACATGAAAGCATGCTGGTGAGTCAGAGTGGGTCTCCGTGCCTATCCACTGTGTGATTTCCTGTGTTTTGTGATCTGGGCTCTGAATTCAATCCTGTATATTTGTGCTCTACCCAAGCATCAGCACAGTTCGAAAGCAGTGACGACACTAGGACCAAGCAAATACAGACAAGTATTTTCATGATACTTGGGGGAAAAAAAAAGCCCCAAACCAACCATGAACATGCCATGCACATATGCTGTTTCTTTTAGTGACAGCCCCGGCTGTCATCCCCACACCTCCCATACGGCTGTGCAGTATTTTAGGCAAATAGGGGCCAAACCTCTATCCTGCTTCATTATACAATTACTGGCAAGCCTGTTAGAGCTGTGCAATTTACCATCTCGCTTTCATTTTAAGTTCAAGTTTCAAAACAAATTTTTTTTTTTTTTGCTATTAGTATATCACAGCTAGAAGGAAAACCCAGATTTTTAGGTCCACATCTGCATTTCTTGCTCAAGGTTTTACCCTGCTCTTAGGCAAGCAGGGAAAGCAGCAGAGCTCCCCAGCCCTGAGAGGCTCTGCTCCTCGCCTCCCTGCCTTTGTGTCGGCTTCCCATCAGCCACCAACCTGAAGCATCGTGCCTCTCCTTATCTGCAGAATAACCTGGAGCAGCTCATCGCCTCATTTCGGCTCACTAGATTTGGTACAGGAAGCTGAACTCATGGATGTCATTCTTGGCCAGAGCTCCTTCTCTTTTCTTAAGTGTCATGGCTGCTGGTATCTTGTAGTACCATACAAAGAGCTCCCCGATTGCAAGGAGATTACAATAACAGAAAGAGCACAGCAGTCAAGTGCTTTGTTCTGCTTTGATCAGAGGCAGAAGTCATAATCTGCCCATCACTTAAAGCTTCCCTGAGCATACGTCCTTGATTCTTGGAAGCCAGCTCTTCAAGGGAAGAAGCATTATGAATCCTTAGTCAGGAGTGCTAACAAAGTTGAAGGACTCGCATTGAAGTCCCTGTTCAAAAGAGGATCCTTGATAAGAGCACGATAGCGGGTACTACAAACTCAACAATTCACAGGGAAATCCCCATAGGAATAATCTCTCTTGTGCACTTTAATAAGCCTTCAGCATTTTAACCATACGTGCTCCAGGGTCAGTTTTGTCCAGGTAGAAGAAACACTGTAGCTTGAAAAGGGAAGCTCTTGTTTAATAAGAAAGGGCCTTAAAATACTGCTAAAAATGATTACTGTGGAAAAGAGGAAGATGTGAGAGCATCACATGTACCACATTTTTCCTTTGCTTTCACACAAAACAGTTAGGAAAAAAAAAGCAGAAAAGGCAAGTGAAATTTTGCAGCGTATGTGCTATGTAGAGGAAATTAACTTTGCTAATCAGCACTTGTGGTAGAAAGCCTTGGCAATGGAAAGCTGTCCAGATACATCACAGCCGGATTTCTTCTGCTGACCCACTGCTGTCACCCGCTTTTCCCAAATAGCAGAGCCACCGCTGCAGGAATCTGCCTACAGCACAAGCGAACTTTTGCTGTTTTCAACACGTAGTGATTAGCAAAAACATCCGAGCCACCACCTCCTCCTACTTCTGCCACCACCTCACAGCAGAAATATGTTAGAAAGCGCAGAAGTGAGTAAATACTGGAAAACAACACATAGCACCCACTCTCCAAGGAGAATTCATAACCACACACCCTCTTACAGAACTGGGATCCATTCGATTGGTGTGAATGTGAACAGACATCCCCACCTGTATTCATCCAGATTATAAGCACATCTGAGTGCTTTTCATAGAGACGTGTCCAGGCTGAATGGAAAGTATCCAAGCTGTTTATAGGGAAGTACATCACCAAAATATCGTTGTGCAAGTGACCTAAAAACATCTTCTTCCGAGAAATAACCCCCTTTGCAAAGTGGATTAACGTTTTTAGGAAGTTTTTTGTTTTTGTTTGGGTTTGGTTTTGATTTGCTTTGGTTTTTTTCCTCCAGTATTTGTCAGCTCCAATACTTGCACATGGAAGAAGAGGTACATAGAGTAATGAACCGAACTCAGCTGGTAACATTTCTCTGCTCATTAGTGGAAGTAAATGACACTTTTTTTTTTTTTATCCCACAAGAGAAAGGCAGAAGGCAGCTTTGATAAGAAGACCAAATACCTTGAGATATTAAGCTGCTCAGACAAACATAGGCTGTCCCCTCACAATGGCAATAACAAAGGAAAACACTTTGTGAGGAAAGAGGAAAATCCAGCAGTTTCAGGTTACACAAAATCACTTTTGTCTTACAAAGGAAAGCAACAATAACAAAAACCCCACAGACAGCTCAAGAGATTTCTTGTCCTGTTCTTCCCCCTAGCCGTCCACAACCTTCAGACTACAAAACTGGCAAGAGTTGAAGAAGCTTCAACTCAGCAGAGATTAGAGTCTAAGTATGGTCTCGTTTACAGAAAATACGGTTGTGTTTAAATTTAATTTTAAAACAGAATTTTATGACTCAGAAACAGAGAAATTAATTAAAACTAAGCAAATGCAAAATTCACCCACACTATTCAGCAATGTGTAACTTGGGTCCTGATAATGGGTTGATAACATGATGCTTACTGCTCAGAAAGCCCCAGGGCTTCTTGCCAAAAACGAAGGTGTTTTAATAATCTGGGATTAAGCTTCTTCAGTCACCCTCACAGCAAACTCGGTCTCTGTGATCTCCTGTTTCAATGCACCACTATCCACGCAGCCACTGCACAGCAGAGCCCAACGTACACGTTCATGCAGGAAAAAGAGAGCAGGTCTCTGCCCCTCAGAACGCAAACTAACACCTACAGCCACCCTCACCACCCCCTATCTAGCTCCTGCTGGCTCTTCCCTTGTAAAGGAGATCTCAGCCTCCTGTGGTTTCCTTGCCAGTGAGTGAAGGCAGAGCTGCAAACACCCTGGTTCTCCATAGCGCAGGCTGCACCTCTTGCAATGGCCACACCAGCACTCCCTGCCAGCAGCTGCTGCCCTGTGAGGATGACACGGGCTGAATTTTTGTTTAATGTTTACAGGCATGAAGAAGGGACCTACCTGACCTCAGGGGCTGCCGGAGCCCTGCGCTCCCTGCTATGGGCACGAGCAGTGCCAGGGTGCAACTGAGGACAGCCAGGTCCCTGTAGATCCTGCCTAATCAGGCATTCTGCTATTTGGCACAAGTGATTGTGTCATGGGGAAGGTCATTTTCCATCTGGTTCTTATCCCAACAGGACAGTGTAGCTCTGTGCTACCTGGGGAACTGAGACAGTCCTTATGTTCTCTTGACAAAAAGGTGTAAGGCTCTGATTCAGCCAGGACTGAGGACTTCATTTTGCGGAGTTCCACAGAAGTTCAAGCTGTTCTAATCACAAAACCACAGTGACAGTGAGAAACTAAAGCAGTGCAAACGTAAGCAAGTTAGCCTTTAAGGATGTGTGTCATCATGGTGATGCTCAGGTATGAAAATGCACGTGTAAAATGAACGAATTAAGGTATGAGATAGATAGCATGTTTGAGAAGTAGCTCTTTGGGTCTGCCTTCTGCCTGAGATCTGCTGCGTGTTTGTCCTGCCAACTTGGGGAATTGCTCAATATGACTAAGGGCTGACAGCCTGCAAGTGGGTTTTGTTCATCAGAATCTTGCTTTGATTTTAGTAATCCACAGTTAATTCGTATTGTGCTTGGTTACTATGCTGCAGGCTTGCAAAAGTCCTGAGGATTACTTCCATGTGGTCAATCAGAGAGGGGGACAAACTTCTTTCTGGTTTGAACCCTGGCACATTCACCCTTCAGTACTCCCTTGGCATCCAGTTCAACATGCTAACACAGAGAAGAACAAAATAAATGAACCTTGCTTTTCTTTGCCATCTTTGTGAGATGCATCAACTTGCTGGAATATCAGATGAGCCTTAGAACCAGTATTGGCAGCAGGATTTGGTGACTTGAGGCTAGAGACAAAGGATGGCTCCCAATTGGCAAAAGCAGGGCATCAAATCAGCTCTAACTGTCCTATACAACAGTGTGAGTACTGTTTTGACATGGATTTATATGTATCGTGCAACGCTGATTTCAATGCGAGTCAGGCCTAAAGAGCAGAACTGTATGTGCTCGGTAGAGGGACTATTACTAAAAGCCTCCAAAACGTCCATGGGCAGCAGGGTCATGCTGGCCTCCTGCAGAATGGCTACTTGTCATGTTAGAGTAGTTTTCTTGCCAAATGCAGCATTTTTGGCAGATTTACTTGTTCAGAGACAGCTATGTATCTATCCTTGCTGATGCATCCACAGACATAGATTGTGCTAATGCGCACACAAATCAGACAGCAACATGGAAAGTGCAAACTCAAGGTTTTCAGGAAGCAAAGTTCAACAGGACTCAATTCCAGAAACCTGCCAGGTTGACATTTGAAGGTGGGAGGGGGAGTTCAGGAGAAAACAAATAAATCCAAAAGCCCCCACAACCTAAAACAAGAACCAAACCTGAAAACATTTGAACCTCAAATCTAAATGTGGTGTCCACATTGGTTTGTTTCCTTCTCCTTCAAATCTAAAAAAGAGCAATTTTCTGTAAGTGCAAGCCTTGAGACTTCCCCCTTTTACAGCTCCTCCACCAATATATCTCGTCTATCATATCATGTATGGCACTGGGAGAGGGCTCAGGCTGAGGGGAGGACTGACACCTAACTATGTTTGTGAAAATCCATGAGAGGAGAGAAGGCAATCGCATGGCACAGGTGCTATGCTTGGCCCATTCAGTAGGCACACTAATGCATAGAGAGAGCTGTAGATTCTGTCATTGCACAGCTGAATCCTTGTTTATAGAAGTACTGGCAGGTATCACTGACAACCCTGGGATAACCTTTGGAAATAAACAGATAGGCCTGGAAAAACATACCTAAACACTGTCCCTGGCTGCTATGGGAAAGATCTATCCCAGGGTATGGTGAACATCGTGCTAGGCAGTCTGTCTCACTCAGACCTGCACTTCTCCAACCCAATGTCCATGCCCCTTTACACCTCTGGGCACTGGGCTGAGCTACCCACGCTGTTTTGCTCTCCTTCCAGACTGGTCCCTTCTGCCCTGTCCATTGCCATGCCTTCTGAGGGGTACCTGCATCTCCGTAACCATCCAAAAGTGTCTTCAGCCAGCTGGGAAGATCTCATTTCTGGTTACACTCTTTTTCTTGGTGGCACCATGGTGAGGTCTCCTCATTTTATGATCAATTACAGTTCCCTTTCCCTTCTAATTTCCAAATGGCAGGGACAAGCTGGGAGCAAGGCATCCTACAGCTAGTCTCTGCATGCACAGGCTGTGGCCTTTTGCTGCCGACTTTCATCCTATTGTCCTTATTCCAGTCCTTTGTGCCATCACCTCTCCTTGTGCTGCAGCCTGAATGATCTTTGCAGTGACCAGCCCTTCGGATCAGTCTAAATCTGATTAAAGCCTGTTTTCCTCCTGGGTAAACAAGATCATCAGCTCTCTGAGGAGCCTCATTAATAACCTCTTTCCACCCTGCTTGCTTCCCTTGAGACACAACCTCCTGACATTCTTTCTTTAGGTAAATACAATGCTTGCATTAATCCTCTGTATCTCCAGCTTATTGGGTTTGCCTCTAGCACTGCAAGGACTGCCTTTCTGAAGTCTTCTATCTACATAGTCAACCAGTACTGCTGGAATAGCCTAGCATGAGATAGCCATGGTAAACTCATTTTGCACTCTATCTCGTTTTCCATTTACCGAGGTCAAGCTAGTTGGCTGTTTAGAGGTCTCAGCTCACATACTTCTCCAGTTTTGATTGGATAATGATAGGAATGACCTTTGCTGTGCCCCTCCTAGAATCAGAAATTCTTACTACAGGACTATGTATGTTTTCATATGCCAGCTCCTGAAGTTGGGGGTTATGTCGCCCCTCCTTTCTCCCTACCATCACCTACACATACAACCGTTCTCTTTCAAGCTGGTGTGCTATCACCTCTTTTGTTGGCTGCCTCCTGGCCATTGCACCTACAGGTTCCTCATACCAGCCTCATTTATGGCTGAATGCATTTGTGTCAGCCAAAGAGCAGCCTTCGTGGTTTCACTACTGCAGCCAAGACAACTTAAGGCATGCATGGCTAGGTTACATCAAAGCAGCTGGCATGTCAGGGATATTCAGTGGAAAAACTGAGAAGGCTCTGGAGACTGAGGATGGGATAAGCAACATTTCATTTCCAGCACACCGGTCCCAGTGCAGACACATGACTGAACAGCGTACAAAAAGATCTCACCCGCCTCTGTCTCTTGCAGCCCCCCAGCACCGTGGCTGCTTTGACAGAGCAGAGACGAGTTTCCTACGTTCAGCAAACGCCTGCTCTGACACAAAGCCTGATCCCTGAGCTCATGCTCTTGTCACATCCATGTCAAATGAGAAGCTGTTTGCTGCTCCCACTGCTGAGGCCTTGGGCTGGATTACGAGGAAAGGGACTTCCATACAGAATATTTTCTCCTCTCTTTTCCGTGCTGAAGTAATTCTACAGCCACTGTAGTTTTGAAATATGAACCCTAGGAATACTGGGCCTACTAAAGGAGCAGCATCCTTATTCCCACACCTCCCTGTATCCGTTGGGGTTGCAATATTCTTAACTTTCAACTGACTTCTCACAATCTCTGGTCTGACATGCATCATCTATCACATGTTTGTTTTTCTCCCCAAGCCAGATCCTCTTGCATTATCTTGCAGCTTTGTGCACCCATCTACTTGGCATATCAGTGACAGGTCATCTCCTCCCTGATCCCCCATGCTATCTTGGTTTTAAAAAGAAGAGGTTTCATAGTTAGCAGCTTCCTCTGCCTAGTGATTGCTTTCTGCCGGACCAGGGCCATGGTGGGGACAGCACAGCCATGCTTTTTGTGGCTTCCTCCAAAGGCTATGTTCCCCTGTGAGTGTGGGTGCATGCACGGGGTGAGGGTGAAGCCAAAGAGGGAAGGCCAGCAGTCAACACTGTCAGCCAGCTTATACAACCTCTCTGCTCCTCCTTCCAGCAGAACTTCATGTACCAAGGTGGTATTACCACTGAATAGCATCATACAAAGTGCGTAAATACAGAAAGGAAGCAGATATTTTTAAGCCTTGTCACAGTAATGGATAAAACAGCGTTCAGTGGTCCTGTTCACGCGTTCCTCTTCTGTCACACAACAGCACTTCCCGATTCTCTGAAATCTAATTCATGAAGAATCAAATGCAGAAGTAAACTTTAAATGTTGTGCTTTGTTGGCCATTTTGCTAAGCGTTTTCCCGCTAATTCTATGCACCCTGGTATACAGTTAAAATAGGAGTCATTCCCAGGAACGGCAGTGTTTTGGAGGGAGCTGGTGAAGAAACAGCCAGAAGAAAAAGGCAAGAGAAGGGGCTCAGGTCATAACTCAGCATAAGAGAAATCCCTGTGGTGGAAAACAACCATCCAATCAAATAACTCAAAGCCACCACAGGGCTTTTCCTAACCTATCATATCTAGGATTTTGCCTAGTCTCAATTTAAGTCATTCAAGCTGAGGAAAGTCATCCTTTAGAGTAGAGAGAGACAACTCCTCCCCCACCCAGTAACAGTGCTGGGCCTGATGCACTCCAGGGTACGGTTGGCCCTTTGGGCTGCCGAGGCACACTGCTGACTCAGTTAAAATTTGCTGTCAGCCAGAACCTCTGGATCCCCTCTACAGGGCTGCGCTCATCCCCCAGGCTGTATGTAGACACAGGGTTGCCCTGCCACAGGTGCCAAATCCAGAGCTTGCTCTTGTTGAACTCCATGCGGTTGGTGATTGTCCAACCCTCCACTTGGTCATCATCACTCTGTAAGGCTTCTCTGCCTTGGAGGGAATTAATGATTCCTCTCACTTTAGTGCAGGTGGGTGACCCCCAGCTAGGACCTTCAAATTAACATGCCAGTGACTGGGAGTTGGTCATAAGACAGGCTGATGCTCACAGGCATGACACCCTTCAAAGTGTGCTACCCGGCCAGCACACGTACAGAAAAGACACAGATACAGCTGCCAGCAGACTGGAAAGAAAGCAGACTGCAAACGCTGTCACACTGCAGGTGGGGAGCACAGTGCCAACACTGGCACACAGCTGAAAATGAAAATGTCGCTTTACTTACATCAAGGAGCAACAAGCCTGCCAGCTAGTTGCTCCTCATATCCACTGCTTGAACCAAACCTCACGTCCACAGCAGCTGACCACAATCGCTTCACTGACTTCTCCAGGCAGGGCATACATTCTGCTGGGGATGTACCTGTTTGCACACATTGCAATTTACCAATAAGTCACCTACAAACCTAGTGGAGGGGTAATAAAAATGAATTTGCAGTTTCTTTTACCAGATGTGACTGCTGCCCTCAGCTCATACAGAGAACATTACTGATTGTCCCAGGTGGGCACTGCAATGCCTCACTCTCATGAAGCCACTGAACTTATTCCCTGTTTATCTTGTGTTCTTCCCTGCAGAACTGCAGTTGCTTGAAACAGGCTTCTTTATTTATTTATTTATTTATTTTAATTATTTTAATTTCTTAAAAGCATGTTAAGGTGGGATTTTAGAAGCACACTGAGGAGAATGGCAGGTGCCACAATGCACAGATGACACTAGCCATTCAGTTTCCTTTTTGCCCTAGCCAGATGCTCATTTACAATATTTGTGGAAGTATTTTGGAAAGAAGGATCTTGGAAAGAAGGAGGCGGATACTGCTGGTCTGGTCTCCTGGTCTTCTGAGCAAGAGGCTGAAACTAAGGTTGAAACCTGAAACCAAGTCGGTCATCCTCTGCTTTCCGTCTCAACCCACTGGAAGGAACATGATTTTAGAGGCGGGGGGTGGACTTGATGATCTCCAGAGGTCCCTTTCAACCTCCATGACTCTATGATCCAAAGGCACAACCTCTGCTGCCATCTCTGAAAGCTGCTTCAGCCAAATCTTTCTTGCCACTTTACAAAAACGCCCATTCAATGATCCCACTTCTGGGCAAAAGTGCCTTTGCGCTGGCTTCCCCTCACACACAGGCTATGTTGGGAGTTGAGGCACCCACCTTCTTTCTCAGCCATTCTCCCTTGGACAGCACAAGGAGGTGAGAGCTGCTTGCTGACGTGACCGCTGACAGCAGCAAGCGAGGGTCATTGCCCTACCAGATGGAGAAACCCAGGAAGGAAGTGCATTGCCATGTTTTGGGTGAAGGAAGTTCAGGGCCAGAAACACCCACTGACACTAGCTGCCCAGTGAACACACAGTGAGCTTGGGGTGACACACTGCTGCCTCATCATTGATCCCTGTGGCTGCAGCAAGCTCTCCTGGTTCCCAGCAGTCCTCATGTGGTGCTGCCACAGCTGCTGTTTTGACAGTCCATCACCGTTTGTTACTGTGTGTTGTTATTTACTAGTCAGTGACAAAGACACACACCTAGGGACTGAGAATTAGGGTAAGCCCAGGAGTATCCCCCACTTAGGAAAATAGAAGAGAAAATACAGCTGTCAAAAGAATGATGGGCTGTTAGAGATTGACCCCACTCCAAAATGAACATGTATGAGAGCCCAAAGGATGCCATGGAAAGTTACCTATGAATCCTACGGGGGAAAGAAAAGACTCTGAAAATTCCAGCTAATTGGAGATGCCATCATGTGCTTTTACTTTGCACCTTCTCCCAGCTCTTGGCCTGAAGGTCTTGTGCTGACATGTCCCACAGGGTCTCAGCTGGTACGCAGCCTGAAGCCTGCCCTTCACAGCCCCCCTCACTGGGATCTTGACCCTGGGCTCATCTAGAAAGGCATATTTTTTCTTAGTCAGAGAGAATTACCCTTTTTTCTTCCAGATGAACATGAAGGAAAATTCTGAGTCTAAGCGAGTACTAATCACAGTGTCCAACACGTGGCACGGTGAACTGCTCCAAGGTGGTACTTTCCAGAAGGCATATCCTGGCCATTGGTTCACCACAACCTAAATTTTCATTAAAAAAAATACAGCAACAGCAGCAAAAAAAAACCAAAAACCCAGCAACCCAGAAACGTGCAATATGGTGACTCTTTAACTCTTTGCATGGCTCCAAACCAGAAGGTTGCCCTTGCCAAATGGGTGCACTAAGTGCCCATCTCCCAATGTCATTGGGTGAATTAGGGCAATGCTGCCCTGCGCTGTCCCGACTTGTGTGTGCCTGATGGAGAGCTTTCCTCACAGTGTCCCACTGGACTCCTCTGGGATCAACGCAAGCATTCAAGCTTGAGAATTGCTCCTCTCCCCACCCCATGCTCTCAGGCTCCTGATGGTGGCTCCGGTTGGTAGCTGCTCAGCAAATAGCACTCACTGCATTTTGGTGACGTATTTCAAACATCCTTAACTCCAAGGCATATTTTGGTTTCAGTTTCCAGGAGGCTGAAGGAAATGAAGTACCAGGAAATAATGGCAAAATCCAAAGACTTTGATATCATGGGCATTTTGTGGTAATACAGAGGAGTTTTCCCATTTCCCTGGCCATGTGGGGAACCCTGTGACTCTGCTCTTACTGCTGCAGCAGAAGCCTTCCCTCAGAGAGAGCCAGCCAAAAACAGGAGGAGGTTTTTCTCTCTCATAGGCTTAAACGATAGGAGACAAACCTCTGCTTTTAAATGTCACAGCAACCCGAATAAATTCTAAGCTGCTCTGTATACAACAGGCTGAAGCAGAAAAGGTCAGCAGGCCCTGTTGGCTCTGCTAAGATACTGGCAACTCCTTTTCCCACTTCCTTTTCTGTTACTATTTTCTGTACCAGAGGCTTCTAGATCTCCATGTTTGCAGCACGGTGCAGAGGAGTAGCAGAGGTCTGAATGGACATTAAGTATGAAGTTGCTGGGTTGGATGCTCAGTGCAGCTCAGTGCTCTCAGCCACCTGAAATCCCCCAGGCCCAGCTCCAGCCGGTGCTCTTACTTGCCCCCAAATTCCCCAGGGACTCTGCTCTCGCCCAGCACTGCACTCTTAATTGCACTGAAATCCCCCAAAGCTGCAGCTCAAAAACTACCAATGCTTTCTCTCATAGGCATTGGGGATTTTTTTTTTTCCACGTCTAAGAGCCGCTGGTACCTCCTTGCATGAATCAGGGCTCTGAAAAGTGGTGGTACACAGCTCATATGGGGGATCAACCACCAGTGAGAAGGCTCAGGCTCTGCACATGGTGGCCTCATTCCCGTTTCTTGCTCCTGCTTCTTGCTTCTTTTCCTTGCACATTCAGTAACGTGTGCACATTTGGCCACATAGGTGCCACCGGGGCAAAAAATGAAGTGTAGAACTTGCAGGAGGCAGTGGTATCCAGATGCAGGGATGCAGGGTCTGAAGGCCAAAGTGTGCTCACAGCCAGAAGGAGGCTGCGGGTTGGGCTAAAAGGGGTGCATTTGTGCTCGGGAAACCAGTGCATAGCTTCAGTAGAAGCATAGGGAGGACGCTGACAATGTTTTTGTAAAACAAAAGAATTCATTTCCACATGGTTACTTCATTTCCCAATCAACCGTTTTGCTCCGGAAGGTGCTGAGATAGGAAAGAATCCTGAAAAAGAAAGGAGAGAGGCCAAGAAGAGGAAGCAGTGGCCAACACAGAAGCAGCCAGGCTGCGGGGTGTAAGCGGGGGGTAAGGAGCAGAGGGGCCGGGGTGGCTATGGGTGTGAAGTGTGGTGGGGTCGGTGGGGTCAGCAAGGGCCGGTGCTTCCCTCAGCTGCCGCCTTGATGCTGGGCAGCCTCTGCTTTCCTCTCTGCTTTGGGGCCATGGCCACTGTGATTTCTTCCGCTCAAAGGCAGCTGTGGGGCCTCCTCCGCAGCCCCACTGCAGCTGCTACGGCTGAGAGCACCCAGCTCTGTGCTGCCAGCACGGGCCTCCTGCCCTCCTCCCCCTCTTCTTGGGCTGGGCTGTCGCAGAGCAGTGACGCATGCACTCGCTGCCGCCGCCGCCGCCGCCGCCGCCATCCTTGAGGCCTTGTCAGCTGCCGGGAGATCTGCATTGGCCCAGGGAAGGGGCTGGTAACATCAGCTGGTACCCTGCTAGATGGTTGGGCGAGGCGGTGCAAGGTACCGGCATCCCGTGGCCACCATCCTGGCCCTGTAAGTAGCAATGATGGGTAGCAGCAAAGCTGGTCAGCAGGATGCAGCCAGCTCTCCGCCAGCAAGTCTCACAGTGATGATTAATAATTCAGATGTTTGCTGTGTCTGTGGTCTTTTCTTTCGGCATTTTTCCTGAGTCAAGTGATGAAGGGAGACTAATGGGTTCTTTAGCCATATCGAGGGCAGAGGTAAAAAGCAGCAGGCTTAAAGTGTTTTGGCCAGAAGGGAAATGTTTACAATACCCACTCAGGTGCCTGACTGCCGATATCAACGCACACTTCCATAGCCAGCCTCTGGGTATGGGCCAAGTGTTGGTCAGAGCCCCTCTCTGCCCATTTTGCCTTGCCCCCTAGATTGCTGGAGGGCAGATAGACTCACTCTGCATGTGTGAATGTGGGGCTCACTCTCAAGTTATCTTTGTGGTATGAAAGACACTGGGAGCCTGTTCTGATCTTCTGACTCCTGCGAGCTACGTTTGGCAAAAACGTTGAAAGGGGGTGCATTTATTATCTGCATGTTCACAGAATCATAGAATGCTTTAGGTTGGAAGGGACATTAAAGATCACCCAGCCCTAACCGCTGCCATAGGCAGGGCTGCCCCCCACCAGCTCAGGCTGCCCAGGGCCCCATCCAACCCAGCCTTAAGCACCTCCAGGGATGGGGCATCCACAGCTTCTCTGGGCAGCTGTGACAATGCCTCCGAGTAAAGGATTTCTTCCTAACATCTGACCTAAATCTCCTTTCTTTTAGTTTAAAGCCAGTTCCCCTTGTCCTGTCACTATCAGATGATGTTAAAAGTCAGACTCCTTCCCACTTGTAAAGCTCCCTTCAAGTACTAGAAGTCTGCAATAAAGTCTCTGTGGAGCCTTCTCCAAGTTAAACAAGCCCAGCTCCCTCAGCTTTCATAGGAGAAGCGCTCCAGCCCTCTGATCATTCTTGTGGCCTCCTCTGGACCTACTCCAACAGCTCCACATCCTTCCTGTACTTGGGGATCCAGTTTTGGACTCAGTACTCCAAGTGGGGCATTGCAAGGGCAGAACAGAGGGAGACAATCCCTTCCTTCTCCCTGCTGGCCCCACACAGGCTTACCAACACATGCCTTGACATTACACATGCCTGCCAATATCCACAAAGAAGGGTGTGCTTTGAAGGCATATACTCCCTCAGGTGCTGGGCCAGGTGTCCAGGCTGCTGAATGTTAGCTGTTTAGCAGTTGTACTAAACTGAGAAAGAATTTTATTTTTTTAAATATATATATATATATATTTTTTTCCTTTTCTTCGTAGTGCTTTCTACATTGAAGTAGTCCTCGGGCAAAAGCTGTGTCCTAAGTCGATGGAAAACTACGTGGCGTCAATGGTGTTGAGCGCACTGGGAGACACACTGGGCTATTACAATGCCAAATGGGAGTTCCTGAAAAGTGGCCCGGCCATCCACAGGGAGCTGGCAGCCATGGGGGGACTTGGCAACTTCAGCATCAAAGGCTGGAGGGTCAGCGATGACACAGTGATGCACCTGGCCACGGCCGAAGCGCTGGTAGCTGCTGGGAAGAATCCAGATTTAATGCATCTCTATTCCCTGATTGCAAAGAACTACAAGGAGTGTATGAATGACATGGATGACAGAGCTCCAGGTTACCTCTCCTTTGTGTTGCTTTGGCAGGACTGCCCTCTGCCTCCTCTCCTTGTGGCCAACATCTCTCACTTCCCTGAAGCTTGGAGCCAAGGCTGGCCCTGCTTCTCACCTTGAGGCTCTCCTCTTGTCTGTTGATTTCATTGGTTGTATTTCACGCACAGACAAAAGTTTTCTATGCTCATTACCAGTTTCAGGATGAAATGAGGGAATAGAAAAAAGGCAGGCTGAAGTGGTTTGGGCTTCTCAGAACTAGATGAGGGAAGATAACATTTTGCCTGTATTTACAAGACATTCTTACAGGCGTTTGAGGCCTGGTCTTGAGCTCCGAGGAGGAATGCTAGGTTTTGCACTGGGAATATGTCTTTTCCTACACCCTTGAAGGATGAGCACGATTCCAGCCATGTTGAATGAGCCATCTTAAGGCAGCACATGTAAACAGAGAGTTAATATAGAATTTCTGGTAATAAATGCTATACACTGCACATAAAATATATTTAAAGATGCAGAAATCCTTGCTTGGAATAACTAAGTTTATTAAGCCCAAAGCTTACTTTTGGCTAGCTCTACATGTCCATTTTCTGCAGCTGAACAGTCAGATCAGAATTACCTTCTCTGAGCCTTGTAGCTCCAGGTTCTGTTTCTGCATATAAACTCAGTGTTCCAAGTTCAGCTCAAAAGCAGCAGGGATGCGCAGGGTGCAGCAGCCTGGGGAAGGATAAGTGGACTGGCTGTAGCGGCCAAGCTGCATGCAATATATTCCTGTCATTCCTGGTTCACCCAGGCCTGCTGACCAATCCTGTCTTTTTCTGTGCAGATGGCCCAGCTTAATCCAGATACTTGAATCAAATACGAGCAATTGAGGCTGGGCTACTTTTGGCTAATTCAGGCAGCCCGAACTGTCTAGGAACACTCAAATGCTGTGATATAATGCAGAGTTCATACAGAGAAAAGAAATAGGTTGCAGACTTGCCTATTTGTAAAAGCCAAAATATATCATGACATTAAAGATGTTCTCTTGGGAAAATACCTTGCATTATTCTTTTAGGGTCACCGAGCATAGCGTGACAGAGCTGTGCATTTCTATGGTAAGCCAGGTAAGAAATTCAAGCAGGAGTTTACTCTGCATGCCTTTCCATGGCCAGCTCCAACCCTCTTGTAAAGGATGCAAATATAAGCATGCTGTAAGATGGATAATCTCTGTTGTCAGAGTAGCTTAACAAATAAAATATTTAAGACGGGGTAATGATGCTTGCCAGGATAGCAGCCATCAGCGGGTTAAAATTTCAACAGAATCGCTGCTGTTTTGGCAAAGGAATGTCTTGTAGGTCCCCTAGCTGATGGGGTCTGCCAAGATGGAGCAACCAGAGCTGGCAGTGAGGCAACAACTGGAAGCTAATTCTGCCTCCGCTATCTAAGCTTGGTGACTAAAACCTGAGCTGAAAGAATCTAAAACTGAAATGTTAGTAATAAATGGCTAAGATTGATAGCATGCCTGCTGCAGTCCTTAGGTGGGTAACTGCACCCATGAGCTGTTCTCATATGGAAATAAAAGATTTCAAAATAAATTAGCTACGGCAACTAATCGGAGTGACAAGAAAAGGCCAGATTAGCTGGTTAAATGAAGATGTGCAGCTTAGTTAGCGGGAACTGTGTACATGGACACTGACATCAGAATGTTCTGGAGTGGAAGGAAACTAATGTGGAAAAAATGGAAGTCTATTGAAAATGCTCTTGTAGTAGCACTCAGGAGTGCTCCTGCTGCAACCGCAGGGAAGGAGTTGGGCTGGTCTTGGCCTCTGAAAGCTGAAATCTAACACCAAGCTATTCAATGCTTACTAACATACTACTAAAGAGAATGCCTAATTCGTATCCTGAAAAGCTGTCTGCAGTCCAGGGTCTTCATGGCATAATGGTAAGTCCTAACAATAGAAGTTGCCTGACAGTAACTTCTTATGGCAAATCAGAATAGATTAGCACAGAGTATAACCTGAGATGATGCTTTTCTGGGCAAATTGTATACTCACTGGGGAACTGCAGCTTTTAAGGTTGAGAATGGAAATTTGCTGGTGCAATTTTCACCCAATAGAGAGGAGATTCCCCCAGAATGGTGGGGGAAAGTCACATTGCTCACCTACACAAGGGAATCCAGATCTGAAAACCAAAACTTATAATAATAAAGGGATTCCCACAACTTTATTAGTCATCAGACAGTCACAGCAGAGACAAAGGCCGTCTATCTCATTGTTTTAATTCAATGCCAAGTTAATCCCTACCTCCATTATGGCTTTCTGTGATGTGTCACAGCCTTGACCATATTTCTTTTTTCATGATACAACTACATGGCCTGCACAGCTCTCCAGTAAACCTTCTTCAATACTGTTGCCTTTCATTCTGTTTCCAAGTCCTCCACATATGGCTACGTGGTTGTTTTAACCCACCTTTGTTATATGGACTGACAATTCCTAAGCAACCGTTACCGTCTGCACTCATGTGAGAGTCTAGATAAATGGAACCAGAGCCTATTGTGGCTCTGGGCAGCGCGGTCTAGTGGTTGGTGACCCTAGATCATCATGGTCCTTTCCAACCTAGGCCATTCTACGATTCTGTGATATTATTTTATTCCAGAAATACCATCTAGTTGTACATGCAACGTTCTCAGTCCAGCTTTCTTCACACACTTTTTGCTTCCATTTCTTCTTACCCTGGAACAGTCCCCTCCTCAGGTCACTTTTCGGTTCTCATTGTTAGTGAAAGGAATCCCTAACCAGGATTTGGTAGGTTTCCAGAGTTTCTGGTTTCAGAGACTCCTACAGCAGTTCCTCCAAAATCTGGTTCTCAAAAGGCCCAAGAGCATGATTTCAGCTTAGTCTCCCATCATCAGTTTTCCAATGATTTAACATTTTAACTGTTAAAAGCACAGTAATTTTCAGTACTACTTAAATCTCGGGAGCTTCTTTTCGTTTGCAGGTTATTAGTGGTAATGTCCTAAAGTAATATGTGTATTGTGCAAGCAACTGTCTTCTTGTTATTGCAAAACAGCTTAAGCCTTGTCATCTTCCTCATTTTCCTTTCACTGCAGCTAATGAAAGAACAATCTCGCTTCTTCTCAAGCACTGTTCTGTTGCCTGCTCTCAACCTGCCCAAACATGTCCTGACAAAATGTTTCTCTTGCAGTTCCAATGGGATTGCAAAAATTCTTTTTCCTTTTGTTGGCCAGATTCTGATTTTAAGCTGCCCTGGTTGCTTTGCTCTCTCTCCCCACCAAGAGCTCCACCTAACTAAGGACACATAGGTAGGATGATTGGCACAGCTTTTTTGAAAAGCATGGTTTTGTCCAATAGAATCTTTTGGAGGTCTTCTTATAGGTGTATAAACTTAGTATATTTAGATTTGAAAAATGCTTCAATTTTCAGTTAATCTTGCTGGCAATTATACTGATACCACTCTTTACAGTTTTGATGCATAGCACCCAGCCCTGAACGAATCCATTTCATAGGAAGCTTACTTAGAGGCTTGAATGCATGCCTACTTTGAGACATCAGAGAAACAACCTTGGTGGCTGTTCAATTAGATCAGTCCTGCTAGAGCCCAGTCCTTATCAAACACCATGCCCACTGCTTCCTCCAGCTGAGACGTGCGGCCCTGTGGTTTTCATTCTGTAAATCAGCAGCAGGAAGAGTCACAGAATCACAGAATGGTTTGGGTTGGAAGAGACCTTAAGCTCACTCAGCTCCAACCCCTTGCCATGGGCAGGGTTATTGCCCGGTGGATCAGATGCCCAGGGCACCATCCAACGCGGCCTTGAAGGATGCATCAAGAACATTTGGGCAGAGCCAGGGTTTGGGTGGCCCAGCAAAAGCAGCAGGGCTCATCTACTGGGCAGTGTGTGACACAAGGCATCACGCAAGAGGCTGGCGTGTAGGCACACTGTGGCTGAGGCTGGTGAAATTGCAGCACCGCTTTGTGCCTGGGTCATGCTGTGGGGAATTCATGAGAATGAAAGTAGCCTGACAGCGTGGGCTGCGCTGATCGGCAACCTGTTTTTTTCCTATGGGGAACCCTTGCATAGGCTGTTCCCATTCTCAAAGTTCATTTCAGCTGACAGGCTGGCTGGGTGAACAGCCTGTAAGCAACAGGGTGAAGCTGCATTTTCAGTTTGAGACAACCATTCAGAGTGAGCGAGCACAGAGAGCTGCATCCCACACCGATCTGATGTGCCCATAATGTAGCAACAACTCTGTCAGAAAAGAAGGATGCTACAGACACTCAGATCAGGACCGTGAAATCATCCATGTGACCTTATCCCTGACAGCAGCCAACCGTGATTTATTGCTAGCACATGGCTGGGAGGCGATCTTAGAACTGTGCTTGGATTTGGACATATTTTGATTACAAGGGAGCTGTAAAATAGACTGCCATATACCAAGTCGTACTGCCAAGCTTACGTGTGCAAGAAAAGAAGCAAACTGTTCTGCAGAGTATGTAGTGCAGGGTCTCACTGTGGTTAGCAAGGCCCCAGGCCATGGAGGTCAAACTGCCCCAGAGATAGCAGAATTGCCTGGCGACGTGAAGTTTCTTGAGCAAGCTTCTTCCTTGGTACTCTCTCCCACTTAGCTTGGCTTTCTGAGTGAGCACCAGGAACAGAATGGTGGGAGAAGCCCGGCCTTCCAAATCTAGGTTTGCTGTTGTCTAACATAGTAAAAAAGTTAAATGGAGGTACCTGAAATCTGCCCAAGACTTTATTCTCTGCTGGAGGAGAAATATTTCAGAACTGCCCAGAAGAGAAAACTAGGTAAAAAAAGGAAAGGCAAAAAAGAATAAAAAATAATGTGATATTTGAAACCTATTTGCTCTTCCTTGCACACAAGCCGAATGCTTACAGCTCCCAACCCATTTCATGGCTGAAGCCAAAGAAAGTGTCTGCACACTGAAATTCAGACGTGTTTGTGCAGGTGGCTTTACCTATAGATGTGTTGGCCTAACTAATATGCTACCAAAACTGCAGCACAGGAAGAAGCAGAATCATTGCTTTGAAAAGTGAATAGCAGAAATAAGAAAGGGATGGGAGTGGGCAGAAAGAAGTCAGCGTGTGCCATCCCACCTGAGGAGACGCAGAGCTGGGCTGGGGTTGGGCCAGGGGATCTGCCTGGAGCAGGTGAGCTGAGGAGCAGGGACGAAGTGTTCACAGGCTTGAATAGTGTGAAGAATGGACAGTCACCACTTCTATAATTTAAAAATTAGAAGGGAATTTAAGAAAACTGTTAAATGGCGGCTGGCCTGGATGACCTCCGGAGATCACTTCCAACGCCTACAATTCTGTGAAATACTTTGCATAACAAAACCGTGACTCTGATTACCGTAGGACATTAAAAACACCTGAAAGCACTCATGGACTCAAGTTGGGGAGAGCAGTTCGGAGTGGGTATGTCCATGGGGGTATGTATGGTACGTGTGAGCTCTGGGTCTGAGCTCTGACCCACGCAAGCTCCTCTGCCTGCTGGGCAGTGCTGCTGGGGAAGCGCTGCGCTCACCACATCTTTTGCAGTCTCCCCAGTTAGCTGCAAGTGGCTCTGCTGAGAGAGCAGACTTTTGGTCTGATGTAGTGCAGTTGTTCTTCAGCTGATTTAGGAGAAATATGGCAAAGCCAGATACGCACAACCTTGTTGCGATGAGGCAAGTACTTCATTTATCACTTTCTGACAAAGCAAAACTGCAGCGAGGGAGATCTGGGTTTCTTGCAGAGAACGTTTCTTAGTGGTGAGGCACTGGGAAGGATTCCTGGGCGGCCTGTTGGCTCTCTGTCATTAACGGGTACTGTGGAAGAATTGAACATCTATCAGGAAAAAAGGAGAGGTACTCATTCTTGCAGTGGGTTGAGATCGATGTGATCTGATGGCCCTCCAAATTTCCCTTCTCTTAATGTCCATCTAGGTGTCTAGATCCATGTGTGTGTAAGATACCTAGCGTATACATTATCTGTGCTTTATAGATGCTATCAAGAAACACGAAATGCAAATATTAACAGTAACAGTTACACACATAAATCAGCAGGGGATCATTTTTTACCCCCCTGGGCTTTTTAATTATTTTCACTAACCAGAATGATTGGCTCTCCCTGGGAATGAATACCCAGGGTGCGCTGGCAATTTCAGGCAGGAGACAGCAGCTGTTTTTTCAGGGAAGCCTGAATCCCTCACACTGAGTAATGGTCCCTGGGAGACCTTCCTGCCTGCAGCACTGGCAGCACTGCGCTCCAAGCGCGGAGGGGTGCATTACCAGCACTGATCTCTCTCCCTGCCCAGGTGAAACATGTATGGACAACGCGCTGAATCTGGACCCGGGGAGACCAGAGACCTGGAAGGCTCCCTTCAGCCCCAAGGGGGGTGGCTGCGGGGCCGCCATGCGCTCCATGTGCATCGGGCTGCGTTTCCACCGTGCTGCCGAGCTGGACACGCTGGTTAAAGTCAGTATTGAGAGCGGCCGGATGACCCACCACAACCCCACTGGCTACCTGGGCTCTCTGGCCTCTGCCCTCTTCACGGCGCTTGCGGTGAATGGTGTGCCACCCCTGGCCTGGGGGAAGCAGCTGCTGGATGTGCTGCCAAGTGCCAAGGCCTACGTGCGCGGTGCTGGTTCCTTCGTGGAGGAGAACATGAAGCACTGGTGAGCTGCTGGGATGGATTCTGTGGGGACCAAAGTGAACCTAGAGCACAGGAGGGCAAGACCCGTTCACATCTAAGCTTGAGGAGTCATGTTATGGCGGACTCTTAGAGCAGCACATCCTTGCCATGGGATCCAATTGGCTTAGAAAGTCTCAAGGGAAAAATACATCTAACATACAAATGGCAGGCTTAGTGTCACATAGTGTTTTTTGGACCCAGTATGAGGCAGCCAGGCTTTTCATCTCAGCCATGATCTGATGAAAGACGAGAAGCAAGGCTGGGGAACAGAACCAGGCATGGGGTTGAGCTCAGTCTGAAAGTGGTAACCAAATGGGGACGTGCACCCAGTGTGGCTCTGCATAGAGGCACTCTGAACCTTACAGATGACTCAGTTCTCAGTCTGAGCCTTTGAATCCTTTGAGGTGACAGCGGCAGGTGCTGGGTTGCCTTCACCCATGTGGCTGGAGAGAGGGGAAATCTCAGTGCCTCTTACTGTAAATCCTGTCCCTTCCAACAACAGGGGACGCCTGCCATGACGCTGAGCTGCCGCTCCGGGCTCTTTTGGTGGCATGTTTTCAGGCAGCCAGGCTGTATGATCTGGCAGCAGGACTCCTCTTACCTTAGGTTCAGGTTGGAAATTAGGAAACATCTCTTCTCAGAAAGAGCAGCGAGGTACTGGCACAGGTTGCCCAGGGAGGTGAGGGAATCACCATCCCTAGAAGTGTTCAAGAGGCGTGTGGATGTGGCACTGAGGGACATGGTTAGTGGGCATGGTGGGGATGGGCTAGTGGTTGGACTGGGTGATTTTAGTGATCTTTTCCAACCATAATGATTCTGTGATTCTAGGTCTTACTTTGAAGAGCAATGGAAAGCATACCTGAAAGAGAGAGGCATCTTGGACGGGGTCTCGCCACCCACCTTCCCCTCCAAGTACGGTGTGGAAGAGAGGGATTCTTTTTACACCTCCCTCAGCTACAGTGGCTGGGGGGGTAGCAGTGGGCACGATGCCCCCATGATTGCCTACGATGCGCTGCTGGGTGCAGGGGACTCCTGGACAGAGCTGGCTCACCGTGCTTTCTTCCACGGGGGAGACAGTGACTCCACTGCTGCCATTGCAGCTTGCTGGTGGGGGGCCATGCATGGCTTCCGCGGCATCACTGCCTCCCTCTACGCTGACCTGGAGTACAGGGAGCGTCTGGAGCAGGTGGCCAAGGAGTTGTACCGTATTTCCCAGGCTTAATGTACTTGAGGGTAGGCCAGGGTGAGGCTTGCATTTTCTGTCAGCATGTTCGCTTCAGCTGGGAGACCATTTGAGGGCTTGGTGGTGGTTTGATGGGAGCATGCAGCAGTGTACCCAACCTGCAAGCAGCTGAGCTGAGACATCCCTCCTCTGCACAGTGGTTGAGTCTCAAGCGGAGGAGGAGCACCCACTGTAGCGCTGCCAGCAATGTGGCAGCAGCTGGACAGACAGCAAAATGCACAAAAGCTGCCCCGAAACAGGGTCCTGCCACTCTAAGCATGCCAGAGAGGGTCAGGGATTCTCATGCCTGACTACAGGGCTGGCAGAGATGCCTTGTAGTAAACCAGCAATGGCTAATACAAGCTCATCACCTTGTACTGTACTGTCAGTGAGAACTGTCACCAGCTCTAAAAGCTTTCCTCCTCTGCTCAGCGATTACAACAGTTATTGCTCCAGACAGCCCGCTAGGGGAGGGAGCAAACAGCCAGTTGCCTCAGGAACAAGAAAGCTTTCATATGTGATTATTTTAGCAGATTGCATCTTTTTGTTTTGTTTTGTATGAGCATAGAAAGAAACAAAAACTCTGGCTGCTGCAAGTGCATTGTGCAGCTTCATAGCACTTTTGCTTCATGTGAAGGAATGTATTACACTCCATGCTTCAGTTCAGGGAACGTAAGCCCTACTGACCACACCTGTATGGAAGATAAGGGTGGGTATAAAGAGAACATTAGGAGGTTGCATTTTACATCAACTTCAGTAGCTTCTGTAGTCAATTATACTCATCTGCTTACAGCAATTATTATTTCCATTAATGGTTGTTTGCTTACCATTTACCATGGACTATTCTATTAAAAAAATGTTTCTTCAAATCCAGCCTATTACACAGTAAAATACTTATTATTTCAAGAGCAATTTCAAAAACAGCGTGTCCCATTCGATACATCACCCTGGGATGTCTCTGTTAAACGCTATTTTCCGTGATGGGATGAAGGAAGGGATGGGAAGGGGGAGTATGTTGGGAGCACAGGCTCCAGCTGGATGAGTGGTGAAGGACTGCTGGGGAGGACGGAGTTGGTCCAGAGGGGAACAGGGCTGGAGGGAGAGGCTGCCCAATGGGGGGAGTTGGCTCTGGAATTCAGCACACCATTATGCAGACACTGTGCATAAAGGCGCAATGAAAGCCCAGATCAGACAAACACCAGCAGCAATATGAATCACAATTTCAACACAGTTTACTACAGTTCTCGGGTGTGTTGTATAAAACATGTTTTAGTGCAACATAGTACAAAGTTTTTTTGTTCTTTAAAAAAAAAAAAAAAAAAAAACCCAAACATTTTTCCGACATCATGCATGGATAAGCTATCTCTCTTTCATCTTGGGTTCATAACAGAAAGTTACAGCAGAGAGAGTGGTCTGAAAAGCATCATGTTGAAACTCATTAGAGTTCGCCTATAAAAACAGAGAGTGTTGAGACTGGGCAACACTGCCAGAACAATGAAGAAATGTCACTGTCAAGGTACCTTCTGGGGACCATCACAGGCGCTGCTTCCTGGCAAAGCCTGGGCTTGGTGCAAGAGCTGCTGGGCTGGGGAGGAACCGGTTTTGGCCATTGGGAGGTGATCAGGGGAAAGCCCTCCACCAGAGCCCTGGTCCGGGCAGTGCTGCTGGGGTGCCAGGCTGGGAGGAGGAGCTCAATTCAGATGCAGCGCGTGCTCTCCAAGGAAGAAGAGCTCCTGCTGACTTTCTCTTTTTCCTTTAAAGCTGAAATGAATTGCAGTTCCTGCCCTGAAGCAGTATGTACAAGAGACACTACATTTATGAAACAATACCCACTGACTGCAGCTGCTGTTGTTCATGTCATGGTTCTTCGGTTCCATTCACTTTTCATCCCACTCCTCTCTTTGCAGACTTCTTATCCAGAAAGGGAAGACAAGTGCGTGGGTGTGTGATATGTGTGTAGATATATATATATATATATATATAGGACTGTGATATTATGCATAATTATGCATATGGGGCCAGTAAGCAATTATGTCTCAAGGAGAGAGACTCTGCAGAGGGATGAGTGAAATTTAGGCTTCTCGGCAGAAGAACCGAATGCCATTCCGGTGGAGGAGTAGAGGTGGCCAACAACGAATGTCTGGTGGGCTCTCCCATTGCTGGAATGGGACTGTCTGCATCCACGTGGGAAGACGCAAGCTCCTCTTGTAGCTCATCTTCTAGAGAATGTGCTGTGCAGATCTCCCACCCGAGGCTTCACCACCTTCAAAATATCAAGGCATCAGGGATCAACCCATGAGTGCTACAGAGCATCTGCTGAGGTTCCCTTCTCTTCTCAAAGAGCTGTCTGACCCTCCTGAAGAGGATGGCAGCTGTAGGCATGGCACCTCTCTCAGACAAGGCAGGGAGGGGCTCTTGTGGTTGCACCCATCTGCCTCAGTTGGCTTCAGCCATGCTGCAAAAAAGAAATGGCTGGATTTGCCAGGAAGACATCAAGGAAGACAACAAAAGGCCGTTTTTGGCAAACATTTTCTTCCGCCAGACAAAATGCTTAGGGTGTATCGGGGAGGAGGCGGTTTCCTCCACAGGACACAGCAGGGGTACTTGGCAAGATGGGGTACTTGAGCATAGGTGCCCCATGTGGAGAGAGCCCTGGTTTGCTTTGTGAGAGCCATATCTTTCACAGAAAGAACAGCATTTCCTGTCACAGAGGTTGTGCACAACAAGAGCAGATGACTTTGCCAGGAGAGAGGGCTTATGGTGAAATGGTTTCTCCTCTTAAAGCCCTGGAGATGGCATACGCAGACACACACATGGGAGAGTTCTCTCAACCCAGAGGGACATGGGAGTCCCCAGGGCGTAGATGTGCTGCAGGCTTCTTATCCAGTCCAAGCTCGCACTGGGAAGCAGTGCAAGGTGCTGGAAACCCTGGTGACATGAGGTTACCTGCACATCCTCGCTGTGTGGCTGCAACTGGGCTCCTTGTCTGAGCCGCCCAGGGACAGGGAATCCAACCCCTGGTATTTTCTCTTTCCCCCTTTCTTTAGTCATTACTTTGGTCAAGTTGAAGCCTTCGGAGACTGGATCCAGCCACCCACCCCAGGCAAGCAGGGCACAGAGGGGAGCTGCGTTGTCAGAGGTGGCAGCGTGGAGACACAGAGAAGCCGATCTCTGGCATGCTGGACTGTAAGAGGACTCTCTTGGCAACCAACAAAGTCAGAGCTTTCAGGTATCTTCCTTCAATCTTCTCGTTCAGTGCCTGGAGAAAAACAACATTGATTTTGTCCTGATTGTGAGTGCACTGAGCATTCAGGTTCTCCAATACCAGG
Source organism: Alectoris magna (assembly GCA_030625065.1). NCBI lineage: Eukaryota > Metazoa > Chordata > Aves > Galliformes > Phasianidae > Alectoris > Alectoris magna. The sequence continues at coordinate 104,271,673 of CM060560.1, forward strand.
AAATGCTCCCAAAAGGTGAACCGCCTCCTCCTGAGAGAACAGTAATTTGGAGGCATGAAGATGCTGAGGCTACAGCCAGTTTTGAGATGGACTTCCCAATACCCCAACTTGCCCATCAGGATGTGGTCCTGGCTTTATCTGCTGTCGAACAGGGAGCAGGTGGCTCAGCACACCTTGGGAAAAAGACCTTCTTCACCATGGCACAGAATATCAGGAGGAAAAACAAGGCCTGTTTTGGTAAACAGACACATTAACCTCCAAAGAGATGGTCCCAAGACCAAAAGCACCCCGGGTGCTCTTTGCTCTGTGGAGGGAGGGGGGAAGCCTACAGTTCTTTGGGAGACTAAACAGAAACGACGACAAAAAAGTAATGTCCCAAAGGACAACAAGTGATGGGATCAAAAATTAATGAGAGGAATATCCACTATGTACAGCAAACGCACAGACCTCTGGTCTGTCTTGGTGGCTGGATGTGTTCCCACAGGTGCTGGAAGAAGCCTTGGACCTTCCCGTCCACGCCAGCTGTGCGCTCCACAGAGCTCAGCTGCTGCATCAGAGCACAGACGCTGAAACAACTGAAACAAGAACAACAAGAACCACTCTTCCTCAGGGCTCCTGGCGTGCCTCTGCCTCTCTCTCTCTGCATGTCCCCCTGGGAGCCTCTGCCCCTTTAGTCTATGGTTCCTGGGTGGATGCTGAGCACTGGCGGCTCTAGGCAAGTGGGTGAGTAGTTGAGGTGTGGCTCTTTGATCCACAGCAAGGGAACCCCGTTCTTGCCTTCTGAATTCTTGCTGGAGTTCCGGCTCTTGAACCGAACCAGGAGGATGGTGATGATCAAGATGCCGAAGATGGGGAAGGGGTAAAAGAAGACAAAGTAGAAGAGGGCGTCATTGGAGCAGATGACAGACTGCAGGGTGGAACCTGAAAAGATGAAGGATGTCACATTTTACACCTTCTCTGCAACACAACAGCCTACAAACTTTCAGAAACATAAAACCAAATGCTTATTAATCTATATCAATTCAGGAGATTGTGCTGTGAGAAAGACATAAATACTGGAAAACAGAGCAGCAGAAAAAATGTATCACAGGCCATGTTTCAGGTTTATCACCTGCTAAGAGTTTCACGAGTGCTAGAAAACTCCCGAGAGAATGCATGGGATGCCCAGGGATATCGGCTCTTCTCACCTGCATCCTGCACGTGAACAGCAACTGTGCCCGACTCCTCCTCAGCCAACCGGTACCACACGCCACTGGGGTCTGCCAGCCACTCCTCCACACGGCATGAGTAGTTGCCCGTGTCAGCACCACTGGCCTGAAGCACCGTCAGGCGGAAGAGCACTGCCGAGAGCCGTTGGAAGCACAGGCGGTCCTGCCAGCGACCCATCCCAGAGCTGAAGATGGCATCAAGGCCCACGCTCAGCACCACCTCCTTCTCCTCCTCTTCTTCCTTCTCTTCCTCCTCAGCATGGCCACCCGCCTCTTTGGCTCGGAGGTTGTACCACGTCACTGTAAAGTGAGACTCCGGGCTGGAGCGGGACAGAATGCTGCAGTCCAGCTGGAAGGACTCCTTCTCCTGCACTGTGAGGTTGGCAGTGGCTGTGTCCACCTGCAAGGTGGGCTCTGAGATAATGAAAGAGAGGTGAGCGTGGAGCAAAATGCTGCCTGAAAATCCACCCTTTCCCAGTGCAAACACACCATCATGGTCAGAATCACAGAATCATTAAGGTCATTAAGAATCACTAAGATCACTGAGATCACCCAGGCCAACCATCAGCCCATTCCCACCGTGCGCGCAAACCATGTTCCTCAGTGCCACATCCACCCTTCTCTTGAAAACCACCAGTTGCAATGCCGGGTGCAACTCAGGCAAAACCCAAGGGTTTGACACAACCTGCCAAGTCCCACAAGTACCTGTGCAGCCAACCCCACAGAAGCATCATCCTCACCTCGCTGCGCTGTGTCTGGCTCAGAGCCAAACTGGAGCTAGCTGACTGGTGGCCCTGCGTTGCTGCAGCTCACACAGACACACTAAAGGATGTGCTGGGAGGTACCAGCGGGCACTGAGGAGTGATCACTACTGCTCAGCTGCCAGAGCAAAGTGCGTTTCACTCCACTCTTCGCGTGCCTGAAACTGCTCAAAGGACTTGAAAAATCAGTATGTCTAACGTGTGTGAGGACAGATTTTTTTTCCAGTGAGTTGGGAAGTTAATTAGTTAACGGGCTTCTCTGCAGAAATGACCGCAGAACAGAAACAGCCAAGGATGCTTCCTAACGTTTCTCTGCTTTTTTCTTGCTGCAAGGCTAAGAAGACGTTTTTAGCTAACTGAGATACAGTGGCCAGAACCGAAGATGAGTTGATTAAAGGCTGACTTCAGGAGCAATTAACATCTGATTTAGTCATCCTGCCAGGGAACACATACTCTGGGGATCACAATCAACCCAGATCTAAGCTTTCATTTAAAGATTAAAAAGCCCTTTCTAATGCACGAGTTCAGCACCAAGGGCAAGGTAGCAGCTCGCTGAGGAGAGGCCCCTTTCTCCTCCAGCACTGCCAGCAGGGTAAGCCCTACCTCCTGCAGGTAGCTGGGTGTCCCTGTGGGAGAGGGCACCAGGTACTGCTGTGCCCCAGAGTGAGGTCTGCAGGCTGTGGGTGCCCTCCCCAAGAAGGAGGAGTGTGGGCTTTGCACTATGGCACCCGTCCTACATGTCTTCCCTGCGGAAAATTTTCACTAAGGCCAGAGCTGTTAAGGCTGCAGGCAACACGAGCGTTTGCAACTCCCATCTTCCTCAGGAGATTCCTACAGGAATGAGGTAAGCCTTGAGATTTCAGGGACTTCTGAGGTAAAAAGGAGGAAGGGAAGGAAATGGCTTGTCAAAACAAACACAGCCTCCCCCATCTCAGCAAGTTAAACAGAAAGAGAACTGCACTCTCAGGATGCTGAGAGGCTTTTTTTCCTCTTTGCTCACAACTATGGTACTGGAAAATGACTATGGAGATCCTCACTAATGAGACATGAGTCACAAGCTATCTATTTTTAAATTCAGTCATTTTTAGGTACCGCCTGCCATGAAGGAAAAACAAACAACAACAAAACAGTTCATACATATCTATATATCTTGAGTTAGTGCACCCCCAACTCATCCTCTTCTTCCCACTCCACATCTTCCCACAATTCAGAAAGAGCCTAAAGGATTTCCCCTCATGTTCAGTCCCTCGTCCACTAAGTCTGGCAATGTTCAGCCTGAATGAGGAGCTGCACTATCACTGCGCAGGCACACAAGGTACAGGGACTGCCCGGAGGCTCTGGGGACCCTCTTCTGAAGCCATCTCACACAGAGAAGTTTTGAGAGCAAGGACTTTGTGAACAAAAGCTGGGCTGTCCCCTGAGACAACTCCTGCTCTGCAGCATAAATCTTCTCTGCAAGGAATTATATCTAAAACCTTCCCAAAACCACACCATTTTGCTAGCTCTGTGGCAGAACTACACGGCTGACACCATGCTGAAATGTGCAGGCAAGAAGCACCAAAAGATACTTGCAGAACATGGTTTTTTTTGGAAGCTGGAAGGTACCCAGTGAGTCAGGATTATAACTTTTGTTGGACCTGCAGCCTTCCTTTCAGACAGGCATTTAATCTGGAGTTACTTGCCTCAATGCTACAGAATCCGTATTTCCCAAGGCAAATTGTCCTTGCCTCTTGTTATGTATTATTAAAACTGACAGAACTGGAAGATCCTCCCTGCTTTGAACTTCTTCAGCACTTTCCCCCCATAGATCTTGGAAAGTATGAAAAACATCCTGATCCCTACCTCCCTATGTCTGGTTGTGGCCAAAACAATGGTGTTAAGCAGTGGGGGCCACCTGAACCACTAACATGGCTGAGACAGGTGCCTCTCATGCCTCCTGGCCACCAACTATCCACTTGTTCATACTGGCTGGCTCTTGCTAGCCAGTAACCAGTTGCCTGGTCCCAACCCACAGAGCCATGGAGCTGCATGCCATACATGTGCTTCTTTACCTGTGGAACAGGGAGCAGCATCATGCCAAACTGCCTGCACATCAGTGAATGCCTCTACTCTGCTGCTGCCTTCTTCCTATGCAAGGAACCTTGGGCACACGTCTGGGAAGCACAGAGTGCTTCTGTTGCCTCACTTTCAATCTGAATGTGAATAACACCTAAAGTTTATTCTACTGAATCTGACAAATGTGCTGTTGAAAAAAAAATGATACAGGTGCAGTAGTGACAAAATCCCAGATCTATCTAAGTTATGTCTGCAGGGCTTGCTGCATGCTCCTTTCAGAAAAGTAACAGGGCAACAAAGACAGCCAAGAAAGCGTTGTCATGGCCCATAGCACAGCGGTCCTACCCCTGCCCAGACCCACCAGCAATGACACACTGATGGTGCCCTGTTGCATTGGTCCAAGAGGGCAGAGAGGTGCTCAAAGCCAGTGGCATGAGACCCTTCTCACCTGGCTGCTTCACGATGAGGGTGGTGAGTCCGGAGAGGTCCTCTGCCCGCTTATACCAGCGGTCGCTGGGGTCAAGCAGCCACTCCTCCACACGGCAGTCATAGGCCCCACTGTCCCGCACAGTGGCGTTCTGGATGGAGAGGAGGTAGAGGCCTGGTGATGGGCTCTCCAGGTGGAGCCGGCCCCGCAGACTCCCCAGAGTTGCCAGGTCCCCATAGCGCAGAGTGCTCTGACGGCTCAGCCGGGCCACAGCTTCCTTCTCCGGGTGGCCTGGCCGCCAGACGTACCACTCCACCTGGAGCTGTGAGGAGGGGCTGGTCCGGCTGCTGACCTGGCACTCCAACGTCACCCACTGGTTCTCCAGCACCGTGATGTTCCTGTGGGTTTGGTTCACGTGCAGACGGTTATCTGCAAGAAAGGACCATAAGAAAACAGAAGAATCATTAAGGTTATGATCATTTCGTCCAGCTGTCAACTCATCACCACCATGCCTGCTAACCATTTCCCTCAAATGCAAGGTGCAAGGGTCCTTTGTTTCCCCACATGCCCTTCCCTCAGGGCTACAACCCTGTGGTGTGATGAAGAAAAAGAGGAAAAGGAGGAAAAAAGAGAGAAGGAAAAGAAAATGGAACTGGCATTTTTCAGCGCCTTCTGACCATTTGGCGTGCAAAAGTGGGAAACCCCACATCTCCTACTAGGACTTGGGGGGTCCCAAGTTCATGAAGCCTTGTGAACGGAGGTCACACCTCAACCTTTTCACATTTTCCAGTTGTGGAAGGCACGAGCCTGGTCACACCCCAACCAGTAAGCTCTCCTGCTATGGGAAAAGGGAAAAAAAAGCAGAGGAGGGACAGCTGATTAAAGGGAAACACCACTGCAAAACGAGAAGTGGCACAAGGGCAAAGTCACAGTGTTTCGCTGCATTGGGAATGCCCCTGGTTTTTGCTCCATAACTTCATTGATACAGCAGGAGTGATTGCAATCAGCTCTTTTATGCGAAATGACGTGTGGTACACTCCTAATTCCTTCACGACCTCCATGAAGGGGCACAGCTTGGACTTCCCTGGTACAGCTGCTTCAGTAAGCAACGGGCACTGCACAGTGAGAGGCGCGTGATGCAGAGGAGGGGGCAGATCACAGCTTTCCCCTTCCTGACTGTCCCGCAGCCATCTCAGGAACTTGCAGATGGAAACAAGCAGCTGGGACCAGCAATGAACAGTGTGCTCTGGCACGCTGTGCTCCCTGCACAACCAGGAGAACAAACACTTTGGGCAATGGCTGTGGACCATACCCAATACCCTTCCCAAACCATTTCAGAAAGCCTACACTGAGCTAGCCAAATCCAGACAAGAGAATATTCACTTAGCATCTTACTCTGGTCCTGCTATCCAGCTGTTTCCTCCCTGCCTGAAGGATTTTCTTCTTCAGAAATAGGCATCTGGGGCAAGCAGGAGCACAGCAGGCTTCTTTGTGAAGTAATGATGCTCTGCCTCAGCATGCGTAGGGTGCAAACTGCTCTCAGAGATGGTCTTTGCCTCTCTGCCTCCCCTCTTTTTGCATGAAATCAGGGCTCTGTCCCCAGCTTATGCTGGCCTGTCTTTACAAGGAATGTCCTTTACCACAGAAACCACCACCAGAGCAGATTTCTCCCCTCCTGGAAGCCAGCTCCCCCACCTCATTAAGCTCATTACTCACATCTCATGCATACAGTGCAGAGGGAAAAGAGATAAGACTCTCCCCGCCTGCCAAGATACAGACTGTATTCAGCAAAACATAACAGTGCTTTCCTAGGCAGGCACAGAGCAGTTCTCTCTCATCAGGTCGCTAGCTGACACTCTTGCTACATTGATGCTCTTGCGGATAAAGAAACCAGGGTGGTTACAGCGGCTCTTCCGATAGAGGGGGGCTAACATCCTTCACGTGGGACACTGGAATGTACATCCACCCAGCCTAAATGGAGGAGGGTTACATACTGGGAGAATATCCCTTTGTGCAGGGATGCACAGGCATGAGGATGCAAACAGTGGGTGACAAAGCTAAGAGATAAGAAGAGCGCGGGACCCCAGTTGCTCAGCACGAGATGTGCACGAGAGTCAGTGCTGAATCGACCAGAAAGGACCCCACCAGCACACTGTGCGGTACCTGGCTGCTTGACGGTGACCTCGGTCCGTCCCGACACCTCCTCCGCCAGCTTGTACCAGGCGTGGTTGGGGCTGAGCAGCCACTCCTCCACGTGGCAGTAGTAGCTGCCGCTGTCACGGACCTCAGCCCGCTGGACCGTCAGGCTGAAGAGCCCTCCCGACGCTGAGCGCTCGAACTGCAGCCTGCCCCGCAGCCCCTCCTCCTCGGCGTAGGTGCCATACTCAAAGGCTGAGCTGTGGGTGGTCTTCAGGATGAGCTTGCCGTCGGCGTCGGAGGGCTTGTGTACGTACCACAGCACGGCGAAGTGCGAGTCGGGGCTGGTCTGGGATTTCACCGAGCAGTTGAGTGGGATGGGGCGGTTCTCCACCAGGGTGATGCTCCGCTTCGACTTGCTGACCTGCAGCTTGGTCACTGCCGGGGGGAGACAGAGGAGGGTGAGAAAAGGTGGGGCATGAACATGGAAGGAAACTCACCTGTTTGGGGAGGACCCGAGAGTTCTCCCCTAGATGCACACGTGCTTGCCTGCACGTGCCTGGCTGTGCTTGCCTGGTACCACTTGCACTGGACTTTCAGGACAAAAGCATTTAGGTGTTCTCTCACCAAAGCCCTCTTTTTTTTGCTTTCCTTCTACTCCTGCATCCTCCCACCAGGTCCTTTCAGCAAGAGACTTGCTTTTTTCAGAGTTTCTTCTCTAAAATCCTCCCTTTCAACTTCACTGTGGTCTAAGGCACCAAACACAGCAAGAAGGCTACACCCAGACTCAACTTCCCTGTCTCGGCAACAGATCTCTAGACACAAGGGTGAGTCTTTTGACAAAGAAATCACACAATTTGCACCTTATACCAATGAGCTGTTGACCAGTTTCACAGAAAACCATTTCCGGGAAGAGTGAATTAAATGAGCCTCTACGGCTGTCACACTGGCGGGACAAGTAACCCACAGACACGCTACAGCCAGGGAAGTGGTCAGGAGTGTCAGCCCCAAGTCCGCCACACATTGTGTAATCTGACAGAAGTTGCAGACACATCACTGCTCTTGTTTCCCAAGCGTGACGGCAGTTCCCATGCTGCTTGCTGAGTGGTCACAGCATCAAGGACAATGTTAGGTCTTTTCCATGTAGTGGACAGAGAGAACCTGGTTTCCAATTTCCCCCTCCCTGTAGGAGCAGATAGAGCCTTCCCCTGCACATGTTCAAGCAGTTGCAGTGAGCATGGACCAAAGGCGCTGCTGCTTGCAGAGGATACAAGGCGCCCTCATGTGACACTTGCACTGGGTATGCCCTGGAGGAAAGCTCACCAGCTAAAGGGCAGAAGAGACATGCAGCTTCTGCCACCACCTTCGCCTGAGTGCTGACATTTAGGTATAACTGATGAAGGGGGTCCCAATAACACCCTATCATGGTTTACGACAGCTGAGAAGCAAAAAGCCCATAGCGCTGCACTGTTCCACCCAGGCTGTCCTGACCTCTCCCAGCTCCACCGCCACCTTGCATGGCTGCACCCCTCAAACAGGGGGCTGTTGAGTGAAAAGTCCCCATGTGCAATTTGCCAATCTCTTAATGAAACCCACTGGGCACCAGAGGCACGGCAGAAGCGCAGCGTTACAGGCACAGAAGACTGAAATCTGCCAGGGGAGCTGTGCAGATCTGTGCCCTGGAAACCCGGCCCACGCATCCCATGTTTGCAAGGAAGACACGCTGCCTCCTCTCTCACTTCGAGTTCCGCACTTCCCACCAGCTTCCCCTGGACCCCAGGGTCTCGGACGCCTGCCAGCACAAGTGATGAGTGATGGAGTCCAGGGAGACAGAGGGTATACACAAACAACATCGAACAAAGGAGAAACTCCCGCTACAGTGACACTTTGTGCTCCAATACAGTATCAGAGATTGGCATCCTGGTAATGCATTGCCCTGGAGCCCACCTTGCCCACGGCGTTAATAAGTATGCTAATAAAGCCTGGATGACTGTGTTACGGGCATGGCATGCAGACAGCAGAGGGAGGGAAGGAAGGAAAGCAGCCCCTTGTTTTTCCTCTTTAAAAATTTCAACTTAATGGAGAGATTTAGCATCATATCGCTGCATTCCTGTGGCACCCCTGCTGCCCGACATACACCATCCATCCACCCCCTTTGTTTCAGCCCAGGACAGCAGCCTCAGCTGCGCGCCCATCCCACCTTCTAGGCTCACTGCTGGTTAAGGAAGGTTATTTCAGGCATTAATCAATCTTCCGAGTCCCCGAGAGAGAAGCCAATAACGTGGAAGGTGATGCTCGGCAGCTTCCTTTCTCCCCCAGCCCCCTTTCCAAACAGTTTATTTTTAATTGGTGCTGGATTATTTTCTGCAACCGTTACTAAGGAAACCTCTGTTACTATAGCAACTGTGTATGTTAAGTCAGTAGCCCTATATCTATTAAAATGCAGCATATACACATGCTGCGTGTGGCGAAGTTGCTCAGCACCAAGATGTGTGTTGGGAATTGGTGCTACCCCAGGGCCCAGGCCTTCAGCGATGGGATGATGACTTCTGCAGTGCTCCCCCTGGGATAGAAGGCCCCACAGGGAGCCACAGCTCTGCCATCCTGCTAGTTAAGACTGCTTCAATGCAAAGCGGATCTCATCATGCCCCGTGCGACTTGCCAGGTCATGTTTAAGTTACCGCTTGACATGGAAACCGCTGTAGTTGCTGAATGTGACTGCAAGAAGACTGACATCCCAGGCACCCAGCCAGCCAAACCTTGCCCTCTGACACTGGGAAACTCCCTTTCCTGGCCTGGAGATGTGCCTGGGCAGAAGGCCAGGAAGGAGCTCAGCTTCTGTCTGTTGAGCATACAGGCTGCCCAGGGACACAGCATGCTCCACTGAGCAACCAGTGAGGTTGCAGGTGCCCCCTCTCAGGAGCCATTCAAGGCCAGGCTGGATGGGGCTTTGAGCAACCTGGTCTAGTGGGAGGTATATCTGCCTATAGCAGGGGGCTTGGCACAAGGTGATCTCTAAGGCCCCTTACAACCCAAACCATCCTGTGATTTTATGCCCAGAGCACCCAGATGGTGGGTGCAGCCGTGTCAGCTGGCAGGGTTACGGGTGGCTGCTGCTGTGCTGTCAGGAGGCTGATGTTCTCTTAGCAGCCTCCCGAACATCTGCTTAGGGAGGGAAACAGGTGCACATGTCTAGGTGAAACTACTCTGCATATTATCGACAAGCCATAATCCTGTTGCCACAACATCTCCCAGATCCCTAGAGGGTGCCAGTAAAGAGGATATCATACTCTGACATGCTGTAATTGGCCCTGCATTTGCTGTTGAGGCTCTCAGTTTACACTGGCAACAAGTCACGGTTACAACTCTCATATTTTTCATAAATCAGCCACACAAAACTGAGTGAATTCTTCAACAGTGCTGGGGCCCCCAAGTCAGCACCAAGACTGCAGATATCAGCTGCCCAATGACACAGACAAATTCTGTCCTGCACCAGTGTGGGCACCCCATCGTGTCTGCTGGAGGACAGTGGGAGGCTAAATGGGTGATGACTGGAGCTGGAGCCTGGCCAGGACGTGAGGATGCTACATCCCTGCTCGGGTGGCAAGGCTGGCAAGGATTCTAGGTGTCCACAGAAGGTCTGTACACTCTCTAGCCATCACAAGGCAAGCATTTGGCAAGTACAGTTATGCAGATATTCAGGGGAAGAGAAACCAGTCATTGGAAAGGGAAAGCATGATGTACAGTTCTGCTGCTGCTCCTCGCAGTGGTGAAGGTGGGTGGCTTTCTTGCCTCTATTTCCTAATCATCAGGCAGAGGTTACAACACTTACCTTTATTAAAGCACTTGGCGATCTGTAACTAAAAATGCCCTGATACAAAGATGCTCTGTCTCAAGATTCTTCACACCATGTTCCTGATAGCTGTCAAGAAAGTACAACAGCAGCCCTCTGCTAAAAGTATACTTTCCAAGTGGGGACCACTATCACTGTTATTGCAATGACAGTATTTAACTGTAGCTGAAGGTGCCCTCCACCCCCATCATAGAAAATACCATGCAAAATCCAACATGCCCCCATTGCAAAGAAGGGGGCTGCCAGCTGAGGGGCAACTAAGGTCTGCATGCCCCCAGGCAGCTGCCATTGGGTAGAAGGGGTGGGCATGGAGACGGCCATCAGCAACCCACAGAGCACCCAGGGAGCCTGTTGTGGGCACAGGGAGGCAGCGAGGACTGCTGTGTCCCACTTCGGAGATTGTGACCCTCTGGGGAGCATTCCTCCAGGTGATGTGCTTTTCTGGAGAGAACTGGTGAAGTACTGCACAGTTTTCCTGGGGACTGCCCTACTTCTAAAAGCATCCACTGGGATCTCACTGCTTGGAGGTGAGGGCTATAGGGAGAAAAGAAATGAGGACAAGCCAACCTGAGCTCACACAGGGTTTGAAAACAGGGATGGTGTCTAACAGGTCAGCCAGGAGAGACCTATTTCCAGAAGCCCCAAGATGATGCTTACACGAAGGACCTGAGGGGCACCAGTCACACTTCAGCACAACTGACAATTGGCCACGCACCCAGAAGTGCCTCATCATTTCCCGGAGAACAGCCTGTGCCCTAAATCCTACTTGCCTGGCTCCAGGAGACCTGTATGCAGATGACTGCTCTGCCACAGGCTGAGACATGCTTTAACACTTGGCACCTCTGCCACCTCTTCAGTAAAACACAGATGAAGAGCTTCCTCCACCTTCTTGTGTGTCTCAAGGGCACACACTGACGACCGTGGGGAACAGTCAATGTGAGCAAGCAAGCACACGTCAGCACAATGACCAAATGACAAGGGATGGGTGCCTTGTGCTCACCAGACTAGCTGAAAAAGTTAATGCACAAAGGGAAAGATGCAGGAGCTGCAAGAAGCGGCCCTTTCACAGAAAAGAGGAGCCAGAGGAAAGGTGTTCACATTAAGGAGAAAGAGGAATGGGTCCTATGAGAAGCTTGCTCGTTAGGCCTAAGTGTTGCACAGAAATCACCGCAAAAACAAAGACTTCCAGCGCCAGCGCAGTCTCCCAGAGGGGCCAGGAACATGGCAGCACAGCTACCAACTGCTGTTATTCTCTTTTAATAGAACACAATCCCTACTGAAACTGGATTAGTGAGTTTGCAAATTGCATTAGCCAACATAGGCCTCTGCTGGTGCAACAGGAGCAGGAGAATGGGAAATAGCATTAGACTTTGCCTGCCATTATTACTGCCGTTATTAACTTGTCACTTTACTGTAGTGTTCCTATAACAATGAATTATTGCCTGCAAACAGGCTGACATGATTGAATTACTGTGAGAGCAGCTCCACGGAAAGGAGTGGAAACGTTAACCCTTTCTGGAGGAGCCGCTGCCCCTTCTCAGGTGGGCCAGGCCTTGGTGAAGTGTGAATTTGTGACCTAGAAAGTCTCCTTAAAACCCAGGAGCTGCACGTCTTCAGTGCAGATGAAGAATAGAGCTGGAGAATGCTGTGTGTGTTGCTGCAGGGATGGAGGAAGCTGGGAAGCCAGTGGCTGTGGGGTCCAGGACCTGCAGCTAAGCCTGGGGACAGGCCTCAGCCTCCCTGAGAAACCACATCTCCCTGCAGGACAGCAAGGACCCAGGGACAATTTACCTTGGAGGAATAAAAACAAACATAGATATAACCCAAATCAAAATGCCCCACAGCTCTAAAATTAGAAACCTTCCTGTCAAACCCTGAAATAAATGTGTAAGTTGTGCAGGAGAGGGGAGGGGAGGGAATAAACGGCTCCCAGCATGAGTTGTGCCTGCTGTCAGAGAACAACGTACGGCTCACTGATCACTTGTAAATTAAAGTATGGAGATAGGATCACCAGAAGATAAATTCAGTACCAAGCTACAGCCGTCAAGGATAAAGAAAGGAAAAAAAAAAAATAACACACAGATATTTAATCAATCCTTCATCACAAAGAATTCGAACAAAAGAGGGCTACGTCAATTAGGAAAAAAAGAAAAAAAAAAAAAGTAATTAAATGCAGCCAAAGGGCAAGTTACAGCACATATGGCAGCACCACGCACAAACTCTCATGTCAATCTGGAGACTGGTCATTAACAGCCACAATTCCTCACCAAGTGTCAGAAAGACACCTGAAAAGTTCGAGGTGCATCCTAGCACAGAGCTGCTCCCCCTAACTATGACTGCAATTTGTCTTCTTCCTGCTCACTGCGTTTGACTTGTGCTGTTTCAGAGGCTCCCACTGAACAGCTGGCTGCTATGCACAGTGAGATGAGATGCTACGAGTGACATGAAATGCCATTTTCTTGCCATCCGGAGAGCAAGACCCCCAGATGGACGTCACATAGGATTGTGAGGCTTTTTCTACTACCTGCACTAGCTCTGCTAGCCCCAGCTGCCAGTGCACAGATACTGGGGAAGACACAACCAAATCCACACAGGAGCTCACTCACTCCACTCATTGTTAATTATTTCTTTTCACCAGGTTAATTTGCTGCAGTGGGATCAATGCTGGCATAAGGAATGAGGCAGGACCATGTGGCCAGCTTAAGTGCCAGGGCTAAGGATCATTTCCCTCTGCACAATCAAGTGCTAGATCAGCTCAACTTGCCTTGTGAAACCTAAACTCATGATTCATGAGTTCATGATACTGCTGCCTCCAGAATCTAATTGATGAATCCATCTACTGTGTGGAAGAACAACTGAAAGAAATGAGCCATCTGACATTTCTCAACACATTGTCATCTTAAACTTCTTAAGGACAGAGGAAGTATTACAGCAGGATAGACTACAGATCCATCATTCTCTGGACTCTGTGCTTCCCTATTATACAGGACAGGGAAAACTAGGAATTTTCTTTGGCAGCATCCCAAATTCCTACTTAAGCAAATACAATGGCTCTGGGAGACAACTGTTATGTATACACGTTAAGATAAAAGACTCTAAGCCATAGATTTAGCATGTCCATAGTCTCCCATTTTGATGTAAGCAGACTGTAGCTTCAATGAATCCAGCATTTAAGTCTTCAAGCACAGTCATGACAGGCAGAAAACAAACAAACAAAAAAAATCAGTCCCTTATGAACCAAAGTTCTTGAAAATCACTGGTATAGAAATTGCCCTTATATGTTCTGCTGACATAGGGCCACCAGCTTCACTGGTAACATCACCTCTGGAAAAAATGGCTAGCTTTGTTTTACTGAAGTTATTTCCTTTACATGGTCATTGCTAAACCACCTGACTATGCAGGTTGTTTAGCGCTGTCGTGCTGAAGAGCAGAGTTGCTGAGAAGCCATCACCTGTAGTAGAAGACACCCCAGCCCATCAGTTGAACCAAAACTCACGGAGGCTGAGAGCAGGGGATTCACAGTAATTGGGACTGGGCTACTCATATCATGGAGTCCAGCAGACAGCCTTAGGCTCCACAGACTGGAGAAAGGAGAAGAGTGAAACCAGTGTTCTCTCTGCCCAAAGGGCTGGCAGTCCCTTTGGGACACCCAGATGGCTGCTTTTGAGGGCTTCAAGGACATGAGGAACGTGCAAAGCTTTAGCGTGAGGAAATGATGAATGACTGCTTACTGCAGAATATTTTAGTCCAAGGAGAGCGAACAGCAAATCAATGAGAAGCTGAGGAGGGTGGTGAGAAGACATTCAAGACAACATCAAAGAAGTTTCATGAGCGCAGTCTGAAAACAGGCTGATATTCTGCTTCTGTATAAGCACACTCCAAGAGGCAGTGGAAGGTCACTCATGAGGTATCAGAAAGAGAGCAACACAGAATGCTCTGAAATGAAAGTGAAAAATTTGAAGTGCAAAAAGTAACTGGGAAGAGTACTAATTTGAAGAGTAGTATATTCTTCACACAGCCCACATATCCTGATGTCATCGGTTTCGTTTGAGGGCTGAGAAGCAAGGCAACCTGCAATAAGATCAGTGGGTACACACGAAGCAGGTTGAGCACAGTTAGGGTCCTGCTAGGTGCAAGGATGCATTCCGGCTCCTTAACTTTGTCAAATTCATCTGAGGTGCTTCACACATTTAAAATCCAGTGTCTCGGGCCATGCTCTGGGGTGCATTTTGCAGGCTGAAGCCCCAAGGGAAGCCCTTGCAGTCAGCAATGTGATCATCAGGCTTACAGCAAGAGTTCACAGGCAAACCTGCAGAGGAGCCAAGTACATTCCCACATCAGTGGTGAGAAACCAAAGGCAAGGGCAGGTGAAACCCAGCTCTGATCCCACAATGGCAACATCAGCATCCCTGCCACAGGGCCGGGAATGTCGCAGCACAGCACATCCAGCATGAACTCCTTCCCCTTGCTCACAAGTGGGCACATGTGGACATGGCGGTCTTTTCGTGGGAGCTTCCTAATGCAGATGTGTCCGTGGGCAAAACACCACCTCAAATCTGTATTTACAAAGCAATGCCTTGTAGACATTCAACGGGAGGATGGACAGGGCTCTGTGCACCTGATCTAGCTGTTCATTACAGCGGAATTAGGCTAGATGACCTTCAAAGGTCCCTTCCAACTCAAACAATTCTATGATTCTATGATATCAGAGGGTAAGATACACACCACAATAGCAGTGAGAAGACTGGGCCCTCACGGGTCTATGACAATGACAATACAGAGGGATGAGGGTGCTGGGAGTAGGTGTGGAGAAAAAGCACACCAGGGTGTCAGTCTGGGATAAATAACTGTGCCAAAGGGGCAGCAGCAAGTCTAGCTGCCCCAGGGCAAATGCACAAGGCTAAGAGGCTGCCGTGAGTATGAACCCAAGGGAAAAGAGGTAGAGGAAGCAAATCCACCTGTGCCAACTGGAGGAGAAAAAGGGCTCCAGCTGGGCTGCTAATGCACGTTTGCACAAAGGCACAGCCCTGAACCACGCACCACTGAGCCCCCTCCTCCCACTTGCCCAGTGTGCTGAAAGCTGGCAGGGAGGAGCAGCAGCGCTGAAGCAGGACAGCAGGTCTCACCTGTGGGCAGCAAGAAGGAAGGATTGAAGCTCTGAGCACACGGGGGACGGGAGGTTGCTCTGCACCACAGTCACGGCTGCTGATGAGCAGCCTCCTGTCCCTGCTGAGTGCCTCTTGAACTTCTCCATCACTCAAGCAAGAGCACAGCTATTTGCCAGATGGAGCAGAAGGCTTTAAAGCAGGGAAGCAGCTATTCTACAGAGGAAAACCACTCTGAGATCAAGCAAGCAGCAAACTTGAGATAACTTTCCAGACTCCACTTGTGCAGGGAAGTTTCCACCTCATTAACTTTCATTGTTGAACTTCATTGTTGGATTCTGCCAACAGCCAAAAGCATTGGGTTTTAAAGCACGCATCTTGTGGTCCACACTCATTTGAGCCTCCACTGAAGAGCCTGGGAGAGGTCAGTACACCACTGGCCATCAATGTAGAAAAGGCCTCTTCCACATCCAAACACAGGAGGACTCCTCACACATAGACATTATTAAGAAATCAGAAGGAAGAAAGGTAGTAGTACCCAATTTTTATTTGTTAGAGAAAGTCTCACAGACCTCTGCAAGTGTCTTGGCAACTGTTTGGAATATCAGTCCTCTCCCAATGCCATAAGGCAGTTTATTTTGCCAGTTCTTCTTGTCCTCCCAGCATCCCCAGTCTGTATAGTCACCACCTGCTTTGCTGCTGACCATGTCTTTAGAGGGAAGCATCAGCAGGATGCTGATCTGCCTCTCTGCAACTGCCAGGAACAGCTTGGACCACAAGATAAGGGTCCTCTTCTCTCTCCTCAGGTTTCTCCAGCCACCCAAACTCAGTGAGCCTGCTGCCAGGGGTCACTTTTAGAGTGACAGCTCTGCAACCCTCCAGGCACAGGACAACTGGGGCAACAAAGCCCTGTCTCATCCTGATCTCAAAGAAAGTGAAGGCATAACTGTTCCCTCCCACTCCAAGGCCAGCTGAGGAGCCTTCTCCCTCCCCCTCCATGTTAAGTTTCAACCAGACAGCCTCCCATAAACCAAACTTTATGGAGCAGCCCCCCGAGAGACCCTGGAAGCTAATTAACGCTCTAATGAAGAGCCTGATGTCTTGTTTGCTCGATGGCTCCCAGGTCAATCAATCTGTCGTAACCCAGCTTGCGAAAAAGCAGCAAGGAGCCCAGCACCCCGGTGTCTACTCAGTTCTCATCTCTCTTCACCCCTCCCTATCCCTCCTCCCACGTTCATTACGGTCAAAAAACCCAGTAGCAAGAGGACAGATTTATAGAGGTGACTGCAGCTTCTCCCTGTGTGCCAGCCTCAGGATTAGTCATGAAAGGGCCGGCGGAGAGATGACGCCAGGAGGGAGGAACGGGAAGGGCAGAAGATGGGAAAAAGACATCAACTTGCGGGCACAAGGTGGCCGTGCATTTATCAGAGGCTAACTGTCTGCATGCAGCTTGCAGTGTGGGGTCAAGAAGGGCTGTGTCGAGCTGTACATGGGGATGGGGACAGAGTGATCCCTGCAGTGAAGCCAGCCCACCTCCCCAGAGCCAGCTCCTGTGAAGGAGCTGTGATCAGACCCCCAGAGCTCTGCCAAATCACCCCATGCTCACTGCAGGGGAAAGATAAGTCAGGGAATGCACACAAGGACAATAGCAATTTAATACACCAGCACAAATCTGCTTGAGCCTTCTTGCCAAAAGAATCATACCCAGACGTCCTAGCCTTCCCAGATCAGAGCACAGCCCCCACCACCTACTGTGCTGCCAGGGACTGTCTGCTGCCCTTGTCTGAGTCCCACAGACTGCACAGATGCATACCACTTGCAAGTAGCCTGCTCCACCTCTGTAAACTTGACAGGGAGAACCAAGATCCATGAAGGAGCCATGAACTAAGAAAGCCTGCCAGCCCTCAGGTCCTCCTTGTTCCCTGTACACTTCCCGCATCCCTCTTGGGCTCCATAAGGCATCACAGGGCATGCGTTCTCCCAGAAATGTGTGAGGAACTGATAAATGCAAACACTTGGATTCAAAAGGAACCACTTGCACAGCATCTTCCTCTAACACTACAGCATCGGGGAGTGCTCCCACGTCTGGCCACTCCAAGGACAGAGGGCTGAGGAACCCTCAGAGGAAGCCCCAACTTCAGGGGTTGAAAGACCCAGGGTCTGCAGAGCAGGAAAATGAAAGCCCCTCAAAAGGTGCAGGTGGGAAGAAATCTTCACTCCTGCACGTGGGGCTTGCTCCAAGCTCAGCCCACGCTCCTCTGCCTGATCTCCTGCCAGCTTTGGCTTTGGGGAAGCAGCTGGCACAAACTGAGCCAACTTATATTGTTCCTCCCCCTTTGCTGCAACATGAGCTCACCGAGAAAGAAACAACAGGCAGCTCACAAGCTGGAAGGAGAGCACTGCCTTGGAAGGACATGAAACAGCCACAGGCAATCTAGCTGGTCACCTCTCTGACCCAAAATCCTTCCCAGACCCTCAGAACCAGCCCGTAGAAGTTACAACCCAGCACTCACTCTACAGCAGTGCAACTTGCTCTCCACTGAAAACACACAGAAGCTGCCTGTGGCAGTGTGTCCCTTGACCTGACAGCATAGAAATGAGCCATGAAACAGAGAAACACTGGAGCTTCAGGTGTTATTGTTGCTGCTCGTGGACACCCATGCACCACCAAGGGAAGAACACCATGCCCTCTCATTACCTTGTTTTTCTACAAGCTCTGACACATACAGATCACAACCTCTACAGAGCTTCCTTCCATGCTGCCAGTCCATGTAACAGCTTAATTCCCTAAGGACTGGGAACAATACACTTGAAGGTCAACTCTAGCTCCAGATGTCACACAAGACACTTCTGCCATTCCACCTACAGACCTTCAGTTCAGAGCTGGGCTCTTGCTGCCATTACCTGCCTTATTCCCTTCCTCCTTCTGAGCTACATGTTTTGTTTCTTCCTGGGAAGAAGAAAGTACTCCAGTGTTTTAAGCTGCATTTCCTTAGTGTTACTTGTTGGCCACCTGATACAGCAGAAGGTGAAATTATGTTGCAGCCATGTTAACATGCACCAGTTCAGAACAGGAGCTGCCACTCCTGCAGTTGCAAACACTTCCCACTGCAAGACTGCCGACAAGAGATGGCTGAAGTGCTGAAACAGCAAACCTACACACCAAGAGAAGCTCCAGCACCTAATCCCTTGAGAATCTGGGACTTCACAGAGACATTAATGAAGCAATCGGGCAGCCACTGTTTTACCTTTCTCACCATAACACACTTCAAAGGCAGATATATATCGATTGCCACTTCTGCACCTGGAACCTGTCAAACAGAAAGGTCACTTTGACAAATAGGGAGCAGAGGTTTTAAGAGAAAACCAGAATCCCACCATTAACTTGCAGTCTGGAAAGACATGCTAGCTCAATTTGCCAAAAGACCTCCAGAGATGCCTTCTTCATTGCATATCCCCTAACAGATCTGTAGTGGAGATAGCTCTCCCCAAACTCACCGGTATACGGGTCAAGGCACGGGCTTATGGCTAGTGGCAAAGGAAAGGAGACTGGGACAAAAGTTATGTCAGATCAAGGGGATTAAGGCCACAGGCTTGGACTATGACAGCATTCTCAGACACTCAACTCTGTTCTGGGTCCCAAACAACCCCTTCTGAAGAAGAGATAGGGAGAGGAGCTAAGAACCATGGAGACCTATGTCACTTGTTCTGTTAACTACTTGATGGTTACAACATCAATAAAGGGGAACTGGCTGTCAGAGCATAGTTTAAATGTCCTCCCGGCCACACAGAGCTGTAACACAGAGGCTCTCTTCCACTCTGTCTCACGCACATACACATGCACAGAAACAAGCCATAAAGAAGCATATTACTCCAGGGACCATCTCCAGTCACTGCTGATTCACAGGGAAATAAGCTAAAATGATGAACATCAGAAACATGACCTTGAGAGCAGAAAAACGTCTCACAAGGCAGGATAATCAAGACAAATAGAGAAGATTAACCTGGAGATGGGGGCAAGGGAAGAGGGAGGGAAGAAGGGAGGAAGAAAGAAGGTAGAGAACTCATGAGGGAGCATGTAGCACCTCCTGACTTTTGCAAAGACATGCTGAGGGTTGGGGAAGAGTACAAAAAAAGCCACCGAGGGAAGAAAAACAACCCTCAAGCCAAACCCTAGGGAGGCATTCCTCTGCACAGGAACACGAGGGCAGAACTGACAGCGTTACAAAGACCTAAGCCAAGAGTCTCGAAGGTGCAAAAAGCCTCACTTCAAACAGAACTCCAGCCTTAAGGCCGAGGCAGCAGTAAATCATTCAGCTCAGCAGGATTCCACAGCTACCCTCACCTCATGTCTTGGCATCCTTCATGGAGAACAAGGGGCACTACCCACCAAGAAGTCAGCAACAAAGCCTGCAGAAGGTGCCTAAGGCTATTGGCTGCACAGGTTTTCTCATAGGTTTTTTGACTGCCTCTGCCAAGCCAGATCCTTGTTGCCTAGATGGTGCACACTGCTCATGGGCACCCAAGGACTTGGTGACTTCCAGCTGGACAGGGCACAATTTCCAGCAGAGATGAAAGTCAGGCTCTTTAAACACTAGCTGCTTTTGAAGATGTCACCAACAGTGCAAGAGATACAGCCAGTTACTAAGAGCTGCAGCACACCCCCTGTGATAGGTGTGCACATACACGCTCTGGTGGAAGCATCACCCTTCTTTGATCCTGTCCCTCTTTTCTCTATGAGAGTCTGCTCTGACGAATGGAGGAGGCATTCTGAAAGCCATCTTCATTTCAAAAGAACAGCCCACACACTTGACTAAGCCTCACACACCTCACTTCCCAGAAGCAAACCTTGAGAACAGCACATGAGGAGCAAAGAAAGGACACAGTCCCAAAGGTGGAGAAAGAAACTCCAATGTATCCACCACCAAAGATTCCCACCCAAGTCTTTCCCAAGGGTCTGACATCAGTCACAGCCACAAGAGGGGTCCATCCTCTGGACAGACATCCTCAGCACTGGCATGTACTGATCCCATGATGTATCTTCCAGCCACTGCCCTGTGTATTCTCAGCACTTACCCGGCCGTAGGACCCTGATCTCCAGCAGGTTGGAGGTCCTGTCTGCCAGCCGAGTCCAGCTGCTGTTGTAGTTCTTCCTCCAGAGCTCAGCCACACACTGGTACTTGCCAGCCTCTGTGTCACTTGCCCGGCTGATGCTGAGGCGCACATTGTTGCTAGACTCAGCCTTCTCAATGGCAGTACGTGTCCGGAAGCCCAGGTACCTGTCGCCCCACTGGACTCCACCATCACGTGTGAAAGTGACCAGGTCATGAAACTCATTGCTGCCTGCCGGCTGGAAGCGCCACGTCACTGACACCGGCACCCAGGATGGGTAGTGTGGTTTGATGATGCACTGAAGGTCAAAGGATTCGTTGTAGGTTACCCCAGGGGTGCGGGAAATAGCTGTGACAGCAAAGCCAGCCTCTGCAAAAAGAGAGAGAAAAGGGCATGGAAGCACAAGGCTTGATGTTGCATGAGGAACAAGTGTGAGCACTTGCAGATGCCATGATTCACAGCCATCTCTTGCCAAGGGACCCTCCCCCCTTGTTCCCTGCTCCAGGTCCACAGCTGGTCACTGTAGGTGAGAGTAAGGTGAGGGAAAATGGGAAGAAACAGCTTTCTTCCACACTTTGGAGAGGTTATAACCTAGCAGAGGTTATGGAATCCCAGGATGGCGGCAATTTGAATGAGGGAGATGCTGGTTACTTCTTCACACAGCACGTTTTCCATTCTCTTCTAGATCACAGCTTTATAGTTCTATGGTTCTACGATTTGTATAGTTATCCTCACACATATACAATTCCACAAGTCAGTCAACACGTTTTTACTTGTCTAGTCCCAGTACTTCGTTGGTTAAGGGGAGTTTCAAACCAGCAGCCTATTAATAATTTGAAAATAACAAAGATAATGTATTCCCAGTTGACTGGCTTATATTTTGGGTCAGGGAATTTCCATTGCTCATTTGTTCTGAGCTGGAGAGAGAAAATACTTTCTGATCTGATACTTCACACAGCCCGTAGATATAGCAGGGACTTTGTTCCCTGCCAGCAGCTTCTCCAAGAAGCGTCCACTTCCTGGAGGGCTCTGCTGGGTGTCCTGGCAGGCTTTGGTATTCCCCCCCTCTCTCACCTTGCTTGCCCTCTCCTTCCCATCAGCTGGGGACTGAAATCCCTTGTTAGGCACTTGAGAGCCTCTGAAGTCCAAGGGCATGTGGTCTCACCTGAAAGCACATCTCTCTTCTGTCTATTGCTTCAGAACCACAGAATATCTAGATTTATGGATTTAAACATCATCTGTGCTGGTTTAGCTAAAGAGTTTTTTACCTTGGCAGACTAGCAAGAGATTAGATCTTAACTTGAAATGTGAGTGTCACTAAACCTACTGCATTTTTTTTACTAGTGCTTTTTGGTAGCAATAAAACTCTCTTATTCTTCCTTAACGCCTTCCATTTGAGTTTCTCAAGACACTTCAAAAGCATTAATCTGAAGAAAAAACATCAGATTCGGCAGCAGCAAAACAGTATTTAGTATTTTCATCACTAAATCTTACTGAGCTACTTCAGCTTTGTTACTTATAGAATGAAGACCTTCTTAGAGCTTGGCAGGACGTGCTCAACAGTCAGAAATTTCTCTGGGACAAGTGGTGGAGGTAGAGGGACAACCGCCTTCCAATCCCACCTTTTGGAACTGCCAGGCAATTTCCAGCATCTTAAATTTTAGCACAACTAGAAGTGGTATGTTTTAAAATCTCAACTTCATCTACTCATTGTTTCACCCCCATAAACCTTCCAAAGTTGCAGAATAAGGAGAACGGCTGACACATGGACATACAGCAGGCCAGATGCCACTGACCCCAAGACAAAGATACTGCCAAAGCCAGCTGAGAACCTGCCTCGAGTTCTTCACAAAGTAATGTCCTTAACTGATTTTGGATGCCTTACAGCAATGATTTCTAGCTCTAAACAGAACAGCCTCTGAAAGAAGGTCAAAAGCAAAGGGGAGGAAAGGAGAAAAAAAGAAAGATTTTAATCAGAGTATGATATGACTTTAAAGTCTGGTCTCTCACACATCACGCCAAAACTTAAGATTAATACTGTAGAGAATAATAATAAAAAAAAATATTAAATTATATCTTGACTTTTCAACAGCATGCACCAATTGTTTATAGCTCTGGCATTCTGTAAATCAGTGGCCTTGCAGGAACAGTCATCAGTTCTTCAGTCTCCTGCAGAACTCCTTGGGAACCGATCCAGGACTTGATAAAGCAAGCCCTGAGCAGGACCCAAGTAATAAAGTCTATGCAAAATCCCTAACGTCCTACCTACCCCTCCCTTACACTGACGTCGTTTGTGTCAGAAACAGATGAGCATTCTGGCAGAGCAGAGTACCAGACTCAACGACCACGGCTTCTAATCTAGCTTGGCCTCAAGCAATGGTGCAGTTCTGGGCCAGCTGCTCAGGGCCTCCCAGCAGAGGCAATGAGGACCGGTCCCAGTATGTAGCTCCTGTGGGCTTCTGATGCCGTTGGAGAGATGCTCATGACTTCTGGTGGGTGGGCCAACAGACACCTGGTGTTTCCTTCTCCTAATCTAGGGAGCTGAGCTGAGGTTTGCCCAGGGCACACAAAGAGGTTTTGATGCCCACGTGCCACAGACGGAGCACCACCACCTCATTTCCCACAGCCCAGCTCCCAGGCTGGTGGGATGTAGGGCACCACGTCAGCACGAATCACAGTATGGCCACTCTGTTTCCTTGGAAGGACAACGGCCACTCTGCCTTCCTCAGCCATCCCCTGCTGTGCCCCTGCCACAGCTACCCCTCGGATTTTGCCTTCAAACATCATAGGACACGCAGAAGTTTTGCGCCATCTATCCAGAAGCTGCAGGTGGTCAGCCAGTGCCTCCATTTCACTGACAACGGGGGTGGGCCAGGCCCCGAGGGGGCACAGCCCCTCCGCCCCCACACCTTGAGTACTCACCAAGAGCAGTGATGGTCACTGGGGTGCCAGCGTGTCGCTCCCCAGCTATCTGCCACTCCCCATCCAGTGTCCGCGTCCACTCGGCCACCCGGCACTCGTAGTGGCCCTCATCTGCCCTGACACTGTTGAAGATCTCCAGGGTGAAGGAGCCAGGCCGGACCTGCTCCATCTGGATGCCGCCGTAGCTACTGCGCTCGGCGTATAACGGGCCGGGCTGCAGGGTGCCATCTCGATCCAGGCGCACAATTTCACTTCGCCGGTTCTGCTTGTCCACCAGCTGCCAGGTGATGGAGAGGCGGCTTTGGGGTCCCACATTTGAGCGCACATTGCAGCCAAAGCGCAGGCTTTCCCCTTCCAAGACACTGCTGGCGTTGTTGATAATCTCCAAGGAGATGCTGGTCTCTAAGGAGAGAAATGCATACACACAGGGGAGATGATACACACTTGCCACTTCTCAGTCTGCAAGAAGGACGCTGCCAGCCAGAGAGGTATTCTACCAGGTGCAGGAAACTGCCCACGCATTTGGGTCCAGGCACGTCTTAAGCTCAAGCGTGACCACATCCAAAACCAGCCTGTGGGCAGCGAGCTGCTCCTGGTGACTTGCACACTCAAAGCAGGTGTTGGCCAAAGCTGGGGAAAATCTCTGCCTATGGCTCAGGAGACATTGCCACGTTTTCTGGTCGCAGGTCCAGGCTGGGGTCTCAGCAAAGCTTGAGGGAATTTGTGTTGCTACAACATGCAGGGCATGCAACCGGCTCTGCAAAAAAAGAAAAAGCTTCCAACTCCCTGGGCTTTTCAGCTGGTGTCAATCTGATCAGCATCTTGCCACGTCCATTTCTGCAACACCTTTTGGGTGAAGCTGTCGCCAAGCTCGCATTGCTACCAATGCTAGAGGTAGCTATCAATGTTTAGCAACATCAAAAACACTGGCATCCTGAGCTTCCCAGAGATGTGAGGCTTTATGGCTAGTTTTTCAGAGATACTGAGTGCTGGTTACTCCTGTTGTCTTCCGTTGGAGTTATGGACACTTAGCACCCTTGAAAAATCACCACATTTGTTCCTAGAGCCGGTGTTTTAAGAAATCTCAGCAATTATACTCGCCTGAAAGGTGGCTTTGCCTGTAAGTACTCTATTTTAGACAGCTGTCCGGTGTGAGATTTCTAACTAGAGTAATTTTCAATGCCAACCAAATGAGACCAAATACCGGTAAGAGAGAAAATAATGAGAATTTATTTTGGAAAAGTGAGGAGAAAAAAAAGCTAGAGGAAAGGGCTGCACTTCCCTATAAGCCTAAGTGAGAAGAGACAAACATTGCAGTAAATTTTCTCCCAGGCTCCTTCAGTCTGTTTGGTCAACCCCCTGGCCAGGGTAACGGGGCCAACACTTGCCTAGTTTGCCATGCCGAGGCTATCTGCATTAGAGAGACCAAATCAAGTCAGTTGACCCTCTTTTTTTATCCATCACATCTGCCTGATAAAGACAAAAGGTACACGGGCGAGCCTCTGGCAGATACACAGCAACCACAACAGGGCGGCATGCTGAAGAGCGAAGCAGAGCTTGAGGAGGAGGCAAATCCTAGTTTTTCCCATTGCAGGGCAAAACCCCAGTGCCCTGTACAACAGCCAAACAATAGCCACCGAACGGTCTGCAGGAGCTCAGCAGCGATTTGGATAAAGCGGGGACAAGCCTGCTGTTACACCTGCTGAATGCTTCAGAGCAGCTGGCTCCCTGCAGGGCAATGCGAGGGGAGAGGTGCAAGGAGCAAGTCACACACTTTCAGCTCATGGTCAAAACTGCCAGGTTGGGGTGACTACAGAGGTGGAAAGTGTGTTTCCTCCCCTATGTACCAGAGCAGCATACATTCTCCTTGCTTTACTGTCCTCTTCCCTAGAAAAATGTCTTACCGGGTGGGATTTCAAGCCTCCAAAGCATGCAAACTCTTACTCTCTCCCTTCCCTGCTGAAGTCTAGTTTGGGCTGGACACACCACAGCCTCACTAGCTGACTGCCCAGCAGGGCAGGGCCCTTGGCAGCGTCCTGGGAGAAGGTGATGAGGTCCCTACTTACTGAGAGGCAGGACGGTGATGGGGATGTTCTTTGGCCGTTTGCTCTCCTTGTCAATGAAGTCCCCTGTCACAGTCTTCTCCCGCTCAGTCACCCGGCAGTTGTACTTGCCGCTGTCCTCAAGGCGGAGGCGGTAGATCTTCAGTACAAAAACGTTGTCGCTTTCTTTGGCTACCTTGAGCTGGCCCAGAGCCTCACGCTGGGCAAACTCATTGTTAAGCACCGGCACAGCATTTGGCCCCAGACTGGCAATGAGAGAGCTGTTGAAGGCCCAGGAGATGGAAAAGTAGCGGTCAGGGATGTTCTGTGCCTCCAGGATGCACCGAAACTCCACCGGCTCGCCCACAATGTACATCCGCTTCTCCGTCTCCAGCCTGACGCTGAACTCCTTATCTGGGGAGAGACAGAGCAGCTCAAGTCAGCTTGGCAAAGCCAACCCAGGGAACCAGCACACCTCACGTTAGGTGGCTGCAATTTACTGCATTCTTGTGACACATGCACCCACAATATGGAAGGCCAAGTGGCTTTCTTCAGCTGTCAGAGGCAGCTTGCTGTTCAGCAGCCAAAAGTTGCAAGGCCTCCTCAGTTAAAGAACCTTTTTCCCAGATTTTTCCTCCTGGGAGCAGCTCTGCTGTCAGGCCAGGATCCAGTGGCACGGAGGGATGTGCTCTGGAGCCTGGTTCTACTTGCACCCTACTCACCAGCTCAGCTAGGGCCAAAAGGCAGGGCCTTTGGGGGATATCAAAGCGGAAAAGCCACTCATCCAGGTTTTCAGATCCTCAGCAGGAACCTGTGCTGCTGGCTGTGTAAGGATTTTGACTTGCAAATGGACCTCAGGGAATACAGAAACATTTTATTTTCTGCTCTGTCACTCCTATCTCCTCATTTCCCAAAATTCTCATTGCCTGTGCTAGCACCAAGAGCCCAAGGTATATGCTTCAGCTTCCGTTTCAATCCAGATCACTGGCTGCATAAGGCAGTAGGGTCTGCCATCAAGCCTCCTTGCTGCCTCATTCTTCCCTGGATGCTATTTGTTGGCATCCTCCCTGCCCTTCACCCTGCCAGTTCTTCTCAAGCAAGGTCATGTAGCAGAGGAGGAAGCCTGGGCTGGGGCAGCCACAGGCACCTCCAAAGGCCATGCAGAGGACCTGTCAGGATGGCCAGTCAGAAAGAGGCCCCTCTCCTCGCTCCAAAACATGGCTTTGTGCTGCCCTGCACCAGGAGTGGCAGGAAAAAAGGGGAGAATCTGTGGTAGAAGATGCCACTGCTCCAGGTCTCAGTGGTGCTGAGAGAAGTGGGCCTACCCCGGTCCTGCTTGGGTTACCAGCAGTGAGGGACCTCAGCAACCCCTCCAGGAGCAGCTGCCGTCCATGAAGTGCACCCAAGTGGCTGCTGGGCTTATCTTAGGAGACCACAAATCCCACCATACACTCAACAGAGAACCACAGTCTGAGGCAGTGAAGTCCCAGACCACACATGGATTTGCAGGGCTTGCTCCACCTCCACTATTAAGTGTGACTCAGACCAAGGGGAGCTCTGCAGCTGGCCCTGTAGACTCATTTGTTTTGCCAGTAACAGCAAGCTGAAAGGGAACCTAACAAAGGGAACCTAACAACACACGGCGCTGTTTTCCACCTCCTCTGCTCTCTCCCACCACCCAGCCAAGCAAGAAAAGAGGGAGGAGACACTGACCGGTGGCTTGCACGTTGACAATGGTGCCCTGAGAACGCTTGCGGGTCATGGCGTACCAAGACTTGTCTGGGTCCTGGATCCACTCAGCTGCTTCACAGTAAAACTCGCCTTGGTCTGAGGGGTGGAGGTTGTAGATTGTGAGCTTTGAAGTGGTTTCCCCCACCTTGTCCAAGCGCACATCCCCTGTGGCGTGCCGTTGGGCGTAGGTGCCCCCAGCCCGCAGGACGAAGTCACGGCTGAGGGAGATGATCTCCACGGGCGCCTCGCCACCCCGCTGCCGGTACCAGGAGATGGAGACGTGGCTGTGCTGGGCTGTGCTCTTGGACACCTCACACTTCAACTCCAGGGAGTCGCGCTCCACTCTGTGCAGCGTCTGCGGGACTGCGGTCACTCGTAGGGAGTCGGGGATCACTGCAGCGAAGGAGCAGAGCATTAGGGTGAGGGATGCTGAAACGCTGACCCAGGGAAAGGACTACAACCTGGATGCATTAAAGGAGAGGTTTCTTTTTATGCTTGTAATTAATCATGAGCAAAGCCCGTCCTTCCCAGCCCCCTCCTACCCACATCCTTCAGCCGCTCCAATGCCCCCATTTGCCCTTCTCCCCTTAGTCACTGTTTGGCCAAACTAAACATATTTAGCTCCTTTAATCTTCCCTCATAAAGAAGTCAGGAGATGCAATTCCCCTCTCCTTAGTTTATATCCTTTCATATCTTAATGACCCCCTCAGGCCAAGCAAAAGGGTTTCTGCATTTGGAGGGAACTGAATCCTGCATGCAGAGAAAACTGGCTCCACTGAGGGCAGCAACTCAATTTCTGGGACAGAGACATAGCCAGGCACTGACTAGAAAAACCGCCAGCAAAGCTTCACTTTGATTAACAGGAGAAAGGGAGAAAATGCCAGGAGCCCCGCCTGAGAGGAGCCTGGGCACAAGGAGAACTGCTGCTGCTGCTAAGTCAATGGGTCACACAACCAGCAGGACAGAGCACAAAGTGCTAACAGGGACATGGTATGGGACAGAAAGCCCTGTCATGTCTTCTTCGTGGCAGTTTCAGAGGTGGGCACATCAGTGTAAGCTGAGGCTGGGAGGCATCCCATCCCAGCAATGTCACCTTGCTGTGCCTGCACGGCTGCCCTCTGGATGCAGGCAGTGAGGTCTGGAGAGAAGGGGACACATTACCAGCAGACAGGCTTTCTCAGAAAGAAGCATTTCCAATCCTCGCTGTCTCAGGAAACATCACACAGAAGAAGCAACGCAAGCCTTCCCCTCAAGTCTGCACACAAGGCAGCACTAGCGAACCTGTCAGGGCCCACGGTTCCACCACGCACCAGGGGAATATCATTAACACACCTCAGCTCAGTTTCATTGACAACACTGTAAGATCTGACAAAATTGGTTACGTTGCCAAAAGCTGCATCTGCTTCATTCAGGCACTGCTAGAGAAAGCAATCAGTTGCCATGAAGACAACCGCTGGTGTTATTTATGGCAGCAAAATCAAAGAGAGGAAAGAAAAAAGCCACAAGATGGAGTAAACAAGAGGGAAATGTTTACTTGCCCAGTCCAAGCCAGCGCATTTGCTTCGACCAAGTGTGCATTTCCCAAGGAATTTACTGCCCCAGCACTGCAAGGCTGGCAGCTAAACTCACCAGCTCACTGTGCTTGCACAGAAGACTTCAATTTCTCATTACAAACCTTTCTGAATAATTTCCAGAGCAGCGCAGCTCCTTTCTCTTTGCCCTCCAGCTATGGACTCTTATAACTTTTCTTAGATTGTTTAAATAAATTAAATCTGATCACCATCATCTCTCTGGAGTCACTTTCCCACTGTGCTGCTTCACAGGCAGAGCTCCCTACAACACCTGCCTCCCTACAAGGATGGGTGAAAGGAGTGCTCTGCCCATTCTCCTTTCCTTGATTTGAAAGCCCTGCAAGTGCCAATGAGAGGAAGCCTTTTTCCCCACGCAAAGACCATGGCAGTGGCTGCCCATGGTGGGAAGGGAAAAGCGAAGGATCACAGCCATGCCTTGCTTGTCATCCCACTCCGCAAGCTGAAGCAGGCATCGTTGTGCCTACTGGATTCCATATTTCCAGGTCATAACCTGCTGGGAGGATTAGCATCTTACACACCATAACTATTGCAAAATGCATTCCTGGAGGAAAACCCGGCATGCAGCTCTGTCTTTCTGCTCTCTGCTCTCCTGCCCCATGCTTCCCCCAGCACACAGCCTAGCCTTTAGCCCACCCCTCGTTGCTATCACGAGTCAGCAAGGTAAGAAACACAGCATCTCCTATTAGCCCTGAGCCACCAGTTGCTGCAGAGGGGGTGTTTGCAACCCCCAAGTTTGAAGAGCTGCTGAAATATCAGACGTCAATATTGCCACTAGAGGGTGTCAGGGACCCAGCCAGGGACAGGCCCAGAGCCCTGCTGCCGGGACGAAGAGGAGGAAGGAGCCCAGCAGTGCTCCCCAATCCCCTCTTCCTAGGGATGCCCATGAGCACCCCTCTGCTGCACACACAAGCTGCAGACAAATCCAACTCAAACACACACACCTCAATAAGGCACAAGTGAGGAGCACCCATGAAGAAAGCAGAAGTATAGGTAGATTGGGAATGAAGATGTTTGCTTCAGGACAAAGAACGGGCTTATAGTCTCCAGGAGCACAGACTGGAGTTCCCTGGTCTGGACTCCCTACCCTACACCCCTCAAGCTCTCCAACACACTTTCCTCCAAACTCCAAAACGAGCCCCGGTTCCTGAACTTTACCTCAAAAGGACAAAGAAAACCCGCGTGTCTCCCCTTTCCCCAGACAGGTTCTGGTTTGTTCTTGGCTATCCAAACCTCAATCACCCACAAGGAGTAGGCTGCAAAGCTGTACTGTACCAGCCACAAATCAGAGAGTTACTAACATCTCATGTGCTCCCAGGCAAGGCAGTGAACCTGGCTGGGATGCCATTTCCTTGTTAAGCCATGCACGAGGAGCAACAGGCTGGGAGCCAGAGGCTCCGGCTGGTAACAATCACTCATTTCTATAGCAGCCTTATAGTGCAGGCTCCTCAGGAGTAAAGCTACTTAGAGAGGGCAGCCAGCACAGCAGGGCTATCTTGAAAGCCAAGCAGAGCCCCACCAGCCTCTTCTTCCCTTGGGTTTCATTCTTTCTTTTACCCTCTAAGACACTTCGGAGGCACTGCATGGCGCTACTTTGTGTCCCCAGCTGCCCAGTTCCAACCTTCTGGATAGAGCTAAGCTTGCCAAGTGTCAAGTGTGAACTACTTAGGAAGAACAAATATGCGCACTCCCTACTCCTAGGGAGCTGCTTTTGGCTGAGAAATACTGCTCTGGATTTTAACAGGAATTAGTGCAGGAGTTATGTCTCCATCTGCCCTGTGACATCTTGCTGCCCTACAGGGTTCCCTGTTCAGTGCCACCAACCCCCTTCCTATCCCTCCGGTTGTGTCTGCAAGGCAAGCTGCTCAAGACAAAGCATGGTGCCAGCACCACGGGCTGGGGGCTGCTCAGCCTGGAAAAGGCTCCAGGGAGACCTGAGAATGGCCTTTCAGAATCTAATGGGGGGGTTGTAAGAAGGAATGAGACAGACTCTTTAGCAGGGTCTGTGGTGACAGAACAAGGGGAGATGGTTTCAAATTGAAATGGGGAAGATTTAGACTGGATATAAGAGGGATGTTTTTTACAAGAAGGGTGGTGAAACACAGGAACAGGCTGCCCAGGGAGCTGGTGGATGCCCCAAAGACACCCAAGGTCAGGCTAGACAGGGCTCTGAGCACTTGATGGAGCTGTAGGTGTCTCCATTCACTGCAGGGGAGTTGGACTGGATGGCCTTTCAGGGTCCCTTCCACCTCAAATGACTGCATGATTCTATGGTAATACAATTCAGAAAGGACAGGAGCCCACCACCCAAGCTGCCCTGAGGCAGCAGAAGATGCCCTGATTTCCATTCCTTACAGGAACCAAATACGTGCGCGTGTGTGTGGCAGCAGTAAGGGGTGGCGATAAGGCTGAACAGATACCTAGATTAGTGGTGTAATCCTCTCCAGCCCTCATTCCTGGCAATTAGCTGCACATGCCACCGATCCATACCTGCTGCAACACACCAGGCACCTCCTACCTGGAATGCCTTCAGAGGAAGAAAACATGCTGCTATATGCTGCAAAAAGAATGAAGACCCCCAAATGTCACCTCTGCAGGTGGATAAAACCAAGCAGATAGTGCACTGACAATACCTTCCATTCACCTTATTCTCAAATCCCACCTAGAAACCCCTGGCACCTTCAGCAGAGAGCAGGGGGAGCATGAGAAATGGTCTCCACACAAAACTTGCCCTCCTCCTCACCTAGCAGCACGTAGCAATGCGCTCCTGGTGCCATGAGGGAAATTCACAAGGGTCAACAGCCTGCTTGAGGTGGAAATTAATTCTCTCCAGCAAAGACCAACCTGCACTGTCCTGTCTGAAAAGCGGGGATTGGTAAAAGCACCTTTGAAATAAAAGGCAGCTGAAAAAATACTGATTTTTAAAACCCCTTTTAAAAAGAAGTCATGCACTTGTTAAAATTGGTGGATTCTCCTCAGGATCCTGACAGGGAAGGCAGCATTTGTGCTGTGGTATAAAGAAAAGCGGTCAGAACATGTTTGTAAGCCCAGTGTAAACGTTTTAAGACTTGCTTCGAATGAGAAGCCCAACCAGTCACTTTTAGTTGCTCCATAACCAAGAAATCCATGGTGAAACACTGCAACTGCCTGCAATTATACCACTGCAGTATTCAGCGAGGAAAGCAGGAAAGCAACAAACCAGCACACCCACGGCTCCCTAAAAGGGCAGCTTGCTACCAACCCGGCCGCAAGCAGAGGCGAATGGGGAATTGAAGAGTTAAGTAAGTGAGATGGCACGGCAGTTGTTTCACAGCAGCAGCAATAAATCCCCAGATTACAATAGTAGCCTTGTTTGTACATTAATGACTGGCTGGAGTGATTACAGCGACAGAAATGCTTTTCTCAAAGCAGCCAGACAAGTTCAGACAGACAGCGGGAAAGGGCACGGAAGACAAGAAAGTAGAAGAAAGGGGAGAAAAGAATCAAATGGAGGACGTGTGAACTGCAAATGAGCTCAGCTTTCTGACTCAGGGCCTGAATTTATCCCTTGGTGCTGTGGGGCCCTTTAGTCACATCCACCCTGCCCCATGCTACCCATTACCCGCGCTCCTCCTGGTCCGGCTGCAGCCATACCCTGCCAGCAGCACATTCCCTGCCAGCACAACCTATGTGCCACACATTAGGATGCACCAACGCATCCTGGTGAAGCATTCAGCTGCAGCATGCTGAGCCCCAAGTGAATTGGTGGGGACCAGTGCTCCTCTGAGTTGCTGGTGCCCTTTCCCTTGGCTGCTCCTGATGCAGGGGTGGTGCTGCTGTTCTGCCATGCCCTGCAGCCCCTCTGCTCTCAGTCAAAGTAGCAAGGGGCAGGCTCCTGCCAGCCAGCTGCTTCGCCTCTCCCCATACACCCAGTCCCGAAGCACCCTGAGGAGCATCTGGCTACTAGGACAGCTAATTGTGGTGAAGCTCAAGTGACTTCATTAAAAGAAAACAGAACGGAGAAGCCAGAAAGGAGTGGTGTGCGAAAGGGGGAGGTGGCACCCAGCAGCGAAAGTCATCATTTCTACATTAAGCAAAAATGAGCCAGAGCAATTTTGGAGCCAGCCTTGAGGACAGGGACGCTGCTCAGTACACAGAAGTTTTCAAAGATCCCAAGCACATGACAGAGACAGAGAGCAGGGAATGAAACCTCCAACCCCTCAAATATGCATGCTTTTTTTTGCAGTCTTTCTCCATGGCTGCAGCGCTGCAGGAGCAGAGGCAAGGACCTCCTGCAGTGAGTTGAGGTGACTCAGCTCCCAAATCCTTCTTCCAGAACTCACCTCGCTGTGGGTTTAGCACTCCCTCTGATCCTGAGCTGGGCAGCCAGCAGCAAGCCACCACAGCTTAATGCAAGCCTAAGCCACTGCAAATACAAGGGCAGAGCACACACCTCTTTCACACAGGGTTAAGCCCACATGTTTTACTTAACAACACTTGAGAGCTAAGAGCAGAGATATTGGAACTGACTGTGCAGAGACTGGTGCCTGCCCGTCAGGGGCTCAGCAGGCGCATGTCAGCAACAGAGGTGGGCAACCAACGTATGCCTCCAAAAAGCTGGCCCTGGATCTCCTGCCCTGATTTGTCCATCTGCTCCAA
The DNA here is from genome assembly GCA_030625065.1 of Alectoris magna. Classification (NCBI taxonomy): domain Eukaryota; kingdom Metazoa; phylum Chordata; class Aves; order Galliformes; family Phasianidae; genus Alectoris; species Alectoris magna. Next base: position 104,305,252 of record CM060560.1, read on the forward strand.
AACCCTCCTTCTTACTGATCACGCAAGAATAGAGCATTTCAGTCCACGCAAGCAAAGCACCAAAGGAAGGACAGAAATAGGTTTTAATTTACATTACAACCCTAATTTCTATTCAGCCCTTGTCTACGTCTTAAGTTTCCAAGGGAAGGTAAAGTAAAAGTGCTGGCTTTCTGCTGCATGGAGAGGAGAGACCAGAATCACATCTTCATGTTTGTTTCTAAGCAGACTGTTGACAGAGACAAGGTAGCAGATAAGGTCCCTTCCCCCGACACACACAAGGTCAGGCTGGACAGGGCTCTGAGCACCTGATGGAGCTGCAGATGTCCCTGTCCACTGCAGAGTTGGGCTAGAGGGCCTTTAAGGGTCCCTTCCAACTCAAAAAATTCTATAAGCAGAACACAGAAAGCTCTGAAATCGAGGAACAAAAAGATCCCACAGAAATTACAATTGGATTTTTTTTTTTCTCTACCAGTCCCATTCAAGGCATGGAAATTGTTTATAACGTAATATATAAATACACATCTTCACCAGACAAGAAGCTGTCTACCAAGCCACGAAGTCAGCATGAGTTGGAGGTATTTCTGGAGCTGGAATGAAGGACATTGGCCCTTCTAGACATTTCCAAGCCACCTTCTTCCAACAAGGCCTTGGCAGCCCGGAGCTGTTATTTTGAAGTTAGCACCCCCATGATGAATGAAAGGCACAGTCCACCTCTTGCAGGATGGAGGCCAAGTTCTCCAACCACGAGCAACACCTGCTCTCTTCCTGCACTGAAGACAGCACAAGGCAGAATTAAAACAAGCAAATTCAGCCAAATAGCTGACAGACTTCTGCAATCACAGAAAGGTTGCACAGATTAATCCAAATAATATCCATGATTGCAAATCCCATTTTCCCAATGACTTTCTTCCTACTGTACTTCTACCATCTTGCCTCTTACACACAAGACAACAGCCACCTCTTCTCTTTAAGCTCTTCATGCTCCAAGCTTCTTCTAGCTCAGGGTGGTAGTGATTTAGGACACAAGGGATAAGAACAGGAAGAGAGGAGCCAAAGTGCTGTGCTTGGTAGTGCTCTGGAGACTCCGTTAACAGCTGCTCTCCTGCTTCAGCATAGCAATCAACCCCTCCATAAAAGCTAGGCTGGCACACACATTTTCTGTGTGTGTTTCTGTTGGGCATCTTTTTATTGAAACCTTTTAATAAATGTATTTATCTTTATAACCCATTGTTCTGGGCATCTCAAAACACCCAGTGCCCTTCCCTTCTCTCAGACTCCAGCTGACCTTCCTGGTTGTCACCCCATCAACTGATGGCCACCACCAAGTTGCTCTCCCTGCAGAGCACGGCCTACAGGATTTGAGCAGCACCCCCCACAGCTACAGAAGGGGACACTGCTTTGCCTACCAAGTGGGTTACGTTTGAAGGAGGTGAAGAAGGCAACAGGGCTTCTTGAGGCGGTGAGGAAGTTGCAAACAAGGACCATTTGATGGAAATGATGACACCTCTCCACCATGAAGTTCTGCACTGCTCTGGTAAGGTATGCAAAGAAATCCTTTTGCTCACTGCCTCCAGGACAGCCGCTCCGATGCCAGACAGGCAGGCAGAAATGATTCACTCAGTAGTGCCTGCTGCACAAGTGACATATTCTAACTATTTTTATGGCTTGTCAGTAACACATCTCACAAAGACCAAAGGTCCTGAGTTCTGCCCTTAGTGAATTCTGCCTCCCAACTTGAGGTATGAGCTGGTAGGTCTGAGTCTTGCAATATACTTGTAGGTCTTCTAGAGGTCAGGGCTCCAGGTTTTCCAGGCTATCCCACACACTCTGTAGTGCTGAACAAGGAGGCACTTTTAAATTTTAAGAATTCAGGAAATAAATTGTCCATTAAATAAAGATGTTTTTGGTGCTGCCGTCATTAATCCAAAGGAACACACTGTATCAAAATAGCGCATTAAAGCAAACAAACAAACAAACAAACAAAAACAACCAAAGAAAATAAGTCAAGAATAAACTAGTAAATAGGAAGTATCTACGATGTCTCCAGTGCAGGATCAATATCACCGACTCCTGCAGAATCCAGGATTTTATTTATAGTGCTTCCAGCCTTCTACTGGTGAAACTTCTGAGCGAGAGCCAAGCACGGCTGACACGCTGCTGTCCCCAAGTCTCCAGACAGCTCATTTTTTACCCGTCAGTGCCTGTTTTGCTACTGCATCCGAGTGCAAAAGGCGCTGAAAGCTGTCAGCTTCCCAGCTGTCGTTCACCACCCTGTAGGTAAATGGCAAAATGACCAGCACAAAGCTTTCCGCTTGCTTTGCTGCTCGAGTGCGTGCCCCCAGTGAAGGCAGGCTGAGACACCAGCCCAGGCAAAGCACAGATGCTCTGCTGGCTGCCTGCTCAGGGGCTGTGAAAGGCACAGCACAATGGAAACATCCAGTGTTTCCCATCCAGAAATGCCACCAGCTCTGCCTGCTCCTCACCTGAAGATCAGCTTGCACAGCGTCCGCTTGTTCTCTCCAGCACCAACCAAGAAAACAGCTTGTCTCACAAGCACCTATAAAGACCGAAGGCTCAAGACTCCTCATGCAGAGGAGCTATGGTATGCAAATAAAGAACATACTGGGAGCCTGATAAGATACGTGATCTTGTATCACCTGTGTCCTGGGGAGACAACTTCTCTTAACTACCTGATCCAAATGGGTTTGTTTGTTTGTTTTTCTAACACAAGCAAGCAGAACTGGAAACGAACACAGAGAGATGGATAGTGGTCTGAGAACAAATTCTCACTGGATTCATGAAACAGCTGAAGCATCAGAGGAGATACCCACCACACAGAACTATTTCTCAGGAAAAGAGGGTAATGTTTGTTCAAACCTCAAACACCAAAGAAGTAACCCTGAAGACAACCATGGGAATATCCCAATCAAGGAAAAGCAATGGTTGCGCTTTATTAGATACCCAGGAATTCAACCACGAAGCAAAAACCACAGGAAATCAAGCTTTACTAGTCCCTCCACTCACATCTTTCTCTCCTCCTTTTGTAAAAGTACTCTTACCAAAACTCAGCCCTGGTATCAGCACCAGTGGGGACCCATTCATCCACTCAAACAAAATAAAACCACCACCGGTAGATTCAGAAGCACTGTTTGTGGCACAGCTAAGACACATACTCCCACCTTGCCTATCGAAGTCTTGTTCCCCAAAATCTAGACCTATAAAGTGGGACAGTTATAAAGGCTATCATATTTCAAACTGTACCTAAGTTCCTGTAAACATAACCTTCAGAAAGGAAGAAGAAGAAAAGAGCTTTTGGCTGTTCCCTTTTCTGCTACATTAAAACGACAAGAAAGATTTATTTTTCTTAATTATTCTGTACTTTTTCCAAAAGCCTTGCTTGAACACATTAGGTATTCAGGTCTCCTGAGCCTGGCAGACTCAAGGGTGACTGAAGAGCTCATGGCAGCATAGAAGATAGAGTGGGGAAATCAGTGAGGGAAGGGAGTTTATGTCAGACTCTGAGAGCTCTTAAGTTTTGGCTTATCTCTATTAACAAAACACCTGGGAGAAAGCTTCCCTGAGGAAGACATGATGTCTGTGGACCACTTGCAAAGATGGGAAAAGGGCTCACACCTGAGGCTCCAGACAGTTCCACCAGGCTGCTGCTTCCAGATGTCATCACTCTAGAGTGAAATGAATTACACAGCATTGCTGCACCCTACTTCGCCTAACATAAACAAGCAGGGAAGTGATCAAAAAAGGCAAAACCACCCCTTCTTTAAGAAAAATGTTCATTCTTCTAACCGTCATTGAGAAAAAAAAAACAACCAACAACATAAAAGAGACAGAAAGCCATTTTCCCTTAAAATTCACTGCAAGTTTATTTGACTACTCGATCATCCCCAGACATCCTGGATCTATTAACGACTGGTTTATGCCAGAAAAATCCATGCAAAGTGATTTCAGTTAAACTAATGCAGCCTCTTATACTTGCACGTTAAAATAGTTTTACTGCATACTTCAATCCATGCAGTTTACTTTGAAAATCGAAGGATGTCCACATGGAGGAGGGAGTCTTAAAGAGATTGAAAAGGATATACAACTCAAATCCAAAATGAACTGCATCATATGGTGCAAGAAAAAGGCCAACTTCCATGTTGCCAACGCCAACCCAACCTCCAAGAGTGACACAAAACAGTAGGAAAAGAATTTGAAGATAAAGAACTTAAGAGGCTGAAGGCCTATAAAAGGCTATAAGAGGCATCGAATCAAAGAACGGTTTGGGTTGGAAAGGACCTCAAAGCTCACCCAGACCCAACCCCCAGCCGTGGGCAGGGCTTCCCCCCACTAGCTCAGGCTGCCCAGGGCCCCATCCAACCTGGCCTGGAGCACCTTCAAGGTTGGGGCAAATAATTGCAAGGTTTGGGCTTGCTTTGTTTTCACAAAGCCTCCAGTACCTGTCACATATTAGAGGTGATTATGGAGCTTTTCTGCTGACATGCTCAACAGCACACACCTGCAAAAACCTCTCATTTCCCTTTTAAGTGTTTCCCTCCTTCCTGTCTTCCTCTTTTATTTATTTATTTATTGCCTCTTTGCAGGTTCCTCATGTACCTTCAGACTCAACCATTTAATTTTTAATAAAAGGCTTCACTGTCTATCCCCTTTTCTCTTCAAAGGCCCAGTTTTATTCTTCTGCCTCCTCTCAGTCCCCCCCAGCCTAATTGTTATTATTATTTTCACCTTCAGTAGTTTCGTTTGCTTTTTTCTCCGCTCTAGTCTCTCTGTTCCTGTTTTCCCCTTCTGTACTAAGTCCCTTTCATCCCTCATCTCCCTTTTGCCCCTGGCCAAGCATCCAAATACACACGGAGCAAGCGTAACCAAGCAGAAATATGAAAGGGATCATCAAATGCTTACCCCTATCTATTCAAATATTTGAGTTGTAATGATTAAGTTCAAGAAGATCATAAATATTTTTTTATAGAGTTCTGCGTGTCTTTAATAAACCCCAGCTTCTGCCTCAATGGCAGGAAGGACTGCAGTTGCTGAGCTGTTTCCTATGCATTGCAGGAGATTTGCTCCAAGGTAAAAGAGAGGGATGCCCGAGCTGGGAGCCTGAATTATAAGCAAGGAGATTTCATACCCCACTGCTGCTTGATTGAAATTCAACGCCTCCCTCTCACCTGCTGCTTTGTGATGCTAACCTCTCCCGGATGGCCCACAGTTCCTCTCCCCACATGGCAGAGCAGCCGTGCTCTTACCCTACCCAGGCACCCTCACTACCCAAGCTGCAGATGCGCAGGAGGCAGCTCAGCACAGCCTCTTTCAGGGCACGTCCTTGCTATGGAAGCGATGACTTCACTCCTTGCCAACCAAGGTGCTCAAAGCTGGCTGGAAAAGGAAACCGATGATGACGCACTTTGGGTTTTTTTTCAGTGTTTTGATAAATTCCCTGTTGCTTTATTCTAGGGGAAGTAGGGAAGCCCCTCCATCCCCAGACAGACAGGACAGGCTCCTGCCCGGAGACGCAGCTCCTGTCCTCCTTCTGCAGGGAAGCGCACGCTGCTGTTTAGCAGCCCCCAGGAAAAGCAGGTCCCGCCAGCACAACGAGCTCCACAGCAGCAGGCCGCGAACACTGCACGGGACAAATCCTGGAAAGTACCCCCAAGTCCCTTATCCTGCTCCCAGTGCTCCCCAGATGCTTTCCCACAGGGCAGAGCCGCTTGCTGGGACCTCAAAACGGTCTTCTGCCAGGAGGAAATAAATAAACGAAATAAAACACGCCCGCGTGCAGGCTCATGCAATTTTAATCAAACTAATGCCTGCAAAAAGGGGGGATGGAAGGGCGGGGGCAGGGAGGGATTACAGTGTCACTTGTTCAAAGCTCTCCTGTTTATTCCACATCTGCGATCCCTCCTGAGCTCCCACCAGCAGCAAGGAGCACAAAGCGAACACGCTGTGCACACCGAGCTGTCTCTTTGTTTTAGTCGCTGTCTGCCACTAATGTCAGCCAGAGAGCACTCCTGGGAGTGATGCTTCGCTGCAGCTAATGACACACCGTCAGAAGCACGCTGAAAGGGGAATGAGGAAGGCAGGAAACTCGGCACCCCAAAGGGCAGATCGAGGAGCAGCGATGGGAGTATGGAGCCTAGACTCGCTTCCACGGGGCTGGGAGAACGGGGTGCCAGGAGCACACCCCCTACGTCCTGCTTACAACAAGAGCAGGCTGGGGGATGAGGGACATCCACAGCAATGTGATGGGGATGGGCAGCAAAGCAGCAACGCTGACGCTCACCTGTCCTGTGGGAACCATTAGGAACCACTTGGGGAAGCTGGCCTCCACTCAGTGCACCACCTCCCTCTGATATCCAAGAGCTGCCCACCTGGGCACCGACATCAGGAACAGGACCCCATAGGGCTCAGCCTTGGGCCTCAGGCACCGGCCATCGTTCCCAGATGGGGATTAAAGCCAGGGAGATGGGAATTCCAAACACGCAACAGGCAAAGCCGTGTGCATTCCCCAGAGAGGCAAATAATCAGGTGCCAAGGAGATTAACCCAAAGGAAACAAAGGCAAAATCTGCTGGAGAAGCTGCTGCTGCTCCCCCCAGAGGAGCACCAACATGGTGAGCAGGGATGAGGGCAGCGCCTGCACAAGCAGCACTGACTGCTGCCAAACACCGACTCCTGATTTTACATGGCTGCACAACAAGCAGCATGAACAACTTTGTTGGCCCAGCGATGCAATAGTACCTCACTGAGAGCAACATGAGAGGCTGCCCTGGCAAAGAGACTCTCTTTGCACACTGCCAGCAGGCTGGTGACCGGGAGACCGGGAGATTTATACTCTGCCTCTTCAATGGCCAGATGTGTGTCATGACAGGCTTCAAGAGACATGTCCCCAATGCCAGTGCTGCTGTCGCAGAGTACAGCTGCCTGCAGCAATACCACCTTGGGCTGTGATGCTGTCATGTCTTGTAAGCCTAACCAGGTTGGGTTCCTGGTAGCACAGAGGGGCTGTCCCACTACTCCATGCACACACCCCACCAGCAGTCCTGCATCCTGCCTGTCACCAGGAGGACCTGCATTTCTGTCCCAACGACGTTACCCCGTAGATGACAAGGGATAGGATGGACCCAGGCTCTGGCCATGCTGGACCCCACAGATGTGAGTCCAAGCCACGGCCCTGCTACCTTTTCTCACCACACCAATAGCCTCCCAATTCTTCCTCTCCCCTTCTCTCCATTGACATCAGACCCTTGGCAGGAGCCTCTTTGAAGCTGATGAGATCTGACGAGCCCCAGGTCTCTGAGGATAGGCAGGCAGCAGACGCTGCTCCGGCCACAGACATAAGGGAGTGGAAATGATCTGAGAGCAAAGAGTGCCAGCATCTCATTTCCTACAGCTCGCCAGCCCGTTACTCATAAAGTCACTTCAAAAGGAGCTCCTCAAAGCATGCCGCGCTGCCTCCTACTTCCCAGTTGCAAGGGGAGAGGAAGAAAGGGTGGGAGGCAGTGCAACAGTAATTACTGCATCCCGATGGCCCTGGTGGAAGGCAGCAGTAAAATCCTGCTCTCCTATTCCAGGGTCAGGAGCCTAAAACAGTGCCCGGGGTATTGCTGAAGGACACATGAAAAGGGTGTCAAAGAGCCCCTACGAGGCCCACAGCAGGTGACCAGCAGGAGGTGGTGGTACCTTATTTCTGGTGGGCCTCCTCCCACTCCAAGAGGGAGTAAGCATGTTCTCTCCACCCCACCTAGCCACAGTCCTTTGGTTGTCCATCCCTACACACAGCCCTCCCTCGCTTCAGCACCTCCTAGATGCCACTCTCCTACACATCCCACTGTTCTTTACCACCTACACAGGGTCTTCTTCCCAGCTGCCACTTCCACACTCCCTCCTCCTCCTCTTGCCTTCCCATCCCTTTTTCTACCTGCTTTTTACTAGATTTCAACTCCCAGTGCAGCACTCTGATGATCACCAGCTTCCCCATCCCTGCATGGAACAGAAGCTCCTCCATTCATCCTGACTAAGAGCTCCACCTTTGCCTTGACTGACCATGCACCCCAGGAACAGGAGACAGAAGCCCCTTGTACACAGAGACACTGGTTACACAGGGCCACTGATCCCACAGGGCCACCTGTGCCAGCACTACATCCACTGAATGCATTCACACACTTGTGTGGGTTCAGCTGCCAAATGAGGCTTTTTGGATGACTGGCAACCTCCTCTCCAGCCTTTTCCTTGCATCCAAGTGCAGCACTGCCAGGTGGTTCATCCCAGCACACAGCCATCACCTGCCATTCTGCAGGGAGGTGTACAAATGGACAGGTGGCATTCATACACCTGAGGGAGCTCAGAAGGTGACAATGCAGTGCCAGAGGGCTGGGGGTCATCTGCGGTACACTGACACAATACTGGATAACGAGGCACCAGTGTCTCATGTTAACCCCCTAATCTAACAACAGCCTCACATTAACCCTCTTAATTAAACCTCTAAATCATGGTTACCTGCTGCTTTGGGACCTGCTCTCAGTTTCCACCCCGCAGAACAAATCAGCAGGTGGACTCTGTACCTTCTCAACCTCAGCATGAAGTCTGGTATTACAAGATATAATAACAACACCCATTTGGTAAGGGATGGTTCCATAAATACCTTGCTCTCAAAGAAGAGGCTGGAAAATCTGAAGAACAAGGTCTGAGAAGATCTGAGCTCACACCATGCCTGAGACAGAAGGATGACCCCTGGGCTGTCATCCCTATACCACCACCTCTTTGCAGAGCCCTGCACTAACATTTTAACCAGCGTGAATAAAGCCCTGTAAGACTCAGGGAGTCAGAGTGTGGACACTGGAAGGCTGCCATCCCATCAGGGCTAAAGATGCTGGTGGTGGTCCTCTTCCCATCTGAAGATGGCACGGAAATCCGGCACTGGGGGAAGGCGTTAGTGTAACCATGCTGTGAGGTCAGCTAGCTGGCTCAGGGGCTGGGTGGGAGGGGGGGAGATGCTAACCCCCTCCCCGAGGGACAGAGCAGCACTCACACGGTTCTTGCTGCTCTGCTCCCCACTACATCCACTTGCAAACAGCTGTCTGGCAGCATTACCAATCAGTGCCGCACGGAATAACGTTACATTTTCCCCAGCTCCACTGTGCTATCTTCTTTCTTCCCCACCTCCAGCTGCTGCTTTCCTTTCACCACCCCCAGGCTGGAAAGCAGTAATGCATTCCTTCATTTTATCCAGGATCTACTTTTCTAACAATGTAAACAATTTACTTGTAACCCATGCAAAAAATAAAAAGAAAAAAAGAAAAAAAAATTAAATACAGTTAAACCCACTTAAAATAAATACTTGCTGAAGGAATATCAGCTGGAGACTGCTCTCTGACTTATAATAATCCCACTGCGCCCAGGGAAATCCTCTTAAACCTATATCAGATAAAGATTGTAAAACTGTTATAGGGCTAAACTGACAGGGCAGCCACAGAGTCAAGATGGAAAAATTTCTCCCCCACCAGCTTTCTCTGCCCCCATCTCAGCTTCAGCTCCCCCCCAAGCACATCAGGAGAAGCCCTCCTGCACTGGGCCTGCGCCACAGGGCAGGAGGCAGTGGGTAAACTGCCAGAGTCTGGGACAGAGCTGCAGGCTGCACAGCAGCGGGCACTGCCCTTCCCCTCCGGTGCATGGGGGCTTTGTAATTCACCACCAGCCCTGCTTTCCCTA